>CM037592.1:49509700-52009700 GCA_021018995.1 Chloranthus sessilifolius | reverse complement strand
TGGCGCGAACTTGCCCGTTCCGACTCAATTTTTTAGAAAACACTTAAATAGTCTAAGTTATTAGTGATTAGTGTTGATCCTTGATACATCATCATATATTTGTGATGTAGATTGAGGGAGGAAAGCCATCGATAGGGCATTGCTTGGCTTTGCGCAGTTTCGAGGTTAAGGTGGGAAAAATTTCATACGCAATTGCATTTTGATTTAATTTCATAGATGCTTGATATGATCGAATGAAAGATGATAAGTTTTGTTTTGAAATGAATTAGTATTTGAAATCCTTGCAATGGAAACTTTAGATCTTTGAACTCAAATATTTGATTGAATATTTTGATTGTTTGAAATGCTCGAAAGCTTTGAATTATCGAATCTTTAACATAGTGGCTGCTTTAAAAATTATTGACGTATCGAATCAAGAAATGATCTTTGTTTTGAACCTTTTATATAGCCTTCGAAAATCATGTAAGGAATTTCAGTCTTGAACATCGTATGTATGTTTTGCAAGTTTTGAATCGAACCCAGAAGTTAAATTTGAAGGAAGCAAATGTGAACTTTGAATTGAATCCAAATCAAATTTGTATATAAATTTAAATCCAAATCGAACCATAAGTTTAAGAAAATTTTAAGTGGACCGCTATGGGCGGATTATAAGTGTGTTGTGGACCGCTAAGGGCGGATTATATAACATCGTAGACCGCTATGGGCGGATTATATGTGCATGTGTGGACCGCTATGGGCGGATTATATGATACCTTGTGGGCGCTAGGCGAATCGAACCGCACGGCTAGCAGTGAATCGAACCGCATGGCGGTTAAACCCATGAATCGAACCGCACGGCGGGATATCCGTGAATCGAACCGCACGGCTGGCAATCGTGAATCGAACCGCATGGCGTTAAACCCATGAATCGAACCGCACGGCGGGATATCTGTGAATCGAATCGCACGCGTGCAACCGTGAATCGAATCGCACGGCGTGAATCGAATTGTGTAAACTATGTGACAATGTGTAAGCTATGCAAGTGAGTGTTTGAATTGAACTGACACGACAGTCTTCGTGAATCGAACTGGCACGGCGGGATATTCGTGAATCGAATTGTGTAAGCGAAGTAAGAAAGTGTGAAACATATAAGTAAGCTAAGTAAGAATGTGCAAGACTTGTAAGTAAGATAAGTAAGGAATGTGCCAGATGTGTGAGTAAACCAAGTAAGAATGTATAAAACATATATGTAAGCAAAGTAAGAATATGTAAGACATGTGAGTAAGTCAGGTAAGAATATGTAAGACATGTAAATGAATGTGATTCAAACTCAGTAAATCGAAAATAAGAAATATGCTTCTGATAAGAGATTAGTCAGTTTCAATTTTATTAAGAAAATGTCTTTGAAATCAGGTTTGGTTTTGGTAAGAAAACATCTTTGAAATCAGTTTGCCTTTGAAATTGGTTTTGAATTTGGATAAGAAAATGCCTTTGAACTCGGTTTCAATTTTGATAAGAAATGCCTTTGAAATCAGTTTTAGCCTTGATAAGAAAATATTTTGATCTTGTCTTTGAATCTATGCATGTGATGAGATGTATATTGGCATTAGTTTTCTCCATTGAGCTTGGATGTTAGCTCACCCCGACTATACGTCACAGGTGTAGCTTTGAGGAGGGCCAGACTACATACTTGAAGAAAAAGGAGCTTCCGCATAAGGATTTGTACTGCTTTGGGATCATAGATTTAGTGCATTGTGGATCTTGGTAAGTTCGAGGTTGGTACTTCCATGCTATTATACATGCATGGTACACTACTGTTGGTGATGGTTAGTCATCACTGGCGTTTGTTTAGTTCAGTACATATTAGATATTAGAATTGGAGTTTTGTTCATGATAATTACATAACCTTGCTTTGATTTCCAGATGCATATGGATGTGCCTAGTGTTCTATCGATTGTGATATCGATCGTCGGTCCGATTTTCTCATTTGATTTTGGTGTAAAGTAAAAAAAAAAAAATCTCCAAATTTTAGGTTGGGAAAATCTCCATCACAGCTTGGTATCGTAGCTTAAGTATTAGGTCTTATTGGGACCCAAGTTTGGCGATAAGTTATGTTAGGATATAAGAAACCCAATCGTGACTCATCACAGTTGGTATCAAAGTCATTTCTTTTAGAAATTCTGACAATCATTCCTTTTGTCAGAGCATCGGGACTTCTGCTAACGAAACTTTGGTCCCAAATGCAGCTGTCAATGTCTTCTAGAGGAAGAGGCCGACCCAGGGGCGGTCATAATAGAAATTTGCATAGTCGAGATGATTTCATCTCGGATACCAATCGAGTGCCTATGGGAGATAGAGGGGCTTCAGGTGGTACCAAGGAGCCAAGATCAGCAGACTCGTGGATCGAGATCAGAGGGAACAAGAAAGAGTAAGAGAAAGGAACGAAGAGAGAGAAGAGCGTCAGAGGATGATGCATACCATGGAAACCATGGCAACTGCCATGGCACAACAGGCAGCATCTTTGGCGGCTCATACCGCTCATGAGCAGCATCAGCCACCTACACCTCCAGTGGGTTCTGCACAGTCAGTGCCCTCTGCATTTACCGACTTTAGGAGGATGCGTCCTCCTAGCTTTTCAGGGCAAGCGGAGCCAATGGACGCAGAGAACTGGCTAAGCGAAATGGAGAAGGTGTTCAGTGTACTTACGTGCACTGAGGATGAGAGAGTGTCGTTGCCTATATGCTAGATGGGGAGGCAGGCCCATGGTGGAAGTCCGTGTCACGGACTAGAGCGCAAGAGACCCTGGATTGCCTTGGACATGGGAGGAATTGTGGGAGAATTCAATAAGCAATACTTCCCCAGATAGTGAGAAATCAAATGGAAGTGAAATTCTCTGACTTGAACAGGGAGGATGTCCGTGAGAGAGTATGGAGTCGAAGTTTATGAGGCTCACGCTTCTCTGAGTTCGTGGTGACAGATCGATGAAGGCCAAGAAATTTCAACGCGCTTAAGGCCCGGATATAAGGAAAAGTCACGCTTTTGAGTTGAAAACTTATATGGCGCAAAGAATGAGCAAGGCTCTTGTGGTGGAAGAAGACGTGGAAGAAAAGTATAAGAGAAGGGACCAACAGTAGTGGGCGGGCAAGTCAAATGCGCCATATGCTCAAAACAGCAACCGAGATACCGGGTTATTGATGCTGCCGCCACCGCCTACTCAACAGATCCACTCAAGACCACCCATGTCCACGCATGGAGTGCCCCTACGCCTTACAAATCCCACGACCCATTGGGCATCGAGCGCATCAAAATTTCTCATACTTCCTCATCAACACCGATTGAGCCATGCTCGCGATGTGGAGGACCACACAAGATAGAAGGTTGTTGGTGGGTCACAGGCGCATGCTTCAAGTGTGGACGAACAGGACATCGGATAAGAGAATGTCCCAAGGCGAAGACGGGTCAGTGAGGAGGACCTGATTTAGTGATACTTTATGGTTTTGGAGGGTAGTATATTATTGGTATGGATGTTGTAAAACTATTCAAGCATGGTAGATGCGCCGTGATCTTTAACTCTAATTGAATGGTTATTTTATCATTTAAGGATGCCTAGTATAAATTTACCTTGGTTCTTTTGTGGATGGTTGAATATATTTTAGGAATGATAGCTGGTTTCGGAGATTGATGGTTTTAAATTTTGTTATCTTGGTTCATCCATGATTGTTGCTTAATGACGCACATGGAAAATGAGAAATAATTTCAGGATTATGGTTATAACTTAAATTGTAATGAACTTCCTTTAGGGTAATGCTTTAAATAGACTCCATGATTATGGAATGAGTACGTTATAGAATGGTCTAATCCACTATATGAACAATTGTGGTTGTGCGTGTGGTAGTCGTATTTAATGGTTGTAAATTATGGATGAATACTGCCCGGTGTGTGTTTTGTATGAGGGATATCCAGCAGCCCTAGTGCATTATGGTATATTCGCTCATGTTAGTTTTGAATAAATTATTGAATTTTACATTTAGTTAAAGGTTTGCGATCTCATTCGTTATTTTCTAGGGCGGTGCGACTCTGTTTTAGTATAGATGCTATGTCATGAACGCGAACGCTATGTACTGAATTTTCGAGGACGAAAATTCATTTAAGGAGGGGAGAATATAATAACCCTAACTAATTACGTTGACATTGAATCATTGACTCTTGAAAAGTATTGACTCTTAGGGAGAGTAAGATTACTCTTGTTTAGGACTAATAAGCATCTATACCTCTTCAACTAGAAATACGCCAATTTTCGAGGACGAAAATTCTTTAAGGTGGGAAGAATGTAACATCCTGAAAATTTTTGACCTTTGAACAAGATGTTTTCGTAAGTGTCTGATCGATCACGTAAATAATTAAGTTAGTTGGGCTAGGTCTTAAGTGGAAAAAAATTATAATAATAATAAAGATTGGTTTAGACTTATGTGGACCTTTGGATGAATTGTATACACCTAGCTATGGCGTCGCTTAACACCTAAGTTTAGGTTGGTTATAAATGAAAATAAAGCGGAGAATTTATTTCTCTTATAATTTTGGTTCTAGAGAGAGAATAAAAGTTTAGTAATGGTTAAATAACTTATTTGACTAATTGGGCCAATCAGACGCTAGTTGGGCCAATTAAACTATTCGAGCCAACTATAGGTCTGATCGGTGCATGTCCGATAAGAAACATGTCACCGCTAGATTTTTCAAATGAGATCATTTTAGGTCCGTTTGAGCTCAGATGAGATTTTAGGACCAAGTTCATACACCGTAGGAAAGCGATTGGCTTAACGCCGGTCCGATTGATAAGTAGTTTGGGTGTACAGCCCTCAGACCAAGGATCATTTATATAATAGATAATACCTTAACTAGGTACGCCTGGTTTAAAAACTAGGTCCTTAGATAAGACTAACACCCAAAATGGGTGTATGTGTTTTGCAAGAGAGCCGCCTTTTAGTTAAAAAAAAGGGCTAGCTTCCTTTTGAAGCCTTAACGCTTGCAAAGAGTTTGATGGTTTGCGTTTTGAAGAGAGAAGGAAGAAGAAAGGGGAAGAATCGCCGAATTCGTATGCTCCAAGCCTTGTGATTGCGTGGAAAAGGTTTTGTGAGATCGTATAAGGGAAGGATCGTTGTCGGTTTCGGCTTTTGGTTTTGCTTTTGTGGGTTTTGGAGCCGTTTGGAGGTTTTGAAACCCTCTTCTTGCGAATAGATCATGAGTTTTGATCGACAAATCATAGCGTGAGTTATGTGAAGTGTGTGTAAGGATTGCTTGGTCGATTTCGTGAGTTTGGTTGTGATCGTGAAGCTCGGAGATGATCGAGGTGGGTTTGGAAACCCTTTTTATCTAACGAAGAAGACGATCCGATCTACGAGTAAATCACCGATTTAAAGAGGTAAATAACGTAATTCTTCCATGTATTTAATTAAATATATGTTGGTTAGATGTGTGCAAAAGATTAGGATCAAAAGGATTGAATTTTGATGAAAAAAATGGGTTTCAAGGTTCAAACCCGAGAAGTGCTCAGAAACTGCCAAAATCGATTAATCGATTTTGAAACTCGATTAATCGAGTTTTTGGCAAGAGAGAAATTCAAGAAGAACTCCCCGAAATCGATTAATCGAAGATAATTTCGTTTAATCGATTTTGAAATTCGATTAATCGATTTTGAAAATCGATTAATCGAGTTTGCCTGAGCTTACTGACACTACCGTAGTATTTCGGCCATAACTTTTTGTGTCGAATTCGGATTGACGTGATTCTTGTTGCGTTGGAAAGAAGACAGAAAGCCCTACAATTTTCATGAATTGACCAACTTGTAAATCAATCGTTTTTAAGGTCAAAATTTAGTAATAAGTTAGGTAAATTTCTAATTTTGTCGAGAAACGAAACCGATTAATCGAGTAAAATCGATTAATCGATTTTTGAATTTCGATTAATCGAAATTGGGTCGATTAATCGACTGGTCTCAAATAGTGAAAAAGATTTTTGGCTCTTTGAAAATCGATCAATCGAGATAAAATCGATCAATCGACTTTGGAAAATCGATTAATCGATTTTGAAAATCGATTAGTCGATTTTGTCTGAGTTGCCAGTACTGCTTTGGTATTTTGACCATAACTTTCTACTCCGACCTCTGATTGATGCGATTCTTGAGGCGTTGGAAAGATAACAAAGAGATCTACAATGTTTGTATTTTGACAAACTTATGAATATAAATTGTTAAAGGTAAAAATTTAGGAGAAAGGTTACATCAATTTCTGTGTTGGCGCGAACTTGCCCGTTCCGACTCAATTTTTTAGAAAACACTTAAATAGTCTAAGTTATTAGTGATTAGTGTTGATCCTTGATACATCATCATATATTTGTGATGTAGATTGAGGGAGGAAAGCCATCGATAGGGCATTGCTTGGCTTTGCGCAGTTTCGAGGTTAAGGTGGGGAAAATTTCATACGCAATTGCATTTTGATTTAATTTCATAGATGCTTGATATGATCGAATGAAAGATGATAAGTTTTGTTTTGAAATGAATTAGTATTTGAAATCCTTGCAATGGAAACTTTAGATCTTTGAACTCAAATATTTGATTGAATATTTTGATTGTTTGAAATGCTCGAAAGCTTTGAATTATCGAATCTTTGACATAGTGGCTGCTTTAAAAATTATTGACGTATCGAATCAAGAAATGATCTTTGTTTTGAACCTTTTATATAGCCTTCGAAAATCATGTAAGGAATTTCAGTCTTGAACATCGTATGTATGTTTTGCAAGTTTTGAATCGAACCCAGAAGTTAAATTTGAAGGAAGCAAATGTGAACTTTGAATTGAATCCAAATCAAATTTGTATATAAATTTAAATCCAAATCGAACCATAAGTTTAAGAAAATTTTAAGTGGACCGCTATGGGCGGATTATAAGTGTGTTGTGGACCGCTAAGGGCGGATTATATAACATCGTAGACCGCTATGGGCGGATTATATATGCATGTGTGGACCGCTATGGGCGGATTATATGATACCTTGTGGGCCGCTAGGGCGGAATCGAACCGGCACGGCGGCTAACCGTGAATCGAACTGGCATGGCGGTTAAACCCATGAATCGAACCGGCACGGCGGGATATCCGTGAATCGAACCGGCACGGCGGCTAACCGTGAATCGAACCGGCATGGCGGTTAAATCCATGAATCGAGCAACGGCGGGATATCGTGAATCGAATCGGCGCTAACCGTCATCGAATCGGCGGTCAAGTGAATCGAGCAAACTATGTGACAATGTGTAAGCTATGCAAGTGAGTGTTTGAATTGAACCGACACGGTCTTACGAATGAATCGGCACGCGGCGGGATATTCGTGAATCGAATTGTGTAAGGTAAGAAAGTGTGAAACATATAAGTAAGCTAAGTAAGAATGTGCAAGACTTGTAAGTAAGATAAGTAAGGAATGTGCCAGATGTGTGAGTAAACCAAGTAAGAATGTATAAAACATATATGTAAGCAAAGTAAGAATATGTAAGACATGTGAGTAAGTCAGGTAAGAATATGTAAGACATGTAAATGAATGTGATTCAAACTCAGTAAATCGAAAATAAGAAATATGCTTCTGATAAGAGATTAGTCAGTTTCAATTTTATTAAGAAAATGTCTTTGAAATCAGTTTCGGTTTTGATAAGAAAACATCTTTGAAATCAGTTTGCCTTTGAAATTGGTTTTGAATTTGGATAAGAAAATGCCTTTGAACTCAGTTTCAATTTTGATAAGAAATGCCTTTGAAATCAGTTTTAGCCTTGATAAGAAAATATTTTGATCTTGTCTTTGAATCTATGCATGTGATGAGATGTATATTGGCATTAGTTTTCTCCATTGAGCTTGGATGTTAGCTCACCCCGACTATACGTCACAGGTGTAGCTTTGAGGAGGGCCAGACTACATACTTGAAGAAAAAGGAGCTTCCGCATAAGGATTTGTACTCTGTTTTGGGATCGTAGATTTAGTGCATTGTGGATCTTGGTAAGTTCGAGGTTGGTACTTCCATGCTATTATACATGCATGGTACACTACTGTTGGTGATGGTTAGTCATCACTGGCGTTTGTTTAGTTCAGTACATATTAGATATTAGAATTGGAGTTTTGTTCATGATAATTACATAACCTTGCTTTGATTTCCGTATGCATATGGATGTGCCTAGTGTTCTGTATCAGATTGTGATATACGATCTGACGGTCCGGATTTTCTCATTTGATTTTGGTGTAAAGTAAAAAAAAAAAAAAAAAAAAATCTCCAAATTTTAGGTTGGGAAAATCTGGACTGTCACAACGGGACACTCTCTATGCTTGCTGAAATAAGAACTTTCTTTTTATTTGCAGCACTTAGAGTTCTCCGATAGGTCTTGGCAGTAAGGCTCTCCTCTATTCTCGGCAGAGCCATTTCTTTGGGATCTATGTTATATTCAACATTCATCAACAAGTTTGTAATAAGACCTCGAAAGGGCAAAGTCAACTTCTTTGTCTGATATTTTTTTTGAGTCAATTTCTCCCTCACGGTGGTGATTACTTTAAAAAGGTAGGAGGGCACATCGAACCAATAGTGATTCGCCACTAAGTATAATGCTCTTGTAAAAAGTGCCCTTCTCTGCATTCTGTGACCCGTGGGGTGAATACTCTTATGAATTAGAACATCAAAGAAGTGAAGTGATAAATTCATTTCTTCCAAATCTTTTTGAAGGAAAAAAGACCTGTCTTGTGGAGGTTTTCCTAACAGCTTTATTGCCATTTTGATAAAATCAGGAAGGGTATTGGGTGACATCCTCAAAATGTTAGCCTCTGGGTTATCCTAAGATACTTGTGGTATTTCCAAGGGTGCTTGCATTATCCTGGTGGCCATTTGCATTGTAATTTGGATCGGTAGTCTATCGATACTGGTGGAGAGGATTGGGGATGATTCCTGGATACTTTTGGTAATATTTTTTATAAAATTGCCTCACCAATCAGGGATAGACTGGTGTGACTCCTGGTTCTAAGAAATATTACAGCTCGACATCCTTAAAATACTTTATGGCTTCTCCATTAATTTCTAAATTTCCCCAAAAATCAATGTCTACTATGATTTTGGCTACCACAATATGGTGTTTCATTGAGGTAGGAAGCCGATCTACTGTCATGGCAGAAGACGCTGGCTTTTTGCCTTTATCTACCTTCATGCCCTTTTTAGGGGCAAACACAGAGTCGGTCTCAAGTATTTCTTTAGATAATTCTCTGATAACTATCTTGAAAGATTTGGATTTCTTCTTGGGTATGTTTGCTGCTTTTGATTTAGCTTTGAGGGGAGCAAACCGTATGATACGGTTAATAATTGAAAAGTTATCAGAATTGTTACCTCCCTCTTCTTCTTCCTCTTCCCTCTATCATTTGTCCATTTCATTAGCCATGCTACAACTCATTTCCTGCTAGAGTTAATGAAAACACCATCAATTAATCATGGATTTCATGTATTGAATACAAATTTCTTGCAAAAACCCTTCCATTCGATTGTTAAAATCATCACCTTATCTCTTAATAATTTAAATCCTAATTTGTAGATGTGAAATGGAATGCACGCAGGGTTTTCGAAATAGAATAGAGGAAGCATGGGGTGTATAGAAAAGTAAAATGATTAAGTTGAGTAAGTGGATGGTTAGGATTAAGAACTTTTTAAAAAATAGAGGGAAGGTAGGAGGGTAAAATTAGAGAGTTCGAAAATGGGACCGACGTATCCTTTTTACGAGTATGTAGTCCCTATTTCAGTGACGACTTGCTGAACCGGTCGTCATTCAAGTTTTAACCAAGAATCGTCGGTTGACTCTACCTTTCAGTAATAGTAGTACGAACCCTCATATCAGTTGAATTGTAATCACTACGCTTTCACTGATAGACATGATCATAACGACGATCAATCGTAAATCCATACTATTGTTCGCTATAATGTACAGTAGGGGTTATATTACGATTCATCATTTTTCAATGATTTGTGTCATAGTGTAATACCTAAATGAAAAAGAAAAAAAAAATTCTACATATTTTACAATGGGTGCTATGGAAGAGTCGGTTTCTCGACGATTCATGAGGTTTCTATATTTGACTTTGGGGAGCTGATATCTCCCCCAAGAACACCTGTCCTCTAGGATTCTTCACTAGCTGTGTTGGCAATTGGCCACTCTCTCTTTTCGCCACTTGGGAAGCTAGCTAGCCTATCTGGCTTTCTAGCTTTGTAATGGACTGAGTATGTGAATTGAGCACTTGAGAGAATTAAGCAAGCTGATGTAAATCTTTCGAGTGCTGATGCGACTGTTGCTGCAAATCCTAGAGGATTTGAACAACTATGGCATTAGGTGCATTGATCCGTGGTCCAAATTCGGGCGGTGTAGTAGGTAATGGAGGTCGTTGGTGGAAAATTTGAGTTTGGGGAAATCGAGGCTGCACAACCAATGGTGATAGTTGTGCTCCTCCTATGGAACCATAGTTTAATCCAGGGTGGTTCCTCCATGCTGGATTATATGTGTTTTCATAATTTCCCCTTTGAAAAGCCATTACTTGCTTATTTTCCACTACCTCCTGGTATGGTGACACATCTGGGTTTTTATTATATGTCTAAGTCTGACAATTAGAATAGTTTGCCAAAGATCTATCCGGAGTACTTGATTTGGCAGCCAATAGTGTTGCGATTTTTTATTCAAGAGCCAAAGCCTTTCCACTCATATTGTCCTCTTTCTTTACTTTATCTGAACTGATATTGTAAAGTCCACCCCTCGTGAGAGGGGTGTAACGAGTGATATCGGGATCAGATCTAAGCAGAGCCTGATTCTACTTTGAGTTATCGGCCAATTTCTCGAATAAGTTCCAGGACTGCTGGCCATTTTGAGCCATAAAGGCTCCTCGCTTAAGGCATCGACTGTAGACTGGTTAGTCTTAGTCAATCCTTGATAGAAGCTCTGTGCTATCGACTAGTTCGACACATCATGGTGAAGACATTTCCTCAGCAAGTCCTTCATGCGCTGTCAACTCTCATAAAACAATTCTCCTGGCTGCGACCTAAAATCTTGAATTGCTTGCATAATTTGGTTAGTTCTACCAATTTGAAAGTACTCGGTTAAGAATTTGGATTACAGTTCATCCCAAGTGGTTATACTCTTGGCAGGCAGTGAAGTCAGCCATGCTTTCGCTCTATCCTTGAGAGAAAAGGGAACAACTTTAACTTAACTAATTTCTCAATAGCTACCGACAGTGGTAGCATCGTGCAAAGTTCTATAAAATCCCTTAAGTGTTGATAGGGATCTTCTCTATCAAGCCCATGAAGAGAGGGTACAGTTTGAAGTGTATTGAGCTTGATTTTGTATTTTTGTCTGGCTGTAAACTCTGGTATAACTATACAGGAGGGTGTAGTCAAAGCAACATGACTGAAATGGGCTTGAATTGAATGATGGTCAGCCATAATTAAGGATTCTCTTGTGGGAATTCAATGTGCTGCTAAATTATGCAAGAGAGTCCTTACAATTTCTAGATCACACTCAAAGAAATCTAGGCTTCAAGATCGGGTGTGATGCATACAAAAAGGAAAACTATATTTTTGTGTTTTTAACTTTATTTAATTTTTATTCTAGACGACAGGGAGAGAAACAAATCTAGGCCTCGAGCTTCTCTGATTCGTCACTTCGAATAAACCTGCAAAAGATTTAAGAAGTGATCAAAGAAAATTAAAAATATAAAAAAATATAAAAAAAGAAAGATAAATACTTGTTTTCTCAAATTAATATAAATATAACATAAAACGGTATCCCAAGTAGCGACGCCAAAAACTTGATTCGCTAGTTATATGTATCTAATTAAATCTTAACCTATTGCGACTACACAATAAAAATTGTAGAGGTAGTATAGTATCATTCTCACGAAGATAGGTATATTTGTACTTGTATATATATATATATTAATTTTTTGAAAACTTATACTTATCTTTTCAGTTCCTAAACTACTTGAGAAATATGAATAAAGAATGGTTTCTTAAACTAAATTTTACAGAAAATAAATCCTAAATCCTCCTACTTCAGATTTTGGTTGTCAATCACAATTTTCAGCTATCAGATGTTTACAATTTTAAAATATCGTTACACTATATCTCAGTCTTCTAGAATTTGGTCGTCAATAAAAAACTAGCATCCTATAGTATAGATTTATACTAATCTCTAATCTAACAGAATTTGGGCGTCAATCAAACTCTAAAGAATTAAAGATAGAAAATAAAAATCATTACACAAATCCGCAAACTTCAACCTGAGTCATCAATTCAAATTAAAATTCGAAGATATTTACAAAGCAGGAAATTATAATAAAATAAATCTAAACTAGAAAGCAATAAAATTTATATCTTTCACCCCTCAGTCACAGTCGTTAATTGCTTCTGAGAAACTACAGATATCTACGCTAATCTTCCAGCTCTTAATCCTAATTGTCAATTGTGATTGAGGAACCTTGGATATCTAAACTAAACTACTCTAATTTAATCGAAAGAAAACCCAACCTCAGGAGTCAATTGATGCTGAGAATTTATTCGATGATAATTTCTATACAAAGCCCTCTTATTTATAGATCATAAGGGGTCGGTTTACAAAACTCCTAATTATAATAAAAGAAATTACTAAAACAAAAGTATCCTAATATAACTCTACTTTTAATCTTATATTTCCTTGCTTTAATGGTTGATGTACTTCTAGATTTTCTCCTTTATTTTAGCAGCAAAGTCCTTTAAGAGTCTTCTTCGTCAATCTTCTTAGATCCGTGATTGTCCAGACTTCTAAGTCAAGAATTCTTCTAATTTTGTGAATGGCGATGTTCATTCTCACATGATTAGCAACTTCAGAAGGTGTTCTGTTCTAAAAATTCATAAATCATGATTTTCTATTCTTTTATTCTCTGGACGATTTTTGCATTTATGATTGTTTGTCTTTTCTTCTCTCTCAACATCAGGAACAAATTAAGTCCTAGTATCACTAAGTTAAGGGTGGTAAAATGATATATTATATGACTGATCGCACCCCAAACTTATATTTTGCTAGTCCTTAGCAAACAAGGAAATATAATACATTCAATACTGAAATTTAAATGCCACTTTAGTAAGGAGCACGGTTGCATTTAGCAGATACAACAAGCCTTTAAAACCCCTATGTGATCCCTAGTGGAGGAGTTATAGTCTCCTGAAAGTTTTCAGTGAAGTTACTTACAAACTTCAATTATTTTTGGATTTTTCAAAATATTTTTCAAATTATACAAAAATTAAAAATCTAAACTAATTTTGTACACTAATTAAATTAACTAAATTGACTAAGTTGATTCTGTTGATCATCACATAGTTTGTTATGATTTTCTAAAATAACACAATCCTTTATCCTTACTTTCAATTCTAATAGTTGTCCCTGATTAGAACTCCAACAATTTCAATTCGTAGTAAGCAGGGAGCATATGCATTAGTGAACAATTTATTCTTCATAAAATTTTCTAAACTACAGTTTTTAGAAAATATTTTCATTCAAAAACTTACTATTGACGTTCTCTAAAAAAAAAAGATATCGAAACATTTGGGTTCTCTCAATGTATTTAGAAGAATTTAGTTAAAGGATAATTGCAAAAAAAATTTCAATCTCATAGAAAAGATAATATATTATATTCGTATGATTCCTTGTATAATCCCTAATATCTATTTTTCATATCTCTACTAGGCTTATGCTTTTGCAAATCGTAAATCAAAAAGGTCTTTCCTTCGGCTTGTAGTGGGGCTTTGAGTTTCAGAAGGTGTCAAAGAAAGGTATAAGGATCCAAAAAATTTCTGAGAATTTAGCTCTTCTTTCTCCTATCTTTTTCTTCTCCAATAGATATCAGTACATATCCACTAATTTTTATAACTTCTTCCCATTTTTATTTTATTTTTATTTTTATTTATTTTTTCATTCTGTAAATCCCATTTCTTCAATTGATTTGCAAAATCGTATTTTACGGTGGTTTTATTTTATTTTATTTTATTTAAATCATCTTTTAACTCACCCTTTTACGATTTTTCACTCCTTTCCCATATTCCTCAATTGATTTCTTTAGTTGTACTCTCTTTTAGCATTCCCCTTATCTGTTTTTGCTTTTACTCCTTCCACTCCCTCTTCCTCCCTTATTTTGCATTCTAAATTCTCAGAAAATATAAGGGTTAAAGGTTGAATGTTTTGGATAGTACATATGGTTAAGGGTTTTCAAAATTTTGGTACAAAGAAATTCTGTTAGGCTTCAAATATGGGTTCAAAGGATAAGTTATTTTATGGGATTTTGACTTTTTGGCTCTGGTTAACAAAAGATGGCCTTAAATCATCTTCACGATTTGTTAGCATAAATGCCTTATTGCTTTGATATTATAATAGATAGTTCTAGAAAAAAAATCAGGTTATTATAGTCATAGAATATTTTGATTCTAAATTCAGTAATATGAGATTTCATAAACTAGTAAAGAAGTTCAAAGAAATTTTTGACTTGAATAGAAGTAGTCTCTTTCTGAAAGAAAGGAAAATTTGGCTATAATGCTCACTGGTATATACAATTTTGAAACTATAGTCTAAAATATTGCAGTTTAGATCAGTCTATTGTTTCAAACATTCAATTTCATACAATGTTCAATGAGCTAAACATGAATTGAACTGTTCCATATTCGGATTATTGAACTTCTATTATGATGGATTGTAAGTTTTCAAGATTCGTAATTTTTCTATCATACTTCACATATAATGATCAACTATAAATTAAAAAAATATGCAAATGCAAACTAAGTGTAACTAATTAACTAATTACTATACACAGAAGTTGTGTATCCCCCCAAACTTAAGTCAGACAATGCCCTCATTAGCACAAAAATAGGGGAGACTTAAAATTAATTTACCTTAAAATCACTGATATTACTGATTGTTTACCGGATGAAAAAATTCTTTAAAGAATGTCGTCCAAACTTGAGGAAAATATATCCATTTTATTCTCAGAGACATCAATAACAAAAATTGAAATTTTTTTTGTAACAATTACACAATTAGTAAAAAAGTTAGTCAAAAGAAAATATCATATATTAACTGAATATTTACAATGATCAAGAAAAGAAATCTTAAAATAATAAAAATAATAACTAATTACATAAAATTAAAAACCTAGGAAAAATCTAAACACTAGCAATTTCAATTCGTAGTAAGCAAGGAGTATATGCATCAGTGAACAGTTTACTCTTCATAAATTTTTCTAAACAACAGTTTTTAGAAAATATTTTCATTCAAAAACTCACTACTGACATTCTTTAAAAAAAAAAGATATCGAAACATTTGGGTTCTCTCAATGTATTTAGAAAAATTTAGTCAAAGGATAATTGCAAAAAGAAATTTAATCTCATAGAAAAGATAATCTATTCTATTCGTATGATTCCCTGTGTAATCCATAATATCTATTTTTCATATCTCTACTAAGCTTATGCTTTTGCAAATCGTAAATCAGAAAGGTCTTTCCTTCGAAATCTAATGGGGCTTTGGGTCTTAGAAGGTGTCCAAGAAAGATAGAAGGATTGAAATTTTTTTCGAGTATTTAGCTCTTCTTTCTCCTATCTTTTTCTTCTTCAATAAATATTAGTTAGTATCCACTAATTTGGATAACTTTTTCCCATTTATATTTATTTTATATATATATATATATATATATGTTTTTTCATTTTGTAAATCCCATTTCTTCAATTGATTTGCAAAATTGTATTTTCTGATTTTTTTTAAAATCATCTTTTTAACTCGGCCTTTTACGATTTTTCACTCCTTTCCTATATTCTTCAATTGATTTCTTCAGCTATACTCTCTTTTAGCATTCTCTTTATCTATTTTTGCTTTCACTCCTTCCACTCCCTCTTCTTCCCTTCTTTTGCATTCTAAATTCTCAAAAAATGTAAGGTCGAAGGTTGAAAATTTTGGATAGTACATATGGTTAAGGGCTTTCAAAATTTTGGTACAAAGAAATTCGATTAGGCTGCTAATATGGGTTCAAAGGATAAGTTATTTTTGGGGAATTTGACTTTTTGGCTCTGATTAATAAAAGATCGCCTTAAATCATCTTCATGATTTGTTAGCATAAATGCCTTATTATTTTGATATTTCTAATAGATTGTTCTAGACAAAAAATCAGGTCATCACAGTCATAGAATATTTTGATTCTAAATTCAGTAATATGAGATTTCATAAAACTAGTAAAGTTCAAAGAAATTTTTGACTTGAATAGCAGTAGTCTCTCTCTCAAAGAAAGGAAAATTTGGCTCTAATGCTCACTGGTTTATACAATTTTGAAACTAAAGTCTAAAATATTACAGTTTAGATCAATCTATGGTTTCAAACATTCGATATAATACAGTGTTAAACGAGCTAAACATGAATTGAACTGTTCTATATTCTGATTATTGAACTTCTATTATGATGTATTATAAGTTTTCAAGATTCGTAATTTTTCTATCATAATTCTCATATAATGATCAACTATAAATTAAAAAATTATGCAAAGGTAAACTAAGTGAAACTGATTATACTAATTAACTAATTACTATACACAGAAGTTGTGTATCCCCTCAAACTTAAGTCAGACAATGCCCTCATTAGCACAAAAATAGAGGACACTTTAAATTAATTTCCCTTAAAATCACTGATATTACGGATTGTTTACTAGATGAAAAAATACTTTAAAGAATGTCACCCAAACTTGAGGAAAACACATCCGTTTTATTCTCAGAGAAATTAATAACAAAAATTGAAAAACAATTAGTAACAATTACACAGTTAGTTAAAAGAAAAATATCATATATTAACTGAATATTTATAATGATTAGGAAAAGAAATCCTAAAATACTAAAAATGATAACTAATTACATAAAAGTATAAACCTAGGAAAAATCTAGACACTAATTTATTTACCTTAAAGATCATACCTGTGAAGCTTGTGATGTTCTGTATTTTTCACTCACTTGGTGATGAATGTAGACACCCAAATTTGGCCCAAGGCCCGATCGTAATATACTTCGAGAGAAGCGCACCACCGAGCTTTTGATAGCATCTCTCATACCCTTAGTGTAACGTCCCAAAAATTCGGTACTTGAACAGTCTACCTCGATAAGCGGATCAATTAGTCTAACGTTTGACCGAGTCAACTTAGGCTTGGTTGACTTGAGTTACTTAGTATGTGATGGATGTATTATGCGAGGGAGGTGTAGTGGACACAGGCAAAGGCATGTACACACGTATATGTTAGTGAGTTGTAAGTGCTTAACACACAAGATATGTGTTATGATTATAAGACAAGAGTGGAAGAGAAGTTATTTCTCTTTTGTTAGTTGTTTAGAAAGTTAAGGAGAGTAAATGAGAGAGAGAAGTGAGTTGTAAAACTTAGAGAGGGGCATTCAATGCAAGTGATTGGGCTCGGAAAGTTAGAGGATCGGGATCGGAATCAAGAGTGTAAAGATTTGGGGTTTGGCAAACCTTAGTGAAGGAGATCCAATCGTTCGAATGGGGTAAGGATTACAGATCTAAATTTTGTTTAAACTATTAGCTAGAGAAATTAAGATTTGTTGTGTATTAGTTAAATGGTTGATAAATAGGATAGAAGATTAGAATGGATGATGAGGAGATGAGAGGGAGAGTGTTCAGATCTAGAAATGGGTGAAACCGATTGAACGAAATTAGAGTTCGTTCAATCGATTTTGACCAAAGAAAAGATAAGGAAGAAAGCAAATGAGTTCTAAGGGGAATCGTTCGAACAAATTCTGAAATCATTCGATCAATTCGAATTCTAAAGGAACCGATCGAACGACTTTGAGAAATCATTCGATCGATTTGTTGGAACCTGTGTGAACGATTTACAAATCGTTCAATCGATTTTGCTAACTGGCCAAGGCATTGTAGAAGGAATAATGGTGGGATCGATCGAACGAAATAGAATTCGTTCGATTGAATTTAGAGTTTCGTTCGATCGATTAAAATTTCGTTCGAACAATTTTACAAATCGTTTGATCAATTTGAATTCGTTCGATCGATTTGAATTCGTTCGATCGATTTACAAATCGTTCGATCGATTCAGAAATTGTTCGATCGATTTGGATGAAATTCAGCTTTTGTTAAGTTTTTACATATGAGTAGTTGTATTTTGGTGTTAGGCTTATAACCCAATGTTCTTACACTGGTAGTGATGAAATAAATGTGTTTGGTCAGGTCTAATTTAAGTCGGACCTTGTGATGGTTGAATGCTAACTTGGATTAGAGAATCTGAATGTATAAACGTGAGTGAGGTAGGGGAATATCTAATCTGGTACCCTTAATTACGATAACATGTATATGATGATAACCTATGAATGCATGTTTCCTTACAGTTGAGTTGAATTATAATGTGTTCACTTTCAAAAATAGTTGAAAATGTAAAATGTGAAGTAGTATACAAAAATGTGAAATGTTATGAGAATGTGAATAAGTGAACTAGTAAAAGGGTTCAATCATCCTAGGGATGTATGTGTAAAATATGCATCAGAAGGGTGGATCAGAAAGTGTGACATCCCAGGGATGTACGGTGGATGTAAGGAACCGCGAATTTGAACATATGTAAATGAGGTTAAACAGGCTGAGAGCTTATATTTATTTACCATGATCACACGGTGAATAACTATATGTAGCACATAATTGATTTAAGGTTTGGAGAATACCCAACCGACGCGGTGGTATATCCGTGACTGACGCGGCAGGATATCCGTGACCGGTACGGTGGTGAATCCGTACCCTAGTAGACATCCCAGGGATGTATAGTAGTGATGTACCCGTCACCTATAAGAAAGGGACGTGGGTCAAGTTAATAGCAAAAATAGTCTGATTAGACGACGATGGAGGGTATTCCATCGGGGCTCGATGCTATATTGCTTGGGGATTATTTAAGTTACTATTTTAAGTCATGGGACCAGCCTTGTTGAAATCATAAGCATTAATGAACAACTGATGTCATGAGTGGAATGGTAAAGGTACTCTATTATTTTATTACATCTCTAATTGTTTTTAATCAAATTACATTGATGAACTCATGCTTTATATATGTCATTAAATGTATGTGAGTAAGTAAGATTTACTTGATCAGATATTATCCCTATTGAGTTAGGATGTAGCTCACCTCTTTTGACTATACGTCACAGATTCAGAGTTAGGAGCTGCTGCTAGTGAGGTTGATCCCAAGGACATAGATTACATTCTGAGGGAAGAATCTAAGCCTCCTCGTGAGAAGTTCTTCTAGGAGTTTTGCTGCGTACTTTGAATTTATGTAAGGGAGAGATTTAAGGCTTGGTACATCCAGCCAAGTTTTTTTCATTTTGTAAGAATTAAGATACTGGTAATATTCTTTTGTCGAACGATTTTGGGTGACCATAGTAACGGCACTGATGGTTCGGGTTAGTTCTTTTGTCCATACAGAGGTATGGGATTAGAACTATCTTTTGGATTAATGTTTTGATGTGGTATATGGTAGAACTAGAGATATGTTCTGCATTGTACTCTTATTACATTTTCTGTATGGTTGGGTTGTGCCAAGTGTTCTGCTTATTATACAAGGCACGGCCTCGAGGGTCGTGCTGATGGAATGAATTTCGAGGTGCCAAAATTTGGGCTGTCACAGTTGGTATCAGAGCAGTTCGTTAGGATTTCTGACAAATCTTAGATTATTGTCAAAGTAAAAAGGGATTTTCTGCTAATGAAACTTTGGTTTCATGTGCAGAGCGTTATGTATTTTAGAAGAAGGGGTCGACCGAGAGGTAGCCAGAATAGGACCTAGAGAGGTGAAGAAGGGTTTCAAGCAGGGTCTAGTAGTAGAGACCAAGAAAATTCTCGTGAAGAAGATCGGAGGGTGGAACGACAGATCATATCACATTGGCCATGGAGACTATGGCTGCTGCGATGGCTCAGCAGACGTAGTAGACTGTGATACTGGCTGAGCAGACGACACTATTGGTAGCTAATAATGTCAATAATGCCAATAGTCATCAGCCACCACCACTGCCTCCTCCAGCATTGTTGCCCTCGTCGTTTGTTGATTTTAGGAGATTGAGACCTCCTAGCTTCTATGGGCAGACGGATCCGTTAGAAGTAGAAAAATAGCTGAACCAAATAGAGAAGCTTCTAGACAGACTGCAAAGTACAAAAAATGAGAAGGTAGGATGGGCTTCCTTCCAGCTGGAGGGAGAGGCCGATCCGTGGTGGAAATCTGTACTGAGGAGGAAGGACATAGAGGACCCACATCGCCTATGGACTTGGGCAGATTTTGTTAGAGAGTTCAATAGGGAATATTTCCCTAAGCAAGTACGAGTACAGATGAGAAGGGACTTTGCAAATCTCCAGCAAAGTGGCATGTCCGTGTGAGAGTACGTTGTAGAGTTTACACAATTGTCCCGGTTTGCACCGGAGTTAGTATCCACTGAGGTTATGAAAGCAGCCAAGTTTGAAGGCCTTAGACCAAACATCCGTGAAAGAGTGTCAATTTTCAAACTTGAGCGTTACACGGATGTGATGGGAAAGGCAATTGTGGCTGAGAGCGATATTTATGGTGTATATAAGAGGAGAGATCAACCGGATGCAGTGCGGCCAGACCATGGGAGGATGGGTGAGTATGACTCGGGGAACAAAAAGCTAAGATTTACGACACCAGCACCACTCCCTAGGCAGATAGCATATACAAATTTTTCTAGACCAGTTGTATCTGCATTGGTGAGACCCATCAGATATGAGAACTCTACAGCCACCACCGGAGTGTCAGTGAGCCAAGTCTTCTCAAGGGCAGCCTCTTCTACACCAAAGGAGACTTGTGCCAAGTGCGGCAAGCCTCATAGGATAGTTGATTGTAGACGGGGTATGCAAGGATGTTATCTATGTAGAAAGATCGGCCACATCATCCAAGATTGTCCTGAGATGGCAAAGGGCAGAACGACTTCTGCACCTACACCGAGACCAATCCAATCTAAGAAGCCGGTCATGCAGGGAAGAGCCTATGCAGTTATGGCTCAGGACGCTCAAAATTCCAACGATATCATACAGGGTGAGTTTTTACTTAGATTGATTTTTATCATATTAGATATCATGAAAATGTATTTATATTTTGTTTTATTTTGAGAAGCATCCACCTAAATAATATACATGTTGCATGAGTGTGTGTTGCATGAGTGGAATGCTGAACTAGGTATGCCTTATAGGTACCTTGCAAGTGTATGGGAGAGGAAGTGTTGTCGCGTACGTAGCAAGAGCACTAATGGACCCGGGATCTACCCATTTGTATGTCACACCTTGATTCGCAAAGAGGATGAAAGTTCAGCTAGAGACTTTGGATTTTGTCTTGGCAGTGTCCATTCCGACGGGAAAATCGATGGATACGGACTTAGTCTGCAAGTCAATGGTCGTAGCTATTAAAGATGGGGATAGTTATGGGGAAGTTTTTGAGTTGCCAGTAGATTTGATTTTTCTCGACATGCAAGGATTCGACGTGATCCTTGGCATGGATTGGTTGTCACAACACTATGCAACAGTCGATTGTAAGAATAAGGTGGTCACCTTTAGGCCAAACACGATACGTTCTTTTAAATTTGTAGGAGTGAGGATGAAGTTTCTACCACTCGTGTCCGCTATCAAAGTGGAACGTTTGATCAGAAGTGGATGTAAGGGCTATTTAGCTTTCCTAAAGGATGACAAGGATGAGAAAAATGTTGCTTCGGAGATTTCAGTAGTGTGTGAGTTTGATGACGTCTTCCCAGATGAATTACCAGGACTGCCTCCGAAAAGAGAGGCCAAGTTTGCTATCGAATTGGCACCAGGAACGGAGCCGGTTTCTAAAGCACCGTACAGAATGGCTCCGGCCGAGTTGAAAGAGTTGAAGGAGCAACTACAGGAGCTATTTGATAAAGGGTTTGTGAGACCGAGTGTATCTCCTTGGGATGCTCCGGTCTTGTTTGTCAAGAAGAAAAATGGGTCAATTAGACTGTGCATTGACTACCGTCAGTTGAACAAGCTCACTATAAAGAACATGTATCCATTACCAAGGATAGATGATCTGTTTGACCAACTGGAGGCGGCAAAATATTTTTCTAAGATCGACTTGAGATCGGGATATCATCAACTCAGGGTCAGGGCAGAGGATGTTCAAAAGACTGCTTTTAGGATGAGATATGGACACTACAAATTTTTAGTAATGACATTTGGATTGACGAATGCGCCATCGTCGTTTATGGATCTAATGAATTGGGTGTTTAAACCACACCTGGACTCTTTCGTCGTTGTATTCGTCAATGATATCCTCATATACTCTAAATCAAAGCAAGAACATGAAGTGCACTTGAGAACCGCTCTACAAACACTGTGTGAACACCAGTTGTACGCCAAACTCAATAAGTGTGAGTTTTGGTTGGAGGAAGTATGCTTTTTGGGACATGTTGTCTCAAAGGAAGGTGTCACGGTGGATCCAGCAAAGATCGAAGCTGTAGTGCAGTGGGAACAGCCTAAGACAGTAACTGATATACGTAGTTTCCTTGATCTAGCTGGGTATTATCGACGCTTTGTGGAGGGATTTTCAGTGATATCGGGGCCACTAACGAGGCTCACACGGAAGGATGTGAGATTTGAGTGGATCGAAGCTTGTGAGAAGAGCTTCCAGGAGCTTAAAACACGCCTAACGTCAGCTCTAGTATTTACAATTCCAATAGGCAGTGGGGGTTTTACAGTCTATAGTGACGCTTCACATCACGGTTTAGGCTGTGTGCTTAACCAGTATAAGAAAGTAATTGCATATGGGTCGAGGTAGCTGAAAGAACATGAGAAGAATTACCCAACGCATGACCTTGAACTAGCCGCAGTCATTTTTACGTTAAACATTTGGAGGCACTACTTGTACGGGGAAACTTTCGAGATCTTCACTGACCATAAAAGCCTCCGATATTTGTTCACACAGAAGGAGCTAAATATGCGACAACGAAGATGGATGGAGCTTCTCAAAGACTATGACTGCTCCATTCAATATCACCCAGGTAAGGCAAATGTTGTCGCAAATGCTTTGAGTCGGAAGGGTTCGGCTCAGTTAGCTAATCTGATATTGGGAATGCACAGGTGAAAATTGTTTGAAGACCTATCATTGTATGACACAACGATTGAGGTACAAGCTTCGGGTACTCTGTTGGCCAACATTTCAGTGAGACCGATACTTTTTGAGCACGTACACGAGCTACAGATGAGAGACTCTGAGTTAGTCAAGATTCGAAAAGAAATGATGGAAGGTACTAGACCAGACTTCTCTATAAGGGAGGATGGTTCCTTGTTGTTCAGAGGACGCCTTTGTATTCCAACCGATGCTGGTTTAAGACAAACCATTTTGGATGAAGCTCACAAGTCTCAATATGAGATCCATCCTGGTAGTACCAAGATGTATCAAGACATGTGTAAGAACTACTGGTGGAGAGGTCTGAAACACGATGTTGCAGAATACGTGTCAAAATATTTGACGTGTCAACAGGTGAAAGTCGATCATCGACACCCTGTTGGATTATTGCAACCTCTACCCATACCAGAGTGGAAATGGGAGTCGATCTCCATGGATTTCATAGTAGGGATGCCACGGACACCGAAGAGGCACAGCGCTATATGGGTTGTTGTGGATAGACTGATGAAGTCAGCTCATTTCTTACCCTACAATATGATGTATACTGTTGGGCGACTTGTGGAACTTTATATGAAGGAGATAGTGCGGTTGCACGGTATTTCGAGCAGCATTGTATCTAATCATGACCCATTGTATACCTCAAAATTTTGGCAAAAATTTCAAGAAGGTATGGGCACTCGATTGGATTTTAGTATGACATTTCACCCACAAACTGACGGGCAAACAGAACGAGTGAATCAAGTGATCGAAGACATACTCAGGGCGTGCATACTTGAATTACAAGGCTCGTGGGATCAACATCTACCGTTGATCAAATTTTCGTATAACAACAGTTTTCAAGTAAGCATCGGAATGGCACCGTATGAAGCTCTATATGGGAGACGGTGCCGGTCGCCCATCAATTGGGAAGAAATTGGAGAAAAATTTATGTTGGGTCCGAAAATCCTTGAGGACAATGCCATGTTTGTACGAATGATAAGAGATAGGTTTAAAGCAGCCCAGAGTCGGCAAAAGAGCTATGCCAATTTTAAGAGAACATGCCTCGATTTTTCCATTGGCGATCATGTATTAGTGAAAGTGTCACCCATGAAGGGTGTGATGAGGTTCAGAAGGAAGGGGAAGTTAAGTCCTCGTTATATAGGACCCTTTGAAGTTTTTGGTTGAGTCGATGAAGTAGCCTATTGCATTGGTTTACCTCCGTTGTTTAATAGCGTCCACAATGTTTTTCATATTTCAATGCTCCGAAAGTATGTAAAGGACCCCACACACATTTTAGGCAGTCAGCCGATAGAGCTACATGAGGATATGACTATGGTTGAAGACGCTACTCAAATTTTGGACTGGAAGGACAAAACTCTGCATACTAAAATCATCCCATTAGTACTCGTCAAATGGGGTACTCATCCAGTTGAGGAAGCGACTTGGGAACGGGAGGCCGAAATCAAAGAATTGTATCCTCATATGTTTGAGCAATAGAATACAAGTGCTAGTCCCAAATTCTGTTTTGTCATTCTCAGTGGAAACTCAAATTGTGTAAATAAATATATGTAAATTGGTTTTGGATGGTGTTTTGTAACGATACTTGCTAATGTCTTAGGTTCCGGTCTAAGCGTTCGAGTATTTAGGGTTGAACTATGAATAGGTTCTCGGCATGGAGCTGCAACCTTGTTAGTGGAGCTACTGTCAAGATTGATTGGCTCACAACACAGCTATGAATCATAGGATGTGTCAATGTCCTCTCAAAGAAGAATTTTTAGAAATTCATTCGATCGAAATTAAAACCGTTCGATCGAATTTCTGTAGGCTAAAACCTTTGAGGTGTTGCTAGAAAACTGCTCGAACGATTTTGAAAATTGTGCGCACGAAATGCACGACCAGTAAGTGTTCCAGCTGTTGCCAGTAACCGTTTGATCGAACGAAATGGGTTGGCCAGTGGAGTACAAAATGACCTTAAAAATTGTCCAGAAAATCGTTTGATCGAATCTTCAAACCGATCGAACGAAATTTGGGAGGGTACTTTAAAGATGGAAATTCGTTCGATCAAAATACAATTCGTTCGATCGAATTTTAGGACTGCCATTTAAACTTTTGGAAACCGATCGAACGAATTTAAATTCATTCGATCGATTTAAAAACCTATATATCTAGCATGCAAAACGTTTTGCCATTCACTTGCATTTCAACCACCTTCATTTTCTTTCTTCAAAGGACCGTGTTTGGACTGTGTAAGCTGCCAGTTTCCGTCAACTCCGGCCACCTCTGACCAGATTTTCTTCATCACAGGTAACCTTAAACCTCTTCCAAGTTTACTGTATTTTCCAAGGGGGATCCATTTCCCAATTTTAGTTAGCATTTGAGCTAGATTAGGCTTAAAACCCTAGTTTTATTTTTGCCCCACGATGCCACCTAAAACTCGCTAAGCATCGGCGAGTATGGCACCCAAGAAGACTGCTACGGGTTCTTCTTCCCAAGAGTCACCGAAGAAGCCACCTATGGGTTCTTCGTCGACACCACCTTCCCAAGCACCACCCCCATCGCAAATAAAGGAACGACCAAATGACTGGTGGTCTGACAAAGATTTTGAACTCGAGTGGATTATAGATCCGAAGATTTTCGCCAAGCGGGATGAGACCCGGTGGGCCTTTGACTATATTTCCACCGCGGGGTTTGACGGGCATCCTTCGCCCTTGTCACGATACTTTTTACCCTAGGATAGTTCGACTGTTCTATCAGAACATGGAACTGGTTAAGGACCCGAATATCCTCAAAACAAAAATTGATAATCGGCCGTATACATTTACTTTTGATGATGTGGCCGACGCATTGGAATGTTTTCATACGTATAACCATGAAGATATCGCCCTGGCTGAACCTTTTTCGGCCACATTGGATTATAAATATGTCGCTGCTTAGATGACCCATGGCCTAACAGGTTCAGGTCACTAGATTAAGCGGGTTGACTTGCCTCGCGAGCTTTGGATGCTCGATTCTATAATCCAATGTAATTTGTATCCGTTACGCCATAAAACCGAAAGAGTCGGTGAAGTCCAAATGGCACTTTTTTCGGCTTTTAGCGGTCGGTGGTTTAACGCGCAGAAAATGGTCCTTGAGGGGATGAAATATGCTCGCAAGTAGATGCTTGAGGGCGCCAAGAAATCAATTGATGATATGCCGTATGGCCGATTTATTTCTTTAATGGTCGAAGATTATGCGGAGGATAACACCTACACCCTCTCTAAGAGTGAACACAAACTGACGGGTAACGTCCAACTATTCACCATGGTGGATTGGAACAGAACATATGTTAAATTGACCAAGAAGCCCTTGGTGGAGGAACCGCCACCACCTGAACAACAACCTACGAATCAATCGCAAGCCCCTGACCTGCCAGCCCATGATACTCCACTTTATGATGAGCCTCCTCGACACCCGGCACCTAAGTACGTGCCACCACGTTACGGAGGCCTTCCTACGCCGACCATCGCCGATCTCTATGCATTGTTGGAAGCCAGTACGCGTCAGATGGCGGAGAACAATCGTCTTCTCAACCGCTGACTTGATTACTACGACGCATTGCACGCCGAGGAGATGCGTTTCATGTATCCCGACGACTATCTCCAGCGTATGGCGGCAGCGTAGGCTTGGGTCCAGGATGCGTCGACTTCGAGTACGGGCGCTCGTGGCGGTGACGATGCTTAGCCTGATGTTGGTGCTAATCCTCCTAGTGATGAGGAGTCTTGAGGGTTCTTTCCAATTATGTATTATGGGGTGTATTTCGGGGCGGGTTCGAAGCAATTTTGAAAAATGTAAATGTTTAAAACAGGTACTTGGGACTTATGTCCTTTTGAACAATCGTGGCATGGTTGCCACTCACTATTATATCCATACTTTTTGCTATATGTGTATTTTATGTTTTCATGTGGATCATGATTCGTGGTTTATGTTCTTGTGGGTATTCTATGATTTGATGGTGTGGTTATTTGTTTGCAACTGAATTCTTGTAGGGTGTGTGTTTGCATAGCTACATTATGTGCGATGTGTGTGCGTATACGTGTTAGTTCATTCTTGTTAAACCTCTATTGTAATCATTAGTTATGTTGTGCTCTGGGGGCGCTCCTATCCCGGTGTGTGTGTGGGGGGGGGGGGCCCTTGCATTAAAAAATTTCATTGACGAAAATTCCCAAGGAGGGGAAAATGTAACGTCCCGAAAATTCGATACTTGAATGGTCCACCTCAATAAGCAGACCAATTAGTCAAACATTTGACTAAGTCAACTTAGGCTTGGTTGACTTGAGTTACTTAGTATGTGATGGATGTATTATGCGAGGAAGGTGTAGTGGATACAGGCAAAGGCATGTACACACGTATATGTTAGTGAGTTGTAAGTGCTTAACACACAAGATATGTGTTAAGATTATAAGACAAGAGTGGAAGAGAAGTTATTTCTCTTTTGTTAGTTGTTTAGAAACTTAAGGAGAGTAAATGAGAGAGAGAAGTGAGTTGTAAAACTTAGAGAGGGGCATTCAATGCAAGTGATTGGGCTCGGAAAGTTAGAGGATCGGGATCAGAATCAAGAGTGTAAAGATTTGGGGTTTGGGAAACCTTAGTGAAGGAGATCCAACCGTTTGAATGGGGTAAGGATTATAGATCTAAATTTTGTTTAAACTATTAGCTAGAGAAATTAAGATTTGTTGTGCATTAGTTAAATGGCTGATAAATAGGATAGAAGATGAGAATTGATGATGAGGAGATGAGAGGGAGAGTGTTCAGATCTAGAAATGGGTGAAACCGATTGAACGAAATTAGAGTTCGTTCAATCGATTTTGAAGAAAGCAAATGATTTTTAAGGGGAATCGTTTGAACGAATTCTGAAATCGTTTGATCGATTCGAATTCTGAAGGAACCGATCGAACGACTTTGAGAAATCGTTCGATCGATTTGTTGGAACCTGTGTGAACGATTTACAAATCGTTCAATCGATTTTGCTAACTGACAAAGGCATTGTAGAAGGAATAATGGTGGGATCGATCGAACAAAATAGAATTCGTTCGATCGATTTTAGAGTTTCGTTTGATCGATTTAAATTTTGTTCAAATGATTTGAATTCGTTCGATCGATTTGAATTCGTTCAATCGATTTACAAATCGTTCGATCGATTCAGAAATCGTTCGATCGATTTGGATGAAATTCAGCTTTTGTGAAGTTTTTACATACGAGTAGTTGTAGTTTAGTGTTAGGCTTATAACCCAATGTTCTTACACTGGTAGTGATGAAATAAATGTGTTTGGCCAGGTCTAGTTTATGCCTGACTTTGTGATGGTTGAATGCTAACTTGGATTAGAGAATCCGAATCTGTAAACGCCAGTGAGGTAGGGGAATATCTGATCTCATACCCTTAATTACGATAACATGTATATGATGATAACCTCTGAATGCATGTTTCCTTATAGTTGAGTTGAATTATAATGTGTTCACTTTCAAAAATAGTTTAAAATGTAAAATGTGAAATAGTATACAAAAATGTGAAATGTTATGAGAATGTGAATAAGTGAACTAGTAAAAGGGTTCAATCATCCCAGGGATGTATGTGTAAAATGTGCATCAGAAGGGTGCATCAGAAAGTGTGACATCCCAGGGATGTACGGTGGATGTAAGGAACCACGAATTTGAACATATGTAAATGAGGTTAAACAGGCTGGGAGCTTATATTTATTTAGCACGATCACACGGTGAATAACTATATGTAGCACATAATTGATTTAAGGTTTGGAGAATACCCAACTGACGCGGCGGTATATCCGTGATTGACGCGGCAGGATATCCGTGACCAGTACGGCGGTGAATCCGTACACCAGTAGACATCCCAGGGATGTATAGTAGTGATGTACCCGTCGCCTATGAGAAAGGGACATGGGTAAAATTAATAGCAAAAATAGTCTGATTAGACGATGATGGAGGGTATTCCATCGGGGCTCGATGCTATATTGCTCGAGGATTATTTAAGTTACTATTTTAAGTCATGGGACCAGCCTTGTTGAAATCATAAGCATTAATGAACAACTGATGTCATGAGTAGAATGGTAAAGGCACTCTATTATTTTATTTCATCTCTAATTGTTTTCAATCAAACTACATTGATGAACTCATGCTTTATATATGTCATTAAATGTATTTGAGTAAGTAAGATTTACCTGATCAGATATTATCCCTATTGAGCTAGGATGTAGCTCACCTCTTTTGACTATACGTCACAGGTTCAGAGTTAGGAGCTGCTGCTGGTGAGGTTGATCCCGAGGACTTAGATTACGTTTCGAGGGAAGAATCTGAGCCTCCTCCTGAGAAGTTCTTCTAGGAGTTTTGTTGCGTACTTTGAATTTATGTAAGGGAGAGATTTAAGGCTTGGTACATTCAGCCATGTTTTGTTCATTTTATAAGAATTAAGATACTTGTAATATTCTTTTGTCAAACCATTTTGGGTGATCGTGGTAATGGCACTGATGGTTCGGGTTAGTTCTTTTGTCCATACAGAGGTATGGGATTAGAACTATCTTTTGGATTAATGTTTTGATGTGGTATATGGTAGAACTGGAGATATGTTCTGCACTATACTCTTATTATATTTTCTGTATGGTTGGGTTGTGCCAAGTGTTTCGCTTATTATACGGGGCATGGCCTCGAGTGTCATGCTGATGGTACAGAATTTGGGGTGCCGAAATTCGGGCTGTCACACTTAGGAACCTTCCCAAACCCTTAGAAACTTGCCTAAACCCTTAGAAATTACCCCCAACCTCTCCGAACCCTTAGTTATCCTTCCCGGGGAATGGTAAGAGAGAGGTACGCCAAAACTTGTGGGGACCTCTATTGAAACTAAATCCTATACCATTGAAAAGTAGAGATTCCCAGCTTTCCAACAAGCTAAGAATCACCCCGATTTGAGTCATACATCGAAAGTTAGGACAATCCGAAGTTTCAGGCTCAAAAACTACATCTAGCTGAACCTCTCGAGAATCTCTCGAGGAGGTGGGCATGCTTAGCGTGTATAATACACACGCTAAGCCATTTCTAAAAGAATGTTGCCTAGCATGTATATAATACACATGCTAAGCATAGATGGCTCCCCCAGCGGGCTTTGGACTTCTTAGGCACTGTACATATGCCTCGCATTTATTTTCACGTCATTTAAATTTCGGTCATTTACAAGTCTTAGCCGTTTGGCGGGCCTACTTGCGCACTTTATTTCGGTCATCATATTTCACCTTTGAACGCCGGCCCGTTGAGGCGGCACGGGTTTGTCATCCCCGACCCAATTTTGGACTTAATCTCACTCCCCTATAAAAATTTGTAATTAAAAGTGAACCAACAGTATGGGGACATAATTGAATTTATTTTTGTATTTTTGGGTAGTTTTCGACAGGTTTAGGCACAGATACAATTTACCCGGTTCCCAGTAAGGCGGCAGCCCTAGTGGTGATGATCTTGAAAAGAACCACCCCTTCCAGTACCTGAGAAGGCGCTTGCGCCGAAGGTATATCGGTTGGGTTGCCAATTCCGATCAAGCAGTAAAACCCGCATTGGTGAGAGCGTAGAAAACCCAAAATTCAGCCGTGTATCCCTAGGAAACGGAAAGGAGGGACCCGATAACATACACAGCAGTCCCCGGGAGCATTTCTCCCAAGAAACCAGTTCAAAGACCCACATTCGGGCTTGCTGTCCACTGTCAAAATATAATTGACAGAACCTTTTGCCTGGCGTATATAATATATATGCCTAGCAAAAAATCCCCAGATTTACATAGGCGTATATAATATATACGCCCAGCCAAATCTGTACTTTTTTGGTCGGGCGTGCATAATATATACGCCCAGTATATACTGGGCTGCAGCAACCCGACCTGAGGCCCAATCCACCACCCCAATTCCCCGATTAGCGGTATTAGTGTCCGCGGTAGCCTCCCACATTCTCTAACACCCAATATTCCCCCGCCCAGTGAAAAGAAGGCGACTTCTTATTGATTTGCTCCGGGGGATCGGGTCATTTGCGTGGATTCCCTCGCCTTCAATAGAACGAAAGGGTTCCCTTTCGCTTCTTCTGAAGTGTGTCGGATCCCGCCGTGAGACCTACTAAAGGTACATATATCGCCTAAAACGGGAGTTGACCCTGGGCACCAGGTCATCATTCATCTAAGTAGAGGGGAGTTAATTGCAATTTGAAAAAAAGAGAGAAAGAAAATCCTCATCTTAAAAAAAAAATCCACCTTCAAAAAAAAAAGGGAAAAATCAATCAAAATCAAAAATCAAAAATCACAAAATTCACTTTTCAAAAACAAAAAAATAAAATCATCATTATTTTCCAAAACCTAAAAAAAACACACAAAGAAAAACAATAAAAAATATACCTTGGTGTGACCGGCACTACGGCAACCTCAAACCCGGCCCGTAGGAGAAGAACTAGGAAGGTATTCGGCCCTTATCCGCGACATCAATACAACACTTGTCGGCGGATCATGTCAAGAGCCGATACATCCCCACTGTCATCCCCTTCCCATTCTCGCATAGGAGAAGATCCGGTCTCCGACACCTTCACCCAAGCCAGGTTCGATATCACGGGCCCATTTGGGGCGCCCGTGTTCACCTCCACCTCATCCCCTTCCCTTACATTCCCCCAACATACCCCTTTTTCATCCCCTACTGAAACCCCTCATTTCCCAACCGACCCTTACATCCCCATCTCCCATCCAAACACCATTACCACATCCCCATACTTCTAAAGACCCCGGAGTCCATCCCCGCTACTTCCCACATTCCATCCCTCTCATCACCCATGCCCCCAACATCCTACATCCCATCCACCCCATCTCACATACCATTCCCGCCACATGGCCCATCCACATCCCAACATACTCCCCATTTACCCAGGTCATGCCCAATTTCTCCCAACCACCTCCATCCTTAAGTGATCCATCACCCCCCAATCTCACACCTGAGTCCATGCCCTCGATGGAGGACATGAGAACGATGTATGCCCTGTGGGCTGCTTCTCGCAACCCTACCTCTCAAACTTCGCATCCAAATTTCCAAAACCTCCATACCCCATTCCCTCCCAACCATGCCCAACCACCCATCGTCCATACCTCCCAATATCCCCCACCTCAATTCCAGACCCAAACCCACACAAATCCATGGGCCCCAGCCCAAACACCACTAGAGACATGGGCTCAGGCCCAAAACCCTCACAACCCATGGGCCCAAGCCCAAACCTATCAAGCCCAGACCCCAGCCCAAACACCTCTAAACCCATGGGCCCAGGCCCAAGACCCTCAAAACCCATGGGCCCAAGCCCACCAAACCCAGGCCCAGACCCAAGACCCTCAAAACCCATGGGCCCAAGCCCAAGCCCACCAGACCCAGACCCAAGTCTAAGCCCCCAGGGCCCATGAACCCAAACCTACCAAACTCAAACCCAGGGCCCATGGACCCAAACCCAGCCCCCTCATGCCCCCAGTAGCCCAAACTCAACAAGGCCCATTGGCCCAAAGTCATATTAATCCCCACACCCGGGCCCAGGGCCCATCGATTCGAGCCTTCCAAAACCATCAAACCCAAGGCCCATCCGCCCACGCTCATCAAGGCCCATTCACTAACCCCATACCCCCCCCCACCAATACCCTTCATTCACCTATACCCCCTACGCCTCCATCCCACCTCCAATGGGAAATCCAATCCATCCCATTCCTCAAAACCACAACATCCCACCATCTCAATCACACCCCCATCACCCCTAGAACGTGCCACCAACTCAACACATCACTTACCCACAAAACGCTCACCCATTTATCCCTTCTCATCCCCTACAAACCATGTGGCCCCACCAAGTCATCCAACCCATCACCCCCCAAGTCCAAATAGCGAGGCTCGCCTCACCAATACCACGACCAATAGTACGAGGAGGATGAGATTCGCAGTGGAGGAGGTTTTTAACCCTCCCGGGCCCACCATCATCACACCTAGGGTCGAACCAAATCAAGGGGAAGCGGTCCCCGCCACAGCCTCGAAGGAACCAGAGTAGCTGAAAGAATAGATAGACAGAATACAGAAGCAGCTGATGAAGATGGGAGGAATGGAACTACACTCGACGGACTTTTCAGACTTATGTCTGTTCTCTGACGTCCCCCTGCCACAGAAATTCAAGATGCCATCATTTGATAAGTATAATGGCACTGGCAACCCCATCGCCCACTTGAAGTATTACTGCGGGGATATGTGCCAGTATGGCAGAGATGAGTGACTCCTCATCAAAGTGTTCCAGAAGAGTTTGACGGGCCCGGCACTGAGATGGATCACATCCCTGGAACCATCCATGATAAAAAATTGGAAAGATCTGACACGCTTATTTCAAGAATAATATGTCTATAATATGGACATAGAACCAAGGAAGTCGGACTTGTCCTGATTAAAGCAAAGACATGATGAAACATTCAGTGCTTACTTAGGGAGGTGAAGGGCCTTAGCCGCTCAGGTAACTCATCGAATTCTCGACGATGAGCAGATTGAATTGATAACCAAGGGAGCCCTCCGGTCATATCGCAGATTTTTAGTATATCAATGACGGTCAAGTTTCTTTGATCTAGTCAAATGCTATTGAAGACGCCATTAGAGAGGCGAGTTAGGAAGGAATGAGGCCAGAGCCTGGGTTTGAAAAAGCCGAACCAAGAATTGAAAGAAGACGGATGAGTGCGAACATTGTTTACCCCGTGCCAATACCGCCCACGATACAACTCCAGGTTACACAACCGCCCTCGACCCGTTTCGAGCAAGTACCAAGGCGAAGCAACGGACCAAGAGCCCCGTTTACCCCAGAACAGATGAAAGTGCGTTTCGAACGAGTATTCACCCCATTGGGGCAATCCTTGAGTGTCTTACTGCCGGTGTTACTACAGAAAGGCCTGGTCAATTTACTCCAACCTCGCCCCCCACCCCACCCAATACCAAGGAATTATGATCCGAATCTGCATTGCAATTTCCACCAGGGACCGGGTCACCCTACGGATCGGTGCTTCCCATTAAAGCACACGGTCCAAGATCTGATAGAGGCGGGAAAGATCATACCCCCGCCACTTCCCCAAGGGCAGAACCAGAATATCCATCAAGCCCCTCTACCACCGCACCCAGGAGGCCCCAGGCCTAACATACATTGGATAGAGGAAGAAGAAGAAGAGTTTGACCCTTCAGATTATATTAGCAATCAGGAGGAATTTTCACTCCCCAGGCCAAACGAAGATGAACTATTTGTTGGGGTGATCGAGCCACTGTATCTTGCCGATTATTTTCCCACACCAGCTTGCCGAGAGGAGCCCTTAGATTTAGGGCAGTATTTTTCCACCCCCGCTCCCGCCTATCAAATCCAAACGGGCACAACCCTGCTGCAATCATACGCATATCCACCCCACGCCCAATTTACCCCATACACCCCTCTGTCACACATAAATCATCCTGTTCCTTACGCAATTCTGCCATCCCCATATTATCCTACCCCATACACACCCTCAAGTCCCTCCACCCAATACAATGCTCTGCCATCCTCAAGTTACCCCATGCCATACACGCCTTCAAATCCCGCCACCCAATTTACCCCATGCACCCCTCCATCACCCCCGAATTACCTCGCTCCATGCACAACTCCATCATCCTCAATCTATCCCATTTCATCTACCAACCCATCATCATCCCACCATGCCACAAACCCTTTATATCCCCCTATTCCACCCACTACCCCGCCATGTCTCGGTCATCCTGCTCAATGCACAACTCCATCGCCCCCAATTTACCCCACCTCATCCACAAACCCGTCACCATCCCATCATACCTCCCCATAGACAAATCCTTCATACCCCCATCATCCCACGCCCACCACACCTCAAACGTCTCCCCATCCCTCCAGCCCAGTCACACTCCCGCCATCCCTTTGCTATTTTGGCCCTAATCCAACTCCACCACCACCAGGACAAGCAACCCCTCACCCAATCCCTGCATCACCCAATCACCACTGGTCCTACCATGCCCAGGTAACACCAGTACAAGCCCCCTCCGTGCCCATAACTCCAATTCTGTCAATTCCCCCCACTACCATTCCATCCCCCATTGGAGTTAACACAGTGGGACAGAAACCGATATATCCTTAATCCTCCCTGGAATCTTCACGCACCCCATTTCTCATCCCAAAACCTGCTTATGAGCCGCATCAGGTACCATTGAGCTATGAACAGACGGACATGAATGCCGGGTGCAGCCAAGAAGAGGTTGTTGAGTTTGTCACTCGATCGGGCCGGATTTCTACCCGAAGCATCGAAGCGAGGAGAAGAAAAAGAAAGAAAGCCAGGAAATCCCTTCAAAAAATGGCCGAGGAACATATATCGAGACATACTCAAGAGAACACCGCATATTACGTGGATTTGTTAATCACGTCTCCACTCCAGTTTCAAGCCCTAATGGGAGCACTCAAGGACGCGCATGTCTCCACCCATGTAACTCCGGATGAAGTAGGGGAAATAATAGGGCAAGTGTTGGCCCCAAACGCCATCTCTTTCACCGATGCAGACCTACTGATCGAGGGGAATGACCATTCTAAACCCCTAAATATAACAGTGGAAGTAGGGAACTTGGTGGTACCGTTGGTCCTGATCGACAATGGGTCGGCGTTGAACGTATGCCCTCTAAGGACGACAATCAAAATTGGGGCGAACCCCGACACCTTTCGGCCATCCATATCAAGCGCACGGGAATTCGACAACACTAGAAGGGAAATCATAGGAGAAGTAGACCTTGACCTGATCCTCGGACTGCAAACCTTCACCACCCCCTTTCAAGTGATGGACATCAAGTCTACCTTCAATCTGCTATTGGGCCGGCCATGGATACATAAGCTCGGAGTGATACCATCTACTCTACACCAAAAGCTCCGATTCATTTCAGAAGGAAAAATTGTCACCATCTTAGGTGAGAGCAGAGAAGACATGGGATAGAGCGCTCTACACATTGAGAATTCGAAAGTGCTGAACATACCGCACACAACTGAGGACGCTGATCTCCATCGATTTGAGTACGACTTCTCGAATGTTACCCTCGAACCAACTGAAAAGACCCCGAATAAAACTGGAGGAGGAATGGATGCAGCTGTGCTCATGCTCCACAGATGGGGCCATTAAAAAGGGAAAGGATTGGGCCCACGCCTTCAAGGAAGAAGAGACCCCGTCAAGGCCAAGGGATAACAAACTAAATTCGGCTTAGGCTACAGGCCCAGAGAAGAGGAAGTCAGAGAAGCCAAGGAGAAGATGAGAGCCGCAGTGCCAAGGCGGAGAGAATCATCTTGGAAGAGGAACTCACGCCCCCACATCCGTGAAACCTTTGTGAGCGCCGGGGTAGTAAAAATTGATCTGAATGGGGAGACGAGGGTAACCCTACATAAGCCTACTTCAATCCACCCCACCAATCCCTACATCATCCCCCCAGACTTCGAAATGGACTTAGCCGCCCTTTCCTTGTTTGAGGAAGAAGTGCCCCGATCCACCCCTCACTCCAGCACCAACTACTCTGGGCCCCTCCTAACCATAGAGGATAAGGTCCCGGAGGATCCCTTTGTAAATATGTTGAGGGAAGAAATGCAAGAGCCTACCGATGCCGCTCCTGATCATAGAGGTAAAGGCCAAGCCTCTCAGGAGAGTAACTGGGCATCCTTGCCCCAACTCTTGAGAGCCGCCAAATGCCATGAAAATGGCACCGACTCTCCAAAAAAAAAACAACCTGTAAAAAGTGAGGTTAGCCTCTGGACCACTCTACCTTGTATATATAGACCTCAAAAAAATATAAAAGATCATAAAAATAGAAAAAATACCAATTCCAAAAATATTGTCCTTTAAAATTCCCAATAAAATTAAAATCAATGTCGTGATACCCGTCCCACGTGAAGCCAACCCCTTCCCTGTAGAAATACAAGAAGAGGTAGGAGTTACGAGTCTGGACGAGGAAGGCCAAACCGACGAGCCCCCCAATGAGCTCCTCAAACAATTTGCTGATTTTGAGCATGGCCCTACCCCGATCGTCGAAGAGACAGAGGACGTCAATTTGGGCACCACAGAGGCCCCCAGAATCACCAAAATCGGAACATCGCTATCCCATGAGGAGAGGAAAGGTATGATAGACTTCCTTCGGTCATACCAAGACGTCTTCGCATGGTCGTATGAAGACATGCCTGGTTTGGATACCGATCTGGTTGAGCATGAGTTGCCACTCTACCCCGATGTTAAGCCGGTGAAACAGAAGCTGAGACGACTCCGACCCGAATGCATGTTGAAGGTGAAGGATGAGGTCATTAAGCAGTATGACGTAGGTTTCCTCATGGTATCCAAGTACCCGCAGTGGCTAGCCAATATCGTCCCCGTACCTAAGAAGGATGGAAAGGTTCGAATGTGTATCGACTTCCGAAATCTCAACAAGGCAAGCCCTAAGGACGATTTCCCACTGCCACACATCGATATCTTGGTCGATAACACTGCAAAGCACAGGATGCTCTCGTTTATGGATGGATTCTCAGGATACAATCAGATAAAGATGGCAGAGGTTGATCGCGAGAAGATAGCGTTCATTACCCCCTGGGGAACCTTCTGCTACAAAGTAATGCCATTCGGGCTGAAGAATGCTCGGGCAACCTATCAAAGAGCAATGGCGACCCTGTTCCACGACATGATGCATCGAGAGATCGAAGTATACATGGACGACATGATTGCCAAATCGCCAAAAAGGGAGGACCACTTGATAAACCTGCAGAAGCTATTCGAGAGGTTGAGAAAATACAGATTGCGGTTGAATCCCCAGAAATGCGCATTTGGCGCTATGTCCGGAAAGCTACTGGGCTTTATTGTCAGTAGGAGAGGGATCGAGGTCGATCCGACCAAGATCAAGGCCATCACTGAGATGCCACCACCATCTACAGAGAAGGAAGTCAGAGGCTTCTTAGGCAGGATCCAGTACATCAGCCGATTCATTGCACAGTTAACTCCGATATGCGCACCAATCTTCAAGCTGCTGAGAAAGGATTCACCAGTTGAGTGGAACGATGACTGCCAGGCTGCATTTGACAAGATTAAAGGTTATCTCCTGAAACATCCGGTATTGGTACCACCCGTACCCGATAGACCCCTGATAATGTACTTGCCCACGACTGAGTTTTCCATGGGCTGTGTGTTAGGATAGCATGATGAGACGGGAAGAAGAGAGCAGGCCATCTATTACCTAAGCAAGAAATTCACTGATTACGAGACGCGCTATTCTCATCTGGAGAAAGCATGCCTGGCGCTCGTTTGGGCTACTCAGAGACTTCGTCACTACCTGTTATCCCAGGCCGTTCTACTTCTAGCACTGATGGATCCATTGAAGTACCTATTCGAGAAACCTACTCTCACTGGCCGAACCGCACGTTGGCAACTACTCCTATCCGAGTTTGACATTACTTATGTCACCCAGAAGTCGATTAAGGGGCAAGCACTCGCCGATCATCTTGCTGAGAACCCTCTGCCGAACTATGAGCCTCTAAGGACCGAATTCCCCGATGAAGACATTTTGTTCATGACCGATGAGGATACAGAGGAAACGGAGGAGCCCTGGGTAATGCACTTCGATGGGGCATCGCATGTTGAGGGCCAAGGAGTTGGCGCCATTCTTATCTCACCAAAAGGATCCCATATACCCATCTCAATCAAATTGAACTTCCCATGCACCAACAATATGGCCGAGTATGAGGCCTGTATAGCTGGTTTACAGGCGGCTCTTGATCTAAATATAACTCACCTTAGGGTCTTTGGAGATTCACAATTAATTATATGCCAAACCAACGGGGATTGGAAGACCACGGATGAGAAACTGATCCCATACCATGAACATCTGGAGGATCTGATAACTTGCTTTAAGGAAGTCACCTTCTCTTATGTGCCACGAGCAAGAAATCGATTTGCTGATGCCCTGGCTACCCTAGCCTCTATGGTTGAGATTCCATATGGAGTGGTGATGAAGCCGATCATGATAGAGCAGAGGAACGAGCCGGCTTTCTGTCACCTGATCGAAGGACCTACAGAGATAGATGATGAACCACCCTGGTTCTCAGACATCAAGAACTTCCTCGAAACCCGAACTGTCCTGGAAGGAACATCAAAGGTAGACAAATGAACCATTCAGCGATTGGCAACAAACTACGTCATCTGCGGCGATCTCCTGTATAGACTGTCTCACGACAATATTCTGCTCCAATGCCTAACCCAGAAAGAAGCGGTTGAGATCATGAAGGATATTCATGAGGGGGTCTGTGGAGCCCACGTCAGCGGTCACATGCTTGCTAAGAAAATTCTAAGGCAAGGATACTTTTGGATTGCATATGGGAGTGCTACAAATGCCAAGAGCACTCCAGCCTAATACACGCTCCGGCCATTGACTTGCACAGCATGGCCACCTGGGGTCTCAACGTCGTCGACAAGATCAATCCTAAGGCTTCCAACAGACATCAATTCATCCTCGTCGCTGTGGAATACTTTACAAAATGGGTAGAGGCGGCCTCCTATACGAGCATTAAAGCTAGCCATGTTGAGAAGTTCATCAAGAACAACATCATTTGCAGATTCGGTGTACCCAAAGATATCATCACTGATAATGGCACTAATTTCGCTAATAGGCACATCCGGGCCTTGTGTGAGTGGTTCAAGATCAAGCATCATCGTTCATCCCCATACAGGCCTCAGACGAATGGAGCAGTAGAGGCAGCCAACAAAACTCTGATCCGGATCCTGGAGAAGATGGTAGTTACTTACAGAGATTGGAGTGAGCAGTTACCCTTCGCACTTTGGGCCTATAGAACGTCTATCCGCACCGCAACAGGGGCAACACCATTCTCCCTTGTGTATGGGACCGAGGCCGTGCTACCCGTTGAGGTCGAGGTACCGTCACTCCGTATCCTTTTAGAATCCCATCTACCTGAAGCTGAGAGGGAAAGAGCCCGTTTTGAACAGCTAGACTTGATTGACGAGAAAAGACTCCTAGCCTTGTGCCACACTCAGGTCTATCAGAGGAGAATTGCACATGCTTACAATAAGCGCGTCTGTGACCGAGACCTGAAGATAGGAGACACTGTACTAAAGAAAATTTTTTCGTCTCTCCACGCCGATCCGAGAGGGAAGTTTAGGCCAAATTGGGAAGGACCCTACATCGTCCGAGAGGTTCTGCCAGGATACGTCGTTCGCCTCGCCACCATGGACGGAGACCACTTTCCTGAGCCCATCAACGTTGGATACCTCCGTAAGTTCTACTCATAGGTCTTGGGACAAGGTAAGTTTCGATAAAAGTAGATGCGTGACCGCTTAAGGGCTCCATAAAAGAGGCCATCATTTCAAAGTCAAGTAGCCCAAAAGAATATTCCCTGAAAACCTTCACCCTTTTTTTCTACACACTTCGGGCCAACAACCATTTCTTTCATATACCCCACCCAAAATTCCCAAAAAAAAAGAAGAAAGAAGCAAAAAAAAAAGAGGAAAAATCCAAACCAAAAGAAGAAGAAAAAAGCAAAACCCCTCAAAAAAAAAAAAAAAAAAAGAGAGAGAGAGAAAGAGGGGGACCAAGAAAAAAGAAATGACTGGGGCATAAAAATAAAAATAAAGAAGGGGGCCTTTGGAAAGAAAAAGGAGTCTCCGAATCTAGAAATCACCCCAAACTTAGATCCAAATCCCCAGAAAAACCCAACCTGTTTGAACCCCAACCACATTACAACCCGGAAGAAAGCCCTCTTTAAGGTCCACAAGCGGTTATAACATCTACTGCATCAGAACAAGCCGAGTTAACAAACCACACAGAACTTCATTCAGCCGGCTATGACGGAATCAACGCCCATGTCGTGGCTTAAAAAAAAAAAAAAAAAGAAAAAAGAGAAGAAAATTAATTTGAGTTCAAAGCAAGATGGACGTGGTGAAACCCGAAAGGGCGCCACGGGTAAAAACACGAACTCACGCGGACCAAGTGAAAACCTGAAAGGGCACCTGGGGTAAGAGAGCGAACCCATGGATGGTAAAAACAGGGATGACAGGCATGGCGAAAACCCGTCTTGGGCACTATGAGCAAAAAATGTCAAGAAAAGAGAGATTAGGAGAAGATCTGTCCTAGCCCGCCTATTTCAGTTTGGACCCCTTAAGCCTCTTCTCCCCTTTGATGGGCCACTCATGTTGGAAATTGGATCGGATCCCAATCAAGTATGTCATCTCTACCTTGCGTCGATATAACCAAAGGAAAGGACTGAACCAATCCCAGGGCAGTTGACCTTCCCATGTTTAAAGGAAAAAACCTGTGCCTCACCAACGGGGTTCGACCATGCTCAAAATAGGACCCACTGGTTTGGCTTCGTAACTGCCGACATCACCAAGAGAAGGGGGAGAAAATTCCAAAAAAGAAAATAGATTTTCCTTTTCCATAAAATGCCTCACATTGTGGAGGAGAAAATTTCAAAAAAGAAAATAGATTTCCCTTTTTCATAAAAAGCCTCACACTGTGGAGGAGAAAATTTCGAAAAAGAAAATAGATTTTCCTTTTCCATAAAAAGCCTCACACTGTGGAGGAGAAAATTTCAAAAAAGAAAATAGATTTCTCTTTTCCATAAAAAGCCTCACACTGTGGAGGAGAAAATTTCGAAAAAGAAAATAGATTTCCCTTTCCCATAAAAAGCCCCACACTGTGGAAAAGAAAATTCCAAAAAGAATATAGATTTTCCTTTCCCATAAAAAGCCCCACACTGTGGAGGAGAAAATTCCAAAAAAGATAATAGATTTCCCTTTTCCATAAAAAGCCTCACACTATGGAGGAGAAAATTCCAAAAAAGATAATAGATTTCCCTTTCCCATAAAAAGCCTCATGCTGTGGAGGAGAAAATTCCAAAAAAGAAAATAGATTTCCCTTTTCCATAAAAAGCCTCACACTATGGAGGAGAAAATTCCAAAAAAGATAATAGATTTTCCTTTCCCATAAAAAGCCTCACACTGTGGAGGAGAAAATTCCAAAAACAAAAAAAAGAAGAAAATAGATTTCCCTTTTCCATTAAAAAAAAAAAAAAAAAAAAAAAAAAAAAAAAAAAACCCCACTAGGTGAAGGAGAAAATCCCCAAAAAAAGTCTTACATTGGAGAATTACAAAAAGAAAAATAAGAGCGCATGTATAGATTTCATTCCATTTCTTTACAAGTGTTGCCTGCAGAGTGTCACCTCCCAAAAAGATAACGACATGACACACTTTCTATTTTGCTGCTTCCTTCACAAAAAAAAAAACAAAACCCAAAATGTATATAGCTGTGTATATATGAAAAAAAGAAGAGAAAAAGATGACCCAAAAAGAGATCTCTATTAGGGGGCTTTCCCCCCGTGTATATGATCTATGATATGTGCAGGAACAGGTCAAGGGCGGGGAGCACGCTTCAAAGCGCTAATCTCTGCAAGCAGGGAGTCCTCACGGGCATTTCGATCAGACATCCACCTACCATGAAGACTCTTATGAAGACTTGACGCTGCGAGACTCAGTCAAAAGACCAGTTAACCGAAGAACCTCACTCTCAGCCGTAGCAGCTCTCACCTTCGCAATCTCGGCTCTGGCCCTGTGTATGCCCCATATCAAGGCTCGAACCATCGGTTAAACCCACGTGTCATCGGTCATGGTGCACGCATCCCCAAATGACCCTTCGAGTTTCCTTCGATTGGCCCAAAGGGACCGTGTTACAACAAACGGATCCAGATCCGTAGGCACCCACCTAATGCGCCCACAAAATCAAAAAAAGAGAAAAAAATAAAAGAGAAAGAAAAAGAAAAAATACAACGCTGGTTCTCACAAGGGCGTCGCAACGTCTGTTTGCCCCACCCCGAGAGCCGTGTTAAATCAATTCGGAATGATCAGGTTCACCCGAAAGTTCTCGAACCCCATTTCATGCAGGGACACTTTGTACCTGATCCGGCAGGCAAATGAATTTCATTCATCACCGGGAGCATACACTTAGCCCCAGATCTCCCCCAGCAGAAGTCAAGGCCTGATCCGACAGGCAAACCAAGAACCCATCACCGGAATGCACACGTCCCTAAAGAGGATCAACATGGCAAGTTGATTCGCCTAAGGATACGTGCAAAAATAAAGGCAGCTTGAGCATGCCCGGAGTCTCAATCAAAACAAAAAAAAAAAAAGAAAAAAAAAGGGAAGAAAAGGAGAAGAAATAATAACTTGTTGCTGCTTAGTGAAAACCCTGAGTGGGTTGACCCCACCTTCTAAGCATTCACTCTGGTCATCCACCTTCGATTCTCTGTTGACTAGGAGTGCCCCCCCACTTCAGACCATTCGAAGAGTCTATTGTCAGTCGAAACTGACCCGCCAAAAATGAAATTATAACCAACCAAACCATGTGCAAACATACAGACCAAAGGGCCCTTTTCCCTTTTTATTTCCTTTTACACAGGCTTAAAACCTGTATAGGCACGGTGTCCCTGTTGAATGTATGCACTTGTGTCTGGGTATCCGCAGGATGGTTGTTGTCCTTGTAAATTGTACCTTAGGGTCAAGGCTTCCATTCGCGCCTATTTGCTACTTATCGCCCCTGATGGGTGTCTGTTTGTGCATAGTTAGTAAGATGTGATTTCATTAGGGACGGAGGCTAGAATTGGCCATCTCTTTCGAGGGATGTTTGGTTCTAGCCCGATCTCTAGCTTTGTCTCGAGTTAAGGCACTCCGATTCATATGAATCAGGAGCTCCTCACCACTGAAATGCGCACATCCCCCAAGGTATACCTATCCTCAGCATGGCGCACGCACTCTTAAAGGCGTATCAATTGGCATTTGATCCACTTAAAGAGGTGTGCAAGAATAAAATTGTCAGAGGTCCTTGAGCTCCGCTTAGAGGCCTCGAAACAAAAGAAAAAAAAAACCAAAAAAATTACTCTGAAAATGAGCATGCATTCCCAAGTAGTGTTGCGACATCAATATTCGCTCCACTCGGGTAAATCATGCTAAAGCAACCTCGAGGTTGATGGGTTCGCCCAAAGACTCCGAGCCTTACCTAGGTAAGGGCACCCGTGGCCAATCCAGTGGAGCTGTCAATATTCCATAGGATTGGGCACAAGTTTGTAGGCTTTCGCTTTGTATGCTTCACATCAATTCCAAAGCATAGATCGATCATCTCATTTCATGGAGCTGTCTGGTTTAGATTAAGACTCAACATCACAAATCTATAATTTCCCCCCGGAAGTGGACGATATCCCGGCTAGCGGGCTTACACTTTTTGTGATCATCGCAGTTATGCCCAGTAATGTCGCAATGCACTTAGGGACTGTTACCTCTGAGGTACGGATGATATCCCGAAATGAGAGGGCTTACGTACACTCACCACCACCATGGGTGTTTGAGAATTGAGTTGAACCAGGCGGACCCATCAAACATGCCTTGGACCTCTTCGGATGTCTCTTGTCTTTGGCATCCGATCATTAGTGATTGAATACCAAAGAGGGGCATCTGTAGACACCCAAATTCGGCCCAAGGCCCGATCAATCTGTACTTCGGGAGAGATGTACCCCTGTGCTTCCGATGGCACCCCCCTGAACCCTTAGGAACCTACCTAGACCAGTAGGAATTACCCTAAGACCTTTAGAGCCATTCCCCCAATCCTTAGAAGTCACCCCTACACCCTAGAATCCCTTCCCAGACCTAACTTAAACCCTTCTGGCAGTTGATGGGAGGAGAGCTACAGAATTTGACACAGACTAGTACCATGGATGAGCCATATACCATTCGAAAGAGGACTTCTCCAGCTTTCCAACAAGCCAAAGATCACCCAATTTGGAGCTACGGTTCAAATGTTATGGCCGTTTTAAGGTTCACATAAAATCGTGAATTTTACACAGGCGTAGATATTACATACGCCTAGTCATTTTTACCCCAGATTACTCAGGCGTATATATTATATACGCCTGCCTATTTTGGGGAAAATTTGGCCGGGCGCATATAATATATACGCCCAGTATAGGTGGGACCCACCATGGGTTTCATCTTCTCAAAACTCCCCTAATTTTGGTGAAAATTAGTGTTCCTAAACAGGGCGTATATAATATATACGCCCAGCTTAGCAAGAATCATCATGTGAGCTCAATTTCCTCCATCTAGTTTGACCCTTTGACCATCCCCTGGGTTGAGGTGGGTGTCTTGAGATTGGTTGCACCCCCTTTGAGTTTATTGGCAACCCTTAAGTCACCCATGGTCTCACCCCATCATCCGCCATTGAAACCAGTTTCCCAAAACCCTAGGACCTTAAAAACCTAAAAAACCTTAGATGGGAGATTACCTAATTGCTAAACCAATTAGCTCTTAAGTAAGCCCCTAACCGTTCCCTTCTCTATAAATAGAGAGGCCCCCCTCTTCCCAAAGGGTTGAAGTTTTGGTTGAATTTTGGTTGAAGGATTAGAGAAGTGCTTAAGAGAGAACCCTAGTGCGAGAAAATGCCAATATTTTCCAGAATTCCAGCATGCATACTTCACCTATTTCAACCCATTTCCACCATTAGATCACTCCCTTTTGCTAAAGTCTAGCCTCTAACTTCACTCTACATCCCCTACTTTGTTGAATCCTAGCGTTAGAACCCATTTTCACACCATTTAAGCCATCGGAAGCACACCAAAGCGAAGATCTTCCATGGTGCAACAAGGGCCCGTGAGCTCCGGCTCACCCCTCTCTTCCTCTACCTTCTTGGTGTCTCCTCCGTCCAAGGATTCAAGCCGTTACGCCGTCGAAATTTCGGCTTGGCTCAAAGCTTGATAGGACCGTATTGCCTTCGGGCAAGGGGAAACTCCACCCTTTTTATTTTTATTTTTGGCCATAGATAGAGACCGCTACGTGCGGGTTGATCGGGTGCCTAAACCCTTCCCGATCGATAACCGAAGCCCCTACCCTAGAGCCTTTGGCAAAGACCGGTAAATCAGAGTCATATTTAGCACTTCGGTGCTCAAAATATCGATTTGAAGGTTTCCCGGTTCACCAAAAGCTCCGGGTGGCGACTCTACATTTTATCTAAGGCGAGCGCATCGCCGCGACGGGTTCGAGAGGATCCACGATTGCACAATGTACATATTTTAAAAGAAACCATTTGCTGAAATTACCTCATGTGATTAAATAATTACATGTGCATGCAAACATAAACCTCATTTGCTAAGAATACCTTTTATTAAATAAATGCATCATAAACTTGAACTCGAGAATCATATAGGTGGCAAGGGCCATATCCCTACCATAAGTCTCACCACACACACTTGTTTGTTCTATGCACAGTTTTCTAGCTACTCTTCTCTGTGTTTCCTCACCTAATTCACGAGGCCAGATATATTTCTTAGCCACAGGTATTCACTACATACCCCAATGCGTAACACAGAGTGTGTGTCCCGAGTTCTAGCATAGTAGTTTATAAAATCCAAAAACAAGCCTTCATGCTCGAGCATGGATCTCTTACGCTCGAGCGAATCCCAGTGGCACATTGCAATGTACGCTCAAGCGGATTTCACCCAAGTGGAATAAGCCTGAAATTCACGCTCAAGCGGATTTCACCCAAGCGGAATAAGCCTAAAATTCACACTCGAGCGTAGGCTTCAGATGATTTTACGCTCGAGCGGTATGACTCACGCTCGAGCGTAGACTCAGCATAAACTTTCACTTTACGCTCGAGCGAACTGGACCCAGAAGTTTTAGCCTAGAAAGTATGCTCAAGCGTAGTCTCCAGATGTCTTAATGCTCTAGCAGTTCTCAGTACGCTTGAGTGTAACTCCAGTTCAATTCTCCAATACACGCTCAAGTGTATTTGACCCGAGCCAAAATAGCCTACGAATTACTCTCGAGCGTAGGCTCCAGATGACTTTATGCTCGAGCGTTCCTATATCATGCTCGATTGTACTCCAGTAATATGTCATCTTTAACTTCTTGGTGTCTCTACTCGAGATAGCCCCTATGGCTTCTCAAGTGGTTCAAACGGCACACCATATCTCACCTATTTTAACCATCTTGCAATTACGAGATTTTCCTCCTAATGTACCCTTTTAAAACACTCTAATTTATGTATTGCATACACCCAAATTCACTAGAGTTAACCTATACCTTTTCCCCTAATTTAAGTCAAATGTAGAGATTTCCTTCATTGAACCCAGAATACATCGATTTTCCTCTGCGCTCGATCGATGAAGTCTATGCATGTGGCCTCTACATTCATCTGTTAATAACAAGAATTTATTTCCTAAATCACGATGCATGCGCGGTGTGGGTTACCTTTAGCTCATTCTTTCACACACGAACACACACACATGGGACCGACATCGAGTTAACGCCGTCGCGGTGTTGATGTCGATGATCCAATTGATACACTCATCTCAATCGAACGAGTCATAAGGCGTGTGGTTTCCAAAGAAGGAAATAGAGCCTTCTCTTAGAGAGGGAGAGGACAAAAAGAAATTTAAGGGTTAGGTTTTCTCAAGCTAGAACTCCAACCAAGGAGGAACTATAGGGGTCTTCTTCTTCTTCCCACGGTTTCTCCTTCAAAAGCAGCCGACTTCATAGTATTGCAATGATTTTGCATGCTTACATGAAGGGAAATATAAGGGGGCTTGGGATTCGGTGTGTGGCTCTAATACACCACCACAGCATATATGCCATCCTTTGGCTTATAACAAAAGGGCCTAGGTACCCAGTTCCTAACAGACCCCAAATGGGTCATGGTTTCAGTGGTTCATGGCTTGGGCTCAATTAGACCTTAGCCATATAGTGCACATGTGAGCTTGGGTCCAATAAGGTCTAATTTGCACAGTTCACACATGGGCTTGGGTCCAATAAGGTCTAATTTGCACAGTTCACACATGGGCTTGGGTTTAACTAGCTCTACATAACAAAAACTACTTGTGGGCTCACTGTTGGGTCTAAGTGGCATGTGGTCGATGTTCACTAAGGATCCTAGGTGGTAAGTGCCCATGTGGGCTCTTCCTATTCGAGGTTCAAATGAGTCATGGCCCGAACTTAATTAGTGCACAAACACGGGGCGTCACATTGCATTACTCTGGCGACCATTTCCTTTGTAGTTTGGATTGGTAGTCCATCGATACTGGTGGAGAGGATTGGGGATGGTTCCTGGCTACTTTTGGTCACATTTTTGTAAAATTGCCTCACCAATCTGGGATAGGCTGGTGTGACTCCTAGTTCTAAGAAATATTGCAGCTCGGCATCCTTAAAATACTTGATGGCTTCTCCACTAATTTCTAATTTTTCCAAAAAATCAATGTCTACCGTGATTTCGGCTCCCACAATATGGTGTTTCATTGAGGTAGGAAGCCGATCTACGGTCGTGGTAGAAGACGCTGGCCTTTTGCCTTTATCTAACTTCATGACCTTTTTATGGCAGACACAGAGTCAGTCTCAAGTGTTTCTTTAGATAGTTCTCTGATAACTACCACAGAAGATTTGGATTTCTTCTTGGGTAGGTCTGCTGCTTTTGATTTAGCTTTGAGGGTAGCAGACCGTGCAATATGCTTAATAATTGGAGAGTTATCAGAACTATTACCTCCCTCTTCCTCTTCCTCTTCCCTTTATCGTTTGCCCGTTTTATTAGCCATGCTACAACTCCTTTCCTGTAAGAGTTAATGAAAACACCATCAATTAACCATGGATTTCACGTATTGAATAAAAATTTCTTGCAGAAACTCTTCCATTCAATCGTTCAAATCGTCACCTTACCTCTCGATAATTAAAACCCTAATTTGTAGATGTGAAATGGAATGCACGCAAGGTTTCTGAAATAGAACAGAGGAAGCAAGGGGTGTATAGGAAAGTAAAACAGTTGTGTTGAGTATGAGGATGGTTAGGATTAAGAACTTTCTGAAAAAGAGAGGGAAGGTAAGAGGAGAAAACTAGAGAGCTCGAAAATGGGGCCGACGTATCCGTTTTACGAATATGTAGGCCCTATTTTAGTGATGACTTGTTGAACCGGTCGTCACTTGGGTTTTGACTTAGAATCGTCGGTTGATTGTAGCTTTCAGTAATAGTAGTACGAACCCTCGTATCAGTTGAATCGTAATCACTATGCTTTCACTGATAGACATGATCATAATGATGATCAATCATAAATCCATAGGATTATTCGCTATAATACAGTAGGGGTTACATTACGATTGATCGTATTTCAACGATTTGTGTCATAGAGTAATACCTAAATGAAAAAGAAAAAGAAATAATTCTACATATTTTACAATGGGTGCTACAGATGAGTCGGTAGCTCGATGATCCATGAGGTTTCTATACTTTATTTTGGGGAGCCGATGTCTCTCCCAAGAATACTTATCCTCTAGGATTGTTGACTGGCTACTTTGGCAATTGGCCACTCTCTCTTTTCGCCACTTGAGAAGCTAGCTGGCCTATCTGGCTTTCCAGCTTCGTAATGGACTGAGTATGTGAATTGAGCAATTGAGAGAATTAAGCAAGCTGATGTAAATCTTTCGAGTGTTGATGTGACTGTTGCTATAAATCTCAGAGGATTTGAACAGCTGTGGCATCAGGTGCATTGCTCTGTGGTCCAAATTGGGCTGTGCAGCAGACAATGGAGGTCGTTGGTGGAAATTTTGAGTATGGGAAAATTAAGGCTGCTTAACCGATGGTGCTAGTTGTGCTCCTCCTGTGGAATCATAGTTAAATCGAGGGTGGTTCCTCCATGTTGGATTATATATGTTTCCATAATCTCCTCTCTACAGAGTCATTACTTGCTCATTTTCTACGACCTCCTGGCATGGTGGCGCGGCTGGGTTTTCATTATATGTCTGAGTCTGACAATTAGAATAGTTTGCTAAAGATCTATCCGGAGTGCTTGATTTGGCAGCCAATAGTGTCACAATTTTTTGTTCAAGAGCCAAAACCTTTGCATTCATATCGTCCTCTTTCCTTACTTTATCGTTACTGATATCGTAAAGTCCACCCCTCGCAAGTGTGGTGTAACGAGTAATATCGTGATCAGATCTAAGTAGAACTTATTTTTACTTTGAGTTATAGACCAGTTTCTCAAATAAGTTTCAGGATTGTTGGCCATTCTGAGCCATAAAGGCTCCTCCTCTTACGGCATCGACTGTAGACTGGTTAGTCTCAGTCAACCCTTGATAGAAGCTCTGTGCTATCGACCAGTTTGGCACATCATGGTGAGGACACTTTCTCAGTAAGTCCTTCATGCATTTCAAGCTCTCATGAAACAATTCTCCAGGCTGCTACCTAAAATCTTGAATTGCTTGCCTAATCTGGTTAGTTCTACCAATTTGGAAGTACTCGTTTAAGAATTTGGATTGTAGTTCATCCCAAGTGGTTATACTCTTAGCAGGCAGTGAAGTCAGCCATGCTTTCACTCTATCCCTGAGAGAGAAATGGAATAGCCGTAACTTAACTAATTCCTTATTAGCTGCCAATAGTTGTAACATCGTGCAGAGTTCTATAAACTCCCTTAAGTGTTGATAAGGATCTTCTCTATCAAGCCTATGAAAAGAGGCTACAGTCTGAAGTGTATTGAGCTTGATTTTGTATTTCTGTCCGGCTGCAACCTCTAGTATAACTATACAGGAGGGTGCAGTCAAGGCAACTGGTTGTAATGGGCTTGAATTGAACGATCGTCAGCATAAGGATTCTCTTGTGGGAATTCGGTGTGCTGCTAAATTACGCAAGAGAGTCCTTTCAATTTCTAGATCACACCCAAAGAAATCTATGCTTCGAGATCGGGTGTAATGCATACAAAACAGAAAAACTATGTTTTTGTGTTTTTAACTTTATTTAATTTTTATTCTAGAAGGCAGGGAGAAAAACAAATCTGGGCCTCGAGCTTCTTTGATCAGGGAAAGTTGAAACTCTGATTCATCACTCCGGATAAACCTGTAAAAGATTTAAGAAGTGATCAAAGAAAATTAAAAATATCAACAAATATAAAAAGAGAAAGATAAATACTTATTTCCTTAAATTAATATAAATACAACATAAAATGCTATCCCCGACTGTGACAGCCCGGATTTCGGCACCCCGAAACCCGTGCCATCAGCACGATCATCTTGACCGTGCCCTTAGCTAAGCACGGAACACTGGTATATCAAGCATCAAAAGTACTATAAATGAAATTGCGGAATTTAAATCTATATTAATTAACTTTCCAAAAGACAGTTCTACCCTCATGCCCCTACATGAATGGAGAACCGATCCGAACCACCGATGATAGAAATCATCACGGATGGTTCGTCCCAAAAGAATAATCCAAAGCCCTATATACATGGTTTTAAACAAGATCAAGGCTTGACATACCAAGCCGTACAAAATCTCTCCAAGATCTCTCAAAGTGGCACAACGGAGTCCTCTAGAAGAAGTCCTCTGGAGGTGGCTCCAACTCTTCGCCGGCCGCAAGGTCCGACTCGCCGGGATCAGCGTCTCCTGAAGCCGCGGCAGCTGCTAATAGTGGACCTGCGACGTATAGTCTATAGGGTGAGCTACATCCTAGCTCAATAGGGAACAAACACGGTTTGAACATATAAATTATAACTCACATGTATTCCATGATATGCCATGCATGATGTATCTATGCAATTGTTGATGAAATAGTTAAAAAGCATTTCGTTTTACTGTTGATTACTGATGTTTTCATTTACTCATGAATAACGCTGAAAAGGCCTAAAGCAAAACTTAAACTTTCAACTTAAGTAATCCCCGAGCAATATAGCATCGAGCCCCGATGAGATACCCTTCATCGTTATCTATATAGACAGTTTTAATGTATTCCCTGGGAATACCATATAGTACCCAAGCCCCTTTCCCCTGGGGATTGGTGGCGGGGTTTCACTTGTCTCAATCAACACCCCTGGGGTGTGCTTACTATGTACGGATAAGCCTCCTTGACCGCCTACGGTTTCGCCCAGATCGGTCAGTCACGGATATCCCGCCGTGTCGGTGTGGATATCCCGCCTCAAACCTCAAATAACAAAAAATATCTCATTGCCTTACATATAGTTATTCACCGTAAGTGTAAGTGCTATTTTATATCGATTAGGCCCTATCGGACATGATTCAATCTTGGATACATCCTCGATGTATCCATTTACTTGCATCACACGATGCTCTTATCTCTTACTTCTTCATCCCCAGGGATGGCTCGTTAGTTTACTCTTATGAATATCACACACACACATTTCACAATTCTTTAAGCAGTAAAATATTTGAATGGAAATCTATATCACTACATACATGCTCTTGTAAAATAAAGTACATGTTCAAGGTGTTCCCTACCTTAGGTCTCTATCGATTCAATGCATCAAGGTCCCACTCGGCTCCTTGTGCCCACTTCCATACGTATCACCTATGATACCATTAAACACACTCGAAACGTCACAAAAGATGTAATGAATAAGTCTCAAGACCCCCCTAGAGTCTTGAAGTAAGAATCAAAAGTCAACAAAAACTAAGTCAGTCGACTAGTCGAGTTCCTGGTTTGACTAGTCGAAATCCAACTCGACTAGTCGATTCTCAAAATCGATTAGTCGAGGTCCAATTTCGATTAATTGATTCTCAAAATTGATTAGTCGAGGTCCAATTTCGATTAATCGATTCTCAAAATTGATTAGTCGAAATCCCCTGTTCTAACTGTCCGATTTTCACTTAAATATTTGATCATACAAAATCGACCAATCGAGTCCAATTCGACTAGTCGAAATCCTTACTCGACTAGTCGAAATCCAATTTCGACTGGTCGATTTCCCTCAACCCACTTTTACTCCTCATCGGAGCTCTCAAATGACATTAGTCGACACCCAACTCGACTAGTCGAAATTCAAAGTCGACTAATCGAAATTCAATTCGATTAGTCGAATTCGTGGTCATTTGACTTTTCAACTTCTTGGTGAATTTCGATTAATCGAATCCCAATTTCGATTAGTCGAAATCCCCAGATTCAGCCTTCTTTGGCTGTTCTTCCCCAATCTTTTCTCAGTTATTTTCTAAGCAATATTCCTACAATTTCCACCCATTTTAACCACAATTTATTCTATAAATCTACACCATTTATTTACAAGAATCTCACCTTAAATCAACCTCAATTTGATTTAAATGTAGGGTTGGAAGGTTAGGGTTTCCAGCTTTTGTTTGAACAGATCCCCCCGCGTCGAATCCGGCGCTTTGATCGCAAGAATCCCCTTCCCACAACTTGCAATAACTTCTCACTAGCTCCTTTACTTCTCTCTTCCTCTCTCTCTCTCTTCTTTACTCCTCTCAACCACCAAAATATGAAATTTAGGGTTTTCAACCCATTTTATCTTATCTCTTTTCTCGGTGTGGAGCACATACACACCCATCGGTGTGTGTTACTCTACACACTCCTCTATCTCTCCACTCTTCTACACTGGTTCACACATCACATCCGCTCATCTCACCATAAGTTCATCAATGAACTATCTCATGGTCAAACCTAAGACCAATCGGGCACGGATCCCGAGGTCCTCGTTTGACGTAATTTTTTAGGTTATTACACCGACAGTGGTGCCAAAAACTTGATTCGCTAGATATATGTATCTAATTAAGTCTTAACCTATTGCAAGAGCACAATAGAAATTGTAGAGCTAGTATAGGATCGTTCCCATGAAGATAGGTTTATCTGTACTTGTATATATTATAATTTTTTGAAAACTTATACTTTTCTTTTAAGTTCTAAACTACTTGAGAAATATGAATAAATAATGGATTCTTAAACTAAATTTTACAGAAAATAATTCCTAAATCCTCCTACTTCATATTATGGTCGTCAATCACAATCTTCAGCTATCGGATGTTTATAATTTTAAAATACTGTTAAACTATATCTCAGTCTTCTAGAATTTGGCCGTCAATAAAAAACTGACATCCTTTAGTATAGATTTATACTAATCTCTAATATACGAGAAATTTGGGCGTCAATCAAACTCCAAAAAATTAAAGATGGAAAATAAAAACCATTACACTAATCTGCAAACTTCAACCCGAGTCATCAATTCAAATTAAAATTCGAAGATGTTTACAAAGCAGGAAATTGCAATAAAATAAATCTAAACTAGAAAGCAATAAAATTTATATCTTTCATCCCTCAGCCACAGTCATCAATTGCTTCTGAGAAACAATAGATATCTACTCTAATCTTCCAACTCTCAATCCCAGTCGTCATTTGTGATCGAGGAACCTTGGATATCTAAACTAAACTACTCTAATTTGATAGGAAGAAAACCCAACCTCAGACGTCAATTGATGCTGAGAATTTCTTCGATGGTAATTCCTATACCAAGCCCTCTTATTTATTGATCATAAGGGGTCATTTTACAAAATTTCTAATTCTAATAAAAGAAATTACTAAAACAATAGTATCTTAATATAACTCTACTTCTAATCTTATCTTTCCTTGCTTTGATGGTCGATGTACTTCTGAATTTTCTCCTTTATTTTAGCAGTTGTGTCCTTTAAGAGTCTTTTGCGCCAATCTTCTCAGATTCATGATTGGCCAGACTTTTAAGTCCAGAATTCTTTAATTTTGTGCATGACGGTGTTCATTTTCATGTGATCAGTAGCTTCAGAAGGTATTATTTTCTGGAAAATCATAAATCACGAATTTCTATTCTTTTATTCTCTGGACGATTTTTGCATTTATGATTGTTCGTCTTTTCTTATCTCTCAACACAGCTTCCTATAGAACGATTCTCTATTTACAATTCATTGCTTTCTCTTATATCGTGCTCCACTCTTGAACGACATTCTCTGAAAAATCATAAATTACGATTTCTACTCTATATTGCAGCATTCCGCAAAATAGTAAAACACGATTTTTTATTTTTCAGTTGGCGAAGATTCGTCTTTTAGTTCAATCATCCTCTTATTGCTTTATGAGTTCATTTAAATGAATATTAACATATAGGTTCTCTTTGTTGTTTTTCCTTAATATCTACACTGTGCAACCGTGGGAATCGAGATGATCCCGTCACGACGATGCGCTCTCTAACGAAAATATAGAGTCGCCACCCGGAGCTTTCGGTGTCTCGGGATACCTAGTTCATTTTTATGAGCACCGAAGTGCTAAAAATATGACTCTGAATCCGGTCCACACCAAAGGCTCTTGGGTAGGGGCTTCGGTTATCGATCGAGAAGGTGTTAGTCACCCTATCAACCCGCTTAACGCGGTCTCTACTTATGGCCAAAAATAAAAAGAAATAAAAGAAAAGAAAATGACTTCCTCTTGCCAAAATGGGCCTCCAATCTTATTTGAGCCCCTCCGTTCCTACCGAACATTCGGTGGTGTAACGGTAAAAATAAGAGGGTAAGAGGGTAGGGAATGCCGAAAAGAGATAGGAGAGGAAAGGGGAGAGCCGGAGCCCTCGGGCCCTTGTAGCACCGTAGAGGAGCCTTGCGTGGCTTGCTTTGATGAGCTTTTGAAGGCTTGAATGGTGGAAAAAGGGGTTCTAACCACTAAGGCTTACTACCTAAGAGATGGAGAGGAGAGGCTAGGGGATCACACACACCTAGGCTAAAGGTTTTGGATGTAAAAGCAACCTTGGGGAGGATTTTTTGAGTTCTAGAATTTAGGTGAAAATAGTGCACCAAAGGGAGGAAGAACTTCTCACTTGGAGCTCTTTCTCTATTAAGCAAAATTCTCAACCCCTAAACTAAGGGGTGGGGGGCTCTACTTATAGGAGATGGGTGGATTAGGAGGGTGTTTAGAGGCTAAACAAAGTTAAGAATTAGGTAGCCCAATATCTAAGGTTTCATAGGGTTTTTGGAGCCTTGAAGAGTGCGAAAAGGTCCTCCAATGGTGAATGACGGGGTGAGGCCTTAAGCCACTTAAAGGGGTGCAAATAGGTTTCAAAAGGGTGCAACAGAGCTAGCAAAATGCACCCCAAAGGTCAAGGTGGTCAACAAGTCAAACCCAAAATATGAAATTCGGGGCAAAATCCAATAGTCACTATTCATATGCCTAGCACAACTATTAGTTGTGCCAGGCAAATGCATAGTAAAAGAGTGTAGACCAATGCTGGAAGTTGGCTCGCAAGGGTGGGGCCCACATTTGAATCTGCTGCAACTATTAGTTGCGCTAGGCTTATAAATAGGGGGGATTGACCTGGCACAACTATTAGTTCTACTAGGCAAAGTTTATTACTGGCATAACTATTAGTTGAACTAAATCCCAAGGGGGCCCACTTGACTTTATCTTCCTACCCTCCGGACCCGGTTTGCCATATCTTTTGATGTATACCTCCGATTGGGGCGATTCGTGGACCGCCGAAAAGCTGACGACCTCTATTCTTCAATGGTATGAGACTCGATTGCCGTAGAAGGCTGTAGCCAGTTTTGATGCACCCCTCCTCATCCATTATCCGGGAAGGTTAGGTTTGGGGTTTGGAAGGGGTTTTGAGGGTCGGGATTGGTTTCTAAAGGTTCGAGGTAGGTTCCTAAGGGATCTAGGGTGATTCATAAAGGTTTGGGGTGATTCCTAAGGGTTCCATTCATGCCATCAAAAGCTTAGAATTGCACCTCTCTCAAAAGGTATTTCGATCGGGGCTTGGGCCAAATTTGGGTGTCTATAGATGCCCCTCTTCGGTATCCGATCACTAATGATCGTATGCCAAAGAAAAGAGACATCCAAAGAGGCCCAAGGCATTACTGACGGGTCTGCTACATTCAGAATGAACTTCAAACATCAGGTGAGTAATATGGTGAGTAAACGAAAGCCATGGGGTACCAGGCTAAACATTCGTTTCTCGAGGTAATCGGTTCCCAAGCGCTTAGCGACATTACTGGGCATAACCGAGGTCGAAGGAGTTGTAAAAGCCCAATAGCTGGGAAAAGTGTCCACCTCTCGAGTAGCGAAAGCCCGTTAGTCGAGAAAAAGTGTCCGCTTCTCGAGATGATTCGAAGGTGATTGATGTTTGAGATTCATTTTGAATGCAACAGCTTTTTAAGTAAGAGGGGTGATCGACCCACATTCAAAGATAGGTACAAAGTAAACATACGCAAGGCTCCACATTTTGCGTCCAATCCCATGAGACATTTGATGGCCTCATCAGACTGTTCGCGGGTGCCCCTGCTAAACGCAGGGTTCGAGGTCTTTGGGTGAACCCATCGACCCCGAAGTTTATTTAGCATGATTGCCCAACTGAAGTGGATAGATATCACAACACTTTTTGGGAGTACATGCCATTTTTGAACACGTGCCCTAGATCCACATGACCCAGAGCATCCAGCTTCAAATACCACTACACAAGTCCAACCAGTTATTGGGGTGTCTCCATGAAGGGACATCTAATCCTGGTCTTTGCTGAAAATGATTATAAACATCAATTAACTATGCATAATTATGCACCCATCAGTGGCAATAAGTTACAATAAAGGTGATGGAAGCCTCGACTCGGACCTACCCGGGTATAATTTACGGGGACAAACGACCATCATACGGATACCCAGACGCATGCCGTACACTTTACAGGGATACCGCTGCCCATATAGGTTTTTAGCCTGCAGAAAATAAAAGGGAAATGAACCCTTCCGAATGCATGGTTGCACATAGTTTGATTGATATGTAATCTCATTCTTAACAGGTTGGTTTGAACCAACGATTGACCTTTTCCAACGGAGAATTTAAAGCTTAAGACACTTAAGTTCATATGAATCCACAACAGAGCGCACATCACAAAGATTTAGCAATGGAGTCGACTCGATCGAAACATTGACTGTTTGACCGGGACCGACACTGTTGCTAAGTAGGAACCAAAAATCTGAGACGAACCTCCGACTCAGGACTTTAGTATGGCACAACTGAATTGCGGATAAAATATTAACATTTTACCGCCTTGTGCTTATGCGTTTCTGTGGGGATTCTCTATTTCTGATCTTCAACTATTATTTTGTAATAACTTTTTGGTATTTTTCAAACTAATTTATGTGATTTTTTTGGAATTTTGAAGTTATGTGAATTTTTGGGACTTTTCAAACTAGTTTATGTGATTTTTGGGATTTTGAAGTTATGTGAATTTTTGGGATTTTTCAAACTAGTTCATGTGATTTTTTGAATTTTTTGAAGTTATGTGAATTTTTGGGATTTTTCAAACTAGTTTAAGTGAATTTTTGGGACTTTTCAAATTAGTTTATGTGATTTTTTGGAATTTTTTTTTTGGCTTCTCTATGGGGGTTTTGGATATATATATATATATATATATATATATATATATATATATATATATATTTTGGTGCCTTAATCACTGGGTGAAACTTTGGGAAACCCTGGATACCTTTGAGCATGGTCGAACCCTTTCTTTGGGTGGGTTTCCGGTTGTTGCCGAGACTGGAACATTGATCCCCTTTTGATTGAGTCAAACCTTTCTCCTTGCCTCGGATCATACGTTTGGCAGTGCGGTTTTACAAAGACAATTCTAGTCGGGATCCGATTCGAACTAGCATGAGCGGCCCCTAAAAAGGGATCAAGGAGAGTACCAAGAGGGCTCCTTAAACATTTAATTAATCATTCCAACCCTTCTTTTCTTTTCCTTTTTCTTTTCTTTCTCCTTCTCTCTTTTTCTTCTTTTTATTTATCTCCTTTTTTACCCGTGGCGCCCTTTCAAGTTTTCATCACGTCCATGGGCTTAGCTCTCTTACCCCAAGCGCCCCTTTGGGTTTTCAGTAGGTTCGCACAAACTCGTTGTTTTTACCCGTAGCGCCCTTTCGGGTTTTCACCACGTCCATCTTGCTTTGAGCTTATATTTTTATTTATTATTATTATTATTATTATTTTCATTTCCTTTTTTCAATAGCCATGACATAGACGTTGATTCCATCATAGCCGACTAGATGGGGTTCAGGTGTCGTCTCACAACTCGGCTTGTGTTGACATTAGCAGATGTTATGATTGCTTGTGAACCTAAAAAGAGGGCTTTCTTTAGGGTGTAGCTTGGCCATGGGTCAGGTTAGGATTTGAAGGTATGCTAGGCTAAAAAAGTGTTTCCTTGATATGGCTTAAGTTTTCTCAACATACTTTCTTCCTTGGGGATCTTACTGTACATGCCCCATGATTTTTGTTCTTTTTGTTTTATTTCAGGCAATCCTTTTTTTTTTTTGGGTTTTGCTTTTTGGGATTTGATGGTAATTTCACTTCTCTTTTTTGAATGTACATACACACAATTTTTTGGGAAAGGAGTTATTGAAAGAAAAAAGGCCTAGGCTCAAATGGGGTAGCAAAGGATATCATCATTTTTTAAGGGATGCTTTTTTTTTTAGCTACTGTGCTTGGAATGATGGCCTCTTTTGGGTGGTTCTTAAGCAGTCACATATCTGTTTCATCAATACTTACCTTATCGCGATAGACTAAGAGTAGAACCGTCGGACGTATCCAGCGTTGATGGGCTCAGGAAGATCATCTCTGTACATGGTGGCGAGGGGATGGTGTATTTCGACAGCACTTCTCGGATGACGTAAGGACCTTCCCAGTTTGGCTTAAACTTTCCTCTTGGATAGGCATGGAGGGATGGGAAGATCTTCTTCAGCACAGTGTCTACTACCTTTAGATCTCGACCGCGGACATGTTTATTGTAAGCGTGTACGATTAGCCCCTAGTAAACTTGAGTGTGACACAGGGCTAGGAGTCTCTTCTCGTCCAATAAGTTTAATTGTTCAAAGCGGGATCTCTCTCTCTCTGCTTCGGGTAAGCCTGATTCCATGAGGATTCGGAGCGAGGGTACTTCAATCTCTACCGGGAGGACAGCCTTGGTTCCATACACAAGAGAGAATGGTGTTGCCCCTATAGCGGTACGGATCGACATTTGGTAGGCCTATAAAGCAAATAGCAGCATTTCACTCCAATCTCGATAAGTGATGACCATTTTATCAAGGATGCAGATGACTGTCTTGTTCGCAGCTTCCATGGCTCCATTAGTTTGAGGTCGATAAGGGGATGAGCGATGGTGCTTGGTCTTGTATTGCTCGCAGAAGTCTCGGATGCGCTTATTTTCAAAGTTTGAGCCGTTGTCCATCATGATATCTTTGGGTACTCCAAATCGGCACACAATATTGTTCTTGAGAAACTTCTCGACGTGACTAGCCGTGATGTTTGCATATGATGCCGCTTCTACTCACTTGGAGAAGTATTCAATGGCGACGAGGATGAACTGATGTCCGTTTGATGCTTTCAGATTAATCATTCCGACAATGTCAAGGCCCCATGTAGCAAATGGCTAAGGAGTGGTCATGGAGTGAAGATTAATGGCAAGAGCGTGTATCAGACTGGAGTGTTCTTGACACTTGTAGCATTTTTGAACATGTTTACAAAAATTCGATTCCATGGTGGTCCAAAAGTATCCCTGTCGTAGGATTTTCTTAGCGAGCATGTGATCGCTGACGTGGGCTCCGCATACTCCCTCATGGATTTCTTTCATAATATTGATCGCTTCACTTTCAGTGAGGCACCTAAGTAAGATGTTATTGTATGATCACTTGTAGAGGCATTCCCGGCAAATGACGTAACCTGTCGCTAAATGTTTAATGGTTCGTCAGTCTGTCTTGGATGTGCCCTTTGAGAAAGTTAGGGTCTCATGAAAATTCTTGATATCTGAGAACCAAGGTGGCTCATCATCAGGCTTTGTAGGTTCCTCAATCTAGAGGCAGAAGTCTGACTCATTCCTCTGCTCGATCATGATCGGCTTCATCTCAACACCATAGGGGATTTCAATCATTGACACCAAAGTTGCTAATGCGTCGGCAAAACGATTCCTTATCTGGGGGACGTATGAGAAAGTTACATCTTAGAAGCAAGCTATCAGATCCTCGAGGTGTTCATGATAGGGGATCAGTTTCTCGTCTTTCATCTTCCAGTCACCATTCATCTGGCATATGATTAACTGTGAATTACCAAATACTCGATGGTGAGTTACATTCAGATCAAGAGCCACCTGTAGACCAGTGGGGCAAGCTTCGTACTCAGCCATATTGTTAGTGCAAGGGAAGTTGAGCTTGATAGAGACCGGTACATGGGATCCTTTCGGTGAAATCAGGATGGTGCCAACTCCTTGGCCCTCGACATTTGCTGCCCCGTCAAAGTGCATTACCCATGATTCTTCTGCTTCTTCTGTATCGTCTTCTATCATGAACAGGATGTCCTCATCGGGGAACTCAGTTCTCAAAGGCTCATAATCAGGTAAAGGATTGTCGGCAAGATGATCAACAAGCGCCTGCCCCTTGATCAACTTCTGAGTGATGTACGTGATGTTGAATTCAGACAATAAAAGTTGCCATCGTGCGGTTCGTCCAGTGAGAGCTGGCTTTTCAAATAGGTATTTCAATGGGTCCATTCGGGTCAAGAGTAGAACCACCTGAGATAGCAACTAGTGGCGGAGCCTTCGAGTAGCCCATACAAGAGCTAGGCATGCTTTGTCCAGATGAGAGTAGCGCTCTTCATATTCAGTAAACTTCTTGCTCAGATAGTAAATGGCCTACTCTCTTCTTCCGGTTTCATCGTGCTGCCCCAAGACACATCCCATCGAAACTTTCGTCGTAGAGAGATACATCAAGAGTGGTCTTCCTGGCTCAGGTGGTACCAAAACATGTGGATTAAGGAGGTAGCTTTTGATTTTTTTGAATGCTCCCTGACAATCGTCGTTCCATTCAATGAGCGAATTCTTCCTTAGTAACTTGAAGATCGGCGTGCAGATTGGAATTCACTGTGCAATGAACCGACTGATATACTGTATTCTGCCCAAAAATCCTCTAACCTCTTTCTCGATAGATGGTGGTGGCATTTCAGTGATGGCTTTGACTTTGATTGGGTCGACCTCGATCCCCCTCCTGCTGACGATGAACCCTAGAAGTTTCCCTGACATAGCACTAAATGCGCACTTCTGTGGATTCAGTCGTAGTTGATACTTCCTCAGCCTTTCAAACAGCTTCTGAAGATTTACCAGATGGTCGCTTTGCTCCGGTGATTTGGCTATCATGTCGTCAACATACACTTCAATCTCTCAGTGCATCATGTCATGAAATAGTGCAGTCTTAGCTCTCTGGTACGTTGCACTGACATTCTTCAGCCCGAATGGCATGACTTGATAGTAAAAGGTTCCCCAGGGGGTAATGAATGTTGTCTTCTCACGATCAACCTCTGCCATCTTTATCTGATTGTATCCCAAAAATCCATCCATAAAAGAAAGCATCCCGTGTTTGGCAGTATTATCAACCAAGATGTCGATGTGTGGCAATGGGAAATCGTCCTTTGGGCTTCCTTTGTTCAAATTGAGGAAATCGATGCACATGCAGACCGTTCCATCCTTCTTTGGTACGGGCACGATATTGGCTAGCCACTATGGGTACTTGGATACCTCATCTTTGACTTTCAGCATCCATTCGAGTCAGAGACGTCTCAGCTTTTGCTTGACTGGCTTCATATCAGGGTAGAGAGGCAACTCATGCTCGACGAAATCGGTATCCAGACAAGGCATGTCCTCGTACGACCAAGCAAAAATGTCTTGGTATGACCGAAGGAAGTCGATCATGCTTTTTCTTTCCTCAGGAGACTGCGACTTTTCGATCTTCGTTATTCTACGAATCTCCTCACTCCCTAAATTGATGTCCTCAATTTCTTTGACAATGGGGGTAGGGCCATACTCAAAGTCGACAAACCGGTCAAGGAGCACGTTGGGGAGCTCCTCCAAGGTGATATCCTCGTCTAGACTCGTAACGCCTACCTCTTCTTGTATTTCTACAGGAAGGGGATCGATTTACGTGGGACGAGTATTTCAATTAAGGCATCCTTTTGTGAGGCTTTTTCTGGAATTTTAAAAGATAATATTTTTGAGTTTTGTATTTTTTTTATGTTTTTGGCATTTTATATTTTTTCCATATTTTTGGGATTTTGTATTTCTTCCATGTTTTTGGGATTTTGTATTTCTTCGGAGATGGACCCTTCGAAAAGTGGGTTGTTGTATATACAAGGTATTGCCTACTAAGGGCTTATCTCACTTTTTATAGGTTATTTTTTTTGGGAAACAGGTGCCAAACTTTAGGCCACTTCCTGCTTCCAGAGTTTGGGGCAAAGATGCCCAGTTGCATACCTGAGGGGCCGCTTCTTTACCTGTTGGGGTGGAGGGTGCTGACTGATATGGCTCATTGGAGTCAGCCTCCATCATATTGATCCCCATTTCTTCTGAGATCATGTCCTCAAATGATAACTCAGTTTTGTGGTGATTCACCACAGGGGGGGTTTGTTCAGGTACCGACCGTCGTTCCTCAAAAAGGGACACCGCGGCCAAATCTATCTCCAAGCTGGGAAGGGAGATCTGGGGATTGGTGGGATGGATTGGGGCTGTGGGTTTGTGTGGGGTCAAATGGGTTACCCCATTTTGATCAATCTTTACGGCCCCTGCGTTGACAAAGGAATCCCTGATGTGCGGCCTAGGGCGAGGTTTCTCTTCTATGTTGATTCCTCGAGCTCTTGCAGCCGCGACGACCCTGGCTTTCTCTTTGGCCTCGCGGATCTCTTCTTCTGTGGGCTTGTATTCTAACCCGAATTGGACCTTCTGCCCCTTGGCAACAACTGGCTCTTTTCTTCCTTGTAATCTGGGTCCCAGACCCCTTCCTTTCTGATAACTCCACTTTTGGAGCATTGCCACTGCTGCTACCATACCACTTCCTATTTTAGGCATGATGCCCTCAATGGGTTCTGGGAGTATCGCTAATACCTCATATTCGAAATTGTGAAGGTCGACATCCTCAGCAGTGTGCGGTATATCTAACATATTGGGTCTTTCGATGCTATTGGCGGCCTTTTCTTTCTCACTGTGCCCCTCCTCGATGATTATAACGATCTTGTGCCCAGACACAAACTTGAGTTTCTAGTGTAAGGTGGAAGGTATAACTCCGACCTCGTGCAGCCATGGGTGCCCCAATAATAGATTAAATGAGGATTTGATATCCATGACTTGAAACAAGATGGAAAAGGTCATTGGCCCTATCAACAACTCAAGATCAACTTCTCCCATTATTTCTCTCTTGGTATTGTCAAACCATCTAGCGTTGGTTCTGGTGGGCCTTAACATGCACGGATCAATCCTGATCTTGGTGGCAGTTCTTAACGGGCATATATTCAATGCAGACCAATTATCAATTAGTACCAAGGGGATTACCATGTTTCCAGAGTCGACTGTTATATTTAAAGACTTCAAGCAGCTACCCCCTTCTTCCGACAAGTCAGCATCAGAAAATGAAATGGCATTCGGAGCCATCACTTGCCCAATTATCTGCCCGACTTCATCTGGGCTAACTTGGAGTGATACATGCGTATTTTTTAACGCCCCCATTAATGCTTGAAAATAGAGTGGGGATGTCATCAACAGATCCCAGACGGTGATATGGGTGGGCACTCTTCTTAGTTGAGTCTCTAATATATGTTTCCGACTCATTTTTTTGAAAGGGTTCACAACACTGTCTTTCTTCCCCTCCGTTGGGCACATGTGGTCTGCCGAGCGCTTCCGATTGATATCCTTCCGACAGTGACAAAGTCCACTGCCCCTTCTTCATTTCTGCTGCCAGTGTTGACATCTATTTGTTCGTAGCTTAACAGGACCTAATGAGGATCATAGGTTGGTCCCGAGAGCTGGAAAGGTATGGCTGTCGGCTCAGGAGGTGTGGGTAATACTTGATTGACCTCGGTGGTAGCGGGTTAGGTGAAAAAGATTGGGCCAAATGGGGGTGGTGAAGCTTGAGGGCGGTGGCATTGGAGGGAAGGAGGTAAAAGTAGGCCATTGATAGCTGGTGGGTGCTGACGGTAGATGGGGGGTCTGATGGGCTGTTGGGTGATTGACGAGGGGGGGGGTGGATTTTGCAGGTGGAACTTGGGGTGATGGGATGGGCGTAGGCCATTGGTAATTGCCGGGTGCGGGTGTGGGATTAGGAGCCTGGTGGCTTAAAGGGTAATCGATGGGGGTTGTGGACTATGGTGGTAGTTGAAATGGGGCGGGCGCAGGCCATTGATAACTGGCGGGTGTGGGTGCAAGACTGGGGGCCCGAGGGCTTATAGGGTAATTGATGGGGGTTGTGGTGTATGGTTGGTATGCATTGATGTTTACATAATTGATGTGTTTGGTGGACGAAAAGTATGCTCGGAGATCCAAGGGTTCAAATTGCGGGGTTGGGTTGGGGAAATATTCTGACAAATTTAGGGGTTCAATTACTCCTACATTCCCCTCTTCTATGTTTCTTGACAAAGGTGCTACATAACTCTCCCGATCACTGATATAATCAGATGGGTCAAATTCAAACTCCTCATCTTCTATCATTCCGACGGTGGGTCTAGGACCTGCTCCTCCGGTGGGATGTGGGGGTAGTGGCACTTGGTGAATATTAACATGCTGAGAGGGTGCAGGGGGAATGATTTTCTCGGCATCGATCAAATCCTGGATGGCATGCTTCAATGGGAAGCAACGATCAGTAGGGTGACTCGGACCCTGATGAAAATTGCAGTGGGTATTTGGGTCATAGTTCCTTGGGATCAAGTGTGGAGGAGGTTGTGGTTGGCGGATAGCCACTAATCCATTTCTACTAACAGGGGCAAAAGTACACTCAATGATTGCCCCAGAGGTGTGAAGACTCGGTCGTAGCGGGCTCTCCTCTGTTTCGGGGTCATTTGCATTCCTTGTCCATTCCCCATTCTTTGTGTCTGCTCAGGCCTAAAGGGTGCTGGTGGGATAGCCTAAAATTGAAACGGGGTTGTATTGTTATTGGGTCAGGTATTGACTATGTTCTGGACATCGCCCCCTATTCTCTTCTCATTCCTTTGCTCTGAAAATCTTCTAACCCCACTGGGTCCACTCGACATATTCTTATTCAGACGCCTCTCCCTGATGGTGTCCTCGCATCGGTTAGCATTTCTCACCAGATCAGCAAAGCTGGTCTGCTGCTGATATACCAAAAAGTTTGAAATCACTGGCAGAGTGTTCTTTAAAATCATCTCCATCTGTTCATCATTAAGTATTCTGTTCCTAACCTGAGCTACCAATGCTCTCCATCTCCCCTAGTAGTTGTTGAAGGTCTCGTTCTGGTTCTACTTTAAACGGGCCAAGTCGGACTTACACGACTCGATGTCTATATTGTAGGCATACTGTTCTTGAAAAAGATGCATCAAGTACCTCCACGTTTTCATCATAGACGGTTCTAAAGATGTGAACGATCTTAAAGCCGGCCCGGTCAGACTCTTTTGAAAGACTTTTATTAGCAGTCTTTCGTCCTCCCCGTATTGGCACATGTCCCCATAGTAGGACTTCAGGTGCGCAATAGGATCGCCAGTGCCATTATATTTGTCGAAGGCTGACATTTTAAAGTTGGGGGGCAGGGGACCTCAGCGAACAGACATAAGTCTGTGAAGTCCGTGGCGTGGATTTCAGCACCACCCATTTTCATTAGCTGCTTTTGTATTTTATCTAACTATTCTTTCAGTTGTTTCGACTCTTTTGATACATGGGTCGCTTTCTCGGCCGTTAGTTGGACTTCACTCTGGGCCACTAGGGGGTGGGAAATTATGGGAGGAGGGTTGAGGCTGGTCAAAGCCCAACATAGGCCCCGCTATTCCTAATCTCGTCCTCTTCATACTGCTGGTCGGCATAGTGTACAGCGAGGGCGGGATTCTCCTGTTGTTGTTGCATGGGTTGGATGGGAATGACATGAGTGGGGGTTGGGTGAGCCCATTGGGGGTGAGGAAAGATTTGTTGGGTGATGGGAATTTGATTTTGAGGTGGTGCCTGATAGGGCCATTGGGTATGGGGGAAGGTTTGGAGATGGCTTCGGGTGTGGGACCGTGGGAGAATTGGGTTTGAGGTATGGCATGGGTTTAACCCGGCTGTGAAGGTTGGGTTAAATGTTGGTGGTATTGTGGAAGGTATGAGTGTGGGGTTTGGGTTTGGGCCATGAACCCTTGGCCATTTTGGGCCACAGGCCATTGATAGGTTTAGGCCATGGACCCTTGGTAGGTTTGGGTCACGGGCCCTTGGTGGGTGTGGGCCAGTGGGCCTAGGTAGGTATGGGCGAAGGGCCCTTGAGGGGTTTGACCCAATGGGCCTTGATGGGTTTGGACCATGGGCCCTTTGGTGGGTTTGGCCCAATGGGCCTTGATGGGTTTAGGCCATGGGCCCTTGATGGGTCTGGCCGAGTGGGCCTTGATGGGTCTAGGCCATGGGCCCTTGGTGGGTCTATCCCAATGGGCCTTGATGGGTCTGGGCCATGGGCCCTAGGTAGGTTTGGGTGGTGGGGTATTGGGACATGGACCCCTGGGATATGTGAGAAAAGGGGGTTTGGGCCAATGGGCCTTGGGGTAAGTGGGTAATGGGGGTCATGGGGAAGTGAGGCTTGGAGATTGGCTAGGGTGTGAGACGTGTTTAGGGACATGGGGTGTGAAGGAGGAGGGGGGGTATTTTGAGAAGCATTCCAAATGGAATAGGCTTGGAACATCTCCTCCATCATGGTCGTTGGGGGGAGGGTTGGATGGAGATGGGGGATTTAAGGGATGATGGGGTGTAGATGGGATGGAGGTGGCAGAAAAATTGGGCATAGCCCCGATATAATCGGGCATGACCATGGTAGGTGGAGGGATATGGGGTGGATGAGGGGATGTATTGGGTATGTTTTGGGATAATGGGGGGCATGATGAGGACGGATGAGGAAAGTTGGGCATGGCCCCGATAAAAATGGGCATGACCCGGATGGATGGGGGATTTTGCGGGGGGGCGAATAGGGCGGAAGTGGTGTATGTGAATGTGGGTGGATCGGGTCTATAGGGGGATGATGGAAATTGGGGCATGGATGTGGATTGGGAAAATGGGTTTGGGTTTTGTGTTGATGGGAAATGGGTCGGATTTGTCATGGGCATGGTTTGGGCAAAAGATGGAGAATGGGGGTAGGACTTTGGATATTTTGGGGGGTAATGGTTGGGAATATGGGGGCGCCGAATGGACCGGTGACGGTAAAGGGGAGTTGGGTGAGGGGGATGCTTGAAAGAACTTCTCCCGAATGGGAGTGAGTTGGAGAATGTGGTGGGGATGAGTCGGGATCGGTGTAAGCCGGGTCCACTACCCACGACATTCTACAGGAACGGGTTGGGTAAGGGTGCCTTGGGTAAGGCCCAAAAGTCCTCCTCCTTCCCCTGCGGGACGGCGGAGGGCAAGATGATGCCATTGTGCTGGCACCACAAACCCCCTTTTTTTTGGGTTTTTGATTTATTATATATTTTTTTTGAATTTTTCTAAAGAGTTTTTTGGAAAACAAAGGTTCCGAGGTCTTGGAACTCCCTTTTTGGGTGGCCCTCGTACCTTAATTTGAGACCCACGGCGACGATTCCGACGCACTTTGAAAGAATCAAAGGAGAACCTTCGATCTATTGAAGGCACAAAAATCGAGGCAAATAACTCGATCACTCGAGATGAGCCAAAGAAAAGTTACCTTATTTTGACTTGCGGAGGCGTATTGGGTGTCAGAGATGACGGAGCCCAAACAAGGCACTAAGCACACTAATCGGGGAACTCAGGATGTGAAAAGGGCCAAGGAATTGAGCTGGTGGGTTGATAAATAGGCCTGGCGCAACTAATACATGCGCCCAGGTTGCAGGGGACCCCTTTTACACTAGTGCAACTATTAGTTACGCCAAGGTAAAAGTTACGTATTGCTAAGTTTAAGTTTTAGTGGCATAACTATTGGTTAGCTCATTCCCAATTTTTACTGGCGCCAAAAGTTCAATGTTATGACAACTTCATGGCCAAAATGAGTCTCTTTTTTAGGTTTTGTGGAAGCTGGGCTTCCGAGAACTGAGTAGTTTTTCGGTGATCGATCAGCTCCTCACCGCACCTAAAGGGTTTGAGTCCGGTATAACTCACTAGTGCGCTCCCCCAAGGGTTTTAAGCTTCGAAATGGGAACCCACCCAATATACCTCAGGCGCAAGCGCCTTCTCAGATACTAGGTGGGCTGGGACTTTTCTGGATCATCACCACTAAGGGTTGCCGCCATACTAAGACCAGGGTGTTTGTGTGTTTGCCTAATCCCAACCCTTTTAAAAATCTACCCCGTAAAAATGAATTAATTAAGCTCCCTAACTTGGTTCAATTTTAATTTTTTCAAAGTTTTTCTCTTTTTTTTTGGAAGTTTTCTTTAGTTCAAAGACCGGGGGTGATTATCCCGTGCTGTCACTAGGGGCCGGCATCCACTGATGGAATATGAGTGCACAAGTAGGCCCGCTGATCGGCAAGGCACTTTAAATGATGGAAATTTAAAGGAATTGAAAGACAAAGCTCAAGTAGGCCTGCCAATCGGCTAAGACACTAAAATGACGAAAAAGTAAGGAAAATAAAGGACAAATGCGCAAGTAAGCCCGCCGATCGGCTAAGGCATATAAATGACATAGAAGTAGGGGTAAGTAAAATGACTTAATCAGAGGGGCGAGTGTTGTTGTTCTAAGTGTGCATGATTTATTTGTGTTTTGAAAACATACTTGCAAATGATGCATTGTACTGAATATTAAAAAGAATAAGAAAATATCAGCACTGAGAGAACATAATTAGCCTGTAAGATCAGGGCCAATTGTAGCAAGTTTTAAATGTAAGTGAGTAAAAGATCGTCCACAGGGAATTGATTTAAAATTTAAGATAAACCTCCAGATCTGAGCTACCAGATCTGACCTCTGATCCTATCTACAAAGCACATAAGATGGGAGGTTGAATTTGTCACATTAACTAAATGATAAAAGTAAAAATTAAACTAAGTGATCCAGATCTGAGTTGGGGAAACGTTTGAGGTAAACTTATACAAAAAATGGAGAAGTAATATCTAACTTTGATTTGGTCCTTGAAAACTAATGAGAATGACTGCAGCTCAACTGAGGTGATCCAATCTTCATCTGGCTACAAGCACAGATGTTAGAGAGATAAATCTAATTCAAGGATTAGGCTTACGCTTATGGCTATGGTCTGTCCACTTTAATGGCCACAAACCATCCAATAGTCTTTAATCCAAATCCTCAATTCAGAACAATAAACATCACTACAAATGCTGTAAGAGACTAGGTTACCAACACTAATTCTTACAGGATTAATGAATCAAGGGAAATTGCATGCACAACAATGAATCTAAAGGAGTCTAATGTACTGAGGAGATCAGAGGGAACCCTTGACATGAGTCCAATGGAGAATGCATAGTTTACAGCAACCTTTTAAAATTCATCCTTACAATTTACAGAGCACGGCTTAACAGCTCTCGGATTTGCAGTCTTGGATGCAAACTCTCCTTTGAGTTACAGCAGTATCTCACAGCTCTCAAATGCAAGTACAAAGTAGGCTATTACAAGGATTGCAGACAAGCTGTCTGGCTGGGAAATGGGGGATTAGAAATGAAACTCAAAATCTGGATACCCAAATTGGGCAAATGGTTCGTCTATTTATAGTTTTCCCTAAGCCAGCTCAGATGTGTATCAACCAATCAGAATTGGATAGATCTGTATCAACCAATAGGAGTCGAGCACAAGGATCCAGATCTATTTTGGCCAATCGTAATTCTCGATCTGCTTCATTAATCGGTGAAAAAGGCATTAATTACATTATGCATGTTGAAAGTTTGTTAGAGTACCTAGAAGTGCCCGACAAGTTATTACCTCTCTAGGTGCTCACGTGGGGAGGAATATTCCTTCGCTTCATGCTTAGAACCCTATAGAATGACCCTACGTTTTAAAACGCATTGGGATGCGTCAGATTCTTGGAATTGCCCTTGTTAAAGCGAATCTCGAATACCTTTTCGCGAGCTTAGGGCCTTTTCGCAAAATCTTGTGACTTCAAGCTCTTTTAGCAATGTTCAATCTCTCTTGAATTGTGTTTTCTCCTTTTCGCAAAGTTCAATCTTCTCTTGAAGTGTGTTTTCTCCTTTTGCAAGTTCAATCTTCTCTTCGAGGAGTTCGGATGCTCTTGAGCCTTCGCACTTTGGAGTTTTAGTCCTTTTCGCGAGTTCAAGGTTCTTTCGAAAAGTCGTTCTTTGAAAAGAACTCAGAGCGCATTTCTCTGTTGGAATTGTTTCTTTACTTTAGACCTTTCAACAGCTGATGAGGTTGTTTCTTCACTTCCTTTCTTTGGACTGACATGGATTGTCATCTTTTTGGCACTTTTAAGCTGCTTTTATGGTTAAGCCTGTCTTTATTGTTAGCTGCAACATAGGCACTTAAACACTTATTTAGTTCTCTCAAAGGTCTATCAAGACTTAGATTAAGGGGTGAAAAATGGTATTTTCCAGTTCTCAACAGCGAGTAAAAATAAAATAAAAAATAGCAATAAAAGGTTAGTAAAAATCAAAAATAAAAAGGTCAAGTTCAAGGGGAAGTTCTACAAGCTAGTCCCCAGCAGAGTCGCCATCTGTGCGACGGTGGGAATTGAGACAATCCCGTCGTGACGATGCACTCTCTAACAAAAATATAGAGTCGCCACACGGTGCTTTCGGTGTCCCAGGATACCTAGTTCATTTTTATGATCACCGAAGTGCTAAAAATATGACTTTGTATCCGGTCCACACCAAAGGCTCTTGGGTAGGGGCTTCGGTTATCGATCGGGAAAGTATTAGGCACCCGATCAACCCGCTTAATGCGGTCTCTACTTATGGCTAAAAATAAAATGAAATAAAAGAAAAGAAAATGGTTTCCTCTTGCCCAAATGGGCCTCCAATCCTATTTGTGCCCCTCTGTTCCTACCGAACATTCGACGGCGTAATGGCACAAATAAGAGGATAGGGAATGCCGAAAAGGGGTAGGAGAGGAAAGGGGAGAGCCGGAGCCCTCGGGCCCTTATAGCACCGTAGAGGAGCCTTGCATGGCTTGCTTTGATGATCTTTTGAAGGCTTGAATGGTGGAAAAAGGTATTTTAACCAATAAGGCTTACTAGCTAAGAGATGGAGAAGAGAGGCTAGGGGATCACACACACCTAGGCTAAAGGTTTTGGATGTAAAAGCAAGCTTGCGGAGGGTTTTTTGGGTTCTAGAATTTAGGTGAAAATAGTGCACCAAAGGGAGGAAGAACTTCTCACTTGGAGCTCTTTCTCTCTTAAGCAAAATTCTGAACCCCTAAACCAAGGGGTGGGGGGCTCTATTTATAGGAGATGAGTGGATTAGGAGGGTGTTTAGAGGCTAAACAAGGTTAAGAATTAGGTAACCCAATATCTAAGGTTTCCTAGGGTTTTTAGAGCCTTGAAGAGTGTGAAAGGTCCTCCAATAGTGGATGATGGGGTGAGGCCTTAAGCCGCTTAAAAGGGTGCAAATAGGTTTCAAAAGGGTGCAACAGAGCTAGCAAAATGCACCCCAAAGGTCAAGGTGGTCAACAAGTCAAACCCCAAACACGAAATTCAGGGTAAAATCCATGACATCCTTTGTTCATAGAACTATTAGTTGTGCCAGCAAATGCGATAAGCAACCTGAGACCGATCTTTGGAAGTTGGCTCGCAAGATAGTTGCGCCAGACTTATAAATAGGGGGGATTGGCCTGGCATAACTATTAGTTGTGCCAGGCAAAGTTTATTACTGGCGCAACTATTAGTTGCGTCAGGCTTATAAATAGGGGGGATTGGCCTGGCACAACTATTAGTTTCGCCAGGCAAAGTTTATTACTAGCGCAACTATTAGTTGCGCCAAATCTCAAGGGGGCCCACTTGACTTTATCTTCCTACCCTTCAGACCCGATTTGCCATATCTTTTGATGTATACCTCCGATTGGGGCGATTCTTAGACCGTCAGAAAGCTAACAACCTCTACTCTTCAATGGTATGGGACTCGATCTCCGTAGAGGGGTCGTAGCCAGTTTCGGTGCTCCCCCTCCTCATCCATTATCTGAGAAGGCTAGGTTTGGAGTTTGAAAGGGGTTCTAAGGGTCGGGATTGGTTTCTAAAGGTTTGAGGTAGGTTCCTAAGGGATCTAGGGTGATTCCTAAAGGTTTGGGGTGATTCCTAAGGGTTCCATACATGCCATCAAAAGCTCAAAATTTCACCTCTCTCGAAAGGTGTTTCGATCGGGCCTTGGGCCAAATTTGGGTGTGTACATACACATCAGTAACTTATTAGTAGCAAACTAAGTCCTAGCATCACTAAGTTAAGGGTGGGGAAATGGTATATTATATGACTGATCATGTATCAGTTGCAACACTTGATATCGTTCCAGATTTTCAGACGAGTTAATTGGAATTATTCTAGGTCAGTTGAACTAGTTATACAAGGCACATAACACCTAACTTAGTTGTATAGGGTTCCCAAGCAAACTAAACAAATTGCTGAAACACTCATTAGTGTGTATGTGCTTCACATGGAAGCAAGACCCATGTGTTTAAGATAATAGCATGTGTGAAAAGCCATTGTTTGGTTTTATTTGAAATTGAAGAGGAGGAAAAGAACTCTCCTTGTGAAGGCCTTGCACACCGATTCTTGGATTCGCTATCGGTTCTCCACTCGCAACCCTCTGAAGTTTTTATCTCCGACACAAGAGGTGTCGTTTGATCGAGTGAGATTGAGTTTCCTTCTAGAAACCCACATGTGTAGGTAGGAAACCCTCTTTCATAGGGAGTTTCATGGTGTGATCGTTGTTGAGCAAGAAGTGGAGATTGGTTGAGTGCGCTAGAGGAGAAATTGTCTTCATGTGCATCACGATACGATCACGAGAGGTCGACTCTTCAAGCCCTTCTGACGTAAGGGATACGAGCGCCATGAATCTCGAGTTTTGGATCAAAAGATCACACAATGATCCCGTGAACTAATGGGGTAATATCTTGTGGATTTGACTGCATTAAATATGGATTAATAGTGATAAATGAAGTCATTTAATGCCCTAAACATGTTACATTTAATGTGAATAAGGGTTAGGTGAAAAGGGGATAAGAATGAAAATTCAATTTTGAGAGAAAACACCAATATCTTGAAACTCGCTCACATGACCTTGAGTCTCGCAAGCGCGACCTCAAGTAGCTCGCGTGAGAGGAGCGTCAGAACAGGCATAAAAAATGAGCTTGATTAGTCACTCGCGCAACTGAGGCTGTGCCATGTGAAGTCACTCACACGAGTGTTTATGTCTGGTTGATGTGAAACAAAGAGGAACTCAATTGCACGACTAAGGAGTGCCTGGCGAAGTCGCTCGTGCGACTGAGTAAGTTTGGGCTGTTTTGATTATTTTTGAGAAAATTCTTCGAAACTCCTATCCTTTTTTCCTTTCAAGTAGTAATACATACTCTTTTGATACGTTGGAATGTTGGTTCTGGATTAGATATATGCGTGAGGATCTTCGCTGCGTTACGTGCGATTAGCGTGCATCGGGAGGTAGGGAAATTCAATAACCTTACAAGTGATGTGATTTGTATAGATAATGTGATGTGATAAGTTTGATAAGCATGTGTGTGTATTAACTCAGAATACAATATGTGATAAGCATGTGTGTGTGTGAACTCAGAATACGAAACGTGATAAGTATGTGTGTGTGAACTTCGAATCCGAACTATGTAAGATCTCTAATTCTAGCTATGTAATTATCATAATACATGGTGTTAAACTATTTGTTAGAACTTGCACTATGATTTAAGGTTCATGCGGAACAAATCCCCATCGGGTACCGGTACGACAGGATATCCATACAATTATATCGGCCAACAGTAACTTTAGCTGCACAAGTGACCCTGTTAACTTAGCTCAAGGGTTTGATACTTCGACACAAGTGACCCTGCTAATGTAGCTTAGGGGCTTGGAATTATATTTCGGAAATGGTTCAATTGAGCAAAGATGGTTCAGGGATTCCCATCGGTATATGTGTGGTTATCAATGCTATATTGTGCTTGAGAGTATATTTAACTTATTATTTTAAGTTAACTTGAGATAAGACATCATGAAACTCTGAAATAAGCATGAATGTAATTTCGTGTGAGAAAGATGTGTACTTAAAACATGTTTTGTTCGACTCATACATCTTAAAAATTCAGTTTTCTGTGAGATAAGATATGCTTTAAAATTAGTCATGAAATCTATGTTGGTTATATCATATGTATGCTTATTGACAATCCCTATTGAGCTTATACTATTAGCTCACCCTTCGACTATACCTCACAGGCACAGGTATTGATACAACTATTGAGGCTTCAGGATGTGAAGATCCTAATTACGTCCCTGTAGACACTCAAATTTCTCCCAAGGCCCAATTAACTTACACTTCAATAAATGTGTACCCTCCGAGCTTCCGAGATCACTACCTAAACCATTAGAACTTAACCCAAACACGTAGAAGCCTATCCCCGACCCTTAGGAATCAACCCAAACCTATAAAACCCCTCCCGAACCCGACTTAAACCCTCTCCGGGCAGTAGTTGAGAGGATGAGTGCCAAGGTTTTCACAGAGTTTTGTAGAATCTAAGACTTACCCTATAAAAGGGAGGAGGTTCCCAGCTTTCCAACAAGCTAAGAATCGCCTCAATCCGATTTGTACACCAAAAGTTATGGCGATTTGAAAATCAGGCAGAAATGTAGGAAATTTGTCTAACGTATGTAGTACACACGCTAGGCCATTTTTTTTGGCAATTTTTGGCCAAGCATGTCTATTTTGGAAGATTTTGGCCTACTGTGTCTATTAGACACACTAGGCAGAAATTTGACTTTTCTGGGCCCCCACAGCAGGTTCTTAACCTCCTGATTTCTTAAGGTTATTGTTCATATACCTAGCGAATGTAATACATACACTAGGCTTAGGAACATTACTTTTTTTTGGATTTTGTCTAAAAATGACTTTTGGGGTTTGACTTGATGACCACCCCAATGTTTAGGGTGGGTTTCAATAGTTCTGTTGCACCCCCATTAAACCTATTTGCAACCCTCTAGTCGTTTATAACCCCACCCTATCATCTACCATTAAACCCATTTTCCCACCTATGTAAGCTCCCAAAACCAGCGAAAACCTTAGTTCTAGGAAGGAATACCTAATTGCTAACCCAATTAGGACTTTAACCCCTCACTAATCCTCTTTTTATGTATAAATAGAGAGCCACCCCCCGCCCTTGTAGATTAAGGGCTTGAAAATTTTTCCAAAGAGAGAAGAATTTTAGTGAGCTCCCTCCATTATTCTAGCACTAAACCCATAAATTCCAAAATTGAATATCTTCTTTTACACCTCATTTTATACCATCAATCCTTGAGATTTAGCTAGAACTACCACCTAGCCTTCTTGTCCTAGCCCTTAGCTCCCTAGCCTTAGATATCAAACCCTGTTTCTCTAACCATTTGCTCTCGAAAGCTCAAGGACACTCTCATGCGAGGATCCAGAGTTATACTACAAGGGCCCAAGAGCTCTGACTCTCCCCTCTATTCCTCTACCTTCTTTGCTATTCCTCTATCCTAGAATTTGAGCCGTTATGCCACCAAAATTTCAGTGATTGCGGGAGGCTTAAATAGGATCCGAGTGCCTTTGGGAAAGAGGAAGTGCTATTTTACTTTTTTATTTTTCTTATCATATTTTTTTTGCCATAAGTAGAGACCACTTACGAGCAGGTTGATCGGGTGCGTAAAACCTTCCCGATCGTTAACCGAAGCCCCTACCTAAGAGCCTTTGGCGTTGATCGGAATGAGAGTCATATTTTTTGTACTTCGGTGTTTGTAATATTGATTTTGGTTTCTTGGGACACCAAAAGCTCTAGCTGATGACTCTATATTAACCAATACGAGCGCATCGTTGTGACGGACTTGCAAGAGCCCACGGTTGCACAGATGGTGACTCTACTGGGGAAGTAGCTTATAGAGCTTCTCCTTGAAGTATTAGCCTTTTTTGTTTGTTTTTATTTATTTTATTTGTTTTACTAACCTTCTTTATCTCTTTTTCACACTCACCCCTACGATTCGGTCAATTTTTACTTACCCCTATTTTCCCGTCATTTACATGCCTTAGCCATTTGGCAGGCATACTTAAGCATTTATTTTTTGTCATTAACACGCCTTAGCCAATTGGCGAGCTTACTTGCACATTTTAACGTTTTAGCCGATTGGCGGGCTTACTTGAGCTTTTATATTTCTCGTAATCATATTCCATCAGTGGACGCCGGCCCGTAGAGGCGGCAGGGGATTGTCACAACCCATTTTTAAACCTAAGCAAACTCCATTTTAAAATTGATTTTTAAATTTTAACCTTAAAAGTGAACTAAGGGACTTAATTTATTTTTTACGTTGGGTAGATTTTTCAAAAGGGTGAGAATTTATGCAGTGATTCAAACGTCTCGGATCTTAGGACGGCGGCATCCCCTAGTAGTGATGATCCGAAAAAGTAACACCCCATCCAGTATTTGAGAAAGTGCTTGCACTGGAGGTATATCGGGTGGGTGACCGAGCTTAAGAAAAAGTCCTAAAACCCTTGGAGAGTGCGTTAGTTGTCCTGAAACGACCTTGTATCCCTTGGTATGGTGAGAAGGGACCCAAAAGAATAAGAAAAAAAATAGTCTTCGGGAGCACTGCTTCTAAAAACCCCAAAAAATAGACCAATCGCGGGCCTATTGCTGCTGTAAAAAAAAGAAAAAAAAATATATATATATATATATATATACACTTTTTTAGCCTAGCGTGTGTAATAGACATACTAAGCTGAAAACCTCCAGAATTTTCCTAGCGTGTCTAATAGACATGCTAAGCCAAAATCCTAGAAATTTAGGCTAGCGTGTGTAATACACACGCTAAGCCAAATCTCCAAGAATTTAGCCTAGCGTATGTAATACATACGCTAGACTATTCTGGGTCCAGCAACCCGAATCTAAGGCCTTCTTCTCACTATTCCCAAATCCCCCGCTTAGTGGTATAGTACCTCCTATAAATCCCACACTTTTTGGCAACCAATATGCCCTCGCCGGTCGAAAGAGGTCACCCTCTTATTGAATTTTATCGAGGGATCGGGTCGTCACATGGACTTTCGTGCCTTCACATAGAACAAAGGGTTTCCTTTGTTTCTTCCGAAGTGCGTCAGGATCTCGCCGTGAGATATATTAGGGGTGTGAACGACACCTAAAACGGGGATTCCAAGGCCCTGGAAAAGCACTGTAAGAAGGTTCAAAATCTTTATCCAAAAATAAAAATAAAATAAAATCAATAGAAATAAAAAATATATATAGAGAGCTTGTGGTGCCGGAACAACGACATCACCTTATCCTCCGTCCTCCCGTAGGAGAAGAAGAAGATGAGTTTTTGGTCCTCACCTGAGGAACCCGTACCCAACCCGCCAATAAACCATGCAGTGGGTGGTCGATCCAACCAACGCCGACCCCGATTCATCCCCACCCCATTCCCCATTACCTTACCATTTGGAGGAGATTCCTATCTCCATTCCGCTCACATAACCCCCATTTACCGTCACCAGATCCTTCAACACACCCATATTTCCATCCACATCCTCCACATTCCCTCAAAATCCATCCCCCTTTTCCCCCATTAGTTCGATTGCTTATTATGTATTATAATTATATTAAATTCAAGTCTTAATCTATTGCAAGCGCACAATGGAAATTATAGAGCTAGTATAGGATCGATCCCACGAGGAAGTTCATTATCTAGTTAATTCCTAGTTTATATCTTTTATCTAAATCCCTACGTTAAAAACTTTTATTTATCCTTTAAGATCTAATCTACTAGAGAAATATGAATAAAAGAATGGGTTGTTAAACTAAATACATAAAAATAAATCCTAATCCTCCGTTCAAATTAAGGTCATCAATCTTAATCTTCAGCTTTCGGATATTTATAAAAATAAATAGTACCATTACACCATATTTCTAGTCTCCTAGTATTGGTCGTCAATCAAGTCTAAGATCCTATCAATACAGATTTAATTTAATCAATAATCAATTAGAAATTTGGGCGTCAATCAAACTCAAGAAAACTGAAGATGAAAAGTAAAAATCGTTACACTAATCTGCAAATTCTAACCTGAGTCATAATTCAAATTAAAACATGGAGATGTTTACAAAGTAAATAAAATCTAAACTAGAAAGCAAAGTAAAATATATCTTTCACCCACAGTCGCAGTCGTCAATTGCTTCTGAGAAACTAAAATATCTACACTAATCTTCAGCACTCACTTACAGTCGTCAATTGCTCTTAAGAAACCTTTGATATCTGATCTACTCTAAATAGTATACACTACTTTGATCGAAAAAAAATCCAACCTCAGGCGTCACTTGATGCTGAATTTCTTCGATGCTTTTTCCTATATCAAGCCCTCTTATTTATAGATCATAAGGGGCCGATTTATAAAGATCTAATTCTAATAAAAGAAACTACTAAAAATAAAAGATTCCTAATATAACTCTAATTCCTAATTTTATTTTTCCTTGCTTTCTTTAGTTGATGCGCTTCTGGATTGTTCTTTATTAAGCAGCAACAGAGTCCTTCGGATTAGATCTTTATTAATCTTCTCAGATCTGTGGTTCATTAGAGTTCTAATTACAAGAGTCTTCTAATTCTAGTTATGGCAGTGTTAAACTCTCACGTGATTCGCAGCAGCAACAATAGTAGGAAATATTCTATTTTTAGGAAATTGTAAATAACAATTTCTTTCTTATCTTTCTGGAAAATCGTTAATCATGATTTTCTATTTCTCAAAGCTTCCTCATGGTTGACGATTTCTCTTAATTATGCTTTATCGCTTTTATCCTTTTGTCTCTTTTGAAGAATCATAAATTACGATTATCTGGTTTTCAGTAGGAGGAAAACTTCTTTTTCGCTTGATCATCTTTCTTATTGATTTTTGAGTTCATTTTGACAAAGATTAAAACTTAGGCTCTCTTTTACTGATTATCTCTAATATTTGTACATTAGTAACTTGTTAGTAGCAAACTAAATCCTAGAATCACTAAGTTAAGGGTGCTAAAATGGTAAATTATGTGACTGATCACACCCCTAAACTTACGTTTTACTAGTCCCTAGCAAACAAGGAAACACAAAATATTTAAAACTTTTAAATTTAAATGCCACTTTCGTAGGGAGCACGATTTCATTTAGCAGATGTAACAAGCCTTTAAACTCTTAGGTGATCCCTAGTGGAGGAGTTGTAGTCTCCTGAAGATTTTCAGTGAAGTTACCTATAAACTTCAAATATTTTTGGAATTTTCAAAACTAAAAATTTAAAATATAAACTAATTTTTGTATACTACTAATTATTTAGTCAGTCATTATATGTTCATTATTTCAAAATACTTCAAATCTTTTATCCTTAGCTTCCCATCATTGCAATTATCCTTGATCAAAACTCAATAATTTCAATTCTTGTATAGCGTGGAGTGTGTGTATATCAGTGAAAAGTTTATTCATCATAGATTTTTATAAACTGCAGTTTTTAGAAAATATTTTTATTCAAACTCTCACTTATTGGCATACTCTCAAAAATAATCGAAATTTTGGGTTCTCATAATATGATATGTTCGTGATAAATTCAAAGGACAATCAGGTAAAAAGATAAATCTCATGGAAAGGATAATCAAATCTTTTCATATAATTTCTTTATTTATTCATAGTATCTATTTCATATATATCTACTAGACTCATATTTTTGTAAATCGTAAATCACAAAGGTCTTTCCTTTGGCTTGTAATGGGGCTTTGGGTTTTAAGAAGGTTTCAAAAAAAAAGGTAAAGAGGATTCAAAATTATTTTCAAGTGTTTAGCTGTTCCTTCTCTTCTTCTTCTATTTTTCTGCTTCAGTAAGTATCCTTATTTTGGATAACTTCTTTCCATTTCTTTTTCTTTTTGTAAATCTCATTTTTCTCTTCCTTTTTTAGTTTGGAAGCTTTTTACTTCTCTTTTCACAAAATCATCTTTTACGATTTTTCATTCTTTTTCTGTCTTTTTCCCATACTTTCAAACATTTGTATTTCTTTTTCAGTTATACCATTTTCAGCAGATCCCTTATTGATTAACTCATACTCCTTTCATGCCCTTTTCTTCCCTTCCTTTACATTCTAAACTCTCAGAAATTGTAAGGGTTAAGGATAGAATGTTTTGGGCAGTACATATGGTTAAGGGTTTTTAAAGTTCTGGTACAAAGAAATTTAGCCTTTAGGCTTCTAATATGGGTTTGGTAAAATATTCTGAGATCTTGGATTTTTGGCTCTGGTTTAACAAAAGATGGCCTTCGATCATTTTCATGATTTACTGATATGAATGTCTTATTGCTTTCATATATTTAATAGACAGTTCTAAACAAATAAATTATCATAATCATAGAATATATTGATTCTAAGTTCAGCATTATGAGATTTCAGATAGTAGAGAAGTTCAAAGAAAATTAAGCATGAATAAAAACAGTCTCCCTTTCTCTAAGAATAAAGAGGAATAGGCTCTATAGCTCACTGGTTATATGATTTTGAAACCATAATCTAAAATATTTTACAGTTCAGATCAATTGTATAGTTTCAAAAATTCTTTTGATACAGTGTTCTAGAGATGCTTTACTTTTAATTGTAACTATTTTTATTTTAATTTTTGAACTACTACTATGATGGTTTACTAAGAAATTTGAATTTTTATATTTTTTCATAATTTGCATATAATGATTAACTAATTTTTATTTTTTGTAAAATGATATTTTAAACAAAAGTTAAATGAAAAAAAACCAAACTAACAAACGTTTGTATCCCCCCCAAACTTAAATCGGACAATGTCCTCATTGTGCAAAACAGGGGACATACAAAAATTTTTTACCGTATTTTACTGCTATGTTAGTAACCGGGTATATAATCTACAAAAAGAATTTCAAAAATCTTTCTGCCAAACTTGGGCGAAAAATACTTCCGGTTTAAATAGAGAAGGTTAGCATAAAAAAAATTGTTAGGAAAGAGAATAAAATTGTTAGTAATGTTAGTAATACACACTAGTAGAAAAATTAATAATTTATATAACTGGATATTTACAATGTTCTGTAAAAAAGGAAAATCTATTGGAATTATACCAGTGAGGTTTGTGATATATTTAGAGATTTACTCACTAGGTGATGTAGGATATGGGACAATTAATCTTGAAGGGATATGTGGTGGAGTTGGTATAACAACCAGGTTGTCAATGCATTCCTCGTTGGAGTCAGAGATTTCTGTAGTGCTGCAGTCAGAATCGTTTTCTTGTTCAGGCTCCACTTCCTCTTCTGGTGGTACTTCTACAGGATGTACCTCTGTTAATGTTGGATTATATGTTGCTTTCAAAGCCTGTAGTTCTACTTCTAGCATGGCCTGTCGGTTCTGTAATTGGCGAATTACAGCATACTTTGCATCATTTTCCTCCCTCAACTGTGCAGAAGTAGCCTTCTCTTTTGTTACTGTGGTCCAAATTTTTTTGACGAGGGACTCAATGTTTTCTTCTTTCTTAGCACAAATAAGCATCAGGGACTCCTTTTCTTCTTGTAGTTTAACTAATTTCCCTTGAGCTATTGTCAGTTCTTCAGTCTTATCTTTCCGCAATTTGTTCATGGTTTGTTCATATTCTTGATGGGCTTTTTCTCTTGCAGTTTCCAAAGCATCTGGGTGGTTAATGAATTTTGTCAATTGTGCGACAAGCTGTGCTATTCTATCCTCATATTCCTTTTCTTTTCTTTCCCACCCTTGATATTTTTCTTACAGAATCCTGTTCTCTCCTTGAACTTGTGCTATTTGAGCTCTAAGGGCTGTTGTTTCCTCTTGAAATTTCTTGTTTGTTTTGGCTACCCAATGCACACGATACTCCTTAATTACCTTCTATTTTATGTTCATAATCATTTCTTGCTTTTCCTGTGCAGTAGGCATGTTGTTTGGTAATCTACTTTTTAACATATGTATTTCATCCATCATTCTCCTGACTACACCTGGTAATTAGGCATTGGAACTCTGTCATTGCTCTACTTCTTTTAATCTTCTCTCCAGATCAGGTTGTTCAATCACTGGGTCTATTGAAGTAGTAGCTAGAACAAACATTTTTTGATGTAAGAGTGAGCTGAAGCTCTCTCGTGGGGCTTCAATATGTAGCCTTAATTATGTAGCTTAGGCTGTAGTTGCTATGGTGGTCTCCATGGAGTCAACAGGGGATGGGACGTCAATTTTCTGGTTTACTCCTCCTATTTGCGACATAGGTGGCGCTGATAATGCTTCTGATGGGGCAATTGGTTGAAAACTGATAGGGACTTGGCTAAACTGGTGCCAGAGTGTCTTCTATTGCTTCACTGCTTCGATGCACCGACTCTGCTTTAGTAGGAGTGGGTTCGATTTCATGGGGCATGGCAGGCCCTGTTGGTGAATGTAGAGCTGAGTCATATAGACTGGCTTGATTTTCAACTGGTATTCTATCCTCGGGTGTTTTCTCTGTCACCAGAGAACTACTTCTTACCATTTCACATGGTGGAGTAGAAATGTAATATCCTAAAAAAATTGAGCGTTTAACTTTGACCTCAGGATCCGTGCCCGATTGATCATAGATTTGACCAAGTGATGGTCAAACAATGCACTCATGGAGTGATGAATTGAAGTGGTGCGAATGTGACCTAAGTGTACAGTATTATGTTAAGTTACAGTCACATACACCTATCTCTGGTGTATGCGCTTAACACCAAAACCAAAGGAGGATATAAGGGTTTAATAACCCTAGAATCCTTTTCTTTTGGTTGGTGAAGGAATTAAGAAGAGAGAGAGAGGGAGAAAGCAAGAGGAGTTATTAAGGAAGGAGTGAATGCAAATCAAAGGGCTAATTAGAGCATTTATTGTTGGATTCAAAGCGATTTGGGATCGTTGAAGCAAGGGCTGGAACCCTAGCAATCAAAACCAACAAATCAAATCCTTAAAGGGATTATTGAGGTGAGTTTTGATTGAAGTTAATGCCTAGATTGCAGATGATTAAATTCAGTCAAGTAGGGTTAAAAGAGTAGATTAAAAGTTTAGAAAAGAAGGGAAAAAGATTTGGAAGAACAACCAGAAAGGGGGCTGAATCGGACCAAATCGATTAATCGAAATTGGAATTCGATTAATCGATTTTGGTCTCGAAGTTGAAAAGTCAGGTAAGCCCGATTTCGATTAATCGAATTAGATTTCGATTAATCGATTTGGATGTTCGATTAATCGATTTGGAAATCGACTAATCTACTGGGTACCTCCAGTGATTGGAGAAACATGACCTGGGGAAATCGACTAATCGAGTTGAGAAATCGATTAATCAACTTTGGATTTTGATTAATCGATTTGGGATTGACTAATTGATTTCAAACTTTCGACCACTCGATTTGAGAATCGACCTTACTATGTTAGAGATTTCGATTAATCGATTTGGGATCGATTAATCAAATTTGAATCTCGATTAATCTATTTTGGGAATCGATTAATCGATTTGGACTTTGATTAATCAATTTTGGGAATCGATTAATCGAATTGTGTTTCAATTAATCGATTTTGGGAATCGATTAATCGACTTTGGCAGTTTTGCTTCACTTTATAGTTTTACTTTGAGATTCATGGAGGGTCTAGGACCTTCTTCATTACATCTTTAGTAATGTATTGCATGTGTTATGATGTACCTTAGGTGGTACGTGTGAAAGCGAGCACAAGGAGCTGCGTGGGACCTCCAGAGAATTGAGGTAGGGAACACCTTGAACATGTACTGTAATTATAAGAGCATGTATGTAGTGATGTATTTATCAGAATTGAAAATATTTTAACTATGAAAAGCTTTGTGAAAATGGGTGTGTGTGTCACACCAAGAATGTGATAAAGGCATCTGTGTGATGCGAGTAACTAAGATCAAGTAATATAATGAGAATGAGACATCCCCAGGAGATGAGAAAGTAATAAAGGCATCAGTGGATGCGAGTAAGTTATACATCCCAGGGATGTATATATGATTGAATAATTACTATTGAGGCCTAACTGATATAAGATAGCACTTTACACGGTGAACAACTATATGTAAAGCACATGTTATTTTTGTTATTTGAGATTTGTTTAGAATACCCCACCGACGTGGCGGGATACCGATATCCGTGACTGCCATACACCGATCAGGGAGGTCTATCCGTACATAGTAAGCACATCCCAGGGATGTTGAGTTAGATTTAACCCCGTCGCCTAGTGAAAAGAGGCTTGGATAGTATTCCCAGGGAATATATTATTTACAACTGTCTATTTAGGCGACGATGGTGGGTATTCCATTGGGGCTCGATGCTATATTGCTCAGGGATTACTTAAGTTGAAGATTTAAGTTTTGCTTTAGGCCTATTCAGTGTCATTCATGATAAATCAACAGTAAAGTAAGACATGCAAAGTACCAGTAAACTTAAATGCAAATCATCAGCTTTTAAACTATTTTTCTAGCAAATGCATAGACTCATCATGCTTAGAAATATCATGGAATATATGTGAGATTTTAATTTATATGTTCATTGTGTTTGTTCCCTATTGAGCTAGGATGTAGCTCACCCCTTTAGACTATACATCGCAGGTCCTTTGTTAGCAGTAGCGGAGGCTTCGAGAGATATAGATCCGGGTGATTTGGATTACGTGGCTGGAGACGAGTTGGAGCCTCCTCCCGAAGACTTCTTCTAGGAGACTCTGCTGTGTACTTTGACAGAGAGTAATTTTGAGAGCATAATTGTACGGCTTGGTATGTCAAGCCTTTATTTTGTTAAAACAATATAATTAAATTGATTTATTTCTTTTGGTGAACCATCTGGGGTGATCTGTTTATCACTGATGGTTAGGATCGATTCTCTGTTCATGCAGTGGCATGAAAGTAGAACTGTCTTTTGTTTATGCCAGATGGGCATACTATTTTTCCGCTTTATGAGATTAATTGCTTTATCTCTTTATAATTGCTTGTTATACCAATGTTCCGTACATGGTTTTGGGGTACGGTCTGGAGGATCATGCAGATGGCACGGGTTTCGAGGTGTCAAAATCCGTGCTGTCACAAGAAATATTCTCACCGTCTATAACCATTGTTTCAGTGGTGTCAGTCCCTACTGCCTATTCTATGGCAGCCTCTAACTGTTCTAAGATGGTTTCGAATGTGGGTAGGACCTCTTTTGGTTGTGCCGTGATAGGAATTTTCTTTTTGTTTGTGGCACTTAAAGTTCTCCTATAGGTCTGAGGTGTTAGACTTTCATTGTTGCGAGGCAATGCTTTCTCCTTTGGATCAATTTTGTATCTCACATTTATCAAAAAATTTGTGATCAGCCCACCAAAAGGTAGATATAACTTATTTGTTTGGTACTTCTTCAGAGGTAACTTCTCCCTTACTATGTTCATCACTTCCATGAGGTATGAAGGGACATCAAACCAATAGCGGTGTGTCATTAGGTATAGAGCTTTTGCAAAGAGGGTCCTTCGCTGGGTACCATGTCCCATCGGGTGGATAGTTTTGTGAATTAAAACATCAAAAAAGTGAAGGGAAAGGTTCCATTCTTCTAATTCTTTACGTTAAAAGGACCTATCATTAGGTGGCTTGCCTAACAAATTTGTGGTGATTTAAATGAAATCTGGCAAAGTTTTGGGTAAAGGTATAAGTATATTTACCTCCGGAATGCAAGGGGATAGCCCAGGTCTCTCCAAGGGTGCATTCATTACCCCAGCAACCATTGCTTTTGTGATCAAAATTGGAAATCCATCACTGGTTGTGGACAGAGTTGGGACCGGTCCCTTGCTACTATTGTTCATATTGGCATAAAATTGTCTTACCAATCTAGGGTAGACGTGGGTAACTCCAGGCTCTAGAAAATAATGGAGCCCGATATCCTTAAAATATTTGATGGCTTCTCCTCCCATCTCTAATTTTTTCAAGGCATTAACATCAACTACAACCTCAGCTCTCACGATATTTTGTTTTATTGAAGTAGGGAGCTTATTTGTTGTCATAGCAGAGGATGCTGGTCTTTTTCCTTTATCTAATTTTATGCCCTTTTTAGGGACAAACAAAGACTCTGTCTCAGTTGTATTCGTGGGACCTTCTCTGATAACTACCCCTAAGGATTTGATTTTCTTCTTGGGAGGGTCTGTTGCTTTTGATTTGGCTTTAATGGAAACAGACCGTGCAATTCGATGAATGATTGAGGTATTATCATAATTGTTACCTTCTTCTTCTTCTTCCTGTTCTTCCCTTTGTCGTTTGCTTGTTTCGTTCATCATTCCTCCACTCATTTTTCTGTAATGATTAAATTCGAAACTATTAATTAAATTTAAAGTTCATGTGTTGAAAAAAAAAAAAATTCTCTTGTAGAAATCCTTCCATTTAATAATTAAAATCATCCCCTACCTTTTTAAAGATTGAAACCCTAATTTGTAATTGTAAAGTAGATCTTGTGTAGGGATCTTCAGATTTAAACCGCGGGAGTAAGGGGCTATAAAAAAAATAAACGGTTAGATTGGGTGGAAGAACGGTTACGATTATGGATATTTTGAAAAAGAGAGGGAAGGTAGGAGGAGAACTTGGAAGGTTTTTGAAAATGGGGTCGATATATCCCTTTTACGAATATATAGGTCTCGTCTTCAGTGATGACTTGCTAAATCGGTCATTACTGAATTTTAACCTAGAATCGTAAGTCAATTCTGGACTTTAGAAAAAATCACAATCGCTGCATTTTAAACTACAAACAATCGTAAATCCCTACGATTGTCTACCTATACTATATAGTAGGTATAAATTACGATCTATCATTTTTTAAATGATTTAAGTTGTAATATAATACTCTAAAAAATAAAAATAAAAATAAAATTATTTACATATTTTACAATTGGTGCTATGGATGAGTCGGTAGCTCGACGATCCACGAGGGTTTTTAAATTGGATTTTAGGGTGCATCTGTCTTCCCTAGGAAAGCTTGTCCTCTAGGATTGCTTATTGGCTACGTAGGTAATTGGCCACTCTAACTTTGCCACTTGGGAAGCTAGTTGACCTATCTGGCTTTCGAGCTTCGTGATGGACTAAGTATGTGAGTGAAGGGTCTGAGAGAATTGAGAAAGTTAGTGTAAATCCCTAGAATGCTAGTGGGACTGCTGTTGGAAATTCGGAAGGATTTGAACAATCGTAGCATTAGGCATATTGCTCTGTGGTCCAATTTGGGGTTTTCCTGCCTGTAATTGGGGTCTTTGGTGAAAAACTTAAGTATGGGGAAATCGGGGCAGCACAGCTGTTGGTGCTGGTTGCACTTCAGCGGTGGAACCATAATTAAATCCCGAGTGATTCCTCAATGTTGGGTTGTATGTGTTACCAGAGTCTCCCCTCTGAAAGGCCATTGCTTGCTCTGTTTCCACCAATTCTTGGTATTGTGGCGCAGCAGGGTTCTCCGTATATGTCAGTCTGGCAAATTTGAGGGTTTGTCTTAGGCTTATCCAGAGTATTTGGGTTGGAATTCATGAGTGCAAAATTTTTTTGCTCAAGAGCAAAAACTTTTGCACTCATGTCATCCTCAGTTTGCACTTTTTCTTTATTGATCTCATAAACCCCTCCTCTTGCGAGTGGAGTATGATGAACGATCTCCAGATCAGTCTGCAACAAAGCCTGTTTTTGCTTTGAAGTGTTGGCCAGTTTCTCAAAGAAATTCTTGGTATGTTGGCCATTTTGAGCCATGAAGGCTCCTTCGCTTACGACATCGACTGTGGACTGGTTAGTCTCAGTCAATCCCTGATAAAAACTTTGGGCTATAGACCAATTCAGTACCTCGTGATGAGGGCACTTTCGTAGTAAATCCTTCATCCGTTGTCAACTTTGATGAAATAATTCTCTAAGTTTTTTCCTAAAGCCTTGAATTGCCCGACGAATTTGGTTTATTCTACCAATTGGAAAGTATTCAGCCAAAAATTTGGACTGTAAGTCCTCCCAAGTGGTAATAGTCCTGGTAGGTAGCTAGACTAACCATGCCTTTGCCCTATCTTTGAGAGAGAAAAGAAACAGACGCAGTCTTATAGCTTCTTTACTGGTCGTAGTCTATAGCATTGTGTAGATTTCTATGATGTCCCTCAGGTGCTGGTAAGGATCTTCTCTATCAAGCCCATAAAAAGTTGGTAGTGTTTGGAGTGTGTGGGGCTTGATGTCATAGTTTTGACCTTCAGCCGCCTCTGGTATAACTATACAAGACGGTTTGGTCAAAGCTATTGGGCTGAAATGTGCTTCGATTGAAAGTTCGTCAGCCATGGGTTGTGAGTTTTTTGCAAAGGATCGGTTTGATGCGAGTCTGCACAAGAAAGTCCACTCAATTTCTGGGTCGTATTCGAAAGAGTCTAATTTTCTAGATCGGGTATAATGTGAACACCAGAAAGTAAACCTCTTTGTATTTAATATTTATATAATTTTTTATTTTAGAAGAGCAGGGAGAGAGAACAAATCTAAGTCTCTAACATCTGTGATTAGGAGAAGTTGGAAACTTTTAATTCACTGCTCCGTATAAATCTGTAAAAGATTTAAGAAGTGACCAACGAAAATAAAAATATAAAGAAATATAAAAAGAGAAAGATAAATGTTGGTTTCTAAAAGGATAAAAGTATTAGATAAAAACTTGAAAGAGTTAGATAAATTTCGCTTCCTCGACAGCGGTGCCAAAAACTTAGTTCGATTTCTTATTATGTATTATAATTATATTAAATTCAAGTCTTAACCTATTGCAAGCGCACAATAGAAATTGTAGAGCTAGTATAGGATCGATCCCATGAGGACGTTCATTATCTAGTTAATTCCTAGTTTATATCTTTTATCTAAATCCCTATCTTAAAAACTTTTATTTATCCTTTAAGATCTAATCTACTGGAGAAATATGAATAAAAGAATGGGTTGTTAAACTAAATACAGAAAAATAAATCCTAATCCTCCTTCTTCAGATTAAGGTCGTCAATCTTAATCTTCAGCTTTCAGATATTTATGAAAATAAACAGTACCGTTACACCATATTTCAGTCTCCTAGCATTGGTCGTCAATCAAGTCTAAGATCCCATCAATCCAAATTTAATCTAATCAACAATAAATCAGAAATTTGGGCATCAATCAAACTCTAGAAAACTGAAGATGGAAAAGTAAAAATTGTTACACTAATATGCAAATTCTAACCTGAGTCGTCAATTCAAATTAAAACATGGAGATGTTTACAAAGCAAATAAAATCTAAACTAGAAAGTAAAATAAAATATATCTTTCTCCTCTCAGCCACAGTCGTCATTTGCTTATGAGAAACTAGGATATCTACACTAATCTTCAGCACTCAATTACAGTCGGTAATTGCTCTTGAGAAACCTCTTATATCTAATCTACTCTAACTAGTATACACTATTTTGATCAGAAGAAAATCCAACCTCAGGCATCAATTGATGCTGAATTTCTTCGATGCTTATTCCTATGTCGAGCCCTCTTAATTATAGATCATAAGGGGTTGGTTTATAAAGATCTAGTTCTAATAAAAGAAACTACTAAAAACAAAAGATTCCTAATATAGTTCTAATTCCTAATCTTATCTTTCCTTGTTTTCTTTAGTTGATGCACTTCTGGATTGTTCTTTATTGAGCATCAACAGAGTCCTTCAGATTAAATCTTTATCAATCTTCTCAGATCAGTAGTTCACTAGACTAATAATTGCAGGAGTCTTCTAATTCTGGATATGGCGGTGTTAAACTCTCACGTGATCCGCAGCAGCAGCAATAGTTGGAAAGCTTCTATTTTTAGGAAATCGTAAATAACGATTTCTTTCTTATCTTTTTGGAAAATCATTAATCACAATTTTCTATTTCTCAAAACTTCCTCATGGTTGATGATTTCTCTAAATTACACTTTATCGCTTTTCTCCTTTTGTCTCTTTTGAAGAATCGTAAATTATGATTCTTTGGCTTTCTGTAGGTGAAAAATGTCTTTTTCGCTCAATCGTCTTTCTTATTGTCTTTTGAGTTTATTTTGACAAAGATTAACACTTAGGCTCTCTTTTACTGGTTATCTCTAATATCTGCACATTAGTAACTTATTAGTAGCAAACTAAGTCCTAGCATCACTAAGTTAACGGTGATAAAATGGTAAATTATGTGACTGATCACCCATATCCACTCCAAATTCACCTTCCACATCCATCCAACTTATACCCCATTTTCCCCACACCTTCACCCAAACTATGCCCCAATTTTCACCACTCATGCAAACCATTCCCACCTCCAATCCAAACCTACCACATTCTCCTCCATATACCCAGGTCAGGCCCGATTTTACTCAGGTCATGCCCATTTTTTCTCACACACCCATCCAATCCATGCCCATGCTCCCACCTCCTCGGATGAACCATCTACATCTACCCCCTCACCCAATCTCATGGCCATGATGGATGAAATGGTTAGGGCCTACACAATTGGGAAGGCTTCTCAAAGCCTCCCCCATCCGTCTCACACCTCTCCAAACCCATCTCGTACACTCCAAAATCTTTATACTTCATTCCCCCAAAACCCTAATCAACCTCCCATTGTCCATACCACCCAAGGCTCCCATCAACCATGGGACCATTTGAGTGGGCCTCAAAACCCAACCCCCTATACCCAAGCCCATCAAGGCCCAACACCCTATACTCAAGCCCAACAAGGACCAATGCCCTATACTCAAGCCCATCAAGGCCCAATTCCCTATACTCAAGCCCATCAAGGCCCAATGCCCTATACCCTCCACCATTCCTCCAATTCCCACATTCACCCAACAAGCCTCCATCCCCTCTCAAATATTGCACCCATCCCATCCAATCCCTCAACAGGGCATGGGCCTCACTCATCCATATCCCTCACACTCAATCCAGTATGGGAATTCATCCGCCATCAACCACCCCCAATTCACCCATCCTCCTACCTTTTAAACCCATCCCCAAGGATTCCTCTAAATGCAGTGGCCTCATCAGGCACTGGCCCAAAATCCATAACTCATTCATCCCATCACCCCACAAGTTACTCATCATAACTCCCCCCATGTGCAATGGTCCCACCAGGCACCCATCTAGCCTGCTCATAACCAACAGGATAACCTCCGCCATATGTAGATCTACAGTATGAGAAGGATGAGATCAGGAATAGAGGGGCCTATGCAAGGGCATTCACCAGTTTCAATCCCCCACCACCTATGTTCACCAACCCACTAACATCCCAAGGTGAATGGAGGCAGCCGGATGAGGGGCCGGCCCCTCCATCCAGGGAGTTTGAGCTGTTAAAAGAATAAATGGACAAAATCTAAAAACTGCTAATGAAGATGGGGGGAGCTGAAATCCATGCCATAAACTTTTCCAACTTGTGCTTATTTGCGGAAGTTCCTTTGCCCCAAAAATTCAAGATGCCAATCTTTGATAAATACAATGGCACGGGCAATCCCATTGCGCACCTCAAGTCCTACTGCGGGGACATGTGTCAATATAGCGAAGATGAATGACTCCTCATCAAAGTGTTCCAGAAGAGTCTTACGAGCTTGACTTTGAGGTGGTTCACTTCCTTGGAACCATCCATGATTAAAACCTGGAAAAATCTGACCCACCTGTTCCAAGAGCAGTATGTCAGCAACATAGACATTGAACCCACAAGTCCGATCTAGCCCGACTAAGGTAGAGGCTCGACAAAGCCTTTAGTGATTACCTTGGGCGATGGAGGGCATTGACATCTCAAGTAAGAAACCGAATACCCGACGATGAGCAAATCGAGATGATCTTGAAAAATACTCGGCAGGTCATCTCAGATTTCTTGGTATACCAATAGTAGTCTCACTTTGCTGACTTGGAAAGGAATGCCAATCATTGTGAAGATGCCATAACAGAAGGGCGGTTAAATAAAATCGTAAATAGTGGGGTTCAAAAATTCACTCAACAAAGGAATAAAAGAAGGATCGGGGCAGATATACCGACAATCATAAATACATGACCCAATACCAGCATGACTCCATTCCAGTTTAAGGTGGCACAGCTGGCCCCATCATAAATCAAACCGATGCAGAGAACTGGAAATGGGCAAGGGGCACAAATGAACCAAAAACAAAGAAGGGCCTATTTCGATCGAGTCTTTACACTGTTAGGGCAATCCTTGAATGTCCTTTTGCCTTTACTATCTAAAAAAAGTTTGGTCAACATACTCCATCCATGACCTCCGCCAAATTCGATCCCAAGAAATTATGACCCCAATACCCACTGTAATTTTCATCAAGGACCAAGCCACACGACCGATAGATGCTTTCCCTTGAAGCATGCGATACAAGATCTAATAGGGGTCGATAAAATCATCTCCCCTACACTTCCCTAGGCAAACCAGCATGCCAACATACATCAGGTTCCGTTGCCACCACATCCACCAGGAGGAATTGGCCCAAAACCCACTGTAAACATAATAGAAGAAGATGGGGAAGAGTTTAATCCTTCGGATTACATCAGTATTAGGGAGAACTTTGTAGCACCAAGATGGGGAAATCGAGAAGATGGTAACATAGGAGTAATCGAGCCCCTGAACTTTGCTGATTACTTTCCCAATCCAACACTTCGAGCAGAACCCTTAGATTTTAGGATATATTTTACACCACCATCTCCCGTCAGTTATGTCCTACCCATCTTATATCAATATCAACCGTACGTAGCTACAACCCCTATCAATTGACCCAATGGCTTATTTAGCTCCATTTCCCCCATCAGAACCGATTAATTACCAGTGGCCCACCCCCATCACACCACTGCCAATACAGATATCAACAAACCCCATCAACCCCATTTGGCCAACTTTTTCCACTCCTCCGACCTATCCACCTCTAGCAGAGGTTAACCAAGTGTTATCTGCCCATCCCAATCCACCAAACTAAGCACCCTCAAGGCCTGCATCCACTCCATTCTAGATCCCGAGACTAACCTACGATCCTTGTCAGGTTCCCCTTAGTTATGAATAGACGGATATCAATGCAGGCAATGACATGAGAAGGGGTAGTTGATTTTGTTACCTGATCAAGAATAATCTCAAAACAACCTAAAGTATCGATACTAGCTCAGCCAAAAGAGAAGAAGGAACCTGCCACAATGCACCCCTTCAAAAAAATTAGCAGAGAGCACATACTGGAAACGCATTTAAAGAGAATGTTAGCCCACATCACTATTTAGGACCTTTTAATGACATCCCCGCATCATTTCCAAGCTCTTATGTGAGCTCTAAAAGATGCACATGTGTCCATCCAAGTAACCCCAGATGAAGTAGGACAGATAATTGGGCAGGTTTTAGCTGCCAACGCCATCTCATTTCCTGATACTGATCTTTTGAATGAAGGAAATAATCATTCCAAGCCCCTAAACATCACGGTGGAAGTAGGAAACCTAGTGATTCCATTGGTATTAATAGACAATGGATCAGCCTTAAATGTGTGCCCTCTGAGAACCACAACCAAGATAGGGGTGGATCCCTCCACGTTCAGGCCAGCTAGAAAGAGCGCCAAAGGATTTGATAACACAAGAAGAGAAATAATTGGAGAAGTCGATCTTGAGCTCACTATTGGGCCAATGACCTTTTCCATACCTTTCCAAGTTATGGACATCAAATCCACATTCAATCTATTATTAGGGCGACCATGGTTACAGGAGGTCGGGCCAATACCTTCAACCTTGCACCAAAAGCTTAGATTCATTTCAGAGCAAAAGATCGTCACCATTCTGGGTGAGGGGCACGAGGAAGGAGAAAAGGTTACTCGCAGCATCGAGAACCTCAAAGTGTTGGATGTGCCACACACAACTGAAGATACGAAGCTCGACAGTTTTGAATATGATGTGTCGACAGTAATTCTTGAGCCCCTCGAGAAGATCACCATGAAGACCAAAGGCGTTGGTCACAGCTGTGGCCATGCTAAATAAATGGGGCTATCAAAAAGGTAAAGGATTGGGACCTGTTTGCAAGGCAAGAAGGATCCAGTCAAGGTCAGATGTGGGCAATAGATCAGATTTGGGTTAGGTTACAAGCCCACTGAGGAAGAAGTTCAGGAAACCCAGGAGAAGGCATGAACCATAGCCGCTGCCAAAACCCGAGGAATATACTTGGAAGACGCACCTTGATCATGGCCTCACATCCGGGGTACATTCATGAGTGCAGGGGTCGTAAAAATTGATGAGAATGGGGCAACACAACTGATCCCACACAAGCTAATAGCCTCTATTCACCCAACCAATCCCCAAATCATCCCACCCGCTATGGAAATATATCTGGCATGCTTTTCCCTCTTCGAGGAAGAGGTTCCCCCATCAATGCGCCCCTCTGTAATAAACCATCACAAACCCATGTTAATGTTATAGGACTGGGTCCTAGACAAGCCCTCAATCTGGGTTTGAAGCACCGACTCCTTCCTTGGCCAAGGCCCCACTGCATCACTGCTCTCCACCTGATCCAAGTAACGGGCAGAAGGCATCTCAGATAGTAGCCAAGCCTTATACCCTGGAGAAGTCTAAAAGGAATCCACTTGCTCCAGACCACACATATGTGTTGACTGACACGTTTCCCAAAGAGCAGCTATCCTATCCAAATCTATAAAGGACCCACGAGAGAAAATCAAGGAGCATAGGAGTGGTTTTGACACACAAAGCACCTGCTGAGTACAACCAAGCTGGAGTAACACCCGAGATGGGAAGTAATAGATACTATCTATCAAGCAAAGAAGAGTGATGTCCTCATGGTCTCTGGATCGAGCTATCGGGAAGGTCCTATCAAGCCATGGAAGCCTCCATACCAGCTCAGCCTTAGTCAGCAAAAGATTCAGCTCGTGTGTATTCCTCTTATGGCACCTGCTGAGTACAACCAAGCTAGAGTAACACCCAAGATGGGAAGTAATAGATACTATCTATCAAGCAAAGAAGAGTGATGTCCTCATGGTCTCTGGATCGAGCTATTGGGAAGGTCCTATCAAGCCATGGAAGCCTCCATACCAGCTCAGCCTTAGTCAGCGAAAGATTCAGCTCGTGTGTATTCCTCCTGTGCAGCTTATGGCATCAGCCTAAAAAGCAGTGAGCCACCTCCCCCTCGAACAACATAAAAGTGGGGCATGAACCCCAAAATGGCAAGATGCTCCCCAAGGCAGACCTGAAGCAGAACATGGCATCCTCGGAGGCACTCCACCTTGCCCAAGGCAAAGGCGTCAAGACAACGGTAAAGCTCCACCAATACCAAATGCATCACTGAAGCTCTGCCAGTATGTCGCAGAGTGCAAGAGAGAAGCTCTTCCCCCCAGTGTAAAGAAGGACCTTTGAGAGAAGGTAAAGAACGAAAGCTTTCACATTATGGATATTCTTGACTGACAATTTTCACAAACTTTCATCACCAAAAAGTTCTCTCAGAAATTTCATTGAACACTTGGTGGGCCCCACCGACAAGACTTTTCTCATAATCATCTTTCTTCAAGCCTAAATTCGTGTGGATGACCATAGCGTAACCCGGTTTTGGTACCATCCTTGCAAGGCCTCAATGTAACCTCAAACCCGACAGTTTGGAGAGCTCTTCAAGAGTTGGAGTTTGCTCACGGGTTCCAAAGCAGAAGACATGGGTTTCCACTTCCCAATGCAAAACCGCTACATGAATGAGGTCCCAAAATAGAGGAACTTCAAGGAAAGATGAGAGACGCGCCAACCCGTGTTGATCCAAACCTGCAAGCTCTCTCTTGTTCAAGCTATTGAGCCATTTTTGTAAAAAATTGGGCCCCACACCCAAAGAGGGAAGTATAAAAGTCCTGGACCCCCCGAGAGAGACGGGATCGAAAAGCAGATCCATGGTAATACAAAGGCGTTTAAAGAATCACAATTCAATGTCAGACAATGCACCCACCCTCGGCAAGAAAAAATAAAAATATGGGAGTAAAATTCAGAACCCAACTCAAGATAATGAGAAAGGAGTGTATTCTCGGGCCTTATAAGCCCACCTCTATCCAAAAAATGCCTAGCATATGTACTACACACGCTAGGCCAAAAAATGACCAGAATTGCCTAACGTATGTATTACATACGCTAGGCCAAAAAAATTCCCAAAAAAGGCTTAGAAATGCTTAGCGTATGTAATACACACGCCCAGAAATGCCTAGCGTATGTAATACACACGCTAAAGGCCCAGAAATGCCTAGCGTATGCAATACACACGCTAGACCGAAAAGAAAAAAAGAGAAGGGAAGGTATGTTTTCCCCTCCATTAAGACCAATCCACCTGCATATAATAAACTAAACTTGTTTCTTTTTTTCACTTTTATGGCGCCCCAGGCCACGAGCTGGGACACTTGGTTTTACCACTTAACCTGTTCTACACATTCCTTTTATAGGAGCCGTGCTCACAACAAACAAAGGAGAAGTGTATGAATCTTGGCCATTTCAACCAACACATAAATCAGGGGGCATTCCCCCATTTTTGCCAAACTTATGGCTATCCTGTAAAAGAGTACAAGGCATAATTGCAGTTTCACAAGCCATCTAACATGATTTTCATTTTCTAGGCAAGAAGGTCACATCCAAAATGGGAAATAACAACCAAAGAGGAAATTAATGGTGTTCATTCAAAATGAAATATCCAAAGTGCACCAAGTGGTGGCATCGTTATTACAAATTGTTCCAAAAAGTTCTCAAGGTTCAAATGTTCACAAAAAAAAAAAGCAACAGAAGCAGCCTCCAATCATGCTTTAGGTCCTTGAGAATTCCTCTTCAGTGAGCATTTAGTCCTTTGAAACGTCCGAGTATCCCCCACACAAGACCACACTTGGGACAGCTGGCTGAGTAATGAACGTGACTACTTCTCCCGAGCACGCTGAAAGCACCACGCTAGAAGAGTCGGTTAGGGGAATCCATAAATTGACAAAAAAGCAAAAGGGACAAACCAACATCATACTCACCATTTCAGCCTCCCGAAGGTCAGCAATATTGCTGTAGTAGTCCACCTGCTGAACGACCAATTCATAAACCTACAAAAGGGGAAAGAATGGAAATGTGATCAGCACGAGAAGACCAAAGATGGCATGTACACCCTTAGAAACGAACTCACCTTGTGATCAACTCGGGGGGAGGTACTCTAACTGCCTCGGCAAAAAGGTGGTCACGTTCAGCCACGTCAGCACACAAACCTGAAAGAAACACATCATCCATGTGCCTAAAAGCACCCCTGAGTCCCTGCAGCAGATGCCCTTGCACCAGAAACATTCGAAGGTCCGACAGCTACCCCCTCTGATGGTCCCGCCTCTGCACCCACATTAGGTCCCGCTGCCTCATCAAACTAAAATGGAAAAGGAGAGTAAGAGAACCTATCCACAAGGCAATATCTTAGTGAATAAAAAAGGAAGAATCGACAAGCAAAGGAAGGGTAAGAAAAAGAATCTGACCCCGGGCCCTCCAAATGCCAAAAAGTTAGCACCGAGAATAAAATGTGGAAGGAGGGTCCGATAGGGGAGAGACTCGTACCACTGGTGGTACCCCCCATACTGAAAAAGGCCATCAACAAAAATCCCATGATGAACAAGTCTCCCAATAAGCTTCGTACCCGCTGACGCCATGACATCCTCGGGGAGACCCAATGGCACAACAAAGAAGTCCCGATACTAGTGCACAACCCTCTCCCCCAGATAGTAGGCTCGGACCCAGGCACCGTAGAGAAAGATGACCTGGTGGTCAATGAATAGCTGAGACTACCCAATAGCAGCACGATTGAGAAAAGTGGAGTCGACGTACGGGTCAAAAAAAATCTGCATAAGAAAGAAAAGGTCTGTCAGTCAATCAATGTAATCATTACTCCAAATTCTAACCGATGAAGAGGGAGAGAGTCAAACCTGCTCAGGGATCATCAAGTCAAACTGTGACCTCAAACCCAATTCCAGATGCTTCATCCCCGACTCCCGATGATAGTCTGGGAGCCAGCAGCTCATGAAAGGGTAGGTATACTCACCCAAAATCAGAAAGGGGATGGCCAGGTTGGAAGTGCAAATGCCCCCAAATCTGAAAAGATGGACAAACAAGGACATATCAAATAAAAAAAGACAGAAAATGGAAGTCAGAGGTGATGAACCTAGAGGGGCATAATCAAATGGGATACCTCAATCACATGCCAAAAGCCAAGGACAGAGGCAACCTCCCCAACTAAAGCTCTGGCCAGGGTATCCAACAGCACCGCATAACCGGCACCACCCCAGTCAAAGAGATGCACGTTCACCTAGTTCTCCATCAAATAGAGGAAGGACAGCACGACACGACCTCCACTGGAATTGGCAATAATGGTCTTGCCCAGAAGGTAAAGAAGGGAGATACGAGCCAACACCATGGCACACTCAGGCTTGACAACAACGTCCACATTAGGCTGGTGTGGATCAACCAGCTCGTTGACCTCAAAAAAACTCTCCAACAGGGATAACTTGACCTCAGAACCGGTCTTGTTGTTGGAGGAGGGGTAGGAACCGATCAATGGAGTCACCTCCTCATGACCAGGAATGCGAGGATAGACTACTGACATCCCTCTATTGCAATACCCGTGATCATGGACTAGTCTACAGGAGTGATGGTCATCTCATCTACAGGCATATGAAAGGTCATCGTCTCTAGACGAAACCTTTCCACCAAGGACCACACATAGGCCAAGTCACCTCGCATAGCAGGGTAGGACAGAAAGTCTCCGAAGGCAGCCTGGGCCAGGAGAAACCGCACAACAAAAGGGAGGTGGGCATATAAATGCTGAAGGTGAAACCAACCCCCAGGAAACATGACCTGGAGCAAGGGCTGCATCAAAAGAATGGAGGATGTCAGATCCTAGAATAAAAAGCACAAACAAAAAGAAGCAACTAAAGAACTTTTTTTTTACCTAGCTACCAAACCTGAAGTTGGAGATATGGGTATACTGCTGATGGAGCAACCCACTACGGGCCGCCTCACCTTGCATCTCGTACCAAATACAAGATGATCCCTGCACTTGGATGAGACGCTCACCCCTGATACCAAAGATCACGTTTGGGCTACCCTCCTGGACCTGGCCCTCATCACTCGATGAATCATGTGCCATCCACGGCCAAAATATCAAAAAATGATGAGCCAGGAGAAATCCAACACTTGTCCAAGATACATGAAACCAAACAAAGGTAAGTATGCCTCGTTCATACCGGAATGCCCAAACAAAAAAGGAAGAAAGCCAAAATGAAAAAAAAAAAAAAAAAAACTCTCTACTAAGAAAAATCAATGATTTTTAACGCACACATTTTCAAAAAGACCTCCATTGATCAAAATTTTTGTCGAAATCCATTTCAAACATGCATATACATCATCGAATCAATCAAAGGCATTTGTTTTCACGAAAAAAAAATCCATTTTTGCCCTAAATACAAAAGTTCTAACGCATTGATAAAATAAAAAGTTAAGAAAGTCCAAAAAAGGGCACGAATCACCCAAGCTTTCACCAAAATCCCTACGAATATGCACATAAAATCACAATAGGGATCAGAAAGGATCACATTTGCATGAAATAAACACCCCCATTTTCATCTAGTCACAAGAACCCTAACCGCATTGCTATAAAATCAAAAGAATTTCAAAAGAAAAGGGTTTTTTAAATGATTACCTTGGTGGAGGTTTAAACCCTAGGTTCGGCGCGAAATACGTGTTCGATTGATGATACCGACATCGGCACAATGTCGAGGTTTTGAATTGGATCTAGGAAGCATAAGGTAGAACTCCCGTTTTGGATTGGAATTAAGGAGAGGGGAAATTTTTTGAAAATAGGCTGTTTTCGGGTCTCTGGTCATGCTCGGCCACATTAAATTCATTTTTGGCCTAGCCTATCTAATACACACGGTAGCCATAATTTTTCCCGATTTTACCTTGCGTGTGTATTACACATGCTAAGCTTAAGTTCCTCCAGGTTTGGCCTAGTGTGTATAAAAGGCGTACCCTCTAGGCTTCCGAGAACACTTTCCAAACTCTTATAACTTAACCCAAACCCATAGAAGCATACCTCCGACCCTTAGAAATCAATCCTAACCTATAGAGCCCCTCCCGAACCCTACTTAAACCCTCTCGGGCAGTAGTTGAGAGGAGTGCCAAGGTTTTTATAGTCCTTTGCTAGAGCTAAGACTTACCCTATAAGAGGGAGGAGGTTCCTAGATTTCCAACAAGCCAAGAATTGCCTCAATCCGATTTGTACACCAAAAGTTATGACAATTTGAAAATCGAGCAGATATGCAGAAATTTTCCTAGCGTTGTACTACAGATGCTAGGCCATTTTTTTTAGCAGATTTTGGCCTAGCGTGTCTATCAGACACGCTAGGAAGAAATTTGACTTTTGTGGGCCCCCACAGTGGGTTCTAAACCTCCAAGTTTCTTGAGGTTACTATTCCTATACCTAGCGTATGTAATACATACGCTAGGCTTAGGAACAATGTTTTTTTAAGATTTTGTTCGAAAATGACTTGGGGTTTGACTTGTTGACCACTCCAATGGTTAGGGTGAGTTTCATTAGGACTGTTGCACCGCACCCTCATTAAACCTATTTATAACCCTCTAGTCTTTTAAAACCCCACCCTATCATCTACCATTAAACCCATTTTCCCACCTATCTAAGATCCCAAAACCCTAGAAAACCTTAGATCTTAGATTACCTAATTACTAACCCAATTAGGACTTTTAACTCCTCACTAATCCTCTTTCTTTCTATAAATAGAGAGTCCCCTCCCTTGGATTAAGGGCTTGAAAATATTTTCAAAGAGAGAAGAATTTTAGTGAGCTCCCTCCATTATTCTAGCACTAAACCCATAAGTTCCCGAATTGAGTTTCTTCCTTTACACCTCATTTTATACCATCAATCCTTGAGATTTAGCTAGAACTACCATCTAGCCTTCTTTTCCTACCTCTTAGCTCCATAGCCTTAGAGATCAAAACCTGTTTCTCTAACCATTTACTCTTGGAAGCTCAAGGATACTCTCACGTGAGGATCCACAGTTTTGCTATAAGGGCCCGAGAGCTCTGGCTCTCCCCTCTATTTCTCTACCTTCTTTACTTTTCCTCTATCCTAGAATTTGAGCCATTACGCCACCGAAATTTTAGTGATTACTGGGGGCTTAAATAGGATCCAAGTGCCTTCGGGCAAGAGGAAGTGCCATTTTGCTTTTTTCTTTTTCTTATCATTATTTTTTGCCATAAGTAGAGACCGCTTACGAGCAGGTTGATCGGGTGCCTAACACCTTTCCAATCGATAACCGAAGCCCCTACCTAAGAGCCTTTGGCGTAGATCGGAATTAGAGTCATATTTTTTGCACTTTGGTGCTTCTAATATTAATTTAGGTTTCTTGGAACACCAAAACCTCCATGTGGCGACTCTATAATTACCAATACGAGCGCATTGTTGCAACGGGCTCACGAGATCCCACGGTTTCACAGTCCTTGAAGAAGAGTCTGATCTGCTACCTTAGGATTTCTTTCCTTTGGATATTCAGAGTTATTTTGAGAATTTGTGGATAAGGTTTGGTATGTCTGGCCTTCATATTTAGTTTAGAACTTGGACTCATGAAATGTAAACTAATGTTGTGAACCACTGTTTAGGTGATGGTTGGTCGGCCATCACCGATGGTTCGTTTTGATTCGTTAGACTTATAATTTACATAAGGATAGAACCGTCATTTTGTCTTGTTATATATAGAATTGAAATTTTCTTTTGCCATATATGATGACTCTATTTACTTTACAAGAGATATCTGCTTTGAATTCTGCTCTCTATGTGGACATACCAATTGTTACGTTTGGGGATCGTCAGTAACGACAATCTGATGTCATGGATTTTGGGGTTAGAAAATTCGGGCTGTCACATTTAGATTGCTTAAATTCTTGATGAAATGTCATATTTCAAAAATTCATGCTCACTGTTTTGATCATGGTTAATGAATGGCAATAGATTTCATGTGTTTGAAATAGTAGTATTTGAATACTATAGATTATGCCTTGCTCATATATTGGATAGTTGTAGTTAAAAATGATAGAATATTTGCATAAGATTGTATGATTTAGATTACTTAATTTCTTCATGAAATTCCAGATTAAAAATTTTTATGCTCACTATTTTGGTCATGGTTAATGAATGGTGATAGATGGAATGTGTTAGAAACAATAGTATTTGAATGTAATAGACTATGCCTTGCTCATGCATTGGATAGTTGTGATTAAAAATGCATATAAAATTCTGTCTCTCCTCACAAATATGATCAGTATGTTACTTGAAAATTTTCTTGATTTTATAGGAGATTAATGGTAATTGATCAATGACTTAGTTAATGTGTTGTAAATTGCTAAATGCTAGATAATAGGGAAACTAGCCCCTAAGAGATAGGAATGGTGATCAAATGGTCACAAATAAATTGATTTGAAAATTTTATTCTCTGGAATGATGGTTTTAAAAACTAATATGATATAGAAATTGGTTTGATTGGATGGCTCTAAGAGGCTATATCGAATACCATCGATGTAGGACTATGCAACCGTGGATCCATGTAGATCCGTAGTGACAATGTGCTCGTGTGAAAAATATAGAGTCGCCACATGGACCTTTTGGTGTCCTGGGAAACCCAAATCAATATCAAAAGCACCGAAGAGCCAAATATGACTGTGATTTACCGATTCACACCAAAGGCTCTTGGGTAGGGGCTTCGGTTAACAATCGGGAAGGTTTAGGCACACAATCAACTCGCTCGTAAGCGATCTCTACTTATGGCCAAACAAAACGAGAAATAAAATATGAAACATCACTTCCTCTTGCCCGAAGGCACTTCGATCCTATTTAAGCCCCTTGCAATCACCATAATTTCGGGGGCGTAATGGGTCAAATTCTAGGATAGAGGAAAAAGCAAAAAAGGTAGAGGAATAGAGGGGAGAGCCGGAGCTCTCGGGCCCTTGCAGCACCAATGTGAACCTTCAAGTTGATGTGCTTCCAATGAGCATTCGATGGTACTTTAGGGTTAGAGAATGGTTCTAACTTTTAAGGCTTGGGTGCTGGGAGCTAGGAGAAGAAGGATAAGGCCTTGTCCTAGCTAAAGCTTAGGGATTGACGAAGGAAAATGGGAGCTAAAAGGCAAAATAAAGTTATGGAATTTTCTAGTTTTGGAGCTAGAAAATGAAGAGGGAAACTCACGAATCTTTTCTCTCTTTTGGAAAATTTTTCAAGCCCTTAATCAAGCGGGGGGGGGGGGAGCTCTCTATTTATAGAGAAAGGGGTGGTTAAGGGGACACTTAAAGGCTAATAGGGTTTAGCAATTAGGTAATCCCAATCAAAGGTTTTCTAGGGTTTTAGCAGCTTAGATTGGTGGGAAATGGGTTTCAAAGGTAGATGATAGGATAGGCATCTAAATGGCGAAAAGGTAAAAAAGAATGCTAGTGGGGGGGCAACGGTCCTACCAAAACCAACCCTAATGGATGGGGTGTGTGCAACCATGGGAATCGATGCAATCCCACTGCACGACACGCACTCGTGATAAAAATTTAGAGTCGCCACCTAGAGCTTTTGGTGTCCCGAGAAACCTAAATCAAATTTAAAGAGCACCGAAGTGCCAAAAATTGACTTTGAATCCGGACTACGTCAAAGGCTCTTGGGTAGGGGCTTCAATTATCGATTAGGAAGGTGTTAGGCACCCAATCAACCTGCTTAATGCGGTCTCTACTTATGGTCAAAACAAAAATGATATAAAAGAAATAAAAAAAGCCTTCCTCTTGCCCAAAGGGCCTTATAATCCTATTTTGCCCCTCCGTTCCTAACAAAAATTCAGAGGCGTAACGACACAAATGAGAGGATGAAGGAAGAACTGAGAAGGTAGAGGAGTAGAGGCGAGAGCCGGAGATCTCGGGCCCTTGTTGCACCGCTGTGGAACCTTGCGTTGGCTTACTTCGATGAGCTTTTAATGGTTTGTATAGCTTGATGATGGATTCTAACTCCTAGGATGGATAGCTAAGAGGTGGAGAGGGGGTAGCACACACCTAAACTAAAGCTTTTAGGTGAAAGGCTAAGGTTTTTAGAAGGTTTGAAGGTTCTGGAATTTGTGTGTAAAGAGTGCACTAGAGGAGAGAGAGAAGGGATTCCTTAATCTCTTACTTTGCAAATTTTTTCAAGCCTTTGTAAAGGGGGGGTGCCTCTCTATTTATAAAAAAAAGAGAGGTTAGCAGGGTGTTTAGAGGCTAACTTGGATTAACAATCAGGTAATCTAGCCATCTACAGTTTCCTAGGGTTTTTGGAGCCTTAAAATGTGTGAAAAGGTGCTCCATTGGTGGATGATAGGGTGGGGCTTTAATACACTTAAGGGGTTACAAATAGGTAGTGAATGGGTGAAATAGAACTAGCAAAACACATCCCAAAGGTCAAGATGGTCAACAAGTCAAACCCCTAATCTCGACTTTCGAGTCAAAAAAACAAAGTTACTGTTCCTAAGCCTGGCGCAACTAATAGGTGTGTTAGGCATATGTACAGTAAAATAGTGTTTCTACCGGGCCTGGAAGTTGTCTGCCTATGGTGGGGCCCACCGTAATAACTGGTGTAACTATTAGTTGTGCCAAATCCCTAAGGGGAACTCAACTAATTTACAAATGTACCCCTACGCTTCAGAACTCGATATCTTCTCGCATACAACTCCGATTGGGGTGATCTTTGGCTCGTTGTAAAGATGAAGATCTCTACTTTTTAATGGGATAAGATTTGATCATAGTAGAAGGTCACAGCTAGTCCCGGTATACCATTCTTCATCTATTGCTTGGGAAACCTAGGTTTAGGTTCGAAATAGTTTCTAAGGGTCGGGATGGGTTTCTAAGGGTTCGGGAAGGTTCCTAAGGGATATAGGGTGATTCCTAAGGGTTTGTAGGGTGATTCCTAAGGGTTTGGAATGGTTCCTAAGGTTTTGAAAAGGTTCCTAATAATCCCATACGTGCCATTAAAAGTTCGGAGATGCGCCTCTCTCGAAATGTATTTCGATCCGGCCTTGGGCCAAATTTGGGTATCTTCAGATGCTCCTCATTGGTATCCGATCACTAATGATCGAATGCCAAATAAAAGAGACATCCGAAGAGGCCCAAGGCATTATTGATGGGTCCACTGTATCTAGAATGAACTTCAAGCATCAGATGAGTAACATGGTGAGAAAACAAAAGCCCTGTATGTCGGGAAAATGATTGCTTCTCAAGGTAATTATTCCCCAAGTGCTTAGCATCATTACTGAGCATAACCGAGGTAGAATGAATTGCGAAAGCTGAATAGCTAAGAAAAATGTTCACTTCTTGAGTTGTGCAAGCCCGTTAGTCGAGAAAAATAGTCGCCTCTCGAGATGATTTGAAGGAGTTTGATGTTCAAGATTCATTCTGAATACAACAGCTTCATAAGTAAGGGGGGGATCGACCCACATTTAAAGATAGATGCAACGCAAGTATGAAAGGTTCCATAGTTTGTGTCCAATCATATGAGGCATTGATTGCCCCATCTGACTGGTCACGGGTGTCCCTGCTTGAAGCAGGGTTTTAGGTCTTTGGGTGAACCCATCGATCCCGAAGTTTGTTTAGCACGACTACCCGAGCGGAGTGAATAAATGTTGCAACGCTTTTTGGGAGGCGTGCTGTCTTTTCCAAAATACATATTTTTTGTTATTTTATGTGATAAATTTTTTACTTTTTTATGTTTATCATTTTATGTGATTTTTTGGATTTTGGGTTATCATTTTATGTGATTTTTTGGATTTAAGTTTATCATTTTATGTCACTTTTAATCTACCACTTTATCACTTTATGTGACTTTATTCTATTATTTTATGCGAATTATTTTTAGGATTTTCTTTATCTTTTTATGTGGATTTTTGGGATTTTTAAGTTATTATTTTATGTGATTTTTTTTTTGGGTTTTTCAAAGTTATCATTTTATGGGATTTTTAGGTTTTTCAAAACTATAATTTTATGTGAATTATTCTATCATTTTATGTGAATTATTTTTGGCTTTTTATGTGAGACTTTTTTCATCATTTTTTAAACTTTTTTACCTTTTCCTATGTAGGATCGGGATGCTTATTGATCTCGATCAATTTTATTCTAGCACTGCTTCTCGGGCAAGCCGAATGAGGGTCGACATACCATTTGGGATTACGTGCATCTATTGGGGATAATAAAACAAAGAGGAGGGGTATCGGGCTGTGCATGTGACCGACACCAGGCCGAAAACCCAGCCCATAAGTGACCTGGCGCAACTAATAGTTGCGCCAAGCCAACTGAGGGCTCAAAATAGCCTGGCGTAAGTAATATGTGCGCCAAGCATGGCTGGGGATCGAATTTAAAGAGCTCGAGTTTAGGCAGCAGGGGTGTGTTTTCAAAAATCTTTTCCCCCCCCTCTCCAAACCGAAAAACATACCTCCCCTAGTGTTCTTGTACATCGCCTCTATGCGTGCCTCATTGCCGGCATTTGCTTGCACCGATAGATCGTCCACTCCGCGCAAGATCAAAGACCTCCTTTTCTTCAAAGGTAGCCATTTAAAACCTATTTTATTTTTCTTGCAAATGTGATCATGATCTTTCATTTTTAGATGATAAATGGTTTATTTTCATTGCAAGCATGTTTATTGATGATGTGGTGATGATTTTTCATGAATGATGCCCAATTTTTGTTGTTTTATGTGTTTTATTTAATACATAATCTATATATATATATTATTTTATTTGTGTATGTAGCAAGGACTCTCTATATATATATATATACATATACATATATATATATATATTTATTTATTTATTTTTTATTTTTTTTATTTTTTTTGAGTATAAAGAAAGGATTTTTTGGTTTTTTTTTTTTTTTTTTTGTAGACTTAGGAAAGGGATTATACATTTTTTGTTTCTATTCATTAAGAAAAAAGATTCTTATGATTTTGAGTTTTTGTTTTTATTTTGAAAACTAAGGAATTTATTTTAAATATTTTTGTTGGTAGTTTTTGATTTTATGGACATAAGAGAAAGGGATTTTTTTGTTTGGGATTTTTTTGATTTTATAAACATAAAGGAAGGATTTTTTTGTTTTTGATTTTAATTATAGATGCAAAAGGATTTTTATTTTTACTTTTTTTTTTTGGTTTGGTTTTACTGACAAGAAAGGGATTTTTGGTTCCTTTTTTTGGTTTTTTTAATTTTATGAGCATAAGAAAGGGATTTTTTTTTTGTTCCTTTTTTTTCTTTTTTTTCTTTTAATTCTATAAAGAAAGGAACTTTGTGTTTTTTAATTTTTCTTTATTTTTGAAGATAGAGAGGAAAAAATTGTTTTATTTTTATTTATTTTTGAAGATAAAAAGAAGGGGATTTTTGTATTTTCATTCTGTTTCTGAAAACAAAAAGACAGGGATTTTTTTGAATGTATATATATTTTTTTTGACAATAAAAGAAAGGGGTGAACATACTTACCTTCCCTTGACCTATAGTAAAAATAGTTCTTTATCATTAATCTGCTCTGATATGACTGCTTGCTTTTGCCTCAGAATGTCTGGTGATGAGGAATATATGCTAGAGGAAGAACAGGAGGAGGGGCCTGACGTGCTCTATGGTCCTTGTGGGGAACAATTCTTTTTAGTAGAATGCCAGATAGGTTCATGGGTTGAGATGCAGGGTGAGGATGCTCGAGTCGGCCTTCTCTACTAGCAACACATCCATATTTCCAATTTCGGCATTGCAGGCAAGGTAAAAGATAAGTTCAGTTCTTTTTTTTTAAATGCGGTCTTGCTTTATTTCCATGACCTCCTGATGCATCTTTCCCATTTGATGCAGGGCTTGCCCCATATCGTATTCCACGGGGGCTAGCTAGACTTGCATGATTTTTATCATTACATCCCACCCATCGTGAAGTGCTTGCTTGAGCAGGCCCGTTTTGGGGAGTTCTTGTCCTGCCCCGCTATGAGGGTGGACATCGCATACCTGAGAGCTTTGATAGAGAGGTTTTACCGAGAGACCATATCCTTCCACATGGCCTTTGCTGAGATGACCCTGACGCCCTTGGATTGGGCGATAATTACTAGTATCAGGGTAGGAGGCGTTCCGATCGCTAACTTCGTAGTGCCTAGCCTAGACAATATTATCAGATTGAAAGGGGCCAACCCCTCTCGTGGAAATGTGCATGATACCGAGGTCAAGTTGACCTGGCTGTCTGAGCTCTATGGGCTGCATGAGTTGGTAGATCTGATCCAGCCAGATGTGGAACTTTACATTGAGCCCTGCGTTCGTCTTGGCCCGTATCACGCTTCTGATCCTATTGGGAAAAACCCTCTTTGCCAATGCAAGCAGTGTTCGAGTCAACCTGGCACTGCTGAGCCTCATGGATAACTGGCTTGACATCCACATATACTATTCGGTCCTTCCAGTGTGGGTCCCTTAGGTACTGGCCCCTCAGGTGCTGGTCCTTCGAATGTTGGTCCTTCAATCTCCTCTCATATGGGTGTCTTAGGTGGTGCACCTGTTGTGGTTCATGGGACCTTCAGGCGCCTTGACGACGACTTTCTCTTAGATCTATACGCCGACATGGATAGGCAGGCACGCCTCTCAGCTGAAGCGGCTCGGGTCCCTCTTCCTGAGGTGGTTTAGGGGGTAAGCCTCTTTTCGATCATTCCTTTTTTGTTTTAGCTCCTTTGATCAATGCATGTATTTGTTACTAATCCCTGTAACTTACACCTCTCTCCCTCTGAATGTAGAACTTCAAACCGGCCATGAACCATGCCGCATATTATCGTAACATTGCAGAGCTCCGGGATGTGGAGGTGGTGAGTGTTCTGCTGACCTGCTTTCCTCGTTGCATTATTATCTTTATCTTTCAATTGCTCCTGATTCATGATCTCGACTATAACTTGCAGCGCGCACGTGATAAGGAGTCGCGCTCTTACTTAGTCGGCTTTCACAGGCGTGGTCCTGGGTAGGAGATATGTGAACCTTCCAAAGCTCCTCCTGCTGGCGAAAGAAATCGAAGGGCGCCAACAAGGACTAGGCCTAGTTTTTACATTTTGAACATTTTAAACACTTTGAGATGATTTTTATTAGGAATTGAACAATTTGTAATGGATCATCATGGCACTTTCTGGATAATTTTCTACTTGGAAATGTTTAGTTCTCTTTCTTTGATCGCATGTTATGTTTCCCTTGCATTATCTTCGTTTGCATGCAGGATAGTTTTGACGACTACTTGTAAAAATGACCCTTGAGGTCGTATGCCTCAGTGCGGGTTTTTCTTGTGCAAAAGTTAAATGATTTCAATGTTAGGTGCCCCTTGAATTTCATGTTTGTGAATGTCATCAAAGCATAAAATAGGTGAATAGGCAAACTGGCTAAGGGGTTCAGCCAAGACACACAAAAATCCCCTAAAAAGCTCTAAAAATGGCACAGAAGGGGGCTAGATTGGCCTGGCGCATGTATTACATGCGCCAGGCTAATCCTGGGGGGATTTACACTAGCGCAACTATTAGTTACGCTAAGTTTAGCCTGGGGGACTGTGGGCCCTTTATATGCTCGAGAAAGACTGTTTTCTCTCTTTTCTCTTTGGCTTGGCTTTTTCAGCTATTTTCTTCTCTCCTTGATTTCCCATGGGTGGATCCATTGACATACATGGAATTTTCTATTTTTGAAAGATCTTTATATGCCCATGGACCCGCTTTCCAACCATCCCTTACATGGAGGGCCCGAAACTAATTTACTCCTTTATTTGGGCTTGGGGCCCAATTTTTTAAAAAGTTGGCTTGGGAGCTTGAATGAGAGCGAGCTCGTTGATCTAGAGCGGCTTGGACTATCCCGTTTTTCGTCCTTTCTTGAGTTTCCTCCATGATGGGACCTACTTCATGCGGCGGCCTCATTTGGGATGCAAATGCCCATGTGGTCCATTTTGGGAAGCGGGAGCTAACTCCCACTCTTGAAGAGTTATCTAATTTGTCCAGCTTGAAGCTCCACAGAGGCGCCAGAGTCACGCCAAAGCCAGGTTATTCTAAGGTTGTGATAGCCCAGATTTTGACACCCCAAAACTCGTGCCATCAGCACGATCCTCCAGACCTTGCCCCATGGATATATACGGAACATTGCTATAACAAGCAATAATAAAGAGATAAAGCAAATAACTGCATAAAGCGGAAAATAATATGCCCATCTAACACATACAAAAGATAGTTCTACTTTCATGCCACTTCATGAACAGAGAACCGATCCGAACCATCGGTGATAAACAGATCACCCAAGATGGTTCGCCCAAAAGATTTATATCTATCTAATTACATTGTTTATCAAAATAAAGGCTTGACATACCAAGTCGTACAATTTGCTCTCAAAACTGACTCTCTATCAAAGTACTCACCAGAGTCTCCTAGAAGAAGTCCTCAGGAGGGGGCTCCAACTCGTCCCCAGGCACGTAATCCGAATCACCTGGATCCACGTCTCCCTAAGCCCCGGCCGCTGCTAATAATGGACCAGCGACGTATAGTCTAATGGGTGAGCTACATCCTAGCTCAATAGGGAACAACACAATAAACATATAAGTCAAAATCTCACATATATTCCATGACATTCTAAGGATGATGCATCTATGCACTTGCTGGAAAAATAGTTTAAAAGATGGCAATTTGCATTTAATTTTACTGGTAGTTTGCATATTTCACTTTATTGTTAATTTATCATGAATGACATTGAACAGGCCTAAAGCACAACTTAAATCTTCAACTTAAGTAATCCCCGAGCAATATAGCATCGAGCCCCAATGGGATACCCTCCATCATTGTCTAAATTGACAATAGTTATATGTATTCCCTGAGAATACAACCCAAGCCCCTTTCTCATAGGCGGCAGGGTTCAGTCACATATCAACATCCCTGGGATGTGCTTACTGTGTACGGATAGACCTCCGCACTAGTGTATGGATTGGCCGCTGTACCAGTCACGGATATCCTGCCGAGTCGGTCGTGGGTATCCCGCCATGTCGGTGGGGTATCCTAAACAAACCTCAAATAACAAAAATAACATGTGCTTTATATATAGTTGTTCACCGTGTAAATGTGCTATCTTATATCAGTTAGGCCTTAACAGTAGATATTCAATCATTACTTACATCCCTGGGATGTCTAAATTACTCGCATCACCCTGATGCCTTTATCACTTTCTCATCCCCTAGGGATGCCTCATTTTTATTAACTTGATCTCAGTTATTCGCATCACATTGATGCCTTTATTACTTTCTTGGTGTCACACACACACCCATTTTTACGAAGATTTACACAATTAAAACCTTTTCAATTTGATGTCTATATCACTACATACATGCTCTTGCAATCAAAGTGCATGTTCAAGGTGTTCCCTACCTCAGGTCTCTAAAGGTCGAAGCATCAAGGTCCCACGTGGCTCCTTATGCTTGCTTTCACACGTACCACCTATGGTACATCATAACACATGCAACACATGACTAAAGATGCAATAGAGAAGGTCCTAGACCCTCCATGAACCTGAAGGTTTAATTAAGAAGTCAAGTGAAACTGCCAAAATCGATTAATCGACTCCCAAAATTGATTAATCGAGCCTGAAATCGATTAATCGAAAACCAAAATCGATTAATCGATCCCAAATCAATTAATCGAAATCCTCAAAATGGTTAAATCGATTCTCAAATCGACAGTCGAAAATCCGAAATCGATTAGTCGATCCCAAATTGATTAATCGAAATCCAAAATCGATTAATCGATTTCTCAAATCGATTAGTCGATTTCCCCAAGTCTTATCTCTCCAACCACTGGACGTACCCAGTCGATTAGTTGATTTCCATATCGATTAATCGACATTCAAAATCGATTAATCAATTTCCTAATCGATTAATCAAAATCGGGCATCCTTGCTTTTTCAACTTCTAGACCAAAATCGATTAATCGATTCTCAAAATTGATTAACCGATTTGGCCAAACTCAGCCCCTTTTTGGGCTGTTCTTCCCAAATCCCTTTCTTTTTCTATTTTCTTTCTTTTCTAGGTCGTTAATCTATCATTTTAACTATACTTGACTGAATTTAATTCATTAAATCTTTAGGTATTGAAATCTAACAAAACTCACCTCAATAAATCCCTTAAAGGATTGATTCGTTGGGTTTGATGGCTAGGGTTCCAGCTTTGTTCCAACGATTTCAATCGCGTTGAATCCGACAATCAATGCTTGATCCCCTCTTGGGTTGCATTAATTCTTGGCTCAATAACTCCTCTTTACTCTCTCTCTCTCTTCTTAACTCTCTCTTCACCAACCCAACCAAAAGAATTCTAGGGTTATTAAACCCTTATATCCTCTCTCCGGTTTCGATGCTAAGCGCATACACCAGAGATAGGTGTACGTGACTACTAACTCACACTTTACACTATACTTATGTCACATTGACATCACATTAGTTCATCACTTCATGAGTCTATTGTTTGACCATCACTTGCTCAAACCTATGACCAATCGGCACGGATCCTGAGGTCACTACCTAACGCTCAAATTTTCAGGATATTACATTCTCCCCACCTTGAGAATTTTCATCCTCGAAAATAAACCCAAAGGTGGGGAGAATGTAATATCCTGAAAATTTGAGTCCACTGTTTGACCATCACTTGGTCAAACCTATGACCAATCGGCTCGGACCCTGAGGTCACCGCTTAACGCTCAAATTTTCAGGATATTACATTCTCCCCACCTTAGGAATTTTCATCCTCAAAAATAAACCCAAAGGTGTGTTGGTTGGGTACCCCACACACTGGGTGTCGCGTACCCGATCACGAAAAATGCACTATATATCATACAATGCAAAAATGTAACATAATGCAAGCGAATTTTCAAAAATTTATGTATATTTCACTATTCAATTCTCAAAAGTTACAACTTGTTCATGTACATCCAGTTAAGTACAATCCAAACCTCAAAAAAAAAATCAGCCACAAAATAAAGAGCCTCATCCAGCTCGCCATCATCCCTCTCCCCGATTTAGTGCGAGGCGGCTGCTCATCGATGCTGGCAGCGGTGGTGACTTCGTCTCGGTGTGGTGGTACCAAAATTTGGATGCATCGGCGGTGAGGTACTCTGGCGTGCTGCACTCGTGGCGGTCCGACCAGCAGTCTACGCCTCCTCCTGCACGAGATGCTTCTAAAAATCCAACGGATAGATGTACCGCAGGGTGTGGTACATCAAGAAGTCCATCCGCCGGTTGTTGGCCTCCATCTGGTCCAACACATCCTCGATCGTGGGTACTGGGTGAGCTACTCGACGATGGTATGATGATGTAGGTGTGGCTGCCGCCGACTGTGAAGGTGGCATAGCAGATGTGGTAGGAGGTGGCACTATGGGCTGCCTCCTAGCTGACACTGAGGTCTGAGATGGGGCTCCCTCAGCAGGTGGAATGACAGGTGGTGCTCCCCCTACTGGAGGGTCCTACTGTTGTGGTGGGGGGGGGGTGGTGGCGCTACTGCTGGCCCATGAACTGGTAGGGCCCTCTTCAACAGCCGATAGCTACGACCCCATGAAGTGATGGAGTAGTGCTTCACGCGGTCCGTAGCCCTCTCCTCATTGGGCGAGACGGCGTACCCTGAAGCATTGGAATAGCACTCCAGCATGCTCGAAATGAGGTGAGCGTATGGCATCTTCTCCTTGGGCCTCAAATTGCCCTTCATCAACTTCCCCTTTATATATCTCATCCCCTCCAAAACGATCATGGTGGCATTGAACCAATGGCCGCAGAATGCCACGTATAGGGCCTGTTGGATCAACTCCACCCTCTCGGTGTCATGACGCATCGAGTAGAGATTGCACTTGATTATGGAATCAAGCATCCACATGTAATGGGGAAAATCGACCCTCTGAATGGACGATCCAGACCCCTTCTTCCCATTGGTCATTTTGGTCATAATTTCTTCAAATTTCACCTCTTCCGCAAATGGTGGGAAGAGGGTGGTCTCAGGCACAAAGTCCAAATAACACTAGAGGGCTTCGTGAACGGGGCGACGGGTGAAGGTGTAATCACGACCCTCGATCTTGGTCGTAACGATGTCATCGGTCGGGCCATCCTCCAAGCCTTGGTAAAATAGGCGTACGAGCCTAGGGTAATAGCACCCATGGAGTGGCTTTAATAGGTTGCCGAGGCCCGCTTTGACCAAATAGTTCCTAGCCAAATTGGTCTCGCCTTCGACATCGGGGTCGGTAAACAAATTGTCATCAATAATGTATTCATTTTCAATGGTCTTAGCCGCCCACCATTCATTTCGTTGGGGCATGTTTATGGGTGGTGGTGGTGTCGGTGAAGACTCGCGCGAAGACGCACTCGTCGAACCGGATGTGGTATTCGATGACGATGGGGATGGGGTCCTCACAGGCGATGGGGTAGGGGGGGTGGAGCGGCATTCTTACGCCTGACCGACAGCTTTGAAGCCGCTTGCTTCGTGGTCAAGTGAGTTCGAGGCAACATATTGGTTAAAAATCAACAAAAAAACTAGGGTTTAATGGCTTAAAATGAAAAGAAAGCTGAAATCTAGGGTTTTATCTTAGGTTTTGATCCAAAGGCAAGCAATTTTGATTCGAAATCGATCTAAAACTCCCAAAACCCTAGCTGGTATGATAGCTCGAGGAGGAAGATGAAGTGGTGCGCAAGAACCAAAATCCCAAAATTTTCAAATGAGGAGAAATCCCCCTTCGATTTATATATATATACCCGATTCGATTAATCGATTTCTAAAATCGATTAATGGAATTTCAAAAACTTACTCCAGCCATGCAAAATCGATTAATCGATTCCCAAGATCGATTAATCGAAACTCAAAATCGATTAATCGAATCCATTTCGATTAATTGAAATCATGTTCACTTAAATTTTCCAACTTTTCCAGCTCACTGGCGCGCGCCAGTCGATTAATCGATTCGCCAAATCGATTAATCAATTTCCCAAATTGATTAGTCGAATTTCTCCTCGATTAATCAAAATCATAAAATCCTTTAAAATTTTCTAAAATTCTCAAGTCACTCGATTAATCGAATTTCCAATATCGATTAGTCGAAATCCAAAATTGATTAATCGATCACCAAATCGATTAATCGAAATTTCACTTTGCTAATTTTCAGCATCCCCATTCAACCTCCACTCACTGGCGTATGCCAGTCGACTAATCGACCAAAATCGATTAATCGGTTTTGATCAGATTTTCAAAAAATTTCTCATTTTTATGTCGCTTTTGTTTTCTTGGTAATACATGACCAGTTGGTCACCGGTCTCGTGAACTTGTCTTCACAGTCATTTCGTGGAAGTGATGAATTCTAATTACGTATTCAACATCGTATTAGGACACTATGCGAACTGAAATTATTTCTATTGAATAAATTGTTCAAACGATCCACATTGGATTACAACATATGGTTGAAATTCGTAAACATGCTTGCGGTGATACAATCTTGGCTCTCAAGTTGTCGCAAACAAGTTCGGATATTGTTCTTTCACGTCGGCCTCTTGTTCCTACGTAGCTTCTTCGACCGGATGATTCTTCCATCGAACAAGCACTAATGGAATCACTTTTGTCCGCAACACTTGTTTCTTTCGATCCAAAATCTCCGTCGGTTCTTCGATCATGCTCATATCCTCATGCATCTAAAACGATTTGCCGCTCAAAACGTGATCAGGGTCATTAAGATACTTCCTGAGCATAGATACGTGGAACACATTGTGTACCTGATCAAATAACGGTGGCAATCCAATGCGGTAAGCAACTTTCCTTACTCGACTCAGAACCTCAAATGGTCTAAGATAGCGGGGACTCAACGTCCCTCTCTTTCCAAATCTCATCACCCCCTTCATAGGTGACACTTTCACGAACACATGTTCACCCACCTTAAAGTCTACACTCGTCCGCTTGATATCAGCGTAGCTTTTCTGTCTGCTCTGAGCCGCTTTGAGTTTTGCCCTTATCATACGAACATAGGTGGCATTATCTTCAAGTATTTCGAGTCCCAAAGAAAATTTCTCCTCGATTTCTTCCCAATTGATGGGCGATCTATATCGCCGTCCATAAAGAGCTTCATATGGCGCCATGCCGATGCTAGTATGAAAACTGTTGTTATACGCAAACTCAATCAACGATAGGTGCTGATCCCATGATCCTTGCAATTCTAACATACACGCCCTAAGCATGTCCTCGATGATCTGATTGACCCTCTCCGTCTGCCCATCAGTTTGCGGATGGAATGTTGAATTGAAATCTAGTCACATTCCCATTCCCTCTTCAAATTTCTTCCAAAACTTTTATGTATATAATGGGTCACGGTCAGAAACAATGCTACTCAGAATCCCATGCAAACGGACGAACTCTTTCATATATAGCTCTGCAAGTCTTCCCGCCGTGTACATCGTGTTGTAAGGCAAGAAGTGTGCTGACTTGGTCAATCGATCGAGTACTACCTAAATGGCATTGAACCTCTTTGCAGTACACGGTAGCCCAACGATGAAGTCCATAGAGACCGATTCCCACTTCCATTCCGGTATAGGCAGAGGCTGCAATAATCCCGCAGGGTGTCTATGATCGATCTTCACTTGTTGGCACGTCAAACACCGCGACACATACTCTACCATGTCTTGCTTCAAACCTCTCCACCAGTAATTCTTTTTCAAGTCCTGATACATCTTTGTGCTACCTGGGTGAATCGCATAGTTGGATTTGTGAGATTCATCAAGAATTGTTCGTCGTAGATTGGCATTGTCCGGAATGCAGAGACGGCCCTTGAACAATAAGGAACCATCCTCCTTGACCGAGAACTCATATCTAATGCCTTCAGTTACATCTTAACAAATCATGGTTAGCACCGGGTCTTTCATCTGTAGCTCGTGGATATGCTCAAATATCACCGGTCTCACTGATATATTAGCTTAAAAGGCTCCTGTAGCTTGCGACTCGATGTTCGCATCATATAGTGCCAGATCTTCAAATAACTTCCATCGTTGCATACCTAAAATCAAACTAGCCAACTGAGCTGAACCCTTCCAACTCAAGGCATCGACCACTACATTAGCCTTGCCTGGATGGTACTGTATGGAACAGTCATAGTCTTTGAGGAACTCCATCCATCTGCGCTGCCTCATGTTTAGATCTTTCTGTGTAAACAGATATCTGAGGCTTTTATGATCGATGAAAATCTCAAAAGTCTCATCGTACAAGTAATGTTGCCAAATCTTCAGCGCAAAAATGACCGTTGCTAATTCCAGGTCATGTGTCTGATAATTCTTATCATGCTCTTTCAACTATCTCGATCCATACGTTATCACCTTTCTATGTTGATTAAGCACGCAGCCCAAGCCACTATACGAAGCATCGTTGTATACTGCGAACCCTCCACTGCCTGAAGGAATCGCTAATACTGGAGCTGAAGTGAGTCTCTTCTTGAGTTCTTGAATACTCTTCTCGTATGCCTCACTCCATTCGAACCTTGCGTCTTTCCGTGTAAGTCTCATGAGTGGTCCTGATATCTTTGAAAACCCCTCAACAAAACGTCGGTAGTAATCCGCTAATCTAAGGAAACTACGGACATCGGTCATGGCCTTTGGTTGCTCCCAATTGACCACTGCTTCTATCTTTGCTGGATCTACAGTGACACCATGCTTTGAGACGACATGTCCCAAAAAGCAAACTTCTTCTAACCAAAACTCGCACTTGCTGAGCTTGGCATATAATTGGTGTTCACGTAGAGTCTATAAGGCTATTCTCAAGTTCTTCTCATACTCTTCCTCTGATTTTGAATAGATGAGGATGTCGTCAACAAACACTACAACACAAGAGTCTAGGTGTGGTTTAAACACCCTATTCATCAGATCCATGAATGACACCGGGGCATTTGTCAACCCAAACGACATCACTAGGAATTCATAGTGTCCGTACCGAGTCCTGAATGCAGTCTTTTGAATATCCTCTGCCTTGACTCTCAACTGATGGTATCTAGATCTCAGATCGATCTTGGGAAAGTACCTCGCTCCTTACAGTTGATCAAATAAGTCATCTATCCTAGGTAAAGGATATCGATTCTTAATAGTTTGTTTGTTCAATTGCCGATAGTCAATGCATAGCCGCATTGACCCATCCTTCTTCTTTACAAACAAGACCGGTGCTCCCCATGGAGACACGCTCAGTCTAACAAATCTCTTGTCCATTAGCTCTTGTAACTGCTCCTTCAATTCCTTCAACTTAGCAGGGGCCATTCTATATGGTGCTTTAGAAACAGGCTCTGTTCCTGGTGCTAAGTCGATGGCGAATTCCACTTCCCTTTCTGGAGGTAATCTTGGTACTTCCTCCGAAAATACATCTTTAAATTCTCACACCACGGCTATCTCAGAGATAACATTCTTCTCTTCTTTATGCTCCTTCAAGAATGCCAAGTATCCACTACACCCATTTCTGATCAAACGCTGGGCTCTGACTGCCGAGATAAGTGGCATATGCGTCGACCTCTATCCTCGAAATAAAAATGACCTCCTCGTATTGGGTCTAAAGATAATGACCTTGTTCTTGCAATCTACCATCGCACAGTGAGTCGACAGCCAATCCATGCCAAGGATCACGTCGAATCCTTGCATGTCTAACAGAATTAGGTTCGTCGGTAGTTGAAAGATGTCTCCATCCATGATTCTCACGATCACGGAGTTGCAACCCTTTTTGGTATCAACCGATTTCCCAGTAGGAATAGTCATGGTTAACACAAAGTCTAACTCCTCTGGGTTAACTTCCTTGTTTGTATCAGTCGTGCCATAGGAGCTGAAGCCGTCTTCCCTTTGTTCACCTCGGGGCAATCTTTGATCAGGTGGCCCACCTTGCCACATCGAAAACAACCCCGAGCACCCATCCTACAGTCCACTGTCTTATGAGACTTGCCACATTTGGCACAAGTCTCATGAGGTGTGGAAGAAGCTGCTCGCGAAAAACCCTATGTGATTGTAGCTCCGGTAGTGATAGCAGGGCTCTCGTAGCATATCGGTTTTCCCGACGTGAGTAATAGAAATCTCTGCTGGTTGCTCTGCTATGCCGGTCTCCCATAACCTCCCTGGAATGGTGGTCTCTGGTTGTTTGCTATGAATCTCAGCTTTTTATTCACTGGTTCGTAGTTTCCTGTTCTACTTTGGTCCACATTCCACCTTCCCTGCTGTTCCCTCTGGTAGAATTTGTTATTATTTTCTTCCTCTACCACCAAGGCCTTGCTCATGACCACTCCATAGGTCCTCATCTACAATGGTGCTACTCCTCCCCTCACATCCGGTCTCAACCCTTGCTGAAACCTCTTCGCTCTCATCGTGTCTGTGACAACATAATCGGGCGTGAAGCAAGCGAGTCGCATGAACTCCACTCCATAGTCTCTCACTGTCATCTTCCCTTGCACGAGTTGTAAAAATTAGATCTCCATCTGATTTCTCACAACTTTCGAGAAGTACTGTTTGTTGAACTCTTCAACAAATTCATCCCACATCTAGGGCAAATCCGGAGTCTCCTGAGCCCTAGTCCGTGAAACAGACTTCCACCAAGGCCCAGCCTCTCCATCTAGCATGTAGGCTGCCCAACGGACGTTCTTGTCCTCTGTGCACGTCAGCACGCTGAATACTTTTTCCATCTCACTCAGCCAATGCTCTGTCACAATGGGCTCTTCCTGTCCAGAAAAACTAGGAGATCTGATACTCCTAAACTCAATAAACACTGAAGCCACTGGAGGTGTAGGCCCCACTAGAGGGGTAGGTGGATGACTCTGCTCATGGGCAGTGTGAGCTGCCAAGGATGCTGCCTGTTGTGCCATGGCAACCGCCATGGTCTCCATGGTATGCATCATCCTCTGACGCTCCTCTCTCTCCTCATTCCTTTCTCTAACCCTTGCCTGTTCCCTTTGATCTTGATCCTGGCGATCTCGATCTTAGTTCTCTCCCCAACCATGGCCCTCTTGACTGCCACTACCCGAAGCACCTCCATCTCCCAAAGGTACTCTATCGGTATCCGAGATGAGATCATCTCGACTACACAAATTTCTATGATGACCGCCCCTGGGTCGGCCTCTTCCTCTAGGAAACATAACGGTCTGCACATGAAAACAAAGTTTTCTTTTAGCAGAAGTCCTTATGCTCTGACAAAAATAATGATTGTCAGAATTTATATAAGAAATACTTTGATACCAACTGTGACAGCCCGGATTTTGACACCCCAAAACCCGTGCCATCAGCACAATCCTCCAGACCGTGCCCCATGGATATGTACGAAACATTGGTATAACAAGTAATAATAGAGAGATAAAGAAAATAACTACATAAAGCAGAAAAGTCAATATGCCCATCTGGCACAAATAAAAGACAGTTCTACTTTCATGCCACTGCATGAACAGAGAACCGATCCGAACCATCGATGATAAACAGATCACCCCAGATGGTTTGCCTAAAAGAATTATATCTATCTAATTACATTGTTTATCAAAATAAAGGCTTGACATACAAAGTCGTACAATCTACTCTCAAAACTGACTCTCTATCAAAGTACACAGCAGAGTCTCCTAGAAGAAGTCCTTAGGAGGGGCTCCAACTCGTGCCCAGGCACGTAATCCGAATCACTCGGATCCACATCTCTCGAAGCCCCGGCCGCTGCTAATAATGGACCTGCGACGTATAGTCTAAAGGGTGAGCTACATCCTAGCTTAATAGGGAACAACACAATGAACATATAAGTCAAAATCTCATATATATTCCATGATATTCTAAGCATGATGTATCTATGCACTTGCTGGAAAAATAGTTTAAAAGATGGCAATTTGCATTTAATTTTACTGGTAGCTTGCATGTTTTACTTTACTGTTAATTTATCATGAATGACACTGAACAGGCCTAAAGCACAACTTAAATCTTCAACTTAAGTAATCCCTGAGCAATATAGCATCGAGCCCCGATGGGATACCCTCCATCGTCGTCTAAATAGACAGTAGTTACATGTATTCCCTGGGAATACGACCCAAGCCCCTTTCTCATAGGCGGCAGGGTTAAATCACATATCAACATCCTCGGGATGTGCTTACTGTGTACAGATAGACCTCTGCACTGGTGTACGGATTGGCCGCCATACAGGTCATGGATATCTTGCCGAGTCAGTCGTGGGTATCCCGCCACGTCATTGGGATATCCCAAACAAACCTCAAATAACAAAAATAATATGTGCTTTACATATAGTTGTTCACCATGTAAATGTGCTATCTTATATCAGTTAGGCCTTAACAGTAGTTATTCAATCATTACTTACATCCCTGGGATGTTTAAATTACTCGCATCACATTGATGCCTTTATCACTTTCTCATCCCGTGGGGATGACTCATTTTCATTAACTTACTTGATCTTATTTATTCGCATCACACTGATGCCTTTATCACTTTCTTGGTGTCACACACACCCACCCATTTTTACAAAGATTTACAGAGTTAAAACCTTTTCAATTTGATCTCTATATCACTACATATATGCTCTTGCAATTAAAATACATGTTCAAGGTGTTCCCCACCTCAGGTCTCTGAAGGTCCAAGCATCAAGGTCCCATGCGGCTCCTTATGCAACACATCACTAAAGATGCAATAGAGAAGGTCCTAGACCGTCCATAAACCTCAAGGTCTAATTAAGAAGTCAAGTGAAACTGCCAAAATCATTTAATCGACTCCCAAAATTGATTAATCGAACCCTAAATCGATTAATAGATTCCCAAAAACGATTAATCGAAATCCAAAATCGATAAATTGATCCCAAATCGATTAATCAAAATCCTTAAAATGGTTAAATCAATTCTCAAATCGAGCAGTCAAAAATCTAAAATCGATTAGTCGATCCCAAATCGATTAATCGAAATCCAAAATTGACTAATCAATTTCTCAAATCGATTAGTCGATTTCCCCAAGTCTTATCTCTCCAGCCACTGGAAGTACCCAGTCGATTAGTCAATTTCCAAGTCAATTAATCGACATTTAAAATCGATTAATCGATTTCTAGATCGATTAATCGAAATCGAGCATCCTTGGTTTTTCAAATTCTAGACCAAAATCGATTAATCGATTCTCAAAATCGATTAATTGATTTGGCCAGACTCAGCCCCTTTTCGGGCTGTTCTTCCCAAATCCCTTTCTTTTTCTATTTTTTTTTCTTTTCTAGGTCTTTAATCTATTATTTTAACTATACTTGACTAAATTTAATTCATCAAATTGTTAGGTATTGAAATCTAAAAAACTCACCTCAATAAATCCCTTACAGGATTGATTCATTGGGTTTGATGGCTAGGGTTCCAGCTTTGTTCCAACGATTTCAATCGCGTTGAATCCGGCAATCAATGCTTGATCCCCTCTTGGTTTGCATTAATTCTTGGCTCAATAACTCCTCTTTACTCTCTTTCTCTCTCTCTTCACCAACCTAACCAAAAGAATTCTAGGGTTATTAAACCCTTATATCCTCTCTCCAATTTCGGTGCTAAGTGCATACTCCAGAGATAGGTGTACGTGACCACTAACTCACACTATACACTACACTTATGTCACATTGACATCACATTAGTTGATCACTTCATGAGTCCACTGTTTGACCATCACTTGGTCAAACCTATGGCCAATCGGCACAAATCCCGAGGTCACTGCTTAACACTCAAATTGTTGGGATATTACAAAGGTCGTTCACCTTACCCTAGGTTTGAAAAAATTTGAGTATGAGAAAAGTCTCTTTGGGGGGCCCACAAAGTGGTCGATCAAATTCCTCAAAGAACTTTTCGATGATGAAAGTCTTCAAAAATTGTCGGTTAGGAATATCTTCAATGTGAAAGTCTTTGCTCTCAGTCTCATCTCAAAAGTCCTTTTATTCACTAGGGAAGAGAGCTTCTCTCTTGCTCTCTACAACGTTTTGACCGAGTTGGTAGAGGGCCGAATAGTGATGCGCCTAGTCCTTGCTAAACTATATCGATACCGTGACGCATTCGCTTTGTACAAGGTGGGGAGCCTCAGGGGATGTCCTTTGCTGCTCCAGGTCTGGTTGGGTGAGCATCTCGCTATCTTGGGACCCATGCCATGCTTTTACATCACTCGAGGTGAGGGGGTTCAATGCTTTCTAGGCAGGTGTCACTTGATTCCACAGGGAGATTTGTCAGTTTTGAAGTTTTGGCTGATCGATGCAAAGCTGATTTGGAGACTTCCTTGGTTGGATTGGACCTTCCCAGTAGTTCGTTCTAGAGACCAAGAGGGCATCACCCTCCTAGGATTGACTGGCAGTACCTTCTACTTCCCATTCCGAGTGTTGCGTCAGTTCGACTGCTCTCAATAGGTGCCTTGCGAGGTGAACCCTCTATGTGATTTGATCATTTCTAGGGGGTCCTCTGGGGACATGGATCGGATCGCTGCTCTTTAGGAGACGCATAAGTCAACATTGATGTGTGAAATGGAGCAGAGAGATTTAGCTCAGTCTTCCCCTGAGTACGAGGCTTGGCTTTTAGCTGAGCAGCCTATCACTGATCCTCTGGATTAGACAGTGAGTATTGATATGGGAGGCCCCTGGCTGAAGAAGGAGATGACACTTCGAGCTCGCATTGAGTTGCTGACCGACGAGAAGAGGGTCCTTCAAGAGCTTTTGGCACAAGAGAAGGTTAGGGCAGAGGTAGTAGAGACCAGCGCTGGCATAGCTGAGAGTGAGGTCCTTCGTCTGAAAGGATCCTTGAATGTTGCTCTTGGAGCTACTGTTGCTTCTCAGAAGAGGTACAAGAGCTTGCATGGTCGTTGGTTGACCGAGCGAAATGTCCGAGAGGATGGTTTTCGTGCTGAGATTAGTGCCTTGAAGCGCGAGCTGGGCTGTTGATTACCTCCTACACATATCTTTTTGCATAGATCAGATTCACAGAAAATGGGTGTAAGAAACCCCTTTACATATACAAATTTTTGGTGTACATATTTTCTTTATGTTTTTATTTTTTCTGTTTTGTGAACAAAGAAAGAAAGAAAGCTAGGCATCACAGCAACTATTTTTTGGGATGTGGAGTAAGCGGTACAGGTTTAAATGAAAAATAAAAATCTATTATATTTATAAAGACTTCTCTTTTTTTATTCTTTTTGATGAAATATGCATAGCCTGGGCATGGAAGTAGAAAAGGGAAATCATTAGGTGTGTAATGTGTGGGCATGCAAGTGGAAAAGGGAAATTATTATCTTTGATAAAAGGGGCCTTTCGCCCTCTCCTTTATTCTCTTTTTGTTTGGTTTGAAGCCTCAATCACAGGGTGAGATCTCAGGTCCCTTTTTGATCATGGTCAAACTCCTTTTAAGTGGTCAGATCTGGGTGAGTTTCATCAGCTTTACCAAGGCTAGAACATCAATCCCTTTGGATTGAATCAAACTTTTCTCCTTACCTTGGGTCATCCGTTCAACGAAACAGTTTCACAAAAATAATTCTGGTTGGGGCCCGATTTGAACTAACATGAGCAGCCTAGTCAGAAAATGGGTAACAGAGAGAGTAACCAAAAAGGGCTCCTCAAACATCAATCTTATCAATCCTTTCTTTTTAATTCTTTCTTTTTAATCCCTTTTTTACTCACAACGCCCAAGGTGGGTTCATCGTGCCCATTTTTTCCCTCTTTTTACCCATGGCGCCCTTTTGGGTTTTCACCACGTCCATGGGTTTTGCTTTCTTACCCCAAGCGACCTTTCGAGTTTTTTCCTGGTCCGCACAAACTCGCTCTTTTTACCCATAGTGCCCTTGCGGGTTTTCACTACGTCCATCATGCTTTGAGCTTGTTTATTTTCTTTTATTATTATTTTTAAAAGTCACGACATAGACGTCGATTCCATCATAGCTGGCTAGATGGGGTTCTGGTGTCGTCTCATAACTCGGCTCGTGTTGACTTAACAGATACCATGACTACTTGTGAACCTAAAAAAAGAGGGCTTTCTCTAGGGTGTAGCTTGGCCGTGGGTTAGGTTAGGATTTGAAGGTATGCTAGGCTAAAAAAGGTTTCCTTGATGCGGTTCCAATTTTTCACAACATACTTTCTTCCATGGAGGATTTTTACTGCACATGCCCCATTATTTTTCTTTTCTTTTGTTCTTTATTTTATTTCAGGCAATCTTTTTTGGCATTTTGCTTTTCTGATCTTTTTTTTATTTTGATAGTAATTCTACTTCATCTCCCTTTTTTGCATATGTACACACTTTTTCTTTTTTAGGGAAGGGGTTTTTTGAAAGAAAGGCCAAGGCTCAAATGGGGCAGCAATGGATATCATCATTTTTAAGGATGCTTTTTAGCTATTGTGTTTGGAATGATGGCTTCTTTTGGGTGGTTCTTAAGCAGTTACGTATTTGTTTCACCAATACTTACCTTATAATGATAGACCTACGAGTAGAACCGTCGGACATATCCAACATTGATGGGCTCAAGAAAATGATCTCCGTCTATGGTGTTGAGGCGGATGGCATATCGCGGCAGTACTTCCTTGATGACGTACGGTTCCTCCCAATTAGGCTTAAACTTTCCTCTCGGATCGGCGTGGAGGGATGGGAAAATCTTCCCATCCCTCCACATTCAAATCTCGACTGTGGATACAATTATTATAAGCGCGTGCAATTTGCCCTTGGTAAACCTGGGTATGACACAATGCTAAGAGTCTTTTCTCATCTAGTAGATTCAATTGTCCAAAGCAAAATCTCTCTCACTCTGCTTCGGGTAAGCCTGATTGAAGGAGGATTCAGAGCGAGGGTACTTCAACCTCGACTGATAGGACGGCCTCAGTTCTATACAAAGGGAGAATGGTGTTGCCCCTATAGCGGTATGGATCAATGTTCTATAGGCCCATAAAGTAAATGATAGCATTTCGCTCCAATCTTCATAGGTGATGACCATCTTCTAAAGGATGCAGATGACCATCTTACTCATAGCTTCTACAGCTCTATTAATTTGAGGCCAATAAAGTGATGAGTGATGTGCTTGATCTTGTACTGCTCACAGAAGGCCTTGATGCGCTTGTTCGCAAAGTTTGTGCTATTGTCCGTGATGATATCCTTGGGTACACCAAATCGGCATACAATATTATTCTTGAGAAACTTATCGATGTGACCGGCCGTGATGTTGGCATATGATGCTGCTTCTATCCACTTAGTAAAGTACTCGATGGTGACAAGGATGAGCTAATGTCCATTTGATGCTTTCAGGTTAATCATTCCAACGACGTCAAGGCCTCAGGTAGCAAATGGCCAAGGAGTGGACATGAAGTGTAGATCGATGGTAGGAGCGTGTATAAGACTGGAGTGTTCCTGACACTTATAGCATTTCTAAACATGTTTACAACAATCCGATTCCATAGTAGTCCAAAAGTATCCCTATCGTAGAATTTTCTTAGTGAGCATGTGACTACTGACGTGGGCACCACATACTCCCTCGTGGATCTCTTTTATGATGTTGATCGCCTCACCTTCTATAAGACATCTGAGAAAGATGTTGTTGTAGGAGCATTTGTAAAGGCATTCACCGCAGATGACATAGCCTGCCGCTAGACGTTGAATGGTCCATCGATTTGCCTTGAACATAACCTCGGGTAATGTTAGTGTCTCGAGGAAATCCTTGATATCTGAGAACCAAGGTGGCTCATCATCAGGGTTTAGGGGTTCCTCAATCTGGAGTCAGAAGGACAACTCATTTCTTCGCTCGATCATGGTTAGCTTCACCTCAACACCATATGGGATTTCTATCATTGACGCCAAAGTTGCTAGTGCATCGGCAAAGCGATTCCTTATCTGTGGGACGTACGAGAATGCCACACCCTTGAAACAAGCTATCAAATCCTTGAGGTGCTCATGGTAAGGGATCAATTTCTCATCTTTCGTCTTCCAATCTTGATTTGTTTGGCATATGATCAACTGCGAATCACCGAATACTTGGAGGTGAGTTACATTCAGATCGAGAGTTGCCTGCAAACCGGTCGCAAAAGCTTCATACTCGGCCATGTTATAAGTGCAAGGGAAGTTGAGCTTGATAGAGACTGGTACGTGTGATCCATTCGACGAAATTAGAATGGCACCAACTCCCTGACCCTCAGCATTTGCTGCCCCGTCAAAATGCATTACCCATGATTTTTTTGCTTTTTCTGTATCGTCCTCCATCATGAACATGATGTCTTCATTAGGAAACTCAGTTCTCAAAGGTTCATAATCAAGCAAATGATTGTCGGCAAGATGATCAGTGATTGCCTGCCCTTTGATCAACTTTTGAGTGACGTACGTGATGTTAAACTCAGATAATAAAAGCTGCCAACGTACAGTCGGCCTAGTGAGAGCCGGCTTCTCAAACATGTATTTCAATGGGCCCATTCGGGCCAGGAGTAGAACGGCTTGGGATAGAAAGTAGTGGCGGAGACTCTGGGTAGCCCACATAAGAGCTAGGCATGCCTTCTCCAGATGAGAATAGCGTGTCTCGTAGTCAGTAAACTTCTTGCTCAAATAGTAGATGACCTACTCTCTTCTTCCCTTCTTATCATGCTGCCCTAAGACACATCCTATCAAGACTTTCGTCGTGGAAAGATACATCAAGAGTGGTCTCCCCGGCTCAGGCTATACCAAAATAGGTGGGTTGAGGAGGTAGCCTTTGATTTTATCGAACGCTGCCTGGTAGCCGTCATTCCATTCAACGAGTGAGTTCTTCTGAAGTAGCTTAAAGATCAACGTGTAGATTGGAGTCAGCTACGCAATGAATCGACTGATATATTGTATCCTACCCAAGAAACCTCTAACTTCTTTCTTAGTAGATAGTGGTGGCATTTTCGTGATGGCCTTACTTTGACTAGGTTGACTTTAATACCTCTCCTGCTGACGATGAATCTTAACAATTTTTTTAGACATAGTGCCAAGTGCATACTTCTGTGGATTCAGATGTAACCTATACTTTCTCAGCCTCTTAAACAACTTATGGAGGTTTACCAAGTGATCGCTTCGCTACGGTGACTTGGCTATCATGTCATCGACATACACCTCAACTTCTTGGTACATCATGTCGTGAAACAACGCAGTCATAGCTCTCTAATACGTTGCCTTGACATTCTTCAGCTCAAATGGCATGACTCTGTCGCAAAAGGTTCTTCAAGGAGTAATGAATGTTGTCTTCTTTTGATCAGCCTCTGCCATCTTGATTTGATTGTATCCTAAGAATTCATCCATAAAAGAAAGCATCCCATGCTTAGCAGTGTTATCGACCAAGATGTCGATGTGCAGTAGTGGGAAATCATCCTTCAGGCTTGCCCTATTCAGGTTTCAGAAATTAATGCATACGCGAACCTTTCCATCCTTCTTCGACACAGGCATAATATTGGCTAGCCACCGTGGGTACTTGGATATCATGAGGAATCCCACATTATACTGCTTAATGACTTCGTCCTTGACTTTCAACATCCACTCGGGTTGGAGACATCTTAGCTTCTACTTAACTGGCTTCATATCAGGTAAAGTGGCAACTCATGCTCGACCAAATTACTGTCCAGACTAGGCATGTTCTCATACGACCAGGCAAAAATGTCTTAGAATGATCAAAGGAAATCGATCATGCTTTTTCTTTCTTCGGGTGACAGTGATGTTTCAATTTTGGTAATTAGGGGAATCTCCTCAGTCCCTAGATTAACGTCTTTGGTTTCTTCAACAATTGGGGTAGGGCCATGCTCAAAGTCAGCAAACCGGTCAAGGATCTCATTGGGGAGCTCTTCAAAAGGGACATCCTCATCCAGACTCATAACTCCTACCTCTTCTTGTATTTCTATAAGAAAGGGGTCGATTTTAGGTGGGACAAGTATTTCAAATAAGGCATCTTTTTGTGAGATTTTATTTAGAATTTTAAATGACAATATTTTTGGATTTTGTATTTTTTCAATGTTTTTAGAATTTTTATTTCCTTCGGAGATGGACCCTTGGCAGCACGAGTTTGTATATATACAAGGTATTGATTGTCAAAGGTTTACGTCACTTTTTATAGGTTAATTTTTTCGGGAAACGGGTGTCAAATTTTAGGCCACTGCCCGCTTTCAGAGTTTGAGGAAAAGATGCCCAATTACGCACTTGAGAGGTCACTCCTTTACCTATTTAGATGGAGTGTGCTAACTGATACGACTCTTCGGAGTCAGCCTCCATCATGTTGATCCCAAGTTCGTTTAAGATTACATCCTCAAATGCAAATACCATTTTGTGGTGATTTACCACAGGGGGAGATTGTTCAGGTACGGAGCGTCGTTCCTTAAAGAGGGATAACGCGACCAGGTCTATTTCTAGGATGGGAAGGGTGATGTGGGGATTGGTGGGGTGAACTGGTGTTGTAGGCTTATATGGGGTTAATTGAGTTACCCCACTCTGGTCGATCTTTACAACCCCGACACTCACAAACGAGTCTCTAATGTGAGGCTTGGGACAGAGTTTTTCCTCTATGTGTATCCCCCTGGCTCTTACAGCTGCCGTGGCCTGGGCTTTCTCCTTAGCCTCTTGAACCTCTTCTTCCGTGGGCTTGTAACCTAACCTGAATCAGACTTTTTTACCCTTGGCTGTGATGGGCTCTCTTCTTCCCTGTAGCCGAGGTCTTAACCCCTTTACTCTTTGATAGCCCCACTTATGGAGCATGGCCATTGCTGCTACCATTCCACCTCTGGTTTTTAGGATGATGCCCTAGATGGGCTCCGGGAGTACTATTGACACTTCATACTCAAAACTGTGGAGGTCGACATCCTCAGCTATGTGCGGCACATCTAGCACCTTGGGCTTTTCAACGCTGTTGGTGGCTTTTTCCTTCTCGCTCTGCCCCTCACCAATGATGGTGATAATCTTATGCCCGAACACAAACTTGTGCTTTTGATGCAGTGTTGACGTTATTGCTCCAACCTCATGCAACCAGGGGCATCCTAATAACAGATTGAATGAAGATTTAATATCCATTACTTGAAACAATATGGAGTAAGTATTGGCCCAATCAATAGCTCAAGGTCAACTTCTCCCATTATCTCTCTTATGGTATTATCAAAACCTCGGGCACTAGTTCTTGTGGGTCTCAACATGCATGGATCTATCCCAATCTTGGTGGCGGTTCTCAGTGGGCATATATATTCAGAGCAGACCCATTGTCAATCAAAACCAGAGGGACTATCATATTTCCGAATTCCACAATAATATTAAGGGATTTGGAGTGACTACTTCCCTCATCCGGTAAATCGGCATCCGAAAATGAAATTGCATTTGGAGCCATAACTTGACCAATTATTTGTCCAACTTCATCAGAGCTCACCTGAAGTGAAACATGTGCATTCTTTAATGCCCCCATTAAATCATGAAAATGGAGTGGGGACGTCATCAGTAGATTCCATACAGTGATGTGAGCTGGCATCCTTCTTTATTGAGTTTCCAGTATATGTTCTCAACTCATTTTTTCAAAAGGATTAACAGCGCTATCCTTCTTTCCCTCTGGTTGGGCTTGTGCTGCTGCTGGCGCTTTTGGGTGCTTTGAAATCTTCTCGGATCTCATGACAAAGTCTACTACCCCTTCTTTGTTGCTGTCGACATTGGCATCTGTCTGCTCGTAACTCAAGGGAACCTGATGAGGATTGTAGATTGGTCCCGAAATCTGAAATGGTGTAGCTATCGGCATATGATGCACTTGCACTGATGGCTCCAGAAGGGTGGGTAATACCTGGTTCACTTCAGTGATAGATGGCTAGATGGAAAAATTGGGCTAGGTTGGGGTGATGAGGTTTGTGAGTGGTTATACCGGGGATAATGGGGTAGGAGTGGGCCATTGATAGTTGATAGGTGATGGTGGGGGATGGGGGACTTGATGGGCTATCGGGTAATTGATGGGGGTGACAATGTATGGTTGATATGCATTAATTTACACATAATTGATGGGTGTGGGTGATGGTAAATAGGCTATAAGATCTAAGGGTTCAACTTGTGGTGTTGGGTTGGGGAAATAGTCCGATAAGTTTAAGGGTTCAATCACCCCGATACTCCTCTCTTCACAATCTCTTTGCATGGGTGCCACATAACTCTCCCGGTCACTGATGTAATTCGATGGATAAAATTCAAACTTTCCCTCACACTCCTCTATCATCCCGATGGTGTGTTTGAAACCTGCTCCTCTGGTCAGGTGTGGGGGGTAATGGGACCTGATGTATATTTGTGTGTTGGTTCACTTGAGAAGGTGCATGTGGAATAATTTTCCTGGCATCAATTAAATCCTATATCACGTGCTTCAATGAGAAGCATCGATCAGTCGGGTGACCTAGACCCTGATGAAAATTACAATGAGTGTTAGGGTCATAATTCTTTGGGATTGGATTAGGAGGAGGTTGCGATTGGAGGGCGGTAACTAGTCCCTTTTCTAAGGTAAAAGTACACTTAATGATTGCCCTAGGGGTGTAAACACTCAATCGTAGAAGGCTCTCCTCTGCTTTGGAGTCATCTGCATTCCTTGTCCATTCCTTGTTCTCTGGATCTGCTCAGTTCTGATTGGTGCTGGCTAGGGTACCTGAAATTGGAACGGGGTTATATTATTATTGAGCTTGGTGTTGGCAATGTTCTGGACATCGGCCCCTGCTCTCTTCTTGTTCCTCTGCTTTGAGAACCTTCTAACTTCACTGGATCCACTAGGTACATTTTTGCTCATGCGACCTTCCCTGGTAGCGTCTTCATAGCGATTTGTGTTCCTTACCATATCAGTAAAGCTGAACTGTTGTTGGTATACTAGAAAGTCTGAGATCACTAGTAAAGTATTTTTGGAAATCATTTCTATTTGCTCATCATCAGGTATCCTATTTCTAACCTAAGCTGCCAGTGCTCTCCAATGACCCAAATAATCACTAAAGGTCTCATTCTAGTTCTGCTTTAAACCGACCAAGTTTGACTTGCACGGTTCAATGTCTATATTGTAGACATATTGTTCTTGGAACAAGTGCGTCAAGTTCTTCCAGGTCTTTATCATAGACGGGTCCAAGGATGTGAACCACCTCAAGGCCGAACTAGTCAAACTTTTCTGAGAGACCTTTGTTAATAGTCTTTCATCCTACTGGCACATGTCCCCACAATAAGACTTGAGGTGTGATATGGGATTGCCGGTGCCGTTATATTTGTCAAAAGTCGGCATTTAAAAATTTGGAGGCAAGGGGACCTCAACGAACAAATATAAATCTAAGAAGTCCGTGGCATGGATTTCAGCACCACCCATCTTCAACAACTGCTTCTGAATTTTGTCTAACTGCTCTTTCAACTACTCCGATTCCTTGGACATGGGGGGCACTTTATCAGCAGTCGGTTGGGCTTCACTCTAGGCTACCAGGGGGTGGGACATTATTGGAGGAGGGTTAAGGCTGGTCAATGCCCAACATAAGCACCACTATTCCTAATCTCGTCCTCTTCATACTGCTGATCTATATAAGGTGTAGTGAGGGCGGGATTCTCTTGCCGGTGCTGTATGGACTGGATGGGAATGGTCTGTATGGGGGGTGGGTGAGTCCATTGCATGTAAGGGAAGGTTTATTCGGTGATGGGATGAGTGGAAGTCAGATTTTGGGGTGGGGTCTAATGAGGCCATTGGGCATGGGAAAAGGTTTAGAACTGACTTTGGGATGTTGGGATATAGGTTAATTGGGATTGATGTTAGGCATGGGTTTGAGCTGGGTATGAGGGTTGTGGGTGAGTGAAATTTTGGAGGAATTGTGATGGATATGGGTGTGAGGCTCCAAGGTTAGGGCTTGGCTGGGCTTGGGTTTGGGCCATGAAGCCTTGGGAGGCTTGGGCTATAAAGGTCTGGCCCATGGGTCCTTGGGGAGGTTGGACCATGAAGCCTTGGTCATGATAGGTTTGGGCCATGGGCAATTGATGGATTTGGGTCATGGGCCCTTGATGGGTCTGGGCCATGGGCCCTTGGTGGGTATGGGCCTTAGGGTATGTAGGTAATGGGGGTTTGGATGGTGTGGATGATGGAGGGTTGATGGGGGTCATGGGGGAATGAGGCATGAAGGCTTGATAGGGTATGGGATGGATCCATAGATGTGTGGAGTGGATGAGAGGGGATTTTTTGGGAGGCCTTTCACCTATTGTAAGTGTGGAACATCTCCTCCATCATGGCCATGGAAGGGGGATCGAATGGAGATGGGGTATTTAAGGGTTGGAGGGGCATGGATGGGGTGGATGAAGAGGGAAAATTGGACATGGCCCCGATAAAATTGGGCATGACCCGGGTAGGTGGTGGGATATGAGGTGGATTGGAGAAATGAGATGGGTCATTGGTGAATGGGGATGGATTGGGCATGTGTGGGGAGGACGTATGGGGCATGGCTGTGGATGATGAGAGAGGAAAGCTGGTCATGGCCCCAGTAAAAATGGGCATGACCTGGGCGAATGGAGGGATGTGTGGGGGATCGGATGCGGCATGGATAGATGTGGGTGGATTGGGTATGCATCGGGTGGATGAAAAATAGGGTATATTGGTGAAGGTGGAGGATGGGGCCGGGGTTTGAATGGTATGGATGGAAAATGAGATGGGATGAGAATGGCCATGGATGAGGGCATGGCTTGGGAAAATGGGGAATGGGGGGTTGGATTTTGGATATTTTGGGAAGTGGTGGAAGGAAAAATAGGGGCACCGAACGGGTCGGTGACGGCGAATGGGGATTGAGTGAGGGGGTGGATGTGAAAGCCACTTTGGTATGAGAATGGGTTGGAGAATGTGGCAGGGATGAGTCGGGACCGGTGTAAGCCGGATCCACATCCCACGACCTGGCTTGGTATCGGGTTGGGTATGGGTTCCTTGGGTAGGGCTCGTAAAGCTTCCTCCTTCCCCTACGGGATGATGGAGGGTATGATGATGCTATTATGCCAACACCAATCAAGACTCTATTTTTGGGTTTTTGATTTTTTTGACTTTTTTGAATTTTTATAAGTGAAAAGAATTAAGGATTCCAGCGCCTTTTCAATTTCCTTCTTAGGTGGCTCTCGTACCTTAAATAGGTCCCGCGGCAAAGGCTTTGAAGCGCTTTGGGAGAATCAAAGGGAAACCCCTTGATCTATTGAAGGCATGAAAACCAATGCAAACAACCCGATCCCTCAAAACGATTAAAAAAGAAGTCATCTTCTCTTGACCGGCGAGGGCGTATTGGGTGTCGGAGATTGTAGGGCCTAAACAGAAGCACTAAAGATGCTAATCGGGGAGTCCGGGGTGTGAAGCAGAACACAGATTCGGGCTGCTGTTGCCTAAAACAAAGCTGGTATAACTAATAGGTGTTCCAGTGCAAAATTGCCCAGAATAAAGCTAGCACAACTAATACATGCGCCAGTGTATTTCTGGGGAATTTTGCATTGGCGCATGTAATAGTGGCGCTAGGTAAACAGAATGCTCCAAACAGTTTGACAGCAACACTTTTAGCCCGAAATGGGTCTTCTAATGGTTTTTCTGGAAGCTATGCTTCCAAGGATTGACTGTTATAATGAATCGGCTCTCTTCCTCACCGAACCTAAGGGTTACAAGGTCGATTCAGGTTCCGCTAACGCTCTCTTTTTCCCTAGGTTTTAAGCTTGGTAACGAGAGGGTTACCCACCCGATATACCTCAAGTTCAAGCACTTTCTCAGGTACTAGCTAGGCTGAGACTTTTCCAGATCATCACCACTAGGGGTTGCCACCGTACTAAGACCCGAGAATTTATATTTGTGCCTAAATAATCCAACCCTTGAAAATCTACCCAGCAAAAATTAATTTAAATCCCCTTCGTTGGTTCAATTTTACTTTTTACTTTTAAGGAAGTTTTCTTAAGTTCAAAGACCGGGGGTGATGATCCCGTGCCGCCTCTACGAGCTTGCATTCACTGTTTGTGATATGATTGTGGAATTAAAGGCTCAAGTAGGCCCGTCAAACGGCTAAGGTGCTTAAAATGACGTAAAAGTAAAGAAAATTAAATGACAATGTACAAGTAGACCCGCTTGTAGACACCCTCATTTCGCCCTCTCGGAGTACACGAATTCGTTTGGTCAGCCCTGACCTTTTTAACGCTCAACACGGGACCATGCAACAGTACATGGCCGAACACAAGCTAAAACAATAGCTCTGTGGCTCAGATCCCAACGTAGGGAGGCTATACACTAAGTAATAGTATATTGTTGGGATGCAGACTGAAACAATAGTCCTGCATTCCATTCTTGAGACAATACCCGGACAACCCTGAATTAAGCGCCTGAAAACCTACTCGTAATTCGATCACGCGCAGAACCACAAGTGCGTGATCAGTCCCCTTTCAGACCAAACTTTCTTTCACAGACCGTTTTGAGACTTGATTACGCGCCTGGAATCGGACGCGCGATCAAATTGAGCGCTACACTCTCAGCGTGCAATTGGCCTACGCCTGACCTAGTCTCCTACCCTTGACCCCTACATTTCCTCGACTAAGCGCTTCAGGTAACACATTTAATTGGTTTACGCACGTCCCATCATGCATGCAATTAGCCCTAATTTTATTAGGACTAGGAAACCCGCTGAGTAATTCAGTCGGTCGCTCACTGAGTCGGTGACCAACTCAAACCGATTAAGCGCTGGAAAACTGGTGCGTAATTCAATTAAACTCCCGAAAATAGGAGCGTAAATGAAGAAAAACCTATAAAAACTCTTTTTCTCGAAGAGAGAGAGAGAGGCTGTGAAATTTAAAGAGGAGAGACCGTAAATTCCAAAACCACAGAGTTCCGAGAGCGAATCCCCTAGAGCAAATTAGCCATGATTTTAAGATTCGAACTTCTAGATTTCTCTCCGTAGCCCCGACCCTAGGTAAGAATTTAATTTTATTTTAGACTTAAGATTTCCCCTTAGTTTAATTAATTAATTCTATTTCTAATTTTTAGACCGTAGCACCCTCTTCGGAACGAATTCTCTATATTCGGTTCTAGTTCTCTGTTTGTAGAACCGGTCCTTAATCTAGTGGTCCGATATACCGACCTTATGCTCTGATTCTACTCTAAAATCTTAATTTACAGTCCTATCATTAATTTCTGGTTCTGACTTTTAAAGTGCAGAATCAGTCCTTAATCATATGACCTAATTTTTCTGATTTTGGACCCGAATTCAGTCCTAAATTTTTAATTTATAATTTAATTCTATATTTTCATACCGTCAAAAATCCAAAAAAATATAAATTTCAGTTCATAACTTTAGTTTCTCAATCTAATTTCTTATTATAATTTCAAATTCAATTCCAAAAATCCCCCTTTTATTATTTAACTATCGATCTATCTTTTATCTCAGCCATCCGACCACGGGAGCTTACGGAGGGTACTCGGGAATGAGGCCAATCCTCCTTAGCATAGCGAGCCCAACCCCCCCTTTTTTTTAGATTGTTTAGGGTTAACTAGTTAATTATAGGTAGTTTTTTTTATTTCAATATAATTGGCTAATTACATCAAATAGGCCTTCATATCATTATTTTCTTTGATTCAATTTAGTCTTCTAGTTCAGTTAATTTATTATCTCAACCAGAATTTAGGAAAGTTAATTCATTTATTATTAGTTAGTTTTTTATCATAATTGATCCGTAGATTATGATTCTAAAAAAAAAGAGTTAATTTTGTTGCCTCGATCATTTATTTCTATTTTAGTAAATTGATTAATTGCTTCAATTAGAATCGCAGTAAAAATTAGTCTTTGTTTTCTTCAAATTAGAATGCTAGTAAGATTACCTTAAGTACTTTAGTTATGATTGCCATACAATTAATACATATGCTTATCTAGAATTGCAATAAAATTAGCGTACCTGCTTTATCTAGAATTGCGATATAATTAGACTTTTTTATTTAATTGGAATATTATTGAAACTGATACACATGCACTTCCAGTACCAGTAGGAGACTGGAACTGATTGGACTCTTAGTAGTACCAGGACTTTGATATTAATTGGACTCCTAATGATACCGAGAAACTAAAAATGGTTGGACTCCTGATAGCATCAGGACACTAAAATAACCCATCATAATAAGCTCACCTAATCATAATCAACAAAAAAAAAAAGGAAAATTCAAATCGACCATAACTGCAACAAGGGAAACTAAAAAGAAAGCTAAAACTATCTAATTAAAAGAGGACACTGCTGCTGACGTTTACAGGCGGACGATTCAGTATAGAAGTGACTCACACCTGCTTAAACACAGGATCATTGACGTGTTATAGCGTTGATAAATATCTGCAGCTGGCGATCGCAAATCAACTACGAATCATCCTAAGAAATTCCTCCTATTATTATCTATCCCCACCTTATCATATATACCCCATCGCTAGAGTCCAACAGGACAGAATTGGAAGCCACTTATTCAAAGGGAACCGAGAGGAACCCAGAAAAAGAGCCCACCAACAGACTGGCAATCGCGATGGGACATTTTTGTAAACCCCTTCTCTTTCTTTCAATAGTTAGCTTTATTTTACTTCCATATTTTCTTTCCCGTCGTGTCGTTTAGATTCTTTTTATATGAGTTTTCGCCAAAGACTCGAGATGTCGGGTATACAAAGAGTAAGTTTTGGAGACCCACCATTGTGGGCCTATCATGACAACCCCTCATATGAAGAGCCGCTTTATGATTTTAGCCCATGAGAGCCAGAGGTTAATATGGCTGGAGAACAAGAGAATTCCTTCTCTACTCCACCCGCCAGTAGTAGTCGTAATGGAAAAGAGAGCCGCATCGGGCAAAATCTTACTACTCAACAAATTGTAGAGCTTAGCGTTCAAAGGATATAAAGAGGAGATGAGGACTCTGAGGAGTTACTCAAAGGATTAGCCGCGATGTATGACACTATTAAGTCACGACAATTCTCAGGAGAGCAGGAATGAAAAGAGAGACCACCTTCTACCCCAAGCACGGTGTCAGCCCGCGCTATGCCATTGAGGTAGCATACTCACACGTTCTTTAATGACAGTTTGTCAGACAAGGGTATCTCACGTGTCACTCCCAAAGACAACACCATAATGATCGAAGACCTCTCAAAAATGCTCGACGAATACATGGCTAAGAGGGAATGCCCAGGTTGCTCGTTTGGATTCGATAAATTCTGTCAAGACATTGAATTAGACCTACCCATAGGATTTAAACCGCTAAAATTTACTAAGTACAATGGCACCGAAAATCCGAACCATCACTTGGCCCTCTTTTGTAATGATTGTCGACCAATATGCGACAATCAAGGACTTCTCATTCACTACATTCAACCTTCATTAGAAGGAGAAGCTCTAGACTTGTTCGTGGAGCTCCCACTTTATAAGATAGAGACTTCTGATGATCTAGTCGGTCGATTCCTAGACCAATACAAACACTTGATTCAAGAGACGGTTAGCTTCAGCGAGCTGATGGCAGCCAAGCAAGGACCAGATGAAGAATTCACCGACTTCATCGCTAGATGGCGAAAGCTTGCTGCTAGAACTGGTACTTCAATGAAAGAGAAAGATTCAATTGACATCATCATCGACAATACTAAGGAACCACTAAGGAGCGCCCTAGTCATCAGCGATTGCCTCGACTTCACTGCACTTTACTCTCGGGCATCCCGATTAACGTGACACATCAAGGGCGGAGACTTTGCATTATCCATAGTCACGTCAAAGGTGGGCTCTTCCAACGAGCCGAAACCGAAAAATTATTAGAAAGCCTCAGGAACCGAACAAGTTAATATGGTTGTCAATCAAGGGCAAAACTTGAATAATGGGAACTTTCCACCACACAACTTCAGGCAGAACAAAACCCATCAACGATACACTAGTCAAAATCAGGGCGCTAATCAACAAACGTACACAAACCAGAACTAGGGCCAAAACCAGAACCAAGGCCAATATCAAAATAGAAACTAGCACAGAATCGACCGGCCCATGCGCCGAATTATAACAACGTACCTCCACCTCAGAACTTTAACCCAGCTAGGGGACCCTACCAGCCAAAGCGGGAACACTATCCCCCTTTACCCGATACTATTTCTAACATCTTCTGCCTCCTTAGCGCCCATAATCTCTTATGATTCCCATAAGAAAAGCCAAAGCCATGGCCTGGGAATCTAGACTATGATAAATACTGTTCTTTCCATTGGTACATGAGACACAACCTAGAGGACTGTTGGGTTCTCAGGGACGTGATTTATGACATGAACGACCAGAATTAAATTGATTGGAAAGCGCTTAGGAACCTTAACCTTAATAATAATCAACCCCAATAGAATTTAGGGATCATAAATAGCCCCATGCCCAACCACAACCAAGGGACACCGACCCAGGTCACTACTGTAGATCTCCCCAGTCAATCCCATTTTTGACCTTCGGCATTAATCACTCGTATCCTACCCTTCGACACTGTTACTACCCTTATGAGAACTCCTCCCTCCTTATATCCCCATGCCTTGATCACACGGATTGCGCCACCGAGCCCGCCTCAAGATCTAAAGTTTACTCAAATACGAGTCCATTCCTTTAGGGCCAAGAGGCCATTCCTCCTTCATTCCCTACTAGATCCATCGACCCCACCAAATCCTGAATCACCAGTGTTACCACTCCCTTCACCCGACTCTGGATCTAAGTATAGAGACTATGCTCTTCAAACCGTCGTTCCGACTGTCGCACGGGTAGACAGTATCAACCACATGAATCCCAACCAAGAGAGTGAAGCCAGAACTAAGTATCATTCAAATGAAGAGCAAAGTGAACAAAAAGAATACTTAAATCCACACGAGACGTTGGTCTCTACTTTCTTAGAAGAAAAAGGATCACACACAATACCTCCCACCTTGGAGTAGTGCCATACGGACACACACTCCGACCCCCAACTTCACTCGCTTCACAAATGCACCGACGTCGAGTCATGCTAGGTTCGACCAGCAACCGACCTACCCTATTCTCATCTCAAGAACCAACTATCCACCTCTCCCTTTCCCGTGGAATAAAGATTTCACGCATGCACAACTACCCGAGGGGAGCACGAGAGAAAGGGAAGTTGACTTGCCACCCCCACTGCATGTCATCCCACCACCAATTCCCATACCACAACCACTTCAGCCACCTGCACCTAGGGTCTATCGGCCGGGCAAAGAAATAACACTCAAGCCAGGGCAAGAATATGATCAGTTACATCATCTCCAAAAGATTCCAGCCTAGATATCTATACTAGAACTCATCAAGAAGTTGCCTAATCATCACCGACTGTTAGTAAGGACACTCGAGGACACTTAAATGGACGAAGACATGACTCTAGATGACCTTCATCAAATTACCTCTGTCATGGCACAACCTCCCGCCCTCACATTCACGGATGCAGACATGCTTAAGGAGTCACTTCGCGAGAGCACTGCCCCCACATATCTTACAGTCATAATCAAAGGGTTTTCTGTACCCCATGCACTAGTCGATACAAGCGCGGGACTCAATATTTGCCCTCTCACCACATTGAAAATACTTGAATACACAGAATAAGACGTCAGGCCCTCGACCTTGTCACTCATAGCTTACGACCGCTCACGTCGTTTCGTAAAAGGAACTATTAAACTTTAGATCTACCTTGGACCCGTGATAAAAGATGTTACCTTCCATGTTTTTGACTCCGCTAGTATATATAATCTCATTTTAGGCAGAAAATGGTTAGAATCAATGAAGGCTGTCGCATCCACATACCATCAATGCATTAAATTTCCGTATGAGGACTCCATCGTCCTTATATACGCCGATGCACCTCTTCAGGAGATGGATACCGATTATGTGGCAAGCATTCCGATAGCCCATGAATTCATACTAAACACAGGCCACATCCAAAAGATGTGAATTCCTGATGAAGCAGCTATCGCAGAAGTCTGCTCACCTGCCCTCCTGGTTTTCACCTAGAGCGACAACAAGAGCTAATGAGGAGGGAGGTTGGACTAGACCTCGCTAAATTATATGACATCAACCCAACTGCGATGAAAGGGTGGGATCTTATGTACCAACTCGGATATGTCCCCCACACCGGACTCGGTAAGAATGAGCAAGGTCGTGTGAGACCTATATTCCCAACTAAAATATGCAAGCACATAGGAGTAGATTACCAATCGAACGACCAACCAACCGATTTATTCCCTACCTCACCGAAATGGTCTCTTTATGACCACTTCGTCTATGGAACTACTAGAAAGCAGATGTGCCGAAGCAGAAGGAAGTATCCTTCACTAAACCCCAGGAGATGGAAATTGAACTAATATCCAAAGCATTCAATGATTTGATGAACTTAAATGATGACATCGATAAATCCCTCGAAGGAGTTAAACCTTTGTTTGACACTAAAAATCCTGTAGAAGGAAGAAAGAAGGACCCTCCAGATATCGAATCATAATTACAGGATTGGGAATCTATGGATGACAAAGATTTTCACATAGCAGCCTTACGAGACGACTAAGAACACTCATGTTCACCATGGGAAGAGGATGACACCTTGCATGAAAATATTAATTTGTATAGCATCCTCCTTCGCCTCGGCCTTGGAGGATGGGAATGCCCGTGGGACTCTCCTTGTATCTTTCACCCATATCAACCCCGGTGTGAAGCATGTACTCACATACTGGAGCAATTTGCTAGCAAGATCACACATCCCATAATGACCGAAGTGGACGGATCTGACCCTACAACCATAAGCACGACCAGTAATCTACCAACCTCGCTATTGGCACCAGTAGAGAGAGAACCCGATGGTCAGTTGTTCAACACAGGAGGCATCCATGAGTCCGAAGAGGAGTTTGAATTAGATGCTCCATCTCTAGATGCACCACAACTTCAAATATTTTGGCAATCGCTCGAGGAAGAGTGGCGACCTCCACCAAGTGATGACGTGGACTACTGGATAGACCTCCCTGCATTCGAATTGGCAAAGCAAGCCAACCTAGAACTTCACGCCTTATCAGATCAAGAGAGCGAATTAGATAATATCATCGACTCTAACCTAGAAGGATGGGAATGTCCTTGGGAATCTCCCTGCATTTCTTACCATTATCAGCCCCGTTGCCGAGCATGTGCGCTCATCCTGACATATTATGAAGATCAAGAGAAAGAGCTCCCTCCCCCAGGGGACCCTTTAGGAGATTCCCCCTCGCGGGATGGACAATCATCTCATAACTTCGACGATGATAGTTCAATTGCTTATGATCTCTCGAGCTTCTTTGGGGAAGAGACAATCAACCTAGTAGAAGAAACTCGAACTATGATATCCCCATCATCAACATTACTTATTCAAAAGATCCCATTGAATGAGGACTCCAAAAAAAAAATGCCAAATTTGCAACAAGTCTGCGTTCCCCGAAGGATCGCCCGAACGGCTCCAGCAGCCGTCTCGCTCCCTCAACTAGAGGAAGCGGCTCTCCCGGTGTCTTTTGAGGCCACCGACTCTATACCATATTTATTATTAAAAATCAAAAAGATAGAAAACATAGAAAACTCTAAAAGGCTAGAAATATAAAACCCACAAAAATCAGAAAACCTTGAAAAAGAAAGGGAACTCTTTATCCCGACTCAAGTCTGCAGTCAACGAGGGGACTTTCCTCCTCTAACTCCTGACCTGTCTCACGCGCAAGGACGCAAAGCCTTCAGGCTAAGTAATAAACCAGTCATCATACCAGAAGAGATACCTCATGACTTTAGGAGAAGAATCAATAGCCTTGACCTTGACTTTACCAAAGATCTTTCGGTCATAAATTGCGCCGATGAAGAGTTGCCTTGCGCAAAATTAAATCCCCAGCCTATTAATTTCGCAGTATATGAGCTCATCGAGGATGAAGGAGGAACACCAGGCCCTGATGAGACTCAGGACTTTCGGTGGGTTATTAAATGTTTTGACGAACGGACCCAGGCTACCGCCGTACCCACCAAGGAAATCAATTTTGGCACTGATGAGAAGCCCAAGAAACTGTTGATTAGTGCAACGCTCAATCCTAGAGAACTTCAGCAGATTATACAAGTCCTACAGGAACATCTCAACTCTTTCGCATGGTCCTACTAGGACATGCCTGGTTTAGACCCAAGTCTAGTAGAAAATTGTCTTGTCTTAGAACCCGATGCGAAACCTGTTAAGCAGAATCTCCGTAGGATACACCCTAAACAGTCCTTCAAGTCGAAGAGGAAGTTAACAAGTTACACAAAGTTAAATTCATCCGAGTTGTCCTCTACCCCAAGTGGGTCGCCAACATAGTTCCTGTCACCAAGAAAGACGGCAGGGTACTGGTTTGCATTGACTTTCGAAACCTCAATCAGGCATGCCCAAAAGATGACTTCCCACTCCCACATATTGACACTCTTGTTGACAACACCGCTGGACATGAGATGCTATCCTTCATGGACGATTTCTCTGGATATAATCAGATCAAGTTAGCAGAGTCTGACTAAGAGAAGACTTCCTTCACCACACCATGAGGAACTTACTGCTACATCGTCATGCCTTTTGGGCTCAAGAATGCAAGAGCCACATATCAATGTGCCATGATGGCTATTTTTTATGACATGATGCATAAGTGTGTAGAAGTTTATGTTGATGACATATTAGTGAAGTCTCAAATGCAAGTAGGACACACTGAAGCCCTCCGACTAGTGCTACAGAGAGCCAAGAAATATCAACTAAAAATGAATCCTAAGAAATATATTTTCGAAGTCACCTCCAAAAAATTACTTGGTTTTATAGTTAGCTATCGAGGGATTGAAGTCGACCCGTGAAAGTGAAAGCCATTTTGAGATGCCACCTCCCAGCAATATCAAGGAATTACGAGGTTTGATAGGAAGATTGCAATTCATTAGGAGATTTATCTCTCAGCATTCAGGCTGATGCGATCCTTTCTACAACTACTTAAAGGAGCGACCGAGTACAGATGGGATGACCAATGCCAGCAAGCTCTCGATAGCATTAAAAAATACCTCCTTAACCCACCAATACTATCGCCATCAGTTCTCGGAAGACCCCTAATCCTATTTTGGCAAATGATAAAGCAATGGGAGTAATCTTAGGAGAATATGAAGAAGATGACAAGAGAGATAAGGCCATTTACTACCTTAGTAGAATGATGGTTGAATACAAATGAAAGTACACCCCTATGGAGAAGACATGCCTCACATTGGTATGGGCTTCAACAAAATTATGACATTACTTCGAAGCATATAAGATACTAGTGTTAGCCCAAATGGATCCTCTGAAGTACATACTCGAAAAGCTCGCCACATCAGAGAAGATCGCCCGCTAGCATATGCTATTACAAGAGTTCAATATCACTTACGTTACCTAGAAGTCGATCAAGGGGCAAGCCATTACAGATTACCTCGTAAATCTTCCACTCTTGAATGATGAACCTATACACATGGACTTCCCCGATGAAGACTTACTCATAATTCATGAGAAAGAGCCCGATAAAACCTCATGAACTCTCTATTTCGATGGTGCTCTAAATCACAAAGGGAAGGGCATCGGAATAGTACTTCTAAGTCCGGAAGGAGTGGTGATACCCAAAGCTTTCCAACTAGACTTCCCTGTTATCAATAATGCTGCAGAATACGAAGCTTTTATAGCTAGATTGCGGACAACATTACAATTAATGGTTAAACAGTTGAAGACCATTGGCGATTCCAAACTAGTAATCTCGCAAGTTGTAGGAGAATGGAAAACTAAGGAAAGGAGATTGATGACATACCTAGAGACTGCTCAATATTTGGTGAAGAAATTTGAAAAGATCTCTTTCACACACATCCCTAGATTAGAAAACGAGTTAGCAAATTCCTTAGCCACACAAACCTCTGTCATCCATATAGCTATTGGCCAAAATACCAAGACCTTCTTCATTGAAAGATTAACAGTACCCGCCCACAAATTAGCATGGACCGCTATAAGGGAACTACCAATTCTCCCTGCCAGCACGGAATCAAAAGAAATAATCACTCCAGAAAATCACGCTGAAACAGAAATCGAAGTCGCTATGTTCAGATTCAAGAAATCACCAACAGATAATGGACAACCATGGTATTTTGACATCTAGAATTTCTTGAAACATCAACACGTTCCCCCATATACCACGAAGATCGAACGAAAGACTATAAGAAATTGGTGCGCCCGATTCTGTATACTCGACAAAACATTATACAAAGAAGCCTTCACCAAAGGAGTACTGCTGCAATGCGTCACGATTGTCGAAGGACAATACATCATTCGAGAAGCACACGCTAGTGCCCGCGAAGCCCACTTCGATAGACAAAGACTCGCCGATCAAGTTACACAACAAGGCCACTTCTGGTCGACAATGATTAGAGACTGTCATCTCTACTTTCAATCCTGCAAACAATGTCAAGAGCATGCCGCAGTTATCAAAGCTCCATCAGTTGTGCTAAACACTATGACCTCGCCGTGGTCATTTTTGATGTGGGCCTTCGACATCATTGGACCATTTACAAACACTGTTGGGAATACTCACAAGCATGCGTTCATACTTACAACGATCGAATACTACACCAAATGGGCAGAAGTCGAGTCTTATGTCAGAATCACCACTTTGACACTCGCGAGGTTTACAGTTCGAAATATCATTACCCGATTTGGAGTACCCAAAATGTTCATCACAGACAATAGACCGCAGTTCATTGCAGAAAAGATGAAGAAGTTATGTAAGAAATACGACATTGATTTGTGCCACTCATTGCCATTCTACCCTTAAGGCAATGGACAAGCAGAAGCTACGAACAAGACGCTGATTCGAATCCTGAAACAAACTGTGGAAACAAGCAATGGAGCCGACTGGCCTGAATGATTATCGGAAGCACTCTGGGCCTATAGGACCTCTATTCGTACGACCACTGGCCAAACTCCCTACCTCCTCAGCTATGGGATGGAGGCAGTCCTACCATATGAGATACAAGTACCATATTTACGCATCTAACTCGATGATGAGCTATCCTTAGACGAGAGGAGAATTGCTTTACTTACTCAGTTAGGGCGACTCGATGAAACCAGCCTAAGGGCAACTGATCACGCTCAGGTATATCAGAGGAGAATGGCTAGGGCCTATGATAAGAATGTCCTTGAACGAACCTTTAACATTGGCGAGCTAGTCTTAAAGAAAATTATGCCTTCCAAACACACCCATCTAAAAGGAAAACTGAAACCGAGCTGGGAAGGCCCTTACGTTATAGCAGCTGCATACCCTGGAAACGCATACAAATTGGTGAACCAAGATGGGGAAGAGCTCCCTAGCCCCTGGAATGCCATGTACCTTAGAAAATACCATCCTTAGTCTTATGATCATCACATTCCGTGGTTAAAATACTTATACTTATCATCCCCGTAGTCATCACAACCCATCCATTGGTCGTATATCTTCAATCCTCAGAATATCCTTAAAATCTCCGACTTGTTGCCCACCATTTACACTCGGACGATTTGATTGAAGGATTAGTGACCTACCTAAAACTTTTTTCAAAAGCATAAGAAACACCCGATTCTCATTCCCTATCTCCACCATTGGAGGAGACGTTAGAACAAAAAAAATAAAGATGTTAGGTTCAATCAAAACTCATTATTCTAGCGCCAACAGGATGCTTTCAAAAGAAATATACACATAAAAAAATATATATATCGAGCGAGAGCATTACGACGAATGAACAAGTCAATGAACTCAAGGAAGCATAGGCAAGTCGTGAGGACATCTCCGGTAATTTTACTGGAAGTGTATAAGCAAGCTGCGAGGGCATCTATGATTTCTCATACTACTAGTTGTCGTCGTAAGGTGGCGGGAGGAGGATAAACCCCTGCTAGGCATAGACTGCGAGATTTTGATGGTACCGAAACATGACGAAGAGCTCGATCATGACATTCCATACCCCTCAGAGGAGAAGATTGTTACTTACCCCTTTTGAAAAGGTGTTAGTTATGAACTATTTCCCATATCACTAAGCCTTACCTCTACCCCTTCTAGTTTTATTTTGGACGATGAATCTGAGACTTCACAGGATATTCCTAGGAATGAAACTGAAAACCACTGAATGACGATTGATGAAATCACCCATTATACTTATCATGCTTTTCTTGAATAACCACGGAATCGGATGATCAATATCCTAAGATAGACCCCCGTATGCTATTAATCGAAGGACCTCCCCTGGTTCGGAGACAGTACCGATGCACTTTTCTGCAAGACCAATTCACCTAATACCCATGACTCTTTATAGACTCAAAATGCTAATCTAAGGCTCAGGAAAGCTCCATTGCATTCATACGTTGGGGCATTTTTTTGAAAAAGAAGGAAAATTATATCAGAAACGCTGACTCGACCACAAAAAAGATGAAGAATGATGATGATACTGCTCAGAGAGCACTATCAAAATATCGTACTGCAAGTTCAACCACGCTTCTACGCTGGGGAATTTTTATTTTTATTTTTGTCGTCATTATTTTTATCATCATTTGCTTTCCCTGTTGCACTATTTATTATTTAAAAAAAAAAAGAAAGAAGAAGAAAAAAAGAGAAAAAAAAGGAGAGAAAGTCAAAAAAAAGAGAAAAAGAAAAAAAAGCTTATATCCACCTTTCTATCACCAGACCCCGGTCTGAGATATTTTCCCCCCTTGAAAACTGGCAAGGGGGGAATAAAACTACTGATAGCATTACCTTTATATGTGCAGACGCAAAGCGACCTTCAAACCAGCACCAGGCCAGCTTAGAAAGCATCGAAGTCCCAGTGATGGCTGACGGCACCGAAGGCAAAAAGAAAACACCAAAAGATAATCAAAGGAGGAGAAGCAAATCAGGTACATCTGAACCAAAAATCCCTATATATATAGACATATACCAAAAAAATAGTCCTTTTTCCTTTTTTTTATTCACATTTATCACTGGGGACACTCCCCTTATATACAACGCACATACAACGAATATAAACAAGCGCACACACACCCCTAATCCCTATGCTGCCACTGAGGAGGACGAGCGCCACTATCGTCAGCCCGGAGGTCCATAGACTGATCATCTGAAAACACAAACCTGGCACCCGGAGTCCTCAGAACCTCTAAACGGTGAGGACCCGCCACCGAACCCCCCTCACTAGCCTGACTGACCGACCGCCTCTACTGAGAATGAGGAGGAAGCCTCGCATGACTCCCCCGAACGACAGAATCCTCATGACTATTGCTCTTGTCGCTACTGCGAGAAGTATGATGAGACAGCCCAGCTGAAGAACTCGTAGCCCTCGACTTTGACCCCTCACGATGACTAGCCGACCTGTGCGACCCCCGCTCGCCCCTCGTCAGGCGATACTGTAACCAATCCAGGGACACCTGCATCTCTACCTGTGTCATTTGACATGCTACCACTAGTGCCTCCAATGAGTCCTCTGTGTGACCAACATCTCAACCACTAGATCCTCATGACTCTCCACCTCTCCGAGGACCCGTCTCGCCTCCGGAGTGGTGCGCGCCGGCGCTGCCTCTAGCCTGTGCCCCCGAACTCTCACCTCCATCACTCATCAACATCCCCTCTAACTCAGAAATAGTGAGCTCCAACCTACCAACACCCTCACCCTCCATCAGATATGAAGAGCTCAAAAAACTGAAGAAAATTGAAGAAACGACACCCGAGACGGACGACTGTATCACAAGATATTATGAAAACATGAAAAATGAGCACACAGAAACTACGAAATAAGAAAATCAAAGACTAAAATGGATAGTGCGATGAAAATGAGAAGTTCTAAACTTTTTATAGAAGTCGCTCGAATTGCACGCTTGAAATAAAGCGCTCAATCGAATCACGCGCCACTTATAAAACGCTTAATTCGGATCAAACGCCCACTGATGAGCGCGCAAATGGTTTGTTGTCCGCTCACATCTATCCGATCGGCTGATCACGCACATTCCTGAGAGCACATAATGACCTCAAACGCCCACACGTTGGCACAGGAATGCCAGCGGTCGTGTTCATCCTACGCATAGGTTCAAATGCTTAAATGAATTAAATGCCTATGAACTAGCGTGTAATAACTCTTCACTCTTTCGAAATGCGCGCTCAAATTTTGGTGTGTAATTAGATTAAACGCCCAAGGATAAGCGCGTAATTTGCCTAGAAACAAAATTTTCACACCCAAGATAGCAAGCTAAAACCCGAAATTAGGACATTCCTGACATTTACTATCGACCCGAATTACACCCTTGGTAAAACCACCAAAACACTTCTAACTTATAGAAACATGCAACCCGAAAAAAAAAAGAGAGCACCCTAAAACTAAGATCGAACGATAAAAATGCCCTCTCCTTCACATTCATCAATTACACCAAAAGGAAAAGGTAGCCCCCATCTTCCATACATTCTAACAAAAAAATATATACAACAAAAAAAAGCCCCCCATCGCCTCTATATCCCTTAAGCTAAAGCTAAAAAAAAAAAAAAAAAAAAAGGGGAAACTACCCCTGGTGCTCCCTGAATTTAATAAATCTAAATTAAACTAAATCCAAATAAATAAGCATCACATGAGTCAAACACGATACCGAGAGTGCCAAACCAAAACAAGACAAAAGATATAGAGAACACAACCACTTTATAGATTAATAAAATAATTACAACACATCGAGGGCATACCCTCTGAATATACAGTTAAAATAAGAATGTTGAAATCAACATATTCAGGCAATGCCCGAATCCAAATTTATTTGGGAAACTAGAAATCTCAGAGAAATTCGGAGAAGGAAAGCACCCTGAGCGAATTCTAACCGTGATAGCCTCTTCCCCTTGCCCCGAACTGATAGGAAATGAAGAGTGTCTCACAGAAAGCCACCCAGGATCTACGGGATCCATTGTTGGAAGCTCCCCTTGGACACATTAAAAATGAGGAGCAACTAACACTAAATTTGCAGAGCCTACCGAAGAAAAATAGGCATCGGTCATGAGAACTCTGACCTGGCCTTATCCTTGGGTTTCCTCTCTACCACATTTTTCTCTTCCATCTCTTCCCCCGATGGGGAGTTGGATTGATAGCACCAACCCTAACATCACCCCGAATTCCCAATCCCGTCCATTCTCATCATCCACTTAATAAGCACAGTTCATCGGGTCCAATACTAGGGATACGAAATAGAAAGGAATAAAAGACATTAATAAATAAAAAATCCTCAAACTTATAAACACAAGATATCCCCCAAAACTTTTTAACCTATAAGCTTAAAATGAAAGTCCAAAATAAACAATAAACCCAAAGCCTTAAATTCACACATTTATAAACTATGTTTTTTTGAATCACCAATGGACAAGTGCCACACATTTGAACCCCCTACCAGGCTGATTGAATCCAAAACTATACACATCCTCCTTTAAAAATACCACAATTCATGACAACCAAGATGAACCAATAATTACACAACACTTGCCCCTCTAAAAGCACAAACTACCTAAGTCTAGATAGACCAATAGGATTGAAACACCCAACCACCATCTAGAACCCATGAAAAACTCACACATTCTAACAAGTATTATCTCATATTACACCTTGAACAAAATAAAACACCTCAGACAAAACGAACTACATTCAATAAGACCAAAACCTCAAACAAACAAAAAAACTCAAACAGGACAAAATCTAACTTGTTATAAAACAAAATGCCCCAACAAGCCTGATAAAATCAAGTGAACCTACTAAGTAGGACCTAATAGGACGAATGAATAAACCTTGGGTCATTCTCATAACGAACTTTAAAACTATAAGCTAACTCAAATCTTAAAACTACGATAAAGTAAATAAGTCCAGTTAATTAATCAATAAAAATTTAAGCCAACCAACGGGACAGTGAAAATATATAATAAAAAAAATGCCCCTTTATTTATAATTTAAAGTTTTACAAGTTTCACCGGAGGCATACCTCCCGAATTACAACCTAAAATCTGCCATACAACTCAAAACGAAAACAAAAATTACGATGAGCCAAAATGAGGAGCAGAACATCCAATTGAAGGCTTCAAAAATATTGCCACAAGACTTGGAGAACTTAAACGAGCCACCGGCAGAAGAGACGAAAGGATTGGCTGGGTAATACTCCCTCCATTTACATAACCTCCTCTCCCCGCCATCTTCACTTCCTCCGTCGTTGCCCCATCAACACTGCCTTCACTGCTCCCTCAAAAGGAACGGTGTGAAGACCGACGCTCTCATTCCTAACACCACCCATTCTCAGAATAATACTGTCCCCGGACATCACAATAGCATGAAGATCATGTGAAATAACGAATATAGGAAGAAACCCCATCCCAATCTGACGGTTAGATCACTTAATATCGCTGAAACACGAATCTCAGAATGCTAGAGCACTCAAAAAAGTCAAGACTCGAGACTAAACCTGAGAATGAAAGCAAATGAAGACTCCTTTGCTTATATAGAGAACGGCCTTAATCGCGCTCCTAAAAACATGCGCTTAATTTGATCACGCGCTAGGAACATCGCGCTCAATCGAAAACCTGCGCTGCTAACCAAGCGCGCAATACGACTGTCACCCACACAGATAACGCGACCTTCTGATTCTGTGTTGCCCACCAGTCGCACAATTCAATTAAATGACTCACTTTTATCGTGCAATTTGAAAGATCACCCGTAAACTGACTGGGTGACGCTTCAATCGCACGCAAGTATTAGAGCATGTAATCCAATCACACGTTAACCTACACATGCGTAAATACTTCCTTTAGACCCTGAATCACAGGCCTGATTTTACCCGAAATTTACCCCTTCTCGAGCGAGAGTCCCCTTTGTCCCATCGCATAGCCTCATGAGTCATTCAGATTGAAAGGGGACCGTCACTCGCTGTTGTCCCATCGCAAAATTGTAGCCATGCCCTCATGGCCCATCGCGAAAAGCCAAAAACAAATCTCCCGAAAATATAAATACACTAAACAATAAAAAAAAACTAACTCAATCACAATGCAACTACAACATTATCTCACTAGAACCCAAGATCTGCCAAAGAAAGAAACTAGACACACTTGTCACATGAACACCCTACCCAGCGTAACGCTTAGCTCACTTCCCATCGCAGACACCACTACTCAAAAAAAAATTTCAAACAACACCGATCGCACTAAAAGAAGAAAGGGAGAAAGCACGAGCACGTCCCATCATTGAAACAAAAAGCCTCTTCTCGAAGTGCTTGCCATAAACCTACCAGACACCACTGTAACCGAAAGGCAGGAAGACGTGGGACTCCTCCCATGTCCCATCGCATTTGACTACTGCCAAGCTAAAGCGCGAACATCCCAGCAATACCTCTCAAGTCCCAATGCGGTACCACTACAATCACCAAGTCCCCATCACGACATCACACTGACAACCGCCAACCACCGCTTAAGCAACAACTGGGGAAAAAAAAAAAGAAATCCCCGAGGTACCCTACTATGACATTGCACCCAAAACATTACATTATAATGATAGCCACCAAGTCCCATCACGACGCTATAATATTGCCAAAGTACCACCGCTACAATATTCCCAAGGTCTCACCACACAATTCAGGTAAGTATCACCCCCAGGTAAGTACTACCCCTTTTTCAATTACTCGATATTTCTTCTAAATTATAATTATCTATGCTTAAGTCAAAATGTTTTCAAAACCCGTCTCTCTTAACTCACAAATTACTGTAGTCCTCCCATAGGAGACAATCATCAGTATTTGACAAGAAGGTTAGATGGAGTATCTGGCATGCCAAGTGTCATCTTGACAACCACATGAACGGTCGGGTCCACAAATCTCGTACCAGTGGATCTGCTCAACGACATCTCGGAAGCCACATTTTTTGAGATTTTACCATCGAATTGATCTCAAGTTAAAATCTCCAAAATTTCAAAACCCCTTACTCATTCTAAAATCTTTTATCTCAAAAATCTTTCTTCTCTTATAAAAAAAAGAAAAAGAAAAAAAGAAAAGAACAAAATGAACAAAATACACCTTTCTTTAAATACCACAACCAACAACACTTAGCCTTGACCTTTAATTCCCAAAACCTCTGAATTCGCAATCGAGCGCATACACCACTGCACAGAATCACTTGTTCAGATGCAAAAACAAACAACAACTCTAGATGAATCAAGTGTATATGCCACTGCACAGAATTCAACTAAGCACACTTCACAAAATTTACCTCAATTACCAGCCAAAATCAACCATTCCCCTGGGAAGCCAAACAATGAGTATACTCAATCTATGAACTTACAAACGCCTATTGGAAATGGAATGCTTGACGCGCATTAGTGTGAGCAATGACGCGCTCGGTCGGACATGACTTGCAAAAGCTCTCGATATTATATACTATTTCATCTCTTTTTATATTATCGATCTCTGCACCCTACGGACATTTGATTGACGCCCCGATACCTCGATTGTGTAAAATCCATCTGTTAGCTCACGCCATGTGACAGGATGTGCCATGCACCCGCAGATCTGGAATGTGCCCTTCGACAGCTACCATTTGCCCTTCAGATGTTCCATTAAAGCTTGTGCTGATAGATAAGAAAGTCAAGCTTGTCATGTCAGCAGCACCAATTCACATTTGTAAATTCCCAAGAAACGGGAAGTCACCTCGAATGAGGGCTGTCTACTTCTTCGTCGCATTCTTAGTTCACAAGAGTGCGCCGAAGAGGGGCATCTGTAGACACTCTCATTTCGCCCTCTCAGAGTACATGAATTCATTTGGTCAGCCTTTGACCTTTTTAACCCTCGACACGAGACCATGCAGCAATACATGACTGAACACAAGCTAAAACAATAGCTTCGTGACTCAGATCCCAACATGGGGAGGCTATACACTAAGCAATAGTATATAGTCGGGATGCAGATTGAAACAATAGTCGTGCATTCCATTCTTGAGACCACACTCGGACAACCTTGAATTAAGCGTCTGAAAACCCGTGCATAATTCGATCACGCGCAGAACCACAAGCACGCGATCAGTCCCCCTTTCAGACCAAACTTCCTTCCACACACCATTTCGAGACTCGATTACGCGAACCGGATGAACGATCGGATTGAGCGCTACACTATCAGCGTGCAATTGACCGACGCCTGACCTAGTCTCCTACCCTTGACCCCTAATTTCATGGATTAAGCACTTTAGGTAACACGCTTAATTGGATTACGCACGTCCCATCACGTGCATAATTAGCCTTAATTTTTTTAGGACTAGGAAACCCGTTGAGTAATTCAGCCTATCCCTCACTGAGTCGGTGACCCACTCAAAGTTATTTAGCGCTAGAAAACTGGCATGTAATTCAATTAAACGCCCAAAAATAGGCACGTAATTGAAGGAAAACCTATAAAAACTATTTTTCTCGAAGAGAGAGAGAGAGGCTGTAAAATTTAGAGAGGAGAGACAGTAAATTCCAAAACCAGGGAGTTCCGAGAGCGAACCCCCTAAAGCAAATTAGCCATGATTTTGATATTCGAACTTCGAGATTTCTCTCCGTAGCCCCGACCCTAGGTAAGAATTTAATTTTATTTTAGACTTAGGATTTCCCCTTAGTTTAATTAATCAATTTTATTTCTAATTTTTAGGCCGTAGCACCCTCTTCAGACCGAAATTCTCTATATCCGGTTCTAGTTCTCTGTTTCTAGAACCGGTCTTTAATCTAGCGGTTCGATATACTGACCTTATGCTCTGATTCTACTCTAAAATCTTAATTTACAGTCCTATCATTAATTTCTGGTTCTGACTCTCAGAGTTCAGAACCAATCCTTAATCATACGACCTAATTTTTTTGATTTCGGACCCGAATTCAGTCCTAAATTTTTAATTTATAATTTAATTCTATATTTTCATACCATGAAAAATCTAAAAAAATATAAATTTTCAGTTCATAACTATAGTTTCTCAATCTAATTTCTTATTATAATTTCAAATTCAATTATAAAAATCTCTCTTTTATTATTTAACTATCGATCTATCTTTTATCTCAGCCATCCGATTTGCCCACGGGAGCTTATGGAGGGTACTCGGAAACGACGCCAATCCTCCTTAGCATAGCGGGCCCAACCCCCTTTTTTTTTAGATTGTTTAGGATTAACTAGTTAATTATAGGTAGTTTTTTTCTATTTTAATATAATTGGCTAATTGCATCAAATAGGCCTTCATATCATATTTTGCTTTGATTCAATTCAGTCTTCTAGTTCAATCAATTTATTATCTCAACCAGAATTTTGGAAAGTTAATTAATTTATTATTAGTTAGATTTTTACTACAATTGATCCGTAGATTATGATTCTAAGAAAAAAGAGTTAAATTTGTTGCCTCAATCATTTATTTCTATGTTAGTAAATCGATTTATTGCTTCAATCCGAGTCACAGTAAAAATTAGTCTTTATTTTCTTCAAATTAGAATGCTAGTAAGATTACCTTAAGTTCTTTAGCTATGATTGCCATACAATTAATACATCTACTTATCTAGAATTGCAATAAAATTAGCGTACCTGCTTTATCTAGAATTGCGATATAATTGGACTCTTTTATTTAATTGGAATATTATTGGAACTGATACACATGCACTCCTAGTACCAGTAGGAGACTGAAACTGATTGAACTCTTAGTAGTACCAGGACTTTGATATTAATTGGACTCCTAATGATACCGAGAAACTGAAAATGATTGGACTCCTTATAGCATCAGGACACTAAAATAACCCATCATAATAAGCTCACCTAATCATAATCAACAACAAAAAAAGGAGAATCTAAATCGACCATAACCGTAACAAGGGAAACTAAAAAGAAAGCTGAAACTATCTAATTAAAAGAGGACATTGTTGCTAGCGTTCGCAGGCGGACGATTCAGTATAGAAGTAACCCACACTCGCTTAAACGCGTGATCATTGACGTGTTGCAGCGTCGATAAATATCTGCAGCTGGCGATCGCAAATCAACTAGGAATCATCCTAGGAAATTCCTCCTATTATTATTTATCCCCACCTTATCACATATACTACATCGCTAGAGTCTAACAGGATAGAATTGGAAGCCACTTATTCAACGGGAACCGAGAGGAACCCAGAAAAAGCATGCACCAACACTGCCGATCGGCTAAGGTGCTTAAAATGACGGAAACGTAAAGAAATTGTATGTTGTGTGCTAGTTGGCCTGCCAATCAACTAAGGCTGATAAAGGATGTAAAAGTAAGGGTGAAAAAAATGACGTAATCGGAGGGATGAGTAAAAAAATAATTAAAAAAATAGCAATAAAAGGTTAGTAAATTAAAAATAAAGAGGCCAAATTGTTACGTAGTGAAAAATGCCAGTTTTCACCCCTTAACTTGACCTTTACTAGACCTGTGAGCACACTAATAAACACCTGTTGAGTCTATTTTGTAGATAGCAATAAAAGACTGGAATAGTACAGAAAACCACTCAAAAATGCTACGCAAAGAAGTCCATCTCTCAACACAGTGCAGACCCAGCAATGGCACTTAAGAGGGCTGCACACCATTGGCCACTTGGGGTGTGTGGCAACAACAGGGTAGAGTTAAGGAAGTGAAAGCAGGCAGAAACATCCTATCGAGAGGTTATTTGAAAGCTTCGATAGGAGCTGAGGGCTAAAAATGGAGGAATTCGTGAGGATTGAGAAGTTCGATAGGATCCAAGAACCTATCGAGCAGCTGAAAGAAAGAAAGAAACCATCCTATCGAAAGCCTGCTTGAGGTGTAAAGGGAACCTATCGGATGGTTGCCTGAACCTATCGAGATGGAGAAGCTGGAGCTCAGACCTATCGGAAGGTACTTGAACATTTCAATAGGAGTGAGAGCAATCCTATCGAAATGCTGACATGCAGAGCTGAACCTGTCGAAAAGCTTGCCCAATCAGTCGAATGCTCTAGACAAAGTGGCAGAGAACGCTGAAGCTTCAAGAGAAGGCTCATCCTATCGGAACCTATCAAAGAGATCTGAGAACCTAGCGAAAGGACCAAAAAAGCTCCATTTGAACCTGTCAGAAGCTTTCCCAACCTGTCGAAATCGTGTGAAGAACTTCTCAGAAAATAGGCTGTTCACACGCTGCAACTTGGTGACATCTTGCACACAACCTGAGGCACTTTGGTGACCGGTACGACGATCATAAAGATGCCCTAGGAAACCCTAACAAGCCCCACATGCTCTGACAGAACTCTAATAAACTCTGAGGACCTTCTAGAAGGGAATATTGGTGGGAGAAACGAGAGGGAAAAGCTATATAATGAGATCCCCAATTGTAATTGGGGGAGATCAAAATCTGGAGATTAGGGTTTGCAACAAAATTCTATTTTCCCTACTTTAGCTCAATGATGGTTGGCTAACTCCCTTGGAGCAGCAAGGGGTGAGGTCTGATCTGTAATTGGGTAAGGTTGAGAGTGTTATTTGTGGGTCAATTGCTGCACAGACTACAAATATGAGAGCATTTCATTATAGAGTGAGTTTTATGTAATGTAAATGTTGATTTTATTGTTTTATTTAGATGTATAGTTCCCTTGGTTTCATTTGGTGCTCAATCGGATTTGTGTAGTGGAGTTAGCTAATCAGCTCACCCACTTAACTGGTAGACCTCTTGGATACCATTTGATCTCCCTAGATCTGATATCCCTGCAATTTCCTGTGTCTGTGACCTGATAATTGCAACATCTGTAGTGGTTTTAATGCTCTTATTAAAACCTTTGAGTTAGAGGAAATCTATAGGATGATCTGTGACCATTGAAGTGGGCAGACCATAGCCTTAAGATCAGTTCAATCTCTGGTTTCACTTAGATTTTTCCACCTTAAACCTTTGGGTCGGATGAAGTTTATAGGATAGTCTGTGACCATTGAAGTGGATAGATCATAGCCTTAAGATCAGTTAAATCCCTTGGTTTATAGTAGATTCTTCTACTCTGTAGTTGTGCTTGTAGCCAGCAGAGGGATTGGTGTGCTTTGAATCCCCTATAACACGATCAGCTCAACCCAATTGTAGTAAGTCCAAACTCCAAGCTGTTCTTCTCCTTTTTCTATTTTTAATCCCATCCAATTGTAAGATCTGAACTCTGGACTCGATCCCAGTTAATTCTGCATTTTATTTGTAGTTTAGTTTAAGTGACAACCCTTTAAAACCTCTCCCCTTTCTTTTACTAACCTAGTATTAGGTAAGGTGCCAGATCTCTTTCAGATATGGAGATTTACCATATTTTGAACTCACCTCCCGGTGGACATTCCCTTACTTACTCTTTTAAAACTTGCTATAACAGGCCCTGATTACTTGCAGGTCTGTGTGTGTGATCTGCCTTGGATTGAGTGAATTTAAACCCCTTTTTGAATGCAAGGCAGTAATACAACAGCCAAATTCAAGGGAAAGCTCCACTAGCTAGTCCCCAACAAAGTCGCCATCTGTGCAACCGTGGGAATCGATATGATCCTGCCGCACGACCCACACTCGTGATAAAAATTTAAAGTTGCCACCGGAGCTTTTGGTTTCCCAGGAAACCTAAATCAAATTTAAAGAACACCAAAGTGTCAAAAATTGACTCTGAATCCGGACTATGCCAAAGGCTCTTGGGTAAGGGCTTCGGTTATCGATTGGGAAGGTGTGCCCAATCAACCTGCTTAATGCGGTCTCTCCTTATGGCCAAAACAAAAATGATATAAAATAAATAAAAAAAGCCTTCCACATGCTCAAAGAGCCTTAAAATCCTATTTGTGCCCCTCCATTCCTAACAAAAATTCGGCGGCGTAACGACAGAAGTGAGAAGATGGAGGAAGAACCGAGAAGGTAGAAGGGTAGAGGGGAGAGCCGAAGCTCTCGGGCCCTTCTTGCACTGCTATGGAGCCTTGCGTTGGCTTACTTTGGTGACCTTTTAATGGCTTGTATAGCTTGATGATGGATTCTAACTCCTAGGGTGGATAGCTAAGAGTTAGAGAGGGGAGGCTAGGGGGTAGCACACACCTAAACTAAAGCTTTTAGGTAAAAGGCTAGGTTTTTAGAAGGTTTGAAGGTTCTAGAGTTTGTGTAAAGAGTGCACTAGAGGAGAGAGTGAAGAGATTCCTTAATCTCTTACTTTGTAAATTTTTTCAAGCCTTTGTAAAGGGGGGTGCCTCTCTATTTATAAGAAAAAGAGAGGTTAGGAGGGTGTTTAGAGGCTAAATTGGATTAGCAATTAGGTAATCTAGCCATCTAAGGTTTCCTAGGGTTTTTTGAGCCTTAAAATGTGTGAAAAGGTGCTCCAATGGTGGGTGATAGGGTGGGGCTTTAAACCACTTAAGGGATTACAAATAGGTAGTGAATGGGTGCAACAGAACTAGCAAAACACATCGCAAAGGTCAAATGGTCAACAAGTCAAACCTCAATCTCAATTTTTGAGGCAAAAACATAGAGTTACTATTTCTAAGCCTGACACAACTAATAGGTGCGCCAGGCATATGTACAGTAAAACAGTGTTTCCACAGGGCCTGAAAGTTGGCTGCCGTGGTGGGGCCCACCTTATAATTGGCACAACTATTAGTTGCACAAAGCCATTTCTGGGGAGAAATGGCTTGGCGCAACTGATAGTTGTGCCAAATCCCTAAGGGGAACTCAGCCAATTTACAAATGTGCCCCTACACTTCAGAACGCGATATCTTCTCGCATACAACTCCGATTGGTGTGATCTTTGGCTCGTTGGAAAGCTAAAGACTTCTACTTTTCAATGATATGAGATTCAATTATAGTATAAGGTTTTAGCTAGTCTCACTATATCACTCTTCATCTATTGCTCGGTAAAGCTAGGTTTAGGTTCGAAATGGTTTCTAAGGGTCGAGATGGGTTTCTAAGGGTTCGGGGAGGTTCCTAAGGGATCTTGGGTGATTCCTAAGGGTTTGGAATGGATCCTAAGGTTTTAAAAAGGTTATTAAGGGTTCCATATGTGCCATCAAAGGCTCAAAGATGCGCCTCTCTCGAAATGTATTTCGATCGAGCCTTGGGCCAAATTTGGGTGTCTACAGGGTGGTCAACAAGTCAAACTCAAATTTCAAATTTTGACCAAATTCCCAAAAATCACTGTTCCTAAGCCTAGTGTATGTATTAGACACACTAGGTATAGGAACAGTGCTCCCTGAGAATCCTGGAGGTTTAGAACCCGCCGTGGTGTCCACAGAAGCCAATTTTGCCTAACGTGCCTATTAGACACGTTAGGCAAATTTCTCACAATTCTGCCTGATTTTCAAACTGCCACTTCTTTTGATATATAACTCGGATTGAGGAGATCCTTGGCTTGTTGGAAAGCTGGGAATATCCTATTTCCAATGGTATAGGACTTGGTTCCAATAGAGGTCTGGGCAAACTATGGCAGCCCTCTTTTCAACAGCTGCTCAGGAGGGTTTAAAACTAGTTTGGGAGGGGTTCTATACATTAGGGTTGATTCCTAAGGGTCGGGGATAGGCTTCTAAGGGTTTGGGTTAAGTTCTAAGGGTTTGGGAAGTGCTCTAAGAAGCTCGGAGGGTACGCCTTCCTCGAAGTGTAAGTTAATTGGGCCTTGGGCCAAATTTGGGTGTCTACAGATGCCCCTCTTTGGTATTTGATCACTAATGCTCACATACCCCTCTTTGATATTCGAAGAGGACCAAGGCACGTTAACTAGTCCACCGTCTTTAAAGCAAACCTCAAACATCAAATGGTAACATGGTGAGTATACGAAAGCCCTATATGTCAGGAAAAATCATCCATTCCTCAAGGCTATCGGTCCCTAAGCGCTTAGCGACATTACTAGGCATGGCCGAGAAGGTGCGAGTTGCAGAAACCCAATGTGTTGGGAAAAATGCCCGCTCCTCAATATGATTGGTGAGGTGTGATGTTTGAGTTCTATTTTGAATAAGGCAGCCCCGTAAGCAGGAGGGTGATTGACCTATACTTCAAGATGGGCGTAAGGCAAATGACGTGAAGATCCACAACTTGTGCCCAACCTTATGAGGCATTGATTGCCCCATTTAATTGGTCACAGGTGCCCCTGCACGAGGTAGGGTTCAAGATTTTTGAGTGAACCCATCGATCTCGAGGTTAATTTAACATAACTACCCGAGCGGAGCGAAAATTTATCTCGCAACACCTTTTGGGAGTGAGTGCCATTTTTAACCCACATTGTTTTTACTATTTTATGTTTTTATGTTTATATTTTTTTGTATTTTTTTGTTTTTTTTTTAGGATGTTTGTTCAAGGTTTTTGAGCGTGTTCATTGACCTTAAAAAATTTTATTTTAGCACTATTTCCCTAGCGGATCAAATGAAGGTTGATGTGCTTTTTGGGAACATGTGCAATGTTTGGTCAAGCCAATAAATCTATCTGCTGGGCCAGACCCGAATGAAACAAAGCCAATAAGGGGCCAAAATAAGCCTAGCGTGTGTGTTAGACATGCTAGGCCAACCCGGGGGAGAATTAAGCTTAGCGTGTGTAATACACATGATAGGCCAAAATTGGGGAATTTATGCCTAGCGCGACCAGAGACCTGAAGAGGCTCATAATTCAAACCTCTTGTCTCTTCCTCTCATCAAACCGAAAACGAGAGCCCTACTTTGTGTCCCAAATATCCGATCCAAACCTTGGCTTCGTGCCGGTATCATTATCACCAGTCGAACTCCTATTCTGAGTCGGATCTAGGGTTCCAATCTTCACTAAGGTAATCATTTAAAAAACCCTTTTCATTTGAATCTTTTGATTTTATGGCAATGTGGCTAGGGTTCTTGCATCTAGATGATAAAAGGGGTGCTTATTTCTTGCAAATGTGATCTTTTGTGATCCCTATGGTGCTTTTCTGTGCATTTTTGTAGGAATTTTGGTGCAAACTTGGGTGATTTATGCCCCCTTTCTTGGATTTTCTTTTTTTCTTTTTGATTTTTATTTTATCAATGCATTAGGGCCTCTGTGGTTAGGGTTCTTGCATCTATATGATAAAAGGGGTGTTTATTTCTTGAATTTCTTTTGATTTTATGCCAATGTGGTTAGGGTTCTTGCATCTAGATGACAAAAGGGGTGTTTATTTCTTGCAAATGTGATATGGTGCTTTTGTGTGCATTTTGTTAGGGATTTTGGTGAAAACTTGGGTGATTTATGCCCCCTTTTTTTGGATTTTCTTTTTTCCTGTTTGATTTTTATTTTATCAATGCATTAGGACCTCTGTATCTAGGGACAAAATGGATTTTTTCATGGAAGCAAATACCTTTGATTGATTAGCGATGTTTGGGACGGATTTCGGCAATAGTTTGGTTGATTTGTACCCGTTGCCCCTCTTTCTTTTTGATAAATGGAAGGGAAAAAGTGTATGTGGCCAAGAATCACTGATTTTTCTCGATAAAGAGAGATTATTATTATTTTTGTTGTTTTGTTGTTTAGTGTTGTTTTTTTTTTTTGAAATGATGGGACGCATCTCCCCTCTTCTTTTTTTTATTTTTCTTGGATATTTTGGCATGGATGAGGCATACTTACCTTAGTACGGTTTCATGTTTCCTAAACAAGCATTGGATTTCCTCTTGCTCATCATCCCTTAACATTTGGTGGTGTATCTATTTTCTGGATGGAGCATAACCAGCCAAGTGATGAGGACTAGGCTCACGGGGGGAGCCTTGATGTGATCTTTGGTATTCGGGGTGAGTGTCATATCCAGGTTCAACGCTCCTCTCGTGTCTGGTACGAGATGCAAGGCGAGGCGGCCTACAGTGGGTTGCTCCATCAGCAATGCACCCACATTTAAAATTTTGGGATTGCTAGTTAGGTAAAGAGAAGAGTTCTATGGTTGCTTCCCTTTGTTGTTTTTTCTTTCTTCATGCTCCTTTGTTCTAGGATTTGACATCCTCCACTCTTTTGATGCAACCCCTGCCCCAGATCATGTTCTGTGGGGGGTGGTTTCACCTTCAACACTTTTATGCCCACCTCCCCTATGTTGTGAGGTTTTCCCTAGCCCAGGCCGGTTTTGGAGACTTCCTATCCTGCCCTACCATGCGAGGTGACTCGGCCTACATGAAGGCCTTGGTGGAGAGGTTTCATCCGGAGACGATGACCTTTCATATGTCTGTAGCTGAGATGACCATTACTCTTATGGATTGGTCTATGATTATGGGGATTGCGACAAGAGGGGTGCCAGTGGTCTATCCTCGCATCCTTGATCATGAGGAGGTGACTCGACTAATTGGGTCCTACCCTTCCTCCAACAACATGACCGGCTCTCAAGTCAAGTTGTCCTGGATGGAGAGTCTGTTTAAGGCCGACCAACTGGTTGATCTACACCAGCTCGATATGGATGTCATCGTCAAGCCTGAGCGCGCTCTAATGCTGGCTCGCATCTCCCTTCTCTATGTTCTGGGTAAGACCATTCTTGCTAATGCCAGTGGGGGTTGTGTCGCACTATCCCTACTTTGTTTGATGGAGGACTAGGCAGACGTGCATCATTTTGATTAGGGTGGTGTTGGGTACGCGGTGCTGATAGACAGCCTAGCCAGAGCCTCGATTAAGGAGGTTGCTTCTGTCTTCAGTTTTTGGCCCATGGTTGAGGTAACCCATTTGGTTTTGCCCTAATTGGGTCCTACCCTTCCTCCAACAACATGATCGGCTCTCAAGTTAAGTTGTCCTGGATGGAGAGTCTGTTTGAGGCCGACCAGCTGGTTGATCTACACCAGCTTGATATGGATGTCATCGTCAAGCCTGAGCGCGCTCTGATGCTGGCTCGCATCTCCCTTCTCTATGTTCTGGGTAAGACCATTCTTGCTAATGCCAGTGGGGGTTGTGTCGCACTATCCCTACTTTGTTTGATGGAGGACTAGGCAGACGTGCATCATTTTGATTAGGGTGGTGTTGGAGTGCAGCGGTCGATGACGACTGGCGAGCCTCGATTAGGAGGTTGTTCATCCTCGGTTTTAGCCCATGGTTGAGGTAACCCATTTGGTTTTGCACTTCTTGGTTTGTCATTTCTGGCATTCATTCATTTTTTGATATGTTCCTTGCTTGTCCATCTTTTCAGATTTGGAGGTACCTGCACTTCCAACCTGGCCACCCCCTGCTCTTTTCTGATGAGTACACCTACCCCCTCATGAGCTTCTGGCACACTGACCATCGCCGGGAGTCGGGGATGAAGCACTTGGAACTAGGCCTGAGGTCTCAGTTCGACTTGATGATCCTTGAGCAGGTTTGAATGTCTCTTTTCTTTATCTATTAGACCTTTGAGTTTATGATTATATTTGACTAAGCAACAGGCTTTCTCTTTTGTGCAGATTATATTTGAACTGTACGTCGGCTCCCCTTTTCTAGACTGTGTTGCTGTAGGGCAGTCACGGCTATTCGTAGACTACCATGTTCTCTTTTTCTACGGTGCTTGGGTCTGAGTCTACTAACTGGGGGAGAGGGTCGTGCACATGTTTTGAGATTTTTCCTTTGTGTCGTTGGGTCCTCACGAGGATGTTATGGCACCAGGGGGTATGATCGAGGAGCTCTCCGGGAGACTCATCCATCATGGGACTCCTGTCGACGACCTTTTCCAGTATGGGGGTACCATCAGTGGTATGAGTCTCTCCCTTATTAGATCCTACTTCCACGCTTCATTCCAGGTGGCAGCTTTTTAGCATTCAGAGGGCCACGAAGCTAGGTACTTTCTCTTAACCTTCCATTGCTTGTCAGTTCATCTTCTTGATTCGCTAGGGTAGTGCTTTGCAAATTGATTTTCTTCCTCTCTTTTCCTTTTTCAATTTGAGGCAGTGGGACCCGATGAGGGTGCAGAGGTAGGACCTTCTGAGGGGGCAGGTGCAAGACCCTCGGCTACTTCCGGTGTAGGGCCTTTAGGGATGTCTCTAGGTTGTGTGCTGATGTGGCTGAGCGTGCCCATCTTTCTGATGAGGCAGTTATAGTATCGCCCCCGAGCTGATCCCAAGGGTGAGTTCCCCTTTTTTAGGGTTATGCATGCCCTTCTTTATCTTTTTTAGTTTATTGATGTCTCCATTCTTCCACCTTTGTAGGTTTATGAGTCAGTCGTTGAGCAGGCAGATTACTACCATCACATCACTGACCTTCGGGAGGCTGAAGTAGTGAGTATGATGTTGGGTTGTCCCTTCTTCATTTTATAGGTTTATTCTTTCCCCTAATTGATCCTTCTGATGTGATGCTTTCAGTGTGCTCGGGAGAAGGAATCACATTCACTACTTAGCCAGCTGTCCCAGGTGTGGTTCCGTGTGGGTGATACCCGGACATTTCAAAGGACTAAGCACTCGCGGAAGAGGGACTCTCAAGGACCTGGAGCATGATTGGAGGCCACCCCTATTGCTTTTTTCATTTTATGAACATTTGACCTTTGAGTATTTGGAACAATTTATAGTAGCACTGTGACTACTTGGTGCACTCTGGATATTTGATGTTATTTTGAATTTTGAATGGGCTTCTTTGTTTTTCTTCCTTCATCGCTATTTCCTGTTTTGGATGTGCCCTGCTTGCCTGAAACATGAAAGATAGGTTAGATGGCTTTGTGAAACTATAATTATGCCTCGTACTCTTCTGCAGGATAGCCATGAGTTTGGCAAAAATGGGGGGAATGGCCCTTAATTTATGTATCGGCTGAAATGGCCAGGGTCTATACACTTCTCTTTTGTTTGTTGTGAGCATGGTTCCTGTAAAAGGAGAGTGTAAAATAGGTTAAATGGTAAACTCAGGGGTCCTAGCTCATGGCCTGGGGTGTTAAAAAAGATAAGTTGGTCTATTGTATGTAGGTAGATTGTTCCTAGGGAATGGGAATATAGATCTTCCCCTTTTTTCCCCCTCTCTTTTTTTCTTCTTCTTCCTTCTTTTTTGTCTAGCATGTCTATTACACACGTTAGGCATTTCTGTGCCTTTTTTGGCCTAGCGTGTGTAATAGACACGCTAGGCATTTATTTAGGATTTTTGGCCTAGAGTGTGAAATAGACATGCTAGGCATATTCTAGGGCATTTTGAACTACTGTGTCTATTACACACGCTAGGCATCTCTGAGCGGTGGCGGGCCTATAAGGTCCGAGAAAGCGCTCCTTTTTCTCTATTCTAAGTTGGGTTTTGAATTTTGCTCCAAATTTTTTTGCCCTTTCTTCCCGATGGTGCGTCCATTGTCCTACATTGAATCGTGATTCCTTTAAATGACTTTGTATGACCATGGACCCATTTCATGGCCCCGCCCCTCCAGGTGGGTTTGGGACCTCTATACTTCCCACTTTTGGTGTGGGGCCCAATTTTCTGAAGAGATGGCTTGATAGCATGAATGAAAGCAAACATGTAGGTTTGGATCAACTCGGGTTGGTCCATCTCTCATCTTTCCTTGATGTTCCACTATTTTTGGAGCTCATTCATGCGGCGGTTTCGCATTGGGCTGTGGAAACCCATGTCTTCCACTTTGGGACTCGTGAGCTAACTCCAACACTTGAAGATCTCTCCATTTTATTGGGTTTGAGGATGCATCGAGGCCTTGCTAAGGTGGTACAAAAGTTGAGTTATGCGAAGGTCGTCCACACGACTATAGGCTTGAAAAAGGATGATTATTAAAAAAGCCTTGCCGGAGGGCCCACTAGGTGTTCGATGAAATTCTTGAGAGAACTTTTTGGTGATGAAAGTTTGTGAAAATTGCCAGTCAAGAATATTCATAACGTGACAGATTTCGCTCTTTGCCTTCTCTCAGAGGTCCTTGTTTACACCGAGGGAAGAGCTTCTCTCTCGCGCTCTGTAACATACTAGTGGAGCTTGAAGGGGACATTGTGTGATGCATTTAGTATTGGCTGAGCTTTATCACTGTCTTGATGCCTTTGCCATGGGCAAGGTGGAGTGCTTTTGGGGATGCCCTGTTCTACTTTAGGTTTGGCGTGGGGAGCATCTTGTCATCTTGGGGGTCCGTGTCCCACCTTTATGTTGTCTGGGGAGAGGTGGCTCGTTGCTTTTTCGGCTGATGCTCCAAGTTGCCACAAGGGAATATACATGAGTTGCGCCTTTGACTGACTGCGGCCGAGTTGGTATGGAGACTTCCATGTCATGATAGGACCTTCCCGATAGTTCGATCTAGAGACCACGAGCGTATCACCCTTCTTGGCTTGAGTGGCAGTATCTATTACTTTCCATCTCGAGTGCTGTGTCAGTTTGGCTATACTCAGTAGGTGCCTTGTGCAACAAAACTACCCCTATGCACCTTGATTTTCTCTCGAGGGTCCTTTGGAGATCTGGATAGGATAGCTGCTCTTTGGGAAATGCATCAGTCGATGCATATGTGCAAGCTGGAGCAAGGGAATTTGATTTTGACTTCTTCAGCGTATGAGGCTTGGCTACTATTTGAGAGGCCTTCTTGTCATTGCTTGGACCAGGCAGAGAGCAATGATGTAAGGGGGCCTTGGCTGAGGAAAGAGTCGGTGCTTCGACCCAGATTTAGTTGCCGATAGATGAGAGGCAAGTCCTGCACAAGCGACTAGAGAAAGGGTAGGTCAGAGCTGATGTTGTAGAGAAGAGAGCCGGTGTTGCAGACTGTGAGGTCCTTCGCCTGGAAGGAGCTCTGAGTGATGCTCTTGGTCCTACTAATGCTTCTCAGAAGCAATATAGGGACCTTTATGGTCGCTGGATGACTGATCAGAATGCTCGTGAGGATGCTTTACATGCAAAGATTCGTGTCTTGAAGCATGAGTTGGGTCATTGACTTGTCCTGCACATATGTTTTGCATAGATAAAAACACCATAGGAAGGGGCATAAGAACCCCTGATAGATATCTTTTTGGTATATATATATATATTATTATTTTTTTCTCTCTTTTCATTCTCTCTTTTTGTAAAGGTAAAGAGTTGGGTACCACACCGATTATCTTTTTGAGATGTGGCACGAGTAAAGTGTAATGATGAAAATGGAAATCTATTATCTTTTTCTTGTTTTCTTTTTATGTATAAAAAAGAAAAAGGGAAGTCTTTTATCTTATATAAGTATCTTTTCTTCTATCTCTCTCTCTTTTTGTTTGATGCCTTGAATGTGAGGTAAAGTAACAGGTCCCATTTTGAGCATAGTCAAACCCGAGTGAGTTTTAGAACCTTTACCAAGGTCAGAATATCCATCCCTTTAGATTGAATCAACCTTGTATCCTTACCTTGGGTCATGCATTTGACGATGCGGTCTGAGGGATCTACTGATCAAGACCTAATTTGAGTGAACATGAGGAGCCCAGTTGGCAACCAGATAATCGAGAATGTAACCAAGGGAGTAACTGAAGATTTTCTTCTTTCTTTTTCTTTTCTCTTTTTTGTTAACCCTTTTTTACTGACAGTGCCCAAAATGGGTTTTTGCCATGCCTGTTATCATCCCCTTTTTTACCCGTAGCGCCCCTTCGAGTTTTCACTACGTCCATGGGTATGCATTTTTACCCAGGCGCCTTTTCAGGTTTTCACCTGGTCTGCACAAGCTGGCTGTTTTAACTCGTGGTGCCCCTTTGGTTTTCACCATGTCCATTTTGCTTTGATCTTGTATATTCTTTATTTTTTTCTTCTTTATCAAAGGCCATGATATGGACGTCGACTCCGTCATAGTCGGTTGGATGGAGTTCTTTCGTTGTCTCATAGCTTGGCTTGTGCTGACTTAATGGATACTATGACTGCTTGTAGACCTTAAAGAGGGATTTCTTCAGGGATGTATCTTGGCCATGGGTTTGGAAGGGATAGGTTGAAAATTTTAAAGGTATTATCAGGTCTAAAAGGTTTCTTTGATTGGGTTCCTGCTATCGTAATACACTTCTTTCTTTGATTGGGATGTACCTTGTGTCACACCCAGGCCAATTAACTTTTGCATGTGCATGCAACAGTCAGTTTCCATGGTGGTCTAGAAATACCCTTGCCGTAGGATCTTCTTAGTGAGCATGTGCCCATTGACGTGGACCCCGCATACTCTTTCATGGATCTCTCTCATGATGTTGGCTGCCTCACCTTCAGTTAGGCATCTGAGCAGGATGTTATTATATGATCACTTGTAGAGGCACTCGCCACAGATGACACAATTCACTGCTAAATGTTGGATGGTCCGCCTGCCCGCCTTGGACGTATCTTCAGGGACAACTCAAGTTTTGAGGAATTCTTGATATTTGAGAACCATGGAAGCTCATCATCTAGCTTTTTAGATCCCTCAATCTAGAGGCCGAAGGCAGGCTCATTCCTCTTATCGACCATGGTTGGCTTCATCTCGACTCCATATGGAATTTTGACCATCGATGCCAAAGTTGCAAGTGCATTAGCAAAGCAATTTCTTGATCGCGGGACATAGGAGAAGGTAACATCATCGAAGCACACGATCATATCTTCCAGGTGTTCATAGTACGGGATCAGCTTCTCATCCTTTATCTTCCAGTCTCCGTTGGTTTGGCAAATGATCAGCTGTGAGTTGCTAAACACCCTGAGATGAGTTACATTCAAGTCTAAGGCTACTTGTAGACCTGCTACGCAGGCTTCATAATCAGCCATATTGTTAGTGTAGGGGAAGCTAAGCTAGATGGAGATTGGTATATGAGATCCTTTTGGCGAGATCAGAATAATGCCAACTCCTTGACCTTCGACATTTGCTGCCCCGTTGAAGTGCATTACCTAGGACTCCTTTATCCCTTCTGCATCATCCTCTATCACAAACAAGATGTCTTCATTTGGGAATTTAGTTCTCAAAGGCTCATAGTTAGATAAGGGATTCTCAGCCAGATGATCGGCTAGTGCTTGCCCCTTTATTGACTTCTGAGTGACATACGTGATGTCAAATTCAGATAAGAGAAGTTGCTAGGGTGCAGTTCGGTCAGTGAGGGTCAGCTTTTCGAACAAGTACTTTAACTGATTCATTCCTGCCAGGAGTAGATTCAGATAGTAAGTAGTGGCAGAGCCTTTGTGTAGCCCATACGAGAGCCAGGCATGCTTTCTCCAGATGAGAATAGCGTATTTCATAATAGGTGAATTTCTTACTCAGGTAGTAAATGGCATGCTCTCTTCTCCCTGTTTCATCATGTTGCCCTAGGACGCATCCTATCAAAACTTTCGTCATGGAGAGGTACATTAATAGCGGTATCTCGAGTACTAGTGATACCAACACTGGCAAGTTGAGAAGGTAGCTCTTGATCTTGTCGAATGTTGTTGGACAGTCGTCGTTCCATTCAACGAGTGAATCTTTTCTTAGTAGCTTGATGATCGGTGTGCAGATAGGAGTTAGCTATGCAATGAACCAACTGATGTACTATATCCTGCACAAGAAACCTCTGACCTCTTTCTCTGTAGATGGCGGTGGCATTTCGACAAAGATTTTACTTTGATCGGGTCAACCTCGATGCCTCTTCTGCTGATGATGAAGCATACTAGTTTTCCTGACATGGCATCGAGTGCGCATTTATGAGGGTTCAAGCGCAACCTGTATTTTCTCAGCCTCTCAAATAGCTTTTGGAGGCTTATCAGATGATCACCTCTCTCTGGTGACTTGACGATCATGTCATCAACGTACTCCTTAATTTATCAGTGCATCATGTTGTGGAAGAGTGTTGTCGTTGCCCCAACATTCTTCAACCCGAATGACATGACTCAGTAAAAGAATGTTCCCTAAGGAGTAATGAACGTTGTTTTCTATTAGTCTACCTTAGCTATTTTGATTTGATTGTACCTGAAGAATCCGTCCATAAGTGAGAGCATCCCATGCTTGACAGTGTTATCGGCCAAGATGTCGATGTGTGGCGAAGGGAAGTCATCTTTTGGGCTCGCCTTGTTTAGGTTTCTGAAGTCGATGCACATGCAAACCTTACCATCTTTCTTTGGTACAAGAATGATATTTGCCATCTTTCTTTGGCCTGACGCATCTCAACTTTTGCTTGACCAGCTTAACATATGGATATAACGACAGCTCATGTTCGACCAAATCAGTATCCAAACTAAGCATATCCCCATATGACCATGCGAAGATGTCTTGGAATGACTGAAGGAAATCAATCATGGTTTTTCTTTCCATGGGTGATAGCGACGTTCTGATCTTGGTGATTCTAAGAACCTCCTTTATAACAAGGTTTATGTCCATTGTTTCTTCAACGATTGGGGTAGGGCCATGCTCAAAATTAAAAAATTTGTCCAGGAGCTCATGGGGTGCTCCTCGTTCAGCCTCGTGACTCCTACCTCTTCTTGTATTTCTATAGGAAAGGGGTCGATTTCACATGGGACAGGTTCTTCTATTAAGGCATCATTTTCTTTGATTTTCTCATGAATTTTGAAAGACAATATTTTTTAATTTTACATTTTTTCTATTTTTTTAGGATTTTTATTTTCTTCGAAGATGGGCCCTTGGTGTTACCTGCTAAGGGCTAATATCACTTTTTATAGCTTGTTGTTTTTTGGAAAGCTGGTGCCTATTTACAACCTTTTGATGCTTCTAAAGTTAGGGGCACTGAAGCCTAATTCCTCACCTGAGGTATCGCACCTTTACTAGCTTTGATGGAGAAGGCTGATTGAGATGGCTTTTGGGAGTCAGCCTCCATCATGCTAATCATGAGCTCGTCCGGAACCCAATCCTTAAACGTCAACATGGGTTTGTGATGGTTTATGGTAGGGGGCATTGATGGGGATGCCTCTTCCTCGAAGAGGGACAAGGATGCTAGGTCTATTTCCAGATCGAGGGGGATGATTTGGGGATTGGTTGCGTGGATAGCAGCTATCAGTTTGTATAGGGTCAGCTGTGTCCCTCCATTTTGATCTATTTTTATGATCCCTGTAATCACGAATGTATTCTGGATATGAGGCCACGATCGGGGTGCGTCTTCTAGGTCTAGTCCCTAGGCTTTGGCTGTAGTAATGGTTCGAGCCTTCTTCGTGTCTTCAGCAATATGTGACACATCCAACACTTTGAGGTTTTTGATGTTGTGTGTGACCTTTTTTCCTTCCTCTTGTCCCTCACCCAAAATGGTGATGATCTTTTGCTCTGAAATGAATCTTAGCTTCTGGTGTAAAGTCGAAGGTATGACCCCTACTTCGTGTAGCCTCAGACGACCTAGAGCAGGTTAAAGGTGAATTTGATATCCATAACTTGGAATGGGATGGTGAAGGTCATTTGCCCAATGATGAGCTCAAGATCGACTTCTCCAATTATTTCTCTTCTTGTGTTATAAAATCTCCTGGCACTCGTTCTAGCTGGCCTAAATGTTGAGGGATCCACCCCTATCTTAGTTGCAGTTCTTAGGGGGCATACATTCAAGGCCAATCTATTTTCTATTAGTACTAATGGAATCCCCAAATTCCCTACTTCCACCATGATGTTGAGGGGTTTGGAATGATTGCTCCCCTCATTCGGAAGATCAACATCTGAAAAAGAGATGGTGTTGGGAGCCAATACCTTCCCAATTATTTGTCCCATTTCATTCGGGGTCACTTGGATGGATACATGGGCATCTTTCAGTGCTCCCATAAGAGCTTGGAAGTGATGCAGGGAAGTCATTAAGAGGTCCCAAACGATGATGTGGGTTGGCATTCTCTTCAACTGTGTTTCCAGTATGTGCTCTCTGCTCATTTTTTTGAAAGGGTGCACTGCGGCAGGTTCTTTCCCTTCATCTGTCCGGGCTGGTACCGCTACCTTTGGTTGTCTAGAGATTCTTCCTGACCGAGTAACAAAATCAATTGCCCCCCTGCTATTGCTTGTATTGACGTCCGTCTGATCATAACTAAGTGGGACTTGATGGGAATCGTAGGTTAGCTCCAGGATCTAGAATGGAGTGGAAGCAAGCCTCGGAGGTGCATGAAATGGTGGATTGGGATGGGTGGATAACACTTGGTTAACTTTTGCTAGAGGTGGAGAGGTCGGAGGAGTGGTGAACATGGGTTAAATGGGATCTACGGGAGTTGGAGATGACTGCATCAGTGATATTATGGCATGGGGAGGCCAATGGTAGCCGAACGATGCTAGGGGGAGTACAGGGCATCAAATAAGTGGAAGGGATGGGTGTTTGATATGGAGATAAGTCGGGTTGGACATAACTGGTGGGAGCTAGAATCAGAAAGTACACCCTTAATGCTAAGGGCTCTTCTTGGGGTGATGAATTGGGGAAGTTGTCAGCCAAATTTAAAGGCTCGATTACTCTTATACTTTCATTCCCCTGACCCCCTACTATGGTGCTATGAAGTTCTCTCTATTACTGATATACTCAGAAGGGTCAAATTCTTCACCATCTTCGTCAATCATGTTGGTAGTGGGTCTTGGGCCCATTCCTCTTCGTGGATGTGGTGGTAAGAGAACCTGATGTATGTTGGCATGCTGGTTTGCCTGGGGAAGTGCTGGTGGAATGATTTTACAACCTTCTATCAAATCTTGTATTGCATGCTTTAAGGGAAAGCATCGATCAGTCGGGTGGCCCGGTCCTTGATGGAAATTATAGTAAGTATTGGGGTCATAATTTCTGGGGATAGGGTTTGGTGGTGGGCGTGGTTGGAGAGGCGTAACCAGACCCTTCTCGACCAATAGCAGTAAAAGGATGCTTAAGGATTGTCCCAATGGTGTAAAGACTCGATCGAATCGGGCACTTCTTTATTCCAGGGTTATCTGTGCCCCTTGCCCATTACCTATTCTCTGCATCGATTCGCTTTGTGTTGGAGCCGGTTGTGCTGCCTTGAACTAGAAGTGAACGATATTGGAGTTGGGCCGTGTATCTACCATTTCATTATCAATCCCGATTCTCCTCTCATTCCTCTACTCGATAAACTTTTGGACCCCACTGTTCATGATTTTATTTAATAGCCCTTCTCTTATTGCGTCCTCCCAAAGATTGGCGTTCCTTACCAAATCAGCAAAGCTAGACTGCTGTTGGTATACTAAGAAGTTTGAGATGACTGGCAGAGTGTTTTTCGAGATCATCTTGATTTGCTCATCATCAGGTATTCTGTTCCTCACTTGAGCTGCCAAGGCTCTCCGTCGTCCAAGGTAATCACTGAATGCTTCGTCAGACTTCTGCTTTAGTTGGGCCAGATCTGACTTGTAGGGTTCACTATCTATGTTGTTGACATACTACTCTTTGAATAGGTGGGCCAGATATTTCCAGTTTTTAATCATGGATGGTTCAAAGGAGGAGAACCATCTCAAAGCTGGGCCGGGAAGGCTCTTCTGGAACACTTTGATAAGGAGTCGTTCGTCTCTGCTATACTGGCACATGTCCCGATAGTAGGACTTAAGGTGCGCAATGGGGTTGTCCATGCCATTGTATTTGTCAAAGGTTGGCATCTTGAATTTTTGGGGCAAAGGAACTTTCTCAAAGAGGCATAGGTCAGAAAAGTCCGTGGCATGGATTTCAGCTCCACCCATCTTCATCAACTCTTTCTGGAAATTTTCCATTTATTCTTTTAATAGCTTTGACTCCCTGGTTAGTGGGGCTGGCCCTTTTCCAGGCTGCCTCCATTCACTTTGGACTGCCTGCGGGTTGGTCTGCCTAGGATGTGGGGGGATGAAATTGGCAAATGCCCCCATATATGCCCCACCATTTTGGGCTTCATCCTCCTCACATTGATTGTTGGTATCAATAATAATTGGGGGAGGAGTGGGATTGATGGGATTTTGGAAGGTTTGGGCGGGTGGCTGATGAGGCATTTGTATGTGGGGAAAACTTTGCTGAGTGTTTTGGGGGGTAAATGGGTGGGTAATAGAGGGTTTTGCATGAGGGCCTGGTGAGGCCATTGTGCTTGGTGAGGATTTTGACGGCTGGGTTGGGAGGTAAGAGGATGAGTGAATTGGGGATGGTTGATGGTATGGGATGGTTCTCCGTATTAGGTTGGGTTTGAGAGATGTGGATAAATGGGGCCCATGTCGAGTTGAGGGATTGAATGAGATGGGTGTATTATCTGAGGCGGAATGGGGGCCTACTGGGCATAGGTGAAGGTTGGATATTGGGGCAATGATGAAGGTGCAAATGAGGCTCCCGAGTTTGGGCCTTGATGGGCTTGGGTATAGGACATTGGGCCTTGATGAGTTTGATCCTAGGGTATTGGGCTTTGATGGGCTTGGGCCTGGGGTATTAGGCTTTGATGGGCTTTGGACTGAGGGATTGGGCCTTGATGGGCTTGGGTATAGGGTGTTGGGGCTTGATTGGCTTGAGCTTAAGGTATAGGGTGTTGGGCCTTGATGGGCTTGTGGTTGGGTATTGGGCCTTTGAGGCCCGCTTGGATATGGTTGATGGGAGCCTTGGATGGTATGGACAATGGGTGGTTGATTAAGATTTTGGGGGAATGAGGTATATAGATTTTGGTATATGGGATGGGTTTGGAGGTGTTTGGGATGTATGAGGGAGGCTTTGAGAGGCCTTCCACATGGTGTAAGCCCTAACCATGTCATCCATCATGGCCATGGGATCGGGTGTGGGGGTGGATGTAGATGGTCGATCTTATGAGGGGAGGGTGTGGGGAAAATTGGGCATGACCCGGGGAGATGGGAGAGGAAAGTTGGACATGGTTTGGATAAATGAGGGAAAATTGGGCATGGTGGATGGGTGAGGAAAATTGGTCATGACTTGAGTAGATGGAGAGATATGTGATGGAATTGGATTTGAGGGAAAGTGTGGAATGGATATGGGAGAATGGGGCATTGCTTGGGTGTATGTGGAAAAATGGGGGTTGTTTAGATTGAATGTGGAGGAAAAATGGGGCATATCAGGATTAGGTGTGGGGAAATTTGGGGTATTTTGGTTTGATGTGGAAGGATTGGGGATGCTTTGAGTTGAGGTGGAGAGAAATTGGGGTACATGTTGGATGGATGTGGAAGGTGAATTTAAAGTGGATATGGGGGGAAAAAGGGTTGGATTTTGAGGGAATGCGGAGGATGTGGATGGAAATATGGATGCGTCGAAGTGTCCGGTGACGGTAAATAAGGGTTGGGTGAGCGGAATGGAGATAGGAATCTCCTCCAATTGGGAATGTAATGGGGAAGGTGGAGGGGATGAATCGGGGTCGACGTAGGTTTATCAACCGCACAAGTCATGGTTTGGTGGGGAGTCGGGTACGGGTTCCTTGGGTGAGGACCAAAAACCCGTCTTCTCCTTCCCCTACGGGATGATGAAGGGTAAGGCGATGTTGTTGTTTCGACACCACAAGATCCCTTTTTTGGGTTTTGATTTTTTTCTTGATTGATTTTTTTTGGTTTTATTTATTTTTTGAATGACAAGACAAAAATCTCTCCCTTGATTAAGGTGATGCTTTATCCGAGGCACTGGGGAACTCCCTTTTCGGGTGGCATCCACACCTCCTATGCTTCCCACGGCAGGACTCCAATATATTTCAGAAGAATCAAAGAGAATCCTTTATCTATGTGAAGGCACGGATATTCGGGGAATGACTCGATCCCTCGGAGGAGTCAATAAGAGGGATGACCGCTTTTGACTATCAAGGGCGTTTTGGGTGTCGAAAGGTGTGGGAACAATCGGGAGTGTGAATATCATTAAGCGGGGGGCTTGGGAAGGGTGAAAAGGGCCTCAGATTTGGGCTGCTTAGTCCCAGAATAGTCTAGTGTATATATTATATACACTAGGCTGAAAATCCTGGAGATTTGGCTTAGCATGTGTATTACACATGCTAGGCTAAATTTATGGGATTTTGGCTTAGTGTGTGTATTAGACATGCTAGGCAAATTCTGGGGGTTTTTGGCTTAGCGTGTCTTTTACACACGCTAGGCTAAAAAGGTGTATATATATATGTATTTTGTCAGCAGTAGCAGGCCTAAAATTGGTCTATTTTTTTGGTTTTCTGGAAGCAGTGCTTTAGGGGATTATTTTTTCTTATTATTTCGGGTCCCTCCTCACCGTACCTAGGGATACAAGGCCGCTTTCGGGACGACTAACGCACTCCCCAAGGGTTTCGATAACCCTCCAGATACACCTTCGGCGCAAGCGCCTTCTCAGATACTGGATGCGGTGGTACTTTTCGGGATCATCACCACTAGGGGCTGCCGTCGTACTAAAAACTGAGACGTTTATATCACTGCCTAAATTCCCACCCTTTTGTAAAATCTACCCAACGTAAAAAATGAATTATGTTCCTTGTTGGTTCAATTTTAAAATCAGTTTTAAGGGAGTTTGCGTAATATTCAAAAACGGTCCCGTGCTGCCTTTACGAGCCTGCATCTATTGTTGGTATATGATAACGAAAAACGTAAAGGCTCAAGCAGGCCCACCAATCAGCTAAGGCGGTAAAATGTGCAAGTAAGCCCGCCAATCGGCTAAGGCGTGTAAATGACAAAAAAAAGGTAAATGCTCAAGTAAGACCGCAAAACGGCTAAGGCTTGTAAATGACTGAATCATAGGAGTAAGTATAAAAAGTACCAAATCGTAGGGGTAAGTATGCAAAAAAAGGACAAAAAAAAAATAAAAAAATCAAGGCCAAAACTTCAAGGAGAAGCTCTACATGCTCTCCCCAGTAGAGTTGCTATCTGTGCAACCGTGGATCCGTGTCAATTTGTAACGACGATGCTCTAGTGTGAAAAAATTTAGAGTTGCCACCCAAAGCTTTTGGTGTCTCGGGAAACCCAAATTAATATTGAAAGCACCGAAGTACCAAATATGACTCTGATTTATCGATTCACGTGAAAGGCTCTTGGGTAGGGGCTTCGGTTATCGATAAGGAAGGTGTTAGGCACCCGATCAACCCGCTCGTAAGCGGTCTCTACTTATGGCCTAACAAAAAGAGAAATAAAATATAAAACAACACTTCCTCCTGTCAGAAGGCATCCCGATCCTATTTAAGCCCCCCGCAATCACCATAATTTCGATGGCGTAACGGCTTAAATTCTAGGATAGAGGAAAAGCAAAGAAGGTAGAGTAATAGAGGGGAGAGCCAGAGCTCTCGGGCCCTTGTAGCACCACTGTAGACCTTCGCGTTGATGTGCTTCCAATGAGCTTCCGATGGAACTTTAGGGATAGAGAATGGTTCTAACTTCTAAGGCTTGGGAGCTATGAGGTAGGAGAAGAAGGCTAAGGCCTTGTTCTAGCTAAGGCTTAGGGATTGATGGAGGAAAATGGGAGCTAATAGGCAAACTAAAGTCTAGAATTTTCTGGTTTTAGTGCTAGAAAATGAAGAGGGAAACTCACTAATCTTTTCTCTCTTTTGGAAAAAATTTCAATCCGTTAATCAAAAAGGGGGGGTGGGAGCTCTCTATTTATAGAGAAATGGGTGGTTAAGGGGATACTTAAGGGCAAATGGGGTTTAGAAATTAGGTAATCCCAATCTAAGATAGGGTAGGCTACTAAATGTCAAAAGAGTAAAAAGAAGGCTAGTGGGGGGTGCAACAGTCCTACCAAAACGAACTCCAATGGATGAGGTGGTCAACAAGTCAAACTCCAATTTCAAATTTTGACCAAATTCCCAAACATCACTGTTCCTAAGCCTAGAGTATGTATTAGACACGCTAGGTGTAGGAACAGTGCTCCCTGAGAATCCTGGAGGTTCAGAACCTGTCGTGCAGTCCAAAGAAGCCAATTTTGCCTAGCGTGTCTTTTAGACACGCTAGGCTAAAATCTACCAAAATTGGCCTAGCATGTCTATTAGACATGCTAGGCAAATTTCCCGCAATTCTGCCCAATTTTCAAACTGCCACATCTTTCGGTATACAACTCGGATTAAGGCGATTCCTGGTTTGTTGAAAAGCTGAAAACATTATATTTCCAATGGTATAGGACTTGCTTCCAGCAAAGGTCTGTGAAAACTATGGCACACCTCTTTTCAACCACTGCCTATTAAGGTTTAAAACTGGTTTGGGAGGGGTTCTATTGGTTAGGGTTGATTCCTAAGGGTCAGGAATAGGCTTCTAAGGATTTGGGTTAATTTCTAAGGGTTTGGGAAGTGCTCTCAAAAGCTCAGAGGGTACGCCTTCCTCGAAGTGTAAGTTAATCTTGCCTTGGGCAAAATTTGGGGTCTTCAAGGACTATAAGTTAGAATAATTGCGAATAGGATAGTGCTACGACTACTCATGTCGTTAGATCGAAAGGTTTTGTAAATTGTAATACACCAATATATATGTTTGCGCTTAGCATGCTATACACTACACACCTCAACATTTTTCAGAAAAAAATAAAACTTAAGATACACATCTTACCATAAAAGACTCACATATATAATTGTGTGAATAATTACACAACCTTCGTGATTGCATAGTGTGGTAAGAGACTTGGTTTATAAGCAAGAGGTCTAGGGATCAAACCTTGCTAAGTGGAGTAAAATCTTATTTTTAGACTTTAGACTAAAAGCCTATACACCCACACTTGGTGTGTTGGCTCCACATGGGATGACCCCTAACAAGTTAGAAAAACGTTGAATACGGGGAGGCTAAATTAGAATCTCCCTAGATTTTCAAATTAGAAACCTATTAGGTTTTCTTCTAAGAATAGAAACTGGAGAAGAAACCTCCTCTTAGTTCTCTATAAAAGGAACTCCAACCCTTTAGTTTCTTATTCTTATTTTGCTCCATAAGAAAAATCCTAGCCTTCAACCCTTCTTCAAACCATTAAGGTATTTTTCCATAAGGCACCTTGATCAGCGTCATCCATATGAATGAGAAGAATAATAGTATGGCGTGGAACTTCAGAATTTCAAGCATAGCCACCGTAGTTCTCGAGTTAGGCTTCAAGAGGTAAACAATCACTGTCTAAATTCAAATCTGATCTCCTTAGTTTCAAACCTCATAATCAGTAGTTATAATTTCTAGTTCTTGTTCACTGAATCTTAGGAGACAACTATTTCCATTCGGTTTTGTTTATAAGCTTAGGAACGATCCAAACGATAAATGACCGATTGAATTTATGTTTAATCGATTGATTTCAAACTAGGTGAATTAGGGTTTGTTTCTCTAATCAATCGCACTATGGTTGCGAACGGCTGATTGATTTCCGTTCCAGAAATAAAAAACTCGAACTGTGAACTTCGGGGCATGACAGCTCGATGTGACAATACCCATAACTCGCTGTGGTATATATGGTTGCCCGCTACCATAAATGACAACTCGCTGTGGAGACGCCCACAACTCGCTGTCATTGAAAGAATACCGTCTTTGGATGGTCATAACTTTTGATAAAAAATTTTGATTTATCATTATAATATACCATTTTCGTGTGGCTTGAGATGATACATCCTATGGGCTTGGAAGCAGCCACAGCGCGTTATCATAAAAACCACAGCTCACTGTGAACATCGAGAACTGAGAACATTTTACAAGCACGACTTGTTGTCACACCACAATAGTGAGCTGTGACCACTACCACAGCTCGCCGTCACCTCATGACAGCGAGTTGTGAATACAGAAGAAGAAAGGAATGCTCCTTAAGTATATTGTAGAGAAGAGAATCAGACGTATCTCGGAGAAATTATCTTGCTCCTTTCCTTGCAAATTTGGAAATCAAGGTAGGGGAATTTCAATGCACAATTATATTTTAAACTTTGAATCATAGACTTTAATGATGAATTTGAACTGAATCTATGAACATTGAAATTGATTTCGAAACTTATTGGATCTTACTGCATTGAATATATGACACTATCTGAACATTCTGAATATCAAACCTTTGAAACTTTGAAAGTTCCTTGAATCTTATTGCATTTGAATAATTGAGACTATTTGAACTTTGAACCATTGAACTTTTGAACATCGAACTATTTGAATTTTGATTCTGGATTAGAATGAGAATTATTTTATGAATCATAGACATTGTACCTATGTATTAGAACTTTGCATGAGATTTAAAACATTTTATTTGAACCGAATCCTGTGCTTCGGTACTTTTGAACCATTTCGACGGCCCATAAACAGCCAAAGTATCCCTCACAATGCAAGGTCTAGAGCACTTAGAAAATTGTTCATTGAACGGTGATGGCAAGGAAGGGATTCCCATTAGTTATTGGAGACTCTAGTGCTATATTTGTGCTAGTGATATTTAAGTTATATTTTTAAGTCATCATGAAGTAAGAAGATTGCCTCTGAAATTTGATAATGAAATGATTTAATGAATACTCATATGAAACCTAAGAAATGATGCTATCGAATCCCATATGGAACTAGAACTCATAATATGTGCTTTTGAACCCATGATATTCCTAAATTTTATTTTTATCATTTAATTGCTTTTGAATTTGTCATCGAACTATGCATTGATCCGATAAGATGTAATTTGGCCTTGAACTTTCTTTATTGAGCTTAGACTATTAGCTCACCCTGATACTATGTGTCATAGGTACAGAAGTATTTCTTGATCTCTAGTTGGAAGAAGATCCAGACTTTGTACCGAAAGATGAAGCAGATCTTCCACCTGAGCAGTTTTATCCTTAGATTCCTTTGAAGACTTAAACTTTGTATAGTTTTAAGTGAACTTCTATGAGATGATTAAGATTATTTTTGGATGTTAAGTACCACTATTTGTGTGACGAATGGCCGTCACCAGTGGTTTTACTTTTGTTTACATTTTATTATGGACTTCAATGCAATGGTTTTAGTTTAGTGGTTTTCTTTCTATTGATACTAAAAGACCTCTGTATTTAGATTATGAATTATGATCTAGCGATCTAGAATTTTCATGTGTTTCAGCTGGGAAATTCAGGGTCGTTACAGTTGGTATCAAAGAAGTGGCTTTAGGTTCTATCAAAACATAGACCGGACTCTCACGATCTCTTCTAATTATACCTTTGTTCAATCGTGACAGGTCCTATGGTAGCTAATTGTAGATCAGAGACTACTAACACTGAGGGCCCCTCCAATGGAATGGGAGTTGCCACTGGTCCCAATGGCATACCACTAGGAGGAGGAAGTGACAACGGAAGAGTCAAGCGATACATGGAAACAATCGTAAATACTATGGCACAACAGACTACTCTACTAGCCACTAGACAACACCCCACCAAATTTCAAGAATTCAGAAGGATGAAACCTCCTAATTTTTATGGAAAGGGTGATCGAATAGCTTCAAAAGATTGGATCAACCAGATGGAGAAAATTTTATGTATAATGACTTGCACGAAAGATGAAAATGTGAGATGGGCTGCGTTTTTATTGAAAAATGATGTCGATCCCTGGTGGAAATCAATCCAGAGAATCCGAAATCAAACCCGAGTGAATGTTTCATGAACAAGGAACGAATTTTTAGAAAAGTTTAATGAAAAATATTTTCCAGCATCCGTCCGTGAACAATGAGAGATCGATTTTATTGCTCTCACACATTCAGGACTCTCGTCTTATGCCCCTCTTCATGTGGCTATAAACTTAATGAAAACAAAGAAATTTAAACGTGGGCTGAAATCTGCAATCCAAGAGAGGATCTCATTGTTTCAATTGATAACTTCTGCTGAGGTAATGGAGAAAGCATTAATTGCCGAACGCGACATAGAGAAAATGCACAAGAGAAGAGAGCAACAGAATAACAATAGAGCATATCGGACACAATCTTATGCCGACGATCCGGCAAACAAGAGGGAAAAATTCTTGACTTCAACACCTTCCCGTCCTATCCAGACTGCTTATTCAAAACCAGTTATGTCTGAACCTACATGGTCCTTCCGTACCACACTACCGGCTACCTCTAATGCATCAGTAGCACAATGAACTTCGTGTACTACGTCATCAGCACCGACCGAATCTTACCCACGATGTGGGAGACGACATAAGTTGGAAGATTTTAGATGGAGCACAGGTTCATGCTTCAATTGTGGCTAGAAGGAACATCTGATAAAGGATTGTCCTGAACCGAAGAAAGAGAAGACGACGTCGGCATCTACTTAGAAGCCCTCCCGACCTACAGTTCAGGGTCGTGCCTATGCCGTCTTAACACACAATACCCAAGCAACTAACAACGTAATCCAAGGTATAATTACATTGTCAAACTATCATGCTATTTTAAATTAACAAATATCCTTGGCATTTATTTTCAATTATAATATTGCATGAACACCACGACACCTTATATGTATACAACTAAATTACTTGCATGAAACTTAGGTACCTTACACATGTACCAGAGTTGTGATATCTGTCAACACAAGGCACGTGTATTGATAGACCCTGGATCTACGCGCTCCTTTGTGACTCCTCAATTCGTGACTGAATTGGGTATCATTCCTGAAACCTTGGACTTCATCCTATCAATATCAGTCCCTACAGGGAACTCAGTAGTCACAGACACTATCTGTCGATCGGTAATCATTCCGATTGAAGATCACGAGACATCAACCAACCTGATTATCTTAGATATGCAAGGATTTGACGTAATCCTTGGCATGGACTAGCTATCTACTCATCATGCAAATGTTTATTGCCATAGAAAGATAGTCACTTTCCCCCCCAAAAAGGGTAAGCCATTCAGATTTTATGGCACTAAGCTGACAATTGCACATTTTATATCCGCCATTTGAGCTGAACGTTTGATGAATAATGGATGGAGCGATTATCTCGCATTCGTACAAGACCAACGGGAAGAGAAGGTCACCACTAGCGATATTCCCATTGCATGTGAGTTTCTTTATGTGCTTCCTGAAGAGTTATCGAGTTTGCTGCCAGACAGAGAAGTCGAATTCCTAGTTGATTTAGCCTCAGGCACAGAACTAGTAGCCAAAGCTCCATATTGCATGGTACCGGCCGAATTAAAGGAATTGATGTCCTCATCCCAAGTATTGAATAAACACCACTTATAATCCCCATAATGGCACGCCCCCAGCCCTTGGCCTTGTACTCCTGGCGGTTCTCGCGCCCCGCACGTTCTGATCCACGAGCAGGGTTGGCACGGCATGCGCCATTCAAACTATTATAATTTTCATTTCTTTTAAAGAATTTTTTGATATTTACGGAAGCATTTTTCAGAAGCTTTTCTTTTCTTTTCCCATTTTCATTAACCTGATTGGGCTACTTTGATTTTCAAAATTCAAATATAAAAATAAATCCTACTTATCACAGAATTATAAGTAAGTCAATTGAAATGTAGTCCAAAAAGTTTAACTTTTAAAATAAATATTTACAAAGGCCCAATTACAAAGATACCTCTGTGAAATTCAAAAGTGCTAGACTAAATAAAACTCAAAAGAAAGGAGAAAGATCCACTAAAATCATCATGTGAATTGGTCACATGTGTGCAAGTGCTAGTAGCTCTATAGGCAAAATGGGCTCAAACTATTAACTCAATAGTGGCTCCTGTATCTCTCCTAGTCCTGCTCCCTTAGCTCTGAGTGGGTGGCTGCTGGCTAGCCTCTTGAATTTTTGGGTCATGAAATGACCGTAAGCGGTGAAGCTTAATAAAGTCTTAGTTGTTTTAAGTTATGGTTTCTAGTACAGCTAAATATAGCTAAGCTTATAGTTTATATTTAAGAGAAATTAGATTTTGATAATGTGCAAAGTGAGGTTTTACAAAAAGATGTGATATCAATAGACAAAATAGACATTTACAAGTAATATCAGGCAATAAGATTCTAAGCATCATACACAAATATAACATGAAAATTATCTATACAAGCAATATTTAATTTCAGCTACTACCATTGTTATGAAAGAAGACAACATGCTATATAACCTTTCAGATTAACAAGAATTATAATATTATGAGATTTACAAGGTTTACAAGGTTTACTAATAAAGTTATTAATTTATTGGTTTTTTGAGTGTTTTTATTATTCAATCATTTATTAGTTTAATTGTTAATCAACAAAATTATTTATTTAGTGTCTTTCAAATTAATTCAGTGCGATACTAAACACCAACCATGGTTCGCTATCAATATTCAATTATCAATGTCGTGCAAACAAAGGCTGACACTCTTCGTCATTTAGTCATTCAAGATAGAGATCAATTAATGACCCTGCTAGTTTAAAGAGATAAATCCTCAACTAATATTTTAAAACTCATTAGAATTTGAGATGCTCATAACGAGCCTGTTCGCAAGAACAGTGATTAGCTATATTATTGGTACGCTTTTTCTGGGTTCCTCTAGGTCCTTGGAATAAGTGGCCCAATTCGGTCCAAGTGGACTCTGGAAAAGGTGGTGTTTTTAGAGGTAATGAAGTAAAGAGGTAAATTCTGAGAAAATACCTGGTTCGTTGTGATCACCAGCTATAGATGTTTATCGACGCTGCAACATGTCACTGATCACACCTTCCAGGGTGGAGGTATGGGTTGTTCTCTTTATTGAATCATCGGTCGGCCGATGTTAGCACCACTGGGTTGCCTAAAAGTTTAGTCAAGCTAGTTTTCCTAATTCTCTTCTAACTGTTTTACCTTTCTCACACTTATTATGATTGTTGACTGCTCAGGAATCTAGTTGATTTTAATCCTATTAGAAGTTTAATTAATCGGGGAATCCTAATTCAAATAAGTCTCCTAATCTGACTAGAAGTCTAAACCACTTAATATTCTAACTTAATAAATCTAATTGATATTCTAATTCTAATGAAAGCCTATTCTAATTAGAAATCTGATTATTTTCCTAATCCTAATGAAAGTCTAATTATGTCCAAGTCTAATTAGGATTCCTAATCTCACTAGAAATACTAATCTTACTAGAACTGTAATAAAATATGTTAATTAAATTAAATAAATAAATTCTATCGAAACTTTAATTAATTACGGTGTACTAAATATATCAAAATTCTAAAAAAGAGGAGTTTTGGGTCCAGTATGCTAAGGAGGTTCGGCCACATTCCTGGGTACCCTCCTTAAGCTTCCTGGTGTAAATCAGATGGCTAGGGTTTGAAAAACTAATTTTTAATCGAGTAACTATAGATTTAAACATCAAAATCATAAATTATAAAGAAATTAAAGGACTGGAATTGAGAATTATAAACTAGAATTATGAGATCAAAAACTAAAACTAATGAATTTAGGAATGAAATTGAAATTAAGATCTAGAACATAGAATTTAAGATTTGAAGATCAAAGACCTAGGCTCTAGAAATTTAGAACAAAGTTCGAAGCTAAAAAATAAATTCAAAACTATGAATTAGAATCTAAGATCTAAAAATATGAAGAGAGATCAAAACGCTAAAGCTAAGGACTGGTTCTATTGATTAAGAACTAGAACCAGTGATATGAAACTATAAATAGAAAATAATCTAGAATTAAGATCTAAAACTATAACCTAAGATCTAGAACCTAAGGTCTAGAACTAAGAACTAAGACTAAGAGCTAAGAACTAGAAGAATTAAAAGCTAGAAGAAAAGTATACCTGAGGCCAGGGCCACAGAGAGGAATCACGATATCCTAAGCTTGAAAGAGAGGAACTCGAGAGAGGAAGAAAGCTGTATTCAATTGTTGAAAATTGTGTTTTTTTGGGTCATGATGGTGGGGTCTATTTATAGGTATTTGGCCAATTGCGTGCCCTGTGGGGTGCGCTCAATTAATCAGTGGATTTCAATTACGCGCCCTATCTGGGGTGATTAATTGAATTACACGCCCTATATCAGGCGCTCAATCACTTTGAGTCGGTGATCGACTAAGTGAGTGACTGGCTGACTAGCTCAGCCAGGTGTCCCAGTCCTAGTCTAATTAGACTAATTACGAGTGCTATTAGATGCGCTCAATCCAATTAAGCGCGTGTTTAAGGGCGCTTAATAGGAGAATTTTGGTGGTCTAAGGATTTAAAGACCAGGTTCGCTTGGGAACCAATTGCGCGCAAGTGGTGGGGTGCGTAAATCGATTGCGCACACTGAATAGGGCATGCAATCGGGTCTCAAGGCAGTTTCTAGATGTATAGAAGGCCAGTCCAAAAGGGACTAATTGTGCGCTCGGTACCAAGCGTGCCAGATGATCGCGTGTGTCTAGCGGGGCACATAATCAAGGCCTAAGGCGGTCCTCAGGAAATACAATCATGGCCCAAGAGGGACCAATTGCTAGCCAGCCATGGGACGTGCAATCTATTTACGCGTGCTAGACAGGGCGCGCAATTCGGGACTTTCCTGGGTATGAGCCTGGTCTGAGCCACAGAGCTATTGTTTCAACTTGGGTCTCTACCATGTACTATTGTTTTAGTGCATGGTTCCCATATAGGGTTTTAAAGTCTTCGAAAAAGGTTAGTCCTTTCTCGAAGATCGTGGGCAAGGTCAAAGGTTGACCGAATAGGTTTGTATACTCTCAAAGGGCACAATGGGGTGTCTACATATACAAGGTTCAATATTCGATGTTGTATCATCTTCCCGCTTTCAAATGTTTAATGTTCGTTATTGATTATTCAATATTCAAAGTTTGAAAATTCATATTCATGGTGGTTCTTCCTTTATGGTTGTGTGCTATGATGAGACCCGCTGGTTGCAGGGGTGATGGGACTTAAGGGAAATCTAATAAGATGTTTACACTGGAACATGGTATTTGATGGGTGCAATGGGATGTCGGAGGGTTTCCTCTCTTCTGATTTTTGTAATGGTAGGGGCTCCCTGATTATCGTCTGATGGGATGGTGGAGGGTCTATCCTCCTCCACTATCAGTGAGCGTGTGTTTCGATTGCGGTGGAGTCTAATGATTACTACGTGACAAGGGATTTGGCAAGTGGGCTCTCTGCTTTTGCGATGGGATATTGGGTGAGCCTTTTGGTTGTGTATTGTGGTAGTTTATGGTTGAACATTTTTAGTAGTAGTGTCGTGATGGAACAGGTTTTAAGTTGTAGTTACATCGTGACAAAACATGTGCACGAGTGTGTGACAGGGTCTAGTCTGATGACTCCTTAGTTGCTTTGGTATTTTGACGGGACAGTGATGGTGCTTCTTTCTTTGGTAGATCTTCGTTGTGTAATGGGTTTGAGTTAGTTTGAATGGTGGCTGCGATTATGATAGGGTTTGTCTTTGACATTGGTGGTGTGGTGAGGCTTTTAGCGCCGTGGTGGGACATAGCTGATTTATGTTGATGCGTTTGGATGTTGCAAGTCCTGCTGCGATGGGACACGAGTGTGGTCAATGTCTCCCAACATTACGGGAGAGGGATTCTGATCGAGATGGGACAAAAGGGTGTGAGGATGTGCATTCTATTTGAAATGTGGTCGTAGCTGAGTATTGCACGTAGGTTACGGGGTGTTTAATTAAATTATGCGCTAGGGCGAGTGCGCGTGATTATGTTAATTAAGCGCAGATGTAGCCGCATGTAATCCAATTGTGCGCAAAGGAAGTAGCGCGCAATCGAAGTGTCACCGGGTTCGTAGAGCCGAGGTGTTCTGGTGTCAATTCGAATTCCGCGCATGAGGATTAGTGCGTAATTAAATTTTGCGCTCAGGTCAGTGTGCGCAATCGGAATTTCGCCAAGTCACTGTGCAGGTGTCCCTTCTAATTCCATGCGGTAACATAGGCATGTGATTTCATTGTGCGCAGGCTTAACTGCGCGTGATTATTTTGTCGAGACTTGTGTACGGGCAGAAGTTCCATTGTGTGCCCCTCAGAATGCGCATGATTATGGTTATGCTCTTATGTATGAGCGCATAATTGAATTGTGCGTTCCGTTTCGGGCACTTAATTAGGTGGGTTTCTATATATATCCGAGTTTCTTTCACTTTTCTTCATTCATTCTTGTTTCTCTCTAATTTCCGTGTTTTAGTGATAATTTGTTATTCAACCATCGGATTTTAATGCCGTTTCTTCCATTGTTCATGGTTTCACGTGGTCTTCAACCTGACGGGGCTTCCAACGATGGAGTGACTCTAAGAATGGACGGTATTGGGAAGGAAGTGTCCTGTACATCCTTCTTTATTATTGGAAGGTGAAGATGGCGGAAGGGAAGTCCTCCAAATGGATGGAAAGGGATGTTCCCCAACCAATCCTCTACCTCGCCTCATGTTGTTTCCAATTGGACGCTCTGAGCTCGGGCTTTTTGTCCGTTCTGGGCTTAGTTTTTGTTTTCGGTTGTAGATTAGAATTTTAGGTTTTCATTTTGGGTTGTATGCTCAGGAGGTATGCCTCCGGTGACTTTTGTAAATTAAATTTGATATATGAATGAAACGATGTTTTCTGTAATTATTGTTCATATTTATTTAAATCTTACTTTAGGCTTTAATTTTTGAAATTGCTGGGCTTTTTAATTACTTTTTGTCATGGAAATAGGATGAGTCCCATGTTTAGGATTTAAGGTATTTTGTTTTGGTCTAATGTTTGATTTTGAATGTGAATTATTTGAATTTGGGTTTAATTTTTGAAAGTTCTAGATGGGTGTTAGATGTTTTAATCTTATTGGTTTATCAACTTTGTGGTGGATCTGTGTTTCCTGGAGGGATAAGTGTTGTGTGATTATTGGTTTATCTAAACTTGTCATGGATTGTGGTTTGGAATTAATTAGATGGAGAGGGTTTTGGAATGTGGCACTTGTCATTTTCTTGTTTAGGGAGCATAAGTTATAAATAGGGGGTTAAGGGCTAGGGTTTTATTTTAAATTTTATTTCAAACTTAAGACTAAAAGTTTGGGGAATTTTATTTTATTTTATTTAAGAGTTAGGACATTTTTAATTTCTAATGTCTTTTCTTCCTTGTTATTTTGTATCTTGGGTGTTAAATCCTAAAGGGCTTGTAATTATTTTGTTTATCATTGTTGTTGTTGAGAATAAGCGGCACTGGGAATGCGAGGTAGCACTCAAATTGCTACCATGCTAGGGGAAGAGATGGAAGAGTAGAAGGAGGGGAAAAAGAAATCAAAGGAAAGAGTTGCGCCAGAGTTCTCGTGACCGACGCAAGTTCCTGCTTGGCAGGCTATGAGGATTATCTTCTAGTTGGCCTTCTCTCGGGAATTTCCAAGATTGGTTTTCCATAGGTGTATTGTTAATTACTGATTTACACCATTTTTATACCCTTTAAACTAGGCTTTTATTAGGACTTAGAGTATCTAATAGTTGTTTTTAAATGTGTTATACAGTTTATGAATAAATATGCAGCTATCCATGTTTATATGCTAAGAGGAGGGGATTAGAAGCAATCAAGAGCTTCCATCTACATCAGCAGTTGCACATAAGAATAGGCATTGATCCAAGCTGAACCAGCAATGAGTAGCTGCACTTGCACCAGCTGTGTGCACACTTATGATGGTCACCATGCTGCAGCAGAGAAACAAATTAGCACTGCACTTGCTGATAGAGAAGTCAGCTCAAGAACCTCAAATCTGCAGTGTTGACCCTCCACTGGAGTTGCAGCCCCATACAGACCTGTAGTGGAAGAACTCGAGCAGCCCTTGCACTCATATTTATCAGCTCAAACCATTGCAGCAGCAATGTAGCTTCAGCCTAAGCACTCTCAGAGCATCAGCTCTGTGTCCATTGCAGCAGCCTACATTCTAGATGAACTCAGAGCAGTTCAGCTGTACAAGCTTTGAAAACAATAAGAAATTCAAGGACAGCTGTGTGCACATTAGACAACAGCAACACCAAGATATTCAGCACACCTATCAAGATCCCCAAGCAAGAGTTCATCTTTAGAACTTCTTGAATGGCTGAAAGGAGCATTACTGAAATAGCTATCGAAGTGCACTTGAACCTACAGCCATCCTCTCAAGAGGATCTTGTATAAACTTCAGCATCTTGTCGACTTTCAACAGCATTCCACTCTTGCACACTTGCAGCCAACCTGTCGACTGCACAAGCTGCATTTCAAGCAACCCCACAAAGTGTATAAGCTGCTGAAGCCAAATCCATGAATGGATGTTTAAACCTGTCACCATCTTCAGTCCTTCAATTCAGCAACCTATCGACAACTTGCAGCTCCTACCAGCCATCCTATCGAGGTCTTGTGCACACCAACCATCCTATCGACTTCTTAGCTTGCACTTTCAGCACCTATCGAGCAGATCCATCACATTTTCAGAACCTATCGAGCTCTTCATTGCACTCCCCGTCCAACCTCTCGAATGGTTTGACATTGAGTGCAGCCAACTTATCGACTTCACAACAGCCTGCAAAGTGAAGACCCTTTATCCTCTCGACATTTAAGATTGTAGTCTTCAAACCAACTGAACCTGTCGACATTTAATCTGTCCCAACCTCCCATAACCTGTTGACCATTTAATACTTGAATCTGTCGACTAGTTGAGGCTTGAACCTGTCGACCATTTAAAGCACTAACCTGTTGACATTCAAGAAGCTTCAGCCCTCCATTTTCCATCCTATTGAACAGATGAAGACCCCTCCAGCATTCCTATAGAGATTACCTTCACAACCTGTCGAGATTCCCAAGCCTACCTTCAGCCAACCTCATAAAGGGATGGAATACATCACCAACCTGTCGAGTTCTACCCCCATCCTCAAGAAAATATACTTGGAGCTACTGTCCTTTGAGTCTCCAACTCCCAACCTGTCGACAACACCTTCCCATCCTCTTGAGCTCAAGCCCTTCACTGAACCAACCTGTCGAGATCTTGCCTTCAGCAGCCTCTAACCTCTCGAGTAGATCAACATCCAAAGATCAAACCTCTCACTGCTGAAACTACAAATTTTTAAAGGCCATTGATCTCAACCTATCAAGCTACAATCTAGTCTTCATTTCTGCAACTGATCTAGCCTCGGGCCCACCAAACTCCATTGAGTTTCAACTAACAAACTAGTTGAGGTTTCCAGCCATTTAATTCAACACCTCCAAGATCCCAGCAGTTAGCAAATCAGGTTCCATTTGGGGGCTGTTTTGGAAATAAACAGCAGCATGGTTATTTTGGTTTCCAAGGCATCCAATAGGATGGCGAGATAAATTTGGGGCATTCTCAACAGTTTGGGCAATTATTTTAGGTGTGCAGCTGAAGCTATTTTTGGGTTTCATCAACTGGAAATATCAATGGATAACAGGGGCAAATTTGGGAATTTCAAAGCACAAGGAAGTCTGCACATGGGCATAAACTGATTTTCAAATCTTTGGCGGGAAGTAAACTACTTCAGTTGAACACAACAAAACTGGATCTCTCTCTTCTCTCTAATTGGTTGGAATGCAAAAACAGGGATTAGCATAAACTGAAATGGAAAATCTCTCCTCTGATTGACTGCAATCCAAAGCACATGGATCACTGCATTTGTATAAATAAGGCTCCTTGCTGTTGTAATTCTTCAACAAGGAAATCATAAAATAGTTTGAGTTTTCTTTAACTCATTTAGGTTTAGTTTTAGCTTTTCTTTTCCCCCTTCTCTCCCTAATTCAGCCTGTTGGATTAGATCTAGATAGCAGTCTAGATCTGGTTTGAAATTGTAATCTTAGCTTGCAGATGTGTGGATTGATGCACAAACTACAGATCTGAGAACAAGGTTATTGTAAATTGTTTGATTCAATAAATTGTTGATTTTAATGTCCAATTAAATCTAAAGATCTTGTGGTTTCATTAGATGTCTATAGGATCCATGTATTTGGAAATAACTCATTCAGTTTCTAGTAAATCTATTGATTACCATCTGATTTCCCTTGGTTTAATATCCCTGTGGATGCCTAAGCTTGTAGCCTGGCATCCACAACATTTGTAGTGATTTAAATGTTTTAAATTGAACCTTTGGATTGGATAAAGTCTATAGGATGATCTGTGACCATTCAAGTGGACAACTCATACCCTTAAGATAAGTTCAAGCCTTTGGTTTGATTTGAATTCTTCTACCTTGCACTTGAGCTTGTAGCCAAGTGAAGGACAACTGCAAATTCACATGCCTTGATCTATTTTGAAATGAGAACCAGTCTCTAGCTACATATTTCCCCTAATTTTATACTTTATTTTACCATCCATCTTCCTCAATCTTTTAGACATAGTTTTATATTTCAGTTTTGTAAATTAGATCTAGTGACACCCGAAAAACTCTCTTTCTTCTTAGACTAGGCTAGAATTGTCAGATCTGTAGCCAGATCTGGAGGTCTATGTTGGGGAATTTTAGTGTTCTGATTTATTGTGTAATGATAAAGACAAAATAAAATCAGAGTAAAATAGGGGATGGATTCAGTACAATAAAAATATCCTAGACCTGCAAGATACAGGGTCTTTTGTAGCAAGTTTTAATAAGGGAATGTCTACAGGGAGGTGAGTTCAAAATATGGTAAATCTTCATATCTGTAAGAGATCTGGCACCCTAACTAATGCTTAGTCAGCTAAAAGAAAGGGGAGAGGTTAAAAAGGGTTGTCACTTGAGCTAAACTACACTTGAAATGCAAACTAACTAAGATCGAGTTCAGAGGTCTAGATCTTGTAAGTGGAAGGGTTTAAAAACAGAAATAGAGAAGAGCAGCTTGGAGATTGGTCTCACTGTAATCAGGTTTAGCTGGTCATGTTACAGGGGTTTAGAGCACACAAATCCCTCAGCTGGCTACAAGCACAGCTGCAGGGTAGGAGGCTCCACTCTAAACCAAAGGATTTAATTGATCTTAAGGCTACAGTTTGTCCACTTCAATGGTCACAAACCATCCTATAGACTTCATCCGACCCAAAGGTTTATGGTAGATGAATCCAATTGAAACCAGAGATTGGATTGCTCTTAAGGCTATGATCTATCCACTTTAATGGTCACAAATCATCCTAGGGAATTCCTTCAAACCAAAGGTTTCAACAAGAGCATTAAAACCACTACAAATGCTGCAATTTCTAGGTCACAGATACAAGAAATTATAGGGATATCAGATCTAGGGAGATCAGATGGTATCCAAGAGGTCTACCAGTTAAGTGGGTGAGCTGATCAACAGACTCCTCTACACAAATCTGATTGAGTACCAAATGAAACCAAAGGAACTATAGATCTAATTAAATCAATAAAAACAACATTTACATTGCAATAAAACTCGCTCTATAATAAAATGCTCTCAGATCTGTAGTTTGTGCAGTAATTAACCCACAATAACACTCTCAACCTTACCCAATTACAAATCTAACCTCTCTCCTCGCTGCTCCTAGGGAATTAGCCAACCATAGTTGAGCTAAAAGAGGAAAAATAGAATTTCGTTGCAAGCTCTGATCTCCAAAATTTGATCTAAATCTCGATCCCCCCCAATTGTAATTGGGGATCTCAATATATAGCTTTCTCTCCTATTTTTCCCGCCAATCTTCCCTTCTAGAAGGTCCTCAGAGTTTCTTAGAGTTCTGTTAGAGCACGTGGGTTGGTTAGGATTTCCTAGGGCATCTTTTGGATCATCGTGTCGGTCACCAACGTGCCTCGGTTTGCATGTAGCAGGTCACCAAGTTGCAGCGTGTGCATAGCTGATTTTCTAAGAAGTTCTTCACACGATTTCGATAGGTTCAGGAAGCTTCCGACATGTTCAAATGGAGCTTTATGGCCCCTTTCGATAGGTTCTCAGGTCTCTTCGATAGGTTCCAATAAAATGATTCTTCTCTTAAAGCTTCAACATTCTCAGCCCTTTGTCTAGAGCATTCGACATGTTGGAGAAGCTTTTCGATAGGTTGGAGGACCATTTCGATAGGTTCAGCTCTACATGCCATCATTCTGATAGGATTGCTCTCACTCCTATCAAAACGCTCAAGCACCCTTCGGTAGGTTCTATTCCAGCGTCTCCATCTCGATAGGTTAAGGAAACCATTCGGTAGGTTCCCCTTACACCTCAGGCAGGCTTTTGATAGGATGGTTTCTTCCTTTCTTTCAGCTGCTCGATAGGTTTTTGGATCTTATCGAACTCCTCAATCCACACGAATCCTTTCTTTCTCTGCCTTTAGATCCTATCGAAACCTTTCCAACTATACGAATTTCTCCATTTTTGGCTCTCAGCTCCTATCAACGTCTTCAGCTAACCTCTCGATAGGATGTTTTCAGCCTGTTTTCACTTCCTTCACTTTTCCCTGCTATTGCCACGCGCTCCTAGGGCACAATGGTGTGCAGCCCTCTGGTGTGCTATTGCTGGGTCTGTACTGTGCTGAGAGATAAACTTCCTTGTGTGGCATTCTTGAGTGGTTTCCTGCATTTTTCCTATCTTTTATTACTATCTACAAAATAGACTCTACAGAAGTTTATTAATGTGCTCACAGGTCCTGCAAAGGTTAGGTTAAGGGGTGAAAACTAGCATTTTTCACTACTTAACAGTCTACTATACACCTTCTAGGTTTTAGATCACAACTCCCTGTGGGACAAACTCTTACTTTTAAAACTTGCTACAAAGGACCCTGTATCTTGCAGGTCTGGATAATTTTATAGTGTTGTTTTCACCTCTTCCATCCTCTATTTTATTTTGATTCTACACACATAAAAATCAGCACTTGAAAAATCCCCAACAAGTTTTTGGCGCCGCTGCCGAGGAGTTTTGATCTAGTTAGTAGATATGAGTTTTTCATTTTTTGTAGATCTGATTTTTTTAGTTTTTATTGCTTTTTTGTTTTCAATCTGTATATTGCATTCAAAGTGTTTGAATAAAGGTCAGCTATAGTTTTTGTATAGAAAATCTATCTTAATTTTACACTATTTATGAATTTTTCTAAATTTTTTTTCATTGCCTTGTAGATGTCTGAATAAAGTACTGCTGCAGTTTTTAGATTTTTACAAATCTGGAGCAGTAGCCACAAGTGGAGCTTATGGATTACAGCTGGAGTAGATCTACCTGAGTTTGCATTCTCTTCTCCCTTGTTTGCATTTTCAATTTTTAATTATTTAAAACTAGCAATTCTGTTGTGTTTTCTATTTGTTTTTATTCTTATTTTCTACTGTATTTTTGCTTTTATTCTTCTGTTTGCTGAAATATATACTGCTATATCTTGGTTAACCATTTGTAATGGGTAAGCAACTAAAGACCTTGAAGGAATTCAATGCACCAGGGACATACACATCGCCCTTTGGCATTCAATTCCCTGCTGTTCAAGGGAATTATGAGATTAAATCATCCATTATTCAAATGTTGCCCTCATATCATGGACTGAGTAAAGAGGACTCCTAGAAGCACATTGATGAATTTCTAGGACTGTGCACCACTTTCAACATTTCAAGTTCGGGGGAGGAAGCCACTAGGCTGGGGCTCTTTCCTTTTTCACTAAAGGATAGAGCCTGAAATTGGCTTTTTATGCTCCCAACCAACAGTATACAATCATGGAAAGATCTTCAATGTCAATTTTTAGCTAAATTTTTTCCCATGTCCAAAACAAGCCAGTTATTGAAGAGCATAATTTCCTTTGCTCAATACCCATCTGAGGATTTTCATCAAGCCTGGGAAAGATTTAAGGAGCTTTTGAAGCAATGTCCCCATCATCAAATTCCTTAATGGTAGTATGTTCAAAGTTTTTATCAAGGAATTGATCCCAAGAGCAGGGACATGGTAGATGTCTCATGTGGAGGTACTTACCTCCACAAGATAGGTGATGAGGTTTGGGAACTTTTTGAGGTCGTAAGTGAGAATTCAATGCAACAGGAGACTTTATCTCGAGACATTGAGACCCCTGCTAAATCAGTAAAAGAGAACACTCCTCAGGGTAGGATGAATGAAATCAATGTGTGTACTGATCTGGAGAGAAAGGTAGATAATTTGACATTTCAGTTTGATAAATTGATGAGTGTATTACAGCCCCCAATGGCTGCACAAATGCAGGAGGCATGTCAGATATGCCAATCACCCACACACCCCATTCAGGACTATCCATCTGTTGGTGTTTACCCTGCTTTGGTCATCGAGAATGTCAATGCAGCCCAATCCTATAGGAAGCAACAGCAGCAAGCTGCTGGATATCCATGGAGGAACCACCCCAATCTGAGGTGAGACCAAGAGAATCACTCTCAAATCCAGCTGCAGCAGGCTATACCCTAAAAATTCCAGTAGTACCTACACAATTTTCCCTTAAATTATCAGTCTCAACAGCCAATGGCTTATCAAAATCAGATGCTTGCATAAGCACCCCAATCTAGAATTCCCTCCTTTGAGGAGCAGGTTTTGTCCTCATTACAAAACCTCAGCTCCTTAGCACAGACTGTGCAGTCTCACAGCCAGAGCATAAAAAAGATTGAAAACCAGCTTTGTCATCTCTCCAATGATGTGACTAAAAGGGAAGAGGGTAGACTCTCCTACCAACCAATCAATAATCCTAGGGGATTACACATGATGGGTGAATCTTCTTCCACAGAAGATGGCAGAGGACAAGGCTATTTTTGAACCAAAAAAGAGGTGCTGAAGGACTGAGCAACAAGGTTCCTTATTGTAGTTTTCAGATTTAAGCATGCTGATTTTTTGTCAAACAACAAAAAAACAAATAAAAAATAAAAGAAACTGTAAACACAAATAAAAATTTCTGACTTATTTTTATTATTGTTTGTATTCTTCAGTAGTAATAAATAAGGGCTATTGTTAAGCCCCAGCTGATCAAAAATAAATAAATAAAAAATACATAAATTATAAAAACATAAATTTTTTTCAGATGGGCTATTTTTCTTTGTTGTTATTCATATACCCCCATCTGGAAATGCTGAGATCATGGGTCTTGAATTTTGAATCATGAAAGTTAATAAGCAGAGGATCATATTTTTGCTTTGACAAATTTAATGGATCCTCTTCATTCATTCACTTTCAAGATTTTTCACCATTTCGGGGTCTCAGCTGTGTATGAATCTTGTTTTTAACTGTGTGCATTCATGCTGATTGATGTGATATTTTAATTGTAATGTTTTACTCGCAAGTGCACGAATCGGTTTGTATATAGTGGGTGCGAAGTACGAGATCGTTCCCACGAGGACTAATTTTGAAATATCTAAAAGAGACAAGCAATTCTAGAAATCTATGAAGATCTAACAGTATTCTACTAGTTTTATGATTTAAGCGGTTGATGAGATGGTAAATAATGACTACAAAAATAAAATTCAATTGATAATTCAAAAGGAAAGGTAAAGGTAAAGATGATGATAAAGATGAAGATACTAAATCCTCCCATCTTTGGTCCGTTCTTCCCGTAATATAAATCTAAGGACTAAATTATGAGATATTTCATTGGTAACAAACATCTTTTATGGAAGATCAATGGTCAACACCCTAATAGGTTCCACGTTGCATCCCTGCAATCAGGACTTAGATGATTTTCATATATAGATCTGGGATCAAGGGCATGGCTAGGCACACGTGATCTCAGGTTAAAATAAAAATCATCCCCGAAGTGGGTGAAAATTCCAACAATAATACCACTTATAAATCTGAAAACAAGGGCATGGCTAGGCACACTTTATTCAGATTAGGGAGTATTTAAGATAAAATTACCATTAGAGATCCAAGATCCAGGGCATGGCTAGGCACACTCGATCCCAGAACATAATCGTAATTAGATCAACACGATGAAGCAAAAAGACCATAACAATGATTGGGTAAAATTACCGTCACAGATTTGAGATCCCGGGCATGGCTAGGCACACGCGATCCCGATTAGTGGCGGGGATTTCATCCATTCATAATAGCACAACAACCATAAAATAAAATCTCATATTTTAATCCTTAATTTATATTATTAAAAGTACATCCCTCGGATGGGAATCATTAGATCCTCATCCCTATGAATTTAGCCACACATATTGTAATTAAATGACATAAATAAATAAAGAAGGGAAAATAACATTAATTTAAGAAATTAAAATTACCTCAAACTTCAAAAGAACTTACTTTGATCCAAAAGTACGATGATCTTCAGAAACGAAATTAATACAGGAATAAACTTTGAACAAAATTTATAAACTAAAGGAATGAGTACTAAAAAATTAAAGGAACAAAGCTCTCAAAAAGGAATAATAAAACTTCCCTATTTCTATGTCTAACTATGAAAAATAAAGGCTAAAAACTAAGAACTCTAAAACTAAAATTAATTCTCTAAAAAAAAATCTCTTCTTTCGAAGTGTGTGAGTCGCTTTAAATAGACCCCTCGTCGCGAAAGTCTCCTAAGCCATAATTTTAGGGTCGATTAATCGACCAGGGAGGGTCGATGCATCGTGCCGCCAAAAAGTCCCAAAAATTTGCTTTACAGTGTCAGTTTCGTGTCAGACTCTGACTTATCCTCGATTAATCGACCTATAGGGTCGATGCATCGTCCCCAAAAATCTGTGAAATTCAGCACTTTCTCTGTATCAGACACTGCTTTGGTATTTCGGACATAACTTCCGATCCGGAACTCAGATTGAGGTGATTCCTATGCCGTTGGAAAGCGGACGAAAAGATCTACAACTTTTGAGTTTTGACAATTTCATAATTGGGCCGTCTTGAAGGTCCAAATTTAGCTGCAAGTCGCACTAAGTTCTTGATTACCCAAAGTTACAGTGTTTTGACATTATATTCAGAATTCTTGGGCTGTTTTCTATACTTGGCTTGTATTTACCTGAAACACTTCAAATCTAATCATTCTCATTAGATAGCCTTCATGGGACAGCTAAATATAGGTATTTAGGGGTGAAATATCATCATTTTTCAGTACTCATCATATCCCCAAACCTACACTTTGCTAGTCCTCGAGTAAAGCAAACTAAAGAAAATAAATGCCACTTTCGTAGGGAACACGATTGCACTTAGCATGTGCAACAAGCCTTTAAACCCCTAGGTGATCCTAGTGGAGGAGTTGTGTCTCCTGAGGGTTTACAGTGAAGTTACCCACAAACTTCAATACATTTTTGAAATCATCGATAAAATTTGAGTTTTCACAACATGATTTTGATAACATATATATAAAAAAAAAACAAAAATCATTAATCAATTCAACATGCGAATTCTCAATTTTAAATAACAATGTTATACTAATCATACTAATATCCATTCAAATTAGTCTAATACTCAAATCGTTAGATAGCTCATCCATTCATGCCTAAATGTGAAGTGTGTGCATAACCAAACCAAAATTCATTCATCTCAGAACTAGTTCAAACAGAAAACCGTTGGATCTGTTGTTTTGACTCAATCCTCACTTTAGGTATACTCTCAAAATATAAAGACACTGATGATGGATAAGTTTTCGCACATATGTGAGAGGTCAATACAAAGCAAATAAAAAGGTCTCACATGATAAGTGAAACACGGTGCAATCAATGAACAAAAAATAAATCTCATAAGAAGATACTTGTATATCCTAAGCATGTCATATCACGTGTCATAAGTATCACATATTATTCTCCACAAGGCAGTTACTAATGCAAGATCAGATCATGAAGGTCTTTTTAGGGTTGTAATGGGGCTCAGGAAAGGCTAAGAAAGAATTGGAAGTTGGGATTCAAAGTTTCTGAGAAATTGGAAAAGAAACACCTTTTTGATTTTTTCTATTTCTCTTCTTTTTCTTTTCTAATCTCTCACTATTTTTTTCAATATTCTTCTATTTTTCTCAGCTTTCTTTTTCTTTTGAATTTCCTTTTCTTGAAGCACCTCAGATTTTTCATTATTTTTCACAATTTTCTTTTTCTTTTTCTCCCCCCTTTTTCTTTTTATTTTTGCCATACACTCTCAGTAAACACCACAACTCAGTATCTCTCCACTTACTCTCTTTTCGTTCACTCTCATCCCTCGTTCCTAATTTCTCAGAAATAAGAAGGGTAAAGCTGAATTTTCTGAAATGGTGAAGGGTTAAAGGTTAACATGGCTTATCAAAGAATGTATAAAGGTAAATTTGTCAATAGGCTCAAAGGGGTACTAGAAAGATAAATTTATTTGAGGTGGGGCATTTTAAGCACAAACGAGCCAAAGATGGCCTTCAATCATGTCCTTAAAAGATAGTAACCTTGCCTATTTGTCTTGAGTAGATATACAGTACATTCTAACATAATAATATGAATTTGATTTCATGCAAAGTCACAAGTCAAAATGAAATGTATGAGATTATGCAAAATAAGTCGTATTTAAAGAAAACTTCGAGTTTATATATTCACTCATCAATGACGGGAAATTAGCTCTAAAGCTCACTGGGTTTAGTCTCCACTGAGAACCTAAGATTCAACATTCAAAACAGTTCATCGATTTCTAAGTCTTAGCTTGGTATCAGTGCAAAAAATTCTAAGCATGAATATCAAAATTATCCACAAAATATCACATTAAGCTTCATCATCTTAGATACAAGTAATCAAAATATGACACTAGTATTCTCAAAATTAAATTCACATGCATCATCAACTAAAGTTTGAAAACAATCGTAAAATAATGTGCATGATGACTTCAAAATTAAATTTTATTTTTTCATTTTTTTTTTCAGATAAAAAAATATAAGTGACGTAAAATAGATAATCATACCCCCAAACCTAAAGATGACAATGTCCGCATTGACTGAAAGAAGTAGAGTACCCCCAAACCTGTTTGAAAAAAGTACCTCAACACAAAGATCATGTGCAGAGAATATGTGCATCAAATTGGAACATGATAAAAAATATATTAAAGGGAATATGGTTACACTATGTAGGGAAAGAAAAACAACCTAAATTAAACAAAACAAAATAAAAAGGAAAGAAAGAAAAAAAAACTAATAAATCCTAAATCCTAAATGCTAAACTAAACGTGAATCCAACTCTGTTAATCATTGGCAGGCGGACCCATCCACCTCAGGTCACTCAAATTGATATTCTTAGGCACAGGGAACAATTTCTCCCAAAGATCAAGGGGAAATTGATGAGGCATCGCCGATTGTATGGATGGAGGTGGGGAGGCGAAAGTAGGAGATGAAGATGGGGGAGATGGTGACGGCATCACATCAATTATCTCGATATCAGTATTGAAGCATGGTGTAGGAGATTTGAAATGATTTACCTTCTTTCTAGATGGTTCTCCCTAGTAAGGAATGATCATCAGATCGAGGTCGATGATTTCAACATTGTTGGACACAAAAGGGACCGTCCGATGAGAGCAGTTCTCCCGCTTTTTAGCAGTCTCCTCCATCTTGGATAATCGTGCTCTGGTGAGATATAATCTTCGGGCCAGAAGAAAGATTGTGCAGAGGTAATGAAAAGTGAGCCTAAAGGGGTATATAAAGGGAAAAATATATAGAGTTGGAGTAGGAGTGGAAAGAGGTGTCCTGCAAAAAAGAAACAATGAAAATTGTGGCAATACGTCTAAGGGGGTCCACGGTCGTGAGAAAAGTGGCAAATTAGAGTTCCAATATGAGTACCGCCGCAAAAAAACAAAAAAAAACCAAAAAACGGTGGGGTCGATTAATCGATCCCTGAAGGTCGATGCATCGACCCTTTGGGGGTCGATTAATCGACATTGGGGTCGATTCATCGACTCCCAAAATTTTATTTTATTTTTTTTATTATTATTATTTTTTTTATTCGCAAACATAGGGTAGATTAATCGATCCCTAAAGGTCGATGCATCGACCCTTTGGGGGTCGATTAATCGACATTGGGGTCGATGCATCGACTCCTAAAAAAAAAAAAATATTATTATTATTATTATTTTTTTTTTTTTTTCGCAAACATTGGGTCGATTAATCGAGTATAACCCTCGATTAATCGACACCATTTTGGCAGAGAGTTGAAATTTTTTCAAAAAATGACATTTTAATTGTGCTTTTCAAATACTCTAAAGGCAACAGGTAATTAGCAAAATTTTGGCAATCCCACACAGATTAGAAAACACACTTTTTCATTGATAAATACGATGATTACAAGGACACTTCTGATTTGACTCTTAAAATAAGCAGCCTAAACAAAAGAAAGAAAAATAACACAAAATAAAAAATCCTAATCCTAGACTAATCAAACTAATCATCTCCATCCTCCTCGGCCTAGCGGGCCTTGGCGCGCATCTCATCATAACTATCAGGCCACATGCGCTGCCCGATCTGATGGAGGAAGGAATGATCATAGTGGCTACGGCGCAGGAGTACACCATGTTGTCGCTGCTGCTCCTCTGGTCCTTGATCAGGTGCATGTTGGTCATCTTGACGGACGCGGCGGCGCTGGCGCGGTGGAGCAGGTTGGGCTGGTGCATCAGCAGGAGCATCAGGGACAATTCCCAAGAGACGCATACTGCGGTTCCATTGGGACGCACCATAATGATAGAATGCAAGGTCCCCGATATCATCATCCTGATAGAATGGGAAACGAAGGAAATTAAGTAATTTCATAACATAATGGGGGAAGTAGATCAACGGGGCTTCACCAGTTGTAGGTTTAGTGAGTTCGTCATGGCATCGCCACATGCCATCATGAATAATCCTGGGCACGTTGATCCATGAATTGCGGTGGGCCCCATAAAGCACTTGAACCCGATCACCGGTGCGCTCAGAAACGGGGCCACGGGGGCAGAGATTGCTACTGACCACACTATCCCAAAACAAAAGCGGGGGCGGCAACACCGATCGCCTAGTGGCTATCCCAGAAGAAAATATGCCGCGACACATCTCGTTGATTATATCCTCCTGAGACTCGTCGAGTTCCTCACCCAAAGTGTGATTGTGAGGGCGCTCGCACGAAACATTAAAAACCTCCGCAATAGTGTGCGGATAAATCAGGCGCGACCACCCATCAATTGAAACAGTGAAGTGGGCGGCGACTTGATTCTCGACGGAGGCGGGCACCCATGCCATGTTCTGATAGAATAACCGAACAACACGTTCAGACACTTTGATCACGGGCGGAGTGAGGAGAAAATGGGCATTAAGAGCCATCGCATAGGCGAGGAAAACGGCGCAGATAGGTAGTGCTTGAAAAGCCATGAGATCAAAAACATATTCGGAACACAGGTCTCGGGTCGCAAAGCAACCACTTGGCTGATCACGTGGATGACCCGCAGGGCGTTGTACAAGTCTTTGCGGTGTGGCAGAGGTCGAAGCCATGATTGCACTGTCGGAATATCGGAGGCAGTCAGAAAAAACAGGATACAAACTCAATGAAAATCGTAGTAAGACTGCTCCATTTAAATAGGCGCAAAGGCGTCCTCTCGGGACGGACACACACAAAATAATCGATTAATCGACCAAAAGGATCGATTAATCGACTCCATTGAAAACAGGCGCGTCAGAAGTCCCGACGCATGGAAACACGCAACGTATTTACGTGAAAAGACGCAACGTTCGAGAGTGGAAAAGTCGATTAATCGACGCAGTTCCTCAATTAATCGACATAAATCGAGGCAGAGAAAAACCAAAAACGCATGCCCCGCAATAAAAGTAGATTAAGCGACTCATAATGAGCAGTCGATGCATCGACTCAAGGAGTCGATTAATCGACTAAAGAAAAAGTCAAAAACTGTCATAAATGCAGTCTCCTTGAAAAAGGAGACTCCATAAATACTGTCGATGAATTGACCAAAAGGGTCGATTCATCGAGCCAGGGAGGGTCGATGCATTGACCCAGGGTGGGTCGATGAATCGACATAGGGGGTCGATGCATCGACTCCCAAAAATAATTTTTTTTTTTTTTTTTTTTTTTAAACATCGAAAAGAAATTAACCAAAAATGCAGACTGCATTGAAAAAGAAAACAGTCATTATGACTATTGATCAATCGACTACAAGGAGTTGATTAATCGAGGGGGAGGGTCGATTAATCGACATACACTGTCGATTAATTGAGGAAATTTTTTATTTTTTTTTTAAGAAAAAATGTGAAATTAATCTACAAGGTGTAAATTCATTCCGAGTCCACCAGGATCCCAAATCTTCATGAAAAATTTTCTAAGCAGGATCAGCGATTTATTTAATCGTCTCGGTATTTCTCTTTTCAAGGACTTAGTTACACCCCCAATGGTGTGCCCAAGTGCCACCATTATGATTCATTTCTACCCTGTACTTGACATTCCCAAAATCGCACTCCAGATTCAAACCCATGAATCTTTTTTCGGCATTCTGTTGATTATCTATGTATTCAACGAATGGGCAACAGATTTGAAATTCCTCTTTCTTCCCTAAACCGAATTCACACTCATCGAAAAAAGTTATGTTTCCCTTATCAGGTGTTGTAAGGGTGTCATTTTCTTTCTCTCTCATCTCAATTTGATTCTCAATTCCCTCCTCGACATAAGTATCGCTTCATTCCATTTCCTCTTCTCCTCGCACTTGCACTACCTCAACGCTCGTTATGCCATTTTCAAGCATAGTGACCAATTGGTCATCCTCATATTTTTGAACAAAATCAGAAGAGTCCTCTTGAAGATGTTCTTTATTCCGATCGGTATCAATGAGGGACTCCTCTATTTCAACTTTCCTTTGTAAGTACTCGATCATCTGACTAATTTGAGATTGTATCCTAGAAATTCTTTGAGTATTGGTGTGCACCAAACCTTTTAAATGTTCTAAGGAGTGAGAAGAATTTTGGGCTGGTCCATATGATTTTGTGTCTTGAAAGTATTGAGTTTGCTGTGAAAACTCGTAAGGAAATTTGTTGGGATAAGAATTTTGATCATTGTACGGCATCATATCACACATTAGAGGTTGATTAAAACCCCACATGTCATTAGATTGACTCTGCCAGTCATGAGTGTTCCAAACCAGATTTGGCTGGACTTGTTCAGGATAATAATTTGAGTTATTCAAGGGACACATAGGTGAAATGTGCATCGAATTTCCACAAATAGCACATGATTTTAGATTGAATCCGTGCATTGACATGATTTCACCAATAACACAAATTTTATTTATTTATTTATTTTTTTAAAGCTCGATTGATCGAGTGTGAATCTCGATCAATCGAGAGGGGGTCGATGCATCGACTCTCTGCAAAATTATTATTATTATTTATTATTTATTTTTTTTACTGCAGAAATACTATTTTAATCTTCGAAAATTCCTAAAATTTACTGTCTACCAAAAATTTAGATTTTCTTAATTTAGTCTCCGGCAACGGCGCCAAAAACTTGATATGATTTTTTAATTGTAATGTTTCACTCGCAAGTGCACGAATCGGTTTGTATATAGTGGGTGCGAAGTACGAGATCGTTCCCACGAGGACTAATTTTGAAATATCTAAAAGAGACAAGCAATTCTAGAAATCTATAAAGATCTAACAGTATTCTACCAGTTTTATGATTTAAGCGGTTGATGAGATGGTAATTAATGACTACAAAAATAAAATTCAATTGATAATTCAAAAGGAAAGGTAAAGATGATGATAAAGATGAAGATACTAAATCCTCCCATCTTTGGTCCGTTCTTCCCATAATATAAATCTAAGGATTAAATTATGGGATATTCCATTGGTAACAAACATCTTTTATGAAAGATCAATGGTCAACACCCTAATAGGTTCCACGTTGCATCCCTGCAATCAGGACTTAGATGATTTTCATATATAGATCTGGGATCAAGGGCATGGCTAGGCACACATGATCTCAGGTTAAAATAAAAATTATCCCCGAACTGGGTGAAAATTCCAACAATAATACCACTTATAAATCTGAAATCAAGGGCATGGCTAGGCACACTTTATTCAGATTAGGGAGTATTTAAGATAAAATTACCATTAGAGATCCAAGATCCAGGGCATGGCTAGGCACACTCGATCCCAGAACATAATCGTAATTAGATCCACACGATGAAAGCAAAAAGACCATAACAATGATTGGGTAAAATTACCGTCACAGATTTGAGATCCCGGGCATGGCTAGGCACACGCGATCCCGATTAGTGGTGGGGATTTCATCCGTTCATGATAGCACAACAACCATAAAATAAAATCTCATATTTTAATCCTTAATTTATATTATTAAAAGTACATCCCTCGGATGGGAATCATTAGATCCTCATCCCTATGAATTTAGCCACACATATTGTAATTAAATGACATAAATAAATAAAGAAGGGAAAATAACATTATTTTAAGAAATTAAAATTACCTCAAACTTCAAAAGAGCTTACTTTGATCCAAAAGTACGATGATCTTCAGAAACGAAATTAATGCAGGAATAAACTTTGAACAAAATTTATAAACTGAAGGAATGAGTACTGAAAAATTAAAGGAACAAAGCTCTCAAAAAGGAATAATAAAACTTCCCTATTTCTATGTCTAACTATGAAAAATAAAGGCTAAAAATTAAGAACTCTAAAACTAAAATTAATTCTCTAAAAAAAAATCTCTTCTTTCGAAGTGTTTGAGTCGCTTTAAATAGACCCCTCGTCGCGGAAGTCTCCCAAGCCATAATTTTAGGGTCGATTAATCGACCAGGGAGGGTCGATGCATCGAGCCGCCAAAAAGTCCCTAAAATTCGCTTTACAGTGTCAGTTTCGTATCAGACTCTGACTTATCCTCGATTAATCGACCTATAGGGTCGATGCATCGACCTCAAAAATCCGTGAAATTTAGCACTTTCTCTGTATCAGACACTGCTTCGGTATGTCGGCAATAACGTCCTGTCCTGAACTCGGATTGAGGTTATTCTTATGCCGTTGGAAAGCTGACGAAAAGATCTACAACGTTCGTGTTTTGACAATTTCATCATTCGGTCGTCTTGAAGGTCCAAAGTTAGCCGCAAGTCGCACCAAGTTCTTGATTACCCAAAGTTGCAGTGTTTTGACATTATATTCAGAATTCTTGGGCTGTTTTCTATACTTGGCTTGTATTTACCTAAAACACTTCAAATCTAATCATTCTTATCAGATAGCCTTCATCGAACAGCTAAATATAGGTATTTAGGGTGAAATATCATCATTTTTTAGTACTCATCACTGATCTTACTTTGAAAGTCATATTGACTCATACACATCCACAACACATTCACAGTATCAAACTCATGCACGGGCCTTACCTTATCATAGCTGACTCTTAGGATTTTCTGTTTTAGGAATTTTAGCTCAAATATTGTTTTTAGTTTGCTGATTTTTTCTTTCTTAGGATAATGTGCGTCATATTTTCACTGATCTTTTGCATTTTTGTATATTTGTATTCACTTTTTACCTTTGTTTCATGTTTTTCTATTTTTAGCAGTAATTTTCTGTCATTTGTAGATCATTTTTTTCTATTTTTCTGTCCATATGTTCAGTTTTGAAATTTTCTCCTTTGCTGCATATATCTTTTATTTTCATGCTTATTTTTCTTTCCTGTTTTTGACTTGCTGCCCCTGGTACTCACTATGTAAATATTGATGACAATGTTCATCATAGGTTTGGGGGTATGGCAGTGTGTGCCAATGAAATAGTTAATGTTAGTGCAACAATGTTGGCTAAATGTTTTTGAAAATAGAGTGATTTTCCACCTGATTTTTGAAAAAAAGGAAATTAAATATAAAATATCCTCGGCAACGGCGCCAAAAACTTGTTGCGGATATTTCAGGTGTTGATTATTGTGTGTGTCGAGAAAGGAAATTAAAATCAAAGTAAAACAGAGGATGAAAACAACAACCTCAAAATATCTGGGCCTGCAAGATACAGGGTCCCTTTGTAGCAAGTTTTAAAAGTAAGAGTTTATCCCACAGGGAGTAGTGATATAAAACCTAAAAGGTAGTATATTAGACCTCCAGATCTGCTACAAATCTAACAATTCTAACCTAGTTTAAGAAGAAAGAGTTTTTCGGATGTCACTAGATCTAATCTACAAAACATAAATATAAAACTAGATCTAAAAGATTGAGAGAGATGAATGGTAAAATAAAATATAAAATGAGGAGAAATAGACATCCAAGCCCATCATCAAACTTGAACCCATCGTTGAACTTGAGCCTGTTATCGAACATGAACCCGGTACCTATTCCTACAATGCCAACTCGACTCACCTTTGAGCCTACCACAAAACCTATCAAGGAGTTGATCATTGCTCCCACTTTCAAAATCAAACCAAATCCAAATCTTACGACACCAATCACCATCCAAATCAGCATACCTCAAATCTCATCAAAATACGAAAACAACGCCACAACTAAAATCACTTATGTTCATCAGACCCAAATCTCCGTGGACCTCACAATCAAAACCTTCATCGAACTCCAATCGGCGACAAAGCTACTACGTCAAACTTCTGATAGTCAACCTCCTCGAAAAATTATAAATAAAACTTTAAAATAACCTCAAGATAAACCCAAAGTGTGAATCAGACCAAACAAGCATAATTAAACAAAACTGGACCGCCCTACACGTAGGAAAGGTCAACCTTGGACTACGCCCTCGCGTCTCCTCTTCCTATTCTACCTCTACCTTATCTTATCACTATCTCTACAACACTATCGTCCCTCTCAACGATTTCCACTCCAACTTCACTAGCAAACAATTTTCCAACGATCCATAAATAATTCTGGAGAACTCTCCAACAACTTTATGCTTCAACTCTATGAGAGTCCTCCCTCCGTTGAAAAACAAAAGAAGGTCCCTCTCGATAAGGAGAGCCCAGACACAAAAGACCTATCGAAGGAAGAAATCAAACGACACCACACTTATTTTTATGAACCCTATACCATCCAGAACACAAACCTAAACATAACCTCGCTCTCATCCCTATCCCTCATCAATCAGATCGAAAGGGATCGAGGACCCCAAAACAATATTATCTAATCGAACGGTCACTTCGACCACCCAACATGTCCCACCAAGCGGACTTCCTGAGTCAGTCCCTCGCCTAAGGAACTGATGTTGTACCATAACACGATAGTAATAATAAAAAATAATACAAAAAAAATATATAAAGAAATATAGAAAAGTATAAAAAAAACTAAAAGTATAAATGCCCAAAATGTAAATACTCTAAAACAAAAATACTTTTCTATGCCCCAAACCCTTCGGACTTATACTCGACCGAGAACTCAAAATCGAGGAGCTACTGCTAAGAAAAGTGCCTATACAACCGCCTCACCAGAAAGAAATCAAAACCCACAAGGGAAGTCCTTATATTATCTCGAAAACATGCCCAGGAAATAGCCAAATGGGACTTTCTGACCCTTGGAATCATAACTCAATGATCATCATGTTTCGTAGCCTAAATAAATATACTTATATACCTATCATCATCGCAGTCATTACAAGGCATTCGTTAGTCGTAGGTCATTATTTTTAAAACTATTTTGGGTATCATCTGACTCATTCACCACCTTCCTATTCGGGCGAGTTGATCGAAAGGACTAGTGGATCATGAAATTCTGTTTTTGAAATATAGAAAACTCTAGATTCTCACACACCCTTCCAGCCATTAGAGTCGATGTTAGAGCAAAAAAATGAAAATATAAGGTTCCATCAAACCTCATAATTCTTGCGTTAGGAGGTTGTTAAAAAAAAATATATATACGGATAAGAAGCACTACCGAGCGAGAGCAATACGACAAATGAACAGTCAATGAATGCAGGGAAGTATAAGCAAATTGTGAGACCATTCCTGGTAGTTTTATTAAGAAAGTATAAGCAAGCCGCGAGGGCATCCTTGACATCTTCACACTATTAGATGTCGTCGTACGGTGGCGGGAGGAGGATAAAACTCCTGCAAACTATAGAATTTGATGATTTGATGGTGTTGGACCATGACAGAGAGCTCAATTATGGCACCGCATTATCTACCCGAGAAGAAAGTAGTTGACTACTATTTCAAAATTTGGATGAATAAGAACCTACCCTTAGATCAATAAACCTTACCTCCTCTTCACCCTTTATTTTCTTTTCAGATAATGAGTGAAATGATTTTTAAAATATATTTCAGAATAAAACCGAAAACTCTCGAATGACAAGTGATGCAATCACTATTTATCTACCATTCCCCTCAATCCTTGTTGAAAATTATAATACATGATGATCGTTCTGCACTTACGAAATCAAGCTTGCCATGTGGCCGAAATAATCGAACTACTTCCCAATGTGGGATCATTGCTAATACACTCCAGGGCATCTGTGAGGCCGATGAAACTCTCACCGTCACTTGACACTAGGGCATTTTTTTTTTAAGAACACTAACACCTTGGTAGCGATACTCAGGTCACAAGATCGATACCCCAAACTGGGGCATTTTTTTTAATTTTTGAATTAATTTAGTTCTTGCTTCCCCACCTTGAATACCCCAAACTGGGGTATTTTTAAAATTTTTTTTTTTTTAAGTTCTTACTTTTCCATTGTGGGACCCCAAAATGACCGCCTGAAATAGAATAATAGAGATACACTAAAAAAATTAACACCATACTCTAATACTACCTATTCCCCTTCTAATGTAACATATAATGACAAATATAAACAAACATAAATGAAACAAACACAATAAGAGAAAAATATCGCTCATTCTCAGCAATAAAGAAAAAAATAATATAATTACAAACCTCTTAGGATTTAATACCTGAGATGCAAAATAAAAAGGCTGAAAATACATTAGAAACTTAAAATGCCCCAAACTTTTAAGTCGTAAGTTTAGAAACAAAATTCAAAACTAAACCAAGCCCCTTAGCCTCTATTGATAACATACACCTCCTAAATCACAAAACAACAAGTGTCACCCTCACAAATATCCTCCACCTAATTAAATCAATGGAAAGCCTAGATAAGCCAATAGGATTCAAACACTTAACACCCATCTAGAAACTTTAAATTAAACCCTAAATTCACACATTTCTAATAAGTGCCATCTCAAATAAAATAAAAGACTAAAACAAAATACTTTAAACTTTAAACAAAATTTTTTTCTAGAATAAGACCCTGACTTGTTTGGGACCAAAAAAAGAAATGCCCTCGACAAACCCATCAGAACCAAGTAAACCCTATAAACAAAACTCAATAAAATAAATTAATCTTGGGATAAACCCTTAATAAATTTGGAGTGAAACCCTAAACTAAATTAAATCATAAAATAAATCAAACAAATCAAATAAATTCAACTAATCCATCAATAAATTAATTAATAAACAAGCATAATAAAATATAAAAAAATGCCCCTTTATTTATAATTTAAAACTTTACAAATATCACTGGAGGCATACCTCCTGAATATACAACCAAAAATAAAAACCTAAAACCTTAACCTACAATCCAAAATAAAGACTTGGTTCAAAACTAAGACAGAGCGAGGAGCAGATTCCACTCGGAGTGTCCAATAGTAGGCTTCAGGGAGGATTGGTTAGGAAACACATCCCTCCACTTGTTGCTCCTTCTCTTCAGCCATCTTCACCTCCTCCGTCGTCGCCCCATCAATGCCTTCACTGCTCCCTAAAAAGGAACGGTGTGAAGGCCGGCGCCCTCATTCCCAACACCACCCATTCTCAGAACAATACCCTCCCGAGTATCACACTAGGATGAAGATCACGCGAAATGATGGATATAGGAAGAGACGCCATCCCAATCCAACGGTTAGATCACTCAATATCACCAAAGCACGACTTTTAGAATGCTAGAACACTTAAAAGGGTCAAACTCGAGACTAAACCCTAGAATAAACAAATGAGGCTCCCCCTAATCACGCACATGAAAGCACACACTTAATTTAATCACGCGCTACACACATGGTGCTCAAGCCAAAACACGTGCCCAGATTCTGCGTGCAATTAGAGCGACGCCCGCGCAGATGGTGTAACCTTCCAATCCTGCGCTTGCTACTGACCGCGCAATCCAATCCAATGACAAATATTTGACGCTCAATATGAAAGGTCACCCACGCAGTTACCTGGTGACTCTCCAATCCTGCGCTTACAATATGTCTCGCAAAAATATTAAACGATTCACAGTAGCCACGCAATATCGAAATGCCACCTGCGCATAATTCAATCACACGTTAACATTCACACGTGTAAACACTTTCTTTATACCCTGAATCACATGCCTGAAATCGAGCCCGTAATTAGATCAAATGGCTGATATTGGGCGCTTAATTCCTGATTTTGCCCAAAATTTTTACCTTTTCGAACGACAGTCCCCTTTGTCCCATTGCATAGCCTCATGAGCCATTCAGATTGAAAAGGGACCGTCACTCGCTGTTGTCCCATCGCAAAATTGTAGCCATGCCCTCATGGACCATCACGAAAAGCCAAAAACAAATCTCCCGAAAATGCAAATACACCAAACAAAAAAAAAAACTAAGTCAATCACAACGCAACTACAACATAATCTCACCAGAACCCAAAATCTGCCAAAGAAAAAAACTAGACACACTCGTCACATGAATACCCTACCTAGCATAACACTTAACTCACTTCCCATTGCAGACACCACTACCCAAATTTTTTTTTCAAACAACACCGGTCGCACTAAAAGAAGAAAGAGAGAAAGCACAAGCACGTCCCATCGCCAAAACAAAGAGCCTCCTCTCGAAGTCCTCGCTGCAAATCTACCAAATGCCATTGCAACAGAAAGGCAGGAAGATGTGGGACTCCTCCCATATCCCATCGCATTTCACTACTGCCAAGCTAGAATGCGAATATCCCAGCAATACCTCTCAAGTCCCATCGCGGTACCACTACAATCACCAAGGCCCCATTGAGACATCACGTCGCAACTGCCAACCACCGCTTAAGCAACAAGCGAGGGAAAAAATAAAGAAGTCCCCGAGGTACCCTACTATGACATTGCACCCAGAAAATTACATTACAATGATAGCCAACAAGTCCTGTCGCGATGCTACAATACTGCCAAAGTACCATTGCTACAATATTCCCAAGGTCTCACCGTACAATTCAGGTAAGTATCACCCCCAGGTAAGTACTACCCCTTTTTCAATTACTCGATATTTCTTCTAAATTATAATTATCTATGATTAAGTCAAAATGTTTTCAAAACCTGTCTCTCTTAACTCGCAAATTATTGTAGTCCTCCCATAAGAGACAATCATCAGTATTCATCGAGAAGGTCAGATTGAGTATCCGACATGCCAAATGTCGTCTTGACAACCACATGAATAGTCGGGTCCACAAATTCCGTACCGGTGGATCTTCTCAGCGACATCTCAGAAGCCATGTTTTCCGCCATTTTACCGCCGAATTGATCTTAAGTTAAAAATCTGCAAAATTTCAAAACCCCTTACTCATTCTAAAATCTTTTATCTCAAAAATCTTTCTTCCCTTACTTACAAATAAAAAACAAAAAAAGAAAAGAAAAAAATGAACAAAATACACCTTTCTTTAAATACCACAACCAACTACACTTAGCCTTGACCTTTAATTCCCAAAACCTTTGAACTCGCATACGCCACTGTGAAAAATCACTTGTTCAGATACAAAAAACAAACACCGACTCCAGATGAATCAAGCGCATATGCCACTGCGCAGAATTCAACTGAGCACACTTCATAAAATTTACCTCAATTATCAGCCCAAATCAACCATTCCCCTGGGCAGCCAAACAATGAGTATACTCAATCTAAGAACTTATAAATGCCTATTAGAAATGGACCGCCTGACGCGCATTGGTGTGAGCAATGACGTGCCTAGTCTAACATGACTTACAAAAGCTCTCTATATTACATACTATTTCATCTCTTTTTGTATTACCGGTTTCTGCACCCTATGGACATTGGATTGATGCCCCAGTACCTCGATTGCCTGAAATCCATATGTTAGCTCGCGCCATACGACGGGATGCTCCATGCACCCACAGATCCAAAATGTGCCCTTCAGATGTTCCATTAAAGCTTGTGCTGATAGATAATAAAGCCAAGTTTGTCATGTCAGCATCACCAATTCACATTTGCGAATTCCCAAGAAATGGGAAGGCACCTCGAATGAGGGGTGTCTACTTCTTCGATGCGTTCTTACTTCGCAAGAGCACGCCGAAGAGGGGTATCTGTAGACACCCTCATTTCGCCCTCTCGGAGTACACAAATTCGTTCGGTCAGCCTTTGACCTTTTTAACCCTCGACATGGGACCATGCAGTAGTACATGGCTAAACACAAGCTGAAACAATAGCTCTGTGGCTCAAATTTCAGCGTAGGGAGGCTATACACTAAGCAATAGTATGTAGTGGGGATGCAGACTGAAATAATAGTCCTGCATTCCATTCTTGAGACCATACCTGGACATCCCTGAATTAAGTGCCTGAAAATTGACAAGTAATTCGATGACGTGCACAACCACAAGCGCGCGATCAGTCTCCTTTTAGACCAACCTTCCTTTCACAGATCGTTTCTAGACTTGTTTACATGCCTGGAAACAGACATGCGATCAGATTGAGCGCTACACCACTAGCGCGCAATTGGCCTACACCCGACCTAGTCTCACTATCCTTGACCCCTAAATTTCCTCGATTAAGCACTTCAGGTATCACACTTAATCGGATTATGCACATCCCATCACACACACAATTAGCCCTAATTTTGTTAAGACTACCCGCTAAGTAATTCAGCCGGTCGCTCACTGAGTCAGTGATCGACTCAAAGCGATTAAGCGCTAGAAAACTGGTACGTAATTCAATTAAACACCTAGAAACAAGCACGTAATTGAAGGAAAACCTAAAAAAACTCTTTTTCTTAAAGAGAGAGAGTGAGAGGCTGTGAAATTTAGAGAGGAGAGACCGTAAATTCAAAAACCAGAGAGTTCCGCGAGCGAACCCCTAGTGCAAATTAGCCATGATTTTGAGATTCGAACTTCGAGATTTCTCTTCGTAGCCTTGACCCTAGGTATGAATTTAATTTTATTTTAGACTTAGGATTTCCCCTTTAGTTTAATCAATCAATTCTATTTCTAATTTTTAGACTGTAGCACCCTCTTTAGACCGAAATTCTCTATATCCGGTTCTAGTTCTCTGTTTCTAGAACCGTTCCATAATCTAGCGGTCCGATATACCGACCTTATGCTCTGATTTTACTCTAAAATCATAATTTATAGTCCTATCGTTAATGTCTGGTTCTGACTCTCAGAGTTCAGAGCCAATCCTTAATCATACGGCCTAATTTTTTTTATTCAGGGCCTGAATTCAATCCTAAATTTTTAATTTATAATTTAATTCTATATTTTCATACCGTCAAAAATCCAAAAAAATATAAATTTCAGTTCATAATTTTAGTTTCTTAATCTAATTTCTTATTATAATTTTGAATTCAATTCTAAAAATCTCCCTTTTATTATTTAACTATCGATCTATCTTTTATCATAACCATCCGATTTGCCCACGGGAGCTTACGGAGGGTACTCAGGAACGAGGCCAACCCTCCTTAGCATAACGGGCCACACCCCCCTTTTTCCGTCTATTTATTTTGTTTAATTTTATTTCAATAAAACTAGCATGCTTATTTAAAATCAAAATTGACATATTTAATTTAGTTAGAGTTTTATTCAAATTAGTACAATTCTAATCAGCCATAACATAATTAAGAACAGTTGTATTCCTAGTACAATTAGGTAACTAATACTAATTAGACTTCTAATAGGATTAGGAAACTAAATTAATTAGAGCTCTAATAAGATTAAAACGTTTAAATTAATTAGACTCCTAGTGGGATTAGGAGACTTAATTAGATTAAACTCCTAGTAGAATTAGGAGACCCTTTCTTAATCAAACTCCTAGTAGGTTTAGGAAACTAAATAAATCAGACTCCCAGTAGGATTAGGAGACCAAATTAAATAAAATCCCATCAGGAATAAGAAAACCAAACCAGTTACACTAAAGGCAACCCACAGCTGCTGACGTTCACCGGTGGACGATTTAGTAAAGGAGTTCAACTTGCAAACCCCGCTTCCCTTTATTACTCCATCATCACCATTGCCAGAGTCTGCTTAGGACAGAATTGAGTCACTGGTTCCGGGGACCGAAAGGAACTCAGAAAAAGCGTGCACCAACATACATGTGTGGGCTTCAATTCTCCCAAGCCTAACTTCTCATAAATTGAATATGGAACTAGGTTTACACTAGCTCCCTGATCTAATAAAGCCTTCTCAATGGTATGATCCCCAATGATGCAAGGGATTGTGGGAACTCCAGGGTCTTGAAGCTTGGTTGGGGTGGCAATGGCCAACACTTGATTCCTTTTTTCAGCACAAAAGACCTTCTTGGATAGATGTATCCTAGATTGTCTTTTGTGGGTGCACAAATCTTTTAAAAATTTTGCATAGGCTGGAACTTGCTTGATAGCATCAAGTAAAGGCAAGTTAATCTTTAGTTGTTTGAATGTTTCTATCATCTCCTTCGCTTTAGTATTCCCCTTATCAAAAGGAGGTGTTTTCAATGCATTAGGAAATGGAAAATGGGGGACTGATCTTCCATTTGCTACCTTAGCAAGCTCATCAGATTTTTTTTTATTTTATTTTCAGTTTTTTCTTGGGATACATCAACACCCCCCTTATTTTTTATATGCTGCTCCTGCTGCATATCATCATGGGCTACACATTTCTCATCGAGTTCAACACCAACTTGATTATCAACTAGCCTTCCACTCCTCAAAGTGGTGACAGGTTTGGCTTCTTCATGTGAAGAAGTCTCACCCACCATGCACTGCCCTATGGGGTTATTCATGGGCTGACTAGGCAGTCTTCCCTCATCTCTTTTAGTCAAAGTATTAGATAGCTGACCAAGGTGGTCCTCTATCTTCTTGATACTTTGGCTATGGGAGTTGACAGTTTGTGACAAAGAGCCTAAATTCTACAGTGAAGCCAAAACTTGCACTTCAAATGTGAGGGATCTAGGGGGTGTTGGGGCTGGTGTACTTGGATGCACAGGTTGAGCCATTCGCTGAGCCATAGGCTATTGGTATTAGGGCCTTGAAAAGTAATTCTGCTAGTATGGTTGGGCATTCCCATAAGGCATGGATTGTTGTTGTGGCCGCTGTTACAGATTTTGGAAGGTATCTTGTCTCCACCTCAAGTTGGGTAGTTTCTCCAATGATAACCAGTCGTAGGCTGTTGTCCATAGGACTGAGTAGTATTCACATGTTCCATCACAAGGTCTGGAAATTGGTCAGTAGAGGGACATTCCTCAAGGGATTGAGTGGGGGGCTGACACATCACACGTGCCTCCTCCACTTTGGCACCCATTGGAGACTATATTACTCCCATGAGCTTATCAAACTTTTGAGTCAAGCTGTCCACTTTCCTTTCCAAATCAATGTATTCACTGACCTCATATATTTTTCCTCTGGTAGTATTTTCTCTCACCAATCTAGGAGTCTCAAAATCTCTTGACCAGGTCTCCCTTTGTATGGAGTTTTCACTAATGATATCAAGCAACTCCCAAGCCTCATCAGTTGTCTTGTGGGGGTATATACCACCACATGAGGCATCAACCATATCCCTGCTCTTGGGATCAATTCCTTGATATAAACTTTGAACAAGTTGCCATTTAGGAATTTGGTGATGGGGACATTGCTTCAAGAGTTCCTTAAACCTCTCCCATGCTTAGTGAAAGTGTTCAGTTGGGGCTGGAGTAAAAGAGATTATACTCTTCCTCAACTGACTTGTTTTAGACATGGAGAAAAACATAGCCAGAAATTGACATTGAAGGTCATTTCAGGACTGAATATTAGTGGTTGGGAGCATTGACAGCCAAGTCCTGGCTCTATCCTTTAGTAAAAAAGGAAAGAGTCTCAACTTGGTTGCTTCCTCCCCCAAACCTGTAATGTTGAAGGTACTGCACAGTCCTAGAAATTCATCAATGTGCTTATATGGATCTTCTTTACTCAAGCCATGATATGAGGGTAGCATCTGTATGATGGAGGATTTGATCTCATAGTTCCCTTGGACAACAGGGAATTGAATGTTGAAGGGGGAATTGTAAACCCCTGGGGCATTGAATTCCTTTAATGTCCTAGGTTGCTCACCCATTGCAAAACTATCACAATTAACTACAGGTGTGTGTATGGGATGCTTAGGTCTAAGAAGTCTCTCAACTTCAAGATCTAAAATAGCAATCTCAGGATTAAGAGATCTCCTACCAAGCATACACACAACAAAAATATAGGACAACACACAGAATGACAGTTACAGATTTAAGCAAAACAAATTCACAAACACAACTAATGCTACAGATCTAAAAACTACAGATCTAGGAATGTAAACAAAGTTAAGAAATACAAACTTAAGCACAACTTGCTCCTCAAATTGGCACAATGCTCCTTTCAAAATAACAAATCCAGATCTGCAATCACAAAATTAAATTACAAAAAACTACAACAGCAATTAGTCAAACCCAAAATAGGCAATAAAAAATCTAAGTTTAAAATGAGAAAAACTTAGATCTACCACTTTTAAAAAGCAAGTCCCCAGCAGCGGTGCTAAAAACATATTGTCTTGCTCACCTTACAATTATTAAATGGTAAAAACAACCAATTAAAAGGCAAAATCACAGAGATGAGGAATCAAGGTAAGCAAGCAATCCTGTAAGAACCAGAGCTATTACAGTAAGTTTTAATAGGTAAGTCAGGGTATGTCCACAGGGAAATGTGATTTAAACTATGGTAAATCTCTAGATTTATAGTATATCTGACACTCTATCCTAAATTCAACTAAATTAAAACAGGATAGAGGAGAGGTTTCTAGGATTTGTTACTAAAAATTATAAAAAATCAAATGCAAATGATCCAGATTTGATTAAACACAGAGTTAAAGGAAAATGGAGAAAAGATTAAAATCAAGAGGTGGAGAATAGCAGCTAGGGATTTTGGTCTTTACTAAAAATTGTTTGGTTCAAAGGCAGTGCAGGGAACTAGTTTACAACAATCCGTCATCTGGCTACAGCTCAGATGCAAGGTAAACGAATCCACTCTCAACCAAAGAATTGAAGCAATCCTAAGGTTATGATCTGTCCACTCGAATGGTCACAGATCATCCAAGAATTGTTTCAATTCAGGGATCTTAATTGAAACAATTAAATCATTACAGATACTGTAGATGCAAGGCTACAAGCTCAGGCATCCACAGGGATATTAGATCTAGGGAAATCAAATGGTAATCAAGAGATTTATCAATCCAAATTAACTTTACATTCAACAATTACTGAATCAATACAACTTACAGTCAACTGTGCTCATATCTGTAATCTGTGCAACACTTAATCCTCCTACAAAGCTTTGAACCTCTTAATTTATGGCTCTCAACCTCACCCTAGCTACCAAAGAGGGTTAGCCAACCATAATTGGCTAAGAGGAGAATGGGGGTAGAAGGAAGAGAGAGGGAATTTTTTAGAGGGAAGATGGAGATCAGATTTGGCTCTGGTTCTCCCAATTTTTGGATGCTAACTCTGTAAATTCTTCAAGCTTTTATACTCTTCTCCTCTCTTCTCAAATCTGTTTTAGCCAATCAGGGCCCAAGAGAATAATTATGTTATTCTGGGCTGCTGATGTGGCTGATTTCTCTTTTAAAAGCTCTTTTCTCATTGGTCCAAAACAAGTAGGTCCATGTGATGCGATTATGGTTCCCATTCGTGCTCAGTGGTGTTCTAAAAATACCCCCAAGGGTCATTAACATGCCTTGGAACTCGTGTAAAATTTTTTTAAGTTGGCAACTGCTGTCAAAGGAACTGAGAGGTTCCTAATTCGACTATTGAGAGGTTCAAGGAACCTCTTGATAGGTTCTGAATCAACTTCATGTTCTCATCGATAGAATTGAAGTGGCTTTCGATAGGTTTAGAGACATCTCGACAGGTTCTGTAAACTGGTCAGTAGGTTGCTGAAGGCTCTCGATAAGCTGCTTGACTTCTCGACAGGTTCTGGTGAACTCGTCAATAGGATTAACAGCCAAAATCGTTTCTGCTGTCCTAACTGCATTTATCCTCTCGACAGGTTATAAAGCATCATGTCGAGTAGTTATGCAGTTCCATTTAAGTGCTCGACAGGTTGCTTCAATCCTCGTAAGAATGGGCATTACTTCAGGTAAGTCGTCGACAGGTTACTGTGCACTGCTTGACAAGTTTAGTTGAATCTCGCGATAAGTATCTGGAACCTCTCGACTTCCCCTGCACCTCTAGGTATCCTCTCGATAGGATCCACAACTGTATCTCCAACCTCTTGATAGGTACTGGGACCTCGCGAGATCTTCATATTTTCAACTCAGTACCTCTCGACAGGTTAGCCTATGCTTTCAAAACCTCACGACAGCTTCATGGACCTCTCGATATCTTGACCTTTGAGCATTAGAACCTCTCGACAGGTTCTGCTTTGTGCTTTCACAGCTAGCACACATCTTTGGTGTGTTGTTCTTCATTTTCTCAACCCTCAACAGCCTCTAGGTGGGTTCAATCTTCATTCCTTGCAACTACACTTAGTCTTATGCACACCCAGTTAGGCTCATGACCTTCTCATGAACTTCTAAAACTCTATGGACTATTTGATTGTCTGGCCTCTGGGTTGTTTGAGCACAAGTTGAGCAGTAGGTTGCTTCTTTGGCCTTTTTAGATGGATGTCTGCACTAAGACTGCAATTTACTGCTTATCTATAAAATATATTTAAAACACCTTATTAGTCTGCTCAAGGGTCCATCAACGGTTAGATTAGGAGGTGAAAAATGGTATTTTTGACTACTTAACATTTAACAGTTACAATCATTAATGAAATGGTGGAATACACCTTGCCCACACTGCTGGATTTGGCTGAGGTATGTGCTAAAATTGTTGAAGTATGGACTGAGGAGGCCCCCACCTATGTGTTGAAAATATTAATCATCTTGGGCTTCTCAGTAGGGCTAGTACAATAGTCCACTTGGCCACTTGCCTTGCTGCCCTTTCCTCAGCCTGTTATTGACAATCCACCTGATGTGGAGCTGGAGTTGCTCCCTATATCTCTTAAGCAACTAAATTTTCTGAGTTGGAGAACTGAGGCTTGATGCCGATGCACTTGCAAAGGTATGATTTTTAACTTCTGAATTACATTTCTTTCCAGCTAAACATGTAGACACCCCCATTTTGCCTTCTCGGAATATACATTTTTGTTCAGTCAACCTTTGACCTTTAAACCCTGATATGGGAACCATGCACTGCAGTAATAGTACATGGCTGAATACAGGCTGAAACAATAGCTCTATAGCAAAGATCCCGAAGTAGGGAGACCATATACTGAAACAATAGTATATAGTCGAAATGCAGACTGAAACAATAGTCTTGCATTTAAGACTAGAGACTAGACCCGGACAACCCCGAATTAAGCGCCTGAAACCCAGCGCATAATTCGATTGCACGCCACATCACAAGTCTGCAATCAGTCCCCCTTTCAGACCAAACTTCCTTTCCTAGACCTATTCGAGCCTCGATCACGCGCCTAAAGCCAGACACATGATCAGAATGTGCGCCACAACACCAGCGCGCAATTGGCCTATGCTCGGCCTAGTCTTACTGTCCTTGACCCTTAAGTTTCCTCGATTAAACGCTTCGGAAGAAATGCTTAATTAGATTACGCACGTACTACCTAGCGCACAATTAGCCCTAATGCTATTAGGATTAGGAAACTCACTAAGCAAGTCAGCAGGTCGCTCACTGAGTTGGTGACTAACTCAAAGTGATTAAGCATCGGGAAACTAGCGCGTGATTCGATTAAACGCCTGGAAAATGGCGCGTAATTGAAGAAAAATCTATAAAAGATTTTTTTCCTAATTCGCCCGAGCAGCTGGCAATATTTCGGGAGAGAACGGATTTTTTTGGGACTTCAAAACCAGAGAACTCTGATGACAAACCCATAGAGCAACCTAGTCATAATTTTGAGATTCAAGCTTCGAATCTTCGAGATTTCTCTCCGCAGTCCCGACCCTTAGGTAATAATTTAATTTTCAGTTTCCTACCATAGCTTATAATCTCTAGGTTTAGGAATTTATCTTCAGTCTTAGATCGTAGCACCCTTTTCGGACAGTAATTCTCTATATTGGGTTCTAGTTCTCTGTTTCTAAAACTAGTTCTTAACCCGACAGTTCGATACACCGACCCTAGGCTCTAATTTTATTCTAAAATCTCAATTTACAGTCCAATCATTAATTTCTGGTTCTAATCCTTTGATTCAGAACCAGTCCTTAATCATACGGGCTAATTTTTCTGATTTCGGACCCGAATTCAGTCCTAGAAATTTAAATTCTGACTTTAATTTCTTATTTTCATATCTCCGAAAATTTTAAATATTAGTATTAGTTTCTACAATTCGAGTTCATAATTTAATTCATGATTAATATTCCGAAATCAATTCCAAAAAATCTAAAATACTGTTTTACGGTCTAAAATCTAATTTATTTTTAATCTTAGCTATCCGATTTGCCCAAGGGAGCTTACGGAGGGTACTCAGGAACGAGGCCAATCCTCCTTAGCATAGCTGGCCCAAAAGCCCTTTTATTAGGAATTTTAGAATTAACTAATCCTCTTTTTTTCTTATTTTTTTAGTATAATTAATTAGTAGATTTATTTATTTAAGCATAATTAATTAGTTGAGTTCATTAGACATTAGTATGATTGATTAATTTCTTCAAATCAAATTTTAATTGGTTAATCCCTTGCTTTAACTAGAATTTACTATGATTAATTTCATGGCTTTAATTAGATTTTAGTATAGTTAGTTCCTTGCTTTAATTAGAACTTTAATAGAATTAGTTTATTTATTTTAATTAGATTTTTAATAAAATCAGTTTATTTATTTTAATTAGATTTTAATAAAATTAATTCCTTTACTTAAATTAGAGTTTCAGTTAAATTAGTTTTCTCCATTAATTAGAATTTTAATAGGACTGTTATAATTTCTTCAATTAAAATTTCAATAGAATTATTATGCCTGATTTAATTAGAATTCTAGTAAAGTTGGTATGCCCGAACTAATTAGAATTTCACCAGAACTATTACATGTGCACTCCTAGTCTAATTAGCGAATCTGATCATAATCAGACTTCTAATGGGATTAGGAGACCACAATTAATCGGACTCTTAGAAGTATTAGGATACTAAATTAATTAGAATTCTAATAAGACTAGGAAGCTAAATTAATTAGACTCTTGATAGAATTATAGTATTAGAATAGATCTACTCACTCTCACAAATTCATAAATAAACTTACCATAGAACTAGGGAAGTCTAAGCTGACCAGAATTATAACTATAAAGGTAAATAAAAGGGAAATTAAACTATCTAAATTAAGGAAAAGACTGCTACTGACGTTCGCAGGCGGATGATTTAGTATAGAAGTAACCCATACCCGCTCTTAAGCGTGATCATTGACGTGTTGCAACATTGATAAATATCTGCAGCTAGCGATCGCAACAAACTAGGAATCCTCTTAGCAACCCCCTTTATTTTTAACATTTCAAACACCGCATTGCTAGAGTCCACTAGGACAGAATTGGAAGCCACTAATTCAACGGGAACCAAGAGGAACCCAGAAAAAGCGCGCACCAACAAAACTGAGGTCTAGATGGGTTACCAACTTACTATCATTGATGCATCCCCATCCAGACTGCTGAGATCTTGGAACTTAATTTTTGGGAAGAATCATGAAGGTAAATGAGCAAAAGCTCATATTCTGTTTTGAAAATTCTGTGGAGCCTCTGAAATAATTTACTTTTAAGAGCTTCCACTGATATTTGATCTCAGTTGTGTACCATAGGTAATATAAGTATTCATATTTTTAAATCGTGTGAATATTGCACTACTACACTGCTGTTTATAGGTTGCTTTTTTTCTCCTTCCACAAAATGTTAAACCTGCTCACCTGTCTTCACTTCTTCTCCTTTGACCTTCTGAATTCTCAGATTGAGGGTAAGGCTGAATCAGGTCATGAGGATTAGGTTCAAGTACTCTAGTGTTTGTTGAAGAAAAATAGATTTAAAGGCTCAAAGAGTGTATGCAAAAGGGTAGTTGAATGGGTACGAAATTTTAAGCTCAAACTGTCCAAATGAAGGCTTTATATTATCTCCTTAATGTCATGAGTGTTGCCAATCAGTTTCAATTTGGGGGTGCCTAACTTCTAGTGAAAAGATATTGAGTCAGTCATTCCTTAAAGCAGAAAAATTACCAAAAACACTCTTTAAAAGAAAATTGATAAGCCCAAATCTCACTTGGTATGGTCTTCAATTTAACCCATGGGATATATTTTTACCTTTTTCTCTCCTCTCTAGTTCACTAAGTACTAATTAAAATTTTTTTCTAGATGTTAGCTTCATGGTGGTGTTAACTTTTCAAAAATTATCAGTTTTAAATGTCTGCAAATTTTTTTAAAATTTTCTCTCTCTATCATGGTTAGGTAAGAATTGACTTTATTTATCTCAATTTAACCAACACTACTGCACTAAAATTACCTATTCTACTAGCCTACCACCCTGCCATACCCCCAAACCTAAGATAAACAGTGTCCTCATTGTTTCAACATACATGTATAGGGGCAACAGAGTTTATAACAGAAAAACTAGTCAAGTACAGCAGAAAATAAAAGAGAAAAATAAACTAAAAGACTGTAGAAAATTATACTAAGAGAAAGAAAAAGAGAATTTATGCAAACTGACAACTAAGAAGGCACAACAGCTATAGGTTGCTTTTCTTCTCCTTCCACCAAATGTTAAACCTGCTCACCTGTCTTCACTTCTTCTCCTTTCACCTTCTGAATTCTTAGATTGAGGGTAAGGCTGAATCAGGTCATGAGGTTTAAATTCAACTACTCTAGTATTTGTTGAAGAAAAATAGATTTAAAGGCTCAAAGAGTATATGCAAAAGGACAGTTGAATGGGTAGAAAATTTTAAGCTCAAACTGTCCAAATGAAGGCCTTATATCATCTCCATAGTGTCATGAGTGCTGCCATTCAGTTTCAATTCGGGGGTGCCTAACTTTTAGTGAAAAGCTATTGAGTCAGTCATTCCTTAAGGCAGAAAAATTGCCAAAAACACTCTTCAAAAGAAAACTGATAGGCCCAAATCTCACTGGGTATGGTCTTCAATTTAACCCATGGGTATATTTTCCCTTTTTCTCTCCTCTCTAGTTCACTAAGTACTAATTAAAAAATTTTCTTAATTTTAGCTTCATGGTGGTGTTAACTTTTCAAAAAATTTCAGTTTTAAATGTCTACAATTTTTTTTTAAATTTCCTCTCTCTATCATGGTTAGGTAAGAATTGACTTTATTTATCTCAATTCAACCAACACTGCAGCACTAAAATTAACTATTCTACCAGCCTACCACCCTGCCATACCCCCAAACCTAAGATAAATAGTGTCCTCACTGTTTCAACATACATGTATAGGGGCATCAGAGTTTATAAAAGAAAAACTAGTAAAGTACAACAGAAACTAAAAGAGAAAAATAAACTAAAAGATTACAAAAAATTATACTAAGAGAAAGAAAAAGATAATTTATGCAAACTGATAACTAAGAAGGCACAATAGCTACATAGACTCCTAGAATAGCAGCTAAGTACAACAACAGTTATACCTAACTACAAATAGTAATTAAACTAAAAATAGTAGGGATACTTTAAAATAGTAAGTATACTAACTCCTAAAATAGTAAAATCCTGAATACAACTTCCTAAACATGATCTGATGATGAATCTAAATTGATGGCAAAGAATTATCAACATTAATGGCCCACATTTGAAAGTAAAATTCATATAAAATCAGATCACCAAACACAATATTTATACAATTTAAAAACATACATACTTATACTACATATGGTACACAAGTAAGATCAAATTTCAGTGGAAGGTCTTGAAAGTGAATGATTTCAGAGGCTCCACAGAATTTTCAAAACAGAATATGAGCCTCTGCTCATTAACCTTCATGATTCTTCCCAAAAATTAAGTTCCATGATCTCAGCAGTCCGGATGGAGATGAATGAATGATAGTAAATTGGTCACCCATCTGGACTTCAGCTGAACTGGAAAGAACTTTAATGCATAAGTTAAAAATCCATGCCTTTGTAGATGCATAGGCATCAAACCTCAATTCTTCCAGCTCCAAACTAGTAATTGCATGAGAGATGCAGGGAGCAGCTCCAGCTCCAGCTTCGCATCAAGTGGATAGTCAATAACAGGTTGAGGGAGGAGGGGAAGTAGGGCAGGTGTCTAAGTGGACTGCTGTACTAGCCCTACTGAGAAGCCCAAGATGATTAATTTTTTCTCAGTACACAAGTGAGGGCCTCCTTAGTCCATACTTCAACAATTTCAGCACATACCTCAGTCCATTCCAACAGTGTGGGCAAGGTGTATTCCACCATCTCATTAATGACTATAACTGTTAAACAGTTCTCATTTTCTCCATCTAGCATTCCCCTTGGAAAAAGGAGAAGGACCTTTGAAAAAATTGAGGAAATGGCAGATGATGTACTGCTGGTACTCATCTGCTTACACATCATTCTAATTTTTATTTTATTTTATTTTTATATATTTTTATATTTTTTATTATTTATTTATTTTTTATAAAAATCCTAAGACTATAGCTGTAATTTCTTCAAACACTATAAAGACACAAATTGACGTAAAACAAACAATAAAGAAAAAAGTACAAAAATCAAACAAAAACTACAGCTGTAACTTATTCAAACACTACATCTACAAAGAATAAAAACTAAACTTAAATTACTATACTTAGATCAAAACTCCCTGACAATGGCGCCAAAAACTTGTTGATGTATAATTGCTGTGCATTTATTTTATTAAAAAGTGTGATGGTAAAAATATGGCACAAAAGCACAAAAATAGAATGGAATGAAACAACACAAAAATAATAGTAATTTATACGCAGCCTACAAGATCCAGGGCTGTTGTAAGAAGTTTTAAAAGTAATAGTTTTACCCATGGAGAGTGATGATCTAAAAACCTAAAGGCATATAGTAAACTCTAGATCTGGCAACTCTAAACCTCCACTAGAAAGCAAGGTAAAGAAAGGGTGTTTAGGTGTCACAAAACTAAACTACACTAAAAATAAGAATAAAACTACAATTAAAGAAATGGGGGTAAAGAAGGATGATGATGGTGTGGTAAAGTAAAGTGAAAATAAGGAGAAGTATGCGGCTGTGGGATAATCTTCACTGCAACTCAGATCAAGAACTAGATCTGCAGCATTCCTTCACTTGGCTACAAGCACAAGTGCAAGGTTGAAGAATCCAACTCAACCCTAAGATATGGACTAGTCTTAGGGTTTTGATCTATCCACTTGAATGGTCACAGGTCATCCCAGAGATGTGGTCCAGCCATGGGGGGGAGATGAAATAGGAAAACCATTATAGACACTATGCTTGTAAGGCTACAAGAACATGCAATCATAGGATCAAACATTCCATGAAGATCTAGTGAAAACCACTGGAAATCACAGATTGAATAGGGCATTAGAATCAGTTGATTATTGCTACAAAAAGGCCTGCAATGACCAAGCTCTCAAGTCTGCAATCTGTGCAACATCTTAGGTCTCTTCACTAAGAATGGTCTTGTAAAATAGAGGAGGAGCTGGATCTGCAACAGTCCCTCCTTTGGCTACAAGCACAAAGGCAGGGAAAAAGAATCCAGCCTTAACCCTATGATCTAGACTATGATCTGTCCACTTGAATGGTCACAAATCATCTCAGAGATGTGGTCCAGCCATGGGGTGAAAACCAGAACAATAAGCCCACTGCTGCCACCATGTGTGTATGGCTACAAGCTCATACACCCATAGGAGCATTAAACCCATACAGATCTATGTGAAAGCACAGGGAAAATAAAGATTTAATGAGCTTTAAAAATGGCATTTCGTTGAATATGAAGGACTTACAATGATCTGCCCTCAGGGCAGCAGTATGTATAAACTCCCAAAACTGCTCACTGAGTTATTACAAAACCATTTGCAAATCAGAAATATACGTAGCTGCTATAAAAGGAATTAACCCAACATGGCTGCTGAGCTTTGAAAGAGAAAGAAGAAAACAAAACCTAACCCTAAAAAGATAAAACCCTAAAAGCGATCTCAGGCTAATCTTGGATGCTTTCTCAAGACAGAATATGTTCTATTTATACAATCCATAAAGCCATGAAAAGCTTTGGCTAATCAGAAGAGAGAAAGAATCAAGTTATTTATGCCCTACTGACGTGGCCTATTTTTGGCCAAGTGATCTCTCGAGATGTGTGGGACAGCTAAGCCCATTGGGATGTGTGCCCTAGATGCTGTGAAATCCCCAAAATATCCCTAAAGTCTGGAATGGATGGAACCCATGCCACGAGTGGATAGAGCTTCAGAACATCAATCTCGAGTGGTTCTCAAGTAGTTGGAGGCTTTAGGCATGAATCTCGAGTGGTTGGATGGGATTTAGGACTTCAACTCGAGTAGATCAGATTGCAGCTCGACAGGTTGCTTCAGCAACATTTAAACAACTAGACAGGTTCAACTTTAAATGCAAAGAACCACTCGAGTGGTTTAACTGTATGCTGTAGGGAACCACTCGACAACTATAGTGAACTGCTCGAGGGCTTCAATCAATAGCTCGAGGGGATGATATGTGCAGCTTGAGCTGCTCGAGTGTAACATTATAACATGAGGTCTGCTCGAGGGTGTTGAGTGAACTGCTCCACAGGATCATTCTCTTTAGGCAGCAGCAGCTCGAGTTGCACAAGACAACCCTATAAACTGCTCGAGAGCTAGTTTTGCTTTAGCAAACTGCTCGAATGTGTAGCTCTTTGGATCTTCAACTGCTCGAGGAGTTTAAGTGTGCAGCTGTGAGAAGTTGCTCCTTCATCAATTGAACTACTCGAGATTAGCAACGCTGCTTCAGCTACTGCTCGAGGTATTTGGTGCAGCAAGGAACTACTCGAGTTCTTCAAGGCAGCTATGCCTACTGGATCTGAAGCTCGATACCTTGGTGCATCAACACTAAAGTGCTCACATCCTTAATGATTTTAGCCACTATTCAAGTGTGTTGAGGCAGGAGCAATAGTAGCTTAGATCTAAGCTTTGATAGGTTGGTGCAGCTGCTTTTATGCTTCAAGGTTTCTTTAACAACAGCTGTATGTGTGCCACTTGAGTTGCTGCACTGCTGCATATATAAAGTGCTCAAGATGTTGTGTGCAGCTGTAATTTCTTCCACAACTGCTCCATTTAATCTGCTGCAGCATTATCCCAATAAGCTTGGCTTCACCTCTCTCTCTCAGCAGGACTACAAACGCTCCGAGGCATGCTAAATAGCCTTGATGGTGTGAACCACTATGGTGCATTCAATGTAACTCCATCAGCTCCACAACTAGACTAAAAATTCCTTCTTCTTAGCACTAAAATGATGGATTGTTTCATTAAGATATATTTTCCTGTTATCTATAAAACTACACTTAAAAATATATTATTAACCAGTTCAAAGGTCCATCAAAGGGCAGGTTAGGAGGTGAAAAGTGGTACTTTTTAGAGATTAACACTCGAGTGGATGAATGCAGCTTTAAATTGCTCGACAACAACAATGCAACTCGAGTGGTTGCTCTTTTAAGTTTCTAAACTGCTCAACCATCTTTATGGATCTTTAGCCAACTTCTCGACTGCCATAAAGGCTTCAAGTGCTCGAGAGGCTGGTATTCAGCCCTATAAACTACTTGAGTGCATAAAAGCTTGGAAATGTGATCCACTCGAGATCTACTTGAGTTGTGCTTCTGAAGATGCAGTGCAACTGCTCGAGAGGTTTAAGTATAGGCTGCTACACAACAGCTCCTGCTTCAGCAATTGCTCGAATCTGTGTATAGCTTCAACTCTCCAGCTGCTCGACAACTTTATGGTGCAACATTTACAACTGCTCAACAACAGTCTTTTGCTTCAGGTATTCATCTTGAGGAGCTCAAGTTTGCAGCTCTTGAGGTTGCTCGAGTAGTTGAAGGCATCATGTTTTCCATGCAGCTTGTCAAGATTACTACTTTAGCAACTGATCAATCAGGTTGAATAAAACAATAACTACACAAGTAGATGCTGGGCTTCAATGCTGCAACTCTAGCTACTGATTTCAGATCTGCAACAACTCGAATATATATATATATATATATATATATATATATATATAGTTTTAACTCCGCAGCTGCTCGACAGTGTGCTTGCTCAACATTTACGACTGCTCTTGAGAGTGGCTGACTTCAGTACAACAGTTGCTCTTGCATCAGCAATCAACTTGTGAAAATCAGCTTGGTTTCAGCAATGGTGTGCTCTAGTATTTGCTGCAGCATCATCCCAATAAGCTTGGGCTTCACTTCTCTCTCTCAGCAGGACATCTAGGACCCCTAGGCACGCAAAATGACTCCCATGGTGTGAACCACTAGGGTGCACTTTTCTATAAATTCATCAGCTCCACAACTTGACTCAAAATTCTTTCTTCTTGCCTCTAAAATGATGGATTACTACACTAAGCCATAGTTTCTTGTCATCTATAAAAACACACTTAAAAACTCATTATTAACCAGCTCAAAGGTCCATTAAAGGCCAGGTTAGGAGGTGGAAAGCGGTATATTTAAGTGATCAACACACTCCCTAACCTAGTGTTTGCTAATCCTCGAGCAAAGGAAAAAATTAAAACAGTTATTCTAAAAATTAAAATACCACTTTCGTAGGGAGCACGGATACATTTAGCTGATGCATCAAGCCTTTTAAACCCCTAGATGATCCCTAGTGGAGGAGTGAAGTCACCTGAGGGTTTTCAGTGAAGATACCTATAAACTTTCCCATTAAAACAGTTAAGTATAGTGCAGCCAATGACGAAAGAGATTTCAATGAATATAGCATCATTGCACACCTATTCTTTAAAATCAGAGGATTTAAAACATTAATGCAAGCAATTTAAAACCTAAATCAACATGTATTTGCATCCCCAACAATCATTTTATATCAAGATTACAATGTGTAAAAATCAGTACTAGGCTTGCCATCAATTCAAAAAATCAGGTTTAGATACTACCCCAATGAATTTAAATTTCAGACCCAATCCTCACCAGGTCTATCTCTCAATAATGAAAATCCAAGGTGCTCGCATTCTCATCTGCTCAAGATCAGTCACAGACCTCAAATAAGCCTGGAAGCATGAGCATAGTTATTGCATCTAATTTATGACATCCTCATGTTCTTTTCACCATAGATTAGACATCTCCTCATCTCCACATGACAGCTCATTTCACTTTGGATCAACAAGGTCTTTTTGATGAGTTGTAATGCGGCTTATGGTTGAGGTTAAAAAAAGAATAGGAGGGTGGAATGAATTCAAAACTAAGAAATCAACAAGAGGAGGAGGTGATTCATGACTTCACCTTCTTCATCATAGCACTGCTTCATCTTCTTTGATGTTTTTCAGACCCAAAGTGGCCACCTTCTTCTCTTCTTTTCAATTTTTAGATGAAGTACTTCTCTTGACTTCTCTTTCTATTTTTTATTTTTTATTTGATTTTTTATGAAATGCCACACATATACCACTGCTACACTGAAGTTTATAGTTGACTTTTCTTCTCCTTACGCCAAATGTTGAACCCACCTATCTTCAACATCTTCTCCTTTACCTTCTGAAATCTCAGAGTGTCGGTCAAGTTGAATCAGGTCAATGAGATTTAGGTGCAAGTACTCTGGTGTTTGTCAAAGAAAAATTAGATTTTAAGGCTGAAGGAGTGTATGTAAATGGCAGTTTAATGGGTAGGAATTTTAAGCTTAAACTGTCCAAATGAAGGCCTTAAATCATCTCCTTAGTGTCATGAGTGCTGCCAATTAGTTTCAATTTGAGGGTACCTAACTTCTAGTAAAAAGATATTGAATCAATCATTCCTTAGAGCAGGAAAAATGCCAAAAACACTCTTCAAAAGAAAATTGATAGGCCCAAATCTCACTGTGTGTGGCCTTCAATTTAACTCATGGGGTGTATTTTCACCTTTTTCTCTCCTCTCTAGGTCACTAAGTACAAATTAAATTTTTTTTCTTGATGTTAGCTTCATGGAGGTGCTAAATTTTTTTAAAATTTTCGGTTTTAAAATGTCTGCAAATTTTTTTTAATTTCCTCTTTCTAACATGATTAGGTAGAAATTGACTTTATTTATCTCAATTCAACCAATACAGCTCAGTAGTTTTCAGTTGCATGAGAGATGCAGGGAGCAGATCCAGCTCCACATCGGGTGGACAGTCACTTAAAAGGGAGCAAAGGTGCCTTAGATGGCTGAGGGAGGGGGTCTCCTCAGTCCATACTTCTACAATTTCAGCACATACCTTAAGCCCAGGTCCAGCAGTTTGGGCAAGGTGTCCTCCACCATCTCATCCAAGACAGCAACCGTTTAATAATCCTCATTTCCTCCAACAAAGCCTTCTCTTTGTAAGAAGGGAAAGGCTCTTTAAAAGCATGAGGAAATGGGGCTCAGCATGGTAAAAAAAAAAAAAATTATTTTTTATTTTTTATTATTTTAATTTATTATTATTTATTTTTTATTTTCTTTTTTTAACTGGGGCTCAACAGTAGCCCCATTATTCAGTACCTGCTGCTCAACAATAGGAACTCAGTCCTCTCTCTCTTATACACACCTTTTTCCATTAAAAATCTTGGTGTTCCACCACCTTATCAGTCCTCAGGACATGAATGGCCCTAGCTTTCTCATTGGTTGAAGAAGCTTCATCAATCATGTATTTCCCTTTGGGATTGGTCACAGTTTGGCTTGGGAGCCTGCCCTTATTCCTTCTTATCAGAGCATTGGAAATTTGACCCAACTGGTCTTCTATCTTTTTTATGCTCTTACTGTGGGAATTCATAGTCTGTGAGAGGGAGCTAAGGTTTTGCAATGAAGGCAAAACCTGCTCCTCAAAGGAGGGGACTCTTAGTTGTGGTGGGGGCAAAACTAACTGGCATGGCTGGGGGGACTAATATGGGAATTACTCTAGAGAGTACTGCTGGTTTGAATTGTAGGGCAGTGCTTGCTGCTGCTAGATGTTTTGAACATTAGCTTGTCCCCACCTCAAATTAGGGTGGTTCCTCCAAAGTATACCCAGCAGGCTACTGTCCAACTGATTGGACAATATTGGCATGCTCATTTCCTAAGTCTGGATATGAACCAGCAAAGGGACAATCAAGATGTGAGTGTGTGGGTGAGTGGCATATCAGGCATGCCTCTCCAACCTATTGTTGATACAACTCAGTGCTGACATAATTTTGTTGTAAAAATGAATGGTTAAAATACGACAGAAAATAAAATGTGAATGAAGATGGTTCATAGCACAAAGTACAACCTGTAAGATCCACGGCTTGTTGTACCAAGTTTTGATAAGAAAGGATTGTCCCATAGGGAAACTTGATCTAGAACCACAAGGGTTGTTTAGTAGGCCTCCAGATCTGGCTACAGATCAAGCAATCCTAAAGAAAGGGAGTTTTGGGTTGTCACTAAATTAAACTAAAACTAAGAACATAAAAATAAATTGTAGTTAAAAAAAGGGATAAAAGAAGGGTGAGAGTGGTGTGGTAAAAAATAAAGATAAAATGATGAGAAGTATGCAGCTGAGAGTAACTCAGTAATGCAACTTAGATCTAGAAATGACTCTGCAACAATCCTTTAGATGTCTACAAGCACATCTTCTAGGTTGAAGAATCTAATCTAATCCAAAGGTAAGGACTGATCTTAGGGTTATATGTTGTCCACTACAATGGTCACAACATATCCCAGGGACTTCATCCAATCAATGGATCAAATCAGAACATGAATACCATTACAAACTCTATGTTTGCAAGGCTACAAGCTCATGCATCCATAGGATAAAATAGTCCTAGAAACTCAAGGGAGAACCATAAGAAATCCTCCGCTGTATGGGGACATAGACTCAGCTGGTCATTGCTACAACATTCCTGTAGTGACCCAGCTCACAAGTCTGCAATCTCTATAAAATATCAGATCTAAAAATTAAAGATGACATTATATCACATAGGAGAGTTTGGCTCTGCAACTATCTCTCACTTGGCTACAAGCTTAAGTGCAGAGAAGAAGGATCCATCTCAGATCTGTGACTGAGACCAGCCTTAGACCAGATGATGAGATAGACCAGCCTTAGGGCTATAGTCTGTCCACTTAAATGGTCACAGGCTATCCCAAAGGTTATCTTCCTCACAGATGATGAGATAGAACAAGAAAACTGCTACTTCCCCCATGGTTGCAGGGCTACAAGCTCAGGCAGCCATGGGTGCATCAAACCTACAAAACTCCATGTGAGAAACACAAAGAAATACAAGTTCAATTGAACTATAAAAATGGCATTGCATTGATTAAAATACACCTTACAATGCTTGCCCTCAAGGCAACAACCAGTGCAAAAGGCCAAATCAGCTCCCAAAGTTTATACAAAACCCATTGCAAACTGAGGTAAAATAGCTACTTACAGAAGATCTTAGCCAACAAATGTTGATCTAAGGAAGAAGAAAAGAAAAAGGATAACCTAACCCTAACCCTAAATTACCTAATCACTCTTGAGCTCCCAACCAAATTAGGTAAAAGGGAAGATCGTTTCTACACAAAAATTACAGCTTATATACAAGTTCCCCAAAAAATATCTTGCTCTGGCTGTTGTCGGATTTTCCAGTGTGCTGATTTTATTGTGTGGTGAGAACAAATTAAAAATCAAAGTAAAATAAAAGATGAAAATAGCACAACTAAAATAATCCTAATCCTACAAGTTACAGGGCTATTGTAGCAAGTTTTGATAAGTAAGAGTTTGTCCCACAAAGAAATTGATCTAGAACCCAAAATCGGCTATAATAGTAGGCCTCCAAATCTGGCTACAGATCTGACAATCCTAAAGAAAGGGAGTTGGGTGTCACAACTACACTAAATTACCTATTAAAAAGAAAAGAAATAAAGTATAGTCCTATCCTAAGAAAGGGTTATGAAGATGGTAATGGTGTGTTAAAATAAAGATAAAAGGATGAGAAGTAAGGAGTTTATGCTAAGGTTCATTCAGTTATATAACTCAGATTTAGGGCTCTCTCTACAGCAAATCCTTACTGAAGTGTTATCAAAAACCTCAGCAAAGTAGAATAATCCAACTTAACCCATGTCATTTGGGGTGCTATTAGGACTATAATCTATCCACTTAAATAGTCACAAACTATCCGATAGAGTCTGTCAAATCCCATTGATTAAATCAGAAAAACTAACCTAATCCAAATGAGTGGGCTGATCTAACCTAATACAATGAATCAAATCAGATCTGCTTACAAGCTCCCCCAGATCTGCTTACAGATCTCACAGACATTCATAAGAGTTTCAACCCATAAAATCCTATGTGTTTGTCAAAGGCCATCAACAAAATGAGCTAAGACATAGGAAAAGCAACAGGTTGAATAAGGACCTAGATTCAGCTGATCATTACTATAAAAGGCCTGCAATGACTCAGGCCCTAAGTCTATAATCACTACAGAGAAGTCAGATCTAACATCTGATAGTGGTCAAGTAAGACAGAGGGGAGCCTGTTCCTGCAAAATCTCTCACTAGGCTATAAGCTCAAGTGCAAATAAAAAGAATCCATCTCAGATCTGTGACCAAGATTGCCCTAGGGCTATATTCTGTTCACTCAAATGGTCACAGGCTATCCACAGAGGCTTCCTTACCTACAAATGATGTGATAGAATATGTAAACTGCTGCTGCCACCATCGTCCGAGGGCTACAAGCTTAAGCTTCCATGAGCCTTTCAATAAGCTCAAATCCTAAATGCATGATATAGCCTGAATAAAACTACGGGAAAATAGGAAAATAATAGATTAAGTAAGAATTTAAAGCACAAATTCCATTGATCTAATGTTACCAACAATGAAATCTCTCAAGGCAGCAACCTTGTGCACAACAGCTCTTCACAAAAAAACCTAATGTTTAAATGACCTATTACAAAACTAAAATGAAACTACACCTAAGTGCTTACCAAAGACTTAGCCAGCAAGTGCTGGGCTAAGAGAGAAGAAAAAAATGGAAAAAGAGGTGATCAAACACTAACCCTAACCCTAATCTGCTTGAACTCTCAACCGATAAAGGTTGAAGGAAAGAGTGATTGACAATTTCTAAGTTACAAGCATAGCTTATGTACTTAGTTCGAATGCTATGGCTAAGAGAAGAGTAAACCCTAATTTTTTAAGCAGATGTGGCACTGTTACAACCCTTGGATGTCTTGGGATGCATGCATCAAAATCCATGCCTCGGGGTGCGTGCCCTAAACTTAAGGAAATCCCTAAAAGGTCCTTGAATTAAGATTAAGAAGTGGAGAGCTCGAGGTTTGCGAGGCTGGCTCTTGCTTATCACTTCTATTACGCAGTTGCAGAGTGTTCGCAGGGTAGAGTTTAGCTTTGAATATTACTGTCTTGTGCAGTAGGACTTTCGGTGCTTAGCTTGTTCGCACAGTAGAGCTTCAGAAACTCCTGTCACGCAGTACTCACGTAGATGGACTTTACATCTCGCTCGGTTCAAGGTTAAGCTTCTAGGTGCGCAAGAGCTATGCGAGAGAATTTTTGGGCGTCTCTCTCTTTTAGAGCCACATGAGAACTTTGTGAGGTCTTTGCTGTTGTTCGTGCCAATTGGTTTCGCGAGGTAGTGCGCGTGGCTACATTAAGGCTTGATCCTCGCGAGAACTTCGCGAGCTATATTTCTGGAGGCTTCGTGTGCGAGAGCTCCATGAGTTTCTTCATATGTTGATTGCAGCTGAAGTGCACAACTGCTGCGCGAGAGGCTGCATTGTGATAACCTCTTCATTGAGCTACACGACTTCTTTGCAAGCTCTAATATGTTGCATGTCTTAGCTGCGCGAGGGAGTTTTACCAGTGAATTGAACAGCGCAAGGTAGCACCTCAATTGTGCGAGATAGGTCATTGGCTCCTCTGCTACTATGCACATGCTTCTGTTGCAGCTTCCTCCACTCTCACCTATACTTCTTTCATCTGCTGGTCTTTCTTGGTCTATTGTGACATACAAAATAGTTACCATGGTGTGTAACACCATGGTATTCCATCACTTTCTGGCTCAGCTGTCATCTTTTGCTTGAATTTTCTCTCTTCTTGGCACCAAAGACATGGACTTTGTGTTAAGCTGTACAATTTATTACTAACTACAAAACACACTTAAACAATAGTTATTAGTTAGCTTCAAGGTCAAGCAAGGGCTACGTTAAGAGGTGAAAAGTGGTACTTTTCAGTGAATAACACACCCGCAAACTTGATCTTTGCTAGTCCTTGAGCAAAGCAAAATTTAAACAGCTACTCTAAGAATGTAAATGCCACTTTCGTAGGGAGCACGAATGCATTTAGCTTATGCATCAAGACTTTTAAACCCCTAGGTGATCCCTAGTGGAGGAGTGAAGTCTCCTGAGGGTTTTCAGTGAAGGTACCGACAAACTTCTCAATGAAACATGTAATAAAAGTGCAACAGAGTAGTTAATCAGTTTGAAATAATTCTAGTTCCTTCCACCCTTGCTCTGTCAAAATTAAAGGAGTTCCAAAGTAGTTATGCAAATGGTTTAACACCTCAGTCATGCATGCATGCTCATCACATCCAATCAGCTGACATCAAGAAAATAATATGTGCAAAATAGTACCAAGCTTACCAATACATCAAAATTCAAGTTCAAACAATGCCTCAGTTATTTCAATCTCAGACTCATTGCTTACCAGGGCTGTCTCTCACAAATGAATTTAAGGGTGTATCATTTCACAGAAGCTCAAGAGCAGTTACATACCCCAAATGGGTTTGCAAGCATGAGCATGGGCATTGCTTCTAATTTTGACATCATAAAGTACTCTCACCATGATTAGACATTCCCTCATCTTCACATGACAGTTCATTTGACTTTGGTATGGGTAGTAAAGAATAAAAGGGGTAAAAAGGGATTCAAAATTGAGAAATCAACATAGGCAGGAGATGATTCATGACTTCACCTTCTTTATTTCAGCACAACTCTATCTTCTTTTGAAATTTCAGAGCTAAGTGGCCAACTTCTTCTCTTCTTTTCAACATTTCCAATGAAATTCTTCTTTTGACTTCACTTTCTTTTCTCTTTCCTTTTTGCTTCATGTATTTAAAATATATATATATTTTTTTTTATATGATAGTTGCCACACATCTACAACTGCTACACTGGTATTTACAGATCTCCTCCTCTCTTCTTCTCCTTTCACCAAATGTTAAACTTTACTCACCTATCTTCAACATCCTCTCCTTTACCTTCTGAATTCTCAGAGTGAGGGTAGGGCTGAATCAGGTTAAGAGGTTCAGGTTCAAGTACTTTGATGTTTGTTGAAGAAAAATGGGGCTTTAAGGCTCAAAAAGTGTATGCACAAGGGTAGTTTCACAGGTTTGATCTTTTAGGCTCAAACTTTTCAAATGAAGGACCTGATCCTTTCCTTAGTGTCATGATTTCTATCAAACAACTTCAACTTGGGGTGTTTAACTTCTAGTGAAAAGGGCTTGACTCAGTCAGTCCTTAGAAGAGAAAAAATTGCCAAAGACACTCCTAAAAGAAAAATTATATAGGCTCAAAGCTCACTAGGTATAGTCTTCAATTTGAACTCAAAGGGGTATGCTGTCACCTGTTTCTCTCCTTACTAGTTCACTAAGTACTATTTCTTGATGTTCACCTCATAGAAATTTATAGATTTTTAAATGATTTTAGTATTAAAAGGGTTTGCACAGTATTTAAGTTTCCTCACTTTCAACATTGCTTAGGTGGAGTTCATTTTATTTATTTCTCACTTAGCTAAGACTGTTGCACTTAGGTTAACTATATCATTGGCAATCCTTTCCACACCCCCAAACCTATGAGGAGCAGTGTCCTCACTGATTTAAAGATAAGAAGGCATGTGTAGCAGGGATCATACACAAAAGTAGACAGAAAATAAAGGAAGTGAAAGCATGAAAGAAAGCACACACAAACAACTAAAACAAACAAACTAGATATGAAGCAGAAAGTAAAGCAATCAAAACATAACAATAATGAACTTCAATTAGCACCAGCAATGTTGGGCTCCCATCATCCCGAGTATTGACTATGATATTTTGGTAGAACAATGGCACTAGCCTAGGGAAGACTAGTTGGTCTCAGTAGGGATAGCAATGAGGCTTTGGTCAGGTACTCCATGGAGGCAGCTGTCTTAGGTAGCTCCTCAAAGAAAGCCTTATAAAAAATTGTCTCAGCCTCCAACTTAATTGCTGTAACAAATTCAGAGGGGACCTTGAGGTATTCATTATCTTCCTCCTTTTCATCCTCAGGGACCTCAGGGGCCTCAGGGGCTACTTCCTTGCCTTTTTTCTATTTCTTCTGTGATTTCTAAGGACTTTTGGTAGGTGGGTGCTCTCTGGCCCTCTTTTTAGGAGCAGATTTCTTTTTGGGACCTTGGGCATCAGAGGGCACACCCTTCCTTTTCTTCTCAATGTGCTCCATTTGGGGCTCCTCAGTGGGTGCAGTTACCACAGGGGTCTCCACATTGGAGGCCTCTGCAATTCTTGCAGATTTTCTAGTGGCCACAGGGCTCCCAACAAGTGGCGAGGTTACCAAAGTAGACAAGGCATCAGTGAAGTTTGAACCCATGGCCATAGCTATTCAATTTTTTCAAAGTAGGGTTTCAAAATCCCAGCTATTGTAATGCACTCTTCACAAATAAAATAGACCCCAAATTGCTCTCTACTTACTCTAAAATAATGTCCAATTAAATCAACTGAGAGAAAGAGAAATCTTACCAAATGACAGCTAGGGTTTCACTTCACACATTGCACATATGTTTAAATACCCCCAAACCTACCTCAAAGTGACCAGGAGGTGATGGGGAGTAAAATGGTATGAGGAAAGTAGCTGAAGAGGAGTGGAATGGGTTGTATAGAGGAAGGGGGAAAAGAGGGAGCTCAGAAGTTCATAGTGAAAGCTAGGGTAAAAAAGTAGAATGGTGAGAATGGGGAAATCATTGGGTTTATAGGGCTTAACCCGTACTTTGCGCAGCTGTCACAGACCAGAAAAGAGCCTTACGAGAACAGATTGAGAAGATTTGTGTGCCTTGCGAGGCACTTCGCAGAGCTGAAGTTGGGCCTTAGCGCGCGAAGCAATTTTTCATCTCTCGTCAGCTTAGTTTGTGATCTGCGCGATGAACATCCATTTAGAGTATCAGGGACCTCGCGAAGTAGTTAATGGTGTGGCCTTCAGAATGATAATTTGCGAGGCTCTCGCGCAGTACAAAAAATGTGAATTCTATTTCTTTCACACAGTTCCCTATTGCTGACAGGATAGAGCCTCGCGAGACTCAATGTTAGGCTTCAACAGGTGTCTTTGCTTGCGAAGCTCTTGCGTGGTACAAAATATTCATCCGAACTACACGAGAAAGCTTTAGGTGGCTCGCAAGCTTGAAATTTAGGCCATTTAGCCTCGCGAGAAGGCAACACTTAACATTTTCTCTTAGCTTTTGCCCTGGCCTGTGCATGTATAATATCATGCACCAATTCAGTGTGCATCAGCACCAACTCCTTGACATGGAATCCATTTCATCATGACAATTAAGCTACCCTTTATCAACATTGAAACATCACAAGTTTAGATTTCCAAAGATTATCTTTCAGATCAAATTCATGACATGTATTGTGAGAGCAACTCAATCATCACTAACAAACTTGAACATCAAAATTCAAATGACAAATATGCACTTGCACTCAAAACAAAAATGAACAAAACAACATCAAACACACAAGCAAATCAACGGTAATTGAAAATTTTCTAATCAACACAAAACAAAACACATATTCAACGCATATGGTACATATGTTACAAAACTGTGGATCACTGAGCAATGGGAGGTTCATGTAGGTGAATGGACTAAGTAGGCTCCACTGAATTCTCCATACAAATTTTTAGCCTCTGCCCGTTCACTTTCATGATCTTCCCAGACATGGGATCAAAGATCTCCACAGCACTCGATGGGGAGGCATGAATGATAGTGTAAGGTTCATCCCATCTGGATTTTAACTTTCCTAAAAAAAATCTTAGTTTGGAGTTGAAAAACCAAACCTTAGTGCCAGCATTGAAGTCCCTTCTCATTAGCTTGTTGTCAAAGAACGCCTTTGATTTCTCCATGTATATTCTGGCATTTGAATAGGCTTTCAGTCTCAGCTCATCAAGCTTTGCCAACTGCAATTTCTTGTGAGAACCAGTAGAAGTTAGATCAAAATTCAGTGATTTGATAGCCCAATAGGCTCTATGCTCTAACTCCACTAGTAGGTGGCAGGCATTTCCATACACCAGCCTAAATGGGGACATGCCAATAGGGGTCTTATAGGCTGTCCTACAAGCCCACAAAACATCATTCAGCTTCTGTGCCCAATCCTTCCTATCAGTCCTCACAGTCTTCTCCAAGACATGCTTGATCTCCCTATTATAAATTTCAACTTGCCCACTAGTTTGTGGGTGGTAGGGAGTTGCAATTCTGTATGTAATAGAATACTTTTTGAGGAGATTCTCAAAAGGCCTATTACAGAAATGAGTTCCCCCATCACTAATGATAGCTCTGGGGGTACCAAATCTGAAGAAGATATTGTCCTTCAAAAATTTAAGGACAACCGTGTGGTCATTAGTCCTTGTGGCAATGGCTTCCACCCATTTGGACACATAGTCCACTGCCACAAGTATGAAGTTAAAACCCATAGATGGAGGAAAGGGACCCATAAAATCAATGCCCCAGATGTCAAAAAGTTCTACCACAAGGATGGGCTGCAATGGCATATAATCTTTCTTGCAAATGCCTCCCATCCTTTGACATCTCTCATAGGCCTTGCAATGTACAAATGCATCTCTGAACAAAGAAGGCCAATAAAAACCACATTGCAGTACTTTTTCTGCAGTCTTATTACCACTGAAGTGACCTCTACAGGCTTGCTCATGGCACATTGAAAGAATGTTGTGGAACTCACTATCAGGCACACACTTCCTAACAACATGGTCTGCACAATGCTTATATAGGTATGGATCCTCCCACAAAAACTATTTGACCTAAGAGAAAAATAGGTCTTTGTCCATCTTGGACTAGTGAGGGGGAATCCTACCAATAGCAAAAAAATTGATAATGTGTGCAAACCAGGGTACACTAAACTGCACAGCAAATAGCTGCTCATCAGGGAACAACTCATTAACAGGTGCTACTGCACATTCTTCCAGAATAATTCTAGAGAGGTGGTCAACCACCACATTCTCAACTCCCTTTTTATCTTTGATCTCAAGATCAAACTCCTATAATAGGAGGATCCATCTGATCAACCTTGGCTTGAAATCCTTCTTAGCCAATAGGTATTTCAGGGCTGAGTGATCAGTGAAAACAATAATTTTAGACCCAAGCAAGTAAGGTCTAAACTTGTCCATAGCAAACATAACAGCTAGTAGCTCCTTCTTCGTAGTAGTGTAGTTAAGCTGAGCTTCAGCTAGTGATTTTCTGGCATAATAGATCACTGCAGGCAACATATCTTTCCTCTATCCTAAGACAACACCTATGGCTAAGTCTGATGTATCACACATCAGCTCAAAGGGGAGTGAGTAATCTAGGACCTGGATTACAGGAGCAGTGGTAAGGCTTTTTTTTAAGACCTCAAAGGCCTCAAGGCACCCAGTAGAGAAGTTAAATGACACATCCTGACAAAGCAGGTGGCACAATGGCTTTGAAATTTTGCTGAAGTCCTTAATGAACCTCCTGTAAAATCCAATATGTCCGAAAAATGATCTGATTTGTTTGACAATCCTAGGTGGCGGTAGGTGTGAAATCAAGTCCACTTTAGCCTTGTCAACCTCTATTCCTTTGTGAGAGGCCACATGGCCTAATATAATTCCTTGTGTCACCATAAAGTGACTCTTTTCCCAGCTTAGAACCAAATTGGTCTCCTCACATCTTTGTAAAACCAGCTCAAGATGACTCAGGCACTGGCTAAAGTTGTCCCCATAAATTTAGAAATCATCCATGAAGATTTTCAAGAATTTATCAACCATATAAAAATAGATTGCATACATGCAGCTGTGAAATGTGGCTGGGGCATTGCACAGTCCAAAAGACATTCTTCTATAAGCAAATGTGTGAAAGGGATATGTGAAAGTAGTTTTCTCTAAATTTTGAGGATCAACAGGGATTTGGTTATACCTTGAGTATCTATCAAGAAAACAATAAAATGCCTTCCCAGTCAGCTTATCAAGAATTTGGTCAATGAAAGGGAGGGGGAAGTGGTTATTTCTGGTTTTGAAGTTGAGTTTCTTATAATCAATACAAACTCTCCAGCCAGTGGTCTCCCTGGTTGGCATCAACTACCCAGAATGAGTAGTGATAACTGTTATGATTGAGTTTTTAGGTACCACTTGGATAGGTGACACCAATTTTGAATCTGAAATGTGGCAAATTAGCCCTGCATCCAACAGTTTCACTATCTCCTTGAGGACCACCTCTTGCATGTGAGGATTAAGCTTCCTCTGCCTCTCCCTTGAGGGTTTTGCACCCTCATCAAGGTGAATTTTGTGCATGCAGACTGAGGCATCAATGCCTCCAAGATCAGCTATTGGCCACCCCATTGCCTTTTTATGCTTCTTGAGAACACTCAATAATGCCTCCTCTTGCTCACTAGTGAGAGAGGAGGAGATAATCACTGAAAGCTTGTTACTTTGCCCCAAGAAGGTATATTTTAATGTGGCTGGGAGCTATTTTAGCTCCAGCTCAGGGGGACTTTTAATTGAAGGCAACAAAGGTGCCTTAGTGGTTCGAGGAAGGAGCATCAATGTAGGTTTCCGACTGAAATGCTGCACTAGGCCCACAGAAGACTCTATTTTTGTGTTGTCTTCTGTCATGAAAACTTAGGCCTCCTTCTCAACCAAACTCCAAATATTTTCCAGGTCATCAACAACATTATCCCAATCTAGCAGATTGGATAATTCCTCTTCCACTAGGCCATCTAGTATATCTATTGCACAACAGTCCTTAATGTCCATCTAAGGATGCCCAGCAGCATGGTACACATTTAATTGGTGCTTTATATTTTCAATGGTCACCTCCATCACCCCTGACCTGCATTGTATGCAAGCATTTGTAGTGGCCAAGAATGGCCTTCCAAGGATGACAGGAATTGGAGATTTACTTTTACAAGGGTCCATGTCCAAAACAAGGAAATCAACAGGATAGTAGAACTTATCCACCCCCACCAAAATATCCTCCACCACACCTATAGGTCTCCTCTCAGACCTATCAGCTAGTTGGAGCACAACTGATATGGATTTCAGCTCCCCCAAACCTAGTTCCTCATACACAGAATATGGGAGCAGGTTTACACTGGCCCCTACGCCCAAGAGGGCTTTTCCAATGGTATGATTTCCAATTATGCAGGGGATAGTAGGTACCCCAGGGTCTTGTAGTTTCTTAGGTGAAGTAATGGATAGAACTAACTCAACATGCTCAACAGTAAAAACCTTTTGGACAACTGCACCCTTGCTTTTCTCTTCTGTGTGCAGAGGTCCTTCAGGAATTTAGTATAGGCAGAGACCTATTTTATGGCATCAAGCAAGGGCATATTGATCTTGACCTGCTTGAAGGTCTCCATCATCCCCTCCATCTGAGAATTTCCCTTATCAAAAGGAGATGGGCCAGCTAATGCATGAGGAAATGGTAACTGTGGGACTGCTAGTGCCACAGCTACATGCCTAACCACATCAAGGTCAATTTTTTATTTTTTATTTTTTCTTCATTTATTAGTTGCTGTTGGGGCTCAACCTCAGCCCTTTTATTTTACCCTTGCTGATCCACAGCAGGGAATGACTTCTTTTGTTCTTCACCACTTTCATTCCTTTTAATTTCACTTTCTACGACCTCTTCAAATGCTCTGCTCACTAAATTATCAACCACCCTACCACTCCTTAGGGTAGTGACTGCATTAGCTTCCTCATGGGTTGAGGATGCTTCTCCAATCATAAATTATCCTTTTGAATTAGCCAATGGTTGACTAGGCAGTGTATCCTCCTCTCTTTTGTTCAAAGCATTACAGATTTGACCCAGCTGGTCCTCTATTTTTTTAGTGCTTTGCCCATGAGAGTTCACAATTTGGATTAGGTTCCCTAAATTTTGCATCGATGTCAGCATTTTCTCTTCAAAAGAAGAGGATCTGGGCTGTTGTGGGGGCAAAGCCAGCTAGTTGGGCTGTGGGGCAGGCAAGTGAAAATTCTGTCTTGGTGGGTATGCTTGGTTAAACTGGTGCTAAGGTCTATATGGAGCTGCCAACTATTGTTGCTGGGATTGAGGGTATGTATCTTATCTCCACCTCAAATTTGGGTGGTTCCTCCATGAGTACCCAACAGGTTGCTGCCCATATGCTTGGGTAGCATTGGCATACTCCATAACAAAATCAGGGAATTGGTTGGCTGATGGACAATCCAGGAGTAAATGTATGAGAGATTGGCATATCAGACATGCCTCCTCCACTTGTGCAACCATCCTAGGCTGCATTATATTCATCAATTTGTCAAACTTTATGCTCAAATTATCCACCTTCTTCTCCAACTCACTTTACACTTAACTTCATATATTCCTCCTCTAGGGGTGGGCTCTTTCACCAACTTAGCAGGGGTCTGGTTGTCATTGCAAGACAGTTACTCCTGCTGCATGATATTTTCTCCTATAATGTCAAACAGTTCCCAAGCCTCATCAACTGTCTTGTGGAGGTAACTACCACCACATGAGGCATCCACCATATCCCTGCTCTTGGGGTTAATTCCTTGGTAAAATACTTGCACTAGTTGCCACATTGGAATTTGATGGTGGGGGCATTGTTTTAACATCTCCTGAAATCTCTCCCATGCTTCATAAAAATCTTCAGTTGAGGACTGAGTAAATAACAAAATGCTTGTCCTTATCTGGCTGGTTTTGTTCATGGGAAAGAATTTAGCCAAAAATTAGCTTTGGAGGCCACTCCATGTTTGAATGTTATTGGCTAAGAGCTTAGAGAGCCAGGTGCTGACTTTGTCCTTTAGGGAAAAAGGAAAAAGCCTCAGTTTGGTGGCTTCAGGTCCCAAGCCAGCAATATTGAAAGTGATGCAAAGTATCAAAATTTGGTCAATGTGCTTGTACGGATCTTTCTTACTAAGCCCATGGAAAGATGGCAGCATGTTGATGGTAGAAGACTTTATTTCATAGTTTCCTTCCACTGAAGGATATTGTATGCAAAAGGGAGATGTGTAATCCCCAGGTGTATTGTACACCTTCAGGGTCCTTTGCCTCTCAGCCATGACAGCTGGCTCAATTTCAACAGTAGGGCCTTATGTGGTGTTTCTTGGTCTAAGGACTCTTTCAACCTCAGGATTTGGAGGTTTTAACTCAGGGTTAAGAGACCTTCTTCCATGCATACACACACAACTTAGCAAGTAAGAAAAATGTTTACAGCACACAAAGAATTTTCGAACTAAATTAACAAATAAAAAGAGTTACACTAAACTAATTACAGGGAATTCAACATCAAGGGTCCAAGTTCTAGGGTAAAAGAAGTGCAAATAGAGCTAGCTAGACTCTAGCTGCAGCTCTACCTTTTCCCTTCTGTTGTTGTCCAATTCTACAAAAATTCCACAAAGAATCAGTAGCACTTATTATTCTATATATGGCACAGCTATAAAGAATTTTCTAAACTACAATATAATACAACTTAGGTCTACTAAAAAGATCAATCTCCCTGGCAGCAACTCAAAGAACATGTTATGTCAGTTTCTCCAGTGTGCTGATTTTATTATGTGGTGAGAACAAATTATAAATCGAAGTAAAATCAAAGATGGAAATAGCACAACTAAAATAATCCTAAGCCTGCAAGATATAGGGCTATTGTAGCAAGTTTTGATAAGTAAGAGTTTGTCCCACAGAGAAATTGATCTAGAACCCAAAATGGGTTATAATAGTAGGCCTCCAGATCTGGCTACAGATCTGACAATCCTAAAGAAAGGGAGTTGGGTGTCACAACTATACTAAATTACCTACTAAAAAGAAAAGAAATAAAGTACAGTCCTATCCTAAGAAAGGGTTATGAAGAAGATGATTGATGGTGTTAAAATAAAAATAAAAGGATGAGAAGTAAGCAGTTTAGGCTAAGGTTCATTCAGTTATGTAACTTTAATTTAGGGCTCTCTCTGTAGCAAATCCTTACTAAAGTGCTATCAAAAATCTCAGCAAGGTAGAATAATCTAATTTAACCCATGCCATTTGGGGTGCTTTTAGGGCTATAATCTGTCCACTTAAATGGTCACAGACTATCAGATAGAGTTTCTCAAATCCCATTGATTAAATAAGAAAAGCTAACCTAATCCAAAGGAGTGGGCTGATCTAACCTAATCCAATGAATCAAATCAGGCTATGAATACCATTGCAGACACTATATTTGTCAGGCTACAAGCTCTCTAGATCTGCTTACAGATCTGGCAGACATTCATAGGAGTTCCAACCCATAAAATCCTATGTGTTTGTCAAAGGCCATCAACACAATGAGCTAACACATAAGAAAAGAAATAGGTTGAATAAGGACTTAGATTCAATGGATCATTGCTACAAAAGGCCTGTAATAAATCAACCCCAAAGTCTGCAATCACTACAGAGAAGCTAGATCTAACATCTGATAGTGGTCAAGTAAGACCGAGGGGAGCCTGTTCCTACAGAATCTCACTAGGCTACAAGCTCAAGTGCAAAGAAAAAGAATCCATCTCAAATCTGTGACCAAGAATGCCCTAGGGCTATAGTCTATCCACTCAAATGGCCACAGGCTATCCACAGAGGCTCCCTCACCCACAAATGATAAGATAGAACATGTAAACTGCTGCTGCCACCATAGTCTCAGGGCTATAAGCTCAAGCTTCTATGGGCCTTTCAATAAGCTCAAATCCTAAATGCATGCTATAGCCTGAATAAAACTATGGGCAAATAGGAAAACAACAAATTAAGTAAGCATTTAAAGCACAAATTCCATTGATCTAATGTTACCAACAATGAAATCTCTCAAGGCAGTAGCCTTGTGCATAACAACTCTTCACAAAAAAACCCAATGTTTAAATAACCTATTACAAAACTAAAATAAAACTACACCTAAGTGCTTACCAAAGATTTAGCCAGTAAGTGCTGGGCTAAGAGAGAAGAAAAAAATGGACAAGAGGTGATCAAACCCTAACCCTAACCCTAATCTGCTTGAGCGCTCAGTCGACAGAGGTTGAAGGAAAGAGTGATTGATAATTTCTAAGTTACAAGCACAACTTATATACTTAGTCCGAGTGCTGTGGCTGAGAGGAGAGTAAACGCTAATTTTTTAAGTAAATGTGGCACTGTTACAACCCTTAGATGTCTTGGGATGCACACATCGGAATTCATGCCTCGGGGTGCATGCCCTAAACCTGGAGGAAATCCCCAAAAGGTCCTTGAGTTTAGATTGAGAAGTGGAGAGCTCGAGCTTCGCGAGGCTGGCTCCTGCATATCACTTCTATCACGTAGCTGCAGAGTGTTCGCGAGGTAGAGTTTTGCTTTGAATATTATTGTCTCGCACAGTAGGACTTTCAATGCTTAGCTTGCTCTCGTAGTAGAGCTTAAGAAACTCCTGTCACGTGATACTCGCGCAGATGGACTTTACATCTCGTTCGGTTTAGGGTTAAGCTTCTAAGCATGCGAGAGCTGCGCGAGAGAATTTCTGGGCATAACTTCATGAGGTCTTTGCTATTGTTCACGCCAATTGGTCTCGTGAGGTTGTGCGTGTGACTGTATTAAGGTTTGATCCTCACGAGAACTTCACAAGCTGTATTTCTAGAGTCTTAGTGCATGAGAACTCCGCGAGTTTCTTCACATGTTGATTGCAGCTGAAGTGCGTGACTGCTACGTGAGAGGCTGATTTGTGATAACCCCTTTATTGAGCTGCATGACTTCTTTGTGAGCTCTAATATGCTACATGTCTTTGCTGCATGAGGGAGTTTTGCCTGTGAATTGAACAGTGCGAGGCCACACCTCAACTGTGCGAGATAGGTCATTGGCTCCTCTGCTGTTATGCACATGCTTCTGTTGTAGCTTCCTCCATTCTCACCTATACTTCTTTCATTTGTTGGTCTTTCTTGGTCCATTATGACATGTAAAATAGTCACCACGGTGTGTACCACCATGGTGTTCCATCACTTTCTGGCTAAGCTATCATCTTTTACTTGAATTTTCTCTCTTCTTGGCACCAAAGACATGGACTTTGTGTTAAGCTGCACAATTTATTACTAACTATAAAACACACTTAAACAATAGTTATTAGTTAGCTTCAAGGTCTAGCAAGGGCTAGGTTATAAGGTTAAAAGTGGTACTTTTCAATGAATAACACTAGCCAATAGGAGAATAGATGAGGAAATGACCCATTTTCCACTGTTGTCGTGGCCCATTTGTAGCCCTTGGCTGCCCCGAGATGTGGGAAATAGCTTAGCATCTAGAGATGTGTGCCTTAATTGCTGTGAAATCCCATAAAAGTCCTTGTGTATGACTGAGGAGTAGGGAGCCCGTGCTTCGTGAGGCTTAATTGGCTTCATTTGCTTCTCGTGTGGCTGGAGTTGCTGCTGGAGGAGAGCTTGCGAGGTTCGCTAGGCAGTGGATACCACATCTCGCACAGATGGGTCTCTAGGTAGCTCAAGTTGTGAGGATCTTCCTAGGCTAAATTGTGGCTTGCAAGGATGGATTTTGAGCTTCGCATGGATGTTCGCCAGGATTACATGCGCTTCTTACGTGGATGGCTCCATCTGTGAAGTGCACGAGATCTGTGTGAGATCTATGCGCCACAAATCTTCTGAAGTTTTAATCCTTGCGAGGACTATGCGAGGTATTCTTCTGAGCCCCTTTCCAAAGTAAACTGTGCAAGGACTGCGCGAGCTCTTTGAATGCTGCATATTTGGACCTTCTGAGGTCTGTGCGAGGGGGATTTTCTAGCCAAATTGAATTGTGCGAGGGTCCATTTGTACTTCTCTGCTGCTATGTACAATCTGCTGCTGCTGTCTCCTCTGCTAGGGTCCAACTTTTTTTCATCTGTTGGACTTCCTGGGTCCACTTAGGCACTCCAAATGCTCACTATGGTATATACCACCATGGTGTATCCTTTGCTCTTAACTCAGCTGCCCTCCTTGGCTTCAATTCTCTCTTTTGGCCTCCAAAGCATGACAGTTGCACTAAGTTACAATTTTATTATTAACTATAAAACACACTTAAAAGATGATTATTAAATGGTTTCAAGCTGTTGTAAAGGCTAGGTTAGGAGGTGAAAAATGATATTTTTTAGTGAATAACACATCCCCAAACCTCATCTGCGCTAGTCCTCGAGCAAAGGGAAAATTAAACAGTTATTCAAAACAGTAAATGCGACTTTCATAGGGAGCACAGATGCATTCAATATATGCATCAAACCTTTTAAACCACTAGGTGATCCCTAGTGGAGGAGTGAAGTCCAGTGAAGATACCCACAAACTTCACCATTAAAACAATTAAGTATAGTGGAGTCAATGATAAAACAGATTTCAATGAATAAAGCTTCATTCCACTCCCATTCTTTAAAAATCAGAGGGAATCACAACAGTAATGCAACTAATTAAAACTCAAATCAGCATGTGTATGCATCACCACCATTCAGTTTACATCAGGAATTCAATGTGCACAAACCAATACTAAGCTTGCCTTAAATTCAAAAATCAGGTTTAGAAGGCACCCCACCCCAATGAAGTTAAATTTCATACCCAATCCTCACCAGGGCTATCTCTCAATAATGGAGCTCCAAGGGTGTTCACATTCTCATTAGCTCAAGATCAGTCACAGACCCCAAATGAGCATGCAAGCATGAACATAGGCATTGCGTCTATGTTCCTAACATCTCCAAGTATTTTCACCATAGATTAGACATCTCCTCCTCTCTACATGACAGCTCATTTCACTTTAGATCAACAAGGTCTTTTTTATGGGATGTAATGTGGCTTATGGTTGAGGTTTATAAAGAATAAAAGGGGGATGAGGGATTCAAAATTGATAAATCAGCAAGGTGAGGAGGTGGTTCATGACTTCACCTTCTTCATTTCAGCACAACTTCATCTTCATTTGTGTTTTTTCAGTGTCAAAGTGCCCAACTTCTTCTCTTCTTTTTAATTTTTAGATGAGGTACTTCTTTGACTTCTCATTTCGTTTTATCTCTTTTTTTTTAATGATTTTTTATGATGAATTGCCACACATATACCACCGACACACTGTTATTTTTAGACAGCTTTTTTTCTCCTTTCACCAAATGTTGAACTCCTCTCAACTATCTTCAACATCTTCTCCTTTACCTTTTGAAATCATAGAGTGAAGGTAAGGTTGAATCAGGTCTTGAGGTTTGGGTTCAAGCACTCTAGTGTTTGTTGAAGAAAAATGAATTTTTAAGGCTAAAAGAGTGTATTCAAAGCGGCAGTTGAGTGGGTAGGAATTTTAGGCTTAAACTATTTAAATGAAGGCCTTAAATCATCTCCTTAGTGTCACCAGTGCTGTCAATCAGTTTCAATTTGGAGGTGCCTGACTTCTAGTGATCACATATTGAGTAAATCATTCCTTAGAGTAGAAAAAAAATTTCACAGACACTATTCAAAAGAACTTTGTTAGGCCCAAGTCTCACTGGGTATGGTCCTCAAATTAACCCATGGGGTGTGTTTCTACCTTTTTCTCTCTTCTCTAGTTCACTAAGTACCAATTAAATTTTTTTTCCAGATGTTAGCTTCATGGTAGTGATAATTTTTCAAAGATTTTCAGTTTTAAATATCTGTAAAATTTTTAAATTTCTTCTCTCTACATGATTAGGTAAGAATTGGCTTTATTCATCTTAATTTAACCATCACTGCATTACTGTTAAGACCTGAAAAGTACCACTTTTCACCCCTTAACTTAACCTTTGATTAGACCCATAGCCACCTAATAAGTCCTTGTAAAGTGTTTTATGTAGGTAATAACCAGCAGTGAAATAAGGCCAGGAATCCTACTAAGGAGCCTGTTTTGGCACCAGAAGTCCCTCAGAAGGATGGACTCTGAATTCAGACCTGAAATAGCCTTGCGCAGTCCAGCTGAGCTTCCCAAACTCTACAACAACTTCTCGCGTAGATGATTGACTGAAGATCTTTAGAAGTATAAACTCACGCAGCTCTCGCGAAGCTCAAGAGTAGAACACATCGCGCAGTTCAAAGCAAACCTCTCTCAACCTCGCGCAGCTCGCTCAAAACGGCAGAGAAGAGAGCTTCAGAAGACTCCTCGCGCAGCTGTCGCGTAGTCACCGCGAGATGTAATTATCAGAAGAGAACTCCTCGCGCCATTCAAAAAGAGAGCATCCTTGCCAAGGCAAAGCCACCCTCACGAAGATCAGTTAAGACATGGAACCTCGTGCAGTTCAGAACTCATTGAAGCCTCGAGTGGTAACTCGCGAAGTCCAGGGAAGAGAAGTGCTCGCGAAGTTCTCACGCTATTCAAATCTGTCCTCGCGAAGATCAACCCAGCGACTGCTTGAACTCCAACCTTGTGACTGCCTGAAGAGCAAACCAAGCCAACCTCGCGATGGCTGAAGTTTACATTTCAAATCATCCTACCGAAGATCAAAAGCTACCACGCGATATGTCTGGGAAACAATGGCTACCTAGCAAAGCTCTGAACCTCAAACTTCCATCTCTTAAGCAGAGGACTTTCTGGGAATTTCCAGCGATTAGGGCACGCACTTCCACACTCAAATCTCCATGCACACGCCCCAAGGCATCAAAGGATCACTATTCAGCCACATGGTATCGTTAAAATTAAGGTTTCCTAACCCTAATGCACCGCCACACCACTGCTATAAATACCCATACTTAGCTTAGGTATAGAGGGAGGAGAAAGCTTAGACCATCTTTTCTTTTCTACATCCTGGAATAGCTGGGAACACATCTCATTTCTTGGAGACTTGATCTGAGATTGTTTTGTTTTTCTTTTTGTAGTTGTAAGTAGTTTTCTTTTTCTTTTTCCTTCTCTCCATAGTCCAGCACTTGCTGGCTATGTCTTTGTATGCATTTTGAACTAGATTAATGGAAGTTCTGTAATAGGATCTGTACTTTGTGGGATTTATGTTTGAATGTGAGATGCTCTGTGCAAGGCTGCTGCCTTGTGATCCGCCATTGCTTTGGCTGTGATTCAAAGCAATGGAGGACTAATTCTAAGGGCCATTCAGATCCAAGTGACCTGTGTGTCTGGGCTATCATGGTCCTATACAGCCTTAGTCCCACCATAGGACCCACTAGATCTGAAATCCCCATGGGAGCTTGAGCTGGTAGCCTTGTGACCATGGTGGTGGCAGCGATATTCTTGTTTTGTCTTAGGCTTTGTGAGGAGGATAGCCTCTGGGATAGTCTGTGACCATTCAAGTGGACAGGTTATAGCCCTAGGGTAATTCTAATTCACCGATCTAAGATGGATCCTTCTTCTTTACACCTGAGCTTGTAGAAGCCTGGTGGGGGATTGTACAGAGGCAGACTCCCTTATATTTATATAGATCCGCCATAAGATGTTCGATCTAATCTGGTTATAGAGATTGTAGGCTTGTGACTGGACCATTGTAGCCTCACTCAAGCAATGGACAGATAGATCGAAGGTTGTACTCAATCGCCTTTTGGTTCTATGTGTCTGGGCTATCATGGTCCTATACAGCCTTAGCCCCACACATAGAGCTTTAGAGGTTGAGGTTCCCTATGGATTCTTGAGCTAGTAGCCTGGATGAAATAGTGCTTGCAATGATTAACTTGTTATGTTTTGCCCCATCCCTGGATTGTGGTTCCCCTATGGGATAGTCTGTGACCATTTGAGTGGACAGGTTATAACCTTAAGGGATTGAATCATGGCAGAAATGATGGGTTGAATCCTTTCTCCTCAGTGGTGATAATATAACCATTGGACAGGATTTCTATAACATCATATCTGAATCTGAGTTACAAAACTCCTCTGATCTGGGCTCAATAACATATTTCTCACCCTTTTATATTTATTTTCCACACTCCATCCATCCTCTCAACCCTTTCTGTAGTTTAGACATTAGAGTACCTTAGAATACTTACAATAAGTGACCTTAAACTCCCCTCCTTTTAGGACTGCCAGATCTGTAGTCAGATCTAGAGGGACTACTAGAGATGGCTCCTTTGGAGCTGTAGATCACCTTTCCCTGTGGGACAAACTCTTACTTATCAAAACTTGCTACAATGGACCCTATATCTTTCAGGTCTAGGATTTCTTAGTTGTGCTGATTCCATCCCCTGTTTTACTCTTTCTTTGATTTTTCAATGACTTTTACCACCAACCAATAAACCAAGCGCAGCAACTAAGAAATCGCAAATAAGTTTTTGGCGTCGCTGCCGGGGAGAGATGATCTATTAGTAGACCCTTAGTTTTTGTATTCTTAGTATTCTTTGCAAATGTGAATAATTGATACTGCTGATATAATTTTGAACCTTTCTTATAGAACTAGACAGCAGTAGTGAAGGACAGTTGGACTGCAATTAGAGCTTAGCTACCTCTGTTTGCAAACTCTCTGACTTTTAAAACTCTGTCTATCTTTCTTAAAAATTTTCTAGCAGTATCTAGGATAGTTTTAGATGTATTCTTTGAATAACTGTAAATTAGTTAGATAAATTTGTTAAATTATAAAGTTATTCTTTTGCAATGTGCCTGCAAGAAGCTTTCCTTGCTGTTGGTGTGCTTGTATGCTAGGGAGGAGATCTCTCAGCCCTACTTTAGAGCCTCTTAACCCTGAGTTAAAAAGGGGAAGGAGACTTAGAAGAGATAGGCACACCACAGGAGAGCCCCCAAGTGAATCTATGACAACAATTATGGGTGAAGAACAACCCAGAACCCTCAAGGAGTTGAATGCTCCGGATGACTATAACTCCCCTTTTAGCATTCAATTCCCTGATGTTCAGGGGAACTATGAAATAAAAACTTCAATCATCCAGATGCTACCCTCTTTCCATGGGCTTAGCAAGGAGGACCCATACAAGCATATTGACCAGTTCTTGGCCATGTGCACCACTTTTAATATCACTGGTTTGGGACCTGAGGCTACTAGGCTCAGACTCTTTCCCTTCTCTCTGAAGGATAGGGCCAGTACCTGGTTGACCACTCTTCCCAATAATAGCATTGCTTCATGGAAAGACCTGCAGACCAAGTTCCTGGCCAAGTTCTTCCCTGAGACCAAAACTAGCCAGTTGAGGAAAGAGATTCTTGCTTTTGCTCAATCCCCAACTAAGGATTTTAACCAGTCTTGGGATAGGTTTAAAGATATGCTCAAACAATGCCCCCAACAAAAGATCCCAAAGTGGCAGCTTGTACAAAGCTTCTACAATGGGATTGATGAGAAAAATAGAGATATGGTCGATGCCTCTTGTGGTGGATCCTACATGCACAAGACTGCTGAGGAGGCATGGGAATTGTTTGAGGTGATCAGTGAGAATGCTTTTTAAAAGTCATCCCTGGCAAGAGCTAGTCAAGAATCTGAGTCAAAAGTGAGGCCTGCTGCTGGATCAAGAGGAAAAGTTTTTGAGGTGTCTGGGAACAATGACCTGCAACTGCAGATGGCAAACCTCTCTATGAAGTTTGACAAATTACTGACTGTGATGCAACCTAGAAGGGTTGCTCATGTGGCGGAGGCATGCTTGATATGTCAGTCCCCACAGCACATAGTGGAGGAATGTCCATCTGCAGGGCAATTTCCTGAATTGGTTTTGGAACATGTTGCTGCTGCTCAATCTTATGGCCAGCAACAATCTGGGGGCTACAATAGACAGCCATATGGATACCAGCACCAAAATGTTGGTTACCAATGGAGAGACCACCCAAATCTGAGGTGGAGGCAAGACAACTACATGCAGCCCCAGCAAATGTTAGCCTTATCACAAAGGACACAGCAGCAGTTCAATCAAGGGAATGCCCCTAGGTCTAACTTCCAGCACCATCAGCAGCCCCATTAGCAACAAAATCAATTGGTCGTACCCCCATCTCAACCTAGAAATACCTCTTTCGAGGACCAGGTCTTGACCTCACTGCAAATTCTGGGTTCCTTGGCTCAGACTGTTAATTCTCATGGTCAGAGCATCAAGAAGATCGAAGAGCAGATTGGCCAACTAGCGAATACCTTAGCCAAAAGAGAAGAGGGAAGGTTGCCCAGTCAACCAGTGGTTAACCCCAAGGGCCAATTTTTGATTGGTGAAGGATCGTCAAACCCTGAAGGGGATCTTTCATTGAATTGATGATAAGAACTGTGCACCTTTGTATGATATGTACTTTACAGTTTAGAGGAATTTGTAGTGATCTTGTTGGAATATGAGTTTAGTGCTTTATGCCTACTTTTATTCCTGCTCCCCTTGTCTGCTAATTTCAAGTGATTGAATGATGATGGTATTGTATGAATGCTTTTTATGATGTGAGAATTTAATGCTTTGAGAGTATGAGAATTTTTGAATGTTTTATAATGCTTATGGGTGTCCCTGGAAGCGAGCCTGTGAGAGAATCCACCCACAAAATAAAGGTCAAAAGGCTGACTAGTGGGTGTGTGAATTCTAACTCTGTTAAGCCATCACGGGGTTCTGAAAATTTGGTTTAGTTTCCTCTCGTGCAGTTCATAAAGAAACACTTTGCTTTGTTGTCCCATGTTTCAGATATAGCTGGGTGGGCTACCTCGCGCAGTTTAAATGAACATCTAATCTCACGACCCATTCATGCCTATCCAGCGAGCGAATATTTTCAAAGCGCGCCGAGCCTCGCGATATTTAAAATCCCACCCTGCGCTGCTTTTCTTTACTGCTTTCTCTTTCCTCTCCTGCCAGCGAAACCCTAGCTCCCACTCCTCTCAATCTCTCTCCTCCAGCATCTTGTCTACAGTTCATTGCTCACTTTGAAATTCTGGATTTTTATTCTTAAAGCTTCCATCAACAGTTGCCCCCTGCTAGAAGCTCTTGCGATCTATTGTGCATCAAATTGAACAGAACCCTAACTTTTAGGGTAAGACTCAGCTCTTAATCTTTTCTTTCAAAATTTCAACTACACACTCACCAAGGAGAATCTTGATGGCTCCTAAAAGTGCACCTGTGAAGAGAGCCAGGGACCAGGCCACTGTGGAGCCTGCCCCTAAGAAAGCCAAGTCCTCTACGGCACAACAAAAAGGGAAGGAGGTGGTTCCTGAGGTGGCTGCAAAAACACTTGATTACTCTACTCCCTCTAAGCTCCTCATTTCCATTCCCTTAAAGCCTGAAGCCATTTTTGATATATCTTTCTTTGAATCTGAGCCGTTGTCAGCACCTGCCATGGATGTCTTGTGCAAGGCTGGGTTGTTCCCCTTGATGCAAATGATTCCTACACTAGCCTATCCTAGGTTAGTGCAACTCTTTTACTGGCACCTTAGGGTCAGACCTGACACACATGGGCAGCCAGGCCTCCTTGTGTTAGTTGACAATTTTGAGATACTGCTTAACCCAGCGTTGATTGCTGAAGTCATGGGCATCCCTACCATTTTTTATCCCAACTGTGGTTATGGTTCCCCTGTGAGTGCCCCCATTGACACAATTGCACAGACCATTACCAGAGGTTTGAAGGCCACAGGGGACTCCATCAGAAGAAGAGATTTGGATCTCAAACTGCTGTTCATCGATCAAGTGCTGAGGAAGAATATCTATTGCTCCGGACATCAGCAAGAGAGGACACCAATTGCTGATGCTCTCTATTCTTTCTCTCTGGGCCACAGATTTAATGCTACATGGTTGATTTTTGAGGCCATGAATGATATGATGGTGAAGCTCGGGCTGCAAAAGAAGATCCACACTCTCCCCTATGGACGACTCATCACCAAATTACTTCTGAGGGGAGGGTACAAGATACCAGTGGGGGAGTTATCTGCTTACCTCACTCCCACCACTTTTGCCAAAAGACAATGGGGGATCAGCAGAAGTCTGATGGATCCCCAGAAGAAGAAGAAGGCTGAAGCTTAAGTTGTTTCGGAGCAAGGAGAGGGAGCTGCTGTGACAAAGGCCACCCCTGCCCCCAAAAAGAAGGCTAAAGCCCCTGCTCCAAAGAAGGTGGCGCGAGCTTCTGTCACCTCTGCTTCTACAGCAATCACTCCATCCATCACACTTGCCTCTCCATTAGTTTCTTTGCCTATTCCATCTCTTCCCTTCCCTCTCTTATCTCCCTTTTCCATTCCACCCCCCACTATGATTCGTTCCTGGGTGGAAAGTGTTGAACCCCATGACAGCACTCCCCCTTCACCCACCTTACCTCAATACACAGCCCCAGTATCTCCGACATCATCTGACCTAAACCCTGACATCCCTCCCTTAATGACATACCTTAAAAAGAAAACCTCTCACACAATAGCTACCATACCTTTACCTACCCCACCAACCCCTATCACTCCCACAGACACACCACATATTGAACAACCCTTAGTCCAACCCCTCCCATCTACATCTTCACTCCATGATCTTGACTTTAACCTAGCCACCACTTCAAGGTATCAGGCCTTCATGACTACCTTGCTTGACACCCTGCCATCCCATGATACCCCCCTCCCAGATTTCCCACTCCCTTCCCCACATCACTCACCTATCCTTTCATCTTCTCCTCCTACAACTTTCCATCATGCCCCCACTTCCCCTTTCCAACCTGTTCCCTCCTATCCTCATACTCCACCCCAACCAACCTCAGATACCCTTACCCATATCCTTTCCCTCATACATGACATCCAAACCCAACTCTCCAACACCACACAGACCCAAGCCCAAATATAAACTAGCATCACCAACATACAATCCACCCTTCAAACATTGACAAACCCACCCATCTCTACACAACCTCCTACCACCCCACTCATCCAGCCCCCTTCCACCTCTGACTCCACAGTGCAACCAGACCTCACCCCATTTGACTTAACTATACCCTTCACCCTCCACGACACCATACCCCACCACTCCTTCCCCACAGTACCTATCCCGCCCCCACTAATATTACCTCCACCACAATTTCCCAACACTTCCACCTAAACAGACCCCATTCCCTTCCCACCCCCCTTTCCCATTCAATCCCACCTATTTGCAACCCCACCCCTTCCATTTCGACCCTTCACCATTCCATTCTTCCCTTACTCCGAACCATCTACATCCACTAACCTTCCTTCATTTCACTTTCCACCCATACCTTCCATTCCACCTCTTCTCCCACCCCCTCCTTAATTCACTGACCATTCAACACAGACTACCCCAGCCACTTCCACCCCTCCTCTTGACTTCATCCCTACAACACCCACTTTTCCCCCCCAGGATCAATCACCTTCTACTTCTTCCACTCCATTTCTACCCATCTTACCCAGACACTCCTATTACACCCCTCCCTACTTCACCCTCCTCCATGCCATGAGGGACAATGCCTATATCAAGAGGGATGTTCTCAATGGCATGGCCCAACTCCGACAAGCCATCGAATACCCCTTGCTACAGAAATTGAGTGACTTGAAGCTTGCTCATAGCGAGCAGTTGAGAGATATTTCCAAAGGGTGGGAGGCAATTTTGAAGACACTCAATGCGAACAAGGCTGCGGCAACTTATTACAGAATGACTACTGAGATTGAAAAAGCTAATGCAGAAAGGGCGAAAAAGCACAACAGGTTATTAGAAAGGAAACTGAACAATGCTCAAGAGATCAACCGACCCAGTAAGGAGCTTGCAGATACCAATCTCATGTGGGCTAACAAGAAAATTGAGATTTTAGAATAGAGGGTTGCCTTCCTACTATCCCAACCAATACAGGCCACCCCTCTCGCCACCGCACCCCCTGAGGCCCCATCCTCTTCCACACAACCAGGCCCATCTTCTTCCACTCCCCCTGCCCCTGCCCCTACACCTACACAACCTGTTCCCCCTCCCCCTACAGCCTCAACTCAGGTACCTCCTCCTGTTCCTACTCAAGTTCCTGCTCCTTCTAAAGACCCTACTCCAGCTCCTTCTCCTGTCTCAGTGCCTCCCCCTGTTCCCTCCCCTGCCCCTAAAAGAAAATTAACTCCTTCCAAGAAACATCCCACTTCCAAAAGAGCCACTGCAGCCCAAAAAGGAAAAAGGCCAGCCCCTCCATCCCCACCTCCAAAGGACACCAGAGCTTCTGCTCCAGATGATCCCTATGGTTGCCTTCTTTCCAAAGAGGAACGCAGACAGGCTGCTACTGCCCTTGGATTGGATCCCATTAAGCTTTTTCCTTCTAACTCAGACTCTAATTTCGCACCACCTAGGGATCTCATTGCCCAAACTACTGTTGCTGCTCCCTCATCCAGCCCTGCTGAACAATCTTATCCTCAGCGAAGGAAGGTTGCTACCAAGAGGACTACTCCCCCAACTGCCTCTTTGAAAATCGTAAAAGACAAATCTGCCCAGTCTGAGGAGGCACCACCAATAAGCCAGCCAGTGAAAGGGAAGAGCCCTGCCATTCCTGCTGCAAAAGAACAAGACAAATCTTCTGTGGCTCCCCCTAAGCTTGAAAAAGGGAGAAGTCCTCCCCTGCCTCAGGTGCAAGCAAAAGCTAAATCCCCTATTGTCCCTCCTGAGCCAGCACAAGCCCAATCCCCTCTTATTCCCCCTCCGACTCAGCAAGGGCAAGCGTCCAAAGGGACGAGCTCCAAAGGTAAGGGCCCCAAAGGAAAATCTCCCACCAAACCCCCGGAACCAACCACTGATAAATCTTCCAAGATCCCTCCTGAACCAAAGAGGAGAAAAATGAGGGTCAAGGCACCATCTATACCCAAAACTGCCGACCAAAAAAAGGCAGAGAGAGAATGAAAAAAGAAAGAGGAGGAGGCTTACCTTCAAGAACATGCCCAGAAGATGGGTTGGGACAAGTTTTGAGCAAGATTCTGACTAGATTGTACTTAGGATTTTCGCTGTTTCTGCACTCTTTTGTTTCTGTTTTCTTGTAGTTTGTACATTTCTCATTTTTAATAGACTTTATTCCCCTGTCATTATTATCTTGCTTTGTCTGTTGTGTGTTCTGTTTCCTATTCTTTCCTTTTCTTTCATGCTTCAATAAATCTGCTGCACCGACACCTTTGAACCTGTGAGAACACTGCTCCTCATAGGTTTGGGGGTGTGGCAGGCAGACCCTGCCAATGAAATAGTTAACCTAAGTGCAGCAGACTCATCTGAGTAATATGGAAATGGATCTATGTTCACTCAAGAATCATGAAAATAAGAAATTTAAAATTTCTGCAAACTTTTGACATTATAAACTTTTAATATTCTACATTTCCATGATAATATCACCAAGTAAACTTACTTGTATCAGCACTTAGTGAATCATTAGAGAGAGAAAAAGGTGAGGGCATACTTAAAAGTTCAAAGGAAGACCATAACCAGTGAGAATTGGGCCTATAAAAATTTTTCCATCCTTTGAGGAGTAACCAAGGCAATCTCTTCTAGTTCTAAGGACTGACTGAGTCACTGTGCTCACTAGAAGTTAGGTAACTCCAAGTTGAAATAACTGAGAATACTCATGAGACTTAGGAAAGGATGAAGGCCTCCTCTTGGACAGTTTGAGCCTAAAAGGACCAACCCTAAAGCAATTGCCCTTGTCCATACCCCCCTTTGAGCTTTAAATCCTAAATTTCTTCAAAATATACCTGAGTACTTGAACCTGAACCTATGAACCTGCTTTAGCCTACCCTCACTCTGAGAATTCAGAAGGTAAAGGAGAAAAGGTTTGAAATAGACTAGCTATGGTCAACATTAAGTGAATGGAGAAGAAGCATCTCAAAAAAATTCTGGTAGTATGGTAACTGAGAACATGGTGGCATTTCTGAAAAGCAAAAACAAAAATAAAAAGAAGAAAATTCCATCAAAAGAAAACAAAAATAATAATGAAGAGTAAGGGAAACTAATCACTTCAAATCTGAAAATCTCAAAGAAGATGAAGGGAGCTGAATTCAAGAAGGTGAAGTCATGAATCACCTCTGTCACCTTCTGATTTCTCAATTTGAAACCCCTTTTCAACCTTCCATTATTTTTAACCCTACTCCATAAGCCACATTACAGCCCTGTTAAAAGCCCTTGTGATCTAAAGTTGAGTGAGCTGTCATGTGGAGATAAAGAGTTATCCAATCTATGGTGAGGAACTGCTAATGATGTCAGCACTTAAGAACTCTGCCTATGCTCATGCTTATAGACCCATTTGGGGGATGTAATTGCTCTTGAGCATGTGAGAAAATGAACCCCTCAACAAAACCTTTATGAGAGTATGCACTGCAAAGTTTTTGAGTCTGAACTTGAACGCATTATGTATGACCTATAACCTAATTTTTGATCAAGGATGGGCTCAGTGCTGGCACACACTTGTGCAGTTTTCTGTGGTTGTAAACTGATTGGAAATGCTGTGCATTCATGAGAAGTTTATGCTATTTAAATTACTGTGCAACCAATGGATTAAATTTCTTTTATGATTACTGATTCAAGAGTAAACTAAGTCTGCCCCTTGACTACTCACTGGATGATATTGCACTTTTGTTAACTATTTCATTGAAGAAGTTTGTGGGTGTCTTCACTGAAAACCCTCAGGAGACTTCACTCCTCCACTAGGGATCACCTAGGGGTTTAAAAGGCTTGGTACATATGCTAAATGTATCCGTGCTCCCTACAAAAGTGGCATTTAATTTTTGTAGTAGATTTAATGTAGCTTTGCTAAGGGACTAGCAAAGATTAGGTTTGGGGGTGTGTTAAGACCTAAAAAGTACCACTTTTCACCCCTTAACTTAACCTTTGATTAGACCCATAGCCACCTAATAAGTCCTTGTAAAGTGTTTTATGTAGGTAATAACCAGCAGTGAAATAAGGCCAGGAATCCTGCTAAGGAGCCTGTTTTGGCACCAGAAGTCCCTCAAAAGGATGGACTCTGAATTCAGACCTGAAATAGCCTCGCGCAGTCCAGCTGAGCTTCCCAAGACTCTACAACAAATTCTCGCGTAGATGATTGACTTAAGAGTTTTAGAAGCATAAACTCGCACAGCTCTCACGAAGCTCAAGAGTAGAACACATCGCGCAGTCTCGCGCAGTTCAAAGTAAACCTCTCTCAACCTCGCGCAGTTAGCTCAGAACGACTGAGAAGAGAGAGCTTTAGAAGACTCCTCGCGTAGCTGTCGCACAGTCGCTGCGGGATGCAATTATCAGAAGAGAACTCCTCGTGCAGTTCTCGCGCCATCCAAGAAGAGAGCATCCTTGCGAAGGCAAAGCCACCCTCGCAAAGATCAGTTAAGACATGGAACCTCGCACAGTTTAGAACTCATTAAAGCTTCGCGAGGTAACTCGCGAAGTCCAGTGAAGAAAAGTGCTTACGAAGTTCTCGCGCTATTCAAATCTATCCTCACGAAGATCAACCCGGCGACTGCTTGAACTCCAACCTCGTGACTGCATGAACTCCAACCTCGCGACTGCCTGAAGAGCAAACTAAGCCAACATCGTGATGGCTGAAGTTTCAATTTCAAATCATCCTAGCGAAGAGCAAAAGCTACCATGCGACAAGTCTGGGAAACAATGGCTACCAAGCGAAGCTTTGAACCTCAAACTTCCATCTCTTCAGCAGAGGACTTTCTGGGAATTTCCAGCGATTAGGGCACGCACTTCCACACTCAAATCTTTGTGCACGCGCCCCAAGGCATCGAAGGATCACTATTCGGCCATGTGACATCGTTAAAATTAGGGTTTCCTAACCCTAATGCGCCGCCACACCACTGCTATAAATACCCATACTTAGCTTAGGTATAAAGGGAGGAGAAAGCTTAGACCATGTTTTCTTTTCTACATCCTGGAATAGCTGAGAACACATCTCATTTCTTGGAGACTTGATCTGAGATTATTTTGTTTTTATTTTTATAGTTGTAAGTAGTTTTCTTTTTCTTTTTCCTTCTCTCCATAGTCCAGCACTTGCTGGCTATGTCTTTGTATGCATTTTGAACTAGATTAATGAAAGTTCTATAATAGGATCTGTACTTTGGGGATTTGTGTTTGAATGTGAGATGCTCTGTGCAAGGCTGTTGCCTTGTGATCCGCCATTGCTTTGGCTGTGATTCAAAGCAATGGAGGACTGATTCTAAGGGCTATTCAGATCCAAGTGACCTGTGTGTCTGGGCTATCATGGTCCTATATAGCCTTAGCCCCACCACAGGACCCACTAGATCTGAAATCTCCATGGGAGCTTGAGCTGGTAGCCTTGTGACCATGGTGGTGGCAACGATATTCTTGTTTTGTCTTGGGCTCCGTGAGGAGGATAGCCTCTGGGACAGTCTATGACCATTCAAGTGGACAGGTTATAGCCCTAGGGTGATTCTAATTCACCGATCCAAGATGGATCCTTCTTCTTTACACCTGAGCTTGTAAAAGCCTGGTGGGGGATTGTACAAAGGCAGACTCCCCTATATTTGTATAGATCTGCCGTCAGATGTTGGATCTGATCTAGTTATAGAGATTGTAGGCTTATGACTGGACCATTGTAGCCTCACTCAAGCAATGGACAGCTAGATCGAAGGTTGTACTCAATCACTTGCTGGTTCTATGTGTCTGGGCTATCATGGTCCTATACAGCCTTAGCCCCACACATAGAGCTTTAGAGGTTGAGGTTCCCTATGGATTCTTGAGCTGGTAGCCTGGATGAAATAGTGCCTGCAATGATTAACTTGTTATGTTTTGACCCATCCCTGGATTGTGGTTCCCCTATGGGATAGTCTGTGAGCATTTGAGTGGACAGGTTATAACCTTAAGGGATTGAATCATGGCAGAAGTGATGGGTTGAATCCTTTCTCCTCAGTGGTGATAATGTAGCCATTGGACAGGATTTCTATAACATCAGATCTGAATCTGAGTTATAAAACTCCTCTGATCTGGGCTCAATAACATACTTCTCACCCTTTTATATTTATTTTCCACACTCCATCCATCCTCTCAACCCTTTCTGTAGTTTATACATTAGAGTACCTTAAAATACTTAGAATAAGTGACCTTAAACTCCCCTCCTTTTAGGACTGCCAGATCTGTAGTCAGATCTGGAGGGACTACTAGAGATGGCTCCTTTGGAGCTGTAGATCACCTTTCCCTGTGGGACAAACTCTTACTTATCAAAACTTACTACAATGGACCCTGTATCTTGCAGGTCTAGGATTTCTTAGTTGTGCTGATTCCATCCCCTGTTTTACTCTTTCTTTGATTTTTAAATGACTTTTACCACCAACCAATAAACCAAGCGCAGCAACTGAGAAATCGCCAACAATCACTAAAATCCACTATTTTCCTGGCCTTCCTACCCTGCCATACCCCCAAACCTAAGTTAAATAGTGTCCTCACTGTTTCATTAAATCTGTATAGGGGTAGCAGGGTCAGCAAAACACATTACAACATAATGCAGGAAATAAAAAGATTGAATAGGGAACACATTGTAAATTTGGCACAAAAGAAAATTTCATTAACAAGAACATTATATAAGACTAATATACAGGGAGATGGACACACATGGTAGGACAAAATTTTGGAATACAACTACAAAAAATATAGACATTAATGACAACACCTAAGTACAAACTACAAATCATAAATCCTAAATCTAATCTGAATCAGAGTCTGAGCTCAAGACAAAATGGGGGGTCCATTCATTTTTTTCCTCATATTTGCCCTTCTCTTTCTTCATAGTGGTGGCTTGGTCAGCCCCAGCCTTGGTTCTTTGGGCAGCTGGTTTCTTGGGCTTAGTGCTGGAGGGTTCCTTGAATGTTATGCCCTTGGGTACATCAGGGGTTTAGGACTGAGAGTGTGGAGTAGAGTGTGGTCACCAATTTTTCCAACTGGATTGATTTAATCTTGTAAACTTTATACAGGTCTAGGGAATTCAATACCATCTGTCAGTGCCTCTTCAGCTCCTTCTCATTATCTTTCTTGATCTGGGCAATTTGTCCTTGATATGGTTACTCCACCACTGGTGTGACAGATACAGCAACTTCACATCTCTCCTGACATAGGGGTCAGCAGTCATGGCTTTGTTGAGGGTGTAGAACTGGGGAATGGGAATGGAACCATAAGGGATTATGGCCCAGCTGTTAGGGTCATCCATTGGGTGAGGAATGATGTCCAGCTCAGAGCTTGTGGGTGGAGATGATGGAGGGTTCAGGGTAAGGTCAAGTGGCAGCTACTCCTCAAGTGGCTCGGGTTGGGTGGAGGGTGAGGTAATGGTTAAGGTGAATGTAGGTCAAGTGGGTAGCTGGTCTTCATCAAGGTCAGTGTGGGTAGAGGAAAATATAATGGTAGGGAGAAGAAGTGACACCTCCTCCTCAAAATCTATTTGGGTAGAGGTAGAGGCAAAGGTAGGTAAAATGAGAGGCACCTCCTCCTCAAAATCTGTCTGGGTGGAGGTGGAGGTATAGGTAGGTGGGACAGGGATCAGCTCCTCAAAATTAGGGTCTATTTGAGTAGCAGCAGCTACTGTTACCACAATGGTGAGGGCTGGGGTGAAGGTGGTGATGTGGGTACAAGGATGAGTATATATGTAGGTCGCTGGGGAGGTGGCTGTAGGTCTGAAGAGTGGTTTGAATGGATTGGAGGTAGGTTTGCATGGTGGTCTGGTTTTGGGTATTGGCTAGAATTTGGGTTTGTAATGATGTAAGAAGGAAAAGTATTTGGGCTAAGGGATATGGAATGGCTGGGATTGTAGGTATGGTTGTTCGGATTGGTTGGAAAGGGAAATTGGGGTTATGGTTAAAGTGGGTGGGCTGTGGGGAATCAGGGAGAGGTGTGAACTCAAATCTGATGTCCCCCATAATGAAGTCCATCATGGCTGAGTATCCCTCATATGTGAATTGGTCCTGGTCATGGGTGGGGGAAAAAGGAATGGAAGGGGTAGGGGTGGTAATGGGATCAAATGGGTCATTTGTTTCCCAGTTAGTGGATGGTTCAGTGGTGGAGGTTTGTTCAATGTCAGTGGCCATAGGCTCACTGTCATCCATTATGAAAGGGGAAGGTGGGTCTGGAATTGGGCTAAGTATGTGAGTTGGCTCGAGGTTTGGTATGGGCTGGGTTAATGGAATAGGGTCAGGACTTGGTATAGGTGTTGGTAAGGTAATGGGTATGGTAGGTACAATGGGTGCTTTGGTTGTTTAGAGGCTCTCTTTTGGTACTTTCTTTGGATGGGTGGGGTGGGTAGGTTAAAAGGAAAGGTGGCTTGAGTAGGAGCTGGCACTGGTGGTGGGATGGTGATTGTGGAAGGTGTAGGTGATGGAATGGTAGACACAGGGGTAGTGATGGAAGGAGGAGTGGTGGTGAATGGTGATGGAATAGGTGGTGAGGCTGAGGTAGCTGCTGATGTAACTACTGCAGCTGCAGCTACTTCTTGAATGGTAGGTACTGCTTCAGACTCCTTATCCTTCTTCTTATTCATCAGGGACATGCTGATTGTCCATAATCTTCTGCCAAACTCAACTGGGGCTAAGGTCTCAGTTTCTTCTCCGACTTTCCATTAGTAGCCACCCTTTATGAGCAGGGCAGTAATTAGCCTGCTGTATAGCAGTACATGGGGCTTCTTTTAGATGGATGTCCATCAACCTCTCAAAAATCAGTTAGGCTGAATTGAAGCAATGCCCCTGAGAGGAGTAGATGGCATCAGCAATGGGTGCCCTTCTCTCCTGTTGGTGGCCAGTCACATAAATGCTCTTTCTAAGAACATGATCCATAAAGAGCAGGCTTGGATCCAAATCTCTCCTCCTAATAGAGTCTCCTGATGCCTTCTTTCCTCTTGTAATTTTCTCAGCAATCTCAGTAATGGGGGCAGTCAAAGGTGCCCCCAAGTTACACTCTGGGTTGTAGGCAGCTGGTATGCCTAGGGCTAGCGATATCTCAGATGTGCCCACTAGAATCTCAAAGTCATCAAGGAGTATCAACAACACATGGTGTCCATCATCATTCTTCTTGACCCTGATATTCTGGTAGAACAATTGAAATAACCTAGGGTACACTAATTCATTGAGATGTTTTAACAGGGGCACCAAGGAAACCTTTGTCAGGAATTCAATGGATGTTGCAGTGAAGGGTTCCTTCTCAAAATATGCCTTGTTAAAGGCAATTTCAGGCTCTAATTTAATAGCAGCCATGACCTCACTGGGAGTTGTTAGGGGGTCAGTTTCTGGAACCACCTCCTCACCTTTTTTCTATTTCTTAGACTTTGTAGAGCTCTTGGTGATAGTTCTAGCCCTCTTCTTTGGTGCAGCCCTCTTTTTCATTTTCTCCACTACGAGCTTCGAGACATCAGTGGCCCCCACAGTAGAGGATTCAACAATCCTCAATGATTTTTTGGTGGGAGTTGGAGGATCTATTTGAGGAGGGTTCAGTAGGGTTTGTAGGCTATCCAAGAATGGGGTTTTGTCGGTCATTTATCAAAATTTAGATTTTTACCCCTTCAGTTCACAAACCCTAGGTTGCCTATAGTCCGAATAAGGTTTCACAACAGTTTTTTCCCAATAAATTAACTCTTTCCCAAACTCAACAGACCAAAACCAACAGAGCTGAAAAACAAATTAAGAAGCTTACTCCAAACCGCTAGGGTTTTGAAATCATAGATGCTTAGTTGACCAAATCTGCCCTTGATAGGTGTAAAATGATAGGGCAGTGAAGATTGGTAATGTAACTAGAGTAGGGTGAATGGGTTGGAGTAAAATGGTCAGTGAAGAAGGGAGTTGGAATGCTTGGCTGTGAGTTAGGGTTGAGAGTTTATGCAGAGGATGGGTTGAAAGAGACAAGCGAGGGCTTTATAGCAAGGGCATCCCGAGCTTCGTGAGGATCTCATGAAGGTAAATCAAATGCAAATGGTCCTCACGAGCTGACAAAGGCTTGGAAGAAAACTCGCGCGGTTTGATTTGAACTGTGCGACTGGTTACTTTAATGCAAATTGGGGCCTCGTGAGGCTCTCGCTAGGCTCTGCTTCAGGTAATTCTGCTCGCAAAGTTCTCGCGCGGCTCATTTTTAAACATCAGAGCTTAGCGAGCCTCCCATTTCTTCAGGAACCGCCAGCTACTACACTGATTTTACACTTCAGTTGCTAGGCCCACTGTCATGTGCATCAGTACATAATTTTCTATCACAGTTCTTTTACAACACAACAAACTAGCCATATCACACCTTATGATACATGCACACAAACAACTCAAGCTTATCACATCAGGAGATCATGAAATATAAAATCAAATTATCTCATATTAGTAGATCACAAAAAAAGTAATTAGCACAACTCACCCACATATGCAGCTTACCCAACCATTTAGATGAAGACTCAAATCCTAAATCCAGATTCTTGAGACACTTAAAATCTAATCAACACCCTAACACATACAAAACTAAAAATTATAGAATTTGAAAAGCAGACAAAACACAAAAAAAAAAATAGCTATGTTACACAATTTACAAGGCTGTGGATCACTCATCATTGGGAGGTTCTTGAAGGTAGATGGTGGCAGAGGTCTCCATAGAGTTTCCACACCCAACTTGAGCCTTTGCACATTTACTTTCATAATCCTTCCACTTGTGGGGTTCATAATTTTCACAGCCCCAGATGGGAATGCATGAAGCATAGTGAAGGGACCATCCCATCTGGTTCTTAACTTTCCTGGGAAAAATTTCAGCTTGGAGTCGAATAGCCATACCTTGGCACCATCCTCAAAGTCTTTCCTTAACAGGCTCTTATCAAAGAATGCCTTAGCTCTCTCCTTGTAGATCCTTGAGTTGGCATAAGCATCTAACCTCAGCTCCTCCAATTCAGATAGCTGCTGTTTTCTCTTTGCACCAGCAGATGTTAGATCCATGTTCAATATTTTAATGGCCCAAAAGGCCTTGTGTTCCAACACTACTGGCAGATAACAAGCTTTTCCATAGACTAATTTGAAAGGGGACATTCCAATTGGGGTCTTATAGGCAGTCCTATAGGCCCACAATGCATCATTAAGCTTCACAGCCCAGTCCTTCCTATCTGTCCTGTCTTCTCCAAGATATGCTTAATTTCCCTATTAGAAATCTCCACTTTCCCATTGGTCTATGGGTGATATGGGATTTCAATCCTATGAGTAATAGCATACCTCTTGAGCAAGCTCTCAAAGTGTCTGTTACAGAAGTGGATGCCCCCATCATTCATGATGGCTCTAGGGGTGTCAAATCTGAAGAAAATATTTTCCTTGACAAACCTCAGGACAACTTTGTGGTCATTTGTCCTTATGGCAGCTGCTTCCACCCATTTTGAAACATAGTCCACAACCACAAGGATGAAGTTATAACCATTTGAAGGAGGAAAGGGGCCCATGAAATCAATCTCCCAAATGTCAAATCGCTCCACAACAAGGATGGATTGCAGTGACATTAAATTTCTCTTTGAAATATCACCCATCCTTTGACATCTAAAATAGGCCTTGCAGTGTACATAGGCATCCTTAAATAAGGAAGGCCAATAAAACCCACACTGTAACACCTTTGCTGCTGTCTTTTTCCCACTAAAGTGACCCCCACAGGCATTTTCATGACACATGCTAAGAATACTGTGGATGTCACTATCAGGGACACACTTCCTAATGATTTGCTCTGCATAGTATTTATACAGGCATGGATCCTCTCAGAAAAAATATTTGACTTGTGAGAAGAACAAGTCTTTGTCCATCTTGGACCAATGGGAAGGAATCTTGCCTCCAACAAGGAAGTTGACTATGTTGGCAAACCATGGCACAACAGACTGGATGGCAAACAATTGCTCATCAGGGAATACATCTCTAACAGGTGTAGCAACACACTCTTCAATTAAAATCCTGGACAGGTAATCATCCACCACATTTTCTACTCCCTTCTTGTCTTTGATTTCAAGATCAAACTCCTGCAATTGGAGGATCCATCTAATCAACCTAGGCTTAGCATCTTTCTTGGCTAAAAGGTACTTGAGGACAGAGTGATCAGTATATACAATAATTTTAAACCCAAGTAGAGAAGGTCTAAATTTATCCATAGCAAATATCACAGCCAGAAGCTCCTTCTCAGTTGTGGAATAATTAAGTTTGAGCTTCTGCCCGTGTTTTACTGGCATATTAAATCACACATGGCAGCTTGTCCTTTTTTTGTCTTAGTAATGCACCCACAACCAGGTCTGATTCATCACACATTTAATTTGAAAGAGAGAGAGTAATCAAGGGCCTGGATTACAGGGGCAGAGGTTAGGCACTTCTTCAACACCTCAAATGCCTCAAGGCACTCGGCATTAAAATCGAATTGCACATCTTGACAAAGCAAGTGGCACAAAGGTTTAACAATTTTTCTGAAGTCCTTGATGAAACTCCTATAAAATCCTGCATGTCCTAGGAAAGACCTAATCCGTTTGATTATTTTTTGTGGGGGCAAGTGTGAGATTAAGTCAACCTTTACCCTATCAACCTCAATGCCTTTATGGGAGACCACATGGCCTAACACAATGCCATGTGTTACCATGAAATGGCTTTTCTCCCAGCTCAAGACCAGGTTGGTCTCTTCACATCTTTGTAGCACTAGGCTGAGGTGATTTAAGCAGTGACTAAAACTGTCTCCAAAAACTAAAATATTATCCCTAAAGATCTCCAAAAACTTGTCAATCATGTTTGAAAAGATGCATACATGCACCTTTGGAATGTGGCAGGCGCATTACACAGTCCAAATGTCATTCTTCTATACGCAAAAGTGCCAAATGGACATGTGAATGTCGTCTTCTCTTGGTTTTAAGGATACACAGGCATTTAGTTATAACTTGAGTATCGATCAAGGAAGCATAGAATGCTTTTCATGCTAGTTTATCCAAAATGTGGTCAATGAAGGGCAATGGGAAATGGTCCTTTCTGCTTTTGTAGTTGAGCTTCTTATAATCAATACATACTCTCCAACTAGTGGCCTCCCTGGTTGGCATCAACTCCCCAGAATCAGATGTGATAACTGTTATACCAGACTTTTTAGGGACCACCTAAATAGGTGATACCCATTCCGAGTCTAAAATGAGATATATGACCCCAACATTTAACAGTTTCACTATCTCCTTTAGGACCACCTCTTGTATATGAGGATTCAACTTCCTCTGCATTTCTCTTGAGGGCTTAGAACCCTCTTCCAAATGGATCTTGTGCATACACACTGATGGGTTAATTCCTCCTAAGTCTGCAATTGTCTAGCATATTGCCCTTTTGTGCTTCCTAATGACTTCAAGCAACTCCTCTTCCTGCTCTATAGAGAGAGAGGAAGAGATGATGACTGACAATTTCTGATCTTATCCTAGGAAGGCATATTTTAATGTCTCTAGCAGCTGGTTAAGCTCCAGATCAGGTGGACTTTCTATTGAAGGCAACAAAGGTGCCTTGGTGGGTTGAGGACGGGGTAGGAAGTTGGATTTCCATATGGAGTGCTGTACTAGACCCATTGAAGACTCCACTATGTTTCTGTCTTCATTAATGTAATTTAGGGTCTCTCCCTCTTGAACCTTAGTCCACACATTCTCAACTTCTTCACAAATTTTATCCCAATCCAGCAGATTGGATAAATTCTCCTCTACCGGGTCCTCTACTACATCCACTACAAAGCAGTTCTCATTGTCCAACTGAGGTTGCTTGGCTGTATTGTACACATTTAGTTGGACCTTCATGTTCCCAAAGGTCACCTCCATCACCCCACACCTACATTGAATGCAGGCATTGGCTATGGCCAAGAATGATCTTCCCAAGATGATAGGAATTGGAGTGTTACTCTTGGCAGGTTTCATGTTCAATACCAAAAAATTAGCAGCGTAGAAAAATTTATCCACCCCCACTAATACATCTTCAACAACTCTCATAGGCCTCCTTTATGACCTATCAGCAAGTTAGAGCACAACAGATGTAGGTTTAAGCTTCCCCAAACCTAGCTGTTCATATACTAAATATGGCAGTAGGTTGACACTAGCTCCCAAGTCTAAGAGTGCCTTGCCTATGGTGTGGTCTCCAATAACACAGGGGATAGTAGGTACCCCTGGGTCTTGCAGTTTTGCAGGTGTGGCTATAGACAGCACAAATATGATTGTTTCTGCTGTAAAGACCTTCTTGGACAAATGGATCCTTGTTTTCTCTTTTGTGTACACAGGTCTTTGAGAAACTTGGCATAGGCTAGGACCTGTTTGATGGCATCAAACAGAGATAAATTGATCTTAACTTGCTTGAAGGTCTCCAACATTTCCTCCATTTGGGCATTCCCCTTATTAAAAGGAGATGGTCCAGTAAGTGCATGGGGAAATGGTAGCTGTGGTACTGCTAGTGCCTAAGTTGCATTATTATACTCCTGATGCTCATCAGCAGGAGTTGAGTTCAAGCTTTCCTTTTCACATTCATTCTCCTTCATTTTCTCCTTTCCCACCTAGTTATCCACCACCTTACCACTCCTTAGGGTAGTGATTGCCTTAGCCTCCTCATGAGTTGAGGAGCCTTCTCTAATCATATATTGATCCTTTGGATTGTTCATGGGTTGGCTTGGCAGCCTACCCTCTTCTCTCTTAGCCAGAGCATTAGAGATTTGACCAAGCTAATCTTTAATTTTATTTATGCTTTGACTATGAGAGTTCACAGTTTGAGATAAGGAACCAAGGTTTTACAATGAGGAAAAAACCTGTTCCTCAAAAGATAGGGCTCTAGGCTGTGATGGTGGCAATGCTAATTAGTTTGGCTGTGAGGTTGACTGCTTATAGGATTGTCTAGACACAAAACCCTAGTTATACTATTGCTGTGGTCTGTATGATAATGCTTGATGCTGCTACTAGGGTTGCTGATATGTGCCTTGTCTCCACCTCAAATTGGGGTGGTTTCTCCATTGATACCCAACAGGCTATTGCCCTTATGACTGGGCAGCATTGCCATGTTCCATGACCAATTCAGGATATTGGTTGGCTGATGGGCATTCCTCAAGTGAATGTGTGGGAGATTGTCATATCAGACATGTCACTTCCACTTTTACAACCATTCTAGGATGCATCACATTCATCAATTTGTCAAATTTCAGGCTCAGGCTGTCCACCTTCCTTTCCAAATCATTGTGCACATTAACCTCATACATCTTACCTCTAGAGGTGGATTCTTTTAGCATCTTTGCTGGAGTCTCAATGTCATTTTGGGACAGACACTCTTGTTCCTTGGAATTCTCACTGATGAACTCAAAAAGCTCCCAAGTATCTTCAGCTGTATTGTGGAGGTAAGTACCCCCGCATGAGGCATCCGCCATATCCCTGCTTTTGGGATCAATTCCTTGGTAAAAGCTCTGGACAAGCCGCCACTCAGGAATTTGATGGTGTGGGCATTACTTTAATAGATCTTTAAACCTTTCCCAAGCTTGATGGAAATCCTCAGTTAAGAATTGAGCAAATGAAATTATGCTCTTTCTCAACTGGCTGGCTTTAGATAGGGAAAAATTTAGCCAAAAACTGGCATTGGAGGTCATTTCAGGATTGTATGTTGTTTGTTGGGAGCATGGAGAGCAAGGTTCTAGCTCTATCCTTTAGGGAGAAAGGAAAAAGCCTCAGTTTGGTGGCTTCCTCACCCAAGCCAGTAGTATTGAATGTGGTGGATAAGGCAAGGAACTCATCTATGTGCTTATATGGGTCCTCCTTACTTAGGCCATGTAATGAGGGCAACATTTGGATGGTTGAGGATTTAATCTCATAATTTCCTTGAACTGTAGGAAATTGAATGCAGAAGGGGGATGAATACACCCCTGGTGCATAGTATTCCTTCAGTGGTCTTTGTTGCTCACCCATCACAGCTGGCTCAATATTAACAGCAGGGGTTTGTGTGGTGTTCCTAAATCGAAGGACCCTCTCTACCTCAGGATTTAAAGGTTCTATTGGAGGTCTAAGAGATCTTCTACCAAGCATACACACACATAAAGCAAGTAAAGAAAATCAGCACACTTCAAAGAATTACAAACAATAATTACTGCTAAATTTCTACTGCTGAATTTAAGGAGTTAACAAAAAATGAAACAAAAAGCAAGGGAGAGGGGGTGCAAACTAAGGCAACCAAGCTCCAGCAGTAGATTTCAACTCCACTTTTTGTTGTTGTTTCATATCTACAAAAACCATAATAAACTCAGTAGTACTTTTTATTCAAACACAGGCACTACTACAAATTAATTTATAAACATACAAGATAAAAACTCAGGTCTACTAATTAGATCAAGATTCCCCAGCAACAGCATCAAAAACTTGTTCATACAACACTGTGCTGACAGAATTTTATTATAAAAATGAATGGTTTAAGCACAACAGAAAATAAAATGTGAATGAAGATGGTTCATAGCACAAAGCACAACCTGCAAGATCTAGGGCCTGTTGTAGCAAGTTTTGATAAGAAAGGGTTGTCCCACAGGAAAACATGATCTAGAACTATAAGGGTTGTTTGGTAGGCCTCCAGATCTGGCTATAGATCTGGCAATCTTAAAGAAAGGGAATTTTGGGTTGTCACCAAATTAAACTAAAACTAAGAACATAAAAATAAACTATAGTTAAAGAAAAGGATAAAAGAAGGGTGAGGGTGGTGGGGTAAAAAATAAAGATAAAATAATGAGAAGTATGTAGCTGAGAGTAACTTAGTAATGCAACTCAGATCTAGAAATGACTCTGCAGCAATCCTTCAGATGGCTATAAGCACATCTGCTAGGTAGAATAATCTAATCTAATCCAAAGGTAAGGACTGATCTTAGGGTTATGTGTTGTCCACTACAATGGTCACAACATATCTCAGGGACTTCATCCAATCAATGGATCAAATCAGAACATGAACACCATTGCAGATACTATGTTTACAAGGCTACAAGCTCATGCATCCAAAGGATCAAACAGTCTTAGAAACTCAAGGGAGAACGACAAGAAATCCCAGGCTATATGGGGACATAGACTCAGCTGGTCATTGCTATAATAGGCCTACAGTGACCTAGCTCACAATTCTGGAATCTCTACAGAATATTAGATATAAAACTGAAGATGGCATTGCAACATAAAGGAGAGGTTGGCTCTGCAACTATCTCTCACTTAGTTACAAGCTCAAGTGCAGAGAAGAAGAATATATCTCAGATCTGTGACTTAGACCAGCCTTAGGGCTATAGTCTATCCACTTAAATGGTCACAGGCTATCCCAGAGGTTATCTTCCTCACAATGATAAGATAGAACAAGAAAACTGATGTTGCCACCATGGTTGCAAGGCTAAAAGCTGAAACAGCCATGGGTATATCAAACCTACAAAACTCTATGTGAGAAACACAAAGAAATACATATTCAATTGAACTATAAAAATGGCATTGCATTAATTAAAATAGACCTTACAATGTTTGCCCTTAAGGCAACAACCGGTGCAAAAGCCCAAATCAGCTCCCAAAGTTTATACAAAACCCCATTGCAAACTGAAGTAAACTAACTACTTACAAAAGATCTTACTCATCAAATGCTGATCTAAGGAAGAAGAAAAGAAAAATGATGACCTAACCCTAACCCTAAATGACCTAAGCACTCTCGTGCTACCAATCAAATTAGGTAAAAGGGAAGATTGTTTCTACATAAAAATTACAACTTATATAAAAGTTCCCTAAAAATTATCTTGCTCTGGCCAATAGGAGAATAGAAGCAGATATGCCCCATTTGCCACTGCTGTCATGGCCCATTTTTGGCCTTTGGATGCCCCAGGATGTGGGAAATAGTTTGGCATCTTAGGATGTATGCCTTAATTGCTGTGAAATCCCATAAAAGTCCCTGTGTATGGACTGAGGAGTAGGGAGCCTGTGCTTCGCGAGGCTGAATTGGGGTCATTTGCTTCTCGCGTGGCTGGAGTTGTTGTTGGAGGAGAGCTCGCGAGGTTCGCGGGGCAGTGGATAGCACATCTCACGCAGATGGGTCTCTAGGTAGCTCAAGTCGCGAGAATATCGCTAGGCTAAATTGCAGTGTGCGAGGATGGATTTTGAGCTTCGTGCAGATGATCGCTAGGATGACATGCGCTTCTCGCGTGGATGGCTCCGTCTGTGAAGTGCGTGAGATCTGTGCAAGATTTGCATGCCAAAAATCTTCTGAAGTTTTGATCCTCGCAAGGACTGCGCGAGGTATTCTTCTAAGCCCCTTTCCAAAGTGTGTTGCACGAGGACTGCACGAGCTCTTTAAATGCTACATATTTGGACCTCGCAGGTCTACGCGAGGGGGATTTTCCTACCAAATTAAACTACGCGAGGGTCCATTTGTGCTTCACTGCTGTTGCAGTCTCCTCTGCTAGGGTCCAACTTCCTTTCATCTGTTGGACTTCCACGGTCCACTTAGGCACTCCAAATGCTCGCTATGGTATGTACCACCATGGTGTGTCCTCTGCTCTTAACTCTGCTGCCCTCCTTGGCTTCATTTCTCTCTCTTTTGGCCTCCAAAGCATGACAATTATACTAAGCTGCAATTTTATTATTAACTACAAAATACACTTAAAAGATGATTATTAAATGGTTCCAAGGTGTAGTAAAGGCTAAGTTAGGATATGAAAAATAGTATTTTTCAGTGAATAACACCTATGCAGCCATGTGGGGTTGCAACACACTCAACACTTTATTAAACTTTTTAACCAAATTGTGCACTTTCCTATCTAGGTTATTGTTTACAGTTAATTCATACAATTTCTCAATAGAAGTGGGCTCTTTTACACCTCTAGTAGCAGGCTCAGAGTCATTTCTTGTAAAAGACTCCTGCTGCATAGAGCTTTCACTCATCACATCAAACAAGTCCCAAGCTTTTATATAAGTTTTGCTGAGTTAGGTGCCACCACATGATGCATCAATCATGGATCTACTTTTAGCATCTATCCCCTGATTGAAGCTTTGTACAAGCTGCCACTTGGGGATCTGGTGGTGTGGGCACTGCCTCAACAAATCTTTAAATCTATCCCAAGCTTCATGAAATTGTTCAGTTGGGGACTGAGCAAAAGAGATTATGCTCCTCCTCAACTGACTGGGTTTACTAATTGGGAAAAATTTAGCCAAGAATTGGCATTGCAAGAAAAATCTAACCTTATCCTTTAATGAAAAAGAAAAAAACCTCAATTTGGTGGCTTCATCTCCAAAACTAGCAATGTTAAAGGTAGATCATACAGAAAGAAACTCATCTAAGTGCTTGTAAGGGTCCTTATTGCTTAGCCCATGAAAAGATGGCAACATTTGGATGGTTTGAGACTTGATCTCATAATTACCCACAACAGTAGGGAGTTGAGTGCAAAAGGGGGATGTGTATGCCCCTGGTGCATAATACTCCCTAAGGGGTCTAGGTTGCCCTCCCATCGCAGATGTTTTGAAATTTTCAGCAAGGGTGTGTATTGCTAGCCTAGAGCTCAAGACTCTCTATTTTAGGATTCAAAGATTGTAGCTCAAGAATGAGAGACCTTCTTCCCAGCATACAACACATATGCAACAAAGAAAAAGTCACTCACAGCAGATAGAATAAAAAATACTAAAGAATAAACACAACTACTAAAATTTAAGACTGCAGAAATGAAACAAAATCAAGGGAGAGAGAGGTGAAAACTAAGGAAAATTTGCTCCAGTTGTAGTTGATCTCTCCTATTTGCTACTGCTCCAAGTCTACAAAAATAAAAAACTTCAGGAGGAATTTATTCAAACACAAAACAAACAATTAATCTAAAACAGAAAATAAAGAAAGACAACAAAATCAAAGAAAAAATTTACAGTTGTAATTTATTCAAACACTGCATCTAAAATAAATAAATCTAAACAAACACTCAGATTTACTCCCCGGTAGCAACGCCAAAAACTTGTTGGCTATAAATTGGTGTACTATTATTCTTTTATTATCAAGAGAGTAGTAAAAATATGGCAACAAAATAAATCATAAAAAAGGGGAGCAAAATGGAGTGAAACAACACAAAGACAACATTCTATACACACAGTCCTGTAAGATCCAGGATTGTTGTAGCAAGTTTTAATAAGTAAAAGTTTGTCCCACAGGGTTGTTGTATAGTAAATCTCTAGATCTAACTACAGATTTGGCAACTCTAAACCTACATTGGAAAGCAAGGTAAAGAGAGGGTGTTTAGGTGTCACAAAACAAAACAAAACTAAAAACAAAAATAAAAGTACAACTAAAGCAAGGAGGTAAAGAAGGATGATGATGGGTTGGTGAAATAAAATAAATATGTGGAGAAGTCGACAGCTATGGGCTAACTTTCACTACAATTCAGATCAAGTTGCTAGATCTGCAGCTATCCTTCGCTTGGCTACAAGCACAAGTGCAAGGTAGAAGAATCCAACCTAACCCAGAGGCATGAACTGATCTTAGGGGGATATTTTGTCTACTTGAATGGTCACAGCATATCCCAGGGAATTTGTCCAAGCAAAAGGTTAGAGCTGAAATAAGAAAATCATTACAGACACTATGTTTGTAAGGCTACAAGCTCATGCAATCATAAGATCAAACAGTCCATGAAGATCTGGTGGAAACCACAAGAAATCAAAGATTGAATCGGGCTTTAGAATTAGTTGGTCATTACTACAAAAGGGCTTGCAATGACATAGTTCTCAAGTCTACAATCTGTACAAGATCTCAAGTCTATTCACTGAAAATGGTGTTGCAAAATAGAGGAGAAGTTGGGTATGCAACTGTCCCTCACTTGGCTACAAGCACAAGTGCAGAGAAAAAGAATCTAGCTCAGCCCTATGATATAGACCAGTCTTAGGGTTATATTCCATCCACTTACATGGTCATAGAACATCCCATAGATGTGATCCAGTCGATGGGTTAAACTAGAACATGAAAACTACGGCAGCCACTATGTGTGCATGGCTACAAGCACATGCATCCATACGTGCAATAAACCCATACAAATCTATGTAAAACATACTGGAAAAATACAGATTTAATGGATCATTAAAAATGGCATTTCATTGAATAAAAAGAACTTACAATGGTTGCCCTCTAGGTAGCAGTCCTTGCAAAATCCCGAAACTGCTTACTAAGTTATTACAAAACCGATTGCAAACTGAAATATACCTAGCTGCTACAAAGAAAATTAACCCAACATTGCTGCTGAGCTAAGGAGGAAGAAAGAAGAAAATAAAAAGAAACTAAAACCCTAAAGTAGAAAGCCTAAAAATGAGCTCAAGCTAATCCTGGCTCCCTTCCCAAGACAGCTTATAGCTGTATTTATACAATCCATACAGCAATTACAAGCTTTAGCCAATCAGAAATAAGCAAAAATAACCACTTTTGGAGCTGGTGTTGTGGCCCATTTGTGGCCAAGTAGTTCCTTGAGAAGTGTGGGATAGTGCAGCACCTTGGGATGTGTGCCCTAGGTGCCGTGGAATCCCAAAAATGTCCCCCTGTTGTTTGAATATGGCTGTTGGAACCCATGCCTCGAGCAGATGAGCATCAGAATTTTAATCTCAAGCAGTTCTCGAGAGGCTACTCGAGGCTAGTGCAACATTAAAGAGCTCGAGTGGCTCTTGGCTTCAGAAAAATGCAACTTGAGAGGCTCATTTACTAGCTCGAGAGGATGGAATTAGCAGCACTTTATGCTGCTCAAGCAGTTTAAATGCAACTGAGTAGCTGCTCGAGTGGATTAATGCAACTTTAAACTACTAAACAGTAGCAATGCAACTCAAGTGGTTGCTCTTTTAAGTTTCTAAACTACTTGACCACCTTAACGGAGCTTCAATGATCAACAACTTCTTCTTGCCCGAAGGCACTACGATCGTATTTGAGCCCCCCGCAATCACCATAATTTTGGCGGTGTAACGGCTCAAATTCTAGGATGGAAGGAAAGCCAAAGAAGGTAGAAGAATAGAGGGGAGAGTCAGAGCTCTTGGGCCCTTGTAGCACTGCTATGGACCTTCGCGTGGGTGTACTTCTGGTGAGCTTCCAATAGCAAATGAGTTATGGAAAGAGTTTAAATCTCCAAGTCTAGGGAGTTAAAGGGTAGGAGAGGTGAGCTAGGGGCTAGTTCTAGCTTAATCTCAAGGATTGATGGTGGAAAATGAGGTGTGAAGGGTGAACCTGCGTTATGGAATTTTGACGTTTAATGCTAGAAATGTGAGGACGAAGCCACTCTAAGGATTTCTCTCTTTAGAAATTTTTTCAAGCCGTTAAGCAGGGGGGTGGCTCTCTATTTAAAGAAAAGGAGATGATTAGTGAAGGGTTAAAAGGCTAATTGGGTTAGCAATTAGGTAATCCTAGATCTAAGGTTTTCTAGGGTTTTGAAAGCTTTGATAGGTGGGAAATAGGTTTAATGGTAGATGATAGGGTGGAGCTTTAAATGTCTAGAGGGTAAATAGGCTTAATGGGGGTGCAATAGTTCTAAAGAAACCCACCCTAGACTTTGGGGTGGTCAATAAGTCAAACCCCAAAAGTGAAATTCGGACCTTTTCCCAAAAAATACTGTAGCTAAGCCTAGCGTGTATATTAAACATGTTAGGCTTAGAAATCGTGTCCTTGAGAAGTCCAGAGCCCGTTCTGGAGCTCAAATCTAGTGGAAGAAGGCAATTTCTGCCTAGTGTGTATAATATACATGCTAGTGTAATTTCCTTCATTTTTGCACAAATTTCTAACTGTTATAACTTTTGATATACAATTTCGATTGAGGCGATTCTTAGATCATTGGAAAGCTAGGAACATCCTCTTTCTAATGGTATAGGCCTCAGATCTAGCAAAGGTCTATGCAAACTTTGGCACTCCTCTTTCCATTCACTATTCTAGAGGGTTCGAAATGGGTCTGGGAAGGGTTCTATGGATTAGGGTTGATTCCTAAGGGTTCTAGGAAATGTTCCTAAGGGTTTTAGGATGATTCCTAAAGGTTTGGGGAGATGCTATCGAAAGATCGGGGGTACGCCTTTCTTGAAGTACATGTCGATCGAGCCTTGGGCTAAATTTTAGTGTCTACAGATGCCCCTCTTTGGTATCCGATCACTAGTGATCGTATGCCAAAGAAAGAGACATTCGAAGGCCTAAGACAACACTCACGGGTCCGCTGTATTCAAAGCAAACTTGAAATATTAAGAAAGTAGCAGGAAAAAAGATAACTAAATGGAGAGTGACGTAAGCCCCACACTTGGAAAATGTGCGTCACTCGAGAGTAGCGGAAGCCCAACACTTGGGAAAATGTTCGTTCCTCAAGGCTACCCGTCCCCATGCGCTTAGCGACATTACTGGAAAAAATTGTGATGGTGTATTTGAAAATACATGATATTTGAGATTCATTTTGAACAAGACTGCCTCGTGAGTGGGAGGGTGATCGACCCTTACTTAAAGATTAGCGTAAAGCAATGAAGCGAAGATCCAAAGTTTGTGCCCAATCTCATGAGGCATTGATTGCCCCATTTGATCAGCCACGGGTGCCCCTACGTGAAGTAGGGTTCGAGGTCTTTGAGCGAACTCATCGATCCCGAAGATACTTTAGCACTACTACCCGAGCGGAGCGAATATTGATATCGCAACACTTTTTGGGAGTGTGTGCCGCTTTTGATAATGTGTCTTGGATCAACATGACCTAGAGTACCCAATCTTCAAATAATACTGAACATATATGGCCAAAATTGGGTGTCTACCGAAGGAGGCACTCAATCTTGGGCTCCGTCCACAATGATCTTACTATCGAATAATTATGCAAAAATATGCACTCATCAGGGGTAAATAAAAATAAAGGGGAATGGAAGTCCCGATCCAGAACCCATCCAGATACTATTTACGGGAACAAACGACCATCCAATGGATACCCAGACGCAAGGCATACACTTTAGAGGGATACCGTACAAATGCAGGTTTCAAAGTCTACACCCTAGAATGAGCCCTTAGGAATGCATCTTTGAACATAGTCGTTTGATAGGTAATTTCCTTTTTAACATATTGGTCTTAACCAATGATTGACCTTTTTCTAAGGAATCTGAAGTTTAAGACTCTCAAGTTCACATGAATCCAAAAATGGAGCGCTCAGCGCAAAGATTTAGCGGTGGAATCAATCCGATCGAAACATTGACTGTCTGACCGAGATTGACACAGTTGCTTCTACTTTAAAGTAGGATCCAAAGATCTAAGGCAAACCTTAAACATAGGACATTAATTTAGCACAACTACGTTACCGATGAAATATTGACAATTTACCGCATTTGAAACACGCATGTGCGTATCTATGCATAAAAAAGTTCAATGAAAACACAAATTTCTTTTTCTAATGATTGCCTTTTCTATTTTTTTTCTTGAATAGACCGACATGAATTATGGGATGCTTCCTCTACTCTGCCCATTGCCGAGAGATTGCCTGCCTCGAGGCTTTGGGGATGTTCCTGCACAATCTCAAGAAAACGTCAGTCCCTTTCTTGTTTATATAGATAATGAATATGCATCCTAATTAACAGAAGAAGCAAACTTTTACCTATATATTTATTTATTTATTTTCTTCAAGACTTATATTTTTGGATTTTTTTATTATTTTCTTTTTCTCTCTCGTGTTTGAGACGAAAGTATGAGGCTGCAACTATGTGCGTGGAAGGGGTATATGTTTATTTGGATTTTTCAATTTTCTTGTTTTCGTTGTTTTTCTTTCTTTTCTTCTCTTTTTTTACTTTGATGCCTTAACCATGAGGCAAGGTAATAGGTCCCATTTTGAGCATAGATGAACCCGTTCATGCGGTTGGACCTGGGTGAGGTTCAAAATTTTCTATGGTCAGAACGTCCATCCCTCTGGATTAAATTAACTTTTCTCCTTACCTCAGGTCATATATTTAACGATGTAGTTTGAAGATATTCCTAGTCAGGACCTGATTTGAGCTAACATGAGTGGCCCAATTGGCAACTAGATTATTTGTATGTGACCAAAGGAGCAACCGATTTTTATTTCCTTTTCTTTTATAACCTGTTTTACTCATAGTGCCCAAGACGGGATTTCTCCATGTCCGTTATCACCCTCTTTTTTGCTCATAGAGCCCTTTTGAGTTTTCACTATGTTCATGGTTTTTTTACGTTTTTACCCTAGGTGCCGTTTCAAGTTTTCACCTGGGCCGCACAAGCTCACTCTTTTTACCCGTAGCACCCTTGCGGGTCACCACGTCCATTTTGCTATGAGCTCATATATTTTTATTTTCTTTTTCTTTTTCAAATTTAAAGGCCATGACATGGACGTCGATTCTGTCTTAGCCGGCTGGATGAAGCTCTTTTGTTTCTCAGCTCGGCTTGTGCTGACTCAATGGATACCATGACTCCTTGTAGACCTTGAGGAAGGTTTTCTTCAGGGATGTATTGTGCCCATGGATTTAGAAGGGATAGGTTAGGAATTTTTAAGGTATTTTTGGGTTTAAAGGTTTCCTTGATAAAGTTTCTTCCTTGGGGGATTTTGACTGTACATTCCTCATGATTTTTTTATCTCTTTTCTTTTTAATTTTTTTGTTCTTTTTGCTTTTTCAGACATCCTCTTGAGATTTTGCTTTTCTGATGTTTTTAGATTGTGGTGGTAACTCTTTTTCTTCTTTTTTTGTTTGGTATGTACACTTTTTTTCTTTTCATGGGAGGGAGTATGAAAGAAAGGCTAGAGGCTCTAATGAGGTAGCAAAGGGTATGAGCATTCAGGGACGCTTTTTGGCTACTTGGCTTTGAAATGATGGCCTCTTTTATGGGGTCCATAAGTAGTCATGTATCCATCTTATCAATACTTACCTTGCTGCGGGAGACTAGGAGTAGAATCGTCGCACGTATACGGTGTTGATCGGATCAGGAAAATAATCCCCGTCCATGGTGGCGAGGCAAAGTGTGTACCCTGGGAGTACTTCTCTGATGACAAATGGCACTTCCCAGTTGGGCTTGAATTTCCCTCTCGGATCGGTGTGGAGAGAAGAGAAGATCTTCTTGAGTACCGTATCACCTACTTTCAAATCTCAAGTGCGAACACATTTGTTGTAAGCACATGCAATCCTTCCTTAGTAGACCTGAGTGTGACATAAGGCTAGAAGCCTTTTCTCATCGATCAGGTTCAGCTGTTCAAAATGGGATCTGTCTCTCTCTCGGCTTCTGGTAGATCAGATTCGATGAGGATGCAGAGTGAAGGTACTTCAACTTCAACTAGGAGCACATCCTCAGTTCTATACACAAGGAAAAATGGTGTTGCCCCTGTAGCGATGCAGATTGATGTTCGGTAGGCCCATAGTGTAAATGGTAACTTTTCACTCCAATCTCGGTAAGTGATGACCATCTTTTCAAGGATATTGACAACTATTTTGTTAGCTGCTTTGACAACCCCGTTAGTTTGTGGCCTATATGGTGACGAGCGATGATGTTTGATCTTGTATTGCTCACATAGGGCTCTGATGCGCTTGTTCACGAAGTTGGTGTCGTTATCTGTGATAATATCCTTGGGCATGCCGAATCGACATATGATATTATTCTTGATAAACTTTTCGACATGGCTCGTCGTAATGTTCATGTATGACGCTGCCTCTACCCATTTGGTGAAGTATTCACTGGCGACAAGGATGAACTGATGCCTGTTAGAAGCTTTCGGATTGACTTTTTTTATCACATTGAGGCCCCATGTAGCAAATAGCCATGGAGTGGTCATGCTGTGTAGATCTATTGTTGGAGCATGTATCAGACTAGGGCATTCTTGGCATTTATAACACTTCTGAATGTGCTTGCAATAGTCAGTTTTCTTGGTGGTCCAAAAATACCCTTGCCGTAGGATCTTCTTGACAAGCATGAGCCCACTGACGTGGGCCCTGCATACTCCTTCATGGATTTCTTTCATGATGTTGGCTGCCTTGCTTTCAATTAGGCATCTAAGCAGGATATTATTATGAAATTGGTTGTAGAGGTACTCACCACAGATGACATAATTTGTTGCTAACCGTTGGATGGTCCGCCTGTCCATCTTGGATGTACCTTAAGAGAAAGCTTGACTTTCGAGGAAATTCTTAATATCCGAGAATCATGGAGGCTCATCTTCTAATTTTGCTGATCCCTCGATCCAGAGGCAAAAAGTTAGATCATTCCTTTACTCGATCATGATTGACTTCATTTCAACGCCATAGTGTATCGACAAAGCGATTTCTTGCTTGCGGGACATAAGAGAAGGTAACATCATCGAAGCACGTGATTAGATCTTTAAGGTGCTCATGGTATGGGAATAACTTCTCTTCTTTCATCTTCCAATCTCCATTGGTTTGGCATATAATCAGCTATGAGTCGCCAAATACCCTAAGATGGGTTACGTTCAGGTTTAGAGCTGCTTGTAGGCCGGCTACGTAGGCTTCATATTCGGTCATATTATTAGTGTAAGGGAAATTGAGGGAGAGATTAGAGTAATGTCGACTCCTTGACCTTCAACATTTGATGCCCCATCAAAGTGTAATACCCAGGACTCTTTTGTCTCCTCTGTGTCATCTTCTATCATGAATAAGATGTCCTCATCAAGAAACTTGGTTGTCAGAGGCTCGTAGTCAGGTAAGGGATTCTTGGCAAGATGATTAGCGAGTGCTTGCCCCTTGATTGACTTTTCGGTGACAAATGTGATGTCAAACTCAGATAAGAGGAGCTCCCAACATGCAGTTATGCTAGTAAGAGCTAACTTTTTGAACAACTACTTTAAGGGATCCATTTGTGCCAGCAGGAGAACCGCCTGAGATAACAAGTAGTGACGAAGCCTTTGTGTAGCCCAAATGAGAGCCAGGCATGCTTTCTTCAGATGAGAATAGTGTGTCTCGTAGTCAGTGAACTTTTTGCTCAAATAGTAAATTGTCTGCTCTCTTCTTTAGGTTTCATCATGTTGTCCAATGATGCATCCTAATGAAACTTCCATTGTAGAGAGGTAAATTAGGAATGGTCTCCCAGGTACTGGTGGTACCAAAACTAGAGGATTTAGAAGGTAACCTTTGATTTTATTAAATTCCATTTGACAATCATCATTTCATTCGACGGCGAATCATTTCTCAGTAATTTGAAGATATGTGTGCAGATAGGAGTTAACTGTGCAATGAATCGACTAATGTATTGTATTCTACCCATGAAGCCTTTGACCTCTTTCTCGGTAGATGGTGGTGGCATTTTGACGATAGCTTTTACCTTGATCAGGTCAACCTCGATGCCTATCCTGCTGAAGATGAAGCCCAGCAGCTTTCCTGACATGGCACCGAATGCACATTTTTAAGGGTTCAGGTACAACCTATATTTTCTCAATCTTTCGAGCAACTTTTGAAGGTTCACCAGATGATCACCTCTTTCCTGTGATTTGGTGATCATGTCATCTACGTATACCTCAATTTCTCTATGCATCATATCATAGAATAGTGCTGTCATCGCCCTTTGATATGTTGCCCCGACATTCTTTAACTGGAAAGGCATGACTCAGCAGTAGAAAGTTTCCTATGGAGTGATGAACGTGATCTTCTCTCGGTTCACTTCTACCATCTTGATCTAATTATATCTGAATAATCGGTCCATGAATGAGGGCATCCCATGCCTTGTAGTGTTATCGACCAAGATGTCGATGTGTGGCAACGAGAAGTCATCCTTTGAGCTCGCCTTGTTGAGATTTCTGAAATCTATGCACATGCAAACCTTTTCATCTTTCTTCGGTACTGGGACAATATTGGCTAACCACTCCAGGTATATGGAAACCTTGAGAAACCCAACCCGCCTCGTACTGTTTGATGACTTCATCCTTCACTTTCAACATCCACTCCGGCCAAAGGTGTCTTAGCTTCTGCTTGACTGGCTTAACGTTGGGATACAACAACAACTAATGCTCGACCAAATCGGTGTCCAAATCTGGCATATCTTCATTTGACCGTGTGAAGATGTCTTGGTATGACCGACGAAAATCAATCATGATTTTTCTTTCCTCGAAAGATAATGACGTTTCGATCTTAGTGATTCTAGGAACCTCATCGGTACCTAGATTGACATATTTAGTCTCTTCAACGATCAGGGTTGGGCCATGCTCAAAATCAGCATATTGTTAAAGGAGCTCATTGGGAAGCTCCTCGTTTAAGTCCTCACCATCCAGATCCATGACTCCTACCTCTCCTTGTATTTCTATAGGAAAGAGGTTGACTTCACGTCGGGCAGGCTTTTCATTTAACACATCATTTTCTTTACTTTTTTCAAGAATTTTAAGACACTATTTTTGTATTTTATATTTTTTTAATTTTTTTAGGATTTTTCGTTTCTTCCAAGACGGACCCTCGGCAAGGCGGGTTTCTATATACACATGGTATCGCTTGCTAAGGGCTAATCTCACTTTTTATAGGTTATTTTTTGTACGAAGCTAGCGCCATATTTACGGCCATTTGATGCTTTCAGAGTTAGAGGCATAGAAGCCCAGTTTCTCACCTGAGGTGTTGCATCTTTACCTGATTTTATGGAGGAGGCTAATTAAGCTGGCTTTTGAGGGTCAGCCCCCAACATGTTATCCATAGGTTCATCTTGAACCCGATCTTCTAATATTAGCATGGGTTTTGGATGGTTCAGGATGAGTGGTTGTACAAGCATGGATATCTCCTCCTTAAAAAGTGATAATGAGGCGAGGCCTATTTCAATTTTCGGAGGGATTATTTGGGGATTGGTTTGGTGGATGGCCACTTACTTATATGGGGTCAACTGCATTACCCCATTTTGGTGATTTTGATGACCCATTGCACTCACTAATGTGCTTCAGATGTGAGGTCTCGAGTGGGGTTCATCCTCCAGATCTATCCCTCTAGCTTTGGCTGTGCAATGGTTCAGGCCTTTTCCTTGACCTCTTGGATTTCTTCTTTGGTAGGCTTGTAGCCTAAGCCAAATTTGACATGTTGACCACCGTTTGGTCTGACTGGGTCCCTCCTGTTAACCCCACTTTTAGAGCATTCCTACCGCTGCAATCATTCCTCCTCCAATTTTTTCCATGAATTTTCTGAGAGGTTCTGGTGCTACTACTAATACATCGTATTGAAAACTATGAAGGTTTGTGTCCTCAGCTGTATGGGGTACATCCAACACCTTGAGATTTTCGTTGTTGTGGGCCATCTTCTCTCATTCCTCTCCCCCCTCACCTCTGATGGTAATAATTTTCTCTTTGAAGATGAATTTGAGCTATTGGTGTAGAGTGGAGGGCACCGCCCTGATTTCGTTGAACCATGGGCGCCCTAGCATTAGGTTAAAAGAGGACTTGATTTCCATGACTTGGAATGGGATTGTGAAGGTCATTGGCCCAATGGTGAGCTCAAGATCGACTTCTTCTATCACCTCCCTCTTGGTATTATCAAACCCTCTTGCGCTTGTTCTATTTAGTTTGAATGTGGAGGGATCAACCCCTATCTTTGTTGTAGTTAGGAGGGGACATACATTCAGTGCCGATCCATTATCTATCAGCACCAAAGGGATCACCAATTTTTCCATTTCCACTATGATATTGAGGGGTTTAGAATGATTGCTTCCTTCACTTGAAAGATCGGCATCTGAGAAAGAGATGGCGTTGGGAGCTAATACCTGCCTAATCATTTGCCCCACTTCATCTGGGGATACTTTATTTGATACATGAGTGTCCTTTAGTTCTCCCATCAGAGCTTTGAAGTGAAGTGGAGACGTCGTGAGTAAGTCCCATATGGTGATGTGAGCTAGCGTTCTTTTGAGATGTGTTTCAAACACATGCTCTCTGCTCATCTTTTCTAATGGGTGCACCACTGTAGGTTCCCTTCTCTCTTCTGGCTAGGCTAGCACCAGTATCTCAGGCTATTTGGAGATTCTACCTGAGCGGGTGACGAATTCAATTGCCCCTTCATTGCTGCTGCTAGTATAATATCTGTCTGATCATAATTGAGCGGGACCTGATGGGGATCATATGATGGTCTGGGGATTTGGAATGGGATGGAAGAGGGCGGCGGATATGATTGAACTGGCACGGCTGGTGTGGCCATGCTGATCCAAATGTGGTTGACTGGTACAGGAGGCGGTTGGACTAATGATGACGTGGCAAAATTGGGCCAACTGTATTAGGTTTGCCTTAGGAGTGAATATACTGGTGGCAGTACTGAAATACCTAGCCATCTATATTGGGTTAGTGTTGGAGGTGGAGGTAGATGGGCTAATGATGGTGTGGCAAAATTGGTCCATATGTGGTTGATGGGAGCTGATTCTGAAGGTGCGATAAAATTGTGCATCATATAATTGATAGGGGTCAATGTCGAATGTGATTGGTATTGTGGAGGTGGGGTTCAACTAGGTTGAATGTGGATAACAGGCACCGACGTCAGGAGGTATAGCCTTAAATCTAAAGGTGCTGCTTGGGATGTTGGGTTTGGGAAATAATTGGCTAAATTCAGAGGCTTGACTACCCCTATGATTTCACTCCCCTGGCTCCATTGCCCTGGTGTTTCGTAGCTATACCTTGTGCCAATATATTCAGAGGGGTCGAGCTCTTCTATTTTTTCCTCCAACATTTTGATGGTGGCCCTTCTCTACTCAAGATCGAATTGTACATTAGGATCATAATTCCCTCGGATCGGGTTCAATGGAGGTCGTGGTTGAAGCTAAGTGACCAAACCCTTCTCGATCAGTTAAAGCAAGAGGATATTTAGAGCTTGTCTGAAGGGAGTGAACACTTGGTTATATCAAGCCCTTCTCTGCTCAGGGGTTTGCTGCCCCTAGGGGACATTGTTCTGCCATGAAGCCTGATTTGTTAGTGCTGGCACTGGCTGTGTTGCCGTGAACTGAAATGGTACCATGCTGGAGCTGGGCTGTGCATTTATTATTGTCTAAACATCTGCCCTGATTCTTCTCTCATTTCTTTGCTCCGTAAATTTACAAACCCCACTGGCCCCACTAGCCAATTGTTTCTTGAAATGCCCCTCTCTTACCACGTCTTCACAGTAGTTGGCATTTCTGACCAAATCAACAAAACTTGCCTACTGTTGGTACACAAGAAAATTAGAGATAGTGGATAGGGCGATTTTTGAGATCATCTCAATTTGTTCATCATCAGGGATGTGGTTCTTTACTTAGGCTGCTAGGGATCTCCATCTTCCTAGGTACTCGTTAAAGGTCTCATCCAATTTTTGTTTCAACCGTGCCATATCTGATTTGTGCGATTCTATGTCTATGATATAGACATATTACTCTTGAAACAAATGGGTGAGGACTTTCCATGTTTTCAATATAGATGGTTCAATGGATGTGAACCACCTTAGAGCCGGACCCATGAGGCTTTTCTTGAATACTTTGATGAGGAGTCGTTCACCTCCGCCGTATTGGCACATGCTCCCACAGTAAGACTTGAGGTGGGCGATCGGGTTGCCTGTGCCATTGTATTTATTAAAAGTGGGCACTTTAAATTTGTGGGGTAATGGCACCTCGAAAAATAGGCTTAAATCAGAAAATTTTGTAGCATGTAATTCAGCTCCTCCCATCTTCATCAGCTATTTCTAGATTTTATCCATCTGCTCCTTCAATAGTTCCGACTCCTTGGACTATAGAGTTGGGGTTGCTCCCCCACTAGGCTGTGTCGATTCATTTTGGGTGGCCTGTTGGTGGGTGAGTGTGGGTGGTGGGGGATTAAATTGGTAAATGCCCTCATATAAGCTCCACTATTTCGAATCTCATCCTCTTCATATTGAGGATATATATCCACATAAGGTGGAGGAAGGGTGAGGTTATTTTGTTGATTCTGAGTGGGCTGGATGGGTGCCTGGTGAGACCACTATATATGGGGGAAACATTGATGATGGGTGTAGACACCCAAATTTGGCCCAAGGCCTGATTGAAACACATTTCGAGAGAGGCGCCTTTTCAAGCTTTTGATGGCATGTATGGAACCCTTAGAAATCACCCTAAACACTTAAGAATCACCCTAGATCCCTTAGGAACCTATCCCGAACCTTTAGAAACCAATCCCAACCCTTAGAACCCATTTCGAACCCTAAACCTAACCTTCTCGAGTAATGGATGAAGAGTGGTGCACTAGGACTGCCTAACATCTTCTACTAATAACAAATCATATATTATTGGAAAGAGGACTTCTCCAGATTTCTAACGAGTTATAAATCACCTCAATCAGAATTATATATCAAAAGTTATGACCATTTGAAAATCAAGCCATTTTGGAGGATTTTTTGCGTGGCGCAACTAATAGTTGCACCAAGCCATTTTCCCCCAGAATTTGCTTGGCGCAAATAATAGTTGCGCCAGGCCTTTTTCTGCCAGAAATGGCCTGACACAATTAATAGTTGTACCAGGTATAAATGGGTCCCCCCACCCCTCGCGAAGTCAACTTTCAGGCTACTGTTCTTTACTGTTTTACTGTACATTTACCTGGCGCAACTATTAGTTACACCAGGCATATGAATAGTGACTCATAGTTTTTGCCCTGAAATTCATGATTGGGGTTTGACTTGTTGACCACCTCGACCTTTGGGGTGTTTTCTGATAGTTCTGTTACACCCATTCGCTACCTATTTGCAACCCCTTAAGTGGCTTAAGGCCTCACCCCATCATCCACCATTAGAGGATCCTTTAACACATTTCAATGCTCTAAAAAACCTAGGAAACCTTAGATTTGAGATTACCTAATGGCTAACTCCAATTACCACTTAAGTGGCCTCCTAATCCACCTACTTCTTATAAATAGAGACCCCCACCTAGGTTTAAGGGTTGAGAATTTTGGCCTAAGAGAGAAAGAGCTTAAAGTGAGAAGATCTTTCTTCCTTTGGTGCACACTTCCTATACAAATTCAAGAATTCTAAAACCTCATTCTATGCCTTATCTTTCCTAAAAAGCCTCTAGGTTAAGTGTGTGCTATCCATTTTCCTCCCTTCTCTACCTCTTAGCTAGTAAGCCTTAGTGGTTAGAACCCCTCTTTCAATCATTCAAGCCTTCAAAAGCTCATCAAAAGCAAGCCACGCAAGGCTCTCCTACGGTGCTACAAGGGCCCGAGGGCCCTGGCTCTCTCCTTTCTTCTCCTATCTCTTTTTGGCTCTTCTCATCCTCCCATTTGTGTCATTACGCCGCTGAATTATCGATAGGAACAAAGGGGTACAAATAGGATTCTAAGACCCATTTGGGCATGAGGAGGCCTTTTGCTTTCTTTTTTATTATTTCTTGTTTTGGCCTTAAGTAGAGACCATGTTAAGCAGGTTGATCAGGTGCCTAAAAACTTTTCGATCAATAACCGAAACTCCTACCCAAGAACCTTTGGTGTGGACTGGAATCAGAGTCATATTTTTAGTACTTCGGTGCTCATAAAAATGAACTAGGTTTCCCGGGATATCAAAAGCTCTGGGTGGCAACTCTACATTTTTACAAGTGAGCGAGCGCATCGCCGCGACGGGATCGTCATAAATCGCAAGGTTGAATAGATGGTGACTCCACTGGGAAGTAGCTAGTAGAGCTTCCCCTTGAACTAGGCCATTTTTTTTATTTTCCTAACATTTTATTGCTGTTTTTTTTTTTTTTTTTTGCTATTTTTTTTCACTCACCCCTTCGATTAAGTCACTTTATTTACCCCTACTTTTACGTCATTTATGAGCCTTAGCCGATTGGAGGGCCTACTTGCGTATAGTCTTTAAATTTATTTACTTTTTCGTCATTTTAAGTGTCTTAGCCGATCGGCGGGCCTACTTGAGCATTATCTTTTAATTCATTTAAAGTGCCTTAGCCGATTGGCGGGCCTACTTGTGCACTCATATCCCAACAGTGGACGCCGGCCCATAGTGGCGGCACGGGATCATCACCCCAGTCTTTGAACTAAAGAAAACTTCTAAAAAAAAAGAAGAAAAGCTTTGAAAAAAAATTAAAATTGAACCAAGTTAGGGAGCTTAATCAATTTGTTTTTTACGGGGTAGATTTTCAAAGGGTTGGGTTTAGGCACACATACAACCACCTCGGTCTTAGTATGGCAGCAGCCATTAGTGGTGATGATCCAGAAAAGTCCCAGCCCTCCTAGTATCTGAGAAGGTGCTTGCGCCGGAGGTATGTTGGGTGGGTTCCCATTCCAAAGCTTAAAAGCCTTGGGAAGCACACTAGCGAGTTAATCGAACTCAAACCCGCTAGTTGCGGTAAGGAGAGAATCGATCACCGAAAAATAGCTCAGTTCTCGGAAGCCTAGCTTCCACAAAAAAACAAAAAAAGACTCATTTCGGGTGTTAGTGCCTGCTGTCATCAGTTATGGAGCAGCATTTTTTGCTTGGCGCAAGTATTAGTTGCACCAACATAAAAACTGAAATTTATAACTTGCGCAACTATTAGTTGTGCCAATGTAAAAAAGTGCCCCTGCAACCTGGGCGTATGTATTAGTTGTGCCAGGTCTGTTTAATAGCACACCAGCCCGAATCTGTGGCCTTCTTCACCTCTCGAGTCCCCTGATCAATGTGCTTAGTGCCTTTTTAGGCCCTGCCATCTCTGACTCCCAATACGCCCCTGCCGGTCAAAAGAGGGCAACTTCTTTCTGGCTCATTCCAGTGGGATCGGGTTGTTTGCCTTGATTTCCGTGCCTTAAATAGATTGAAGGTTCTCCTTCGATTCTTCTGAAGTGCGTCGGAGTTGTCGCAGCTGGTCTTGAATTAGGATACGAGAGCCACCCGAAAAGGGAATTCCAAGGCCTCGGAACCTTTGTTTTCCAGAAACGTTTTTCCAAAAAAGGTAATAAAAAAGTAAATCAAAACAAAAAAAAAATAATAGTTTGTGGTGCCGGCACAACGACATCATCTTTCCCTCCGCCGTCCCGTAGGGGAAGGAGGAGGATTTTTGGGCCTTTCCCAAGGCACCCTTACCCAATCCGTTCTCGTAGAATGTCCTGGATAGTGGACCCGGCTTACGTCGATCCTGACTCATCCCTGCCACATTCTCCAACCCACTCCCATTTGGGAGAGGTTTTATCCACCATCCCCCTCACCCAATCACCCTTTGTCGTCACCAGCCCGTTTGGCGCCCCCATTTTCCCCACCACTACCTCCCAAAACATCCAAAATCCAACCCCCATTCCCCATCTCTTTCCCAATCTACCTTTCCTCCCATGTCCATGCCAAGCCAACCACCCATTCCATCCACATCCCCTCAAAACCCAACACATTCCCCACCCCCATCCATGATAAACCCAACCCAAATTTTCACATCCACACCCATGTCCCATTTTCTGTCTTCCCCATATAGACCCAATCCACCATCCTTCACCTATGTCACCTCCACCCTATCCAACCCCCCACAAGTCCCCCCATCTACCTGGGTCATGCCCATTTTTATTGGGGCCATACCCGAATTTTCCCAAACACCCACACTTTACCCTTCATCATCCCCCTTTGCCAATGCCTCACCCCATTCCTTCAATCCATCCCATGTTCCATCACTTACCATGCCCAATCTATACCCAATCATCCCTTAAATCCACCACCCACATCCGATCCTTCTTCCATCACCATGATGGAGGGGATGTTCCAAGCCTACTCGTTATGGAAGGCTTCCCAAAACACCTCCCCTCATCCACACCACATCCATGAACCCATCCCATACCTTATCCAACCTCCATACTTCACTCCATAATTCACACCATCCAAAACCCCATCTCCCATATGCCCCAAGGCCCATTGGCCCAAAACCCTACCATTCACCAAGGCCCATTGGTCCAAAACCCCACCACCCATGATCTCCAAGGCCCAATGGCCCAACACCCCATCACCCATACCCAAGGGCCCATGGCCCAAAACCATCAAAGACCCATGGCCTAAACCCACCAATGGCCCATGGCCCACACCCCTCAAAACCCAGTGGGCCACATCCACATACCCTAAGGGCCTATTGCCCAAACCCATACCCAAGGGCCCATCGCCCAAACCCACCAATGGCCCATGACCCATACCCCTCAAAACCCAGTGGGCCAGGCCCACATACCCCATGGGCCCATTGCCCAAACATTTACCCAAGGGCCCATGGCCCAAACCCATTTGGCCTAAGCCCAAACACTCCAAGGGCCCATGGCCCATACTCACCAATGGCCCATGACCCATACCCCTCAAAACCTAGTGGGCCAGGCCCACATACCCCAAGGGCCCACAGCCCAAACCCATCTTGCTCAGGCCCATACCCACCAATGGCCCAAGCCCTTCAAAGCCCAATGGGCCATACTCATCAAGGCCTAATAGGCCAAGATCCCCCAAATCCCACGCCCTTTACCCAAACCCAACCTGATCAAGGCCTTGTGGCCCAAACCTACTCTGGGCCCATGGCCCAAGTCCAAACCTCTTACCCACCACAATATCCCCAAAACATCACTCACCCCCAACCTTCACAACCGGGTCAAACCCATGTCGTACCTCAGACCAAATTTTCCCATGGCCCCACACCCCAAGACCATATCCAAACCTTCTCCCATATCCAATGGCCCCATCAGGCCCCACCCCTAAACTAAACCACTACTCATCCCATCACCCCACAACACCTCTCTTAAATTTAAGGGGCTCACCCAACCCACATCCAATCCAATCCCATCCAGTCCATGTAACAATAGTATGAGAACACCGTCCTTACTGTACCCTACATAGATCAGCAGTATGAGGAAGACAAGATCAGAAACAGTGGTGCCTATGTCGGGGCAGTGACCACTATTAATCCTCCACCGATAGCAATCCCACCCCAATAGCACAGTGCGAGTCTCGGCAGGCTGTTGAAAAAATGGCCCCCATGTCCAAAGAATCGGAACAGTTAAGGGAACAACTAGACAAAATCCAAAAATAATTGTTAAAGATGGGTGGTGCTGAAATCCATGCCATAGATTTTATGGATTTGTGTCTGTTTACCGAGGTCCCGCTGCCACCCAAATTTAAAATGTCAGTATTCGACAAGTACCCAATTGCACACCCGGGGACACGTCAAGTCCTATGGAGATGCAAAATTAGGCCTTACACAAAGTCTTTCAAAAAGTTTCTGACATCGACCGACCCTGAGGTGGTTCACATCTCTTGAACCATCCATGAAGACATGGAATGATTTGACGCATTTGTTCCAGGAACAGTATGTTTACAATACTGATATTGAACCGCACAAGTCTGATTTGGCCCGTTTGAAACAGAATCCCATCAAGACCTTCGGCGACTATTTGGGGCATTGGAGAGCACTGGCCGCTCAAGTCAGAAATAGAATACCAGATGATGAGCAGATAGAGATGATTTCAAAGAACACTCTGCCAGTGATTTTAGATTTTCTTGTATACCAACAGCAGTCCAGTTTTGCTAATTTGGTAAGGAATGCCAACTGCTATGAGGATGCCATCAGGGAAGGGCGGTTGAGTAAGAATGCTTCAAGGGGACCTAGTGGGGTTAGGAAGTTTATTGAGCAGAAGAATGATAGGAGGACAGGGGCAGAGGTGCAAAATGTTACAAACACCCGGCCCAACAATAACAATGTAGCTCCATTCTAATTCCAAGCAGCGTAACCAGCTCCCGTCAGGACAGGGCCAATACAAAATGTAGGGAATGGGCAGGGAATGCAAATGACCCCTGAGAGGAGAGCCCGTTATGATTGAGTCTTTACGCCCTTGGGGCAATCCCTGAGTATACTTTTGCCATTATTAATTGAAAAGGGTTTAATAACTTTTCTCCAACCATGACCTCCTCCCAATCTGATTCCATATAATTTTGACCCCAATACTCATTGCAATTTCCATCAGGGTCCGGGTCACCCGACCGATCGCTACTTTCCATTGAAGCACGCAATCCAAGATTTGATTGACGCCAAAAAAATCATTCCACCTGCACCTTCTCAGCATGCAAATATTCACCAGGTGCCACTACCCGCACATCTTATCAGAGGAGCAGGTCCCAGAACCCCTGTCAGAATGGTAGAAAATGAAGAGGAGTTTGAGTTTGACCCATCTGATTACATCAGTGATCAAGAGAGTTATCTGGTGCCGTTGTCAAGGAATATTGAAGAAAGGAACATCGAGGTAATTAAACCCCTTTATCTGTCAGATTATTTCCCCAACTCGACTCCGCAAATTGAACCCTTGGATCTCAGGGCATACTTTCCATCACCCACCCCTGTCAATTATGTGCACATAAATGCATATCAGCCATGCATCACCACCCCCGTCAATTTCCCAATAAGCCATCAGGCCCCCAATCCTACACCCACACTCATTAGTTATCCATGGCCTGCATTGCCCTCAGTTCAGCCACCTACAAACTCCACCACCCGGGTCAATTACCTAATGGCCCATCAAACCCCCGATCCCCCGCCAGCACCTACTAGCTATCAGTGGCCTACTTTTGCCTCCTTCCCCCTAGTACCACATTCCTCAAGCTTCACCACCCCCATTCGGCCCAAATTTTCCACCTACCCATTCATCACTAAGATAAGCCAGGTCTTACCTACCCTCCCAGATCCATCAGTACATGCACTTCAGGTGCCGATGACCAAACCATTCCAGCTCTCAGGACCAACCTATGACCCTCATTAGGTCCCGCTAAGCTACGAGCAAACAGATGTTAATGCCGACGGCAGCAATAGGGAGGGGGCCATGGATTTCGTCACTAGGTCGGGGAGAATCTCGAAATAGACCGAGGCAATAATAGCAGCAACAACAATAGCACCAACACCAACACGACCATAGGGGAAGAAGGACAGTGTAGTCCACCCATTTGAGAAGATGAGTCGGGAGCACATTCTCGAGACTCAATTAAGAAGGATGTCAACCCATATCACTGTCTGAGATCTTTTGATGACATCCCCACTCCATTTCCAAGCTCTAATGGGGGCATTAAAAAATTCCCATGTCTCCCAACAGGTGAGCCCAGACGAGGTTGGGCAAATAATCGGACAGGTGATGCCACCCAATGCCATGTCATTTTTGGACACAGATCTACCTAAGGGAAACAGTCATGCTAAATCCCTCAATATTACTATTGAGTCAGGAAATATGATTATCCCCTTGGTTCTAATTTATAATGGGTTTGCATTGAATATATGCCCATTAAGAAATTCCACCAAGATCGGGGTCGATCCATGCATGCTGAGTAATACAAAATCAAGCACCATCGCTCGTCACCTTATCGGCCTCAAACTAATGGAGCCGTGGAGGCTGCGAACAAGACGGTCGTCTGCATCCTTGAAAATGGTCATCACTTATCGAGATTGGAGCGAAATGCTACCATTCACTTTGTGGGCTTATAGAACGTCGATCCGTACCTCTACAGGGGCAACACCATTCTCCCTTGTGTATGGAACTGAGGCCATCCTACTAGTAGAGGTTGAAGTACCATCGCTCTGAATCCTCATGGAATCAATCTTACCTGAAGCAAAGAGAGAGAGATCTTGCTTTGAACAATTGAATCTATTATATGAGAAGAGACTCCTAGCCTTGTGTCACACTCAGGTGTACCAGAAGCGAATCGCACGCGCTTACAATAAACGTGTCCGCGATCGAGATCTAAAGGTAGGAGATACTGTGCTGAAGATCCTCCCATCCCTCCACACTGATCCGAGAGGAAAGTTCAAGCCGAACTGGGAAGGACCTTACGTCATTTGAGAAGTACTACTAAGATACTCCATTTGCCTCGCCACAATGGATGAAGATCATCTTCCTAAGCCCATCAACGCTGGATACGTCCGACGGTTCTACTCTTAGTCTATCACGTCAAGGTAAGTATTAGTGAAACAAATATGTGACTGCTTAAGAACCACGCAAAAGAGGCCATCATTCCAAACATAGTAGCCAAAAAGCATCCCTAAAAATGATGATATCCCTTGGTACCCCATTTGAGCCTGGGCCTTTCTTTCAATAACCCCCTTCCCCCAAAAAATGTGTGTACATATATAAAAAAAGGGAAGTAAAGTTACTATCAAAATCCAAAAAAATCGAAAAAGCAAAACCCCAAAAAGAGATTGACTGAAATAAAAAAAATAGTAATAATAGAAGAATCACAGGGCATGTATAGTAAAACCCCCAAGGAAGGAAGTATGTCGAGAAAACTGAAGCCGTATCAAGGAAACCCTTTTATCCCAGTATACCTTCAAAATCCTAACCTAACCCATGGCCAAGCTACACCCTGAAGGAAGCCCTCTTTTTAGATTCACAAGCAGTCATAATATCTGTTAAGTCAACATGAGCCGAGTTGTGAGACGACACCAGAACCCCATCTAACCAGCTATGACGGAATCAACGTCTATGTCGTGACTTTTGAAAAAATGGAAAAATAAAAAAATAAAAAAAATCAAAATCAAAATACAAGCTCAAAGCAAGATGGACATGGTGAAAACCCGAAAGGGCATCACGGGTAAAAACAGCGAGCTTGTGCGGACCAGGTGAAAACCCAAAAGGGCGCTTGAGATAAGAGAGCTAAACCCATGGATGTGGTGAAAACCCGAATGTGCGCCACAGGTAAAAAAAGGAGTTAAATAAAAATAAAAAATAAAAAATAAAAGAGAAAATTAAAAAAGAAAGGTTTGGGCTGATTGAGAAGATTGATGCTTGAGGAACACTTTTATTACTCTTTTTGTACCCTCTTGTCCGACTGGGCCACTCATGCTAGTTCGAATCAGGTCCCGACCAGAAATATCTTTGTAAAACTGCACCGTCAAACGTCTGACCCGAGGCAAGGAGAAAGGTTTAACTCAATCCAAAGGGATCAACGTTTCGGCCTCGGTAAAATCTGAAAACTCACTTAGGTTCGACTGCATGAAAGAGTTCGACTATGCTCAAAATAGGACCCGTTACTCCATCTCACTGTCAAGGCATCAAAAAAAAAAGAGAGAGAAAGCCAAAAACAAAAAATCAAGAAAAATCCAAATACCAAAAAATGGGCATATATTTCTACTCATATTTCTAGCATCATATTTCAATCTCAAAAGTGAAGAAAAATAATAAAAAATCTCTGAAAACAAAAATCCAAAAAAATATTTTGAAAATGAAAAAATATAGGTAGAAATCTACTTTCCTTCTATTGAAAAAAGGGACTGACCTTTTCTTGAGAATATTCAAGAACATCACATGGTCCAAAGACTCGAAGCGGGCAACTTCTCAGCGATGGACAAATCAGGTGAAGCATCTCACCACTGATGTCGAGTCTATTAAAAAAAAGAGAGAAAAAATCATTTTGAAGAAGAAAGAATAAATATGTGCTTCCCCACAGAGCTACACACATGCATGTTTTGATGTGGTAAAATATCGATATTTTATCAGCAACTCCACTGTGCTATAGTAACATCCTTACTCTAAGGCATGCCTTGGATTCTGGATCCTACTTCAAGGAAGGAGCAACGGTGTCAGTCCCGATCAAACAGTCAATGTTTCGATCGAGTCGACTCCACTGCTAAATCTTTGCGAAGAGCGCTCTATTTTGGATTCATATGAACTTAAGTATCTTAAGCTTCAGATTCTCTATTGGAAAAGGTTAATCGTTGGTTGAGACCAACCTGTTGAGAATGAGATTACGTATCAACCAAACTATGTGCAACCATGCATTCAGAAGGGTTCATTTCCCTTCTATTTTCTACAAGCTTAATACCTGTATGGGCAGTGGTATCCCTCTAAAGTGTATGCCATGTGTCTAGGTATTTGTATGATGGTCGTTTGTTCTCGTAAATTATATCCGGGCAGGTCTGGTCGGGGCTTCCATCGCCTTTGTTGTTGCTTATCGCCCCTGATGGGTGCATGCTTATGATCATTGTCGGCGGACGCCAGGATTGGATGCCCCTTTTTGGGAGACACCAAATGATTAGTTTGATCTATTTAGCGGTACTTGAAGTTGGATGCTCTAGGTCATGTTGATCTGGGGCACATTTTCGAAAATGGCACGTCCTCCCAAAAAGCGTTGCAACTTCTATTCACTCCGCTCGGGTAATCATGCTAAATAAACTTCAGGATCGTTGGGTTCACCCAGAGATTTTGAACCCTGCTTCAGGCAGGGGCACCTGCAACCAGTCAAATGAGGCAATCAAATGCCTTATAAGATTGGACACAAACTGTGGAGCCTTACGTAGTTTTGCTTAGCGCCTATCTTTGAATGTGGGTCGATCACTCCTCTTACTTACGAAGCTATTGCATTCAGAATGAATCTTAGAAATCAAATACCTTTAAATCATCTCGAGAAGCAAATGTTTGGCCTGGCATACAGGGCTTTCGCAACTCGTTCCAACTCGGTTATTCCCAGTAATGTCGCTAAGCGCTTGGAGATCGATTACCTTGAGAAACGAATGTTTAGCCTGACATCCAGGGCTTTCATTTTCTTACCATGTTACTCATCTGATGTTTAAAGTTTCTTTTGAATACAGTGGAACCATCAGTAATGCCTTGGGCCTCTTTGGATGTCCCTTTTTTTTTGGCATTCTATCAACAGTGATCGGATACTAAAGAGGGGCATCCATAGACACCCAAATTTGGCCCAAGGCCTGATCGAAACACATTTCGAGAGAGGCGCATTTCAGAGCTTTTGATGGCATATATGGAACTCTTAGGAGTCACCCCAAACCACCCTTAGGAATCACCCTAGATCCCTTAGGAACCTATCCCGAACCTTTAGAAACCAATCCCGACCCTCAGAACCCATTTCGAACCCTAAACCTAACCTTCCCAGGCAATGGATGAAGAGTGGTGCACCAGGACTATCTGAGGTCTTCTACTGATATCAAATCATATACCATTGGAAAGAGAACTACTCTAAATTTCTAATGAGCTAAAATCACCTCAATCGGAATTATATATCAAAAGTTATGACCATTTTAAAATCGGGTCATTTTGGAGGAATTTTTGCCTGGTTGGCACAACTAATAGTTGCGCCAAGCCATTGTCCCCCAGAATTTGCATGGCGCAACTAATAGTTGCACCAGGCCTTTTTCTGCCAGAAATGGCCTAGCACAACTAATAGTTGCGCCAGGTATAAATGGGTCCCCCCACCCCTCGCGAAGCCAACTTCTAGGCTACTATTCATTACTGTTTTACTATACATTCGCCTGGCCCAACTATTAGTTACGCCAGGCATATGAACAGTAACTCATAGTTTTTACCTCAAAATTCATGATTGGGGTTTGACGTATTGACCACCTCGACCTTTGGGGTGTATTTTGATAGTTCTGTTGCACCCATTCACTACATAAAAATGAACTAGGTTTCCCGAGACACTGAAAGCTCCGGGTGGCGACTCTATATTTTTGCAAGCGAGCTCATTGCTATGACGGGATCGTCAAAAATCCCACCGTTGCACAATGGGCTTGTGGGGCAATGGGATGAGTGAATCGTGGATTTTGGAGGGATTGATTGGGTGCCTGATGAGGCCATTACACATTTTGGGGGTTTGGTCGGGAAGTGAGTGAATGGGGAAATTGGGGATGGCTAATGGTTTGAAGTGGGTTCCTATGTTGGGTTGGGTATGACGGTTGGTGTGGATGGGAATGGTTTATTCCGGATTAGGGGGTTGGATGAGAGAGGTTCTCCATTTGAGGGGGAATGGGGGTTTGTTGGGTGTAAGTGAGGGTGGGGAATTGGGAGAATTATGGAGGGTTTGAAAATGTGACCCTCGAGTTTGGGCCTTGATGGGCTTGTGATTGGGTGTTGGGCCTTTGAGGCCCACTCGGATGACCCCATGGTTGGGTGGTGTGGACTATGGGGGGTTGGTTAGGATTGGTATTTTGGGAAAATGGGGTGTGGAGATTTTGGAGAATATGTTGGGGTTTGATATTTGAATTGGATTGGGAAGGCTTTAGGAAGCCATGCAAGTTGAGTAGACCCTTATCATGTCCTCCATCATGGACATGGGGTCGGGTATGGGGTTGGAGGTGGATGGCCCTTCCAATGAAGGGGGTGTATGGGAAAAATTTGGCATGATTTAGGTGAATGAGGGAAAATTGGGTATTGAATTGGATGTAGAAGGGGGGAAATTGGGTGTATTTGGATTGGAGGGAAGATGGGGTATATGGGATGTGGATGGGGGAAAATGAGAAAAAATGGGGATATTTTGGGCGGAGGTATGTGGAAAATTAAGTGTATTTGAAGTGGACCTATGTGAAAAATTAAGTGTATTTGAAGTGGGCATGACCCGGGTTGATGAGGGGGGAAAATGGGGTGAATTTTGAGTGGTGGTGGATGGGGGAAAATTAGGGTTATTTGGATTTGAGGGGAAATGGGGTGAAAAATGGGGTGTATGTGGGATGGATGTGGATGGAAAAATGGGTAAATTTTGAATAGGTGTGGATGGAAAAATGGGTGCACCGAATGGTCCGGTGACGTTGAATGGGGATTCGGTGGGGGAATCAGATATGGGTATATCCTCTAAATGAGAATGTATTGGGGAATGTGGTGGGGATGAATCCGGCATAGGTAGGATCAACCACCCAAGACATGGTTTGTTGGCGGGTTTGGTATGGGTTCCTCGGGTGGGGACCAAAAACCTGTCTCATCCTTCCCCTATGCGATGATGGAGGACAAGGCGAAGCCGTTGTTCCGACACCACACAGTCTCTCTCTTATTGGGTTTTGATTTTTCTTGATTTTTTCAATTTTTGGATAAAAATTTGATCTTTCTTACGGTGCTTGTCCGGGACCTTCGAACTCTCATTTCTGGAGGCGTTCACACCCCTAATATTGCCCACGGCGGGATTCTTCCTATGCACTTCGGAAGAATCAAGGGGAACCCCTTGATCTATGTGAAGGCATAAAAATCTACGTGACAAGCATATCCCTCGGAAGAGCCAATAAGACGGCGACCTCGTTTGACTGGCGAGGGCATTTTGGGCATCAAAGTGTGGGATTTATCGGGAGTACAAAAATTGCTAAGCGGGGGGACCAAGAATGGTGGAAAAAGGCCTTAGATTAGGCTACCCGAGCCAGAACAGGCTAGCGTATATATTATATACGCTAGGCTAAAATTCTGGAGATTTGGCTTAGCGTGTTTATTATACATGCTAGGCTAATTTTTGGCTTAGCGTGTATATTATACACGCTAGGCTATATATATATATTTTTTATTTTATTTTTAGATAGCAACAACACGCCCGAATTGGTCTATTTTTTTGGGTTTTCTGGAAGCTAGGATTCTGGGGACTTTTTTCCTTATTATTTCGGGTCCCTCCTCACCGTACCTAGGGATACAAGACTGTTTCGGTGTATTCTAATGCGCTTCCCCAAGAGTTTTAGGCTTTGTAACCAGATCAGTCACCCACCCGATATACCTCCGGCATGAATGCCTTCTTAGACACTAGATGGGGTAGTTCCTTTCGAGATTATCACCACTAGGGCTGCTGCTCTACTAGGAATCGGGACGAGTGTATCGCTACCTATTTCCCACCCTTTTAAAATCTACTCACGTAAAAATTCAATCAAGTCCCTTAGTTTACTTTTGAGGTTCAATTTTAAATTCAACTTTAAAGGGAGTTTGCTTAATGTTAAAAAAAGGGTGGTGAGAAACCCATGCCACCTTTACGGGCTGGCATCCACTTTTGGTATATGATTGACAAGAAATGTAGGTGCTCAAGGAGGCCCGCCAAACGACTAAGGTGGTAGAATGTGAAAGTAAGCCCGCCAATCGGGTAAGGCATGTAAATGATGGAAACGTAGGGGTAAGTAAAAAAAATGCTCAAGTAGGCCCGCCAATCAGCTAAGGCGTGTAAATGACAGAATCGTAGGGGTGAATATAAAAAAGTGTGGAATTGTAGGGGTGAGTACGAAAAGAGACAAGAATAGGTTAGTAAAATGAAAGAAAAAAAAAAAAGGCCAATACTTGAAGGAGAAGCTCTACAAGCTATGCCCTGGGGAGTCACCATCTGTGCAACTGTGGACCTTGCGGACCTATCGCGACGATGCGTACTCTCTAAAAAAAATGGAGTCGCCACCAGAAGCTTTTGCTGACCCAGGATACCTCAAAATCAATATAGAAGCACCGAAGTGTAAAAATATTGGGTAGGGGCTTCGGTTATCAATCGGGAAGGTGTTAGGAACCCGATCAAGCCGCTCATAAGCGGTCTTTACTTATGGCCAAATGATAGCAAAGAAATAAAATAAACGACACTCCTTGCCTGTAGGCACTATGATCCTATTTGAGCCCCTTGCAATCACCAGAATTTCGGCAGTGTAATGGCTCAAATTCTAGGATGGAAGGAAAGGCAAAGAAGGTAGAGGAATAGAGGGGAGAGCCGGAGCTCTGGGGCCCTTGTAGCACCGCCATGCATCTTCATGTGGGTGTACTTCTGGTAAGCTTCCAATAGCAAATGGGTTATGGAAAGAGTTTGAACCTCCAAGGCTAGGGAGCTAGAGGGTTGGAGAGGTGGGCTAGGGGCTAGTTTTAGCTTAATCTCAAGGATTGATGGTTTTAAATGAGGTGTGAAGGGTGAACCTGGGTTATGGAATTTTGACATTTAATGCTAGAAATGGGAGGATGAAGTCACTCTAAGGATTGATTTCTCTCTTTAGAAATTTTTTCAAGCCCTTAAGCAAGGGGGGGGGGGGTGGCTCTCTATTTATTGAAAAGGAGAGGATTAGTGAAGGGTTAAAAGGCTAATTGGGTTAACAATTAGGTAATCTTAGATCTAAGGTTTTCTAGGGTTTTGGAAGCTTAGATAGGTGGGAAATAGGTTTAAAGGTAGATGATAGGGTGGGGCTTTAAATGGATAGAGGGTTGCAAATAGGCTTAATGGGGGTGCAACCATTCTAAAGAAACCCACCCCAGACTTTGGGGCGGTCAACAAGTCAAACCCCAAAAGTGAAATTCAGGCCTTTTCCTAAAAAATACTATAGCTAAGTCTAGCATGTATATTATCCAAGCTAGGCTTAGGAATAGTATCCCTGAGAAGTCCAGAGCCCGTTATGGAGCTCAAATTTGGAGGAAGAAGGCAATTTTTGCCTAGCGTGTATAATATACACGCTAGTGTAATTTCCTTCATTTATGCACAAATTTCAAACCGCCATAACTTTTGGTTTACAACTCGGATTGAGGCGATTCTTGGCTCATTGGAAATCTGGAAATATACTCTTCCTAATGGTGTAGACCCAAGATCTAGTAGAGGTCTATGAAAACTTTGACACTCCTCTTTCCTTTCACTACTTGGGAGGGCTCAAAATGGGTTTGGGAAGGGTTCTATGGGTTAGGATTGATTTCTAAGGGTCTGGGAAAGGTTTTGGGATGATTTTTAAGGGTTTGGGGAGATGCTATCAGAAGATCAAGGGTATGCCTTTCTCGAAGTATGTGTCGATCGAGCCTTGGGCCAAATTTGGGTGTCTACAGACTTAGAGTGCAACTCTTCTCTATTTCGAAATCTTAGAGCCAAACTTGAGTTTTCTAGAGAAAATCAACAAAATTTCGTGATTATGCGCATGGATGCCAGCGTATAATTGAATTATACATTGAGATTCTAACGTATAATCCTAGGGAGATTAGTCATCAAGAGAGAGAGTCCAGGTGGGCAGCGAGGCAATTATACGCATGCGTGTATGCGTATAACCAATTATACACCTGAACTCAGGCATATAATCCATGACAACACAGGTGGTATAATGCAATTATACATTGGAATTCCAACATATAATTAATTATACGCTGGTATTCCAACATATAATTCCCGAGGCTAAGGGCTTTAGGGATTTTTGGAGAGGGTTGGCCTTTCTAGAAATCATGGGCATGGTTAATGGTTAACCGAATATTTTGTATACTCTGAGGGGGCAAAAAGTAGGGTGTTTATAGATGTCCTCTTTAGTGCATTATTGCGCAGCAAGGATGCATCGAAGAAGTAGACACCATGTACGAGGTGTCCTCTTGTTTCTTAGAGAAATCACAATTATGAACCGAAATGAGCTGACATGACTTGCTTGGCATTCTTATTTGTCAGCACAAGCTAAGTAAAGTGACGATTTGAAAGCCGATTGTAGCAATCGTGTAACATCCCCATATTTTGAACCCAAGCACACACTACCTTGTGTACATGTCCGATGTGGTGTATGATATGCGTCGGAAAATTTTGAAATGATTATTTGAAGGATATAAGCCCGGGGAAAAATAGGTTCATGTAATGAATGAGTAAATCGATGCGCAAGCTCCGTGAGAGCACCACTGGTTAAGAATTTAATTTGTTAATCTGAGGTCTAAGGATCGAAACTTGTCGGGTGACATTAGAATTTTGTTTTGAACCCTTAGATGGATGCTTTTGGTTTGTCGTTTTCACATCGGATCAACCCGGCAGTATAAAACTTAACTCCCATGAAAATGAAACTCATTTGCATGAGTTTTGAATTGAGAAAAGAGAGAGAGACCAAAAGAAAGAGAAGACCCGTCTCTTCACCAGTTTTTTTCGTCTCCTGGACAAATTCGAACCATCGAATCTCTACTCTATCTCGCTCTTAATGCGGAGAACCTTTGTTCCACTTTGCATTGTGAGGATCCTTTGATCATCGGCATCGATGAGATCGAAGGAAGCCGTAAATAGAACCATCGAACGAACAAAACGATCGTGTACTCGCATGCACATTTTCGAAGGTGAGAATAATAAAATCATCACATGAATCTCGATTTCTGAGGCCTAAGATTGATTTATGCGCGTTGGTTTCACATGCGAAGATTGTTGGGGAAGAAATCAAGCATAGAACGAATGGCGAGTTTCGGCTCCGATCCCATCGATACTGATTGTCACGAACCGTGCATACATCATTTTCGAAGGTAAGATCGCCAACCAATGTTATGAAACTCAAAAAATAGTATTGATTATGTGTTATATGAATTTAACTATGAGAAAAATTGGAAGTTTGAATTCGAGAAGTGCTGGAATCACACTCTCGCTTGAGTGAGACTTGAAACCCGCTTGAGCAAGATCCCTTTAAAACTCGAACCAGAGTTCTGAAGCCAATTTGCTTGAGCGAATTTCCTAGGCTAAATAGTTTGGGTCCATTTTGCTCGAGTGAAATGCTCAGGTGCCATGTGTAATTATAAGACCCATGTGTAATTATAAAACCCGCTCAAGCGATTTTTGATGTCACTCGAGCGAATTTCACAGTTCAGGCAAACCTCAGTTTTGGCTGGGAAATGTTTGTCAAAATTTGATGTGTTCAAACCCATTAGGCTTGACACATAGTGTGTGAACATTGTGTAGGATCCGAGGAACTAGAAGTTTTCGATAAGAACCGATCATTGGACTTCACGTGTCATCGAAACCAAGGTAGGGAAAATTCAACACTTGATCTCGTTTTTGATTTGATCCATAGATTTTAATGATAAGAATGAGCTGATGATCATCAGGATTGAAATTGGATATATCAATTCTTTCCGCATGACCTATTTGAATTCATTGGATTTGTTGAACTGCATGGACTTTTGAAACTATCGAAATTCTTTGAATTGTGAATTTTGTTATGAATATGAGCATTGAATTGCAAACTTGAACATGGAAATGCTACGAAAATTTGAATTTTGAATTTACTTTGAATTGGGAGAAGAGGAGTAGAGCCTCCAGTGAGGGGTAGAGTCCCCAGGGGTTCTGACCTTGTTTCCGCCAATGGAATGCACTATTCTCGTTTAATGCGATGCTTTAGCCCAACAAAGCATTGTTGTAATTTGTAATTTTAACCCAATGGAATATTATTCAAAATTCGAATCTGAATGTGAATCTGCTACTGAATATGAGATTTCTGATATGACATGTTTTAGAATTTACGATGTCGAACTCAATTTTCCTTTTAAATTCTCTATTTGACATAAGAAACATGCTTTTGAACTTAGTCATCGAAATCTATGTTGTTGATGAAATGAAATTGACATTGATTTTTCTTTGTGGAGCTTGGACTGTAGCTCATCCCAACTTATGTCATAGGTCTAGATTTGGTTCAGGACTCTGACCTTGAGCCCGACCTAACTACGTACCAGAGGTAGAGGAAGAGCTGTCACCTGAGGATTTATATCCTTAGCTATTGTTATTTCGACTAGGTATATGAGGGTTTTGGGTGTAATTAAACTTATTTTTTTATGTATGTTGTGAACCACTGTTTAGGTGATAGTCGTTCGTCACCGGTGGTCATTTTGGATCCGGAGATATGTTTTGTATATATAGGAATTCAAATGTAAATGCCATATGTTATCTATCCGCTCTAATCTTCCGTTGAGCAAGTGATGGCTACTCTGGTTTTTGTACCATATATGTGTGTATACAACATTTGATGTCATTTTCGATCATCGGATGACGGTCTGATTTTCCCAAAAATCCGTGTAGGGGAAAATTTGGTTGTCACAATTGGTATCAAAGCATTTAGTGTGACCAGTGTGCACATTGAATCAGATGACAGTTCGGTTTTCCCAGAGATCCGTGTAGGGGAAAATCGGGTCGTGACAACTGGTATCAGAGTTTCAGAGTGAGCATTGAGCATCTAGGCTTGATGACGTCCCAGTTCTTCCTAGATTTTCATATTGGGAAAAACTGGGGCGCCACAAATCGAGTGGTGTTTCAGCTACCGTGGGTGCATGTCGTTACTAGATAGGGGGATTATATGCAAACAAAGTACAGGTGGTGCAAGTGAATGTCAAAGTAAAAGGGAAATGATATAATAATGGTGAAGGCCTCGTAGATCATGTCAGACTGGGGACGTCATTGCTCACACCAACGACGCGTCAGGGATCTCTTTCAGTAAACATTTGTGATTCCTCAAATTTGAGTGTATTCGATGTTCGATTTCCTAGGGGACAGAATGGGTTCTGGTGGAGAGATGAAATAGATAGATCGATAGATGGGTGAGAGAGTTTTGAAATTTTGGATTTAACTTATATCAATTTGGTAAAAACATTCGAAAAACGTGGCTTTCGAGATGTCGCTGAGCAGATTCATCGGAATAGGATTTGATGACCTGAACATTTGTTTGAATTGTCAAGGCATTTGACATGCCGAAATACTCCTTCTAACCTTGTCACGTACACTAATAATTGTCGCTTATGGGAGGACTATAGTAGTTCTGTGAATCGGGAGAGTCGGATTTTGAAAACGGTTTGATACTTAATGTTAGAAACATTATTTTTTTATGGAAATATCGAGTTAAGAGAATAATACTCACTTGGCTCGTTGCTAACGAGGTCATTTTCTGTACGGGGTAGCTGGGTTTGTATTATTTTATTTTGTTTTATTTTTATTTTTAATTACTTTATTTTATCTTGTTATGGTTTGTTTCATTTATTTGTGGGTTGTCTTCTATTTTATTTCATATTTTTTTGCTCTGTTATTTTGGTTATTATTTTATTATTATTATTGTTGTTATTTTGTTTTAGTCTATTTTGTTTCCCTTTATTTCTGTTTATATATATATTTTTTAATTTTTTTTGTTTTATTTCTATTTGTTTTATTTTATTTATAAAGTCTATAGTCACACGGTGGGACTTTGAAAGCTAATTTTTGTTATTACTTTTTCTGTTTTTTTATTTTGTTTGTCTTATTTATTTTATTTTATTTACTGTCAGTAAATGATAATATTTTGTATCGATATTGTTATTATTTTGTTCTTTTGTTGAATTTTATTTTGGTTTTGTTTTGTTTTATCTTATTACTTTGTTTTCTTTTATTTTTTGTTTATTTTATTTTATTTGTTGTATTTTTTTTTATTTTTGTTTTTATTTGGTTTCTTTGTTTTGTTTTTTTTTGTTTCTATTTTTACAGCTTATTTGATTTGATTTTAGTTTATTTATTATTATTATTATTATTATTATTATTATTATAGCTTGTTTGATTTTTTTTTATTGTTATTATAATAATTATTATATTTGTTAGTTTTCATTACTTATTGGTTATTATTACTTGCATATATATTTTATTATTGTTACTTATTATTTATCATTTTATTATATATATATATATATATATATATATATATATATATTTGGAGAATTATACGTTGTGTGATATGTATATAATTAATTATACGCTAACGGGCCAGCGTATAATCGAAGTGTCAGTCGGGTACGATCCTTCTCTGACTGGGTGACTGTTGAGATTATATGTTGCGGCAGCAGCGTATAAACGTGATGTGCAACCGTGGATCTCATCTATCCATCGCAAAGATACGCTCAAAAGATGGAGTCGCCACAGAAGCTTTTGGTGTCCCGAGATACCCAAAATCAATACCTTAAGCACCGAAGTGCATGATATGACTCCTAATCACTGGTCAATGCCAAAGCCTCTAGGCAAGGACTTTGGTTATCAATCAGGAAGGTGTTAGGCACCAGATCGACCCACTCATAAGTGGTCTCTACTATGACCAAGTGTATGTTTATATATATATATATATAAAGGAAAAAAGTGTGCGGCACTTCCCCTTGCCCGAAGGCACTTGGATCCTATTGAGCTCTCCTCAAACACCAAAATTTTGACGGTGTAACGGCTCAAATCATAGGATAGAGGAAAAGCAAAAGAGAAGGTTGAGGAATATAGGGGAGAGCTGGAGCTCTCGAGCCCTTGTAGCACCGTTGCCGGATCTTTGCTTTGATGCTAACTCCGGTGAGCTTCTGATAGCACAATAGAGTAGGGATGGTTCCTAACTTGCTATGGTTTGGAAGTAAAGGGTTGGAAATGATGGCATGAGAGAACTTTATCTAAGGTTTGAAGTCTTAGGAGTGATGGAAGGATAAAGGCAATGCTATGAGAGATGCTAAAATTCTAAGGCTTGGATGCTTTGAATCTTGGAATGAGGAGGGGTTTTTGTAGAGTTTCTCCTTTTGGATTTGGAAAAAGTGTCCTAAACAAGGAAGGGGGGTTCTTTATTTATAGAGTTGGTGGTGATTAGTGGATGACTTAATCACTAATAGGCTTGGAAATTAGGTAATCCACAATCTAAGGTTTTCTAGGGCTTAGGTGGGAATTGGGTTTTAATGGTGGATGATAGGGTGAGGGTTGGGGTGGAAAAAGGGTTATATTTTAAGCTACTAAGGGTACTAGGGCCCTAAAGAAACCCACCCCCAACTTTAGGGTGGTCCACAAGTCAAACCAAGATGGCCCAATTCGGCCATTTTTACAAAAAAGCAAGTTTTTAAGGCAGGCGTGCATAATATGCACGCTTGCTTTAAGAACCAAGCCAAATAGTGCTGGAAGTTGAAGTCCCACCAAGGGGCCTAGTTGTGGAATACCAATTTTGGCTAGGCGTGCATAATATGAACGCCTAGCCAGGTTTGGGCAACCAAATGAGTTTTGTGACTTGTGGGCTCGGGCTGGATCTAGTGGGTTCAATTCGGGTTTTATGGGTATTGCTGGGCTTTCTAAGGGTCTGAGATGGGATTTATTGATCCACACTGGCTTTTATGGGTCCAAGACGGGCTCTAAGGGTCCAGGATGGGCTTTAAAGGTCCGAGATGGTTTCTAAGGGCCTGAGATGGGCTCTTAGGGTCCGGATTGATTCCTACGGGTTCGTGTAATGCTTTCGGAAGCTCGGGAGTTTGCCTTTCTTGAAGTACATATCGATCGCGCCTTGTGTCTAATTTGGGTGTCTACAAATGCCTCTCTCTGGTATCCGATCATTAATGATCATATGCCAAAGAACAAGACATCCGAAGAGGCCCAAGGCTAATGTTCTTGGATCCACTTTATTCAAAGCGACCCTCAAACATCACATGGTAAGAAAAAATATGGAGAGTAGCGAAAGCCAATATAATTGGGAAAACATCCATTCCTCGATATTATCAGTATCCAAGCGCTAAGCGATATTACTGGGTATAACCGTGATAGCATGATTGATGATGTATGATGTTTGAGTTTCATTTTGAACAAAACAGCCCCGTGAGCGGGAGGGTGATCGACCCATACTTAAATATTGGCATAAAGCAATGATGCAAAGATCCAACGGTTTGTGCCCAATCTCATGAGGCATGGATTACCCCACTGCGATTGGTCTCGGGTGCCCTTACGCGAGACATGGTTCGAGGTCTTTGAGTGTACTCATCGACCCTGAAGTTAACCTAGCACAACTACCCGAGCGGAGCGAATGTTGATGTCGAACCTCTTTTTGGGAGTGTGTGCCACTGGGCAAAGCCAATATTTTTTCTTTCTTTTCATGCATTTTTTGTTCGAGGTTTTTGAGCGCACTCACAGATCCGAATTTCATTTTAGCATAAATACCTGAGCGGAGTGAATTGAGGTCGAACCGCTTTTTGGGATGTGTGCAACTTAACTGGCCACGTTTTGTTTTTGTTTTGTTTTATATCTTTTTCTCTTTTTCTCTTTTTCTCCTTTTAGTTGTTCTCTTTCTATTTCTTTTTCTCTTCTCTTTCTTTTATTTTTGCATTCTTACAGGAGGGCCTAAAAAGAGCAGGAATAAGTTGTGGCTTTGAATGTGAGAGCCTTCGTCTGGAAGGAGTTTTGAAAGAGGTCCTCAGGTCTACTGATGGTTCTAGGAAGTTCTACAAGGGTATCCATGGTTGGTGGATGAGTGTTCGAAATGCTCGTGAGGACACCTTACTTGAGAAGATCTGCGATCTGGAGCACGAGTTGGGCCGATGACCTGGTGTGCAAGCATGGATCCTCTCGAACCCGTCGCGGCGATGCACTCGCGGTGGAATAAAATGTAGAATCGCCACCCGGAGCGTTTGGTGACCCGGGAAACCTTTAAATCGATATTTTGAGCACCGAAGTGCTAAATATGACTCTGATTTACCGGTCTTTGCCAAGGGCTCTAGGGTAGGGGCTTCGGTTATCGATTGGGAAGGGTTTAGGCACCCGATCAACCCGTACGTGGCGGTCTCTATCTATGGCCAAAATAAAAAAAACAAATAGGCGGAGCTTCCTCTTGCCCAAAGGCAATACGGTCCTATCAAGCTTTGAGCCAAACCAAAATTTCGGTGGTGTAACGGCTTGAATCCTTAGACGGAGGAAACAGCAAGAAGGTAGGAGAAGAGACGGGTGAGCCGGAGCTCACGGGCCCTTGTTGCACCGTGGAAGGTCTTCGCTTTGGTGTGCTTCCGATGGCTTAAACGGTATGGAAATGGGTTCTAAAGCTAGGATTCAGTAGATGGGAAGTGTATGGTGAAGCTAGAAGCAGGCTTTGGCTAAAAGGGAGTGATCTAATGGTTGAAATGGACAAACTAAGCATGCTGGAAGTTTTTTGGTTGGAAAGTGCACTAGGACTCTCTCTTAAGCTCACAATTCTTAACCATGATTTTTCAACCCTAATTCTTCAACCCTTTGGGAAGAGGGGGGCCTCTATTTATAGAGAAAAGGTGAGTTAGAGGGTTACTTAAGAGCTAATTGGTTTAGCAATTAAGTAATCCTCCATCTAAGGTTTTCTAGGTTTTTAGGGTCCTAGAGGTTTGGGAAATTGGTTTCAATGGTAGATGATGGGGTGAGACCATAGGAGACTTAAGGGTTGCAAATAAGCTCAAAGGGGGTGCAACCAATCTTAAGACACCCACCTCAACCAAGGGGATGGTCAAAAGGTCAAACCAGATGAAGGAAATTCGAGCACCTGATGACAGTTACTGTAGCTAAGCTGGGCGTATATATTACATACGCCCAATTTATGCACAGTGATTTTCACAAAAATCAGGGGAGTTCTGGGAAGATGATGCCCGTAGTGGGTCCCACCTATGCTGGGCGTATATATTATATATGCTCGGCCAAATTTGGCCCAAAACATGTCAGGCGTATATAATATATACGCCTGACCAAAATCGGGTCAGATTTGCTGGGCGTATGTAATACATACGCATGAGCAAAAGGTTGTGATTTTATGTGAAACCTCAATTGGCCATAACTTTTGAACCGTAGCTCCAAATTGGGTGATCTTTAGCTTGTTGGAAAGCTGGAGAAGTCCTCTTTTTAATGTTATGTGGCCCATCCTTGGCAGAGGTATGTATCAAATTCTATAGCTCTCCCTCCATCAACTACTCAGAGGGGTTCAAGTTGGGTCTGGGAAGGGATCCTAGGGTTTAGGGGTGATCTCCAAGGGTTGGGGGAATGGTTCTAACGGGTTTTAGGTGATTCCTAAAAGTCTAGGCAGGTTCCTAAGGGTTCAAGGGTGTCATCGGAAGCACAGGGGTGCATTTTTCCCGGAGTACAGACTGATCGGGCCTTGGGCCGAATTTGGGTGTCTACACCTGGTCTTTCATATACTTTAGCATAGATCAAATACCATATGGAAGGGGTATAAAACCCCTCGACAGATTTTTTTTGGTTGCCCTTGTATTTTTTGATGTTTTTATTTCTTTTTCAAAAATGTAAAGGCTAAAAGCACAACGCCACACAAATTATCTTTTTGAGATATGGCGTAAGCGAAGTACATAAATAAAATGACAACAGGGAACTCTTTTTTGGTATATACAATTTTCTTTTCTTCCTTTTTTGTGTATGATGTGTTAATTGTGAAAGGGGGTAATTGGGCCCATTTTGAGAATAGTCAAACCCGTTCATGTGATTGGGTCTGAGTGAGGCCCAGAATTTTACTAAGGTTGGAATGTCCATTCCTTTGGATTGAATTAACCTTTTATCCTTACCTTGGGTCATGCGTTTGACAGTGCAGTTTAAAGATTTACCTGATCAAGACCCAATTTGAGCTAACATAAGCGGCCTAATTGATAACCAGATAACTCGAATCATGTAACCCAAGGAGTAACCAATTTTTTTTTTTCTTGTTATTTAAACCTCTTTTGCCATGCCTGTTATCACCCAATTTTTTACCCATAACGCCCTTTCGAGTTTTCACTACGTCCATGGGTATTTTGCTTTTTTACCCCAAGCGCCTTTTCAGGTTTTCACTTGGTCAACACAAGTTTGCTCTTTTTACCCGTAGCGCCCTTGCAAGTTTTCACCATGTCCTTTCTGCTTTGAGCTCATAAAATTTTTTCTTTTTATCTTTTGTTCTTTTTCAGAGACCAAAGGCTGTGGACACTGATCCGTCATAGACAACTGGACGAAGTTTCTTTTGTTGCCTCTCAACTCGGCTTGTGCTGGCTCAATGGATATTATGACTACTTTATAGACCTTAAAGAGGGCTTTCTTTAGGCGTGAATCATGGCCATGGGTTGAAATAAGGGAAAGGTTAGGCATTTTGAAGGTATTTTCAGGTTTCAAAAGTTCTTTTGATTAGGTTCCCGCTATCGTGATATACTTCTTCCTCCGAGATTTTTGCTATATGGTAGCTCTTAAAAGACTACTTAGTCTTAACTTATTACAAATGCACAACGGAAATTGTAGCACTAATATAGTGTCGATCCCACAGGGAAGGTCAAAATTTTGAATACTTTATTTATCTTTAAAGAATAAAGAATAGTTGTTTTAATTAAAGTACGATGTAAGAAAATAAATCTAAATCTTCAAACTTCTAGATCCTGGTTGTCAATCAGTCTCCTTTAGTTCTCAGATATCTATGAAAATTAAAATACAGTTACACAATATCTAAGCCTTCCAGAGTTTGAGCGTCAATCAAAAACTAGAATTCTTTCAATATAGATTTATACTAATCTACAATCTCCCAGAAATTTGGTCGTCAATCAAATATTAGAAAGTTGAAGATGGAAAATAAAAACCATTACACTAATCTGCAAACTCTCAATCTTAGGCGTCAATTAAAATCAAGAACTTTTAGATGTTTACAAAGCAGTAAAAGAAAGCATAAATCTAAACTAGAAATCAATAAAATGATTTTTCATCTTTAAGTCACCAGTGTCAATTGCTCCTGAGAGACTACGAATACTCTACTCTAATCTTTCAGCTCCTGATCATAGTCGTCAATTGCTCTCGAGAAACCTTGGATATCTAAACTAAACTAAAATAAAGTGATCTTCAGGATTCCTAACCTCAATCGTCAATTGATGCTGAGAATTCTGTCAATAAGTTTTTCTTCTATGCCGAGCCCTCTTATTTAAACAAAGTAGACTACTAAAAACAAAAGATTCCTTAAATTATAAAACTTCTAATCATAATCTTCCTTGCTTCGGATAATAGATGCGCGCATGATTCTTTCCTATATTACAACAACAGTGATGTTCGAAATTTCATTCGCCCATCTTCTCAGATCCGTGGGACAACAAACTTCTAATTCAAGAGATCTTCTAATTTTGTACATGGCTTTAAGTGCTCTCCAACAACAACATGTGAGCTTTAAAAAAATTATAAACTTCGATTTCTTCTTCATTTAGTGCGATTCCTAGCTCTTTTTATCAATTGTATCTCAATACGACTCCTCCAGTCTCAAGCATCTTCTGAGATATCATAAATTATGATTTCTCCTCTTCTTTGTTCTTTGTCCAATCATATTGTTTATGATTTGGCTTTCAGACTGGTCTTGAGTACGATTGGGCTCTAATTTTCGAGTTATCATATTTTTACTGCATTTTTGAGTTCATTTTGGCAAAGATTAACACTTTGGTACTTTTCTGCTGTCTGTTCTAAATATCTGCACATCAGTATATCATTAGTAGCAAACTAAGGTCTAGCATCACTAAGTTAAGGGTGATAAAATGGTAAATTTATGTGACTGATCATTATACCTGCCCCATGATTTCTCTATCTTTTTTCTTTTCTTTTTCAGACCTCCAATTTTTTTTGGAGTTTTGCTTTTTTGATTTTTTTGGACTTTGATGATAACTCGTTTGCTTCTTGCTTTAGGAGTTTTTCTTTTTCAGTATGTACACAGATATATATTTATTGTTTTCTCTTTTTCTGAGAGGGGTTTATGAAAGAAAGGCTATTGGCTCAACGGGTGTAGCAAAGGGTGTGAGCATTCAGCGACGCTTTTTTTCAGCCACTTGGCTTTGAAATGATGCCATCTTTAAAGGGGGCCATAAGCAGTGACATATCCATTTTATTAATACTTATCTTTCCGCAGGAGACTAAGAGTAGAATTGTCATACGTATCAAACATTGATTGGCCCAAGAAAATGCTCTCCATCTATTGTAGCGAGACGAAGTGCGTATCCAAGGAGTACTTCTCTGATGATATAGGGCCCTTCATAGTTGGGCTTGAATTTCTCTCGAGGATTGATCATTTTATTTCAAAACCTTGCAAGTGCACAAGTTCGAATGTACTTGGGCGAGTACAAGGGTGTCGAACCACAGGGACTAGTCGTTTATTTTAAACTAAAGCTTTATTAGAAAGGGGATTTTTATAGAAGTAATTTTCTAATTATTTTATCTAGCAAAGAAAATATATATCTGGAAAATATTGAAAGAACAGCCTGGGATCTCCCTTGGATCTCAGACTCGTAAAAAACAAACCCTTATCCTTCTCCTATTTTGAATCCTAGGTACCTGTGCAACCGTGGGAATCGAGTCCGTCCCGTCGAGACGATGTGCTCTCTAACGATAAAAAAAAATAGAGTCGCCACCCGGAGCTTTCGGTGTCCCGGGATACCTAGTTCATTTTCATGAGCACCGAAGTGCTAAAAATATGACTCTGAATCCGATCCACACCAAAGGCTCTTGGGTAGGGGCTTCGGTTATCGATCGGGAAGGTGTTAGGCACCCGATCAACCTGCTTAACGCAATCTCTACTAATGGCCAAAAAAAAAATGATGTAAAAGATAAGGAAATGGTTCCCTCCTGCCCAAATGGGCCTCCAATCCTATTTGTGCCCCTCCGTTCCTACCGAAAATTCGATGGCGTAACGGCACAAATGAAAGAGTAGGGAATGCCAAAAAGAGATAGGAGAAGAAAGGGGAGAGTCGGAGCCCTCGGGCCCTTGTAGCACCGTAGGAGAGCCTTGCATGGCTTACTTTGATGAGCTCTTGAAGGCTTTGTATGGTGGAAAATAGGGTTCTAACTCCTAAGGCTTGAAGCTAAGAGGTAGAGAGGGAAGGTGAATAGGTAGAATATACCTAAACTAAGGGATCTAAGGTAAAAAATATCACTCAAAGGAGGTTTTAGATTTCTGGAATTTGTATGGGAAGTGTGCACCAAAGGGAGAAAGATCTTCTCACTTTAAGCTCTTTCTCTCTTAGGCCAAAATTCTCAACCCTTAAACCAAGGGGAGGGGGGCTCTATTTATAAGAAATTGGTGGATTAGGAGGCCTTTTAGATGCTAAACATGGTTAAGAATTAGGTAATCTAATATCTAAGGTTTCCTAGGGTTTTTGGAGCCTTGACATGTGTGAGAAGGTCATCCAATGGTAGATGATGGGGTGAGGCCTTAAGCCACTTAAAGGGGTGCAAATAGGCTTCAAAAGGGTGCAGCAGAACTAGCAAAACATACCCCAAAGGTCAAGGTGGTCAACAAGTCTAACCCCAAACACAAAATTCAGGGGAAAATCCAACAGTCACTATTCATATGCCTGGCGCAACTAATAGTTGCGCCAGGCAAATGTACAGTAAAACTGTGTTTTGAACAGTGCTGAAAGTTGGCCTCGCGAGGGGTGGGGGACCCATTTATACTTGGCGCAACTATTAGTTGTGCCAGGTCATTTCTGGGGGAAAAAGGCCTGGTGTAACTATTAGTTACACCAGGCAAATCCAGGAGGAAAATGGCCTGGCGCAACTATTAGTTGCGCCAGGCAAAAATCCCTCTAAAAAAGCCCAATGTTCAAATGGTTATAACGTTTTATATACAACTCTGAATAAGGTGATTTTTGGCTTGTTGGAAAGTTGGAGAAGTCCTCTTTTCAATGGTATATGATTTGATATTAGTAGAAGACCTTAGATAATCTTGGTGCACCACTCTTCATCCATTGCCTGGGAAGGTTAGGTTTAGGGTTCGAAATGGGTTCTAAGGGTCGAGATTGGTTTCTAAAGGTTCGAGATAGGCTCCTAAGTGATCTAGGGGGATTCCTAAGGGTTTGTGGTGATTCATAAGGGTTCCATACATGCCATCAAAAGCTCAAAAATGTGCCTCTCTCGAAATGTGTTTCGATCGGGCCTTGGGCCAAATTTGGGTGTCCACAGATGCCCCTCTTTGGTATCCAATCACTAATGATCGTATGCCAAAGAAAAGAGACATTCGAAGAGGCCCAAGGAATTACTGACGGGTCTGCTGCATTCAGAACGAACTTCAAACATTAGGTGAGTAACACGGTGAGAAAAGGAAAGCCCTGGGGTGCCAGGCTAATCATTCGTTTATCGAGGTAATCAGTTCCCAAGCGCTTAGCGACATTACTGGGCATAACCGAAGTGGAATGAGTTGCAAAAGCTCAATAGCTGGGAAAAATGTTCGCCTCTCGAGTTGCAAAAGCCCGTTAGTCAAGAAAAATGTCCACATCTAGAGATGATTTGAAGGTGATTGATGTTCGAGATTCATTCTGAATGCAACAGCTTCGTAAGTAAGAGGGGTATTCGACCCACATTCAAAGATAGGCACAAAGTAAACATACGTAAGGCTCCACAGTTTGTGTCCAATCCTACAAGGCATTTGATGACCTCATTGGATTATTCGCGGGTGCCCCTACTGTAATAGGGTTTGAGATCTTTTGGGGAACCCATTGATCCCAAAGTTTATTTAGCATGACCACCTGAGCGAAGTGAATAGATGCCACAACGCTTTTTAGGAGTACGTGCCACTTTTTAGAAAATATGCCCTGGATCAACATGAGCTAGAGCATCCAGCTTCAGCTACCTTGAACAGATCCAACCAAACATTGGGTGTCTCTCATAAAGGGGCATCCAATCTTGGCTTCCGCCGACAATGATCATAAACATCAATTAACTATGCATAATCATGCACCCATCAAGGGCAATAAGCAACAACAAAGGCGATGGAAGCCCCGACCCAAACCTGCTCGGGTACGATTTATGAGGATAAACAACCATCATACGGATACCCAGATGCATGGCATAAACTTTAGAGGGATACCGCTGCCCATACAGGTTTTAAGCCTGTAGAAAATAAAAAGGGAAATGATCCCTTCTGAATGCATGGTTGCACATAGTTTGATTGACACACAATCTCATTCTCAACAAGTTGGTCTCAACCAACGATTGACCTTTTCCAATGGAGAATCTGAAGCTTAAGATACTTAAGTTCACACGAATCCAAAACAGAGCGCTCATCGCTCAAAAGATTTAGCAGTGGAGTTGTCCCAATCGAAACATTGACTGTTTGACCGGAACTGACATTGTTGCTCCTTCCTTGAAGAAGGATCCAGAATCTAAGGCGTGCCTTAGACTTAGGACGTTATTATAGCATAGTGGTGTTGCTGATAAAATATCGACATTTTACCGCATTAGAACATGCATGTGCGTCTCTGTGGGGAAGCACAGATTTATTCCTTTTCTTTTTTTTTCTTTTTTTAAAGATTACTTTTTTTTCATCATCATTTCTTTTTTGTTTTTAAACTAGCATTATCTGGACCTCGAACCCCAGGAGGCACACGCCCAGACAACGCATACCAAGAGCCCATACTTTTGCAATAGTTTGCGACGAAACTGAAGCCAACGTACTCAAGTTCACCTGAAACCAAAATATGGAGCGATCAAGGCGAAGATTTAGCGGTGGAATCAATCTGATCCAAGCATTGACTGTTTGACCAAAATTGGCACTGTCGCTCTTATTTTGAAATAGGATCCATGGATCCAAGGCGAACCTTAGACCTAAGACATTAATTTTGCATAGCTGCATTGCCGGTAAAATATTGACATTTTACCGCAACGAAAATATGTGAGTGCGTAACTGTGCTTAGACATGAAAACATAGATTTTTTTTCCTTTTCAAAATAATTTTCATTCATTTTTTTTTTGTTAGACCTGACGTCGGTGGTGAGATGCTTTATCTGATTTGTCCATCGCTGAGAAGTTGCCCGCTTCGAGGCTTTGGACCGTGTGATGCTCCTGCACATTCTCGAGACAACGTCAGTCCCTTTTTTGTTTATACATATAAAGAAAATGCATCCTAAACAACAGAAGAAAAAGTAGATTTCTACCTACACTTTTTCATTTTCAAGATATTTTTTGGATTTCTGCTTTTAGAGATTTTTGTTATTTTTCATCATTTTTGAGATTGAAATATGATGCTAGAAATATGTACATGAAAATGAGTAGAAATATGTACACATTTTTTGGTGTTTGGATTTTTCATGATTTTTTTTTTGTTTTAGGTTTTTCTTCTCTTTTTTTTTTTATGCCTTGATAGTGAGACGGAGTAACGGGTCCCATTTTGAGCATAGTCTAACTCTTTCATGCAGTCGGACCTGAGTGAGTTTCCAGATTTTACCAAGGCCGGCACGTTGATCCCTTTGGATTGAGTTAAACCTTTCTCCTTGTCTTGGGTTATACATTTGACGGTGCGGGTTTCACAAAGACAATTATGGTCGGGACCCGATTCGAATTAGCATGAGCGGCCCAGTCGGACAGGAGGATACATGAAGAGTAACAAAAGGGTTCCTCAAATATCAATCTTCTCAATCAGTCTAAACCATTCTTTTTCAATTTTTTCTCTTTTTTTTTTTATCTCCCTTTTTTTACCCGTGGCACCCTTTTGGGTTTTCATCACGTCCATGGGTTTAGCTCTCTTACCCCAAGCACCCTTTCAAGTTTTCACCTGGTCCGCACAAGCTCGTTGTTTTTACTCGTAATGCCCTTTCGGGTTTTCACCACATCCATCTTGCTTTGAGCTTGTATTTTTATTTTATTTTTTTATTCTTTTTATTTTCTTTTCTCTTTTCAACAGGCACGACATAGACCTTGATTCTGTCATAGCCGGCTGGATGGGGTTCTGGTGTCGTCTCACGACTTGACTCATGTTTGACTTAACAGATATTATGACTGCTTCTGAACCTACAAAGAGGGCTTCCTTTAGGGTGTAGCTTGGCCATGGGTTAGGTTAGGATTTGAAGGTATGCTGGGCTAAAAGGGTTTCCTTGATATGGCTTCAGTTTTCTCAACATACTTTCTTCCTTGGGGGTTTTTACTGTACATGGCCCGTGATTCTTCTATACACATTATTTTTTGTTATTCATTTTCCTTCATTTCAGGCAATCTCTTTTTGAGGTTTTACTTTTTAAATTTTTTTAGATTGATAGTAACTTTATACACATGCATCTTTTCTCTCTCTTTTGTTTTGTTATATGTACACATATATATTTTTTCGAGGGAATGCGTTTATTGAAAGAAAGGCCTAGGCTCAAATGGGGTAGCAAAGGATATCATCATTTTTTGGAATATTTTTGGGCTACTGTGCTTCGAATGATGGCCTCTTTTGGGTGGTTCTTAAGCAGTCACGTATCTGTTTCATCAATACTTATCTTATCGCGATAGACTAAGAGTAGAACCGTCGGACGTATCTAGTATTGATGGGCTTAGGAAGATGATCTCCGTCCATGGTGGCGAGGCAGATGGCGTATCCTTGCAACACTTCTCGAATAACGTATGGTCCTTCCCAGTTTGGCTTAAACTTTCCTCTTGGATCGGCATGGAGGGATGGGAAGATCTTCTTCAGCACAGTGTCTCCTACCTTTAGATCTCGACCACGAACACGTTTATTGTAAGCGTGTGTGATTCTCCCTGGTAAACTTGAGTGTGACACAAGGCTAGGAGTCTCTTCTCATCCAATAAGTTTAATTGTTCAAAGCGGGATCTCTCTCTCTCTCTCTGCTTCGGGTAAGCCTGATTCCATGAGGATTCAGAGCGAGGGTACTTCAACCACTATCGGGAGGATAGCCTCGGTTCCATACACAAGGGAGAATGGTGTTGCCCCTATAGCAGTACGGATTGATGTTCGGTAGGCCCACAAAGTAAATGGCATCATTTAACTCCCTTCTCGATAAGTGACGACCATTTTGTCAAGGATGCGGATGACTGTCTTGTTCTCGACTTCCACGGCTCCATTAGTTTGAGGCCGATAAGGGGATGAGCGATGGTGCTTGATCTTGTATTGCTCACAGAAGTCTCGGATGGGCTTATTCGCAAAGTTTGTGCCATTGTCCGTGATGATATCTTTGGGTACTCCACATCGGCACACAATATTGTTCTTAAGAAACTTCTCAACGTGACTGGCCATAATGTTGGCATATGATGCCGCTTCTACCCACTTGGCAAAGTATTCAATGGCGACAAGGATGAACCGATGTTCGTTTGATGCTTTTGGATTAATCATTCCGACGACGTCAAGGCCCCAGGTAGCAAATGGCCAAGGAGTGGTCATGTAGTGAAGATCAATGGCTGGAGCGTGTATCAGACTGGAGTGGTCTTGACACTTATAGTATTTTTGAACATGTTTGCAGCAATCCGATTCCATGGTGGTCTAAAAGTATCCCTGCCGTAGGTTTTTCTTAGCGAGCATGTGACCGCTGACATGGGCTCCGCATACTCCCTCATGGATTTCTTTCATAATATTGACCGTTTCACTTTCAGTGCGGCACCTGAGTAAGATGTTATTGTATGATCGCTTGTAGAGGCATTCCCCGCAAATGACGTAACCTGTCGCTAAACGTTGAATGGTTCAACGGTCTGTCTTGGATGTACCCTCTAGGAAAGTTAGGGTCTCAAGGAAAATCTTGATATCTGAGAACCAAGGTGGCTCATCATCAGGCTTTATAGGTTCCTCAATCTGGAGGCAGAAGGCCAGCTCATTCCTCTGCTCGATCATGATCGGCTTCATCTCAACACCATAGGGGATTTTAATCATTGATGCCAAAGTTGCTAATGCGTCGGCAAAGCGATTCCTTATTCGGGGGACGTATGAGAAAGTCACATCTTGGAAGCAGGCTATCAGATCTTCGAGGTGTTCATGATAGGGGATCAGTTTCTCATCTTTCGTCTTCCAGTCACCATTCATCTGACATATGATTAACTGTGAATAGCCAAATACTCGAAGGTGAGTTACATTCAGATCGAGAGCCGCCTGCAGACCAGCAGCGCAAGCTTCGTACTCCACCATGTTATTAGTGCAAGGGAAGTTGAGCTTGATAGAGATCGGTACATGGGATCCTTTCAGTGAAATCAGGATGACACCAACTCCTTGGCCCTCGACATTTGCTACCCCGTCAAAGTACATTACCCATGATTCTTCTACTTCTTCGATATCGTCTTCTGTCATGAACAAGATATCTTCATTTGGATATTTGGTTCTTAACGGCTCATAGTCAGGTAAAGGATTATCAGCAAGATGATCAGCAAGCACCTGCCCCTTGATCGATTTCTGAGTGACGTACGTGATGTCAAATTTAGATAATAGAAGTTACCATCGTGCGGTTCATCTAGTGAGAGCTGACTTTTCAAATAAGTATTTTAATGGGTCCATTCGGGCCAAGAGCAGAACCGCCTGAGATAGCAAATAGTGGCAGAGCCTTTGAGTAGCCCATACAAGATCTAGACATGCTTTCTCCAAATGAGAGTAGCGCGTCTCATAATCAATAAACTTCTTGCTCAGATAGTAAATGGTCTGCTCTCTTCTTCCCGTTTCATCGGGCTGCCCCAAGACACATCCCATCAAAACTTTTGTCGTGGAGAGATACATCAAGTGTGGTCTCCCTGGCTCAGGTGGTACCAAAACAGGTGGATTAAGGAGGTAGCCTTTGATTTTTTCGAATGCTGCCTGACAATCGTCGTTCCATTCAACGGGTGAATTCTTCCTTAGTAACTTGAAGATTGGCGTACAGATTAGAGTTAGTTGTGCAATGAACCGACTGATATACTGTATTCTACCCAGAAATCCTCTAACCTCCTTCTTGGTAGATGGCGGTGGCATTTCAGTGATGGCTTTGACTTTGATTGGGTCGACCTCGATCTCCCTCCTGCTGACGATGAATCCTAATAGTTTTCCTGACATAGCACCAAATGCGCACTTTTGTGGATTCAGACGTAGTCGATACTTCCTCAGCCTTTTAAACAGCTTCTAAAGGTTTACCAGATGGTCGCTTCGCTCTGGTGACTTGGCTATCATGTCGTCGACATACACTTCAATCTCTCGGTGCATCATGTCATGAAATATGTAGTCATAGCTCTCTGGTACGTTGCACCGGCATTCTTCAGCCCAAATGGCATGACTCGATAGCAAAAGGTTCCCCAGGGGGTAATGAACGCTGTCTTCTAGCGATCACCCTCTGCCATTTTGATCTGATTGTATCCTGAGAATCCATCCATAAAAGAAAGCATCCCATGCTTAGCTTTGTTATCGACCAAGATGTCGATGTGTGGTAATGGGAAATCGTCCTTTGGGCTTGCTCTATTCAAATTGCAAAAATCGATGCACATGCAGACCTTTCCGTCCTTCTTCAGCACAGGTACGATATTAGCTAACCACTGCGGGTATTTGGATACCATAAGAAACCCCGCATCATATTGCTTGATGACCTTGTCTTTGACTTTCAACATCCATTTGGGTCGGAGACGTATCGGCTTCTGCTTGACTGGCTTCATATCAGGGTAGAGGGGCAACTCATGCTAGACCAAATCGGTATCCAGACTAGGCATGTCCTCGTACGACCAGGCAAAAATGTTTTGGTATGATCGAAGGAAGTCTATCATGCTTTTTCTTTCCTCGGGAGACAGTGACGTTCTGATTTTGGTTATCCTGGGAACCTCCTCAGTTCCTAGATTGACGTCTTCGGTCTCTTTGACAATGGGGGTAGGGCCATGCTCAAAGTCGGCAAATTGATCAAGGAGCTCATCGGGGCGCTCCTCGAAGGGAACATCTTCGTCCAGACTCGTGATCCCTACCTCTTCTTGTATTTCTACAGGGAAGGGGTCGATTTCACGTGGGACAGGCATTTTGTTTAAGGCATCCTTTTGTGGGACATTTTCTAGAATTTTAAATGATAATATTTTTAGACTTTGGATTTTTTCAATGTTTTAGGGATTTTATATTTTTTCCATATTTTTGAGATTTTATATTTTTTCCATGTTTTTGAGATTTTTGTTTTCTTTGGAGACGGACCCTTGGCAAGGCGGGTTGTTATATACACGAGGTATTGCCTGCCAGGGCTTATCTCACTTTTTATAGGTTGTTTTTTTTTTAGAAATGGGTGCTAAATGTTAGGCCACTCCTCGCTTCCAGGGTTTGGGGCAAAGATGCCTAGTTGTGTTCCTGAGGGGTCGCTTCTTTACCTGTTGGGATGGAGGATGCTGACTGATATGGCTCATTGGTGTCAGCCTCCATCATATTGATCCCCATTTTGTCTGAGATCATGTCCTCAAATGATAACTCAGTTTTATGGTGATTTACCACATGGGGGGTTTGTTTAGGTACCGACTGTCGTTCCTCGAAAAGGGACAATGCGACCAAATCTATCTCCAAGCTGGGAAGGGAGATATGGGGATTGGTGGGCTGGACTAGGGCTATGGGTTTGTGTGGGGTCAAATGGGGTGCCCCATTTCGATCGATCTTTACAACCCTTACATTGACAAAGGAATCCCTGATGTGCGGCCTAGGGCGAGATTTCTCTTCTATGTTGATTCCTCGAGCTTTTGCAGCCGCGACAACCCGGGCTTTCTCTTTGGCCTCTCTGACCTCCTGCTCTGTGGGCTTGTATCCTAGCCCGAATCTTACTTTCTGCCCCTTAGCCACAACTAGCTCTCTTCTGCCTTGTAATTTGGGTCCCAGACCCCTTCCTTTCTGATAGCCCCACTTTTGGAGCATTGCCACTGCCGCTACCATACCGCCTCCCATTTTAGACATGATGCCCTCATATTCAAAACTTTGGAGGTCGACATCCTCAGCATTGTGCGGTATATCCAGTATGTTAGGTTTCTCCACGCTATTGGTGGCCTTCTCTTTCTCATGTGACCCTCTCCGATGATTGTGATAATCTTATGCCTAGATACAAATTTGAGTTTCTGGTGCAACATGGAAGGTATGGCTCCGACTTCATGTAGCCGCGGGCGCCCCAATAACAGGTTAAATGAGGATTTGATATCCATGACTTGAAACAAGATGGAAAAGGTCGTTGGCCCTATCAACAGCTCAAGATCAACTTCTCCCATTTTTTTTCTCCTGGTATTGTCAAACCCTCTAGCGCTAGTTCTGGTGGGCCTTAACATGCACGGATCAACCTCGATCTTGGTGGCAGTTCTTAACGGGCATATATTCAATGCAGACCCATTATCAATTAGTACCAAGGGGATAATCATATTTCCCGACTCAACGGTTATATTCAAAGATTTTGAGTGACTACCTCCTTCCTCAGGTAAATCGGCATTAAAAAATGAAATGGTATTTGGAACCATTACTTGACCAATTATCTGCTCGACTTCAGTTGGGCTAACATGGAGTGATACATGTTTATTTTTAACGCTCCCATTAATGCTTGAAAATGGAGTGGGGATGTCATCAACAAATCCCATAAAGTGATATGGGCAGGCATTCTTCTCAGCTGAGTCTCCAGTATATGTTCTCGACTCATTTTCTCGAAGGGGTTCACCGCGCTGTCTTTCTTTCCTTCGGGTTGGGCCTGTGCTGCCGCTGATATTTCTGGCTGCTTTGATATCTTCCCTGATCTGGTAACGAAATCTACTGCCCCTTCTCTGCTGCTGCTTTCGGCATTGATATCTATTTGTTCCTAGCTTAGCGAGACCTGGTGAGGATCATATGTGGGTCCCGAGAGCTGGAAGGGTATGGCTGCCGGTTCTTGAGGTACTTGTACTATCGGCTCAGGAGGTGTGGGCAATACTTGATCCACCTCGGTGGAAAGATTGGACCAAATGGGTGTGGTGAAGCTTGAGGGTGGTGGCATTGGAGGGAAGGAGGTAAAAGTAGGCCATTGATAGCTAGTGCGTGCTGGCGACAGATGGGGAGTCTGATGGGCCCTTAGGTAATTGACCGGGGTGCTGGAATTTGCCGGTGGTTGAACTGGGGGTGATGGAGTGGGCGCAGGCCATTGATAACTGATGGGTGCGGGTGTTGGATTGGGGGCCTGGTGGCTTAAAGGGTAATCGATGGGGGTTGTGGTGTATGGTGGTAGTTGAAATGGGGTGGGCGTAGGTCATTGATGACTGGCGAGGGCGGGTGCAGGATTGGGGGCATGGGAGTTTATAGGGTAATTGATGGGGGTTGTGGTGTATGGTTGGTATGCATTGATATTTACATAATTGACGGGTGTGGTGGACGGAAAGTATGCCCGAAAATTCAAAGGTTCAAATTATGGGGTTGGGTTGGGGAAATATTCAGACAAATTTAGGGGTTCAATTACCCCAACATTCCTTTCTTCATAATTCCTCGGCCATGGTGCCACATAATTCTCCCGATCATTGATATAATCGGATGGGTCAAATTCAAACTCCTCATCTTCTATCATTCCGATGGTGGGTCTTGGACTTGCTCCTCCGGTAGGATGTGGGGGTAGTGGCACTTGGTGAATATTAGCATGCTGAGAAGGTGCAGGGGGGATGATTTTCTCGGCATCGATCAAATCTTGGATGGCGTGCTTCAATGGGAAGCAGCGATCAGTAGGGTGACCCAGACCCTGATAAAAATTGTAGTGGGTATTTGGGTCATAGTTCTTTGGGATCGGGTGAGGAGGAGGTTGCGGTTGGCGGATAGCCACTAATCCCTTTTCTACTAACAGGGGTAAAAGTACACTTAACGATTGCCCCAGAGGTGTGAAGACACAGTTGTAGCGGGCTCTCATTTGTACCGGGGTCATTTACATCCCTTGCCCATTCCCCATTCTTTGCCTCTGCTCAGGCCTAACAGGTGCTGGTGGGACTGCCTGAAATTGAAATGGGGTAGTATTATTATTGGTCCTAGTATTGACTATGTTCTGGACATCACCCCCTGTTCTCTTCTCGTTCCTCTGCTCTGAAAATCTTCTAACCCCATGGGTCCACTTGGTACGTTCTTATTTAGACGGCCCTCTCTGATGACATCCTCACATCGGTTGGCGTTTCTCACCAGATTAGCAAAGCTGGTTTGCTGCTGATATACTAAAAAGTCTGAGATTACTAGCAGAGTGTTCTTTGAGATAATCTCTATCTGTTCATCATCAGGTATTTTGTTCCTGACCTGAGCTGCCAAGACTCTCCATCGCCCCAAGTAGTCGCTGAAGGTCTCGTTCTGGTTCTGCTTTAAATGGGCCAAGTCGGACTTATGCGGCTCGAAGTCTATATTGTAGACATATTGTTCTTGAAAGAAATGCATCAAGTCCCTTAATGTTTTCATCATAGACGGTTCTAAAAATGTGAACCATCTCAAAGCCGGACCGGTCAGACTCTTTTGAAAGACTTTTATTAGTAGTCTTTCGCCCTCCCCATATTGGCACATGTCCCCACAGTAGGACTTTAGGTGCACAATAGGATTGCCCGTGCCATTATATTTGTCGAAGGTTGGCATTTTAAATTTGGGGGGCAGGGGGACCTTAGTGAACAGACATAAGTTTGTGAAGTTCGTGGCGTGGATTTCAGCATCACCCATTTTCATCAGCTGCTTTTGTATTTTATCCAATTGTTCTTTCAGCTGCTCTGATTCTTTTGACACGGGAGCTGCTTTCTCGATAGTTGGTTGGACTTCACTTTGGGCCACCAGGGGATGGGCAATTATGGGTGGAGGGTTGAGGCTGCTCAAAGCCCCAGCATAGGCCCCGCTATTCCTAATCTCATCCTCTTCATACTGTTGGTCAGTAAAATGTGCAGTGAGGACGGGATTCTCCTGTTGTTGTGGCATGGGTTGGATGGGGATGACATGAGTAGGGGTGGGGCGAGCCCATTGGGGGTGAGGAAAGGTTTGTTGGGTGATGGGAATTTGGTTTTGAGGTGGGGCCTGATAGGGCCATTGGGTATGGGTGAAGGTTTAGAGATGGGCTTGGGGTGTGGGGCCATGGGAGAATTGGGTTTGAGGTATGGCATGGGTTTGACCTAGCTGTGAAGGTTGGGTTAAATGCTAGGGGTATTGTGGAAAGTGTGAGTGTGGGGTTCGGGCTTGGGCCATGAACCCTTGGTCATTCTGGGTCATGGGCCATTGATAGGTTTGGGCCATGGACCCTTGGTAGGTTTGGGCCAAGGGCCTTGATGGGTCTGGGTCATGGGCCATTGATAGGTTGGCCCAATGGGCCTTGAAGGGTTTGGGCCATGGACCTTTAGTGGGTCTGGCCCATGGGCCCTTGGTAGAGTTTGGCCCAATGGGCCTTGATGGGTTTGGGCCATGGGCCCTTGATGGGTCTGGGTCATGGACCCTTGATGGGTCTGGGCCATGGGCCCTTGATGGGTCTGGGTCATGGACCCTTGATGGGTCTGGGCCATGGGCCCTTGGCGGGTTTGGGTGGTGGGGTATTGGGCCATGGGCCCCTGGGATATGTGAGAAAAAGGGGTTTGGGCCAATGGGCCTTGGGGTATGTGGGAGTTTGGAGATTGGGCCATGGGGCCTTGGGGTAAGTGGGTAATGGGGGTTTGGGTGGTGTGGATTATGGGGGGTTGATGGGGTCATGGGGGAGTGAGGCATGGAGATTGGCTAGGGTATGGGATGGGTTCATGGGGTGTGGAGGAGAGGGGGTGTTTTGGGAAGCCTTCCACATGGAATAGGCTTGGAACATCTCCTCCATCATGGTCATGGTGGAAGGGTTGGATGGAGATGGGGGATTTAAGGGGTGATGGGTTATGAGTGGGATGGATGTGGAGGATAAATTGGGCATGGCCTCGATGAAATTGGGCATGACCCGGGTAGATGGGGGGATTGGTGGGGGATCGGATAGGGTGGAAGTGGTGTATGTGAATGTGGGTGGATCAGATCTATAGGGGGATGATGGGAATTGAGGCATGGATGTGGATTGGAAAAATGGGTTTAGGTTTTGTATGGATGTGGATGAGAGATGAGTTGGACTTGGCATGGGCATGACTTGGGCAAAAGATGGAGAATGAGGGGTAGGACTTTGGATATTTTGGGGGGTAATGGTTGGGAATATGGGGGCGCCGAATGGGCCAGTGACGGTAAAGGGGGGTTGGGTGAGGGGGATGGTGGAAAAAATTTCTCCCGAATGGGAGTGGGTTGGAGAATGTGGCGGGGATGAGTCGGGATCGGTGTAAGCCGGGTCCACTACCCACGACATTCTTTGGGAGGGGGTCGTGTAAGGGTGCCTTGGATAAGACCCAAAAATCCTCCTCCTTCCCTACGGGACGATGGAGGGCAAGATGATGTCGTTGTGCCGGCACTACAAACTATCTATTTCGTTTTGGGTTTTAATTATTTATTAGTTTTTGACTTTTTTTTTTTTTTTGAAAGAGTTTTGAAAAACAAAGGTTTCGAGGCCCTGGAATTCCCTTTTCGGGTGGCACTTGTACCTTAATTTAAGACCCGCAGCTACGATTCTGAGGCACTTCGAAAGAATCGAAGGAGAACCTTCAATCTATTGAAGGCACGGAAATTGAGGCAAACAACCCGATCCCCCAGAATGAGCCAAAAAGAAGTTGCCCTCTTTTGATCGGCGGGGGCGTATTGGGTGTCGGAGATGGCGGGGCCCAAACAAGGCACTAAGCACACTGATCGGGGAACTCGGGATGTGAAAAGGGCCAAGGATTCGGGCTGAGGTGCTATTAAACAAACCTCGCGCAATTAATACCTGCGCCCAGGTTGCAGGGCAGTATTTTTACACTGGCGCAACTATTAGTTACACCAAGGTAAAAAGGTGGCTTTTAAAGCTAGCATAACTATTAGTTGCGCCAGTTATAATTTCCAATTTTTTGCACTGGCGCAACTAATACATGCGCCAGGCAAAATCTGTTGCTCCAGAATGTTTGACAGCAGCCACCAACACTCGAAATGAGTCTCTTTTTTGGTTTTTTATGGAAGCTAGGCTTCCGGGAACTGAGCTATTTTTGGTGATCGATTCTCTCCTCACCGCACCTAAAAGGTTTGAGTCCGGTATAACTCGCTAACGTGCTCCCCAAGGGTTTTAAGCTTCGAAATGGGAACCCACCCGATATACCTCCGGCGCAAGCACCTTCTCAGATACTAGGTGGGCTGGGATTTTTCTGGATCATCACCACTAGGGGCTGCCGCCATACTAAGACCCGGGTGTTTATGTGTTTGCCTAATCCCAACCCCTTTGAAAATCTAACCCGCAAAACAAATTAATTAAGCTCCCTAACTTGGTTCAATTTTAATTTTTTTCAAAGTTTTTTTTTTTTTTTGGAAGTTTTCTTTAGTTCAAAGACCGAGGGTGATTATCCCGTGCTGCCACTACGGGCTGGCGTCCTCTGGCGGAATATGAGTGCTCAAGTAGGCCCGCCAATCGGCTAAGGCACTAAAATGATGGGAAAGTAAGGAAATTAAGAGACAATGCGCATGTATGCCTGCCAATCGGCTAAGGCCTGTAAATGACGGAAAAGTAGGGGTGAGAAAAATGACTTAATCAGAGGGGTGAGTTAAAAACAGCAAAAATAAGACAAAAAAAATAGCAATAAATGTTAGGAAAAATAAAAAAAGGCCTAGTTCAAGGGGTAGCTCTACAAGCTATCCCCAGCAGAGTCTCCATCTGTGCAACCATGGGAATCGAGTCCGTCTCGTTGCGACGATGCACTATCTAACGATAAAAAAAAATAGACTCGCCACCCGAAGCTTTCGGTGTCCCGGGATACCTAGTTCATTTTTATGAGCACCGAAGTGCTAAAAATATGACTCTGAATCCTGTCCACACCAAAGGCTCTTGGGTAGGGGCTTCGGTTATCGATCAGGAAGGTGTTAGGCACCCGATCAACCCGCTTAACGCGGTCTCTACTAATGGCCAAAAATAAAATGATGTAAAAGACAAGGAAATGTTTCCCTCCTATCCAAATGGGCCTCCAATCCTATTTGTGCCCCTCCGTTCCTACCGAAAATTCGGCGGCGTAACGGCACAAATGAAAGAGTAGGGAATGCCAAAAAGAGATAGGAGAAGAAAGGGGAGATCCAGAGCCCTCAGGCCTTTGTAGCACCGTAGGAGAGCCTTGCGTGGCTTGCTTTGATGAGCTCTTGAAGGCTTTGTATGGTGAAAAATGGGGTTCTAACTCCTAAGGCTTGAAGCTAAGAGGTAGAGAGGGAAGGTGAATGGGTAGCATATACCTAAACTAAGGGATCTAAGGTAAAAAATATCACTCAAAGGAGGTTTTAGAATTCTGGAATTTGTATGGGAAGTGTGCACCAAAGGGAGAAAGATCTTCTCACTATAAGCTCTTTCTCTCTTAGGCCAAAATTCTCAACCCTTAAACTAAGGGGAGGGGGGCTCTATTTATAGGAAATGGATGGATTAGGAGGGTTTTTAGATGCTAAACATGGTTAAGAATTAGGTAATCTAATATCTAAGGTTTCCTAGGGTTTTTGGAGCCTTGAAATGTGTGAGAAGATCCTCCAATGGTAGATGATGGGGTGAGGCCTTAAGCCACTTAAAGGGGTGCAAATAGGCTTCAAAAGGGTGCAGCAGAACTAGAAAAACACACCCCAAAGGTCAAGGTGGTCAACAAGTCAAACCCCAAACATGAAATTCGAGGCAAAATCCAACAGTCACTGTTCATATGCCTGGCGCAACTAATAGTTACGCCAAGCAAATGTACAGTAAAACAGTGTTTTGAATAGTGCTGGAAGTTGGCCTCACGAGGGGTGGGGGACCCATTTATACTTGGCGCAACTATTAGTTGCGCCATGCCATTTCTGGGGGAAAAAGGTCTGGCATAACTATTGGTCGCGCCAGGCAAATCCAGGGGGAAAATGGCCTGGCGCAACTATTAGTTGCGCTAGGCAAAAATCTCTCCAAAAAAGCCCAATGTTCAAATGGTCATAACTTTTGATATAAAACTCCGATTGAGGTTATATTTTACTTGTTGGAAAGATGGAGAAGTTCTCTTTCCAATGGTATATGATTGGATATTAGTAGAAGACCTTAGATAGTCTTGGTGCACCACTCTTCATCCATTGCCTGGGAAGGTTAGGTTTAGGGTTCGAAATGGGTTCTAAGGGTCGGGATTGGTTTCCAAAGGTTTGAGATAGGTTCCTAAGGGATCTAGGGTGATTTCTAAGGATTTGTAGTGATTCCTAAGGGTTCCATACATGCCATTAAAGCTCCAAAATGCGCCTCTCTCAAAATGTGTTTCGATCGGGCCTTGGGCCAAATTTGGGTGTCTACAGTACCCCCCCCTCTAGGCTACAAGCTCAAGGGCTTCGTATAAGAATTAGATCAATCTATTCACGAGTTAGATGAATCTATACATCAAAGCATCATTGCACGAACCAAGTAAGACTAGCTTACAAGGTCGTAGCCCGTCGGTGAATATCCTACTCAATCTAGTTCCTAAGCCCTACCAGGCCAATAAGAGTAGATTAAGTAGAACTAAACCATTACTATTGCTCGTTCTCGATGACTCTTGAAACCTTGAACATGCAATCATACCAATAAAACAAAATTCACAAATAAAGAAAGAAATAGAAATAAAGTTATGTACTTATCTTTGATCGTACAAGAGATCCTAAGCTTCGGGACGTTTTAGCTACGCATCATTGCTGAATCGATCATAGAATGATGATTGCAAAACCCTCAATCTCACAAAATCTCATAGATCTAAAATCTAAACCTAAACTACGAGCAAAAAGCCCTACGGCTGAAAGCTCTCCCATTTTTCCTAACCTAGGTCCTTATTTATAGATTACAAGGCCCTAGAACAACTTTTACATGGTAAACAATCTCTAGATCCTAAAAATCCTCCATAAAGATGAATCTGGAAGAAAATTTGTGTGATTTGGAGTTATCCCGTATATTGGAAGACATTCTCTAGAGAAGATCTTGAAGTTCGAGCTCATCTACAGCTATGCGAGCCTTGATTTTTGCCTAGAAACTCTGTCTGGGCCGGCCGAGTTTAGAGAACCAACCGGTCGAGTTCAGTTTCCTTCTCCAGGTAGAAGGTGATCCGCAAAGGCTCCCGGACTGTTTATTTTCTAGACTGACCGAATCAGGATGGACCAGTCAAGTAATTCCTCTGAGATTTATGAGTTCGGTTTGCTCTTTTATCGACCGGTCTCTTTTTGTATTTCTGAAGGTTTTAGCGTCTTGACCAGTCGATTCTGACACCTCGACCGATCCATTTTAGCTTTCTTCTCTTCAGCTGGGAACCCCTTTTGCTGCACCTATACCGACCGATCAAAAGTTCACTTTCGACCGGTCCATTTGACCTTTGATGGCACTCCTTTCAGTTGCAACTCCTTGGATTCTTGTAGCTTGCTTGGGTTTCTTCGTAACTTTGCTCCTTTAACACTTTTTACATCTAACCAGCTTCTACACCTGTTGCAACACAACACGAACTAAAAGCACTCGTTAATAGTTAAGTGAGGGTTAACAAAGCTAAGCTGGGATTTAGGGATAAACTATACAACTTTTGAGTTCGATCAAGGATCCGGATGAAGAGAGGGGAAGATTTTCTTGAGTACCGTGTTACCCACTTTTACTGCTCAAACGCGAACACATTTATTGTAAGCGCGCATGATTCTTTCCTGATAGACCTGATGTAGACACCCCTTTTTTGCCCTCTCGAAGTATACAAACCTGTTTGGTCAACCTTTGACCTTGCCCATGAAGTTCGAAAAGGGACCGACTCTTTTCTGAAGACTTAGAGCCCTAAATCTAGGGACTAAACACTACTTACCTAGTATGTGGTCAATGCCTGGGCTGAAATATCAACCTAGAAACTCGGACCCAATAAGGCTCGGAAGTCCCCGAATTATGCGCAGACAACTATGCGCATAATTCGATTGTGTTGAATACAATTAGTCCAAATTGGACTAGGCATAAACTTCCATGTACCGCCCTAGGTTTCAAATTATGCAATGATGTAATGCACATAATTTGATTGCACGAGTCAACATACACGCTCATCAGTCCAAAGTCGGACTAGGACTCTGACCCCGTGACCACCCGTACTCCCTGATTATGAACATGTCTCCATGCGCATAATTGGATTATGCGCATGGTTCCATATGCGTAATTAGTTCTAGGCATATTGGAACTAGGACACCGACTGAGCCAGTCAGCCGTTCATTCCCCAGTCAGTGTTCGATTTTCAAGGAATTGCACACATAGATTCATGTGCATAATTGAATTACACACGACAAGCTATGCGTGCACTTGCCTAATTGTGCACATTCCCCCATGCACGAAATTATCTGTATACCTATAAATAGGCCCCTACCCCACAACCAAACTCACCAATTTTCTCCCACGAATCTCCTCTCTCAAGCTTGTTCTTTCTTAAAATTCAAGGTTCTCTCTAAGGTTTTCACCCGGAGTGCATACTCTTCTCTAGAAATCTCAGGGTAGTCAAGCTGGTCGAACTGGTCCACCAGCCTTAGCTCTCAAAGGATTACTGAAGGAGCAAGTCTCCCCCTAGCCTTAGATCCATCCCCTAGGAAACCACCTGCTGAAATTCTCCCCTAGAGCCAATTAGGTCCTTAACCCTTCCCTAGTATTTCCAAAATAGCCTCACCGATTTGCCCAAGGGACCTTATGGAGGGTACCCAGGAACGGGGCCAATCCTCCTAAGCATAAAGAGCCACCACCCCTTTTAGATAGGCCCCAGTAGGAATAGGAAACCAAACTAGTTAGACTATTGGCAACCCGTAGCTGCTGAAGTTGGCCGGCCGCCGTTCAGTAAAGGAGTCAACTCGCATCCAGCAGAGCGTGATTAGTGACGTGTTACAACGTCGATAAATATTTGTAGTTGGTGATTGCATCAACCCAGGTATTCTCTATTTAAAATTCATCTTCTTTTATTTTTCTACATTTAAATATTTTTCTTCTGCTATTATTCTGTAGTTTTTCTCCCATCACAAACATAGTCCACTTGGGACTGAATTGGGCCACTTATTCCAGGATCCGAAAGTACCCTAGAAAAAGCGAGTACCAACAGATTACGCGATCGTGATGGGATGCCTTTTTGCTTAAACAACCTTAATTTAATTAGTTTGTTCTTTATTTTTGCTTTATTCTTCACCTTTTCTCACACACTTACACGACCATTCCCTGCAACCCTGACCACCCCGAGAGTCTCCAGTGCGCATGAACAACTTTAAAAAACTCGAGATGTTAGGAATTCGTAGGTTTAATTTTACCGAAAATAACAACCCACCACTATGGGATTACCATAATAATTCCATGTACGATAATTGACCGCCTCATGGCTTTGACCAAAGCCATCCTGAGATTAACATGTTCGGCGGCAAAGAAATACCCTTCACCCCTTCAAGGACCAGCAATAACAACGACATGAGAGATAGCGGCATTGGGAAAAACTTTATGGCCCAGGAACTCGTGGACCTTAATGCTACCACACTGCAAAGAGGAGGAAAGGAAGCCAAAGACCTGCTTTGAGGCTTGGCCGCCCTATATCAAACCATCAAGGAACAACAAGATGAAGATGATCGGGAACGATAAAGTGATGAGAGGCTGCCGCCTATCCTGAGTACGACATTGCCTCACATATCGCCACCAAGGCAGATTGTCCATACTCTCTTTAGTAATATTCATCAAGGTAGAACTCACCTTCAAACTACCAAGAAAGATGCTAGTGTAAAAATTGAGGACCTCACTTGGGCTCTAGATGATTACATGGCTAAGAGAGAGTGTGTCAAATTTTCATTCGGATTTGACAAATTCTACCAGGACCTCAAATTTAACATACTTGTAGGTTTCAAGCCTCCCAAATACAACAACACGGGAAACCCAAATCATCACTTGGAATTATTCTGTAACGACTGCCAAACTATATGCGACAATCAGGGACTCCTCATTCATTATTTCTAGTGATCACCAGAAGGAGAGGCTCTCGACTCGTTCGCTGCCCTCCACTTTAGAGGATTGACACGTTTGACGAATTAGCTAGCCAATTCCTAGACCAGTATAAGCATTTGATCCAAGAAATGGTCAATCTCAGTGACCTCATGACCACAAAGCAGGAACCCGATGAAGATTTTTAAACTTTGTAGGATGTTGGAGAAGGCTCATGGCCCGCACTAGGAGCCAGATGAAGGAAAAGGATGTGATTGACATCATTATTGATAATGTCAGAGAGCCCCTCCTGAGTGCTCTCATTATAAGCGATTTCCCAGACATTATAACCCTCCATCTTTGTGCCTCTCGCATACAATGTAATATCAAGAGTGGAGATCTTTCCCTCTCGATAATCGCATCTAGGGGAGCTTCTCCAGTGAGTCTAAAGCAAAGAATAACAAGAAACCCTCAGGTTCTGAGCAAATTAACGCAGTTGCCAATCAGTGGCAAAGCTCTGGAACAGGGAATTTCCAACCCAGATACCAAAACAACCAAGCCCAAGACCCAAAGTCAAGCCCCATATCAAAATCAAAGCCAGCCTCGATACCCCAATCAAAACCAATACCAGAATCGTAACCAATACCCTAACCGAAAAAATAACCAATATCCTAACCAAAACTAGAACATGAATTAAGACCAGACAAAAAACCCTCCCAATTACAACAATGTACTGCCTCCGTAAAACTTCAACCAAACTCGGCTACCAATCAAAGCGTGAGCATTACCCCCCATTACCCGATACCATCCCCAATATTTTTTGCCTTCTTAGTAACAAGAACATTATCAGGTTCCCACCAGAGAGACCACGCCCTTGGTTAGCACATCTAGACTACGGTAAGTTCTATGCTTTCCACTGATTCGCGGGACACAACTTGGAGGACTACTGAGTCTTACAGGATGTGATATAGATATGAATGATTGGAATCAAATTGACTGGGAATCCCTCTGAAATACCAACCAAAATAATAATTAACCTCCGCAGAATCTGAGGGTCTTATCAACAATCGCATGCCTAACCATCACCAAGGGCAGGTAGCCCGCATCATGACTGTAGACCTTCCCCACAAACATATAGTTCACCCCTCAACTCTGATCACCTGAATTAACCCTTCAAACATCCCAACAAACCCTATCGAAGCTCAGAGACCCCTGACCATTTGACCACATCCCTCTACTTTAATTACGCGAATTAAACCATCAAACCCTCCACCATACCATAATTTCACCCGAATTCGAGTCCAAGCGTTCATGCCTAGGAGACCTACCCTCGCTAGACGCCATTCGGAACTCGTGACTCCCCCAAACTCGGAAACATATCCATTACCCCTGCCCCTATCTGACTCTAAACCTGAAACTGAAGGAACCGCTACTCAAGGTTTATCACAGGTCAACAATACCCTGGATCAAGAATCTGAGACAAGGACTAAGCACCAACAAGATAAAGATCCGAGTAAGGAAGAGACGTTAATCTCTACCTTTCTGGAGGAAGAAGACTACATTCAGTACCTCTCCCCATGGAACGATATGACCCCAGTTCGTGTCCCTTCCTCCAATTCCACCCCCTTCGTGACAAGTGTTTTAGGAAATTCATCAAGACAAGTCACGACGTGGCTCAAGGATCAGTAGTCCATGTATCCAGTACATTAATCAGGGATGAATTATCCACCATCGCCATTCCCTCAGGAGAGAGAGAATGTGAGCACGCAACCACCAGAAAGGGTAACAAGAGATAGGGATATAGATCTACCTCCCCCGCCTCATGTAATTCTTCCACTGTTAACTCCGACACCTCAGCTACCTGAACTAGTTGCAAACAAAGCACACAAGCTTGAAAAATAACCAGCCCTAGAATCAGGCTAGGAATACGATCTCCTACGGCACCTCGAGAAGGTCCTGACCTATATATCAATACTTGAACTCGTCGAGAAGTCACTGGAGCACTATCGGTTATTAATGAAAGCACTAGTAGAAACCCACGTAGACGAGGACACCACTCTAGATGAGCTACACAAGATTACTTCAGTCATGGCACAACCTCCAGCGCTTACCTTCATGGATGCCGACATGCCAAAGGAATCGCTACATGGAACTTTAGCCCATATATACTTAATGGTAATAATTAGAGGATTCTCAGTTCCTCACTCATTAGTCGACATAGGAACAAGACTAAATATCTGCCTAATGATAATTCTCAAGACCCTTGAGTATACAGAGAAAAATATACGACCTTTGTCATTATCTCTCATCGCATATGATGGCTTCCGACGCTTTGTCAAAGGCACCATCAAACTCCACGTACAATTCAGACAGGTGACCCTCGACACCACATTTCACATATTGGATTCCTCCAGTACTTGTAATCTCATCTTGGGAAGAAAGTGGTTGGAGTCCATGAAGGCCATGGCACCCACATACCACCAATGCATCAAGTTCCTCCACCAGGACACTAACATCAGGGTATATGCCGATGCCCCTTTCGAGAATATTTATATTGATTACACCGCAAGAATTCCGATAGCTCACAACATAGTACTATCTACCGGTTGCATCAGGAAGACTGAAACCCTCAACAACACGTCTATTGTAGAAGTCAACCAACCGTGGTCTCCCCTAGTGTATCAGTGAAAGTTAATAGAGAAAGAGGTTAACCTCGACCTCTCACGAATGTACGATGTAATTTTGATGGCAGCAAAATGTTGGGACCTTGTGTATCAACTAGGATATATCCCACACAGATGACTCGACTAGAATAAACAAGGGCGGATAGGCCCCGTGGTCCCAAAGAAGGTCCGTAAACTCGTTGGCATAGGATACCGACCAGACGGGAAGGAAACTGATGCCTTGGAAACATTGCCTAAGTGGTCATTGTATGACCATTTCATCTACAAAACTACTGAGAAGGCTGATGTATTGAAGAGAGAAGAATCCTTCACCAAACCATAAATAACCAAAATTGAATAGATGGCCGAGCCCTTCACTAATCTAATAGATCTAGGTCAGATGACGACATGGACAAACCACTTGAAGGAGTCAGCCCATTATTCGAAACAGAAGAACCTCCTATCATTAACAAGCAAGGGCGTCAAGAACCCCAACCGCTCGTAGAAGATTGGGAGTTGACATATGAAGAAGATTTCCACATTGCTGCTATAGAAGTCAAGGAAGAATTGACACTTGATGACCCTCAGTCCCCAGGATCCCCACCACTCTAAATCTTCTGGAGATCCTTGGAAGAAGAATGACATCCACCACCAAGCAACGATGAAGATCACTGGTTAAACTCCCCACCACTGAGATTGAAGAACAACTAGTTGAAGATCTCCAAAGATTATTCGAAGACAAGGATGATTCCTAACAAGAAGACTATGACTTTGACAATGACATATATTCTGGGTAAATATTTACAAGATGGGAGTGCCCGTGGGGATATCCCTACATCACTCAGCCATACCAACCATGTTGTAGGGCATGTGCTTCCATTTTAAAATATCACGAAGCCTAAGAAGAAGAACCTACAATCGAACAGTTGGACCCACCTGAAGAAGAAGAGATAGAGAACCTCTAGATGTTCTTTAAAAACCAAGCGATCCTTCTAATAGAAGAGGTTGAATCATCAAACAGACTGCTGCCTTCATCTCTCATTCAAAGAATAGCACAGGATGAAGACTACAAAAAAAAAATGCCGAATTGAGAACGAATCCACCTCATCCGAAGGCTCGCATAAATTGCTCCAGCAACTGTCACGCTCCCTCAACTAAGGGAAGCACCCTTATCGATTCCTCTTTAGGAAATTAACCCTATATCCTACTTATTATCAATAATAAAAAGTAGAAAACCCAAACACACTTAAAAATGCAAAAATCAAAAACCCAAAACAATTAGAAAATTTTAGAAAAGAGAGGGAGCCCTTCGTCCCAGACCCATCTATTGACCGATAAAAACTTTTCCCTTAAGGCTACAAGTGGTGGATTCGCTGGTGAAATCAAGGAAGAAATAATAGATATACCTGCGTCAAGTCGTGTTGCTACTTTTGACGCCACGGAGCCACTCCTTGATCTCGCTCAACCCAACCGTACTACTTCCCCCTCATGAGAGCGTAGGGCATCTCGACAAAAAAGCAAGCTAATAATCATACCCGATGAGATGCTCTACAACTTAGAATAGAGGATGAATAGCCTCGATCTGCACCTCACTGACAATGTTGTGACCATCAAATGCATCAATGAAGAGTTACCTCTCACAAAACTAAACCCCTAGTGTAGTGATCTTATAGTCTAGGAATTCACCGATAAAGAAGAAGTAGAAGGACAAGCCACCGAAGAAACACATGACTTCCAACGGGTCATCAAACACTTCGACGAGCAAACCTAGGCTGCCGTGGAACCCACATAGGAAATCAACTTTGACATCAAGGAGAAGCCTAAGAAGCTGCTAATCAGTGCAACACTCATCCCTAAGGAACATCAACAGATAATCTGAGTCCTTCAAGAGCACCTCAGCTCCTTCGCATGGTCTTATGAAGACATGGTTGGTTTGGACCCGAGCCTAGTAGAGTTTTGTTTAGTCTTGGAACCTGATGCCAAACTCGTCAAACAGAAGCTTAGGAGAATGTACTCGCAAATAGTGCTACAAGTAAAAGAGGAAGTCGACAAGCTACACAAAGCAAAGTTCATACGAGCTGTCCTCTACCCTAATTGGGTTGCAAATATCATACCAGTTGCTAAGAAAGACAACAAAGTACGAGTGTGCATTGACTTCCGAAATCATAACCAGGCATGCCAAAACGACGACTTTCCGCTGCCTCACATCGATACTCTGGTTGATAGCACCGTCAGACATGAGATGCTATCTTTCATGGATGGTTTCTCCGGATATAATCAGATCAAGTTAGCAGAATCTGACCATGAGAAGACTTCATTCACCATGCCACAGGGAACTTACCGTTATGTCGTCATGCCATTCGGCCTAAAGAATGCAAGTGCCACGTATCAATGTGCCATGATGGCTATATTTCATGATATGATGCACAAGTGCGTAGAAGTCTACGTCAATGAAATATTAGTAAAGTCATAGACCCGTATAGGACACACTGAGGCACTCCGACTTGTGCTAGAACGGTCCAAGAAATATCAGCTAAAGATGAATTCTAAGAAATGTGTATTCAGGGTAACCTCCAAAAAATTACTAGGATTCATAGTCAGCAAGCGAGGAATCAAAGTCAATCCAGTGAAAGTAAAAGTCATCCTCGAAAATGCCACCTCCTAGCAATATCAAAGAACTACGAGGACTAATAGGAAGACTATAATTCATTAGGAGGTTCATCTCCTAACACTCAGACCAATGTGAACCTTTCTACAGACTACTAAAAGGAGGAGTCGAGTACATATGGGATGACCAGTGCCAGCAAGCCTTCGACAATATCAAGAAATACCTCATTAACCCCTCGATATTATCACCACCAATCCTTGAAAAACCCTTGATTCTATATGTCTCAACCAATGATAAAGAAATGGGGGTAATCCTAGGACAACACGACGAAGATGGGAAGAAGGAAAAGGCTATCTACCACCATAGTTGGACGATGATCGAGTATGAACAGAAATACACAGCAATGGAGAAGACTTGCCTAACGCTGGTATGGGCTTCAACAAAACTACGACACTACTTCAGGGCACATAAAAGAATGGTGTTAGCCCGCGTGGACCCCCTAAAGTACACATTCGAAAAGCCAGCTACATCCGAAAAGATTGCTCGATGGCATATGCTACTACAAGAGTTTAACATCACCTACGTAATGCAAAAGTCTATCAAAGGACAGGCGATCGCTGATTACCTCACTAATCTTCCACTTTCGGGCAACGAGCCAGTACGTACAAACTTTCCCATTGAAGACTTACTCCCAATTCAAGAAGAAGAACATGGTAAAATCTCATGGACATTATACTTCGACGGGGCATTTAATTAGTAAGGAAAAGGCATTGGGATAGTCCTATTAAGCCCAAAAGGGGTCGTCATACCTAAAGCCTTTCAACTTGACTTCCCAGTTACTAATAACATTGCAGAATATAAAGCCTTCATCATTGAATTATGAGCAGTGTTATAACTGGGAGTCAAACAGTTAAGGACCATCACCGACTTTAAGCTTGTAATAACACAAGTGATTGGGGAATGGAAGGCCAAGGAGAGAAGACTGATGGCCTGCCTAGAGACTGCTCAATTCCTGGTAAAGAAGTTCAAAAGAATCTCCTTCACCCATGTCCCAAGACTAGAGAATGAGTTAGTAGACTCTCTTGCTACACTAATCTCAGTTATACAAATACCAGTCGGACAAAGCATGAAGTCCTTCTTCATCGAGAAACTAACCATGCCGGCACACGGGATAGCCTCGAAAGTGAAGCTGCCAGTTCTTCCAAAAACTAGTAAATAAGGAAAATCCATCACAGAAAGTCCTATAGAAAAAGAGGTTACCGTTGTGACCTTCAAATTTCAGCAATCACCCATTGACGATGGACAACCATGGTACAACGATATCTAAAACTTTCTAAAATATCGACATATCCCTCCCTATGCAACGAGGATTGAACGGAAAACTATAAGGAATCAATGTGCTAGATTCTACATCTTGGGGGAGGTACTTTTCAAAGAAACCTTTACTAAAGGAGTCTTGCTACAATGTGTCACAGAAGTCGAAGGGCAATATCATCCACGAAGAACATGCAAGTACTTGCAGAGCTCATGTTGGAAGCTAAAGACTTAGAAAAGATCATACGACAAGGCAACTACTGGCCCATGATGACAAGGGATTGCTGCTAATCTCTGAAAAGTACAACTTTTCACCCCTTAACCTGGCCTCTAATAGACCTCTGAGCTAGTTAATAATGGTTTTTAATTGTGTTTTTGTAGATAGCAGGAAAATTATAATCTAATGCTGTAACCCTTCATTATCAAGCCAAGAAGAAAGGATTTTGAACCAAACTGTGGAGCTGATGGATTGTTAGAGGATGCACCATGGTGGTTCACACCATTGGGACAATTTTGGCTTGTTTTGGGACTTTTGGAGGCCTGCTAAAAGAGAGAGGTGAAACCCAAAGTTAATGGAGTGCTGCTGCAGTGGAGCTAATCTCCAGTCTGTGTTGCTATTGCAAGCAGCCATTCAAGCATTTTATGGATGCATCCAGCTCTCAAACAGTGTGCAGCAGTGAAACCAGCCATATGAGCTGTAGCTGAACTGCCAAGTAACAAATCTATAGCTTCAAAGCAATGCACTAGTTGCAAATGCTGCAGATTTATCCTAAAGAACTGCACTAGATTTAATGCTCCCATGGTTGCTTAGGCTTGTAGCCCTACAAACATGGTGGTAGAAGTAGTTTTACTATTCTATCTTCACCTCAGTGATCCGGATAACCTTTGGGATAGCCTGTGGTCATTCAAGTGGACAGGGTATAGCCCTAGGGCTGGTCTAGATCACAAGATTAAGATGGATTCTTTCTCTCTGCACTTGAGCTTGTAGCCAAGTGAGAGAATGTTGCAGAGCCAAACTCTCCCCAGTTTTGCATCATCTTCATCAGTGTTTAGATATGAGATTTTTGCAAAGATTGTAGACTTGAGAGCTTGGTCATTGCAGGCCTCTTTGTAGTAATGACCAACTGATTCTAAAGCCCCAAACAATATGTGATTTCTAGTGGTTTCCACTAGGTTTTCAAGGATTGTTTGTTCCTATGATTTCCTAAGCTTGTAGCCTTGCAAGCATAGTATCTGCAAGGGTGTTCATGTTCTAACTTTAGCACCTATAATTGGATCACCTCCCTAGGATAATCTATGACCATTTAAGTGGACAGATTATAGCCTTAAGAGCAGTCCAAACCATAGGGGTTAGTTGGATTCTTCTACCTTGCACTTGTGCTTGTAGACAAGTGAAGGAATGCTCCAGATTCATTTCTAACACTGAGTTGCAGTGCTGATTTATCCATAGCTGTCTATTTCGTCCTATTTTTCCTTTATTTTCTCACTCCATCATCATTCTTCTATCCCTTTCTTTAGCTATAGTTTTATTCTTATTTATTTTAGTTTTAGGTTAGCTTTGTGATACCTAAACACCTTCTCTTTACCTTGCTTTGTACTGTAGGTTTAGAGTTGTCAGACTTGTAGCAAGATCTGGAGTTTACTATACAACCCTTGAGGTTTCAGATTATCACTCTCCATGGGAAAAAATCTTACTTCGTAAAACATGCTACAACAGACCCTAAATCTTGCATGCCTGTGTGTATATTTTAGATTGTTGTTTTCAATCTCCTTCATCTCACTCTGTTTTGTTTAGATTTATTTTTACCACCGTGTTTTCTAATAAAATAAGTAGCAAGCATCTAAAATATTCTCAACAAGTTTTTGGCACTGTTGTCGGGGAGTTTTGATCTAAGTATAGTAAACTGAGTTTAGTTTTTCTTCTTTGTAGTTGTAGTGTTTTAATAAATGACTACTTTAATTTGTGTCTGATTTTTGCATTTTTTCCTTATTTTATGTTTTAGGTAAGTTGTGTCTTTTTAGTGTTTAAAAATTACAGTTGTAGTCCTTTCTTTAATTTTGCTATTTTTCTTTATTTTCTGTATATTTTATGGCCTGTTTAGTGTTTAAATAAATTCCTATTGAATTTTTTTGAATTTTTTGCAGGCTTGGAGCAGTGGGGAATAGGGAAGTGTAGCTGCAGCCGGGGCATTCCAGCATCAATTTGCATCTATACCTCCCCTGTTTTTATTTCAATTCTGCATTCTTTAAATTTCTGTAGTAGTAGTTAGTAGTTTTCTTTTCAAGTGTGTTGTAAGCTACCCGAGTCTGCTGTGTGTGTTGTATGCAAGGAAGGAGGTCTCTCAATCTTGAATTGGAAGATTTAAATCCTGAGATTGAGAGAGTCCTGAGCCCTCGATCAGCAACACACACATCCGCTGAGAATTTAGTGACAACTGAGATGGGAGAGCAGCCTAGACCCCTTAGGGAGTATAATGCACCTGGGGCATACTCTTCCCCCTCCTGTATTCAGCTTCCTAATGTTGTGGGAAACTATGAGATGAAAGCCTCCACCATCAAAATGTTGTCAAGTTTTCATGGGTTGAGCAAGGAAGACCCTTACTAGCATATAAATCAATTTCTTTCTTTGTGAGTAACCTTTAATATTGCTGGATTGGGAGAGCAAGCCACCAAATTGAGGCTTTTTCCTTTTTCCCTAAAGGATAAGGCCTGCACTTGGCTCTCCTTGCTCCCACCAAGCAGCATACAGTCTTGGAATGATCTTCAATGCCAATTCTTGGCTAAATTTTCCCCAATCGGTAAAACTAGTAAGTTGAGGAGGAGCATTATCTCTTTTGCTCAGTCCCCAACTGAATAATTGCATGAAGCATGGGATAGATTTAAGGAGTTGTTAAGGCAGTGCCCACACCACCAGATCCGTACATGGCAGCTTTTTCAAAGCTTCTTTTTACTAGGGGCTTGATGTTAAAAGTAGAGCTATGATTGATGCATCAAGTGGTGGTACATACCTTAGCAAGACTGATGTAGAGGCATGGGATATGTTTGAGCTTATACGTTAAAATTCTCTCCAGCAGGAGGCTTTGTCAAGATATGACATTAAGCCACCTGCTAGAGGTGCTAAAGAACCCACGTCTTCTAGAAAATTATATGAAGTAAATGTTTACAATTACCTGGAGAGAAAAGTGGACACATTGTTGAAAAAGTTTGATCAAGTTTTGAGTGTGTTACAGCCCCACATGGCTGCACAGGTTGGAGTAGCATGCGCCATATGCCACTCACCAACACACTCTCATCTGCAATGTCCATCTGCTGGTCCATTTCTTGAATTTTTAAATGATGAGGACAATGCTGTCCAATCATATGGACAATAGCCTGCTGGGTACACTTGGAGGAACCATCCAAACTTGAGGTGGAGACAAGTTGATTTGCCTCACACCCAAAAGTGACAAGCCTTACCCTACAATACCAACCAGCAGTCCTTCCATGGTCATGCACCAAGACAACAAATTTCCCATCAGTCCCCCCAGCCAGGTCAGTTAGTTGTAGCCCCACCCCAACCAAGAGCCCCCTCTTTGAGGAGTAGGTTTTGACTTCATCGCAAAACCTCAGCTTCGTTACACAAATTATGGATTCCCCCACTCAGAGCATCAAGAAAATTGAGGACCAGCTTGGTCATATCTCAAATGCTCTGATGAGAAAAACATGTTGGGCTATTTTTAAAGTGCTTGCTATTGACTTTATTAGGGGCAGTGATAAGAATGGGGTGAATGAAAATGAATGAAAGGTGGATTGAAAATGACAGAGCAGCAAGCCTAAAATATGCACAGTCCTGCAAGATACAGGGCCTGTTGTAGCAAGTTTTGATAAGTAAGAGTTTGTCCCACAGGGAAGGTTGATCTAAAGCTCCAAGGGAGCCATCAGTAGTAGGCTCTCCAGATCTGACTACAGATCTGGCAGTCCTAAATGGAAGGTGATTTAGGGTCACTTATTTCTACATTCTCTGGTAATCTAATGATTTAACTATAGAAAGGGTTGAGAAGAAGGATGGAGTATGAGAAAATAAATATAAAAGGGTGAGAAGTAGGCTATTAGGTTTAGATCTGATGGGTTTCATGACTCAAATTCAGATCTGCTGCTATAGAAGTCTTGTCCAATGGCTACATTGTCACCACTGAGGAGAAAGAATCCAACTCATCTCTGTGCCATGATCCAATCCCTTTATGGCTATTACCTGTCCACTTAAATGGTCACAGACTATCCAATTGGGGAGCCATAGTCCAGAGATGGGTCAGAACAAATCTATCATTGTAAGCACTACTTCATCCAGGCTACAAGCACAATAGTCCATAGGGAACCTCAACCTCTAAAGTGCTATGTGTGGGGCTAGGCCTGTATGGGAGCATGTTAGCCCAGACACATAGAACCAGCAAGAGTTTGAGTACGGTCTTAGGTCTAGCTGTCCACTCCTGTAGAAAGACTGCAGTGATCCAGTCACAAGCCTACAATCTCTAGAACCAAACCAGATCTGCCATTTGATGGCTGGTCTATACAAATACAGGGGAGTTTGGCTCTGCACAATCTCTCACAAGGCTACAAGCACAAGTGCAGAGAAGAAGAATATGTTTTGGATCTGTGGATTGGCCTCACCCTAAGGCTATAACCTGTCCACTTAAATGGTCACAAACTATCCCAGAGGCTATCCTCCTCATAGAGGGCCAAAACAGAACAAGAACACTGCTGTCACCACCATGTTCACAAGGCTACAAGCACAAGCTCCAATGGGGATTTCAGATCTAGTGGATCCTGTGGTGGGGCTAGGCTTTTATGGGAGCATGTTAGCCTAGACACACAAGTCACTTGGATCTAAATAGGTCTCTAAAAATAGTCCTCCGTTGCTCATAATGCAACCTATCAATGGAGGATCTCAAGGCAGCAGCCTTATACAGAACAACTCAATCTCAAACTTCAATCCCATACATGTAAAACGCCCAATAATGAAATTCCATTAATTCTAAACCAAATAAGCATACAGAGGCATAGCCAGCAAGTGCTGGGCTATGGGGAGAAGAAAAAGTAAAAAGAAATCTACCTAAACCTTACTAGAGATCTACAGCTACTGCAAGAAGAAGATAGATAAAATTCTATTCTAAGAGAGGCTCCTAAACCTAAACCAGGCTTAGGTTTATATAGCAATCAGTTTGGTGGCGCATTAGGGTTAGGAAACCCTAATTTTAATGATGTCATGTGGCCTAATACTATTCCTTAGATGCCTCGAGGCACGTGCATGAAAATTAGAGCATTAGAGTGCGTGCCCTAATTGTTGAAAGTTTCCAGAATGTCCTCTACAGAAGTGAGGGAGAGTTAGAGTTTAGAGCATCGCTAGGTAGCACTGGTTTCCAAGACTGTCACGTGGTAGCACGATCTTCACGAGATTGGATTAACTTAAAATTCTAGCCGTCGCGGGGTTATCTTAGTTTGCAGCTTAAGTAGTCGCGCGATAGAGCATTGAATCCTCGCTGGATTGCTCTGGTCTTCACGGGATGGCACTTTCCTTCTGAATGGCATAGGAATCGCACGAGCAGTTTGTTCCTCAATGGATCTTCCCGAGGATCCTCACGAGGGCGTGATGTGCATTGGTCTCTGAATTGCGCAAGAAGTTTTTCTACAGTTTTGCATCCCGCGGCCACTGCGCGATAGCTGCGCACAGAAATACCTGGAGCTCTCTCTCTCCTCAGTTGTTTTGAGTGAATTGCATGAGGTTTTGAGTGCTGCTTTCTTGAGCTGCGCGAGTCAAGATTCTGAAGCCCTTCTGTCATTAAACTGTGCGAGAACAGCGCGAACACTTGGTATGAAGTCCTGGGAAACTCGTGAGGACTGCGTGAGGCTTACTTTCTAAATCCTTTGAACCTTGCGGCAACCGCGCGAGGCTCATTTCTTGCTCTGTTGCTGCTGTGCTTTGCCTTCATGCAGTCAAGTTCTCATCTGGATCTAGCTTCCCTTCTTCTGAGAGACTTCTGGGGTAAAAGTGGGCTCCTTAGCAGGATTAAGGCCTTATTGCAGCTGTTTTTCATTACCTACAGAACAGGCTTAAAACACTTTTATTAAATGATTAAGGGTCCAACAGAGATTAAGTTAAGGGGTGAAAAGTGGTAATTCTCAGGTCTTAACACACCCCCAAACCTAATCTTTACTAGTCCCTTAGCAAAGCTGTACCAAGCCTTTTAAACCCCTAGGTGATCCCTAGTAGAGGAGTGAAGTCACCTGAGGGTTTTCAGTGAAGACACCCACAAACTTCACCGTTAGAGTCAGTTAAGTATAGTGCAAACAATGACAACACAAATTCGAATGTTTAAAGTTTCATTCCATAGTAAATTTATTTAACACTTAAAGGAAATTGCAGCGATGTTGCAGGCCATTTAAAACTTAAAAGTTAAAATGTGTTTGCCTGACCATCATTCATTTAACATTAGAATTTCAATGTTTAAAAATTAGTACCCAGCTTGCCTTCGATTCAAAATTTAGGTTGGCTACAATCCCAATGGGGTTAAAATTCAGACCCAATTCTCACTTGGGCTATCTCTCAACATTAATATCCTAAGGGTGTTCACATTCTTAACAGCTCAAGAGCAGTTGCAGACCCCAAATGGGTTTGCAAGCATAGGGCAAGCTTCTAATTTCTGACATCTTCAAAGATTTGCACCATAGATTGGACAACTCTTCATCTCCACATGACAGCTCATTTGACTTTGGATCCACAAGGTCTTTTTAGAATGGGTTGAAATGTGGCTTATGGCTGAGGGGTGTACAGAATAAAAGGGGTAAAAAGGGAATCCAAATTGAGAAATCAGCAGGGTCAGGAGTGGTTCATGACTTCACGACCTTCATTCCAGTAAAAATTTCATCTTTCTTTTCTATTTCAGAGACAAAGTGGCCAGCTTCTCCTCTTCTTTTCACTTTTCAGATGATAATGTTCTCTAGACTTCTCTTTCTTTTCCGCTTTTTATTTTCTTTATTCATTCTTTTGATGAAATGCCACTCAACTACCATTGATATACAGCTGTTTAAAAGATGCTTTTCTTCACCTTCCACAGAATATTGGACCATTCTCAGTATCTTTTCTTCCTTCTCCTTTACCTGCTGAATTCTTAGAGTGAGGGTAAGGTAAACTCAGGTAATGAGGTTAAGGTGCAAGTATTCTGGTGTTTGTGAAAGAAGAGTATGATTTTAAGGCTCAATTGGTATATGCAAAAGGGCTGATTTTAAAAGGTTGGATTTTTAGGCTCAAACTGTCCAAATAAGGGCCTTGGATCATTTCCTTAGTCTCATGAGTGCTGTCAATTAGTTTTGATTTGGAGTTGCACAACTTCTAGTGAAGAAGTCTTGATTCAATCAGTCCTTAGAGCAGAAATAATGCCAAAAACACTCTTCAAAAGAAAATTTTGAGCTCAAATCTCACTAGGTATGGTCTTCACATTTAACTCATGGGTTGTATTTTCGTCTGTTTCTCTCCTCTTAGGCTCACTGAGTACTTAACTCAAAAATTTTCTAATATTAGCTTCATGGTGGTGTCAAAATTCAACTTTTTCTATTTCCAAAAGTCTGCAAAAATGTTTAAAATTTTTTACATGTTTCCTCATTGTATCAAATTTAGTGGAAATTAGCTTTATTCATCTCAGTTATGCCACTATTATTGCACTAAAATTAACTATTCTATTGACAGACTGCCACACCCCTAAACCATTTGGAGCAGTGTCCTCACTGGTTTAGAGGTGATAAAAAGCAGTAGAATCGAAGCAGTTAGACAAAAATAAACACAAAAGAAGATAGAGAAACAGAGAATGCAAACTGCACAGTATAGAAGTAAAAGAAACTTTCATTTAAATAAAAAGAAAATATGACGAAAGATGGAAAAAAGAAAAGAGAAAATGGGGGGGGGGGGTTAATGTGTAGCCGGGGGAGGGTTGGAGGAAGATGGAGGGGGAGACGCAGGTGGTGCCATTTTTTTCTTCCTCTTTTTCTCTCGCTTCTCTCTTTTTTTCTTTTTCTTTTCCTGCTTGGCCAGGATCCGCTGGACCTCGTCATACTCATCCCAGAGAAATTGCAAGGGGTCCGGCTCCTTTAGCGGTGGGGGATCGTCCCAGATGGGGTAAAATTTGATTGGGAAGCCAAAGGGGCTGTCATCTGCCATTTGTGTGAGGAGGTATGAACTTCTATGGTTAGAAGAGGAGGGATGAGATGAAAAGGGACTAAGGGCCGGTTTAAAAGAGAGGGACGAGGGAACATGAATCGGCGGAATTGAAATTGCACCCCTTTTCACACTTGGCGATAAATGAGTGTTGTGTGGGGAAAGAAGAAAATACACAACTGGCTCTTTGGAAAAGAGAAGTAGCATTAAATGAATGTCCAAAGAGAGGCATGGTATTTAAAGAGGTAAGTGTATCGCGCGGGGATCCTCGCGAAGAGCAATCAGTGATGAGTGAAGGACATGTCTCGCGCAGCTGAGGTGGGGATCTTCGCGAGGTACACTGCACAGGGCACATCAATTTGAAGAGGAATCCATTGAAAATCCTGAGGCAGGTATCGCACAAAACTTATTCAGCCACCAACAACATCTATCTGCTACATGGATTACTGGTTCAACGAAAAATATCCTCCCAAAAACTCTTCTCCCATGAATGGCAAAAAGAATAAAATCAAAAGTACCAAGCAATACGAAAGAAACACACAGAACAGAGCAATAGATAAAACTAGAATTTCTATTAAAGTGTAATAAAAATAGCTACAAGTGGAATTACAAGAAGAAAAACCAAAGATACAATCTAGAAGCTAGGATCTAATCTGAATCAGAATCTATAAGGAAATCCTAGGCCATCCGTTTTGCCTTTTCCTTAAGGGCAGCTCTGTCTTGTTCCTTCTTTTCCTCCCTCTCCTTCTTTTCGGTTGGTGTTTTCTCTACAGATGGAGCTTTAGGTGCCCTCACCCTTACTTTTGGTGCCTTGGGAGCCTTTGGTTCCTTGGGTTCTTGAGGGGCTTTTCCTTTGCGCTTAGCAGGGGGGTGGCAGGGGATTTTCCTTTGCCTTTGCTTTTGGCTTCAGCTTCTGCATGGGGGACCACTGAGGATGTCTCTTTTCCTTTAGTTGTAGGTTCTGCAGTGGGGACCACTGGTGACTTTCCTTTACTAGTGGACTCAGGTTTGGCAGGGGACTGTGCCTCTTCAGACTGAGCAGCAGGCTCTTTGCCAATTTTTAAGGGGATAGCTTTGGGAGCAGACCTCTTGGCAGTGACTTTCCTTCTTTATGGATAAGGTTGCTTCTGTGGTGGTTCAGCAGAGGCCGTGGTAGGGGTAGGTTGCTCAGTAGATGGAGGCTGCTCCTTAGGAGGTGAAGCAGGAGCTTTGCCTTTGTCTTTCTGGGGCTGAGGTGGTGCCTCCTTAGACTAGGCAGGTGGAGCTGGAGTAGTAGTAGGCGCAGGCATGTGAACAGAGATGGGAGTCAGATGGTAAGGTTCATTACTGACCTGCAGCAAATGGCTATCTTGATTTGAAATTTGAGGGCGTTAGTCTCATGGATCTCCTTTCAAATTTTGTGGATTTCCTGGGCATTGTTAAGGCATTTTTGAAGCATTCTCGCCCGGGCAGTCGATGCTGCTGCATTTGACTTCTCATACTCCCAATTGATCTAATGGTAAGTAGCTGTAGCCTTAGTCTTCTGATATTCCTCCAAGATATTTTGCCACCCCAAGGAGATGCCCAGTATTTATTTTCTGTGGGCCTCCGTCATCTCATCAATCTTCTCCTGTAGGGGGGTCTCAATTGATTGGCGTAGCTTGGCTATGCCCCTGAGGAGATCCTTCCTCAGGTAAGCATTATCCCTCATGTGATGGAGGATGGTGAGGTAAGGAGGGCTATAAAAATGATGTTTTGGGGCAATGGGAAGATAAAAGGTGGAAGGGGTAGATTGTGCTTGGTCCTGGAGAGGAGGAGGGGGGATGGAAAATTGGAAAGGTGAAAGGGAGTAAAGGAAATGGGTGGGGAAGAGGTAATGGTGATGGTGGGGGGATTAATGATTCAGGAGGGAAGTCGGTTTGGGTAGTTTTGTCAGTGAACAGGACCAGGGGGGGTGAAGTGGGTGGTGGGGGGATGGGTGGAGTGGTTAAGGTGTGTATGGTGGATTGGATGGAGGTGAGTTCAGCCTGCATCTGGTCCTGTTTTTGGGTATTGGTGTATAATTGGGCCTGTATGTCTTGGATAAGGGGTAGGATGAGGGCGAGTGTGTCAAAGGTAGGAGGTTGGGTTTGGGAAGAAGAGGGAACTGGTTGGAAAGGGGAGGAGGGAGCATGATGGAAAGTGGAGGGAGGGGAAGAGTGGGGTTCTGGGGAATGGTGCTGTGAGGTAGTTGGGGAGTCTAGCAGAGGGGTGTAGTAGGTAGGCATGGTTTCAAGGAAGGTGGAGATGAAGGCTTGGAAGCCTATGGATGTGTTGAGGGTTAAGTCAATGTCTGGGAGAGGGGATGTAGTGGATATGGCTGGGGTGGTGGTTTCTTCAAGGTGGGGTGGGTCAATGGGGATATAAGGGATTGAGGGTGGTGTCTGGGAGATGGTTGGAATGGTCTCAATTGTTTTTCATTTTTTCTATGAGATGAGTGGGGGGACTAGCAGGCTTAGGTGGAAATGAGGGGGGAATTATGGTTGTGTATTGAGGTAAGGTAGGGGATGGTGAGTCCTCCCAGGAACCAAGCACAGGTGAAGGGGGAGTGGGCATGGAGAATGGAAACAGAGGGGGGTGAGAGATGGATGCAAGAGGGGTAGTGGATGCAGAAGTAAAAGGTGGAGAGGGAATGGGTTCTGCTGCTTTGATGGTACTGACGGGCTCTGAGGGCACTTCCTTTGTAGCAAGGGTGGACCCTGATTCGGCTCCCTTTTCTGCTTGCTTGGGCAGAGCCTAAGCCTCAGCTTTCTTTTTCTTCTTAGTCTCCATCAAGCTCCTGCTGATTCCCCATTGCCTCTTGGCAAAGGTAGTAGGGGAAAGGGTTGTGGTCTGCTCATTCCTTCCTATCTTGTATCCTCCCTTGATCAGCAGCAAGGTAATGATTCTTGCATAGGGTAGAGTGTGAGGCTTCTTGTTTGATCCTAACTTTGCCACTACGTCCTTCATTGCCTCAAAAATTAACCATGCTGCATGAAAGCCATGGCCCATGTGGTAGGAGTAGACAGCATCCGCAATGGGGGTTCTCCTCTCCTGCTAATGTCTTGAGCAATATATGTTCTTTCGCAGGACTTGGTCGATGAACAGCAGTTTAGGTTCTAGTTCTCTCCTTCTGATTGAGTCCTCGGTGGCTTTTAACCCTCTAGTTAGGGCCCGTGCAATTGTATCAATCGATGCAGTCAGAGGGGGGCCATATCCATAGTTAGGATTGAATGCTACTGGGATGCCCAACACTTCAGCGATCATCTTAGGGCCCACTAACATATCAAAGTCGTCAATCATTATCAGCAAGTACCCTTGTCCATCATTGTCCCTCTTGACCTTGATGTGCTGATAAAACTGCTGCACTAGCCTGGGGTAGGCAGGTGCTGGAATTCCTCTCATCAATGGCATCAGACCTGCTTTTCTCAGAAATTGTATTGCAGGGGCAGAGAGTGGTTCTTTTTCAAAAAATGGTACATCAAAGGTTGTTTCAGGCTCCATTGGAATTGACTCCATGAGCTCAGAAGGAGTAGAGAACTTTGTGGTTGGTACCGCCGCCTCCTCAACCACTTCCTTTCCTTTTTAGGGGGACTTTGAAGTCTTGGCCTTTTTTGGGGTGGTCTCTGCAGGGTCCTTGCTCTTCCCTTTTCTCTTCTGTACAGATTTTGGAGCCATATCTAACTCTTTCCTAAAGTATGAGAAACGAGGGCTGAAATCTAGGGTTTGGTTTGATTTGACGCACAGGGCACCTCAAGATATCTGAGCAGAGGGCAATGGGTGGTGGTGATGTCAGGAACAACTCTGTAGAATTGTGAGGTGAATGATGAGCTGTAGGAGTTATGCTAGAGGGGGAGAGGGGAGAGCTCCAGAAGCTAGGGTTTCGCAGAGGGAAGAAGGATGAAAATAATGAAGAAGGGACAAAGCACGGGGTTGAAATACTTATCGCGAAGCTCGGTGCGCTTTGAAACATCTAGTCACGGGCTTAGAAATGAACCTAGCGAAGGTGTGGATTAAATCTGGATTGCACGACAATCTCGCAAGTTATCCTTGGAGCGCGCGACAGAGTGAGATTAATTTATGTGAATCGTGCGAGTAGCTCCTAGGTTTCTTTTGGATTGTGCAAAAAGCTCAAAGGTTCATTTTTAAATCTCGCAAAATACCTAGAATCTCGCAATAGGAAATGAAGTATTTATGTTGAATTGCGTGAGAGTCTCCCAGTTTACCTTGTGAACCTCGCGACAGCCTGATAATCTCATGAGAACTACTGAATAGTGCGATGTGGACCGCGCGAGAGGTTGTCAGGCACACATGAAACTCGCGATAGGCATTGAATGTTTCTATGCAAACTGTGCGACATGCTCCCAGGCTTCCTTTTGAACCTTGCGATAGCTTTTGAATCTCGCGATAGTCTCCCAGACTTTTATTTTGGACCTAGCGACAGTAAGGAATAAAATAGAGAGCATGTGCTCTCTGTTCTGCCCCTTTTTACATGTTTGCTGTGGTTGAATCTTGGGCATTACCCTCTCCTACAACTGTCTTTAGACACATGTAAACTCAATCATACACTTAAGGACAACAATAATGACCTCCCACCTTAGGTATTCAACCGAAGCTATCAATTCAAAAGCAGTAAGAATCAAGGCAAGCATCAAAAGTTCAAAACAGATAGGGCAAAATTCAGATAAGGCCACTAGCAAATCCTAGAGAACAGAAACTAAAGACAGCAAGATAAATCAACCAAAAATGAAGTACATATGATACAGTAATGACACACCCGTGGAATCAGTTTGAAGAAGGGTCCCTTTGACAGTGAATGGTGTCAAAAAGGTCAGCAGGTTTTTCAAAACAAGGCTTAAGCCTCTGACCATTCACCTTCAAGAGTCTCCTGGACTTAGGATCCTTGATTTCCACAGCACCAGATGGGGAAACATGCATGACAATGTAAGGACCTTCCCATCTGGATTTCAATTTGCCTGGAAAAAATTTAAGTTTGGAGTTAAACAACCAAACCTTATCACCAGCAATGAAACTCTTTCTCAATAGCCTCAAAGAAAGCTTTGGACCTTTCCTTGTAGATCCTGGCATTGGCATATGCATCCATCCTTAGTTCTTCCAATTCGACAATTTGCAAAGAACTCTCGTGATGACCAAAGAAGTTAGATCTAGATTTAAATGTTTGATGGCCCAATAGGCCCTTTGTTCTAACTCCACTGGGAGATGACAGGCCTTGCCATAGATCAGTCTGAAAGGGGACATACCGATGGGGGTCTTATAGGCAGTCCTATAAGCCCACAGTGTATCATTAAGATTGTCAGCCCAATCCTTCCTATCAGTCCTCACAGTCTTCTCAAGGATATGCTTGATCTCCCTATTTGAAATTTCAACTTGCCCACTGGTTTGTGGGTGGTAGGGAGTAGCAATCCTATGAGTGACAGAATATTTCTTAAGCAAGCTCTCGAAATTTCTGTTGTAGAAATGGCTCCCCCCATCACTGATAATGGCTCTAGGGGTACCAAATCTGGAGAAGATATTCTACTTTATGAACTTGAGGACCACCTGATTATCATTAGTTCTTATGGAAATGGCTTCTACCCATTTGGAAACATAGTCCACTGCCACTAAGATAAAATGAAAACCATTTGAAGGAGGAAAGGGGCCCATAAAATCAATACCCCACACATCAAACAGTTCTACAACAAGGATGGGCTGTAAAGGCATTGAATTTTGTTTAGACAACCCTCCTAGTTTCTGACATCTTTCATAGGTCTTGCAGTGTGTATTGGCATCTCTGCAAAGAGAAGGCCAATAGAACCCATACTGCAGCACTTTGTCAGCTATTTTTCTCCCACTAAAGTGACCCCCACAGGCATTTTCATGGTACATGGCCAGAATACTGGGGACATCACTTTTGAGGACACATTTTCGAATGATTTGGTATGCGCAATACTTGTACAAGCAAGGTTCTTCCCAGAAAAAGAATTTGACCTGTGAGAAAAATAGGTCTTTATTCATTTTTGTCCAATGGGAAGGGGTCTTGCCTATAACTAGATAATTGACAATATGTGCATACCAGGGAATTAAAGAGTGGATGGCAAACAGTTGCTCGGGAAGACATCATTTGTAGCAAGGTCATTATCACCTTTTTCCAATATAATTCTAGACAAGTGGTCAGCCACCAGATTTTCTACCCCCTTCTTGTCCTTGATTTCAATGTCAAACTCCTGCAATAGGAGTATCCATCTAATCAATCTGGGCTTTACATCCTTCTTGGATAGTAGGTACTTTAATGCTGAGTGGTTAGTGACGATGATAGTTTTAGACCCAAGTAGGTAAGGTCTAAACTTGTCCACAGTAAAAACCACTGCCAGAAGCTCTTTCTCAGTGGTTGTGTAGTTCAGCTGAGCTTCAGCAAGTGATTTGCTGAGATAAGCAATGACCACAGGCAGCTTATCTTTTCTCTGGCCCAAGACAACACCTATTGCCAAGTCAGATGCATCACACATCAACTCAAAGGGCAGGGTATAGTCAAGTGTTTGGAGTACAGGGGCAGAGGTGAGGCAAATTTTTAAAGTTTCAAAAGCCTTTCATTCAAAGTCAAGGCACATCCTAGTAGAGCAGGTGGCACAATGGTTTAGCAATTTTGCTGAAGTCCTTGATAAACCTCCTGTAGAATCCAGCATGCCCAAGGAAGGATCTGATTTATTTGACTGTTCTTGGAGGTGGAAAATTTGCAATGAGGTCAACTTTGGCCTTGTCTACCTAAATTCCATCTTTAGAGACCACATGGCTCAACACAATTCCTTGTGTTACCATGAAGTGGCACTTTTCCCAACTTAAGACCAAATTGGTCTCTTCACATCTTTGTAAGACTTGATGGAGGTGTTGTAGACATTGGTCAAAGCTATCCCCATAAACTGAGAAATCATCCATGAAAATTTCCAAGAATTTATCAATCATATCAGAAAAGATGGCATACATACACCTCTGAAAGGTGGCTGGGTCATTACACAGTCCAAAAGGCATCCGTGTGTAAGCAAATGTGCCGAAAGGACAAGTAAAAGTAGTTTTCTCTTGATCCAAAGGGAGCACAGGGATCTGGTTGTACCCTGAGTACCCATCAAGAAAACAGTAAAAAGCTTTCCCAGCCAACATATCCAAAATTTGATCAATAAAAGGGAGAGGGAAGTGGTCTTTTCTGGTCTTGGAGTTGAGTTTTCGATAATCGATGCAAACTCTCCAGCCAGTGGTCTCCCTGGCTGGTCTCAACTCTCCAGAGTCGATTGTGATCACTGTGATGCCAGAGTTCTTGGGTACCACCTGGATTGGTGCCACCCATTCAGAATCTGAGATGGGGTAAATTACCCCAGCATCCAGCAACTTAATGATTTCTTTTAGAACCACTTCTTGCATGTGAGGATTCAATTTCCTTTGTATTTCCCTTGAGGGTGGTGAGCCCTCCTCTAGATGAATCCTATGCATACAGATTGATGCATCAATCCCTCCCAGATCAGCAATGGTCCAGCCAATTGCTTTCTTGTGCTTCATCAGAACTGTTAGCAATTCCTCCTCTTGCTCACAGGTTAGAGAAGAGGAGATAATTACAGGAAGTTTCACTTCTTTCTCGAGGAAAGCATATTTTAATGTCTCTGGCAGCTTCTTGAGCTCCAGATCAGGGGCTTGTTGTATGGATGGTAGGATTGGTGTATTGTTGGTTGGAGGAAGGGGCAGCAATGTAGGTTTCCAATTGGAATGCTGCACTAAGCCCATAGAAGACCTCACTAGGGGCATGTCTTCTGGCATTAAAGCTAGGCTTCCTTCCTCCACCAAGTTCCAAACTTCAGTTAAATCAGTGACAATGTTGCTCGACTCCAGCAGAGTGGGCAGTTCTGCTTCAACAATTTCTTCTAGTACATCCACAGCAAAGCATTCCTCATTGTCCAGATGAGGGTACTTTACACTGTTGTACACATTAAGCTCAACTTTCATATGCCCGAAAGTGACCTCCATGATTCCAGACCTGCATTGAATGCATGCATTGGCAGTGGCCAAAAATGGTCTGCCCAAGATAACAGGTATCAGAGATGTACTTTTATTACAACCCATGTCCAAAACAAGGAAGTCTACAGGGTAGAAGAACTTATCTACCCCCACTAGGACATCCTCAACCACTCCCATTGATTTCCTCTCAGACCTATCAGCCATCAATAGAACAATGGGGGTGGGCTTCAGCTCCCCCAAACCTAACTGCTGATATACACTGTATGGCAGCAGGTTAACACTGGCTCCAAGGTCCAAAAGGGCCCTTCTAATCGTGTGGTCACCAATAATACAGGGAACAGTGGGTATCCCTGGGTCTTGCAACTTCTCAGGTATTGTCATAGTTAATACAGAATTAACTGTATCAGTTGCAAAGACTTTTTTGGATAAATGGCCTCTGGCCTTCCTTTTCTGAGTACAGAGGTCCTTCAGAAACTTTGCATAGGCTGGGACCTGTAGGATTGCATCAAGCAGGGGTAAATTTATTTTATCCTGCTTAAAGGTCTCCATCATTTCCTCGATCTATACCTGACCCTTATCAAAAGGGGCAGGGCCACTCAAAGCTTGAGGAAATGGCAGCTGAGGTATTGCTGGTTCCTCAGCTGCAAGCCTATGGCTGAACTTTTGTTTTTTTTCTTTTATCTAGTTTTATTTCCTGCTGAGGCTTAACTGCAACCTTTTTATTTTTCCCTTGTTGAAGTGTAGCAGGCAGTTCTTTACCCTGTGTTCTAACAAAGTCCTTGTCATTTTCACTTGATATTTCCTTAGGGTAGACCTCTCCTTGTTCTTTTCCCACCTGATTGTCTACCAGATTGCCAGACCTTAAGGCTGTGATGGCATTGGCCCCCTCAAAATTTGAGGAGCCTTCTCCGATGGAATACTGGCCCTTGGGGTTGGCTACTGGTTGGCTTGACAACTTGCCCTCCTCTCTCTTAGCCAGAGCATTGGCTATTTAGCCAAGCTGCTCTTTTATTTTCTTAATGCTTTGACTATGAGAAGTCACAGTCTGATTTAAGGGTCTAAGGCTTTGCAATTAGGCCAAAACTTGGTCCTCGAAAGAAGCACTTCGGGGCTGAGGTGGGGGAACTACCAATTGATTTTGTTGCTGGGGCTGCTGTTATTGGAAATTCGACCTTTGACCATGACCCTGGTTAAACTGCTGTTGTGGCCTTTGAGGTAAGGCCAACATCTGCTGTGGCTGCATATAATTGTCCTGCCTCTACCTCTAATTTGGGTGGTCTCTCCATTGATAACCAGCATTTTGGTACTGGTATCCATATGGTTGTTTATTGTAGCCACCAGATTGTTGTTGTCCAAAAGATTGGGTAGCAGCAGCTTATTCCATTACAAACTCAGGGTATTGCCCTGCAGATGGGCATTCTTCCACTGTATGTTGTGGAGATTGGCATATCAGACATGCCTCCATCACTTGTGCAGCCATTTAGGGCTGCACCACAGTCAAAAGTTTATCAAATCTTTCAGTAAGATTGGCCATCTGCATTCTCAGGTCATCCTTTCCTCTAACTTCATACATCTTTCCTTTATAAGTTTCAGCCACCCCCAGCTTAGGAGAAGGCTCTTGAACAGTTCTAGATGAGGACATCTTCTGGAAAGCATTTTCACTTATGACCTCGAATACGTCCCATGCCTCATTAGCTGTTTTATGCATGTATGTTCCACCACAAGAGGCATCTACCATGTCTCTGCTCTTCTCATCGATCCCATTGTAGAAGCTCTGGACAAGCTGCCAATCAGGGATCTTATGGTGAGGACATTGTTTGAGCATCTCCTTAAATCTATCCCAGCATTAGTTAAAATCTTCAGTTGGGGACTGAGCAAAAGAAAGTATGCCCTTCCTCAGTTGGCTGGTTTTGGTCTCTGGGAAAAATTTAGAAAAAAATCTTGTCTGGAGGTCTTTCCAAGTAGTGATACTGTTGTTTGGGAGAGTAGACAACCAGGTGCTGGTCCTGTCCTTTAGGGAGAAAGGAAAGAGCATTAGCCTAGTGGCTTCTGGTCCCAAACTAGCAATGGAAAATGTTGTGTACAGGGCCAAGAACTGGTCAATGTGCTTGTAAGGGTCTTCCTTGCAAAGCCCATGGAAAGAGGGAAGCATTTGGATGATGAAAGTTTTGATATCATAATTACCCTGAACATCTGGGAATTGAATGCTGAATGGAGAATTGTAATCATCCGGAGTATTCAATTCCTTCAATGTTCTAGGTTGCTCTTAACCCATAATTGTTGTCTCTATTTCAATAGGGGGCTCGACTGTGGTGTGTCTGTGCCTTCTCGGTCTTCTACCCCTTTCAATCTCAGGGTTAGCAGGCTCTAAAGTAGGATTGAGAGATCTCCTTCCTAACATGCACACACACACCGCCAGCAAGGGAAGCAGTTCGCAAGCACATTGCACAAAAGAAAATTACAACTATCCTAATCAACTACTTATGGAATCTTCAAAGGAGAAATAAAATGAGGTTTTGAAGGTTAGAGAAGTGCAAACAGAGGTAGCTAGACTCTCAATGTAGTTCTAGTCTCCTTCTCTGCTACGGTTTAGATCTGTAAGAAAAACTCTAAATGTAAATCAGCAGTATCAATTATTCACAAGTACAACTACCAAAGAATAAAGAATACAAAATTCTAGAGTCTACTATTAGATCAAGATCCCCCGGCAATGGCGCCAAAAACTTGTTGGGCTATTTTTAAGTGCTTGCTACTGACTTTATTGGGGGCAGTGATAAGAATGGGGTGAATGAAAATGAATGAAAGGTGGATTGAAAATGACAGAGCAGCAAGCCTAAAATATGTACAGTCCTGCAAGATCTGACTGTTGTTGATAAGTAAGAGTTTGTCCCACAGGGAAGGTTGATCTAAAGCTCCAAGGGAGCCATCAGTACTAGGCTCTCCAGATCTGACTACAGATCTGGCAGTCCTAAATGGGAGGTGATTTAAGGTCACTTATTTCTACATTCTCTGGTAATCTAATGATTTAACTACAGAAAGGGTTGAGAAGAAGGATGGAGTATGAGAAAATAAATATAAAAGGGTGAGAAGTAGGTTATTAGGTTTAGATCTGATGGGTTTAATGACTCAAATTCAGATCTGCTGCTATAGAAGTCCTGTCCAATGGCTACATTGTCACCACAGAGGAGAAAGAATCCAATTCATCTCTGTGCCATGATCCAATCCCTTTATGGCTATAACCTGTCCACTTAAATGGTCACAGACTATTCAATTGGGGAGCCACAGTCCAGAGATGGGTTAGAACAAGTCTATCATTGTAAGCACTACTTCATCCAAGCTACAAGCATAAGAGTCCATAGGGAACCTCAACCTCTAAAGTGCTATGTGTGGGGCTAGGCTTGTATGGGAGCATGTTAGCCCAGACACATAGAACCAGCAAGAGTTTGAGTACAGTCTTAGGTCTAGCTGTCCACTGCTGTAGAAAGACTGTAGTGATCCAGTCACAAGCCTACAATCTCTAGAACCAAACCAGATCTGCCATCTGATGGCGGGTCTATACAAATACAGTGGAGTTTGGCTCTGCACAATCTCTCATAGGGCTACAAGCACAAGTGTAGAGAAGAAGAATCTATTTTGGATCTGTGGATTGGCCTCACCCTAAGGTTATAACATGTCCACTTAAATGGTCACAGACTATCCCAGAGGCTATCCTCCTCACAGAGGGCCAAAACAGAACAAGAACACTGCTATCACCACCATGTTCGCAAGGCTACAAGCACAAGCTCCAATGGGGATTTCAGATCTAGTGGATCCTGTGGTGGGGCTAGGCTTGTATGGGAGCATGTTAGCCCAGACACACAGGTCACTTGGATCTAAATAGGTCTCTAAAAATAGTCCTCTGTTGCTCATAATGCAACCTATCAATGGAGGATCTCAAGGCAGCAGCCTTATACAGAATAACTCAATCTCAAACTTCAATCCCATACATGTAAAACACCCAATCCTGAAATTCCATTAATTCTAAACCAAATAAGCATACAGAGGCATAGCCAGCAAGTCCTGGGCTATGGAGAGAAGAAAATGTAAAAAGAAATCTACCTAAACCTTACTAGAGATCTACAACTACTGCAAGAAGAAGATAGACAAAATTCTATTCTAAGAGAGGCTCCTAAACTTAAACCAGGCTTAGGTTTATATAGCAGTCAGTTTGGTAGCGTATTAGGGTTAGGAAACCCTAATTTTAATGATGCCATGTGGCCTAATTCTGTTCCTTGTATGCCTCGGGGTGCGTGTAAAGAAATTGGAGCATTGGAGTGCGTGCCCTAATTGCTAGAATTTCCCAAAATGTCCTCTCTAGTGAGGAGAGTTAGAGTTGAGCCTCGCCGGTAGCTTGGTTTCCAAGGCATCACGCGTAGCACGGTCTTCGCGAGATTGGATTAACTTGAAATTCTAGCCGTCGCGGGGTTGTCTTAGTTTGCAGCTTAAGCAGTCGCGCGATAGAGCATTGAATCCTCGCTAGATTGCTCTGGTCTTCGCGGAATTGCACTTTCCTTCTAAATGGCATTGGAATCGCGCGAGCAGTTTGATCCTCAATGGATCTTCGTGAGGATCCTCGCGAGGGCGTGATGTACATTGGTCTCTGAACTGTGCGAGATGTTTTTCTGTAGTTTTCCATCTCGCGGCCACCGCACGATAGCTGCGTGCAGAAATACCTGGAGCTCTCTCTCTCTGCAGCTATTTTGAGTGAACTACACAAGGTTTTGAGTGCTACTTTCTTGAGCTGTGCGAGTCATGATTCTGAAGCACTTCTGTCATTAAACAGCGTGAGAACAACACGGACACTTGGTATAAAGTCTTGGGAAACTCGTGAGGACTGCGCGAGGCTTACTTTCTAAATCCTTTGAACCTTGCGGCAACTGCGCGAGGCTCATTTCTTGCTCTGTTGCTGCTGTGCTTTGCCTTCATGCAGTCAAAGTTCTCGTCTGGATCCAGCTTCCCTTCTTTTGAGAGACTTCTGGGGCAAAAGTGGGTTCCTTAGCAGGATTAAGGCCTTATTGCAGTTGTTATTCATTACCTACAGAACAGGCTTAAAAAACTTTTATTAAATGATTAAGGGTCCAACAGAGATTAAGTTAAGGGGTGAAAAGTAGTACTTCTTAGGTCTTAATAGGTACACTTGATTGGTGAAGTCTCTTCCAGTCCTGAAGAAACTAAAGTTGTCAATGCCTCGAGGAATGGGAAATAGGTGGCAAACCAAGACATTGTTGATGTGAAGAGGTTGTGCATTGGGCGAGAAGCTAAATAAATAGGGGTTATTGCCCCAGAAAAAAAACAATAAATAAATAAATAATGATTTTCCTAAATTAATTATATAAAAAAAGGAAAAAGAAAAAAGGAAAGAAAAAACTATAATATAAAAAAAAAATTTACCTTGTTGAGCCCCATTTCCTCTGACTTTGTTAGAGGAAATGAGGACTGTTTTACAGTTGCAATCATTGATGAGAAAGATTGGACTGAGATGTGTGCTGAAATTATGAAGTTTGGACTGCGGAGGCACCCACCCATGTGTTCCCTCAGCCTTATTTTGATTGCCCACCTGAAATGGAGAGCTAGAGCTGCTCCCTGCACTTCTCATGGAACAACAACTGCTGAGCTGGAGGATCTCAGGTTTGATGCAAATGTAAAGGTATGACCTTTCATTTTTTATGTTGTAATTTTTTCCAACTCAGCTGAGCTCCAAATGGGCTGCCAAATTTTTTATCATTCATGAACCCCCATCCGGACTGATTTGTATATATTGTGTCTGACCTGATTTTGTATAAATCCTGCTTTCTATTGTGTGCTATTAATGATGAAAATTCTTTGCTATCAATTTAGATTCATACTCAGATAATGTTTAGAAAACTGTTGAGGATTTTTTCTGCTTTAGGTGCTTAGTTTCGTTAATGTTTTGTATACACCTGCTATTTTTAGTATAATTTATGCAATATATAGTTGTTGTTTTTAGTATTTAGTGTAGTTGCTTTCTTTTCCTATTAGTCATCTTGTGCATATTTTCTTTTTCTCCTTCTTAGTTTAATTTTTTGCATCTTTTTGCTTAGTTTTCTCTTTGTTTGCTGCTGTAGTTTAGTTGTTTTTCTTTTACCAACCCAGCTATCCCTATACATGTTTCATGAAACAGTAAGGACATTGTTTAACTTAGGTTTGGGGTATGGAAGGGTAGGTAGGCCAAGAAAATAGTTAACTTTGGTGCAGAAAATGATGGTTTAATTGAGATAAATAAAGTCAATTCTCACCTAATCACGTAGAGAGGAAATTAAAAAAGTTTTGCAGACATTTTAAACTAAAAATCTTTGAAAAAAAAGCACCACCATGAAGCTAACATCAAGAATTGGTACTTAGTGAACTAGAGAGGAGAGAAAAAGGTAGAAATACACCCCATGGGTTAATTTGAAGACCATACCCAGTGAGATTTGGGCCCATCAAATTTCTTTTGAAGAGTGTTTTTGGCATTTTTTCTGCTCTAAGGTTTGATTGACTCAACACTTTTCACTAGAAGTAAGGCACCTCCAAATTGAAACTGATTGACAATACTCATGACACTAAAGAGATGATCTAAGGCCTTCATTTGGACAGTTTGAGCTTAAAATTCCTACCCATTAAACTGCCCTTTTGTATATACACTTTTAGCCTTAAAAAATTCATTTTTCCTCAACAAACACTATAGTACTTGAACCCAAACCTCATGACCTGATTCAACCTTACCCTCTCTCTGAGATTTCAGAAGGTAAATGAAAAGATATTGAAGATAGCTGAGAGGAGTTCAACATTTGGAGGAAGGATAAGAAAAGCAACCTATAAACAACAGTGTATCAGTGGTATATGTGCGGAAATTCATCACAAAAAAATAAAATAATAATAATAATAAATAAAAGAGAAATCAAGAGAAACATTTCATCTGAAAATTGAGAAGAAGAGAAGAAGCTGGCCACTTTGAATCTGAAAAATATCAAGGAAGATGAAGTTGTGCTGAAATGAAGATAGGTGAAGTCATGAATCACCACCTTACCTTTCTGATTTCTCAAAATTTTGAATCCATTTTACCCCTCTGATTCTTTATAAACCTCACCCATAAGCCACATTACAACCCATAGAAAAGACCTTGTTGATCCAAAGTGAAATGAGTTGTCATGTAGAGATAAGTAGTTGTCCAATCTATAATGAAAGTACTTAAGGAGGTCAAAATTTAGATGCAAGGCCCACCCTCATGCTTGCAGGTCCATTTGGGGTCTGTGACTGATCTTGAGTTGATGAAAATGTGAACACCCTTGGATTTTCATTATTGAGAGATAGCCCCGGTAAGGATTGGGTTTAAATTTTAATCTCATTGGGGTTGTACCCACACCTGATTTTTGAATTGATAGTGAACTTAGTGTTGATTTGTGCACATGGTATTTTTTATGTGAATTGAATGGTGGTGATGCTTACACATACTGATTTGAGTTTTAATTTGTTACATTACTACTGTAATTTCCTGTGATTTTTAAAGAATAGGTGTGGAATGATACTTTATTCACTAAAATCTGTTTTGTCATTAACTGCACTATACTTAACAGTTTTAATGGTGAAGTTTGTGGGTATCTTCACTAAAAACCCTCAGGAGACTTCACTCCTCCACTAGGGATCACCTAGGGGTTTAAAAGGCTTGATGCATAAGCTAAATGCATCCGTGCTCCCTATGAAAGTGACATTTACTATTTTATAACAGTTTTAATTTTTCCTGTGCTCGAGGACTAGCAAATATTAGGTTTGGGGGTGTGTTAATCTCTGAAAAGTACCACTTTTCACCCTTAACCTAGCCTTTAATAGACCTCTGAGATAGTTAATAATGGTTTTTAATTATGTTTTTGTAGATAGCAGGAAAATTATAATCTAATGTTACAATCCTTCATTCTCAAGCCAAGAAGAAAGGATTTTAAACAAAACTATGGAGCTAATGGATATTTAGAGGATGCACCATGGTGGTTCACACTATTGGGACAATTTTGGCTTATTTTGGGACCTTTGGAGGCCTGCTAAGAGAGAGAGGTGCAACCCAAAGTTAATGGAGTGCTGCTGCAGTGGAGCTAATCTCCAATCTGTGTTGCTCCTACAAGCGGCCATTCAAGCATTTTATGGATGCATCTAGCTCTCAAACAGTGTGCAATAGTGAAACCAGCCATATGAGCTGTAGTTGAACTGCTAAGCAACAAATCTGCAGCTTCAAAGCCATGCACTAGTTTCAAATGCTGAAGAACTATGCTCAAGAATGGCATATCTGAGCCCCACAGGATGACAGTTGAGATTGAGCCCCTACAAAGTGTAGGCCTAGAGTTGCAAGCTGCCAAGATGTGGCAGGCCCCAAAGAACCTCACGAGCTGTGTATGCTGCTGGAAATGAACTTGTTGCATGATTCGGTGTAATGCCATGAACCTATCGCGCACCAAGAGCCCAGCAGCAATGAACCAGGTGAGCACATAATATGCTGAATTACAGATCTCACGTGGCTCAAATGAACTTCGCGAGCTGGGAAATAGAAGCATTTAAACTACTCGCGCAGCTCTCGCGAGGTTCAAACATTCCATGCATTATCTTCTTGCCCAGATACTGATTCAGGAAACCAGCTCGCGTAGTTCTCGCACACTTCAAAGTCTCTGCAACTCATCTGCATGAGCTATAATTCAGCCTAGCGAGATCCTCGCGAGACTTAAAGACTGCATCCAATTGATCTTAGTGAGCAGATTAAAAGCTGCACACATTTCACCCTCACGAGCTTTAAAAGGCCACATTTGAACCTCGCGAGATCTTAGCGAGATGCAACTTCTGAAGAATTATCCTCGTGAGGCACGAGTTCCAGCAGCTACACTTTAGCATCCAAGGACTTTTTAGGTATTTCAAACCTTCTAGGGCAAACACCCCAAGGTGTTGAGCTATTTCTCACTTCCCAAGGCATCCAAGGGCTGTAAATAGTCCACGAAACCAACTCCACAGTTCTCAGTTCTGATTGGCTACCGCACACAACAGCAGCATGGATTGTATATATATAGAACTATTTTTGTTTGGTAAAAACATCCAGAATAGTTGGATCAAAAGTCCAGTTTAGAATTAGGGTTACTGTTTAGTTTCCCTTTTCCATTTTCTTTTTCTTCTTGCCATAGCACAACAACAATGCTGGGCTAAGTCCTTTATACCAGCTATAGGTTTTATTTCAGTTTTGTAATTGGTTTTGTATAAGCATTGAGAGTAGTTTGGGGATTTGCACAGACTGCTGCCTTGAGGGCAACCATCGTAAGTTCCTTTTATTCAATGAAATGCTGGTTTTAAAGCTCTATTAACTCTGTGTTTTGCCTGTGATTTTCACATTTAGTTACATAGACTTAATGCTCCCATGGTTGCTTTGGCCTGTAGCCTAGCAACCATGGTGGCAGCAGTAGTATTATTATTCTATTTTCAACCTCAGTGATCTGGATAACCTCTGGGATAGCTTGTGGCCATTCAAGTGGACAGGGTATAGTCCTAGGGCTGGTCTAGATCGCAGGGCTGAGATGGATTCTTTTTCTCTGCACTTGAGCTTTGTAGCTAAGTGAGAGAATGTTGCAGAGCTAAACTCTCCCCTATTTTGCATTATCTTCATCAATGTTTAGATATAAGATTTTTGCAAAGATTGTAGACTTGAGAGCTTGGTCATTGCAGGCCTCTTTGTGGCAATGACCTGCTAATTCTAAAGCCCCAAACAATCTGTAATTTATAGTGGGTTCCACTAGGTTTTCAAGGACTGTTTGTTCCTATGGTTGCCTGAGCTTGTAGCCTTGCAAGCATAGTGTTTGCAATGGTGTTCATGTTCTAACTTTAGCACCTGTAACTGGATCACCTCCCTAGGATAAACTATGACCATTTAAGTGGACAGATTGTAGCCTTAAGAGCAGTCCAAACCATAGGGGTTAGTTGGATTCTTCTACCTTGCACTTGCGCCTGTAGCAAAGTGAAGGAATGCTGCAGATTCATTTCTAACATTGAGTTGTAGTGCTGATTTATCCATAGCTGTCTATTTCTCCGTATTTTTCCTTTGTTTTCTCACTCCATCATCATTCTTCTATCCCTTTCTTTAGCTATAGTTTTATTCTTGTTTGTTTTAGTGTTAGGTTAGCTTTGTGACACCTAAACACTTTCTCTTTACCTTGCTTTCTAGTGTAGGTTTTGAGTTATCAAACCTGTAGGCAGATCCGGAGTTTACTATACAACTCTTAAGGTTTCAAATCATCACTCTCCGTGGGATAAACTCTTAGTTCGTAAAACTTTCTACAACAGACCCTAGATCTTGCAGGTCTGTGTGTATACTTTAGATTGCTGTTTTCAATCCCCTTCATCTCACTCTGTTTTGTTTAGATTTATTTTCACCACCACTGTGTTTTCTAATAAAATAAGCAGCAAGCATCTAAAATATTCTCAACAATTGCCACCTGTATGTTCAAAGTTACAAACAATATAAAGAACATGTCGCGCTTATCAAAGCCTCATAAGTACGCTAAATCCCATGGTCTCACCGTAGCCATTCTCAATGTGGGCCTTCGACATAATTGGGCCTTTCACAAACACAATTGGGAATACTCATAAACACGCCTTGATCCTCACTGCAACCGAGTATTACACTAACTGGGCAGAAGTCGAGTCATGTCAATATCACTGCTTCCACACGTGTGAGGTTTATTATTTGGAATAGCATGACAAGGTTTGTAGTTCCCAGAATGTTCGCCATCGACAATGGACCATAAGTCAATACCAAGAAGATGAAGGGACTGTGCAAGAAATACGGCATTGACCTACAACACTGGTCACCCTTTTATCCTCAAGGGAACGGGCAAGTAAAAGCTACAAATCAGACTCTAACTCGAATACTAAAATGAATAAAGGAGACGAGTAATGGAGCCGACTGGCCTGATCGATTACCAGAAGCACTCTAGGCCTACAGGACTTCCATTCGCACAACTGGCGAAACTCCTCTCCTCGTATAAGGGATGGAAGCAGTTTTACCTTATGAAATACAACTACCATCTCTACGTGTCCAACTCAATGATCAGCTATCCATAGATGAAAGGAGAGTTGCTATGCACACTGATTAGTCATAGAGTATACCATTTTATCACCCTTAACTTAGTGATGCTAGGACTTAGTTTGCTACTAATAAGATGCTGATGTGCAGATATAAAAGAAAAATAGTAAAAGAGAGCCAAAGTGTTAATATTCATCAAAATAAACTCAAAAAGTAGTAAAAAGATGATTGAGCATAAGAAGACGATTCGCTACCTATTGAAAGTTGAGAAATCGTATTTTATGATTTAGCGCTAATACTTAAGCCAAAGAAGAGAAGAATGAGAAATCATAATTTACAATTCTTCAAAAGACGATTCTTCAGAAAGCGACAAAAGAGTAAAAAATGATACAGAAGAAAAATATAGTTCGTCTACTGAGGAAGCTATAATAGATAGAAAATCATGATTTACGATTTTCTAAGAAAAGAAGAAAAAGGATAATCGTGGATTACGATTATAGAAGCTTTCCTGCTACTTCTACTACTGCTGATCACGTGAGTGAAGACTATCACCGCCAAGAACAGAATTAGAAGAACTCTTTAATTAGAAGTTTGGCTAATCATGGATCTGAGAAGATTGATGAAGATAGACTCCTAAGATCTTTACTGCTGTTATCAGGGAAAGAAATCTGGAACACATCAACTGTTGAAAGCAAGGAAGAATAGAATTAGAGTTATATTAGAAATCTTTTATCTTAGTAGTTTCTTTTATTAGAATTAGAACTCTTTAAACCGACTCCTTATGATCTATAAATAAAAGAGCCCGATATAGGAATAAACCATCGAAGAATTTCACAGCATCAATTGACAAATGAAGTCTTTGTTTTCTCCCGATCAAAGTAGTTTAGGATTTATAAACTAACATCGTCCATAGTTTTTTGAGGTCTTGGCTGACAACCAACACTGAGGAAGCTGAAAGATCAACCCTTTAGATGGCTCTACTTTTGCTTTCTAGTTTAGATTTTATTTTATTTTTTAGTTTAGATTTTATATGCTTTGTAAACATCTTCAAATTTTGATTTGAATTGACGACTCAGGTTAAAGTTTGTAGATTAGTGTAACAGTTTTATTTTTTCATCTTTAATTTTCTCGAATTTGATTGATGCCTAGATTTTAGGAGATTGTTGATTAGATTAAATCTGTCTTGAAGAATTTTAGTTTTTGATTGACGACCAAATTCTGGAAGGCTACAATACGGTATAATGGTATTTTAAATTTGTAAACATCCGATAGCTTAAGGTTGAGATTGACGACCTCAATCTAAAGAAGGAGGATTAAGATTTATTTTTATGCAATTAGATTAAGAAACCTATTCTTTTATTCATATTTCCCCAGTAGTTTAGGACTTAAAAGATAAAGATAGTATAAAGATCTATAAAGAGATAATCACTTCTTTGTGGGATCAACCCTATCGCTACGCTATAATTTCCATTGTGCGCTTGCAATAGGTTAAGGCTTGCTTTTAATTTAAATATATTCATACTATAAGCCGGTCATATTTTTGGCGTCGCTACCGGAGAAGCGCTTTATCTTTTATTTTTGTTTATATTCCCATTTAGAAAATAAATATTTATCTTTCTCTTTTTATACTTCTTTATATTTTTAACTTTCTTTGAATCACTTCTTAATCTTTTGCAGGTTTATTTTGAGCGATGACTCAGAGTCTCAACTTCCCCTAATCAGTGAACCTCGAAGCTTAGAATTGTTCTCTCTCCCTGCTTTCTAGAATAAAAAAATAGATAAAATTAAAAATATTAAAAATAGTGTTTTCTTTTCTTCATCACACCCGATCTCAAAGTTTAGATTTCTTCGAGTGTGATCCAGAAATTGAAAGGACTCTCCGACGTAATTTGGCAGCAAGCCGAATTTCTACAAGAGAATCGTCAATAATGGTTGACGATTTGTCCATCCAGGAATATTTTAGTCCTATAGCATTAGCCGAGCCCTCTTGTATAATTCCACCAGAGGTGCCTGCGGGTCAAAATTACGAAATCAAGCTCCATACACTTTAATCTGTACCGACCTTTCATGGGCTTGATCAAGAAGATCCCTACCAGCATCTAAGGGACTTCATTGAACTTTTCACAATATTGCAAACATCGAATGCCAATAAAAAGGCCATAAAACTATGTCTGTTTCCTTTCTCTCTCAAGGACAGGGCGAAGGCATGGTTAATTTCATTACCTGCCAAACTTATTACCACCTGGGTGGAATTGTAGTTCAAGTTCTTGGGTGAGTACTTCCAAATTGGTAAAACTAATCAAATTCGTCAGGCAATTCATGACTTCAGGCAAAAGCTAAGAGAATTGTTTCACGAGATTTAGGAACATATGAAGGATTTGTTACGGAGGTGTCCTCATCACGAGGTACCAAATTGGTCGATAGCGCAAAGTTTCTATCAAGGATTGACTGAGACTAACTAGTCTACAGTCAATGTCGTACGTGGAGGAGCCTTTATGGCTCAGAACAGCCAATAGTCTTGGAATTTATTTGAAAAATTGGCCAAAAATTCAAAATAGAAACAGGCACTGCTTAGATCTGATCCTGATGTTACTTGCCACACCCCACTCGCGAGGGATGGACTTTACGATATCCCCAAAGATAAAGCAAAGAAGGAGGACATGAGTGCAAAAATTTTAGCTCTGGAATAACATATTGTGACATTAATGACAGTTAAATCTAGCACTCCAAATAGTTCTATAGCAAGCTACTCTAATAGTCAGACTCATAATTTTACTAAAAACTCAGCTGCGCCACCATACCAGGAAGTAATGGAAAATGAACAAGTAATGACTTTTCAGAGGGGAGATTATAGGAACACTTATAACCCATCATGGAGGAACCATTCGAGATTTAATTATGGTTCCACGGGAGGAGCGCAGCTAGCACCCAGACTCAAATTTTCCAACAAAAACCTTAATTATCGGTCGTGCAGCCCCAATATAGACCACAGAGCAATGCACCTGATGCCACGATTATTCAGATCCTTTGAGATTTACAGCAACAGTCGCATCAGCATTCAAAGAACTAACACCAACTTGCTCAGTTCTCCCAAGTACTCAATTCACACACGCAGTCCATAACGAAGTTAGAAAGCCAGATAAGCCAGCTAGCTTCTCAAGTGGCAAGGAGAGAAAGTGGTCAATTGCCTACGCAACCAGTAAATAATTCTAGACGACAAGTATTCCTAAGGAAGACTTCGCCTTCCCAAAATTAGAAAAATAAAAACCTCTTGGATTGTCGAGCTATCGACTCATCCATAGCACCAATCGTAAATTATGAAAACTTTTTTTTTTATTTTTAATAGTTAGTATAGGTATTATAATACGACCCATTTCGTTGGAAAGTGATAGGTCGTAATTCATATCTACTATATATTACAATGGACAATCGTATGGATTTATGATTGATCATAGTTATGTTTATCAGAAGCGCAATGATTGTTATTCTTACCTACTTAAGGCTAGAATCCACTTACGATTCTAGGTTAAAACTCAGGTGATGACCAGCTCAGCAAGTCATCACTGAAAGCAGAACCTACATATTTGTAAAAAGGATATGTCGGTCCCATTTTCAAAAACCTTCTAGTTTTCTCCTCCTACCTTCCCTCTCTTTTTCAAATCGTCTGCAGTCTTAACCGCTCTCCCACCCAACCTAACCATTTATTTTCTTAAAAACCCCTTATTTCCTCTGTTTTATTCTGAAGAACCCTACATGCATTTCATTCTACAATTATAAATTAGGGTTTCAATCATCAAGAAGGTAAGGTGACGATTTTAATTGTCGACTGGAAGGGTTTATGCAATAAATTTTTATTCAATACATGGAATTTAAGTTTAATTAATGGTAATGGTATTAATTTTTCTAGAAAAGAGAACTGAAGCATGGTGAACAAAACAAGCAAACGACGAAGGGAAGAAGAAGGAGAAGAAGATTAAGGTAATAATTCTAATAACATCTCAATCATCCACCGTATCGCACGGTCTACTGTCCTTAAGGCCAAATCAAAAGTAGCAGACCCACCCAAGAAGAAGATCAAATCTTCAGGGGTAGTTATCAGAGAAAATTCTAAAGACACAAATGAGACAGATTCTATGTCTGTCCCAAAAAAGCGGTTGAAAGTAGATAAAGAGAAAAAGCCAACATCCTCTACTACACTAATAGATAAAGTCCCTACTTAAATGAAATATCATATTATGGGTGCTGAAATTGTAGTGGATGCTGAATCTTTAGAAAATTTGAAAATGGGTGGAGAAGCCATTAAATATTTTAAGGATGTTAGGTTGGCCTATTTCTTAGAGTCAGGAGTCACATCAGTCTATCCTAGATTGGTGAGGTTGTTTTATAAAAGTATGATCAAAAGTAGTCAGGGACCATCCCCAACCCTCTCCACCAATATTGATGGACTTCTGATCAAAATTTTAAAGGAAATGGTCGCCAGGGTTATGCATACACCTCTAGAGATACCACAATTATCCCAAGATAACCCAAAGGCCAATATTTGAGGATGTCATCAAATACCCTCCCCAACTTTACCCAAATGGCAACAAAATTATTAGGAAATGCTCTATGGGACAGGTCCTTTTTCCTTAGAAAGGATCTAGAAGCAAGGAGTTTATCACTTCACTTTTTTGATGTGCTTATCCATAAGACTATTCACCCCACAAGATATGGAACACAGAGAAGAACATTGTTTGTCAAGGCATTATACCTAATGGCAAATCGCTATTGGTTTAATGTGCCTTCTTATCTTTTTGAAGTAATCACTACCGTGAGGGAGAAGCTAAGTCACGAAAAATACCAGACAAAAAAATTGACCCTGCCATTTGGAGGACTTATAACGAATCTGCTAATGAATGTGGGGTATAGTATAAACCCCAAGGAAAAAGCTTTACTAAGACCAGAGGAAGGCTTGACAATCACAGCCTACAGGAGAACTTTGGGTGCTGACAATAAAAAGAAAATTCCACTTAGACCTCGCACCAAAAGTACCTCCTCTACACCACAAGTTCCACATATTCATGTGGACCGAGAAGAAACTACCATAGAGCAGCCATCAGAAATCGTAGCCCCAGAAGAGATAGTTATGGAAGGTGTGAGTACTTCTACTAAACTTCAGGAGAGAGCAGAGATCAACTCTCCAGCATAAAAAAGAATGTCCGAGTCAGAAATCCTAGCTGCAGACCAAGCCAATCTGTATGATCCTACTTTGGATTCACTAGTAGGGCCAGCTATACCCCATTTAATAGAGGCAGACACACTGCCAATCATCACGGGAGTAGACCCTGTGAGCCCAATTCTTGAAAGATTAGAAGAAATTCATTCTGGAATTAATCAACAGGCTGTGAGAATGATTACTTCTAGCCATACCCCATACCAGCAGAACCTATTACTCAGCCTACACTTGAGGCCAATACCGAGCAAACTCTCATATCCCAAGCAGTAGAAGCGGAACAAAGCTCAAAGTTACCAAGAGAGAGCTTTACAGATTTATTATATGGAGAAGAAGCACCCCTTGAGGATCCTCCAGTTAGCATCACATCATTGCATGAGATAGAAAAGATATTGAGGGCAGTAGAGCAATGCCAACACAGACATGAACCAAACTTATTGTCATTACCTGAAGTACTAAGAAGGGTAAGGAAACTAGAGCAATGGATCTCTACAAATGCCCCACCATTGACACAATTGCCAGGTATAATAAGAAAATGGATGGAGGAGTATCGAAAACTATAGAAGAGAGTCCATGATAATACCTTGACAGCTCAAGAATGGGCAAAAATAATGGACAACTTACGACGAAAACCTGTACAGGAGCAAGGTGCGAGATGGGCAGCAAAAATAGAACAGAGAGTTCAGGATGCTACTTCAACCCTTCAAGCCCAACTAGTAAAATAGACTACAGAAATGAATGAAAAAGAGGAAGCTTGGGAAGAAGAGAAATTGCCAGTGTCTTTGAACAGTTTGGAGGTCTTGTGGTAGTTCCTGATGATGTAGAAACTGTTAGAGAAAAATCCCTTAAGGACTACCAAAAAACGCTCAATCAATAGCTAAGCCAAAGACTCACTTACTGACTATAGCAGAAGAGAAAGTAAGAAAACTACAAGTGGATTGAGATTCCTTATGCTTAGTCAATGATAGACAAGTAAAAATGATTGAGTCCCAAACTAAGAACTACTTTGTCGCATTAGAAAAGGAAGAAGCCATGACAAAGAAGCTGAGGAAAGAAATTCAACTAAAATCTGCCGTAATTAAGAAGCTAACTATGGATCTCAAGGATAAAGAAAAGGTGATAAAGAAAAACAGTGCCCGAAAGGAACTTCCTATCCAATGATTATGGAAGGACATATAGAAGAGGCTGAACCATCAGCACATGGGGATTCAACTGAAGAAAAAGATAAAGACGATTATTCTACTGCTGAGGTATCTAACTCGAAAGATGACCTCACTACTTCTATCTATGTACCACACCAGTCATCATCAAGTGAGTAAAAAAAAATATATATATAAAAAACATCACAGTTATGATCTCAATATATTTTTTCTAAGTTTATTATCGTTTATGTAATTATTTTAGTTTTTTTATTTACCTTTTATGTCCATTGTAAATATTTAGTTATATATAAAATTTTCTTTTTACTAACAAGTATGTGTTACTAACATCACTAACATTTTTTTCTTACTAACATTTTTGTTATTGATACTTTGAGAATAAGCCGTGGGAATTTTCTCTCAAGTTTAGGGGAGAGTATATATCTGGTAACTGATTTTTTCTGGTGAATAATAAAAATATCAATAATTTTTTTTTATTTTGTGTCTCCTATTTTTTATGCCAATGAGGGCATTGTCCGATCTAAGTTTAGGGGGATACACAATTTCTGTATATAATAGATTTATTTTTAGCAATTTTATTTTTTAAAATTTTTTCTGATCAGTGCATAGGAATTATGATAGAAGAAATTACAAATCCTGAAAACTTACGATTCATTATAATAAAAGTTTAATAATTAGAATTTAGAATAGTTATAATTCATGCTTCGCCCATTGAATCACTGTATTAGAATGAATGTTTGAAATAATAGATTAATCTAAACTGCAAAATTTTGATTATAGTTTAAAAAAAAATTATAAACTAGTGAGATTTTGAGCTATATTTCCTCTTTTATTCTAAGAGAGACTGCTTCCATTTAAATCAAAAAAATTCTTTGAACTTCTCTACTGATATGAAATGTCATATTGCTAAATTTAGAATCGAATTATTCTATGAATATGATGAACTAATTTTTTGTCTAAAACTATCTATTAGAAATATCAAAACAATAAGGCATCTATGCTAATAAATTGTAAGGATGATTTAAGGCCATCTTTTGTTTAAACCAGAGCCAAAAAACCAAAATCCTAGAATATTTTATCCTTTGACACCATATTAGAAGCCTAAAACAAAATTTTCTTGTACTAAAATTTTATAAACCTTTAACCATATGTACTACCCAAAGCTTTCTACCTTTAACCCGTACAATTTCTGAGAGTTTAGAAGGAAAGAACGGAAGAACAGGGAGTGAAAGGAGTAAAAGAAGAATAGATAAAGGAAATGATAGAAGAGGTACAGTGAAAGAAAAGAAAATATGGGAAAAGAAAGAAAAATCATAAAAAAAAAATGATTTTGAAAAAGAAAATTACAATTTAGCAAAAAGTTGTAAAGAAAAAAAAAATCGTAAAAGACGATTTTATAGTTGAAGAACTGGGATATATATAAAAATAAATAAACGGAAAGAAGTTATCCAATCATGGATACTTACTGAAGTAGAATAGTAGAAGAACATAGGAAAAAGAAGAGCTAAATTCTCAGAAAAACTTTGAATCCTTTTCTACCTTTCCTTGATACCTTTTGAAATTCAATATCCCATTACAAGCTGATGGAAAGACCTTTCTAATTTATGATTTGTAAAAGCATAAGAGATAAGGATAATAGATATTATGGATTGTATAGGGAATCATAAGAATAAGATAGGATTATCTTTTCCATGAGATTCAATTTATGCAAATATCTTTGACTAAATTATTTTGTAAAATATACTGAAATAACCAAAAGTTTCGATATCTTTTTGAGAGTATGTCAATAGTGAGTTTTCGAATGAAAATATTTTCTAAATCTATAGTTTAGAAAATTTTATGAAGAATAAACTATTCACTAGTGCATATACACTCTATGCTTATTGTGAATTGAAATTGTTGGAGTTCTAATCAAGGATAACTATTGCAATGGAAAATAAGGATAAAGGACTGGTAATTTTAGAAAATCGTAATAGACTATGTATTGACCAATTAAGTAGATTAGTTAGATTTTTACTTTTAATTTAAAATAAAAAAAATATTTGAAGTTTGTAGGTAAATTCATTGAAAACCTTCAGGAGACTACAACTCCTCCACTAGGGATCACTTAGGGGTTTAAAGGCTTGTTGCGTCCGTTAAATGCAATCGTGCTCCCTACGAAAGTGACATTTAATTTCTTAGTTTATATTTTCTTATTTGCTAGGGACTAGCAAAGCTTAAGTTTGGGGTGTGATCAGTCACAAAATATACCATGTTATCACCCTTAATTTAGTGATGTTAGGACTTAGTTTGCTACTGATAAGGAGCTGATGTGCAGATATTAAAGACAAATAGTAAAAGAGAGCCAAAGTGTTAATATTCATCAAAATAAACTCAAAAAGCAGTAAAAAAATTGATTGAGCGTAAGAAGACGATTCGCCACTTATTGAAAGTTGAGAAATTGTATTTTACGATTAAGCACTAATACTGAAGCCAAAGAAGAGAAGAATGAGAAATCGTAATTTATGATTCTTCAAAAGACGATTCTTCAGAAAGCGACAAACAAATAAAAGATGATACAGAAGAAAGCTCTAGTTCATCTACTAAGGAAGCTACAATAGATAGAAAATCGTGATTTATGATTTTCTAAGAAAAGAAGAAAAAGGATAATCGTGGATTACGATTATAGAAGCTTTCCTACTACTTTTGCTGGTGTTGAGCACGTGAGTAAAGACTATCACCACCAAGAACAGAATTAGAAGAACTCTTTAATCAGAAGTTTGACTAATCATGGATCTGAGAAGATTGATGAAGATAGACTCCTAAGATCTCTGCTGCTATTATCAAAAAAAGAAATCTGGAACACATCAACTGTTGAAAGCAAGGAAGAATAGAATTAGAGTTATATTAGGAATCCTTTATTTTAGTAGTTTCTTTTATTAGAATTAAAACTCTATAAATTGACTCCTTATGATCTATAAATTAGAGAGCCCGGTATAGGAATAAACCATCGAAGAATTTCACAGCAACAATTGACAACTGAGATCTGTGTTTTCTCCCGATCAGAGTAGTTTAGGATTTACAAAGTAACATCGTCCACAGTTCTCTGAGGTCTTTCCTGACAACCAAGGCTGAGGAAGCTGAAAGATCAACCCTTTGGATGGTTCTACTTTTTCTTTCTGGTTAAGATTTTATTTTATTTTATAGTTTAGATATTATATGCTTTGTAAACATCTTCAAATTTTGATTTGAATTGACGACTCAGGTAAAAGTTTGCAGATTAGTGTAACGGGTTTACTTTTCTATCTTCAATTTTCTCAAATTTGATTGATGCCCTGATTTTAGGAGATTGTTGATTAGATTAAATCTATGTTGAAGAATTTTAGTTTTTGATTGACGTTGAAATTCTGAAAGGCTACAATATAGTGTAACAATATTTTAAATTTGTAAGCATCCGATAGCTGAAGGTTGAGATTGACGACCTCAATCTGAAGGAGGATTAGGATTTATTTTTATGCAATTAGATTAAGAAACCTCTTATTTTATTCATATTTCTCCAGTAGTTTAGGACTTAAAAGATAAAGATAGTTTTTAGAAAAGGAATATAATGATCTATAAAGAGATAATCACTTCATTGTGGGATCGATCCTATCGCTATGCTATAATTTCCATTGTACGCTTGCAATAGGTTAAGGCTTGACTTTAATTTAAATATATACATACTATAAGCCGGTCACACACCCAGCTAAAATAACTCGATGAGAAGTGTCTAAGGGTAGCCGATTATGCACAAGTATACCAAATGAGAGAGGTTAGGGCTTATGATAAGAAGGTCCTCGAGTGAACTTTCGAAATTAGAGAGTTAATCTTGAAGAAAATCATGCCCTCCAAGCATGCTCACCCTAAGGAAAAATTGAAACTGAATTGGGAGGAACCTTATGTTATAACAGCAGCGTACCCATGGAATGCATACAAATTGGTAAACCAAGATGGGGAGGAACTTCCTAACCCATGGAACACCATGTACTTGAGGAAATACTACCCTTAGAAATAGTGGTCTACATGCCCCAGAGCTAGATACGGATACTTATAATTATCACCCTCATAGTCATTATTAGTCATTCATCAGCTGTACTTCATTATTTCAAAACTACATTTTAAATCTTTTGACTCATCGCTCACCTTCTTATTCGAGTAATTTGATCGAAAGGATTAGTGAAATATGAGACTTCTTTTAAAGCATAGAAAACACTAGATTCTCACCACTTATCCTACCATTGAAGGAGACGTTAGAGTATATAATATAAAGATGTTAAGTTCAATCAAAACTCACTATTATTGTGTTAGCAGGCTGCTTTCAAAATATATGCTTTAAGAGAGACAAAAGTGAGAGACCAGAAGAGAGAAAAACAAGAAGTATAACTGAGCGAGAGCATACGATGAATGAACAAGTCAATGAGTCCAGGGAAGTATAAGTAAACTGTGAGGACATTCCTGGTATCCTTATCAGGAAAGTGTAAGCGAACTATGAGGGCAACCCTGGTATTATCATACTACTACATATAGTCGTAAGGAGGTAGGAGGAGGACAAACTCCTGCTAACCATAGAATGTGAGACTTTGATGGTGCTGAAATATGATAGAGAGCTCAACTGTGGCACCATACACGCACCATCCAAGAAAAAGGTAGTTGACTATCTCTTTTGAAAAGTTGTTGAGTAAGAAACTATCTCTGCATCATTGAGCCTTACCCTGTGTGACAGCTCGAATTTTGGCATCCCGAAATCCGTTCCATCAGCATGATCCTCTAGACCGTGCCCCATGACTATGTATGGAACATTGGTATAATAAGCAATATTAAGACAAAATGAAACAATAACTACACGATGCGGAAGTAAAATACCATTCTAAGTATAACTCAAAAGACAGTTCTACTTTCATGCCACTGCATGAAAAGAGAACCGATTCGAACCATCAATGATAAACAGATCACCTCAGATGGTTCGCCAAAAAGAATAGATTAGTTAATTATATTATTTATCAACATAAAGGGTTGACATACCAAGCCGTACCAATGAGTTCTCAAAACTACTCTCTCAAAGTACTCAGCAGAGTCTTCTAGAAGAAGTCCTCAAGAGGGGGCTCCAACTCATCCCCAGGCACGTAATCTGAATCACCCGGATCCACGTCTCCTGAAGCCTCAGCCGCTGCTAGCACTAGACCTGCGACGTATAGTCTAAAGGGTGAGCTACATCCTAGCTCAATAGGGAACAACACAATGAACATATAAGTCAAAATCTCACATATATTTCATGATATTCTAAGCATGATGTATCTATACATTTGCTGGAAAAACAATTTAAAAGATGAGAAGTATGCCTTGAAATTTACTGGTAGTTTGCATGTTTCATTTATTCTTAAACTGTTCATGAATTACACTGATTAGGCCTAAAGCAAAACTTAAATCTTCAACTTAAGTAGTCCCTGAGCAATATAGCATCGAGCCCCGATGGAATACCCTCCATCGTCGTCTAAATAGACAATTGTTATATGTATTCCCTAGGAATACAACCTAAGCTCCTTTTCTCATAGGCGGTAGGGTTAAATCTCATCTCAACATCCCTGAGATGTGCTTACTATGTACGGATAAACCTCCGTACTAGCGTACGGATTGGCCGCCGTACCAATCACGGATATCCTTCCGAGTCAGTCATGGGTATCCCACCACGTCGGTGGGGTATTCTATTCAAACCTTAAATAACAAAAATATCATGTGCTATACATATAATTATTCACCGTGTAAAAGTGCTAGTTTATATCAGTTAGGCCTTATTAGTAATTATTCAATCTTTCTTACATCCCTGGGATGTCTAAATTACTCGCATCACACTGATGCCTTTATCACTTTCTCATCCCCTGAGGATGTCTCATGCTCATTTACTTTCTTGGTGTCACACACACACCCTTTTTACAAAGATTTACAGAATTAAAAACTTTTTTTATTTGATTTCTATATCACTACATACATGCTCTTGCAATTAAAGTACATGTTCAAGGTGTTCCCTACCTCAGGTCTCTGAAGGTCCAAGCATCAAGGTCCCACATGGCTCCTTATGCTTACTCTCACATGTACCACCTATGGTACATCATAACACATGCAACATATCACTAAAGATGCAATAGAGAAGGTCCTAGATCCTCCATAAACCCCAAGGTCCAATTAAGAAGTCAAGTGAAACTGTCAAAATCAATTAATCGACTCCCAAAATCGATTAATCGAACCCTAAATCGATTAATCAATTCCCAAAATCGATTAATTGAAATCCAAAATCGATTAATCGATCCCAAATCGATTAATCGAATTCCCCAAAATGATTAAATCGATTATCAAATCGAGCAGTTGAAAATCTAAAATCGATTAGTCGATCCCAAATCGATTAATCAAAATCCAAAATCGATTAATCGATTTTCCAAATTGATTAGTCGATTTCCCCAAGTCTTAATCCTCCAGCCACTGGAGGTACCCAGTCGATTTGTCAATTTTCAAATTGATTAATCGAGTTTCAAAATCGATTAATCGATTTCCAGATCGATTAATCAAAATCGGGCATCTTTACTTTTTTCAACTTCTAGACCAAAATCGATTAACTGATTCTCAAAATCGATTAATCGATTTTTTCAGACTCAACTCCTTTTCGGGCTTTTCTTCCAATCTTTTCTCTCTTTTTCTTTCCCTTTTCTATGCCTTTAATCTATCTTTATGACCACATTTGACTAATTTTAACCATCAAGACATGCATTTAAATCTAATAAGGACTCACCTCCAATCAATCCCTACAAAGATGGATTTGGTTGGTTAAGTAGCTAGGGTTCCAGCTTTTGCTTCAACGACTCCTCATGCGTTAAATCTGGCATTCAATGATCTAATCAGTCCTTCAATCCAGCCACATTAACTCCCCCTTGTCATTAACCCCTTCCTCACTCACTCTCTCTCTCCTCTTAACTCCTTCACCAACCTAGACAAAGGAAATAACTTTTCCTAGGTTATTAACTCTTATAACCTTTCTAGTCTTGGTGTCAAGCACATACACCAGAGATAGGTGTATGTGACCTTTAACTAACACTTAACTCTTCACTTAGGTCACACTAATCTCACATTAGTACATTACTTCATGAGCTCACTCTGTGACCCTCACTTGGTCAAACCTACGACCCATCGAGCACGGATCCCAAGGTCACTGTTTAACGCTCAAATTTTTGGGATATTACATTCTCCCCACCTTGGGAATTTTCGCCCTCGAAAATAAATCCAAAGGTGTGTCAAAGTGGTCCCCCACACACATGGAATGCTACACATCCGTTCACATGGTGGCCTAGTACATCAACACATGCATTGTCTTGATCACAAATCGGACGATAATTTGTAGTAAAAAGAAATAACATTGGTAAATAAACTAAAATTGTCATTTAACACAAGTTACAATTTTCCTTTACGGTTCTCCATAATTACAATTGAGAATTTAAATACAACAGCACAAAAATATAAAAAAGTGATCACAAAATAACTCCATCGTCAGGCGCTCACGCCGTCCCCTCTCTCGGCTGATCTGGTGCTGGGGCGGGCGCTCCATCGGGGGTGGCTGCTCAGACTCGGGCTGACTCGTCTCAGCTAGCTGTGGTGGCACCGAGCCAGACGCGTCGATAGCAGGGGTTCCCGCGTGAAAAGCTGCATCCGAGTGGAAAGCGGTCCTGTCCACAGTCCACTCCTCCTCCTGTGCGAGACAACGCTGATAGTCCAATGGATATATATACTGTATGGTGTGGTACATCAGGAAGTTCATCTGCCGATTCATCGTCTGGTTGTTGGCCTCCATCCGGGCCAACACTTCCTCAATTGTAGGAGCTGGGAGAGCCGCTCATAGACGATACGTGGATGTAGGTGTGTCAGCCATTGACTGCGACGGTGGTGTAGTGGATGTGGTAGGAGGTGGCATTGTGGGCTGCCTCCCAGCTGGTACCGAGGTTTGAGATGGGGCTCCCTTAGCGGATGGAATGACAGGAGGTGCTCCCTCCACTGGCGGGTCCTGCTGTGGTGGTGGGGGTGGTGGTGGTGCTACTGCCGGGCCCTCAATCGGTAGGGTCCTCTTCAACAATCTGTAGCTACGACCCCATAAAGAGAAGGAGTAGTGCTTCACGTGGTCCGTAGCCTTGAGTTCGTGGGGCGAGATGGCGTACCCTGGAGCGTTGGAATAGCACTCCAGCATGCTCGAAATGAGGCGAGCGTATGACATCTTCTCCTTAGGTCATAATGACCCTTCTTCAACTTCCCCTTTATATATGTCATCCCCTCTAAAACAATCTTGGTGGCGTCGAACCAACGGTCGTGGAATGCCACGTATAGTGCCTATTGGACCAACTCCACCCTCTCGGTATTATGGCGCATCGGGTAGAGGTTACACTTGATTATAGAATCAAGCATCCACATGTAATGGGGCAAATCGACCCGTCTAATGAATGATCCCGACCCCTTCTTCCCCTGGTCATCTCAGTCATAATCTCCTCAAATCTCACCTCTTCCGCAAATGGTGGGAAGAGGGTGGTCTTGGGCACGAAGTCCAAATAACACTCGAGGGCTTTGTGAATGTGGCGACGGGTGGTGTAGTCACGACCATCAATCTTGGTCGTAACTATGTCATCGGTCGGAACCTCCGCCAAGCCTTGGTAAAATAGGCAGACCAATCTAGGGTAATAACACCCGTGGAGTGGTGTCAGTAGGTTACTGAGGCCCGCTTTGACCAAGTAATTCCTAGCCCATTTGGTCTCATCTTCGTCGTCGGGGTCGGTAAACAAGTTTTCATCGAAGATATACTCATCTTCGAACTTCTTTACCGCCCACCACTCATTTGGTTGGGTCATGTCGATGGGTGGTGGTGGTATGGTCGGTGTGGATTCGCGCGACGACGCGCTCGTCGAACCAGATGTGGTATCCGATGACGACGGGGATGGGGTTCTTACGGGAGATGGTGTTGGTGGGGGCGGTGCGGTGTTCTTACGCCGAACTAGAAGCTTCGAAGCCGCTTGCTTCGTGGTCAAGCAAGTTCAAGGCGGCATATTGGTGAAAAATCAAGAAAAAAAAACTAGGGTTTAATGGCTCAAATTGAAGAAAAAGCTCGGATCTAGGGTTTACCTTAGGTATTCGATCCCAAATGGCAACTATTTCGATCTGAAATCGATCCTAAACCGTAAAACCCTAGGTCGCAAGGTCACTCGAGAAGGAAAACGAAAAGGTGCGCAAGAGAACAAAACCGTAAAATTTTCAAATGGGGAGAAATCCCTCTCGTTTAATATATATAGGCCCGATTCGATTAATCAATTTCTAAAATCGATTAATTGATTTTTAAAAACTTACTCCAGCCTTGCGAAATCGATTAATCAATTTCCAAAATCGATTAATCAAAACTCAAAATCGATTAATCGAATCCATTTCGATTAATCGAAATCGTGGTCACTTAAAATTTCTAACTTTTCCAGCTCACTGGAGTGTGCCAGTCGATTAATCGATTTACCAAATCGATTAATCGATTTCCCAAAATCGATTAATTGAATTTCACTTCCAATAATCGAAATCGCAAAGTCCTTAAATTTTTCTAAAATTCCCTAGTCACTGACATGTTTTAGTCGATTAATCAAATTCCAATATCGAATAATCAAAATCCAAAATCAATTAATCGATCCCCAAATCGATTAATCGCAATCGCACTTTAGTAATTTTCTGAACCTCCACTCAATCTTCACTCACTGGCATATTTCAGTCGACTAATCGACCAAAATTGATTAATCAAATTTCCACATCGATTAATCGATTTGAAAATCGATTAATCAGTTTTCATCAGAAGTTCAAAAATTTTCTTATTTTTATATCTCTTTTGCTTGCTTGGTGATTCATGACCAGTTGGTCACCGGCTTCGCGAAGCATGTCATCCTAGACATTATGTGGCATGATGAGTTCCAATTATGTAATCTATATGGCATCACGACACGATTGCCAATTAACATTCTCTCTATTGAAAGATGGATCAAGATGTCCACATTGGATTACAATATATGGTCTAAATTTGCAAACATGCTTGCGGTGATACAATTTGAATCTCAGCTTGCCGGAAACAAGTCCAGGTATTGCTCCTTTACGTCGGCCTCTCGTTCCCATGTAGCTTCCTTGGCTGAATGATTCTTCCATCGAACAAGCACTAACGAAATCACTTTTGTCAGCAACACTTATTCCTTTTGGTCCAAAATCTCTGTCGGTTCTTCGATCATGCTCATATCTTCATGCATCTCTAATGATTGGCCGCTCAACACGTGATCAGGGCCATTAAGATACTTCCTGAGAATAGATACGTGGAACACATTGTGTAACCAATCAAATAATGGTGGCAATCCAATGCAGTAAGCAACTTCCCCTACTCGACCCAGAACCTCAAATGGTCCAAGATAGCAGGGACTTAACTTCCCTGTTTTCCCAAATCTCATCACGCCCTTCATAGGTGACACTTTTACAAATACATGTTCACCCACTTTAAAGTCTACACTCGTCCACTTGATATCGGCGTAGCTTTTCTGTCTACTCTGAGCCGCTTTGAGTTTTGCCCTTATCATCCTAACATAGGTGGCATTATCTTCAAGTATTTTGGGTTCCAAAACAAATTTCTCATTGGTTTCCTCCCAATTGATGGGCGACCTACATCACCATTCATAAAGAGCTTCATACAGTGCCATGCCAATGCTCGTCTGAAAACTGTTGTTATATGGAAATTCAATCAACAGCAGGTGCTGATCCCATGATCCTTGCAATTCTAACATACACGCCCTAAGCATGTCTTTGATGATCTGATTGACCCGCTCTGTTTGTCCATCAGTTTACGAATGGAATGCTGAACTGAAATCTAGTCGCATTCCCATTCCTTCTTGAAATTTCATCCAAAACTTTGATGTATATAATGGGTCACGGTCAGAAACAATGCTACTCGGAATCCCATGCAAACGGACGATCTCTTTCATATATAGCTCTGCAAGTCTTCCTGCCGTGTACATCGTGTTGTAAGGCAAGAAGTGCACTGACTTGGTCAATCAATCGACCACTACCCAAATGGCATTATATCTCTTTGCAGTACGTGGTAGCCCAACGATGATGTTTATAGATATCGATTCCTACTTCCATTCCGGTATAGGTAGAGGCTACAATAATCCTGCAGGGTGTCTATGATCGATCTTCACTTGTTGGCACATCAAACACCACGACACATACTCTGCCACGTCTTGTTTCAAACCTCTCCACCAGTAATTCTTTTTCAAATCTTAATACATTTTTGTGCTACCTGGGTGAATCGCATAGTTGGACTTGTGAGATTCATCAAGAATACTTTGTCGTAGATCGGCATCATTCGAAATGCAAAGACGGCCCTTAAACAATAAGGAACCATCCTCCTTGAGTGAGAACTTAGATCTTATGCGTTTCGTTACATCTTGACGAATCTTGGTTAGCGTCTTGTCTTTCATCTGTAGCTCGTGGATATGCTCAAATATCACTGGTCTCACTGAAATGATTGCCAAGAAGGCTCCTGTGCCTTGCGACTCAATATTTGCATCATACAATGCCAGATCTTCAAATAACTTCCATCTGTGCATACCCAAAATCAAACTAGCCAACTGAGCTCAACCCTTCTTACTGAAGGCATCGGCTACTACATTAGCCTTGCCTGGACGGTACTATATGGAACAGTCATAGTCCTTGAGGAACTCCATTCATCTGCGCTGCCCCATATTTAATTCTTTTTGTGTAAATAGATATCTGAGGCTCTTGTGGTCGGTGAAAATCTCAAAAGTCTCACCGTACAAGTAATGTCGCCAAATCTTCAGTGCAAATATGACCGCTGCTAGTTCCAGATCATGTATCGGATAATTTTTCTCATGTTCTTTCAGCTGTCTTGACTCGTAAGCTATCACTTTTCTGTGTTGGTTGAGCACACAACCCAAGCCTTTGTACAAAGCATCACTATATACCGCGAACCCTCCACTGCCTGAAGGAATCACTAGTACTGGAGCTGAAGTGAGTCTCTTCTTGAGTTCTTGAAAACTCTTCTTGCATGCCTCACTCCACTCAAATATTGAATCCTTCCTTGTAAGCCTCATAAGAGGTCCCGATAGTTTTGAAAATCCCTCTACAAAGCGTCGGTAATAACCCGCTAATCCAAGAAAACTACGGACGTCGGTCACGGTCTTTGGTTGCTCCCAATTGACCACTGCTTCTATTTTTACTGGATCTACAGTGATACCATGCTTTAAGACGACGTGTCCCAAAAAGCTAATCTCCTCTAACCAAAACTCACACTTGCTGAGCTTGGCGTACAGTTGGTATTCACGGAAAGTTTGTAGAGCAATCCTCAAGTGTTCTTCATGTTCTGCCTTTGACTTAGAGTATATCAAGATATTGTCAATGAACACCACGACGCAGGAGTCCAGGTGTGGTTTAAACACTCGATTCATCAAATCCATAAACGACGCCGATGCGTTCGTCAACCCAAAGGACATCATCAAGAATTCATAGTGTCCGTACCGTTTCCTGAAAGCAGTCTTCTGGATGTCCTCTGCCTTGACTCTCAACTGATGGTATCCAGATCTCAGATTGATCTTGGAGATATACCTTGCTCCTTACAGTTGGTCGAATAAGTCATCTATCCTAGGCAAAGGATACCTATTCTTTATAGTGAGTTTGTTTAATTGCCGATAGTCAATGCACAGACGCATTGACCCATCTTTCTTCTTTACAAACAACACCGGTGCTCCCCATGGAGACACACTCGGTCTAACAAACCCCTTGTCTATGAGCTCTTGTAGCTGCTCTTTCAACTCCTTCAACTCAGCAAGAGCCATTCTGTACTGTGCTTTAGAAACGGGCTCCATTCCTAGTGTTAAGTCGATGGCGAACTCCACTTCTCTCTCTGGAGGTAATTCGGGTAATTCCTCTGGAAATACATCTTTGAACTCTTGCACCACGGCTACCTCAAAGATAATATTCTTCTCTTCTTTATCCTCCTTCGAGAATGCCAAGAAACCATTGCACCCTTTTCTAATCAAGCGCTTAGCCCTGACTGCCGAGATAAGTGGCATATGCGTCGATCTCTCTCCTCGAAATCGAATTGATCTCCTTGTATTGGGTCTGAAGATGACGACCTTGTTCTTGCAATCTACCATCACACAGTGGGTTGACAACTAATCCATGCCAAGGATCACGTCGAATCCTTGCATGTCCAACATGATCAACTTTGCCGGTAGTTCCAAGATGTCTCCATCCATGATTCTCACGATCACGGAGTTGCAAACCTTTTTGGTATCAACCAATTTCCCAGTCAGAATAGTCACGGTTAACACAAAGTCTAACTCCTTTGAGGTGACTTTCATCTTCTTTCTGAAGCGAGGGGTAGTAAATGAGTGGGTAGATCCCGGGTCTATCAACACTCGTGCTTCATATGTCACATCGCTTCCTTTCTTATAGATTTGTAATGTTCCTAGTCATATATACACGTATATATATAATGTACACTATCATACAAAATTATTACATACGAGTTCTTTTCTATTTCCTATATGGATGCACTTTCTCTATCTAAATTTTTTTCAAGAATTTAAATTCTTTATTTAAAAGAAATCTCACCTTGGATCACATCATTTGTATTTTGGGCCTCTTGAGCTGTGACCGCATAGGCTCTCCCTTAGACGATCGACTTCCTTGCTTGTATAGGTCGTGGCATAGGAGCTGAACCCGTCTTCCCCTTATTTGCCTCAAGGCAATCTTTGATCAAGTGGCCCACCTTGCCACATCTGAAACAGCCCCGAGTTCCCTGTCTACAATCTGTTGTCCTGTGAGACTTGCCACACTTGGCACAAGTCTCCCGAGGGGTGGAAGAAGCTGCTCACGAGAAACCCTGTGTAACTGTAGCTCCGGTAGTGATAGCAGAGCTCTCGTATCGTAACGGCCTCTCCAACGCAAGCAATGGAAATTTCTACTGGTTGGTCTGCTGCACCGGTCTCCCATAACCTCTTCAAAACGATGGTCTCTGATTGTTTGCTACAAATCTCGGCTTTTAATTCACCGGCTCATAGTTTCCCTTTCTACTCTGTTCCACCTTCCTTGTTGTTCCCTCTGACGGTATTTATTATTATTTTCTTCCTCTACTACGAGCGCTTTGCTCATGACATCTCCATATGTCCTCATTTGGAATGGTGCCACTCCTCCCCTCACGTCCGGTCTCAACCTTTGCTGAAACCTCTTTGCTCTCATCATCTCTGTGATGACGTAGTCAGGTGCGAAGCGAGCGAGTTTCATGAACTCCACTCCATACTGTCTAACCGTCATCTTTCCTTGAACAAGCTACAAAAATTGAATCTCCATTTGGTTCCTCACCACTTCCGGGAAGTAATGCTTATTGAACTCTTCAACAAATTCATCCAATGTCCAGGGCAAATTCGGAGTCTCCTGAGCCCTAGTTTGTGAAACAAACTTCCACCAAGGCCCAGCCTCTCCATCCAACATGTAGGCTGCCCAACGGACGCTCTCGCCCTCTGTACACATGAGCACACTAAACACCTTCTCCATCTCACTCAGCCAGTTCTTAGCTGTCATGGGCTCTGCCGGCCCCGAAAAGCTAGGAGGTCTCATCCTCCTAAACTCAGTAAATGCAGAAGACACTGGTGGTGTTGGAGCCACTGGGGGTGTCGGTGGCTGATGCTGCTCGTGGGCAGTATGAGCTGCCAAAGATGCTGCCTGCTATGCCATGGCAGTCGCCATGGTTTCTATAGTGTGCATCATCATCTGACGCTCCTCTCTATCTTCGTTTCTTTCCTTGACTCTCTCTTGTTCTCTTTGGTCTCGATCTTGACGATCGCGATCTTGAGTCTCTGCCTGATCTTGGCACCCTTGGCCACCACTGCCTGAAGCCCCTCTATCTCCAATAGGCACTCTATTGGTATCCGAGATAAAATCATCTTGACTACGCAAACTTCTACTACGGCCGCCCCTGGGTCGGCCCCTTCCTCTAGAAGACATAACGGTCTGCACATGAAACCAAAATTTTGTTAGCAGAAGTCCCTATTCTCTGATAAAATAATGATTGTCAGAGTTTCTAAAAGAAAAGGCTTTGATACCAACTGTGATAGCTCGAATTTTGGCACCCCGAAACCCATGCCATCAGCACGATCCTCTAGATCGTGCCCCATGACTATGTACGAAACTTTGGTATAATAAGCAATATTAAGACAAAATGGAACAATAACTACACGATGCGGAAGTAAAATACCATTCTAAGTATAACTCAAAAGATAGTCCTACTTTCATGCCACTGCATGAAAAGAGAACCGATCCGAACCATCAGTGATAAACAGATCACCTCAGATGGTTCGCCAAAAAGAATATATCAGTTAATTACATTATTTATCAAAATAAAGGCTTCACATGCCAAGCCGTACCAATGAGTTCTCAAAACTACTCTCTCAAAGTACTCAGTGAAGTCTTCTAGAAGAAGTCCTCAGGAGGGGGCTCCAACTCGTCCCCAGGCACGTAATCCGAATCACCCGGATCCGCGTCTCCTGAAGCCTCTGCCGCCGCTAGCACTAGACCTGTGACGTATAGTCTAAAGGGTGAGCTACATCCTAGCTCAATAGGGAATAACACAATGAACATATAAGTCAAAATCTCACATATATTCCATGATATTCTAAGCATGATGTATCTATGCATTTGCTGGAAAAATAGTTTAAAAGATGACCATTATGCCTTGAAATTTACTGGTAGTTTGCATGTTTCATTTATTCTCAAACTGTTCATGAATTATACTAATTAGGCCTAAAGCAAAACTTAAATCTTTAACTTAAGTAGTCCCCGAGCAATATAGCATGGAGCCCCGATGGAATACCCTCCATCGTTGTCTAAATAGACAGTTGTTATATGTATTCCCTAGGAATACGACCCAAGCCCCTTTTCTCATAGGCAGGGGGGTTAAATCTCATCTCAACATCCCTAGGATGTGCTTACTGTGTACGGATAAACCTCCATACCGGTGTACGGATTGGCCGCCGTACCGGTCACGGATATCCTGCCGAGTCAGTCGTGGGTATCCCGCCACGTTGGTGGGGTATTCTATTCAAACCTTAAATAACAAAAATATCATGTGCTTTACATATAGTTATTCACCATGTAAAAGTGCTACTTTATATCAGTTAGGCCTTATCAGTAATTATTCAATCTTTCATACATCCCTGGGATGTCTAAATTACTCGCATCACACTGATGCCTTTATCACTTTCTCATCCCCTGGGGATGTCTCATTCTCATTTACTTTCTTGGTGTCACACACACACCCTTTTTACAAAGATTTACACAGTTAAAACATTTTTAATTTGATTTCTATATCAGTACATACATGCTCTTGCAATTAAAGTATATGTTCAAGGTGTTTCCTACCTCAGGTCTATGAAGGTCCAAGTATTAAGGTCCCACACGGCTCCTTATGCATCTCTCATGCATACCACCTATGGTACATCATAACACATGTAACATATCTCTAAATATGCAATAGAGAAGGTCCTAGACCCTCCATGAACCCCAAGGTCCAATTAAGAAGTCAAGTGAAACTGCCAAAGTCGATTAATCGACTCCCAAAATCGATTAATCGAACCCTAAATCGATTAATCGATTCCCAAAGTCGATTAATCGAAATCCAAAATCGATTAATCAATCTCAAATCGATTAATTGAACTCCCCAAAATGATTAAATCGATTCTCAAATCGAGCAGTCGAAAATCCAAAATCGATTAGTCGATCCCAAATCAATTAATCGAAATCCAAAATCGATTAGTCGATTTCCCCAAGTCTTAATCCTCCAGCCACTGGAGGTACTCAGTCGATTAGTCGATTTCTAAATCGATTAATCGACTTTCAAAATAGATTAATCGATTCCAAATCAATTAATCAAAATCGGGCAACTTTGCTTTTTTCAACTTGTAAACCAAAATCGGTTAATCGATTCTCAAAATCGATTAATCGATTTGGCCAGACTCAGCCCCTTTGCGGGCTGTTCTTCCAATCTTTTCTCTCTTTTTCTTTCCCTTTTCTATGCCTTTAATATATCTTTATGACTACATTTGAATAATTTTAACCATCAAGACATATGTATTTAAATCTAATAAAGACTCACCTCAAATCAATCCCTACAAAGATGGATTTGGTTGGTTAAGTAGCTAGGGTTTTAGCTTTTGCTTCAATGGCTCCTCATGCATTGAATCCGGCATTCAATGCTCTAATCAGTCCTTCAATCTAGCCACATTAACTCCCCGTTGTCATTAACCCCTACCTCACTCTCTCTCTCTCTCCTCTTAACTCCTTCACCAACCTAGACAAAGGAAATAACTTTTCCTAGGTTATTAACTCTTATAACCTTTCTAGTCTTGGTGTCAAGCACATACACCAGAGATAGGTGTATGTGACCTTTAACTAACGCTTAACTCTTCACTTAGGTTACACTAATCTCACATTAGTACCTTACTTCATGTTCCCACAGTTTGACCCTCACTTGGTCAAACCTACGACCCGTCGGGCATGGATCCCGAGGTCACTGTTTAACAGTCAAATTTTTGGGATATTACACCCTGCTTTCAACCATTTATTTTATCTTGGGATGATGAGTCAAACCTTTTTCTAACATATTTTTGAAATAAAATCAGAAACTTGTGAATGACAAATGATGCAATCACCTACTATATACTGCTCACCTCGCTCTTATCAAAACTATAGGACATGATGATCACTACCGAAGGTGAACCCTGGTATATCGCTGAAATAACTAATACTCCATCTGATGCGGCAATACTATGAGAAGGCTTTCTTTGAAACCAACCCCCCAAATATATCCATAGCTCCCTACACCACCAGACCAGCTCTGAACACTCATGAATTCTAGGAAAGCTCCATTGCAACTTGACACTAGGACATTTTTTTATTTTAGAACAATATGAAACAACGTCAAGAACTCTCTTTTGTCAGTAGTTGGATGCAGAACAAGATCATCACTCAAGGAAGACTGCCGAAGATGTCACGCTACCTATCTTATCAAACTCCTACACTAGGGCATTTTTTTTCAGTTTTAGGATTTTTATTGTCAGTTATTTGCTTTCCCTGTTGCCTTATTTTCTTTCCTTGTAATGAAAAGTAGATAATAAATACATATATATATATAGGGATATAATAATATTTCTTTACCAACTTCAGTTGGAGAAATCAACCCCCTTGACAACCAGCAGGAAGGAAAATAAAATTAATAATGACTTTGTTTTCCCATGCAGGTAAAAGAAACCTTCAACTGCTACTAGGCCAGCGTTGGCTTCTTACCTTGTGTTCAAAAAGAGGGTTAAAATCATACAATTAAAGGATCTATTGGTGGCACACACCAAGGCAAACAGACGCACAGACCTGCAATTGTTTAGGGCCTATTGTAGCAAGTTTTAAAGAGTAAGGGAATGTCCACAGGGAAATGTGAGCTGAAAATCAAGTAAATCTCTAGATCTATAGTATATCTAGCACCCTACCTAATACTAAAATAGCAAATGAAAGAGGAGAGGTTTTAAGGGGTTGTCACTTTAAACTAAACTACAGAAACACAATTAAATGTAGAAATGAATTGGGATCAAGTCCAGAGTTCAGATCTTACAAGTGAGGGGAATTTTTGGTAGAAGCAGCTTGGAGTTTGGTCTTGCTGCAATTGGGTTGAGTTGACAGTGTTAATAAGAGTTCAAAGCGCACCAATCCCTCATCTGGCTGCAAGCATAGCTGTAGGGTAGAAGAATCTGATCTAAGTCAGAGATTTGGATTGATCTTAAGGCTATGATTTGTCCACTTCAATGGTCACAGATCATCCAATAGATTCACTCCATTCTCATGTTTCTATCAGAACATTAAAATCACTACAAATTTTGCAACTTCCAAGCCACAGACACAGGGAATTGCAGGAACATCAGATCTAGGGAGATCAAATGGTATCCAAGAGGTCTACCAGTTAAGTGGGTGAGCTGATTCCCATCTACACAAATCCGATCGAGCACCAAATGAAATCAGATGAACTATGGATCTAATTAAAATAATAAAACCAACATTGCATTGAAACAAACTCACTATACAATGAAATGCTCTCAGATTTGTAGTCTGTGCATCATCTGACCCCTCAATAACACTCTCAACCTTCCCCAATTATAAATCCAACCTCACTCCTTGCTGCTCCAAGGAAATTAGCCAACCATAGTTGGGCTAAGAGAAAGAATATGAATTCGAATCGAAATTTCAATGCAGCCTCTGATCTCTAGAAAATGATCCCCTTTTTCTAGCAACTTCCCTCCTTTTATATCTCTTCCCCTCTGCCTCAGATCTATTTTTCCCGCCAATCACAGCTCAGCCAGGCTGATTCTGTTATTCCCTTTTTATTCCCCTTCTAGAAGGTCCTCTGAGTTAGTTAGAGTTGGGGGAGAGCACATGGGTCAGTTAGGGTTTTTTAGGGCATTTCTAAAACCATCGTTCCGATCACCAGAGTGCCTCGGATTGCATGCAATAGGTCACCAATTTGCAGCGTGTGCATAGCAACTCTTCTGAGAAGTCCTTCAGTCGATTTTGATAGGTTCCTAAAACTTTCGACAAGTTCCAAGCAGGAATTTTATTTCTTTCGCTAGGATTCAGGATCTTTTTGATAGGTTCTAATGGGTTGATCCTTCTAATATAGCTCCAGCATCTGCAGCCTTCATTTGGTGTATTCGACAGGTTGAAGGATCTTTTCGACAGGTTGGCCTGTTGCGCAATAAGTTTTGATAGGTTTGCTTCTAGGTCTTTGTTGGGTTGATTCTGGTGTGCTTACATTATTGGTTGGTGGTGAAAGTTATTTAAAAATCAAAGATAGAGTAAAACAGGGGTGAATTCAGCACAACTTAGAAGTCCTAGACATGCAAGATACAGGGTCCTTTGTAGCAAGTTTTGATAAGTAAGAGTTTGTCCCACAGGGAAAGGTGATCTACAGCTCCAAAGGAGCCATCTCTAGTAGTCCCTCCAGATCTGACTACAGATCTGGCAGTCCTAAAAGGAAGGGAGTTTAAGGTCACTTATTCTAAGTATTCTAATGTCTAAACTATAGAAAGGGTTGAAAGGATAAATGGAGTGTGGAAAATAAATATAAAAGGGTGAGAAGTATGTTATTGAGCCCAGATCAGAGGAGTTTTGTAACTCAGATTCAGATCTGATGTTATAGAAATCCTGTCCAGTGGCTACATTATCACCACTAAGGAGAAAGGATCCAACCCATCACTCTGCCATGATTTCACCCTTAAGGCTATAACCTGTCCACTCAAATGGTCACAGATTATCCCATAGGGGAGCCACTATCCAGGGATGGGTCAAAACACAACAAGTAAATCATTACAGGCACTATTTCATCCCGGCTACCAGCTCAAGAATCCATAGGGGACCTTAATCTCTAAAGCTCTATATGTGGGGCTAAGGCTGTATAGGACCATGATAGCCCAGACACATAGAACCAGCAAGAGATTGAGTACAACCTTCTATCTAGTTGTCCATTGCTTGAGTGAGGCTACAATGGTCCAGTCATCAGCCTACAATCTCTATAACCAGATCAGATCCAACATCTGATGGCGAATCTATACCAATATAGGGGAGTCTGCCTCTATACAATCTCTCACCAGGCTTCTACAAGCTCAGGTGCAAAGAAGAACGATCCATCTTGGATCGGTGGATCAGAATCACCCTAAGGCTATAATCTGTCCACTTAAATGGTCACAGACTATCCTAGAGGTTATCCTCCTCACGGAGCCCTAGACAAAATAAGAATATCGCTGCTACCACCATGGTCACAAGGCTACCAGCTCAAGCTCCCATGGGAATTTCAGATTTAGTGGGTCCTGTGGTGGGGCTAAGGCTGTAGGACCATGATAGCCCAGACACACAGGTCACTTGGATCTGAGTGGCCCTTAGAATCAGTCCTCCATTGCTTTGAAATACAGCCAAAGCAATGGCGGATAACAAGGTAGCAGCTTTGCACAGAGCATCTCACATCCAAATATAAATCCCACAAAATACAGATCCTATTATAGAATTTCCATTGATCTAATTCAAAAACACATACAAAGGCATAGCCAGCAAGTGCTGGACTATGGGGAGAAGGAAAGAGAAAAAGAAAACTACTTACAGATAAAAAGAAAGAGAAGAAAAACAATCTGAGATGTGTTCCCAGATACCTAAACCTAAGCTTGGTATGGGTTTATATAGCAGTGGGGTGGTGGTGCATTAGGGTTAGGAAACCCTAATTTTAACGATGCCACATGGCCTAACAGTGATCCTTGTATGTCTCGGGACGCGTGCATGGAGATTTGAGCGTGGGAGTGCGTGTCCTAATTGTTGGAAATTCCCAGAAGGTCCTCTGCTGAAGAGATGGAAGTTTAGGTTCAGAGCTTTGCTAAGTAGCTGTCGTTTCCTAGACTTGTCGCGTGGTAGCTTTTTGCTCTTTGCTAGGATGATTTGACATTGCAACTTCAGCCATCGCGAGGTTACCTTGGTTTGCTTTTGAGGTAGTCGCGCGATAGAGAATTACACTCTCGCTAGATTGGGCTTCGCGAGGTTGAGTAGAAAACATAGTCTCAGGTGTCGCGGGGTTGAACTTCAAGTAGTCGCGAGGTCGCTCGGTCTTCACGAGAGTGAATTTGAGCAGCACGAGAACTTTTCGAGCACTTCTCTTTACTAGATTTTGTGAGTTACCTCGCGAGGCTCTACTGAGTTCTGAACTGTGTGAGGTTCTATGTCTTACTTGATCTTCGCGAGGTTGGCTTTGCCTTCGCCAGGATGTTTTCTTTCTTGAATGGCGCGAGAACTGTGCGAGGAGTTCTTCTTCTAATAATTGCATCCCACGGTGACTACGCGACAGCTGCGCGAGGAATCTTCTGAAGCTCTCTCTCCTCAGCCATTCTGAGCGAACTGCGCGAGATTGAGAGAGGTCTGCTTTGAACTGCGTGACACTACGCGATGTGTTCTACTCTTGAACTTCGTGAGAGCTGCGTGAGTTTGAGTTTCTGAAGCTCTTCAATCACTCATCTGTGCGAGAGGTTGCTGTAAAGTCTTGGGAAGCTCAGTTGAACTGCACGAGGCATATTTCTCCTAAATCCTCTAAAGCTTGGGTCAGCTGCGCGAGGCTCATTTCAGGTCTAGATTCAGAGTTCATTCTTCTGAGGGATTTCTGGTGCCAAAGCAGGCTCTTTAACAGGATTCCTGGCCTTATTTCACTGCTGATTATTACCTACATAAAACACTTAATGAGAACTTATTAGGAGGCTAAGGCCCTAATCAAAGGTTAAGTTAAGGGGTGAAAAGTGGTACTTTTCAGGTCTTAGCAGTCTTTTCGACAGGTTCCAGGCTTCTCGATAGGTTCTCTTCAAGCTCAGGCAACCTGTCGATAGGATGCTCCCTTCTTATTTACGACTGCGCGATAGGTTCTGGATCCTATCGAATTCTCCCATCTTCACGACTTCTTCCTTTTTTAGGCTTCTGATCCTATCAATAGGTTCCAATAACCTCTTGAGAGGTTGTTTTCAACCTATTTTCACTTCTTCAAAACTGATTTGCTGTTGCTGCATGCCCCAAGTGGGCATTGGTGTGCAACCCTCTTGTGTGTCATTGTTGAGTCTGAGCTGTACTAAGAGATGGAACTTCTTGTGAAGCACTTTAGGGTGAATTTCTATACTATGCCTATCTTTTACTGCTATCTATAAAATATACTCAACATGCATTTATTAGTATACTCACAGGTCTATCAAACGTCAGGTTAAAGGGTGAAAACTAGCATTTTTCACTGATTAACACACCCCCAAACCTAGGCTTTGCTAGTCCCTGAGCAAAGGAAGAATAAAAAGAACTAAAATGCCACTTTTGTAGGGAGCACAGTTGCATTTAGCATATGCATCAAGCCTTTTAAACTCTCCCTAGTGGAGGAGTGAAGTCTCCTGAGGGTTTTCAGTGAAGGTACCCACAAACTTCTCCAATAAAATCAATTAGTACTAATGCAACATGCTAAAACAGAGTTTAATTAAATAAAATAAATTCCACACCATGTCCATTCCATTTTTAGAGGATTCTTAGCAAAAAAATATCAGTTTAAAACTGAAATTCTGCTATAATTCCTTCATTATCAATCAGCTCATGTCAAGGCATTGTGCTTGAAAATTAATGCAGAGTTTACCTTTAAATTAGGAATTCTGTTTTGATAATGCCCCCAAACAAATTGGATTTCAGACCCTAGTCTCACCAGGGCTGTTCACTCACAACAAGAATAGAAGGGTGCATCATTTCACACAGCTCAAGAAGAGTTACAGCCCTCAAATAGGATTGCAAGCATGAGCATAGGCAGTGCTCTAATTTCTGAAATTTTCTAATTTTTTTCACCATAGATCAAATAAATCCTTGTCTCCACATGACAGCTCAATCGATTTCAGATCAGTAAGGTATTTTTATTGGGTTGTAATGTGGCTTATGGGTGCTGTTTTACAAAGAATAAAAGGGTAAAAAGGATTAAAATTGAGAAATCAGTAGAGGAAAGAAGGTGATTTGCAACTCAACCTTCTTCATTTCAACACATCTTCATTTTCTTTTTGAACTTGCAGACTTGAAGTGATTAGCTTCATCGGCTTCTTATCTTCTTGTAGATTTTCAAATGAAGTGACTTCTCTTTTCCTTTTTTTTTTTTTTTTTTTTTTTAATGGGTTAGAATGCCACCACTATACATCACAGTTGCCTTCAAATGTGTTTTCTTCTTCTTGCACCAAATTGTCAAACCTTCCTCCGTTAACCTCACTTCTCCTATTTCCTAATTTTTTAGATTGAGGGTGAACTGAAACAGGTCAAAAGGTTTTGGGTTCAAATTTTATGGTTTTCATCAAAGAAAACTAGGATTTTTAGGGCTCAAAAGGTGTGTATCAAGGACAGTTCAAAGGTGGGAAATTTTAAGCTCAAACTATCTAAGGGAAGGCCTTACTTCATGTCTTCGATCTCATGAATGCTGTCAAGCTGTTTTAATTTGGATTTGCCTAACTTCTAGTGATCGAAACTAGATCCATTCAGTCCTTAGAACAGAAAAATTGCCAAGACACTCTTCAAAGAAAATTTTTCAGGCCCAAATCTCACTAGGTATGGCCTTCCATCAAATTTTTGGGGTGTATCCTCACAATTTTGTCTCCTTTCAGGTTCACTAAACATCAATTTTTTGAAAATTCTTGACATTTGCTTCATGAAAAATGTTAAAACTACAACATATTTCAATTGAAAAAGTTTTTTAATTTCCTCTTGTTTCAAAAATTAGGTGGGAAATCACTTTATTTGCAAAAACTTTTTCTTTTCAACATAGCTGCACTAGCATTATCTCATATATTGGCAAGTCTACTCTGCCACACCCCAAACTTAAGTTAAACAGTGTCCTCACTGTTTAGATAGCATGGAAACAATGAGAAGGGTGAGGTAAGAAAATATAGAACAATTATGCACAAAGAGAGACACAGGTACTAAAAACAAAATATTAATAATATCCAAAAAAAAATAATGTACAGGATACAAGTCAGGAATTGAAAACAAGCTAAAATAGTCTACATTATTTACAAGCATCATCAGGCCAATCATACAAGTTTGCCAGGTGTTTCAAATCTTTCTTGGATAAAGGAGCTTTTCCTTTAGGTTGGGACTTCTGGGTGGACTGCTTGGGGGGCTCCTCAGACTGGGCAGCAAATTTCATGTCTTGCTTGGCAGAAGCATTAGCAGAATTAGAATCAGAATCAGAAGGGAAGAGGGCAATAGGATCTAGGCCAAGGGCAGCAGTAGCCTGCCTTCTTTCCTCCTTGGGGAGTAAGGTGGAGGAGGTGTCATGTGGGGGTGGGGGCTTGGAGGGGACTACCTCTTTCGACTGGGTAGCAAGTTCCTTCCCTTTTCTGCGAGCAGAAGCAGAAGAAACAGATCTTTTAGAAGTGACTCTTCTTTTTATGTAAGATCTCTTAGGTTTCGGTGGGGTAAGTTGAGAGGAAGGAGGATCTTGGGCTGGAGGAGGGGGAACATCCACAGATGGGGTAGGAGTAGGTTGAGTGGAAGAAGGTGTACAAGGATTGGTGGAGGAAGGATTGGTAGGAGGAGTTGTAGCTAGAGGGGCTGGTTGAAATGGTTGAGAGGTTAACAAAGCAATCTTTCTCTCTAGAAGTTCGATTTTCTTCGCTGCATAAAGCAGGTAGGACTCGGAGAGTTCTTGGGTAGCCTTAAGTATCTCCTGGGCATTGGCTAATTTTTTCTGGAGAAGATGGAGAAGATAAATGGAGAGGTGATTGGACAGGGGAAAGAGGAGAAGTGTGAGGGGGTTGGGGAGTTGAAGAGGATGGGGTAAGGGTGAACTGAATGGATTGAAGGCATGAGCTCATGATGGCTTGATTGTTAGTTTTGGGGGTCAATTGAGTTTGAATGGACTGTAAGAGGGAGAGAATTTGATTGAAAGTATCAAGAATGGTGGGGTTGGAGGAGACAGGTGTTTAGATGGGATGGAAAAGGGAGGAGGGTTCATGGTTGAAGTGAGGGGGAGTGGGGTGTGGGGAGTCAGGGAGTGGGGTGTACTCATGCCCAACAACTTTCACAGTGGATGTCATTAGAGCAGTAAACCCAGCAGTGGTAAACTGGTCTAAGCCCTGGGTATGAAGTAGGGGTTGGTGAGGGGGAAAGTCAGAAATGGGTTGGTCAAAGGGTGGAGAAGAAAGCGTAGGGGTAGGCTCTGGTAGTGTTGGAGGTTCAAGGACTTCAGGTTCGAGAACTGGAGTGGTGGGTAGAGGTAAAACTGGCTCAGAGGTAGGAGGAGGGGGGTCTGTCGGAAAAGGAGCTGATACAAAGGGAAAAGCAAAGTGGGTGGAGGTGTTGGTGATGATGTAGGTAAGGTAGGTGAAAGGAAGGATGAGGGAATCTCAGCAGTAAGATCTGTTGCAGTGATAGTGGGCACCTCCTCAACCTCCTCCATCTCAGCTGGCTTACCCTTCTTTATCAGGGTCAGGTTGGTGGATCATGCCCTTTTTCCATACTCTTTGGGGGTCAACTTCGCTATTGGCTCATTCCTCTGTACCACATATTTCCCAGCCTTTAGCAAACATGTAATGAGCCTGCTGAAAGGCAACCCAACACCTTTAGCAAATGCTTGTCTTTTAAGCACCTTATCATTAATGTCTACCATTGTCTTGAAAATCACATTTGGTGCATTCAAAAACTACCCTTTTGAACAATAGTATAAAGCATCTACAATTGGGGGCCTTTTCTCCTGTAGGTTCCCAGCGACATACACATTCTTCCTCAGAATAGTGTCGATGAATCTGAGGTTGGGTTGGAGGTCTCTCCTCATCAAAGATTCACCAGATCCCACAATTCCATTGGTGAGTTGTTTAGCCATTTCTCTAAATGCAACCCATTTGGGTGCTCCCTCAAATCTAGTAAAGTCAAATTGATGTGGAACTCCCAAAGCAATCCCAATATCCTTATAATCCATAGTTAATTGCCAATCATCAATTAGAATTTCTAGCAGAGCCTCAATCCCAGGCACCACCTTCTTTGTCAAATTCTGATACCACAATTTAACCAGCCTGGGGTACACAGTCTCCTTTAAGGGTGTAAGTAGGGGTAACAATCCCTCCTTCAGATACATTAGTGTCCCTTGGCACTCCTCTATCTTGGTAAAGTACGTAAGGTCAAAATCTGTCTCCAAGACAAGGCTCAAACCATCCACAAACTCATTAGGAGTGGTTAACGTAGTACGAAGCTCCACGTCAGGCAATATGTTAGGGGTGGGCAAAGGTGCTTCCCTAGCTGGAGTAGATCTCTCCACGGGTATTTCTGCATCAGGCTCCGGAATTGCTACAGACTTGGGCTTTTTTGCTTTAGGAGCCTTCTTGGACTTCCCCTCAGGGAGCTTCCTCTTGGCAGGTGGGTTGGTGATAGGCTTTGATTTTTTAGAGGACTTTGGGAAGGAAGAAGCTGGTTACCGAAATAGGTCAGCTAGGGTTTCTTTAGAATCGGCCATTTTACTCTTAGAAGCTGGTCTCGTAAGGCTCACTCACCAATATATATTAAAACTCTGAAGTAAACAACTAGAAAAACAATAGAGTGAAAGCAGGAAGACAACTTACCCAAAACTCCTAGGGTTTTACAGAAATCAAGATGCACAATTCCAATTCCATAAAAATTAGGTGCAAAATGCTCCTTTGTGTGGGCTGAATGAACTTGAGGGATGGCGAACTGAGTGGTAAAAAGTCCTTAGAGTATTTAGCAGAAAATGAGAGCAGCGGCAAATGAGGAAGAGAGAGCTAGGGTTTGAAGCAGGTGTCGAATGGAGCAAAAATGACCTAACGACAGGTATATAAAGAGTGAAATTTGATTTCGATAGGATGAGCTGGGTGATTTTGATAGGTCAAGGCATCCTGTAGAACACTATAAAGAATACGATGTGCAGGTGGAATGCTTCAATAGGTCAAATCCTTCCAATCTATAGGTTCATATGGTACATGATTCATCCTCTCTAGAGGTTCCCGATAGGTATCCAGAACCTATCGAAAAATTCTTTCTGACCTTTTGAACTTATCAAAAAGTTGTATTCTCCTATCGACAAGTCTCAATGCCTATTGAAATCCTCAAATGACCTATCGAAAGGTTCCATATGCCCATAAAAACTGCATTTTTGTGTTGTGTTTAGCCTTAGCACCCAACAAATTCTTTTGTTGTGCTTCCATTCAATTTATTTTCATTATTGACATACTCCCATGGTCCCTGAACTATTGATAAGATTGATATGATGACTGAATTCTAGCATGGAAATTTTATTGTAAATGAACAAAACATTAAAACAAAAAGTAATCACTTAAAACATAACCAAAAAATATTACATATGATACACACTGAAATCAGGTATAAATTGGAGGGTCCTGAAGTTCAATGGTCTCCTCAGGCTCACGAATTTTTTCAACACAAATTTTTAGCCTCTACCCATTGACTTTCATGACCCTACCATCTATAGGGTCCATGATTTCTATAGCCTCGGATAGGGAACCATGTAAAACTGTGTAGGGCCCATCCCATCGGGACTGTAATTTTTCTGGAAAGAATTTTAATCTTCAATTGAACAACCATACCTTGTCACCTATTTTGAATTCTTTCCACAGCAAGTGCCTGCCATGAAAGGCTTTATTTTTTTCCTTGTAAATTCGGGCATTTGAATATGCTTCCAACCTTAACTCATCAAGCTCAGATAATTGCAGTTTCCTGTTCACACTAGCAAAGGTTAAGTCAGAATTTAATGTTTTAATAGCCCAATATGCTCTATGTTCTAACTCAATAGGCAAGTGACATGTCTTGCCATATACTAGCTTTAATGGAGACATCCTTATGGAGGTCTTATAAGCAGCCCTATAAGCCCACAAGGCATTTGACAGTTTTATGGACCAATCTCTCCTATCAACTCGCACAGTCTTCTCTAGGATGTGTTTAATTTCCCTGTTGGAAATCTCTACTTGCCCACTAGTTTGTGGGTGGTAGGGAGCAACAATTCTGTGGATCACAGAATATTTTTCCAATAGCTTTTCTAAAGGTTTGTTGCAAAAGTGGCTTCCTCCATCCCTAATAATAGCTTTGGGGGTGCCAAACCTAGAGAAGATGTTGTCCTTTAAGAACTTAATGATAACCTTATGATCATTTGTTCTTGTAGCTATGGCCTCTACCCATTTGAACACATAGTCCACAGCTACAAGAATGAAATTATATTTATAGGAGGGGGGAAAAGGTCCCATAAAATCAATTCCCCATATGTCAAATAATTCAACAACAAGCACAGGTTGTAAGGGCATGGAGTTTTTTTTTGTAATACTTCCCATTTGCTAGCATCTAGAACAAGCTTTGCAATGTTGTAAGGCATCCTTGAAAACAGTGGGCCAATAGAAACCACTTTGAAGCACCTTTACGACAGTCTTGTTGCCACTGAAATAGCCCCCACAAGCCTGTTCATGACACATAGTTAGAATGTTTTCAAACTCAGTTTCAGGTATACATCTTCTTATCACCTGGTCTGCACAATACTTAAAGAGGTAAGGATCTTCCCACATATAATATCGAATTTGTGAGAAGAACAGATTCCTATTATCCTTACTCCAGTGTGTTCCCACAACAAGATAGTTTACTATGTTGGCAAACCAGGGCATACTTATCTCCACAGCAAAAAGTTGCTCATCTGAGAAAGATTCATTGATGGGCAAGTTCTCTATTTCAGCATCTGGGATCCTTGATAGGTGGTCTGCAACCACATTTTCAGCCCCCTTCTTGTCTTTGATTTCCAAGTTGAATTCCTGCAAAAGAAGAATCCATCTAATTAGTCTAGCTTTAGGCCCCTTCTTAGACAAGAGGTATTTTAAGGCTGAATGGTCAGTAAACACAGTGATCTTGGATCCCAACACATATGATCTGAATTTTTCCAAAGCAAATACAATAGCCAGTAGCTCCTTTTCAGTTGTAGTGTTATTCAATTAAGCATCAGCCATTGATTTACTAGCATATGCCACCACACATGGTGCTTTGTCTTTCCTTTGTCCCAGTAATGCACCAATGGCAAAGTCTAATGCATCACCCATCAGCTCAAATGGCAGAGAGAAATCAGGAGCTTACAATATAGGAACAGTGGTCAAACAAGTCTTCAGAAGTTCAGAAGCAGCTAGGCATTCATCATAGAATACAAATGGAACCTCTTGGCACATCAAGTGGCAAAGAGGCTTGGAAATTTTGCTAAAGTCTTTCATGAACCTCCTGTAGAAACCAGTATGGCCCAAGAATGACCTGACTTGTTTGATAGTTTTAGGAGGGGGCAAATGTGCTATTAAATCAATTTTAGCTTGATCAACCTCTATTCTTGTGACAGCCCGGATTTTGGCACCCCGAAACCCGTGCCATCAGCACGATCATCTTGACCGTGCCCCTTAGCTAAGCACGGAACACTGGTATATCAAGCATTGCAATAAAATAATAAACGAAATTGCAAAATTTGAATCTATATTAATTAACTCTCCAAAAGACAGTTCAACCCTCATGCCTCTACATGAATGGAGAACCGATCCGAACCATCGATGATAGCAATCATCACGGATGGTTCGCCCCAAAAGAATAATCCCATCTATATATATACATGGTTTAAACAGAATCAAGGCTTGACATACCAAGCCGTACAAAAACTCTCTCCAAAATCCCTCAAAGTGGCTGCGGAGTCCTCTAGAAGAAGTCCTCTGAGGTGGCTCCAACTCTTCACCCGCAAGGTCCACTCATGGATCAGCGTCTCCTGAAGCCTCGGCAGCTGCTAGTAGTGGACCTGCGACGTATAGTCTATAGGGTGAGCTACATCCTAGCTCAATAGGGAACAAACATGGTTGAACATATAAATTATAACTCACATATATTCCATGATATGCCATGCATGAAGTATCGATGCAGTTGTTAATGAAACAGTTAAAAAGCATTTCGTTTCTTGTTGATTACTTATATTTTCATTTACTCATGAATGATCTTTGAAAAGGCCTAAAGCAAAACTTAAACTTTCAACTTAAGTAATCCCGAGCAATATAGCATCGAGCCCCGATGAGATACCCATCATCGTCATCTATATAGCAGTTTTAACCGTATTCCACAGGAATACCAATATTACCAAGCCCTTTCCCGGGATTGGTGGCGGGTTTCACTTGTCTCAATCAACACCCACAGGGTGTGCTTACTATGTCTGGATAAGCCTCCGTGACCGCCTACGGTTTGCTACCGTCGGTCACGGATATCCTACCGTGTCAGTCGTGGATATCCCGCCACGTCGGTGGGGTACCCTATCAAACCTCAAATAACAAAAATATCGATTGCCTTACATATAGTTATTCACCGTGTAAATGTGCTATCTTATATCGATTAGGCCCTATCAAACATGATTCAATCCTTGGATACATCCACGGATGTATCCATTTACTGCATCACACGATGCTCTCATCTCTTACTTCTTCATCCCCAGGGATGGCTTATTAGAATTTCTCTTATGGATGTCATACGCACACACACTTTTCACAATTCTTATGCAATTAAACATTTGAATGGAAATCTATATCACTACATACATGCTCTTGTAAAATAAAGTACATGTTCAAGGTGTTCCCTACCTCAAGTCTTCATTTGATCAATGCATCAAGGTCCCACGTGGCTCCTTGTGCACGAGTCCACACGTACCACCTATGGTACCACATAACAGGTGAAACACATCACAAAGGATGCAACAAAGAAGGTATAAGACCCTCCAAAAATCTTAAAGTCAAACCCAAAAGTCAACATAATCTATCTCAGTCGATTAATCAAATTCCAAAATCGATTAATCGAAGGTCAATATCGATTAATCGAAGTAATTTCGATTAATCGAATTTCTCTGTTTCGCAAAGTCGATTCTCAGTTCGAACAGTCGAGCTTACATTCGATTAATCGGATCCAATTTCGATTAATCAAAATTCTCCTTTTCGCAAGGTAGACTCACAGTTCGAACAGTCGAGTTTTCATTCAATTAATCGAATCCAATTTCGATTAATCGAAATTCTTCTTTTCGCAAAGTCGACTCTCAGTTCGAACAGTCGAGTTTCACAAGTTGATTAATCGATCCCAAATCGATTAATCGAAAACTAAAATCGATTAATCGAAATCCCATTTCGATTAGTCGATTTTTCCTCAAGTCATTTCCTCCAACCCCTGGGGTCCACTGGAGGTTCTCAGTCGATTAATCGATCCCCAAATCGATTAATCGAAATCTAAAGTCGATTAATCGAAATCAAATTCAATTAATCGAAATCGGGGTCCTCTGACCTTTCAACTTCCTGGCCAATTTCGATTAATCGAAACCCAATTTCGTTTAATCGAAATTGTCAGATTCAAATTTCTTCGAATCTTCTTCCATACTTTTTCCTCTATTTTTCTAAGCCATTATCCTATGATTTAACCCAGATTCGATGACAACTTAACCCCTATAATCTATGCATTTTATTTACAAAAATTTTACCTTGAATAGATCTCAAGTTGATTTCAATCAAATAGTTGGAAGGCTAGGGTTTCCAGCTTTGGCTCTAACAGATCCAAATCGCGTTGAATCTGGCTTTTATCTCTTGAATCCCCCCTCCAATTAATTGCAATAACTCCTCTCTTACTTTTCTCTCTCTCTCTCTTCTTTACTCTCCTTCAACAACCAAAATACACCTCTAGGGTTATTAAACCCTTTTATCCCTTTTCTCACTTGTGTGTTGAGCACATATACCGCGGTAGGTATATGCGACTTCTCATTTACATCACACACCACATAATCACTCAAACTATCACATCTCGTCCGTTCATCACATTCTATGCTAACTCATGATCTCCTGATTGGTCAAACTTGTGACCAATCGGGCACGGATCCCGAGGTCACCATGAAAAGACTCTTTTCCCAACTCAAAACTAGGTTGGTCTCCTCACACCTTTGCAGCACAAGGCTGAGATGGTGCAGGCATTGGCTAAAATATCCCTAAAAATAGAGAAATCATCCATAAAAATCTCTAAAAACTTATCAATCATGTCAGAAAAAATAGCATGCATACATCTTTGAAAAGTGGCAGGTGCATTACATAGTCCAAATGACATTCTTCTATATGCAAAGGTTCCAAATGGACAAGTAAATATGGTTTTTTCTTGATCTTGTGGGTAAACAGGAATCTGGTTTTTTCTTGTGGGTAACCATCAAGAAAACAGTAAAAAGCCTTGCCTGCCAGCTTATCTAAGATCTGACCTATAAAAGGCAATGGAAAGTGATATTTGCTAGTTTTCTCATTGAGCTTGTGATAGTCTATACATACCCTCCAACCCGTTAGTGCATGCGGTTGGAATCAGCTCACGAGTCATAGCTTGAACTCTTTCTTGGGCACCACCTGGGTAGGTTCCACCCATTGAGAATCTGAGATAGGGTAAATGACCCCAACATCAAGAAATTTGACTACTTCCTTCATAACAACTTCCTGCATGTGTGGGTTGAGCTTCCTTTGCATCTCTTTAGAAGGTTTAGAACGCTCTTCAAGATGAATTTTGTGCATGCACATAGCTGGATTTATCCCCCCCAAATCTGCAATAGTCCACCCTATTTCTCTCTTATGCCTTTTTAGCACACAAAGCAATTCTTCTTCCTGCTCAAGAGTGAGGAAGGAAGAGATTATCACTGACAGTTTGTGATTGGCTCCTAAAAAGGCATATTTTAAAGATTTTAGGAGTTGCTTTAACTCCACATCTTGGGGACTGATGAGTGAAGGCAATAGGGGTGCCTTAGAAGGTGGTGGAAGGGGTAGTAAAGCAGGAGTTCATGGGTGATGCTTTACTGGCCTTACTTTAGAATTTACAATTTTCACTTGCTCAAGCTCAGATGTGGAAGCTTTCTCTTCCACTATTTCATTCCATACTTCTTTAAAAGTATTAAACAAATCATTACCATGCAGCAACTAAGGCAGATTTTCTTGCACAAACTCATCTAGTACATCAATGGAAAATAGTCCTCATTCTCTAAGTGGGGCTGATGAGCTGCATTGTACATGTTCAGCTTGACTTTCATATTACCAAAAGATACTTCCATGACCCCTGATCTACATTGCATATAAGCATTTGCAGTGGCCAAAAAGGGCCTGCCTAAGATCACAGGGATAGAAGTAGCACACTTGCTTGGCTCCATGTCCAGTACCAAAAAATCAGCAGGATAAAAGAATTTATCAACCCCTACCAAGACATCTTCAATGATCCCCACAGCTTCCTTTCAAATCTGTCAGCTAGTAGTAAGACCACATGTGTGGGCTTCAACTCTCATAAGCCCAGCTTCTCATATACTGAATATGGAAGCAAATTCACACTAGCTCCCAGATCTAATAAGGCTTTTTTAATGGTATGATCCCCAATAATGCAAGGGATAGTGGGGACTCCAGGGTCTTAGAGTTTTATTGGGGTTGCAATAATCAATATCTGTTTCAATTTTTCTGCTGAAAAAACTTTCTTGGATAAATGTATCCTTGATTGTCTTTTGCGGGTGCAAAGGTCTTTCAAAAACTTGGCATAGGCTGGAACCTGCTTGATTGCATCAAGTAGAGACAAGTTGATCTTTACTTGCTTAAAGGTTTCCATCATTTCCTCTATTTTGGCATGACCTTTATCAAAAGGGGAAGGTGCTTGCATTGCCCTAGGAAATGGCAAATGTGGGATTGCTCCCACCTTTGCAGCCTTAGCCAATTCTTCATCTCTCTTTTTTATTTTTTTATTTTCTTGAGGATCATCACTATCCTTCTTATTCAACTTGGGTTGCTCCTGTTGTATCTTCTCAATAATAACTTCTTTTTCTTTTTCTAAATTTTTCAAAGGCCCACAGCCTACTTGATTGTCCACCAATCTTCCACTTCTTAATGTGGTGATAGATTTTGTTTCCTCATGGGAAGAAGAAACTTCACCTACCACATATTGTCTCCTTGGGTTGTCCATGGGTTGGCCAGGCAACCTCCCTTCCTCTCTCTTGGTCAAAGCATTAGACAGCTGACCAAGATGGTCTTCTACATTTTTAATGCTTTGGCTATAAGAGTGCACAGTTTGAGACAAGGATCCTAAGTTCTGCAATGAGGCCAAAACTTGTTCCTCAAAAGAAAGTGATCTAACAACTGGAGGGGGTGCAACTTGCTGCACAGCCTGAGCCATAGGTTGAGTCATGGGTTGTTGGTAGTGGGGCCTTGGAAAGTAATTCTGGTGATAGGGCTGAGCATTTTTATAAGCCATGGACTGCTGTGGCTGCTGCTGCTGGTTTGGAAAAGTCTCTTGTCTCCACCTCAAGTTGGGGTGGTTTCTCCATTGGTAACTAGGAGTAGGCTATTGCCCAAAAGATTGAGTGGCAGCCACATGCCCCATCACAAAGTCTAGAAATTGACGAGCTGAGGGGCATTCCTTAAGGGAGTGAGTGGGGGACTGACATATAACATGTGCCTCCTCCACTTTAGCAGCCATGGGTGACTGCATTACTCTCATGAGCTTATCAAACTTCTGGGTCAAGCTGTCCACTTTCCTTTCCAAATCATTGTGCCCACTCACCTCATACTTCTTTCCTCTTGTGGTATTTTATTTCACCATTCTAGGGATGTCTAAATCCCTGGATAATGTCTCTCTCTGCATGGAGTTCTCACTGATGATGTCGAACAACTCCCAAGCCTCCTCAGTAGTTTTGTAGAGTAAGTACCACCACAAGAGTCATCTACCATATCTCTGCTTTTAGAATCAATTCCCTGATAGAAACTTTGAACAAGTTGCCATTCAGGGATTTGATGATGGGGACATTTCTTCAGGAGTTCTTTGAATCTCTCCCATACTTGGTGAAAGTCCTCAGTTGGGTCTTGAGCAAATGAGATAATGCCCTTCCTCAACTGTCTTGTCTTGGACATGGGGAAAAACTTGGCTAAAAACTGACATTGAAGATCACTCGAAGACTAAATACTGTTGGGTGGGAGCATTGATAACCAAGTCCTGGCACTATCCTTTAATGAAAAAGGAAAGAGTCTCATCCTGGTTGCTTCCTCCCCCAAACCTGTTATATTGAATGTAGTGCACAGTCCTAGAAATTCATCAATATGCTTATATGGGTCTTATTTGGTCAGGCCAAAAACATTTGGATTATGGAAGACTTGATCTCATAGTTTCCTTGAACATCAGGGAATTGAATGCAGAAGGGAGAATTGTAAACTCCTGGTGCATTGAATTCCTTCAAGGTTCTAGGTTGCTCACCCATTTCAGCAGATTTAGATGCAGTAGATGTGGGTGAGATTTTTTTAGACCTAAGAATTCTTTCAACCTCTGGATTTAATGGAACAATCTGAGGATTGAGAGCTCTCCTTCCAAACATACACCACTCACAAACTTAATGCACACAAGATGCAAAGTAAATTTGACACAACAATCAGGAACAAGCACAATTAACTAATAATTCTATAAATCCATAGATCAGGAAAATAAGAGTAGAGGGATGCAAACTTTAGAGAAACCTCTAGCACAATGCTCTTCCTTAGAAACAACTTTTGATCTAATGAAATAATAAAAACTACTCCAAAACAACAAAAATTTTCAAAAGCAGTTAGTGAAAACTTAAACAAGCTATTACAGATCTACAATCTATACTAAAACAAACTTAGATCTACCAATTTTAAGCACACATATCCCTGGAAGCGGTGCCAAAAACTTGTTGGCTTCTTACCTTGTGTTAAAAAAGAGGGTTCAAATCACACAATTAAAGGATCTATTGGTGGCACACATCAAGGCAAGCCGACACACAAACCTGCAAGTGTTCAGGGCCTGTTGTAACAAGTTTTAAAGAGTGAGTAAGGGAATGTCCACAGGGAAATGTGAGCTAAAAATAAAGTAAATCTCCAAATCTATAGTAGATGTGGCACCCTACCTAATAATAAAATAGCAAATGGAAGAGGAGAGGTTTTAAGGGGTTGTCATTTTAAACTAAACTACAAAAATATAATTAAATGTATAAATGAATTGGGATCAAGTCCAGAGTTCAGATCTTACAAGTGAGGGGAATTTTTGGTGAAATAAAAAATAGAAAATGGAGAGAAGCAGCTTGGAGTTTGGTCTTGCTGCAATTGGGTTGAGCTAACAGTGTTAACAAGAGTTAAATGCGCACCAATCCCTCATCTGGCTACAAGCATAGTTGTAGGGTAGAAGAATCTGATCTAAGCCAGAGATTTGGATTGATCTTAAGGCTATGATCTGTCCACTTTAATGGTCACAGATCATCCAATAGATTCACTCCATTCTTAGGTTTCAATTAGAACATTAAAATCACTACAAATGCTAAAACTGTCAGGCCACATACACAGGCAATTGCAAGAACATCAGATCAAGGGAGATCAAATGGTATCTAAGAGGTCAACCAGTTAAGTGGGTGAGCTGATTCCCATCTACACAAATCCGATCGAGCACTAAATGAAACTAGATGAACTATGGATCTAATTAATATAATAAAACCAACATTGCATTGAAATAAACTCACTATACAATGAAATTCTCTCAGATTTATAGTCTGTGCATCATCTGACCCTCAATAACACTCTCAACCTTTCCCAATTATAGATCCAACCTCACTCCTTGCTGCTCCAAGGAAATTAGCCAACCATAGTTGGGCTAAGAGAAAGAATATGAATTCGAATGGAAATTTCGATGCAGCCTTTGATCTCCAGAAAATGATCCCCTTTTTCTAGCAACTTCCCTCCTTTTATATCTCTCCCCCTCTGCCTCAGATCTGTTTTTCTCTCCTATCATAGCTCAGTCGGGCTGATTCTGTTATTCCCTTTTTATTCCCCTTCTAGAAGTTCCTCTGAGTTAGTTAGAGTTGGGGGAGAGTACGTAGGCTGATTAGGATTTTCTAGGGCATTTCTAAACCCGTCGTACCGATCACCAGACTGCTTCAAATTGCATGTAGCAGGTCACCAATTTGCAGCGTGTGCACAACAACTCTTCTGAGAAGTCCTTCAGTCGATTTCGATAGGTTCCTGAAGCTTTTGACAAGTTTCAAGCAGGCATTTTTTTCCTTTCGCTAGGATTCAGGATCCTTTCAATAGGTTCCATTAGGTTGATCCTTCCAATAGAGCTCCAGCATCCACAACCTTCATCTGCTGTATTCGATAGGTTGAAGGATACTTTCGACAGGTTGATCTCTTATGCAATAAGTTTCGATAGGTTTGCTTGTAGCTCCTATCGACAGGTTCCAGACTTCTCGATAGGTTCTCTTCAAGCTCAGGCAACTTGTCGATAGGATGCTCCCTTCTTATTTTTGACTGCGCGATAGATTCTGGATCCTATCGAATTCTCTCATCTTCATGACTTCTTCCTTTTTTAGCCTTCCGATCCTATCGACAGGTTCCAATAAACTCTCGACAGGTTGTTTTCAACTTGTTTTCACTTCTTCAAAACTGCTTTACTGTTGCTGCATGCCCCAAATGGGCATTGGTGTGCAGCCCTCTTGTGTGCCATTGTTGAGTTTGAGCTGTACTGAGAGATGAACCTTCTTGTGAAGCACTTTTGGGTGAATTTCTGCACTATGCCTGTCTTTTACTACTATCTACAAAACATACTCAGCATGCATTTATTAGTCTACTCACAGGTCTATCAAAGGTTAGGTTAAAGCGTGAAAACTGGCATTTTTCACTGATTAACAGCCAGCTTAAGTGCTTCCAAGTCCCAATAACAGTTAAAATATATAGATGAAGTGAAAAGATGAAGGAAAAGGAGATGCATTCGAAGAAAAATATCTATGTCTCTAAAGTCTGTATAGGTGTCACCGGGGGCATACCCCTTGTATATACAACAAAAAAGGAAAAGAACAGGAAGGGATATCTACAACCCTACTCCCTCCACTGCTTCTATGAGGGATGCTCACCACTATCTCCACTCTCATCTACTCTTGGATTAGGAGTCTAATCCATCGAAGCCTCATCTGAAGCTTGAGGAGTGGGCGGAGGCCTCCTACAAGAAGAAGGCCTGGCGATAGAATCTCCCTCACTCGCCTGGCTAGAAGTGCGCTTAGACCGTGAACACAGAGGATCAAAGGGAAACAAATGCTTAGGGGTCGGATCCTCTAGAATATAGTCCCTCATACACTCGTGGGTTGTACGACAAATATAAGCCAGGGAGCCAGTAGCCCCCGACCCCGACCTAGCAAGGTGAGTGAACATCCCACGCACTCCACCTCCCACTCTCGCCAGCTCGTGCTGCAAAAGCTCGATCATCACCTACATCTCAAGATGAACTACATCCTAAGCACTCTCCAGCTCTACCGTTTGAGTCCTATGCTTGACCATAAGATCCATAGTCACCTCCTGAAGGTGTTGATTCGGGGGATCTGAGGGAGTCTCGCAGGCTTCCTGGCTAGAAAGAGCACACTTTGTCTCCAAGCGTGACTGCTCCAGCTGATGCTTCTGTACATCAATACAAAGCCAGGCTAAGAAGACGCACACACATAGTATGATAAAGATCAAGAGTAAGAAAACCATACTAGATCGGCCCGCTCCCGAAGAAGGTGCTCGATGGTCTCAACGGTCATCGGATCGACTAGTAGCGTCGGCTGAGGAGGAATCTCAGTTGTAGGTTGTTACAAGAGAAACGAAACTACATCAAATGGCGCTACGAATATAAAGAAAATTGAAGAATAGCTACACTAATTAAGTGTACCTAGAGAGGAGTGGTGACATCGTAGGGATCCCAAGGAGGAGCCTCAGGAGCAGAGTTAGGAATGGCCTGCACAAGACAAAATAAACAACAAACACAAAAATGTATGATAATCTACTAACAAAAGCAGATAAAACACACACATAGAACTACAAATAGATAATTTATACCTGACTCTCTGGGCGCATGGATGCAGCCATGGCTGCAGCGGCCTGGTAATCCTCGACAATCTTGCGCATAACACATTCCAACGTAATATTAGGAAAAGCCATCAAATAAAGAAAGCAGAATAAACAACTCAAACACAAAACTCACCCAATGATCTATCTCTCCTCTGAGGCGAGCTATCTCTGTATCCTTTCGATTGGAGGATGTAGCTGAAGTAGGATCAAAGGTTGGAGCAACACCCTAGCAGCATCAAGCTCCGCCTTCTGTAAACATCATTGCAAACACAAAAAAAATGCAAAACACTAATGATTAACTAACACTAAATTAACGAAAATAAATACATACCAGTCGATCTGTCTCTGCGGACAAACTAGCCAACACCTCACGATTGGCTAGCTGCTCGCCTCGGAGCAGCTCGATGTATGCCGCCTGGCGGGCAACCTCACTCTTCCACGCATCCTAAATAATAACAAAAATAATGTAAGCACATCAACCAACTAAAATAGAATGAGTAAACTAAACATAAAAAATAAAACAAACCAATAACTCACCAAAACTCGACGGGTGTCTGCCAACGATGCCCTCAGCTGATCCTCTGCCGCCCTCACTTCGGCTATAGAGGTCTCCAGAGACCTCAACATCTCCTCATCTGGGCGGGTGGTGCTCCCCATCCACTTCAGTGCACTATGAAGGGCCTCCAGTGCTCCACGGACCTGGGGTGAAGCTGGCCGTGCTCCAGCTAGGCCACTCTCTCCCTCAATGCCGAAGCGGAATCGAGTTGGCCAACACCGAAGGAGCTCTTCCCCTAAAAGGGGAATCGTGTAAAGAGTCAATCACCGCCGAGGTCATGGAACCACCTTGTAAACTCTCGGGCATCCTCCTCATCGTGTGCCCCCCTCACCTCGATTCCCCCTATTGGTACGCACTTTTTCTAGGTTCCTTTCGATCCCTGGAATAAGTGGCCCAATTCGGTCCTCATGGACTCTGGTGGAAACTGATAAAATAGTAAACTAAGGAATATTAGATGCTGAAATGGAAAAGGCAAATTCTAAATAGAGAGTACCTGGGTTGATGTGACTGCCAGCTGCATATGTTTATCGACGCTGTAACACATCACTGATCACGCTCCGTGGGATGTAAGTTGACTCCTTTACTGAACGTCGATCGACCAACTTCAGCATCTATGGGTAACCTACAATCTATCTAGTTTGGTTTCCTATTACTGCTAAACCTATCTTGAGGGGGGAGTGGCCCGCTATGCCAAGGAGGATCAACCCCATTCCAGGGTACCCTCCGTAAGCTCCCTTGGGCAAATCGGGTGGCTAAGGCTAAAACTAGAAGAGGTTAGGGACCTAATTGGCTCTAGGCTAAGGGTTTCGGCAGGAGTTTCCTAAGATCTAGGTTAAGGGCTTATTCCTTCAATACTCCTTTGAGAGTCAGGGCTAGCTGGCCAGTACTGCTAGCCTGACTTCCTTGAGGTTTCTAGAGAAGAGTCTGTAATTTAAGAAGCTTAGAAGGTAGTCTAACTCCTTTCTTTGAGAACCCCAGAAAGAACCTCAAATTTTCTAAAAGAACTAAGCTTAAGAAAGAGAAGAAAGAACTATTGAATTGGTGAGTTTGGGCGTGGAAGGGGGGTCTTTTTATAGGTTTTGAGATAATTATGCACGCGGGGACATATGCGCAATTGGTCAATTGCGCGCATGGACTGACACGTGTAATTCAATAGTGCAAATAGGACTATGCGGTCAATTGCCCAAAAGTCAGTCACCGACTGAGGAATGATCGGCTGACAGGCTCAGCTGGGTGTCCTAGTTCCATATGTTTGGAACTCATTGCGCGTGTGACGGCATGTGCGTAATCCAATTATGTGCATGAGATCACATGCGTAATCCGGGAATATAGGCGGTCTGAGGAGTCAGAGACCAGATCCAACTTGCGACCAATTGCGCACGCCTAGTAGTGCGCTTAATCAATTGCATGCATATATCTATGAGCGTAATAGGGTCTTACGGCAATCCAAAGGAAGGGGAACTTGGTTTAAATTGGATAAATTGTGCGCGTGTGTCCATGCGTGTAATCGAATTGCGTGCCTATGTTCAGGCATGTAATTAGGGATCTTCCCGGGCCAAATCGGGATTGAGTCAATGGGTTGAGTTTTCAACCCGTATCTCCTCCATACACTGTTTGTATAGTATATGGGTCCCGAATGGGGTTTTAAGGGGTTCTAAGACATTCGGAGGGGATCGGTTCCTTTTTGTGGGTCATGGGCAAGGTCAAAGGTTGACCGAATAGGTTTATATATACTAAGAGAGAAAATGGGGTGTCTACAGATGCCCCTCTTCAACATGTTCTTGTGGAACAAGAATGCGTCGAAGAAGTAGACACCTCCCTTTCAGGGTGCCTTCTCGTTTCTTTGAAAAATTACAAGTGTGAACCGGGGACCTAACATGAAGTGCTTGGCTTTTGATCTATTAGTGCAAGCTAAAAGGAAGCATTCGCGGGCCATATTGTACCTGTCGAGAGGTGTATCCTCAACCACAGATGCATATCTCATCCAATTGCATATCACGACCTGCTACATATCGCAGACAAATTGAGGGAAATTGACACAAACAAGGTTTGAGTGGCATCATACGAATGTCAAGAAATAAGGTCAAGCGACCAGGTAATATGATGCAATATGATGGCGAAGGCTTTCACAAGTCATGTCAGACCGGCCCCGTCATTGCTCATACCGACGAGTTAGGGGTCCCTTTCTAGTGGAAATTTGTGATTTCTCAAAGTTGAGTATCTCAGTGTTTTATTTTCCAGGGGAAAGAATTGATTGGGGTGATGAGAAGTGAAAGTTTGATAGAGAAAGGTTTTGAAAGATTGGGTTTTAACTTAAAATCAATTCGGTAAAATCTTCAGAAAATGTGGCTTCCGAAACATCGCTGAGTAGATCCATCAGTACGAGATTTAGGGACCTGACCTTTGTTTGGTTATCAAGATGACATTCGGTATGCCGGATACTCCGTCTAACCTTCTCGCAGATACTGATAATTGTCTCTTATGGGAGGACTACAGTGATTAGCAAATTAGGAGAGTCGGGTTTTGAAAACTTTTGACTTAATATTAACTAATTATATTTGTACAAGAGTATCGAGTAGAGGGGGAAAGATAATACTTACCTGGTTTGTTACCTATGTTTCGGGGGGAGTCATCGCGTGATGGGACATCGGAGGGTTTCTCTCTTCTTTTGTCGAGAGTGTATGTTTCTATTGTAATGGGGCATGGTGGTTGTGATGATGGGACATTTGGGAGGTACGACTCTTTGCGATAGGACATGGGTTGAGCTTCTTTCCTAGTCGTGTGCTATGGTGGATGTGATGGGACCTGATGATTATGCAATGGGGTGTTTTGTTCTGATGGCTTTTGATTGTCTTGATGTCGCGATGGGATAATGATGGCTTATTTCCTTCTTTGGCAAATCTTGGGTTATGTGATGGGACGGTGTCGCAACGGGACTTACCTTTGAGGTCGCGACTGGATAATGGGTTTGGGTTGGTTTAGTTCAGGAATTGGGATGGTGGTGAACATGCGTGTATCTCATTACGATGGAACATGTTAACATGTATACTTATGGGTATGTGATGGGGCGTTGATATGCGAGGTTGTGCGATGGGACAAGGGCATTTGAGGAAAGGTAGTTGTTAGGTTTTACTTGTTTCGAGAGCATGTGAATTCACACAACTGCCCACACTATCTAGATTAGTTTTCTTGGTTAGTAGAAGTAGTATACTCATTAATCAGTCACATAATATTCCGTTTTACTACCCTTAACTTAGTGATGCTAGGACTGAGCTTGCTACTAATAAGTTACTGATGTACAGATATTAAAAAAAAATAGTAAAACAGAAGCAAAGTAATAATATTCGTCAAAATAAACTCATAAAGCAATAAAAAGATGATTGACCCAAAAGACGAATCTTCGCCTACTGAAAAGATGAAAAATCGTGTTTTACGATTTTGCGAAATGAAGTACTAAGAAGAATAGAAATCGTAATTTATGATTCTACAAGAGAAAACCGCTTAAGAGTAAGGTACGATATAAGAGAAACGGTGAATCATAATTAAAGAATTGTAAATGAAGAATTGTTTAATAGGAAGCTGTGTTAACAAATCATGATTTACAATTTTTCAGAAAAGAACACCTTCTGAAGTTGCTGATCACGTGTGATTAACACCGTCATGCATAAAATTAGAAGATCTCTTGAAGAAGAAGTCTAGTGAATCACGGATCCGAGAGATTGACAAAGAAGAATCTTAAAGGACTTTGCTACTGAAATAAAGAAGAAAATCTAGGAGTACATCAACAGAATGAAAGCAAGGAAAGATAGAAATTAGAAGTACAGTTATATTAGGATAATTTTATTTTAGTAATTTCTTTTATTAGAATTAGAAGTTTGTAGACTGACCCTTATGATTTATAAATAAGAGGCTCAACACATAGGAATAACCATCAAAGGAATTCTCAGCATCAATTGATGACTGAGGTCGGGTTTTCTTCTGATCAATTTAGAGTAGATTTTTATTGCTTTGTAGATTAGATATCGAAGGTTTCTCAAGAGCAATTGACGACTGCAATTGGGAGCTGAAGATTAGATTAGATATCTGTAGTTTCTCAAAAGAAATTGATGACTACGGCTGAGGGGTGAAAGGTATTATTTTATTCCTTTCTAGTTTAGATTTATTTTATTGCAATTTCTTGCTTTGTAAACATCTTCGAATTTTAATTTGAATTGACGACTCAGATTGAAGTTTGCAGATTAGTGTAATGGTTTTTACTTTTCCATCTTTAGTTTTCTAGAATTTGATTGACGCCCAAGTTTTAGGAGATTGTTGATTAGATTAAATCTGTTTTGATAGGATTTTAGTATTAATTGACGAACAATGCTAGAAAACTTGATATATAGTATAACGGTATTGTTTAATTTCATAAATATCTGATAGCAGAAGATTGTGATTGATGACCATAATCTGAAGGAGGATTTAGGATTTATTTTCTGCAAAATTTAGATTAAGAAACAATTCTTTATTCATATTTCTCTAATAGTTTATGAACTTAAAAGATAAGTATAAGTCTTCAAAAAATTAAGTTAATATAGATAAATTTGTCTTCGTGGGAACGATCCTATACTAGCTCCACAATTTCCATTGTACACTTGCAATAGGTTAAGACTTTATTAGATACACATATAAGTAGCGATCAAGTTTTTGGCACCGTTGCCGGGGACAACGTTATTTATATTAATTTAAGAAAATAAGTATTATCTTTCTCTTTTTATATTTCTTTATATTTTTAATTTTCTTTGATCACTTCTCAAATCTTTTGCAGGTTTATTTGGAGTGAGGAATCAAAGTTTTTAACTTCCCCTGATCAGAGAAGCTAGAGGCTAAGATTTGTTTCTCTCCCTGCTTTCTAGAATAAAAATCAGAATAAAAATAAAAATAAAATAGACATTTATAATAACTGTTTTAGCCACCCTACTCTGCGATAACTCAAATCAGAATAGTAGGAAAAGGTCAATATGTGATTAAGACGATAGGGGAATATTATGCTTTAACACCTCTTACACCTCTCCCATGTATTCAAATACACCCCCAAGCCGGTAATAGGACTTTTGAAATTATGCCCAATATCATATAAATGCTTCCTACTTTTAATGGAGTAATGGACGAAGTCTCCTATTTGCATTTAAATAAATTCAAAGAAGTGTGCAATATTATTCGAATTAAGAACTTGACTAAAAAATCCATTCGACTAAGGCTGTTTGCATATTCCCTCAGAGATAAAGCAAAGCAGTGGATAAACTCTTTACCTCAGGTCTAGAACATATGTTTCTTACAAAATTCTTTTCAATCTGTAGGATAAATAACATTCCACCAATTCCCAAATGAATTTCTTTAGGAGTGTTGGAATCGTCTTAAGGATCTTCTGCGCAAGTGCCCTCATCACAGGGTTACATGCTGGCAACTTACGCTCACTTTCTATGAAGGCCTTAAAGATGCAAACCGACATTTGATTGATGTGGCTTGTGATGGTATGTTTCGTACATTAATTGTAAAAGAAGCTTGGGAACTCTTTGAGACCCTTTGCGAGGAACCGATGCAACACCACGCATCAGGTGGGATTGATTCAGAGACTTTAACAAATATACTTCCTAAGCAAGGATGATTATATAAATTAAAGTCAATGATGAAAGGTTTTCCAAGGCTAAAGTTTTGGAAGGCAAATATTCAATCTCTAGTGGGTACAAAATCGTATCCAACTTCTCAAAAAGGAGAAGCCTGTGGTCCTAACCATGGCCTAACTCAGGCAGTTTCCCGACCTTCAATTGTTTCTTCTTACCCCACAGAAGCCCAAAACCACACTACTACTAAGGATGCCTTATTGCAAATAGTTTATAGTTGGATTCAACATAGCCGCTTCCAGACACAGTTATTCAACCACCTTCGACAATCAATCGTAAGGTTAGAAACTCAAATTGATCAGCTAATCCTTTTCGAAAGAGAGTATAACGTACTACCTTCACATGCAGTGGGTACATCTAGAGGACGTATATTTATGGGAGACACATCAACTTCCTCTATTTTTAATTGAATCCCTCTAGAACCCGTCAAGCTACCGACTAACCTGTAGCAAACACCTGTAACATATGTATATAGTTTAATTTTGAAGAGTATTCTATGATTTACAGTATGCGAAATTACAGTCAATCGTAAAGTTTCTTATGTCATGTCACAATCACGTTAAGCGTATGGATTTATGATTTACTGTGATTTATAGAGTTAAATCATAGCAACTACGATTTGAAGCATCATAGAGTTTCACTTTCATTCTACAGAATTGCAAACGATAATTTTGGGGAACAGGCGATTCCAGCGATCGATCTTATTGGTTACATTGGAACTTAAACCCATTTAATTCATAGAGGAAGTGGACATGCCTCGCATTCAATATTCCTACTTGCCAACTACCCAAGCCTATGAGCTTATACCTTAACCCGTGAACCCTTCACCTTCCTAAAACCTCATCTCTTTCATCTTCCTTTCATACCCTAACCCTAATGGCAGAAGAGAAAAACCCAAGTGATTTCAATAAGAGACTTCATAAAATCCTTGAGATACACAAGGCTAAGCTCCTGGCTGCAATACAGAGAGTAGAAAATCTGAAGCGCTAACGACCTATACCAGATGCCGAATCATCCTTTGAAACTACCATTCACCCTAAACCTAACCCAATCCGACATCACATTCGAAGAGCCCATTTTCCTTCACTTCCTGACCTTTATACAATCACAACCCACCCTAAATGTGAGCTCCTATGTGATGCTGGTGGGTTGAGTCGTCCCTCGCCACCCTTCTCCATTGCTCATACTTTCCCTGCCAACTGTGTACATTCTCTTCATATAGTCTTCGCAAGGGAGCGGGAGCAGTATAGGTGAAGGGTGATCTGGAAATGTGTTCACTTCCCCATGCTTCATAGAACCACCACTGTGGCATTGCATTTCTTCTAAGGAAGACCTGTGATATGCTCAGTTTGGGGGAAAGCAATTTGGGAGACAGAGGGAAGTGTTCTGACAGCTCTTGGAGTAGCGACCCTGCCAAGGAGTGGATACTTCTTTGGTAGGAAGGAATGAGAGACTCTATTCAAGAGGTTAGAAGCCGATGACCAATCTTTATCGAAGGCTTCTCTCGGATATTGCTGCCGATATCTAAAATAGTGTGTGCCTAGATTTTTCCTAGGTTTATATTTTTATATAATCGGTTTTTATTTTAGTTTCTCCTTTTACTGTGATATTTCTTTTTCATGATCATTATAATTATTCAGTTAATATATAATATTTTCTTTTTGATAAACTTTTTTTTTCTACTAACTGTGTAATTGTTACTAACTTTTATTTCAGTTTTGTTATTAATGTCTCTGAGAATAAAATCGATGTTTTTTCCTCAAGTTTGGGGGAACATTCTTTACAGAATGTTTTTCACATCCGATAAGCAATCAGAGATATAAATAATTTTTAGGTAAATAATTTTTAAGTGTCCCCTATTTTTGTGCTAATGAGGGCATTGTTCGACTTAAGTTTGGGGGGATACGAAATTTCTGTGTATAATAGTCGTATAATTAGTAGTATTTCAGTTACTTTTATTTAGTTGTCTTTGTAAAAATAATTTCAAATTTTTTTTAGTTGATCATTACGTAGGAATTATGATAGAAAAAATTGAAAATCTTGAAAACTTATAATCCATTATAGTAGGAGTTAAATAATCAGAATAAAGAATAGTACAATTCATGCTTAGCTTGTTGACCATTGTATTAGAATGGATAATTGAAACAATATATTGATCTACACTACAAAATATTAGACTATAGTTTCGAAATTATAAACCAGTGAGATTTTGAGCCAAATTTTCCTTTCTTTGTGAGAGAGACTATTTCGATTCAAGAAACAAATTTCTTTGAACTTCTATGCTGTTATGAAATCTCATATTGCTGAATTTAGAATCAAAATATTCTGTATCTATGATAACTTGATTTTTTGTCTAGAACTATCTGTTAGAAATATCAAAGCAATAAGATATTTACGCTAGTAAATCGTAAAGATGATTTAAGGCTATCTTTTGTTAAACCAGAGCTAAAACGCCAAAATCCCAGAATAAATTTTACCCTTGAAACCCATATTAGAAGCCTAAATCGAATTTCTTTGTACCAAAAATTTAATAAACCCTTAACCATAAGTACTACCCAAAGCTTTCAACCTTTAACCCTTATAATCTCTAAAATTTTAGAATGCAAAAGAAGGGAAGAAGAGGGATTGGAAGGAGTAAAAGAAAAAATAGAAAAGGGGAATGCTAAAAAAAAAATAAAGGTGTACAACCATAGGCTCTCGCGAGTCCGTCGCGATGATGCACTCTTTACTATAAATTTAGAGTCGTCACTCAGAGCTTTTGGTGTTCTGGGAAACCTAAATCAATATTAAAAGCATTGAATTACAAATATATGACTGTGATTCACCGGTCTAATGCCAAAGGCTCTTGGGTAGGGGCTTCGGTTATCGATCGGGAAGGTGTTAGGAAACCGATCAATCCGCTCGGAAGCGGTCTCTACTTACGACAAAAATAAAATAAATAAACAACACTTCCTCTTGCTCGAAGGCATTATGATCCTATCAAGATCTCCAAAAATACTAAAAATTCGGTAGTGTAACAGCTTGAATCCTTGAATAAAGGAAAAGCAAAGAAGGTAGAGGAGTAGAGGGGAGAGCCAGAGCTCTCAGGCCCTTGTAGCATTGCTATGGACCTTTGCATAAGTGCACTTGATGAGCTTCTGATGGCTTGAGGGGTTGGAAGATGGGTTTTAACCTCTAAGGCTTGATAGCTAAGGGGTAGGAGAAGAAGGCTAGGGGGTAGTGCTGACCTAGGATAATGGGTTTTTGATGGAAGATAGGGTCTAAGGGATGATTTTGAATTCTGGAATTTGTATGGGTTTGGTGCACCAAAGGGGAGAAGGAAATCTCTAATCTTTCTCTCTTTTGAAAAATTTTCAAGCCCTTAGTAAGGGGGGGGGGGGGTGCCTCTCTATTTATAAAAAAGGAGAGAGTTAGGGGGATACTTAAATGCTAATGTGATTAGCAATTAGGTAATCCTAAATATAAGGATTTTGGGTTTTTCAAGGTCAGGGATAGGTGTGAGGATGGATTTAATGGTAGATGATAGGGTTGGATTTCAAATGACTAGGGGGTTGCAAATAGGATAAATGGGGGTGCAACAGTCCTAAAGAAACCCACCCTAAGCATGGAGATGGTCAACAAGTCAAACCCCAAAAGTGAAATTCGGGCAAAATCTCATAGTTACTGACTGTAGCTAAGCCTAGCGTGTATATTATACACGTTAGGCATATGTACAGTGCCTATGAGAAGTTCAGAGCCCGTTGTGGGGCCCATTTAGCTTAGCATGTATATTATACGTGCTAGGCAAATTTCCTCCAAAAAACAGCCTAGTGTGTATATTATATATGCTAGGTAAAATTCCTTCAGAATGGCCTAGGGTGTATATTATACATGCTAGGCAAAATGCCCCTAGCTCTGCCCCAAACTCAAATCTCTATAACTTTCGGTGACTGACTCGGATCGGGCCGATTCTTAGCTTGTTGGAAAGCTGGGAACCTCTACTTTCCAATGGTGTATGATTCAATTCTAGAAGAGTTCTCTATAAGATTTGGCACATATCTTTTCAACCATTTCCCGGGAGGTTTAGAAACTGGTTTAGGAAGGGTTTTGAGAGGTTAGGTTGAATCCTAAGGGTTCGGGAAGTGCTATCAGAAGCTCGGGGTGCGCCTTTCATGAAGTATGTTTCGTTCGGGCCTTGGGCAAAATTTGGGTGTCTACAGATGCCCCTCTTTGGTATCCGATCACAAATGATCAAATGCTAAAGAAAAAGACATCCAAAGAGGCCCAAGGCATGCTAATGGGTCCACCGTATTCAAAGCGAACCTCAAAATTCAAAAGGTAAAATGGTGAGTATAAGGAAGCCCTGTATGTCAGGAAAAACATCCGTTCCTCAAGGCTATCAGTCCCCAAGCGCTTAGCGATATTACTGGGCATGACCGAGATAGTGCGAGTTGTGAAAGCCCAATATGCTGGGAAAAATGTTCGCTCCTTGATATGATTTGATGAGGTGTGATGTTTGAGTTCCATTCTGGATAAAATAGCCCCGCGAGCGGGAGGGTACCCATACCTAAAAATTGTCGCGATACAAAGACATGAAGATCCACAGTTTGTGTCCAATCACATAAGGCATTGATTGCCCCATTTGATTGGTCACGGGTGCCCCTACTCGAGGTAGGGTTCGAGGTCTCTGAGTGAACTCATTGATCCTGACGATAATTTAGCACAATTAGCCGAGCAGAGCGAATTGATGTCGCAACGCTTTTCGGGAGTGTGAACCGCTTTTTGATGAGTTACATATTTTTGTTATTTTGTGCATATATATATATATATATATATATATATTTTTTTTTTTTTTTTTTCATTTTTCTTTTTTTATTCGAGATTTTGAGCGCGCTCATTGTCCTTAAAAATTTTATTTTAGCACAATCCCCAAGCGGGTTGAATGGAAGTCGACACGTACATTGGGACGTGTGCCACTGTCTCCCTTTTTTTTATTTTTTAGGGTTGCACATACGTATCTACCTAAAAGGAACACACAAATGTGCAAGGGAGGATTTTAAGCCTAGCGTGTCTATTATATACGCTAGGAAAAATGTAGCGGATTTATGCTTAGCATGTATATTATACACGCTAGGCCAAATCTGGCAAATTTAAGGCTAGCGTGTATATTATACACACTAGGCAAAAAGGTGCCTTAAATCGATTGGGCTCGAGCAGAAATGGTGTTTTTTCAAAAACTTCTTCCCCCCTCTCTCCTAAACTGAACCGAAAGGCTCTCCCTGTGCTCCATTGATTTGATTTGAACCTCGACATTGTGTCGTTGTTCATCATCGCCGATTAATCATGCTCTCTCCCGTTGGTTCTAGGGTTTATTTCTCATTTAAGGGAACCATTTAAAACCCCTTTTCCCTTTGATTTATCTTCTTTTATCTCTAATGTGGTTAGGGTTCTTGGATCTAAATGATTTTCTTTGCATGTGTGATTTATTTTATGATAGTTGCATCCACTTGCATATGTATTTTTGATCTTTATTGAATTCTTTTTAGAAAATGGATGAGCTTTCTTTTGAAATTCTTGATTGCCTCTGTACAAAATGTGAACATGATTTTTGGGCCATAAATGGTGGAAGAATGTGATTTTTATCCCCACCCATAATTTCAATGTGCATGCATCGTGGGGATTTTTTTTTTGAATGGGTGTATGACCTGATGATGATTTTTTGTTGGATGTGCCCTTTTATTTTTGGAAAAGTTCTAGGGTGAGAGAGGCATACTCACCTTCCTTTCATCATATATTTTTAATAATGCCCTTGATGATTTGATTCTGATTTTGGTTGATGACGATAATGATTTTTATATACCTGCTACATGTTCCCCTTTTAGGATGTCGAGTGAAGAGGACCTTGGTCATGAGGGTGGTCCCGATGTGACTTATGGTGCCAGACGGGAGGGCCTTATTCAGGTGCAATGCTCTTCTCGCGACTGGTGGGAAATGCAGGGGGAAGCCACATGCCGTGGGTTACTGCATTAGCAGTACACCCATATCTCCAACTTTGGTATAGCTAGCAAGGTAAAAGATTTACCTTTGGCTATTTTTTTCTGCTCGGGCCTCTTTGCTTTTGAATCTAAAATTCCTTATTCTTTTGATGCAGCCCCTGCCCTCGCTCATGTTCCGCGAAGGTTGGTTCGACCTCCAGCGCCTCTACGTTCATATCCCCCAGGTTGTGAGGTTCCTTCTGGCCCAGGCCAGCTTTGGGGACTTCTTGTCATGCCCAGTCGTGAGGGGGGATATGGCTTACGTGAAGGCCTTGGCGGAGCAGTTCCAGCCTGAGACGATTACCTTCCATATGTCCATGGATGAGATGACCATCACCCCAGTGGACTGGTCTATGATTACCGGGATCGGGATAGGAGGGATACCTGTGGTTCCTCCTTGCATATCAAATTGTGCAGAGGTGATTGAGTTGATTAGGGATTACCCCACCTCTCCAGACATGACCGGCTTTGAGGTCAAGCTATCTTGGCTAGTTGATCAGTTTGATATTGATCAGTTGGTGGATCCGGACCAGGCGGATATGGACATCGTCATTGAGCCCGAGCGTGCACTGATGCTCCCCCATATCTCGCTCCTCTTCCTGCTAGGTATGACCATTCTTGCCAATACTAGTGGTGGTCGGATCTCACTATCCCTCCTCAGTTTGATGGGAAACTAGGAGAACGTGCATCATTTTGACTGAGGGGAGCAGGATATGTCGTGTTGATGGTCAACTTGGTCAGGGCCTTAGTCGAGGATGTGGCCTCTGTTCTCAGCTTCTGGCCTGCGATAGAGGTGATTGATTTTTTTTATTTTTCCATCACCCATGGTTTGTCTTTTCACTTTCTTTTGACATATTTTCCAGCTTGTTCATCCTTTCAGATTTGGGGATATTTGCATTTCCAGCCGGGCCGCCCCCTCCTCTTCTCAAATGAGTTCACATGCCCCCTCATGAGCAGCTGGCATAATAGTCGTCGCAAGGACCTGGGGATGAAGCTTCTGGAACTGGGTCTGAGGTTTCAGTTTGACCTGATGATCCCGGAGTAAGTATCCACTTTTCCCTTCTCTCTCTCTCCTTGGGTTTTTAGATGGTGTTGCTTTGACTAATAGGACCCTTCTTTTCTGAACAGGTGACCTTTGATCCCTATGTCGGCTCCCCTTTCTGGGATCGTGCTGCCGTGGACTATCCTGACTATTTATCAATCATGACATCATTTTCTTTTACAGCTCTTGGGTCAGATCATATTACCTGGGGGAGAGGGTGGTGCATTAGTACTGACACTACTTCGCGATGCCGTAGGATCCTCCTGAGGATGTGTTATTCACAAAAAAGTACCACTTTTCACCTCTTAACCTAGCCTTTACTACACCTTGGAGCTATCTAATAATCCTCTGTTTAGCATGTTTTGTAGTTAGTAATAACAGTTGCAACTTAATATAAAGTCCAAGCTTTTGAAGCCAAAGAAGAAGAGTTTTAATGTTAAGATGTGGAGCTGAGGCAAGAACAGAGAATACACCTTGGTGGCACACACCATGGTGACCACATTACATGCCAAAGTGGACCCAGGAAGTTCAACAGATGAGAGAAAAATGGATTTAAGTGGAGAAGGCTGCAACAACAGCATGTACACTGCAGTAGAGGAGTAGAAGGCAGCCTTGCGCAGTCAGAAGTATTCTCTCACGCAGCTTAAATCAACACAGAAGCTACCTCGTGCCGCCATCACAAGGTTCATTGCTCTCCACACCTTAGCTGCTCGCGAAGCTATCGCAGGGATCAAAGTCTCAATATAGCCATGCGTGCAATTCTCGCGAGGCTCAATATAGCCATGCGTGCAGCCCTCGCATAGATCAAGAGGAGAGAGAGTTCCAAAAAATCTCTCGCACAACTCTCACACACGTCAAAGCCTAAATCAACTTAGAGAGCAGCCCCACGAAACTCAAGACTTAGCCCACACGAGCTGCAGAGTACACTGCTTCATCTACGCGAGACCCTCGCAACGGGAATCACCTGAAGCTCCACTACACGAGCTGAGACCATTCACTACAAAGTCATCCTCACGAGCACTCTTCTGCAGCTACTTCAACCACGCAACAAGCCATGTGAGGAGCAAAACAAGCAGACTCAGCCTCGTGAAGCACGAGTTCCTGCTTTTTATTTCCATACTCAGGGATACTTTGGGGATTTTCCCAGGTCTAGGGCACACATCTCGAGGCCCTGATCTCTATGCACACATCTCGAGGCATCCAAGGGATGCAAAAGGGCCACATCTTCAAGTAGAAATTAGGGTGTTTTCCCTTCTATTTTCTTATTGGCCAAGGCAGTGAGGACTGAGTATATAAGCTATATTCTATTTTTAGAAATGGATCTTTCCTTCAACCTCAGTCGGCTGTGAGCCCTAGCAGATTAGATCATCATCTTTTTCCTTTTTCTTCTTCCTTAGCCCAACACTTGCTGGCTATGATCTTTGTAAGCAATTAGGCATAGTTTAATTCAGCTTTGTAATGGGTTGTGCGAACTTTGGAATCTGTTGAGGGTTTTTCTGCACAAGGCTGCTGCCTTGAGGACTTTCATTGTAAGTTCTATGTTTAATCAATGAAATGTTTGTTTTAATGCTTATTCAATCTGTGGTATTCCTATGTGTCTATAGTATTCTTTAATCTATGCCATACACATAGGATTTTAGTGATTTAAAGCTCCTATGGACGCTTGAGCTTGTAGCCTTGGGGCCATGGTGGTAGCAATAATTTTCTTATTCCATCTCAGCCCTCTATGATTTGGATAGCCTGTAACCATTTGAGTGGACAGACTATAACCCTAGGTCCACAGATCTGAGATGGATTTTTATCCTTTGCACTTGAGCTTGTAGCCTTGCGAGAGATTGTGGTAGGAACAAGCTCCCCACAGTTTTTCATTACCATCATTAGATATTGGATTTAATTCTCTGTAGAGATTGTAGACTTGTGAGCTGAGTCATTGCAAGCCTTTTATAGCAATGGCCAGCTGCATTTATGTCCCTAAGTAGTTTCTGGATAACTGTAGTTTCCACTAGTTTTTCAAGAGTTGTTTGCTCCTATGGATGCCTAAGCTTGTAGCCTAGCAAACATAGTGTCTATAATGATCTTCATATTCTTATTTGATTCATTGGCTGGAGGAAATCTATTGGATAATCTGTGACCATTTAGGTGGACAGGTTATAGCCTTAAGATCAGTCCATTCCCTTGGATCAGATTGGTTTTCTGATTTAACTAATGTGGTTTTACCCTCTCTAAGATAGTATGTGACCATTGAAGTGGACAGGTTATAGCCTTAAGGGATCAGGTTAAATGGCATGAGTTGATTTAGATTCTTCTACCTTGCAAAGGTGCTTATAGATATCTGAAGGATTGCCGAAAAGACAACTTTAGATTTGAGTTACATGACTGAAATGACCTTAGCTTAGTTGTCAACTTCCCATTAATTTTTATCTTCATTTTATCACCGACCATCATCACCTTCTTCATAAACCCTTTCTTTAGGATAAGACTGCACTTTCTTTCTCTTCTTTTAGCTTTAGTTTTAGTGGAGTTTTGACACCCAACTCCCTTTCCCTAGGATTGCCAGATCTATAGCCAGATCTGGAGGCCTACTCTTTTTGGGTCCTAGATCAATTTCTCTGTGGGACAAACTCCTACTTACTCAAAACTTGCTACAACAGACCCTGGATTCTTACAGGTCTGTGGGTTTTGGTTTTGTGCTTTTGTGTCTTCCATCTTTGATTTGATTTGATTTTATTTTATTTTGATTATTTTCCCCGTCTGTTTGCAAACTATTAAAATAAGAATACTACTAAATTAAATCAACAGGATGTTATGTCACCGGAGGGTACGATTGAGGAGCTTGTAGATGGACTCCTCCGCCATGGGCTCCCAATTGATGGACTCTTTGAGCATGGAGGATATCAGATGTGGTATGAGTCTCTCCCATACCGGTCCCTCTTCCCACGCTTTGTGCCAGGTGCCAACTTTTGGCCATTCGCAGGCCCGCGATCTCAGGTATTCTTCCTCTTTTCTTTCTTTCGTATGCATTCCTGTTTGTCTTGATTTCTCCATACTGACAAGATTTCTGCCTCTTTTTTAGTTTGAGGGAGAGGAGGATTCTGATGAGGATGTGGCAGAGATGGGTCCTGCAGAGGTGTCAGGTGCTGGTTCTTCAAACCCTTCTGGTGCGGGGGTCTTAGGGGCCTCGACTGTGGGGACCTAAGGGACCTTTAGGGATTTCGACGACACGCTCCTCTCGGGCCTCTGTGCTGATGTGGCAGAGAAGGCTTGTATATCGACTGAGGCAGTTAGGGCCCCTCCTCTTGAGTTGGTTCTGTCGGTGAGTTTTCTTTCCTGCCTAATGTTTTGAGGATATGCCTATCTTTGTATCATTTCCCATACAGCTGATGTCTCTTTCTCTCTTCCCCTTGCAGGATTATGAGTCGGCTGTCAACCAGACGGAATACTACCATAACATTGCTGGCCTTCAGGACGTGGAGGTGGTGAGTATGGCACTAATTGATTATGCTTGTTTCTTTGCTTCCCTATTTTCAATCGACCTTGACTGACCTTTTGGTGCTATGCTTGCAGCGTGCTCGTGAAAAGGAATTGTGCTCATTGGTCAGTAGACTGTCCCAGGCATGGTCCCGGGTGAGGGATGTGTGAACTTATCAGAGTACCTCGCACCGACAAAAGAGGACCATGGGCACTGATTAGGAGCAACTTGCTTTTCTTTTCCTGCTTTTAATGAACATTTGAGACTTTTGAACATTCTTCTTTTATTTTTGGGAATTAAATGTAATGGGTAATTGAACACATTTTGGATGATTTGGAATGAATGCTATCGCTTTCCCCTTCTATTTGTTTTGTCCCTTTCTTCTGGATGTGACAGGTTTGATTATCTACAGGATGAGCTCCAAATTGGGAAACTGGCCCTTGGGTTGTGTATGTCGTTTAAAAATGGCAAAACCCTGTATGTTTTGTTAATGTCTGAATTATGCCACTTTCCACCTCCTAACCTATCCTTTCATAGAACCTTGAGCTGTGTATTAACTGATTTTTAAGTATGTTTTTATAGTTAGAAATAACCTGAAGCTTAGTGTAATAGTTCATATATTAAGTGCCAAGAAGAAAGAAATTTTACTCTAGCCTTGAAGCTGATGGGAATTACAGTGAATGCACCATGGTGGTTGCCACCATGTGGGCCATTTAGCATGCCTTGGACCCCTAGAAGTCCTGCAGAGAGAGAAAAGTGAAACCCAAGCATTGAAAAGTGCTGCAGCAAGCTGTGAACAACAACAGACAATCAAAACTTTTAGCTTGAGTAGCACTCAAGCACATTAGGCCTGCAGCAAAGAGCCTCTCGAGCAGTTATGCACCATCAGAAGTAGCCTCTCGAGGAGATTAAGCAGACTGCATCTTCAAAACTCCAAGGCTAAGCAATGATCATTACTTATTATGTATATTACTATTATTTTAAATTCAAGTCTTAACCTATTGCAAGTGCACAAAGGAAATTATAGTACTAGCGTAGGATCATTCCCACAAGGAAGTTTATTTATCTAATTACTTCTTATTTATATCTTCTACTTAAATCCTTATCTTTAAAACTTTTATTTTTCTTTAAGATCTAATCTACTGGGGAAATATGAATAAAAGAATAGTTTATTAATCTAAAATACATAAAATAAATCTAAATCCTCCTTCTGATTGAGGTCGTCAATCCCAATCTTCAGCTATTGGATATTTATGAATTTAAACAGTACCGTTACACTATATCTGTAGTTTCTTAGCATTGGTTGTCAATCAAGCCTAAGATCTTATCAAATACAGATTTAATCTAATCAACAACTTCCTAAAATTTGGGCGTCAATCAAACCTTAGAAAATTGAAGATGGAAAAATAAAAATCGTTATCCTAATCTGAAAATTTTAACCTGAGTCGTTAATTCAAATTAAAACTTGGAGATGTTTACAAAGTTGTAAAGAAAAGAAAATAAAATTTAATCTAGAAAGCAAATAAATATATCTTTCACCCCTCAGCCTCAGTCGTTAATTACTTCTGAGAAACTAGGATATCTACACTAATCTTCAAAACCCAATTGCAGTCGTCAATTGTTCTTGAGAAACCTCTGATATCTAATCTACTCTAACTATTTTATACTTTCATCAAAAGAAAACCCAACCTCAGGTGTCAATTGATGCTGAAATTCTTCGATACTTATTCCTACACTAAGCTCTCTTATTTATAGATCATAAGGAGTCGGTTTACAAAGACTTCTAATTCTAATAAAAGAAATTACTAAAAACAAAAGATTCCTAATATAACTCTAATTCCTAATTTTAACTTTTCCTAATATAACTTTACTTCTGGATTGCTCTCCTTTATTTCAGCAACAGAGTCCTTCGGAGTAGATCTTCATCAATCTTCTCAAATCCGTGATTCACCAGACTTCTAGAGATCTAATTTGGTTCATGGCGGTGATAATCTTCACTCACGTGATCAACTGTAGCAATGAATTAAGCTTTCTGTAAGATCGTTGATATTGATTCTCTGGCTCACTTTTTTGGTGGAAAATCGTAAATTATAATTCTCGGCTTTCAGTATGGTTCATAGAGGAAAAATCATAAAAGATGATTCTTTAGTTTTGTCATTTTGCTACAAAATCATAAATGACGATTTTATATCTTCATACTACTCACTCTTATGTCTTAGCAGACTTGACGGACGATTCTCTGGAAAATACGATTATTTACTTTTCTCCTTTTAGTGGCTTCTTTTGGAGAATCGTAAATTATGATTCTTTGGCTTTCACAATCTTTCACTCTTGGAAAATCATAAAATTGCGATTTTTCATTATGTTCAGTATGCAGGGCTTCGTCTTTCAGTTCTGTTGTCATTCTTTACTGCTTTTTGAGTTCCTTTTGATGAATATTAACACTTAGACTCTATTTTACTGTTTATCTCTAATATTTGCACATCAGTAAGTTATTAGTAGCAAACTAAAGCCTAGCATCACTAAGTTAAGGGTGATAAAATGATAAATTATGTGACTGATCACACCCCCAAACTTAAGTTTTGCTAATCCCTAGCAAACAAGGAAACATAAAATATCTAAGCTATGAATTTAAAATGCTACTTTCGTAGAGAGCACGATTGTATTTAGCGGATGCAACAAACCTTTAAATCCCTAGGTGATCCCTAGTGGAGGAGTTGTAGTCTCCTGAAGCTTTTAAGTGAAGTTACCTACAAACTTCCAAATATATTTTTGGGTTTTTCAAAATATTTTTCAAAACTAAAAATTCAAAATATAGATTTTTATATACTAATTACTCAGTCATTCATTATATGTTCATTATTTTTCAAAAAATTTCAAATCTTTTATCCTTAGATTTCCATTATCGCAATCATCCTATATCAGAACTCAATAATTTCAATTCGGTATAGTGTGGAGTGTGTACATATCAGTGAAAAGTTTATTCATCATAGATTTTTCTAAACTGCAATTTTTAGAAAATATTTTCATCCAAACTCTCACTTATTGGCATACTCTCTAAAATAATCAAAATTTTTTGAGTTCTCACAATATTGTATATATATATATATATATATATATATATATATATATATGCAAATCTCATCGGGCAATTAACTAAGAAGATAAATCTCATGAAAAGGATATTCAGTTATATTCATATAACTTCTTCATTTATTCATGTATCTACTTATATATCTCTACTAGACTCATCTTCCTGCAAATCGTAAATCACAAAGGTCAGGAAGTGGGGGGAGATGGGTTCGTGGTATATGGTTTTGGATTTTGGTTAGGTTTAGGGTAAAGGGTAGTTTCAGTGGATGATTCAGCATCTTGAGTGAGTCGTCGATGCTTCAGATCTACTTTCTGTTGTACAGCCCGAAGCTCAGTCTTGTGTATCTCGAGGATTCTATCAAGTTGCTTACTAAAATCGCTCTGGTTATGCTCTTTTGTCATGGGATTTTAGGTATGAAAGGTGGAAGATGGAAGAGATGAGTTGGTTTATGGATGGATATGGATTTATAGGGAAAGGTATTGAACCGTCACCTCTAGTAAATGTCTATGTGTAGGTTCCTAGGCTAGGGTGGTTGGGAAGTGGTGAAATTGAATGCATTTCATGTCCATTTCCTATACAATTTGAAATGGGTCTTACTTCTAGTGCTGCTCCCGATAAGACTAATCACTAGGTTCTCCTGTTCCCCAAAATTGTCGTTTGCAATTCTAGATAATGATCGCGAGAATCTATGATTGGAAAATTGTACTCGCTATGATTGGACTTTAAACTCATGAGAATTTGCAAATCTATGTGTTTCAAGTGATTAAAAATAAAGAAAAGAGTCTTTACGATTAGTAATATCTTATAAATCGTAGAGAGGTCATTTCAAAAATACTTAGGTACATATGTTACACATGTTTGCTACGGGTGAGTCGGTAGCTCGACAAATTCAAGAGGAATTCAATTGTTGATCAAGGGGAGTTGATGTTCCTCCCATAAAAGTATTTCCTCCTGGGGTGCCAACAGGCCATGGGGAAGAATAGTTACTCTCTCTCGTGTTAACAAGAATGGTTAATTGGTCAACCTGAGTTTCTAACCGTGTAATGGATTCCAAGAGATTATTGAGTAGCTGCGTTTGAATATGGCCATGTTGTAGCCAGCTTTTGGCCAATTACAACAAGACTTCCTCAATGTCAGTGTGGTCTTGGGTCTATGTGGGGCAAAATACAGGAGAGTGCTGAGGAATTTCTTGAGTTAAGCCGTAGTTAGATCCAACGGCTTCTCCTTGTTGAGATGTTGGTTCAATTTTACACCCACCAGAGATTGAATTTTTGTTTTCCACAATTTTAATTTTGGAAGGCAATTCATCATTGACTTTAATTTGTATAATCCTCTCTGCCTAAGAGGTATACTCCTTGAAGTCTCAGATTCAATCTCACCCGGTGCTTGGCATTACATTGGTTCCTCGCTAAAGTTGTCAAAAAATTCCCAAGCAGCCTCAGCAGACATGGTGTGGAATATCTCCCCATAGGCAACATCAACTATATACTGGGTTTGGTCATTCAGACCTTCATAGAAAGTGAGGACTATCTGCCAACGGGGGACTTCATGATGAGGACACTCATATAAAAGATCGTTGAGGCGCGTCCACCCCTCTTGTAGAGATTCATTCGAAGATTGTTTGAAAGTTTTAATCAGATACCGGATTTGATTCGTTTTGTGCATTGGGAAGCATTTCATGAGAAATCCTCATTCCAAGTCCTCCCAATTGGCGAACGAATTATGAGGCAAAGAATGTATCCACACCTTTGCTTCTTCTATAAGAGAATATGAAAACAGCCTTAGACGAAGAGATTTTCTAGCAAATTTTGGATTCAAATAAGATTGCACACTCCTATGAACTGTCTTAAATGTGAGTAAGGATTTTCATCCCTTAGCCCACAGAATATTGGAAGTGTTTGAAATATTTTGGGCGTAATTTTAAGTCTTATTACTGGTCATAGGGGTTATTTGTATATATGGGGGTGGTGTAAGAAGCGCTAAAGCATAATGTTCCCCCATTGTTATAGTCATGTTCTGACTATAGTATGTCATACTGGTATAAACATTTATTGTATTAGGATTTTGTTTTAATATTATTTACTTTTTATTTCAGCAAGTAGGGAGAGATTCAAATATGATCTTCTAAATTTCTGGGGCCGACAGAAGTGTTAAAAGTCTGATCCGTTACTCAGAATAAACCTGTACAAGATTAAGAAGTCATAAAAAATATATATATATATAAAGAAATATAAAAAGAGAAATATAAATATTGGTTTCTAAAAGAATATAAATATTGGATAAAAAAATAGAAATAAAGATAAATTTCGCTTCTCCAGCAGCGGCGCTAAAAACTTGATCGTTGCTTATTATGTATATTATTATTATATTAAATTCAAGTCTTAAGCTATTACAAGCGCACAATGAAAATTATAGTATTAGCATTGGATCATTCCCACAAGGAAGTTTATTTAACTAATTACTTTTTATTTATATCTTCTACATAAATCCTTATCTTAAAAACTTTTATTTATCTTTAAGATCTAATCTACTGGAGAAATATAATAAAAGAATGGTTTATTAATCTAAAATATATAAAATAAATCTAAATCCTCCTTCTTCTGATTGAGGTCATCAATCCCAATCTTCAGCTATTGGATATTTACGAATTTAAACAGTACTGTTCACTATATCTCTAGTTTCTTAGTGTTGGTCGTCATCCAAGTCTAAGATCCTATCAATACAGATTTAATCTAATCAACAACTTCCTAAAATTTGAGCATCAATCAAACCTTAAAAAATTAAAGATGGAAAAATAAAAATCGTTATACTAATCTACAAATTCTAACCTGAGTCATCAATTCAAATTAAAACTTAGAGATGTTTACAAAACTATAAATAAAAGAAAATAAAATCTAATCTAGAAAGTACATAAATATATCTTTCACCCTTCAGCGCAGTCATCAATTGCTTCTTAGAAACTAGGATATCTACACTAATCTTCAGCACCAAATTACAGTCATCAATTGGTCTTGAGAAACCTCTGATATCTAATCTACTCTAACTATTTTAAGACTACTTTGATCAAAAGAAAATCCAATCTATGGCGTCAATTGATGCTGAAATTCTTCAGTGCTTATTCGTACACCAAGCTCTCTTATTTATAAATCATAAGGAGTCAGTTTGCAAAGCCTCTAATTCTAATAAAAGAAACTACTAAAAATAAAAGATTCCTAATATAACTCTAATTCCTAATTTTATCTTTTCCTTCCTTTAGATGGTAGATGTGTTTCTGGATTGCTCTCCTTTATTTTAGCAACAGAGTCTTAAAAGTAGATCTTCATCAATCTTCTCAGATCTGTGATTCATCAGATTTCTAGAGATCTTCTAAATTGGTTCATGGCGGAGATAATCTTCACTCACGTGATCAGTAGCAACAGTGAATTAAGCTTTCTGTAAAATTGTTGATACTGATTCTCTGTCTCTCTTTGGTGGAAAATCGTAAATTACAATTCTCTGCTTTCAGTATGGTTCATAGAGGAAAAATCATAAAAGATGATTATTCAGTTTTATCATTTTACTGTAAAATCATAAATGATGATTTTATATCTTCATACTGCTCACTCTTATGACTTAACAGACTTGACGGACGATTATTTGGAAAATATGATTATTTACTTTTCTCTTTTTAGTGGCTTCTTTTGGAGAATCGTAAATTATGATTCTTTGGCTTTCATAGTCTTTCACTCTTGGAAAATCGTAAAATAGAGATTTTTCATTCTGTTTAGTATGCAGGGCTTTATCTTTCAGTTCTGTTGTCATTCTTTACTGTTTTTGAGTTCCTTTTGATGAATATTAACACTTAGGCTCTATTTTATTGTTTATCTCTAATATCTGTACATCAGTAAGTTATTAGTAGCAAACTAAAGCCTAGCATCACTAAGTTAAGGGTGATAAAATGGTAAATTATGTGACTGATCAAGCAGTTGTCGAGCAGTTAAGGAAGCATCTCGAGCAGATCAGCCTTCAGAACACTCAGCTCGAGTGGTTCTCGAGCAGCTTAGTGACTTCATAAATATCCTCTCGAGCAGCTCTTGAGTGGAACATAGCTCTAGAAATTTCAGCTTGAGTGGTTCTCGAGCACTTTATAGAAGCCACTAAACCTGTCGACTTGTAGAGTGGAGTAGCATATACTTGTCGAGCAGCTAAGAAATGTTGTCTGTTATGCACTCGAGCAGCTGCAGAGAACCTATCGAGTACCTTTAGGCAAGCTGTCGAGCATCCTTCAAAAAAGCTTCAGCCACTCGATCAGTTCTGGACTTCAAAGCTCTATCCTCTCGAGAACCTTCAAAATGCACCCAATCTGCTCGAGAGCCACTCGAGATTATCTACCTAAAGTTACTTGAAGCTCCATCCACTCGAGGCATGGGTTCCAGATGGCATTTGTGAACCTCAAGGGAATTTGTGGAACTTCCACAGCACCTAGGGCACATTTCCTAATTTGTTGTGCTTGCCCTAATTGTCAGGGGCAACACTTGGTTGAAAACAAGCCACAGCAGCAGGATCCTAACTAACTTGATTCCCCTCTTCTCTAATTGGCCAATGCAAAAGGGCACATTAGGGATTGTATAAAAGCCATGTCAAGAAGCAGAAAAAAGGCATCTGGAGCAAGAAGGATATTCTTGCCTTAGGTCATTTTTAGGGTTTGGTCATCTTTTTATTTCTCTCTCCTTCCTTAGCTCAGCATGTTGGGCTAAATCTTTGTAATAGATAGGGTTGATTTAAGCTGTAAAATGATTATGTGAGAGCATTGTTAAGGGTCTGGAGGCTTGTAGAGACTGCAGCCTTGAGGGCTAATCCATTGTAAGTACCTTTTAAGCAATGTAAAACTTCTTTTGGTATTCCATTAAATCTGTAATTTCTAGTATTTTGCATTTAAATCTTATTAGATTTTTTGCACCTATAGAGGCATGAGCTTGTAGCCTTGCCAACATAGTGGCTTCAGTGGTTTTCTTTTTCAGACCTTTTAACCCCCATGACTGGAGTATATCCATGGGATATCCTGTGACCATTCAAGTGGACATGATATAACCCTAGGACTACTCCATATCTCAGAGTTGAGTTGAATTCTTCTTCCTTGCATTTGTACTTGTAGCCAAATGAAGGATAGCTATAATCCCAGCTCTTGCTCTGCCTTGCCATCTCTTTTTCAGTGAAAATTAATCTGTAGCTATTTACTTCCCATATTTTATATTGATTTTATCAAAGCATTTCCATCTTTCTCTAAACCCCCCTTCCTTTTATTGGTATTTTTATAGTTAGTTTTATTTTCTATTTTTAGTTTAGTTGTGACAACCTAAAAATCCCCTCTTTACCTTGCTTTCCTAATTAGGTTAGAGCTGCCAGATCTGTAGCAGATCTGGAGATCTACTATTCAACTATTGTGTTTAGATCATTAATCCCTGTGAGAAGTCTGTGACATGGATTTCGGCTCCACCCATCTTCAATAGTTGTTTTTGGATTTTGTCTAGCTACTCTTTCAACTGCTCTGATTCCTTAGACAGGGGGTTACCCTTTCAGCAATCGGTCAGGATTCACTCTATGCTACCAGGGGATTAGTTATTATGGGAGGAGGATTAATGTTGGCCAATGCCTCGGCATAAGCCCCATTGTTCCTGATCTCGTCCTCTTCATACTGTTGGTCTACATAGGGTGTTGTGAGGGCAAGATTCTCTTATCATTGTTGCATGGACTGGATGGGTCGGATGAGACCATTGAATGTGAGGGAAATCTTAGGGAGTGACGAGATGAGTGGAAGTTAGATTTTGGGGTGGGGCTTGATGGGGCCATTGGGTATGGGGAACAGCTTGAAGATGGATTTGGGGTGTAGGGGCATGGGTAAATTGGGGTTGATGAAAGGCATGGGCTTGAACTGGGCATGAGAGTTGTGGGTGAGTGAAAAATTTGAGGAATTATGAAGGGTATGCATGCAAGAATCTGAGGTTTAGGCCTTGCTGGGCTTGGGTGTAGGGTAAAGAGCTCTGATTGGTTGGGCCATAAAGCCTTGGGGAGTTTGGGTCATGAGGCCTTGGTGGGTTATGGGGGTTTGGATGGTATGGATGATGGGGGGTTGATGAGGATCATGGGGGAATGAGGCATGGAAGCTTGATAGTGTATGGGAGGGGTTCATGAATGTGTGGTGGGGATGAGGGGGGTTGTTTTGGGAGGCCTTCCAACTGGTGTAGGCCCGGACCATCTCCTCTATCATGGCCATTGGAAAGGGATCGGATGGAGATGGTGCATTTGAGAGTATTTTGGGTGTGGATGAAGTGTAGGTGTGGGTAAAATTGGGCATAACCTGGGTAGATGAGGGGATATGGGGTGGGTTGGAGAAATTAGGTGGGGCATTGGTGAATGTGGGTGGATTGGGTATATATTAGGAAAATGGGAAATGGGGCATGGCAGATGTGAATGGGAAATGTGCTTGATTTGGCATGGATATCGGGGGGGGGGGGGGATGGACATGGTTTGGGAAAATGATGGAGAATAGGGTGTTGGATTTTGAGTGTTTTAAGAGGTGGCGGATGGGAAGATAGGTGCATCGAAAGGCCCGGTGACGGTGAATGGGGATTGGGTAAGGGGGATGGATGTGAAAACTTCTTCCATGTGGGAATGAGTTGGGGAATGTGGCGGGGAAGAGTCGGGATCGTCGTATGCCGGGTCCACTGCCCACGACATGGCTCGGTATTGGGTAGGGTATAGGTGCCTCGGGTGGGGCTCGTAAAGTTTCCTCCTTCCCCTATGGGATGACGGAGGTGAATGCGATGCCGTTATGCCAGCATCAAAAATCCCTATTTTGATTTTTTTGATTATTTAATTTTTTGGAATTTTTTGTAAATGAAATGATTTAAGGATTCCGGGGCCCTTGAATTCCCGTCTCGGGTGACTTTTGTACCCTAAATAAGTCCCACAGCAAGACCCCGATGTGCTTCAAAAGAATTAAAGGGAAGCCCTTTCATCTATTGAAGGCACAAAAATCGATGCAAACAACTCGATCCCCCGAATCGAGTAAAAAAGAAGTCACCTTCCTTTGACCGGCGGGGGCGTATTGGGTGTCAGATAATGCAGAACCTAAATAGAGGTGCTAACCCACTAACGGGGAATCCGGGATGGTGAGATAGGACACAGATTCGGGCTGCACTGCCTAAAAATGACTTGACACAAGTATTAGATGTGCCAGGCAAAATTTTGCAGATTCTAAGATTGGCGCATGTATTAGTTGCGCCAGAGCAAAACTGGGTAATTTTGGCTTCGCACATGTATTAGTTGCGCCAGGAAAGACAATGGGATCAAACAGGTTTGACAACAGAAATAGCAGTTGAATGAGTCTCTTTTTTTTTTTTTTCTAGAAGCTATGCTTCTGGGGACAACTTTCTTAATTGCACTGGGTCTCTCCTCACCGAACCGAAGGGAAACAAGGCCGATGTGGTCCACTAACGCTCTCTCCCATGGGTTTTAGGCTTTGTAACAAGATAGGTTACCCACCCGATATACCTCCAGCGCAAGCGCTTTCTCAGATACTAGGTGGGCTGATACTTTTCTAGATCATCACCACTAGGGGCTACCGTCGTACTAAGAATCGGGTGTTTGTATCTTTGCCTAGAAAAATCCAACCCTTGAAAATCTAACCCCGCAAAATTCAATTAAGTCCCCTTTGTTGGTTCAATTTTAAATTTCAATTTTTAGAGGAGTTTTCTATAAAGGCAAAAAATGGGTGGTGATGGTCCCGTGCCGCCTCTACGAGCCGGCACCCACTAATTATGATCGTGAGAAAGTAAATGCGCACATAGGCCCGCCAAACAGCTAAGGCGCATAAATGACAAAAAAAAATAAAAAAAATTAAATGTCAATGCGCAAGTAGACCCGCCAATCCACTAAGGCATGTAAATGACAGGAAAAGTAAGGAATTTTAAAGGCGATGTGCAAGTAGGCCCGCCAATCGGCTAAGGCTCGTAAATGATGTAAAAGTAGGGATGAGAAAATTAACGGAATCGTAGGGGTGAGTAAAAAAAATAAAGAAACATCAATAAGGTTATTGAAATGAAAACAAAAAGGCTAAAATTCAAGGGGAAGCTCTACTAGCTACTCTCCAGCAGAGTCGCCATCGGTACAACCGTGGGATTTTTAACGATCCCGTCATGACGATGCGCACTCGCGAAAAACTATAGAGTCGCCACCCGGAGCTTTTGGTGTCCCGAGAAACCTAAAATCAATATTAAATGAACCGAAGTGCCAAATATGACTCTGATTCACCGGTCTACGCCAAAGGCTCTTGGGTAGGGGCTTCGATTATCGATGGGGAAAGTGTTAGGCACCCGATCAACCCGCTTAATGCGGTCTCTACTTATGGCCCAAACAAAAAGAAAATAAAAGAAGCAAAAAGGTAATTCCTCTTGCCCTAGAGCATCAAAATCCTATTTGTAGCCCTCCGTTCCTACCGGAATTTTGGCAGAGTAATGGCACAAATGCGAGGATAGAGGTAGGAGAAAGAAGGTAGAGGAGTAGAGGGGAGAGCCGAAGCCCTCGGGCCCTTGTTGCACCGCTGTGGATCCTTGTGTAGGCATGCTTCAGTGTGCTTCCAATGGCTTATATGGTTAGAACAAGGGTTCTAGCACCTACGGCTTGATAGCTAAGTGGTAGAGAAGGAAGGCTAGAGGATGGCTCTTCCCTAAACTAGGGGATTTTTGAGGAAAGGTAAGGTCTAAAGAAGGTTTGGAAATTCTGGAATTTGTATGCAAAAGGATGCACCAAAGGGGAGGGAGCTTCTTTCTTAATCTTCTCTCTTAGGAAAATTTTCAAGCCCATTCAAAGGGAGGGATACCTCTCTATTTATAGGAAAAGGAGAGGTTAGGATGATGCTTAGAGGCTTAAGTTGGATTAGCAATTAGGTAATGAACCATCTAAGGTTTCCTAGGATCTTTAAAGTGTAGAAAAGTGTGAAAGTAGCTCCAATCGTGGATGATAGGGTAGTGTTTCAAATCACTTAAGGGTTGCAAATACGATAAGGAAGGGTGCAACAAAACAAGTGAAACACACCTAGGGCATCAAAATGGTCAACAAGTCAAACCCTAAAAATGAAATTCAAGCCAAAAACTATAGTTACTATAGCTATGCCTGGCACAACTAATAGATGCGCCAAGTAAATGTATTGTAAAACAGTGTATGGGAAGTTGCAAGGCCGCGGAGGGACCGACTTAAGTCTGGCACAAATATTACTTGCACCAAGCCATTTCTAGAAGAAAATGGCTGGCGCATGTATTAGTTGTGCCAAGTACATAGGGTTCCTTGCGAAGCTCTCGCAAGGTTCCAAATGAACCTCTCGACAGGTTCAAAACTTGGCCATTTTGTGCCCAACCTTTGAATCGGCATAACTTTTGATGTACAACTTCGATCGGGATGATTCTTAGCTTGTTGGAAAGCTGGAGACTTTTAATTTTCAATGGTATATGATTCAATTGTAGTAGAAGATCTCAGCCAGTCCCAATGCACCACTCTTTGATCATTTCCCGAGAGAGTCTAGGTATGGGTTCAGAAGGGATTTGAAAGGTTGGGATTGGTTTCTAAAGGTTCGAGGAGGTTTCTAAGGGATCAGGGGTGATTCCTAAGGGTTTGGAATAACTCCTAAGGTTTTGGGAAGGTTCCTAAGGTTACGATACCTGCCATCGAAAGCTTAAAAGTGTGCCTCTCTCGAAGTGTGCTTCAATCAGGCCTTGGGCCAAATTTGGGTGTCTACACTTCTTGTGGGGGGATGTTTCTCATAAAAACCACAAATGATGCTTGGGAATTATTTGAGAACTTAAGTGAGAATTCGGTGTAACAAGCTGCATCGAATCAGATGGATCTTGAGGCTTCACGAGTTATACCTTCTAAGCGAGAAGGTATTTACTAGTTGAAGCCTATGACAGATATTTCTACCAAGGTTGAGGCCTTGGAAAAGAAATTTGAATCCATGTTGAGTGCCAAATCGCACTCAATAGCTCAAGTAAGTGAGGTTTGTGGCATATGCCAAAGCTTGACTCATGCACCTCCCAATCATCCGGCCGCACCATTATACCCCGAGGCGGTACAAGAGCACATAAATGCTGCCAATTCCTTCTAGAGGTTGGATCAAAATAATTTTGGAAACACATATAATCTAAGCTGGAGACTCATCAATCCTCGAAAATGTCTATGAAGCCTCTTCAACACTTTTAAATACAATTTATTATAACCTACAGGTTCAAGGCCAACAATCAGAATATAACTGGAACCATGAAGGAGACTATGTTACTAGCAACACAGTAGCCGTGTCTCAACAATAAACACAGTTGCTCCTTTCCACACACTGTTGTTGAGCACTGAAATATACCACTTTCTACCTCTTAACCTGACCTATGATAGACCTTTGAGCATGTTAATAATATCTTTTAAGTGTGTTTTTATAGATAGCATCAAAATAAGTGTTTAATGCTGCAATCCATGCTTTTGAAGCCAAGAAGAAGGAATTTTGTGTTTAGAGTGGAGCTTATGGATTTATTGAAAAGGCACCATGTATGGTTCACACCATTGGGGCTTTTTAGCATGCTTTGGGGGCCTTGAAGACCTGCTGAGAGAGAGAATGGTGAAGCCCAAAGGTTAATGAGGTGCTATGCAGTAATACAGCATTTTGTGTTTGTAGCAAGCCAGCACCTTCGATGGAAGACAGCAGCAAATCAGCACCTCAAGGCATTTTATGCGAACAGTTGCAGAGCAATTCAAGTGGCATATTATAGCTACAACATTAATGCACTTGAGTACTTTAAGAGTTGAAGTTCATCTACTCGAGCTGATGATGGAAGCCCATGAGCAGCACAGCTGCAAACTTGAAGAATTCGAGCAATTTAGAGGGCTGGTGCAACCACTCGAGTGGTTTAAATGCATGATTTAGGGAACCCCATGAGTGGTTCATGTTGAAAACAAACCCCTCAAGTGGTTTAAAATGATAAGATCCAACCTCTCGAGTGGTCGGTTGAACCCCACGAGCTGGTATGTGCTGAAATCAAGCTACAATGCTGAAAAAAGGCTAAAATTGAACCTGTCGCAACCTATTGAATGGTTGTTTGAGCCTATCACAACCTATCGAATGATTATTTAAACCTGTCACAACCTATTGAATGGTTGTTTGAACCTATCGAGAACCTGTCGAGAGGTTCTGATGCTGAAAATGAACCTATCGAGCATCCTGTCGAATGGTTGTTTGAACCTGTCTGGCATCCTATCGAATGATTAAAAGAACCTATCGAACAGTTGCCTAAACCTGTCGAGATTAAAGTTCTGAAGCTCCAACCTATCGAGGCACGTGTTCCAGTCATTTATTTCACACTTTAGGGACATTTTAGGGATTCTAATGCTTCTAGGGCACACATCCCAATGTCCCACACATCTCAGGGATTTATCTCAGGTTCCATTAGCAAATATCAGTGGCCGGTAGGGGCATTTTTGAGAGCTGCAAAGATATATCAGCTGGGCACAAAACTCTGCACATGGGACAATAGTCCACATGCAATTTTCTTTGCCCGAAATGAAGACACCTCAGCTATGCATAATAGAATTGAGTCCTCTGCTCTCTGATTGGCTGTAACTTAAGGCACATGGATTGACGCATATGTATAAATACCCATCTATTTTACTGTTTTTCTTCAGCAAGGAAAGTAAGAACAAAGGAATAGCCTAAGTTCTCCTTAGCTCATTTAGGTTTAGTTTTAGGTTTTATTTTTCTTTCTTCGTCCCCCTTCTCTCTCTAATCTAGCCTGCTGGATTAGATCTAGATAGCAGCTTAGATCTATTTTGTAAATGTAATTTTGGCATGAAGAAATCTGGATCGATGCACAGACTACAGATCTGGGAGCAATGTTATTGTAAGTTATTTTTTATTAAAGCAATAAATTGTTGATTTTAAAAGCTTAATTAAATCTAATGATCTTATGATCCGATTAGATTCTCGATCGAATTTGTGTAGATGGGACTAGCCCACCAACTTAATTGGTAGATCTCTTGATGACCATATGATTTCCCTGGGTTTGATATGCCTATGGGTGCCTGTGCCTGTGGCCTTGCATCCACAGCATCTGTAGTAATTATCTTATTCTGATTGAAGCCATTAGAATGGAGGGCATCTATTGGATGATCTGTGACCATTTAAGTGGACAGAGCATACCCTTAAGATCAATCCAAACCACCAGTCTAAATCAGATCCTTATACCTTGCATTTGTGCTTGTAGCCAAATGAAGGATGGCTGCATATCCTCAAATCTTGATCTGTTTTGCAATGAAAACTAGGCCCTAGCTGCCTATTTCTCATCATTTGATCTTTATTTTACCATCCATCTTTCTCCACCTTTTAGACTTCTCTCTAGATTTCTGTTTTGTAGATTAATTAGATCTAGTGACACTCAAAAAGCTCTCTTTCTCCTTAGAATTACCATATCTGTAGCCAGATCTGGAAGTCTACTATACACCCTCTAGGTTTAGATCACTACTCCCTGTGGGACAAACTCTTATTAAAACTTGCTACAAAGGACCCTATATTTTACAGGTCTAGGATATTTTAGATGTGCTAAATCCATCCTCTGTTTTACTTTACTTTTATAATTACACAATAAATTAGCACACTGAAATCCCCCAACAAGTTTTTGGTGCCGCTGTCAGGGAGTTTTGATCTAGATAGTAGATCTAAGTTTTTCCTTTTGTAGATCTGATTTTTATTTTGTAGATTTATTGTTGTTTTTACTTTAAACCTACACTTTGCATTCCAAGTGCTTGATTAAATGTCTGCTACAGTTTTTGTATAGAAAACTTGTTTTACTACAACAGAATTTCTAATTTCTCTGAGTTTTTTTTTACCTTCTAGCTATTTGAATAAATGTTGCTATCACCCTTTGCAATTTTTGTCAAATTGGGGCAGTAGTCTAAGTTTTTCTTTCTATTTTTTGTCAATATTCTTGAATAAGGTACTACTGCAGTGTTTTGGATTTTTATAGATCTGGAGCAGCTGCCAAACAAGGAGCAGATGGATTGCCGCAGGAGCAGATCCGCTTGAGTTTGCATCCCTTTCTCCTTTGCATTTATTTTTTAAAATTCTTGAGAACCAGCTATTTTTCTGTGTTTGATTTTATTTTGATTATAATTTCTGCTGTCTTTTAGGCGTGCTGATTTTCTTACAAAACCAAATACAAAAATAAAAGAAAATGAAAACACAAATAGAAAATTTCTAAGTTGTTTCTTATTATTTTTTAGCAATAATAAATAAGGACTCTTGTGGAGCCCAAGCTGATCTAAAACCACATAAAAAAGTCAAAAATTTTAAAAACATAAAAATTTTCTCCAAATGGGCTGTTTTCCCTTGCCTTTATTCATTTTCCCCCATCTGGACCTGCTGAGATCATGATTTTAATTTTGAGGATTCATGAAGGAAAATGAACAATGGATCATAATTTATTCAGAAAATTTAATGGAACCATTGATTTTATTTTCCTTCAAGATTTTTTACCATTAATAGGTCTCAACTGTGTATGAATCCTGTTTTCAATTGTGTACGTCCATGCTGACATTATTTTATAAAATTTTATTGATTCATACACATCCACAACTAAAACACACACAGGCAGGCAAAAGGGGTTTCTTGTGGCACATGTGGATTAGGTTTTGGTCTTAGGATTTTTCTGTTTTAGGAATTTTAGTTTCATTTATGTATTTCGATTGCTGATTTTTCTTTCTTAGGTCGTAACTTTACTAATTTTCTGTATTTTGGTAGTTTAGTACTCAGTTCCTAATTTTCTTTTCCTGTTTTTTGTGTCTACAATTCTGAAATTCTATTTTTGTATCTGCATTTTTCTGTTTTTCTATTATCAGCATTAGTTTCCTTTCATTTTCTTCAAAGTTCTTTAATTTTTTTCTGTTCATACATTTAGTTTTTCTAGATTTGTTTTGCTATTTTTTCTGTTTTAGAATTAATTTCCTACATTTGTATATCATTTTTCCATTTTTGGTTCATGTATTCGATTTTGCATTTTTATTTTCTGCTGCATATAGTTGTACTTTTTTTTTTGTTTTCTTTCTTCTTTTACACTGCTGCCCCTGATTTCTCAGTGTGTAGAACATTGAGGACAATGTTCGTCTTAGGTTTGGGGCTATGGTAGGTGTGCCAATGAAATGCGTTAATGCTAGTGCAGCTATGTTTAAAATGTTTTTGAAAAGAAAGTGATTTCCCACCTGATTTTTAGAAAAAGAGAAAACTAAAAACTTTTTGAACCTGAAATGAGCTATAGTTTTAAAATTTTTCATGAAGCAAATGTCAAGAATTTTCAAAAATTGATGTTTAGTGGACCTAAAATGAAAGAAAATTGTAAGGATGCACCCCAGAAAATTTGATGGAAGGCCATACCTAGTGAGATTTTAGCCTGAAAAATTTTTCTTGGAAGAGTGTCTGGGCAATTTTTTTTGCTGTATGGACTGATTGGATCTAGTTTTGCTCACTAGGATTTAGGCAAATCCAAGTTGAAACAACTTGACAACAGTCATGACATTGAAGACATAAAGTAAGGCCATCCCTTGGATAGTTTGAGGCTAAAATTTCCCACCATTGAACTGCCTTTGATACACACCATTTGAGCCCTAAAAATCTCAGTTTTTCTTTGATGAAAACTAAAAAATGTAAACCCAAAACCTTTTGACCTATTTCAGTTTACTCTCAATCTGAGAAATTAGGAAATAAGAGAAGTGAGGTTAGAGGTGTAAGGTTCGATGTTTGCTTAAAAGAAGAAGAAAGTATATTTGAAGGCTAGTGTGATGTATAGTTGGTGCATCCCAATCAATAAAAAGAAAAACAGAAAAGCAAAATAAAAAGAATGAGAAAGAGAAGTCATTTCATTAAAAAATTGAAAAAAGGATTAGAAACTGGTCACTTCAAATCTGAAAATTCAAGAAGTAGATGGAATTGAGCTGAAATGAAGAAGGTGAAGTCATGAATCATCTCCTTACCTTATTGATTTCTCAATTTGAATCCTTTTTATGCCCTTTTATTCTTTATAAACCTCACCCATAAGCCACATTACAACCCAATAAAAAGACCTTACTGATCTGAAATGGATTGAGTTGTCATGTGGAGATGAGGATTTGTTTAGTCTATGGTGAAAAGAGTTAGAAATTTTCAGAAATTAGAGCAATGCCTATGCTCATTCTTGTTGTCCTATTTGAGGGTTCTAACTGCTCTTGAGCTGTGTGAAATGATGCACCCTTCTATTTTGTTGTGAGTGAACAGCCCTAGTAAGACTGGGGTCTGAAATCTGATTTATTTGGGGCATTATCAAAACAGAATTCTTAATTTAAAGGTAAACTCTGCATTAATTTTCAGGCACAATGCCTTGACATGAACTAATTGATGATGAAGGAAATGCAGCAGAATTTCAGGTTTTGAACTAGTGATTTTTCTGCTAAGAATCCTCTAAAAATTTAATTGACATGGTGTGGAATTTATTTTATTCACTTAAACTCTGTTTTAGCATGTTGCATTAGTACAAACTGATTTTATTGGAGAAGTTTGGGGGTACCTTCACTGAAAACCCTCAGGAGACTCCACTCCTCCACTAGGGATCATCTAGGGGTTTAAAAGGCTTGGTGCATGTGCTAAATACATCCGTGTTCCCTATGAAAGTGGCATTTTATTTCATAGGTTAGTTGTTTTAAATTTCACTTTGCTCGAGGACTAGCAAAGGTTAGGTTTGGGGGTGTGTTGAGCACTGAAATATACAACTTTCTACCCCTTAACCTGACCTATGATGGACCCTTGAGCTTGTTAATAATATCTTTTAAGGGTTCTTTTACAGATAACACTAAAATAAGAGCTTAATGCTGCAATCCATGCTTTTGAAGCCAAGAAGAAGAAATTTTGTGTTTAGCAGTGGAGCTAATGGATTTATTGAAAAGGCACCATGATGGTTCACACCATTGGGGCTTTTTAGCATTCTTTGGGGGCCTTGAAGACCTGCTGAGAGAGAGAGTGGTGAATCCCAAAGGTTAATGAGGTGCTATGCAGTAATACAACATTTTGTGTTTGTAGCAAGCCCGCACCTTGGATGGAAGACAGCAGCAAATCAGCACCTCAAGGCATTTTATGTGAGCAGCTGCAAAGCAATTCAAGTGGCATATTACAGCTACAACATTAATACACTCGAGTACTTTCAGTGTTGATGTTCATCTACTCGAGCTGATGATGGAAGCCCATGACCAGCACAGCTGCAAACTTGAAAAATTCGAGAAGTCTAGAGGGCTAGTGCAACCACTCGAGTGGTTTAAATGCATGATTTAGTGAACCCCACAAGCGGTTAATGTTGAAAACCAAACCGTCGAGTGGTTTAAAATGATAAGATTCAACCTCTCGAGTGGTCGGTTGAACCCCACGACCTGGTGTGTGCTGAAATCAAGCTACAATACTGAAAAAAGGCTAAAATTGAACCTGTCGCAACCTTTCGAATGGTTGTTTGAACCTATCGCAACCTATCAAATGATATTTTGAACCTGTTGCAACCTATCGAATGGTTGTTTGAACCTGTTGAGAGGTTTTGATGCTGAAAATGAACCTATCGAGCATTCTGTCGAATGGCTGTTTGAACCTGTCGAGCATCCTATCGAACAGTTGCCTGAACTTGTTGAGATTGAAGTTCTGAAGCTCCAACCTATCGAGGCACAGGTTCCAGCCATCTATTTCACACTTTAGGGACATTTTGGAGATTCTAATGCTTCTAGGGCACACATCCCAATGTCCCACACATCTCAGGGATTTATCTCGGGTTCCATTAGCAAATATCAGTGGTCGGCAGGGGCATTTTTGAGAGCTGCAAAGACACATCAGCTGGGCACAAAACTCTCCACAAGGGACAACAGTCAACATGTAAATTTCCTTGGCCAAAATGAAGACACCTCAGTTGTGCATAATAGAATTGAGTCCTCTGCTCTCTGATTGGCTGCAACTCAAGGCACATGGATCGATGCATATGTATAAATACCCATCTATTTTGTTGTTTTTCTTCAACAAGGAAAGTAGGAACAAAGAAATAGCCTGAGTTCTTCTTAGCTCATTTATGTTTAGTTTTAGGTTTTATTTTTCTTTCTTCTTCCCCCTTCTCTCTCTAATCCAGCTTGTTTAGATTAGATCTAGATAGCAGGTTAGATCTATTTTGTAATTGTAATTTTAGCATGAAGAAATGTGGATCGATGCACAGACTACAAAACTGAGAACAATGTTATTGTAAGTTGTTTTTTATTAAAGCAATAAATTATTGATTTTAAAGCTTAATTAAATCTAAAGATCTTGTGGTCCGATTAGATTCTCGATCGGATTTGTGTAGATGGGACTAGCCCACCCCCTTAACTGGTAGATCTCTTGATGACCATCTAATTTCCCTGGGTTTGATATGCTTATGGGTGCCTGTGCCTATGGCCTTGCATCCACAGCATCTGTAGTGATTATCTTGTTCTGATTGAAACCATTGGAATGGAGGACATCTATTCGATGATTTTTAACCATTTAAGTGGACAGAGCATAGCCTTAAGATCAATCCAAACCACCGGTCTAAATCAGATTCTTATACCTTGGATTTGTGCTTGTAGCCAAATGAAGGATGGCTGCAGATCCTCAGATCTTGATCTATTTTGCAATGAAAATCAGTCCCTAGCTGCCTATTTCTCACCATTTGATCTTTATTTTACCATCCATCTTCCTCCACCTTTTAGACTTAGCTCTAGATTTCTAGTTTGTAGATTAATTAGATCTAGTGACACCCGAAAACCTATCTTTCTCCTTAGAATTGCCAATTCAGTATCCAGATCTGGAGGTCTACTACACACCCTCTAGGTTTAGATCACTACTCCCTGTGGGACAAACTCTTATTTATTAGAACTTGCTACAAAGGACCCTGTATCTTGCAGGTCTAGGATATTTTAGATGTGCTGAATCCATCCTCTATTTTACTTTGCTTTTATCATTACACAATAAATCAGCACACTAAAATCCCCCAACAACAGTCCATTGCAAAGCTAAAAATCCAACTTGGGCAACTAGCAATCGCTTTGAACAAAAGGGACGAGGGCTTGTTACCGTCTCAACCGGTAAATAATTCAAAAGGTCATGTCATGGCTGGGGAGACTTTATCTTCCCTTGACCCGCCAGTACCACAGTGACCACATGAACCTTGTTGAGCTACCGACATACCCCTAGCGCTTCTTGGGAGGCAACCCAAATTCACTGTAAAATATTAGTTTAAGATTTAATTATTTTTATATTTAATGTATTTGGGCCTGTGCAGGCATTAGCAAATAAAATAAAAAGATAAATAAGTTAAATGAATACTGGGTTGCGAACCAAGTTCTCCACCAATTATTCGACTGGTTGAAATAGATTTTGACCAGTCAATTTAATCCAGAAGGGAAGATAGCAGACCAATCGAGCCTGAGTGGATCGGTCAATAGAAACCCTAAAGATTTATATTTAATGCATTCTGACCGGTCGAAATAGCTTCGACCGGTCGGATAACAGGGATCTCGCTTCAGAACAGAAGCACCGCTAGAGAAATATAGTTTCTCCTAATTTTGTGACTGGTCGAAACAGTTTTGATTGGTCAGGATATTCAAAGCTTAGGGCTATATAGAGCCCTAAGACCAGTCGAAATCCCATTTTGACCCATCTTGCCTTAGCTCCCTTGCATTCCCTTCTTCTTCTTCCTTAGGCCTGTGGATTCCTCTGTGAAATTTGTGGATCCTTTACATGTCATGCTGCATTTCATGCTTATCAAGACAACACAAGAGTTAACAGCTTGCTCTCTGTGACGCTATTCACGCTTCAAGGGTAATCCCAAGCTCTTCTTTTTTATTTTATTGCATGAATCTAATTTAGGAATATAGTTTCAAAGTGCAACAAGGGCAAGGCACCCATGGTGGATGCCCCGCCTAAGAAGAAGGCACAAACCACTATGTCGCTGAACCCTAGTGCTGGTATCCGTATTGGCACAAGGTCGTCGGCTCTTGCACCACAGCCACCACCGGTTGTTCCCGAGACTCAACCCTTACAGCGAGAGACCCCCAACCCATTAATGATGAATCACGAATTCTTCATCAAACCCAATTTCGACAAGAAATTCTTCAACCAACTTCCCGAGGCCCAGTTTGCACTGGCCTACTTTAGGCGAGCCGGCCTCGAGAGTTTGTTGATTCCATCAGCGACGATGGTTTACCCTCGCCTTGTTCGTTTCTTCTATCATAATCTTACATATAGCATTGCAAACATGAGAGATTTTTAACTAAGGTCGACAGATTTGACCTTTTAATTGATAGAGTAGCATTAGTTACTGCTTGGGGTCTTCCCGCTGTGTACCCTATGGAAAGTGCCTAGTGATAGGCCAAAACTTCTCAGAATTTGCTGAATTGGTGAATGTCGTCTCCGGTAAACCACCAGTTGGCCCTACTTTTACCACACGAGTCGCCCTTCAACCCGAACTTTTCTTATGGATGTAGTGTTATATAAAACGCTGAGTCCCATTACACCTATGACCCATCACCGTGGGGACCTTTTGAAGGTCCTTTACGTTGTCATTAAGGGCTGGTGGGTGTCACCGGTCCAGTTGGTTTTCTATGGGCTCCTTGATATCCACAAGAAACTGGCAGCACCTTGCTCCCACAAAAAGTCAATTCGACTCTCGTATGGGCGAGCCATCACACGCTTGTTACTTGTTGTTTAAAATTGATGTGCTATTATTTTGTTAGAAAATGTGGTAAACACAGATGAAAAGTAGAAGTGGAATGGAATGAAACCAATACAAAAACAACAATTCTAAACTAAGTCCTGCAAGATCCAGGGCTGTTGTAGCAAGTTTTTCAGTAAGGATTGGTTCAAAGGGAAATGTGATCTATATTTTTGGTAAATTTCCAGATCTGCTACAGATCTGGCTATTCCTATTTATCCTAAAAGCAAACAAGAGAAGAGAGATAGAGTTTTGTTGTTTACTTTAAACTAAAATAGCAAGAACTTAAATCTAATTATGAACAGATTTAAAACCAAACCAGAGATACAAAAAGAGAATTGTGAGAAATGGCAAATGTTTTGGTAAAATTAAAATTCAAATATGGAGAATGAACAACTTAGAGAATAGTTTTCACTGTAAATCTGATTTGCAACACAGAGTAGAAGATAGATTTGCAACATTCCTTCATTTGGCTATAAGCACAAATGCAAGGTAGAAGGATCCAAATCTTCCCTGAAATATGGATTAGTCCTAGGGTTATACTTTGTCCACTTGAATGGCACAAAGTATCCCATGGATATGATCCATTCATGGGGAAAGAAAAAGAACAATAAAACCACAACAGATGCTATGAATGCAAGGCTACAATCTCAGGTATCCATAGGTTTATAAATCTATGAGGATAAGGTGAAGATAACTAGATCTTATAGATTTAATGAACAAGAAAACTAGTAATTCATTAAACTAAACAATACTCACAACAAATTACTCTCAGATTTGTTGTCTCTGCAACATTCACTCTTCATACAATGCCTTACAAATTGAATTATAGATTAGCTATCTCCAGCTGTTACAAAGCTTTAGCCAAGCATGGCTAGGGTAAGGAGGGAATAGGGGAAAAGAAGAAGAATAGAAAAAAGCGGGAAAGCAATTCAAACTTTCTAAAAACTCTCGATTTCTCCTCCCTTTTAAAACTAAACTCCCTCCTATTTACACACTTCCCCCAACTATCTGAGATCTGTTTTAGCAAATCAAAGAAGAAAGAATCAATTCTATTAGAAGACCTCCTAATGTGGCTGCATTTCCTCCATTAATTTCTCACAAATTTGTTAGAATCAGTTAAGCACACGTGAGGGAGTTAGGGTAGTTCTCCTTTGTGCCCATGAAGTTCCAAAAGTACCCTCCAAGGCTATCAGCATGCCTCTGGTCATGTGCATCAATTCATCGAACCCCAAATCTCTCAGTTCGATAGGTTAAAGCCTCTGAATCCACACTTCGAGAGGTTCAGAGTTCCATTCGAGAGGTTCCAGCTGCTAATTTTATCAAATTCGATAGGTTGCTTTGCACTGCTCGGCTTCTTCATTGGCTTCAGCAGTCCTCTTCACAGGTTGGCTCAACTGCTCGAGATTCAGAGTAGCTTCAGGCATGCAGTCGACAAGTTAACTTGTACTGCTCAAACTCATCAATGCAGCTTTAGGCAACCTCTTGACATGTCCATTTCTAGCATTAGATCCTCTCGACAAGTCATCGACAGCTTCTCTTTTGCTTGGTCAATAGCACGTAGACCTCTCGACAGGTCCTAGGAACCTCTCGACAAGTTCCTTTTTCAATTACTTTGCACTGCAGTACCATTCAAGGTTCATTCTTCATCAAATACAGTTGCTGCTATTTATTTTGCTCAAGCAAATATTGCTGCTGCAACCTGGTTTGCTCTAGTGTGCAGCTGCTCTTTGATCTGCTGCTAGTTCCATCAATTGGACTGCTCAAGATCTGCACAGATGCTATGCATGCTGACCTCTCAGCTGCAACTTGACATGTTGTTCTATTTAATGCACTATAGCAGCTCTCCCAAGAATTAGACGCCATCTTTCATTCTCAACAGGCCTTCTAGGACACCAATGCATGGTTCACCATGGTGTATTCAATGTAGACTCATCAGCTCAGAGATTTCATCACTAAATCATTATTTTCTTGCTATCTACAAAACATACTTACAAATCATTATTAACTGGCTCAAGAGGTCCATCAAAAGTCAGGTTAGGAGGCGAAAAATGGTATTTTTCACTGATTAACACACCCTCAAACCTAAGCTTTGCTAGTCCTCGAGCAAAGGAAAAATTAAAAACAAATATTCAAATAAGTAAATCCCACTTTTGTAGGGAGCACAGATGTATTTAGCATATCCATCAAGCCTTTTAAACCCCTAGGTGATCCCTAGTGGAGGAGTGAAGTCTCCTGAGGGTTTTCAGTGAAGTTACCCACAAACTTCCTTATAGAAATGGCTAATTCAAGTGCAATAATGATAGGTTAAATTTCAACAAATTTAGCTTCATTCCACACCTTGCTTTCTCAAATTTAGAAGTTTTAAAACAGTAAATGTAAACAATTTAATACCTAAATCCTTATGCAAATTCATCACAACCAATCTGTAATCATCAAGAATATAGTATGTGCAAATCAGTATAGAATTTATCATTAATTTGAGAGTCAGGTTCTGTGCGACCATGGATTCTCTCGAACCCTTCGCGACGATGCACTCTCGATGGAATAAATGTAGAGTCGCCACCCGGAGCTTTTGGTGACCTGGGAAACCTTTAAATGAATATTTTGAGCACCGAAGTGCTAAATATGACTCTGATTTACCAATTTTTTCCAAAGACTCTAGGGTAGGGGCTTCGGTTATTGATCGGGAAGGGTTTAGGCACCCGATCAACCCACACGTAGCGATCTCTATCTATGGCCAAAATAAAAAATAAATGGGCAGAGCTTCCACTTGCCCGAAGGCAATATGGTCCTATCTAACTTTGAGCCAAACCGAAATTTCAGCGGCGTAACGGCTTGAATCCTTGGACGGAGGAAACACCAAGAAGGTAGAGGAAGAGAGGGGAGCTCACGGGCCCTTGTTGCACTGTGGAAGACCTTCGCTTCGGTGTACTTCCGATGGCTTTAAATGGCTTAAATGGTAGGGGAATGGATTCTAATGCTAGGATTCAGTAGATGGGAAGTGTAGGATAAAGCTAGAGACTAAGCTTGACTAAAAAGGGGTGATCTAATGGTTGAAATGGGTTGAAAGGGGTGAACTAAGCATGCTGGAATTCTGGTTAGAGTGTTACTTAAGAGCTAATTGGTTTAGCAATTAGGTAATCCCCCATCTAAGTTTTTCTATGTTTTTAGAGTCCTAGGGGTTTGGGGAACCGGTTTCAATGACAGATGATGGGGTGAGACCATAGGTGACTTAAGGGTTGCATATAAGCTCAAAGGGGGTGCAACCAACCTTAAGACACCCACCTCAACCAAGGGGATGGTCAAAAGGTCAAACCTAATGAAGGGATTTTGAGCATCTGATGATAATTACTGTAGCTAAGTTGGGCGTATATATTACATACGCCCAGTTTATGTACAGTGATTTTCATGAAAACCAAAGGAGATCTGAGAAGGTGGGTGCCGCGGTGGGCCCTACCTATATTGGGCGTATGTATTATATACGCCGGGCCAAATTTGGCCCAAATATGTCAGGCTTATATAATATATACGCCTGACCAAACTGGGGTCAAATTTGTTGGGCGTATGTAATACATATGCTTGAGCAAAAGTCATGATTTTATGTAAAACTTCAATTGGCCATAACGTTTAAACCATAACTCCAAATTGGGTGATCTTTGGCTTGCTGGAAAGTTGGAGAATTCCTCCTTCCAATGGTATGTGGTTCATCCTCGGCAGTGGTCTGTATAAAATTTTGTAGCTCTCCTCCCATCAATTGCTCAAAGGGTTCAAGTTGGGTCTGGAAAGGGATCCTAGGGTTTAGGGGTGATCTCTAAGGGTTGGGGGAATGGTTCTAAAGGGTTCAGGGTGATTCCTAAAGGTCTGGGTAGGTTCTTAAGAGTTCAAGGCAATTCCTAAAGGTTCAAGGGTGCCATCGGAAGCATAGGGGTACATCTCTCTTGGAGTACAGACTGATCGGGCCTTGGGCCGAATTTGGGTGTCTACAGATGCCCTCTTTGGTATTCGATCACTAATGATCGGATGCCAAAGACAAGAGACATCCAAAGAAGTCCAAGGCACGTTTGATGGGTCCGCCTGGTTCAACTCAATTTTCAAACATTCATGGTGATGGTGAGTGTACGTAAGCCCTCTCATTTCGGGATATCATCCGTACCTCAATGCTAATAGTCCCCAAGCGCATTGCGACATTACTGGGCATAACTACGATGATCACAAAAAGTGTAAGCCCGCTAGCTGGGATATTGTCCACTTCCTGAGAGAAATTATAGATTTGTGATGTTGAGTATTAATCTGAATCAGATAGCTCCATGAAACGGGGTGATCGATCTATACTTCGGAATCAACGCGAAGTACATAAAGCGAAGGCCTACAAATTGTGTCCAATCCTATGGGGTATCGACAGCTCCATTGGATTGGCCATGGGTGCCCTTACCTAGGTAAGGCTCGGAGTCTTTGGGCGAACGCATCAACCTCGAGGTTGCTTTAGCATGATTTACCCGAGTGGAGCGAATATTGATGTTGCAACACTTCTTGGGAATGCGTGCCCATTTTTAGAGTGAATTTTTATGTGTTATTTTTTTTTAATTTTCTTTTATTTCGAGGCCTCTAAGAAAAACTCAAGGACCTCTGGCAATTTTATTCTTTCACAACTCTTTAAGTAAATCAAATGTCAGTTGATACGCTTTAAGAGTGCGTGCGCTCTGTCGGGGATAGGTACACCTTGGGGATGTGCTCGTTCCGGTGGTGAGGTGCTCCTGATTCACACGAACCGGTGTACCTTAACTCGAGACAAAGCTAAAAAAGATCGGGCTAGGACCAAACATCCATCAAAAGAGATGGCCAATTCTAGCCTCCATCCCCAATGAAATCACATCTTACTAACTATGCACAGACAGACACCCATTAGGGGCGATAAATAGCAAATAGGTGTGAACGAAAGCCTCGACCCTACGGTACAATTTACGAAGACAAATGACCATCCTGAGGATACCCAAACGCAAGTGCGTACATTCAACAGGGACACCGTGCCTATACAGGTTTTAAGCCTGTGTAAAAGGAAATAAAAGGGAATGAACCCTTTGGTCTGTATGTTTGCACAGTTTGGTTGGTTGTAATTTCATTTTTGACGGGTCAGTTTCAACTGACAATAGACTTTTCTAATGGTCTGAAGTCGGGTGCATTCTTGGTCAACATAGATCAAAAGGTGGATGATCAGAGCCAATGCTCGAAAGGTGGGGTCAACCTACACAAGATTTTAACTGCATAACAAAAGGTTGTTATCCCGAACCTTCTCCTTCTTTTTTTTTTGCTTTTTCTTTTTTTCTTCTTCTTTGTTTTTCTTCTTTTTTCTTCTTCTTTCTTTTTTTTTTTTGCACATGTCAGTTCGAGACTTTGAGCATGCTCAAACAATTTTTATTTTTGCACGTATCCTTAGGCAGATCAACTTGCCATGTTAATACACCTTAAGGACGTGCGCATTCCGGTGATAGGTCATTGGTTTGCCTGCCAGATAAGCTCTCGCCTCCTGTTGGAGAAGATTTTAGGCTAGGTGTATGTTCCCAGGAGCAACTGATGATGGGTGAGTTTATTTACCTGTCGGATCAGGCCCTGACTCCTGGGGAATGTTTAGGGAACAATGACTAGGGATGGGTAAAATTATCTGCTTGCCGGATCAGGTACTGACTCCTGGGGATGCGTGGTCTTGGTCTTTAAACAAATTAGACCCAGATATCTTGTTTAGGAAAGTGGGTTTGGAAGCGGGTTCCAAATGACCGGGGCTAAATATGACTAATATTTTGCCTGCCGGATCAGGCATGAGGTGTCCCTGTGTAAAGCAGGGTTTGAGAACTAGTGTTGTGTTTCACCATTTTTCCTTTTTCTCTTTTTTTTTTGTTATTTCATGTGAATATCTTTTTTTCTTAGTTTTACGCAAAAAAATTTTAGATTTTATGGGAGCACTCGGCGGGCGCTTACAGATCTAGATCTGTTTATTGTAGCACGGTCCCTTTGGGCCAATCGAAGGGAGCTCGAAGGGCCATTTGGGGATGCGTGCACCATCGCCCGATGATTCGTGGGCTTCTAAGAGGGCCGAGCCTTGATCTGGGGCATACAAAGGGCCTGTCAGGTCACCAAAGCCAATAATTGGTTGGGCGTATATAATATATACGCTTGGCCAATCCGTAGCGAAAATAGCCGGGCGTATATATTATATACGCCTGACCAAAATCTGGCAGTTCTAAAAATTGCCTGAGCCTGAGCATAAAAGGGGCCCTCCTTTCAAATTCTATTTTCTTCCCTCCTTCCTTCCCAAGTCCGGGACAGCCTCCTAGGGTTTCTGTGTTTGATTTTGCTTGAGTTCTACCACCGGGAGTCCCTCGTGCCGATAAAGAGCATTCACTCTCCGCCGATTTTTAGATCTATTTCCTCTCCTATTGAAGGTAATCACCACCCTTCTTTCACCTTTCCTTTAGATTTTGATAATGATTTTTGTTTGAAATGCTTGATGCTCTTCCTCTTTGTGGTGAAAGATTAATGCTTTTGATTTTCTTTCAAGCATATGTGATTCCTTATGCCTATGCTCCCCTTTTTTCATTCTTTTTTTTTTTTATGTTTCTTTCATGATGGATTAGTGCATTTCTCTCCCTTATTTTTTTTTTTAGCAACCTTTTCTTATACCGATGTGTTCCACATTTTCAGGATGTCTGGCGACGAAGGGAAGGATCAACAAGTGGGGCCAGACATGGCCTATGGTCCTCATGGGGAGCAGTTTATCATTTCTCAACGCTCCTCTCAACCCTGGTATGAAATGTCAGGTGAAGCCACCCGTATCGGCCTCCACCATTGTCAACACACCCATATCTCCAACATCGAGATTGCTGAAAAGGTAAACAGATGAGCCCTTTTTCTTTTCCTTTGATGCTTTTGTTATTCCACTTCGCTCCTATTTGATAGGTTCCTTTTGTTTGCAGCCTTTACCTCATATCGTGTTCCGGGGTGGTTGGTTCGATCTCCAGCGCCTCGTGCTCTATCTTCCCCCAGTGGTGAAGGATCTGCTTGCTCAATCCGGCTTTGAGGATTTTATTTCATGCCCCGTTGTGAGGGCCGACACGGCCTTTGTTAAGGCCCTGATAGAGCGCTTTGGCCTTGAGACCATGACGTTTCATATGGCCATGGCTGAGATGACCCTTACACCCGTGGACTAGTCCATGATCACTGGGGTTCGCATTGGAGGGGTGCCAGTGACACCTACCCGCACACCTGATAGGGAGGAGGTGACTCGGCTGATAGGGGCCTACCCAACCTCAGGGAATGTTTGCAGTTCTTAAGTCAAGTTATCCTGGCTGGTTAGTCTATTTGAGCCTCATGAGTTAATGGATCTGGGCCAGCCTGATGCTGCCATTTATCTCGAGCCAGAGCGTGCACTAATGCTGGCCCGTATTTCTCTATTGTTCCTTTTGGGTAAGACTCTTCTTTCAAATACCAGCGGAGGGCGGGTCTCATTGTCCCTTCTCAGTCTTATGGTGAACAGGGACAACGTGCATCAGTTTGATTTGGGGCGGTGTTGGCTATGCCGTGCTCATGTCTAGCCTGGCGCGAGCCGTACTTGGGGAGTCTAGCTCCGTTGTGGGCTTTTGGCCCGCACTTGAGGTATTTTATCCTTTGGTTTCAGTTTGTCCAACTTTTTCCTTTATGGCATATCTATTTTTATCTGCTTACCTTCTCAGGTTTTGGGGTATCTACATTTCCAACCTGGTCGCCCTCTGCTTCTATCAGAAGTTCCTACATTCCCCCTTATGAGCAATTGGCACGCAAACCGCTGTCGGGACATAGGCATGAAGCACCTGGAGTTAAGGCTGTGCTCCCAGTTATATCTGTTGATCCCTGAGCAGGTACAACAATTTCTCTCTTTACAAATTTGATAGTTCTTTCGTGCTATGGGTTTTGACCACATGTATATATCCCTCCTCTTTTTTTTTGTTTCTGAGCAGGTCATCCTTGACCCCTACGTCAGATCTCCCTTCTGGAACCTGGCTGCAGTGGGTCCTTCTCATTTTTTGTTAGACCGACGCATCATTTTCTTCTATGGGTCTTGTACTAGGGCCTATTACCTAGGAGAGAGGGTTGTTCATCAGTACCGTCTTCTTTTCGCTGTGGCCCAAGCTCCTCCAGCTGATGTGCTGGCTCCTGAAGGTTCCACCGACGTGCTTACCGCTCGCTTTCTCCAACATGGGGCCCCCATTGATGACCTTCTTTTTCCAGGGGGATATCAAATGTGGTATGAGTCTCTGCCCTATCATTCTCTGCTGCCCCGCTTCGTGCCTGGCGCCAACTTTTTAGCTTTTGGCGGTCCGCGGTCTCAGGTAATGTTCTTTCCTCTTTTTATTTAGCAGCCTTCTCCTGATTGCCTTGATTGCCCTGCTATTTGAACATAAACTGTTTCTCTCTACAGTTTGGGCAGGGTGGCAACTCAGATGAGGGGGATGAGGCAGCTACTCCGGATGAGGCTACAGGTGCTGGACCTTCTGACCCTTCCGGTGTTGGTGCTTTTGGCAGTTCGCCAGCCGAGGTCCAAGGGACCTTTAAGCGCTTGGATGATGCTTTCTTGTCGCATATGTGTGCCGATGTGGCTGAGAAGGCACGCATATCCGCTGAAGCTATTCGGATCCCACCTCCTGAGATGATCCCTAGGGTAATATCTCCCTTGTTGCTTTGCTCTCTTTTTTTCTTGAACTATGCTGATGACCTGTGTGACTGACACCTCTTTTTCTTGCTGTGCAGAATTATGAGTCGGCCATGAACCAAGCCGAATATTACCACAACATCGTTGGGCTTAGAGAGGCTGAGGTGGTGAGTGAATATTGACCAAACCTAATCATTTTCTGATTTACCTTCTGCTTGTTTCCCTACCTGATGGCCTCTGGTGTGCTCCTACAACGTGCTCGTGAAAAGGAGTCGTGCTCTCTGCTCGGCCACATTTCTCAGGCGTGGACTCTAGTGGGAGAGACTCGTACTTTTCAAAGTGCGACCCGGCGCTGAAAGAAGTCGAAGAGGGCTGCCCAAGACTAGTTTATTTTGCTGAAAATTTGAAACAGTGAAACAGTTTAGACTTTTGTTTATTGGGGAATATGTAATCTTTTAAACAACAATTTTTTTTTTGAATGGTTTTATGATTCTTATGGTTTATATGAATGCTCTATTTGGTTATCTCTCCGCTTTTATGGTTTCCTTTTCTTTGGCATGAAGCGGGCCAGAGCCCCTCCAATGATGAGATTGAGCCTGCATATGATCCTCCGCATATGACCCACGGATACCGCGTCATCCGAGGATTTCCCATGGGTGTGTGAGCATGCCCGACTGTGGACTGCCCCGAGATAAAAAAGTAGGCCAAGCAAAACCCATCCCTCTCTTGGAGGAAGTAAAAAAAAGGACCAATGTGAGGGGAGCCACACTTCCCTGCAATTTTAGCTGGGCATATATATTATATACGCCTGGCAAAATATTTAAAATTTTGCCTTGGCGTATATAATATATACGCCTCATATAACTAGGCTCAATGGGGTTCTTCATAACCCGAACCTGGCCCTCTTTGCCTCTCTTTTCATCCAAACTTGGCCTTTTTGCCCCTCTCTTTTTTTCTGTTTCTTTTTCATTTTTTTTAACAAGCGGATCCATCGCCCTACATTGACTGATTTTTATGAAGAACATCATTGTACGTCAATGGACCCCCTTCTTGGCCCAAATTCTCATACGAGGGCTGGGGCTAGTATACTTCCCTGTTTGGACCCGGGGCCCAGTTTTTTGCAAAAATGGTGCGATAGCTTGGCTGAGGGTGAGCTCGCCGTTCTGGATTGCCTCGGGTTATCCCGCCTTTCCTCTCTCCTTGTTATTCCTCTGTTTCCCAAGCTCCTACAGGCGGCTTTGGCATCGTGGGACCATAGGGCCCATGTCTTCAAATTTGGGTCAAGGGGGCTCACCCCAACCTTGGAAGAGCTAGCCTTTATTACTGGCTTGAGGATACATCAGGGACTTGCCAATGTGGTGCCCAAACCGGGGTATGCAAAGGTGGTCCATGCGGTTATCAGGTTGAAAAAGGGTGGGTATGAGAAGGGCTTCGCCGGGGGGCCCACCAGGTGCTCGGTGAAATTCCTGAGAGAACTTTTTAGGGACTCGAGTCTCCAAAGGTTGCCTATCCGAGATCCTTTCAATGTAAAGGCCTTTACCCTTTATTTACTGTCAGAAGTTCTCCTCTTTACTGGGGGCGAGACATTTTCCCTCAGTTTATGCGACGTCTTGACCGAATTGGAGGGAGGTCGCTCACTGGTACTCCTGGTCCTGGCTGAGATGTATCGAGGCCTGGATGCCTCGGCTTTGGGCCAGGTCGGGATTCTTAGCGGGAGTCCACTCCTCATACAGATTTAGCTAGGAGAACATTTGGCTATCATGGGGCCCGTGCCGAGATTTTGCTTGGTAAGAGGGGATGTGGCTCGGGGCTTTCTGGCCTGGTGCTTGAGACTGCCTCATGGGAGTATCGAGGAACTAAGCCTGTGGCTATCTGATGCGGAGTTGATCTGGCAACTTCCCTGGATGGACGACATCTTTCCGATTGTTCGCTTTCGAGATTGTGAGGGTATCACGCATTTGGGGTTGACTAGTAGTACCTACTATTTCCCATCTCGGGTGCTCCGTCAATTCGAATATACCGAACACGTGTTGTGCACTGTCAGGCCGCCTTTGTGCGCTCAGATATTCTCTCGGCATTCTCTCTTCTGATTATAAGGTCTGGCCAGCATCCGAGGACTTACTTGCCCCTAGCCCAACTTCGGTAGATGTGATAGAGACAGGGCCCTGGCCATACAAGGAAACGATACTCCAGACTAAGATTGAGTCTCTTTCTGCAGAGAGGCTGGCTTTGACTGAGGCTTTGGAGAAAGAAAGGGCCAGAGCTGAGATTGCAGAGGTGAGAGCTGCTACGGCCGAGAGTGAGGTTCTTCGATTGACTGGGCTTTTGATTGATTCTCGTTGTGCAGTCGACACTTCTCGGAGGCGGCAGAAGAGTCTTCATGGTAGGTGGTTGTCTGATCGGAATACCCGTGAGGACTCTCTCCTTGCAGAGATCAATGCTTTGAAGCGTAGTCCCTACCCCTAACCTATTCCTGCACATACCATAGATCATATATACAGGGGGGGCTGATGCCCCTTAACAAAGATCTCTTTTCTTTTTGGGTTATTTCTTCTTTTTTTTCTTTTCTTTCTCTCTTTTTTTTTTATACTTGTAAAGATGGTAGAAAATAGAAAGTGTGTCATGTTGTTATCTTTTTGGGACGTGACACTTCACACGTAACGCTGTAAGAAAAGAAATGAAATCTATTATATATATATATATTTTTTAATTTTTATTATTTTTTTGGTGTTCAAATTTTCTTCCATACGTCTCGCAACGTAAGGCCTTTTATGGAAAAGGAAAATCTATTATCTTTTTTGAAATTTTCTCCTACACAGTGTGGGGCTCTTTATGGAAAAGGAGAATCTATTATCTTTTTTAAAATTTTCTCCTACACAGTGTGGGGCTCTTTATGGAAAAGGATAATCTATTATCTTTTTTGAAATTTTCTCCTACACAGTGTGAGACTCTTTATGAAAAAGGAAAATCTATTATCTTTTTAAAATTTTCCCCTACACAGTGTGAGGCTCTTTATGGAAAAGGAAAATCTATTATCTTATTTTTGAAATTTTCTCCTACACAGTGTGAGGCTCTTTATGGAAAAGGAAAACCTATTATCTTTTTTTTTTAATTTTCTCCTACACAGTGTGAGGCTCTTTATGGAAAAGGAAAATTTATTATCTTTTTTGAAATTTTCTCCTTTTCTCCTTCTTTTTGTGATGTCGGTATTTACGAGGCCAACTGGTGGGTCCTTTTTTGAGCATGGTCGAACCCTGTTCATGAGGCTCAGGTTGTTCTTTTAAACATGGAAAGGTCAGCTTCCCCTAGATTGATTAGTCCTCTACCTTTATCTTTGGTCATGTGTTAGACGACGTGGTAGAGACGACATACTTGATCGGGATCTGACCCAATTTTTAACATGAGCGGCCCAGCAAAGGGGAGAAGAGGCTCAAGGGGTCCAAACTAAAATAGGCGGGCCAGAACAGATCCTCTCCTAATCTCTTTTTCTTGGCATTTTTGCTCACAGCGCCCAAGACGAGTTTTTGCTATGCTTGTCATCCTTGTTTTTACCCGTAGCACCCTTCGGGTTTTCACTACGTCCATGGGTTCGCTCTCTTACCCCAGGTGCCTTTTAAGGTTTTCACCTGGTCTGCGTGAGTTTGCTGTTTTTACCCACGGTGCCCTTGCGGGTTTTCACCATGTCTATCTTACTTTGAACTCAAATTAATTTTTTCTTCTTTCCCTTTTTTTTCCTACTTTCTCCAAGAACTAGAAAGCCATGACATGGACATCGATTCCATCATAGCCAGCTGAATGAAGTTCTGTGTGGTTCGTTAACTCAGCTTGTGCTGATGCAACAGATGCTATGACTGCTTGTGGACCTTAAAGAGGGCTTTCTTCCGGGTTGCAATGTGGCTGGGGCTCAAACAGGTTGGGTTTTTCTGGGATTTTGAATTTAAGCTTTGAGTGAATTCTAGATTCAGTGATTCCTCTTCCTTTCCAGGGGCTTTCTACGGTACGTGCCCCGGTCGTTTCTTTTTCATTCTTGATCCCCCGCTTTTGGGGTTTTACTTTTCTATATATATATATATATTTTTTTTTTGGATTTTTCCTGTCTTTTTTTTTTTTAATTTTTCCTCTCTTTTCTCCTTTTTTGTTGGTATTAAACATATTTCTCTTTTCTCTTCTTCTTTTTTTTGATGTTTTTGGGAGGAGTATATGAAAGAAATGGTTATTGGCCCGACGTGTGTAGCAAAAGGGTCAAGGTATTCAGGGAATATATATTATTATTATTTTTTTTTTTTGGCTACTTGTCTTTGAAACGATGGCCTCTTCTATGGGGACCTTAAGCGATCATGCATCTACCTTTATCAACACTTACCTTGTCGCAAGACCTATGAGTAGAACCTACGGAGGTATCCAGTGTTGATGGGCTCAGGAAAGTGGTCTCCGTCCATGGTGGCGAGGCGAACGGTATATCCTGGCAACACTTCTCGGATGACGTAAGGTCCTTCCGAATTCGGCTTAAACTTCCCTCCTGGATCGGCGTGGAGAGATGGGAAAATCCTCTTCAGTACCGTGTCACCTATCTGCAAGTCTCGAGCGCGAACACGCTCATTGTAAGCACGTGCAATTCTCCTCTGATAGACCTGGGTGTGACACAAAGCTAGGAGTTTCTTCTCGTCAATCAAATCTAGCTGCTCAAAATGGGCTCTTTCCTTCTCAGCTTCGGGCAGATGGGATCCTAAAAGGATACGGAGTGATAATACTTCGACCTCAACGGGTAGCACGGCCTCGATTCCATACACAAGGGAGAATGGTGTTGCCCCTGTAGCGATACGGATAGACGTTCTATAGGCCTAAAGCGTGAAGGGTAACTGCTCACTCCAATCTATGTAAGTGACTACCATCTTCTCCATAATGTGGATTAGAGTTTTGTTGGCCCCTTCCACAGCTCCATTCATCTGAGGCCTGTATGGGGATGATCGATGATGCTTGATCTGGAACCACTCACACAAAGCCTGGATGCGCCTATTAGCAAAATTAGTGTCATTATCAGTGACGAAATCCTTGGGCACGTCGAATTTGCAAATGATGTTGTTCTTGATGAACTTCTCGACATGACTGGGCTTAATGCTCGTATAGGAGGCTGCCTCTACCCACTTCGTGAAGTACTCCACTACGACGAGGATGAACTGATGTCCGTTGGAAGCCTTAGGATTGATCTTGTCGATGACGTCGAGACCCCAGGTGGCAAACGGCCAAGGAGTGGTCATGCTATGTAAATCAATGACCGAAGCATGTATTAGACTGGAGTGTTCTTGGCACTTGTAGCACTTCTGAACGTGTTTGCAGCAATCAGTCTCTAAAGTGGTCCAAAAGTATCCTTGCATTAGGATTTTCTTAGCGATCATGTGTCCACTGACATGTGCCTCGTAGACTCCTTCATGGATCCCCTTCATGATCGCAACCGCTTCTCTCTCGGTTAGGCATCGGAGCAGAACATTGTCGTGAGACCGTCTATATAAGAGATCACCGTAGATGATGTAGTTCGCTGCCAATCGCTAGATGGTGCGTCTATCTACCTTCGATGTTCCTTCCGGGACAGTTCGGGTCTCGAGAAAATTCTTGATGTCTGAGAACCAGGGTGGGTCATCATCTAACTCGGTAGATCCCTCGATTAGGTTACAGAATTCCGATTCGTCCCTCTGCTCTATCATGATCGGCTTCATCTCAACCCCGTACAGAATCTCAACCATAGAGGCCAGGGTAGCCAGGGCATCATCAAACTGATTTCTTCTTTGTGGCACATAGGAGATGGTGACTTCCTCAAAGCAGGTTATCAGATCCTCAAGATGTTCATGGTACGGGATCAGCTTCTCATCCTTGGTCTTCCAATCTCCTTTGGTGTGACATATGATTAACTATGAATCCCCAAAGACCCTGAGGTGAGTTATATTCAGATCAAGAGCCGCATGTAAACCAGCTGTACATGCTTCATACTCGGCCATATTATTGGTGCATGGGAAGTTTAACTTGATTGAGATGGGTACATGCAATCCTATTGGCGAGATAAGAATGGCGCCAACTCCTTGGCCTTCAACATGAGATGCCCATCAAATTACATTACTCAGGACTCCTCTGTTTCCTCTGTATCCTCTTCAGTCATGAATAGGATGTCCTCATCGGGGAATTCAGTCTTTAGAGGCTCATAGTCTGGCAGAGGGTTCTCAGCAAGATGATCAGCGAGTGCTTGCCCCTTGATCGACTTCTGGGTGATATAAGTAATGTCAAATTCGAAGAGAAGTAGTTGCCATCATGCAGTTCAGCTAGTGAGGGCGGGTTTCTCGAACAGGTACTTCAACGGATTCATCCATGCTAGAAGTAGAACAGCTTGGGATAACAAGTAGTGTCGAAGTCTTTGGGTAGCCCATACGAGTGCTAAGCATGATTTCTCCAGTTGAGAATAGCGCGTCTCATAATCAGTGAACTTCTTGCTCAGGTAGTAGATGGCCTGCTCTCTTCTTCCTGTCTCATCATGCTGCCCTAACATACAGTCCATGGAAAACTCTGTCGTAGATAGGTACATTAGCAGGGGTCTATCAGGTACAGGTGGTACCAATACTGGAGGATTTAGGAGGTAACCCTTGATCTTGTCAAATGCAGCTTGGTAGTCATCATTCCACTCAACTGGTGAATCCTTTCTTAGTAGCTTCAAGATCGATGCGCATATCAGAGTTAACTATGCAATGAACCGACTGATGTACTGGATTCTGCCTAAAAAGCTTCTGACCTCCTTCTCTGTAGACGGTGGCGGCATTTCAGTGATGGCCTTGATCTTGGTCTGATCGACCTCAATCCCTCTCCTACTGACAATAAAGCCTAACAGTTTTCCTGACATAGCGCCGAACGCACACTTTTGGGGATTTAATCACAACCTGTACTTTCTCAACCTCTCGAACACCTTCTGAAGGTTTACCAGGTGGTCATCCCTTTTCGGTGATTTGGCAATCATGTCGTCGACATACACTTCAATCTCTTGGTGCATCATGTCATGGAACAAGGCTGTCATTGCTCTCTGGTAGGTTGCCCCAGCATTCTTGAGCTCGAATGGCATCACCTTGTAACAGAAGGTACCCCAGGGAGTGATGAACGCAGTCTTTTCTCGGTCGACCTCTGCCATCTTAATCTGATTGTAGCCCGAGAATCCATCCATGAATGAGAGCATTCCGTGCTTAGCAGTGTTATCGACTAAGATATCGATGTGTGGTAACAGAAAGTCATCCTTAGGGCTTGCCTTGTTGAGATTTCAAAAATCAATGCACATTCGAACCTTCCCATCCTTCTTTGGTACGGGGACGATATTGACCAGCCATTGTGGATACTTGGATACCATGAGGAAACCTGCGCCATACTGCTTAATGGCCTCATCCTTCACCTTCAACATCCATTCAGGTCAAAGGCATCTCAGCTTCTGTTTAACCAGATTAATATCAGGGTAGAGTGGCAGCTCATGCTCAACCAGGCATGTCTTCATATGGCCATGGGAAGACGTCTTGGTATGACCGAAGGAAGTCTCTCATACCTTTTCTCTCCACAAGGGACAGCGATGTTCCGATTTTGGTGATTCTAGGGGCCTCTTTTGTGCCCAAATTGACGTCCTCCATCTCTTCGACGATCGGGGTAGGGCCATGCTCAAAATCGGCAAATTGTTTGAGGAGCTCATTGGGGAGCTCATCAATTTGACCTTCCTCATCCAGACTCGTGACTCCTCCCTCTTCTTGTATTTTTATAGAAAAGGGTCGGCTTCACGCGGGACGGGTATCACAACATCATTTTTAATTTTATTGGGAATTTTAAAAGACAATATTTTTGGAATTTATATTTTTTCTATTTTTATAGTTTTTTTCATTTTTTCGGAAGTCAGCCCCTGGCGAGGTGGATCTCTATATATACAGGGTAGAGTGTCCTAGAGGCTAACCTCACTTTTTACAGGTTGTTTTTTTTTAGAGAGTCGGTGCGGTATTCATGGCCTTTGGCGGCTCCAAGGAGTTGGGGCAAAGATGCCCAGTTACTTACCTACGAAGCCTGGACTTTACCTCTTTAATTGGAAGTGGCATCGATAGGCTCTTGCAGTTCCTCCCTCAGCATGTTTACAGAGGGATCCTCTGAGACCCTGTCCTTTATGGTTAGGATGGGCCCAAAGTGGCTAGTGCTAGAGTGATGGGTGGACCGAGGAACTTCCTCCTCAAATAAGGAGAGGGCGGCTAAGTCCACCTTGAGGTCTGGGGGGATGATGTAAGGGTTGGTGGGGTGGGCGGAAGCAGGCTTGTGTGAAGTTACCCTCGTCTCCCCATTCAGATCAATCCTTACCACCCTGGCGCTCACAAAGGTTTGACGGATGTGGGGTCGAGCGTGAGGTTCTTTTTCCAGGTTGATTCCTCTGGCCCTGACAACTACCGTGGCTCTTATCTTTTCCTTGGCCTCTCTAACTTCTTCTTCAATGGGCCTGTAGCCCAGGCCGAATTTGGTTTGCTGCCCCTTGGCCCTGACGGGGTCTCTTCTTCCTTGAAGGCGCGGGCCCAGCCCTTGCCCTTTTTAGTGGCCCCATTTGTGAAGCATGAACACAGCTGCATCCATTCCTCCTCCAGTTTTAGCAGGGGTTTTTTCAGTCGACCCGAGGGCAACGGCTGAGAAGTCATACTCAAATCGATGGAGATCGGTGTCATCTACTGTGTGCGGCATGTTAAGCACTTTCGGATTCTCAATATAAAGAGTGCTCCTCTCCCTGTCTTCTCTGCTTTCACCTAAGATGGTGATGATTCTTCCCTCTGAGATGAATCGAAGTTTTTGGTGTAGAGTTGATGGTATTGCCCCGATCTCATGTAGCCACGGTCGGCCTAACAGTAGATTAAATGTAGACTTGATGTCCATCACCTGAAAGGGGATGGAGAAGGTTTTCGGCTCGATGATTAGCTCGAGGTCTACTTCTCCTATGATTTCTCTTCTGGTGTTGTCGAATCCCCTAGCACTTGTTATCGAGGCCGGAAGGTGTTGGGATTTGTACCAATTTTGGTTGCCGTCCTTAGAGGGCATACGTTCAGTGCTGACCCATTGTATATTAAGACCAACGGCACCACCAGGTTCCCTATTTCCACTGTTATATTCTGGGGCTTAGAGTGGTTGTTCCCCTCGAGCGGTAGATCCGCATCAATGAATGAGATGGCATTTGGGGCCAATACTTACCCGATTATTTCTCCCACTTCATCTGAAGTTATGTGGGCGGAAACATGTGCGTCTTTGAGTGCTCCCATTAAGGCTTGAAAGTGGAGCAGGGACGTGATTAACAAATCCCACACAGTAATATGTGCGGGTGTTCTCTTGAGTTGTGTATCCAACACGTGCTCTCTGGCCATTTTCTCAAAGGGGTTCCCTGCGGCCTGCTCTTTCTTCTTCTCCTTTCCTCTGACGGCCACCGATGCTTCCGGCTATGTAGAAATCCTGCCTGACCGAGTAATAAATTCAACAGTCTCCTCTCGATTGCGACCAACATTCATGTCCATCTGTTCATAGCTTAACGGCACTTGATCCAGGTAATAGGCAGGTTTTGGGATGAGGAAGGGAGTGGATGGTGATTCTGGGGAGGATTAGGCTGGGTACATCGAATTCTCGGGTCCAACCAAGTTGACTTCAATAGGGGGCAGAACGGTAGTGGCGGGTATTGGTGAGGTTGGATTTGTGGGTGCGGAAGGGGCTGGTACAGGCATTATCTAGGCATGGTAAGATCAGTGGTGATTGGGAGCGGGTGATAAGGGGAGTGGGTGATGGGTTGTTTGTTTAGATTGGGGGTAAAATAGCGAAGGGATGGTGGGAGTGTGACTGGGATGGAGGGGTCGGAGGGCGATGGGATCGGATGTTGGGGGTGTGATTAAGAGCTAGTGGGATGGGGTGTGAGATGGGGTAACTGGGGATGAGTGGTATGTTGCAGGAATGGAGTGACTAGGAGATGTCGGAGGTGCGGGTGGAGCGGGGTGATAGGGATATGACGGGGTAGCGAATGGAGCAGGGGGGTATGAATATGAAGGGTTTGTATATGGGGTGGCATGGTGGGATGATGATGGGTTCATGGATGAAACGGGATAAATTGGGAATGATGGAGTTGTGCATGGAGCGGGGTGATTTGGGGATGGTGGAGTTGTGTATTAGGTAAGATGATTTGAGGATGGCGGGGTGGTATACTGGGTGGTGGGATTTGGGGGTGTGTACGGGATGGAATAATTTAGGGATGGCGGAGTGGTGTATTGGGTGGAGAGATTTGGGGGTGTGTATGGGGTAGGGTAGTATGGGGATGATGGAGTTATGTATGGTGTGGGGTGATTTGGGGATGACAGAGAAGTATAAGGGGTGGCTGATGGTGGGATAGTGTATGGGATGGGGTGATTGGGAGGTGGTGTGTACTATGGGGTAAATTGGGAGTGGGGTAGATATGTGTATGATTGCAGTGGGGCTGTGCCCATTTGGATTTGATAGGCGGGAGCGGGAGTGGAAAAATACTACCCTAAATTTAAGGGCTCCTCTTGGTATGCCGGGGTGGGGAAGTAATCGGCTAAATACAACGGCTCGATCACCCCCACAAATGATTCGTCCTTATTCAACCTGAGAAATGAAAACTCCTCTTGATTACAGATGTAATCCGAGGGGTCAAACTCTTCTTCTTCCTCTTCTACCCAATGGATGTTAGGCCTGGGGCCTCTTGGGTGCAGTGGTAGAGGGGTTTGATGGATGTTCTGGTTCTGCCCTTGAGGAAGCTACGGGGGAATAATTTTTTTTGCCTCTATTAAATCTTTGACCGCATGCTTTATTAGAAAACACCGATCCGTAGGGTGACCCGATCCCTGGTGGAAGTTACAATGCAGGTTTGGATCATAATTTCTCGAGATTCGATTGGATGGTGGGCGAGGCTGGAGTAAATTGACCAGACCCTTTTGTAACAACACTGGCAATAAGATACTTAAAGATTTCCCCAACGGTGTGAACACCCGTTCGAATCGTGCTCTCATCTGTTCCTGGGTAAATGGGGCTCTCGGTCTGTTGTTTGGCCTTGGCGCTTGCTTGAAATGGGCTGGGGGTGGTTGTGCGGCGTGGAGCTGTATTAGGGGGGCATCGGTATTGGCCTGAGGATAAACGATGTTATGTACCTCTGTCCCTGGTCTTCTTTCAATCCTTGGTTCGGCAGCTTTTCAAACCCCGGTGGCCACGCTCTTTCCCAACCTGCCCTCTCTAACGGCATCTTCGTAACGGTTGGCATTTCAGACCAAATCAGCAAAACTGGTATGTTGCTGATACACCAAAAAATCTGCGATGACTGGGAGAGCTCCCTTGGTTATCATTTTAATCTGCTCATCATCGGGAATCCCGGTGGGTCACCTGGGCGGCCAATGCCCTCCACCTTCCTAAGTAGGCACTGATGAGGAGTCGTTCATCTCTGCCGTACTGGCACATATCCCCACAGTAAGATTTTAAGTGGGTGATGGGGTTGCCAGTGCCATTATATTTATCGAATGATGGCATCTTAAATTTCTGTGGCAGGGGGACATCCGAGAATAGACATAAGTCTAAAAAGTTTGTCGAATGCAGTTCTACTCCTCTCATCTTCATCAGCTGCTTCTGTATTTTGCCTATATGTTCTTTCAGCTGCTTTGATTCTTTTGAGGCTATAGCGGGCACTGCCTCCCCCTGATTTTGTTCGGCCCTGGGTGTGACGATGGTGGGCCTGGGAGGGTCGAAGCTATCAACTCCTCCACTGTTACGAATCTCGTCCTCCTCGTACTATTGGTCATTATACTGGTGAGGGGCGAGGTCCACTATTTGAACTTGGGGGGTAATGGGTTGGATGACTTGGTGGGGCCACAAGGTTTGTAGGGGATGGGAAGGAATGAATGGATGAGTGGTTTGTGGATGAATGATGTTCTGAGCTGGGTGCACATTCTGGGGGTGATGGGGGTGTGGTTGATGTGGCGGGATGCTGTAGGTGTGGGTTTGAGGAATGGAGTGGATTAGATTTTCTGTTGGAGGCAGGATGAGGGCATAAGGGGTATAGGTAAATGAAGGGTATTGGAGGAGGGGTAAGGGGTTCGTGAACGAGCCTTGATGAGTGTGGGTGGATGGGCTTGGGGTTTGATGGATTTGGGCTTGATGGTTTTGGAAGGCTTGGGTTGATGGGCCTTGGGCCTGGGTGTGGGGGTTGGTATGATGTTGGGCCAATGGTGTGACAGCCCGAATTTCGGAACCCCGAAATCCGTGCCATCAGCACAAACTTCAAGGCCGTGCCCTGGGTTCCTTACAAAACATTGATATATACAAGCCAAAACTGTAATTGAGGCACACGTAGCTACTCTAAATAAAATCTCAAAAATAATCAAGGTATCGCAAGGCAGTCCTTGTCCCATGCCAATTCATGAACATAAGAACTTACCCAAACCATTAGTGATAACAGTTCATCCTAGACGTTTTGTCAAAGAAACGGTATTTAAAAACATTCGAAACAAAGAGGCTTGACATACCAAGCCATACCTAAAACTCTCAACTCACTCTCAAAGTATGCAGTGGGTTTCCTAGAAGAATTCCTCAGGAGGAGGTTCTGACTCTTCTGTGGGCACATAATCCGAAACCCTTGGATCAGCTTCTCTAGAAGTCTTTGTTGCCGCTAGTCCTAGACCTGCGACGTATAGTCTAAGGGGGGGTGAGCTACATCCTAGCTCCGTAGGGAAACAAAAAGAACATATAGATTGACCTTCACACATATGTCAGCAGTTTAACAAGCATAAAAATTATCGAGTAATCACTTATGGACAACAATTGAAATAACTGGAAATAAACTAATGATTTTGATCGGTTTTGTTTAATCTCCTTATTAGTTTAGTTGTGAATTTGGCCTAATCACTTAAATATTAACTTAAGTAGTCCCCGAGCAATATAGCATCGAGCCCCGATGGAATACCCACCATCGTCGTCTAACTAGATAGTTATTATATGTATCCCCTGGGAATACTGCCCAAGCCGCTTTATCATAGGTGGCGGGGTCTATTTTTAGATCTACATCCCTGGGATGTACTATCAAAGTATGGATCTGTCGCTATACCGCTCCCGGATATCCTGTCGAGTCAGTCGTGGGTATCCCGTCACGTCAGTGGGGTATTCTAATCAAACCTTAAATAATAAAAATATCAAATGTGCTCTACATATAGTTATTCACCATGATTGTGCTAATTATATTACATCAGGCCTTATCACATTACTTACGTTTCTCTGTTAGTTTTCATCTGCATCCTTGGGATGCCCCTTATTTCCATCGCATCCTTCTTTGTTTTAACTATATGATTTTTCGTCCCCTGGGGACCTCAAGACTTTCACGTTGTAAACTCACTCACACACCCTTTTTTATGAGGATCATGCAGTATTTGACTATTTAAATGGGTTACACTACATATATGAATTTCACGGAATAATGCACATGTTTCAAGAATATTCCCTACCTCGACGAATTTCAAAGCACGCCTTCTCGTAGAGGTTTATACTTCATGATCATGCGTCAAACCTACATTTCAATTTAGCATAGGCTTAGAAAGGACACTAGAACCATTGGGGTGTACAACCCCCATGTTTCTTGTACCTATAATTTCAAGAACTGAGTGGTCACTGGACCTCGCTCGAGCGGTCACTTGACCTCGCTCGAGCGGTCACCTGACCTCGCTCGAGCGGTTAAATCGAGGTCGCTCGAGCGGTTAAATCGAGCCACTGAAGCATTACTGGGGACCTCGCTCGAGCGAGCTTCCCCTTAGTTTTGGGGACCGCTCGAGCGAGCCCAGAGCTATATTTTTCCTATTCATCCTCGCTCGAGCGAGCCCTTTAGACCGCTCGAGCGAGGAGCGATGATTTTTGCTCCTCGATCAGATCGAGAACACAATTTCACCCTTCATTCAAACCTTAACATCATTAAAAACATTCAACCAACATTCTTCCTATTATTTAAAACATGCCTAAGCATCTATCATGCCTTTAACATACCTCTGACGATGAGTCTCGCGCAAGTTTGATTTAAGATTCGAAATTCTACTAGGCTAACAGGCCTCCAAGGTTCCTCCTCCAGCCTTTTCTCCAACTCTTCTGCCGATTTAAGTCCAAACAAAACCCTAGTTCTTTACTAGGCTCTTCTCTTCTTTCTCTCTATATTCTCCTTCTCTCTATTCAGGTTAGAATAGAGTTACGCAAGGGTTCTTCTCTCCTCTCTCTTTCACTTTTATACATATAAGTTAGGGAAATACTAGTGTGTTTCCCAGTACACACATAGTGTCTTTGGTTCGTTTTGGTCTCCTTGTGAAACACATATACCTATATGTAATGCATGACGTACACTCATCCCAAAAATCTGGGGTTGTGACAATCACCCCAACTTACAAGATTTTCGTCCTCAAAAATCGACGATATTCTCTTAAGCAGGTACCACTACTGTTACCCGACTCTGATTATCTAAAACAGTAATTAAACGGTTTGTCGCATTTCGCAACAACATGCGTTGGCCATGTCAATTTATTTCCACATAGATGAAAGGGATCATCATTCACCACACTCATTCAATCGTTATATTAATCATCCACAAAAATTATTGACATTCATGTCACGATAGTTTGGAAAAAGAACATTGACCAGGAAACCACCTCATTACAAAATGTCTCAATAAAATATTACATATTATGTGTTCAAAATTAACGTTACTATCTAGTCATCATCCTCCTCATAGTCGTCGTCGTCGTCGCCGGAGTCATCATCATCCTCGTAGTCCTCGCCATCCTCATCCTCGTCGTCCACCCTGACGGTCGTGGTACCCGCTGTGGCGTTCCTCGTAGCAGGGCTGGAGCTAGGCACTCCAAAAATAGCATCCCTCATGGCACCGACGCGCTGCATGTATGACTGCGGGTAAATCTGGCCCATGAGGTCGATAAGTAGTGCCTCCTGGAACCTCTGATGCAATCTGATCTCCCGCCCTTGCTGGAGGATCTCCCGCATCATGCCAGTGTCGGTAGTGGGTATGGGCTGTGGAACTGAGGTAGAGGAGTCTGCTCCGGCGCTTGATGGGTGGTTTGTCGGGAGACCTGACGGTCTCTTTTCTTGTTGACGCTAGTTTTATAGACTCTTAAGGTTTCGGCTCCAGTCTTGGGCGAGATAGGGGACGACGTTATCGGTGAGGAACAACTCATCCTCCCGGATCTTAAATCCTCCCTTCCCATTCCGTGAGTCTAGGAGTCGGGAAATCAACCGAGCATATGGTAGTCAGTTGATGGGTGGAGGAACAGCACCCCTTACATTTCTTTTATAGGCATGCGCCATGCCTTTTATGATGATCATAGGTGCGTTGATCCACCTATTATGGAATGCGATGTGTAGGGCCCGCAGAAACGTATCTCGGCATTCTTGATCATGACCGATTGGGTGTAGGTTCTTTTTGAAGATGACGTCTAGAAGCCACATACGCGGCGGTAGTTGTGATCGAGTAATAGATTGTCCCGAAGCGGACATGCCGCCAGTGATGTCCGAGATGATCGTTGGGAAATCGACGTTCCCAGAAAAAGGTGGTAGGATAAGTGGGCTAGGGGTGTAGATGTGGGGACATTTCATGACTGATGAAATTTTGGAACATCTGAAGATTAGCTCATTACCATCGATTGTGACGAGGATAGCGTCCTCGTCCACGTTCAAGTTTAGGGTTTGATAAAATAACTTCACAAGCCTCGGGTAATAACGATCCCCGAACGGCGTAAGCAGGGTCTTAAGATTGTTGTTGGTGAGGAAGTCCGATGTCCATTGGGTGGACGTCGGATCCCCGAAACAGGAGGGATGTATATCCCATTCAGCTTCAAAAATTTTGGCTCCCCACCAATCATCTAGTGTGATCGGAGTGGAGGATGGGTTTGGTGATGGTTGTGAAGTTTGCGACGCTTTGTTGCGCCAATGACGCCGAATTTAATCGCCATCCGCTTCTTAGGTTGTGGATTTGGGTTTGAAGCCATTTGGTATTTAAAGATTTTAAAAAGAAAAGAAAAATTTCAGGGATGGGTAGATTTTACCTAGAAGAGTAGTCTTAACGGATCGGATTTGTCTAAATCCAGCTCGAATCGGACGGAAAAGATCGAAAATAGCTAGCCCTAACCCCTCGCTCGTCTCCACTCCCTTCGCTTGAAGATGAAAAGGCATCTTGTTATTCCCTTCACTATATATAGTCCCTCCTCGCTCGAGCGGTTATTAGTTATCGCTCGAGCGAGACCAGGACGCTTTATATTATATGTTATGGCCTCGCTCGAGCGGTCAAAATGCCTCGCTCGAGTGGTCAAAAGCCTCGCTCGAGCGAGGAATAGCTATCGCTCGAGCGAGAGGGAGTTATTATTTTATGTGGTTCGCCGAGCTAATAAGTGGTCGCCGAGCGACCGTAACATTTTTCCGTACCTTCATTTTTTTGATTTCAAATCTCAAAAAGTTCAACAAAAAGTGGTTCAAACATTGGTTGGAGTCAATATATATATATATATATATATATAAATTTTTATCTTTCGAAAAAATATATAGACTTCATACTACCCGTAATCACATATTCTTAATTTGAATAAGACTATTCAGTTGGCAATTTTGAACAATTTGGGATATTGTTCTTTAACATCTGCCTCGCGTTCCCATGTTGCTTCTTCGACCAGATGGTTCTTCCATCGGACCAGCACTAAGGGAATAACTTTTGTTCGCAACACATGTTCTTTTCGATCTAAAATTTCTACCGGCTTTTCAATCATGGTCATATCTTCATGCATTTCGAATGATTGGCCACTCAGCACGTGATCAGGGTCATTGAGATATTTCCTGAGCATCGACACGTGGAATACATTGTGTACCTGATCAAACAATGGTGGCAATCCAATGCGGTAGGCTACTTCTCCTACTCGACCTAAAACTTTAAACGGTCCAAGATAGCGGGGACTTAGCTTTCCTCTCTTTCCAAATCTCATCACTCCCTTCATCGGTGATACTTTCACGAACACATGTTCACCCACCTTAAAGTCTACACTAGTCCGCTTGATGTCAGCATAGCTTTTCTGTCTGCTTTGAGCCGCCTTTAGTCATCCCCTGATCATGCGGACAATAGCCGCGTTATCTTCAAGTAGCTCGGGTCCCAAAACAAATTTCTCGCCAATTTCCTCCCAATTGATTGGCGATTTGCATCGTCTTCCATACAAGGCTTCATACGGTGCCATTCCGATGCTCGTCTGAAAACTATTATTATAAGCGAACTCAATCAATGGTAGATGTTGATCCCATGATCCTTGTAATTTTAACATACATGCCCTAAGCATGTCTTCAATGATTTGGTTGACCCTTTCAGTCTGTCCGTCGATCTGTGGGTGAAACGTCGTGCTAAAATCTAGCCTAGTTCCCATTCCTTCTTGAAATTTCCTCCAAAACTTTGATGTATATAATGGGTCCCGGTCTGAAACAATGCTACTTGGAATCCCATGTAAATGGACGATCTCTTTCATATAGAGCTCTGCTAGTCTTCCCGCCGTGTACATCGTGTTGTAAGGCAAGAAGTGTGCTGACTTAGTCAATCGATCGACTACTACCCAAATGGCATTATGCTTCCTTGCAGTTCGCGGTAGACCGACTATGAAATCCATGGAGATAGATTCCCACTTCCATTCCGGTATGGGTAGAAGCTGTAATAGGCCTGCGGGGTGTCTATGATCGATTTTCACTTGTTGGCACGTCAAACATCATGACACGTACTCTGCCACATCTTGTTTCAAACCTCTCCACCAGTAATTCTTTTTCAGATCTTGATACATCTTCGTGCTTCCCGGGTGGATAGCATAGCTTGACTTGTGAGATTCATCAAGAATCGTTCGCCGCAATTCGGCATTGTCCGGAATGCAAAGTCGCCCCTTGAATACTAAGGAACCATCCTCCTTGATTGAAAACTCAGATGTAATACCTTCAGTTACATCTTGACTCATCTTTGTTAGAATTGGGTCTTTCATCTGTAGTTCTCGTATGTGTTCGAATATCACTGGTTTCACTGATATGTTGGCTAAGAAGGCTCCTGTGGCTTGTGGCTGTATGTCTGCGCCACATAACGCTAGATCCTCCAACAACTTCCATCGATGTATACTCGAAATTAGAAACTTTTCCGACTCAAGGCGCGGCTACTACATTAGCTTTGCTCGATGGTACCGTATGGAACATCGTAGTCTTTGAGAATTCCATCCACCTACGTGCCTCATATTTAGTTCCTTCAGTAAATGTATATCCGAGGCTCTTATGGTCATGAAAATTTCAAATGTTTCTCCGTATAAATAATGTCGCCATATCTTTAATGCGTAATATGACCGCCGCTAGTTCCAGATCGTGTTGGGTAGTTCTTTTCGTGTTTTTCAACTGTTCGGAGCCGTAAGCTATTACCTTTTATATTGATTTAGTACACAACCCAACCTATTATACGAAGCATCACTGTAGACCGCGAATCCTCCACTGCCTGATGGAATGGCTAACACTGGAGCTGAGGTGAGTCTCTTCTTGAGTTCTTGAAAACTCTTCTCACACGCCTCACTCCACACAAATTTTGAGTCCTTTCTTGTAAGTCTGGTAAGAGGTCCTGATATTTTGAAAACCCTCTACGAAACATCGATAATAACCTCGCCAAATCGAGGAAACTTTGATGTCTCACACGGTTTTTGGTTGCTCCCATACTCACGCCTCGATCTTAGCGGGATCTATCAGGATACACCATGCTTTGAGACGACATGTCCCAAAAAGCTAACCTCTTCTAGCCAAAACTCACATTTTCGAGCTTACGACAATGTGTGCACGCAAGGTTCGTAGAGCGACTCGTAAGTGTTCTTCATGCTCCATTTTTGATTTTGAGTAGATCAGGATGTCATCAACAAACACTACAACGCAGGAGTCTAGGTGTGGTTTAGACACCCGATTCATCAAGTCCATAAACAACGCCGGTGCGTTCGTCAGTCCGAATGGCAACACTAAAAATTCATAGTGTCCATACCGTGTTCTAAAAGCCATTTTCTGAATGTCCTCGGCCCTGACTCTTAACTGATGGTATCCAGATCTTAGACCGATCTTGGAAAAATGTTTTGCTCCCTGCAACTGATCGAACAAGTCATCTATTCTTGGCAACAGATATCGATTCTTCCCCGTGACTTTGTTCAATTGACGGTAGTCAATGCACAACCGCATCGACCCATCTTTCTTTTTCACGAATAGAACTGGTGCTCCCCATGGAGACACGCTTGGTCTTATGAACCCTTTGTCCATGAGCTCTTGCAATTGTTCTTTCAACTCTTTCAACTCTGCAGGGGCCATCCTATAAGGTGCCTTTGAAACAGGTTCCGTTCCTAGTGCTAAGTCGATCACAAATTCTACTTCTCTTTCTGGAGGTAACCCTGGCAATTCTTCTGGAAATACATCTGGTAATTCTCGCACTACTGCTATCTCGGAGATAATATTCTTTTCTTCTTTATTTTCTTTCAGGAATGCCAAATAACCGCTACACCCCTTTCTGATTAACCGCTCGCTCGATCAGAGATATGAGTGGTACTGTGTTGATCTCTCCTCAAATCAAACGATCTCCTCGTGTTAGGACGGAAAACAACAACTTTATCCTTGCAATCCATCGCTATGCAGGATGGGATACTAATCCATGCCAAGGATCACGTCGAATCCTTGCATGTCCAACAATATTAAATTTGCGTCTAGTTCGTAGACAACGTGATCTCGAATGCTTACCACTACCGATTTGCAGACTAACTCTGTGTCCACTAATTCTCCTGTTGGGATAGACACTGATAACACAAAGTCTAGTGTCTCCGGAACAATCTTCATCTTCTTTGCAAATCTAGGGGTGATGAAGGAGTGGTAGACTCGGTCTATCAAGACTGCGGCGTCATGTGCTACGTAGCACCCTTTCTCATAGTTTTGTAACGTACCTATAATGCATACATATACGTATATAACATATACTTTATTTAGAAATTTTTTTTTTTTTTTTTCTAATGCGCAACAACGGTTATATATATATATATTTGTCCTAATGAAAACACATTCTCTATCTAGCATTGTATTGAAACCGAAATTCTTTATTTAAAAGAAATCTCACCTTGGATGATGTCGTGTACACTCGCCTCGGGCGGTAATCACAGAGGCTCTCCCTCGAACAACAGGCTTTCGAGATTGAATAGGTTGTGGCATGGAAGTTGGGGTCGTCTTTTCTTTAACTGTCTTAGGGCAATCCCTAATCATGTGGCCTATCTTGCCGCATTTGAAACAGCCTCGCATTCCCTGCCTACAATCCGCTGTTTTGTGGGACTTGCCAAACTTGGCACAAGTTTCCCATGGTGTTCAAGTAGCAGCTCTCGAAAAACCTTATGTAGTTGTAGCCCTGCTGGAAATAGCAGGACCTTGATACCTCATCGGTCTCCCTGATGCTAGCAACGGAAAACTTTGATGAGTAGCTTGTTGTGCAGCTCTCCCATACCCTGTCTGAAATGATTGTCTCTGATTCGGTGCTACAAACCTCAGTTTCTTATGTACCGATTCATAGCTCCCCGTCCTGCTTGGATCAATGCTTTCTCTTCCTTGTTGTTCCCTCTGACGGTATCGGTTATTATTTTCTTCTTCGACTACTAATGCCTTACTCATTACTTCTCCATAGGTCTTCAGCTGGAAGGGCGCAACCCCTCCTCGGATGTCCGACCTTAAGCCCTGTTGGAACCTCTTCGCTTTCATCACGTCTGAAACTACGTAGTCTGGGGCGGCGAGCTCTCATGAATTCCACTCCATACTCTCTCACGGTCATCCTTCCTTGCGCTAGTTGTAAAAATTGGGTCTCCATCTGATTCCTCACAACTTCAGGAAAATATTGCTTATTGAATTCTTCTAGGAATTCGTCCCAAGTCCATGGCATATCTGGAGTTTCTTGTGCTCTTGTTCGCGAAACGGATTTCCACCAAGGTCCAACTTCTCCATCTAACATATATGCCGCCCAACGGACACTCTCATCCTCTGTGCATGTCAGTACGCTAAACACCTTTTCCATTTCACCCAGCCAGTTTTCGGCTGCCATTGTGTCTGCCTGTCCTGAAAAATTTGGAGGTCTCATCCTTCTGAACTCGGTGAATGCTGAAGCCACTGGTGGTGTAAGTCCCACTGGAGGTGTAGGTGTTCGTTGTGGTTCTGGTACTGTATGTGCTGCCAAGGACGCTGCTTGCTGTGCCATGGCAGTTGCCATTGTCTCCATTGTGTGCATCATCCTCTGACGCTCTTCTCTTTCTTCATTTCTCTCCCTCACTCTATCTTGTTCCCTCTGATTTCGATCCTGTCGATTTAGATCTTGATCCTCTGCTTGATTTTGGTTTCCTCCCTGGCCACTGCCCTCGGGAATCTCCCTGTTTCCTAATGACACTCTGTTTGTAGGTGAGATTTAACCCATCTCATCACAGAATTCCTATCATGACCACCCTGGTCGGCCTCTTCCTCTAGGAAACATAACGGTCCGCATGAGAATCCATAGTCTCGTAGAAGTCCCTATATTCTCGACGATATGATAGCCGTTAACTAGAAAGAAAAGGCTTTGATACCTGCAGGATACCAATTTCGTAACTCAAAATCCGTGCCATCAGCACGACCTTCAAGGCCATGCCCTGGGTTCCTTACAAAACATTGATATATACAAGCCAAAACTGTAATTGAGGCACACGTAGCTACTCTAAATAAAATCTCAAAAATAATCAAGGTATCGCCAGGCAGTCCTTGTCCCATGCCAATTCATGGACATAAGAACTTACCCAAACCATTAGTGATAACAGTTCATCCTAGACGTTTTGTCAAAGAAATGGTATTTAAAAACATTCGAAACAAAGAGGCTTGACATACCAAGCCATACCTAAAACTCTCAACTCACTCTCAAAGTATGCAGTGGGTTTCCTAGAAGAATTCCTCAGGAGGAGGTTCTGACTCTTCTGTGGGCACGTAAACCGAAACCCTTGGATCAGCTTCTCAAGAAGTCTTTGCTGTCGCTAGTCCTGGACCTGCGACGTATAGTCTAAGGGGGGGTGAGCTACATCCTAGCTCCGTAGGGAAACAAAAAGAACATATAGATTGACCTTCACACATATGTCAGCAGTTTAACAAGCATAAAAATTATCGAGTAATCACTTATGGACAACAATTGAAATAACTGGAAATAAACTAATGATTTTGACTGTTACTTAGCATGGTTTTGTTTAATTTCCTTATTAGTTTAGTTGTGAATTTGGCCTAATCACTTAAATCTTAACTTAAGTAGTCCCCGAGCAATATAGCATCGAGCCCCGATGGAATACCCACCATCGTCGTCTAACTAGACAGTTATTATATGTATCCCCCGAATATCGCCCAAGCCCCTTTCTCATAGGTGGCGGGGTCTATTTTAGATCTACATCCCTGGATGTACTATGAAAGTACGGATCCGCACTGCATCGCTCGGATATCCTGCCGAGTCAGTCGTGGGTATCCCGCCACGTCGGGGGGGTATTCTAGTCAAACCTTAAATAATAAAAATATCAAATGTGCTTTACATATAGTTCTTCACCGTGATTGTGCTAATTATATTACATCGTGCCTTATCACATTACTTACGTTTTCTCGTTAGTTTTCATCTGCATCCTCAGGATGCCCCTTATTTCCATCTCATCCTTCTTTGTTTTAACTATATGATTTTTCGTCCCCTGGGGACCTCAAGACTTTCACGTTGTAAACTCACTCACACACCCTTTTTCATGAGGATCATGCAGTATTTGACTATTTAAATGGGTTACACTACATATATGAATTTCACGGAATAATGCACATGTTTCAAGAATATTCCCTACCTCGACGAATTTCAAAGCACGCCTTCTCGTAGAGGTTTATACTTCATGATCATGTGTCAAACCTACATTTCAATTTAGCATAGGCTTAGAAAGGACACTAGAACCATTGGGGTGTACAACCCCCATGTTTCTTGTACCTATAATTTCAAGAACTGAGTGGTCACTGGACCTCGCTCGAGTGGTCACTTGACCTCGCTCGAGCGGTCACTTGACCTCGCTCGAGCGGTCACCTGACCTCGCTCGAGCGGTTAAATCGAGGTCGCTCGAGCGGTTAAATCGAGCCACTGAAGCATTACTGGGGACCTCGCTCAAGCGAGCTTCCCCTTAGTTTTGGGGACCGCTCGAGTGAGCCCAGAGCTATATTTTTCCTATTCATCCTCGCTCGAGCGAGCCCTTTAGACCGCTCGAGCGAGGAGCGATGATTTTTGCTCCTCGATCAGATTGAGAACACAATTTCACCCTTCATTCAAACCTTAACATCATTAAAAGCATTCAACCAACATTCTTCCTATTATTTAAAACATGCCTAAGCATCTATCATGCCTTTAACATACCTCTGACGATGAGTCTCGCGCAAGTTTGATTTAAGATTCAAAATTCTACTAGGCTAACAGGCCTCCAAGGTTCCTCCTCCAGCCTTTTCTCCAACTCTTCTGCCGATGTAAGTCCCAACGAAACCCTAGTTCTTTACTAGGCTCTTCTCTTCTTTCTCTCTATATTCTCCTTCTCTCTATTTAGGTTAGAATAGAGTTACGCAAGGGTTCTTCTCTCCTCTTTCTTTCACTTTTATACATATAAGTTAGGGAAATACTAGTGTGTTTCCCACGTACACACATAGTGTCTTTGGTTCGTTTTGGTCTCCTTGTGAAACACATATACCTATATGTAATGCATGACGTGCACTCATCCCAAAAATCTGGGGTTGTGACAAATGGGCCCTGCTGGGTTTGGGCTAGTGGGCCATGTGGGTATTGGGTGTGGGGTGATGGACCTTGGGCCTGGGTTTGATAGGTTTTTGTCCAAGGGCCCTGGGGGGCTTGGAACTGCGCCTGGGTCTGATGGGCTTTGGCCTGTGCCTGAGTCTGGTGGGTATGGGCTTGAGCCCATGGGCATTGAGGGTTTTAGGCCTGGGCCTGGGTCTGACAGGTCTAGGCTTAGGCCCATGGGCCTTGAGGTTTTGGGCCTGGGAGGAGTGGTCTTAGGTCTGATGGGCTTGGGCCTGGGCCTGAGCTTGGGTTTAGGAGTGGGCCTGGGCCCATGGTTATAAAGATATTTGGGCTTGGGCCCATGGATTTGTGTGGGTTTGGGCTTGAGATGAGTGGGCTTGGGCCTGGGCCAGGGATTGATGTGGGGGATTTTAGATGGTATGAATGATGGGTGGTTGGGCATGGTCATGAGGGAATGGGGTATGGAGGTTTTGGAGACCCGGATGTGGGGTTTGGGATGTAGGGCTCTAAGAGGCACCCCACAGGGCATACATCATTCTCATGTCCTCCATTGAGGGCATGGATTCAGGTGTGAGATTGGAGGGTGATAGCCCACTCAAGGATGGAGGGGGTCGGGTGAAATTGGGCATGACCCGAGTATGGGGGGTATGGATGATTATGCTTGGAGGGTATGGATGTATGGCTATGGAAGATGGTGGGTTACTGGTCATACCCTGTGAAAAGTTGGGCATGACCTGGGTAAATGGGGGGGTATGTTGGGATGTGGATGGGCCATGTGATGTAGATGGCATGTGAGATGAGGTGGATGGGATATAGGATGTAGGGGGCATGGATGATGGGGTGGATGGGACATGGGAGGTAGGCGGGGGATGAGGCTCCCGATGGGGTCTTTGGGAGTAGGAGGGTGCGGTAAGGGTGTATGGATGGGAGACAAGGATGTATGGGTCGGTTGGGAAATGAGGCGTTTCAGTAGGGGATGAGAAGGGGGTATGTTGGGAGAATGTAAGGGAGGGGGATGGGGTGGATGCGAACACGGGCGCCCCAAATAGACCCGTGACATCGAACCGGGTTTGGGTGAAGGCGTTAGAGATCGGGTCTTCTCCTTCATGGGAATGGGATGGGGATGATGGTGGGGATGTATTGGCTCTCAACATGATCTGTTGACGAGTGTTGTATTGATGTCTTGGGTAAGGGCCGAATACCTTCCTGGTTCTCTTTCTACGAGTTAGGTTCGAGGTCGCCGTAGTGACGGTCACACCAAAAGTATATATATATTTTTTTGGGTTTTTGATTTTTCTTTATATATATATATTGGATTTTTTAAATGGAAATTAACTCCCCTATTTAAATGAATGATGATCTAGTGCCCTAGGAAAATTCCCGTCTTGGGTGATATATGCACCTTTAGTAGGACCCACGGCGGGATCCGACACACTTCGGAAGAAGCGAAAGGGAACTGTGAGGGAATCCACGCAAATGACCAGATCCCTAGGAGAAAATCAATGAGAAGTCACCTTCTTTTGACTGGGCGAGGGCATATTGGGTGTTATAGAAATCAGGAGGCTACTGCGGGCACTAATGCCGCTAATCGGGGAACTTGGGTGGTGGATTGGGCCTCAGATCGGGCTGCTTGAACCCAGTTTATACTGGGTGTATGTATTATATACGCCTGACCAAAACTAAGCAGATTTGGCTGGGCGTATATATTATATACGCCTGGCATAGATTTGGAGATTTTGGCTGGGCGTATATATTATATTCGCCTTAGCATTTCGAAAGCATTTTGATCAAGGCGTATTTAATATATACCGGCAAAAACATTCTTTCACTTTTGGTTTAACAAAGGAATGCAAGCCCAAAATGAGTCTTTTTGAACTAGTTTCCTGAGAGGGATGCTCCCGGGGACTGCTGTGTATGTTATCGGGTCACTCCTTTTCGCTTCCTAGGGATACACGGCTGATTCGCGTTGTCTACGCTCTCACCATTGTGGGTTTTACGGCATGATCGAAATTGCCAACCCAACCGATATACCTCCGGCGCAAGTGCCTTCTCAGGTACTGGAAGGGGTGGTTCTTTCTAGGATCATCACCACTAGGGTTGTCGCCTTACTGGGAACCGGGTAAGTTATATCTGTGCTTAAACCCCCCGAAAACTACCAAAAACACGCAAAAATAAATTTGATTATGTCCCCACACTGTTGGTTCACTTTTAATTGCAGATTTTTAAAGGGGAGTGAATTTAAGTCCAAGTTCGGGTCGAGGATGACAAGCCCGTGACGCCTCAACGGGCTGGCGTCCACTATTAGGATATGACAAGAAATAAGAAAAAATGATGGGGCCAGTCAAACGACTAGGCAGAAAATATAAAGTGCTGAAATTTAAAACCAAATCGTAAAGGTAAGTAAGAAAGGTGCCAGTCAAGTGACTAGGCGAAAATTGTTGAAATTTAATGCCGAAACGTAGGGGTAAGTAAAAAAGGTGCCAGTCAAGTGACTATGCAAAAATTGCTGAAATTTAAAGCCGAAACGTAGGTAAGCAAGAAAGGTGCCAGTCAAGTGAGTAGGCAAAAATTGCTAAAATTTAAAGCCGAAACATAGGGGTAAGTAAAAAGGTGCCAGTCAAGTGGCTAGGCAAAAATTACTAAAATTTAAGGCTGAAATATAGGGTAAGTATGTTAGTAAAAACAACAAAAATAAAAGAAAAAATAGCAGAAAATAAGAAAAACAGCAATGGTTAGTAAAGATTTAAAAAAAAGGGCCAACAAGAGGGGAAGCGCTAGGGTGATATCCCCAGCATAGTCGCCATCTGTGCGACCATGGATTCTCTCTAACCCTTCGCGATGATGTGCTCTCGATGGAATAAATGTAGAGTCGCCACCCGGAGCTTTTGGTGACCCAGGAAACCTTTAAATCAATATTTTGAGCACCGAAGTGCTAAATATGACTCTGATTTACCGATTTTTGCTAAAGACTTTAGGGTAGAGGCTTCAGTTATCGATCGGGAAGGGTTAAGGCACCCGATCAACCCGCACGTAGCGGTCTCTATCTATGGCCAAAATGAAAAATAAATGGGCGGAGCTTCCGCTTGCCCGAAGGCAATATGGTCCTATAAAGCTTTGAGCCAAACCGAAATTTTGGAGGCGTAACGGCTTGAATCCCTGGACAGAGGAAACAACAAGAAGGTAGAGGAAGAGAGGGGTGAGCCGGAGCTCACGGGCCTTTGTTGCACCATGGAAGACCTTCGCTTCGATGTACTTCTGATGGCTTTAAATGGCTTAAACGGTAGGGGAATGGATTCTAATGCTAGGATTCGGTAGATAGGAAGTGTAGGATGAAGCTAGAGACTAAGCTTGACTAAAAAGGGGTGATCTAATGGTTGAAATGGATTGAAAGGGGTGAACTAAGCATGCTGGAATTCTGGTTGAAGAATGAAAAATATAAGGAAACTTTCTCTCACTAGGTCTCTCTCTCTTAAGCTCAAACTTTCAACCCTAATTTTTTTCAATCCTTTTGGAAGAGGGGGGGCCTCTCTATTTATAGAGAAAAGGTGGGTTAGAGGGTTACTTAAGAGCTAATTGGTTTAGCAATTAGGTAATCCCCCATCTATGGTTTTCTAGGTTTTTAGAGTCCTAGGGGTTTGGGGAACCGGTTTCAATGGCAGATGATGGGGTGCGACCATAGGTGACTTAAGGGTTGCATATAAGCTCAAAGGGGGTGCAACCAACCTTAAGATACCCACCTCAACCAAGGAGATGGTCAAAAGGTCAAACCTGATGAAGGGATTTCGAGCATCTGATGGCAGTTACTATAGCTAAGCTGAGCGTATATATTACATATGCTCAGTTTATGTACAGTGATTTTCATGAAAACTAGAGGAGATTTGAGAAGGTGGGTGCCGCGGTGGGCCCTACCTATGCTGGGCGTATGTATTATATACGCCTGGCCAAATTTGGCCCAAATATGCCAGGCGTATATAATATATACGCCTAACAAAACTGGGGTCAAATTGGCTGGGCGTATGTAATACATACGCCTGAGCAAAAGTCATGATTTTATGTAAAACTTCAATTGGCCATAATATTTGAACCATAACTCCAAATTGGGTGATCTTTAGCTTATTGGAAAGCTAGAGAAGTCCTCCTTCTAATGGTATGTGGCTCATCCTCGGCAGTAGTCTATGTAAAATTTTATAGCTCTCCTCCCATCAATTTCTTAGAAGGGTTCAAGTTGGGTCTGGAAAGGGATCCTAGGGTTTAGGGGTGATCTCTAAGGGTTAGGGGAATGGTTCTAAAGGGTTCAGGGTGATTCTTAAAGGTCTGGGTAGGTTCCTAAGGGTTCAGGGCAATTCCTAAGGGTTCAAGGGTGCCATCAGAAGCACATGGGTACATCTCTCTCGGAGTACAGACTGATCGGGCCTTGGGTCAAATTTGGGTGTCTACAGGTTCAAATAGTGCCCAAATAAATCCAATTTCAGACCTAATTCTCTCAAAGGCCTACTCTCACAAATGAATTGAAGGGGTTTAATTTCACTCTAGCTCAAGAGTAGTTACAGCCCTCAAATAGGACTGCAAGCATGAGCATGGGCATGGCTACTAAAACCTGAAATCTTCTATCTCTTTTCACCATAGATCACATAGCTCCTCATCTCCACATGGCAGCTCAATCAACTTCAAATCAGTGAGGTCTTTTTATTGGGTTGTAATGTGGCTTATGGTTGAGGTTTAAAAGAATAAAGGGGAATAAAGGGATTCAAAAGTGAGAAATCAGCAAGGAGAGGAGGTGGTTATGACATCACCTTCTTGATTTTAACACAATTCCATCTTTTTGGATTTTAAGAGCTAAAGTGGCCAGCTTCTTCTCTTATTTTTCAAAATTTCCAATGAAATGCTTCTTTGACTCCTCTTGCTCGTTTACTTTTTTTTTTTCTTTTTTTTATATGGACTAGAAGGCCACAGCTACACAACTGACACACATCTGTCATCAAATATCCTTTCTTTTTCTTCCATCAAATGTTGAACCAGCTCAACCTTCTTTAGCTTCTTCTCCTTTACCTTCTGAGATCTCAGAATGGGGTCAAGTTGAATCAGGCCTTTGAGGTTTGGGCTCAAGTTTTCTAGTTTTTTTGTCAAAGAAAGATGGATTTTTAAAGCTCAAATGGTGTGTATCAAGGGTAGTTCAAAGGTAAGAAATTTTAAGCTCAAACTGTCCAAAGATGGCCTTACATCATCTCTTCAGTGTCATGAGTTCTGTCAAGTTGTTTTAACTTGGAGTGCACAACTTTTAGTGAAAAAGAGTAGGTTCAATCAATCATTTAGAGCAAAAAAATTTTTCAAAACACTCTTCAAAGAATTATTTTACAGGCTCAAACCTCACTGGGTATGGTCTTCCTTTGAACTCATAAGGCATATTCCTACCTTTTTTCTCTTATTGATTCACTATATACTAATTATGACAATCATTTCTTGATGATCTCCTTCATAGAAGTGTTGAATTTTAAAAGATCCTAGCATTAAACAGTCTACTATCCATTTTAAATCTTCCTTTTTCAAAATTTCTTAATTGAAATTTTGCTAAATTTGTTTTAATCCTACTAACACTACTCCACTTAGCTTAACCATCTCATAACACCCTGCCATACCCCCAAACCTATGAGGAACAATGTCCTCATTGTTTCAATGAGTGAGCTCTCAGGAGCAGTAGGGTACAATCATTAAATCAGCACACATAAAACAACAAAATAAGATGCATAAAAGAAGACAAGTAAAACTACAGCAAAGAAAGGAGAAAAAAAAATTTTGCATTAAAAAAAATAGTATACAAGACACTACAAAAGATATCTATACATGTATAAAAATAAAAACTAAAACCTAAGGATAACTGACACACTAAAACCTAATTTGAATCTGAGCTAGATAGAGTAACTGGTGCCCACCCATAATCTTCTGCCATTTTCTGATACTTCTCTTTAAAACTCTCCTTCTTCACGTTCTCAGCTTTGGCAGCACCAGCCTTGGTCCTCTTGGCAGTTGGCTTCTGTGGCTTCATGTTGCCCTGCTGTATGGTAGGCTCATTGATGAGCACCCCAACAAATGAGGTTGGGTGCACTACTGAGAAGGAATTTTGGAGTGTCTCTACCAGTCTTCCCAATATTTCTGATTTCTTCATCTCTGCTTCACACAGTGTGAGGGTTTGGTGCAACAAGTGCTCCCACTGCCTCTTCTATACTCTGTGATCTAGCTGCAACTGTGTAATCTGAGCTAGGAATGGCTGCTTGATTATAGTGTTGTCCTCAGCCATTCCTCTGATCACATCCCTCCTGATATAGGGGTTTTCATCCATAGCTCTCTTAAGGGTGGAGAATGGGGTTTGAAGAGGCAAAAACCAATGTCCTCTCAATGGAGTCATCAAAAATATGATATGGAGTGGATGAAGATGATGGGATAGAAGGGGAAAGTGAAAGTATAGGAGTCAGCTCCTCCTCGATGGGGTCAGTCTGGGTATGGGAAGAGGATAGGGTGAATTTTGTTTGGGTTGGAATGGTTGTGGAGGTTGATGGAATAGGGAGCAACTCAGTAGACTCAAAGTCTGTCTGAGTAGCAGCAATGGTAGTGGATACTAAAGGGGAGGTCTGAGGAGGAAAATGTGCTCATGATATAGGAATGAGTGGTGTAGGGGTATGAGGTTGAGTGGTTGAGGTAGATGAGAGTAAAGTGGACCGGATGGATTGGAGGCAAGTGGCCATGACAGATTGGTTTTCTATGTTGGTATGAAGTTGAGATTGGATAGATGTAAGAAGAGAAAAAATTTGAGCCAATGAATCTGATAAGGCAGGGGTAACAGGTGGAGTAGATGAAATGGGTTGGAATGGTGAGGTAGAGGCATGCTGGAATGGAGAAGGTTGTGGAGAATTTGGGAGAGATGTGTATTCATACCCAATGTCTTCCACAATTGAATCAATTAGGGATGAATACCCCTCAGAAGTGTAATGCTCTAAGTCTTGGGTATGGATAGGGGAAATAGTAGTACATGGGGCAAACTGAGAGGGTATATCAATGAATGGTGAAAATGGGTCAGTGAGTTGAGGGTCCAAGCTTGGAATGAATGGGCTAGATGTACTAGTTGCTGGCTGAAGTAGTTTGGATTTTCTCTGGTAAGTGGTCTTAATGGTAGGTGTGGGCAAGGGCAATGGGTCAATGGTAGGAGGAGCTGACACAAGTGAAGTTGTGGTGATCGTAGAAGGTGTGGCTGTGGAACTGAGAGACATAGGTGCAGGTATGGAGGGCAAGGCAATGTATGAAGTGATGATGGCTGGTACAACAGATATAGCTACATAGATTATGGATACAGCTGCTGAAATGGTCAAAGGAACAGTAATAGCAGTGGTGACCATAGTGGCTGCTTGCAAAGGGCTCTCAACCTGCTTCTTCCTCCTCTCAATCAAGGTCATACTAGTTGACCATACTTTCTTTCCAAATGATTTAGGAGGCAATGCTTGGTTGGCTCTCCTACTTTGAATGTATACTTCCCTTGCTTCAACAGAGCAGTGATAATTCTGTTGTATGGTAAACTTGACAGAAGCTGTGCCTTCTTGATTTTCTCATGAATATCCACCATCCTTTCAAATATTAGCTGAGTGGCATTGAAAAATTGGCCCTTGGAGTAAAAATAAAGGGCATCCATAATGGGGTGCCTTGTTTCTTGTTGATGTCCAGTCATAAAAACAGTCTTCCTCAAAATGGTATCAATGAAGAATAAATTGGGATCCAAATCTCTCCTCATCAAAGACTCTCCAGATCCCGCAATTCCCTGAGTCGAGTGTTTGGCCATGACCCTAAATGATACATAGTCAGGAACTCCTAAACTGCTAGCTGGATCATACTGAAATGGAACCCCCAACACCAAACCAATGTCCTTGTAATCTACTACATCAATCAGAACCACAAGCACAGGGTCAGTTGCCCCTGTTGTCTTCTTTAGCCTTAAATTCTAATATTATAATTTCACTAATCTGGGGTATATCTTCTCATTCAATGGGGTTAACAAAGGTTTCAAAGAAGCCTTTTCCAAATAGGTTAAATTGTCACTGCACTCCTCTAACTTAGTGAAATAAGGTAAATCAAAGGTTGTCTCAGCTATCAGACCAAAAGTATCCACAAATTCATTAGGAGTTGTCAGAGTCATCGGTAAAATCGGTAACTCCTCAGCAATGTCCTCACTGGTTTTGGCTTTCTTAGATTTCTGATTGTTCTTGGTTTTGTCCATTCTCAACTTCCTCTTAGCAGGTGGATCCACTTGAGATTGTGAAGCAGCTATCCTACTGGATTTCCTAGTGGATTTGGCAGGAGATTGAATCTAGTCGGACAAAGGGCCCTCAAATTGCTCAGGATCAGCCATTAAAAATACAGAACCTAACAAATTTCACACAGAGCTTATTCACTTACCACAATTTTAATCCACTTAAATCACTCTCACACACGACAGAGTATCCAAAAATGCAAACCACAAAAATGACTAATTCAAGAGGCAGAGTCGGTGAAGAACTTACTAAAACCTAGGGTTTCTCAGCAAATGCAGCATAGAGAACCAAATCGGCAGTAACTAGGTGCAAAATGACAACTTCTCAAGGGCGATCCAACAGGCAAAAATATAGATCAATTGAAAATGTAACTTGTGAGCTGGATAGGAAAGAAATAGAGGAGTTTTCATGAAGAAGAAAGAGAAGGTTTCGAGCAGAAGTAGAAAATGCTCAAAAGTAACCTTTCAAATGGTTTTAAAACCCAAAAAAATGACTTCGACAGGTTGAAGATTCCAAAAACCAACCTATCGAGCAGTTCAGAACAACCTGTCAAATAGATGAAACTACTCGACAGTACAAATAACTCCAGAATATGGGTTTGAGATGTTTTTCAAACCTCTCGACAGGTTTAATTCCTTCAGAAAATTGGATTCAAGAGGTTACCCCAAACCTCTCGACAGGTTCTTTAAACTTGTCGAATTGTCATTAAATCTCCTTAGAGCCTATCGAATTCTCTTTTCAACCTATCGACAGGTCTCAGTACCTGTTGAATTCATATGAAACACCATCAAATCCTATCGAATAGAATTTCCAACCTCTCAGCAGGTCGCAGTTCTTCATTCATGCTTACCCCTCACATGTATACTGTCCATTTTCAACAAAAATCACGAATCCATCTCAATATCAACTAATTTCTCAGTTAAATAAACATCACAAAACCCACCGTAGATCAGACATTGTACAAAGTGAAAAATCAAACAAAAATTACATCCTTTATGCAAATTACAAGCCATAATTAAAAACAACAAAAACATGCTAACTGACAGTTATGTTACACAATTTATAGTGGTGAAAATCACACAAAATTGGGAGGTTCCTGAAGGTTAATGGTCTCAGTAGGCTCCACTATATTTTCAACACAAATTTTCAGCCTTTGACCATTCACTTTCATGACCCTTCCATCCTTGGGGTTCATGATCTCAACAGCTCCAGATGGTGATACACGCAACAACACAGTGTAAGATTCATCCCATCTGGATTTTAATTTCCCTAGGAAAAACTTCAGTTTTGAATTAAACAGTCATACCTTATTACCTTCAACAAACTCCTTCCTAAGAAGATGTTTGTTATATAAAGCTTTGGCCTTTTCCTTATAAATTCTGGCATTGGCATAGGAATCCAATCTCAATTCCTCCAATTATGACAGTTGCAATTTCCTATGAAGACCAGCAGTAGTTAGATCAAAATTAAATGCTTTAATGGCCCAGTAGGCCCTATGTTCTAACTCTACTGGTAAATGGCATGCTTTACCATATACCAATCTAAAAGGAGACATCCCTATTGGGGTCTTATTGGCAGTCCTATAAGCCCAAAGAGTATCTTGCAACTTCAGGGACTAGTCCTTCCTATCAGTCCTCACAGTTTTCTCTAGGATGTGCTTAATCTCCCTATTAGAAATGTCAACTAGCCCACTGGTCTGTGGGTGGTAGGGAGTGGCTATCCTGTTTGTAACAAAGTACTTTTTAAGCAAACTTGTAAAGTGTCTGTTGCATAAATGACTCCCCCCATCACTAATGATAGCTCTGGGGGTGCCAAATCTAGAGAAAATATTGTCCTTCAAAAGTTTAAGGATAACTGTGTGGTGCTTATGGCAATGTTTTCTACCCATTTAGAAACATAATCTACAGCCACCAAAATGAAATTAAACCTATAGGAAGGAGGAAATGGACCCATGAAGTCTATTCCCCAAATATCAAGCAATTCTACCACAAGTATGGGGTGCAATGGCATTGAGTCTCTCTTGGATATGTTCCCCATCTTTTGACATATCTCACAAGCATTGCAATGCTCCATTGCATCCTTGAACAAGAATGGACAATAAAATCCACATTGGAGTACCTTTGTAGCAATTTTCTTGCCACTGAAATGACCTCCACAGGCTTGCTCATGACACATTGTAGGAATGCTATGGAACTCATTTTCAGGAACACATCTTCTCACCATCTGATCTGCACAACTCTTGTAAAGGTAAGGATCCTCAAACAAAAAATATTTAATCTAAGAGAAAAATAGGTCTTTGTCCATCTTAGACCAGTCTGGGGGAATCCTACAAACTGCAAGATAGTTCACAATGTAGGCAAACCAGGGTACACTCATATTGATGGCAAAAAGTTGCTCATCAGGGAAAGAATCATTCACAGGCATTTCAGCACAGTCACCACTCAAGATTCTAGACTAATGATCTGCTACCACATTCTCCACACTCTTTTTATCTTTAATCTCAAGATCAAACTCCTACAGCAGCCGAATCTATCTGATTATTCTTACTTTTGCTTCTTTCTTGGACAAAAGGTACTTCAAAGCTAAATGGTCAGTAAACACAAAAATTTTAGATCCTAGCACATAAAATCTAAATTTCTCCAAAGCAAAGACAACTGCCAACAACTCTTTCTCAGTGTTGGTATAATTCAGCTGAGCATCAGTCAATGTCTTACTTGCATAAGAAACTAAACTAGGTAGTTTGTCCTTTCTCTGTCCCAAAACTGCAGAAATTACAAAATCTGATGCATCACACATCAACTCAAATGACAGCTAGTAATCAAGAGCTTGTATGACAGGTGCAGAGGTCAAACAATTTTTTAATACCTCAAAAGCAGTGAGACATTCATCAGTGAACACAAATGGTACCTCTTGACACAGCAGGTGGCACAAAGGTTTGGAAATTTTACTAAAATCCTTGATGAATTTCCTATAAAAACAAGCATGTCCTAAAAAAGATCTAACTTGTTTTACAGTTTTTGGAGGAGGCAAATGTGAAATCAGATTAATTTTTACTTTATCCACCTCAATCCCCTTTTGAGAAACCACATGACCAAGAACAATTCCTTGGGTTACCATGAAATTGCTCTTTTCCCAACTCAATACTAAGTTGGTTTCCTCACATATCTGAAATATAAGGCAGAGATGTTGCAAACATTGATCAAAATCATCACCATACACAGAAAAATCATCCATAAAAATTTCCAAGAACTTATCCAACATGTAAGAAAATATGGCATACATGCACCTCTGAAAAGTAGCAGGAGCATTACACAGTCCAAATGACATCCTTCTGTAAGCAAAGGTACCAAATGGACAAGCAAAGGTAGTCTTCTCTTAATCATGTGGATATACAGGGATCTGGTTGTAACCAGAGTATCCATCAAGAAAGCAATAAAAAGTCTTGCCTGCTTGTTTATCTAGAATCTGGTCAATAAAAGGCAGTGGGAAGTGGTCGTTCCTAGTCTTGGAGTTCAATTTTTTGTAGTCTATGCAGAGACCCTCCAACTAGTGATCTCCCTAGTTGGCATTAATTCTCCATACTCATTGGGTACAACAGTGATGCCAGACTTCTTGGGGACCACCTGAGTAGGTTACACCCATTCAGAGTCTAAAATTGGGAAGCTGACTCCAGCATCTAGTAATTTGACCACCTCCTTCATCACTACTTCATGCATGTGAGGATTTAACTTCCTCTGCATCTCCCTAGAGGATTTATAACCCTCTTCCAAGTGAATCTTGTGCATACACATAGCTGGACTAATTCCTCCTAGATTAGTAATAGACCATCCTATTGCTTTTCTATACATCTGTTGGTCTTACCTTCAGGTGTCTAAATGTTGATGTTTATTTAGGTGGTGAGATGGTAAAATCAGAATACAAAGGTGGAGTAAAATGGCTATGAAATCAGCAACCTAAAGTACACATAGCTTGCAAGATACAGGGCTATTGTAGTAAGTTTTGATAAGTAAGAGTTAGTCCCACAGAGAAATTGATCTAGAACCCAAAATGGGCTATAATAGTAGGCCTCAAGAACTGGCTACAGATCTGGCAATCCTAAAGAAAGGGAGTTGTGTGTCACAACTATACTAAATTACCTACTAAAAAGAAAAGAAATAAAGTGCAGTCTTATCCTAAGAAAGGGTTATGAAGAAGGTGGTGATGGTGTGTTAAAATAAAGATAAGAGGATGGGAAGTACGCAATTTAGGTTAAGGTTAATTCAGTTATGTAACTCAGATTTAGGGCTGTCTCTGCAGCAAATCCTTACTGAAGTGCTATCAAAAACCTCAGGAAGGAAGAAGAATCTAACTTAACCCATGCCATTTAGACTGCTCTTAAGGCTATAATCTGTCCACTTAAATGGTCACAGACTATCCAATAGAGTTTGTCAAATCCCATTGATTGAATCAGAAAAGTTAACCTAATCTAAAGGAGTGGACTGATCTTAAGGCTATAATCTGTCCATTTAAATGGTCACAGACTATCCAATAGATTTCCTCCAACCAATGAATTAAATCAGGCCATGAATACCATTGCAGAAACTATGTTTGCCAGGCTATAAGCACCCCAGATCTGCTATAGATATGGAAAACATTCATAGGAGCAAACAAACTTTGAAAACCAGGTGGAAACCATAAGGTATCTCAGGCTGAATGAGGATTTAGATTCAGCTGATCATTGCTATAAAAGGTCTACAATGACTCAGCTCACGAGTTTGCAATCACTACAGAGAAGTCAGATATAATATCTGATAGTGGTTAAGTAAAACAAAGGGGAGCCTGTTCCTACAAAATCTCTCACTAGCCTACAAGCTCAAGTGCAGAGGAGAAGAATCCTTCTCAGATCTTTGACCAAGACCCGCCCTAGGGCTATAGTTTGTCCACTCAAATGGTCACAGGCTATCCACAGAGGCTGCCTTACCCACAGATGATGATGAGATGGAAACGTTGTCATCACCTTGTGGTCCTGTGGCTACAAGCTCAAGCTTCCATGGGCCTTTCAATAAGCTCAAATCCTAAATGCATGCTATAGGCTGAATAAAACTATGGGCAAATAGGAAAATAACAGATTAAATAAATATTTAAAGCACAAATTCCATTGATTTAAATTACCAACAATGCAATTTCTCAAGGCAGCAGCCATGTGCATAACAGTTCTTCATAAAATCCTAATGTTTAAATGACCTATTACAAAACTAAATGAAACTACACCTAATTGCTTACCGAATATTTACCCAGCAAGTGCTGGGCTAAGAGAGAAGAAAAATGAAAAAAGAAGTGATCAAACCCTAACCCTAACCCTAATCTGCTTAAGCTCTCAGCCGACAGAGTTTGAAGGAGAGAGTGATTGATAAATTCTAAGTTACAAGCACAACTTATATACTCAGTCCTACTGCCTTGGCTCAAAGAAGAGTAAACCCTAATTTTTCAAGCAGATGTGGCATAGTGACAACCCTTGGATGTCATGGGATGTGTGTCTCGATATTAGTGCCTCGGGATGTGAGCCCTAGACCTGAGGAAATCTCCTAAAGGTCCTTGAGTTAAAATTGAGAAGTGGAGGGCCCGAGCTTCTCGAGGCTGCCTTCCACATATTACTTCTATCACGGAGATGATTTGTGCTCTTTAGTTACTTCACATAGCTTACAGAATACTCGCGAGGTAGAATTTGGCTTTGAATGCTGCTATCTCGCACAGAAGGACTTTAGATGATCGCGCAGCTAATATGGATTTAAATGCACTTCCACGAAAGAGTTTGCAATGCTCAGCTTGCTCGCGCAGTAGGGCTTTAGAGACTCCTATCGCGAGGTACTCGCGTAGATGCCTTTACATCTCGCTCTGTATAGGGTTAAGCTTCTAAGCGCTATGCGAGAGAACTTCTCGGTGTCTCTCTCCTCCAGAGCCACGGGAGAACTTTACAAGGTTGTGGCTGCTGTTCGTGAAAATTGGCCTCACGAGATAGTGCACGTGGCTGCTTTAAAGCTTGATCCTCATAAGAGCTTCGCAAGCTGTATTCCTAGAGGCTCAGTGCGCGACTACTTTGCGAGTTTCTTTACATATTAATTGCAGCTAAAGTGCACGACTGCTACGCGAGAGGCTACTTTGTGATAACCCATTCAATGAGCTGCATGACTTTTTCACAAGCTCTAGTATGCTGCATGTCTTAGCTGTGCGAGAAAGCTTTGCTAGTGAATTGAACAGCGCAAGGCAGCACCTCAACTGTCGAGATAAGTCATTTGTTCCTCTGCTGCTATGCATATGCTTATGTTGCAACTTCCTCCACTCTCATCTATACTTCTTTCATCTGTTGGAATTTTGTGGTCTATTATGACATGTAAAATAGTCACCATGGTGTGCACCACCATGGTGTTCCATTAATCTCTGACTCAGCTGTCATTCTTAGCTTGAATTTTCTCTCATCTTGGCACCAAAAGTATGAACTTTGTGTTAAGCTGCACAATTTATTACTAACTATAAAACAAGCTAAACTAGAGTTATTAGTCGGCCTCAAGGTCTAGCAAGGGCTAGGTTAAGAGGTGAAAAGTGGTACTTTTTAGTGAATAACACACCCCCAAACCTAATCTTTGCTAGTCCCTAAGCAAAGCAAAATTTAAACAGCTACTCTAAGAATTTAAATGCCACTTTCGTAGGGAGCACGAATGTATTTAGCTTATGCATCATGCATTTTAAACCTCTAGGTGATCCCTAGTGGAGGAGGGAAGTCTCCTGAGGATTTTCAGTGAAGGTACTGTTAAGACCTGAAAAGTACCACTTTTCACCCCTTAACTTAACCTTTGATTAGACCCTTAGCCATCTAATAAGTTCTTGTTAAGTATTTTATGTAGGTAATATTCAGCAGTGAAATAAGGTCAGGAATCCTGCTAAGGAGCCTGTTTTGGCACCAGAAGTCCCTCAGAAGGATGAACTCTAAATCCAGACCTGAAATGAGCCTCGCGCAGCTGACCCAAGCTTTAGAGGATTCAGGAGAAATATGCCTCGAGCAGTCTAACTGAGTTTCCCAAGACTTTACAAACAACTTCTCGCACAGTTGAGTGACTGAAGAGCTTCAGAAGCACAAACTCACGCAGCTCTCGCGAAGCTAGAGAGTAGAACACATCGCGTAGTCTCGCGTAGTTCAAAGCAGACCTCTCTCAGCCTCGTGCAGTTCGCTCAGAATAGCTGAGGAGAGAGAGCTTTAAAAGATTCTCCGTGCAATTGTCGCGCAGTAGCCGTGGGATGCAAATATCATAAGAGAACTCCTCGCGCAGTTCTTACGCTATTCAAGAAGAAAGCATCCTCGCGAAGACAGAGCCATCCTCATGAAGATCAATTAAGACATGAACCTCGCGCAGTTCAGAACTCATTAGAGCCTCGCGAGGAAACTCGCGAAGTCCATTGAAGAGAAGTGCTCGCGAAGTTCTCGCGCTATTCAAATCCATCCTCGAGAAGATCAACCCAGTGAATGCGTAGCTACCTCGTGACTGCGTGAACTCCAACCTCGCGACATCTGAGGCTTTGATGTCTACTCAACCTCGCGAAGCCCAATCCAGTGAGAGCGCAATTCTCTACTGCGCGACTGCCTGAAGAGCAAACCAAGGCAACCTCACGGCGGTTGAAGCTTCAATGTCAAACCATCCTCGCGAAGAGCAAGAGCTACCACGCGACAAGTCTGGGAAACAATAGCTACCTAGCAAAGCCCTGAACTTCAACTTCTATCTCTTCAGCAGAGGACCATCTAGGAATTTCCAGCGATTAGGGCACACACTCCCACACTTAAATCTCTATGCACGCACCCCGAGGCATCCAAGGATCACTATTAGGCCACGTGGCATCATTAAAATTAGGGTTTCCTAACCCTAATGCGCCGCCACACCACTGCTATATAAACCCATACTTAGCTTAGGTTTGGAGATCCTAGAAAATCTCATAAATCTTGGAACAAATCTGGGAACACGTCTCAACTCTTGGAGATTTGATCTGAGATCGTTTTTCTTCTCTTTTGTAGCTGTAAGTAGTTTTCTTTTTCTTTTTCCTTCTCTCCATAGTCCAGCACTTACTGGCTATGTCTTTGTATGCATTTTGAACTAGTTTAATGGAAGTTTTGTAATAGGATTTATACTTTATGGGATTTGTGTTTGATTGTGATCTGCTCTGTGCAAGGCTGCTGCCTTGTGATCTGCCATTGCTTTGGCTGTGATTCAAAGTAATGGAGGACTAATTCTAAGGGCCACTCAGATTCAAGTGACCTGTGTGTCTGGGCTATCATGGTCATATACAGCCTTAGCCCCACCACAGGACCCACTAGATCTGAAATCCCCATGGGAGCTTGAGCTGGTAGCCTTGTGACTATGGTGGTGGCAACGATATTCTTGTTTTGTCTTGGGCTCCATGAGGAGGATAGCCTCTGAGATAGTCTGTGACCATTCAAGTGGACAGGTTATAGCCTTAGGGTGATTCTAATCCATCAATCCAAGATGGATCCTTCTTCTTTGCACCTAAGCTTGTATTAGCCTGGTGGGAGATTGTACAGAGGCGGACTCCCCTATATTTGTATAGATCCACTATCAGATGTTAGATCTAATCTGGTTATAGAGATTGTAGGCTTGTGATTGGACCATTGTAGCCTCACTCAAGCAATGGACAGCTAGATCGAAGGTTGTACTCAATCTCTTGCTGGTTCTATGTGTCTGAGCTATCATGGTCCTATACAACCTTAGCCCCACACATAGAGCTTTAGAGGTTGAGGTTCCCTATGGATTCTTGAGTTGGTAGCCTGGATGAAATAGTGGTTCCCCTATGGGATAGTCTGTGACCATTTGAGTGGACAGGTTATAACCTTAAGGGATTGAATCATGGCAGAGAGATGGGTTGGATCCTTTCTCCTCAGTGGTGATAACGTAGCCATTGGACAGGATTTCTATAACATCAAATCTGAATCTGAGTTACAAAACTCCTCTGATCTAGGCTCAATAACATACTTCTCACCCTTTTATATTTATTTTTCACACTCCATCCATCCTCTCAACCCTTTCTGTAGTTCAGACATTAGGCTACCTTAGGATCTGTAAACTAAGTGACCTTAAACTCCCTTCCCTTAAGGATTGCCAGATCTATAGTCAGATCTGGAGGGACTACTAGAGATGGCTCCCTTAGAGCTGTAGATCATCTTTCCCTGTGGGGCAAACTCTTACTTATCAAAACTTGCCACAATGGACCCTGTATCTTGCAGGTCTAGGACTCCCCAATTGTGCTGATTTCATCCCCTGTTTTATTTTGATTTTAAATTTCTTTTACCACAAACAAATAAAGAAAGCACAGCTGGGGTAGCAACAAGTTTTTGGCGCCGCTGCCGAGGAGAGTTGATCTATTAGTAGACCCTATGTTTTTGTAGTTTTATTATTCTTTGGTAGTAAAGAATAATTGATACTGCTGATGTATTTGTGAAATTTTTTTACAGATCTAGACAGTAGCAGTGAAGGACAGTTGGACTGCAATTGGAGCTTAGCTACCTCTATTTGCAAACTCTCTAACTTTTAGAACTTTGCCTATCTTTCTTGAAAATTCTCTAGCAGTATCTAGGATAGTTGTAAATGTATTCTTTGAATAGCTGTAAATTAGTTAGATAAAATTTGTTAATTGTAAAGTTATTCATTTGCAATGTGCCTGCAATAAGCTCTCCTTGCTGTTGGTGTGCTTGTATGCTAGGGAGGAGATCTCTCAGCCCTACTTTAGAGCCTCTTAACCCTGAGTTAGAAAGGGGAAGGAGACTTATAAGAGACAGGCACACCACAGGAGAGCCCCCAACTGAATCTATGACAGCAAATATGGGTGAAGAACAACCCAGAAGTCTCAAGGAGTTGAATGCTCCGAATGACTATAACTCCCCTTTTAGCATTCAATTCCCTAATATTCAGGGAAATTATGAAATAAAAACTTCAATCATCCAGATGCTGCCTTCTTTTCATGGGCTTAGCAAGGAGGACTCGTACAAGCATATTGATCAGTTCTTGGCCTTGTGCACCACTTTTAATATCACTGGTTTGGGACCTGAGGCTACTAGGCTCAGACTCTTTCCCTTCTCTCTGAAGGATAGGGCCAGTACCTGGTTGACCACTCTTCCCAACAATAGCATTGCTTCATGGAAAGACCTGTAGACCAAGTTCTTCCCTGAGACCAAAACTAGCCAGTTGAGGAAGGCAATTCTTGCTTTTGCCCAAGCCCCAACTGAGGATTTTAATCAAGCCTGGGATAGGTTTAAGGAAATGCTCAAACAATGCCCCCACCACAAGATCCCAGACTGGCAACTTGTTCAAATCTTTTACAATGAGATTGATGAAAAAAGTAGAGATATGGTTGACGCCTCTTGTGGTGGCACTTACATGCACAAAACTGCTGATGAGGCATGGGAATTGTTTGAGGTGATTAGTGAAAATGCTTTTCAAAAGCTATCCTTGGAAAGAACTAGTCAGGAGTCTGAGTCAAAAGTGGGGCCTGTTGCATTGACAAGAGGAAAAGTTTGTGAGGTGTCTGGGAACAATAACCTGCAGCTGCAGATGGCAAACCTCTCTATGAAGTTTGACCTGCTCATGTATGGAGGCATGTTTGATATGCCGTCCCCACAAAGACACAGGGAGGAATGTCCATCTGAGTGGCAATATCCCGAATTGGTTTTAGAACATGTCTGCGCTCAATCTTATGGCCAAACAACAACTGGGGCTACAAATAGACCATATGGATACCAAAGACCAAAATGTTGGTTACCAATGGAGAGACCACCCAAATCTGAGGTGGAGGCAAGACAATTATATGCAGCCCCAGCAGATGTTGGCTGTACCTCAAAGGCCACAGTAGTAGTTCAATCAAGGAATGCCCTAGGTCTAACTTCCGACCATCAAGAGCCCCATCAGCAACAAAATCAATTGGTCTTACCCCCATCTCAACCCAGAAATACTTCTTTCGAGGACCAGGTCTTGACCTCACTGCAAAACCTGGGTTCCTTGGCTCAGACGGAGAATTCTCATGGTCAGAGCATCAAGAAGATGGAAGAACAGATTGGCCAACTAGCGAATACCTTAGCCAAAAGAGAAGAGGGAAGGTTGCCCAATCAACTAGTGGTTAATCCCAAGGGCTAATTTTTGATTGGTGAAGGATCCTCAAACCCTGAAGGGGATCTTTCATTGAATTGATGCTAAGAACTGTGCACTTTGTATGTTATGTACTTTACTGTTTATAGGAATTTTTAGTGATCTTGTTGGAGTCTAAGTTTAGTGCTTTATGCCTACTTTTATTCTTGTTCCCTTTGTTTGATAATTTCAAGTGATTGAATGATGATGGTATTGTTTGAATGCTTTTCATGATGTGTGAATTTAATGCTTTAAGAGTATGGGAATTTTTGAATGTTTTATAATGCTTATGGATGTCCCTGGAAGAGAGCCTGTGAGAGCATCCACCCACAAAACAAAGGTCAAAAGGCTGACTAGTGGGTGTGTGAATTTTGACTCTATTAATCCATCGCGAGGTTGTGAAAATTTGGTTTGGTTTCCTCTCGCACAGTTCATAAAGAATTACTTTGCTTTGCTGACGCGAGTTTCAGATATAGTTGTGTGGGCTTCCTCGTGCAGTTTAAATGAACATCCAATCTCACGACCCATTCATGCCTATCCAGCGAGCGGATACTTTTAAAGCACGCCAAGCCTCGCGATATTTAAAATCCCACCCAGCATTGCTTTTCTTTACTGCTTTCTCTTTCCTCTCCTGCCAGCGAAACCCTAGCTCCCACTCCTCTCAATGTCTCTCCTCTAGCATCCTGTCTACAGTTCATCGCTCACTTTAAAATTCTGGATTTTTGTTCTTAAAGCTTCCATCAACAGTTGCCCCCTGCTAGGAGCTCCTGCGGTCTACCGTGAATCAAATTGAACAGAACCCTAACTTTTAGGGTAAGACTCAGCTCTTAATTTTTTCTTTCAAAATTTCAACTACACACTCACCAAGGAGAATCTTAATGGCTCCTAAAAGTGTACCTGTGAAGAGAGCCAGGGACCAGGCCACCGTGGAGCCTGCCCCTAAGAAAGCCAAGTCCTCTACGGCACAACAAAAAGGGAAGGAGGTGGTTCCTGAGGTGGCTGAACAAACACCTGATTACTCTACACCCTTTGAGCTCCTCATTTCCATTCCCTTAGAGCCTGAAGCCATTTTTTATATATCTTTTTTTGAAACTGAGCCGTTGTCAGCACCTGCCATTAAGTTCTTGCGTAAGGCTGGTTTGATCCTCTTGATGAAAATAATTCCTGCACTAGCCTACCCTAGGTTAGTGCAACTCTTTTACCAGTACCTTAGGGTCAGACCAGACACACATGGGCAGCCAGGCCTCCTTGTGTTAGTTGACAATTTTGAGATGCTACTCATTGACGTTGATTCTTTGAAGTCATGGGCATCCCTGCCATTTTTTATCCCAACTGTGGTTATGGTTCCCCTGTGAGTGCCCCCATTGACACCATTGCACAGGCCCTTACCAGAGGTTTGAAGGCCATAGGGGACTCCATCAGAAGAAGAGATTTTGATCCCAAATTGATGTTCATTGATCAAGTGCTGAGGAAGAATATTTATTGCTCCGGCCATCAGCAAGAGAGTACACCAATTGCTGATGCTCTTTATTCCTTCTCTCTAGGTCATGGATTTAATGCTGCATGGTTAATTTTTGAGGCCATGAAGGATATGATGGTGAAGCTCGGGCTGCAAAAGAAGGTCCACACTCTCCCCTATGGAAGACTCATCACAAAATTACTTCTGAAGGGAGGGCACAAGATACCAGTGGGGGAGTTATCTGCTGACTTCACTCCCACCACTTTTGCCAAAAGACAATGGAGGATCAGCAGGAGTCTGATGGATCCTGAGAAGAAGAAGAAGAAGGCTAAAGCTCAGGTTGTTTTTGAGCAAGGAGAGGGAACTGCTGTGGCAAAGGTCACCCCTGCCCCCAAAAAGAAGGCTAAAGCCCCTACTCCAAAGAAGGTGGTGCAAGCTTCTATCACCTCTGCTTCTGAAGCAATACCTCCATCCACCACACTTGCCCCTCCATCAGTTTCTTTGCCTATTCCATCTCTCCCTTTCCCTCTCTTATCTCCCTTTTCCATTCCACCTCCCCCTGTGATTCGTTCAGTGTTGAACCCCATGACAGCACTCCCCCTTCACCCACCTTACCCCAATACACAGCCTTAGTATCTCCAACATCATCTGACCTAAACCCTGACAGCCCTCCCCTAATATCCTACATTAAAAAGAAGACCTCTCATACAACCCCAGCCAGATCCTTACCTCAACCCACCACCCCTATCATTCCCACAAATACCCCACATATTGACCCAGCCACCATCCCAACCATCCCTACCTCACCTCCACTCCCAGACCTTGACTTTAACCTAGCCACTACTTCCGGATATCAGGCCTTCATGACTACCTTGCTTGATACCCTACCAACCCATGATATCCCTCTCCCAGATTCCCCACTCCCTTCACCACATCACTCACCAGACCTTTCATCTTCTCCCCCTACAACTTTTCATCATGCCCCCACTTCCCCTTTCCAACTTGTTCCCTCCTCTTCTCATACTCCACCCCAACCAACCTCAGATATCCTTACCCATATCCTTTCCTTAATACATGACATCCAGACCCAGCTATCCACCACAACACAAATCCAAGACCAAATGCAAACTGACATCACCAACATAAAATCCACCCTTCAAACATTGACAAACCCACCCATCTCTACACAACCTCCTACCACCCCACTGATCCAGCCCCCTTCCACCTTTGCCTCCACAGTGCAACCAGACCTCACCCCAATTGACTTAACTACACCCTACACCCTCCAAGACACCATACCCCACCACTCCTTCCCCACTCTACCTATCCTTCCCCCACTCATATTACCTCCACCACAATTTACCAACACTTCCACCCAAACAGACCCCATTCCTTTCCCATCAACCTTTTCCATTCAACCCCACATATTTGTAACCCCACCACTTCCATTTCAACCCTTCACCATTTCATTTTTCCCTTACCCAGAACCATCCACCTCCACTGACCATCCTTCATTTACTTTTCCACCCATGCCTTTCATTCCACCCCTTATCCTACCCCCTCCTCAATTCACTGACCATTCAACATAGACTGTCCCAGCCACTTCCACCCCTCCTCTAGACTTCATCCCTACAGCCCCCACTTTACCCCCCTAGGCTCAATCACCTTCTACTTCTTCCACTCCATTTCTACCAATCTTACCCAGACACTCCTATTACACCCCTCCCTACTTCACTCTCCTCCATGCCATGAGGGACAATGCCTATATCAAGAGGGATGTCCTGAGGGGCATGGCACAACTTGGACAAGCCATTGAGTACCCCTTGCTGCAGAAGCTGAGTGACTTGAAGCTTGCTCACAGCGAGAAGCTGAGAGATATTTCCAAGGGGTGGGAGGCAATTTTAGAGACACTTAATGCGAACAAGGCTGCGGCAACTTACTACAGAATGACTACGGAGATGGAAAAAGCCAATGCTGAAATGGCGAAAAAGAGAGCCAAGTTGTTAGAAAGGAAACTGAACAATGCTCAGGAGATCAACAAACTCAGTAAGGAGCTTTCAGATACCAATCTCCTATATGCTACCAAGAAAATTGAGATTTTGGAACAGCGGGTTGCCTTCCTACTATCCCAACCAATTCAGGCCTCCCCTCTCGCCACAGCACCCCCTGAGGCCCCATCTTCTTCCACACAACCAGGCCCATCTTCTTCCACTCCCCCTGCCCCTGCCCCTACACCTACACAACCTGTTCCCCCACCTCCTACAGCCCCAACTCCGATACCTCCTCCACCTCCTACTCAAGTTTTTGCTCCTGCTAAAGTCCCTACTCCAGCTCCTGCTTCTGTCTCAGTGCCTCCCCCTGTTCAATCTCCTGCCCCCAAAAGAAAACGGACTCCTTCCAAGAAACCTCCCACCTCCAAAAGAGCCACTGTAGCCCCAAAAGGAAAAAGGCCAGCCCCTCCATCCCCACCTCCAAAGGTCACCAGAGCTTCTACTCAGGATGATCCCCATGGTCGCCTACTTTCCAAAGAGGAACGCAGACAGGCTGCTACTGCCCTTGGATTGGATCCCACTGAGCTTTTTCCTTCTTACTCAGACTCTGATTCTGCACCACCTATGGATCCCAGTGCCAAGACTCCTGTTGCTGCTCCTTCATCAAGCCCTGCTGAACAAACCTATCCTCAGAGAAGGAAAGTTATAGCTAAAAGAAATTCTCACACTGCTGCCTCTCTAAAAATTGGAAAAGAAACATCTGCCCAGTCTGAGGAGGCACCACCAATGAGCCAGCCAGTGAAGGGGAAGAGCCCTGCCATTCCTGCAGCAAAGGAACAAGACAAGTCTTCTGTGGCTCCCCCTAAGCTTGACAAAGGGAAAATTCCTCTCCTGCCTCAGGTGAAAGAAAAAGATAAATCCCCTGTTGTCCCTCCTGAGCCAAAACATGCCCAATCCCCTCTCATTCCCCCTTAGCCTTAGCCAGGGAAGGGCCCAAAAGGGAAGCGTCCCAAAGGAAAAAGTCCTATCAAATCCCCTGAGCCAACCACAGATAAATCTTCAGTGATCCCTCCTCAACCAAAGACCAGAAAAATGAGGGTCAGGGCACCAACCATACCCAAAACTGTGGCCCAAAGAAAGGAAGAGAGGGAACGAAAGAAAAAAGAGGAAGAGGCTTACCTTCAAGAGCATGCCAAGAAGATGGGTTGGGACAAGTTTTGATCCAGACTCTGATTAGATTGTACCTAGGATTTTTTCTATTTCTGCACTCTGTTGCTTCTGTTTTCTTTTAGTTTGTACATTTCTCATTTTTAATAGATTTTCCTCTTTTGTCATTACTATTTTGCTTTGTCTGTTGTGTGTTTTGTTCCATGTTATTTTCTTTTCTTTTTTCCCTCAATAAATCTGCTGCAAATTCACTTTGAATCAGTGAGGACACTGCTCCTCATAGGTTTGGGGGTGTGGCAGGCAGACCCTGCCAATGGAATAGTTAACCTAAGTGCAGCAGAGTCATCTGAGTAATATGGAAATGGATCTATGTTCACTTAAGAATCATGACAAATAAGAAATTTAAACTTTCTGCAAACTTTAGACATTATAAACTTTTAATATTTCGCATTTCTATGATGATATCACCAAGGAAACTCACTTATATCAGCACTTAGTGAATCATTAGAGAGAGAAAAAGGTGAGGACATACTTAAAAGTTCAAAGGAAGGTCATAACCAGTGAGAATTAGGCCTATAAAATTTGTTTCCATCCTTTGAGGAGTGACTAAGGCAATTTCTTCTAGTTCTAAGGACTGGCTGAGTCACTGTGCTCACTAGAAGTTAGGCAACTCCAAGTTGAAACAACTGACAGCACTCATGAGATTTAGGAAAGGATCAAGGCCTTCTCTTGGACAGTTTGAGCCTAATAAGACCAACCCTAAAGCAACTGCCCTTGTCCATACCCCCTTTGAGCTTTAAATCCTAAATTTCTTCAAAATACACCTGAGTACTTGTACCTAAACCTATGAACCTGATTCAGTCTATCCTCACTCTGAGAATTCAGAAGGTAAAGGAGAAAGAGTTGAAGATGGACTAGCTATGGTCAACATTAGGTGAATGGAGAAGAAGTATCTCAAAATTCTGGCAGTATGGTAACTGAGAACATGGTGGCATTTCAGAAAAGCAAAAACAAAAATAAAAAGAAGAAAATTCCATCAAAAAGAAACAAAAATAATAATGAAGAGGAGTATGAGAGGAGTCAAGAGGATCTTTCTTTTGGAAAATTAAAATCAAGAAGAGAAATTGATCACTTCAAATCTGAAAATCTCAAAGAAGAAGAAAGGAGCTAAAATCAAGAAGGTGAAGTCATGAATCACCTCTTCCACCTACTGATTTCTCAATTTTGAACCCCTTTTCAACCTTCCATTCTTTTTAACCCCACTCCATATGCCACATTCCAACCCAGTTAAAAGCCCTTGTGATCCAAAGTTGAGTGAGCTGTCATGTGGAGATAAAAAGTTATCCAATCTATGGTAAGGATGTGTCAATGATGTCAGCACTTAAGAACTCTGTCTATGCTCATGCTTACAGACCCATTTGGGGGATGTAACTGCTCTTGAGCCTGAGAGAAAATGAAACCCTCAACAAGACCCTTATGAGAGTATGCCCTGGAAAGTTTTTGGGTCTGATCTTGAATGCATTATGTATGACATATGACCTAAGTTTTGATCTGATGATGAGCTCAGTGCTGGCACACACTTGTGCAGTTTTCTATGGTTGTAAAATGATTGGAAATGTTGTGCATTCATGAGAAGTTTATGCTGTTTAAATTACTGTGCAACCAATGGATTAAATTTCTTTTATGTTTACTGATTTAAGAGTAAACTAAGTCTGCTCCTTGACTGCTCACTTGATGATATTGCACTTTTGTTAACTATTTCATTGAGAAGTTTGTGGGTATCTTCACTGAAAACCCTCAGGAGACTTCACTCCTCCACTGGGGATCACCTAGGGGTTTAAAAGGTTTGGTACATATGCTAAATGTATCTGTGCTCCCTACGAAAGTGGCATTTAATTTTTGTAGTAGATTTAATGTAGCTTTGCTAAGGGACTAGCAAAGATTAGGTTTGGGGGTGTGTTAAGACCTGAAAAGTACCACTTTTCACCCCTTAACTTAACCTTTGATTAGACCCTTAGCCATCTAATAAGTTTTTGTTAAGTGTTTTATGTAGGTAATAATCAGCAGTGAAATAAGGCCAGGAATCCTGCTAAGGAGCCTATTTTGGCACCAGAAGTCCCTCAGAAGGATGAATTCTGAATCCAGACCAGAAATGAGCCTCACACAGCTGACCCAAGCTTTAGAGGATTCAGGAGAAATATGCCTCGCGCAGTCCAACTGAGCTTCCCAAGACTTTACAAACAACTTCGATTGAGTGGTGAAGAGCTTGAAAGCATAAACTAAACTCTCTCGCGAAGCTTAAGAGTAGAACACATCACGCAGTCTCACGCAGTTCAAAGCAGGCCTCTCTCAGCCTCGCGTAGTTCGCTCAGAATGGCTAAGGAGAGAGAGCTTCAGAAGATGCTTCACGCACCTATCGCACAGTAGCCGCGGGATGCAAATATCATAAGAGAACTCCTCACGCAGTTCTCGCGCTATCCAAGAAGAAAGCATCCTCGCGAAGACAGAGCCATCCTCACGAAGATCAATTAAGACATGAACCTCTCACAGTTCAGAACTCATTAGAGCCTCGCGAGGAAACTCGCGAAGTCCATTCAAGAGAAGTGCTCGCGAAGTTCTCGCGCTATTCAAATCCATCCTCGAGAAGATCAACCCAGTGAATGCGTAGCTACCTCATGACTGCGTGAACTCCAACCCCGCGACATCTGAGGCTTTGATGTCTACTCAACCTCGCGAAGCCCAATCCAGTGAGAGCGCAATTCTCTACTGCGCGACTGCCTAAAGAGCAAACCAAGGCAACCTCGCGACGGTTGAAGCTTCAATGTCAAACCATCCTCGCGAAGAGCAAGAGCTACCATGCGACAAGTCTGGGAAACAATAGCTACCTAGCGAAGCTCTGAACTTCAACTTCCATCTCTTCAGTAGAGGACCTTTTAGGAATTTCCAGCGATTAGGGCACGCACTCCCACACTTAAATCTTCATGCACACGCCCCGAGGCATCCAAGGATCACTATTAGGCCACATGGCATCGTTAAAATTAGGGTTTCCTAACCCTAATGCACCGCCACACCATTGCTATATAAACCCATACTTAGCTTAGGTTTGGAGATCCTGGAAAATCTTAGAAATCTTGGAACAAATCTGGGAACACGTCTCAACTCTTGGAGATTTGATCTGAGATCGTTTTTCTTCTCTTTTATAGCTGTAAGTAGTTTTCTTTTTCTTTTTCCTTCTCTCCATAGTCTAGCACTTGCTGGCTATGTCTTTGTATGCATTTTGAACTAGTTTAATGGAAGTTTTGTAATAGGATTTATACTTTATGGGATTTGTGTTTGATTGTGATCTGCTCTGTGCAAGGCTGCTACCTTGTGAGCTGCCATTTCTTTGGCTGTGATTCAAAGCAATGGAAGACTGATTCTAAGGGCCACTCAGATCCAAGTGACCTATGTGTCTGGGCTATCATGGTCATATACAGCCTTAGCCCCACCACAGGACCCACTAGATCTGAAATCCCCATGGGAGCTTGAGCTGGTAGCCTTGTGACCATGGTGGTGGCAGCGATATTCTTGTTTTGTCTTGGGCTCCGTAAGGAGGATAGCCTCTGGGATAGTCTGTGACCATTCAAGTGGATAGGTTATAGCCTTAGGGTGATTCTAATCCACCGATCCAAGATGGATCCTCCTTCTTTGTACCTGAGCTTGTATTAGCCTGGTGGGAGATTGTACAGAGGCAAACTCCCCTATATTTGTATAGATCTGCTATCAGATGTTAGATCTGATCTGGTTATAGAGATTGTAGGCTTGTGACTGGACCATTGTAGCCTCACTCAAGCAATGGACAGCTAGATTGAAGATTGTACTCAATCTCTTGCTGGTTCTATGTGTCTGGGCTATCATGGTCCTATACAGCCTTAGCTCCACACATAGAGCTTTAGAGGTTCAGGTTCCCTATGGATTCTTGAGCTGGTAGCCTAGATGAAATAGTGCCTACAATGATTAACTTGTTTTGACCCATCCCTGGATTGTGGTTCCCCTATGGGATAGTCTATGACCATTTGAGTGGGCAGGTTATATCCTTAAGGGATTGAATCATGGCAGAGAGATGGGTTGGATCCTTTGTCCTCAGTGGTGATAGCCATTGGATAACATCAGATTTGAATATGAGTTACAAAACTCCGCTGATCTAGGCTCAATAACATACTTCTCACCCTTTTATATTTATTTTTCACACTCCATCCATCCTCTCAACCCTCTCTGTAGTTCAGACATTAGGCTACCTTAGGATCTGTAAACTAAGTGACCTTAAACTCCCTTCCCTTAAGGACTGCCAAATCTGTAGTCAGATCTGGAGGGACTACTAGAGATGGTTCCCTTGGAGTTGTAGATCATCTTTCCCTGTGGGACAAACTCTTACTTAGCAAAACATGCCACAATGGACCCTGTATCTTGCAAGTCTAGGACTCCCCAGTTGTGCTGATTTCATATCCTGTTTTATTTTGATTTTAAATTTCTTTTACCACAAACAAATAAAGAAAGCACAGCTGGGGTAGCAACAGGTACCCACAAACTTCTCAATGAAATAGTTAGTAACAGTGCAACTCAGTGGTTAATCAGTTTGAACTAAATACAGTTCATTCCACCCTTGCTCTATCAAAATTAAAGGAGTTCCAAAATAGTGTATGCAAACAATTTAACACCTCTGTCATGCATGCATGCTCATCACATCCAATCAGCTAACACCAAGAAAACAATATGTGCAAAATAGTACTAAGCTTACCAGTACATCAAAATTCAGGTTCAAACAATGCCCCAATGATTTCAATCTCAGACCCAATGCTTACTAGGGTTGTCTCTCACAAATGAATTCAAGGGTGTATCATTTCACAAAAGCTCAAGGGCAGCTACATACCCCAAATGAGTTTGCAAGCATGAGCATGGGCGGCTCTTCTAATTTCTGACCTCATAAAGTACTCTCATCATAGATTAGACATTCCTTCATCTTCATATGATAGTTCATTTAACTTTGGATCAACAAGGGCTTTGCATGGGTTGTAATGTGGCTCATTGGTGTGGGTTGTAAAGAATAAAAGGGGTAAAGAGGGATTCAAAATTGAGAAATCAACACAGGTAGGAGAGGATTCATGACTTCACCTTCTTCATTTCAGCACAACTCCATCTTCTTTTGAAACTTCAAAGCTAAAGTGGCCAACTTCTTCTCTTCTTTTCAACATTTCCAATGAAATTCTTCTTTTGACTTCTCTTTCTTTTCTCTTTTTTTTTTGTATTTATATATATAATTTTTTTATGATGGTTGCCACACATCTACAACTGCTACACTGTTATTTATAGATCTCCTCCTCTCTTCTTCTCCTTTCACCAAATGTTAAACTTTAATCACCTATCTTCAACATCCTCTCCTTTACCTTTTGAATTCTCAGAGAGAGGGTAGGGCTGAGTCAGGTTAAGAGGATCAGGTTCAAGTACTTTGGTGTTTGTTGAAGAAAAATGGGGCTTTAAGGCTCAAAAAGTGTATGCACAAGGGTAGTTTCACAGGTTTGATCTTTTAGGTTCAAACTGTCCAAATGAAGGCCTTGATCCTTTTATTAGTGTCACGATTACTATCAAACAACTTCAACTTGGGGTGTCTAACTTCTAGCGAAAAGGGCTTGACTCAGTCAGTCCTTAGAACATAAAAAAGTTGCCAAAGACACTCCTAAAAAAAAAACATTTACAGGCTCAAAGCTCACTGGGTATGGTCTTCATTGAACTCAAAGGGGTATGCTTTCACCTATTTCTCTCCTTATTGGTTTACTAACTACTATTTATAGAAAATTTATTGATGTTCACCTGATAGAAGTAATGATTTTTAAATGATTTTAGTATTAAAAAGGTCCGTACAGTATTTAAATTTTCTCACTTTCAACATTGCTTAGGTGAAGTTCATTCTATTTATTCCTCACTTAGTTAAGACTGTTGCACTTAGGTTAACTATATCATTGGCAATCCTTGCCACACCCCCAAACCTATGAGGAGCGGTGTCCTCACTGATTCAAAGATAAAAGGGAATGTGCAGCAGGGATCATACACCAAAGCAGACAGAAAATAAAGTAAGTAAAAGCAAGAAACAAAGCACACACAAATAACTAAAACAAACTAAGCAGATATGAAGTAAAAAAGTGAAACATAACAAAAAGAAATTTCATTAATACAGTAAAATTTGTATAATGTAAGGGAAAACAACTACACAAAAAAACTAATGCAAAGACATCCAAACTAATGACAAATGTAAATCTAATCATCTGAATCCTCTCTTACAGCAGGTGATTCTTGAATTCCTTTGCCCTTTTCTTTTCTCAAAGTAGCAGTAGCAGACTATGACCTTTTGGAAGTAGTGTTTCTTGGCCTGGAGGTGCTTTTCCTTTTGGGAGTGGGCTTTGGTTTAAAGTAGGTTCCTGGATTTCAATTCCAGGCTTGACTTTGCTAGGCTCCTTGGTTTTAGGGGTTGTTTCCATTTGAGGTACATTAGGGTTTAATTGTTTGAAAACAACTTCTGCTAACTCTCGATCACTAGTTCCAGTTACGGTCTTTTGCAATGCCGTAATAGTCACACCATAGTCATAGGCCTTGTCATCAGCTAATCTCAAGTCTGTTTGTAATTTCTTGATGACATCCTCCATCCCCTCAGCCCTATTCTTTTCTTGATTATATTGAATCATTATCTCCCTCCAACCCTGCTTGATTCTCTTCTTCTCCAACTTGTGGGCTAGCAGCAATGATTTGAGTTTATCAAGTAGGGGCTACCTTACTGATGTTTTGAGGTCAGCCATTCCTCTGACCACATCCCTCTTGATGTAAGCATTTTTCTTCATTGCTCAAAGGAGGGTGTAGTGTAGAGGTCAAGTGTTGAAAGAGGCTGGTAATATGGGCTGGACAACACTAAAGGAAGGGCCAACCATTAATGATGGAGGGATGGGTAGTGGCATGGGCGGGGTGGAAGTAGAGGGTATTGTGAGTTCTATCACCTCAAGGTCAGTTTGGGTTGAGGCATTTTTAAGGGTAATGGGGGTGATAATGGGAACAGGTTCAAAGGAGGCAGCAACAGCAGGTGTTTTTTCTATGGTTAAGGGAGGGATGGATTGGGGTGGGGTAGGCAAATGGGAAGGTAAGGGGACAAATGGCTGTTGGGAAGGATGGGTTAAAAGTGACAAGGTGGCTTGGATGGTTTATAAGCTTGTTTGGATTGAGGCTTGGTTTTATAGGGTTGAGTTCATGGATAGCAGATTGGTTGTAATTGATGATTGGATTTCGGTATTGCCCAACACTTGGGCTTGAAGGGAGAGTAATAGGTGGAAGATTTGGGGTAGGAAATCAGGGGTGGTGCGTGGAATTGGTTGAAATGGGGAAGTGGTGCATGAGTAAAAGTGATGGCCTGTGGAGATGGAGGTGTAGGGGCAAACTGATGGGGCTGTGGTGAATCTGGAGGAGGAGGGAAATGTGGAGAGGAATTTGGGAGAGGGGTAAACTCATAGTTGATGTCTCCTATGATAGAGGACATCATGGCTGAGTACCCCTCTTCTGAAAAAGGGATTTGTTCATGGGTAGGTGAAAATGGGGTGGATTGGTCTAAAGGCGGTAACAACTTCAAAAGGTATAGAGGTTTCAATGGGCTAAGAGAGGGTAGCTAAAGGGCTATGAGGGATTTCAAAGATGTAAGGCTCAGGTTCAGAGGCTTGGGCTGGTGAGGGTAGTGGTAGGTTAATGGTTAGGTCTCGGATAGTGGGGGTTTCAGGGATTGGGATGGTTTGAGATATATAGGTAGGTTGGGGCTCTATGTGGGCTTGGGTTAATTTTCTTTTGTTTTGATAGGTGACCTTCACAGGTGGGCTAGGGTGAGTTGGATAAGTAGGCAAGGGTACAGGTATGTGTAATGAGGTTAAGGTGGCTGTAGGTATGGGAGATGTGGGAGTAGGTAGAATTGGCTGGGGTGCAAGTAATGGGACTATGGGAGGTTGTAAGGCTTGGGTTAAGGGGATAGTGGCTGGCATGGAAGTTGAAGGGGTTGCTGGTGAGGCAATGGCTTCAGAGGTGGTTATGGTGTTGGCTGACACACATGACTAGGCTGCCTGAGATAGGGCAGCAGAGCTTACAGCCAAAGAGGTTGGTATTACATCTGCCTTCATCATCTTCTTCTTCTCAATGAGAGTGCCACTGATCTCCCATTATTTCTTTTCACAATTTCTGGGGTTCAGGGCAATGGTTTCTTCATTTATTTAAAATGGGTATTTCCCAGGCATCAGCAAGGCTGTAATAAGCCTACAGTAGGGAAGGGAATGGGATTTCTTCTTGGTCTTCACCTTCTCAACAATGTCTGTCATCCCTTCAAAAATTAACTTGGTAGCATCCAAGTAGTGTTCTTGTGGAAGGAGAAGAGTGCATCTGCAATAGGAGACCTCCTCTCCTACTCATGTCTAGAGCAATACACATTTTTTCTCAGCACCCCATCCATAAATCTGTGATTGATACCCCTGATGCAGTGACCCCTCTAGTCAACTCCTTAGCAAATTCTGGGATGGTGGTTGTCAATGGGGGACCCAAGCAACACACAGGACTATACTTAGCAGGTATCCCAAGTATTCTAGCAATGGCTGCCTGATTAAATAGTATCTCAAATTTGTCTATTAGCACCAGCAATGTTGGGTTCCCATCATCCCTAGTCCTGACTTTGATATTTTGGTAGAACAATTGCACTAGTCTAGGGAAGACTAGTTGCATTGGGGGCTTCAGTAGGGGTAGCAATGTGGCTTTTGTTAGGTACTCCATTGAGGTAGCTGTCTCAGGTAGCTCATCAAAGAAGGCTTTATCAAAAATTGTCTCAGCCTCCAGCTTAATTATTATAACAAATTCAGAGGGGACCCTGAGGTATTCATTATCTTCTTCCTCTTCATCCTCAGGGACTTCAGGGGCTACTTCCTTTCCCTTTTTCTGGTTCTTCTTTTCTTTCTGAAGGCTTTTAGCCGGCAGGTGCTCTCTTGCCCTCTTCTTTGGGGCGGATTTCTTTTTAGTACCTTGAGCATCAGAGGTCATACCCTTTCCTTTCTTCCCAGTGTGCTCAATTTAGGGCTCCTCAGTGGGTGCAGTTACCACAGGGGTCTCCACATTGGAGGCCTCTGCAATTCTTACCAATTTTCAAGTGGCCACAGGGCTCCGAGCAAGTGGTGGGGTAACCAAAGCAGACAAGGTATCTGTGAATTTTTAACCCGTGGCTATAGCTATTCAATTTCTTCAAATTTGGGCTTGAAACTCCTAGCAGGAGTAATGCACTCTTCAAAACTAAAATACAACCCAAATTGCTCTCTACTTACACTAAATTAATGTCCAATTAAATCAACCGAGAGAGAGTGAGAAATCTTACCAAATGACAGCTAGGGTTTCACCTCACACGTGGCACAAATGTTACCCTCTCTGGGGAGTAAAATGGTATGAGGAAACTAGCTGAGGTTCAGTGGAATGGGTTGTATAGAAGAAGGGGGAAAAAAGGGAGCTTGAAAATGCACAGTGGAGGCTAGGGAAAAGAGAAATAAAATGATGAGAATAGAGAAATCGCTGGGTTTATAAGGCTGAAACCGTGGTTCGCGTAGCTAGATCTAGGTTCTCGCACAGTACACAACCAACCTTGCGAGAAGTGTTGTCGTGGAGAAGAACAGAGCCTCACGAGAATAGATTTAGAAGCTTTATGTGCCTCGCGAGGTACATGGCAAAGTTGAGTTGGGGCCTAAGCCCGTGGAGTAGTTTTGCATTCCTCGCGCAGCTAGAGTAGCAAGGCCTCGCGAGGCTTATTTAATGGTGTGGCCTTTAGAATGTTAGCTCGCGAGGCTCTTGCGCAGGACAAAAATGTGAATTCTATTTTTTACGCAATTCCTTGTTGCTCACAGGATAGAGCCTCGTGAGGCTCAATGTCAGGCTTTAGCAGGTGTTTTTTGCTCACGAGGCTCTCGCAAGGAACACAACTTCTCTCATAACTCTGCGAGAAAGCCAACCAGTGGCTAGCGAGCCTGAAATTTAGGCCAATTAGCCTCGCGAGAAAGCAACACTTAATCTTTTCTTTCATCTTGTGCCCTGGCTTGTGCATGTACAATATCATGCACCAACTCCTTGACATATACTCCATTTCATCATGACAATTTAGCTACCCTTTATCAACATTGAAACATCACAAATTTAGAATTCCACAGATAATCTTTCAGATCAAATTTATGACATATAGTGTGAGAGCATCTCAACCATCACCAACAGACATGAATATCAAATTCTGATGACAGATATGCACATGTACTCAAAACAAAAATGAACAAAACAAAATCCAACACAAGCAAATCATCATCACAAAAGTAGTAATTAAAAATTTTCTAAACAACACAAAACAAAATACGCAATCAATACATATGGTACACACATTCTTTGGTTCTTCACCACTCACCTTCATTTCATGTTTACTCTCTATGACCTCCTCAGTTGCCTTGTCCTACGAAATTATCATCCACATGGGTAGAGGGTGCTTCTCCAATCATGTACTACCCTTTGGGGTTGGCTAAGGGTTGACTAGGCAGTATACCCTCCTCTCTTTTGTTCAAAACATTACAGATTGACCCAGCTGGTCTTCTATTTTCTTAATACTTTGCCCATGAGAGTTCACAGTTTTGACTAAGTTTCCCAAATTCTGCATAGATGCCAGCATTTATTCTTCAAAGAAAGAGGATCTAGGCTGTTGTGGGGGCAAGACCAATTGGCTGGACTGTGGGGCAGGCAACTGAAAATTCTGTCTTGGTGGGTATCCTTGGTTAAACTGGTGTTGGGGTCTGTATGGAGCTGCCAACTGCTGCTGCTGGGATTGAGGGTATGTATCTTGTCTCCACCTCAAATTTGGGTGGTTTCTCCATGAGTACCCAGCAGGTTGTTGCCCATATGCTTGGGCAGCATTGACATGTTTTATTATAAAATCAGGGAATTGGTTGGCTGATGGACAATCTTGGAGTAAATGTGTGAGAGATTGGCATATCAGACATGCCTCCTCCACTTGTGCAACCATCCTAGGTTGCATCACATTCATCAATTTATCAAATTTTAAACTCAGATTATCCACCTTCCTCTCCAACTCACTTTGCACCTTAACTTCATACATTCCACCTTTAAGGTGTGGACCCTTTCACCAATTTATCAGGGGTTTGGCTGTCATTGCGAGACAGTGACTTTTGATGCATGGAATTTTCTCCTATAATGTCAAACAGCCCCCCAAGTCTCATCAGTTGTCTTGTGGAGGTAACTACCACCACATGAGGCATCCACCATATCCCTACTCTTGGGATTAATTCTCTAGTAAAATACTTGCACTAGTTGCCACTGTAGAATTTGGTGGTGGGGGCATTGTTTTAGCATCTCCTAAAATCTCTCCCATGCTTCATAAAAATCCTTAGTTGAGGACTGAGTAAATGACAAAATACTTGTCCTCATATGGCTAGTTTTGTTCATGGGAAAGAATTTAGCCAAAAATTGGCTTTGGAGGTCACTCCATGTTTGAATGCTATTGGTTGGGAGTTTAGAGAGCCAGGTGTTGGCTTTGTCCTTTAGGGAAAAAGGAAAAAGCCTCAGTTTGGTGGCTTCAGGTCCCAAGCCAGAAATATTAAAAGTGGTGTAAAGTGCCAAAAATTGGTCAATGTGCTTGTAAGGATCTTCCTTAGTGAGCCCTTGGAAGGATGGCAGCATGTTGTTGGTGGAGGACTTGATTTCATAGTTTCCTTCAACTGAAGGGAATTGTATGCACCAGGGAGATGTGTAATCCCCAAGTGCATTGTACTCATTTAGGGTTCTTTGTCTCTCAGTGATGACAGCTGACTCAATTTCAATAGGAGGGCCTTGTGTGGTGTTTCTTGGTCTAAGGACCCTTTCAACCTCAGGATTTGGAGGTTCCAAGTTAAGGGACCTTCTTCCAAGCATACACACACAAATTTAGTAAGGAAAATGCTCACAACACAAACAATTTTCAAATTAAATTAACTACACAGATTTACATTAAATTAATTACAGGGAATTCAACATCAAGGGATAGAGTTTTAGGGTAAAAGAAGTGCAAATAGAGCTAGCTAAACTCCAGTTGTAGCTCTAGCTTTTCCCTTATGCTGTTGTCCAATTCTATAAAACTTCACAAAAAATCAGTAGCACTTTTTATTCTATTTATGGCACAGCTATAGAGAATTTTCTAAACTAAAATATAGTAAAACTCAGGTCTACTAAAAAGATCAATATCCCCGGCAACAGAACCAAAAATTTATTGGTCTTCCCTTTAGGTGTCTAAATGCTGATGTTTATTTAAGTGATGAGATTGTAAAATCAGAATACAAAGGTGGAGTAAAATGGCTATGAAATCAATAACCTAAAGTACACACAGCCTGTAAGGTACAGGGCTATTGTAGCAAGTTTTGATAAGTAAGATTTTGTCCCATAGAGAAATTGATCTAGAACCCAAAATGGGCTATAATAGTAGGCCTCCAGATCTAACTACAGATCTGACAACCCTAAAGAAAGGGAGTTGGGTGTCACAACTACACTAAATTACCTACTAAAAAGAAAAGAAATAAAGTGCAGTCCTATCCTAAGAAAGGGTTATGAAGAAGGTGGTGATGGTGTGTTAAGATAAAGATAAAAGGATGGGAAGTAAGTAGTTTAGGCTAAGGTTAATTCAGTTATGTAACTCAGATTTAGGGCTGTCTCTGCAGCAAATCCTTACTGAAGTGCTATAAAAAAACTCAACAAGGAAGAAGAATCTAACTTAACCCATGCCATTTAGACTGCTCTTAAGGCTATAATCTGTCCACTTAAATGGTCACAGACTATCCAATAGAGTTTGTCAAATCCCATTAATTGAATTAGAAAAGCTAACCTAATCCAAAGGAGGGGACTGATCTTAAGGCTATAATCTGTCCACTTAAATGGTCAAAGACTATCCAATAGATTTCCTCCAACCAATGAAATAAATCAGGCCATGAATACCATTACAGACACTATGTTTTCTAGGCTACAAGCACCCAAGATCTGTTACAAATTTGGCATAAATTCATAGGAGCAAATAGACTTTGAAAACTAGGTGGAAACCATAAGATATCTCAGGCTGAATGAGGATTTAGATTCAGCTGATCATTGCTACAAAAGGTCTACAATCACTCAGCTCACTAGTCTATAATTACTACAGAGAAGCCAAATCTAACATCTGATAGTGGTCAAGTAAAATAAAGGGGAGTATGTTCCTACACAACCTCTCACTAGGCTACAAGCTCAAGTGCAGTGGAGAAAAATCCTTCTAAGATCTGTGACCAAGACCCACCCTAGGGCTATAGTCTGTCCACTCAAATGGTCACAGGCTATCCATAGAGGCTGCCTTACTCATAGATGATGAGATGGAACATGTAAACTTCTACTGCCACCATGGTCCTAGGGCTACAAGCTCAAGCTTCCATGGGCCTTTCGATAAGCTCAAATCCTAAATGCATGCTATAGGCTGAACAAAACTACGGGCAAATAAAAAAATAACAGATTAAATAAATATTTAAAGCACAAATTCCATCAATCTAAATTACCAATAATGAAATTTCTCAAGGCAGCAACCTTGTGCACAACAGCTCTTCACAAAATCCCAATGTTTAAATGACCTATTACAAAACTAAATAAAACTACACCTAATTACTTACCAAATATTTAGCCAGCAAGTGCTGGGCTAAGAGAGAAATAAAATGGAAAAAGAAGTGATCGAACCCTATTCCTAACCCTAATCTACTTGAGCTCTCAGCCGACAGAGGTTGAAGGAGAGAGTGATTGATAAATTCTAAGTTACAAGCACAACTTATATACTTAGTCCTACTGCCTTAGCTCAAAAAAGAGTAAACCTTAATTTTTTTAGCAGATGTGGCACAGTTACAAGCCTTGGATGTCTTGGGATGTGTGCCTCGAGATTAGGGCCTCGAGATGTGTGCCCTAGACCTGGGGAAATCCTCAAAAAGTCCTTGAGTTAAATTTGAGAAGTGGAGGGCCCGAGCTTTGTGAGGCTGCCTTCCACATATTACCTCTGTCGCACAGATGATTTGTGCTCTTTAGTTAATTTGCGCAGCTTGCAGAGTACTCGCGAGGTAGAATTTGGCTTTGAATGTTGTTGTCTCGCGCAGAAGGACTTTGGATGATCACGCAACTAATCTGGGTTTGAATGCACTCATGTGGAAGAGTTTACAGTGCTTAGCTTGCTCATGTAGTAGGGCTTCAGAAACTCCTGTCGTGAGGTACTCGCATAGATGCCTTTACATCTCTCTCTGTACAGGGTTAAGCTTCTAGGTGCGCAAGAGCTGTGCGAGAGAACTTCTGGGTGTCTCTCTCCTCCACAGCCACGAGAGAACTTTGCGAGATTGTGGCTGTTGTTCATGCAAATTGGTCTTGTGACGTAGTGCGTGCGGCTGCTTTAAAGCTTGATCCTCGTGAGAGCTTCGCAAGCTGTATTCCTAAAGGTTCAGTGCATGACTACTTCACGAGTTTCTTTACATATTGATTGCAACTAAAGTGTGCGACTGCTGCGCGAGAGGCTACTTTATGATAACCCCTTCAATGAGCTTTGTGACTTCTTCGCGAGCTCTAGTGTGCTGCATGTCTTAGCTGCGTGAGGAAGCTTTGCTAGTGATAACCCCTTCATTTGTCCCTCTGCTGTTATGCACATACTTCTGTTGCAGCTTCCTCCACTCTCATCTATACTTCTTTCATATGTTGGACTTTTGTGGTCCATTATGACATGTAAAATAGTCACCGTGATGTGCACCACCATGGTGTTCCATTAATCTCTGGCTTAGCTGTCATTCTTTGCTTGAATTCTCTCTCTTCTTGGCACCAAAAGTATGGACTTTGTGTGAAGCTGCACAATTTATTACTAACTACAAAATAAGCTAAATAAGAGTTATTGGAGATTTTTATGGATGACTTTTCCATTTATGGGGATGATTTTAGCCAGTGCTTGCAGCACCTTAGTTTGGTATTGCAGAGATGTGAAGAAACGAACCTAGTCTTGAGTTGGGAGAAGAATCACTTCATGGTGACTTAAGGGACTGTCTAAGGACATGTTGTCTCCCACAAAGGGATAGAGGTTGATCAAGCTAAAATCAATTTAATTGCAAATCTCCCCCCACCCAAGACTGTCAAGCAAGTCAGGTCATTTTTGGGACATGTTGGTTTCTATCGAAGGTTCATCAAAGATTTCAGCAAAATCTCCAAACCTCTTTGCCACTTGTTGTGCCAAAAGGTTCCTTTTGAATTCAATGATGAATGCCTGGATGCTTTTAAACTACTGAAGACATGCTTGACCACTGCACCCATTCTACAAGCCCCCGATTTCTCCCTGCCATTTAAGCTGATGTGTGATGCATCAGACATTGTCATTGGTGCAGTCTTAGGAGAAAGAAGAGACAAAGCACCAAGTGTAGTGGCTTATGCAAGCAAATTAATAGTTGATGCCTAGCTGACTTACACAATAACTGAGAAGGAGTTGTTGTCCATTGTATTTGCCTTGGAGAAATTCAGATCTGATGTGCTGGGATCTAAGATCATTGTGTTCACTAACCACTCGGCCTTAAAATATCTCTTGTCTAAAAAGGATGCTAAAGCTAGACTTATATGATGGGGTTTTCTTTTGCAGGAATTTGATCTAGAAATTAAGGACAAGAAGGGGGTTCAGAACGTGGTAGCAAACCACCTATCCAGGATCCCAACTACTGCACAAGACAACTTGCCCCTCAATGACTCCTTCCCTGATGAACAGTTGTTTGTTGTTGCGCTGAGTAACCCTTGGTTTGCAAACATAGTCAACTACTTGGCTATGGGGAGGATACCCCCACATTGGAACATGAATGGTAATAGTCTATTTTCCTCAAAGATCAAACACTACATGTGGGATGATCCTCACCTCTTCAAGATCTGTGCAGACCAAGTAGTCAGGAGATGTGTGCTAGAGACTGAATTTGTAAACATTCTAACCATGTGCCATGAACAAGCCTATGGGGGCCATTTCAGTGGCAACAAAACTGTTACAAAAGTGCTGCAAAGTGGTTTCTACTGGCCCACTCTTTTCAAGGATGCCTGGCAACATTGTAAAGAATGCTCAAGAAGTCAGCAAATGGGAAGTATCTCAAGAAGAAACTCAATGTCTTTGCAACCAATACTGGTTGTTGAACTGTTTGATGTTTGAGACATAGATTTTATGGGACCTTTCCCTCCCTCCGATGGCCATAATTTCATCCTGATAGCTGTGGACTATGTGTCCAAGTGGGTAGAGGCCATAGCTACAAGGACCAATGATCACAAAGTTATCCTTAAATTCTTAAAGGACAACATCTTCTCCCGATTTGGTACCTCATAACCATCATCAGCAATGGGGGAGCCCACTTTTGTAATAGATAATTTGAAAAATTGTTGGAAAGATACTCTGTTACACACAGAGTTGCAACTCCCTATCAGCACAAACCAGTGGGCAAGTGGAGATCTCCAACAGGGAAATTAAACATATCTTGGAGAAGACTGTGAGATCAGACAGGAGGGATTGGTCCATGAGACTTCCAGACGCCTTGTGGGCTTATAGGACAGCCTATAAGACTCCAATAGGCATGTCTCCCTTCAAGTTGGTTTATGGAAAAGCATGTCACTTACCAGTAGAATTAGAGCACAGGGCATATTTGGCGATTAAAGCATTGAACACTGACTTAACTGTTGCAGGCATTCATAGGAAACTCCAACTGTCTGAGCTGGATGAGTTGAGGTTAGAAGCCTATTCCAATGCCCGGATTTACAAGGAGAAGACCAAAGCCTTCTTTGACAAGTAGCTATTGAAAAAAGAGTTTAGTGTTGGTGAAAAGGTATGGCTTTTTAACTCGAGGTTGAAGTTGTTCCCAGGAAAATTAAAGTCCAGATGGGAGGGACCGTACCCAATTGTGCATATATCCCCATCGGGAGCTATTGAAATTAGGGATCCTAAAGATGGCAGGATCCTAAAAGTAAATGGTCAAAGGCTCAAACATGTTGTTGAAAACGTAATGGAACCTAAGATGACTATCTTCTTTTAAGAACCTCCCCATCCTGATTGATTCTCAATCATGTACACTATGTATCATAGTTGCTGTAGTTGTTAGTGTTGCTACTGTCGCGTTGATAGCTTGTCTATATTTAGCTTAGTTAATAGAATTCATTATAACTATTTACACTATACTATAGCTTGTTGAGAGGAGTGGAGTATAGTTCGACAGGTTCTGAAGGCTCTAAGTGTTCATTTCGACAAGATCTGGAGACTGTCGAGAGGTATGAAGTAATTGTCGATAGGAATAAAATAAAATAAAAAGAAGGGGAAAAAGAAAAATGATTGTCAATAAGTTCTAATAATTGGTGGTACGTTCGACAGGTTCAGAGTACTGGTCGAGAGGTTTTACGAACCTCTCGAGAAGATGTCTATTGAAATAAAAGAACCTGTCGAGAGGTCGTGAACGTACCTTAATTCTGAAACCTCTCGACATGATCTTGTCTAAAGCCAAAACCCGTCGACAGGATGGAGTGAACCTCTCGAGAGGTTCAATAGTTTTTAACTCCGTGACAGGTTGCACCAACCTGTCGAAACTATCTCCCCAATCCTGCCAAAGATCGTTCTCATCCTTGTTCACTAGCAGGTGTCTAAGCATTAATTGCGCATACTTCCTTAACTTAACCACCATTTTTAAAAATAGCCCAACATGTAGTCCGTGTTTTCATTCCCCATATTAATTCGCGCAACACCCCATACAGCAACCGTCTTACCATTTATTCCCACCTTCTTTTTTAGCAATTAAGCTTGGAAGAAGCGAACGATTTATTATACCGATTCATATTCCAGCGCCCACGCATTTTAAATATTAGACTCGTCCACCTCTTTCACATCCATTCCCTCCTGACCTTGTCAATCCTTCCATAACCCCAATCATGGCTGATGTCAAACCCAAAGATTTGCCGACCAAATTCTACCCCATCTGGTCACCACTGTCACCACCAGTCAAGCCTGATCCATTACAGTATTTATGGGACGAGTATGACGAAGTGCAACGGATTTTGGCAAAGTAGGAGAAGAAAAAGAATAAGAGAAAGAAGAAAAAACAAAAGCTAGAACCACCAACATCCTCTCCCCCTTCCTCCTCACTCTCTCCAACCCCCACCCAGCCTCCTCCCCCTTAACACCTTCCCCCCCCCCCCTCTGGCTTGCAATTCCTCTTCCGGGAGCAGCAGGTTGAGGGTATCCCGGAGCAGGCTACGGGTCATTTTGATACCTTATGTCTAGATTTTTTTTTAGGTTTTTAGCCCTTTTTTTGTCATTATGTCCTTGTACACATGTTTACTTCTTCGACATATATGTACTGCTTTACATAATAGATTTTATGTTTTCCTTTACTTGTGTAATTTTCGATTGATGTACTGCATTTCTTTGCTTACCGGCTTAATGTACCCTTTTCTCAATTTTACTTCTGTTATTACCATGCTGCACTACACCCTTCTCTCTAAACAGTGAGGACACTCTCCTCATAGGTTTGGGGGTGTGGCAAAGTATGCCTTGCCAATAGGATAGTTAATGTTAGTGCAGCCATAATTGAACAAACTTCTGTGAAAAATGAAAGGAAAATCCCCACCTAATTGTTTTTGTATAAGAGGAAATGAATAACTTTTTAAACTAAAGGTGTTGGAGTTCCAACATGTGCAGGAAGTAAATGTCAAGAAATTTTTGAAAATTAGTGCTTTGTGAACTTGAAAAAGAGAGAAAATTGTGAGGTTATACCCCAGAAATCTTGTGGAAGACCACACCCAGTGAGATTTGGGCTTGAAATTTTTTTCTTTGAAGAGTGTCTTGGCAACATTTCTTTCTACTCCAAGGACTGATTAGACCTGGCTCTGATCACTAGAAGTTAGGCAATTCTAAGTTGAAATAGCTTGATAGCACTCATGACATTGAGGATATGAAGTAAGGCCATCCCTTGGACAGTTTGAGCTTAAAATGCCCCACCTTTGAACTGCCCTTGACACACACCTTTTGAGCTTTAAAATTCTCAGTTTTCTTTGATAAAAATCAAAAAATTTGAACCCAAAGACCTCTTAACCTGTTTCAGTTCACCCTCAATCTGAGAAGTCAGGAAATAGAAGGAGAAGTGAGGTTAGAGGTGCAAGGTTCGATGTTTGGTTAAAAGAAAAATAAAGTACATTTGAAGGCTAGTATGATATATAGTTGTGGCATTCCAACCCATATTTAAAAAAATAAAATAAAAAAAAATAGAAAAGCAAAATAAAAATAAAAGGAATGCAAAAGAGAAGTCATTTCATTGAAAGACTGAAAAGAGGATTAGAAATTGTTCACTTCAAATCCAAAAATTCAAGAAATAGATGGAATTGTGCTGAAATGAAGAAGGTGTTGACTAGACCACCGCCTTACCTTTACTGAGTTCTCAATTTGAATTTCTTTTTTTTGCCCCTTTATTCTTTTACAAAGTTCACCCATAAGCCACATTACAACCCAATAAAAAGACCTTACTAATCTAAAACTAATTGAGCTGTCATATGGAGATGAGGAATTATTTAATCTATGGTAAAAAGAGTTAGGGAATTTTAGAAATTAGAGCAATGTCTATGCTCATGCTTGCAGTTCTATTTGAGGGCTGTAACTGTTCTTGAGCAGTGTGAAGTGATACACCCTTCTATTTTTGATTAAGTGTGCCAACCCAGTGAGATTTGGGTTTAAAGGCAGGTTTGTTGGGGGCATAATCATCACATGATTCTCAATTTAATGGTAAACTTTGTACTATTTTTTACACAAATTACTTGGACATGAGCTGAGTGACTATGAAGGAGCCACAACAGTACTTTGGTTTAAACTGCCATATTTTTGCTAAGAATCCTCTAAAAACTGATTGGACAAAGGTGTGGATTGAACTTTATGATTGCTTACTGCTTGCTTCAATATTCTGCACTACTATTAACTGACATTATTGGAGAAGTTTGTGGGTAACTTCACTGTAAACCCTTAGGAGACTTCACTCCTTCACTAGGGATCACCTAGGGGTTTAAAAGGCTTGATACATATGCTAAATGCATCTGTGTTCCCTACAAAAGTGGCATTTTTCATTTTCAATAATTGTTTTCACTTTCTCCTTTGCTCAGGGACTAGCAAAGCTTAGGTTTGGCGATGTGTTACGTAGTGAAAAATTCAATTTTTCACCTTCTAACCTGTCCTTTGAAAGACTCTTGAGGTATTTAATAATGTGTTTTAAGTATGCTTTGTAGATAAGCAATAAATTGCAGCCTTAGCACAAACAACCAACAAAAAGGGCCAAATAAGCAATCTGCAGCCTTAGCCTATGCTCAATCTCCAATAGTCCACAAAGCCTTAGAAACTTATTGAAGGCCATGAACCCAACTGGGTGCACCAAAGACCAAGTACAATGCCAAGGGATGACGATTGAACCCACCCATAGGTGACTGAGGGTGAGACAAATGAAAGACAACACATTAGAAGTGCATGCAAGGCAAGGAAGCATAGAAATCAAGCTGTCAAGAGGTTCTCTTAAGCTGCTGAGAGGATCTAGTGCCTAAATGAGAAGACATCAAGAGGATCGATTTACATGTCAAGAGGTTCAACTGAACCTGTCGTGCAGTGCACTCAATCCTGTAAAAAACTGTTGGGCGCAGCCCTAGAGAGGATGAAAAGAAGTCGTCGACAGGATCTGCGACAACCAATCAACGAGTCGACCAGAACTTGTCGAGGGGATGAATGAGACGATCGTCAATCCTATCGAGAAGGATCATCAATCCTATCAACAAGCATCATCAATCCTATCGACAAGCATCGTCAATCCTATCGATAGGTATACAAACTTGTCAATTTGCATGCAGAGCCAAACAGAACCTGTTGAGAGGATCCCAAAACCTCTCGACACTAAATTTGGGGAACTTCTTAGTTCTGTCTTCAGCAGCTATCCACGCCAGAAGCCTGTGCATGTGTTCCAAAGCACGTCAGCAACCCCTAGGGGTATTTTTGGCACACAATGGGCCACGCGCGGAAACCCAAGCAGTATCACAAGTACTTGTCAGATGAGAACCAATGAGAGAAGAGCTTCTAGCAAAGAAATCGGCCACATCAGCATAACAGAATTATCTCCTTGCATTTTGATTGGCTGAAATGGATCTGAGGATAGACGAGGAGAGTATAAAAGCTTGGAGAAAATACAGAAGAAATGATCCAGAAATTGAGAAAACCAGAGCTTAGGGCGAGATCCATTTTTCCAAAATTCTCCCTTCTTCTTCCTCCTTTCCTCCTCTCTTTAGCCAATCATGAGTGGCTAAACTCTTCTCAGTAGTTAGGGTGAGGTCTCAAGCTGTAAATTGAGAGTTTCAAAGGCATTGTAAGGAACTGTAAGATGCACAGATTGTAGTTCTGAGCATAATTGTATTGTAATTTTGTAATATAATTGTAGATTTTAAAGGTAATTCTGATCTATATTTCACTTTTTCGTATTTATTTTCCCTGGGTTGGATATTCCTGTAGATGTTAGCCCATGAGGGTCTCATATCCTGACATCTACAGCATCTACAATAGTTTTTTTGTTCTACTCAAGATCATTGAAGTGGAACAATCTCTAGGATGGCCTGTGACCATTAAAGTGGATAGATCATAGTCTTAGGATTGCTTTAATTCTCTGATTGAGATTCGATTCTTATAGCTCACCTCTGCCAGGGTAACCTGAAAAGTTGGGAGCCAGAAAAGAGGATTGTAGCAAATCAGATCTTAGCATTGCCATTGATTCCTTTGATTTTCAGTGAGAGACCAATACCCCCTAGCTGCTGTTCTCATCCTTTGATTTTTTCATCTCTTCTATATCTCTCCTGATCTCTGTGTTGAATTAGATCTGAATTAGTAGCACTTAATTCTGTAGTTTATAGTTAAAGTGACAAAACCCCAAAACCTCTCCTCTTTCTTAGATTAGAATAGAGTGTCAGATCCACTCTGGATCTGGAGATTTACTAAAAGTTAGACCACATTTCCCTGTGGACATACCCTTACTTACCCTTTTTAAAACTTGTTGCAATAGCTCTGAATACTTGCAAGTTTGTGAGGCTGTTTGCCTTGGTGTGTGTGTAATCTATAGATTCTATAATTATTTGATTTAAAATCCCTTTTTGAGCACAAGGTAAATGGCCCAACATGCACTTACTAGGTTCCATGTCCAAAACCAGGAAATCTGCTAGATAAAAAAATTTGTCAACCTCAACCAACACATCTTCAATAATGCCCATAGGTCTCCTCTCAGATCTGTCAGCCAGCTGCAAAACAACATGTATGGGTTTTAACTCTCCCAAACCTAACTTCTCATATATAGAATATGGAAGTAAGTTAACACTGGCTACCAGATCTAACAGTGCTTTCTCAATGGTGTGATCCCTAATAATGCAGGGAATTGTGGGAACTCCGGGATCTTGGAGTTTAGCTGGTGTTGCAATGGACAAAACCTGTTTTACTTTTTCAACAGAAAAGACTTTCTTGGATAGATGAATCCTAGACTGGCTTTTATGGGTGCACAAATCCTTTAAAAATTTTGCATAGGCTAAAAATTGCTTAATGGCATCAAGCAAAGTTAAATTAATTTTTATCTGCTTAAAGGTCTCCATCATTTCCTACACCTTAACATTCCCCTTATCAAAAGGAGAAGGTGCTTAAAGGGCATGAGGAAATGGTAGATGAGATACTGGTCTCTCATCTACAGCCTTTGCATTTTTTTTAGTTTTTTCTTTATTTTTATTTTTATTTTCATTATCCTGTTGGGAATTAACAATAACCCCTTTATTTTTCAGATGTTGCTCCTACTGCATATTGTCATGGACTGGTTTCTCTTATCCTACACTCTTTGGGATCTCACCATCAATTTTGTTATCCACCAACCTACCACTTCTTAAAGTATTTATGGCCTTAGCTTCCTCATGAGTTGAAGAAGACTCACCCACCATATATTGCTCCTTAGGATTATTCATTGGCTGACTTGGCAGTCTACCCTCTTCTCTCCTAGTCAAAGTGTTAGATAGCTGACCAAGATGATTCTCTATCTTTTTAATGTTTTGGGTATGAGAATTTACAATTTGGGATAAAGAACTCGGTTCTGTAATGAGGACAGAACCTATTTCTCCAAGGAGGGTGCTCTTGCTCGTGGTGGTACTGGTGGTGGTGGACTTTGGTGACTTGGCTGAGCCATTGGTTGTACCACAGGCTGTTGGAACTGATGCCTTGGGAAGTAATTTTGCTGATATGGTTGGGAAGGTCTGTAGGGCATAGCCTGCTGCTGCTGGGATTGAAAATTGTCTTGCCTCCACCTCATATTAGGGTGGTTCCTCCAAGCATGCTTAGTAGGCTTCTGCTGCCCAAAAGACTGAGCAGCATTTGCATGCTCCATAACAAGCTTTGGGTAGTGAGCAGTAGAAGGACAGTCTTGAATAGAGTGTGTGGGGGACTGGCATATTAGACATGCCTCCTCAATTTATGCGACCATTTTAGGCTGCATCACACTCATCAACTTATCAAATTTCATGCTCAAACTATCCACCTTCCTTTCAAGGTCATTAGACATATTGACCTCATACATTCTTTCTCTAGAGGTGACTTCTCTTACCAGTTTAGCTGGAGTCTCAATATCATTGCGAGATAGAGACTCTTACTGTATGGAATTATCACTGATTACATCAAAAAGCTCCCAAGCCTCATCAGCAGTCTTGTGGAGATAAGTACTCCCACATGAGGCATCAACCATATCCTTGCTCTTGGGATAAATTCCTTGATAGAAGCTTTGAATAAGTTGCCACTCAAGAATTTGGTAGTTGGGATATTGTTTTAACAATTCCTTAAACCTCTCCCATGCCTGATGGAAATCCTCAACTGGGGATTGAGCAAAGGAAATTATGCTCTTCCTCAATTGACTTATTCTAGACATGGGAAAAAATTTGGACAAAAATTAGCATTGGAGATCATTCCAGGATTGTATACTGTTGGCTAGGAGCATGGAGAGCCATGTTCTAGCTCTGTCCTTTAATGAAGAAGGAAAGTGCCTCTGTTTGGTGTCTTCTTCTCCCAAGCCAGCAATATTGAATCTGGTGCAAAGAGCAAGGAGAAATGAAGGCAGCATCTGGATAATTGATGATTTGATCTCATAATTCTCTTGAATAGCAGGGAATTGAATACAGAAATAGGATGTATATGCCCCTAGTGGTTTAAATTCCTTCAAGGTCCTTTGCTGCTGTTCCATCACAAATGGCTCACAATTAACAAGTGTGTGGGGGAGTGCTTAGGTCTAAGAAGCCTTTCAACTTCAAGGTCTAAAGGGACAAGCTCTGGGTTGAGGGATCTTCTACCAAGCATACAACACACACACTACAAAGACATCGACAACAATTTATAGCAGACAAATACCACAGACACAAAATACTACTGAAAGAAAGAAATGATAAAATGACAAAACTTAAACTATAATAAAAGGAATAGCAAATGCAAACTCAAGCAAGATGTGCTCCAGCTGCGAGCTATGAACTGCTCTCCTGACTATAGCTTCATATCTAAAATCAAATTCAACAGACTACAAAACTACAGCAGCATTAATTCAAACACTATGACTACAAAAATTCTAACTAAAATGCAAATTTACCAAACTTAGATCTACAATTCCCCGGCAGCGGCACCAAAAACTTGTTGTTTAAAATTGATGTGCTATTATTTTGTTAGAAAATGTGATAAACATAGATGAAAAGTAGAAGTGGAATGGAATGAAATTAGCACAAAAACAGTAATTCTAAACTAAGTAGGAGAGATAGAGTTTTGTTGTTTACTTTAAATTAAAATAGCAAGAACTTAAATCTAATTATGAACAGATTTAAAACCAAATTAGAGATACAAAAAGAGAATTGTGAAAAATGGAAAATATTTTGATAAAATTAAAATTCAAATATGGAGAATGAACAGGTTAGCGAATAGTTTTCACTGTAAATCTGATTTGCAGCACAGAGTAGAAGATAGATCTACAACATTCCTTCATTTGGCTACAAGCATAAATGCAGGGTAGAAGGATCCAGATCTTCCTTGAGATATGGATTAGTCCTAGGGTTATACTTTGCCCACTTGAATGGTCACAAAGTATCCCATGGATATGATCCAGTCATGGGGGAAAGAAAAAGAATAATAAAACCACAACATATGCTATGAATGCAAGGCTACAAGCTCAGGTATCCATAGGTCTATAAATCTATGAGGATCAGGTGAAGATAACCAGATCTTATAGATTTAATGAATAAGAAAACCAGTAATTCATTGAATTAAACAATACTCACAACAAATTACTCTCAGATCTGTTGTCTCTACAACATTCACTCTTCATACAATGCCTTACAAATTGAATTACAGATCAACTATCTCCAGCTATTACAAAGCTTTAGCCAAGCATGGCTAGGCTAAGGAGAGAATAGGAGAAAAGAAGAAGAATAGAAAAAAACAAGAAAGCAATTCAAACTTTCTACAAACTCTAGATTTCTCCTCCCTTTTAAAACTAAACTCCCTCCTGTTTATACACTTCCCCCAATTATCTTAGATCTATTTTAGCCAATCAGAGAAGAAGGAATCAATTCTATTAGAAGACCTCCTGATATGGCTGCATTTCCTCCACTAATTTCCCACAAATTTTTTAAAATCAGTTAAGCACACGTGAGGGAGTTAGGGTAGTTCTCCTTTGTGCCCATGAAGTTCCAAAAGTACCCTCCAAGGTTGTCAGCACACCTCTGGTCATGGCATCAACTCAACGAACCCCAAATCTCTTAGTTCGATAGGTTAAAGCCTCTAAATTCGAACTTCAAGAGGTTCAGAGTTCCATTCGAGAGGTTCCAGCTGCTAATTTTATCAAATTTGATAGGTTGCTTTGCACTGCTTGGCTTCTTCATTAGCTTCAGCAGTCCTCTCGACAGGTTAGCTAAATTACTTGAGATTCAAAGTAGCTTCAGCCATGTAGTCGACAGGTTAACTTGTACTACTCGAACTCATCAATGCAGCTTTAGGTAACCTATCGACAAGTCCATTTTCAGCATTAGATCCTCTCAACAAGTCCTCGATAGCTTCTCTTTTGCTTTCTCAATAGCACGTAAACCTCTCGACAGGTCCTAGGAACCTCTTGACAAGTTCCTTTTTCAATTACTTTGCACTGCAGTACCATTCAAGGTTCATTCCTCATCAAATGCAGTTGCTGCTGTTTAATTTGCTCAAGCACATATTGTTGCTGGAACCTGGTTTGCTCTAGTGTGCAGCTGCTTTTTGATCTGCTGCTAGTTTCATCAATTGGACTGCTCAGGATCTACACAGATGCTATGCATGTTGACCTCTCAGCTGCAACTTGACATGTTGTTCTATTTAATGCACTGCAGTAGCTCTCCCAAGAATTAGACACCATCTTTCATCCTCAACAAGCCTTCTAGGACACCAATGCATGGTTCACCATGGTGTATTCAATGTAGACTCATCAACTCCTCAGTTTAACAAATGATTCCTTCTCCTTGACTTGAAATTGAGAGATTTCATCACTAAATCATTATTTTCCTGCTATCTACAAAACATACTTACAAATCCTTATTAACTGGCACAAGAGGTCTATCAAAGGTTAGGTTAGGAGGTGAAAAATGGTATTTTTCACCGATTATCATTACTCCAACAGGGGTATAAGATCAACCCCTAGGAGCCACCATTAACAAAATTGCCTAAGTTTTATGATGCAAACCAATGGAGAAAAGCCCAACCTACTGCTGCAGAGCAGGTTGTAGTGGTTTCTGGTCTGACCACGCTTTCGATGGAGACATCGGTTGTCTCCTCCTCTGACCTCGCTGGATATTTTGTTGGGGCAGCTAGCACCATCATCCTGGTCCCTTCAATTGCTCATCCTATACCTCTTACGCCCTCACCTTCACCACCACTTGAGATGGGGGATACTTTACACTCCCCTCAGTCTCCTCAACCCCCATCTCCTTTCACTAGGGTCAAGACTACATCCATTCACTCACCTACTGTTGCACCTCCGGTCACCATATTTTTCACGGATCCTATTACCATACCGGAGCGTGTACCCATCCCATCCACTTCTATGACATCTTCTATACCCCCCACCACGTTCTTTTCTAACACCTTTGACATCGATGTCGGCGGTTACAGTGGCCTCCTAGATGAGGCCATTCATGGAGGCACTGCCCCAACCATGGACTCATTTTTCTCGAGCACATCTCAGTCCACGATGGAGCAACACCTTCATGCTTTGGTGGTGGGGCAGCTCGAGATTCGTGCCGAGCTCACTTCTGTGTGGGGTTTGTTATATGAAGTGTTAGGGGGGGAATCTCCTTGTTATTATCAAGGGTGAGTCTGAGTGGGTCTCCTCATAATGAAGGACCTGCAACTCCTCCTAGCCCACCTACCCCGTCACCTCATGATGAGGAACTCTTCAAGGGAGAGTACTCATACATGGCCCCACCTGAAGCCCCTACTACGGAGCCTGTTGACCCTACTCCCCCATCTTCATCGAGAGAGTCTGATGCCAACATTGCTCCCGGGCCTATAGAGTTAGAGGAGCACAGCTCCTCTTCCCCAGTCACACAGGGGATTGTGTACAAGGTGCCTGAGGATGAGACCTCTCTAGCTCTAGTTGTTACCGACCCCTCAACCTGGGCAATTGTGCCTTTTCAGGGAAAACCTACTCTGTCCCGGGTCGTGGTTAATGCCGCTTTTGTCCACGTGTTGGGGGTGTATACCAATGCTCTTGAGGATGAAGTTCACCATTCCAATGCTGCCTTGGCAGTCGAACGATCCTTGACAGCTTCTCTTCAGGATAATTGGCTTACGTTGAAGGGGGCTATGAGGAAATATAGCTCAAATTAAATTATGAGGAGTATTACCGCAGGGCTGCTCGCTCTTTTACGGAGGCTGCCTTAAGGCACGCGGAGGCTCGTCGCCAATGGGAGAAGAAAATGAATAACTTGTGTAACCAATTCTCTCCCATTGACCTCCATGTCGATGATGATGACTTGGGTGGTTCTTACAACAAGGGTGTCCCTTTGCAGCCATCTCCTCCCCCTTCATCCTCCCGAAAAACTAAAGGGCAATGAGTGCAAATGCTTTTTGGTGCATGGTTTATTTTGTCTTTATCCTTTGCATTGTCTTATTGTCACGGTATATGTTTTATTCTTTTGTACAATGAGGACATAGCACCACTTAGGTTTGGGGGTGTGTTTGTGCTAAATGTGTGGTTATGATTTCTACTTGTTGCATCATATAAATGACCACTATTTTTTTTTTTTATATACCCTCAAAACCTTTGCTTTTAAAAACCATCATAAGTTATTTTGCCGTAGTTTTCAAAATATAATTAATATGCATGTAATTTAAATTTTTTGATACCCATGCCATGGTGAAACTACAGTTGTTTAGGATAATTAACCCCAATGTGAACAATTAAGGATTAGTCTGAATTTTATGCCTAGAAAATTTTTACACCATTTTCCATGCTTAGGTTGGAAAATCAATGGATTAGTTTAAATCTAGAATTCTAAGATCCTAGGAAAGACTAAACCCGGTGCGCTTTAGAATTGTTTTCTCGTTCTTAATGAGTGCGGAAATAAATTCAGAGTATCCTTGAAATTTGTGCTAAATTGTTTCAATCTTATATGCTTTACTTCGGTTTGTGGATTATGCATTGTTTATATTAGTATACTAGAACTCATTGTGTTTGAACCTGAAAGAAATAGGCATCGTTACCACTAAGAAAGGAAATGATCAAAGGTCATCTTTTAGCCCGTTTGGACCCAAAATGCCCCACCTTATACTGAATTACTTTTTTGTACCCCCTTGAGCCTTACTGAAAAATTTTACTTACAAATAAATTTCTTGTTGAGCTACAATATCCACACCCCATTCTGTTGGTACATGCTTTTTCTGGGTACCTTTCTATTCCCGAAAAGAGTGGCCCAAATTGGTCTATGTAGACTTTGACGTAAGGAGATTGATGGTGAGTGGAAGATATAGAAGTAAGAAAAGGTAAATTCTATGAAGAAAATACCTGGTTCGTTGTGATCGCCAGCTGCAGATGTTTATCAACGTTGCAACACGTCACTGATCACGCCTTTTTGGGGTGTGGTTACTGAATCATCGGCTTGTTGATGTCAGCAGCACTGCGTCACCTGGATATTTAGATTGTTTTCCTTTTTTTGCTCTAAGTCTGACTGTCTTTTAATCTTTTGTATTCCTACTAAGAGTCTAAGAGTTTTAATTATTCTAAAAGTTTGATTAAACTAGTCTCCTAATTCTACTAATAGTTTAACTATTTAAAAAGTCTTAACCCTATTACAAGTCTAATTAGTATTAGTCTCCTAATTCTATTAAGAGTCTAATTAATTTAAATATCCTAATTGACTCAAATATCCTAATTCTATTAGAATTCTAATTAACTTTATTGGAACTCTAATTAATTTAAATATCCTAATTCTATTAGAACTCTGATTAATTTTAATATCCTAATTATATTAGGAATCTAATTATTCTAAATATCCTATTTCTACTTGAAATCTATTTATTTTTAGGTTTCCTACTTCTACTGGGAATCTAAAAAAAGGGGTTTGGGTCCGCTATGCTAAGGAGGATCAGTCCCGTTCTCGGGTACCCTCTGTAAGCTCCCTCGGGCAAATCGGTTGGATAAGGGTCATGAAAAATTGATCTTTATATTGTAGAGTTAGGATTTTGAAGATTAAAATTAAAGGATTTTTGAGATTAAGATTATAACTAAAAAACTAAAATAAGAGATTAAAACTAGAATTAAAATAAACTTTATGATCTAGAATAATTAAAAAAACAAAACTAAAAACAGGTTCTAGAGATTAAGAATCAGGACCATAAATTTCAAGACTGAAATTAGCAACTGGTTTGGACCCCACTTGTCCCCAGTAAAATCTCGAATTGCGCGCCACACAAGTGCATGCAATTAGATTACATGTCCCATTGCTAGCACACAATTGGGAAATCACAAATGTAGACTGGGAATGCTGACATGAAATGGTTAGCTTTCATATCTATTAGCGTAAGCTAAAATGGAGCACTCGAGAGCCCAGTGGTAGCTATCAAAAGGTGTATTCCTTGTCGTGGATGCGAGGGGCATCCCGTCGCATATCGTGACCTACTGCGAGTAGCAGTCAATGGGGGATATCGGCATATCCTAATCCATGGGTGCAAGGGGCATCTCGTCATGTGTTGCGACGTGCTATAAGGGGTAGTCAAACGGTAGGAGAATCATCATATCCTCATCTACGGGTTTAAGGGGCATCCTGTCACTTGGCGCGACTTGCTACAAGGGGCAGTGAAATAATATCATGTAGTGGAGGGCTTCATATGAGTGTTTAGAGACAAGGTCAAGTGACCTGATAATAAGATGTAATATCATGTAGTGGCGAAGGCTTTCACAAGTCATGTCAGACCGAGCGCATCATTGCTCACCAATGGCATGTCAGGTGTCCCTTTCCAGTGGATATTTGTGATTTCTCAGAGTTGAGTATATTAAGTATTCAGTTTTCCAGGGGATAGAATGGATTGGAAGGATGAGAAGTGAATTTTGATAGATAGTAAGTTTATTTATTTATTTATTTTATTTTTGAAACTATATATTTTTTTTTCAAAAATTTGGAGATTTTAACTTACGATCAATTGGGTGGTAAGTTTGTCGGAAATGTGGCTTCCAAGACGTCGGTGAGCAGATCCACCGGTATAGGATTTGGGGACTCGACCATTTATGTTGTTGTCAAGACAACACTTGGTATGTCAGATGCTCCGTCTGACCTTCTCGACGAATACTGATGATTTTCTCTTATGGGAGGACTACAGTGATTCGCAAGTCGAGAGAGACGGGTTTTAAAATTATTTTGACTTAATATTAGGTAATTATATTTTATAGGAATATCAAGTAAAGGAAGTGTTTACTTACCTAATTTGTTGTCGGGGAGGCTTTTGCTTGCAATGGGACTGCAGGGGTGTAAGGTTACCTGATAAGACGGGAGTGTCTGGGGCGTGGAGTCATTGGAATGACTTAAGCTTTCTGTGCTAGCACGAGAAATCACACAACCACCCACATCATTCATATCAATGGGCTCCGTCTCCTTCAGGCTGTTGGGCTTTCATGTGAATTTTTCCACATGAACTCAAAGCCTTCTTGTTGGTGTTTATGCATTGTTAAGGTAACTTGTTGTGCTGCTTCATATTCTGGTTGGAGAGTATCGTGATGGGACATTTTGGAGGGGCGTGATTTGCGATGGGACATGGTTGGCCCTCTCCTTTCATTCTGTCTATTGTGTAGGGCCACATGATGGGACATCAGAGGGTCTATCCTCCGCCTCCACTGATTGTTGTAGTGGGGGCTGATGGTTGCCAATGTGACAGGATGTCTGAATTGCTTGATGGGATGTTTAGATTGCCTGATGAGATGTTGGCGATGGGGCTTAATATGTGTTGGGTGTGAAGGGATGTCAGAGGGTTTCCTCTCTTCTGATTTCTGTAATGGCAAGGGGCTCGCTGGTTATTGGCGTGATGGGACGATGGAGGGTTCATTCCTCCTCTACTGTTAGCAAGCGTATGTTGTGGTTGCAGTGGAGTCTGGTGACTGCCACGTGATTGGGGTATTCAGGAGTCATCGCGATGAGACGTGATGATTTCATGGTAAGGCATTTGGAGGAGGTTCAGCTCTTTACGATGGGATATTAGATGAGTCGTACGTTCTGGTCATGTGCTGTAGCGAGTTGCAATAAAATCTTGGGGAAGTATAGTCAGCGATGGGACATTAGTGCTTATGCGATGACGAAAGCTATGTTTATTTCTTTCTTTGGCAGATCTTGGGTAACATGATGAGATCAGATTGTGGCTGCATCACGACGGGATGTGTTTATGAGTGTGCGATGGGGTGTTGGTCTGATGACTCTTTGGCTATTTTGATATCGTGACGGGACGATGATGGTGTTTCTTCTTGGCAAACCTTTGTTGCATGATGGTGCCTTGAGATCATTACAAACTTGTCATTGACCTAGGTGATGTGATTTTCGGGAGGCTCATTTTGGCTTTTCGTGATGGGACATTGGTTGAGCCTACCTTCGATTGCGTGGTGGGGTTTTGGTGTTGCGATGGGACACGAGGGCATGGCTGATTTAGGCCAATGAGCTTAGGTGATGGGATAGCATTGGTTAGGTGTGTTCTATCGCGATGGGACATGTCATTGCCCAGATGCGTGAAGGGATATCAATGGCTCTCTCTCTGGTCAGCGCGATGGGACAAGGGAGAGTGATTCTGATCGTGATGGGACGAGTAGCGTGCTTGGCTACTTCGTCACCGTTAATTCTCTCTTTGTGTCGCGAGGGGGCGATGGGGCTGTGAGTGATGGTTTTATTTTATTTTATGTTGACGGCTTGTTTTGTGCAACGGGCGCTGAGGAGTGGTCACGTGTACTTCTAAGTACGTGATGAGACTCTGGGGAATAATTTTGATCGCAGTGGGGCATGAATTTGCAGTAGGTCGTCAGGAGGTGATTTGGTCACGACGGGACTGTGGGGAGATGTCCCCATCCCTAATCGGTTTGCGATCGGTCAAGGTGATTATGTGTCTTATTGTCATAGGACGTGTTGTGTGCTTGTTTTGTTAGTGTTTTTGTTGGGGGATATGTTTGTTTTGGTTAGGGTGTGTATTTTGTTCGTGGTGTGTGTTATGGCTGGAAATTGCGTGCGTAAATATGAGTGTTTAATTCAATTGTGCGCCTAGTTAAGTGTGAGTGATTGAGAGGTTTAGGGGGTCAATTGCGCGTTTGGGTGTGCACGTGTAATTGGGCGCCAGATTTCATCCGTGTGATTGGAGCGTCACCCAGCCCCAAGGAGCAAAACATGCGGATGACCTTTCAAATTCTGCGCATTCATATGTGCGTATAATTTGATTGCGCGCCATGTTCCCAGCGCGGGATCGATTCATCGGGTCTTTAAGGCGTACGACAGTTTAACTGTGCGTCTGATCTGGTGCATGCAACTTAGCTTACGCGCAAATTTTGATGTGCTTAATCCGATTGCGCGCTATGTTTCTGGCACTTAATCAGGCAAGTGCCTATATATGTCTGGATTTGCTATATTTTTTTCTTCATTCTCTCTTTTTATCTAGGTGAACGAGTATAGGGTATTTTTATTGAGTGAGTCTGATGTCATTTCTTCCGATCTTCATTGTTTCACGAGCTTTTCATCCAAAAATCATCTTGAAATGGGGATACAGTTATGGCGTGGGAGGTATCAGAAATCGAGGGATGATATACATCCTTCATTATTATTAGGAGGTGAAGATGGCAGGAGGGAAGTCCTCCAAATTGATGGAAAGGTTGTTCCCCAACCAATCCTCTTCCCGCCTTTCTGTTGCTTATAATTGGATGCTCCGTGCATCAAGTTTTGAGTTTGTGCCTGTTTTAGGTTCCGTGTTAGGCACTAGGTTGTAGGTCACACTCTAAGCTTCTGTTTCAGATTGTATGTTCAGGAGGTATGCCTCCAGTGACAGATGTAAAATTTATTATATTAATAAAGAGATGTTTTATTTATTGTGTTTGTTTTTGTTTATTGCGTATTGTTCATTGTTTATCTTGCTATGAGGATCAATTTAGATTTAATTAGACTTATTTGGGAATCTATTTTATTCTGGGCTTTAACGGGATTTATTCAACTTCATTTGACTTGCTTGGTTTATTGGGATTTTTATTCAGATTTGATTTAGAATTTATTTGACTTATTTAGAATTTACTTAAGATTTATTTAGGTTTATTTTAGGATTCAATTTAAGATTATTTTCAGGATTTAATTTTTAACTTAGGATTTAGAATTTCATTTGGTCGCATTTAGGATTTATTTAAAATTTTATTTGGTTATATTTAGGATTTATTTAGAATTTGATTTGATCTAATTTTAGGATTTATTTTTACTTAGGGTTTAGGTTTTTAGGATTTATTTGAGATTTATTTGGTTTGATTCAGGATTTATTTCAAGATCTATTTAAGCTGGAATTTAATTCAAAATTTACTTTAGGAATTATTTAAGAATTTGTTTGATTTTATTTTATTTTATTTTTATTTGGAGGGTTTAAGGTTTTTTCTGGGGGGGTCATCTTGTGGACCAGATGGGTTAGAGTTTTACCTTTGGGAGTTTTAAGGAGTTTTTTAACTTTTGTTTTTTTTAAGGTATGAGTTTTGTTTATTTTTAATTTGAGGTTTAATTTGAGGTGACACTTGTCAAAGGTGTGTGAGTTTAATTCCGAGAATCTAGATGGGTGTTAGATGTTCCAATCTTATTGGCCTATCTAATTTGCCTTGGATCTATGTTTCTTTGAGGGGTACGTGTTGTGTGTTTATTGGTTAGTCTAGGTTTATTTCTTCTAGGGGGGTATGTGTCTGGTTTGGATTTAATTAGATGAAGGGTGTTTAGAACTGTGGCACTTGTCACATTGTGGTGAAGGGACATGGTTTATATATAGGGGGTTAAGGGCTTGGGTTTTATTTTGAATTTTATTTGTAACTTTAATGTGTAACCGTGGGATTTTTGAAGATCCCGTCGCAACAATGCGCACTCACTAAAAGATAAAGAGTCACCACCCGGAGCTTTTGGCGTCCCGAGAAGCTTAAATCAATTTTATAAGCACGGAAGTGCCCAAAATGTGACTCTGATTCACCGGTCTATGCCAAAGGCTCTTGGGTAGGGGCTTCGATTATCAATCGGCAAGGTGTTAGGCACCCGATCAACCCGCTCTAAAGCGGTTTTTACTTATGGCCAAAGATAAAATAAAAATGGAAATAAAAGAGCACTTCCTCTTGCCCGAAGGCACTATGATCCTATTTGTGCCCCTCCGTTCCTATCGAGAACTCGACGGCGTAACGGCACAAATTCAAGGATAGAGAAAAATCTAAGAAGGTAGAGGAATAGAGGGGAGATCCGGAGCTCTCAAGCCCTTGTAGCACACATGTGGACCTTCGTGTAGGTGCACTTGGTGAGCTTCTGATAGCTTAGATGATGGAATAGGGGGGTTCTAACCTCTAAAGATTGCTAGCTAAGGGGTAGGAGAGGAGGGCTAGGGGTAGCTCTCACCTAAATTAAGAGACCTATGGTGGAATATAAGGCTCAAATGAAGTTTTGGAATTCTGGAATTTGTATGAAGAAAAGGTGCACCAAAGGGGAGGAAAGCTCTCTCTTAATCTTTTCTCTCTTAGGAATTTTTTCAAGCCATTTGCAAGGGGGGTACCTCTCTATTTAGAGGAAAAGAGAGGGTTAGGGGGTGCTTAGAGGCTAATTAGGGTTAGCAATTAGGTAATCCTAGCATCTAAGGTTTCCTAGGGTTTCATAGGCTTAGAAAAGTGGGTAATGGTCATCAATGGTAGATGATAGGTTAATGTTTCAAATGACTAAAGGGTAAGCATGGGTGCAACAGTCCTAATGAAACTCATCACACACTTTGAGATGGTCAATAGGTCAAACCCCAAAAGAGAAATTTGAGCCAAAAACCCACAATTACTGTAGCTAAGCCTGGCACATGTATTAGATGCGCTAGGCAAAAATACAGTCCTTGAAAGTTCAAAGCCCGTGAGGGGACCCACTTGTGCTTGGCGCAACTAACACATGCGCTAGGCCATTTCTGGGGAGAGTACACATATCTCCTCGCAAAGTTCTCGCGTGGTTCAACGCAAGCCTTGCGAGGTTCCAATGTTGCCCATTTTGTGCCCCAAACTTTGGATCATCGTAACTTTTGATGCGTAACTCAGATCGGGGTGATTCTTAGCTTGTTGGAAAGCTGGAAACCTCTACTTTTCAATGGTACATGATTTAATCTTAGTAGAGGTCTCTGTTAGCCCTGATACTCCTCTCTCTAACCATTGCCCGGAAGGGTTAACTATGGGTTAGGAGGGGTTTCTAAAGGTTGGGATTGGTTCCTAAAGGCTCGAGGAGGGTTTTAATGGCTTCAGGGTGATTCCTAAGGGGTTCGGATGATGCTATTGGAAGCTCATAGGTGCGCCTCTCTTGAAGTATGTCTCGATCAGGCCTTGGGCCAAATTTGGGTGTCTACTGGTTAGTCTAGGTTTATTTCTTCTAGGGGGTTATGTGTCTGGTTTGGATTTAATTAGATGAAGGGTGCTTAGAAATGTGGCACTTGACACTTTGTGGTGAAGGGACATGGTTTATAAATAGGGGGTTAAGGGCTTGGGTTTTATTTTGAATTTTATTTGTAACTTTAAATTTTGGGCATTTTATTATCATTATATTTTTGGATGTTATGGTTTAAGAGGTTTGTAATTTCATCATATTTTTCATTTTTTTATTTGTTTCGTTTGTTGAGGATGAGTGGTATTGGGAATTAAGGGTGGTAGTCGAATATCTACCATGCTAGGGGAAGAGATAGAAGAGGCAAAGGTTGGTGGATGGAGAGAAAAGGAAAGAGTTACGCCAGAGTTCTCGTGATCGACGCCAGTTGCTCCTTGGTAGGCTTTGAGGATTAATCTTTTGCAAGCCTTCCCTTGGGGGGTTTTCGTGATGACACTTCGTGGGCATTTGCAACGACTCCTAGGTGTCTTTTTATGAGTCACTCTTTCTTTTCTGCCAACTCGGGGCTCTGCGATGTCGACGCTTGGTCGTGTAAGTTGAAAGATTGCATCATAAGCTGCCTCTCAGGGGAATTACAGAGTGAAGAGAGGATTCTTGTTAGAATTAGTTCAGAGTGTTCTTCCTCCCCGGGCTTTTCCATCGTCTTTCGTTATTTCGGGCATTTCTTTTAGGGATGTCCCTTCTTTATGTTTATGGGTTCGGGTGTCTTTGAGTGTTTATCCTAAATTCAAATTTGTTTGAAATGGTGTATTCACGAGAATGCCCTCAATGTAATTTGTAATAATTTTGATATTTATAAGAAGAAAATTTTGAGTTTGGTTAATTTTGATTTGGCTTAGTTAATTTAGTTGGGTTTAATCACATGCATTTTAGGTTTGGTAGAAAATATTTTGGGATCTAAAGTGTTTGGGTATGTTTTAGTTTGATTTGGTATAGTGTCAACTTGGTTTGGGATTTGACGGACTTTGATGTGTTTATATGCTTTAAGTGATGGTGACGTTTTGAATTTTCAAGTGTGTAGGGGCATTTTTTTTTTACTTCTAGAGTGCTTAGACATAGGCATGTTGGCTCTGGGCTGTAGGCATAGTCCTAGACGTAACTAAGTGTAGAAGTTCACCCTTGGCTGTTGTGACCAAGTATATTTTGTTATGCTTGGCCAATTGCGCATAGTGCGCAGGGCATTTAATTGAATTGCACGCCAGGACAGACACGCATAATCCAGATGTCTATAGGGTCAATTGAGCATCGCCACATGGGCGTTTATTCTGATTATGCACCCCTTCGGGAGCGCGTAATAGGCCGGTTAGCCGGTCACTATGCAGGTGACTTTTGAATTGTGCGCAGCACTTTAAGCGCTTGATTGACTTTTAGGCGAGCGGCAATTAGATTGAGCGTTCGATTATAGGCGTACGATCAGGTTTAGGTGCCAATTTTAGGTTGCGTGATCCAATTGAGCACATGTTTCATGGCGCTCAATTAGGCCATGGCCTATATAAGCCTAAGAATTTTTCATTTTGCCTATGCAATCCATTTTTCTCTTCAGTCTCTGCTTTTCCTTGTTTCCTAGTGTCCGGATCTTCGTACTTTCGCAATATCTCGCTATCCATTCGTCCATTTCGAGCACAGTTTCTTCCATTCTTCTTAGTTTTTCAAGCTTTTCATTCTGAGATGGAGCCTTAGGGCAGTGATAGACTTGACTTTACCGCTTTCGAGTTGGAGGGGATGATAGTGGTGGAGGTTGGTGAGACTTCAGAGGTTCGCACCGGTATTGAGGCCATGGTGGAGGGCGATACTGAGATGATGGTGAGGGAGGTCGCATCGGAGGGTGGTGACGCGGAGGAGGATGATCAAGACGATGTTGCCCCACCTTAGGGTGAGGGTACAATACGGATTCCACTGGAAGAGTTCTTCGCACGAAACTAGGTAGGCACTCGTAAGCAAGAGTCTTCCTTTGTTACTTAGGCATTTAGCTTATGAGGTAGACTTCTTAGGATCTAGAAACCCTTTAATTTACTTTGAACTCGCATCTAGTGTAGTGTGCGTGTGCATTCATGCATCATCTTTGTATCTAGTTTTAAGTCATGTTTACTTTATTATTCTATCTTTTATCATGTTTTACGTGTTCCTTGTAGATTATCATCGTAGTTTGTGATTATTGCATGTGTTGTTGTTCACTATTTTATCTCATTAGGCTTAGATTTAAGATTTATTCATTGCTCATAATTCTTGTTAGTTTTAGCATAGTGATTAGTCTTATCTTGTTTATTTTTTTTGTTATTTTTTTTCATTTTATTTATCAATTGTTTGGAGCCCCCGGTACTGGCTATCAGTACCATGTGATCGGAGTCCCATGCTTGGTACCATGTGCCCAGCTTGAGTTCTAGCGGGCACAATTGGTGGCTTTCGGCTTCAAGCCGATTCTAGAGTTGGAGCCCTTCCAGGTCGACTGAGGTCTAATCGGGGCGATATTGGAGGTGGAGAGATGAGCAGTAGGCGTTGCTCTTCCCAGTTGGGCTGATGCTGCCGACTAGTCGCTACTTATGTATGTATCTAATTAGGTCTTAACCTATTGCAAGCACACAATGAAAATTGTAGAGCTAGTATAGGATCATTCCCACGGGAAAGTATTTATCTTATCTTTATTTTTACTTCTATTTCAAAGTTTATATTTATCTTTTAAGGTCCCAAACTACTTGAGAAATATGAATAAAGAATAATTTCTTAATCTAAAGTGCATAAAATAAATCCTAATCCTCCTTCTTCAGATTGAGGTCGTCAATCTCAATCTTCAGCCATCGGATATTTATAAAAATAAATAGTACCATTACATCGTATTATAGTCTTCTAGAATTTGGGTGTCAATCAAAAACTAAAATTCTTTAATACAGATTAATCTAATCAGCAATCTCCTAAAATCTGGGCGTCAATCAAATTCGAGAAAATTGAAGATGGAAAAGTAAAAACCGTTATACTAATCTACTAATTCCAACCTGAATCGTCAATTCAAATTAAAACTTGAAGATGTTTACAAAGCAGGAAATAAAAGAAAATAAAATCTAAACTAGAAAGTAAAATAAATATATCTTTCACCCCTCAGCCGCAGTCATCAATTGCTTCTGAGAAACTAGGATATCTACACTAATCTTCAGCACCCAATAGTAGTTGTCAATTGCTTTTGATAAATCTCTGATATCTAATCTATAAAATAATAAAAATCTACTCTAATGATCAAAAGAAAACCCAACCTCAGTCGTCAATTGATGCTGAGAATTTCTTTGATAGTTTATTCCTATACCGAGCTCTCTTATTTATAGATCATAAGGTGTCAGTTTACAAAGTTCTAATTTTAATAAAAGAAACTACTAAAGTAAAAATATCCTAACATAACTCTAATTCCTAATTTTATTCTTCCTTGCTTTCAAATGGTAGATGTGCTTCTAGAGTGTTACTTAATTTTCAGCAACAAAGATCTTCGAGATTTATCCTCATCAATCTTCTTAGATCCATGATTCACCATACTTCTAATTTCAAAGATCTTCTAATTCCGTGCATAGCAGTGATAGTCTTCACTCACGTGATCAGCAGCAGCAGATGTAGCAGAGGGAAAGCTTTTCTTTTATACAATCATAAATTATGATTGTTCTTCTTTTTCTGAATAATTGTGAATCACGATTTATCATTTTCACACAGCTTTCTTACTGGATGATTTTCTATAACAAACGATCACTTTCTTTTATCGCTTTGTGTTCCTTTGTCGCTTTTTGAAGAATCGTCTTTTGAAGAATCGTAAATTACGATTTCTTAGCTTTTCTCTTTCTTTCGTCTTCAGCTTTAGCGCACAATCGTAAATTATGATTGCTTGGCTTTCAACAGCGGAGAATCATCTTCTTTCGCTCAATTGTCTTTTTACTGCTTTTTGAGTTTATTTTGATGAATATTAACACTTTAGTTCTATTTTATTGTTTTTCCTTAATAGCTTCACATCGTTAACTCGTTTGTAGCAAACTAAGTCCTAGCATCACTAAGTTTGGGGTGATAAAATGGTAAATTATGTGACTGATCACCGACCTCAGAGGACTAGGTGCGTATTATTGAGCTCAGATTTGAGGGAGAGCTGGTGACCATCTAGATGGAAGAGGACTATCTGGTGGTATGCGAGGAGATTCTTGGGGTTGCATATCGTCACAGTGAATCTGGCTCAAGGCAGGTCCGTGTCACCTAGTTCTTTGGCACGTTTACTACTAGCTTCGTTCCTCCGAGATGCCACTCGGAGCCGAGAGAGTTATTTCAGGCACATTCTAAGGCGATGGCACGTCGAGAGCCTGTGGTGGAGCCGGGAGTGGCGGCGGACCGCGTGCTCCGTGCATTCTTGATGCACTTCCTTTGAGCAGTACTTTTTTCTTCTTCCACCTGGGGATGTGTTACTGGGTTGTTTTTTACATTACTCGGGGATCTGGACCGAGTCCCCACCTATGCTTGGGGCGCGGCGGCGTTGGTACAACTCTATGAGCAGTTGTATCATAGAGGGAGAGGTGACGCACCATCGACGGTTTTCTTCCTTTTCTTCAGGTGGGTCTTTGTTAATCATTGGTTTCTTGGTTGTCTTAGTTGTTTAGTTTCTTGTTTTAGTGATGGTGTTCGTGTTCTTCTAGTTCTAGGCATTTGACTGTTAAGACCTGAAAAGTATCACTTTTCACCCCTTAACTTAATCTCTGTTGGACCCTTAGTCATTTCATAAAAGTGTTTTAAGCTTGTTCTGCAGATAATAAACAGCAGCTGCCAATAAACCCCTAACCATGCCAAGAAGCTCACTGTTGCCCTAGAACTACCTCAGCAGAACGAAGGATGAACACAGACAGAGAGTTGGCTGAAGCATAGGCACATCCAAGCAGAAATACATCAAGAAGAATGCCTCGCGCGAATGTCGCAGGGTTAAATTGAACCAAGGATAATGCCTTCACGCAGTTGTCGTGAGCCCCTGGAGGAAGCACAACAACTGGTCATGTAGTTTGTGCGCCATTCTCGCGCGATTTGGTGCTAGAAAAAAATTGAAAGGCAAACCTCGCGAGATCCTCACGAGGCTCAGTCTAAAGCATTCGCGCAGTCTCGCGCGGCTCCAAAGAAGAACCATTAAGCTTCGCGCGACTCACTCAGAAGAGAAAGCTTCAGGTATTCCTGCGTGCAGTGGCCGCAAGATACAGACCTTCAGTGAATCTTGCGCGACCCAGAAACTCTTGAACACTGCTTCTTTGCAAAGATCTGTCGCGAGATTCACCAAGGGACGAATCGCGCGAGCAATCCCCACGCCATTCAAAGCTGAAAGAGCAATCTCGCGATAGCCATTTGTATTTGCGATGACTAAAATGTCAATCCCGCGACTGTATGAATTTCAAGTCAATTCAACCCTGCGACGCCAATTCTACCATGCGCAAAGATCTGAAATCATTTCTAACCAACGAGGATCAAATTTTAAACTTCTCCCCACTTCTGTAAGGACAATCTGGGAATCTCCAGTAATTAGGGCACACACTCCAATGCTTCAATCTCTGTGCACACGCCCCGAGGCATCCAAGGGACAAGAATGAGCCACAATTACATTGAGAAATTAGGGTTTTCCTAACCCTAATTGGAGGGGAAGCCGACTGCTATATAAGCCTAAGCCTAGCTTAGGTTTAAAGGATCTTTTTTTTGGGGACTTAACGTCTGTGCTTCTTCCCCAAAAAACCAACTGTAGAATTACAGTAGGCTAAGGTTAGGGTTTAGGAGTTTTCTTTTTCCTTTTTCTTTCTCTCCATAGTCCAGCATTTGCTGGCTATGCCTTTTGTATGATTATTTGGTATAGATTTTAATGGAGTTTTTGTAATAGGATCTATTACATGTATGGGATGTTATTTTTGTTGTGAGTTGTGTTGTACAAGGCTGCTACCTTGAGGTCCTCCATTGCTAAGTTGTTTTGTATGCAATGGAGGATTGCTTCTAAGGTACTATTTAGATCTAAGTGACCGGTGTATCCAGGTTAGGCACTTTGCAGGCCTTCCCCCACCACAGGATCCACTAAATCTAAATCCCCATGGGAACTTGTGCTTATAGCCTTGGGAACATGGTGGCGGCAGTGATGTTCTTGTTCTGTCTTAGCCATTTGTGAGGAGGATAACCTCTGTGGATAGTCTGTGACCATTCAAGTGGACAGATTATAGCCCTAGGGTGAGGCCAAGTCATGGAACTAAGACAGATTCTTTTCCTCGGCACTTGTGCTTGTAGCCTTGTGGGAGATTGTGCAGTGACAGACTCCCCTATAGTTGAATAGATTCGCCATCAGATTGTAGATCTGAGTGGGCTGTAGAGATTGTAGGCTTGTGACTGGATCACTGCAGTCTTTCTAAAGCAGTGAACAGCCATGCTTAAAAGCTAGTACTCAAACTCTTACTGGTCCTATGTGTCCAGGCTTGTGCACTTTGTAGGCCTAGCCCCACACACAGAACATTTGAGGATGAGGTTCCTATGAATTCTTGAGTTGTAGCCTAGATGAAGTAGTGCCTACAATGATAAACTTGTTCTGACCCATCTCTGGATTGTGGTTCCCCTATTGGATAGTCTGTGACCATTTAAGTAGACAGGTTATAGCCTTAAGGGATTGGATCATGGAACAGGGGTGAGTTGGATTCTCTCTCCTCTTTGGTGATAATGTAACCATTGGACAGGATTTCTATAGCAACAGATCTGAGTCTGAGTTACAAGACCCATCAGATCTGTACCTAATAACATACTTCTCATCCTTTTATATTTATTTTCTCACTCCACCATCCTTCTTGACCCTTTCTGTAATCTAGACATTAGGATACCTTAGAATTTAGATTATAGTGACCCTAAATCCCCTTCCACTTAGGATTGCCAAATCTGGAGAGCCTACTAAGGATAGCTCCCTTGGAGCTTGAGATCAACTTCCCTGTGGGACAAACTCTTACTTATCAAAACTTGCTACAACAGGCCCTGTATCTTGCAGGACTGTGCATATTTTAGGCTTGCTGCTCCGTAATCATCACTCTACCTTTCACTCATTTTTCATTTACCCCATTCTTATCACTGTCTCTAATAAAGTCAATAGCAAGCACTTAAAATACACCAACAAATTTTTGGCGCCGTTGCCGGGGATATTGATCTTTTAGTAGACTCTAGATTTTTGATTCTTTATTCTTTGGTAGTTGTACTTGTAAATAATTGATACTGCTGATTTACATTTAGAATTTTTCTTGCAGATCTGGACCATAGCAGAGAAGGAGACTGGAACTGCATTGAGAGTCTAGCTACCTCTGTTTGCACTTCTCTAACCTTCAAAACCTCAGTTTATTTCTCCTTTGCAGATTCCATAAGCAGTTGATTAGGATGGTTGTAATTTTTTTTTGTGCAATGTGCTTGCGAATAGTTTCCCTTGTTGTTGGTGTGTGTGCATGTTAGGAAGGAGATCCCTCAGTCCTACTTTAGAGCCTGCTAACCCTAAGATTGAAAGGGGTAGAAGACCGAGAAGGCACAGACACACCACAGTCGAGCCACCTATTGAAATAGCGACAGCAATTATGGGTGAAGAGCAACCTAGAACATTGAAGGAATTGAATGCTCCGGATGATTACAATTCTCCATTCAGCATTCAATTCCCAGATGTTCAGGGTAATTACGAAATCAAAACTTCCATCATCCAAATGCTTCTCTCTTTCCATGGGCCTAGCAAGGAAGACCCTTACAAGCACATTGACCAGTTCTTGGCCCTGTGCACGATATTTTCCATTGCTGGTTTGGGACTAGAAGCCACTAGGCTAAGGCTCTTTCCTTTCTCCCTAAAGGACAAGGCCAGCACCTAGTTGTCTACTCTCCCAAACAACAATATCACTACTTGGAAAGACCTCCAGACAAAATTTCTGTCTAAATTTTTCCCAGAGACCAAAACCAGCCAATTGAGGAAGGGCATACTTTCTTTTACCCAGTCCTCAACTGAAGATTTTAACCAATGCTGGGATAGATTTAAGGAGATGCTCAAACAATGTCCCCACCAAAAGATCCCTGACTGGCAGCTTGTCCAAAGCTTCTACAATGGGATAGATGAGAAGAGCAGAGACATGGTAGATGCCTCTTATGGTGGAACATACATGCATAAAATAGCTGATGAGGCATGGGACTTGTTCGAGGTCATAAGTGAAAATGATTTTCAGAAGATGTCCTCATCTAGAACTGTTCAAGAGCCTTCTCCTAAGCTGAGGGTGGCTGAAACTTCTAAAGGAAAGATGTATGAAGTTAGAGGAAATGATGATCTGAGAATGCAGATGGCCAATCTTACTAAAAGATTTGATAAAATTTTGACTGTGGTGCAGCCCAGAATGGCTGCACAAGTGATGGAGGCATGTCTGATATGTCAATGTCCACAGCACACAGTGGAAGAGTGCCCATCTGCAGGGCAATACCTTGAATTTGTAATGGAACAGGCTGTTGCTGCCCAATCTTTTGGACAACAACAATCTGGTGGCTACAATAAACAACCATATGGATACCATCACCAGAATGCTGGTTACCAATGGAGAGACCACCCAAATTTGAGGTGGAGACAAGACAATTATGTTCAGCCACAACAGATATTGGCCTTACCGCAAAGATCGCAGCAGCAGTTTAACTAGGGTTATGCCCAAAGGTCGAATTTCTAACAGCAACAGCAACCCCAGCAACAAAATCAATTGGTAGTTCCCCCACCTCAGCCCCGAAGTGCTTCTTTCAAGGACCAGGTTTTGGCCCAATTGCAAAGCCTTCGACCCTTGAATCAGACTGTGACTTCTCACAGTCAAAGCATTAAGAAAATAGAAGAGCAGCTTGGCCAAATAGCCAATACTCTGGCTAAAAGAGAAGAGGGCAGATTGCCAAGCCAGCCAGTAGCCAACCCAAAAGGCCAGTATTCCATAGGAGAAGGCTCCTCAAATTTTGAGGGGGCCAATACCATCACTGCCTTAAGGTCTGGCAAGCTAGTAGACAACCAGGTGGGAAAAGAATAAGGAGATGTCATTCCCAAGGAAATGTCAAGTAGAAGTGATAAAGACTTTGTTAGAGCACAGAGTCAAGAACTGCCTGCTACCCTTCAACAAGAAAAAAATAAAGAGGTTGTAGTTGAGCCTCAGCAGGAGATAAAAATAGAAAAAAGAAAAAAACAAAAGTTCAGCCATAGGCTTGCAGCTGAGGAACCAATAGTACCTCAGCTGCTATTTCCTCAAGCTCTGAGTGGCCCTGCCCATTTTGATAAGGGTCAGGCACAGATAGAGGAAATGATGGAGACCTTTAAGCAGGTCAAAATAAATTTACCCCTGCTTGATACAATCCGACAGGTCCCAACCTACGCAAAGTTTCTGAAAGACCTTTGTACTCAGAAAAGGAAGCCCAGAGGCCATTTATCCAAAAAAGTCTTTGCAACTAATACAGTTAATTGTGTATTAACCATGACAATACCTGAGAAGTTGCAAGACCCAGAGATACCCACTATTCCATGTATTATTGGTGACCACACGATTGGAAGGACCCTTTTGGACCTTGGAGCCAGTGTTAACCTGCTGCCATACAGTGTATATCAGCAGTTAAGTTTGGGAGAGCTGAAGCCCACCCCCATTGTTCTATTGATGGCTGATAGGTCTGAGAGGAAACCCATGGGAGTGGTTGAGGATGTCCTAGTGGGGGTAGACAAGTTCTTCTACCCTGCAGACTTCCTTGTTTTGGATATGGGTTGTAACAAGCGTACATCCCCGATACCTGTCATTCTGGGCAGACCATTTTTGGCCACTGCCAATGCATGTATTCAATGCAGGTCTAGGATCATGGAGGTCACTTTCGGACATATGAAAGTTGAGCTTAATGTGTACAACAGTGCAATGTACCCTCAGCTGGACAATGAGGAATGCTTTGCAGTGGATGTACTAGAAGAAATTGTTGAAGAAGAACTACCCACTTTGCTGGAGTGGAGCAACATTGTCACTGATTTAACTGAAGTTGGAAACATGGTGGAGGAAGGAAGCCTAGCTTTAATGCCAGAAGACATACCCCTAGTGAGGTCTTCTGTTGGCTTAGTGCAACATTCCAATTGAAAACCTACATTACTGCCCCTTCCTCCAACCAACACTACACCAATCCTGCCTTCCATCCAATAAGCCCCTAATCTGCAGCTCAAGAAGCTGCCAGAGACATTGAAATATGCTTTCCTCGAGAATGAAGAGAAACTTTCTGTAATTATCTCCTCTTCTCTAACCAGTGCACAAGAGGAGAAATTGCTAACAGTTCTGTGGAAGCACAAGAAAGCAATTGGTTGGACCATTACTAATCTGGGAGGGATTGATGCATCAATCTGTGTGCATAGAATTCATCTAGAGGAGGGCTCAACACCCTCTAGGGAAATGCAGAGGAAATTGAATCCTCACATGCAAGAAGTGGTTCTGAAAGAAATCATTAAGTTGTTGGATGCTGGGGTAATTTACCCCATCTCTGATTCTGAATGGGTGACACCAATCCAGGTGGTACCCAAGAAGTCTGGCTTCACAGTGATCACAACCAACTCTAGAGAGTTGAGACCAGCCAGGGAGACCACTGGCTGGAGAGTTTGCATCGATTATTGAAAACTCAACTCCAAGACCAGAAAAGACCACTTCCCACTCCCTTTTATTGATCAAATTTTGGATAAGTTGGCTGGGAAAGCTTTTTACTGTTTTCTTGATGGGTACTCAGGGTACAACCAGATCCCTGTGCACCCTTTGGATCAAGAGAAAACTACTTTTACTTATCCTTTTGGCACCTTTGCTTATAGAAGGATTCCTTTTGGACTGTGTAATGCCCCAACCACCTTTCAGAGGTGTATGTATGCCATCTTTTCTAATATGATTGATAAATTCTTAGAAATTTTCATGGATGATTTTTTGGTTTATGGGGATAGCTTTGACCAATGTCTACAACACCTCCATCAAGTCTTACAAAGATGTGAAGAGACCAATTTGGTCTTAAGTTGGGAAAAGAGCCACTTCATGGTAACACAAGGAATTGTGTTGGGCCATGTGGTCTCTAAAGATGGAATTAAGGTAAACAAGGCCAAAGTTGACCTCATTGCAAATTTGCCCCCTCTAAGAACAGTCAAGCAAATCAGATCCTTCCTTGGGCATGCTGGATTCTATAGGAGGTTTATCAAAGACTTCAGCAAAACTGCTAAACCAATGTGCCACCTGCTCTACCAGGATGTGCCCTTTGATTTTTCTGTTGAATGTCATGAGGCATTTAAAAAGTTAAAAATCTGCGTCACCTCTGCTCCTGTACTCCAAATACCTGACTATACCTTACCCTTCGAGTTGATGTGTAATGCATCTGACTTGGCAATAGGTACTGTCCTGGGCCAGAGAAAAGATAAGCTACCTGTGGTCATTGCATATCTCAGCAAATCACTTGCTGAAGCTCAGTTGAACTACACAACCACTGAGAAAGAGCTTCTGGCAGTGGTTTTTGCTGTGGACAAGTTTAGACCTTACCTACTTGCGTCTAAAACTGTCATCTTCACTAACCACTCAGCATTAAAGTACCTACTGTCCAAAAAGGATGCAAGGCCCAGATTGATTAGATGGATACTCCTGTTGCAGGAGTTTGACATCGAAATCAAGAACAATAAGGGTGTAGAAAATGTGGTGGCTGACCACTTGTCCAGAATTATGTTGGAAAAAGGTTATGATGACCTTGCTACAAATGATGTCTTTCCGGATGAGCAGCTGTTTGCCATCCACTCTTTAGTTTCTTGGTATGCACATATTGTCAATTATCTAGTTATAGGCAAGATCCCTTCCCATTGGACAAAAATGGATAAAGACCTATTTTTCTCATAGGTCAAATTCTTTTTCTGGGAAGAACCTTGCTTGTACAAGTATTGTGCAGACCAAATCATTCGGAAATGTGTCCCCGAAAGTGATGTCACAGTATTCTGGCCATGAGCCATGAAAATGCCTATGGGGGTCACTTTAGTGGGAGAAAAATAGCTGACAAAGTGTTGCTGTGTGGGTTCTATTGGCCTTCTCTTTTCAGAGATGCCAATACACACTGCAAGACCTGTGAAAGATGTCAGAAACTAGGAGGGCTGTCTAAACGAAATTCAATGCCTTTACAGCCCATCCTTATTGTAGAATTGTTTGATGTGTGGGGTATTGATTTTATGGGTCCCTTTCCTCCTTCAAATGGTTTTCATTTCATCTTAGTGGTAGTGGACTATGTTTCCAAATGGGTAGAAGCCATTGCCACAAGAACTAATGATAATAAGGTGGTCCTCAAGTTCATAAAGCAGAATATCTTCTCCAGATTTGGTACCCCTAGAGCCATTACCAGTGATGGGGGAACCATTTCTGTAACAGCAATTTCGAGAGCTTGCTCAAGAAATATTTTGTCACCCATAGGATTGCTACTCCCTACCACCCACAAACTAGTGGGTAAGTTGAAATTTCAAATAGGGAGATCAAGCATATCCTTGGGAAGACTGTGAGGACTGATAGGAAGGATTGGGCTGACAAGCTTAATGATGCACTGTGGGCTTATAGGACTGCCTATAAGACCCCCATTGGTATGTCCCCATTCAGACTGGTCTATGGCAAGGCCTGTCATCTCCCAGTGGAGTTAGAACACAGGGCCTATTGGGCCATCAAACATTTAAATCTAGATCTTGCAGCTGTCTGAATTGGAAGAACTAAGGATGGATGCGTATGCCAATGCCAGGATCTACAAGGAAAGGTCCAAAACTTTCTTTGACAAAGGGCTGTTGAGAAAGAGTTTTATTGCTGGTGATAAGGCTTGGTTATTTAACTCCAAACTTAAGTTTTTTTCGGGCAAATTGAAATCCAGATGGGAAGGTCCTTATATTGTCATGCATGTTTCCCCATCTGGTGCTATGAAAATCAAGGATCCCAAGTCTTGGAGAACCTTGAAAGTGAATGGTCAGAGGCTTAAGCATTGTTTTGAAAAACCTGTTGAACCCATGGACACCATTCACCTTCAAGACGATCCTTCTTCAAATTGATCCACAGGTGTGTCATTATTGTATCATATGTATGATGTTTTTGGTTGATTTATCTTACTTGTTTCTATTCTTTAGGATTTGTTCATGGTCTTATCTGAATCTAGACCAATCTGTTTTAAGCTTTTAATGCATGGTTTGATTCTTACTGTTTTTCAATAGATAGATTCTGTTGCACGCCTAATATGGGAGGTCGTTTTTGATTAAATGCTTGAGTTTGCATGTGTCTAGAGGTAGCCATAGGAGAGAGTCATGCCCCGGATCCAACCACAAGCAAACAAGAATAGGGGCAGAACAGAGAGCACATGCTCCCTGTTTTATCCCTTACTGTCGCTAGGTCCAAAATGAAAGTCTGGGAGACTATCGCGAGGTTAAACAGGAAGCCTAGGAGCATGTCGCGCAGTTTGCATAGAAACATTCAATGCCTATCGTGAGTTTCATGTGTGCCTGACAACCTCTCGCGCGGTCCACATCGCGCTATTCAGTAGTTCTCACGAGATTATCAGGCTGTCGCTAGGTTCACAAGGTAAACTTGGAGACACACAATTCAACAGAAATACTTCATTTCCTATCGCGAGATTCTAAGTCTGTCGCGACATTCTAAGTCTATCGCGAGATTCAAAAAATGAACCTCAGAGCTTTTCACACAATCCAAAAGAAACCTAGGAGCCGCTCGCACGATTCAAATGAATTAATCTCACTCTGTCGCGGGCTCCAAGGATAACTTTAGAGATTGTCGCGCAATCCAGATTTAATCCACACCTTCGCTAGGTTCATTCCATGACCAGATGTTCCAAAGCGCTCCGAGCTTCGCGATAAGTATTTCAACCCCGCGGTTTGTCCCTTCATTATTTTCATCATTCTTCCCTCTGCAAAACCCTAGCTTCTTGAGCTCTCCCCCTCCAGCATCACTCCTACAGCTCATCATTCACTTCACAATTCTACAGAGTTGTTCCTGACATCACCATCATCCATTGCCCTCTGCTAAGAAATCTTGAGGTGCCCTGTGCGTCAAATCAAACTAAACCCTAAATTTCAGCCTCCGTTTCTCATACTATAGGACAGAGTTAGATATGGCTCCAAAATCTGTACAGAAGAGAAAAGGGAAGGACAAGGACCATGTAGAGACCACCCCTAAAAAGGCAAAGACTTCAAAGTCCCCCAAAAAAGGAAAGGAAGTGGTTGAGGAGGCGGCGGTACCAACCACAATGTTCTCTACTCCTTCTGAGCTCATGGAGTCAATTCCATTGGAGCCTGAAATAGCCTTTGATGTACCATTTTTTGAGAACGAACCTCTCTCTACCCCTGTAGTATAATTTATGAGCAAAGCGGGCCTGCTGCCATTGACGAGAGGAATTCCAGCACTAGCCTAACCCAAGCTAGTGCAGCTGTTTTATCAGCACATTAAGGTCAAGAGGGATAATGATGGACAATGGTGTTTGCTGGTGCTGATTGACGACTTTGATATGTTGGTGCGCCCCAAGATGATCGCTGAAGTGTTGGGCATCCCAACAGCATTCAATCCTAACTGTGGATATGGCCCCCCTCTAAGGGCATCGATTGATACAATTGCACTGGCCCTAACTAGAGGATTAAAAGCCACCAGGGACTCTATCAGAAGGAGGGAACTAGTACCTGAACTGCTGTTCATTGACCAAGTCCTGTGGAAGAACATATATTACTCCGGACATCAGCAAGAGAGGTGAACCCCCATTGCGGATGCTGTCTACTCCTACCACATGGGCCATGGATTCCATGCAGCCTGGCTGATTTTTGAGGCTATGAAGGATGTAGTGGAGAAGTTAGGATCCAACAAGAAGCCTCACACTCTACCCTATGCAAGAATCATTACCTTGCTGCTGATAAAAGGGGGCTACAAGATTAGAAGGACTGAGCAGACCACCACCCTTACCCCTACTATCTTTGCCAAAAGGTAATGGGGAATCAGCAGTAGCTTGATGGGGGGCCAGAAGAAGAAGAAATCGAGGCTCGAGCCTTGCCAAGCAACGGAGGCATTTGGATCAAGATCTACCCACCTTTCTGAGAGGAGGTGCCTCCAGAGATTATCACTTCCATCGCTGCAGCAGCCCCTGTTACCCCTGCATCCCTCACCCCTCTTGCATCCATCTCTCACCCCCCTCTATTTCCATCCTCCATGCCCACTCCCCCTTCACCTGTGCTTGGTCCATGGGAGGACCCACCATCCCCTACCTTACCTCAGTACACAGCCACAATTCCCTCCTTATCTCTACCTAATCCTACCAGCCCACCACTCATCTCCTACAAAAAATAAAAAACAACTGAGACCATCCCAACCATCTCCCAAACACCACCCTCCATACCCTCTATCCCCATTGACACACCCCACCTTGAAGAAACTCCCACCCCAGCCATATCTACTACATCCCCTCTCCCAGACATTGACTTAACCCTTAACACATCCATAGGCTTGAAAGCCTTCATCTCTACATTCCTTGAAACAATGCCTGCATACTACACCCCTCTGCCAAACTCCCCAACTACCTCCCAGCACCACTCCCCAGAACCCCACTCTTCCCCTCCCTCCACTGTCCATCATGCTCCTTCCTCCACTTTCCAACCAGTACCCTCTTCTTCCCAAACCCAACCTACTAGCTTTGACACACTAACCCTCATCCTACAACTTATCCAAGACATACAAGCCAAGTTATCCACCAATACCCAAAAACAGGACCAGTTGCAAGCTGAACTCACCTCCATCCTATCCACCCTACACACCTTAACCCCTCCACCCATCCCTCCCACATCCACTTCACCCCCCCTGGTCCTATCCACTAACCGACTGACACAAATAGACTTCCCTCCTGACTCATTAGCCCCCCCACCTTCACCATTAACTCTTACCCACCCATTTCCTTTAATCCCTTTCACAATTCCCATTTTCCATCCCCCATCACCCCCAACTCCTATTGAGCCTACACCCTTTTCCTTTCCCCCTATACCCTCCATCCCCCTCTTATCCTACCCCCCCACCTTCTCTCCCAAATCCACCCAAAAAGACCCAGAGCCTGACCCCTTTCCCCCACAACTTGATTTCCCTACTATCATCCCCCCTCCTCCCCCCCAGGACCAAGCACAATCTGCTCCTTCCACCTCCTATCTTCCCATTGCCCCAAAACATCATTTTTACAGCCCCCTATCTCACCATCCTCCACCATATGAGAGATAATGCATACCTGAGGAAGGATGTCCTGAGGGGCATGGCCAAGCTTCACCAATCAATTGAGACCCCCATGTTGGAACAGATTGATAAAATGGCAGAGGAACACCGACAACAGCTTCTGGGCATCTCATTGGGGTGGACAAACATTTTGGACGCCTACCAAAAGGCCAAGGCTACAGCTACTTATCATCAGATCAATTGGGAGTATGAGAAATCAAATGCTGCTGCAGTGAATGCCCGAGCTAGAATGCTTGAAAAATGACTTAACAATGCCTAGGAAATCCAAAAAATCTAAAAGGAGATATATGAGACTGACGCCCTCAAATTTCAAATCAAAATAGCCTCATTGGAATCTGCATTGGCTGCTGCCCGTAATAAACCTTACCATCCGACCCCCATCTCTGTTCACGTGCCTGCGCCTGAGCCAACTACTACACTAGCTCCCCCTGCCCAGTCTGAGGAGGCACCACCTCAGCCCCAGAAAGGCAAAGGAACAGCTCCTGCTTCACCTCTTAAGGAGCAACCTCCATCTACAGAGCAACCTACCCCTACCACGGCCTCTGCTGAACCACCACAGAAGCAAACTTATCCTCAGCAGAGGAAAGTCACTGCCACAAGGTCTGCTCCCAAAGCTATCCCTTTAAAAATTGGCAAAGAGCCTGCTGCCCAGTCTGAAGAGGCATGGTCCCCTGCCAAACCTGAGTCCACTAGCAAAGGGAAATCCCCAATGGTCCCCACTAAGGAAGCCACAGCTAAAGGAAAAGGGAAGTCCCCAGTGGTCCCCACGGCCAAAGCAGAAGCCAAACCCAAAGGCAAAGAAAAATCTCCTGCCACCCCCCCTGCTAAGCGAAAAGGAAAAGCCCCTCAAGAATCCAAGGAACCAAAGGCTCCCAAGGCACTAAAAGTAAAGGTGAGGGCACCTAAAGCTCCAACTGCAAAGAAAATACCAACTGAGAAGAAAATGGAGAGGGAGGAAAAGAAGAAACAAGACAGAGCTGCCCTTAAGGCACATGCTAAAAAGATGGGCAGGGATTTCCTTGCAGATTCTGATTCAGATTAGATCCTAGCTTCTAGATTATATCTTAGGTTTTTCTTCTTGTAATTCCACTTGTAACTATTTTTATTCCACTTTAATAGAATGTCTAGTTTTTGTCTATTGCTCTGTTATGTGTGTTTCTTTCTGATTGTTTGGTATTTTTTATTTTGTTCTTTTTGCCATTCATGGGAGAAGAGTTTTGGGAGGATATATTTCTTTGAACCAGTAATCCATGTGGAGGATAGATGTCATTGGTGACTACATAATTTTGTGTAAATACCTGCCTCAAGGATTTCAATGGCTCCTTCTTCAAATTGTTGTGCCATATTAAGTGTACCTCGCGAAGATCCCTCAAATTTCACTTGAGAAATGTCCTTTACTCCTATCTGATTGCTCTTCGCGAGGATCTCCGCGCGATACACTTACCTCTTTAAATACCATGCCTATCTTTGGACATTCATTTAATGCTCCTTCTCTTTTCCAAAGAGCCAGTGTGTGTTTCTTCTTTTCCCACACAGCACGCATTTATTACCAAGTTTAAAAAGGGGCGCTATCTCAATTCTGCCGATTCATGTTCCCTCGTCCCTCTCTTTTAAACCAGCCATCCGTCCCTTTTCATCTCATCCCTCCTCTTCTAACCCTAGAAGTCCATACCTCCTCACACAAATGGCGGATGACAACCCCTTCAGGTTCCCAATCAAATTTTACCCCATCTGGGACGATGCCCCACCGCCAAAGGAGCCAGACCTCTTGCAATTTCTCTGAGATGAATTTGATGAGGTCCAGTAGATCCTGGCCAAGGAGGAAAAGAAAAAGAAAAAAAGAGAGAAGCGAGAGAAAAAGAAGAAGAAAAAATGGCACCACCTGCATCTCCCCCTCCATCTTCCTCAAACCCTCCCCCGGCTACACATTGACCCCCCCCCCCATTTTGTCTTTTCCTTTTCTATCTTTTGTTATATTTTCTTTTTAATTTAATGCAAGTTTCTTTTAGTCTCTTACTGTTTCATTTGCATTTTCTGTTTCTGTCTATTCTTCTGTGTTTATTTTTGTCTATCTGCTTGTTTTCTCCAGCTTTTTATCACCTTTGAACCAGTGAGGACACTGCTCCGAATGTTTTGGGGGTGTGGCAGTCTGCCAATAGGATAGTTAATTTTAGTGTAGTAATGATGGTTTAACTAGGATGAATAAAGTTAATTTTCACTGAACTTGATACAATGAGGAAACATTTAAATATTGTGGCAGACTTTTGGAAACAGATAAAAAGTGATCTTGACACCACCATGAAGCTAATATTAGAAAAAAATTTGAGTTAAGTACTCAGCGAGCCTAAGAGGAGAGAAACAGACGAAAATACACCCCATGAGTTAAAATTGAAGACCATACCGAGTGAGATCTGGGCCCATCATTTTCTTTTAAAGAGTGTTTTTGGCATTATTTCTGCTCTAAGGACTGAGTGAATCAAGACTTTTCACTAGAAGTTGTGCAACTCCAAATCAAAACTAATTGACAGTACTCATGAGACTAAGGAAATGATTCAAGGCCCTCATTTGGGCAGTTTGAGCTTAAAATTCCAACCTTTTAAAATCTGCTTTTTTACATACACTAGTTGAGCCTTAAAATCATATTTTTCTTTCACAAACACCAGAAAACTTGCACCTTAACCTCATTACCTGAGTCAGCCTTACCCTCACTCTGAGAATTCAAAAGGTAAAGGAGAAGGAAGTAAAGATATTGAGAATGGTCCAATATTCTGTGAAAGGTGAAGAAAAGCAACTTGTGAACAGCTGTGTATCAATGGCAGTTGTGTGGCATTTCATCAAAAGAATGAATAAAAAAATAATAATAATAAATAAATAATAAAAATAAAAAATAGAAAAAGAAAGAGAAGTCTAGAGAACATCGTCATCTGGAAATTGAAAAGAAAAGGAGAAGCTGGCCACTTTGTCTCTGAAATAGAAGAGGAAGATGAAGTTTTTACTGGAATGAAGGTTGTGAAGTCATCAACCACTCCTTACCTTGCTGATTTCTCAATTTGGATTCCCTTTTTACCCCTTTTATTCTTTACACCCCTCAGCCATAAGCCACATTACAGCCCATTCTCAAAGACCTTGTGGATCCAAAGTCAAATGAGTTGTCATGTGAAGATGAAGAGTTGCCCAATCTATGGTGAAAATCCTTGAAGATGTCAGAAATTAGAAGCTTGGCCTATGCTCATGCTTGCAAACCCATTTGGGGTCTGCAACTGCTCTTGAGCTGTGAGATTATGAACACCCTCAGTTTATTAATGTTGAGAGATAGCCCTAGTGAGAATTGGGTCTGAATTTTTACCTCTTTAGGGTGGTATCCACCCTGGATCTTGAATCAAAGGCAAGCTGGGTACTGATTTTCATACATTGAAATTCTAATGTTAAATAAATGATGGTTAGGCAAACACATGTTAACTTTTAAGTTCTCAATGGCCTGCAAACATTACTGCAGTTTCCTCAAAGTGTTAAATGGATGTGGAATGAAACTTTAAACATTTGAATCTGTGGTCATTATCTGTACTATATTTAACTGATTTTAATGGTGAAGTTTGTGGGTGTCTTCACTGAAAACCCTCAGGAGACTTCACTCCTCCACTAGGGATCACCTAGGGGTTTAAAAGGCCTGGTACATATGCTAAATGTATCCGTGATCCCTACGAAAGTGGCATTTACTGCTTTCCTAAGGGACTAGCAAAGATTAGGTTTGGGGGTGTGTTAAGACCTGAAAAGAACCACTTGTCACCCCTTAACATAATCTCTATTGCACCCTTAGTCATTTAATAAATGTGTTTTAAGCTTGTTTTGTAGATAATAAACAACAGCTACCACTTTTCACCCCTAACCATGCCAAGAAGCTCACTGTTGCCCCAGAACTACCTGAGCGGAACGAAGGATGAGCACAGACAGAGAATTGGCTGAAGCATAGGCACATCCAAGCAGAAATACATCAAGAAGAATGCCTCGCGTGTGTCACAGGGTTCAATTGAACCAAGGATAACGCCTTCGCACAGTTGTCGCGAGCCCCTGGAGGAAGCACAACAACTCGTCGCGCAGTTTGTGCGCTGTTCTCGCTTGGTTTGGTGCCAGAAAAAAATTCAAAAGCAAGCCTCGCGAGATCCTCACGAGGCTTAGTCTAAAGCATTTGTGCAGTCTCGTGCGGCTCAAAAGAAGAACCGTTAAGCTTCGCGCGACTCACTCAGAAGAGAAAGCTTCAGGTATTCTTGCACGCAGTTGTCGCATAGTGGGCACGAGATACAGACCTTCAGTGAATCTCGCGCGACCTAGAAACTCTTGAACACTGCTTCTTCGCGAAGATCTGTCGGGAGATTCACCAAGGGATGAACCGCGCAAGCAATCCCTGTGCAATTCAAAGCTGAAAGAGCAATCTCGCGATAGCCATTTGTATTCCGCGATGACTAAAATGCCAATCTCGCGATTGCATGAATTTTCGTCAATTCAACCCGTGACGCCAATTCTATCACACGAAAAGATCTGAAATTGTTTCTACCCAGCGAGGATCGAATTCTAAACTTCTCCCCACTTCTACAAGGATAATCTGGGAATCTCCAGTAATTAGGGCACGCACTCCAATGCTTCAATCTCCATGCACATGCCCCGAGGCATCCAAGGGATAAGAATGAGCTACAATTACATTGAGAAATTAGGGTTTTCCTAACCCTAATTGGAGGGGAAGCCGACTGCTGTATAAGCCTAAGCCTACCTTAGGTTTAAAGGATCTTTTTTTTGGGACTTAACTTCTGTGCTTCTTCCCCAAAAAACCAACTGTAGAATTACAGCAGGCTAAGGTTAGGGTTTAGGAGTTTTCTTTTTTCTTTTTCTTTCTCTCCATAGTCTAGCATTTGCTGGCTATGCCTTTTGTATGATTATTTGGTATAGATTTTAATGGAGTTTTTGTAATACGATCTATTACATCTATGAGATGTTATTTTTGTTGTGAGTTATGCTATACAAGGTTGCTGCCTTGAGGTCCTCCATTGTTAAGTTGTTTTGTAAGCAATGGAGGATTGCTTCTAAGGTACTATTTAGATCTAAGTGACCGGTGTGTCCAGGTTAGGCACTTTACAGGCCTTCCCCCACCACTGGACCCACTAAATCTAAACCCCCATGGGAACTTGTGCTTGTAGCCTTGGGAACATAGTGGCGGCAGTGATGTTCTTGTTCTGTCTTAGCCATTTGTGAGGAGGATAACCTCTGTGGATAGTCTGTGACCATTCAAGTGGACAGATTATAGCCCTAGGGTGAAGCCAAGTCATGAAACTAAGACAGATTCTTCTTCTCTACACTTGTGCTTGTAGCCTTGTGGGAGATTGTGCAGTGACAGACTCTCCTATAGTTGAATAGATCTGCCATCAGATTACAGATCTGAGTGGGCTGTAGAGATTGTAGGCTTGCGACTAGATCACTGCAGTCTTTCTAAAGCAGTGAACAGCCATGCTTAAAAGCTAGTACTAAAACTCTTACTGGTCCTGTGTGTCCAGGCTTGTGCACTTTGTAGGCCTAGTCCCACACACAAAACTTTAGAGGATGAGGTTCCTATGGGTTCTTGAGCTTGTAGCCTGGATGAAGTAGTGCCTACAATGATAAACTTGTTCTGACCCATCTCTGGATTATGGTTCTCCTATTGGATAGTCTGTGACTATTTAAGTGGACAGGTTATAGCCTTAAGGGATTGGATCATGGGTGAGTTGGATTCTCTCTCCTCTTTGGTGATAATGTAACCATTGGACATAATTTCTATAGCAACAGATCTGAGTCTGAGTTACAAGACCCATTAGATCTGTACCTAATAACATACTTCTCACCCTTTTATATTTATTTTCTCACTCCACCATCCTTCTTGACCCTTTCTGTAATCTAGACATTAGGATACCTTAGAATTTAGATTATAGTGACCCTAAATCCCCTTCCACTTAGGATTGCCAGATCTGTAGCCAGATCTGGAGAGCCTAGTAAGGATTGCTCCCTTAGAGCTTGAGTTCAACTTCCCTGTGGGACAAACTCTTATCAAAACTTACTACAACAGGCCCTGTATCTTGCAGGGCTGTGCATATTTTAGGCTTGCTGCTCCGTAATCATCACTCTACCTTTCACTCATTTTTCATTTACCCCATTCTTATCACTGTCTCCAATAAAGTCAGTAGCAAGCACTTAAAATACACCAACAATGACCACTTCACCTTCTTACGCCCGCGTGTCCTAGCGGAGATCACTATCATGTTCCCACTGATGCACGTGTGGCGGAGGGCGTTGGGACGCCGTCGCCCATCTTCAAACCTGCAGACCACGCGAGGTCTGTTTGAGGATATGCACAAGGAGCAGGTATGTGTCATTTACATTGTCAATGTCTTAGCTTTTTGAGTTTTGAATTTACTGATGGTCTCTTGGTTCCTGACTATAATTGATTTGGAGGCCCTATGCAGTCAGGGAGGATGCCGAGCAGCCAGTGATACAGTCTGGCTGGCCCTTCTTTGACGTGGACATCTGGGTCCATCACTTTGAGAAGCTGGAGAACATCAATCTTTCTCGGGCAGCTAGACAGTTGGGGCTCCCTCCGGGAGTCCCCTCGGAGATGCCACAGGGTGGCGAAGAGGATGACCAGTCCCCCGAGCCGAAACATCGCGTCGAGGATTGAGGCTCAGATTACAGATTTTAGAGCTGGGGGGACCAAGGTTATCGAGGCACGTGAAGAGGTGGATGCCCGAGAGTTTGCGAGGTGGTTTCGGGAACTTGGGAGTGGTCGACTCTTCACGCGTCCCTTCCACGGGAGCGGTTCTTTTGCTGTTGGTAGTTCTGAGTCCGCCTGACTTGCTTATAGTATGTATATATTTAAATTAAAATCAAGCCTTAACCTATTGCAAGCACACAATGGAAATTATAACACTAGTGATAGGATCAATCCCATGAAGAAGTGATTATTTTCTTATAGATTTTTATATTCCTTTTCTAAAAACTATCTTTATCTTTTAAGTCCTAAACTACTAGAAAAATATGAATAAAAGAATAGATTTCTTAATATAATTTGCATAAAAATAAATCATAATCCTCCTTCTTCAGCTTGAGGTCGTCAATCTCAACCTTCGGCTATTAGATGTTTACAAATTTAAAATACCATTACACCGTATTGTAGCCTTCCAGAATTTTGTTGTCAATCAAAAACTAAAATTCTTCAACACAGATTTAATGTAGACAACAATCTCCTAAAATATGGGCGTCAATCAAATTCGAGAAACTTGAATATGGAAAAGTAAAACCGTTACACTAATCTTCAAACTTTAACCTGAGTCATCAATTCAAATCAAAATTCGAAGATGTTTACAAAGCATATAAAATCTAAACTAAAAATAAAATAAAATCTAAACTAGAAAGCACAAGTAGAATCATCCAAAGGGTTGATCTTTCAGCTTACTTAGGCATGGTTGTCAGGCAAGACCTCAGAGAACTGTGGATGATGTTACTTTATAAATCCTAAACTATTTTGATCAGGAGAAAACACAAACCTCAGTTGTCAATTGATTCTGTGAAATTCTTCGATGGTTTATTCCTATACCGGGCTCTCTTATTTATAGATCATAAGGAGTCGATTTACAGAGTTCTAATTCTAATAAAAGAAACTACTAAAATAAAAGATTCCTAATATAACTCTAATTCGAATTTTATTCTTCCTTGCGTTCAACGGTTGATGTGTTTCGGATTTCTTTCCTTTATAACAGTAGTAGAGATCTTAGGAGTCTATCTTCATCAATCTTCTCAGATTCATGATTAGCCAAACTTCTAATTAAAGATTTCTAATTCTGTTCTTGGTGGTGGAAATTCTCACGTGATCAGCCGCAATAGAAGTAATAGGAAAGCTTCTATAATCGTAATCATAAATCACAATTGTTCTTTTTCTTTTCTTTTTTAGAAAATCATAAATCACAATTTTCTATTTTTCATAGCTTCCTCGGTAGACGATCATCTAATTAACAATTCTTCTACATCGCCTGTTATTCTTTTGTCGCTTTCTAAAGAATCATCTTTTGAAAAATCATAAATTACGATTTCTCATTCTTCTCTTCTTTGGCTTAAATATTAGCGCTCAATTGTAAAATACAATTTCTCAACTTTCAGTAGGTGGCGAATCGACTTCTTATGCTCAATCGTCTTTTTACTGCTTTTTGAGTTCATTTTGATGAATATTAACACTTTGGCTCTCTTTTAATATTTTTCTTTAGTATCTGCACATCAACATCTTATTAGTAGCAAACTAAGTCTTAGCATCACTAAGTTAAGGGTGATAAAATGGTATATTCTGTGACTGATCGCCACCTTAGCACTAAGAGAGAGGTTGGCTGCACTCAAGGAGGGCCACCTCGATGCGGGGTTCACAGAGCGATAGACGCTCTGCATCGAGCAATGGAGCAGACGACACACGCTCCTCGTCCTGATGAGATGTTGCGCTCTTTGACAGATTTCATCTTCTAGGCCAGGAGGGCAAAGGACGAGCTGAGAGCTCTACTGGCGGAGACCCGACAATCTCTGGTGAGTTGGTTTACTTGTTTTGGTTGTTTAGCACATATTTGTCTAGTTTCTCATTAGTTTAATGTCATTGCTTTGTTCAATTTTCCTTATGCTTGTTAGCTTGAGAGGGAGGGGGAGGTTGCCTTGAACGTCTAGCTACTCGAGGGGCCAATGACGGGTGGTAGCCTATGTTCAGAGATTGACCAATTGGTAAGTGCTTTGTCTTAATTTTATGTTGTATTAATCATTAGCATTATTTGCATCGTCACTTCTTCTGATGCATATATTTTGTGTTACAGAGGTCAGAGTTGGCGGGTGCTGGGAGGTCTACTCTAGCATTTGATCCTTCTATGGTTGCTTCGTCGAGTCCGGAGGATCCCGTGACAGCTCAGCTTTAGGCTGAGTTGGAGCACTGAGTGACTTTCTTCAGTCTTCTAAGTTGATTTGCCTTGTGTTGCTTAGCATCATTTGTTAATAATGTGTCGTATATTTTTAGTGTCAACTTGCTAAGAACTTCCAGACTTGGGAGGTAATGGCTGCCTCTTTGTGTTTGGAGAGTTAGGTATGGGTGTGTATTAGTTGTTTTTATTTTTGTTGATTTGTTTTGTATCTGACATGCTGGCTGGTTTTTGGTTCTTGTGCAGGTCATCCCTGACTCTGCTCCCGAGGCTCCTCCTCAGGAGTCTACTTCTATCCCTACTCAGGTATACTATAGTTGGCGTAGTTACATTTCATTTTTTATTTTTCAATCATAATACTATCTGGTGTGTCTTTCCTTTCTGTCTTGTGTTGCAGCCATCTACGTCTGATGCTCCTCCTCCGTCGCTTGCCGATCCAGTGACTGTCGAGCACCTTCTCCGGGAGAGGGCGGATCTGGTATGTTTCTTGTTCTTTCTTTAGCTTTTCCTTCTTTCGCGAGTGTGCTCGGTTCTTTATTTTGTGTTATCATGCAAGTTCGTCAGCTCGAGGAGTCGCGTCTAGAGGTGGCGCTGTCACGTGTCACTCTGGGGAGCGAGGCAGGCTCTAGGAGACACGAATAGTCATGAGGACCTACTGGTAGACATGATCGTCGCGCAGGGGACTTAGACTGAGGCAATAAAGGCCGCTCGTCAGTCAGTGCAGTCATAGATGAAGGCTATGATAGATCAGCTGCAGTACCGACTGGCGAGGAGTGAGCGAGGAGTGCATGGGATGGTCGGTCATCTTGCTCAGCCGGAGTCAGTGGGCACTAGTTCTCTGGCTCGTTGTACGATGCATGATCATGTCAGGGATTACGCTCATGAGGACTCCATTATTTGAGAGTTACTTGAGGAGGGCACTTCGCGCTCATAGTCTAGACGGACTGTTGGTCAGGCGAGCGAGGGGGGTTCATATGCTGGACCTTCCCTTCCCAGGGAGTGCCCACCTACTCTAGGAGTTTGAATGGAGACTTCAGAGGTACAGACTCCTGATCTAAGGGTCGATGATACCGGGGATAACGACCGGCCATCCCAGAGGCAGCGTAGGGAGTAAGGTGTATACTTATATCATTTTGCTTACTATATGCCTCCAATGTTAGATGCGAAAAAAAAAAAAGTTGATATATATATATATAAAGGTTTTCTTGGTTTAGATCTACCTGTTTTTGTTTTACTTGTTACCTTTCATGCTTTAGCAGCTTGCTCTTGGCGTCGTCGCATATTATTGGGACTTGGATGCTCCTTGAGTTGGCCCAGTAATAGTTGAGGGTTGCTCTATATCTGTATATGAAGATAAAATTATTAGTAATTTTATTTTCCCCCTTGCTGATTGTCAAGGGAGGAGGTGCCTCAGACCGAGGCCTGGTATTAAAGGTAGAATATCATATCATTTTTTCCACTTTGTTTTTTCTTTCTCTCTTTTTTCTGTACTACTATATTTTTATTTCACAAGAAAGGAAAAATAATGCAACATGAAAAGCAAATAATTGAAAGAAAAAATCTAGAACTAACTAAAAAATGCCCCAGTGTAGGAGCATGATGGTATTTCAGTGCGGTATCTTCAGTGGTCTTCCTGAGGTGACGACTTTTCAAAATAAGCAAGGGTCTAAAGCTAACTCCTTTTCAAAATAAAAATGCCCCAGTGTCAAGGTGTAGTGGAGCATTTTTTATTTTTTTGGGTACTTGGGTCTATGAGGAACGACATACTGTGACAGCTCGGATTTTTTTTCCTTACCAAAAATCTGTGCCGTCAGATCGAGCATGATCTAAATTACAGTGATTCGATGGTATCGAAATGCGATCATCACTTCATATCAGCTCGATTTTCCACGTTAATGAATCGGAAGGATCGAGCCATCCATTTAGGTAAGCAAGATGAACAGACACAAAGTGCACAATTGAAGCAATAGAGATACAAAAGTAAATGCAATAACAACATAAAACCCATAAAATAAGTCCATCCCAAAACTATACATCAAAAGCTATCCATCCATCGATGAAGGTTGGCCTTCATCTAAACAGTGGATCACAATTCCATTATATTCTATTACATGTCACGTGGTAGCATTTATCAAAATCCCAAAACGAACCCAAAATAATCAAAATATCCCGTACATATACCAGCTCAAAATGTCTCTACGGCTACGGGAAATACCTTTCAGGTTGATCCTCCTCCTCTCCAAGAGTATAATCCAAATCCTCCTCTTCACCGGAGACATGCTCCACGTCTACTCCTGCAGCTGTGACGTATAGTCGAGGAATGAGCTTCAACCAAGCTCAATAGGGAATAAGATTTTGCGAAAATACTCATTTAACATATTCGAATTCATGAATTCTCGATGCAATTAAACATGAAAGCAATCCATTAAATGAATAAAATAATTAAACAAAAATCATGGCTTTGACTACATTATCAAATCACATCTTTTCATGTATGCAAGTGAAAGTGCTCAAAATAATGCATGTCAAATAAACAAGAAATATACATGCTTGGAGGCATGTCGATCAGCAAGTTTCAAACACACAACGAGAATTCTTATCAAAGAAAATGTGTCAAACACCAAGCCCCTGAGTCACATTAACAGGGTCACTTGGGCTAAGAATCCAAGCCCTTGAGCTATGTTAACAAGGTCACTTGGGACAAGAGTTCAAGCCCTTGAGCTTCGTTAACAAGGTCGCTTGAAACGAAACGTCAAGCCCCTGAGCTAAGTTAACAGGGTCACTTGAACTGAGACCATCAAGCCCCTGAGCTACGTTAATAGTTACACTTGATCAGAGACACAACAACGTACCAGAGTCGAATACGTGAGCAAAGTGGGTAACAATGGAACAACTCAAAGTATAAAAGCATCATACTATAAAATCAAATGAATAATTTATGCCACAAGATGCCATTTAATAAAACAGTAAAACTAAACATGCACGATTCGCATTTAAACTTTTAAGAACATTACTAGGTTTTTATACATTAATCTTGACAATTTAAACATATGTACCATGCACGTCAATAGCAAGAATTCAAGGAAAAATAAGGAAACTTGCATCAGGTCACTCCCTACCTAAATCGCTGATAATACCTGTGAGTACACTTGTCCGAGAACTCCACGCTCCACCTAATTCATAATAGACTCATAAGCTCATATGCCTGATCAGGTCATTAAACCGTACTAGGTCATTTAATAAAGAATCTGGTCTTGATCTCACTAGTCTGACGAAGGAGGAGGTCCGTTGGTTGACCATACCGATTCTAAGTGGCACTTGAAGTTGTACTTTCAAAAGACCCTAAAGTTGTTCCCTTTTGAAAGGCACCTAAAGTTCCCCGAGCAAGTAATTAAAGTCGCCCGGCTGCTTCACTTAAAACCCCAAGGACGCCACTTATAGTCGTCGGGCGCTGTCCGCCCGAAACATTTTGCCTACGGAAGTCGCCCGACGAGCACGCTAAGACCCTAAGCTCTCGCACCCTAAGGTCAACTCTCCTGGCCATTTAACTGGTCGCCCGCATGACCCTTTTGACTTAATCCAATCACTCGGGCATAAAATACCCAAACATTTTGGCCTAAAGAACTCATCCGGGCGAGTTCTTTATCCCTCTGCTTCTTTTACCTTCGACCGTGGACTCGTTCGGCAAGCATTTGCTTAGCTCGGGTGGGTATGATCTAACTGCCTTTCTATTGCTCATTTCCATGCCCAATTTCTGGATTTTTTTTCCCTTTGAATCACTTGCATGGGATCATGATTCATACCATGATCATCTAAATCATACAGATCATGCATTTAGCTTATTATTGCACATTGGATTTGAGTCGCATGCAACGTTTTCAGCCATCGTTTCCTCAAAGATTATTGTTTCTCCGTGTATGATCGTCGAATCCATTGCATGCGATTTAGCTAACAGCAGTTCTCGATTTTAACTCCCATAGAGCAAGATTTATGCTATCACAATGCCACACATACCTTTGATATGCAGTTTGTATGATCAGCGTGCTAAAGATTTCGGCTGAGCTTGGGACATATTCAATGCATTTGATCACTACTCTTGACCAGACCATGGAGTTCGCTCTGCCAATCTCCCACCCCAACCGTCTCACACTGGCCGGAGCTAATGATATGTCACGACCCAGAATCCTTACCCGATCTCGAGGGCCTAGAATTCCATGTTATAACACCGCACGCTTGTTAAGGCGATAAGCGGACATACACATAATTCTTAATTCGATTTAGCATATGAATCAAGGCATTTTAAGAAAGCATTCAAAGATGAATGATAAATAAATTAACAGCGAAAAATACGGATGACATTAATTAAGCGAAAAATCTTAACCATGCATCTATAATCGAAAGCAAACTGAGGTTTTACATAGGATAAAACAGTCCCAACGCAAACCCAAAAGTGGTACTGAAAAATAAAAGTAACTAATAACAAGTCTCCCTTGAAAATAATAAAAACTATCACTAAAGAATTCTCTCAATGCTCAAAGTAGTCCGCCGGATCTACTCCCTCGTCTAGATGGTAGCCGACGTCCTCACTCTCATGAGCCACATCAGGAACAGCAGCACGAAAAACTCAGAGTTCTCACATGCAACTGTTAGTTTTGGGGAGGGGGTGAGTTTACTCAATCACGTAAACTCAGCAGATTGTACAATCGATCCACCATAAAATACCCAGGTAATCGTGAGTGCAATTGCTTGAGTTGCGGGACCATTTGAAATAAACCAAACATCTATAAATGATTATAAAAATATCTAAGATCTCAAATCTATCATATCGAAACTAAAAAATATAGCATAAAAAGAAACGACATAACATAAAATGAAAAGACCTGACATAAAATGAAATGAATATGATGCGTCAAGTTGTGATCTCTTTTTGTGTCTACTTTGTTGACTTATCCTATGTGGCATATCTTAAAACTTAATATTGCTCCAAACGCCTACACAACGTACTTCGCATCTTACGTAATTTACGTATACGACCTGTGCCAAGGCCGCTATTCGAGCCTATCACATGAGGTCAACGTGTAGATAACCACCTAACCTTCATATCATACATATACCATCATCCAGCTCGATGAGGTTGCATGCATTTAAATCAATGTCCCCTTATGCTCGGGACACTGTTATAACATATTGTCCTTAAGACCCATCTTGGCTGCAGACGTTGGATCTTGCGGTGGCACGCAAGACGTGGCACGTGTAGAAACTTAATTCGTATTTTGCTAGCCTTCACAGCGTAACTTATCCGTATTCATATCTTACCTTATCTTATATATAATTCCTTATCGTTTGCTTAAAACTTAATTTGAAGTGAGCCACGGTGCGATCAGATTCACAAAATCACGCTTTCCAAGGGACGGGTTCCGTAGTAACCTGGATGTACTTTGTGTGGCAGCCCATACTCCCATAGAGGTGTTACATCCGTATATGGATGCCTACATTTCAAGTTCCACGTGACCGTGACGGAAACCCCACCATGACGAAGGCTTAAAAGTCGTGTGACATAGCTTATTCTTTTTTAATTATATATATGCCCTATCGTGATTTTTCTATATGGTGCATGTCATATGATGAAAGGACTAACTTGGCCAAAAGAAACTATTTCATACGCCTTACATACTTGTGAATATAACATAATATTTAAATTTTGCAAAGAACAGATATTTCATACAAAAATTTTGGAGAAACCCTCATGGGCCGTTAGATTGCTTAGAGAGTGATCGGGCATGTGGTTCTTAAAGTTTTCTAAGTGGTCTGTGTGTTGAGACCTTTTTCTAGTTTTGACCCAAGAGTTGATAAAAGAGACGGATCAAATAATCCCCTTAGTTATATACGGGTTCATATCCCTTATCCAATCTTCCAAACTTGTGGGTCTCAAAACACGTCCTCAAAATTTTAGTGGCACTTAACTGATCCATTAGATTATATTGTGTTACTATCGAGATCGTTTTGAAGTGGGGCCAATGGGCCAGTTGCGCCTTGATTCTCAAAAATTAAGGGTCAAAGGGAGCTCATGGCATTATTCCATGTGGCACCTAAGGCTAAAATAAGAAGACATGAACTTTGAGTCATCTATCATCTAATCTGAACCATTTGATGGTCAGACGATAAAATTTTACATAAGGTTGGTTCTTTTGTCCCTGATTCACCCTCTAGCACACTAGATCCTTCAGTCAACCTTTCACAAAATCTAGGAGACACGTGCACACTTAGTGTACCTACCATGTGGCGATCGGATTGAATGGATCTAAACCATCATATATTTGAGAATGATGATTCTAAGGTATTAGGTCTTTGGGCCTAATTTATTTAAGCTTCTAAGGTCTCAGATCTAACGGTCAATCCTTAAAAAATCAATAGTGTCCAAATGGAAGTTCAATTTCTTGATTTGTGTTTCGATTTCTCGGGTTCTGGACCGTTAGATGTCTCGAGATATTCACTTTATAGAGATGGACCATGTCTACACCATTTCTTGGGTTGGGCCCACAAGGTCTAACTATAATCTATTTTATTTAAATCTAATGGTGCCAAGGAATGGTTGCACCAAGTTACCTATATTGAGTAAATTCTCCAAAGCGCCCAAACTACAATGGTTGGCCCGAGCAAGCTATCACTGAAATTGCCGGCGTTTGGTCAGGCCGACGCCCAGAATTCATCTTATCCCGTTCCGAAACATCATATATATATATATATATATATATATATATATATATATATATATATATATATATTTAGCCAAACAAGTGGCACTTGAGAACATCTCTCTCACATCTCTCTCTCTCTCTATTTTTTTTGTTGGGTCCTCTCTTATTCTAAATTTTCAACTGGTCTTTTTCTTTTTCTAGCCATCTCTTTCCTCTCTCTGTGCATATATACATATATTACTTACATATATACTGCTTTCTGTACGCTTTATTAACCTTGATGCAGAGAGTAGGAGCAAGGTAGAAGAAGAGCTTAACAGAGATATCAGGTTTATTGCTCAGCACCCACCCAAATTCCTAACTAAACCTATGCATTTATATTAGTGAATAATAACATATACATGCATTTATTGTTTTAAAAATTTTGCTGGAGAACTCATGGAGGAGAGCTTGGGAGGTTGGGTAAGTCTCACTCTCTCTCTCTCTAACTTTCTCCTAAAAATCAAGGTCTCTCTCTCTAAATTCTTTCTTATATACTCATCCATGTAAACATTAAATAGTATCTACAAATATTATATATCTCTCTCTCCCTATAAATATATATACATATATATACAAAGTTTTTCTTTTTGTTTTTGGGTTTGATAGTCTTTGTTACAGAGACGTGGGTGTCAAGAGGAGAAGGGGTTAAAATTAAAGGACCTTGGCTCCATTGTTAAGTTCACACATATAATGGTTCGTTTATAAGCATGATGATCGTGTTTGTAAATCAGTACCTTTCTCTCTCTCTCTCTCTCTCTCTCTCTCTCTCTCTCTCTCTTTATATATATATACATAAATATTCATCTTAACAAAAGAACCAGTGGAGAAGAAGAGGTTGGGTCTTGGCTCAAGTACAGTTGACACTCATACAAATCTATATATATGTTTACTTGTATGTTAAACTATCTATTTATATATAAATATATATATTATTAATACTCATCATTTTACAAGACCCAAGTGTGTGGTCTCTGTTGCAGAGGTGGAGAGATGGAGAAGGAGTTGATGAAGGGTTTGGTTTCCCTTGTGGGCCATCGTGTATCTATCAAAAGTATAAAAGCACATCTACGCATAGCTGTCTATATATATATATATATATATATATATATATATATATATATATATATATATAGATATCACATACCTATTTTATTTATTTATCTATTCTAATCTTCCTCAACTACTTGGTCTACACAAGAGCTCCATTAATGGAGTTATTTTTTTTTTATATTTTTTTTTAAAACAACATAGTTTTTCTTTATTAACAAAAATAGAACTAGATATTTTAAGATTGATCGAGGGGCACCCACTTGTTGGAGCGTGCACATGGATTCGTGTTGGCGTGGATCAACAATCGGGGCGTCGAATTTTGAGTTAGTAGGCGTGGATCGACGATGAACAGCGATATCACCGTGGATCGCGTCTTTGAGAAAGTGATGATGTAGTAGCTGTTTTCAAGATGAGAAATTATTCACAGTAGTGGCTGCTTCGCGTGCGATGAAGAAGGTGAAGTGGGTTTATTGCGAAGAGATGGTGTCGGGCTGTGTTCTTGAAGAGAGAAGGAGACGAGAGGAGGAGGTAGATGGAGGAAAAAGGATATGAGTTTTAGGACTTATAGAGAGAAGGTGGTTTATGTTTGGGCAAGGTTTGCCGAGATGGAAAGAGTCCAAAGTCCCCAAATTTTCTTCTAAGATTAGAGGATCATGAGGCACTCGTCGGCAAGTTTTTGTTTCCTAAAATACACTAAATTGCTAGCTAGTAGTCGAAAGATTGTGAAGTTTTTTTTTTTTTTAATGTGAGAGAGTTGAGCTTGAGTGTAGAGCACTCATATGGGATTCAGTGTTCCACCCCATCTTTTACCACATGATGCCCTTTTAAGATTCGGGTCATAACATTCTCCCCCCCTAAAAAAAAAATTTCGTCCCCGAAAATTACGTACCGATTATTCAAAAAGTTCTGGATAAGTTGCTTTGATGTCGGCTTCGTCCCAAGTTGCTTCCCTTGGCATCTGATGTTGCCATTGAACCAATACCAACGTGATCGTCTTATTTTTGAAAACTTGCACCTTTCGATCGAGGATCCTAATGGGCCTTGCAATGATAGTAAGATCCTCTTTGATATTGATGGGCTCGATCTCCACTATGTCTGAGGGGTCATATACGTATCGACTCAACATAGACACATGGAATACATCGTGAATCCCCGAGTATTGTGGTGGTAGAGCAATTTTTTAAACAACCTCGCCCACACGTTTGGTGAGTTCAAAAGGCCCTACGTATCTGGGGCTTAGTTTCTTGCGCTTTCCAAAGCGCATAACTCCTTTGGTTAGGGAGACACGAATGAATACACGTTCGCCAACCTAACAAAAGATTTTACTATTTAAAATACGAACAAAATTTTAGTGAGATTTAACTTTCAACTCAAAATGTTATACCTCGAATTCTAAGTTACGACAGTGGGGGTTGGCATACTTCCTCTGATGATCCTGGGCTATTCTAAGTCGTTCGCATATTAGCTTGACTTTTTTAGTCGTGGTTTGGACTAGTTCGGGCCCAAGCATCTTTCTCACTCCGACTTCATCTCAACACAAAGGTGTTCTACAACTTCTCCCGTATAACGCCTCGAAAGGAGACATTCTGATGTTTGCCTGATAGCTATTATTATAGGAGAATTCAATCAAAGGGAGGTGATCATCCCAATTCCTTCGGAAGTCGAGCATACAAGCTCTCAACATATCTTCGACTACTTGGTTAACCCTTTCAGTCTGTCCATTAGTTTGTGGATGGAAAGCAGTACTAAAATCCAAGCGAGTCCCCAAAGCTGTTTGGAAGGTAGTCCAATATTTTGAGGTGAATTTTGAGTCTCTATCAAACACGATGCTTACCGGCACGCCGTGCAATTTTACAATTTCTTTCAAATATGTTTCAACGAGTTTTTCTCCATCTGCGGTAGTTTTAAAAGGCAAGAAATGTGCAGACTTTGTTAATCTATCAACTATTACCCAAATGGCATCGTTCTTCTTCCACATTTTTGGCAGACCAATGATGAAGTTCATTGATATATTCTCCCACTTCCACTCTGGAATGGGTAAGGGTTGAATGAAACCGGCCTATTTTTGGTGTTCTGCTTTGACCTGTTGGCACACTAAGTATTTTGATACATATTCGGCTATTTCTCGCTTCATGTTCGGCCACCAATACCAGTTCTTCAAATTTTGATACATCTTAGTGCTACCTGGGTGTACTGAGTACCCCGATTTGTGACCTTCATCGAGTATTTCCTTTTTAACCTTAGGGTCATTAGGCACGTACAATCTCCGTCTAAAGAGTAATGCTCAATCTGCTCTGAGACTAAAATCAGGTTTTGATTCCTTATACATGGCCTTAATGATTCGTAGAATTTCTGGATCTGTTCGCTGCAACTCCTTGATTTTATCTACGATGAATGGATTTATCATAATTTTTGCTAGATATACACCTTCTTCGCTCTCTTGGAGATAAAAATCTTCTTTCGCTAGTTCATCGAGGGACCTCGAAGTTTTTAATCGGGCAAAAAATCCTGACGTTTTACTACTAAGTGCGTCTGCGACGACATTCGCTTTACCATGATGATAATTAATCAAACAATCGTAATCCTTCATGTACTCGACTCATCTGCGTTGTCTGAGGTTCAAATCTTTTTGTGAGAAGAGGTACTTGAGGCTCTTATGATCTGTATATACTTTGAACGTTTCACCATAGAGATAAAGTCGCCACAATTTGAGAGCGAAGATGGCTGCTGCCAATTCTAAGTCGTGAACTGGATAGTTTTTCTCATATGGCTTCAGTTGTCTTAACCCGTATGCAACAACCTTCCCATGTTGTTGCAGTACACAACCAAGTCCTTGGCGAGATGCGTCGGTGAATATTTCAAATTTACCCTTTTCTATGTTAAATGGTAGGGTTAGAACAGGCATTGTAGTAAGTTTCTTTTTCAATTCCTGAAAACTTCTTTCACACTCATCAGACCATACAAATTTTGTATTTTTCCTTGTGAGGCTCGTAAGGGGCAGGGCAATCCGAGAGAATCCTTCCACGCAGCGTCGATAATAACCTGTAAGTCCGAGCAAACTCCTTATTTTAGTGACAGTTTTCGATGCCTGCCAATTGATCACCGCCTCAATCTTAGTTGGGTCAACAATAACACCTTCTGCAGATGTTACATGCCTTAGAAAGGTTACTTGTTTGAGCCAGAAATCGCACTTGCTGAGTTTAGCATACAACTGGTGATCGCGAAGTGTCTGAAGTGAGAGATGGAGGTGTTCTTCATGTTCTTTCTCCGATCGTGAGTAAATGAGGATGTCATCTACGAACACAATGATGAATTCATCAAGATACCGCCTGAATACTTGATTCATCAGGTCCATGAATACAGCTGGTGCATTTGTTAGTCCGAAGGGCATGACTAAGAACTCGTACAACCCATTCTTACAAGCGAAAGCTATCTTTGGAATATCCTCTTCCCTTACTTTCAACTGATGATAGCCCGATCTAAGGTCAATCTTAGAAAAATACTTGGCACCTTGGAGTTGATCAAACAAATCATCGATACGTGGAAGGGGGTATCGATTTTTTATAATTACGCTATTCAACTGGCAATAATCGATGCATAGCCTCATCGAACCGTCTTTCTTCTTTACGAAGAGCACTGGAGCTCTCCTTGGCGACTGACTACGTCTGATAAATTTCTTTTTTGATAGCTCCTTGAGCTATATCTCCAATTCCTTTAATTCTGCAGGGGCCATCTGGTATGGTGCCTTGGCAATTGGAGCAGTCCCTGGGATCAAATAGATTTTAAACTCAATTTCTCGGTCGGGTGGTATACCGGGTAAGTCCTCAGGAAATACGTCGACGAAGTCTCTGACAACTGAAATTTTTATAGGATTGACTACCTTGTTATGCTCATCGTCTAATGCTGCCAATAAAGGTGCGCCCTTTGTTTTAATTCCCCGAAATCTGAACGGAGGCTCTCCGAGTGGTTGGAAGGCGACCACTTTAGAGAAACAGTGAACCGTGGCATGATAAGTGGCTAGCCAATCCATGCCTAATAAGATATCGAAATCTTGAAAGTCTAACACGATGAGATCTACTCGGAGTTCATGACCCTTGATGTTTATGATAGTATTTCGGCATACAAGGGTAGCCATCAACTTGTTTCTTGATGGCATTGAAATTACCAGTTTCTTCTCCACGGGTGTAGTATAGCTCGTATTTCTAACACGAATCCTAGGATAATAAAAGAGTGAGTAGAACCCAAATCTATGAGTGCGAGAGCTAGGTGCCTATTAGTATTCTCTGGGTGGATGACCCATAAATTACCTATTTGTGCATCAAGGGAGTTAGGATGCTATTGATCTAATGGTGATTATGCAGACTTTTAAATTTAATAATCTATGTTAATAATTGAAATAATAACTTCTACTAGATAGTCATACCTTGGATCAATTCGTCACTAGCCAGGGTGTCCTGCTGTGACAGTGCGAATACCCGTCCTTGGTTCGAAGGCCTCGCCTGTAGGCCTTGAGGTTTCTCCTGACATTCCCTAGCAATATGTCCTTCCTTTCCACAGTTGTAGCATTTTTGGTGCCTTGCATGCACACACCCGATCGATGTCGCTTATTGCACTTAGGGCACAGCTCGAACAGTACATAACTTCCCTGTGGCTGCTATGAAGGGGGCACGATGTTTCTTGATTGGAAGGTAGTGGTTGGTTGAGTTTGTTGAGGTAGGAATCGTGGCTTTTTATTCACTTGAGGGTTAGTGTAGGGCTGAAACCTTTGATAGGAAGTAGGTGTTGGCCTCTGAGGAACAAAAGGGGCTCGCTAGACCGCCTTACTTTTCTAAGCCTCAATTCTAGCAACTTTTCGGTTCACCATTTCTCCTGACTCTCTCTCCTAGATTTGGGCACGTTCCACGAGTTCTCCATATGTTTTAATCTTCATAGCAGCTAACTTCTCACAAAAGAAATGTCGCAAGCCATTCTGAAATGCGAAAAGCTTATCGCCTTCGTCTGCGATCAGATTCCCAATAAATCTAGATAACTGGTCAAATTTGGCTTCATACTCGGCCACTGTCATACTCCCTTGTCGTAGGTCCATGAATTCCTTCTTCTTCTGGGCCCTGGCGGGCAGAGATATACTTTGTAAAGTAAGCATCCCTGAACTGTTGCCAAGTCCATTCTTCTTCATTATTGCGATCTGTAGCTGTCTTTGCTGCTTTTCATCAGTTCTTTGCTTCTTGGTCTAAGTAAAATGCTGCCCACTTCACCTTTTTGTGTTCTGCAGGTGAAGAGATTCCCAAGAATTTCTCGATTGTACTTATCCAATCTTCGGCGGCAACTGGGTTGAGCTGACCATGGAAATAGGGAGGCCGAGTTCTACTAAATACTTGGAATCCGGTAGGAGCATAGGGTGAAATCTCCTGCCGAGGAGAAGGCTGGCGTTGATTGACAAGCTCTTGGTTGGCCTGCCTTTGTTGCTCTCTTTGCACTTCCATCTCGTGCAGTAATTGGGTTCGTTCCTGTTGGTGCAACTGCATCAGCTGAGCCATTTGTTGACTAAAAGTAGTTGCCATCTCATGTAAAAAGCGCATCACTACAGATTCTTGAGGACCTTCATGTGATGAGGCCTCATTCACCTGAGAGCCATTAGTTTCTCTGCGTCGTACGTTAGTAAATACCCAGAATCCTTACCCGATCTCGAGGGCCTAGAATTCCGTGTTATGACACCGCACGCTTGTTAAGGTGATAAGCGGACATACACATAATTCTTAATTCGATTTAGCATATGAATCAAGGCATTTTAAAAAGCATTTAAAGATAAATGATAAATAAATTAACAGCAAAAAACATGGATGACATTAATTAAGTGAAAATCCTAACCATGCATCTATAATCGAAAGCAAACTGAGGTTTTATGTAGGATAAAGCGGTCCCAACGCAAACTCAAAAGTGGTACTGAAAAATAAAAGTAACTAATAACAAGTCTCCCCTGAAAATAATAAAAACTATAACTAAAGAATTCTCTCAATGCTCAAAGTAGTCTGTCGGATCTACTCCCTCGTCTAGATGGTAGCCGACGTCCTCACTCTCATGAGCCACATCAGGAACAGCAGCATCCCCATCCGCAGTGATAAAAAAATCAGAGTTCTCACCTGCATCTGTTAGTTGTGGGGAGGGGTGAGTTTACTCAGTCACGTAAACTCAGCAGGTTGCACAATCGAACCACCATAAAATACCCAGGTGATCGTGTGTGTAATCGCTTGAGTTGCGGTACCATTTGAAATAAACCAAACAGCTATAAATAATTACAAAAATATCTAAGATCTCATATCTATCATATCGAAACTGAAAAATATAGCATAAAAAGAAACGACATAATATAAAATGAAAAGACCTGACATAAAATAAAATGAATATGATGCATCAAGTTCTGATATCTTTTTGTGTCTACTTTGTCGACTTATCGTATGTGGCATATCTTAAAACTTAATATTGCTCCATACGCCTACACAACGTACTTCGCATCTTACGTAATTTACGTATATGACCTGTGCCAGGGCCACTGCTCGAGCCTATCACACAAGATCCATGTGTCGATAACCACCTAACCTCCATATCATACATATACCATCATCCAGCCCGATGAGGTTGCATGCATTTAAATCAATGTCCCCTTATGTTCGGGACACTGTCATAGCGTATTGTCCTTAAGACCCGTCTTGGCTGCAGACGTTGGATCTTGCGGTCGCACACAAGACGTGGCCCGTGTAGAAACTTAATTCATATTTTTCTGGCCTTCACAGCGTAACATATCCGTATTCGTATCTTACCTTATCTTACATATAATTCCTTATCGTTTGCTTAAAACTTAATTTGAAGTGGGCCACAGTGCGATAAGATTAACAAAATCACGCTTTCCAAGGGATGGGTTCCGTAGTAATCTGGATGTACTTTGTGTGGCAGCCCATACTCTCATAGAGGTGTTGCATTCATACATAGATGCCTGCATTCCAAGTTTCACGTGACCGTGACGGAAACCCCACCATGACGAAGGCTTAAAAATCATGTGACATAACTTATTCCTTTTTAATTATGCGTATGGCCTATCATAATTTTTCTATGTGGTGCATGCCATATGATGAAAGGACTAACTTGGCCAAAAGAAACTATTTCATACGCCTTACATACTTGTGAATATAACATAATATTTAAAATTTGAAAAGAACAGATATTTCATACAAAAAATTTTGACAAATCTTCTTGGGCCGTTAGATTGGTTAGAGAGTGATCGGGCCTGTGGTTCTTAAAGTTTTCTAAATGGTCTATGTGTCGAGACCTTTTTCTAGTTTTGACCCAAGAGTTGATAAAAGAGACGGATCAAATAATCCCCTTAGTTATATAGGGGTTCATATCCCTTATCAAATCTTCCAAACTTGCGGGTTTTAAAACACGTCCTCAAAATTTTAGTGGCACTTAACTGATCAATTAGATTATATTGTGTTACTATCGAGATCGTTTTGAAGTGGGTCCTATGGGCTAGTTGCGCCTTGATTCTAAAAAATTAAGGGTCAAAGGGAGCTCATGGCTTTATTCCATGTGGAACCTAAGGCTCAAATAAGAAGACATGAACTTTGAGTCATCTATCATCTAATCTGAACCATTTGATGGTCAGACAATAAAATTTTACATAAGGTTGGTTCTTTTGTCCCGATCCTGATTCACCCTCTAGCACACTAGATCCTTCAGTCAACCTTTCACAAAATCTAGGAGACACGTGCACACTTAGTGTACCTACCATGTGGCGATCAGATTGAATGGATCAGAACCATCATATATTTGAGAAAGATGATTCTAAGGTATTAGGTCTTTGGGCCTAATTTATTTCAGCTTCTAACATCTCAGATTTAACGGTCAATCCTTACAAGATCAGTAGTGTCCAAATGGAGGTTCAATTTCTTGATTTGTATTTCGATTTCTCAGGTTCTGGACCGTTAGATGTCTCGAGATATTCACTTTATAGAGACGGACCATGTCTACACCATTTCTTGGGTTGGGCCCACAAGGTTCAACTATAATCTATTTTATTTAAATCTAATGGTGCCAAGGAATGGTTGCACCAAGTTACCCATATTGAGTAAATTCTCCAAAGCGCCCAAACTATAATGGTTGGCCCGAGCAAGCTATCACTGAAATTGTCGGCGTTTGGCCGGGCCGACACCCGGAATTCATCTTATCCAGTCCCGAAACATCATATATATATATATATATATAGCCAAACAAGTGGCACTTGAGAACTTCTCTCTCACATCTCTCTATTTTTTTTGTTCGGTTCTCTCTTATTCTAAATTTTCAGCTGGCCTTTTTCTTTTTCTAGCCATCTCTTTCTCTCTCTCTCTCTCTCTATGCATATATACACATATTACTTACATATATACTGCTTTCTATACCCTTTATTAACCTTGATGCAAAGAGTAGGAGCAAGGTAGAAGAAGAGCTTAATAGAGATATCAGGTTTATTGCTCAGCACCCACCCAAATTCCTAACTAAGCCTATGCATTTATATTAGTGAATAATAACATATAAATGAATATATTGTTTTAAAAATTTTGCACGAGAACTCGTGGAGGAGAGCTTGGGAGGTTGGGTAAGTCTCACTCTCTCTCTCTAACTTTCTCCTAAAAATCAAGGTCTCTCTCTCTAAATTCTTTCTTATACACTCATCCATGTAAACATTAAATAGTATCTACAAATATTATATATCTCTCTCTATAAATATATATACATATATATACAAAGTTTTTCTTTTTGTTTTTGGGTTTGATAGTCTCTGTTACAGAGACGTGGGTGTCAAGAGGAGAAGGGGTTAAAATTAAAGGAGCTTGGCTCCATTGTTAGTTCACACATATAATGGTTCGTATATAAGCATGATGATCGTGTTTGTGAATCAGTACCTTTCTCTCTCTCTCTCTCTATATATATATATACATAAATATTCATCTTAACAAAAGAACCAGTGGAGAAGAAGAGGTTGGGTCTTGACTCAAGTACAGTTGACACTCATACAAATCTATATATATATATGCTTACATGTATGTAAAACTATGTATTTATATATAAATATATATATTATTAATACTCATCATTTTACAAGACCCAAGTGTGTGGTCTCTGTTGCAGAAGCGGAGAGATGGAGAAGGAGTTGATGAAGGGTTTGGTTTCCCTTGTGGGCCATCGTATATCTATCAAAAGTATAAAAGCACATCTACACATAGCTGTCTATATATATAGAGATATCACATATCTATTTTATTTATTTATCTATTCTAATCCTCCTCAACTACTTGGTCTACACGAGAGCTCCATTGATGGAGTTATTTTTTTTATTTTTTTATTTTTAAACAACATAGTTTTTCTTTATTAACAAAAATAGAACTAGATATTTTAAGATTGATCGAGGGGCACCCACTTGTTGGAGCGTGCACGTGAATTCGTGTTGGCGTGGATCGACGATCGGGGCGTCGAATTTTGAGATAGTAGGCGTGGATCGACATGAACAGCGATATCACCGTGGATCGCGTCTTTGAGAAAGTGATGACGTGGTGGCTGTTTTCAAGATGAGAAGTCAGTCCCAGTAGTGGCTGCTTCGCGTGCGATGAAGAAGGTGAAGTGGGTTTATTGCGAAGAGATGGTGTCGGGCTGTGTTCTTGAAGAGAGAAGGAGACGAGAGGAGGAGATAGATGGAGGAAAGAGGATATGAGTTTTAGGACTTATAGAGAGAAGGTGGTTTATGTTTGGGCAAGGTTTGCCGAGATGGAAAGAGTCCAAAGACCCCAAATTTCCTTCTAAGATTAGAGGATTGTGAGGCACTCATCGGCAAGTTTTTGTTTCCTAAAATACACTAAATTGCTAGCTGGTTGTCGAAAGATTGTGAAGTTTTTTTTTTTTAAATATGAGAGAGTTGGGTTTGAGTGTAGAGCACTCATATGGGATTCGGTGGTCCACCCCATCTTTACCACATGATGCCCTTTTAAGATTCGGGTCATAACATGATATCACCCAATGGAAAGCTAATGAGCTGAGTTCAAAGCTTGGTTTTCAATAGTGAAGTATATAGGGGAAGGTTCTATTCCTCCTTCTTTCCAACGAAAAGGGCAGGTGCTTAATGCGTGTAAGCCTAGTCTTATAGTGTAAATTTATGCTATGGTGTAAAGATTATACACCTAGAAGTTGTGTATGGGTCATCCTATGGCTCTCCACAATTGGGTCTTAGGGGTTGGGTCCTTTATGTGTCTGAGTGCCTTGTGCTTCAACTCAATGGGTCTTAGGTGTTTTGGGTTTCCACATTGGGTCTTAGGTGTTTTGGGGCCCCCTAAGTAAGCTTGGTTTCCAATCGATGGGACAGCTTCACAGTATGGTCCACACACACAAGGGTTGTGTGCGGCTATCGGGTGCCTTCCATGAGGTTCGTGGGATTCTCAATCAGGTCTGCTACCATACATTTCTTTACATGTGGGTCGGTACCAGCACGTGTGTATGCGGGACCACCAAAGGTTGCGATGTACTTTTGTGCATTCTATCGCTAAAATTCATTGCCTTCCAATAGAAATGTTTAATCGAACTAGTGGCGGTATACAGTATGCGATGTGCGTGACACCCGATACAATGTATCGACACGACGTACAAGGTTTCAGAATCTTGGGGTATTACATCCTCTGCCCCTTCAGAAAATTTTCGTCCTAAAAAATTGACGAGACTAGACAGTGTGGGGCATACAGCGGGTGATGTCCTAATAGTTATCTCCATCATGTTGTTAAATTCAGTTTAATGAACGACAAGGAAGGTTTTAAATTCTCGGTTACTTACGTCTTTAATAGTGACGGTTAAGCAGGGTATGTCAACAATAGTTGACCTCGTCTAAGTGTTAAGCACTGATTTATGCCACTTTCTACACCCTTAAACGTAGCTTTTGTTAGGACCTAAAGTGTTTAATACTTGTTCTTAGTGTTGTTTTGTAGCAAGGAGATAATTTTGTCCTTAGTGCAGTTTTCCGTTAAAAAGGGCCATTTAGAGGAGTTTTGGAATCAACTCGCAGTTGAGGATGGAATGTCTTCAGCCCTAGGCCCATGGGAGGTGTTTTTAGGGTCACAGACAGCTACTGCACCTTGCGGATTGGTGCTAAAATAGAAGCACACTTGAATTGCTTAGTAGCTGGGTTCAACACCTGTTAAAAAGAAGTGCACTTGGCTTCAACTTCAGCAGCACTTTCTTGGACCTGACATGCCACAGCAGTGGATGCACCCCAACTACACAGCAGCGCCCATTCCTCTCGAACTGCAGCCACAAATCTGGACTTCAAATGGACAGTAGCTACCCTGGCCAACCTATCAAGAAAACCTTGCAACCCTTCAAAGTGCAGCAACAAAAAATCAATGGACGCCAGGGGCAAAGCTGGAACTCCAAGGCATGGAAGAGGGCTGCACATGGGCAATTTATTTGTAGAAATTAGTGAAGGCTTCAGCAGAAAATATATTTGGCTAAACAAGGGCAAATTTGGGAACTCCAATGCACAGGAAATTCTGCACATGGGTGTGAACTAATTTTTGGCGGGAATGCAAATAAGCTTCAGCTAGGCACAAACAAAACCAGATCCCTATCTCTTCTCTGATTGGTTGAAACTCTTAAATAGGGATTAAGCTTAAACTAAAATCCTCTCCTCTGATTGCCTGCAATCCAAAGCACATGGATCACTGCATACCTATAAATACCCATCTATTTTACTGTTTTTTCGTCAGCAAGGAATGTAGGAGCAAAGGAATAGCCTGAGTTCTCCTTAGCTCATTTAGGTTTAGTTTTATGTTTTATTTTCCTCTTTTCTCTTCCCCCTTCTCGCTCTAATCCAGCCTGTTGGATTAGATCTAGGTAGCAGCTCAGATCTGTTTTGTAATTGTAATTTCAGCATGAAGAAATGTGGATCGATGCACAGACTACAGATCTGGGAACAATGTTATTGTAAGTTGTTTTTTATTAAAGCAATAAGGTGTTGATTTTAAAGCTTAATTAAATCTAAATATCTTGTGGTCCCATTAGTTTCTCGATCGGATTTGTGTAGATGGGACTAGCCCACCCACTTAATTGGTAGATCTCTTGATGACCATATGATTTCCCTGGGTTTTATATGCCTGTGGGTGCCTGTGCCTGTGGCCTTGCATCCACAGCATCTGTAGTGATTATCTTGTTCTGATCGAAGCCATCGGGATGGAGGAAATCTATTGAATGATCTGTGACCATTTAAGTGGATAAATCATAGCCTTAAGATCAATCCAAACCACTAGTCTAAATCAGATTCTTATACCTTGCATTTATGCTTGTAGCCAAATGAAGGATTGCTGTAAATCTCCAGCTCTTGATCTGTTTTGTAATAAAAACCAGGCCCTAGCTGTCTATTTCTCCCCATTTTATATTTTATTTTACCATCCATCTTCCTCTATCTTTTAAATTTAGTCTTATATTTCAGTTTTATAAATTAGATCTAGTGACACCCGAAAAGCTCTCTTTCTTCTTAGAATTGCCAAATCTGGAGGTCTACTATACACCTTCTAGGTTTAGATCACTACTACCTGAGGGACAAACTCTTACTTATTAAAACTTGCTACAAAGGACCATGTATCTTGCAGGTCTAGGATATTTTAGATGTGTTGAATCCATCCTCTATTTTACTTTGATTTTATTTTCTTTCTTTTACTTCATAATGATCAACACACTAGAAATTCCCCAACAAGTTTTTGGCGCCGCTGCCGGGGAGTTTTGATATAGATAGTAGATCTGAGTTTTTTATTTTTGTAGATCTATTTTTTTTTAGTTTTTATTGCTGATTAGTTTTTAAAATTTTATATTGCATTCTAACTGCTTGATTTAAGGTTTGCTGTAGTTTTTGCACAGAAAACCTGTTTACTACAGCAGAATTTCTTATTTTTCTGAGTTTTTATTTTATGCCTTCTGGATGTTTGAATAAATGCTGCTATAGCCTTTTGCTTTTTTACATAAATGAGGCTGCAATTTGAGTTTTTCTTTGTGTTTTTGTCAATATGCATGAATAAGGTACTGCTGCAGTTGTTGAATTTTTACAGATCTGGAGTAGCTGCCAAACGAGGAGCAAATGGATTGCAGCAGGAGCAGAGCTGCTTGAGTTTGAATCCCCTTCTCCTTTGCATTCATTTTCTATTTTTAAATTCTTTTGACCAACAGTTTTATTGTATTTGCCGTCATTCTAATTAAAATTTCTAATTATTTTTCAGCAATAGCAAATAAGGGCTCTTATTGAGCCCGGGCTAATCCAAAACAAATAAAAACAATAGAAAATTATACAAACATAAAAATATCTTCAGATGGGCTATTTTTCTTTGTTTTTATTCAATTTTCCCATCTGGACCTGCTAAGATCATGCTTTTTCATTTTGAGGAATCATGTAGGATAATGAGCAGTGGATCATATACTATTTTAAATATTCAATGGAGCCACTAATTTTATTTTCCTTCGAGATTTCTTCACCATTAAATGGATCTCAGCTGTATGAATCCTATTTTTAATGTGTGCTCCCATGCTTCAGTATTTAGAAATTCTTTTTAATTCATACAGTTCATCAACGCAAGAGTCAGTCTAATGAATCTTGCTTTTCACTGTATGTTATTCCTGCTAATAAATTTTATAATCACTTAGATTCATAATTATATGATTGGCTCAGGCTTTTGGGGTTTTCTTTGGGCTTAGGGGATTTATGATTTGGTCTTCAAATTTTAGGAATTTTAGTTTAAATTTTGTTTTTAGACTGTTGATTTCTCTTTCTTAGGATAATGTGTCCTAGTTTTACTGATTTTTTGCATTTTTGTTGTGATTATACTTAGTTTCTAACTTTGTTTTCCTATTTTTCATCTACGACTTTATTTTTGTATCAATATGTTTCAGTTTTTGTAGCTTTGTATTCAGTTCCTTACTTTGCTTTTACTATTTTTCTGTTATTAGCATTAGTTCCCTTTCATTTGCATACCAGATCTAGCTTTATTTTACTGATTTTTTTGTTTTATCAATAATTTCCTGCATTTATATAGCATCTTTTTCATTTTCCTATTCATATATTCAGTTTGTTTTCTTCATTTTCTGCTGCACATAGCTGCAATTTTTCTGCTTAGTTTTTTTTTTCTTTTACCCTGCTGCCCCTAGTTTCTCATTGTGTAGAACATTGAAGACAATGTTCATCTTAGGTTTGGGGATATGGTAGGTGTGCCAATGAAACAAGTTAATGCTACTGTAGCTATGTTGAAAAAGTTTTTAAAAATAAAGTGATTTCCCACCTGATTTTTAGAAAAAGAGGAAATTAAAAACTTTTTAAAACTGAAATGAGCTGTAGTCTTAATATTTTTCATGAAGCAAATGTCAAGAATTTTCAAAAAATTTATGTTTAGTGAACCTGAAATGAGAGAAAAACTGTAAGGATATAACCCTAGAAAATTTGATGGAAGGCCATACCGAGTGAGATTTGGGCCTGAAAATTTTTCTTTGAAGAGTGTCTTGGCAATTTTTCTGCTCTAAGGAATGATTGGATCTAGTTTCGATCACTAGAAGTTAGGCAAATTAAAATTAAAACAACTTGACAGCATTTATGACATTGAAGACATGAGGTAAGGCCATCCCTTGGACAGTTTGAGCTTAAAATTTCTCACCTTTAAACTGCCCTTGATACACACCTTTTGAGCCCTAAAAATCCCAGTTTTCATTGATGAAAACCAAAAAATTTGAACCCAAAACCCTTTGACCTGTTTCAGTTCTCCCTCAATCTGAGAAATCAGAAAAAAAATGAGGAGAAGTGAGGTTAAAGGAGCAAGGTTTAAAATTTGATTGAAAGATAAGGAAGCACATTTGGTGGTGTTGTGGCATTCCACCCCATAAAAAAAAAAGGAGAGAAAAAACGGAGAAAAAGTATAAAAAGAATAAAAAAAGAAAAATAAATAGAAAAATAAAACAAAAGAAAAGAGAAGTTACTTCATATAAAAGTTATAGAGCTCGTTGTCTTCTTTCCAATGCCTTAAAAATCGCATTAATCCAAGTTCGGAATAAAATGTTATGGCCAAAATATCAAAGTAGTGTCGATTTTCTCGGACTCAAACGTTCGATTTTCAATTCGATTTTCGATTTTCTCGACAATCTAGCACCTCTATTGTAAAAATCGAACTTCAATTTCAAATTTTAAACATCGATTTTAAATTCGAATTTCGATTTCCAAATCAAAGTTTGAATTCTTCATAAATAAATCTGTCGGAACAGAGCCAAATTCGAACTTCGATTTTCCAATTCGACGTTTGATTTTCTTGGGTTTAAAACCCTTCGGGTTGTTTCCTTGGTCTATTTTTCCCTTCAAATCTTATCGGATTCGCTCTATTTTTGCATACACACACATACACTAAACTAAAATAAAGATTTATTCTACAATCTAAACCATTAAAATCAAAGGGAAACTAACCTTTTTGTCGATCGATGCCACGACTTTAAAAATATTGCCGAAGAGGTTTCGAAGTGAAACCGTCAGAATTCTGCAACGACTCCACAATGATTGATCACAACGAGGCACACGATTTAATCATCTACAATCACAGATTGAATTCAATCTCTTCAAAGCACGATTTTAACAATCGTGGGAATGAATGTCATGAACAAGGATTTAAACGGTTTGAGATTTTACAACGGCGGAGCACCATCGATACCAGCATCTCGTTTCCCTGAAGAGTGCAAATATTACTTGCGATCACACAGTCGAAATACCACAAGGTTTCAAAGATGACGGTTTCCGAATGGCTTCCAGTTCTCTTCAAACCCTCACTCTCTTTCTCTCTTTCTCAATGCTTGCAAAACAATGGTGATGGCTTACCCGAGAAGCCTCCCTTTCTTATAACTCAAAAACCCAAAAGCAAATATCTAGATATTTGCAACCCAAATTCTATCCAAATCCCAATGGGTTGGTTTTAGTGCTGAGCGGCACACGGTGAATCGGTGCACGGCTCATCCATTCAAGGCCCAAATAATATTTAAATCTTAATCCGTTCCACACAAAGCTAGCCAAATATTATTTAATGAATAATTCATAAAACCCATGCCGACATCGATCACCATGCCGGACTCGCATACAGGGTCAGTCAAATTTACAACGATGCTAACCATTAGTGACAATGCATCATTTCTATAACCAATTTTGAATTGCGAAAGGTGACCCCCAGATTTCAAATACATAGCCCAACTAACCATTATTATAGATAAACTTGAAACCATATCTGCACCCCTTACAACAACGCATCCACAAAGTTGAATATACACTCACGTGAAATTGGGGATTCCTACAACCATTAACTATCACACGTGATACTACTGGACAATGAATATAACCAATAAGATTTTAACCATGAACTAATAATCGTAACCATTAGTCTAAAGGTGCAACGTCCACCAAAATTCAAAATTATCAGTCGGATACACTATGTTCATCGAGTAGAATGTTTTAACTATCAACTGCAAGCATACCCACGTTCGCCATCACCTACTTCCGTAAAGGTATACTGTCAATACTAAAATGAGATTATTTGAAACTTACTACAATGATCTTGAAATTCCGTACTTTATGCCTTAAATCATTCTGACATAATCAAGAGGTCGGATATACAAGTTAGGTCAAGATTAATCATTGCTTCATGTGCACATCCTCAACACAATCCATATAATAACGAAAGTTGCAGTAGTGAGAACCAATTCAATAGGGAATTGAGGAGTCACTAAGAAATCCATTGCTCCTCAAATAAAGGCTTTAGTTCTTATATTGCATCGTCTGTAGCTTTTGTCAACTACCGGCACTATTGCTTTAAATTCCCCCAACTCCCTAAGGATTCTCATATAAAACAATAGTGATTAACAACCGCACTCAAGATTGGAAGGAGTGCTTCCAAACACTAATCACGCATGGTTTATTAGTCCGTTGAGTGGAAATTTGTTTACAAGTCTTAATTCACACATCATTGCTCACGTGTGTTAACTAAATTTCATATTTACTAAACAACCTGCCCTTAAGCAATCCTACCATAACTGGCAAGATTGACTCAAGTCTGTCATTATAATTGTCATCTACTTAGCTAATCCTTTGAATTGTAAATTGTTTATGCCATGCAGGTGATTTAATCCGATGTACATATGACGGTGTTGTGATATTCCTTAAGTGTCAAAAGCAACCACAATTTCTAAGGGCATTCAACATCTAAAAATTAGAGTAAAATCTTGACAATTGATAATGAATCTATACGTTGGGGAACTTCATGTGCCACCAGGGCATCGTGCATCGATGTTTCACTTGTAGGACCCTGAGTTGTAGGGAGGATTGGCTCAGAAGTAGACGTCGATGTTAACCGTCTTTGACGCCTATCTGGGCAGTTCTTGATCCAGTGTCCTTTCTCACCACATTTAAAATATGTGCCCAAAGCTAACCGACACTCTTCCATTTTGTGATGCTTCCCACAATGCGTGCATATACCAATTGGTGTAGACGCGGAGATACGTAAGGCCTGTTGCCCAGCCGGAACTCTAGCTGTCATCGAATCTGAAGAACGAGAGGTCATTGGTACAACCCCTCCAACTATCAGGGCATCCCGTGCAGTGATGGTAAGAGCACGACCCTGAACAGTGGATCGATAAGTATCTTGAGTTGTTGTCGAAGTCGTTGCCACCTTTTTCATTACGGGACAATCTCTTATCTGGTGTCCCATTCATCCACACTTAAAGCAAGCACCCATAGACCTTCTACAGTCCTTTACTAGGTGTCACCCATTACACCTAGGGCATGACTCAACCACTGTCGATGGAGAAGTGCGAGTCGTGTCTTTTAACATCGTCGTAAGTAATGTAGTCTGCTGAGCCATTGTGTTGATCATCGTTTCTAGCAACTGCCTATTTTTCTCATCCTCTCCGACGGGTAAAACCTTTGCTCTTTTGCGTGGTGCCATTTTGATCTGTCAAATTGATACAAGATTCCAATTAATAATGATTGTGATCACCATGGTCCCAATGTTCTAACAAAATCTAAACTTATTATATCTACTAGCCGTACTTTTATCACAATCATCAAGTATCTCCATTATAAGTGATTGTCGGATCCACAACCCATGTCCTAAACAGAACTTACAGCCATAGCTGTGAGTCTTCTAGAAGACCTAAAGCCAAAAATTCCACTAACTTTGATAAAGTTTTAATTGGGTCTCATACATCCTGATTGAACCTACAACCACAGTCTTGGGTCCCAACAAGACCTAATACTTAAGCTCTGATACCAATTGTGACAGAGTCATAGTTGGGTCTAGACTTCTGACAGAATCTAATGCCATCGCGTTTAAGTCCTAATAAGACCTAATACTTAAGCTTTGATACCAACTGTGACAAAGTCACAGTTGGGTCTAGACTTTCGACAGAATCTAATGCCATCGCGTCTGAGTCCCAATAAGACCTAACGCCTAAGTTTTGATACCAACTATGACAGCTTGATTTTCCCCTATTCCATAAAAACCTGCACAATATTTTTTTTTCTTCTTACATACCAAAACTCAAGGAAAATCGGGCCGTCGGATCACATTTCATAATCCGAATACAGAAATACTTGGTATACCTACAAGAGTAGAGTCAAAGCAAAGATATATATATATATATATATATATATATATATATATATATGGCAACCAAAAGATTTCTTCTATACAAAATCATTTAAATAAAAAGGGCCTAAAGTAAAATCACTGGTGATGGCCGACTATCACCTAAAACAATGGCTTCCAAACATACTTACAAAATAAAACATAATACTGTATTAAATCCCTGGACATACCAAGTCCATAATCTAAAAGATTCCAAATGTCCTCTATACAAACCCAAAACGTGACTACCCCAATCCTCACCTAAGGTAAAATTTTTCAAATGGGAGATCCTAAGCCTTTTTTCAAAGCCTGTGCCTGATCCTCATCTGTACCTGTGATGTATAGTCGAGGAATGAGCTACATCTAAGCTCAGTAGAGAAACAACAATAGCATGCATATTATCACATCATGCATATATCTTATGACAAGATCAAACATGCTTTTCAAACAAAGGATAACAATTTAAAGAATACTTGACTTGAAGCAAAACTGATGTCCAATACAAATTTTCAAAGTTTAACACATGCTTTCAAAAACTTACTTATTTTCAAATCTTATTCTCATAATGAAAGAAGAAACTTAAATTGATCACTTAAATAAATCCCCGAGCACTATAGCATCGAGCCCCCAATAGGAATACCCACCATCGTCGTTCAATTGAATCATTTATATAATGTTTAAGTCCCTTCGAATGGTGACTTGCCGAGAGAAATATTTTCACTGATTGGAAATCAAAGAACGGATATCCTTCCATACAAGAGCACAATTGAACGGATATCCCACCGTACTGGAGCACAATATTACACGGATATTCCGCCATGTCAGTTGGGTATCACTCATAACCTTAAATCAAAGTACAGAAATAACTTATAGTTCACCACCATGTATTGTGGTAATTTATAATAAGTTTAGAGTTTCAAAGCATCCACACCATAGGTTTAGAGTTTCAAAGCTTCCACACACACATATTCACATCTTACTAACATCACACACACACATAGCAGATTTCACACACATGCACACCTCTGAGTGCACACACACACACTTATACACTTTTGATGTTCAAAACCATGAAAGAACTTCATGCTAACCAAATGACGAGTTTCATAAACCACACATATATTTCTCACATCATAAAATTCATGCTATTATGAAGACAAATAGGAAAATACACATATTATTATCATATCATTACACACATGCTTGTTGTAGTCAAATACACATGTTGAGTTTTTCCTACCTTAAGCTCAGAGCAGTTCAAAGCGACACCAAAATCCTTATCGACAACCCCCCGTTCTTAATATACATTATACATATGATCATGTATTAATAATAGATTCTAATTTCTAATAAATTTGGTATATTTATATAATTTCTTAAAATCGAGGTTGAAATCGGCAAGTTCGTGCTAACTTAGAATTTTATGTAACTTCCCCTTAAATTTTAACCTTCAAACACTTGGATTCATAAAATAATAAATTCATAAAAGGTGTAGATCTTGTTGTCCTCTTTCCAAATCCTCAAGAACTACGTCAATCGGAGATCAGAGTAAATAGTTATGCCCAAAATACAAAAGTAATGTCGGCAAGCTCTGTCAAATTTGACCGGTCGATTTTCAAATTCGACCGGTCAGTTTTCAAATTCGACCGGTCGGTTTCCAAATTGACCGGTCGATTTTTCCATAACCTAAACTACACGTTCACTATTTTTCACAAATTGACCGGTCGTGCTATTTTTGACCGGTCGGTTCTCAAAATTGATCGGCCGAATTCCATTCGATCGGTTGGTTTCGTATCTCGATAAAATTAGAATTTAATCCTACTTCAACCTAAATTTTGACCTTTAAAATAGTTGATTCACAAATTGGTCAATTCATAAAATTTGTAGAGATTTCTGTCCTCTTTCCAACACCCTAAGAATCGCGGCCATCGGTGATTGGAGTGGAAAGTTACAGCCGAAATACTAAGGTGGTGTTAGCAAGCTCAGACGAATTCGACCGGTCAATTTCCAAATCGACTAGTCGGTTTTGTCAGGTGGAGTTTGAACTTCAAAACTCAATTTTCTTCAAAATCTTAACTCTTTTCTTCAAATTTCTCACCCATATACATAAACTAAACTAACACAACTCTAACTCATAATTTAGCACAATCTCCATACCTTAGATTAATTGATTTCTCGATCCACGAGCTCACGTCCAACCTAGGGTTTTAAAGTTGAAATCTTGGGAAAAGCGTTGATTCGAACCTCACGAACTTCACACCGAGCTTCACTCTAGCACTCACACATGCAAGGATTCAAAGCCCTCTTCTCTTCGCTCTCTTCTCTCTCTCTAAAAACCCAAGTCCCAAAACAATTCAACCGGTTGATAGCTTCCAAATGAAGCCTTTGCTTTTTTATTTATAACCAAAGGGATTAGTTCGCTTATAAAACATATACACCCATTTTGGATATTAACTTCATCCAAAGGTTTAGTTTCCTTGTAAATCGGATACACCTAAGTAAGACATAAACCATTATACAAATAATCTCTTGGTTTGGTATGGGGCTTGCACCCCCAAACCACCTATCTTTTGGATCTGATGTTGAGCCGATACACCACGCCTAGGTGTATACAAATCCATCTAAAGGCCCATACACGCTCTAAATCGCCCTTTCTCACCCAACACTTAAGCTAACCACAACTTACTTAAGTATCTTTATGATATCAGGTATGTGATCCGTCGGGCATGCACACCAAGGTGTACTATCTAAGGGTTAAAATTTTTGGGACATTATAGTTGGCCCATATGGTCAGCCCAAATTAATCGGTCCAATTTCAGCCAATATATTTTAAATCATTAATAATCTTCATTAATAGTCCATTTTGCATCTAAGTTGCACACGAATACAAAGTTTCACCCCAGACACACTCACTTAGTGAGTACGTGCGGGTTCAAAATTTAGGGATGTTACATGATCACTAGTGGAGGAGTTGTAGTCTCCTGAAGGTTTTCAGTGAAGTTACATACAAACTTCAAATATTTTTGAATTTTTTTTTTTTCAAACTTTCAAAACTAAAATTAACAAAAGTTAAAATTAAAAATTTTTAAATCTAGACTAATTTTATACACTAATTAGGTCAATCATCACATAGTTGTCACAATTTTCAAATTTTACAAATCTTTCGTATTCTTTCTTTCCATCATGACCTTTATCCTTTATCAAAAATTAGCAATTTCAACTCTGTAAAACATGGAGTGTGTGCATACCTTAATGGACAGTTTATTCTTCATAGATTTTTTTAAATTGCAGATTTAGAAAACGTTTTCATTCAAATTCTCACTATTGGCCTACTCTAAAAAAGTGTTGCAATTTTTGGGTTCTCTCAATATATATATATGATAAACTTAGAAGGTAATTGACTGAAAAAAATAATTTAAATCTCATGAGAAGATAATCAATTCTATTCATATAATCCTTGTGCAATCCATAGTATCTATTATTCATATCTCTAATAGGCATATATTTTTGTAAATCGTAAATCACTGAGGTATTTTCTTCGGCTTGTAATGGGACTTTGGGTTAATAGGTTTCAGAAGAAAAGGTAAAAGGATTCAAAATTTTCTGAGAATTTAGCTCTTCTTTCTTCTGTTCTGCTTCAGTAAGTATCCAAAAAGTTGGATAGCTTCTTCCCATTTTTTCTATTTTTCTAAATCCCTTTCTTCATTTTCAGTTTGGAAGCATTTTTTTGCTTCTCTTTTTTTTAGAATCGTATTTTCATTTTCATAAATCGCCTTTTTACGATTTTCTAATCATTTCTCATATTCTTTCTTTCTATTTCTTCTCAGTTGTACCCTTTTTGTAGCATCTCCATTTTTTTCTTAACGTATACTCCTTTCACTCCCTCATCTTCCCTCCTTCTGCAATCTAAATTCTCAGAAACTATAAGGGTTAAAGGTAGAAAGCTTTGGGTAGCACATATGGTTAAGGGTTTATAAAATTCTGGTACAAAGAAATTCTCGATTTAAGCTTCTAATATGAGTTCAAAGGGTTATATTTATGGGATTTTGGCTTTTTGTCTCTAACTTAACAAAAGATGGCCTTTGATCATCTTTATGATTTACTAGCATAAATGCCTTATTATTTTTGATATTTCTAATAAATAGTTCTAAAAAAAAAAAAAGGTAATCATAAATATAAAATATTCTGATTCTAAATACAGCAATATGAGATTTCATTAACAATAAGTCAAGAAGTTCAAAGAAATTTAAGCATGAATAGAAATAGCCTCTCTCTGAATAAAAGAGAAAATATGGCTCAAAAGCTGTAACATCCCAAAAATTTCAACCTTTGAATAATATGTCTCGGTGTGCGTGCTCGACTGGTCACATACTTGAAATTGTGAAATTAATTAAATAAATTATTTTGGGCTAGGTCTTAAGTGAAAAAGGCTGATTTAGATTATGTGTGGGTCATTAGATGATATCGTGTATACCAAGCTTCAGTGTATCGACTCTACACCGAACCCGATTAATAAGTAGTTTAGGGTGGACAGGCCCTACACCGAATTAAAAAATCATTTTATTGTAGATAACACCCTAACTAAGTATATTTGTTTCACTTAGAATCTAATTCTTTGAATAAGAACTAATACCCAAGGATAAGTGTATGTGCTTTACATAGGAACCAACCCCCTTTGAGTTAAAAGAAGCAAAGGCTTCATTTGGAAGCTACTACCTGGTTTGCAACGGTATGAGCTTTGAGTTTTTGTTTGAGAGAGAAAGAGAGGAAGGAAGAAGAAGAACTCATGGGTTTTTGTGCGTTCCAAGCCTTGGATTTGTGTAAAAGATTTGTGAGCTCATGTAAGGGAGAGATTTGCCGTCGTATTTGACTTTGGTGAGTTTTGTTGCGAGATTTGGAGCCGAATGGGGTTTTGAAAACTCATTCTTCTCACAAATAGATGTGTGTTTGAGCTGCTAATCGTAACAAGAGTTGTGTGAAGCGTGTGTGAAAGGATGGCCTATGATTACGTTGGCTTGGTCGTGATCGTGGAGCTCGTAAGAGATCGATATGGGTTTTGAAAACCCTTTTATGCAACGAAGAAGACGATCTGATCGGAGAGTAAATCATTGGATTACAGGTAAGAATTTTGATTAAGTTGTGTTTCTCATATGTGATTAGGAATATAGTTATTGTGTATAAAAATTTAAGAGAAGGGGGTTAAGTTTTAAAGAAAATGAGCTTTAAGAAGTTAAAACTCAAGTTTGGGTGGAATCTGACAAAATTGTTCGATCGAAATGAAAATCGATCAATCAATTTTGTCGAGTTGTAAATCTGAAGGCTTCAGAACAAAATCGTTTAATCGAAATGAAAATCATTCGATTGATATAAGTAACCGTTCAATCGAATTTGAAAACCATTCGATCGAAATAAGTAACCGTTCGATCGATTTTATCTGAGCATGCCGACACTGCTTTGGTATTTTGATCATAATTTTCTGCTTCGATTTATGATTGCCATGATTCTTATGGCGTTGAAAAGAAGACAGGAAGATTTATAACTTTTATGAATTGACAAACTTGTGAATCAACCTTTTTAAAGGTCAAAATGGAGTGAGAAGTTAGATTAAGTTTTGAGTTAGCATGTTTTGACTGAAGTGCCAAAACTACTTTGGTATTTTTTCCATAACTATTTACTCTGAACTCCGATTTATGCGATTATTTAGGTGTTGGAAAGAGAACAACAAGATCTATATTTTTTATGAATTAAAAATTTTGTAAATCCAAATTTTTTATAGTCCAAATTTAGGGGGAAGTTACAACAAATTTAATGATTAGAGTTAATTCTTGATGAATCATTATGTGCTTGTGATGTAGATTAAGGGCGGTGGCCATCAATAGGACTTTGCTTGGCTTCTTATAACTTTAAGGGCTAAAGTAGGAGAACTTCAATATAAACTTACATGTTTGACTTCGATTCATAGTCTTTGATGTGTTTAGTCTTTGATGTGTCTATATGAAAAATGATAAGTTTGACTGTGATTTGAACTAAAACTTGAACTCCTTGAAAATTAGAATTTGAAATCTTTTGAATCCGAAATGTGAATTTTGAACTATGAACCTAAATCAGGAATTTTACTATGGTATTCAAATTAAACTTGATCTTTAAATGGTGAATTTGAATTAAACTTGATCTTTAAATGGTGAGTTTTAAATCTTTTGAACCATGAATGTGAACTTTGAACTGTGATTTAAGAAGCTAAATGTGAATGTGAATTTTGAAGCCTTTGAGTCTCTTAGAATTGTATGAATGTATGCCCTTGGACCACTTTCACGGGATTTACGTATGCCTTTGAACTTCATTGTGAATGTATGCCCTTGGACCACTTTCGCAGGATTTACGTATGCCTTTGGACTTCGTTGTTAATGTACGCCCTTGGACCGCTTTTGTGGGATTTATGTACGCCTCTGGACTTCGTTGTGATTCATGTATGCCCTTGGACCGCTTTTGTAGGATTTACGTACTCTTTTGGATACCCTTATGAATGTATGCCCTTGGACCTCTTTTGTGAGATTTGCATACACCCTTGGACTTCATTGTGATTATGTACACCTTTGGACCACTTTTGCGGGATTCATGTACGCCCTTGGACCGCTTTTGTGAGATTTACGTGCTCTTTGGATCACTCTTTGTGAATTAAACTATAAGTCAAGTAGATTAAAGTGGACCGCTATGGGCGGATTATGTGTATGTGGACCGCTACGGGCGGATTATGTGTATGTGGACCGCTAGGGCGGATTATGCGTGTTTGTGGACCACTATGGGCGGAGTATAAGGACCATGTGGACCGCTAAGGCGGAATCTAATCAGTAAATCAAGATAAGACACATAAGAAAATGTGCTCAGTAAATTGTGTTTCGTTTTGACGCGAACCGGATACCCTGTTTTGATACAAAGTTGTTTGATAAGAAAACGTTTGAAATCAGTTTTGTGTAATGGGAAATGCTTTTGGAAATCAGTTTTGTTTGATAAGAAAACATTTGAAATCAGTTTTGTGTAATGGGAAGTGCTTTTGGAAATCAGTTTTGCTTGAAAAAAAAATATTTGAAATCAGTTTTGCGTAATAAGAAATGCCTTTGAAATCAGTCTCTGTTCGAGTAAGAAAATGTCTTCAGTTTTAATGTAAAAATATTTGATTTTGGCATTTAATCTATGCTTCATTATGATAAGATGTGGAATTGTATTGAGTTTCCTCTACTGAGCATAGATGTAGCTCACCCCGACTATACATCATAGGTATAACGCTATCAGGACACCAGACTTGTGGATTGAGGACTTGAGGACTTGTAAGAATTCTGGGATCGTAGATTTAGTGCAGCTCAGGCTTGGTACATTCGTTGCTATTATACATGCCTTGTACGCCACCGTTACGTGATGGTTAGTCATTACTGGCAGTTTGTTTTAGTTTACTGTTCATGTTGGATATTAGAACTTGAGATTTTATTCATGCCATATGTATAATCTGCTTTGATTTCTGCATGTATGTGGAAGTACCAAGTATTTCTGTATCAGATGGTGATCTACGATCTGGCGGCCCGAGTTTTCCCATTTGGTTTTGGTTTAAGTTTAAGAAAAAATAAATGTCTCTGAAATTTAAGGTTGGGAAAATTCGGGTTGTCACTAAAGCTCACTGGTTATATGATTATGAAACTATAGTCTAATTATTGCAGTTCATATCAATCATATAGTTTCAAACATTCAGTAGATACAGTGCTCAAAAGAGGCTAAACATGAGTTATAGCTGCTCTATTGTTGTGATTGTTGAACTTTTGCTATGATGGATCATTAGAACTTTCAAGATTCATAAAATTTTCTATCATAATTCATATATGATGATTAACTAAAAAAAATTCTATAAATTAAAATTCTAAAAAGAAAATTAAATGATAAAAAAATTTAGATCCAAAAATTAACTAATATACACAAAAGTGTGTATCCCCCCCCCCCCCCCCCCCCGAAACTTAAATTAGACAATGTCCTCATTGGCACAAAAAAAATAGGGGACACTAAAATTTACTTAAAAATTATTGTTATCTCTGATTTCTTACCGATTGTGAAAAAATTCTGTAATGAATATTTCCCTCCAAACTTGAGAAAAACATAATGGTTTTATATCTCAGAGACAAAAATAACAAAAATGTTAGTGGTTAGTAACGAAAACAAAAGTTAGTGATAATTACTTGCATCTATTGATATTGCACCGGTTGGAAAAAAATTCTTATGAATATCCCCCCAAACTTGAGAGGAAAAACCATTCGGTTTAATCACAGATTATAAGCAACAAAAATTAAAAAGATAAAAGAAAAGAAAAGAAAAGTTAGTAACATTAGTTAGTAAAAAAAAAGAAGAAAACTTTTATATATTACTGAATACTTACAAAGATAAGAGAAAAAACTAAAAACTAATTATTACATTGAAGAAAATAATCCTAGGAAAAATCTAGACACACACTAATCTATACTAGACACTGGCAGCAATGTTAGTAAATCCATACGTTCATTCAAGAATATAATATTGTACAATAGGAAGAATCTTACGATCGATCATGTTTTACCACGATTTAAATCGTAACATACTTGTTGTGAAGAAATTTTCTAACTAAAGCCAAATAAAAGAGTTAGTTTACATATTTTATATAATTTTGCTACGGGTGAGTCGGTAGCTCGACGATGCCCATGAGTATATCAGACATACTCAGGGTCTTCCAGTGATATAATGATCACTGGCCCTACTTCGTCTGGAATAAAAAATTTCACGTTTCCATGTCCTTGTTTGAGAATTAAGAGGGGAGACATGAATAAAATATGTACTCTCCTCTAACTTTTTGGGGTTTTTATAAAATGGTGATGGTGCATCGAAAGCATTAGAAAAGGGTAACCTCGGTATATATCGTACTTCGGTCACAATATTAGCCACACTATCTTTATTATCTTTTTGGGTCTATTTTTAATTTTTATTGTTTTTAGTTTTTCTGGTGGGAAAACATCCTCTTAATTTCCAGCTCACTATCCTTGGTCTCGGGGACGACTACTAAGGTAGGTATCTCCACCTTATTGTCAACAGTCTTACAACTTCTTAAAGGTTAAACAATTTGAAGCTATTTTGTGGGAATGAATGTATCTCCCATAAAAACTTGTCCTCTCGGGTTACTCACTGGTTGTAACTATAACTGGTTGCTCTCTCGTTCCACCAATTGTGTAGCTAGCTGAACAACTTCCAGCCTCGTAATAGATTGTGTGTGCGAATATAAAACTTGAGAGAATTGAACGAGCTGGAATAAATCCTTGGAATGTTGATGCCACTGTTGCTATAAATCCCTAAGGATTTGAACAACTGTGTCATCAAATCCGCTGCTCTGACGATTGGATTATTGCTGCTCATATGGCTAATATGGCCTCATCGGTGGCGGGTAGGTCTATTGGAAGTTTAAGTCTGGGGGATATCTTGGATGAACAACAGATGGTCCTTGTTGTTGGCCACTAGTGGCGCCATAATTAAAACAAGGATGGCTTTCCCACTGCGGGTTGTACGTGTTACCGGAGTCAATCCGCTAGAACGCACACGCCCATTCCCAGTCTATCATCTTCGAGTATAGTGGGGCGACATGACAATTAAACACTCAAAATATTTATAGATTTAAAACGAGTGTGGTGCATAAATCAAAAAGAATATAATAATAATTATACATATTTTTTTTATTCATTTTTTAAAATTTTATTTATTTATTTTTATTAGAATTTTATCAAAAATAGCAAATTTTATAAGCACGCCAAAATAAAAATATGTAATAAAAGAAGTATTCTTAAAAAAATCTGTCCCAAATTGGATTCAGAATCACCTCCTAAACACTAAAAGAAATATTATCAAAAAAGGAAAGAATTAACTAAAAAGTGGGATTTGGAAGGGTAATCAGTAGCTTTTGGGCTCGATAAAAATTCTACCAAAGGTAGCTATGACGTGCGCATCGTAAAGAGCTTTCCGAATCGGGGTTATTTGCACGATTCTGACACCCGTAGCCAGAGTTATGGCCAAAATACCGGCACGCACCCAAAACTGCCCCAATTAAGAAAAGATCACAATTTCCTGCCAAATATTTTTTTTTTCATTTTTTTTTATTTTATTTTTATTTTAGAAAGCAAGGAGAGAAACAAATCTGAGGTTTTCGCCTCTTTGGCCAGCAGAAGTTGAAACCTTGATTCACTAGCTCCGAATAAACCTACAAAAGCTTAAAAAGTGATCAAAGAAAATTAAAAATATAATGAAATATAAAAAGAGAATGATAAATATTGGTTTCTAAAAAAATAAAAATATTAGATAAAAACTTGAAAGAATTAGATAAATTTCGCTTCCCCGGCAGCGACGCTAAAAACTTGATCGATTGTTTATTATGTATTATAATTATATTAATTTCAAGTCTTAACCTATTGCAAGCGCATAATGGAAATTATAGTACTAGCATAGGATCGTTCCCATGAAGAAGTTCATTATCTTATTAATTCCTAGTTCATATCTTCTATCTAAATCCCTATCTTAAAAACTTCTATCTATTTTTAAGATTTCCTAATCTACTAGAGAAATATGAATAAAATAATGGTTTATTAAACTAAAGTGCATAAAAATGAATCCTAATCCTCCTTCAGATTAAGGTCGTCAATCTTAATCTTCAGCTTTCGGATATTTATAAAAATAAATAGTATTGTTACACCATATTTCTAGTCTCCTAGCATTGGTCGTCAATCAAGTCTAAGATCCTATCAACACAGATTTAATCTAATCAATAATCAAGCAGAAATTTGGGCGTCAATCAAACTCTAGAAAATTGAAGATGGAAAGTAAAAACCGTTAAACTAATCTATAAATTCTAACCTAAGTCGTCAATTCAAATTAAAACTTGGAGATGTTTACAAAACAAATAAAATCTAAACTAGAAAGCAAAGTAAAATATATCCTTCACCCCTCAGCTGCAGTCGTCAATTGCTCCTGAGAAATTCTAGATAGCTACACTAATTTTCAGCACTCAATTGGGGTCATCAATTGCTCTTGAGAAACCTCTAATATCTATTCTACTCTAACTAGTATACACTACTGATCGGAAGAAAATTCAACCTCAAGCGTCAATTGATGCTGAAATTCTTCGATGCTTATTCCTATGCCGAGCCCTCTTATTTATAGATCATAAGGGATCGGTTTACAAAGATCTAGTTCTAATAAAGAAACTACTAAAAATAAAAGATTCCTAATATAACTCTAATTCCTAATTTTATCTTTCCTTGCTTTCTTTAGTTGATGCGCTTTTGGATTATTCTTTATTGAGCGGCAGGAAGAGTTCTTCAGATTAGATCTTTATCAATCTTCTTAGATTCGTGGTTCATCAGACTTCTAATTGCAGGAGTCTTCTAATTTTGGATATGACGGTGTTAAACTCTCACATGATTCGCAACAACAATAGTAGGAAAGCTTCTATTTTTACAAAATCATAAATAATGATTTCTTTCTTATTCTATTTTCAGTAGGCTTTCAGCTAACAATTTCTTATTTTGGATCGATCGCTTTCTTCTTTGTCGCTTTCTAAAGAATCATTTTTTTAAGAATTGCGATTTTTCAGCCTTCCTGTTATTGGCGAATCGTCTTTAATGCTTAATCGTCTTTTTATTACTTTTTGAGTTCATTTTGATAAGGATTAATACTTAGGCTCTAATTTATTGCTTATCTTTAATATCTGTACATCAGTAACTCGTTATTAGCAAACTAAGTCCTAGCATCACTAAGTTAAGGGTAATAAAATGATAAATTATGTGACTGATCACTCGTAAAGTAGAAGCGTGCAATAGGATGAGTTGTCGCTGACCTAGAAGGTCTTGACCCCTCGATATGTATGCATCATATTCATTTGGACGACAATACCAAAACTTCAAGAGAAAGCCAGTGACGGTTAAATCCAAATATGAGGGAAGTTGTTCAAAAGAAAATCGTGAAACTACTACACGTAGGTATTATTTACCCGATTTTCGATAATGAGTGGGTGAGTCCCATCCAGGTAGTCCCAAGGAAATCTAGGGTTACTGTGAAAGAAAATGCAGCCGGTGAGTTCGTGCCATTACACGAAACCACAGGGTGGCATGTATGCATTGACTACCGGAGCTCAACTCAATGACTCGCAAGGATCACTTTCCATTACCCTTCATCGACCAAATTTTAGAAAAAATTGCGGGCCAGGAGTATTTTTGCTTTCTAGACAGATATTCAGGGTATAATCAAGTTCTGGTCCACTCGAAAGATCAAGAAAAGACTACCTTCACTTGTCCTTTTGGAACGTTTGCTTATTATCGCATGCCCTTTGAGTTATACAATGCCCCTGCAACATTTCAAAGATGCATGATGGAAATCTTTTCCGATATGATAGACAAGTTTCCTAAAGTATTCATGGATGATTTTCGGTATTTGGCTAAACTTTCGATTCTTGTCTTGATCATCTTGCCCTTATCTTAGAAAGATGCGAAGAAACTAACTTAGTGCTAAGTTGGGAGAAGAGTCATTTTATGGTTCAAGAAGGCATAGTCTTAGGGCATATTGTCTCTAAAAGAGAAATAGAAGTTGATAGGGCTAAAATTGATGTAATAGCAAATCTACCACCACCAACTTCAATATGGAAGATTCGATCTTTCCTTGTCCATGTCGGCTTCTATCACCGCTCTATCAAAGTTTTTTCCAAAATCTCGAGACCACTATGCCACCTATTAGAAAATGATGTACACTTTAACTTTGATGATGCCTGTCTTGACCCATTCTATAATATCCTGAAAAATTGATCGTTTGACTTTGACCTCGAGATCCGTGCCCGATGGATCGTAGGTTGACCAAGTGATGGTCAAACTTTGAATTCAATGAGTGATGAACTGATGTGATGCAAATGAGACTCAAGTGTAGTGAGTATTATTGGTTTAGAGCTACATACACCTATCCTTGGTGTATGTGTTTAACACACAAGCAGGAGAGAGAATAAAAGGGTTTTAATAACCCTAGTTCCCTTTTCTTGGTTGTTGAAGAGAGAGTTAAGAAGAGAGAGAGAGAGAGAGTAAAGAGGAGTTACGGAAATGGAGTTAATGCAAATCAAGAGGAGATTAGAGCATTGATTTCCGGATTCAAAGCGATTTTGGATTGTTGAAGCAAGTGATGGAACCCTAGCCATCAAACCCAACAAATCAATCCCTTGAAGGGATTATTGAGGTAAGTTTTAATTAAAGTGAATGCATATAGTGTAGACAAATTTAATTCAGTCAAGTAGGGTTAAATGGGTAGATTAAAGGCATAGAAAAGAAAGGAGAAAGATTTGGAAGAACAGCCCGGAAGGGGACTGAATCTGGCCAAATCGATTAATCAAAATTGGAGTTCGATTAATCGATTTTGGCCTGGAAGTTGAAAAGTCATGAAAGCCAGATTTTGATTAATCGAATTTATTTTGATTAATCGATTTGTATTTCGATTAGTCGATTTGGAAATCGACTAATCGATTGGGTACCTCCAGTGGCTGGAGAAAAGAGACCTGGAGAAATCGACTAATCGAGTTGGGAAATCGATTAATCGATTTCAGACTTTCGACCACTCGATTTGAGAATCGACTTCATTATGTTGGAGACTTCGATTAATTGATTTAGGATCGATTAATCAAATTTGAATCTCGATTAATCGATTTGGGTTTCGATTAATTGATTTTAGGAATCGATTAATCGACTTTGATAGTTTTGCTTAACTTTCTAAGTTTTCTTTGAGATTCACGGAGGGTCCAGGACCTTCTTCATTACATCTTTAGTGATGTATTGCATGTGTTGTAATGTACCATAGGTGGTACGTATGAAAGCGAGCACAAGGAACCACGTGGGACCTTGATGCTTGGACCTTTAGAGAATTGAGGTAGGGAACACCTTGAACATGTACTTTAATTGCAAGAGCATGTATGTAGTGATATGATTATCAAATTTGAAGTTCTTTTAACTATGAAAAGCTTTGTGAAAATAGGTGCGTGTGTGACACCAAGAATGTAATAAAGGCATCTGTGTGATGCAAGTAATTAAGATCAAGTAATCTAATGAGAATGAGACATCCCCATGGTATGAAAAAGTAATAAAGGCATCAGGTGTGATGCGGGTATGTATACATCCCAGGGATGTATACATATGATTGAATAATTACTGTTGAGGCATAACTGATATAAGATAGAACACTTATACGGTGAACAACTATATGTAAAGCACATGCTATTTTTATTATTTGAGGTTTGACAGGATACCCCACCGACGTGACGGGATACCCACGACTGACGCGGCAGGATATCCGTGACCGGTACGGCGGCCAATCCATATACCAATGCGGAGGTTTATCCGTAACAGTAAGCACATCCCAGGGATGTTGAGATGAGTTTTAACCCCACCGCCTACTGAAAAGGGGCTTGGGTCGTATTCCCAGGGAATACTTTATAACAACTGTCTATTTAGACGACGATGAAGGGTATCTCATCGGGGCTCGATGCTATATTGCTCGGGGATTACTTAAGTTAAAGATTTAAGTTTTACTTTAGACATGTTTAGTGTCATTCATGATAAATCAACCGTAAAGTAAGACATGCTAATTACCGGTAAACTTGAATGCAATTCATCAGCTTTTATACCGTTTTTCTAGCAAATGCATAGACACATCATGCTTAGAATATCATGAAATATATGTGGGTCTTAATTTATATGTTCATTGTGTTTGTTCCCTATTGAGCTAGGATGTAGCTCACCCCTTTAGACTATACGTCGCAGGTCCACTGATAGCCGCTGTTGAGGCTTCGGGAGACGTTGATCCGGGTGATTCGGATTACGTACCTGGAGACGAGTTGGAGCCTCCACCTGAGGACTTCTTCTAGGAGACTCTATTGTGTACTTTGACAAAGAGTAGTTTTTGAGAGCTAGTTGTACGGCTTGGTATGTCAAGCCTTCTTTTTGTTGAACATGTAATTAAATTAGATTATTCTTTTGGCGAACCATCTGGGGTGATCTGTTTATCACCGATGGTTCGGGTCGGTTCTCTGTTCATGCAGTGGCATGAAAGTAGAACTGTCTTTTGCATATGCCAGTTGGGCATATTAAGTGTTTCTGCTTTATGAGATTATTACTTTATTTATTTAATTGTGCTTGTTATACCAATGTTTCGTACTCGGTTTTGGGGCACGGTCTGGAGGATCGTACTGATGACACGGGTTTTGGGGTGTCGAAATTCGGGCTGTCACAGTTGGTATGAAAGCAATTTCTTTTAGAAACTCTGACAATCATTCTTTTGTCAGAACATAGGGACTTCTGCTAATGAAAATTTTTTTTTCACGTGCAGACCGTTATGTCTTCTATAGGAAGGGGCCGACCCAGGGTCGGTCATAGTAGAAGCTTGCGTAGTCGAGATGATTTTATCTCGGATACCAATAGAGTACCCATAGGAGATGGAGGGGCTTCTGGCAGTGGTGGCCAAGGGAGCCAAGATCAGGGAGAAAATCAATATCGAGATCGATAGGATCAAGATCAGAGAGAACAGGAAAGAGTTAGAGAATGAAATGAGGATAGAGAGGAGCGACAGAGGATGATGCACACCATGGAGACCATGGCGGGTGCTATGGCCCAACAGGCAGCATCTTTGGCGCTTATACAGCTCATGAGCAGCATCAGCCACCGACACCTCCAGTGGCTCCGACACTGCCAACATCTTCTGCTTTTACTGAGTTTAGGAGGATGAGACCTCCTAGCTTTTCTGGACAGGGAGAGCCCATAGTGGCAGAGCATTGGCTGAGTGAGATGGAGAAGGTGTTCAGTGTACTGACATGCACGGAGGATGAGAGCGTCCGTTGGGTAGCCTACATGCTAGACGGAGAGGCTGGGCCTTGGTGGAAGTCCGTTTCACGGACTAGGGCTCAAGAAACTCCAAATTTGCCTTGGACATGGGACAAGTTCGTCAAGGAATTCAATAAATAGTACTTCCCTGAGGTGGTGAGGAACCAAATGGAAATCTAATTTCTACAGCTTACTTAAGGGAAGATGACTGTGAGAGAATACGGAGTGGAGTTCATGCAACTCGCTCGCTTTGCGCCTGACTATGTTATCACTGAGATGATGAGAGCAAAGAGGTTTCAGCAAGGTTTGAAGCCGAACGTGAGGGAAGGAGTAGCACCATTCCAATTGAGGACCTATGGGGAGGTTATGAGCAAAGCCTTGGTGGTAGAGGAAGAAAATAACAACAAGTACCGCCAGAGGGAGCAACAAGGAAGGTGGAACACTGATCAGAGTAGAACGAGGAATTATGAACCGGTGAAAAAAAAGCCGAGATTCATACCAAATAATCAGAAACCACCATTTCAAGGAGGCTATGGAAGACCGGCGCAGCAGAGCAACCAGCAGAGATTTCCATTGCTCGCGTCGGGGAGACCAATATGCTACGAGAGCCCTGCTATTACTACAGGTGCTACAGTCACACAGGGGGCTTCTCGAGTAGCTTCTTCCACACCTCGTGAGACTTATGCCAAGTGTGGCAAGCCTCACAAGACAGCGGACTATAGGATAGGCACTCGGGGTTGCTTTCGATGTGGCAAGGTGGGCCACTTGATCAGGGAATGCCCCGAGGTGAACAAAGGGAAGACGGCTTCAGCTCCTATGCCACGACCTATACAAGCAAGGAAGCCTATCGTTCAAGGGAGAGCCTACGCAGTCACAGCTCAGGAGGCTCAGAATACAAATGATGTCATTCAAGGTGAGCTTTCTTTTAAATAAGAATTTTAATTCTTGAAAATTTTAGATAGAGAAGGTGCATCTACATGTAGAAAATATAAGAAAAACTTACATATGGTAGATTCTGGTATGATAATAAATAATATATATATGTGTATGTATGATTAGGTACGTTACAAATATATAAGGAAAGCTACATGACATACGAGGCTCGAGTGTTGATAGACCCGGAGTCTACCCACTCATTTGTTACACCTTGCTTCACAAAGAGGATGAAAGTCGACCCAGAGGAGTTAGACTTCGTTTTAACCGTGACTATTCCTACTGGGAAAGTGGTTGATACCGAAAAGGGTTGCAACTCCGTGATCGTGAGGGTCATGGATGGAGATGTCTTTGAACTATCGACGAACCTAATTCTGTTAGACATGCAAGGATTCGACGTGATCCTTGGCATGGATTGGTTATCGACCCACTGTGCGATGGTAAATTGCAAGAATAAGGTCGTCATCTTCAGACCCAACACGAGGAGATCATTTAGATTTAGAGGAGAAAGGTTGACACACCTACCACTTATCTCGGCAGTCAGGGCCGAGCGATTGATCAGAAAAGGGTGTAGTGGGTACTTGGCATTTTTGAAGGAGCATAAAGAGGAGAAGAATGTTATCTCTGAGATAGCAGTTGTGCGATACTTCACCGATGTATTTTCGGAGGAGTTACCCAGATTACCTCCAGAGAGAGAAATAGAATTCACCATCGACTTAGCACCAAGAACGGAGCCTGTTCTAAAGCACCATATAGAATGGCTCCTGCTGAGTTGAAGGAGTTGAAAGAGCAGCTACAAGAGCTAATGGACAAGGGGTTTGTTAGACCGAGCGTGTCTCCATGGGGAGCACCGATCTTGTTTGTAAAGAAGAAAGATGGGTCAATGCGTCTGTGCATTGACTATCGACAATTGAACAAACTTACCATCAAGAACCGATACCCTTTGCTAGGATAGATGACTTGTTTGATCAACTGCAAGGAGCGAAGTATTTCTCTAAGATCAATCTGAGATCGAGATACTATCAGCTGAGAGTCAAGGCAGAGGATATTCAGAAGACTGCATTCAGGACTCGATACGGACACTATGAGTTCCTAGTGATGCCGTTTGGGTTGACAAATGCCCCAGCGTCATTCATGGATTTGATGAATAGGGTGTTTAAACCACACCTAGGCTCTTGTATTGTAGTATTTGTTGACGACATCCTGATCTATTCAAAATCAGAAGAAGAGCATGAAAAGCACTTGAGAGTAGCCCTACACACTCTACGTGAGCACCAACTATACGCCAAGCTCAGCAAGTGCGAATTTTGGCTAAAAGAAGTTAGCTTTTTGGGACATGTTGTCTCAAAGCTTGGTGTCACTGTAGATCTAGCAAAGATCGAAGCAGTAGTAAATTGGGAGCAACCAAAGACCATGACCGACATCCATAGTTTCCTTAGATTAGCAGGTTACTATCGGCGTTTCGTTGAGGGTTTTTCAAAGATATCAGGACCACTCACGAGACTTACACAGAAAGATGCAAGGTTTGAATGGAGTGAGGCATGCGAGAACTATTTTCAAGAACTCAAGAAGAGACTCACTTCAGCTCCAGTGTTAGCGATTCCTTCAGGTAGTGGAGGGTTTGCACTGTATAGCGATGCTTCTTATACTGGTTTGGGCTGTGTGCTTAATCAACACAAAAAGGTGATAGTGTATGGGTCGAGACAGTTGAAAGAGCATGAGAAGAATTATCCGACACATGACCTGGAATTAGCAGTGGTCATTTTCACGCTCAAGATTTGGAGACATTATTTGTACGGTGAGACTTTCAAGATTTTCACCGATCATAAGAGCCTCAGATATCTATTTACACAGAAGGAACTAAACATGAGGTAGCGCAGATGGATGGAGCTTCTCAAGTACTATGACTGTTCCATATAGTACCATCCAGGCAAGGCTAATGTAGTAGCCGACGCCTTAAGTCAGAAGAGTTCAACTCAATTGGCTAGTTTAATTTTGGGTATGCACCGGTGGAAGTTGTTCGAAGATCTGGCACTATATAATGCAACCATTGAGTCACAAGCTTCAGGAGCCTTCTTGGCTAATATCTCAGTGAGATCGGTGATATTTGAGCATATCCATGAACTACAGATGAAAGACCCGGCGCTAACCAAGATTCGTCAAGATGTAACTAAAGGCATTAGATCTGAGTTTTCAATCAAGGAGGATGGTTCCTTATTATTCAAGGGCCGTCTTTACATTCTGGACAATGCCGATCTGCGGCAAACAATACTAGATGAATCTCACAAATCAAGCTATGTTATTGTTAAGTAGTGAAAAATACCATTTTTTACCCCTAAACATGATCTTTGAAAGACCCTTGAGAAGACTAAATAAGTGCTTTAGTGTGCATTTTACAGCTAACCAATTAGACAGGTCCAAGTCCGAAAAGCATCCTAAAATGATCAAAAAGCTGACAACTCATGTCAAGCTGAAAGATGGATTGAAGAAACAACCTCAGCAATGGCTAAAAAGGGTCTAAAAGAGCAGACAAAGACCTGAAAAAAAGAGAGAGAGCCATTCGCAAGAAGAATGGGAGCCTAGAGTCCAATTCGCAAAGAACTTTTACTATTCGCAAAGAACCTTGAACTTTGCGAAAAGAAGAAAACACTCCTCGAATAGAAGATTTACCTGCGAGAAGAGAAGTCCTTTGCTAAAAGAACTTCGAAGCCAAAGTCCTTTGAAAAGAACTTCAAGCCAAAGTCCTTTCTGAAAAGAACTTCAAGCCAAGATGCTTTGTGAAAAGAACTTCAAGCCAAAATGCTTTGCGAAAAGAACTTCGAGCCAAACTACTTTTGAAAAGACCCTTAAACTCGAAATGGCATATCGAGGATTTATACCACTTTGAAGGGCATTTCAAGAACTCGCACGCGCCCCAATGTAATTAAAAGCCCACGCATATTCCGGAAGATTCCAAGCACAAACCAAAGGCATATTCACCACGTGAAAACCCAAAGATGAAATCACTTGGCGGGAACTTCTAGAAGCTCAAACAAACTTTTGAATTCCCATAGGAATTGATGCTTCTAACGCCTGATTGGTTTGAACCGGATCGAGCATTTTCATTGGCGAACAGATCTGGATCCCCGTGCTCAATGACCATTGGGCAATCCGGATCTGAGCACTTCGATTGGTCAATTCAGCCTTTTTTGAGGATAGAGGAAAGCTATAAATTGAGAAGACATTTGCCCAATTGAGGCATCCAGTTTTAGAGTTTTCATCTCTGTTTCCCTCATTCCGGTCGGATAGCTTATCCGAACCCCCGTAATCCTTCTTGTAGTTTACCTTTGAGAGCCATTGTGAGTGATTTGTACTTCCAAGTTCGGATTCAAGAGGCGAATCTGAGGGCTCTCTGGCTCGAATGAAGTCCGAGGGCTCTCTAAAGCCGTGCTCTGTAATTGTAACGTTGGATTTTAAAAGGTTCTTTGTAATTTGTGTCTTCTCCATTGGAGTCATGTCGAGGGTTACGAATGTTCACCTTAGTGCATTAGACTTCTTTAGATTCACTCATCCGCATCCAACTTCCTTAATTCATCATCCACTGCGAATTAGCGTTGGTAACCTAATTCAAGCGGATTCTGATGATGTTCATGTTGAACTAAAGAATAGGCCACAACTATTGGATGATCTGTGACCATTGGACGGATCATAGCCATAAGTCTAAACCTATTCCTTAATTCGGTTATTTCTCTTACATCTATCTTTGGTAGCAGATGAAGATTGAATCTGCTTTCTGTTGAAATCTGATTCTCCATTAAAATTGAGGCTAAAATGCATGAAGCTATTATTTACGCATTTGTCTTATTTTAAACATCTCCCCAACTCGGATCTGGATCATGTAGATAGTTCTTTTCTTTATTTGCTTATAGTTAAATGTGACACAATCCAACACTCTCTTTTATCTATTCTTTTAGATAATTATAGCGATCCTGGTAGCATGATCCGGAGGTTTATCTCTCATTTTAGACAAACTTCTCGTGGGCGATCACAAATACTTACTTTTAAAACTTGCTACAATTAGCCCTGATCTTGTAGGCCAGTGTTAGACCCAATTAGCTGATATCCCTTTCATAAGTTAACAACCATATAATTTAGCATTCTTAAATTCTTTAATTCTTGATTAATAATGCACATAATTATGGCACACTTGGAGCGACAACAAGTTTTTGGCGCCGTTCTTAGGGAAGTTTGTTCTAAAATTGGTAGACCTAAGTTTTTTTCTATTTTGTAGATTTGATTTTTAATTTTTCTTTAAACACTTTGCATTCCAAGTGCTTGATTAAATGTCTCTGAGTTTGTATAGAAAACACTTTTCTTCTTGAGAATTTTTATTTTTTATTTTTATTTTTGAGTTTTATTCTTTGCCTTCTAGTTATTTGAATAAATCTTTGCCACTCTTTTGTCTTTTGTCAAATTTGGGCGATGCTTTGAGTTTTTCTTTTATTTTGTCAATACTTGAATAAGGTATCTCTGCAGTTTTGGATGTTTGCGATCTGGAGCGGATCCAACAAGGAACATCTGGACCAAAGTGGGCAGATCGCTTGAGTTTGCATCCTTCTCCTTTGCATTCATTTTCTATTTTTAAATTCTTGAGAACCAGTAGATTCTGCTTTGTGTTTAATGTTTGTTTGATTATAATTTCTCTCTTTTAGGCATGCTTGATTTTTTTTTAAAACCAAATACAAAATAAAAGAAGTCAAAACACAAATAGAAAATCTTTGAGTTGTTTCTCATTATTTTCAGCGAGTAAATAAGGGCTCTTGTTGAGCCCGGGCTGATCAAAACAAGTAAAAAAAAAAAAGTATAATAAAAATTAGAAAATTATAAAAACAATATAGATATCTTAGGATGAAATGTTTTCTCCATTTGCATCACTTTTCCCATCCGGACTCGAGATCATTTTTTTTTTTAGGAATCATGTAGGATTATGAGTAGTGGATCATAGGTTGTTTTGTATATTCAATGGACTCACTAATTTTATTTTCCTTCGAGATTTCTTCATCATAAATGGGTCTCATTTGTGTGAACCCCGCTTTTTAATGTGTGCTCCCATGCTTCATTATTTTTTTCATACCCATCATCAACAAAGGGTCAATCTTATGAATCTTATGAATCATTTGGCATTAGATTTTCGGTTTTAGGAATTTTAGTTTCAAATTCATTTTTAGATCGTTGAATTTTTTTTTCTTTCTTAGGTTAATGTGTCCTCGTTTTGATTTTCGTCATTTTACGTGAGTATAGCTAGTTTCTAACTTTGTTTTCTTATTTTGCATTCACAAATTCAGTTTTTGTATCAACACTTTTCTTTTCTTTTTAACTTTGTATTCAGGTCCCTTACCTTGCTTTTCTTTGTTTCTCTATTATTAGCATTAGTTTCCTTTTATTTGCATAGTAATCCTTCTATTTGTTAGATTTTATTTAGCAGTTCTAGCATTGTTTTGTTGATTTTTCTTGCATTTGTATATCATGTTTTCCATTTCCTTGCTCATATCTTGGTTTATATTTTTATTTTCTCAGCATATAGTTTAGATTTTTTCTGTTCTTAGTTTTTCTTTCTTCTTTTACCTACGCCTCGAGCCCAGTAGTCCGGTCCCCATTACCCATTCCTTTGGTTTTGCCTAACCCATTCATTGATGCCCGAGCTCATACGAGCTATTGGTGGATGAAACTTTTCTCCTCCAAACTTTGATTTGCTATCTTTAAGATATCTCGGGAGGCTTCCCTCACCATCCTCACTCCATTACGAGAAAATTTACCCAAGGATGACAAAGTGGTATCGAACCTCACCACAGTCACGAGGAACATCTTGATGTGCCAACCCTAGTTATTTTTATGAACAATCAGTGACTTAAGCAGGGCTGAGGACATTGGACATGCCCTAGGGATACCTTTTCAATTCAATCTGATGGACCCTTGACTACTCTGAAGTTGCCTCTTTCAGAGATATGGCTGCCCATTTGACACGAGGCATGGTGGGTTCTGGGCAATCAATAATGAGAAGAGATCTGCCCGCAATATCTCTCGATGGATTCCATACTCGAGGGAGTTTTTATGTTCTTGGGCACACCAAGAGAGGCGAACCCCATCTTAGAAGCCCTCTTTCACTTCTCTAAGGGCAATTCTTCAATGCCCCCATGCCGATCTGAAAGCAATGGGTGATGTGAGTGCCAAGGTAAAAGGACAGAAGATTCTTGGCCTCCCTTTGGAAGACTCATTCTGACCCTCTTAAGAGCCAAGTTTGACATTAATAGGGAAGAGCCCTTTGAGGTACTCACTCCTCACAACTTTGGCAAGAAAGCACGGACCACAAGTCGAGGCCATGTTAAGAAGAATGAGGGAAATAGGAGAACCAGCCCATGCCCCCGCTTTGCACCTATTGCTTTGCCCTATTTCTTTGAACCCATGAGCGGAGCTAGTTCTTCTTCTTGAGCATGACAGAGAACCAAGCCACTGAAAGTGTGGGTGGGCATCTTTGCAGTGGAAAGTGTTGTGGAGCCTCAACCAGCCCCAGAGCCTCGGCCCACCCTACCATTTACAAGCCCAACTCCACTGTGGTGACCAGCTCGTTAATTGCACCACTTCTTGCCATAGTCCACACATCCACAGGTAGCTAGTTTACAAGCCCAATTCATCAATTGTCTCTTTCTTATTTTCTTATTTTCCGCTTTTTATTCTATTACAATTTTTTCTGTTATAAGTCGTGCTAACCAAATTGCTTTTGTTCTCCCCTATTTTAGAAAAACTTGCAACCTCCCCTACTCCCTTTCCCTTTTTTCCTTTTATTTTCTATCCAAATTTCGATGTGCTTGTCAGAATCGTCTGTATTATTGTTGTTTCATTGTCTTCCCTAATAATTGTCCACCACCTTTGAACCGGTGAGGACACTGTTCCCCATAGGTTTGGGGGTGTGGCGGACAAGTCTGCCTAGGAATAGTTAACATAAGGGCAGCAGAATCACCTAAGTAATTAGGAAATGTATTAATTTACTTTAGAATCATGACAACTAGAAAATTTAAAATTTCTTTGCCAAATGTAGACATCATAAACCTTTCAATATTCTACATTTCACGATGCTAGCACCATGAAAACCTCTTGGTATCGACATTTAGCAAGTCAAAGGAAGAAAAAGGTAAAGATATACTTAAAAGCTCAAGGAAAAACCATAACCGGTGAGAATTGAGCCCATATATTTTCCATCTACATTGAAGAGTGATGAGGCAATTTTTTCCGATTCAAAGGATTGGTGAGGCATTAGATCCACTAGAAGTTAGGAAACTCCAAATTAAAACAAGTAACACTCATGAAACCGAGGAAAGATCAAGGCCTTCTTTGGACAAATGAACCTAACCAACCAACCAAGAAAAATCTGCCTTTTTGTACCCCATTTGAGTAAATCCTACAATTCTTCATCAAAAATACTCAAAAGTACTTTTTGAACCTATGGAACCAATTCAGCCTTCCCTCACTCACGAGAATTCGTGAGGTAAAGGAGAAAGAACTCGAAGATGGACCATTTCGGGCAACATCAAGAAAATGAAGAGAAAATACCTCAAAAGCAGGCAATATGGTGGTGAGAAAAGAAGAGACAAACAATGTGAAAAAGTTGCAAGCAAAAAGGCAAAAAGGGACTTTATGTTGAAAATTCAAGATCAAAGAAAGAACTGATCACCGTGAATGTGAGAATCTCGAAAAGAAGAAGAAAGAAGCTAAACTCAAAAGGTGGAGTCATGAACCATCTCAGCACTTCACAGGTTCTCAAATTCAAACCTCTCTGTTCAAGCGCCTTTCCTTGAAACTTCACTCCATAAGCCATACAAAAAACCTAGATTAAAAGCCCTTGTGATCCAAAGTTGAGTGAGGTCATGTGGAGATAAGAAGTGACCTAATCTATGGTGAGGAGATGTCAATGATGCCATTGCCTAAGAATCATGCCTATGCTCATGCTTACAGATCCATTTGGGAGATGTAAGCGCTCTTGAGCTTGAGTGAAATGAACCCCTCAACAAAAACACGATGAGAGTATACCCCGGTGAGTGTTTGGGTTGGAACTTGAGCACCTTAAGTATGACTTATAACCTAATTTTATCCATAGGATGAGCTTACTCTTTGGCACATTTGTATGAGTTTCTATATTTGTTCACAGATTGGAAATATTGAAACATTCATGAGGTTTATAAATGTTTAAATCCTGTGCAAACAATAATCAAATTTTCTTTTTCATAATTGATTCAAGAGTAACTAACCTGCTCCTTGATTGCTCATTTGATAATATTGCTTGATGTTAACTGTTTCATGGAGAAGTTTGTGGTACCTTCACTGAAAACCCTCAGAGACTTCACTCCTCCTCTAGGGATCACCTAGGGGTTTAAAAGGCTTGTTGCATATGCTAAATGCACTGTGCTTCCTACAAAAGTGGCTCTTTATTTTGCTTTTATGTTTCTTTGCTCGGGGACTAGCAAAGCTTAGGTTTGGGGTGTGTTAAGTAGTGAAAAATACCATTTTTACCCTAAACATGATCTTTGAAAGACCCTTGAGAAGACTAAATAAGTGCTTTAGTGTGCATTTTACTGACTAACCAATTAGACAGGTCCAAGTCCAAAAGCATCCTAAAATGATCAAAAAGTCGACAACTCATGTCAAGTCGAAAGATGGATTGAAGAAACAACCTCAAAGAATGGCTAAAAAGGGTCTAAAAGAGCGGACAAAGACACGAAAAAGAGAGAGCTATTCGCAAGAAGAATGGGAGCCTAGAGTCCAATTAAAGAACTTTTACTATTCAAAGAACCTTGAACTTTGCGAAAAGAAGAAAACACTCTCGAATAGAAGATTTACCTCTGCGAAAAGAAGAGAAGTCCTTTGCGAAAAGAACTTCGAAGCCAAAGTCCTTTTGAAAAAGAACTTACAAGCCAAAGTCCTTTCGAAAAGAACTTCAAGCCAAAGTCCTGCGAAAAGAACTTCGAAGCCAAGATGCTTTGAAAAGAACTTCAAGCCAAAATGCTTTGAAAAGAACTTCGAGCCAAACTACTTTGCGAAAAGACCCTTAAACTCTGCGAAATGGCATCTTTGAGGATTCTGACCACTTTGAAGGGCATTTCGAAGAACTCTGCACGCCCCAATGTAATTAAAAGCCCACAGACATTCTGGAAGATTCCAAGCACAAACCAAAGGCATATTCCATACGTGAAAACCCAAAGATGAAATCACTTGGCGGGAACTTCTAGAAGCTCAAACAAACTTTTGAATTCCCATAATGAAATTGATGCTTCTAACGCTGATTGGGTGAACGGATCGAGCATTTTCATTGGCGAACAGATCTGGATCCCGTGCTCAACGACCATTGGGCAATCCGGATCGAGCACCGATTGGTCAATTCAGCCTTGTCGAGGATAGAGGAAAGCTATAAATTGAGAAGACATTTGCCCAATTGAGGCATCCAGTTTTAGAGTTTTCATCTCTGTTTCCCTCATTCCGGTCGGATAGCTTATCTGAACCCCCGTAATCCTTCTTGTAGTTTACCTTTGAGAGCCATTGTGAGTGATTTGTACTTCAAGTTCGGATTCAAGGCATCAAATCTGAGGGCTCTCTCAAAAGCTCGGATGTAAGTCCGAGGGCTCTCTAAAGCCGTGCTCTGTAATTGTAACGTTGGATTTTAAAAGGTTGTGTAATTTGTGTCTTCTCCATTGGAGTCATGTCGAGGGTTACGAATGTTCACCTTAGTGCATTAGACTTCTTTAGATTCACTCATCCGCATCCAACTTCCTTAATTCATCATCCCATGCGAATTAGCGTTGGTAACCTAATTCAGCATTTACTGATGATGTTCATGTTACGAACTAAAGAATAGGCCACAACTATTGGATGATCTGTGACCATTGGATGATCATAGCCATAAGTCTAAACCTATTCCTTAATTCGGATTTATTTCTCTTACATCTATCTTTGGTAGCCGATGAAGATTGAATACGCCTGCGGAAATCTGATTCTCCATTAAAATTGAGGCTAAAATGCATGAAGCTATTATTTCTGCATTTGTCTTATTTTAAACATCTCCCCAACTCGGATCTGGATCATGTAGATAATTCTTTTCTTTATTTGCTTATAGTTAAATGTGACACAATCCAACACTCTCTTTTATCTATTCTTTTTAGATAATTATAGAGCCAGATCTGGTAGCACAGATCTGGAGGTTTATCTCTCATTTTAGACAAACTTCTCTGTGGACGATCTTGAAATACTTACTTTTAAAACTTGCTACAATTGGCCCTGATCTTGCAGGCCAGTGTTAGCCCCAATGTGCTGATATCCCTTTCATAAGTTAACATCCATATAACCTAGCATTCTTTAATTCTTTAATTCTTGATTAATAATGCACATAATTATGGCACACTTGGAGCGACAACAGTTATCCACCCGGGAAGCACAAAGATGTATCAAGACTTGAAAAAGAACTACTGGTGGAGAGGCTTGAAACAAGATGTGGTAGAGTGCATGTAGCGGTGTTTGACGTGCCAACAAGTGAAGATCGATCATAGACATCCCGCATGTCTATTGCAGCCTTTACCTATACCGGAATGGAAGTGGGAATCGATCTCGATGGACTTCATCGTTAGACTGCCGCGTACTGCAAAGAAGTACAATGCCATATGGGTAGTACTCGATCGATTGACCAAGTCAGTGCACTTCTTGCCTTACAACACGATGTACACGATGGGAAGACTGGTAGAGCTGTATATGAAAGAGATTGTCCGTTGCATGGGATTTCGAGTAGCAGTGTTTCGGACCGTGACCCATTGTATACATCAAAGTTCTGGAAGAAATTTCAAGAAGGAATGGGAGCGCGGCTTTACGCGAGTCTACGCCCATGTCACCACCACCCACCAATGTACTCCAACCCAACGAGTGGTGGGAGGCTAAGACCTTTGAGATCGAGTACATCATCGATCAAACCCTATTCACAAACCCCAATGTACCGGACGAGACCCAATGGGCTCATAATTACCTCCAAAATGCCGGTCTAGGCAATATCTTGAAACCAATCCGTGGGTCCTACTACCCTCGATTGGTCCGTTTATTCTACCAAGGGCTCGTGGACGGCCCTACCGACGATATTATTTTATCCAAGATAGAGGGTCGCGACTACACATTCACCCGTCGCCACGTCCACGAGGTACTTGAGTGTTACCTCGACTTCGCACCCAAGACCACCCTCCTTCCACCCTTCGAGGAAGAGGTTAGATTTGAGGAAATCATTACTTGTATGACCAACGGGAAGAAGGGGTCGGGATCCTCCATTAAGAGGGTCGACCTTCCCCATTATATGTGGATGCTTGATTCCATAATCAAGTGTAACCTATACCCGTTGCGTCACGACACAGAGCGGGTAGAGAAACTGTAACAGGCACTTTACGCGGCCTTCTGTGGCCGTTGGTTTGACGCAATGATGCTCATCCTAGAGGGGATGAGGTACATCAAGGACAAGTTGATGAAGGGAAACTTGAGGCCCAAAGAAAAGATGCCCTATGCTCGGCTTATATCGAGCATGTTAGAGTGTTACACCGACGCTCCCGAGTACACCGTATCGCCACACGAATTAAGGGCGACGGACCAAGTGAAGACGTTTTTGAACTCTTCATGGAGCCATAGCATTTACCCGGCCACTGCGGCAGCATTCGTGGCACCACCACCACCCCCACCACCACATCAAGACCCACCCGTGGGTGGGGCACACCCGGTTGAGCCACCAGCGGAGGGGGCACCCTCCCATACCACCGCTTCCCCTACGCCGCCAGCACAGTCCACGGCGGCTACACCAACTTCTTCATATCGCCGGCGAGCGGCTCGCCAGGCTCCGACGATAGAGGACGTGTTGGCCAAGATGGAGGCCAACAACGAGCGGATGAACCGGCGGATGGACTTTCTGATATACCACACTATGCGGTACATCTATCCATTGGACTACCAGCAGCGCCTAGCTCAGGAGGAGGCATGGACAGCAGGTTGGACCGCATTCCACACGGGTCCAGTCTTCCATGCGAGCACATCGGCTACCAACGCATCTGGCTCGGTGCCCGCACAGCCACCTGAGACGGGTCACCCACAGCCTATAGAGACGACCCAACCAGAGCCGCCAGTCTACCCAGTTCCACTAGAGCAGCCTGCCCCGACATCAGATCATCCAGGAGAGGGGACGGCGTGAGACTGAGATGAGGATGTTTCTTTTTATATGACTGAGTTTGGCACTTTTGATGTAATTGAAACGATGTAATTAAACAAGTTGTACATTTTGGAAATTAATGAAATCTAGATCAGTTTTCTTCAGCATGTAATTTCAACGTCATTTCTGTTTGCTTATACTATCTAATGTGTGCGTCATTTTGTGGGTGGGTACGCGACCCCCAGAGTGTGGGGTACCCAACCAACGACATACCCTTGGGTTATTTTTGAGGATGAAAATTCCCAAGGTGGGGAGAATGTAATATCCTAAAAAATTGATCGTTTGACTTTAACCTCAGGATCCGTGCCCGATGGATCGTAGGTTGACCAAGTGATGGTCAAACTTTGAATTCAAGGATTGATGAACTGATGTGATGCAAATGGGAGTCAAGTGTAGTGAGTATTATTGGTTTAGAGCTACATACACCTATCCTTGGTGTATGTGTTTAACACACAAGCAGGAGAGAGAATAAAAGGGTTTTAATAACCCTAGTTCCCTTTTCTTGGTTGTTGAAGAGTTAAGAAGAGAGAGAGAGAGAGAGTAAAGAGGAGTTACGGAAGTGGAGTTAATGCAAATCAAAAGGAGATTAGAGCATTGATTTCCGGATTCAAAGTGATTTTGGATCGTTGAAGCAAGTGATGGAACCCTAGCCATCAAACCCAACAAATCAATCCCTTGAAGGGATTATTGAGGTAAGTTTTAATTAAAGTGAATGCATATAGTGTAGACAAGTTTAATTCAGTCAAGTAGGGTTAAATGGGTAGATTAAAGGCATAGAAAAGAAAGGAGAAAGATTTGGAAGAACAACCCGAAAGGGGGCTGAATTTGGCCAAATCGATCAATCAAAATTAGAGTTCGACTAATCAATTTTGGCCTGAAAGTTGAAAAGTCATGAAAGCCCGATTTCAATTAATCGAATTGTATTTTGATTAATCGATTTGTATTTTGATTAGTCGTTTTGGAAATCGACTAATCGACTGGGTACCTCCAGTGGCTGGAGAAAAGAGACCTGGAGAAATCGACTAATCGAGTTGGGAAATTGATTAATCGATTTTGGATTTCGATTAATCGATTTAGGATCGACCAATCAATTTCAGACTTTCGACCACTCGATTTGAGAATCGACTTCATTATGTTGGAGACTTCGATTAATTGATTTGGGATCAATTAATCGATTTTGAGAATCGATTAATCGATTTGGGTTTCGATTAATCAATTTTGGGAATCGATTAATCGACTTTGACAGTTTTGCTTAACTTTCTAAGCTTTCTTTGAGATTCATGGAGGGTCCAGGACCTTCTTCATTACATCTTTAGTGATGTATTGCATGTGTTGTGATGTACCATAGGTGGTACGTGTGAAAGCGAGCACAAGGAGCCGCGTGGGACCTTGATGCTTGGACCTTCAGAGAATTGAGGTAGGGAACACCTTCAACATGTACTTTAATTGCAAGAGCATGTATGTAGTAATATGATTATCAAATTTGAAGTTCTTTTAACCATGAAAAGCTTTGTGAAAATGGGTGCGTGTGTGACACCAAGAATGTACTAAAGGCATCTGTGTGATGCAAGTAATTAAGATCAAGTAATCTAACGAGAATGAGACATCCCCAGGGGATGAGAAAGTAATAAAGGCATTAGGTATGATGCGGGTATGTATACATCCCAGGAATGTGTACATATGATTGAATAATTACTATTGAGGCCTAACTGATATAAGATAGCACACTTACACGGTGAACAACTATATGTAAAGTACGTGTTATTTTTGTTATTTGAGGTTTGATAGGATACCCCACCGACATGGCGGGATACCCACGACTGACGCGGCAGGATATCTGTGACCGGTACGGCGGCCAATCCGTATACCAATGTGGAGGTTTATCCGTAACAGTAAGCACATCCCAAGAATGTTGAGATGAGTTTTAACCCCGCCGCCTAGTGAAAAGGGGCTTGGGTCGTATTCCTAGGGAATACTTTATCACAACTGTCTATTTAGACGACGATGAAGGGTATCTCATCAGGGCTCGATGCTATATTGCTCATGGATTACTTAAGTTAAAGATTTAAGTTTTTCTTAGGCCTGTTTAGTGTCATTCATGATAAATCAACCGTAAAGCAAGACATGCTAATTACCAGTAAACTTGAATGCAATTCATCAGCTTTTAAACCATTTTTCTAGCAAATGCATAGACACATCATGCTTAGAATATCATGGAATATATGTGAGTCTTAATTTATATATTCATTGTGTTTGTTCCCTATTGAGCTAGGATGTAGCTCACACCTTTAGACTATACGTCGCAGGTCCACTGATAGCAGCTGTTGAGGCTTCGGGAGACGTTGATCCGGGTGATTCGGACTACGTACCTGGAGATGAGTTGGAGCCTCCACCCGAGGACTTCTTCTAGGAGACTCTGTTGTGTACTTTGACAGAGAGTAGTTTTTGAGAGCTAGTTGTACGGCTTGGTATGTCAAGCCTTCTTTTTGTTGAACATGTAATTAAATTAGATTATTCTTTTGGCGAACCATCTGGGGTGATCTGTTTGTCACCGATGGTTCGGGTCGATTCTCTGTTCATGCAGTGGCATGAAAGTAGAATTGTCTTTTGCATATGCCAGTAGAGTATATTAACTGTTTTTGCTTTATGAGATTATTACTTTATTTATTTAATTGTGCTTGTTATACCAATGTTCCGTACTCAGTTTTGGGGCACAGTCTGGAGGATCGTGCTGATGGCACGGGTTTTGGGGTGCCGAAATCCAGGCTGTCCCACATTTAACAGGCTTAAGAAACTTCTCTCATCCGTACCAATCATTCAACCTCTCGACTATTTCCTACCTCTTGAAGTAATGTGTGATGCTGCTAATTACGCAATAGGTGCCGTCTTAGGATAGCGAAGGGACAAGGTCCCTCATATAATTTATTATGCAAGTCGAACCTTGATTGAAGCTTAAGTCAACTATACCACCATTGAGAAGGAACTTCTCACTATAGTCTTTACTCTAGATAAATTTTGACTGTACCTATTGGGATCTAAGATCGTTATCTTCTCTGATCATTCTGCACTAAAATACCTACTATTTAAAAAGGATATCAAGCCGAGACTAATCAGGTGGATCCTTCTTTTACAGGAATTCAACTTCGAGATTAAGGATAAGAAGGGAGTTGAGAACATGATGGTTGATCATCTGTCCAGGATAGAGTTGCCTGAAACCATCAGTAAAGAGTCTCTACATGATACTATTTCGGATGAGCAACTTTTTACCATCCAAGCAACAATACCATGGTATGCCAATATCGTGAATTATTTGGCAACATGTAAGATTCCTCTGACCTAGTCTAATTAGGACAGATATATTTTCTTTGCTAATGAAAAATACTATATTTGGGAGGATCCTAACCTATTTAAAATATGCCCAAACCAAATAATTAGAAAATGTGTGCCGATAGTGACACCCACAATATTCTACAATTTTGTCACACATATGCTTGTGGGGGCCACTTCAGTGATAGAAAAATGACTGCCAAGGTACTGCAATCGAGATTTTATTGGCCATTACTATTTAAGGATGCACAGAATTTTTGTCAGGCCTGCTATCGGTGCCAAAAGTCAAGAGCCATGTCCCGAAGGAACATGATGCCCCTTTAACCAATTTTGGTGGCAAAACCCTTTGATATATGGGACATTGACTTTATGGGTCCCTTTCCACCTTTGTTCTGATTCATACACATACTTGTAGCCATTGACTACGTATCAAAATGGGTAGAAGCTATAGCTACACAAACAAATGATAATAAAGTGGTAATTTCTTTCATCAGAGAAAATATATTCACACGGTTTGGAACTCCACGAGCTATTATAAGTGATGGAGGTAGCCATTTTTGCAATAGGTATTTTGAGAGCTTGCTCAAGAAATACGGTATGACTCATAAAATCGCAACCTCCTATCACCCGCAATCTAGTGGGCAAGTTGAGGTTTCCAATCGTGAAATAAAGAAGATACTAGAAAGAACAATTCGGCCTGATAGAAAAGACTGGTCCCTAAGACTAAATAATGCCTTGTGGGCATACAGGACAGCTTATAAAACACTCATTGGCATGTATCCATATAGGTTGGTATATGGAAGATCTTGTCATTTACCTGTGGAATTAGAACACAGAGCTTTATGGGCCATCAAAGCATTGAATTTCAAACTTGATGCATCTGGGGAACAACGAAAATTTGAACTCAATGAACTAGAGGAAATACGCAATGATGTCTACCAAAATGCTCGAATTTATGGGATTCGATCAATCGAATTGGACATATTCAAGATTTTATTGTGTTTTGTTTGAGGGACTTTGGGGAGATCTTGTATCTTTCCATTTTACGTCATTTCTGACGTAGGAATTATAATATATTATGTCTTAAGTTTGAGCTAGAAGATGTGTGAGAAAACCTAAAGGATTAAGGACTTCGCTTGTGACTTCGTGTTTGAGGTAGGAAAATCTCTATACCATGCGCATTTGATACGATTAGCATGTGAATTATGATATGATGTGGCTTGTTATCAATCACCATCGAGTTTTCATAAGCTTTTGAAAATATGAATGTGTAAGCATGAGTGTGTGTTTTAGAAATTATGTTATGATGTGAGAATATTTCAAGATTCATTTCGATAAATGTATGCAAACTTTGTTCTTTCCGATCAAATATTTGAATCGGCTCTTCTATCATTGTCATATTCTCATACATCTCGATCGGTTGATTGTCCAAAATATGAGTCCGATCCTTCACATAATTTCGAAGCATAGATACATGAAACATGTTATGTACCCTATCCAGTTGTGGAGGTAACGTAATTCTGTAAGTAACTTCACCAACTCTTCCCAAAACTTCAAAGGGTCCAAAGTAGCGTGGGCTTATCTTTCCCCGTTTTCGAAATCTCATGACACCTTTCATCAGTGAGATCTTCACGAATACGTGATCTCCAACATAAAAATCAACACTTGTCCTCTTGATATCGGCATAACTTTTCTGTCTGCTCTGAGCCGACTTGATTCTTTCTCCTATCACACGAACGATAGTGGCATTGCTTTCAATTATTTATGAACCTAAAACAAACTTTTCTCCGATCTCTTCTCAATTGATCGGTGATCTACATCACCGTCCATATAGTGCCTCATAAGGTGCCATACCGATACTCGTCTAAAATTTATTGTATGCAAACACGATCAATGGTAAATGTTGATCCCATGATCCTTAAAAATCAAGCATACATGCTCTGAGTATATCCTCTATGATTTGATTCACCCGTTCTGTTTGTCCATCAATTTTTGGGTGGAATGCTGAACTGAAGTCTAACCGTATACCCATTCCCTCTTGAAACTTTTGCCAAAACTTAGAAGTGTATAATGGGTCACGATCCAAAACAATACTAACTGGAATACCATATAATCGGACTATATCTTTCATGTACATCTCTGCTAGTCTTCTTGCCATATACATCGTGTTGTATGGCAAAAAGTGACCTGATTTGGTTAATCGGTCAACGATTATCCAAATGGCATTGTGTCTTTTCGTTGTTCGTGGTAATCCCAATATGAAGTCCATAGAGATTGACTCCAATTTCCACTCTGGTATTGACATAGGCTGCAATAAACCTGTCGGATGTCTGTGATCTACTTTTACTTGCTGACATACTAAACACTTTGACACGTACTTAGCAACATCCTGTTTCAAACCTCTCCACCAGTAGTTCTTTCTCATATCCTGGTACATCTTGGTGCTACCAGGGTGAATAGCATATTTAGACTTGTGGGCTTCGTCTAAGATGGTTTGACGAAGGTCGACATCCATTGGTATGCATAGACGTCCCCTGAATAATAAGGAACCATCCTCCTTAATTCAGAAATCCGGTCTACTGCCATCCATCACATCCTGCCTGATTTTTACTAACTCTAGATCTTTCATCTGTAGCATATGAATGTGATCGAAGATCGTCGATCAAACTGTAATTTTAGCCAACAGGGCTCCTGATGCTTATACCTCGATCTTCGTGTCATACAAAGAAAGGTCCTCTAACAGCTTCCATCTACAAATTCCCATGATAAGGCTAGATAATAGAGTCAAACTCTTCTAGCTCAAAGCATCTGCTACAACATTAGCCTTGCTTGGGTGATACTAAATGGAGCAATCATAGTCCTTGAGAAATTCCATCCATATGCATTGCCTCATATTGAGTTTCTTCTGCGTAAACAAGTATCTGAGGCTCTTATGGTCCATGAATATCTCAAAAGCCTCTCCGTACAAATAGTGTCTCCATATCTTCAATGCGAAGATCACTGTTGTTACTATTAAATCATGTGTTGGATAGTTTTCTCGTGGTCCTTAAGTTATCTTGGCCCATAAGCAATAACCTTCTTATTCTGGTTGAGCACACAACCTAAGCCACTGAAGTTAGTCTCTTCTTGAGTTTTTGAAAACTCTTTTCACACTCTTCAGTCCATTCAAACCTTACATCTTTTCTTGTAAGCTTCGTGAGCGGTTCAGAAATATTTGAAAATCCCTCTATAAATCGTCTGTAATATCCAACTAGACCAAGGAAACTGTGAATCTCAGTCACAATCTTTGGTTGTTCTCATTCCACTACTGCCTTTGTTGGATCCACTGTAGCACCATCCTTTGAGACTACATCTCCCAAGAAACTAACTTTCTCTACCAAAACTCACACTTATTGAGCTTTGCATATAATTGGTGTTCACGTAGTGTCTGTAGAGCAATCCTCAGATGTTGTTCATGCTCCTTCTTGGTTTTTGAGTAGATGAGAATGTCATCTATGAACACTACTACACAAGTATCAAGGTGTGGTTTAAACACCCAATTTATTAGATCCATGAATGATGTCGGTGCATTAGTCAATTCAAATGACATTACCAAGAATTCATAGTGCCCATTTCTTGTCCTGAATGTTGTCTTCTATATGTCCTCGGCCTTAACTCTCAACTGATGGTATTCAGATCTCAAGTCGATCTTGAAAAAGAATCTCGCACCCTATAACTGATCAAACAAATTGTCTATCCTGGACAAAGGGTATCGATTCTTGATAGTCAATTTATTTAGCTAATCATAGTCAATGAACAATCTCATCGACCCGTCCTTCTTCATAAATAAGATCGGTGCTTCCCAAGGAGACACACTAGATCTTATAAACCCCTTATCCAAGAGTTCCTGTAACTGTTCTTTCAACTCCTTCAACTCAGCTGGAACCATTCAATATGTTGCTTTAGATACTGGCTCCGTACTCGGTGCTAAGTCGATGGCAAACTCTACTTCTCTATCTGGTGGTAATCCCAGTAACTCATCTGGAAACACATCCTCAAACTCGCAGGCAATCAAAATCTCGATTATGATGTTCTTTTCTTTCTTGTGCTCCTTCAGAAAAGCTAGGTACCCACTGCATCCCTTCTCATCAAACATTTTTCTTTAATAACGGAGATAAGCAGTGCAAAGGTTGATCGCATCCCTAGAAACTTGAATGATCGTCTCATATTGGGTCGGAAGGTAACCATCTTTCTTCAACAATCAATACTTGCGCGATGTGTGGAAAACCAATCCATGCCAAGGATTACATCGAATCCTTGCATATCCAATAGAATAAAATCCGTCCCTAATTCATGACTTTCGTAATCCCTGATGGTGACTATAACTGACGGACAACCATATCGATACTGACTGAATTTTCTATTGGGACTAATACCGCCAAAATAACATCTAAGACCTTGGGAATGACCTTCACTGTCTTCGCAAATTGTGGCGTAATAAACCAGTGGGTAGACCCTAGGTCTATCAACACTCTCGCTTCATAATAAAGAAAATCTCATTTACCGTACATTTGCAAGGTACCTATATCGTACACATTTTAAAGCAATTTACTTATGCATAAAAAGTTAAGCATGCAAGAAATTAGATTTAAATACTACTTCCTAATATTGATGTATCTTCTCTATCTAAAATTCAAATCAATTAAATAATCTAATTAATTGAATCTTCACCTTGAATGATGTCGTTACTATTCTAGGCATCCTGGGCTATTACGGCATATGCTCGCCCTTGTACCGTAGGTTTCTTCATCTGCAACGGCTTAGGTATGGAGCTAATGTCGTCCTCTCCTTCCTCATCTTTAGGCAATCCTTGATCATTTGCCCCATTTTCTCACATTTGAAGCACCTGCCTGTACCCTGCCTACAATCTACAGTTTTGTGAGACTTGCCACACCTGGCACACGTCTCAATTGGGGTGGATGATGCTGCCCTAGAGAAACCCTGAGTAACTGATACTCCTGTAGTAGTTGTAGGGCTCTCATAATGGATAGGTCTCACAGACGTAGGCATAGGTGGCCTAGAGTAATTGGTCTAAGGTGGTCTGGAGTAATTTATCTGCGTAAACTACCTCTGAATTGGTGCTATGAGACGTGGCTTTTTGTTCACCGATTCGTACTTGCCTGACAGCCCTTGTCCTGCCTTACCCTTGTTTTGCTGGTCTCGCCTCTTATACATATCTTCAATGGCTTTCTCGGCAACTAGCGCCTTCCCGATCACTACTGCGTAAGTCTCTAGTTCTAACACAGCAATTCTATCACGTAGAATCGGCCTCAAACCACTTTCAAATTTATTGGCCTTCATCAGTTCTGTGGCCACATACTCAAGAGAAAATCATGATAATCGTATAAACTCTATACCATATTCTCGTACAGTCATTACTCCTTGCTCCAAGGTCATAAACATTGCCACCATCTTATTCCTCAATTGCTTCGAAAAGTACTCTTTGTTGAACACCACAATAAATTCTTCCCAGGTCCATTCCCCATCTGGGTTCCCCTATTCTCTTCTCAGTATTACTGACTTCAACCATGGGTTGGCATCTCCCTCCAACTAACAAGAAGCCCAACTCACGTTCTCTACTTCAGTACAAGGCAGTCTCTGCAAGAGCTTCTCTGTCTGATTTATCCATTTCTCTGCCTCCAATGGATCTGTCTGCCCATAGAAACTAGGTCTCAACTTCCTAAACTCAACGAACCCTGAATAATGTGATTGAGCAGGTGTAACTGGAGGTGTAGGTGGTTGCTGATGGTTATTGGCATTATTAGTTGCCAACAACACCGTCTATTGAGCCATAGCAGTTGCCATGGCTTCCATAGCCAAAGCCATCCTCTGTCTATCTTCTCTTTCCTCACTTCTTTCTTGATCTCTATTTTTCGGATTACTGCTTTCCGGAACCCCTCGGTTACCAAGCGGAACTCTATTGGAACTAGTGGGAATCTTGTCCCTACTTCTCAAGTTCCGTCCATGACCACCTCTCGGTCTTCCTCTTCCTCTAGCAAACATGAGGTTCTGTAAAATGAAACAAAAGTATCATTAGCAGAAGGTCTCTATATTATGACACAATCTTAAATATACGATCTACATCTAAGGCTTATCAGAAATCTAAAGAAACTCTTTGATACCAACTGTGGCAGCCCCAAATTTCAGCACCCTAAAACCTATGCCGTTAGGACCGCCCATAAGACGATCCCCGAACACTTGGTACATCCACACGCAAAGCAGAACAAAGCATAATTTCCAAACAAGCATAAAGAGTCATCATGATAAAGTAAATCTCCATTTCTATATAATGACGTACTCAAAAGTCTACAAAAGACGGTTCTAATCCCAAGGAAATTTTATGGACAAAAGAACTGAACTGAACCACTAGTGAAAATACCGTCACCAGGCGTGATTCACAAAACAATACTAACTGACATATACATAAGTTCTTACAAGAATGGCTGGACGTACCAAGCCTTACAAATATAATCTCAAAATCAGACAAGCGTAGCACAGACTGCTAGAAGAACTCCTTAGGAGGGGGTTCAGTCTCCTCCTCCGGAAAGTACTTCGGGTCCTCAGGATCAATGTCCTCAGTACCCGCCACTACCTCTGTACCTGGGACGTATAGTCGAAGGGTGAGCAAACATCTAAGATCAATAGGGAAGTGTAAATAACATGCATATTTTGACATCAACATATATCTCATGGCATAATCAAAAACATGTTTATCTTGCTGAGAATCACAATTTAAAAGTGTTTAAATTAGCATAAAACAAATATTGAAGCTGAAATTTTAAAACACACTAATCACGCTTACTAAAACTTGTTCTCATAACTCACACACTTAAGCAATTCACTTAAATAATCTCTCGAGCAGATATAGCATCGAGAGCCGCATATAATACCGATGGAATACCCCAAACATCGTCGTTCAATGAATAATTTATGCAAGGTTGCCCAAGCCCCTTCGAATTAGGAGACTTGTATCGAACGAAGTGTTTCTACAGATTGGAAATCAAAGAACGGATATCCCACCGTACCGGAGCACATATACGGATATCTCATTGTACCGGTCACAGGTATACTACCTCGTCGGTAGGGGATTCAAACACATGAACCTTAAATCAAAGTGTAAAATTTAACTTATAGTTATTCACCGTGCATTGAGATAATTTATAATAAGCTTTCCTTCAAATGTCACACACACACACATAGCTGGTTTTTCTAAGATCACATACACACTTATCGGATTTCACACGAACACATGCACATATGTCGGATGTCACACACAGGTAGTTATTTCTACTAAGTGCACCCATACACACTTTTCTTATTAAAATACATAAAAAATAGTTTAATGCTGAGTGATTTACAAAGTGTCACAATTCACGCACATTCCTATCATATCACAAAATTTATGATGAACATAATCAAATACGCATGTTATGATGATTTCCCTACCTCTCACGAAGTCACATGCAAGTTCTTCATCCCAAGCTAGCTCTCCTAGCTCACACTTATGTTCATACCTAAAATACATACATTCACAACCAATGACGTAAGACAAGGAGACATAAGCCTTCCCCAAAGTCCCCGAAACAAAACAAAACAAAACTTTGAAACTGTCAAAATCAATCGATCGAAATCATTTTCAATCGGTCTGTTTCCTTCATAAAACCATATCTCTGGCACACAAATACCGATCAATCGGTTCCCAAATCGATTGATCGGTTTCCAAAATAGATCGATCGAAATCTATTTCGATCTGTCGATTTCTCTATAAATCATTTTACACACTCACTGTTTTTCCCAAATCGATCACTCGGTGCTCATTTTGATCGATCAATTTTATAACTTGATCGATCGAATTTTATTTCAACCAACTGGTTTCATTCAGAAAGCCCTCACATTCATGATTTGACAAAATCGATCGATCAGATTTAAAATCGATCAATCGATTTTGTCGGATTTCACCCATTTTCGGGTTTCAATTTCCCAGCCCATTTTTCTTTCAAAACTTATTCTTATACTTCTAATTTCTCACCCATATCATCATCAAAGACTCACATGAACATAAATCACAACTTATCATGAATTCCTTACCTTTAATTTATTGCTTCTTCAATCCACACGCTCAAACTCAAGCTAGGTTTTCAGGGTTGAAGCCCTTGGATTCTCCTCGATCCAATCCACAATTTCGCAGCTCCGATTCACATGCATACACATGAAATTAAGGCTCACCTCCCTTCTCTCTCTCTTCTCAATAATTTCTCAACTACCAAAGACAAGAGAAATAAATTCTTCTGCATTTAATTTCATTTATAACTAAACCTAGGCTTAGGTGTTAAGCCGACACACCGTAGCTTGGTGTATGCAACCATCTAATGATCCATATTCAATCTAAGTCTTCCATTTTCACTCAAGACTTATTCTAACATAACTTAATTATTTTTATATTGTCAAGTGCACGAACAGTTGGGCATGCACACCGAGGTGAACTGTTCAAAGGTTAAAATTTTCAGGACATCACATAATGCCACTTTCATAGGGAGCACAATTACATTTAGCAACTAGCCTTTAAACCCCTAGGTGATCGCTAGTGGAGGAGTCGTAGTCTGCTGAAGGTTTTCAGTGAAATTACCAACAAACTTCAAATTTTTTATTTTTTTTATAAATATATTTTCTTTTTCTTTAAAAATTAAAAGTAAATAAAAAATATCTAACTAATCTACTTAATTAGTCAATACATAGTCTATTACGATTTTCTAAAATTACCAATGTTTTATCCTTATTTTCCATTAGAAGAGTTATTCTTGAATAGAACTCCAACAATTTCAATTCATAATAAACACAGAGTGTTTATGCACTAGTGAACAGTTTATTCTTCATAAATTTTTTTAAACTGCAGATTTAGAAAATATTTTCATTCCAAAACTCACTATTGACATACTCTCAAAAAGATATTGAAGCTTTTGGGCTCTCTCAGTATATTTTTCTAAAGAATTCAGTCAAAGATAATTGCAAAAATGAATCTCATAGAAAAGATAATCCTATTCTATTTTTATGATTCCCTGTATAATCCATAATATCTATTATCTTTATCTCGACTAGGCTTATGTCTTTGCAAATCATAAATCAGAAAGGTCTTTCCTTCAGCTTGTAATGGGGTTTTGGGTTTCAAAAGATATCAAGGAAAGGTAGAAAATGATTCAAAGTTTTTATGAGAATTTAGCTCTTCTTTTTCCTATCTTCTTCTACTATTCTACTTCAGTAAGTATCCATGATTGGATAAATTCTTCCCATTTATTTCTTTATATATATATATATATCCCAGTTCTTCAGCTATAAAATCATCTTTTATGATTTTTCTCTTCTTTATAGCTTTTTGCTAAATCTTAATTTACTTTTTCAAAAATCTTTTTTTTTTGAAGATTTTTCTTTCTTTTCTCATATTTTTTTTTATTTTTTTCTCTGTACCGCTTCTAGCATTCCCTTTATCTGTTCTTCTTTTACTCCTTTCACTCCCTTTTCTTCCCTTCTAAACTCTCAGAAATTGTAAGGGTTAAAGGTAGAAATCTATGAGTAGTACATATGGTTAAAAGTTTATAAAATTTTGTTACAAAGAAATTTCATTTCAGGCTTCTAATATGAGTTCAAAGGATAAAATATTTTGGGATTTTTACTTTTTAGCTTTGGTTTAAACAAAAGATGGCCTTAAATCATCTTTATGATTTACTAGCATAGATGCCTTATTGCTTTGATATTTCTAATAGATAGTTCTAGGTAAAAAATTAGTTCATCATATTCATAGAATAATTCGATTCTAAATTCAGTAATATAAGATTTCATATTAGTATAGAAGTTCAAAGAGATTTTTGCAATTTGAATAGAAATAGTCTCTCTCAGAATAAAAGAGGAAATATGGCTCAAAATCTCACTGGTTTATAATTTTTGAAACCATAGTCTAAATTTTTGCAGTTTAGATCAATCTATTATTTCAAATATTCATTCTAATTTAGTGTTTCAATGAGCTAAGCATGAATTATAACTATTCTAAATTTTAATTATTAAATTTCTATTATAAATAATGGTAAGTTTTCGGGATTTGTAATTTTTTCTATCATAATTCCTATGCACTAATCAAAAGAAAAAAAAATATAAAATTTTAAAATTACTAAAAATAAAACTACTATACACAGAAATTATGTATCACCCCAAACTTACATCAGACAATGCCTTTATTGGCACAAAAAATAGGGGACACAATAATATAAAAAAAAATTATTGATATACTAATTGTTTACCAAAAAAAAAATCTGTTACTAGATATATACTCTCCCTAAAACTTGAGAGAAAATATTCACGACTTATTCTTGGAGTATCAATAATAAAAATGTTAGTAAGAAGAAAATAAATGTTAGTGATGTTAGTAACACACACTCTTAGTAAAAAAAATGATAGTTAGTAAAAGGAAAATTTTATATATAACTGAATATTTACAGAAAAATAAAAATAAAAATTAAGAAAAAATCTAATTACATCAAGGAAAATAAACCTAGGAAAAATCTATGGAGATCATACCTGTGTGGTTTGTAATTTTCTGTAATATTTTTACTCATTTGTAGAATATGATACAAGAGTAGAAGCAATGGGTTCATCTTCCCCATCTAACATCTCGGCTGTAAAATAATCATCTTTATCTTTTTTTGCAGTTGAATCTCCATGCGCTGCCAATTCAACATGTTCTGTATGTCCTTCCACAATCGTTGGACAAGAAGTTCCTTTCGGGCACTATTTTTCTTTATCAGCCTTTTCTATATCCTTGAGATCCGCAGTTAGCTTTTTAATTACGACAGATTTTAGTTAAATTTTTGTCCTCAGCTTCTCTGCCATGGCTTGTTCCTTTGCTAATGCGATAAAGTAGTTCTTAGTTTGGGACTCAATCATTTTTACCTATCTATCATTGATTGAGCATAAGAAATCTCTATCCTCTTGCAGTTGTTTTGCTTTCCCTTCTGCTATAGTCAGTAAGTGATTCTTTTCTCTTGACTTTTGATGGAGCATTTTCTGGTAGTCCTTAAGGGCTTTTTCTCTAACAGTTTCTACATCATCAGGAACTACCATCAAACCTCCAAACTATTCAAGGATACTAGCAATTTTCTCTTCATATACTCTCTTCTCTTCTTCCCAAGCTTATTATTTTTCACTCATTTCTATAGTTTCTGTCTCTGTTGCCCATCTCACACCTTGCTCTTATATATCTTTTTGTTGCAAGCTGTCCATTATTTCTACCCGTTCTTGAGCTGTCAATGTGGTGTCATGGACTCTCTATTTTAAATTTTGGAAGTCCCCCATCCACTTTTTTACTATACTTGATAGTTGCATCACTGGTGGGGCATTTATAGAGATCCATTGTTTTAGTTTCCTTACCCTTCTTAGTACTTCAGGCAGTGGCAATAAGTTTAGTTCATGTCTGTGTTGTCATTGTTCTACTACCTTCAATCTCTTTTCTATCCCGTGCAATGATGTGGTGCTGACTAGAGAATCCTCAGGGGTGCTTCTTTTCCATATAATAAATTTGTAAAGCTCTCTCTTGGTAACTCTGAGCTTTGTGCTACTTCCACTACTTGGGCTATGAGAGTTTGCTCAGTATTGGTTGAAAGTGTAGGCTAAGCAACAAGTTCTGCTGGTATAGGGGGCTAGAAGTAGTCATTCCCACAGCCTGTTGAATAATTACGGAAGGAATTTCTTTTAATCTTTCAAGAATTGGGCTCACAGGGTCTGCTCCCGTGATGATTAGCAGTGTGTCTGCCTCTGTTGAAAGGGGTATAGCAGGCCCTACTCATGAATCCAAAGCAGGGTCGTACAGAATGGCTTTGTTTGCAACTGAGACTCTTAATTCGATTATTCTTTCTGATATCGGAGAGCTGAACTCTACTCTCTTATGAGGTGGAGTAGAAGTACTCACACCTTCTTCAAGAACTGCTTCTTCTGGTACTACGAATTTTGTTGTCTGCTCTACGTCAGTCTCCTCTCTTTCCTCATGAATTTGAGAGATTTGTGGTACAAAGGGGGTACTATTGGTGCGAGGACCTAATGGAATTTTCTTCTTATTTTCAGCACCTAAAGTTTTCCTATAGGCTAAAACTATTAAGCCTTCCTCTGGTCTTAGTAAATTTTTTTCCTTGGGGTCTATACTATACCTCACATTCATCAGCAGATTCGTTATAAGTCCTCCAAATGGTAGGGTCAACTTTTTCATTTAGTATTTTTCTTGACTCAACTTTTTCCTCATAGTAGTGATTACCTCGAAAAGGTAAGAGGGCACATTGAACTAACAACGATTTTCCATTAGGTACAATACATTAGCAAATAATGCTCTTCTTTGTGTTCCATGTCCCGTGGGGTGAATAGTCTTATGGATAAGCACATCGAGAAAGTGAAGTGATAAACTCCTTGCTTCCAAATCCTTTCTAAGGAAAAAGGACCTGTCTCGTGGAGCTTTTCCTAATAATTCTGTTGTCATTTGGGTAAAGTTGGGGAGGGTAAGTGATGGCATCCTCAAAAGGTTGGCCTATGGGTTATCTTGGGACAATTGTGGTATCTCTAAGGGTGCATTTATAACCCTGGTGACCATTTCCTTTAAAATTTCGATTGAAAGTCCATCAATACTAGTGGAGAGGGTAGGGGGTAGTCCTTGGCTACCTTTGGTCATATTTTTATATAACAACCTCACCATTCTAGGATAAACTGGTGTGACTCCTGGCTCCAAGAAATAGGTCAACTCAACATCCTTAAAATATTTAATAGCTTCTCCTCCCATTTCTAATTTTTCTAAATATTCAACATCTACTATAATTTCAGCACCCACAATATGATGTTTCATTGAAGTAGGGACTCTATCTGCTGGAATAGTAGAGGATGCTGGATTTTTTCCCTTATCTAGTTCTAGCACCCTTTTAGACACAGACTTTGTCCTAGTTGTGCCTTTAGAGGTTTCTCTGATAACTACCCTGAAAGATTTGGGTTTCTTCAGAGGTGGGTTTGCTACTTTTGATTTGGCCTTAGGGGCAGCAGACCGTGTGATACGATGAATGATTGGGGTGTTATCAGAATTATTACCTTCTTCTTCCACTTCTTCCCTTTGTCGTTTGCCTGTTTCATTCACCATACTTCCACTCTGTAAAAATTAATACCAACACCACTGATTAAACTTAAATTTCGTGTATTGAATAAAATCTCTTATAGAAATCCTTCCTTTTTATAATTAAAATTATCATCTTACCTCTTTAAAGATTGAAACCCTAATTTGTACTTATAGAATGAAATGCACGTAGGGTTCTCCAAAATGAAACAAAGGAAGTAAGGGTTTTTTAAGAAAATAAATAGTTAGGTTGGGTGGAAGAACGGTTAAGATTACGGACGATTTGAAAAAAAAAGAGGGAAGGTAAGAGGAGAAAACTGGAAGGTTTTTGAAAATGGGACTAACATATCCTTTTTACAAATATGTAGGTCCTGCTTTTAGTGACGACTTACTGAGCCAGTCATCATATGAGTTTTAACCTAGAATCGTAAGTGGATTCTAGCCTTTCATGAATAAGAATCGCAATCACTGCGTTATTGATAAATATAACTACGATCAATCGTAAATCCATATGATTGTCCATTATAATATACAGTAGGTATGAATTATGACCTATCACTTTCCAACGAAATGGGTCGTATTATAATACCTACATTAACTAAAAAAAAGATAAATAGTTTATATAGTTTACAATTGGTGCTATGAATGAGTCGATAGCTCGACAATTCAAGAGGTTTTCAATTTTAATTTTGGGAAGGCGATGTCTCCCCTAGGAATACTTGTCCTCTAGGATTATTTACTGGCTTCATAGGCAATTGACCACTTTCTCCCTATGCGACCATGGATTCTCTCGAACTCGTCGCGGCGATGCACTCGCGATGGAATAAATGTAGAGTCGCCACCCGGAGCTTTTGGTGACCCGAGAAACCTTTAAATCAATATTTTGAGCACCGAAGTGCTAAATATGACTCTGATTTACCGGTTTTTGCCAAAGACTCTAGGGTAGGGGCTTCGGTTATCGATCGAGAAGGGTTTAGGCACCCGATCAACCCGCACGTAGCAGTCTCTATCTATGGCTAAAATAAAAAAATAAATAGGTGGAGCTTCCCCTTGCCCAAAGGCAATACGGTCCTATCAAGCTTTGAGCCAAACCGAAATTTCGGTGACGTAACGGCTTGAATCCTTGGACGGAGGAAACACCAAGAAGGTAGAGGAAGAGAGGGGTGAGCTGGAGCTCACGGGCCCTTGTTGTACCGTGGAAGACCTTCACTTCAGAGTGCTCCCGATGGCTTTAAATGGCTTAAATGGTAGGAGAATGGATTCTAATGCTAGAATTCGGTAGATGGGAAGTGTAGGATGAAGCTAGGGACTAAGCTTGAGTAAAAAAGGGGTGATCTAATGGTTAAAATGGATTGAAACGGATGAACCAAGTATGCTGGAATTTTGGTTGAAGAATGCAAAAATAAAAGGAAACTTTCTCTCACTAGGGTTCTCTCTCTTAAGCTCAACTTTCAACCTTAATTTTTCAAACCTTTGGGAAGAGGGGGTGTCTCTCTATTTATAGAGAAGAGGTGGGTTAGAGGGCTACTTAAGAGCTAATTGGTTTAGAAATTAGGTAATCCCCCATCTAAGGTTTTCTAGATTTTTAGGGTCCTAGGGGTTTGGGGAACCGGTTTCAATGGCAGATGATGGGGTGAGACCATAGGTGACTTAAGGGTTGCATATAAGCTCAAAGGGGGAGCAACCAACCTTAGGACACCCACGTCAACCAAAGGGATGGTCAAAAGGTCAAACCTGATGAAGGAATTTCGAGCATTTGATGACAGTTACTGTAGCTAAGTTGGGCGTATATATTACATATGCCCAATTTATGTATAGTGATTTCCATGAAAACCAAAGGAGACCTGAGAAGGTGGGTGTCTGTGGTTGGCCCTACCTATGCTGGGCGTATGTATTATCTATGCCTAGCCAAAGTTGGCCCAAAAATGGCAGGCATATATAATATATACGCCTGACCAAAATGGGGCCAAATTTGTTGGGCGTATCTAATACATACGCCTGAGCAAGTCATGTTTTTATGTAAAAATTCAATCGGGCATATCTTTCGAACCACAACTCCAAATTGGGTGATCGTTGGCCTGCTGGAAAGTTGGAGAAGTCCTCCTTCCAATGGTATGTGGCTCATTCTCGGTAGTGATTTGTGTAAAATTTTGCAGCTCTCCTCCCATCAAATGCTCAGAAGGGTTTAAGTTGGGTCTGGGAAGGGATCTTAGGGTTTAGGGCGATTCCTAAGGGTTGGGAGAATGGTTCTAAAGGGTTCAGGGTGATTCCTAAAGGTTTAGGGGGTGCCATTGGAAGCACAGGGGTACATCTCTCGCGGAGTACAGACTAATCAGGGGCCTTTGGCTGAATTTGGGTGTCTACAAATGCCCCTCTTTGGTATTCGATCACTAATGATCGGATTCCAAAGATAAGAGACATCTGAAGAGGTCCAAGGCACGTTTGATGGGTCCGCCTGGTTCAACTCAATTCTCAAACATTCATGGTGATGGTTAGTATACGTAAGCCCTCTCATTTCGGGATATCATCCATACCTCAAAGCTAACAATCCCCAAGCGCATTGTGACATTACTGGACATAACTGTGATGATCACAAAAAGTGCAAGCCCGCTAGCCGGGATATCGTCCACTTCCTGAGGGAAATTATAGATTTGTGATGTTGAGTATTAATCTGAACTAGACAGCCCCATAAAATGGGGTGATCGATCTATGCTTCGGAATCGACGCGAAGTACACAAAGCGAAGGCCTAAAAAATGTGTCCAATCCTATGGGGTATTGACAGCTCCATTGGATTGGCCACGGGTGCCCTTACCTAGGTAAGGCTCGGAGTCTCTGGGCGAATCCATCAGCCTCGAGGTTGCTTTAGCATGATTTACCCGAGTGGAGCGAATATTGATGTCACAACACTTCTTAGGAATGCGTGCCCATTTTTAGAATGAATTTTTTTGTGTTATTTTCAGATTTTCTTTTGTTTCGAGGCCTCTAAGCAAAGCTCAAGGGCCTCTGGCAATTTTATTCTTGCACAACTCTTTAAGTGGATCAAAAGCCAGTTGATACTCTTTAAGAGTGTGTGCGCTCTGTCGGGGATAGGTACACCTTGGGGATGTGTACGTTCCGGTGGTGAGGTGCTCCTGATTCACACGAATCGGAGTGCCTTAACTCGAGACAAAGCTAAAAAAGATCGGGCTAGAACAAAGCATCCATCGAAAGAGATGGTCAATTCTAGCCTCCATCCCCAATAAAATCATATCTCACTAACTATGCACAGACAGACACCCATCAGGGGCGATAAGCAGTAAATAGGCGCGAACGGAAGCCTCGACCCTAAGGTACAATTTACGAAGACAAACGACCATCCTACGGATACCTAGACGCAAGTGCGTACATTCAACAAGGACACCGTGCCTATACAGGTTTTAAGCCTGTGTAAAAGGAAATAAAAGGGAATGAGCCCTTTGGTCTATATGTTTGCACATAGTTTGGTTGGTTGTAATTTCATTTTTGACGGTTCAGTTTCAACTGACAATAAACTTTTCAAATGGTCTAAAGTCGGGTGCACTCTTGGTCAACATATTTTCGAAGATGGATGATCAGAGCTAAAGCTTGGAAGGTGGGGTCAACCTACTCAGGATTTTAACTACATAACAAAAGGTTGTTATCCCGAACCTTCTCCTTGTCCCCCTTTTTTTTTTCTTCTCTTTTTTTTTTTGCACATGTCAGTTTGAGAGTTTGAGTATGCTCAAACTATTTTTATTTTCACATGTATCCTTAAGCATATCAACTTTCCATGTTGATACACCTCAAGGACATGCGCATTCCTGTGATAGGTTCTTGGTTTGCCTGCCGGATCAGGTCTCGCCTCCAGCTGGGGAAGATTTTGGGCTAGGTGTATGTTCCTTGGAGCGACCGGTGATGGGTGAGTTTATTTGCATGTCGGATCAGGCCCTAACTCTTGGGGATGCAGGGTCTTGGCCTTTAAACAAATTAGACCCAGATACCTTATCTAGGAAAGTGGGTTCAGAAGCGAGTTCCTATTGGCCGGGGGTAAACATGACTAGTATTTGTCCTGCCAGATCAGGCATGAGGTGTCCCTGTGTAAAATAGGGTTTGAGAATTTTTGGGTGAACCCGATCATTCTGAATTGATTTAACACAGCTCTCGGAGTGGGGCAAACAGGCGTTGCGATGCTCTTTTGAGAACTAGTGTTGTGTTTCAACATTTTTCCTTTTTCTCTCTTCTCTCTTCTTTTTTTTTTTTTTTTTATGGTTGTTATTTCATGTGAATCTCCCTCTTTTTTTTTTGGTTTTATGCAAGATCTTTTTTTATTTTATTTTATGATTTGATGGGAGCATTCACCGGGGGTCGCTTGTGCCGATTAAAAGCGTTCACTCTCCGTCGATCTTTAGATCTATTTCCTCTCCTATTGAAGGTAATCACCAACCCTCTTTCATCTTTCCTTTAGATTTTGATAATACTTTTTTTGTTTGAAATGCTTGATGTTCTTCTTTTTTGTAGTGAAAGATTAATGCTTTTTTTTCAAGTATATGTGATTCCTTACGCCTATGCTCTTCTTTTTTCATTCATTTTTTTTTTATTATATCATCATCATTCATTTTTTTTTCTTTTTTCTTATGTTTCTTTCATGATGGATTAGTGCATTTCTTCCCCTTTTTTCTCTTTTCTTTTTTTCTCTTTTTTTGTTTGTTGTTATTTTTTTATTTTTTATTTTTTTTGGTTTTTTTTTATTGTTTTTTTTGTTTATTTTTTTCTTTTTTCTTTAGCAATCTTTCCTTATACCGATGTGTTCCACATTTTCAGGATGTCTGGCGACGAAGGGCAAGATCAACAGGAGGGGCCAGAGATGGCCTATGGTCCTCATGGGGAGCAGTTTATCTTTTCTTAGCGCTCCTCTCAACCCTGGTATGAAATGCAAGGTGAAGTCGCCCGTACCGGCCTCCTTCATTGTCAGCACACCCATATCTCCAACTTCGAGATTGCTGGCCAGGTAAACAGATGAGCCCCTTTCTTTTCCTTTGAAGCTTTTGCTATACTATTTCGCTCCTATTTCATTGATTCCTTTTGTTTGCAACCTTTACCTCACATCATATTTCGGGGTGGCTGGTTCGATCTCTAGCGCCTCATGCTCTATCTTCCCCCAGTGGTGAAGGACCTGCTTGCTCAAGCCGGTTTTGGGGATTTCGTTTCGTGCCCCGCTGTGAGGGCCGACACGGCCTATGTGAAGGCCCTGATAGAGCACTTTCATCCTGAGACCATGACGTTTCATATGGCCATGGCTGAGATGACCCTTACACCAGTGGACTGGTCCATGATTACTGGGGTTCGCATCGGAGGGGTGCCAGTGACACCTACCCGCACACCTGATAGGGATGAGGTGACTCGGCTGATAGGGGCCTACCCAACCTCAGGGAATATTCGCGGTTCTGAAGTCAAGTTATCCTAATTGGTTAGTCTGTTTGAGCCTCATGAGTTAATGGATCTGGGCCAGCCCGATGCAGCCATTTATCTCAAGCCAGAGCATGCACTAATGCTGGCTCGTATTTCTCTGTTGTTCCTTTTGGGTAAGACTCTTCTTTCAAATACCAGCGAAGGGTGGGTCTCATTGTCTCTTCTCAGTCTTATGGTGAACTAGGACAACGTGCATCAATTTGATTGGGGCGGTGCTGGCTATGTGGTGCTCATGTCTAGCCTGGTGGGAGCCGTACTTGGGGAGTCCAGCTCCATTGTGGGCTTTTGGCCCGCACTTGAGGTATTTTATCCTTTGGTCTTAGTTTGTTCAACTTTTCCCTTTTATAGCATATCTGTTTTTATCTACCTAGTTTCTCAGGTTTGGGGGTATCTGCATTTCCAACCTGGTCACCCTCTGCTTCTATCCAAAGTTCCTACGTTCCCCCTTATGAGCAATTGGCACGCGAACCGCCGTCGGGACATAGGTATGAAGCACCACGAGTTAGGGCTGCGCTCCCAGTTTGATCTGTTGATCCCTGAGCAGGTATAACAATTTCTCTCTTTGCAAATTTGATAGCTCTTTTGTGTTGTGGGTTTTGACTAAATGTATATATCCCTCCTCCTTTTTATTTCTGAGTAGGTCATCCTTGACCCCTACGTCGGATCTCCCTTCTGGAACCTGGCTGCAGTGGGTCCTTCTCGTTTTTAGTTAGATCGACGCATCATTTTCTTTTATGGGTCCTGGGCTAGGGCCTATTACCTAGGAGAGAGGGTGGTTCATTAGTATCGTCCTCTTTTCGATGTGCCCCAAGCTCCTCCAGCTGATGTGTTGGCTCCTGAAGGTTCTACCGAAGTGCTTACCGCTCTCTTTCTCCATCATGGGGTCCCCATTGATGACCTTCTTTTTCCGGCGGGATATTAGATGTGGTATGAGTCTCTGCCCTATCGTTCTCTGCTGCCCCGGTTCGTGCCTGGTGCCAACTTTTTGGCTTTTGGCGGTCCGCGGTCTCAGGTAATGTTCTTTTCTCTTTTTATTTAGCAATCTTCTTGTGATTGCCTTGATTGCCCTGCTATTTGAACAAAAATCATTTCTCTCTACAGTTTAGGCAGGGTGGCGACTCAGATGAGGGGGATGAGACAGCTGCTCCTGATGAGGCTACAGGTGCTAGAACTTCTGACCCTTCCGGTGTTGGTGCTTCTAGCAGTAAGCCAGCCGAGGTCCAGGGGACCCTTAAGCACTTGGATGATGCTTTCCTGTCGCGTATGTGTGCCGATGTGGCTGAGAAGGCATGCATATCCGCTGAAGATATTCGGATCCCACCTGAGCTGATCCCCGGGGTAATCTCTCCCTTGTTGCTTTGCTCTCTTTTTTTCTTTTCCCTTTTTTTTGAACTATGCAGATGACCTATGTGACTAACACCTCTTTTTCTTGCTGTGCAGAATTATGAGTCGGTCGTGAACCAAGCCGAATATTATCGTAACATCATCGGGCTTAGAGAGGCTGAGGTGGTGAGTGAATACTGACCAAACCTAATCATTTTCTTATTTGCCTTTTACTTGTTTTCCTACCTGATAGCCTCTGGTGTGCTCCCACAGCGTGCTCGTGAAAAGGAGTCGCGCTCTCTACTCGGCCACATCTCTTAGGCATGGACTCGGGTGGGGGAGACTCGTACTTTTCAAAGCGCGACCCAAAACCAGAAGAAGTTGAAGGGGGCTGCCCAAGACTAGTTTATTTCCTAAAAATTTGAAACATTAAAACAATTTAGACTTTTATTTATAGGGGGAATATGTAATTTTTTAAACAACTTTTTTTGGATGGTTTTATGATTTATATGAATGTTCCGTTTGGTTATCTCTCTGCTTTTATGGTTTCCTTTTCTTTCGCATGAAGCGGGCCAGAGCCCCCTCCAATGATGGGATTGAGCCCGCATGTGATTCTCCGCATATGACCCACGTATACTGCGTCATCCGAGGGTTTCCCATGGGTGCGTGAGCGTGCCCGCCTGTGGGCTACCCCGGGATAAAAAAAGTAGGCTAAGCGAAACCCATCCCTCTCTTGGGGAAGTAAAAAAAAGAATGAACCAATTGAGGGGAGCCACACTTCCCTGCATTTTTAACTGGGCGTATATATTATATACGCCTGGCAAAATATTTAAAATTTTGCCTTGGCGTATATAATATATACGCCTGGCAGAATATTTAATATTTTGCCTTGGCGTATATAATATATACGCCTTATATAACTGGGCTCAATGGGTTCTTTATAACCCGAACCTGGCCCTCTTTGCCTCTCTTTTCACCCGGGCTTGGCCTTTTTGCCCCTCTTTTTTTTCTTTCTTTTCTCTCTCTTCTTTTTTTTTTCAAGCGGGTCCGTCACCCTATATTGCCTGATTTTTATACAGAACATCTTTGTACATCATTGTACGTCCATGGACCCGCTTCCTAAAAAAGGTCCAAGTTCTCATATGTGGGCTGGGGCTAGTATACTTCCCTGTTTGGACCCGGGGCCCAGTTTTTTCCAAAAATGGTGTGATAGCTTGGCCGAGGGTGAGCTCGCTGTTCTGGATCGCCTCGGGTTAACCTGCCTTTCCTCCCTCCTTGCTATTCCTTTGTTGCCCAGCCTCCTGCAGGCGGCTTTGGCATCGTGGGACCATAGGGCTCATGTCTTCAAATTTGGATCCAGGGAGCTCACCCCAACCTAGGAAGAGCTAGCCTCTATTACTGGCTTGAGGATGCATCGGAGACTTGCCAAAGTCGTGCCCAAACCGGGGTATGCAAAGGTGGTCCACGCGGTTCTCGGTTTGAAATAGGGTGGGTATGAGAAGCGCTTCGCCGGGGGGCCCACCAGGTGCTCGATGAAATTTCGGAGAGAACTTTTCGATGACTCGAGTCTCCGAAAGTTGCCTATCCGAGATCCTTTTAATGTAAAGGCCTTTGCCCTTTATTTATTGTCGGAAGTTCTCTTCTTTACTGGGGGCGAGACATTCTTCCTCGGGTTATGCGATGTCTTGACCGAATTGGAGGGAGGTTGTTCACTGGTGCACCTGGTCCTGGCCAAGATGTATCGGGGCCTGGATGCCTCAGGCTCAGGCCAGGTCAGGATTCTTAACGGGAGTCCACTCCTTATTCAGATTTGGCTAGGAGAGCATTTGGCTATCATGGGGCACGTGCCGAGATTTTGCTTGGTAAGAGGGGATGTGGCTCGGGGCTTTCTGACCCGGTGCTCGAGACTGCCCCATGGGAGCATCGAGGAATTGAGCTGGTGGCTATCTGATGCAGAGTTAATCTGGCAACTTCCCTAGATGGATGGCACCTTTTCGATTGTCCGCTCTCGGGATTGTGAGGGTATCACGCTTTTGGGGTTGACTGGCAGTACCGACTATTTCCCATCTCGGGTGCTCCGTCAATTTGGATATACCCAACACATGTCATGCACTGTGAGGCCGCCCTTGTGCTCTCTGATATTCTCTCGGGGTTCTCTCAGTGACCTAGACCGCATAGCAGCCCTTTGGGAGACCCGCCAATCGGCGCACATGTGCAACTTAGTTCAGGGGGGCATTCTCTCTTCTGATTACAAGGTTTGGCTGGCATCCGAGGGCTTACCTGCCCCTAACCCAGTTTCGGTAGATGCGATAGAGACGGGAACTTGGCCATACAAGGAAACGATACTCCGAACTAGGATTGAGTCTCTTTCTATAGAGAGGCTGGCTTTGACTGAGGCTTTGGAGAAGGAAAGGGCCAGAGTTGAGATTGCGGAGGTGAGAGCTGCTACGGCCGAGAGTGAGGTTCTTCGGTTGACTGAGCTTTTAACTGAGTCTCACAGTGCAGCTGACGCTTCGCGGAGGTGGCAAAAGAGTCTTCATGGTAGGTGGTTGTCTGATCGAAATGCCCGTGAGGACTCTCTTCTTGCAGAGATCAGTGCTTTGAAGCATGGTCCCTACCCCTAACCTGTTCTTGTACATACCATAGATCATATACACAAAGGGGGGGCTGATACCCCTTAACAGAGATCTCTTTCCTTTTTTGGAGTTGTTTCTTCTTTTTTGTTTGTTTTTTTTTTATGTACTTGTAAAGAAGGCAGAAAATAGAAAGTGTGTCATGTTGTTATCTTTTCGGGGCGTGACACTTTATACGTAACGCTGTAAGAAAAGAAATGAAATCTGCTATATATACATACATTTTTTTTTTTTTGTTCAAATTTTCTTCCATTCATCTCGCAATGTAAGGCTTTTTATGGAAAAGGAAATTCTATTATCTTTTTTTGAAATTTTCTCCTACACAGTGTGAGACTTTTTATGGAAAAGGAAAATCTATTATCTTTTTTGAAATTTTCTCCTACACAGTGTGAGGCTTTTTATAGAAAAAGAAAATCTATTATCTTTTTTGAAATTTTTTCCTACACAGTATGAGGCTTTTTATGGAAAAGGAAAATCTATTATCTTTTTTGAAATTTTTTCTCCTACACAGTGTGAGGCTTTTTTATGGAAAAGAAAAATCTATTATCTTTTTTTAAATTTTTTCCTACACAGTGTGAGGCTTTTTATGGAAAAGAAAAATCTATTATCTTTTTTGAAAATTTTCTCCTACATAGTGTGAGGCTTTTTTATGGAAAAGGAAAATCTATTAACTTTTTTGAAAATTTTCTCCTACACAGTGTGAGGCTGTTTATGGAAAAGGAAAATCTATTATCTTTTTTGAAAATTTTCTCCTACACAGTGTGAGGCTTTTTATAGAAAAGGAAAATCTATTATCTTTTTTTTTATTTTTCTCCTTTTCTCTTTCTCCTTTTCGTGATGTCGGTATTTACGAGGCCAACTGGTGGGTCCTTTTTTGAGCATGGTCGAACCCTGTTTATGAGGCTCCGATTTTTCTTTTTAAACATTGATAGGTCAGCTTCCCCGAGATTGATTGGTTTTCTACCTTTACCTTTGGTCATGTGTCAAACGACGCGGTAGAGACGACATACTTGATCAGGATCCGATCCAATTTTAACATGAGCGGCCCAGCAAAGGGGAGAAGAGGCTCAAGGGGTCCAGACTAAAATAGACGAGCCATAACAGATCCTCTCCTAATCTCTCTTTTCTTGGCATTTTTTCTCACAACGCCCAAGACTGGTTTTCGCTATGTCGTCATCCCTGTTTTTACCCGTAGCGCCCTTCGGGTTTTCACCATGTCCATGGGTTCACTCTCTTACCCCAGGTGTCTTTTCAGGTTTTCACCTGGTGCGCGTAAGTTCACTGTTTTTACCCGCGGTGCCCTTGCGGGTTTTCACCATGTCCATCTTGGTTTGAACTCAAATTAATTTTCTCTTTCTTCTTCTTATTATTTTTTTTCTTTTAGAAGAACTAGAAAGCCACGACATGGACATTGATTCCGTCATAATCGGCTGGATGAAGCTTTGGTGTCGTCTCACGACTCGGCTCATGTTGACTTGACAGATATTATGACTGCTTGCGATCCTACAAAGAGGGCTTCCTTCAAGGTGTAGCTTGGCCATAGGTTAGGTTAGGATTTGAAGATATGCTGGGCTAAAAGGGTTTCCTTGATACGGCTTTAGTTTTCTCAACATACTTTCTTCCTTGGGGGTTTCTACTGTACAGGCCCCGTGATTCTTCTACACACATTTTTTTTGTTATTCTTTTTCCTCCATTTAAGGCAATCTCTTTTTGAGGTTTTGCTTTTCTAATTTTTTTGGATTTTATAGTAACTTTATACACATGCATCTTTTCTCTCCCTCCTTTTTTGGTATATGCACACGTATATATATATATATTTCTTTTTTGGGGGGGAATGGGTTTATTGAAAGAAAGGTCCAGGCTCAAATGGGGTAGCAAAGGATATCATTATTTTTAGGGATGTTTTTGGGCTACTGTGCTTGGAATGATGGCCTCTTTTGGGTGGTTCTTAAGTAGTCACATATCTGTTTCATCAATACTTACCTTATCGCGATAGACTAAGAGTAGAACCATTGGACGTATCCAGCATTGATGGGCTCAGGAAGATGATCTCCGTCCATGGTGGCGAGGCGGATGGCGTATCCCGGCAACACTTCTCAGATGACGTAGGGTCCTTCCCAATTTGGCCTAAACTTCCCTCTTGGATCGGCATGGAGAGAAGGAAAGATCTTCTTCAGCACAGTGTCTCCTACCTTTAGATCTCGACCGTGGACATGTTTATTGTAAGTGCGTGTGATTCTCCCCTGATAAACTTGAGTGTGACACAAGGCTAGGAGTCTCTTCTCGTCCAATAAGTTTAATTGTTCAAAACGGGATCTCTCTCTCTGCTTCGGGTAAGCCTGATTCCATGAGGATTCGGAGCGAGGGCACTTCAACCTCTACCGGGAGGACAGCCTCGGTTCCATATACAAGGGAGAATGGGGTTGCCCCTGTAGCGGTACGGATAGACGTTCTATAGGCCCAAAGTGCGAAGGGTAACTGCTCACTCCAATCTTTGTAAGTGACTACCATCTTCTCCAGAATGCGAATCAGAGTTTTGTTGGCCGCCTCTACAGCTCCGTTCGTCTGAGGCCTATATGGGGATGATCGATGATGCTTAATCTGAAACTGCTCACATAAGGCCTGGATGCGCCTATTAGTAATTAGTGCCATTATCAATGATGATATCCTTGGGCACGCCAAATCTGCAGATGATGTTGTTCTTGATGAACTTCTCAATGTGACTGGCCGTAATGTTGGCATATGACCCCGCTTCTACCCACTTGGTGAAGCGCATGAACCGATGTCCGTTTGATGCTTTTGGATTAATCATTCCGACAACGTCAAGACCCCAGGTAGAAAATGGCCAAGGAGTAGTCATGCAGTGACGATCAATGGCAGGAGCATATATCAGACTGGAGTGTTCTTGACACTTGTAGCATTTTTGAACATGTTTACAGCAATCCGATTCCATGGTGGTCCAAAAGTATCCCTGCCGTTGGATTTTCTTAGCGAGCATGTGACCACTGACGTGGGCTCCGCATACTCTCTCATGAATTTCTTTCATAATATTGACCACTTCACCTTCAGTGAGGCACCTGAGTAAGATGTTATTATATGATCGCTTGTAGAGGCATTCCCTGCAAATGACGTATTCTGCCGCTAAATGTTGAATGGTTCGTCGATCTGTCTTGGATGTACCTTCTGGGAAAGTTAGGGTCTCGAGAAAATTCTTGATATCTGAGAACCAAGTGGCTCATCATCAGGCTTTGTAGGTTCCTCAATCTGGAGGCAGAAGGCCGGCTCATTCCTCTTCTCGATCATGATCGGCTTCATCTCAACACCATAGGGGATTTCAATCATTGACGCCAAAGTTGCTAATGCGTCGGCAAAGTGATTCCTTATCCGGGACGTATGAGAAAGTCACATCTTGGAAGTAAGCTATCAGATCCTCGAGGTGTTCATGATAGGGGATCAGCTTCTCGTCTTTCGTCTTTCAGTCACCATTCGTCTGACATATGATTAACTGTGAATCGCCAAATACTCAAAGGTGAGCTATATTCAGATCAATAGCCGCCTGCAGACCAGCGGCGCAAGCTTCGTACTCAGTCATATTATTAGTGCAAGGGAAGTTGAGCTTGATAGAGACCAGTACATGGGATCCTTTTGGTGAAATTAGGATGGCACCAACTCCTTCGTCTTCAACATGCGATGCCCCATCAAAGTCCATTACCCAGGACTCCTATGTTTCCTCTGTATCCTCTTCTGTCATGAATAGGATGTCCTCATCAGAGAATTCAGTCCTTAGAGGCTCGTAGTCCGACAGAGGGTTCTCAGCAAGATGATCAACGAGCGCTTGCTCCTTGATAGATTTCTAAGTGACGTACGTGATGTCAAATTCAGATAATAAAAGTTGCCATCGTTCAGTTCAGCCAGTGAGAGCAGGTTTCTCGAACATATACTTTAACGGATCCATCCGTGCTAGAAGTAGAACGACTTGGGATAACAGGTAGTGTCGAAGTCTTTGAATAGCCCAAACGAGCACTAAGCATGCCTTCTCCAGATGAGAATAGCGCGTCTCATAATCAGTGAACTTCTTGCTCAGGTAGTAGATGGCCTACTCTCTTCTTCCTGTCTCATCATGCTGCCCTAACACACAGCCTATGGAAAACTCTGTTGTGGATAAGTACATTATCAGGCGTCTATCCGGTACAGGTGGTACCAATACTGGAGGATTTAGGAGGTAACCCTTGATCTTGTCAAATGCAGCTTGGCAGTCATCATTCCACTCAACTGGTGAATCCTTTCTTATTAGTTTGAAGATTAGAGTGCATATCGGAGTTAACTGTGCAAAGAACCGGCTGATGTACTGAATTCTGCCTAAAAAGCCTTTGACCTCCTTCTCTATAGACGATGGTGGCATTTCAGTGATGGCCTTGATCTTGGTCGGATCGACCTCCATCCCTCTCCTACTGACAATAAAGCCTAATAGTTTTCCTGACATAACGTCGAACATGTACTTTTGGGGATTCAACCGCAACCTGTACTTTCTCAACCTCTCGAACAGCTTCTGAAGGTTTACCAAGTGGTCATCCCTTTCCGGCGATTTGGCAATCATGTCATCGACATACACTTCGATCTCTCGGTGCATCATGTCATGGAATAGGGCCGTCATTGCTCTCTGATAGGTTGTCCCAGCATTCTTGAGCCCGAATGGCATCACCTTGTAACGGAAGGTACCCCAGGGAGTGATGAACGTAGTCTTTTCTCGGTCGGCCTCTGCCATCTTAATTTGATTGTAGCCCGAGAATCCATCCATGAATGAGAGCATTTCGTGCTTAGCAGTGTTTTCAACCAAGATATCAATGTGTGGTAATGGAGAGTCATCCTTAGGGCTTGCCTTGTTGAGATTTCGGAAATCAATGAACATTCGAACCTTCCCATCCTTCTTTGGAACGGGGACGATATTGGCCAGCCATTGCGGGTACCATCCTTCACCTTCAACATCCATTCAGGTTGGAGGCATCTCAGCTTCTGTTTAATCGGCTTAATATCAGGGTAGAGTGGCAACTCATGCTCAACCAGATTGGTATCCAAACCAGGCATGTCTTCATACGACCATGCGAACACGTCTTAGTATGACCGAAGCCAGTCTATCATACCTTTTCTCTCTGCAGGGGATAGTGATGTTCCGATTTTGGTGATTCTAGGGGCCTCTTTGGTGCCCAAATTGACATCCTCCGTCTCTTCGACGATCGTGGTCGGGCCGTGCTCAAAATCGGCAAATTGTTCGAGGAGCTCATTGGGGAGCTCATCGATTTGACCTTCCTCATCCAGACTCGTGGCTCCTACCTCTTCTTATATTTCTACAAGAAAGGGGTTGGCTTCAAGCAGGACGGGTATTACGACATCATTTTCAATTTTATTGGAAATTTTAAAAGACAATATTTTTGGAATTTGTATTTTTTCTATTTTTATGGTTTTTTGCAATTTTTCGAAGGTTTGCCCCTGGCGTGGTGGATCTCTATATATACAGGGTAGAGTGTCCCAGAGGCTAACCTCACTTTTTACAGGTTGTTTTTTTTTTTAGAGCCGGTGCCGTATTCATGGCTTTTGGCGGCTCCTAGGAGTTGGGGCAAAGATGCCCAGTTACTTACCTACGAGGCTTGGCTTTTACCTCTTTGGTTGGAAGCGGCATCGGTAGGCTTTTGCAGTTCCTCCCCTAGCATATTTATGGAGGGATCCTCTGGGACCCTGTCCTCTATGGTTAGGATGGGCCCAAAGTGGCTGGTGCTAGAGTGACGGGTGGACCGGGGGATCTCCTCCTCAAATAAGGAGAGGATAGCTAAGTCCACCTCGAGGTCTTGGGGGCTGATGTAAGGGTTTGTGGGATGGGCGGAAACAGGCTTGTGTGAGGTTACCCTCGTCTCCCCGTTCAGATCAATCTTTACCACCCCGACACTCACAACGGTTTGACGGATGTGGGGTCGGGCGGGAGTTTCTTCTTCTAGGTTGATTCCTCTGGCCCTGGCGACTGCTGCGGCTCTTATCTTTTCCTTGGCCTCTCTGACTTCTTCTTCAATGGGCCTGTAGCCCAGGCCGAATTTGGTTTGCTTCCCCTGACGGGGTCTCTTCTTCCTTGAAGGCGCGGGCCCAGCCCTTTCCCTTTTTGGTGGCCCCATTTGTGGAGCATGAACACAGCTACATCCATTTCTACCCCAATTTTGGCTAGGGTTTTTTCAGTCGACCCGAGGGTAATGGCTGAGAAGTCATACTCCAATCGATGGAGATCGGTGTCATCTGCTGTATGTAGCATCTTAAGCACTTTCAAATTTTCAATATGCAGAGCGCTCCTCTCCCTGTCTTCTCTCCACTCACCTATGATGGTGACGATTCTTCCCTCTAAAATGAATCAGAGTTTTTGGTGTAGAGTTGATGGTATTGCCCCAATCTCATGTATCCACGGCCGGTCCAATAGTAGATTAAACATAGACTTGATGTCCATCACCTGAAAGGGGACGGTGAAGGTTTGCGACCCGATGATCAGGTCGAGGTCTACTTCTCCTATGATTTCTCTCCTGGTGTTGTCGAATCCCCTGGCACTTGTTGTGGATGGCCGAAAGGTGTTGGGGTTCGCACCAATTTTGATTGTCGCCCTTAGAGGGCATATGTTTAGTGCCGACCCGTTGTCTATTAAGACCAATGGCACCACCAGGTTCCCTGTTTCCACTGTTATATTCAGGGGCTTAGAGTGGTTGTTCCCCTGGAGCGGCAGATCTGCATCAGTGAATGAGATGGCATTTGGGGCCAATACTTGCCCGATTATTTTTCCCACCTCATTTGGGGTTACGTGGGCGGAAACATGTGCGTCCTTGAGTGCTCCCATTAAGGCTTGAAAGTGAAGCAGGGACGTGATTAACAAATCCCACACAGTAATATGTGCGGGTGTTCTCTTGAGCTACGTCTCTAACACGTGCTCTCTGGCCATTTTCTCAAAGGGGTTCCCTGCAGCCTGCTCTTTCTTCTTCTCTTCTCCTCTGACGGCCCCCGATGCTTTCGATTGTGTAGAAATCCTGCCAGACTGGGTAATAAATTCAACAGTCTCCTCTCAGTTGCAACCAGCATTCATGTCCGTCTGTTCATAGCTTAACGGCACTTGATGCGGGTCATAGGTAGGTTTCGGGATGAGGAAGGGAGTGCATGGTGATTCTGGGGAGGATTGGGCAGGGTATGTTGGATTCTCGAGTCCAACCGGGTTGACTCCAATAGGGGGCGGAATGGTAGTGGCAGGAATTGGCAAGGTTGAATTTGTGGGTGTCAAGGGGCCTTATAGAGGAATTACCTAGGCGTGGTAAGACCAGTGGTGATTGGGAGCGGGAGATAAGGGGAGTGGGTGAGGGGTTATTTGTTTGGGTGAGGTTGGAGTTGGATTGGGGGCCAAATAATGAGGAGATGGTGGGAGTATGATCGGGATGGAGGGGTCAGAGGGAAATGGGATCGGATGTTGGGGGGTGTGATTAAGAGCTGGCGAGATAGGGTGTGAGACTGGGTAACTGGGGATGAGTTGTTTGTTGCATGGGACGGAGTGACTGGGAGATGTCAGAGGTGCGGGTGGAGCGGGGTGATAGGGATATGACGGGGTAGCGGATGGAGCAGGGGGGGTACGGATATGAAGGGTTTGTATATGGGGTGGCATGGTGGGGCGATGATGGGTACGTGGATGAAACGGGGTAAATTGGGAATGATGGAGTTGTGCATGGAGCGGGGTGATTTGGGGATGGTGGAGTTGTGTATTGGGCAAGATGATTTGGGGATGGTGGGGTAGTATACTGGGTGGTGGGATTTGGGGGTGTGTACGGGATGGGATAATTTGGGGATGGCAGAGTGGTGTATTGGATGGAGAGATTTGGGGGTGTGTATGGGGTAGGGTAGTATGGGGATAGTGGAGTCATGTATGGCGTGGGGTGATTTGGGTGTGATGGAGGGGTGTATGGGGTAAGTTGGGAGTGGGGCGGATACATGTATGATTGTGGCGGGGCTGTGCCCGTTTGGATTTGATAGGCGGGAGAGGAAGTAGAAAAATATTGTCCTAAATCTAAGGGCTCTTCTTGGTATGCCGGGGTGGGGAAGTAATCGGCTAAATACAATGGCTCGATTACCCCCACAGATGGTTCGTCCTTATTCAACCTGGGAAATGAGAACTCCCCTTGATTACTGATGTAATCCGAGGGGTCAAACTCTTCTTCTTCCTCTTCTACCTAGTGGATGTTAGGCCTGGGGCCTCCTAGGTGCCGTGGTAGAGGGGCTTGATGGATATTCTGGTTCTGCCCTTGAGGAGGCAGCGGGGGAATAATTTTTCCTGCCTCTATGAAATCTTGGACCACGTGCTTTAGCGGGAAGCACTAGTCCATAGGGTGACCCGATCCCTTGTGGAAGTTACAATGCATGTTCGAGTCATAGTTTCTCAGGATTGGATTGTGTGGTGGGCGAGGCTGAAGTAAATTGACCAGACCCTTTTGTAGCAACACCGACAATAAGACACTTAAAGATTACCCCAATGGCGTGAACACTCGTTTGAATCATGCTCTCATCTGTTCCTAGGTAAATGGGGCTCTCAGTCCGCTGTTTGGCCTTGACGCTTGCTCGAAATGGGATGGGGGTGGTTGTGTGGCCTGGAGCTATATCAGGGGGTATTGGTATTGGCCTGGGGGTAAACGATGTTCTGTACCTCTGTCCCTGGTCTTCCTTCAATTCTTGGTTCGGCAGCTTTTCGAACCCCTGTGGCCCCGTTGGCTACGCTCTTTCCCAACCTGCCCTCTCTAATGGCGTCTTCACAACGGTTGGCATTTCGGACCAAATCAGCAAAAATGGACTGTTGCTAATACACCAAAAATCCGCGATGACTGGGAGAGCTCCCCTGGTTATCAATCCAATCTACTCATCATCAGGAATCTGGTGGGTCACCTGGGCGGCCAATGCCCTCCGCCTTCCTAAGTAGGCACTGAAAGTTTCATCATGTCTTTACTTCAAACGGGCCAGATCCGACTTCCTTGGCTCTATGTCCATGTTATAGACATACTGTTCTTGGAATAAGTGTGTCAGATCTTTCCTAGTTTTTATCATGGATGGTTCTAGGGACGTGAACCATCTCAGTGCTGGGCCCGTTAGACTCTTTTGAAACACTTTGATGAGGAATTGTTCATCTCCGGCGTACTGACACATATCCCCACAGTAAGATTTTAAGTGGGTGATGGGGTTGCCAGTGCCATTATATTTATCGAATGATGGCATCTTAAATTTTTGTGGCAGGGGAACATCCGAGAACAGACATAAGTCTAAAAAGTCTATCGAATGCAGTTCTACCCCTCCCATCTTCGTCAGCTGCTTCTGTATTCTGTCTATCTGTTCTTTCAGCTGCTATGATTCTTTTGAGGCTGTAGCTGGGACTGCCTCCCCCTGATTTTGTTCGGCCCTAGGTGTGACGATGGTGGGCCTGGGGGGGCGAAGCTGGCAGCTCCTCCACTGTTGTGGATCTCGTCCTCCTCGTATTATTGGTCATTGTACTGGTGAGGGGCGAGGTTCACTATTTGGACCTGGGGGGTGATGGGTTGGAGGACCTAGTGGGGCCACAAGGTTTGTAGGGGATGGGAAGGAGTGAATGGATGAGTGGTTTGTGGATGAATGATGTGCTGAGCTGGGTGCACATACTGGGGGTGATGGGGGTGTGGTTGATGTGGCGGGATGCTGTAGGCGTGGTTTTGAGGAATGGGGTGGATGGAATTTTCCGTTGGAGGCGGGATGGGGGCGTAAGGGGTATAGGTGGATGAAGGGTACTGGTGAAGGGATAAGGGGTTCGTGAACAGGCCTTGATGAGTGTGGGTGGACGGGCCATGGGTTTGATGGATTTGGGCTTGATGGTTTTGGAAGGCTTGGGTTGATGGGCCTTGGGCCTGGGTGTGGGGGTTGGTATGATTTTGGGCCAATGGGCCCTGTTGGGTTTGGGCTAATGGGCCATGTGGGTATTGGGTGTGGGGTGATGGACCTTGGGCCGGGTTTGATAGGTTTGGGTCCAAGGGCCCTGGGGGGCTTGGAACTGGGCCTGAGTCTAATGGGCTTGGGCCTGGGCCCGAGTCTGGTGGGTTTGGGCTTGGACCCATGGGCCTTGAGGGTTTTAGGCCTGGGCCTGGGTTTGATGGGTTTGGGCCTGGGCCCATGGGCCTTGAGGGTTTTAGGCCTAGGCCTAACTCTGATGGGTTTAGGCTTAGGCCCATGGAACTTGAGGATTTTGGGCCTGGGTCTGAGGGTTTGGGCCTGGGCTTGAGTTTAGGTTTGGGAGTGGGCTTGGGCCCATGGTTCTAAAGATATTTGGGCTTGGGCCCATGGATTTGTGTGGGTTTGGGCCTGAGATGAGTAGGCTTGGACCTGTTGGGCTTGGGCTTGGGCCTGGAATTGAGGTGGGGCATCTTGGATGGTATGAATGATGGGTGGATGGGCATGGTCATGAGGGAATGGGGTATGGAGGTTTTAGAGACCTGGATGTGGGGTTTGGGATGTAGTCCGAGAGGTAGCCCATAGGGTATACATCATTCTCATGTCCTCCATTGAGGGCATGGATTCAGGTGTGAGATTGGAGGGTGACGAACCATTCAAGGATGAAAGGGGTCGGGTGAAATTGGGCATGACCCGGGTATGGGGGTATGGGTGATTATGCTTGGAGGGTATGGATGTATGGCTATGGAAGATGGTGGGTTACTGGTCATACCCTGGAAAAAGTTGGGCATGACCAGGGTAAATGGGGAGGTATGTTGGGATGTGGATGGGCCATGTGATGTGGATAGCATGTGAGATGAGGTGGATGGGATATAGGATGTAGGGGGCATGGATGATGATGGGACGTGGGAGGTAGGCGGAGGATGGGGCTCTCGATGGGGTCTATGGGAGTAGGGAGTGCGGTAAGGGTGTATGGATGGGAGATGGGGATGTATGGGTCGACTGGGAAATGAGGGGTTTCAGTAGGGGATGAGATGGGGGTATGTTGGGAAAATATAAGGGCGGGGGATGGGGTGGATGCGAACACAGGTGCCCCAAATGAACCCGTGACATCGAACCGGGTTTGGGTGAAGGTGTCGGAGATCGGGTCTTCTCCTATATGGGAATGGGATGGGGATGTATCGGCGCTCGACATGATCCGTTGATGAGTGTTGTATCGGTGTCTTGGGTAAGGGCCGAATACCTTCCTAGTTCTCTTCCTACGGGTTGGGTTCGAGGTCGCCGTAGTGACGGTCACACCAAAAGTACACGTATATATGAATTTTTGATTTTTCTATATATATATATATATAGATTTTTCAAATGGAAATTAACTCCCCTATTTAAATGAATGATGATATGGTGCCCTAGAGGAATTCCCGTCTCGGGTGATATATGCACCTTTAGTAGTTCCCACGGCAGGGTCCGACACACTTCGGAAGAAGCGAAAGGGAACCCTTTCATTCTATTGAAGGTGACGGAATCCACGCAAACGACCCGATCCCCCAGAGCAAATCAATGAGAAGTCTCCTTCTTTCGACTGGGCGGGGGCATATTGGGCGTTACAGAATGCGGGAGGCTACTATGAGCACTAATATCGCTAATCGAGGAACTTGGGTGGTGGATTGGGCCTCAGATCTGGCTGCCTGAACCCAGTTTATACTGGGCGTAGGTATTATATACGCCTGACCAAAATGGGCAGATTTGGCTGGGCGTATATATTATATACGCCTGGCTTAAATTTGGGGATTTTGGCTGGGCATATATATTATATACGCTTGAGTATTTCTGGGGATTTGTTTTCGGGCGTATTTAATATATACACCTGTCAAAAACTGTTCTTTCAGCTTGTTTTGACAATGAACAACAAGCCCACAATGAGTCTTTTTGAACTAGTTTCCTGGGAGGGATGCTCCCGGGGACTGCTGTGTATGTTATCGGGTCACTCCTTTCCACTTCCTAGGAATACACGGCTGAATTCGGGTTGTCTACGCTCTCACCATTGTCGGTTTTACGGCTTGATCGGAATTGGCAACCCAACCGATATACCTCCGGCGCAAGCGCCTTCTCAGGTACTGGAAGGGGTGGTTCTTTTCAAGATCATCACCACTAGGGCTGCTGCCTTACTGGGAATCGGGTAAGTTATATCTGTGCCTAAACCTCCCAAAAACTACCCAAAATACATAAAAATAAATTTGATTATGTGTTCAGACCTGAAAAGTACCACTTTTCACCCCTTAACTTAACCTTTAATTAGACCCATAGCCACCTAATAAGTCCTTGTAAAGTGTTTTATGTAGGTAATAACCAGCAGTGAAATAAGGCCAGGAATCCTGCTAAGGAGCCTGTTTTGGCACCAGAAGTCGCTCAGAATGATGGACTCTGAATCCAGACCTGAAATGAGCCTCGCGCAGTCCAGCTGAGCTTCCCAAGACTCTACAACAACTTCTCGCGTAGATGATTGACTGAAGAGCTTCAGAAGCATACACTCGCGCAGCTCTCGCGAAGCTCAAGAGTAGAACACATCGCGCAGTCTCACGCAATTCAAAGCAAACCTCTCTCAACCTCACGTAGTTCGCTCAGAACGGCTGAGAAGAGAAAGCTTCAGAAGTCTCCTCGCACAGCTGTCGCGCAGTCCCCACGGGATGCAATTATCAAAAGAGAACTCCTCGTGCAGTTCTCGCGCCATTCAAGAAGAGAGCATCCTTGCGAAGGCAAAGCCACCCTTGCGAAGATCAGTTAAGACATGGAACCTCACGTAGTTCAGAACTCATTAAAGCCTTGTGAGGTAACTCACAAAGTCCAATGAAGAGAAGTGCTCGCGAAGTTCTCGCGCTATTCAAATCTGTCCTCGCGAAGATCAACCTCGCGACTGCTTGAACTCCAACCTCGCGACTGCCTGAAGAGCAAACCAAGCCAACCTCGCGATGGCTGAAGTTTCAATTTCAAATCATCCTAATGAAGACCAAAAGCTACCGCGCGATAAGTCTGGGAAACAATGGCTACCTAGCGAAGCTCTGAACCTCAAACTTCCATCTCTTCAGTAGAGGACTTTTCGGGAATTTCCAGCGATTAGGGAACGCACTCCCATGCTCAAATCTTTGTGCACGTGCCCCAAGGCATCGAAGGATCACTATTCAGCCACGTGGCATTATTAAAATTAGGGTTTCCTAACCCTAATGCGCCGCCACACCACTGCTATAAATACCCATACTTAGCTTAGGTTTAGAGAGCTGAGACCATCTTTTCTTTCTACATCCTGGAATAGCTGGGAATACATCTCATTTCTGGGAGACTTGATCTGAGATTGTTTTGTTTTTCTTTTCGTAGTCGTAAGTAGTTTTCTTTTTCCTTCTCTCCATAGTCCAACACTTGCTGGCTATGTCTTTGTATGCATTTTGAACTAGATTAATGGAAGTTCTGTAATAGGATCTGTACTTTGCGAGATTTGTGTTTGAATGTGAGATGCTCTGTGCAAGGCTGCTGCCTTGTGATCCGTCATTGCTTTGGATGTGATTCAAAGCAATGGAGGACTGATTCTAAGGGACATTCAGATCCAAGTGACCTGTGTGTCTGGGCTATCATGGTCCTATACAGCCTTAGCCCCACCACAGGAGCCACTAGATCTGAAATCCCCATGGGAGCTTGAGCTGGTAGCCTAGTGACCATGGTGGTGGCAGCGATATTCTTGTTTTGTCTTGGGCTCCGTGAGGAGGATAGCCTCTGGGATAGTCTCTGACCATTCAAGTGGACAGGTTATAGCCTTAAGGTGATTCTAATTCACCGATCCAAGATGGATCCTTCTTCTTTATACCTGAGCTTGTAGAAGCCTGGTGGGGGATTGTACAGAGGCAGACTCCCCTATATTTGTATAGATCTGCCATCAGATGTTGGATCTGATCTGGTTATAGAGATTGTAGGCTTGTGACTAGACCATTGTAGCCTCACTCAAGCAATGGACAGCTAGATCGAAGGTTGTACTCAATCGCTTGCTGGTTCTATGTGTCTGGGCTATCATGGTCCTATACAGCCTTAGCCCCACACATAGAGCTTTAGAGGTTGAGGTTCCCTATGGATTCTTGAGCCGGTAGCCTAGATAAAATAGTGCCTGCAATGATTAACTTGTTATGTTTTGACCCATCCCTGGATTGTGGTTCCCCTATGGGATAGTCTGTGACCATTTGAGTGGACAGGTTATAACCTTAAGGGTTGAATCATGGCAGAGTGATGGGTTGGATCCTTTCTCCTCAGTGGTGATAATGTAGCCATTGGACAGGATTTCTATAAAATCAGATCTGAATCTAAGTTACAAAACTCCTCTGATCTGGGCTCAATAACATACTTCTCACCCTTTTATATTTACTTTCCACACTCCATCCATCCTCTCAATCCTTTCTATAGTTTAGACATTAGAGTACCTTAGAATACTTAGAATAAGTGACCTTAAACTCCCCTCTTTTTAGGATTGCCAGATCTGTAGTCAGATCTGGAGGGACTACTATAGATGGCTCCTTTAGAGCTGTAGATCACCTTTCCCTAGGGGACAAACTCTTACTTATCAAAACTTGCTACAATGGACCCTGTATCTTACAGGTCTAGGATTTCTTAGTTGTGCTGATTCCATCCCCTGTTTTACTCTTTCTTTGATTTTTAAATGACTTTTACCACCAACCAATAAAGCAAGCACAAACTGAGAAACCCACAACAAGTTTTTGGCACCGTTGCCGGGGAAATATGACCTATTAGTAGACCCTTAGTTTTTATATTCTTAGTATTCTTTGCCAATGTGAATAATTGATACTGCTAACATAATTTTGAACCTTTCTTGCAGATCTAGACAGCAGCAGTGAAGGACAGTTGGACTGCAATTGGAGCTTAGCTACCTTTGTTTGCAAACTCTCTGACTTATAAAACTCTGTCTATCTTTCTTAAAAATTTTCTAGCAGTATCTAGGATAGTTTTAAATGTATTCTTTGAATAGTTGTAAACTAGTTATATAAATTTGTTGATTGTACAGATATTCTTTTGCAATGTGCCTACAAGAAGCTTTCCTCGCTGTTGGTGTGCTTATATGCTAGGGAGGAGATCTCTCAGCCCTACTTTAGAGCCTCTTAACCCTGAGTTAGAAAGGGGAAGGAGACTTAGAAGAGACAGGCACACCACAGGAGAGCCCCCAAGTGAATCTGTGAGCGCAATTATGGGTGAAGAACAACCCAGGACCCTCAGGGAATTGAATGCTCCGGATGACTATAACTCCCCTTTTAGCATTCAATTCCCTGATGTTCAGGGGAACTATAAAATAAAAACTTCAATCATCCAGATGCTGCCCTCTTTCCATGGGCTTAGCAAGGAGGACCCTTACAAGCATATTGACCAGTTCTTGGCCTTGTGCACCACTTTTAATATCACTGGTTTGGGACTTGAGGCTACTAGGCTCAGACTCTTTCCCTTCTCTCTGAAGGATAGGGCCAGTACCTGGTTGACCACTCTTCCCAATAATAGCATTGCTTCATGGAAAGACCTGCAGACCAAGTTCCTGACCAAGTTCTTCCCTGAGGCCAAAACTAGCCAGTTGAGGAAAGAGATTCTTGCTTTTGCTCAATCCCCAACTGAGGATTTTAACCAGTCCTGGGATAGGTTTAAAGAAATGCTCAAACAATGCCCCCACCACAAGATCCCAGAGTGGCAGCTTGTATAAAGCTTCTACAATGGGATTGATGAGAAAAATAGATATATGGTCGATGCCTCTTGTGGTGGATCCTACATACACAAGACTGCTGAGGAGGCATGGGAATTGTTTGAGGTGATTAGTGAGAATGTTTTTCAAAAGCCATCCCTGGCAAGAACTAGTCAGGACTCTGAGTCAAAGGTGGGGCCTGCTGCTGGATCAAGAGGAAAAGTTTATAAGGTGTCTGGGAACAATGACCTGCAGCTGCAGATGACAAACCTCTCAATGAAGTTTGACAAATTGCTGACTGTGATGCAACCTAGAAGGGTTGCTCATGTGGCGGAGGCATGTCTGATATGCTACCCCACAAAGACACAAGGAGAGAATGTCCATTTGCTGGCAATTTCTGAATTGGTTTTGGAACATGTCACGCTCAATCTTATGGCCAAAGAATAACTGGGGCTATAATAGATGCCATATATGGATACCAAAGACTAAAATGCTAGTTACCAATGGAGAGACCACCCAAATCTGAGGTGGAGGAAAGACAACTACATGCAGCCCCAGCAGATGTTGGCCTTACCATAAAGGCCACAGCAGCAGTTCAATCAAGGGAATGCCCCTAGGTCTAACTTCCAAGACCATCGGCCCCATCGAACAAAATCAATTGGTCGATACTCATCTCAACCTAGAAATACTTCTTTCGAGGACCAGGTCTTGACCTCATCAGAAACTCGGGTTCCTTGGCTGATCAGAATTCTCATGGTCAAAGCATCAAGAAGATGGAAGAGCAGATTGGCCAACTAGCTAATACCTTAGCCAAAAGAGAAGAGGGAAGGTTGCCCAGTCAACCAGTGGTTAACCCCAAGGGCCAATTTTTGATTGGTGAAGGATCCTCAAACCCTTAAGGGGATCTTTCATTGAATTGATGATAAGAACTGTACACCTTTGTATGATATGTACTTTACAGTTTAGAGGAATTTGTAGTGATCTTGTTGGAATCTGAGTTTAGTGCTTTATGCCTACTTTTATTCCTGTTCCCTTTGATTGACAATTTCGAGTGATTGAATGATGATGGTATTGTATGAATGCTTTTTATGATGTGAGAATTTAATGCTTTGAGAGTATGAGAATTTTTGAATGTTTTATAATGCTTATGGGTGTCCCTGGAAGCGATCCTGTGAGAGAATCCACCCACAAAATAAAGGTCAAAAGGTTGACTAGTGGGTGTGTGAATTCTAATTCTGTTAATCCATCACGGGGTTCTGAAAATTTGGTTTGGTTTCCTCTCGCGTAGTTCATAAAGAAACACTTTGCTTTGCTGTCGCAAGTTTCAGATATAGCTGGGTGGGCTGCCTCGCGCAGTTTAAATGAACAACTAATCTCGCGACCCATTCATGCCTATCCAGCGAGCGGATATTTTCAAAGCGTGTCGAGCCTCGCGATATTTAAAATCCCACCCCGTGCTACTTTTCTTTACTACTTTCTCTTTCCTCTCCTGCCAGCGAAACCCTAGCTCCCACTCCTCTCAATCTCTCTCCTCCACCATCCTGTCTATAGTTCATTGCTCACTTTGAAATTCTGGATTTTTGTTCTTAAAGCTTCCATCAACAGTTGCCCCCTGCTAGGAGCTCTTGCGATCTACCGTGCATCAAATTGAACAGAACCCTAACTTTTAGGGTAAGACTCAGCTCTTAATCTTTTCTTTCAAAATTTTAACTGCACACTCACCAAGGAGAATCTTGATGGCTCCTAAAAGTGCACCTGTGAAGAGAGCCAGGGACCAGGCCACCATGGAGCCTGCCCCTAAGAAAGCCAAGTCCTCTACGGCACAACAAAAAGGGAAGGAGGTGGTTCCTGAGGTGGCTGCAAAAACACCTGATTACTCTACTCCCTCTGAGCTCCTCATTTCCATTCCCTTAGAGCCACTGCAGCCCAAAAAGGAAAAAGACCAGCCCCTCCATCCCCACCTCCAAAGGTCACCATAGCTTCTGCTCAGGATGATCCCCATGGTCGCCTTCTTTCCAAAGAGGAACGCAGACTGGCTGTTGCTGCCCTTGGATTGGATCCCACTGAGTTTTTTCCTTCTGACTAAGACTCTGATTTCGCACCACCTAGGGATCCCAGTGCCCAAACTACTGTTGGTACTCCTTCATCCAGCCCTGCCGAACAATCTTATCCTCAGCGAAGGAAGGTTGCTGCCAAGAGGACTACTCCCCCAACTGCCTCTTTGAAAATTGGTAAAGACAAATCTGCCCAGTCTGAGGAGGCCCCACCAATAAGCCAGCCAGTAAAAGGGAAGAGCCCTGCCATTCCTGCAGCCAAAGAGCAAGAACAATCTTCTGTGGCTACCCCTAAGCTTGCAAAAGGGAAAAGTCCTCCCCTGCCTCAGGTGAAAGTAAAAGTTAAATCCCCTGTTGTCCCTCCTGAGCCAGCACAGGCCCAATCCCCTCTTATTCCCCCTCCGGCCCAGCAAGGGCAAGCCTCCAAAGGGACGAGCTTCAAAGGTAAGGGCCCTAAAGGAAAATCTCCCACCAAACCCCCGGAGCCAACCACCGATAAATCTTTCGAGATCCCTCCTGAACCAAAGAGGAGAAAAATGAGGGTCAAGGCACCATCTATACCCAAAACTGCCGACCAAAGAAAGGCATAGAGCGAACGAAAGAAGAAAGAGGAGGAGGCTTACCTTCAAGAACATGCCAAGAAGATGGGTTGGGACAAGTTTTGAGCCAGATTCTGACTAGATTGTACTTAGGATTTTCTCTGTTTCTGCACTCTTTTGTTTCTGTTTTCTTGTAGTTTGTACATTTCTCATTTTTAATAAACTTTATTCCCCTGTCATTACTATCTTGCTTTGTCTGTTGTGTGTTCTGTTCTCTGTTCTTTCCTTTTCTTTTCCCATCAATAAATCTGCTGCACAGACACCTTTGAACCAGTGAGGACACTGCTCCTCATAGGTTTGGGGTGTGGCAAGCAGACCCTGCCTATGGAATAGTTAACCTAAGTGCAGCAGACTCATCTGAGTAATATGGAAATGGATCTATGTTCACTTAAGAATCATGAAAATAAGAAATTTAAAATTTTTGCAAACTTTTGACATTATAAACTTTTAATATTCCACATTTTCATGATAATATCACCAAGGAAACTTACTTGTATCAGAACTTAGTGAATCATTAGAGAGAGAAAAAGATGAGGATATACTTAAAAGTTCAAAGGAAGACCATAACCAGTGAGAATTGGGCCTATAAAAAAAAATTTCCATCTTTTGAGGAGTAACCAAGGCAATCCCATCTAGTTCTAAGGACTGGCTGAGTCACTGTGCTCAGTAGAAGTTAGGTAACTCCAAGTTGAAACAACTGACAGTACTCATGAGACTTAGGAAAGGATCAAGGCCTTCTCTTGGACAGTTTGAACCTAAAAGGACCAACCCTAAAGCAACTGCCCTTGTCCATACCCCCCTTTGAGCTTTAAATCCTAAATTTCTTCAAAATACACCTGAGTACTTGAACTTGAACCTATGAACCTGCTTCAGCCTACCCTCACTCTGAGAATTCAGAAGGTAAAGGAGAAAAGGTTGGAAATGGACTAGCTATGGTCAACATTAAGTGAATGGAGAAGAAGCATCTCAAAAAATTCTGGCAGTATGGTAACTGAGAACATGGTGGCATTTCTAAAATGCAAAAACAAAAATAAAAAGAAGAAAATTCCATCAAAAGAAAACAAAAATAATAATGAAGAGGAGTAAGGGAGGAATCAAGAGGAACTTTCATTGAAGGATCAAAATCAAGAAGAGAAACTGATCACTTCAAATCTGAAAATCTCAAAGAAGATGAAGGGAGCTGAATTCAAGAAGGTGAAGTCATGAATCACCTCTGTCACCTACTGATTTCTCAATTTGGAACCCCTTTTCAACCTTCCATTCTTTTTAACCCTACTCCATAAGCCACATTACAGCCCAGTTAAAAGCCCTTGTGATCTAAAGTTGAGTGAGCTGTCATGTGGAGATAAAGAGTTATCCAATCTATGGTGAGGAACTGCCAATGATGTCAGCACTTAAGAACTCTGCCTATGCTCATGCTTACAGACCCATTTGGGGGATGTAACTGCTCTTAAGCCTGTGAGAAAATGAACCCCTCAACAAAACCTTTATGAGAGTATGCCCTGCAAAGTTTTGGGTCTGAACTTGAATGCATTATGTATGACCTATAACCTAATTTTGACTTGTGCGATTTTACGTGGTTTAAAGGCGATTGGAAGTGTTGTGCATTCATGAAAAGTTTATCTTGCTACAGTGCAACCAATGGATTAAATTTCTTTATGATTCGATTCAAGAGTAAACTAAGTCTGCCCCTTGACTGCTCACTGGATGATATTGCACTTTTGTTAACTATTTCATTGAAGAAGTTTGTGGGTGTCTTCACTGAAAACCCTCAGGAGACTTCACTCCTCCACTAGGGATCACCTAGGGGTTTAAAAGGCTCGGTACATATGCTAAATGTATCCGTGCTCCTTACGAAAGTGGCATTTAATTTTTATAGTAGGTTTAATGTAGCTTTGCTAAGGGACTAGCAAAGATTAGGTTTGGGGGTGTGTTAAGACCTGAAAAGTACCACTTTTCACCCTTTAACTTAACCTTTGATTAGACCCATAGCCACCTAATAAGTCCTTGTAAAGTGTTTTATGTAGGTAATAATCAGCAGTGAAATAAGGCCAGGAATCCTGCTAAGGAGCCTATTTTGGCACCACAAGTCCCCCAAAAGGATGGACTCTGAATCCAGACCTGAAATGAGCCTCGCGCAGTCCAGCTGAGCTTCCTAAGACTCTACAACAACTTCTTACGCAGATGATTGACTGAAGAGCTTCAGAAGCATACACTCGCGCAGCTCTCGCGAAGCTCAAGAGTAGAACACATCGCGTAGTCTCACGCAGTTTAAAGCAAACCTCTCTCAACCTCACGCAGTTCGCGCAGAATGCCTGAGAAGAGAGCTTCAAAAGACTCCTCGCACAGCTGTCGCGCAGTCACCGCGGGATGCAATTATCAGAAGAGAACTCCTCGCACAGTTCTCGCGCCATTCAAGAAGAGAGCATCCTTGCGAAGGCAAAGCCACCCTCGCGAAGATCAGTTAAGACATGGAACCTCGCGCAGTTCAAAACTCATTAAAGCCTCGCGAGGTAACTCACGAAGTCTAGTGAAGAGAAGTGCTCGCGAAGTTCTCGCGCTATTCAAATATGTCCTCGCGAAGATCAACCTCGTGACTGCTTGAACTCCAACCTCGCGACTACCTGAAGAGCAAACCAAGCCAACCTCACAATGGCTGAAGTTTCAATTTCAAATCATCCTAGCGAATAGCAAAAGCTACCACGCGATAAGTCTAGGAAAAAATGGCTACCTAGAGAAGCTCTGAACCTCAAACTTCCATCTCTTCAGCAGAGGACTTTCTAGGAATTTCCAGCCATTAGGGCACGCACTCCCACGCTCAAATCTCTGTGCACGCCCCCCAAGGCATCAAAGGATCACTATTTAGCCATGTGGCATCGTTAAAATTAGGGTTTCCTAACCCTAATGCGCCGCCACACCACTGCTATATATACCCATACTTAGCTTAGGTTTAGAGAGCTGAGACCATCTTTTCTTTCTACATCCTGGAATAACTAGGAATATATCTCATTTCTGGGAGACTTGATATGAGATTGTTTTGTTTTTCTTTTCATAGTCGTAAGTAGTTTTCTTTTTCTTTTTCCTTCTCTCCATAGTCCAGCACTTGCTGGCTATGTCTTTGTATGCATTTTGAATTAGATTAATGAAAGTTCTGTAATAGGATCTGTACTTTGCGGGATTTGTGTTTGAATGTGAGATGCTCTGTGCAAGGCTGCTGCCTTGTGATCCGCCATTGCTTTGGCTGTGATTCAAAGCAATGGAGGACTGATTCTAAGGGCCATTCAGATCTAAGTGACCTGTGTGTCTGGGCTATCATGGTCCTATACAGCCTTAGCCCCACCACAGGAGCCACTAGATCTGAAATCCCCATGGGAGCTTGAGCTGGTAGCCTGGTGACCATGGTGGTGGCAGCGATATTCTTGTTTTATCTTGGGCTCCGTGAGGAGGATAGCCTCTGGGATAGTTGCTGACCATTCAAGTGGACAGGTTATAGCCTTAAGGTGATTCTAATTCACCGATCCAAGATGGATCCTTCTTCTTTATACCTGAACTTGTAGAAGCCTGATGGAGGATTGTACAGAGGCAGACTCCCCTATATTTGTATAGATCTGCCATCAGATGTTGGATCTGATCTGGTTATAGAGATTGTAGGCTTGTGACTAGACCATTGTAGCCTCACTCAAGCAATGGACAGCTAGATCGAAAGTTGTACTCAATCGCTTGCTGGTTCTATGTGTCTGGGCTATCATGGTCCTATACAGCCTTAGCCCCACACATAGAGCTTTAGAGGTTGAGGTTCCCTATGGATTCTTGAGCCGGTAGCCTAGATAAAATAGTGCCTGCAATGATTAACTTGTTATGTTTTGACCCATCCCTGGATTGTGGTTCCCCTATGGGATAGTCTATGACCATTTGAGTGGACAGGTTATAACCTTAAGGGTTGAATCATGACAGAGTGATGGGTTGGATCCTTTCTCCTCTGTGGTGATAATGTAGCCATTGGACAGGATTTCTATAACATCAGATCTGAATCTGAGTTACAAAACTCCTCTTATCTGGGCTCAATAACATACTTCTCACCCTTTTATATTTACTTTCCACACTCCATCCATCCTCTCAACCCTTTCTATAGTTTGGACATTAGAGTACCTTAGAATACTTAGAATAAGTGACCTTAAACTCCCCTCCTTTTAGGACTGCCAGATCTGGAGGCACTACTAGAGATGGCTCCTTTGGAGCTGTAGATCACCTTTCCCTGTGGGACAAACTCTTACTTATCAAAACTTGCTACAATGGACCTTGTATCTTGCAGGTCTAGGATTTCTTAGTTGTGCTGATTCCATCTCCTGTTTTAGTCTTTCTTTGATTTTTAAATGACTTTTACCACCAACCAATAAAGTAAGCACAAACTGGGAAACCCACAACATTATGTCCCCACATTATTAGTTCACTTTTAATTACAGATTTTTAAAGGAGAGTGAATTTAAGTCCAAGTTCGGGTCGGGGATGACAAGCCCGTGCCGCCTCAACAGGACGGCGTTCAATGGTGAGATATGATAACTGAAATAAAGAGCGCACGTAGGCCCGCCAAATGGCTAAGGCTCGTAAATGATTGAAATTTAAATGACGTGGAAAGTAGATGCGAGCAGGCTCGCCAAACGGCTAAGGCGGCTTAAATGACAAAACCATAAAAACTGAAATTTAAAGGCGCAAGTAGGCCTGCCAATCGGCTAAGGCACTTAAAGGACCGAATTGTAGGGGTAAGTATGTTAGTAAAAACAACAAAAATAAAGAAAAAATAGTAGAAAATTAGAAAAAACAGGAATGGTTAGTAAAGATTTTAAAAAAAGGCCAACAAGAGGGGAAGCGCTAGGGTGATATCCTTAGCAGAGTCGCCATCTGTGTGCAACCATGGATTCTCTCGAACCCGTCACAGCGATGCACTCATGATGGAATAAATGTAGAGTCGCCACCCGAAGCTTTTGGTGACCCGGGAAACCTTTAAATCAATATTTTGAGCACCGAAGTGCTAAATATGAGTGATTTATCTGTTTTTGCCAAAGACTCTAGGGTAAGGGCTTCGATTATCGATCGGGAAGGGTTTAGGCACCCGATCAACCCGCACGTAGCGATCTCCATCTATGGCCGAAATAAAAAAAAACAAATGGGCAGAGCTTCCCCTTGCCCGAAGGCAATACGGTCTTATCAAGCTTTGAGCAAAACCAAAATTTCAGCAGCGTAACGGCTTGAATCCTTGGACGGAGGAAACACCAAGAAGGTAGAGGAAGAGAGGGGTGAGCCGGAACTCATGGGCCCTTATTACACCATGGAAGACCTTCGCTTCGGCGTGCTTCCGATGGCTTTAAATGGCTTAAACGGCAGGGGAATGGATTCTAATGCTAGGATTCGGTAGATGGGAAGTGTAGGATGAAGCTAGGGACTAAGCTTGAGTAAAAAAGGGGTGATCTAATGGTTGAAATGGATTGAAAGGAATGAACTAAGCATGCTGAAATTCTGGTTGAAGAATGCAAAAATAAAAGGAAACTTTCTCTCACTAGGGTTCTCTCTCTTAAGCTCAACTTTCAACCTTAATTTTTCAAACCTTTGGGAAGAGGGGGTGTCTCTCTATTTATAGAGAAGAGGTGGGTTAGAGGGCTACTTAAGAGCTAATTGGTTTAGAAATTAGGTAATCCCCCATCTAAGGTTTTCTAGATTTTTAGGGTCCTAGGGGTTTGGGGAACCGGTTTCAATGGCAGATGATGGGGTGAGACCATAGGTGACTTAAGGGTTGCATATAAGCTCAAAGGGGGTGCAACCAACCTTAGGACACCCACGTCAACCAAAGGGATGGTCAAAAGGTCAAACCTGATGAAGGAATTTCGAGCATTTGATGACAGTTACTGTAGCTAAGTTGGGCGTATATATTACATATGCTCAATTTATGTATAGTGATTTCCATGAAAACCAAAGGAGACCTGAGAAGGTGGGTGTCCGTGGTTGGCCCTACCTATGATGGGCGTATGTATTATGTATGCCTAGCCAAAGTTGGCCCAAAAATGGCAGGCATATATAATATATACGCCTGACCAAAATGGGGCCAAATTTGTTGGGCGTATCTAATACATACGCCTGAGCAAAAGTCATGATTTTATGTAAAACTTCAATCGACCATATCTTTTGAACCACAAGTCCAAATTGGGTGATCGTTGGCCTGCTGGAAAGCTGGGGAAGTCCTCCTTCCAATGGTATATGGCTCATCCTCAGTAGTGATCTGTGTAAAATTTTGTAGCACTCCTCCCATCAAATGCTCAGAAGGGTTTAAGTTGGCTCTGGGAAGGGATCCTAGGGTTTAGGGCAATTTCTAAGGGTTAGGGGAATGGTTCTAAATAGTTCAGGGTGATTCTTAAAGGTTTAGGGGGTGCCATCGGAAGCACAGGGGTACATCTCTCTCAGGGTACAGACTGATCGGGCCTTGGGCCAAATTTGGGTGTCTACACTCCCCTTGCCACTTGAGAAGCTAGCCGGCCTATCTAGATTTCAAACTTCATTATGGACTGTGTGTGTGAATTAAGTACTTGGGAGAATTGTGCAAGCTGGTGTAAGTCCTTTGAATGTTGATGCGACTGTTGTTGTAAATCTCGAAGGATCTGAACAACCATGGCATCAAGTGCATTGCTCTATGGTCCATATTGGGGCTACATGGCCGGCAATTGAGGTTTTTATTAGAAAATTTGAGTCTGGGGAAATTTGGATTGCACAGTTTTTTGTGCTAGCTGTGCTCCTCCTGTGTAACCATAATTAAATCTAGGATGGTTCTTCCACGACAGGTTATAGGTGCTCCCTTAATCTCCCCTCTAAAAAGTCATTACTTGTTCATTTTCCATTACCTCCTGGTATGATGGCACAGCTGGGTTTTTAGTAAAATTATGAGTCTGGCTATTAGAGTAGCCTGCTATAGAGCAGTCTGGAATGCTAGTTTGGCTGTCATTAATGTCGTGATTTTCTATTCCAGAGTTAAAATTTTTGCACTCAAATCCTCCTCCTTCTTTACTTTATCTTTGGGGATATTGTAAAGTCCACCCCTCGCGAGCGGGGAGTGGCGAGTAACATCAGGATCAGATCTAAGCATAGCCTATTTTTATTTTGAATTGTGGGCCAATTTTTTGAATAAATTCCAAGGCTATTGGCCATTCTGAGCCATAAAGGCTCCTCCACTTACGACATTGACTGTAGACTGGTTGGTCTCAGTCAACCCTTGATAGAAACTTTGCGCTATCGACCAATTTGGTATCTCGTGATGAGGACACCTCCGTAACAGATCCTTCATCCATTCCCAACTCTCGTGAAATAATTCTCCTGGCTTTTGCCTAAAGTCTTGATTTGTCTAGCGAATTTGGTTAGTTTTACCAATTGGGAAGTACTTGCCCAAGAAGTTGGACTACAATTCCTCCCAGGTGGTAATACTTCTGGCAGATAACGAAATTAACCTTGCGTTCTCCCTTTCATTGAGAGAGAAAGGAAATAGACGTAGTTTTACGGCCTCTTTATTGGCAGTCGATATTTGAAACACTGTGCAAAGTTCTATGCAGCCCCTTAGATGCTGGTAGGGATCTTCTCGATCAAGCCCATTAAAGGTCATTATAGATTGAAGTGTATGGAGCTTGATTTCATAATTTTGACCTATAGGCACCTCTGGTGAAACTATACAAGAGAGCTCGGTCAACGCTATGGGGCTGAAATATTCTTGGATGGACAAATCGTCAGCCATTATTAAGGATTCTCTTGTAGAAATTCGGCTTGCAGTCAAATTAAGTCGGCAAGTCCAATCAATTTCGGGATTACACAAGAAGAAATCAAAACTTCGAGATCAGGTGTGATGAAGAAAAGAAAACTCTATTTTTAATATTTTTAAATTTATCAAATTTGTATTCTAGAAGGAAGAGAGAGAGAGAGAGAGAGAGCAAATCTAAGCCTCGAGCTTCGCTGATCAGGGAAGTTGAGACTTTGAGTCGTTGCTCGAATAAACCTGCGAAAGATTAAGAAGTGATTCAAAAAAAGTTAAAAATATAAAGAAGTATAAAAAGAGAAAGATAAATATTTATTTTTTAAATAGTAATATAAACAAAAATAAAAGATAAAGCGCTTCCCCGATAGTAGCGCCAAAAACTTGACCAACTTATAGTATGTATATATTTAAATTAAAATCAAGCCTTAACCTATTACAAGTGCACAATGGAAATTATAGCGTAGTGATAGGATCAATCCCATGAAGAAGTGATTATCTTCTTATAGATTTTTATATTCCTTTTTAAAAAACTATCTTTATCTTTTAAGTCTTAAACTACTGGAGAAATATGAATAAAAGAATGGGTTCTTTAATCTAATTGCATAGAAATAAATCCTAATCCTCTGTCTTCAGATTGAGGTCATCAATCTCAACCTTCAGCTATCGAATATTTATAAACTTAAAATACTGTTATACCGTATTATAGCCTTCCAAAATTTGGTCATCAATCAAAAACTAAAATTCTCCAACACAGATTTAATCTATTAAACAATATCCTAAAATCTGGGCGTCAATCAAATTCAAGAAAATTGAAGATGGAAAAGTAAAACCGTTACACTAATCTGCAAACTTTAACCTGAGTCATCAATTCAAATCAAAATTCGAAGATATTTACAAAGCATATAAAATCTAAAGTAAAATTTAAATAAAATTTAAACTAGAAAGCAAAACTAGAACCATCCAAAGGGTTGATCTTTCAGCTTCCTCAGCCTTGGTTGTTGAGCAAAACCTCAGAGAACTGTAGATGATATTATTTTGTAAAGCCTAAACTACTTTGATCGGGAGAAAACACAGACCTCAGTTGTTAATTGATGCTATGAAATTCTTCGATGATTATTCTTATGTCGAGCCCCCTTATTTATAGATCATACGGGTCGATTTATAGAGATCTAATTCTAATAAAAGAAACTACTAAAATAAAAGATTCCTAATATAACTCTAATTCTAATTTTATTCTCATTGCTTCTGGATGTTTGATGTGTTCTGAATTTCTTTCATTAATAGTAGCAGCAAAGTCCTTTTAAGATTCTTCTTCATCAATCTCCTAGATCCGTGATTACCCAAACTTCTAATTAAAGAGTTCTTCTAATTTTGTTATTGGCGGTGAAAATTCTCACATGATCAGCAACAATAGAAGTAACAGGAAAGCTTCTATAATCGTAATCGTAATTCATGAGCATTCTTTTTTTCTTCTCTTTTTTAGAAAATCGTAAATCATGATTTTCTATCTTTCATAGCTTCCTCAGTAGATGATTCTCTAAATTACAATTCTTCGCCTTTCCTCTATACTCTTTCTAAAGAATCGCACATTACGATTTTCTATGGATCTTTATTAGTAACGCTCGATTGTCTGTAAAATCATAAAACACGATTTTTCTATCTTTTCATAAGTGGTGAATTCACTTTTATGCTTAATCATCTTTTTATTGCTCTTTTGAGTTTACTTCGACAAAGATTAACATTATAGCTCTCTTTTACTATTTTTCTTTAATATCTGCACATCATCAACTTGTTAGTATCAAACTAAGTCCTAACATTACTATGTTAAGGGTGATAAAATGATATATTCTGTGATTGATTAGCAACCATGTCACAAGTTTGTAGATCAGGTGGAAAAGGGAGATTCGTTGAGCTAATATCTTAAATGACCCATAAACAGCTGCAAGAGTGGAAGGATAAAAAATAAAAAAAATATCTACACTAAATAAGGAAATAACATGATACAACCTATTGTTGCCCTCATTTGATTAAACCCACCATTACAAGAAACCATGAGATAGTCGTTGTTCTTATATAACCTTAAAGATAACACGTCACATGTTTTAGATGATTAATGACAGAAGCCCCAAAAATTTATCAAGAAAGGTAACAACTTCTTGAATTATAAAACAAAAGTGCCTAAAAGGCCTGGCACATGATATTTTATACGAAAAGCCTACTTAATAACAAAAATCTGAAAAAGTGAATAGAACTCAAAAGAACCAGAGTCATTAGGAGCTCAATACAGCCAATGGTTTCATATAATAGAGATGAAGACAAAAACATACAAGTAGTGTCCAGAACTTTAAAGGATAAGTTAATCAATGAAAATTGATGGCTATTATACCCGCAGATGATATTCCTCGAGAACGCAAAAAACCAAGAGAGGACGATATAGCAGCCATCCCACTAGCAGAATTCTGAGATAGCATGCTTTGCAAGGAGCGAGAGACAGTTACCTACATGAAAATGATGATGATAGAGCAATTTACAATGAGAAAATGTGAGGGTGGCAGAAAATATACATATTAAAATCAACAATTCCTATCAACAAATACATCCTGTTTGCATACCTTCTGAGCACTTTCTAAATCAACATGTGAAGAAGCCAATGAAGGTTGTCCATATATTCCCCAAATAATTTTATCATGTTGCCATTAATTTTGACAACGTTGGTAGAGATGTCTGTTGTACCTAACCAATAGAAATCTCTAACATATATGTGTCTTCATGTTTTCCCATGTAGTTATTTTCTCCTTAGTACGGAAAAGGTGATCCGCTTGAATATATTCCCACGATGCTAGAGAGAATCTAGTAAGTGTTGATCTAGAACTTCTTTTTATGTGAATATGTTTAGAACCTTGCCAAGTAATTCAAGGAATTCCTCTAGATTTAATTTTTTGTGAAATTCAGGCATGCCCACCCTAGTCTCGTAATTACTTTCATGCTAGAGGTGATGTGGATTTTCTGCACCAAATCAGGTCAGAGCCCTTCTTCTGCACCAAATCTATCTCATCCCAGGAATGGTCTCCCTCAACTTTTGATGTCATATCTCACTAATACATGAGTGCATCCTACCTTCTAATCACTTCATCCATTTAAATTTTCAATCTTTTACCACGTTGGTTCATTGCTGGATCCTTTCTTGGTGGGGCAAATAGATCACAACGCAATGCGCTGACTTTGTTCCCAACTAATGTAGACCATAACCCAAGATACTTGAATAGATCAAATAAATGGATAAGAAGTAGAACAGCAAGGTAATTGAGGTCACGCTTAACTAATATAGAAAAAATGTAGCTGATCTAAAGGGGAAAAATATCATCAACAACCAATGTAAAAACACAGTTCAGTTCAACATTATTAATTTGGAATCAAACTCTGCAATTGTTAAGGTGTTTTAGATGCTTGCTGCTAACTTTATTTAAAAACAGTGATAAGAATGTGTTAGTAAAAATAAATCTAAAGTGGATTGAAAAATACAAAATAGCAAGCCTAAATATACACACAGACCTGTAAGATGCAGGGCCTGTTGTAGTAAGTTTTGATAAGTAAGGGTTTGTCCCACAGAGAAATTGATCTAGAACCCAAAATGGCCTATAATAGTAGGCCTCCAGATCTAGCTACAGATCTGACAATCCTAAAGAAAGGGAGTTGGGTGTCACGTCTACACTAAATTACCTATTAAAAAAAAGTAAGAAATAAAGTGCAGTCCTATCCTAAGAAAGGGTTATAAAGAAGGGGGTGAAGGTGTGTTAAAATAAAGATAAAAGGGTAAGAAGTAAGCAGTTTAGGTTAAAGGTTCATTCAGTTATGTAACTCAGATTTAGGGCCCTCTTCTGCAGTAAGTCCTCACTAAAGTGTTATCAATAACCCCAATAAGGTATTAGCATCCAACTTAACCCATGCCATTTGGGGTGCTCTTAAGGCTATAGTCTGTCCACTCAAATGGCCACAGTCTATCCAATAGAGTTTGCAAATCCCATTGATCAAGCCAGAAAAGATAATCTAATCCAAAGGAGTGAGTTGATCAAATCTCATCCAATGAATCAAATCAGGCCATGAATATCATCGCGAGATACTATGTTTGCCAGCCTACAAGCTCCCAAGTTCTGCGCACAGATCTGACTGACATTCATAGGAATTCCAACCCATAAAGTCGGATGTATATTCTCAAGGTCAGTGGCACATTGATGCTCACACAAAGGACCAGCAACAGGTTGAATAAGGACTTAAACAAAGATGATCATTGCTACAAAAGGCCTGCAATGACTCAGCTTCCCAGTCCACAATCAATACAAAGAAGTTAGATCTAACATCTGATAGCGGCCAAGTAAGACAGAGGAGAGTCTGTTCCTACACAATCTCTCACTAGGCTACAAGCTCAAGTGCAGGGAGAAAGAGTCCATCTCAGATCTGTAACCAAGTTTGCCCTAGGGCTATAGTCTGTCCACTCTAATGATCACGGGCTATCCACAGAGGCTCCCTTACCCACAAATGCTGAGATAGAACAAGAAAACTGTTGTCTGCCACCATGGTCCCAAGGCATCACGCTCAAGCTTCCATGGGCCTTTCAATAAGCTCAAATCCTAAATATATGCTATAGCCTCAACAGAACTACGGACAAGTAGGAAAATAGCAGATTGAGTAAGTATTCAAACATAAATTCCATTGATCTGATGTTACTAACAATGAAATCCCTCAAGGCAACAGCCTTGGGCACAACAGCTCAACCCCAAATCCCAATGTTTAAATGACCTATTACAAAATTTAAATAAAACTACACCTAAATGCTTACCAAAGATTTAGCCAGCAAGTGTTGGGCTAAGAGAGAAGATAAAATAGAAAATGAGTGATCAAACCCTAGCCCTAACCCTAGTCTGCTTGAGCTCTCAACCGACAGAGGTTGAGGAGAAAGTGAATGATGATTTTCTAAGTTATGAGCGCAACTTATATACTTAGCCTCAATGTTGTGGCTGAGAGGAGAGTAAACCCTAATTTTTCAAGCAGATGTCGCATTGTTACGACCCATGGATGTCTTGGGATGCGTGTATCGGAGTCCATGCCTCAGGGTGTGTGCCCTAGACCTGGGAAAATCCCCAAAAGGTCCTTAGGTTAAGATTGAGAAGTGGAGAGCCCGAGCTTCACGAGGCTAGCTTCTGCATTTTACTTTTGTCACGCAGCTGCAGAGCGTTCGCGGGGTAGAGTTAAGCTTGAAAATTGTTGTCTCGTGCAGAAAAGCTTTAGATGATTGCGCAGCTATTTTAGCTGTGAATGCACTCGCGTAGAAGAACTTCAGGTGCTTAGCTTACTCGCACAGAAGAGCTTTAAGAACTTCATTGGCGAGGTACTCGAGCAAATGCCTTAACATCTCGCTCGATACAGCTTCAAACTCTTAGACGCGGGATAGTTGCGCGAGAGAACTTCTGGGCATCACTCTCTTCTAGAGCCACTTGAGAACTACGCGAGGTTTCTGCTGTTGTTCGCGCCAATTAGCCTCGCGAGGTAGTGCGCATTGCTGCATTAAAGTGTGATCCTCGCGAGAACTTCAGGAGCTATATTTCGGGAGGCTTAGTATGCGAGAGCTCCGCGAGTTTCTTCACAAGATGGTTGCAGTAGAAGTGCACGACTGCTGCACGAGATGCTGCTTTGTGAATTGAACTGCACGACTTCTTCATGAGCTCTATTATGTTGCATGTCTTAGATACGCGAGGGAGCTCTGCCAGTGAATTGAATAGCGCGAGGCAGCACCTCAGTTGTGCAAGGTAGGTCTTTGGCTCCTCTGCTACTATACACATGCTTCTGTTGCAGCTTCCTCCACTCTCACCTACTCTTACTTTCATCTCTTGGACTTTCTTGGTCCATTGTAACATGCACAATAGTCACCATGGTGTGTACTACCATAGTGTTCCATCACTTTTTGGTTCAGCAGTCATCTTTTGCTTGAAATCTCTCTTCTTGGCACCAAAAGCACAAACTTTGTGTTAAGCTGCATAATTTATTTATAACTACAGAATAGTCTAAAAAGGAGTTATTAGTTAGCTTCAAGGTCTAGCAAAGGCTAAGTTAAGAGGTAAAAAGAGGTACTTTTTAGTCAATAACACACCCCCAAACCTAATCTTTGCTAGTCCCTGAGCAAAGCAAATATTTAAATAGCTATTTTAAGAATATAAATGCCACTTTCAGAGGGAGCACAGATGCATTTAGCTTATGCATCAAGCCTTTTAAACCCCTAGGTGATCCCTAGTGGAGGAGTGAAATTTTGTGAGGATTTTCAATGAAGGTACCCACAAACTTCTCAAGGAGATAGTTAATAAAAGTGCAAAACTGTCAAGTTAGTTTGAAATAAATACAGTTTCACTTCACCTTTGCTAAGTCAAAAATAAAAGAGTATCAAAGTAGTAAATGCAAACCATTTAAACAACTCAGTCATGCATGCATGCTCATTACATCCAATCAGCTGACATCAAGAAGACAATATGTGCAAAAGAGTACTAAGCTTACCAGTACATCAAAATTCAGGTTCACACAATGCCCCACTGATTTCAATCTCAGACTCAATGCTTACCAGGGCTATCTCTCATAAATGAATTTAAGGGTGTATCATTTCACAGCAGCTTAAGAGCAGTTACACACCCCAAATGGGTTTGCAAGCATGAGCATAGGCAGTTCTTCTAATTTCTGATATCATAAAGTCCTCTCACCATAGATTAGACATTCCATCATCTTCACATGACAGTTCATTTGACTTTGGATCAACAAGGGCTTTTCATGAGTTGTAATGTGGCTTATTGGTGAGAGTTTTAAAGAATAAAAGATGTAAACAGGGATTCAAAACTGAGAAATCAGCATAGGTAGGAGATGATTCTTGACTTCACCTTCTTCATTTCTGCACAACTTCATCTTCTTCTTGAAATATCAGAGCTAAAGTGGCCAACTTCTTCTCTTCTTCTCAACATTTTCAATGAAATTCTTTTTTTACTCTCATTCTTTTCTCTATTTATTTATTTATTTATTTTTAAGATGGTTGCCACACATCTACAACTGCTACACTGTATTTACATAATTCCTCCTCTCTCTTCTTCTTTTTCCAAAGGTTAAACTTTGCTCACTTATCTTCAACATCCTCTCCTTTACCGTCTGAATTCTCAGAGTGAGGGTAGGGTTGCATCAGGTTAAGAGGTTCAGGTTTAAGTACTTTGATATTTGTTGAAGAAAAATGAGGCTTTAAGGCTCAAAAAGTGTATGCACAAAGGTAGGTTTACAGGTTTTATCTTATAGACTCAAACTGTCGAAATGAAGTCCTTGATCCTTTCCTTAGTCTCATGGTTACTGTCAAACAGCTTCAACTTGGGGTGTCTAACTTCTAGTGAAAAGGGCTTGACTTAGTCAGTCCTTAGAAGAGAAATTTTTTGCCATAGGCATTCCTAAAAAAAAAATTTATAAGCTCAAACCTCACTGGGTATGGTCTTCAATTGCACTCAAAGGGGTATGCTTTCACCTGTTTCTCTCCTTACTGGTTCACTAACTACTGTTTATAGAAATTTTCCTGATGTTCACCCCATAGAAGTATTGACTTTCAAATGATTTTAGTGTTAAAAAGGTCTGCACAGTTATAAATCTCCTCACTTTCAACATTGATTAGGTGAAATTCATTATATTTATTCCTTAATTAAAACTGTTGCACTTAGGTTAACTAAATCATTGGCAATCCTTGCCACACCCCCAAACCTATGAAGAACAGTGTCCTCACAGTTTCAAAGATAAGAGGGCATGTGCAGCAGGAAACAAATAAAAAATTTACACTAAACTAAAGCAATTAAAAGTAAGAAACAAGGCACACACAAACAACTAAAAACAAACAAACTATCTATGAGCAGAAAGTAAAGCAAACAAAACATAGCAAAAAGGGAATTTCATTAATGCAACAAAGTTTGTACATTGTATGGCAAAAGAACAATAGAAAAACAAAAGAAACTTGCTGCTTCGAGAAGAGGAGATATAAACCAGAAAAGAGGGGGATAATAGGGACTAAGGAGCACGACGTTGAGCAAGTGGTGGATGGGGAGAAGAGGAAGGGGCAGAAGGTGCAGATGGTTCTATCTTCTTTTTCATCTTCTTGCTCCGATTCTTTTTCTTTTCCTCCTTGGCCAAGATCCTCTGTACTTCCTCATACTCGTCCCACAGGAATTGTAATGGGTCAGGTTCTTTTGGTGGCGGTGGGTCCTCCCAAACTGGGTCGAATTTTATCGGAAGCTCAATGGGTTTGTCATCCATCATAGTTGTGGGTAGGGATGGACTACTGGGGGTCAAAAGAGAATGAATGTGATGGAGGTGAAGTGGCTTGATATGTAAAATGCATGGGTGGTGGAATTTGCATCGGCGTAATAAATTTTCTCCTCCTTCCAAGGTTAATTGCTATAATGATATTAAAGAAGGTTAGTTAGCAATAACTACATCAGTTGGGAGAAATATAAAACGTCGTGCGATTTATTATGGGGAATGATCCCGCAAAGTGCTTGTTGGCCTATTATTAGCAATGGGAGTTAAGGCAAAAAGATATGAAATGAAGAATTTGCATAAATTCGCTAGGGTTTAAAGCAAAAAGTTGTGCCTCGCGCAGATGTTAACAGGTGCTCGCGGGGCACATTTCTCGCACAATGTACATTTAGTCCCGCGAGGAGTTTTGTCACATAGAAGAAAGAAAATACTTCTCAATGTAGTTCACGGAGCTGAAACTCAGCCTTGGTGTGCAAGTTGAATTTTTTTTTTCTTTTTTGCGCAGCAGTGCTGTTTAACTTCACGAAACTTCAAAATGTAGAGCTTAAGTGCCTTGCGAGGTTAAATGCGCAAAGTCAATCATTCATGCAGATCCAAATTTCTACCAAGATTGTGCCTCGCGGGGCTCGAATTGTCATCAGAGCTCTGCGAGATTGAACTTTATGCCTGTTAGCATCGCAAGAACCTAAATTTAACCATTTTCTCAGTGCTACACACTAGCCAGTTCCTTTATAATGGCATGCACCTATCCATTGTACATCAGCATCAACCCTTTCACATACATTCCATTTCATCATCACAATTATGTGCCTATTATCAACTGCTATTTATCATGAGAGCACCTCAACCTTATACAGCAAATTCAGATGGCAAGCATGCACATGTACTCAAAACAAAGATGAACAAAACAAAATCAAATGCACAAGCAAGTCAACACCCTAAATGCAGTAATGGAAAATTTTCTAAGCATCATAAAAAAAACAAAGCAGTTAACTCATATGGTACATATGTTACAAAGTTGTGGATCACTCAGCAGTGGGAGGTTCATATACGTGAATGGTTTGAGGGGGCTCCACTGAATTTTCTACACAAATTTTTAGCCTTTGCCCATTCACTTTCATGCTCTTCCCAAACATGGGATCCAATATCTCCACAGCACCAAATGGGGAGGCATGAATGACAGTGTAAGGTCCATCCCATCTGAATTTCAACTTCCCAGGAAAAAATTTTAGTCTGGAGTTGAAAAGTCAAACCTTAGTGTCAGCATTGAATTCCCTTCTCATTAGCTTCTTGTCAAAGAATGTCTTTGATTTCTCTTTGTATATTCAGGCATTTGAATAGGCTTCCAGCTTCAGCTCATCAAGCTCTGCCATCTATAATTTTTGATGAGAACCATTAGAAGTTAGATCCAAATTCAGTGCTTTGATAGCCCAATAGGCTCTGTGCTCTAACTCCACTGGTAGGTGGCAGGCCTTGCCATAAACTAGCCAAAATGGGGACATGCTAATAGGGGTCTTATAGGCAGTTCTATAAGCCGACAAAGCATCATTCAGCTTTTGTGCTCAATCCTTCCTATCAGTCTTCACAATCTTCTCCAAGATATGCATGATCTCCCTATTGGAAATTTCAACTTGCCCACTGGTATATCGGTGATAGGGGATTGTAATTTTATGGGTAACAAAGTACTTTTTGAGGAGGTTCTCAAAAGGTCTGTTATAGAAATGACTCTCCCATCACTATTGATAGCTCTGGGGGTGCCAAATCTTGAGAAGATATTGTCCTTAAAAAATTTAAGGACAACTGTGTGGCCATTGGTCCTTGTGGCAATGGCTTCCACCCATTTGGACATATAGTCCACTGCCACAAGTATGAAGTTAAAACCCATAGATGGAGGAAAGGGGCCCATAAAATCAATGCCTCAGATGTCAAAAAGTTCTACCACAAGGATGAGCTGCAGTGGCTTAGAATTTTTCTTTGAAATGCCTCCCATCCATTGACATCTCTCATAGGCCTTGCAATATAAATGCATATTTAAACAAAGAAGGCCAATAAAAACCACATTGTAGCACTTTTGCTGTAGTCTTATTGCCACTGAAGTGATCTCCACAGGCTTGCTCATGGAACATTAAAAGAATGTTGTGAAACTCACTTTCAGGCACACATCTCCTAACAACCTGATCTCCACAATGCTTAAATAGGTATGCTCCTCCCACAGAAAATGTCTGACCTAAGAGAAAAATAGGTCTTTGTCCATCTTGGACTAGTGAGTGGGAATCCTACCAACAACAAGAAAATTGATAATGTGTGCAAACCAGGGCTCACTAGACTGCAAAGCAAATAGCTGCTCATCAGAGAACAACTCATTAACAGGTGTTGCTGCACATTCTTCCAAAATAATCCTAGAGAGGTGGTCAGCCACCACATTCTCAACTCCCTTTTTGTCCTTGATCTCAAGATCAAACTGCTGTAATAGGAGGATCCATCTGATCAACCTTTGCTTGGCATCCTTCTTAGCCAATAGGTATTTCAGGGCTGAGTGATCAGTGAAAATAATAATTTTAGACCCAAGTAAGTAGGGTCTAAATTTGTCCACAGCAAACACAATAGCTAGTAGCTCCTTCTCAATAGTGGTGTAGTTCAGCTAAGCTTCAGCTAGTGATTTGATGGCATAATAGATCACTGCAGGCAACTTGTCTTTCCTCTATCCTAAGACAGCACCTATGGCCAAGTCTGATATATTACGCATCAGCTCAAAGGGGAGGGAGTAATCTGGGGCTTGGATTATAGGAGCAGTGGTGAGGCACTTTTTCAAGACCTCAAAGGCCTCAAGGCACTCAGCAGAGAAATGAAATGGCACATCCTGACAAAGCAGGTGGCACAATGGCTTGAAAATTTTATTGAAGTCCTTAATGAACCTCCTGTAGAATCCATCATGTCCTAAAAATGATTTGATTTGTTTGACAATGCTGAGTGGGGGTAGGTGTGAAATCAAGTCCACTTTTGCCTTGTCAACCTCTATTTCTTTGTGAGAGACCACATGGCCTAATACAATTCCTTGTGTCACTATAAAGTGACTCTTTTCCCAACTAAGGACCAAATTGGTCTCCTCATATCTTTGTAAAACCAGCTCAAGGTGACTCAAGCACTGGCTAAAGTTGTCCCCATATACTGAGAAATCATCCATGAAGATTTTCGAGAACTTATCAATCATATCAGAAAAGATTGCATACATGCACCTCTGAAAAGTGGTCAGGGCATTGCACAGTCCAAAAGGCATCCTTCTATAAGCAAAAATGTTAAAGGGACATGTGAAAGTAATTTTTTCCTGATCTTGAGGATCCACAAGGATTTGGTTATACCCTGAGTATGCATCAAGAAAATAATAAAATGCCTTCCCAGCTAGCTTATCTAGAATTTGGTCAATGAAAGGGAGGGAGAAGTGGTCCTTTCTGGTCTTAGAGTTGAGTTTTCTATAGTCAATGTAAACCCTCCAGCCAGTGCTCTCTCTGGCTAGCATCAACACCCCAGAACCAGCAATGATAACTATTATGTCTGATTTTTTAGGTACCACCTGGATAGGTGACACCCATTCTGAATCTGAAATGGGGTAAATTACCCCTACATCCAACAGTTTCACTATCTCCTTGAGGACCACCTCCTACATGTGAGGATTAAGTTTCGTCTGCATCTCCCTAGAGGGTTTTGCACCCTCATCTAAGTGCATTTTGTGCATGTAGACTGAGGCATCAATGCCTCCAAGATCAGCTACTGTCTATCCCATTGCCTTTTTATGCTTCTTGAGAATACTCAATAGTGCCTCCTCCTGCTCACTAGTGAGAGAGGAGGAGATAATCACTGGAAGCTTGTTGTTCTACCCCAAGAAGACATGTTTTAATATGGCTGGGAGCTGTTTCAGCTCCAGCTCAGGGGGACTTTCAATTGAAGGCAACAAAGGTGCCTTAGTTATTTGAGGGAGGGGAAGCTTGTTGTTCTGCCCCAAGAATGCATGTTTTAATTGGGCCTTCATGTTCCCAAAGGTCACCTCCATCACCCCTAACCTGTATGCAAGCATTTGCAGTGGCCAAGAATGGCCTTCCAAGGATGACAGGAATTGGGGCTTTACTTTTGCAAGGGCCCATGTCCAAAACAAGAAAATCAGCAAGATAGTAGAACTTGTCCAACCCCACCAAAACATCCTCCACCACACTTACAGGTCTCCTCTCAGACCTATCAGCCAGTTGGAGTACAACTGATGTGGATTTTATCTCCCCCAAACCTAGTTCCTCATGCACAAAATATGGGAGTAGGTTCACACTAGCCCCTTAGTCCAAGAGGGCTTTACTAATGGTATGGTTTCTAATAATGCAGGGGATAGTAGGTACCCCAGGGTCTTGTAGTTTCTCAATTGTGGCAATGGACAGAACTGACTCAACATGCTCAACCGAAAAAACCTTTTTGGACAACTACACCCTTGCTTTTCTCTTCTGTGTGCAGAGGTCCTTCAGAAATTTAGCAGAGGCAGGGACCTATTTTTTGGCAACAAGCAAGGAAAAATTGATCTTGACCTGCTTGAAGGTCTCCATCATTTCCTCCATCTGAACATTCCCCTTATCAAGAGGAGATGGGCCAGCTAATGCATGAGGAAATGGCAGCTGCGGGACTGCTGGTGCCACAGCTACATGCCTACCCTTATCATGGTCAATTTTTTGTTTTTTTCTCTTTTCTTCACTTATTGGTTATTGTTGGGGCTCAACATCAGTCCCTTTATTGTGTCCTTGTTGATCAGCAGCAAGGGTTAACTCCGTTGGCCCTTCACCACTCTCATCTCCTCCGATTTCACTTTTTATTACCTCCTCAGCTGCTCTGCACACTAAATTATCAATCACTCTCCCTCTCCTTAGGGTTGGGATTGCATTAGCCTCCTCTTGGGCAGAGGATGCTTCTCCAATCATAAACTGCCCTTTAGGGTTGGTCAAGGGCTGACTAGGAAATTTACCCTCTCCTATTCAAAGCATTACAGATTTGACCAAGCTGGTCCTCTATTTTCTTAATACTTTGCCCATGAAAGTTCACAGTTTGGACTAAGCTCCCCAAACTCTGCATGGATGCCATCATTTGCTCTTCAAAATAAGAGAATCTGGGCTGTTGTGGGGGCAAGGCCAACTGGTTGGGCTGTGGGGCAGGCAACTGAAAATTCTGCCGAGGTGGGTATCCTTGGTTAAACTGGTGTTGAGGTCTATATGGAGCTACCAACTGCTGTTGCTGGGGTTGAGGGTAATTATCTTGCCTCCACCTCAAATTCGGGTGGTTCCTCCATGAGTACCAAGCAAGTTGCAGCCCAAATATTTGGGCAGCTTTGGCTTGCTCTATAATAAAATCAGAGAATTGATTGGCTGATGGATAATCATGTAGTGAATGTGTGGGAGATTGGCATATCAAGCATGCCTCCTCCACTTGTACAACCATTCTAGGTTGCATCACATTCATCAATTTGTCAAACTTAAAGCTCAAATTATCCACCTTCTTCTCCAACTCACTTTCACCTTCACTTCATATATTTCACCTCTAGGGGTGGACTCTTTCACCAACTTAGCAGGGGTCTAGCTGTCATTGCGAGACAGTGACTCCTGCTGCATGGAATTTTTTCCTATAATGTTAAACAGCTTCAAAGCCTCATCAGCTATCTTGTGGAGGTAACTACCACCACATGAGGTATCAACCATATCCCTGCCTTTAGGATTAATTCTTTGGTAAAATACTTGCACTAGTTGCCACATTGAAATTTGGTGGTGGGGGCATTGTTTTAACATCTCCTTAAATCTCTCCCAAGCATCATAAAAACCCTCAGTTGAGGACTGACTAAATGACAAAATACTTATCCTCATCTGGCTGGTCTTGTTCATGGGAAAGAATTTAGCTAGGGATTGGCTCTGGAGGTCACTTCATATTTGTATGTTGTTGGCTGGGAGCTTAGAGAGCCATGTGCTGGCTTTGTCCTTTAAGGTAAAAGGAAAAAGCTTCAGTTTGGTGGCCTCAGATCCCAAGCCAACAATATTGAAGGTGGTGCAAAGTGTCAAAAATGGGTCAATGTGCTTGTAAGGATCTTCCTTACTAAGCCCATGAAAGGATAGCAACATATTAATGGTGGAGGACTTGATTTCATAGTTTCCTTCTACTGAAGGGAATTGTATGTAGAAGGGGGAAGTGTAATCCCCTGGTGCATTGTATTCCTCAAGGTTCTTTGGCTCTCAGCCATGTTAGCTTACTCAATTTCAATAGTAGGACTTTGTGTGGTGTTTCTTGGCCTAAGGATCCTTTCAACCTCAGGATTTGGAGGTTCCAAGTAAGGGTTAAGGGACCTTCTCCCAAGCATACACCCACAAACTCAGCAAGTAAGGAAAATGTTTACAGGACTCAAAGAACTTTTAGACTAAAATAACAACTAAATAAATTTACACTAAATCAATTTGCAAGGAATTCAACATCAAGGGACTAAGTTTTAGGATAAAAGAAGTGCAAACAGAGCAAGCTAGACTCTAGCTGCAACTCTAGCTTTTCCCTCTTACTGTTGTCCAATTCTGCAAAATTCACAAAGAACCAGTAGTACTTTTATTCTACTATGGCACAATAACAAAGAATTTTCTAAAATACAATATAATAAAACTCAGGTCTACTAAAAAGATCAATGTTCCTGGTAATAGCGCCAAAAACGTGTTAAGGTGTTTTAGATGGTTGTTGCTAAATTTATTTGAAAACAGTGATAAGAATGTGTTAGTAAAAATAAATCAAAAGTGGATTGAAAAACATAAAACAACATGTCTAAAAATACGCACAGACCTGCAAGATACAGGGCATGTTGTAGCAAGTTTTGATAAGTAAGAGTTTGTCCAACAGAGAAATTGATCTAGAACCCAAAATGGGCTATAATAGTAGGCCTCCAGATCTGACCACAGATCTGACAATCTTAAAGAAGGGGAGTTAGGTGTCATGTCTACACTAAATTACCTACTAAAAAAAAGCAAGAAATAAAGGGCAGTCCTATCCTAAGAAAGGGTTATAAAGAAGGGGGTGAAGGTGTATTAAAATAAAGATAGAAGGGTGAGAAGTAAGCAGTTTAGGTTAAAAGTTCATTCAGTTATATAACTCAGATTTAGGGCTCTCTTCTGCAGTAAGTCCTTGCTGAAGTACTATCAATAACCTCAACAAGGTAGAACCATCCAACTTAACCCATGCCATTTGGGGCGCTCTTAAGGCTATAGTTTGTCCTCTCAAATGGCCACAGTCTATCCAATATAGTCTGTCAAATCCCATTGATCAAGCCAAAAAAGCTAACCTAATCCAAAGGAGTGAGCTGATCAAATTTCATACAATGAATCAAATCAGGTCGTGAATATCATTGCAGACACTATGTTTGCCAGGCTACAAACTCCCCAGTTTTGTGCACAGATCTGGCTGACATTCATAAGAGTTCTAACCCATAAAGTCTAATATATATTGTCAAGGCCAGCGGCACATTGATGCCCACACAAAGGACCAGCAACAGGTTGAATAAGGACTTAAACACAGCTGATCATTACAAAAAAGGCCTTTAATGACTCAGCCTCCCAGTCCACAATCACTACAGAGAAGCCAAATCTAACATCTGATAGCAGCCAAGTAAGATAGAGGGGACTCTGCTCCTACACAATCTCTCACTAGGCTACAAGCTCAAGTGCAGAGAGAAAAAATCCATCTCAGATCTGTAACTAAGTTTGCCCTAGGGCTATAGTCTGTCCACTCTAATGGTCACAGGCTATCCACAGAGGCTCCCTTACCCACAAATGCTGAGATAGAACATGAAAATTGTTGTCTGAAACCATGGTCCCAAGGCATCACGCTCAATCTTCCATGGGCCTTTCAATAAGCACAAATCCTAAATGTATGCTATAGCCTGAACAGAACTACGAACAAATAGGAAAATAACAGATTGAGTAAGCATTCAATCATAAATTCCATTGATCTGATGTTACCAACAATGAAATCCCTCAAGGCAACAGCCTTGTGCACAATAGCTCAACACCAAATTCCAATATTTAAATGACCTATTATAAAACTTAAATAAAACTACACCTAAATGCTTACCAAAGGTTTAGCCAGCAAGTGTTGTGCTAAGAGAGAAGAAAAAATAGAAAAAGATGTGATCAAACCCTAACCCTAACCCTAGTCTGCTTGAGCTCTCAACCGACAGAGGTTGAAGGAGAAAGTGAATGATGATTTTTTTATGTTACAAGCACAGCTTATATACTTAGTCTCAATGTTGTGGCTGAGAGGAGAGTAAACCCTAAATTCTCAAGCAGATGTGACACTGTTACAACCCTTGGATGTCTTGGGATGCATGCATCGGAGTTTGTACCTCGGGGTGTGTGCCCTAAACCTGGGGAGATTCCTAAAAGGTCCTTAGGTTAAGATTGAGAAGTGGAGAGCCCGAGCTTCGCGAGGCTGACTTCTACATTTCACTTCTGTTGCACAATTGCAGAGTGTTTGCGGGGTAGAGTTAGGCTTGGAAAATTGTTGTCTCACGTAGAAAAGCTTTGGATGATCGTGCAGCTGCTTCAGCTGTGAATGTACTCATGCAGAAGAACTTCAGGTGCTTAGCTTGCTCGCGCAGAAGAGCTTCAGGAACTTCATTCATGAGGTACTCGCACAGATGCCTTTGCATCTCACTCGGTACAGCTTTAAACTCTTAGACGTGCTAGAGCTACGGGAGAGAACTTTTGGGCGTCTCTCTCTTCTAGATCTGTGCGAGAACTACGCGAGGTTTCTGTGATTTTTCATGCCAATTAGTCTCGCGAGGCACTGTGTGTTGCTGCATTAAAGTGTGATCCTCGCGAGAACTTCGCGAGCTGTATTTCTGAAGGCTTAGTGCGCGAGAGCTCCGCAAGTTTCTTGATTGAAGCTGAAGTGCACGACTGCTGCGCGAGATGCTGCTTTGTGATAACCCCTTCATTAAGCTACGCGACTTCTTCATGAGCTCTATTATGCTACATGTCTTAGCTGCGCGAGGGAGCTCTTCCAGTGAATTGAACAGCGCAAGGCAAGCACCTTAGCTGTGAGAGATAGGTCTTTGGCTCCTCTGCTGCTATGCACATGCTTCTGTTACAGCTTCCTCCATTCTCACCTACTCTTCTTTCATCTGCTGGACTTTCTTGGTCTATTGTGACATGCACAATCGTCACCATGGTGTGTACCACCATAGTGTTCCATCACTTTCTGGTTCAGCTGTCATCTTTTGCTTGAATTCTCTCTTCTTAGCACCAAAAGCATAGACTTTGTGTTAAGCTACACAATTTATTCCTAACTACAAAATAGGCTAAAAATGAGTTATTAGTCAGCTTCAAGGTCTAGCAAAGGCTAGGTTAAGAGGTGAAAAGTCATACTTTTCAGTGAATAACACACCCCCAAACCTAATCTTTACTAGTGCCCGAGCAAAGCAAAAATTTAAACAGCTATTTTAAGAATGTAAATGTCACTTTCAGAGGGAGCATTGATGCATTTAGCTTATGCATCAAGCCTTTTAAACCCCTAGGTGATCCCTAGTGGAGGAGTGAAGTCTCCTGAGGGTTTTCAGTGAAGGTACCCACAAACTTCTCAATGAGATAGTTAATAAAAGTGCAAAACTGTCAAGTCAGTTTGAAATAAATACAGTTCACTTCACCTTTACTAAGTCAAAAATAAAGGAGTCTCAAAGTAGTAAATGCAAACCATTTAAACACCTCAGTCATGCATGCATGCTCATTACATCCAATCAGCTGACATCAAGAAGATAATATGTGCAAAATAGTACTAAGCTTACCAGTACATCAAAATTCAAGTTCACATAATGCCCCACTGATTTCAATCTCAGACCCAATGCTTACCAAGGTTGTCTCTCATAAATGAATTTAAGGGTGTATCATTTCATAGCAACTCAAGAACAGTTATACACCCCAAATGGGTTTGCAAGCATGAGCACAGGCAGTTCTTCTAATTTCTAACATCATAAAATCCTCTCACCAAAGATTAGACATTCCCGCATCTTCACATGATAGTTCATTTGACTTTGGATCAATAAGGGCTTTTCATGGGTTGTAATGTGGCTTATTGGTGAGGGTTGTAAAGAATAAAATATGTAAATAGGGATTCAAAACTAAAAAATCAGCACAGGTAGGAGATGATTCATGACTTCACCTTCTTCATTTCAGCACAACTTCATCTTCTTTTTGAAATATCAGAGCTAAAGTGGCCAACTTTTTCTTTTCTTCTCAACATTTCCAATTAAATTCTTCTTTTGACTCTCATTCTTTTCTCTCTATTTATTTTTATTTTTTTATTTTTTATTTTTTAAGATGGTTGCCACACATCTACAACTACTACACTATTATTTACATATCTCCTCCTCTCTTCTTCTTCTTTTTCCAAATGTTAAACTTTACTCACTTATCTTCAACATCCTCTCCTTTACCTTCTGAATTCTTAAAGTGAAGGTCGGGCTGCATTAGGTTTAGAGGTTCAGGTTCAAGTACTTTGGTATTTGTTGAAAAAAAATGGGGCTTTAAGGCACAAGTCTCTCGAGGTGCGGAAGAAAGTGTACGAGAACCCTGTGTGACGGTAGTGCCAGTAGACATGCCAGGGCTCTCATAGCATAAAGGTCTCCCCGACGCAAGTAGTGGAAATCTCTGTTGGTTGTGCTGCTGCGCCGGTCTTCCGAAACCCCCTTGGAACTGTGGTCTCTGATTTTGGGCCACCAACCTCAGCTTTTTATTCACCGGTTCGTAGTTTCCCATTCTTCCTTGATCTGTGTTTCCCCTTTGTTGTTCTCTCTGCCTATATCTGTTATTATTCTCCTCTTCCACAACTAGTGCCTTGCTCATGACCTCTTCATAGGTCCTCAACTGAAATGGAGCTACTCCTCCCCTAACCTCAGGCTTCAAGCCTTGCTGAAACCTCTTTGCCTTCATCACGTCGGTGGTGACGTAATCAGGAGCAAAACAGGCGAGCCGTAGAAACTCCACTCCATACTCTCTCACGCTCATCCTCCCTTGCACTAATTGTAGAAACTGAATCTCCATTCGGTTTCTTACCACCTCTGGAAAATATTGTTTGTTGAACTCCTCAACAAACTCCTCCCAAGTCCACGGCAAATCGGGGGTCTCCTGAGCCCTATCCCGTATCACGGACTTCCACCAAGGCCCAGCCTCCCCATCTAGCATGTAGGCTGCCCATCTAACACTCTCATCCTCCGTGCATGTCAGCACACTGAACATCTTCTCCATTTCCATTAACCAATTCTCTGCTGCCATCGTGTCTGCTTGCCCAGAAAACGTAGGAGGTCTCATCCTCCTAAACTCAGTGAAAGATGAAACTACGGGCGGTGTAGGACCTACTGGTGGTGTAGGTGGCTGCTGCTCTCTTGCTGCATGAGATGCAAAGGATGTGGCTTGTTGTGCCATGGCAGCTACCATGGTCTCCATGCTGTGCATCATCCATTGGGGCTCCTCTCTATCCTCCTGTCTTTCTCTCACCCTCTCCTGTTCTCTCTGATCTCGATCCTAACGATCTCGATCCTCATCCTCTTGTTGTCTACTACTGCTGCCCCCTGGGGCCTCACTCCCTCCCAAGGGCACTCGATTTGTAGGAGAGATGTAACCATCTCCACTATGCAAACTTCTCTATTGGCCTCCTCTCGGTCGGCCTCTTCCCCTAGATGACATTGACAGCTACATTTGAGACTAAAATTTCGTTAGCAAAAGTCCCTATGTTCTGACAAAAAGAATGATTGTCAGAATTGCTAAAAGAAATGGCTTTGATACCAACTGTCACAGCCCGGTTTTCGACACCACGAAACCCGTGCCATCAGCACGATCATCTTGACCGTGCCCCTTGACTAAGCACGGAACACTGGTATATCAAGCAATAATAATGAACTGAAAATAATAACTAGAATTGCAGAGTAAATATCATTTTAAAAACCTCTCAAAAGACAGTTCTGCCTTCATGCCCTTGCATGAATGGAGAACCGATCCGAACCATCGATGATTGCCAATCATCACAGATGATTCGCCCCAAAAGAATAATCCCATAATTTAATTACATTGTTTAACAAAAATAAGGCTTGACATACCAAGCCGTACCAAATAAGCTCACAAAAACTCTCAAAGATGCACAACGGAGACCTCTAGAAGAAGTCCTCAGGAGGTGGCTCCAACTCATCACCGGGCGCAAGGTCCGACTCACCAAGGTCAACGTCCCCAGAAGCCTCAGCAGCTGCCAATAGTGGACCTGCGACGTATAGTCTAAGGGGTGAGCTACTTCCTAGCTCAATAGGGAACAAACACAGTGAACATATAGATTAAAACCTCACATATATTCCATGATATTCTAAGCATGATGTAACTATACAGATATTGAGAAAAACAGTTGAAAAGCTAGCAATTTATGATCACATTTACTGGTAGTTTACACATGTCTTTTATTTACTCATGAATGATACTGACTAGGCCTAAAGCAAAACTTAACCTTTCAACTTAAGTAATCCCCGAGCAATATAGCATCGAGCCCCGATGAGATACCCTTCATCGTCATCTATATAGACAGTTTTAAACGTATTCCCTGGGAATACAATTAGTACCCAAGTCCCTTTCCCCTGGGGATCGGTGGCGGGATTTCAAACATATCACAACATCCCTGGGATGTCCTTACTGTGTACGGATACGCCTCTGCACTGGCCTACGATTTCGCCACAGACGGTCACTTGGATATCCCGCCAGATTGGCCGTGGGGTATCCCGCCAGTATCCTATCAAATCTCAAATAACAAAAATATCAGGTGCTTTACATATAGTTATTCACCGTGTAAGTGTGGTATCTTATATCAGTTAGGTCCTATCAAACATTATTCAATCTTAGATACATCCCTGGGATGTATCTATTCACTTGCATCACACATGATGCTCTTATTACTTCACTTCCTCATCCCCTGGGGATGGCTCATTATTCGATGCTCTTATTGATGTCACTCACACACTTTTTACAAAACTTTAAGCAATAAAATAGTTTTCAATTTGATTCTATATCACTACATACATGCTCTTGCAAATTAAAGTACATGTTCAAGGTGTTCCCTACCTCAAGTCTCTGATAAATCACGCATCAAGGTCCCACGTGGCTCCTTCTGCCCAAGTTCACACGTACCACTTATGGTACAACATAACACATGCAATACATCAATAAAGATGTAACAAAGAAGGTCCAAGACCCTCTGAGAATCTTAAAGTCAAACTAAATGTCAACTAAAAACTAAGTCAGTCGATTAATCGAACTCCAAAGTCGATTAATCGAATCTGATTCGATTAATCGATTCCCAAAATCGATTAATCGAGGTCCCCATTCGATTAATCGAATCCCACATCGATTAATCGAAATTCTCTACTCTATCAATTTGATTCTCAATTCGAGTAATCGAATTCCCAAAATCGATTAATCGATCCCAAATCGATTAATCGAAATTCAAAATCGATTAATCGAAATCCCATTTCGACTAGTCGATTTCCCCAGGTCACTTTCCTCCAGCCACTGGAGTTCACTGGAGGTTCTCAGTAGATTAATCGACACCAAAATCGATTAATCGAAATTCAAAGTCGATTAATCGAATTTGGGTTCTTTGACTTTTCAACTTCTTGGTGAAAATCGATTCATCGAATCTCAATTTCGATTAATCGATTTGGCCAGATTCAGCCCCCTTTTGGGTTGTTCTTCCAAATCTTTTCCTACTGTTTTTCCTTCATTTTTCTAAGCACTTAATCTATCATTTTAAACATTCTTGACTGAATTTAAACCTCTATAACCTATGCATTTAATTTACAAAATTTTACCTTCAATCAATCTCAAATTGATTAGGTCAAGGGGTTTGAAAGGCTAGGGTTCCAGCTTTGGCTTGAACGGATCCTTCGTGTCGAATCTGCCTTTTAAATGTTTGAATCACCCACAATAACTCCTTACTCAACACTCTTCTTTACTCCTCTCTCTCTCTCTCTCTTCTTAACTCTCCTTCAACTACTCAACATTGATTTTAGGGTTATTGAACCCTTATATACCCCTTCTCTATGTGTTGTGCACACACACCCAAGATAGGTGTATGTGGCTCCAGATCTCGTGTCACATTCCACACACTCACTCTGTTTTCTCATCACATTCGTTCATCACACCCCGAGTTGGTTCCTGAACTCTTACTCAGTCAAGCCTATGACCAGTCGGGCACGAATCCCGATGTCACTGTTTAACGTGAAATTTTCAGGATTTTACATCTCCCATTTCGATTAATCGATTTCCCCAGGTCACTTTCCTCCAGCCACTGGAGTTCACTGGAGGTTCTCAGTCGATTAATCAACACCAAAATCGATTAATCGAAATTCAAAGTCGATTAATCGAAACTCAGTTCGATTAATCGAATTCGAGTTCTTTGACTTTTCAACTGCTTGGTGAAAATCGATTAATCGAATCTCAATTTCGATCAATCGATATGGCCAGATTCAGCCCCCTATTGGGTTGTTCTTCCAAATCTTTTCCTACTCTTTTTCCTTCATTTTTCTAAGCACTTAATCTATCATTTGAAACATTCTTGACTGAATTTAAACCTCTATAACCTATGCATTTAATTTACAAAATTTTACCTTCAATCAATCTCAAATTGATTAGGTCAAGGGGTTGGAAAGGCTAGGGTTCCAGCTTTGGCTTGAACGGATCCTTCGTGTCGAATCTGCCTTTTAAATGCTTGAATCCCCTTCCAATCACCCACAATAACTCCTTGCTCAACACTCTTCTTTACTCCTCTCTCTCTCTCTTCTTAACTCTCTTTCAACTACTCAACATTGATTTTAGGGTTATTGAACCCTTATATACCCCTTCTCTATGTGTTGAGCACACACACCCAAGATAGGTGTATGTGACTCCAGATCTCGTGTCACATTCCACACACTCACTCTGTTTTCTCGTCACATTCGTTCATCACACCCCGAGTTGGTTCCTGAACTCTTACTCGATCAAACCTATGACCAGTCGGGCACGGATCTTGAGGTCACTGTTTAACGCAAAATTTCAGGATATTACATCTCCCATTTCGATTAATCGATTTCCCCAAGTCACTTTCCTCCAGCCACTGGAGTTCACTGGAGGTTCTCAGTCGATTAATCGACACTAAAATCGATTAATCGAAATTCAAAGTCGATTAATCGAAACTCAATTCGATTAATCGAATTCGGGTTCTTTGACTTTTCAACTTCTTGGTGAAAATCGATTAATCGAATCTCAATTTCGATTAATCAATTTTGCCAGATTCAGCCCCCTTTTGGGCTGTTCTTCCAAATCTTTTCCTACTCTTTTTCTTTCATTTTTCTAAGCACTTAATCTATCATTTTTAACATTCTTGACTGAATTTAAACCTCTATAATCTATGCATTTAATTTACAAAATTTTACCTTCAATCAATCTCAAATTGATTAGGTCAAGGGGTTGGAAAGGCTAGGGTTCCAGCTTTGGCTTGAACGGATCCTTCGTGTCGAATCTGCCTTTTAAATGCTTGAATCCCCTTCCAATCACCCACAATAACTCCTTGCTCAACACTCTTCCTTACTCCTCTCTCTCTCTCTCTTCTTAACTCTCTTTCAACTACTCAACATTGATTTTAGGGTTATTGAACCCTTATATACCCCTTCTCTATGTGTTGAGCACACACACCCAAGATAGGTGTATGTGGCTCCAGATCTCATGTCACATTCCACACACTCACTCACATCTCATCACATTCATCACATCACACCCTATTGGAACTCTTACTTTGGTCAAACCTATGACCAGTCGGGCATGGATCCCGAGGTCACTATTTAACGCAAAATTTTTGGGATATTACATCCTCCCCACCTTGGGAATTTTCGTCCTCGAAAATAAGCCAAGTGCGTCGGTCTGGTCCCCCCCCCCCCCCCCACACTCTTGGGTGAGGTGGACCAGTTGATTAACACAACATAGCACAGACACACACATAGCATAAAAATATAATTGCACTAGAAAATTTACAAAATCATTATATTAATTAACAGAAAATTTACAAAATATTTACATCAATGTAACCCACAGTACAACCAAAATTTTTCCATACAACCAAAATATAATGCAAAGTATGGCAGTCCAAGGCTCATGTCGTCCCCTCGCCAAACTAGTCGGATGGTGGAGCAAGCGGCTCCATCTGAGAGTCTGAAATTTGGGGGCTGAGCTGGTGCTGGCTGGTCAGTCAATGGGTGGTGATGGTTGTTGTGGGGTGTGATGGCTGGCTGGTCAGGATGTCGTGGTGGTGGTATGCGTGAAGTGGTGCGGTGGAAGTACTAGCGTGGCACGCATGGGAATGCAATACCGTGGAAGGCAAGCGGTCCATGTCCCGCCTCCTCCTCACACCGGGTAATCATGTGGTAGATATGCCTCATGGTGTGGTACATGAGGAAATCCATCTCATGGTTCATCATGCGTTGTTGGCCTCCATACGTGCCAACACGCCCTCTATAGTAGGCCGAAAAGAGCTGGCGGTGACGGATGAAGGTGGATCATGGTGTGAGTGGTGGTGGTGTGGTAGGAGGTGGATAATAGGGAGGGCTCAGCTGGTGGTGGTGTGTGGAGCCTCCACGGTGGTGCTCCACGAGGTGGAGGTCTGTAATTGTGGTGGTGGGGTGGTGGTACTGCTGGCATCTTCTTTGAATATTCTTTGGGGGCCATTTCTTTGGGCCTTAGGTTGCCCTTCATCAGCTTGCCCTTCATGTACCTCATCCCCTCGAGGATGATCATGGTGGCATCGAACCACCGGCCCTTGTAGGCCACATACAGTGCTTGTTGAACCAACTCTACCCGCTCGGTATCGTATCGCATCAGGTAGAGGTTGCACTTGATGATGGAGTCGAGCATCCACATATAAGGAGGTAAGTCTACCCTCCAAATTGCGGTGCCCAAACCCCGCTTCCCCTTGGTCATGTCCCTTATAATTTCTTCGGCATTCACCTCCTCTGGGAACGGTGGGAATAGGGTAGTCTCAGGGACAAAATCCAAATAGCACTCAAGTGCCTCATGGACGTGACGGCGCGTAATTGTGTAGTCTCGACCCTCTATCTTGGTCAAGACTATGTCGTCAGTTGGGTCGTCTCTCAAGCCCTGGTAAAACAGTCGAACCAACCGAGGGTAGTAGGACCCACGGGTCGGTTTCAAAAGATTACCGAGTCCGGCATTTTCAAGGTACCTACGAGCCCAATTGGTCTCGCCTTGCACATTAGGGTTTGTGAATAGGGTTGGGTCGATGATGTAATCGATCCCAATGGTCTTAGCCGCCCACCACTTGTTGGGTTGAACCACATTGGTGGGTGGTGGTGGCATAGGTGTTGATTCACGTGGAGACTCACGCGAAGATGCGCCCGTTGACCCGGACGTGGTGTCCAATGCCGATGGTGACGGAGTCCTCATGGGTGATGGGGTAGGTGGTGGCGGTGCGGCGTTCTTACACCGTACCAAGAGTTTAGTGGCTGCCTTCTTTGAAAACAATCGAGTTTTCGGCGGCATTCCGGTGAAATTTGAAGTAAACTAGGGTTTCTCTAACTCAAATTGAAGAAAAAGTTCAAATTTAGGGTTTACTGTAGGTTTTGGATGCGATGTTAGTCGCATGCGATCCGAAGTCAATCTGAGATGTCCAAACCCTAGGGTTCACAGTCGGTTGAAGAAGAGGAAGAAGAAGCGCACAAAATACAAAAACTCAAATGATTTTGGATGGGGAACAAAATCCCCAAATTTCTATATATATAGGCCCTGGTTCGATTAATCGATTTCTCAAAGTCGATTAATCAAGTTGCAAAACTAGCTAAGGCGCTCGAAATCGATTAATCGATTTCCAAAATTGATTAGTCGAAATACAAAATCGATTAATTGAAATCCATTTCGATTAATCGAAATCGTAGCCGTTTAAAATTTCAAATTTTAGAGCTCACTGGTGTTAGCCAGTCGATTAATCGAAATCCATTTCGATTAATCAAAATTTTAAAATCGATTAGTCGAAATCGCGTGGTCCTTCAAATTTTTCCACATTCCTCAAATAACTCGATTAGTCAAATTTTCCAGTTCGATTAATCGAATTACAAATCGATTAACCAAAATCGTCATCGATTAATCGAAATTGCATATAACTCAATTTCTCATTGAAAATCCCTTAAGTTATTCGATTAATCAAATCTCAAGATCGATTAATCAAAATCCAAATTCGATTAATCAAAATTTAGATCAATTAGTCGAATTCACTGTTACTTTAAATCTTTCAAATATCAGGCTCACTGGCCTCTGCTAGTCGATTAATCGAATCCTCTGCCGATTAATCGATTTACAAAATCGATTAATCGAATTCCCTCAATTAATCAAAATTTTCAAATTTTTCATCTGTCAATATTTTTCCTCACTGGCTGATGCCAGTCGATTAGTCAATCAAAACTCGATTAATCGAATCCTCAAATCGATTAATCGATTTGAAAAATTGATTAATCGGTTTTACCCCGACTTCTCAAATTTTGTTGTTCCTTGTTGTTCTTTATTTCCTTGGTGATATTGATCTCAAAATTTTATTTTTATTTTTATTTTTCAATTTCTCATTGAATACATTGACCATCTGGTCATCATTGAATTACATAATGATGAGAATCCGCAACATGCTTGCGGTGTTACAATGTTGACTCTCAAATTGTCGCAAACAAGCTCGGATACTGTTCTTTCACATCGGCTTCCCGTTCCCACGTAGCCTCTTCGGTCGGATGATTCTTCCATCGAACAAGCACTAAGGGAATCACTTTAGTACGTAGTACTTGTTCTTTTCTATCCAAAATCTCCGCCGGTTCTTGTATCATGCTCATGTCCTCATGCATCTCCAAAGGTTGACTTCCTAACACATGAGATGGATCATTCACGTAGTTCCTGAGCATCGATACATGGAAAACGTTATGTACCCGATCAAATAGCGGTGGTAATCCAATGCGGTAAGCAACTTCGCCTACACGACCCAAAATTTCAAATGGTCCAAGATAGCGAGGACTTAACTTCCCCCTCTTGCCAAACCTCATCACGCCTTTCATAGGCGACACTTTCACAAACACGTGTTCACCCACTTTATAGTCGGCACTAGTTCGCTTGATGTCAGGGTAACTTTTTTGTCTGCTCTGGGCTGACTTCAGCCTTTCTCTGATTATACGCACGACGGTGGCGTTGTCTTCAAGTAGTTCTGGCCCCAAAATAAACTTCTCACCTGTTTCTTCCCAGTTGATGGGTGATTTACATCGTCGTCCATACAGAGCTCCATACGGTGCCATGCCAATGCTTGTTTGGAAACTGCTGTTGTATGCGAATTCGATCAATGGTAGATACTGATCCCATGATCCTTGCATATCCAGCATGCACTCTCTGAGCATGTCTTCGATTACTTGGTTCACTCGCTCTGTTTGCCCATCAGTTTGAGGATGGAAAGGTGAACTGAAGTCCAGGGGCGCTCCCATTCCTTCTTGAAATTTCTTCTAAATTTTGGATGTATACAGTGGGTCACGATCTGAAACTATGCTGCTCAGAATCCCGTGTAACCGTACGATCTCCTTCACATATAAGTCTGTCAGTCTTCCTGCCGTATACATCGTATTGTAAGGCAAGAAGTGCGTTGATTTGGTCAATCGATCCACGACTATCCAAATGGCATTGTATCTCTTGGCAGTACGCGGTAATCCAACAATGAAATCCATCGAGATCGATTCCCACTTCCATTCTGGTATTGGTAAAGGCTGCAATAGTCCAGCAGGATGCCTCTGGTCAATCTTCACCTGCTGACAGGTCAAACACCGTGACACATATTCGGCCACGTCTTGCTTCAAACCTCTCCACCAATAGTTCTTTTTCAAGTCTTGGTACATTTTGGTGCTACCAGGGTGGATAGCATAATTTGACTTGTGGGCTTCATCAAGAATCATTCGTCTTAGATCGGCATTGTCCAGAATGCAGAGACGGCCCATGAACAATAAAGAACCATCTTCTTTCACTGAGAAGTCTGGCCTGATGCCTTCAATCACATCTTGATGAATCTTTGTTAACGTCAGATCTTTCATCTGTAGATCATGGATACGCTCAAATATTACTGGTCTCACTGATATGTTAGCCAAAAAGGATCTTGTAGCTCTCGACTCAATGTTTGCATCATAGAGTGCCAAGTCTTCCAATAATTTCCACCGGTGCATACCCAAAATCAAACAAGCTAACTGAGCTGAACTCTTCCGACTCAAAGCATCAGCTACTACGTTAGCCTTTCCTGGATGGTACTGTATAGAACAATCATAATCCTTGAGGAACTTCATCCATCTGCGTTGTCTCATGTTAAGCTCTTTCTATGTAAACAGGTATCTGAGGCTCTTGTGGTCGGTGAAAATCTCAAACGTCTCACCGTACAAGTAATGTCTCCAAATCTTCAGCTCAAAAATGATTGCTGCTAGCTCCAAGTCGTGAGTTGGGTAATTTTTCTCGTGTTCTTTCAGCTGTCTTGATCCGTAAGCTATCACCTTCTTGTATTGGTTGAGCACGCAATCCAAACCATTGTATGACGCATTGCTGTACACTGCGTATCCTCCACTGCCTGAAGGAATCGCTAGCACTGGAGCAGAAGTGAGTCTCATCTTGAGTTCTTGAAAACTCTTCTCGCATACCTCACTCTACTCAAATCTTGAATCCTTTCGTGTCAGCTTCGTGAGAGGTCCCGATATCTTTGAAAACCTCTCGACGAAACGTCGATAGTAGCCTGCTAACCCAAGAAAACTTCGGACATCGGTCACTGTCTTTGGTTGCTCCCATTTAACCACTGCTTCTATCTTTGTTGGATCTACAATGACACCGTGCTTTGAGACAACATGTCCCAAAAAGCTAACCTCTTCCAACCAACACTCACATTTGCAGAGTTTGGCGAACAATTGGTGTTCACGTAGCGTCTGTAGAGCAATCCTCAAATGTTCTTCGTGTTCCGTCTTGGAATTGGAGTATATCAAAATATCATCAACGAATACTACGACGTAAGAGTTCAGGTGTGGTTTAAACACCCGATTCATCAGATCCATAAACGACGCCGGAGCATTCGTCAACCCAAATGGCATCACAAGGAATTCATAGTGTCCATACCGTGTCCTGAAAGCTGTCTTCTGGATGTCCTCTCCCTTGACTCTCAACTAATGGTATCCAGATCTCTGGTCGATCTTGGAAAAATACCTCGCTCCTTACAGTTGATCAAACAGATCGTCAATTCTAGGCAAAGGGTAGCGGTTCTTCACAGTGAGTTTGTTCAGTTGTCGATAGTCAATGCATAGACGCATTGACCCATCTTTCTTCTTAACAAACAAGACTGGTGCTCCCCACGGAGACACGCTCGGTCTGACAAACCCCTTGTCCATGAGCTCTTATAGTTGCTCTTTCAACTCCTTCAACTCAGCAGGAGTCATCCTATATGGTGCTTTTGAAACAGGCTCCATTCCCGGTGCTAAGTCAATGGCGAATTCTACTTCTCTCTCTGGAGGTAATCCAGGCAACTCTTCTGGAAAGACATCGGCGAAGTCTCGCACAACTGCTATCTCAGAGATGACGTTCTTTTCTTCCTTGTCCTCTTTTAAGAAAGCCAAGTATCCACTGCAACCCTTCCTGATCATTCGTTCGGCCCTTACTGCTGAGATTAGTGGCATATGTGATGACCTGACTCCTTGAAATCGAAATGATCTTCTTGTTTTGGGTCTGAATATGACAACCTTGTTCTTGCAATCGACCGTTGCACAATGCTGCGCCAACCAGTCCATGCCAAGGATCACATCAAACCCTTACATGTCCAGCAGTATCAACTTTGCCTCCAATTCATGCACATCCAGGTCTCGTATTGCTACGATGACGGATTTGCAAGCTAGCTCCGTGTCCACTAACTCTCCAGTCAGAATAGACACAGATAGGACAAAATCCAATGCCTCTGGAATAATCTTCATCCTCTTGGCAAATTGTGGAGTGATGAATGAGTGGGTAGACCCTGGGTCTATCAACACTCTAGCGTCATATCCAACAAAGCATCCTTTCTCATATACAGTTAGCGTACCTATAGTATGCATACATACATATAATAATTTATATATCAATTTACACCCCTAATTCACATATAAATTCAGTGCTTGGAAAATAATCTACACTATTTCCTAATGAGCGCACCTTCTCTATCTAAAATTTTCAGGGAATTAACAACTCCTTATTTAAATGAAAATCTCACCTTGGATGACATCATGCACGTTCCCTGCTTCCTGAGCAGTGACTGCATAGGCTATTCCATGAACGACCGGCTTCCGTGCTTGAATGGGTCGTGGCACTGAAACTGAAGCCGTCTTCCCTTCATCAACCTCGGGGCAATCCATGATCAAGTGGCCCACCTTGCTACATCGGAAAAAACCCCTAGTTCCCACTCTGCAATCCACGCTCCTATGAGGCTTACCACACTTGGCACAAGTTTCTCGAGGTGCGGAAGAAACTGTACGAGAACCCTGTATGAGGGTAGCGCCAGTAGACATGGCAGGGCTCTCATAGCGTAAAGGTCTTCCCGACGCAAGTAGTGGAAATCTCTATCAGGTCAGTGCCAGTGTCTTTGAAACCCCTTGGGCGTGGTCTCGATTTTGAGCCCACGAACCTCGGCTTTTTATTCACCGGTTCGTAGTTCCCCATTCTTCCTTGATCTGTGTTTCCCCTTTGTTGTTCTCTCTGCCTATATCTGTTATTATTCTCCTCTTCCACAACTAGTGCCTTGCTCATAACCTCTTCATAGGTCCTCAACTGAAATGGAGCTACTCCTTCCCTAACCTCAGGCTTCAAGCCTTGCTGAAACCTCTTTGCCTTCATCACGTCGGTGGCGACGTAATCAGGAGCAAAACGGGCGAGTCATAGAAACACCACTCCATACTCTCTCACGCTCATCCTCCCTTGCACTAATTGTAGAAACTGAATCTCCATTTGGTTTCTTACCACCTCTGGAAAATACTGTTTGTTGAACTCCTCAACAAACTCCTCCCAAGTCCACGGCAACTCTGGGGTCTCCTGAGCCCTATTCTGTATCACAAACTTCCACCAAGGCCCAGCCTCCCCATCTAGCATGTAGGCTGCCCATCTAACACTCTCATCCTCCGTGCATGTCAGCACGCTGAACACCTTCTCCACTTCCATTAACCAATTCTCTACTGCCATCGTGTCTGCCTGCCCAGAAAACGTAGGAGGTCTCATCCTCCTAAACTTAGTGAAAGATGAAACTACGGGCGGTGCAGGACCTACTGGTGGTGTAGGTGGCTGCTGCTCTCTTGCTGCATGAGCAGCAAAGGATGCGGCTTGTTGTGCCATGGCAGCTGCCATGGTCTCCATGGTGTGCATCATCCTTTGGCACTCCTCTCTATCCTCCTGTCTTTCTCTCACCCTCTCCTGTTCTCTCTGATCTCGATCCTGACGATCTCGATCCTCATCCTCTTATTGTCTACTACTGCTGCCCCTTGGGGCCTCACTCCCTCCCAAGGGTACTCGATTTGTCGGATAGATGTAACCATCTCCACTACGCAAACTTCTCTATTGGCCTCCTCTCGGTCGACCTCTTCCCCTAGATGACATTGACGGCTGTATTTGAAACTAAAGTTTCGTTAGCAGAAGTCCCTATATTCTGACAAAAAGAATGATTGTCAGAATTGCTAAAAGAAATGGCTTTGATACCAACTGTGATAGCCCGGTTTTCGGCACCCCGAAACCCGTACCATCAGCACGATCATCTTGACCGTGCCCCTTGACTAAGCACGGAACACTGGTATATCAAGCAACAATAATGAACTGAAAATAATAACTAGAATTGCGGAGTAAATATCATTTTAAAAACCTCTCAAAAGAAGGCAGTTCATGCCTGCATGAATGGAGAACCGATCCGAACCATCGATGATTGTCAATCATCACAGATGGTTCGCCCCAAAAGAATAATCCCATAATTTAATTACATTGTTTAACAAAAACAAGGCTTGACATACCAAGCCGTACCAAATAAGCTCACAAAAACTCTCAAAGATGCACAACGGAGTCTTCTAGAAGAAGTCCTCAGGAGGTGGCTCCAACTCGTCACCAGGTGCAAGGTCCGACTCACCAGGGTCAACGTCCCCTGAAGCCTCAGCAGCTACCAATAGTGGACCTGCGACGTATAGTCTAAGGGGTGAGCTACATCCAAGCTCAATAGGGAACAAACACAGTGAACATATAGATTAAAACCTCACATATATTCCATGATATTCTAAGCATGATGTAACTATGCAGATATTGAGAAAAATAGTTGAAAAGCTAGCAATTTATAATCACATTTTACTGGTAGTTTACACATGTCTTTTATTTACTCATGAATGATACTGACTAGGCCTAAAGCAAAACTTAACCTTTCAACTTAAGTAATCTCCGAGCAATATAGCATCGAGCCCCGATGAGATACCCTTCATCGTCATCTATATAGACAGTTTTAAACGTATTCCCTGATAATACAATTAGGACCCAATCCCCTTTCCCCTGGGGATCGGTAGCGGGGTTTCAAACATATCACAACATCCACAGGATGTCCTTACGTATGGATCGCCTCGCGACCGCCTACGGTTTCGCCGCCGTATCGGTCACGGATATCCTGCCACGTCAGTCGTGGGTATCCTTCCACGTCGGTGGGGTATCCTATCAAATCTCAAATAACAAAAATATCAGGTGCTTTACATATAGTTATTCACCGTGTAAGTGTGGTATCTTATATCAGTTAAGCCCTATCAGATATTATTTAATCTTAGATACATCCCTGGGATGTATCTATTCACTTGCATCACACCTGATGCTCTTATTACTTCACTTCCTCATCCCCTGGGGATGGCTCATTATTAGATGCTCTTATTGATGTCACTCACACACACTTTTCACAAAACTTTAAGCAGTAAAACAGTTTTCAACTTGATTCTATATCACTACATACATGCTCTTGCAAATTAAAGTACATGTTCAAGGTGTTCCCTACCTCAAGTCTCTAATAAATCACGCATCAAGGTCCCACGTGGCTCCTTGTGCCCAAGTTCACATGTACTACCTATGGTACAATATAACACATGCAATACATCAATAAAGATATAACAAAGAAGGTCCAAGACCCTCCGAGAATTTCAAAGTCAAACTAAAAGTCAACCAAAAACTAAGTCGATTAATCGAACTCCAAAGTCGATTAATCGAATCTGATTCGATTAATCGATTCCCAAAATCGATTAATCGAGGTCCCCATTCGATTAATCGAATCCCACATTGATTAATCGAAATTCTCTACTTTATCAATTCGATTCTCAATTCGAGTAATCGAATTCCTAAAATCGATTAATCGATCCCAAATCGATTAATCGAAATTCGAAATTGATTAATCGAAATCCCATTTCGACTAGTCGATTTCCCCAGGTCACTTTCTTCCAGCCACTGGAGTTCACAAGAGGTTCTCAGTCGATTAATCGACACCAAAATCGATTAATCGAAATTCAAAGCCGATTAATCGAAACTCAGTTCGATTAATCGAATTCGGGTTCTTTGACTTTTCAACTTCTTGGCAAAAATCGATTAATCGAATCTCAATTTCGATCAATTGATATGGCCAGATTCAGCCCCCTATTGGGCTGTTCTTCCAAATCTTTTCCTACTCTTTTTCCTTCATTTTTCTAAGCACTTAATCTATCATTTTAAACATTCTTGACTGAATTTAAACCTCTATAACCTATGCATTTAATTTACAAAATTTTACCTTCAATCAATCTCAAATTGATTAGGTCAAGGGGTTGGAAAGGCTAGGGTTCCAGCTTTGGCTTGAACGGATCCTTCATGTCGAATCTGCCTTTTAAATGCTTGAATCCCCTTCCAATCACCCACAATAACTCCTTGCTCAACACTCTTCTTTACTCCTCTCTCTCTCTCTCTCTCTCTTCTTAACTCTCTTTCAACTACTCAACATTGATTTTAGGGTTATTGAACCCTTATATACCCCTTCTCTATGTGTTGAGCACACACACCCAAGATAGGTGTATGTGGCTCCAGATCTCGTGTCACATTCCACACACTCACTCTGTTTTCTCATCACATTCGTTCATCACACCCCGAGTTGGTTCCTGAACTCTTACTCGGTCAAACCTATGACCAGTCGGGCACGGATCCCGAGGTCACTGTTTAACGCAAAATTTTTGGGATATTACAAAAAGTGTATGCACGAAGGTAGTTTTACAGGTTTTATCTTGTAGGCTCCAACTGTCCAAATGAAGGCCTTGATCCTTTCCATAGTCTCATGGTTACTTTCAAACAGCTTCAACTTGGGGTGTCTAACTTCTAGTGAAAAGGCTTGACTTAGTCAGTCCTTAGAAGAGAAATTTTTTGCCATAGACATCCTTAAAAAAATGATTTTATAGGCTCAAAGCTCACTGGGTATGGTCTTCAATTGCACTCGAACGGGTATGCTTTCACCTGTTTCTCTCCTTACTAGTTCACTAACTACTATTTATATAAAATTTCCTGATGTTCACCCCATAGAAGTATTGACTTTCAAATTATTTTAGTATTAAAAAGGTTTGCACAATTTTAAATCTCCTCATTTTCAACATTACTTAAGTGAAATTCATTATATTTATTCCTTAATTAAAACTTGTGCACTTAGGTTTACTAAATCATTGGCAATCCTTGCCACACCCAAACCTATGAGGAACAGTGTCCTCACTGGTTCAAAGATAAGAGGGCATGTGCAGCCGAAAACAAATAGAAAATTGACACTAAAATAAAGCAATTAAAAGTAAGAAACAAGGCACACACAAACAACTAAAAACAAACAAACTATCTTTGAGCAGAAAGTAAAGCAAACAGAACATAACAAAAAGTGAATTTCATTAATGCAACAAAGTTTGTACATTGTATGGCAAAAGAACAATAGAAAAAGAAAAGAAACCTGCTGCTTCGGGAAGAGGAGCTGTAAACCAGAAAAGAAGGGGATAATAGGGACTAAGGAGCAGGATGTTGAGTAGGTGGTGGATGGGGTGAAGAGGAAGGGGCAGAAGGTGCAGATGGTTCTATCTTCTTTTTCTTCTTCTTGCTCTGATTCTTTTTCTTTTCCTCCTTGGCCAAGAACCTCTGTACTTCCTCATACTCATCCCATAGGAATTGTAATGGGTCAAGTTCTTTTGGTGGCGGTGGGTCCTCCCAAACTGGGTCAAATTTTATCAGAAGCTCAATGGGTTTGTCATCCGCCATAGTTGTGGGTAGGGACGAACTGCTGGGGGTCAAAAGAGAATGAATGTGATGGAGGTGAAGTGGCTTGATATATAAAATGCATGGGTGGTGGAATTTGCATCAGCGTAATAAATTTTCTCCTCCTTCCAAGGTTAATTGCTATAATGATATTAAAGAAGGTTAGTTAGCAATAACTACATCGGTTGGGACAAATACCAAATGTCGTACGATTTATTATGGGGAATGATCCAGCAGAGTGCATGTTGGCCTATTATTAGCAATGGGAGTTAAGGCGAAAAGATATGAAATGGAGAATTTGCATAAATTCGCCAGGGTTTAAAGGACAAGCCCATGCCTCGCACAGATGTTAATAGGTGCTCGCAGGGCACATTTCTTGCACCGTGTATATTCAGTTACGCAAGGAGTTCTGTCGCGCAGAAGAAAGAAAACACTTCTCAATGTTGTACGCGGAGCTGAAACTCGGCCTTGGTGTGCGAGTTGAATTTTATTTTTTTTCGCGCAGCTGCGATTTCTAACTTCGCGAAACTTCAAAATGTAGAGCATTAAGTGCCTCGCGAGGTTAAATGGGCAGAGTCAGTCATTCGCGCAAATCTAAATTTCTGCCATGATTGAGCCTCGCGAGGCTCGAACTGTCATCAGAGCTCTGCGAGATTTAACTTTATACCTGTTAGCATCGCAAGAACCCATATTTAACTATTTTCTCAGTGCTGCACACTGGCCAGTTCCTCTATAATGGCATGCACCTATCCATTGTGCATCAGCATCAGCCCTTTCACATACATTCCATTTCATCATCACAATTATGTGCCTATTATCAACCGCTATTTATCATGAGAGCACCTCAACCTTATACGGCAAATTCAGATGGCAGGCAGCACATGTACTCAAAACAAAGATGAACAAAACAAAATCAAACGTACAAGTAAATCAACACCCTAAATGCAGTAATGGAAACTTTTCTAAGCATCATAAAAAAAACAAAGCAGTTAACTCATATGTTAACTCATATGGTACATATGTTATAAAGTTATGGATCACTAAGCAGTGGGAGGTTCATGTAGGTGAATGGTTTGAGGGGGCTCCACTGAATTTTCTATACAAATTTTTAGCCGTTGCCCATTCACTTTCATGATCTTCCCAGACATGGGATCCAAGATCTCCATAGCACCAGATGGGGAGGCATGAATGACAGTGTAAGGTCCATCCCATCGGGATTTCAACTTCCCTAGAAAAAATTTTAGTCTGGAGTTGAAGAGCCAAACCTTAGTGCCAGCATTGAATTCCCTTCTCATTAGCTTCTTGTCAAAGAATGCCTTTGATTTCTCCTTTGTATATTCGGGCATTTGAATAGGCTTCCAGCCTCAGCTCATCAAGCTCTACTATCTGCAATTTTCTGTGAGAACCAGCAGAAGTTAGATCCAAATTCAGTGCTTTGGTAGCCCAATAGGCTCTGTACTCTAACTCCACTGGTAGGTGGCAGGCCTTGCCATAAACCAGCCTAAATGGGGACATGCCAATAGGGGTCTTATAGGCAGTTCTATAAGCCCACAAAGCATCATTCTACTTTTATGTCCAATCCTTCCTATCAGTCTTCACAGTCTTCTCTAAGATATGCTTGATCTCCCTATTGAAAATTTCAACTTGCCCACTGGTTTGTGGGTGGTAGGGGGTTATAATTTTGTGGGTAACAGAGTACTTTTTGAGGAGGTTCTCAAAAGGTATGTTACAGAAATGACTCTCCCCATCACTAATGATAGCTTTGAGGGTGCCAAATCTTGAGAAGATATTGTCCTTCAAAATTTTAAAGACAACTGTGTGGTAATTGATCCTTGTGGCAATGGCTTCCACCCATTTGGACACATAGTCCATTGCCACAAGTATGAAGTTAAAACCCATTGATGGAGGAAAGGAGCCTATAAAATCAATGCTCCAGATGTCAAAAAGTTCTACCACAAGGATAGGCTGCAGTGGCATAGAATTTTTCTTAGAAATGCCTCCCATACTTTGACATCTCTCACAGGCTTTGCAATGTATAAATGCATCTCTGAACAAAGAAGGCCAATAAAAACCACATTGCAACACTTTTGATGCTGTCTTATTGCCACTGAAGTGACCTCCATAGGCTTGCTCATGGCACATTGAAAGAATGTTGTGGAACTTACTTTCAGGCATACATCTCTTAATAACCTGGTCTGCACAATGCTTAAATAGGTATGGATCCTCCCACAGAAAATGTCTGACCTGAGAGAAAAATAGATCTTTGTCCATCTTGGACCAGTGAGGGGGAATCCTACCAACAGCAAGAAAATTAATAATGTGTGCAAATCAGGGCTCACTAGACTGCACAACAAATAGTTGCTCATCAGGGAACAACTCATTAACAGGTGCTACTGCACATTCTTCCAAAATAATCCTAGAGAGGTGGTCAACCACCACATTCTTGACTCCCTTTTTATCCTTGATCTCAAGATCAAACTCCTGTAATAGGAGGATCCATCTGGTCAACCTTTCCTGGGCATCCTTCTTAGCCAATAGGTATTACAGGGCTGGGTGATCAGTGAAAACAATAATTTTATACCCAAGTAAGTAGGGTCTAAATTTATCCATAGCAAACACAACAGCTAGCAGCTCCTTCTCAATAGTGGTGTAGTTCAGCTAAGCTTCAGCTAGTGATTTGCTGGTATAATAGATCACTACAGGCAACTTGTCTTTCCTCTGTCCTAGGACAGCGCCAATGGCCAAGTCTGATGTATCACACATCACCTCAAAGGGGAGTGAGTAATCTGGGGCTTGGATTACAAGGACAGTGGTGAGGCACTTTTTCAAGACCTCAAAGGCCTCAAGGCACTCAGCAGAGAAATGAAATGGCACATCCTGACAAAGCAGGTAGCACAATGGCTTGAAAATTTTGCTGAAGACCTTAATGAACCTTCTGTAGAATCCAGCATGTCCTAAAAATGATCTGATTTGTTTGATCGTTCTAGATGGGGGCAGGTGTGAAATCAAGTCCACTTTAGCCTTTTCAACCTCTATTCCTTTGTGAGAGACCACATGGCCTAATACAATTCCTTGTGTCACCATAAAGTGACTCTTTTCCCAACTTAGGACTAAATTGGTCTCCTCACATCTTTGTAAAACCAGCTCCAGGTGACTCAAGCATTGGCTAAAGTTGTTTCCATATATTGAGAAATCATCCATGAAGATTTCCAAGAACTTGTCAATCATATCAAAAAATATTGCATTCATGCACCTCAAAAAAGTGGTTGGGGCATTGCACAGTCCAAAAGGCATCCTTCTGTAAGCAAAGGTGTCAAAGGGACATGTGAAAGTAGTTTCTTCTTGATCTTGAGTATCCACAGGGATTTGGTTATACCCTGAGTATGCATCAAGAAACAATAAAATACCTTCCCATCTAGCTTATCCAGAATTTGGTCAATGAAAGAGAGGGGGAAGTGGTCCTTTCTGGTCTTGGAGTTAAATTTTCTATAGTCAATGCAAACCCTCCAGCCAGTGGTCTCTCTGGCTGGCATCAACTCCCTAGAATCAGCAGTGATAACTGTTATGCCCGATTTTTTAGGTACCACCTGGATACGTGACACCCATTCTGAATCCAACAGTTTCACTATCTCCATGAGGACCACCTCCTGCATGTGAGGATTAAGTTTCCTCTGCATCTCCCTTGAGGGTTTTGCACCGTCATGCAGGTAAATTTTGTGCATGCAAACCGAGGCATCAATGCCTCCAAGATCAGTTATTATCCACCCCATTGCCTTTCTATGCTTCTTGAGAACACTCAATAATGCCTCCTCCTGCTCACTAGTGAGAGAGGAGATAATCACTGGAAGCTTATTGTTCTATCCCAAGAAGGCATATTTTAATGTGGCTGAGAGCTGTTTCAGCTCCAGGTCAAGGGGACTTTCAATTGAAGGCGACAAAGGTGCCTTAGTGGTTTGAGGGAGGGGCAGCAATATATGGTTTCAGCTGGGATGCTGCACTAGGCCCACAAAAGATATTATTTTGGTGTTGTCTTTTGTCATGAGAACTTGGGCCTCCTTCTCAAACATACTCCGAATATTTGTCAGGTCAGCAACTACATTATCCTAATCTAGCAGATTGGATAATTCCTCTTCCACTAGGCCATCTAGTACATCTATTGCACAGCAGTCCTCAATGTCCATCTGAGGAATCCTGGCAGCATGGTACACATTTAATTGGGCCTTCATGTTCCCAAAGGTCACCTCCATCACCCCTGACCTGCATTCTATGCAAGCATTTGCGGTGGCTAAGAATGGCCTTCCAAGGATGACAAGAATTGGGACTTTACTTTTGCAAGGGCCAATGTCCAAAACAAGAAAATCAGCATGATAGTAGAACTTCTCCACCCCCACCAAAGCATCCTCCACCACACCTACAGGTCTCCTCTCATACCTATTAGCTAGTTGAAGCACAATTAATGTGGATTTCAGCTCCCCCAAACCTAGTTCCTCATGCACAGAATATGGGAGCAGGTTCACACTGGCCCCTAAGTCCAAGAGGGCTTCACTAATGGTATGGTTTCCAATAATGCAGGGGATGGGAGGTACCCCATGGTCTTGTAGTTTCTCAGGTGTGGCAATGGACAAAACTGACTCAACATATTCAACCGAAAAAACCTTTTTGGACAATTGTACCCTTGCTTTTCTCTTCAGTGTGCAGAGGTCCTTCAGGAATTTAGCATAGGCATGGACCTATTTTATGGCATCAAGCAAGGGAAAATTGATCTTGACCTGCTTGAAGGTCTCCATTATTTCCTCCATCTAAACACTCCCCTTATCAAGAGGAGATGACCCAGCTAATGCATGAGGAAATGGTAGCTGTGGGACTGCTGGTGCCATAGCTGCATGCCTACCCTTATCATGATTAATTTTTTGTTTTTTCTTTTTCCTTCACTTATTGGTTATTGTTGGGGCTCAACATCAGTCCCTTTATTGTGCCCTTGTTGATTAGCAGCAGGGGTTGACTCCTTTGGCCCTTCACCATTCTCATCTCCTTTAATTTCACTTTCTATGATCTCCTCAGTTGCTCTGCCCACTAAATTACCAACCACTCTCCCACTCCTTAGGGTAGTGATTGCATTAGCTTCCTCTTAGGCAGAGGATGTTTATCCAATCATAGACTGTCCTTTGGGATTGGTCAAGGGCTGATTAGGCAATTTACCCTCTCCTCTCATGTTCAAAGCATTTCAGATTTGGCCATGGTGGTCCTCTATTTTCTTAATGCTTTGCTTATGAAAGTTCACAGTTTGGACTAAGCTCCCCAAACTCTGCATGGATGCCATCATTTGCTCTTCAAAAGAAGAGAATCTAGGCTGTTGTGGGGGCAAGGCCAACTGGTTGGGCTGTGGGGCAGGCAACTAAAAATTCTGCAAAGGTGGGTATCCTTGATTAAACTAGTGCTGAGGTCTATATGGAGATACCAACTGCTGCTGCTGGGGTTGAGAGTAATTATCTTGCCTCCACCTCAAATTCGGGTGGTTCCTCCATGAGTACCCAACAGATTGCTGCCCAAATGTTTAGACAACATTGGCTTGCTCCATAATAAAATCAGGGAATTGGTTGGCTAATGGATAATCATGTAGTGAATGTGCGGGAGATTGGCATATCAGACATGCCTCCTCCACTTATGCAACCATTCTAGGCTGTATCACATTCATAAATTTGTCAAACTTCAAGCTCAAATTATCCACCTTCTTCTCCAACCCACTTTGCACCTTCACTTCATATATTTCACCTCTGGGGGTGGACTCTTTCACCAACTTAGCAGGGGTCTAGCTGTCATTGCGAGACAGCGACTCTTGTTGCATGAAATTTTCCCCTATAATGTCAAACAACTCCCAAGCCTCATCAGCTGTCTTATGGAGGTAACTACCACCACATGAGGCATTCACCATTTCCCTGCTTTTGGGACTAATTTTTTGGTTAAATAGTTACACTAGTTGCCACATTGGAATTTGGTGGTAGGGGCATTGTTTTAACATCTCTTGAAATCTCTCCCAAGCTTCATAAAAATCCTCAGTTGAGGACTGAGTAAATGACAAAATACTTGTCCTCATCTGGCAGGTCTTGTTTATGGGAAAGAATTTAGCTAGGAATTGGCTATGGTGGTCACTCTATATTTGTATGTTGTTGGTTGGGAGCTTAAAGAGTCATGTGCTGACTTTGTCTTTTAAGGAAAAAGGAAAAAGCCTCAGTTTGGTGGCCTTAGGTCCCAAGCAAGCAATATTGAAGGTGGTACAAAGTGCTAAAAATTGGTCAATGTACTTATAATGATCTTCCTTACTAAGCCCATGAAAGGATTGCAGCATATTGATGGTGGAGGACTTGATTTCGTAGTTTCCTACCACTTAAGAGAATTGTATGTAGAAGGGGGAAGTGTAATCCCCTGGTGCATTGTATTCCTTCAAAGTTCTTTGCCTCTCAGCCATGTTAGCTTGCTCAGTTTCAATAGTAGGCCTTTGTGTGGTATTTTTTGGCCTAAGGATCCTTTCAACCTCAGGGTTTGGAGGTTCCAAGTCAGGGTTAAAGGACCTTCCCTCAAGCATACACCCACAAACTCAGCAAGTAAGGAAAATGCTTATAGCACTAAAAAAATTTCTAAACTAAAATAACAACTAAACAAATTTATACTAATTAATTTACAAGGAATTCAACATCAAGGGACTAAGTTTTAGGGTAAAATAAGTGCAAATAAAGCTAGCTAGACTCCAGCTGCAGCCCTAGCTTTTCCCTTCTGCTATTGTCCAATTCTGCAAAATTCACAAAGAATCAATAGTACTTTTATTCTACTATGGCACAACTACAAAGAATTTTCTAAAATACAATATAATACAACTCAGGTCTACTAAAACGATCAATGTCCCCGGCAACGGCGCCAAAAACTTGTTGAGGTATTTTAGATGTTTATTGCTAACTTTATTTGAAAAGAGTGATAAGAATGTGTTAATAAAAATAAATCGAAAATGAATTGAAAAACACAAAACAGCAAGTTTAAAAATACACACAGACCTGCAAGGTACAGGACCTGTTGTAGCAAGTTTTGATAAGTAAGAGTTTATCCCACAGAGAAATTGATCTAGAACTCAAAATGAGCTATAATAGTAGGCCTCCAGATCTGACTACATATCTGACAATCCTAAAGAAAGAGAGTTGGATGTCACGTCTACACTAAATTACCTACTAAAAAAAAGCAAGAAATAAAGTGCAGTCCTATCCTAAGAAATGGTTGTAAAGAAGGGAGTGAAGGTGTGTTAAAATAAAGATAAAAGGGTGAGAAGTAAGCAGTTTAGGTTAAAGGTTCATTTAGTTATGTAACTCAGATTTAGGGCTCTCTTCTACAGCAAGTCCTTGCTGAAGTATTATCAATAACCTCAATAAGGTAGAAGCATCCAACTTAACCCATGCCATTTGGGGCGCTCTTAAGGCTATAGTCTGTCCACTCAAATGATCACAGTCTATCCAATAGAGTCTGATAAATCTCATTGATCAAGCTAGAAAAGCTAACCTAATCCAAAGGAGTGAGCTAATCAAATATCATCCAATGAATCAAATCAGGCCGTGAATATCATTATAGACACTATGTTGGTCAGGCTACAAGCTCCCCAATTCTGCGCACAGATCTAACATTCATAGGAGTTCTAACCCATAAAGTCCGATGTATATTGTCAAGGCCAACGGCACATTGATGCCCACACAAAGGACAAGCAATAGGTTGAATAAGGAATTAAACACAGCCGATCATTGCTACAAAAGGCCTGCAATGACTCAGCCTCCCAGTCCGCAATCACTACAGAGAAGTCAGATCTAACATCTGACAGTAGCCAAGTAAGATAGAGGGGAGTTTGCTCCTACACAATCTCTCACTAGACTACAAGCTCAAGTGTAGAGAGAAAGAATCCATCTCAGATCTGCAACCAAGTTTACCCTAGGGCTCTAGTCTGTCCACTCTAATGGTCACAGGCTATCCACAGAGGCTCCCTTATCCACAAATGCTGAGATAGAACATGAAAATTGTTGTCTGCCACCATGGTCCCAAGGCATCACGCTCAAGCTTCCATGGGCCTTTCAATAAGCTCAAATCCTAAATGTATGCAATAGCCTAAACAGAACTACGGACAAATAGAAAAATAATAGATTGGGTAAGCATTCAAACCTAAATTCTATTAATCTGATGTTACCAACAATGAAATCCCTCAAGGCAACAGCCTTGTGCACAACAGCTCAACACCAAATCCCAATGTTTAAATGACCTATTACAAAACTTAAATAAAACTACACCTAAATGTTTACCAAAGATTTAGCGAGCAAGTGTTGCGCTAAGAGAGAAGAAAAAATAAAAAAAGAGGTGATCAAACCCTAACCCTAACCCTAGTCTGCTTGAGCTCTTAGTCGACGGAGGTTAAAGGAGAAAGTGAATGATGATTTTCTAAGTTTCAAGTGCAACTTATATACTTAGTTTCAATGTTGTGGCTGAGAGGAGAGTAAACCCTAATTTTTCAAGCAGATGTAGCACTGTTACAACCCTTTGTTGTCTTGGGATGCATGTATCGGAGTCCGTGCCTCGGGGTGTGTGCCCTAGACTTGGGGAAATCCCCAAAAGGTCCTTAGGTTAAGATTGAGAAGTGGAGGGCCTGAGCTTCGCGAGGCTAGCTTCTGCATTTCACTTCTGTCGCGCAGCTGCAGAGTGTTTGCGGGATAGAGTTAAGCTTGAAAAATTGTTGTCTCGCATAGAAAAGCTTTGGATGATTGCGCAACTGCTTCAGCTGTGAATGCACTCGCGCAGAAGAACTTTCGGTGCTTAGCTTGCTCGCACAGAAAAGCTTCAGGAACTTCATTCATGAGGTACTCGCACAGATGTCTTTGCATCTCACTCGGTACAGCTTTAAACTCTTAGAAGCGCAAGAGCTGCGCGAGAGAACTTTTGGGCGTCTCTCTCTTCCAGAACCGCGCGAGAACTGCGCAAGGTTTCTGTTGTTGTTTGCGCCAATTAGTCTTGCGAGGTAGTGCGCATTGCTGCATTAAAGTGTGATCCTCGGGAGTACTTCCCGAGCTATATTTCTTGAGGCTTAGTGCACGAGAGCTCCGCGAGTTTCTTCACAAGATGGTTGCAGCTGAAGTGCGCAACTGCTGCGCGAGATGCTGCTTTGTGATAACCCCTTCATTGAGTTGCGCGACTACTTCGTGAGCTCTATTATGCTGCATGTCTTAACTGCGCGAGGGAACTCTGCCAGTGAATTGAACAGCGCGAGGCAGCACCTCAGCTGTGCAAGATAGGTCTTTGGCTCCTCTGCTGCTATGCACATGCTTCTGTTGCAGCTTCCTCCACTCTCACCTACTCTTCTTTCACCTGCTAAACTTTCTTGGTCCATTGTGGCTTGCACAATAGTCACCATGGTGTGTACTACCATGGTGTTCCATCACTTTCTAGTTTAGCTATCATTTTTTACTTGAATTCTCTCTCTTCTTAGCACCAAAAGCACAGATTTTGTGTTAAGCTGCACAATTTATTCCTAACTACAAAACAGGCTAAAAAGAAGTTATTAGTCAGCTTCAAGGTCCAGCAAAGGCTAGGTTAAGAGATGAAAAGTGATACTTTTCAGTAAACAACAGCAATAGGACTAATGTTTTGACATAATATTTAAAAAGGAGCAACAGTTATAGAGCAGATTGCACTACTGGTATTAAGAATTTCAGCAGAAATTATAGGATTTCAATATGTCGAGACAAAGAACTCGCAAGGGAAGCTGAAGATCCCAAGACAAAAATAAAAATCTTATTTTTGGCATTCACTAATCTGTCCTGAAAAAATTAAAACCTTATTTTTTGCGTTCACTAATATGTCCTGAAAATAATTAAAACCTTAAATATAAAGTTTCGAGTGCTGGTTATTGTAAATGAAACAAAATAAATATTTCTAAACATAGTTTCCCAGCCTAACTTAGACTCTAAGCGAAAAAGAAACTAAAATCGCTTTGAGTCTATCGCTAAAACATAGGACTCGATATAATAAAATTATTGGTTCTTAGACTCCCGAGACCCATACAAAAGTATAAAAAAAAAAAAAGCACATGCATACCCTCTTCACCGATATGGAACTTGGCAAACTAGGCAATTTGATCATGACTTCATTGATTTTGAAATATACATACTGAAAACAACCAAAATAACTCAAAATTTCTATATTTTTATTCCTGTCAAATTAAAATAGAATAAAAAATGAAAATATAACCATATCTTACTTGCAAAACATATGATTGCAAGTTAGTGAAACTGTAGAATCCAGTACAATACAATTTCATCAAAATATTGTACAATACTCACTAAAAAATCTCTTAGTTGAATTATCTTTGCCAGTTGGGCTGCAAATTGGCACATGAAATTACAAAGTGATAATTCGAAATACCAAATAAATAAATAAATTTTTTTTTAAAATTAGTGTATAAGATAGAAAATTTTGCTCTACAGGTCAGCTCGTCCAGCCCCGTCTTTCTTATCAGCCTTCGCGAAACCATTTAAGGCAAATCCCTCCTCATACTGGTTATCTTCAGGCCCTAACTTCAATGACTTCTTATCCTGTGAGACGAAGGTCAGATTCAAAACAATGAGGAAGACAATTATATACATTTGGAGTGGCATATTAAGTGACCATAGTGAAATTTTATCACAGTGGAAGTATGGATTTTCTTGACTGAGTAAGAGAGTTTTCCATATGTTTTCTCCTAAGCCTACAGAGCCACGACATAGAGACAAAGCAACAGGAAGCATTTGCCTAATTTCTTATGTAGATACTACAATTTAGAAATTTAAAGGTTTGGTGAAATTATTGAGCAAATCATAAGAATGTGTTGAGCACCATCATAAATGCACTCAAAATTGCACCACATCATTGGCTAAATTGCACCACACCATAAGCTGATTGAGATCCAGCCACTACCACAATTGAATCGAGATTGAATGGTTCTCGAAGGGAACTTACTTAGGCAAGCTGTTGTTGTCGACCAAGAAGTTTGAATTCTCATACAACCAATTTCTGATTATTGACCTTAGAAATTCACTAAGGCTGATGTCCAAGTAGCTGAACTGTTACATGATCTTCAGTTTTTAGTTCTCAAACTCATCGGGTTCATTAAACTCTCGAAGTGTTAGCGTTCAAGGTTTTTTTTCCCTGTATGTGTGTGTAGAAGCTGATATTAAATTTCATGTACAGAATATATTTCTATACAATATAGTTTCAAAAGTCACACATTAATTGCTTGCAGAATGTAGTGCCGCCATATAACTGACATAGCAATTTGGAGAAAGCGATCCATCTATTGTATATGGCCATAGTATATGATTATTTTAAGCCATGAACGGGACTGAAATGCATATTAAGTGATATTACCATTTCAAATTTAACCTCATCTAGCATAACAGTAAGAAATTGTAGCCATATACCCATCTGGTAAAAAGAAGTTCATTTCATGTATTCCGCATTCATGAACAGCAGTCCTGTTTTCAATTCTAGAACATTGCTTTGTTTACTGCAGTAGGCCTGCCTACTTTTCTGATTGTTCATAGATTATTTCTTCCGCTAGTTTGGAGAATTAACAGTAAGTTGCAGGTTTAGCATTTACTATTTGAAACTACATGCAACATTTTACAAGTGCCCGAGATATTAAAATCTTACTCTAGTTCCGAAAACAATGTCAACACCATTCTATAAGGAAAGTCTACTTACAGCATGCTCCTTCATTTTGATACTATTGTTAAGCAAATCTTTCAATATACTAATGAAAGGAGTTGCTCCAATTCCAAGCCCGACAAGTAGTAAGACATCATAATTTTGGTAGTCCTGTGCTAGAGCTCCGTAGGGTCCATCTATCAAGATCTTTGGCAAACTGAAATGGAATAATCAAATATCAAAACTAATAGAACCATTATAGAGACATTTGAAGGCAATTAAAACACATATTGTAAGTTCTTGATAATAGGTATTCAAACATGACCTGTCCACAACTTTGTTTAGAATTCCACAGAAATTGTAAGAAGTTTAGAGCAAGTTTCAGAATTAGTCAAATATTGTCTTACGTTTGATGTATCCGAGTACCATACTTCTATTTTCCCTAGAGTTAGGATGGGGTGAGATTTTCGAGTTAGTATGGACGAGTCCATTGAACACGACTAACCAAGTCATGATCTAGTTTTCACAGAATTACAACTCCTCTGCTTACTGGTCCATGATTGACCTGTGCATTGCCCTAGTGGATGTGGGGCATGGACCCAAATATTGATCTGTGTAGTAGACCTCGTACGTAATATGAACTCTTAATAAAAGGGGTTTCAAGAAGTCTTAAATGATGGTTGAATTTGACTAAAAATAGCAAGAAGATTAAAACCCTTTTCTTTGGACTCCAAAGAGCAAAAGAAGTCAATACCTTTTTCTTTTTACGTTATAACAAAAAAGAAAACAAGACTTGGCAGTTTATTGAATTCTTCAGTTCTCCCCAGAATAATATAAGTACAAACCAGTGTTTCAAAATCACCATAGAGCCTTCAACAAAATACAGTAAGGGTTTGTACAAATCACCATAGAGCCTCCATGAATCGCACTATTCTCCATGCATAAGACTACACTATGCATCCATCCATCCATCAAAAAAAAAAAATCCCTAATAATACCTGAAGATCTTAAATAGGAAGTTGTACTTTCTAGCGGGTATTTGGTTGGGAAAATATGGTATTGATGGCACCGATGAATGGAGACGTGGACGGCTTGCTGAGAACCGGTACAAGTTACTTAGCATCCGAGACGAAATGGAAGAAGAAGGGGATTTGAGGTTTTGATCCTTGTGTTTGATTTGAGTCTTCTTCCTCCCGTTTGCCGATCTGAAAGGGGGTGATGGGTCCGTTCTGTTTGGCAAAGAATCTAAATGTCGGTTTTAGGTTCTTGAGAGCTTGCCTTCGTGAGCGAGGTATTGGAGTAAGGAGGAAGGAATTGGAGGTTAGAGCAGGTGCCATGAGAGAGAAGGGTTTTGAATTAGGTTTTAGCTATTTTTTTCTCAAATTTTTAGTATTTATATGATAAGTTTTTTAAAATGACAAGTTTGCCCTTCTAAAAAATTTACAATTACCCCCCTATCATTTTCTTAAAAAATCACAGTTATAAGGTACTAAACTACTGCTTTAGGCAGTTGATTAGTTTACCACTGCTTTTGGCATTACTGTTTTTCATAATGCTGATATTGTTTCTTTTACATTTTCACGTAGTGCGTGTTTGACAGAAAATTGTCCATTTGCAGTGTAGGCCCACGCTTTCTCATATGGCCGAGTCTCTTCTGATAATAGCAGTCCCAAAATCATATTAGCCTCTTCATTATAGAAAGTTTCTTTGACAAGATCTACAAATCATATTAGCCTCTTCATTATAGAAAGTTTCTTTGACAAGATCTACCTTCCATCTTCTATTTTTATCCTTGGTAAGTTTATCCATGGTTTGTAGCGTTGAAGATACTTTCGAGTGTACACTTGGAATGTAGAAGGCCTCAGCAGCCACCAGTCACACCATATCCGAATATTATCTCTCCTCGCAACTCTCCAAATTATGCAATTTTCGAAGGTGCCACGGGCTGATAGGATGTTTTGCTATGTGAAGGATGGTCTATTACCTATGTTGGAGAAATACTTTGCCTTCAAAACTTTTCCCGCCAATGATTTATGGTTTCTAACAACTGTCCAGCAGTGCTTGCTAACCATGGTAATGTTGAAACTTTCTAACTTTTTAAAACTCATTCCACCGGTATACTTGCTTTTGCAGATCTTATCCTATGCCACCCAATGAATACCACACTCTTTCTTGTTCTGACTCCACCAATAATTAACAATAACGAAGGATATTTCATTGATGAGGCTTTTTGGAAGACGAAAAAAAGCCATCGTATAGGTAGGAATAGTTTGTACCATGCCTTTTATAATTAAGGTCTCTTTACCCCTCACCGACAACAATCTCTCCTTACTCATGTATCCTTTTTCAAATTCGGTCTTTAATATAACTAAAAATTTGTCTTTTAAATTTGGCAACCATTGTGGGCAACCCTAAGTAATTTTCCCTATCAGAGTATTGGTAAAGAAAATGGTGCTATAAAATGAGAATTTTGGGGGTTATATGAACGAAATCATATCCTTGTAATTTAAATAAATTTTATTCTTGGTAAAGAAAATGGTGCTATAAGATGAGAATTTTGGGGGTTATATGAAGTAAATCATATCCTTCTAATTTAAATCAATTTTATTCTTGGTAAAGAAAATGATGCTGTAAAATGGGAATTTGGGGGGTTATATGAAGGAAATCATATATAGGATTAAATTATACCTATAAATATCCCTGAGAGCAATTTAATTAGCTTTGAAATAATCTTTTGGTCGAGGTAAAATATTAATTTGCGAATGGCTAAAGGCAAGATTTCACTCTTTTTGACTCTTTCCTCCATGTCACATAACGCCAAGAGTCTCGCCATTAATTAGTGATTATCACCAATCTTAAATAGCTAAGTTTGGGATTGATTAGGGGTGCATCCAGTTCAGTTTGGTCGGTTTTGGATCAAAATCACAAATCAAATCGGTCCTAATCGATTTCTAAATTTTCAAACCAAACCAAACCGTCCAACTCTTAAACCAAACCAAACCAACCCGATTCGATTCAGTTCAGTCGGTTTCGATTTTCCTATAAGTTCTACTTGCACATCAAAATTTTCTTAACTTCTCAGCCAGTTCTATAGTTTTATTATTTTCATATTTTCCGTAGTTCTTTTACATTTATAATCTATTCACCCTTCTCAAAATAGATAAAAAAAATAAATGCATCGCATTAACTCTAATTAATCAGAGTTTAGATAAAGAAGAATACCGGAAAAGATGAATAGGTGATGATCCCTTTTAAATTAACCAAAACCCCGGCCTATATATATATATATATATATATATATATATATATATATATATAATCACTTACAAACTACATTCGGTTCGGTTCGGTCGGTTTCGGCTTCGGGAGGCTTGAAACCGAAACCAAGCCAAACTTTTTGATTTTCCCTTTTCCCAAACCAAACCCAAACCGGTACCCATCCAAACCGGACCAAACCCGCCGGCTTGGTCCGATTCGGTCGGTTTGGTCAATTTGGTCCAAAAAATGTACAACCCTAGGATTGATAGTGGGTTATTGGAAAGTGGCTAGGAAACCCAATCGGCTAGGTTTCATAAATCGTCCTCCTTATATTAAATTAAGGGACCGACTTTCTTGACTTTCATTTAAACACCAAAATGGTGTTTAACTGATCTTACAGTATTACAAGTTTAAGATGTTGGTGATCCAAACCATCAAAGTGATAGATCCTAGATTAAAGTACAACATACCCAAACATAAGGTTTTATGGAGATTTAAACCATCTGATTTTTAGAATACTAGATCAACAGTTGCATATTTAATTTTAATGGCTGATAGTAAAGTTTATCAATCGGATGGTTCACAACCACTTATCGGCATGTTTTATAGGGCTGATCAGACATCTTCCAATGATAGATTGCCACTTGGGAAATTCGGATTGATCATAATGATGAATCACACTTTAATGGTGTGAGATAAAAAGTTTAATTTTAATGGGGTAAGATCATCTATTGATCATAGATGAGTGCCATATATACGCTTTACTGGTATGAGGTGAAGAGTCTAATTTTAATGAGATAAGATCATCTAACACTATTTAGTGGTTAAATATGGGTGAGGAGCGATTATATATCCCTAACTTAAAAGACCAATTCTCTTCATCAATTTAGGTTTTGGCTTTCTATTAAATTTTTTTTTTGTGAAACGTTTCAATAAATTCGATCCAATCTCTCACTCACTTTAGAACCTTCTTTTTATCTCTATTTTCCAAGAAGATATTTTAATCTTGAAGATGGTCAATCTTTAAGAAGAAGAAGAAAAAGATACCAGTACTGTTACCAACTTCCGAGTGCATTATGGTGATAAAAGATGCCTCCCATATTTTTAGTTCTTTCGAAATGACTCGAGTACATATTTTTTCTTTAGCATTGCTGGAATGATTTTGGATCAAGTTTTTCTATCGCACTTATGATTATTTATTTTTAATTTTTTGAACACTATAATAATTTTATTATCTGAAAAAAAAAAAACTTAAATAAATTAAAATAATGATAAAAATGATAATTTCTTTTTTTAATAGATCATGTTAGTAACAAGTTTGTCTTTCATTTGCATTTGCCTGACTTATCCTTCTAAAGAGTTAGTATTAGGTGGCCGGAAACCACCTACCACACACACACACACATAATTCTCCATGCTCATCTCAAGGTTGGACAACTAACACCAACTCTTAGGGTCTGAATGTTTGGATAGGGGAAAAGGAAAAAAAATTATAGGAAATGAAGGAAATATGTTAATTTCCTACGTTTGCCAAGAAAGTTGTGCCACCGGAAATAATAGGAAAATTAAAAATTTTCTTTTTCATTAGAAAAAGACAAATCCCTCTAAAATAAGAAGATTTAATAGGAAATTAACATATCTCTCTCTCTATCTCTATCACCGATCTCTCTCTCCCCCCATTTTATTGTGTGAAAGCACACTCACTCTATCTCTATCACCGAATCTCTCTATCTCCTATCTCTCTCATACCAATCTCTATCAGTGAGACTCTCTCTCTCTAACCGATCTTTCTCTCTCTCACCGATCTCTCTCTCTCTCTCTCTCTCACCGACCTCTCTCTCTCTAACTGTCTCTCTTTCTCTCCTATCTCCATCTCTCTCTCTCTCCCCCCACCAATCTCTATCTCTCTCCTCTCTCTCTCTCTCCGAATATCTCTCACCAAATCACTTTCTCTTTCTCTATTACTATCTCCTATCTCTCTCTAGTTTCTCTCTCTCTCTCTCCTCGTGTTTTTCTTTCTCCTTATTTTTCTCTCTCACGAAACTCTCTTACAATAAATAGTTCGATTTATTGGGTGTGAGAGATGCACGCCATCGATGGTGCACCTTTTCTATTTTCTATATGTAATTACACAATCCAAACACCGGAAAATAGGAAATTCTTATGAATTTCTAAGGAGCTGGAATCCATTGGTTCTACAAATCCATTTCTTATGTTTTCTGAAAAATTGCCAACAAACCCTTAAATAGAAGTCACATAAAATTTGGTTTTTCTAATAGCTAGCATTGTTACTAATTTTAAATAAGGGATAATGTCTCATAACTCATATTTAAGCACCAAATGGTGTTTAAATGATCTTTCACCACTAAAACATCACTTTTCATCTCACGCCATTGAAGTGCGATATCATTGTGTCATATTACACACATCTATTATCAATTTATATTGTCCAAGTCACAATTCATGATTAGAACATGTCCCAGCCAAAGAATCATGCTTATAAGTCGATGTAAACTATCTGATCGCTAAACTTTAATGTCAACCATTAAATTAAGAACAACCGTTGATATTAGAGTCACTTTGGCGGTATGAACACTACAAAAAAAAAGACTATTAGCGGCACCAAAAAGTGCCGCTATTAATAAAAAAAATTTGTTTCAATAGTGGCAGTATTTGGTGCCGCTAATAGTCTTATTTTTTGTAGCGTCATAAGTCAATAAATGGTGTAAGATTGTTTAAACCCCATTTGGTGCTTAAATGATGGTCAAGAGTGTCACTCCTTTTAAATAATCACTTGTGCTTCCAAATACTAGTCCCTTAGGTTCTATTTGATAGTAAGGAAACTCGAAAGAGAAATGAAATCAATTTCCTAGTTGATCTTCTATGGAAATGGATCTTCTACTATATTTGTGTGTTTAAGAAATGATTTTCATTGGAAATTGACATTTTCAAAAAATTACTTCAATATACGTTACTTTGCATCTTTCCTAATTTCGTAAAAGTAAAAGTTAGTTTGAACAAATATTTAGTAAGAAAAAAATTGTTTAGGAAAACACATAATTATCACTTCGTATTACACTAGTCAAAGTTTGACTAATTTTTAAAAAAAATTTAAAGTTAACCTTTGAACCAAAGTCAAATATTAATCAATAATTTTTTTATTAATATTTTATTAAATTACAAATTAACCACTATTCATTATAAAGTTAAACTAGTCAAAGTTTGAAAAGTCAATTTTTAATAAAGAGTTAAACTTTGGCTAAAAGTAAAACTTTAGCCAACAAAAATTTTAAAGGCTAAATTATAAATTTACATAGTATCTACTATAAGATTAAACTTTGGAAGTTATTAAAAGCCATATTTTGACAAAAATTTAAACTTTGAGAAATAAAATTTTTGGCAATGCATGGCCAACCTACAAACACCGAGCTACAAATTAACATAATAGTATTCATTATCCATCGCTAGATTACACTAGTTAAATTTTAACCAAAAAATAATTTTTAATGAAAGTCAAACTTTGACCAAATTTTAAAAATAATCAATCAAAAATTTGATAATATATTACCAAGTTATAAATTAATAAAGTGGTAACCTCTATCAAGCCACACTAGTCAAAGTTTGAAAATATTAAATTATGTTTTAAAGTCAAAGTTTTGTCAAACTTTGACAAATACAAATTAACATTACCAAATAACAAATTAACACAGTAATAACCACTATCCATTGTCAAGTTACACTTAGTCAAATTTTGACTAAAGTCAAACTCTGACCAATAAAAATGAGGCAATGTACTGCAAAGTTATAAATTAAAACAATGATATCCAGTATTCATAGCCCATTAATTAAAATTTGACAGAAAGTCAATTTTTCATAAAAAAATTCAACTTTGACAAAAAAATGTTAATCGCCAAATTACAAATTTACATAGTAATTAACTATTTAACTGAATATGAATTTTGAGTAAATATAAACTCTTTTACTACCCATTACTAGGTTTCGAGTTTGACTAATATAAATTTTGAGTAAAAGTTAATGTTTGATCAAAATCAAAGTTTTACCAAAAGTCAAAACTTTGACCAATAAAAGTTGAAAATCTAGTATCACATTATAAATTAATACACTATTATCCTCTTTCTGCCATCATATTATAGGAGCTGAAGTTAATAAAAAAATAAAAGTTTGATTGAAAGTCAAACTTTGACCAATAAAACTTTTGTAATGTATTATTAACTTACAAATTACTATTAGGTTTTACTAGTCAAAGTTTGATCAGAAGTCAAACAGTAATTGCATATAAATATTATAAAAGTTTTATCTAAATTCAAACTTTGATCAAAGTTAAATATTAGTCAAAGGAGTATGATGTAGATAACATGGTGGTCATAGCAGTGGTGGTGGTAAGATGATCATAGAACTTAAAGTTATTTTCTAAAGAGTTGGAAGATAAAAATAAAATTGCTTTTAGTTTAAGTTGATTTAAAAAAAAAAAATTATAAATAACTTTAGAGTTGAAATAAATAAATAAAATCATTATATCATTATGTTAGTTTGAAAACTCAATTTCAAAAACTTGAGAGGTTGAAATGGTTTCCTGTTGAAATGATTTTGTATATGAAAACTGAATTTCCATGTGGGATCATTTAATTTTATTTCCATCTCTTAAGTTACAATGTTATCAAACAAAAATAAATAGAATCTAAACTTCATTTTCAAGTTATCAAGGAGGGTGTAATATTCCCAAATTTGGGAAACTATTAATCTCTAAATTATGCCACTTTCCACCTTCTAACCTAGCCTTTAATAGACATTTGAGCTATTTAATAATTGATTTTTAAGTGTATTTGTGTAGTTAGCAATAATCTGCATATTGTTGTAGCAATCCATCTAAAAAATGTCAAAGAAGAAGAGAATGGGAGACAAGCAGTGAAGCTAATGGAAAGATAGTGATTGAATCATGGTGGTCCCTACCATGTGAGCTATTCAGCATGCCCAAGACCCCTAGAAGTTCTGCAGTGAAAGAGAAGTGGGGCCCACACTTAATGGAGTGCAGTAGTAGGGTGGACAAGGCATTGGAGAAGCAGAACCTTAACCTCGAGCAATTCAAAAGACTGCTGCAGCTACCACTCGAGCAATCTTGAGCACTTCAGAGAACTTGTCAAGCGGCTCTAGACCTTCAGATAACATCCACTCAAGCGGTCTCGAGTAGATGCACCGTTAGAAATCCCAGCTCGAGCAGTTAAAGAAAGAGCCTCTTGAGGACTTCTCGAGCCGTTCTAAACCTTCCAGCAGTCATCTACTAAAGCAGCCTTCAGAAGCTTTCTACTTGTCGAGCACCTCTTGAGATTTTATGCCTAAAGCTCTAACCACTCGAGCAGCTCTATCCATTCAAGTCTCCAGCCACTCGAGAACCATTCAGAAGCACCCTATCCACTCGAGATCTACTCGAGATTGAATACCTGAAGCTTCATTCACTCGAGGCTCGGGTTCCAGCTACTATATTTCGACTTCAAGGGCATTTGTGAAACTTTTAAATCACATGGGGCACATGAAGCAATAGCAAAGAGGGAGAAATTAACTTGCAGTTGGAGCAACTTTTGTCTTAGTTTACATCTATTTCTCCCTTGTTATAGTTTCATCTTTACTTTCTTTATTTTAGTAGTAGTATTTAGCATTTTTTTTTATATTTGTTGTAAGTTGCCTGTTTACTTGTTGTGTGTGTTGTATGCTAGGAAGAAGGCCACTCAATACTGAGTTAGAACCTTTGATTCCTAAGATAGAGAGAGTCCTTAGACCTAGGCAAACAACACATACCCCTGTTGAACTTATAGAGTCATTTGAGATGAGAGAATAACCTAGACCCCTGAGGGATTATTATGCGCCAGGGGCATATTCATCTCCCTTTTGCATTCAATTCCCCACAGCTGAGGGTAATTATGAGATTAAATCTCAGACTATCCAAATGTTACCATCTTTTCATAGATTAAGTAAAGAAAACCCTTACAAGCACATTGATGAGTTTCTTTCCTTGTGCACTATATTTAAAATTGTTGGCCTGGGAAATGAAGCCAATAAAATGAGATTTTTTTCCTTTTTCATTAAAGGATAAGGCTAGCAATTGGCTTAACATGCTCCCAACAAATAACATTACATCTTGGAATGCCCTACAGTGTCAATTCTTGGCTAAATTTTTTCCCATGAGCAGAACCAGTCAGTTGAGAAAGAGCGTCATTTCTTTTGCTACGTTTCCAATTGAAGATTTTCATGAAGCCTGAGAAAGATTTAAGGAACTACTGAGACAGTGGCCACACCACCAAATTCCCAAATGGTAGCTTGTTCAAAGCTTTTACCAGGGGATTGATTTTAAAAGTAGAGATATGGTGGATGCTTCATGTGGTGACATTTATCTCAACAAGACTGATGAAGAAGCTTGAGACTTGTTTGATATTTTTAGTGAAAACTCTATGCAGCAAGTGATTCTCCCAAGAAAGTGGACAGTTTGTCTCAGAAATTTGATAAGGTGCGGAGTGTGTTGCAGCCCCAAACAGCTACACAAGTTGGAGAGGCATGTCTGATTTGTTAATCACCCACACACTCACTATTAGACTGCCCATCTGCTGATCAATATCCTGAGTTGGTAATGGAGCATGCTAATGATGCTCAATCATATGGGCAGCAGCCTTCTAAGTATCCTTGGAGGAACCACCCTAATTTGAGGTGAGATAAGATAATTTTTATCAACCCCAGCAGCAGCAGACATTGCCCTACAGACCATTCCAGTGGTACAATCAAGGTTAGGTTCAAAGACAGCAATTCCATCAATCAGTGGCACAGCAATTCCCTCAGTCAGTGGCAGCAAACATTGCCCTACCACCACCACAGACTAGAGCACCCTCCTTTGAGGAGCAGGTTTTATCTTCACTACAAATCCTCAGCTCCCTATCACAGACTGTGAACTCCCACAGTCAGAGTATAAAAAGATTGAAGATCAACTAGGTCAAATTTTAAACAGTCTGACTAAGAGAGAAGAGGGTAGGCCTCCAAGCCAGACAATGACCAACACCAAGGGATAGTATATGATTGGTGAAGCTTCCTCAACTCATGAGGAAGATAAGGGCATCACCACCTTGAGGAGTGGTAAAGTGGTGGATAATTGAGTAGGCTGTGAGACAAAGAAGAGTGCAAAAGGAGAAGGCTCAGTTCCTGTTATTGAGCACTAGAAAATAATGGGGATGTTGTTGAACCCCAACAGTTGAAAAAAATTAAAAAGACCAAAAATAGTAATGTGGATGCTAGGCCAGCAATTGAGGTACTAGCAGTACCTCAAGTGTCATTTCCTCAAGCTTTCAAAGGGTCTTCTCCTTTTAATAAAGGGAATGCCAGAATGGAGGAGATGATGGACACATTCAAGCAGGTGAACATCAATTTGCCTTTGCTTGATGCCATTAGGTAGGTCCCGGCCTATGATAAGTTCCTTAAGAACTTGTGCACTCAAAAGAAAAAAGCTAGAATTCATTTGTCTAAGAAAGTTTTTGTAACAGAAAAAGTAAAATCTATTTTGTCCATAGGTACACCAACTAAGCTTCAAGACCCAGGAGTACCTACCATCCCCTGTATCATAGGTGACCACACCATAGCAAGAGCTCTCTTGGATTTGGGAACTAGTGTCAACCTGCTTCCATACTCAGTGTATGAGAAGTTAGGATTGGGGGAGCTAAACCCCACACCAGTGATCCTCCAATTGGCTAACAGGTATGAGAGAAAACCTATGGGCATTATGGAAGATGTGCTGGTGGGAGTAGATAAATTTTTCTACCCAGCTAATTTTTTGGTGTTAGACATGGAGACTACCAAGTACAACACTCCAATGCCTATCATTTTGAGTAGGTCATTTCTAGCCACTGCCAATGCTTGCATTCAATGCAGGTCTGGATTGATGGAAGTCACTTTCAAAAACATGAAAGTTAAGCTAAATGTGTACAAGGTTGCCAATCAGCCTCAGTATGACAATGAGGACTGTTTTACAGTAGATGTCAAAGATGAATTGTTGAAATAGACCTTACCTAGACTGCTGGAATGGGATAAAGTGTTAGATGATTTTGAGAAAGTGTGGACTGAGGTTGTTGAGAAGGAGGTCCCCACTCTAGCTGCTGAAGAAATGAACACACTGGATTCTTCAATGGGCCTAGTGCAGTACTCTACATGGAGACCTACCTTACTGCCCCTTTGTCAACCCTCCAAGACACCTTTGTTGCCTTCTATGGAAAGTCCACCAGACTTGAGCTGAAGCAGCTCCCAGAATCATTGAAATATACATTCTTGGGGCAGAATGAAAAACTGTCAGTAATTATATCCTCCTCTCTCACTGAGGAGCAAGAGGAGGAATTACTTTGTGTCCTCAGGAAGCATAAGAAAGCTATTGGATAGACAATTGCTGATTTGAGAGGAATTGATCCATCTATTTGCATGCACAAAATTCACTTAGAAGAGGATTCCAAACCCTCTTGGAAAATGCAAAGAAAGTTGAACCCTCATATGCAGGAAATAGTCATGAAAGAAAATTCAAATTATTGGATGCTAGAGTCATTTACCCTATTTCTGATTTTGAGTGGGTATCACCCATCCAAGTGGTCCCCAAGAAATCTGGTATCACAATAATACTAAATGAGTCTAGAGAGTTGATGTCAACCAGAGAGACCACTGGTTAGAGAGTTTACATAGATTACAGGAAATTAAACTCTAAGACCAGGAAGGATCACTTCTCTTGACCTTTTATTGATCAGATTTTAGATAAATTGGCAGGCAGAGCCTATTACTGCTTTATTGATGGATATTCTGGTTAGAACCAACTACCAATATATCCTCAAGGCTAAGAAAAGACTACTTTCACCTCTCCATTTAGCACCTTTGCCTATAGAAGGATGCCATTTGGATTGTGCAATGCTCATGTCACTTTTCAAAGGTGCATGTATGTTATTTTATCTGATATGATTGATAAGTTTTTGAAAATTTCATGGATGACTTTTCAATCTATGGGGATGATTTCACTCAATGTTTGCATCACCTCTGTCTTGTGCTTCAAAAGGGTGAAGAAATCAACTTGGTTTTGAGCTGAGAAAAGAGCCACTTTATGGTCACCCAAGAAATTATGCTTGGCCATTTGATATCCCAGGAGGGCAAAGACGTTGACAAGGCAAAGATTGACTTGATTTCACATCTACCCCCACCAAAAACCATCAAACAAGTCAGATCATTTTTAGGACTTGCTGGTTTTTATAGAAGTTTCATTAAAGATTACAGTAAAATCTCCAAACCCTTTTGCCACTTGCTTTGCCAAGATGTGCCATTTGTGTTTGATGTTGAATGTGTGAGGACATTTGAGATATTAAAAAATTATTTGACCTCTGCCCCAGTGATCTAGGCCCCAGATTGTACTCTATCCTTTGAATTGATGTGTGATGCATCTGATTTTATTGTTGGAGTTGTTTTAGGATAGAGAAGAGAGAAACCGCCCTGTGTAGTTTACTATGCTAGCAAAACACTGACAAAAGCTCAACTGAATTATACAACAACTGAGAAAGAGCTTCTCCTATAGTGTTTGCTTTGGATAAGTTTAGACCTTATTTACTAGGGTCTAAAATTATAATTTTTACTGACCACTCTGCCCTGAAATATTTGTTGGCCAAGAAAAATATAAAATCTAGGTTGATTCGATGAATCTTACTCCTGCAGGAGTTTGATCTCGAGATCAAAGACAAGAAAGGGGTAGAGAATGTGGTAGTTGATCACTTATCCCGGATTGTGATTGATGAAAGTGCTGCAACAGATTTATTCCCTGATGAGCAATTGTTTGCCATCAAGTCAAGTTTGCCCTGATTTGTTAATATTGTAAATTACCTTGTTGTAGGAAGGATCCCTTCTCACTAGTCCAAGATGGATAAAGACTTATTCTTTTCACAAGTCAAGTATTTTTTCTATGAGGATCCTTACCTTTATAAATATTATGTAGACCACGTGATCAGAAAGTGTGTCCCTGACAGTGAAGTTCATAGTATTCTAACCATGTGTCATGAAAATGTCTGTGGGGATCACTTTAGAGGGAAAAAGAAAGCAGCTAAGGTGTTGCAGTGTGGTTTCTATTGGCCATCCTTGTTCAAGGATGCTTTTGAGCACTACAAAGCCTGCATGAGATGTCAGAGGATGGGGGGCATACAAAAAAGGGATTCAATATCATTACAACCCATCCTTGTTGTTGAGCCATTTGATGTATGGGGGATAGATTTCATAGGTCCTTTCCCTCCTCCAATGGGCTTTAATTTCATCCTTGTGGCTGTTGACTATGTTTTCAAATGGGTGGAAGCTATTACCACAAGGACAAATGATCACAGAGTTGTCCTAAAGTTTGTAAAAGAAAATATCTTCTCTAGATTTGGCACCCTAGAGCCATCATCGATGATGGGGGGAGCCATTTCTGTAACAGTCACTTTGAAAGCTTGCTCAAAAAGTATTCTGTTACTCATAGAATTGCTACTCCATACCACCCACATACCAGTGGACAGGTGGAGATTTCTAATAGATAAATCAAACACATTCTGGAGAAAATGTTCAGGACAGACTGGAAGGTTTGGTCCCTGAAATTGACTGATGCATTGTGAGCCTATAGGGCAGCCTATAAGAACCCTCTAGGGATGTCCCTATTTAGACTGGTTTATGGAAAAGTTTATCATCTCCTAGTGGAGATAGAGCACAGGGCCTATTGGGCCATAAAAAGTTTAAACATAGATCTAACTTCTACTGGTTTGAACAGGAAGCTGCAACTGTTTGAGCTGGAAGAACTTAGGCTGGATGCCTATTCAAATTCTAGAATTTACAAGGAGAGAGCCAAGGCCTTCTTTGACAATAACCTTCTTAGGAAGGACTTTGCCGATGGAGCTAAGGTATGGCTTTTCAATTCTAAGCTAAAGTTTTTTCTAGGCAAGTTAAGATCCAGATGGGATGGGTCATTTACTGTCATTCATGCATCATCTGGTGTTGTTGAGATCATGGACTCTACTTCTGGAAGGGTCATGAAAGTCAATGGTCAGAACCTCAAACTTTGTGCTGAGAATATTGTGGAGCCTTCTAAAACCATTCACTTTCAAGAACCTCCTACTGATGTATGATCTCCAGCCCTGTATCATGTGTATCATAGCATTTGTGTGTGTTTTAAATTTCTATAAATATTGTCTTGTTTTTGTGGTATGTTTTCTTGAATCTTGATGTATGTTGTTGCATATTGTTTTGTGCAATGTTATATTGTATTGTTGAGTGTGGATGTGTGTGCTTAGCATTAGGAATCCTTGATCTTTGATGTATGAGAGTGTGCCTGTCAGTACAAGTGTGAACTAAACTATTTTTAGCCTTCTCGAGAGGATCAAGAGCCTTCAGGCATCTTCTTGAGGCATTTTATATGAGTATTTGGCTTTCTCAAGAGGGTCCTGCCCTACAAAGCAGCCTCTCAAGACACTTCACCTGAAGTAAATTTCAGCCTCAATAGGTTAATGTGTATAAATGGCATCTACTCGAGATCCCCTAGAGTTGTTTTGTGATGAAGACCCAGCCTCTCGAAGCTAGTATAGAAGCCTCTCGTGCAAATCATACTCTCAACATACAGCCTATACAGGCTAATGTGCATGATTATCATTTGCTCGAGATCCTCTCGATCTATTTGTTCTGAACACCCAGCCTCTCGAAGCTCGGGTACTTCACTTATAAACCTATCGTGTCAGCCATTTTTCTCATTCCAACTATTTGGCTCAACACTCGTACACACTCACCAGGCCCAAATTTCTTCTTAACTGCACCATCTACTCCACCATTTACCCATTGCCTCTTCCATTTTGTTAAGCTACTCAAGCCACTCCTTGTGCACCAAGAAGCTGCAGATTTGAGTCACTGTGAACGTTCCTCAACAATACCCTAGTTTTGGATAAGTTTTAATTTTTTTCTCAATCCTCTTCATTTCTCTAAATATTTTTCGTGGATTGAGTCATTTTTGCTGGGGGTTAGTTGTTTCTTTTTTCATCCCCATTTAGTGGATTAAGTGTGTGCTGAGTTTTTAGGGCGACCTAGGGTTTGTATTTATTTCATAGAAATTAGGGTTTAAGGGCTGAAAGTTCAGATTTTGGAAAAACCCTACAAGACTTGCTAAACCCTACCCAAACCTAACCCCCCACTCCAGCTAGAAAATCTCAGAGGCTAGCCTCATCCTCAGCCATTGAAGCTCCTGTGGAAAACCCTAAGAGAAAAGTTGTTTCGGGTGACTCAACAGCCCCAAAGAAAAAAGCCAGAGCTGCCACCCAATATCCTAAAACTGTCAAATCCAAGAAGCAGAAAAAGGGTAAAGGTGCAGCCTCTGAGGTTGACCCATTCACTACCCTAAATGAATTTGTGGCTACCCTCAATCTGGTACCAAAATTAGCCTTTAATAAGGCATTACTCACTAAGGAAGACCTAGCTAAGGAAGCCATAAATTTTTTGATCAAAGCCTCCCTAGATTCATTGTTAAAGCCTCTGGAAGAACTAGTTTACCCTAGATTTGTGAGGCTATGGTACCAGAATGTCAAAATGAAGAAGTCTGGAGGAGGACCAAAGGGGGAGGATCCAGTGATGGTAATTATCATTGATGACTTTGAGGTAGTTGTGGACACAACTAACATAGCACAAGCATTGGGCATCCCAACATCATATGACCCATCCTGTAACTTGGGTGCCCCAATCAATGCTTCTATAAAAGAAATTGCCCAACAATTAACTAAAGGGAAGAAAGCCAGTGGTGATTCAGTGATGAGAAGTGATTTTAACTCAAACTTGTTCTTTATGGACACCATTTTGAGAAAAAATATCTTTGTGGTTGGTCATCAGCAAAAAAGGGGGCATTTCTTTAATGCTGCCAAGCTGATATTTGAAGGGCTGGAGAGCATTCATGGCAAAGTGCAGAACAAGAAAAAATTGTAAGGCCTACCCTACAGCAGGCTGATCACAACCTTGCTCAAGAAGGGAGGATATGTTTGGAAACTGGAGGAGCCCACTGATGGGCTACCACCAATTTTATTTGGAAAGAAGCAGTGGAGCATCAGTATGATATTGCTGAACAAGAAGAAGAAGGAGCCAAGAGCAACCATTCCTGCAGGAACCTCTACAGCCACTGCTATAACTACCCCAGTCATCTCTGCAACACCTCCTGTGCAAGCTTCAGCAATCACATCAATAGCCTATCCACCTTCCACCCTTCCTCTCATTCCAGCACCAGTAGCACCCTCCACAATTTCCCCCACTTCTGCACCAGTCATAGCTACCCCACCTCCTATCCTACATACTTATTCCAGCCTTATCACCTCCAATACTTTCCACCACCACTTCCATTCCTGTGTCAGCTCCTCCTCCTCCTTCCATCATTTTTCCCTTCAACCTTTCCACAACCCCAATCCACAAAACATACAAAAAGGAAACCCACCACCCACCCACTACCATAACAACTGACATAACAAGCCCAATCCCAGACCCACCTTCCCCTTTTACCTATGATGAAAGTGAGCCAATGGTTACTGCCATTGAACCACCTAACCCCATTGAGACCACTGACCCAATTCCCTCTCCTACCCATTCCCCTCCATTTTCACCTTACCTAGACCAATTTCATATGACCCAAGTCCAATTCATAACAGAAGGATACTCAGCCTTAATAGACTTCATTATGGGGGATATTAGGCATGAGTACATCCCTCTACCTGAATCCCCACAACCCTATCATTTAAACCATGCCCCTACCTCACCATTCCAACAAATCCCTCCCACCCAACCTGTAACCCAATTCATACCTAGCCCTCTAACCCAAATCATATCCCTCCTAACCTCACTCCAATCCCAAATCCATACCAACACAGAAAACCAAGCCTCTATCTAAACAAGCCTTCACTCCATCCAATCCACCCTTCAAACTTTTATCCCACCACCCCAACCACCCACACCTACCCCGGTCCCTACCCCTCCTCTATTCCAGCAGCCTTCTACATCTATGACAATAGTTGATGCTGCCACCCAAATTGACCTTGAATCTGAAGAGCTGGCTATAGTCCCCCTTTCCACTTTCTCAACCTTCACCCAAACTGAAACCACTGAGGAGGAGCTGATCCCTTCCCATGAGCTGCCCCTTGCCATACCATCCATTCCCTCCCCTTCCACCTACCCTGCTCCTGAAATTGCTCTTGTATCCATATCTGCTCATGACCCATCTAACTGGATCATTATACCAGCTAACCCAACCATCTTACCTCTAGCACCCACCCTCACTGTTCACATTGATGCCAACCCATATCTTGCAGAGGATGTGTGTCAGTTGATAGCCTTTTTCAGAAACAGTGTCCTGCAGAGATGTGAGGATCGACTCGAACTAATGAAGACAACAAATTCGAAAAGCTTGGAAGCAGTCATACTTGAGCACCAGAAGGAGCTGAGGGCCATGGAAGAAAGGTTGGCCAATACTATAATTGTGTATCAGCTATATGAGAGGAGGGCCAACCAATATGAAAGGCTGTATGAGTCCTTATCAGCCACACTCATGTCTCTGGGTGTTAAAGATATACAGGCTCCAATAGAAGCCAAGGGAGTGAAAATTTAAGAGCCTAAACTTCAGAAGAGCAGTACTAAACCAAGGAAACTAGCAACTTCAAGGACAAAAGTTGGTGTTGCCAAAGCAAAAAATGTCAAGAAGGGCAAGGAGAAGTTTGCAGGAGACCCCATTGATTTAGACTCTGATTCAGACCACCTTTAGGAGTTACTGTAGTTAAATTTTTAGATTTTTCTGTTATTGTTGTTTAAGGAGTGTAAATAAATTATGTGTTGTTTCTTGCAATGGTCATTGTATAAATTGTGTTGTTGCTTTTGTAATATATGAAATTGTGTGAATAAAATTTCTTTTTATGCCAAACTTGCATTGTGCTTAGTTTCCTTGTTTTTTTACTTTCTGCTACATGTCAATTTTTACTGCATGTGTGATTCTTTCCAAACCCTACTGCCCCTATACATCACTATTGAAACATTGAGGATAATGTTTATCTTAGGTTTGGGGGTATGGTAGGGTGGACCAATAAAGTAGTTAATTTTAGTACAACAGTGTTAGTGGAATTGAAATAAATAAAGTCAATTCCCACCTAACCATGTAGAAAGAGGAAATTAAAATTTTAGTAGACATTTTAAAACTGAAATCCTTTGAAAATTTAACACTTCCATGAAGTTAACATGAAGAAATTTTTTTCACAATCAGTACTTCGTAAACCAGAGGAGAGAAAAAGGTGAGGATATACCCCATGAGTTCAATTGAAGACCTTACCCAGTGAGATTTGTGCCTATAAATTTTTTTTATTTTTTTCTTTTGAAGAGTGTCGTTGGCAAATTTTTTCTGCTCTAGGAATGAATGATTCAATACCTTTTCACTAGAAGTTAGGCACCCCAAATTGAAACTGTTTGATAGCACTTATGACACTAAGGATGTGACAGCCCAGATTTTGACACTCCGAAACTTGTGCCATCGACACGTCCCTCGAGGCTGTGCCCTATAAGCTTGTACAGAATATTGGTATACCCAAGCAATAATAAAGCAATTTAAAAGCATAAGAACTAATACTGAATTAAATCTCCAGTTCTACATAGAAGAGTCAAAATACATAACCCAAAAGATGGTTATGATCTCATGCCACTACATGAGCAAAAGAGCCCACCCGAACCATCAGTGACGACACCACAATCACCCTGGATGGTTCGCCAAAAGAATATCTCTAATTATTACGTTCTCTCAAAATAGGGTTGGACATACCAAGCCGCACAATATCTCTCACAAAAATACTATCAAAGTATACAGGGGTCCTCTAGAAGAAATTCTCAAGAGGGAGCCCTAAATTCTCCCCAGGCACGTAATCTGAATCCCCTGGATCTACGCCTCCCAAAGCAGTAGCGACCGCAAGTACCGGACCTACGACGTATAGTCTAAAGGGTGAGCTACATCATAGCTCAATAGGGAAATGGCAAAATGAACATATAAGTCAATATTTCTCACATATATTCCATGATATTAGCAGCATGATTTATCAATAACAATAACTGAAACATAGTTTTAAATGACTAAAGCATAAACTGAAAGTATCTGTTACTCTACATGTGTTTACTCTACACCTACCCCCACTCAGCCCTTTTCGAGCATTTCTTCCAAAATTCTTCTCTCTCAATTTCCCTCCCTTTTCTATCTCTTTAATTTACCAATTTAACAATCTAACCATAACATTATAAACATTGAAATTTAAAGAATTCTTACCTTAAATCAATCTCTTGATTGATTCTATGGCTTGGGTTATTGGCTAGGGTTCTTAGCTCCAACTCCAACAAGTTCACCTACGCGTTGTCGTCGTAATTAAAGACTCCCGTGCTCCTTAAAATCGAAATCCCACAAGACTCCTTAGCATTTACTCCATCCCTTCCTCTAGACTCTCTCTCTTCATAAATCCTCTATACCAACCAAACTAAAGAGAAATAACTTCTCTTAAGTTATTTAAACCCTTTTAACTCATTCCATGTTTTGGTGTAAAGCACATACACCCAAGACAAGTGTATGTGATCTCATAACAAAGTCTAACACTGCGCACACGTGCACATTCGCATCAAAACTAATTAAACCATAGTCATCGTGTTAACTTTCACTTGGTCCTTCTTACGACCAGTCAGGCATGCATCTCGAGGACACTGTTCAAGGTCTAAATTTCAGAGATGTTACATTCTCCCCACCTTGAAAATTTTCATCCTTGAAAATGGACCCAAGGGCTCTCCCGTTCAGGAAAGATCCCCACATATTGAAACACAATGTATACAACGTAAACCATCACACATCCTGCATAAAACGTAGCTACAATTGCATACATTGAATAGTAGACATAATGTAAATTATACAAAGATCGAAATTGCATTTGCTCAAAATAAAATAGTGGCAACCATGCCATACGGTTCTATACATCATTTGTTTTGCAATAATTACACCCCAAAAATTTTACAAGTCAAAAAGTAACTACACAAAAAAGAAACATCAAACGCTAGGAATCACACAGTCCCATCCCTAGGCTGATTGTCGTCGTCATGCTCACAAGTCCCAGAACCCGATGCATCAGGAGTCCATGTCCGCGCTGTCGTGATGCGCTGATGGTAGTCGTTGGGATACATCAACTGCATGGTCTGATGGAGCAGCGCCTCATGAAAGTTCAGCCTGTGGTTCATCTGAATGTGGCTTTCCTCCATCCCTTGGTGGTGCTCCAGTATCTGGCGGTTGTTCTCGGCTATAAGGGTGAGAACATCATCAATAGTACTAGGCGTAGGGGCCTGAGATGCCTGTCTCCTGTGAGAATGCCCAAGAGCCGTAGGAGTGGACTGTGATGGAGCCGGAGGTGGTACTAAAGGATGCTCCTCAGGTGGTACCGGGTCAGGAGGTTGATCCCCCGCTGCTCACCTGCCCAGTCTTGGTGGTACAACAAGCTGCTCCCCCTTTGCTGGTGGGTCCTATTGTGGTGGTGGTGCATCACCAGCCTGGGCAGGTGCTAGCCCCTCAAGTGGTAGAGCCTTCTTCAATAGCTTATAGTTGCAGCCCCACGAAGTGATAGAATAGTGTTTAACATGGTTTGTGGCCCTCTTCTAGGTGGGAGAAATAGCATACTCTAGGGCGGCAGAGTAGCACTCTAGCATGCTCGAAATAAGCCGAGCGTAAGGCATACGCTCCTTGGGTCGCAAAGGCCCCTTCATCATTTTCCCTTTAATATATATCATACTTCAATTACCAATTCGGTAGCATTGAACCAAAGGCCACGGTACGCCGCATATAATGCCTGTTGGTCCAACTCCACCCTCTCAGTGTTATGGCGCATGGGGTAGAGATTGCACTTAATTATCAAATCAAGCATCCACAAATAAGGGAGTAAGTCAACCCTCCATATGGATTTTTCGGATCCCTTATTCCCCCTCGTCATCTTGATTCTTATTTCTTCAAAATTTACGGGTTGTGGGAAAGGAGGTAAAAGATTAGTCTCGGGTACGCGTGTTAGAAAACACTCCAAAGACTCGTGAACATGGCGTAGGGTAAAAAGATAGTTACGACCATCAATCTCGATCGTAATGGTGTCATCCACGTGACCCGCTTTTAGGTTTTGGTAGAACAACCTAACGAGTCAAGGATAGTAGTAGTCGTGCAAGGGTTTTAAAAGGTTACCAAGGCCCGCATTAATGAGGTATTGTCGGGCCCACTTGGTTTCACCCTCAACCTCCGAGTCCTCAAAAAGGGTTGGGTCGATTATGTATTCATACTCAAACTCTTTGGCAACCCACCATTCATTAGGTTGGGGTAAATGGCCGGGCTGAGGTGGTGGGGGCGATGATTCGTGGTAGGGCTTACCGATCGCGTTCGATCCAAATAGTTAGGGTTTTGATTTGAACCCGATCCACAAAAATTGTCAAACCCTTGCGGTTTTGGTAGCCAAAGGAAGAAGAAAAAATGGAGCCCAAAAGGAAAATTTTCATTGGAAATTTGAAATGGGAAAAAAATTCCAAAACTGTTATATATATGCAAAAATTGATTAATCGATTTCAAAAATTGATTAATCGGTTTTCATAACTTAAACTTAGCTGCACGAAATCGATTGACTAATTTCCAAAATCGATTAATTGAATTTAAATTGATTAATCGAAATTAACTATTAATAATTTTCCAGGTTTCTTAGCTCACTGATGTGTGCCAGTCGTTTAATAGAAAGATTTCGATTAATCAAAATCCGAAATCGATTAATCGATTTGGAAATCGATTAATAGGTTTTGACAGAACTGAAAAAAAATTTAACTTGTTATTTTTCTTCACTTCCTTCTGTTTCTTTGTCAGATTTTCTATGGTTTTGTGGAGTACATTTGGCCATCCTTTCATGATGCAATTACTATCAAGCCATACATTTTTTAATTGCACAAAATACTCATTTATTACCAACATTCTTCGTTGCATTTCTTGAACGAGTTGAAATAAACGTGCAACTTTTGATTACATAGATGTGTCAAACCTACAAATATACATGCACTGGAATAATTGGGCTCTCAGTTCTCCGCAAACAATTCCGAATACTGCTCTCATACATCCGCCTCGCATTCCCATGTAGCTTCTTTGGCCGGATCATTCTTCCATCGAACAAGCACTAAAGGAATCACTTTTGTGCGCAATACTTGCTCTTTTCTATCCAGTATCTGAGCCGGTTCTTCTATCATGGTCATATCTTCGTGCATTTCAAGCGGTTGACTTCCCAAGATATGGGTAAGGTCATTCACATACTTCCGAAGCATAGAGACATGGAAGACGTTGTATACCCGATCAAATAATGATGGTAATCTAACACGATATGCGATCTCCGCTACTTGACCCAAAACCTCAAAGGGTCCAAGGTAACGGGGACTCAACTTGCCTCTCTTTCTAAATCTCATAACGCCTTTCATGGGCGACACCTTCACAAACACATGCTCGCCAATGGTGTAGTCCACACTCGTTCTTTTGATATTGGCATAGCTCTTCTGTTTGCTCTGAGCCGACTTAAGTCTCTCTCTGATCATACGAACAATGATAGCATTATCCTCAAGTAAATCTGGCCTCAAAACAAACTTTTTGCCGGTTTCTTCCCAATTGATAGGCGATCTAAATCGCCTTCCATAGAGAGCTTCATACGGTGCCATCCCAATGCTCGCTTGGAAGCTATTGTTATATGTAAATTCGATCGACGGTAGGTGTTGATCCCATGATCCTTGTAATTCAAGCATACGCACTCTAAGCATGTTTTCTATCACTTGATTTACTCGCTCTGTTTGCCCATCGGTCTGCGGATGGAATGCTGAACTAAAGTCTAATCGCGTACCCATGCCTTCTTGAAACTTCTTCCAAAACTTTGAAGTATATAACAGGTCACGATCAGAGACAATACTACTAGGAATCCAGTGTAAACGTACTATCTCCTTCATATACAACTCCGTGAGTCTTCCTGCTGTGTACATCGTGTTGTAGGGTAGAAAGTGTGCTGACCTGGTTAATCAATCCATGACTATCCAAATGGCATTGTATCTCTTTGCTGTACGTGGTAATCCTACGATAAAATCCATAGAGATTGATTCTCACTTCAACTCCGGTATAGGTACAGGCTGCAATAATTTAGTAGGATGTCTATGATCTACTTTCACCTGCTAACATGTCAAACACCGTGACACGTACTTGGCTACATCTTGCTTTAGACCTCTCCACCAATAACTCTTCTTCAAGTCTTGATATATTTTTGTGCTACCGGGGTGGATTGCATATTTCGACTTGTGAGTCTTATCAAGGATAGTTTGCCACAGATCGGCATCAACAGGGATACAAAGGCGTCCCTTGAATAGTAAGGAACCATCCTCTTTCATTGAGAACTCTGGCTTGATGCCCTCGATCGCATCTTGTCGAATATTGATTAACTCCGGGTCTTTCATCAGTAGCTCGTGAATATGCTTAAACATCATCGGTCTCACTGTGATGTTGGCCAAAAAAGCTCCTGTAGCTTACACCTCGATATTCGCATCATACAATGAAAGATCTTCAAACAACTTCCATTTGTGCATTCCTATGATCAGATTGTCCAACTGAGTTGAACCCTTTTGACTCAACGCATCGGCTACTACATTAGCCTTGCATGGATGATATTGTATAGAGCAATCATAGTCCTTGAGAAACTCCATCTATTTGCGCTGCCTCATATTTAACTCTTTCTGTATAAACGGATACCTGAGGCTCTTATGGTCGGTGAAGATCTCAAAAGTCTCACCATACAAATAATGTCTCCAAATCTTCACTGCAAATATGATCGCTGCTAGTTCTAGGTCATGTGTCGGATAGTTCTTCTCATGATCTTTCAGCTATCTCGACTAGTAAGCAATCACCTTCTTGTGTTGGTTGAGCACACAGCCCAAACCATATTGCGAAGCATCACTATATACCACGAACCCTCCACTGCCTAAAGGAATTACTAGCACTAGAGCTGAAGTGAGTCTCTTCTTGAGTTCTTGAAAACTCTTTTCGCACGCTTCACTCCACTCATATCTTACATCTTTCCTTGTAAGTCTCGTAAGAGGTCCCAATATTTTAGAAAATCTTCTACAAAATATTGATAGTAGCTAGCTAGACTAAGGAAACTACGAATGTCTGTTACCGTCTTTGGTTGTTCCCAATTTACCATTGCGTCAATCTTAGCAGGAACTACTGTGACACCATCCTTTGAGACAACATATCCCTAAAATCTAACTTTTTCCAACCAAAACTCGCACTTACTGAGTTGGGCGTATAGTTAGGATTCACGTAAAGTTTGTAGAGCCACTCTTAAATGTTTTTCGTGTTTCTTCTTTGACTTAGAATATATCAGGATGTTGTAGACAAATACTACGACGCAAGTGTCCAGGTGTGATTTAAACACTCGATTCATCAAATCCATAAATGATACCGGTGAATTCATCAAACCAAACGGCATCACTAAGAACTCGTAGTGTCCGTACCATGTCCTAAATATTGTCTTTTGGATGTCCCCTACCTTGACTCTCAGCTGATGGTATCCTAATCTCAGATCGATCTTGGAAAAATATCTCGCTCCTTGCAATTGATCAAATAAATCATTAATCCTAGGCAATGGATATTGATTCTTGATGGTTAGTTTGTTTAACTGGCGATAGTCAATGCACAGTCGCATTGACCCATCTTTCTTCTTTACAAACAAGACCGGTGCTCCCCAAGGAGACACGCTAGGTCTTACAAACCCCTTATCCATGAGCTCTTGCAACTGCTCTTTCAACTCCTCCAACTCAGAAGGAGCCATCCTATATGGTGCCTTGGAAACAGGCTCTGTTCAAGGTGCTAAGTCGTTAGCGAATTCCACCTCTCTATCAGGAGGTAATCCTGGCAGTTCCTCCAGAAATACATCCTCAAATTCATGCGCAACTGCGATCTCTGAGATAATATTCTTCCCTTCCTTATCTTCTTTCAAAAATATCAAGTAACCACTGCACCCCTTTCTGATCAAGCACTCGCTCTAAATGCAGAGATAAGTACCATAAACGTCGATCTCATTCCTCGAAATTGGAACGATCTCCTTGTATTAAGTTTGAAGATGCCGACTTTGTTCTTTCAATCTGTCATTGCACAAAGTTGTGGTAACCAGTCCATGCCAAGGATCACGTCGAATCCTTGCATGTCCAATAAAACTAAATCTGTCGGTAGTTCAAAGACGTCTCCATCTCTGATGGTCACTATCACCAATTTACAAACCCTTTCCATATCGGCCGATTCCCCAGTCGAGATAGATACTGCTAAGACAAAATCTAACGTCTTTGGGTTAACCTTCATCTTCTTCACAAATCGAGTAGTAAATGAGTGGGTAGACCCCGGGTCTATCAACACTCTAGCTTCACAAGCTACATCACTTTCCCTTCTGTACAATTGTAAGGTACCTATATCATACATATTTATATTTATACATCAAAATTTAATACACAGAGATGAGCTTATACTACCTCCTACATGAATGCACCTTCTCTATCTAAAAACTTAAAGAAATTAAAATTCTTTATTTAAAAGAAAGACTCACCTTGGGTCACATCGTTAGTATTATGTGCTTCCTAGGCAGTAACAGTGTAGGCTCTTTCTTATACGACCGGCTTCCTTGCTTGTATCGGTCTTGGCATGAAAGCAGAAGTCGTTATTTCTTTACTCATCTAGGGGCAATCTCGGATTATGTGGCCCATCTTTCCACACTTGTAGCAACCCCGAGCACCCCTTTAACAATCCGCTATTTTATGAGACTTGCCACACTTGGCACAAGTCTCAATTGTAGTAGCAGACGCTGCTTGTGAGAAACCCTGGGTAGCTGATACTCCAGTGGTAGTAGCAGGGTTCTCATATCTGATCGGCCTCCCCAACATAAGCACATGTAATCTCTGATAATTTATCTGTTGCGTCGATCTAATGTAACCGGTTTGAAACTGATGTCTCTGCATGGGTGCTACAAATCGCGGTTTTTTGTTCACCGGCTCGTAGTTCCCAACTTTGCCTTGATCCGTTCTTCCTCTCCCTTGCTAATCTCTCCTTCGATACCGATCTTCATTGTCATCTTCTATCACTAAGGCTTTACTCATGACCTCTCCATAGGTCTTTTATTCGAATGCCGCTACCTTTCCTTTGATGTCCGGCCTTAAGCCGCTTTGTAGTCTTTTCGCTTTCATCAGATCTGTGACTACAAAATTAGGAGCAAAGCGAGCAAGCCTCATAAACTCAACCCCATACTCTCTCACCGACATCCTTCCCTGCTCGAGCTGAAGAAATTTACTTCCATTTGATTTTGTACTACTTCAGGGAAGTACTATTTGTTAAACTCTTCCACAAAATCCTCCCTTGTCCATGGCAATCCTGTGGTCTCCTAAGCCCTAGTCCTAGAGACAGACTTCCACCATGGGCCTGCCTCCCCATCTAACATGTACGCTACCCAACGAACACTCTCATCCTCAATGCACATAAGTACACTGAACTCCTTCTCCATCTCACTCAGCCAGTTCTTTGCATCCATTGGCTCTGCTTGCCCTGAAAAACTTGGAGGACGCATCCTCCTAAACTCTGTGAATGCAGATGGCAATGCTTGTGTAGGAGCTACTGGAGGTGTAGGTGGCTAATGTTGGTCACTGGCATTATAAGCCACCAAGGATGCTGTTTGTTGAGCCATGGCATTTGCCATGGTTTTCATAGTGTGCATCATCCGCTGATACTCCTCTCTCTCTTCGTTTCTTTCTCTAAGTCTTTCCTATTCTCGTTGGTCCCTCTCTTGACGATCTATATCTTGATTCTCTACTTCGTCTCCATTCTCTTGACTACTACTTCCTGGGGCCTCTCTATTCCCCATTGGTACTCTATTCGAAGCCGAGACAAAATTGTCTCTACTCTGTAAGTTTCTATCATGACCGCCCCGAGGTCGTCCTCTTCCTCTAGAAGACATAACGCTCTGCACATGAAACCACAGTTTCATTAGTAGAAGGTCTTATGCTCTGATAAAACCAAGACTTGTCAGAAAGTCTAAAAGAAACGGCTTTGATACCAACTATGATAGCCTAAATTTCGGCACCCTAAAACTCGTGCCATTGACACGACCCTCGAGGTCATGCCCCATAAGCCTGCACGGAACATTGGTATACCCAAGTAACAATAAAGCAAATTAAAAGCGTAAGAATTGATACTGAATTAAATCTCTAGTTCTACATAGAAGAGTCAAAATACATAGCCCAAAAGATGGTTATGATCTCATGCCACTGCATGAGCAAAAGAACCCACCTGAACCATCAGTGACGACACCACAATCACCCTCGATGGTTCGCCAAAAGAATATCTCTAATTATTATGTTTTCTCAAATAGGGGTGGACATACCAAGTAGCACAGTATCTCTCACAAAAATACTATCAAAGTACACAAGGGTCCTCTAGAAGAAGTCCTCAGGAGGGGGGCTCTGAATCCTTCCCAGGCACATAATCCGAATCTCCCGGATCTACGCCTCCCGAAGTAGTAGCAGCCGCAAGCACCGGACCTGCGACGTATAGTCTAAAGGGTGAGCTACATCATAGCTCAATAGGGAAATGACAAAATGAATGTATAAGTCAATATTTCTCACATATATTCCATGACATTAGAAGCATGATTTATCAATAACAATAACTGGAAAACAATTTTAAATGACTGAAGCATAAACTGAAAGTATCTGTTACTCTACACGTGTTTACTTGTTCTCAACTTATTCACAAAAGATAAAGATCGGCCTAAAAACTTAAATCATAACTTAAATAATCCTCGATATACTATAGCCTCGAGCCCCGATGGAATACCCTCTATCATCGTCTAATCAAACTATTTTCATTTCCATTTTCATTCATGTAATACTACCCAGGTCCCTTCCTCATAGGCGATAGGGTAAAAATCTCACATACATCCCTAAGGTGTCATACTGGTGTACGGATTGGCCGCCGTACCGGTCACGGATATCTTACCGAGTCCGTCACGGGTATCCCGCCACGTCGGTGGGGTATTCTCCAAACCTTAAATCAGAAGTGCACTACATATAACTATTAACCGTGTGATTGTGCTAGTTATATTATATTAGGCTTGGTTAATTCACATTTACTTTACTTCATATTTTTCCATACATTCCATAGATGTCATCAGCTCAATGCATCACATAAATGCCTTTATAACATTCACATCCCCTGGGGAAGTCACATACTCATATTGTAACTCATTTTCTTACTTAGTGTTCACACCCACACACACTTAGGTTTTACATTTTCAAAGCATAACTATTCATTTCTATATCACTGCATACATGCTCATGCAATTAAAGTACACGTTCAAGGCGTTCCCTACCTCACGCGTATAACTTCTCAAGCGTCAAGGTCCATTGTGGCTCCCCATGCTCGCATTCAATTGTTTAACCTAAGTTACATCATAGCATATGCAAAGCATCAAGAATGATGCATAAAAGAAGGTACAAGACCCTCCCAGAACTCCAAAGTCCAAAATAAAAGTCAACAGAGACTGTCAAAATTGATTAATCGATCTCCATATCGATTAATCAAATTTCCCAAAATCGATTAATCAATCTCAAATCGATTAATCAAAATTCCAAAATCGATTGATCGATTTACAAATCGATCAATCGGTTTTCCCAGGCTCCCCATTTTTCAGTCACTAGGAGTACAGAAACGATTAATCGATAATCGAAATCCAAAAATCGATTGATCAATTTTGTTTCGATCAATCAGTTTCAGGCATTAGTGCCCAGCTCTACTTCCAGGTCAAAATCGATTTATCGATTTAAAAAATCGATTAATCGATTTTTTCAGAGACTCAGCCCTTTTCGGGCATTTCGTCTAACATTCTTTTGTCTCAATTTCCCTCCCTTTTCTATCTCTTTAATTTATCAATTTAACAATCTAACCACAACATTATAAACATTAAAATTTAAAGAATTCTTACCTTAAATCAATGTCTTGATTGATTCTATGGCTTGGGTCATTGGCTAGGGTTCTTAGCTCCGACTCCAATGAGTTCACCTACGCATTGTCGTCGTAATTAAAGACTCCCGTGCTCCTTAAATTCGAAATCCCACAAGACTCCCTAGAATTTACTCCATCCCTTCCTCTAGACTCTCTCTCTTCATAAATCCTCTACACCAATCAAACTAAAGAGAAATAACTTCTCTTAAGTTATTTAAGCCCTTTTAACTCATTCTATATTTTGGTGTAAAGCACATACACCCAAGATAGGCGTATGTGATCTCATAACAAAGCCTAACACTACACACACGTACACATTTGCCTCAAAACTAATTAAACCATAGTCATCGTGTTGACTTTCACTTGGTCTTTCTTACGACTAGTCGGGCATGCATCTCGAGGACACTGTTTAAGGCCCAAATTTCGGAGATGTTATAAAAGAGATGATCTAAGGCCTTCATTTGGACAGTTTGAGCTAGAAAAGACCTACCCATTGAACTGCCCTTTGTTTACACTAGCTGAGCTTTGAAATCCATTTTTTATTAACCAACACTAGAGTACTTGAACCTAAACCTCATGACCTGATTCACCCTTACCCTCACTCTAAGATTTGAGAAGGTAAAGAAGAAGATGTTGAAGATAGTTGAGAGCGATTCAACATTTGGTGGAAGGAGAAGAGAAGGAATCCATAAGAAGCAGTGTGACAATTATATATGTGGTATTTCATAAAATAAAAAATAAATAAAAAATTAAAAAAAAAAAAAAATAATAATAATAATAATAATAATGAAAGTAAAAATAAAAATAAAAGAGAAAGAGAAGTTAGAAGAAGTACTTTATCTGAAGAATTGAAAAGAAGAGAAGAAGTTGGCCACTTCAGATATGAAAAATATGAAGAAGATGAAGTTGTGATGAAATGAAGAAGGTGAAGTCATGAATCACCTCCTACCTCTTAGTTGGTTTCTCAGTTTTGAATCCTTTCTACCCCTTTTATACTTTCTAAACCTCAACCATAAGCCACAGTACAACCCATCTAAAAGTCCTCAATGATTCATAGTAAAGTGAGTTGTTATGTGGAGATGAAGGGATGTCTAATCTATGGTAAAAAGAACATGAAGATGTCAGGAATTAGAAGCAATGCTTATACTCATGCTTGCAGGCCTATTTGAGGACTGTAACTGATCTTGAGTTGCAGAAAATATGAATACCCTTGAGCTTCATTTCTGAGTGATAGCCCTAGTAAGGATTGGGTCTAAAAATTAACTTCATTGGGCAATGTTTAATCCTGATTTTTGAACTAATGGTGAGCTTAGTACTGATTTTCATATACTACACTCTTAATGTAAGCTAATTGGTTGTGATGGAAATACATGTTGATTTAAGTGTTAAACTGTTTACATTTATGTTTTAAAATCCCCTAAATTTGAAAGATTAAGGTGTGAAATGAAGCTTTATGGTTGATATCTGACTTGCCACTGTGTGCACTATACTTAACTGTTTTATTGTGAAGTTTGTGGGTATCTTCACTGAAAACCCTGTGGAGACTTCACTCCTCCACTAGGGATCACCTAGGGGTTTAAAAGGCTCGATGCATAAGCTAAATGCATCCATGCTCCCTACGAAAATCAGCATGCATACACGTTGATTTAAGCATTAAACTATTTGCATTTCTGTTTTAAAATCCCCTAAATTTGAAAGATTAAGGTGTGAAATGAAGCTTTATGGTTGATATCTGACTAGCCACTGTGTGCACTATACTTAACTATTTTATTGTGAAGTTTGTGGGTATCTTCACTAAAAACCCTCTAGAGACTTCACTCCTCAACTAGGGATCACCTAGGGGTTTAAAAGGCTCAATGCATAAGCTAAATGCATCCATGCTCCCTACGAAAATGGCATTTAAATTTTTTAGAATAACTGTTTAATTTTTCTTTGCTCGAGGACTAGCAAAGATTAGGTTTGGGGGTGTGTTAATCTCTGAATTATGCCACTTTCTACCTCCTAGCTTTTAATAGACCTTTGAGTTGTTTAATAACTGATTTTTAAGTGTGTTTGTGTAGTTAGCAATAATCTGCATATTAGTGTAGCAATCCATCCAAAAAATGCCAAAGAAGAAAAGAATGGGAGATAAGTAGTGAAGCTGATGGAAAGACAGTGATTGAATCATGGTGGTCCCCACCATGTGAGCTATTCAGCAAGCCCTAGACCCCTAGAAGTCTTGCAGTGAAAGAGAAGTGGGGCTCACACTTAATGGAGTGCAGCAACAGGGTGGACAAGGCAGTAGAGAAGCAGAACCTTAACCTCGAGAAGTTCAGAAGACTATTGTAGCAACCACTTGAGCAATCTCGAGCAGCTCTCGAGCACTTCAGAGAACCTGTCGAGCGGCTCTAGACCTTCAGATAACATCCACTTGAGCGGTCTCGAGTAGATGCACCTTTTGAAATCCTAGCTCGAGCAGTTAAAGAAAAAGAAATACGGCCTCTCAAGGACTTCTCGAGCTGTTCTGAACCTTCCAGTAGCCATCCACTCGAGCAGCCTTCAAAATCTTTCTACCTGTCGAGCACCTCTCAAGATTTTATGTTTGAAGCTGCCTGAAGCTCTAACCACTCGAGCAGCTCTATCCATTCAAGTCTCCAACCACTCGAGAACCATTTAGAAGCACCCTATCAACTCTAGATCTACTCGAGATTGTATACCTGAAGCTTCATCCACTTGAGGCTCGGGTTCCAGCTGCTATATCCGGACTTCAAGGGCATTTGTGGAACTTCCATACCACATGGGGTACATTTCCCAATGTGTTGTGCTTTTCCTAACTATTAGGGAAAATACTTGTTTACAAATGAGCCACATTAGCAGAATCCTAACTAATTTAATTCTCCTTTTCTTTGATTGGCCAAGGCAAAAAGCTATTTTATGGATTGTATATATAGGATGTAAGAATGCAGAAAAATGCATCTTAGGCAAGGGAACCAGCCAGGATATCCTTGCCTTAGTTCATCTTTTAGGGTTAGATCATCTTTTTCTTTTTCTTCTTTCCTTAGCTCGGCAATGTTGGGCTAAACCTCTGTAATAGATAGGGTTGATTTAAGCTGTAAAAGGACTGTGTAAGAACATTGTAAAGAGTCTAAAGATCTGGCGAGACTGCAGCCTTGAGGGCTAATCAATTTTAAGTACCTTTAAGCAATGAAAAGTTGTTTTGACTGTTTCATTAAATATGTAAGTTCTTGTGTTTTGTATTTAGATCTTTATAGATTTTCTTCACCTATGGATGCATGAGCTTATAGCCTTGCAAACATAGTGGCTACAGTGGTTTTCTTGTTCTGACTTCTTAACCCCCATGACTGAAGTATATCCATGGGATATCCTGTGACAATTCAAGTGGACAAGATATAGCCCTAGGACTGGTCCATATCTCATGGTTGGGTTGGATTCTTATTCCTTGCATTTGTGCTTGTAGCCAAATGAGGGACAACTGCAGGTCCAACTCTTGCTCTGCCTTGCCATGTCTTTTTCTGTGAAAATCAGTCCCTAGCTATTACTTCCCACATTTTATGTTTATTTTACCACACCATTTCCATCCTTCCCTAAACCCCCTTTCTTTTATTGTAGTTTTTAATTTTAGTTTTATTTTTGTTTTTAGTTAGTTGTGTAACCCCAAAAACTCCCTCTCTTTACCTTTCTTTCCTAGTTTATATTTAAACCTGCCAGATCTGTAGCAGATCTGGAGATCTATTATACTATTATTTTTAAATCTTAAATTCCTGTGAGACAAACTCTTACTTATCAAAAATTTCTATAACAGCCCTGGATCTTGCAGGACTGTGGTTGTTTTGGATTGTGTTCTATTCCACCTTTTTTTTTTACTTTTGTTTCATTTGTTTTGCCCCTTTCTTTATTTCCATTATATTTTAACCATTTTTATTATTAAAAAGAACACAAACAATCATAAAACCAACAGAAACCGCTTAAGTCAAATAAGTGTAGGTATAGGTGCGGCGTACTGGGTCGTCTTGGTTTGGTAGTGTCGATGCGCATGTGTAATGATAGGGGAGCATGTGGGATTTAGTGGGTACAAAGTGTGGTGTGTGTGGTTCACCAGGGAACCAAGGAACTTGCACACACTTAGCTGTGTGAGTGTCCCACATCAAAAAAATTAAGTGGATAAGAACAAACATAGGTGTGTAGGTATGTGTGTTTCACAAGGAAACAACCCACTTTTGATAAGTGAGGGGTAACCTCATGTACACAAACCCTTTTGCATTTGTTTTCTTGCCTTTGTTTGCTTAAGAGAGAGATAGTGAGAAGAAAGTTGTCAGTGTGAAGAAGAGATCCGTCGGATTCGCATACTCCGACGCTCCTAACCTTAATTTTATTTCGCTATCTGGTCACCATCAATTGCGATGTTGGGGATGGTTGGGGCATGAAGCATGACCGAATGGGTTTTGAAGCTATGGATTAGCTCCGATTCGCACTTTCATATCATGGATCTCACTAAGTTAGAAGGTAAGAAATGGAAAGATAAAGATATTTATTTATAGAGTTATATGTGTGTGGAATTGTGTGAAAAGGTGGTGAAGAATCACGAGTGAAATGGGTTTTCAAAACCTAGAAATCGAATGAACTCTGGTTCTCATGCACCCAAGATCCATGTCTCACGCACACAAGCAGCCTTCAGAAGGGCTTCTGAGAGCCTCGCGCGCCCCAGAAATGAAGCTCCAGTGAGCTTCTGGTTCTCGCGTGCCCGAGCTGGGGTGTCATTGGTTCTCGTGCGCCCGAGCTTAAGTGCACTCTTGCGCGAGAGGCCTTCAGGAAGGCTGGGTTAAGGCTCGCGCTCCTGAGGATTGAGGCTCCAGTGAGCCTCTATGCCTCACACGCCTGAGGAGGGTAAGTGCCATATGACTCATGTGTGCGACCCTGTATTTCATGCGCGCGAGATACAGAGTTAGGCATTTTTAGCTTGTTTTCTTGAGAACTCTTCGGAGACCTTGTCTAATAGGCATTTTTAGACACTTCTAAGGGGTTTTTAGATGAATTGGGATGTAGGTTAAGGGCATGATTATGCGCGTAGAACCTAAGACCACTTCGCGTTGGAATTGCATGCAAATCGTGTGTAAGATAGGGAAAATCTTATAACATGTGCATTTGATATGACTAGCATGGATAGTATGACATGATGAATATGAGTGTGTAAATCACGAATTTGTTACTTAATATGCATGAGCTTTGTACATGGATTCAAACATGAATATGCATGCGTGTGTATGTGTGAGTCAAGTAAAATGTGAATATGTGTGTGTGTGAACTTCAAGATCTTCCAAACTCCAAATCTAGCTATAAATTACCACATTTCATAGTGATAAACTATAAGTTAGTCTTCGCACTTTGATTTAAGGTTCACGTGAAACGAATTCCTTGTGTATCCAGTACGGCGGGATATCCGTACATCTGGACCGGTGAATGGTCAACGTGAAGCGCAAGTTACCCTGTTAACGTAGCTTAGGGGCATGGCAACTGTGTAAATTATTCATTGAAAGATGATGGTTAGGACTTCCATTGGTATATGTGTGACTCTCGATGCTATAGATGCTCGAGATTGCATTTAAGTGATCAATTTAAGTTTTTCTTATTTTATGTGAGAAGATTTGGAAATCATATAATAAACTTTGAATTCTACATGTAATATCAGTTTTGATTCGATTCAAATGCTTTTAAATTTCAAGTCTTTAAATAAGAAGCATGTTCGAATTATATCATGAGATATATGTGTGAGGTGAAAATAAGTATGCTATGATGTTTTCCCTATTTAACTTAGACTGTTAGCTCACCCTTCGACTATACGTCACAAGCACTGGTGTTGATGCAAATACTGAGGATCTTGATCTTGAACATTTCGAGTACATTCGGGAGGAGGAATTAGAGCCTCCGCCCGAAGAGTATTCCCCTTAGGGGATTGTGGTCGTACATCTTTTGAGATTTTGGTGTAGTTAAGGCTTGGTACGTCAAGCCATTGGCTATTAGAATTCGGATTCATGTAATTATTTCAGATATTATTTTGTGAACCATGTTTCGGTGATGGATGGCCATCACCGGTGGTTCTTTTCAGTTCTTTTGTCCATGTGTCTTTACATGGAATTAGAACCGTTATTTTGGTATATTTTGAAAGTAGAAATCGAGATTTCTTTAGCATATATGATGACTCTATCTAGTTAGTTAGAGATATCTAATGTTTTCCGCTTTGTGTATAGACATACCAAGTGTTCCGTTCGGAGATCGCCCTTTGTGGTGGTCCGACGGTCCGGGTTTCGCTGTTAGGAAATCTGGGCTACCACAGAGAGCCTTAGCCTAAGCGATTGAAAAACCTTTCCGCATAATATATTCAACAAACATATATTCTCTACTATTGAAAGAGGACTTCATGTGTTAGTAACTAATAATAAAACATAAAAGTCCCTCCAATATATATATATATATAGTGGACCTTGCACATGCGATGCACGTGAGTGTTGGTGCGCGCTCTTTCTGGGTTCCTCTCGATCCCCGTTGAATCAGTGGCTCCAATTCTGTCCAAGTGGACTCTAGCAATGAGGCATTTGGAATAGTGGAGGTAAAATAAAGGGGGTTTTTTAGGAAGGTTCCTAGTTTATTGCGATCACCAGCTGTAGATATTTATCGACGCTGCAACACGTCAATGATTACGCTTAAGAGCGGGTATGAGTTACTTCTATACTTAATCGTCCTCCTTCGAACGTCAGCAGCTATATCTTTTTCTTAATTTAGATAGTTTAATTTCCCTTTTATTTCCCTTTATGGTTATAGTTCTGGTCAGTTAGACTTCCCTGATTCTATGGTGAGTTTGGCTGTGTGATGACCTATTGTAGTGTATTTAATTTAATATTCTAGTCTTATCGGGATTCTAATCAATTTTTACTATTCCTATCCTTATTGAAAGTCTAATTAATTAAGTGTCCTCGTACTATTAAAAGTCCGATTAATTTTAGTCTCCTAATCCCATTAGAAGTCTAATTATGATGGGTCTCTTAACTGTACTTAGAGTGCACATATGGTAGTTCTGGTAGTTCTGGTGAAACTTTAATTAATTTGAGTATGCTAATTGTACTAGAATTCTAAGCAGAGCAAGTAAACTAGTTGGATTGGAATTCCAATTAGATCAAGTGTGACAGTCTTACTAGAATTCTAACTGAAATAGAGAACTAATTCTACTGCAACGCTGATTTAAAATAAATAAATTAATTCATATTAAAATCTAATTGAAACAAATAAACTGATTTAATTAAAATTAAATTGAAATAAATAAACTAATTTTACGAAAATTCTAATTAAAGCAATGAATCAACTATACTAAAAATCTAATTAAAGCAACGAATTAATCATGCTAAATTCTAATGAAAGCAAGAAACTAACCAATTAAATTCTAATTTAAAGAAATTAATCAATCATACTAAAATCCAATTAACTTAATTAATTAATTATGCTGAAAAAAAAAAATCTACTCATTAATTATCAAAAAAATAAAAAAAGTATTTAATTAATTCTGAAATTCTTAAAAAAAAGGGGTTCGGGCCCATTATGCTAAGGAGGATTGGCATCATTCCTGAGTACCCTCCGTAAGCTCCCTTGGGCAAATCGAATGGCTGAGATTAAAGTAAATTAATTTTGGACTGTAAAAAAGATAGTATTTTGGACTTTTCAGAGTTGATTTCGGAATAATAATTATGAATTAGATTGTAAAACTAGAATTATAAAAACTGAAATTATATATAGGATTTTTGGAGATATTAAACTAAGAAATTAAAATTAAAAATAATAATTTTCTAGCACTGAATTCGGGTCCGAAATACGAAAATAAGATCGTTTGATTAAGGACTGGTTCTAGAGTATAAGACCTCGAACTAGAAATTAATGATAGGACTATAGATTAAGATTTTAAAATGGTATTAAATCCTTAGGTCGATAAATTAGACCGTCAGATTAAGGACTGGTTCCGAATTCGGAGAATTAGAACCAGATATAAAAATTTACGGTCTGAAAAGGGTGCTACGGTCTCGAATTGAAAATTAAAAATTAATAGAATTCCTAAATCTAGAGACTAGAAGTTATGGTCGTGAATAAAAAATTAAATTCTTACTAGGGTCGGGGCTGCGGAGAGAAATCTCGAATATTCGGCGCTTGAATTTCGAAATCATGATTAGGTTGTTCTATGTGTTCGTCTTTAGAGTTCTCTGGTTTCGAATCCCAAAAAAATTCGTTCTCTCTCAAAAATTGTCAGCCTCTTCTGTTCTATTTTTTTAAAAAAGCTTTTATAGGTTTTTCTTCAATTACACGCTCTGTTTCAGGCATTTAATCAAATTGTGCGCTGGTTTACCGGCGCTTAATCGCTTTGAGTCTGTCACCGACTCAGTGAGTTACCAGCTGATTTGCTCAACGAGTTTCTTAGACCTAATAGCGTTAGGGCTAATTGCGCGCTTGTTAGTATGTGCGCAATCCGATTAATTGTTTCTTCATAAGCGCTCAATCAAGGAAATTTAGAGGTCAAGAACTGTGAGACTAGGTCGGGCTTAGGCCAATTGCTCACTGGTAATCTGTCGTGCAATCTGATCGCGTGTCTGATTTCAGGCACATGATCGAGTCTCGATACGGTCTGGGAAAGGAAGATTGGCCTGAAAGAGGGACTGATTGCGCGTTTATGGTTTGGTGTGCAATCGAATTACGTGCGGGGTTTCAGGCGCTTAATTCGGGGTTGTCCGAGTCTGGTCTCTAGTCTGAAATGTCAGACTATTATTTCAACCTACATTCCGACTATATACTATTGTTTCAGTATATAGTCTCCCTACGTTGGAATCCAATCCACAGAGCTATTATTTCAGCCTGTGTTCAGCCATGCACTACTATTTCAGTGCATGGTTCCATATCAAGGTTATAAGGTCAAAGGTTGACTGAACAAATTTATATATTCTAAGAAGGCAAAATGGGGGTGTCTACAGATGCCCCTCTTCGGCGCATTCTTGCAAAGTAAGAACGCGTCAAAGAAGTAGACACCCCTCATTTGAGATGTCTCTTCGTTTCTCTTAGGAAATCACAAATGTGAATTGGTGATGCTAACATGACATGCTTGGCTTTCTTATTCATCAGCACAAGCTAAATTAGAGCATTTGAAGGGAAAATGATAGCTGTCGAAGGGCACATTTCGGGTCTGTGGGTGCACAGCGCATCCCGTCGCATGGCGTGAGCTAACAGAGGGATTTTACGTAATCGAGGTGCCAGGGCATTAATCAAATATTCAAAATAACATCCAGGGACCGATAATAATTAAATGAAGTATCATGTAATATCGAAGGCTTTTACAAATCATATCAGACCGGGCACATCATTGCATACACCAATGCGCGTCAAGCGTTCCTTTTCCAATAGGCGTTTGTGAGTTCTTAGATTAAATATACTCAATATTCAGTTTCCCAAGGAAATGGTCGATTTTGGTGAGATTAGTTGGGGGTCTTGTGAGGTGTGCTTAATTGAATTATGCACAGTGGAGCATGCACTTGATTCATCTGGAGTCGGCCTCTAAGTTGGAAATTCTAGTCCTAATGTGTCTGAAAAAATGATTCTGCGCAGTGGAGTATGCGCTCGATCCAATTCTGCGCAGTGGAGTATGCACTGAATCCAATTATGCGCAGTGGAATATGAGCTTGATTACGAGTTCAGTGGCCAGTAAATTGGGTGTTCTAATCCTAATGTGTCTGAACAAATAATTCTTCCCAGTGGAGTGTGCACTTGATCCAATTTCGTGCAGTGGGATATGCGCTTGATTGCGAGTTTAGGTGGTCTTAGGAGTTGCAGGTCGGGTTTAAGTGTTATTTATTGTGCGCAGGTGATGGGGCGCTTAATCAATTTTTATTTTTTTTTTGGTATTTAAAGAAAGGTGAGTTGGGTCTATTTATCTTGTTGCTTTGCTCTTCTTTTCTTCTCCTCTTTTTTTAGTTTTTTTTTTAGCAAGGGGATTTTTATTTTTTTTGAAATAAAAGGAATTTTGAAATTTTGAAATTTTAGAGATTTTAACTTAAGATCAATTCGGTGGTAAAACGATGGAAAGCGTAGCTTCCGAAACGTCGCTGAGCAGATCCACCGATACGAGATTTGTGGTTGTCAAGACGAAACTTGACATGTCGGATACTCCGTCTAACCTTCTTGGCTAGTATTGATGATTGTCTCTTATGGGAGGACTACAGTGATTCGCGAGTCGAGAGAGGCGGGATATCGACCGATCGTAGTTAGCAGTAGCGTGCTCGTATTCTCGGGAGATTTGCTTTTAGCTTCTCACGATGGGACATGAGGGTGTGATTTATTTATTATGATGGGATTGGATATTGGGGTGATATCGCATGTGTACACGTTATCGCGACGGGGACGGGTCCTGTCGATGCTTCTTTCTCGTGTGAGGGTACGCGATGGGACGGGAGAATAGGCTTTTTTTCTGTCATAACAGCTTATGAGGCTACGCGATGGGACAGAAGAATCTTAACCGCTATGGGATAAAAAGGTGTGAGGGTGTAGATTTCATCCAAAGTCAGGTATTACACGCCTATTTTAGGTCGCTCAATATGATTGTGCACCTATTTTCTGGTGTGCAATCTCGGGCTTAAGGGGTCATTTACGCACGTGGGAGTATGTGTGCAATTGTATTACGCATCATAATATAAGTGTGTGATCGGAGCGTCACCAGGTCAGTGTATGGGTGACCTTTCGTATTGCACAATGGCAGTGTGTCGTTCAATCAATTTACGCGGTCCATAGAGTGCGCGCAATCGGAGCGTCGCGCAATTTGGTGCGGGCGATGGTTTAATTACGCGCTTTGGTTTATGCACGCAATTTAAATTGTGCATAGTGTGCGTAGCGCGTGATCTGATTAAGCATACACGCTTCGGAGCGTGATTGAATCCGTACTTTATATAAGCGAGGGAGCTTTCATTTATTTTTCATTCTCTGGTTTAGTCTCGAGTTTTGACCTTTTCTATATATCTTGTTCTGAAATTTGTTTTTTAGTGATATCGAGCGATCTAACCATCCGATTGAGATGTCGTTTCTTCCTATAGTCATTATTTTGCGTGATCTTCATCCTGAGGTGACACTTGTGGCCAATGTTATTTTGAGAATGGGCGGTATTGGGAATAATTGCACTTGTCTTCACATCGATCCTTTTTAGGGAGCAGTGGAGGCAGTGTTGAGGCAGCGACGGTGGAGGAGGCGAAGATAGAGGAAGAGAAGGAGTAAAAAGTGGAGGGATGTGTTTCCCAACCAATGCTCCCTAAAGTCTCCGACTGGACGCTCCGAGTGGAATCTGCTCCCCGCTTCATCTCAGTTTCGAACCCAGTCTTCGTTTTGGGTTGTAGGTTAAAGTTTTAGGTTTTCGTTTTGGGTTGTAAATTCAGGAGGTATGCCTCCGGTGATACTTGTAAAAATTTTGAGTTATAAATGAAGGGCATTTTTTTGTTTATTGTGCTTGTTTATTCGCTTAAGCTTATTAAAGGATTACTTTGATTTACATGATTTGTTTGACTTAGTTTTGATTTATCTTATCTTAAAGTTCACTTTGAATTTATTCAGAGCTTATTTGTTGTGTCGGGTTTTGTTTAGAGAGTTTACTTGGTTATGTTTAGTTTGTTAGGTATTTTCTTTGGTCCTAAACCAATCAAGGTCTCTCTTTAGAGAGTTTTTTTGTTTTGTCTGGTTTAAGGTTTGATTTAACTTGAGCTTTGGTCTTTTGTTTGATTCAACATGAGACTTAGAAAGTGTGAAATTTCAAAGGTTCTTGATGGATGTTAAATGTTTAAATTCTATTGGTTTATCTCGACTTGGGGAGATTGGTGTTTCTTATGGGGTTAAGTGTTGTGTGATTATTAGTCCATCTAGGTTTGTCATGGATTGTGGTCTTTCAAAGGGGTATGTGTTTGATTTAGATCAAATTAGATTAGGAAGGTTTAAAGGTGTGACACTTGTCATTCTATGATTTAGGAGGTATAGTTTATAAATGTGTGAGCTAAAAGTTTTGGGTTCTTGTTGTTTTGAATTTTATTTTTAAGTTTGGGATTAAAAGCTTTAGGACATTTTCTTGTGATTTTGGGCATTTTTTTTATTAATGTCTTTTCTTCCTTTCTTTTCTGTATCCCGGGTGTTGGAGCCAAAGAGCTGTGCTTATCGCGTGGATTCTTGAGAGTGGACGGGATTGGGAATGCAAGGTAGCGGTCGAATCTCTACCATGCTAAGGGAAGAGGTGGAGATGGGATTTTTGTTTTTCTGAATAAATCCGGATTCGTTCACTGCCTAAACGGGTTGGTTTTAAGTTTCTTGTTTTAAGTTGTATATTCAAAAGATATGCCCTCGGTGTATTTTGTAATTATTTTATTCATTTATGAAGAGATTATTATTTTAATTTTCTTTGTAAATTCAGGCTTAGTTTGTTTTGTAACTTATTTGATTTATTTTGTGTGCGAGGTTTATTTGTTTAATTTATTTATTTTGGATTGGGGCATATTAGGAGCATTTTTTTGTTTTGACTTAGTTTGGGCTTATTTGGAATGTATGAACGATGGGGGTATTTTTCTTGTTTAGTTTCGCCTTAGTTGGGGCAAGCTTTTTTTTGTTTGTTTAGTTTTGCTTCAAATGAATGGATGATGGGGGGCATTTTTTTAGTTTAGTTTTTTGTTTTTTGTGAGTTGGAGTGTATAGGTACTGTTGGGGCATTTTTTCATTTTTGGTTTTAGTTTGGTGCACTTTCTTTTAGTTATCGAGGTGGATATTTCTTTTGGTCTGGAATGTTTTGGATCGAGCTTAACAAGAGTGTGATTTAGGCTGATAATTAGTGTTGGAGATCACTTATTTTAGCCAATGAACGTGCTATCCTAGGAATTTTTTTTCTTTTTTTCTTTGTGTTTATGGGGAATTGTGCGCTTCACTCCGAGCGCATAAATTAATTGCGCACTAGAGGGAGAACGCATGTTGAGAGCGTCAGAAGATAATTAAGCGCCAAGTTCCGGTCGTTTGACCGAATTAAACGCAGGGTACTGGGCGCGCGATTAAGGTGGTGGCTGATCACTGTATGGGCGACCATTGGGATTCACTCGCCATTTTGTGGACGCTTGAAGTGATTACGCGCTAAGTAGCCTGCGCGCAACCAGATGGTCGGGTTAGTTTGGGCGGGCGACGATTGATTTGCGTGCTTAGGACTGGTCGTGTGATCCGAATTAAGCGTTGTGATAGTGGTGCGTGATTAGTTTGTGCACTTGGATTTACACGCGCGATTTTGGCAGGTCCTATAAATAGTTCAAAACCTTTCATTTTCGTCGCGCGATCCGTGTTAGTCTTCGATTCTCTATTTCTTTATTTCTTTGTGCCCTAGTTTTCGTGATATGTCGTGATCCGGAAGTCTGTTTCAGGGCCATTTCTTCCGTTTGCTTTAGTTTTTCGAGCTCTTCGTCCTAGGATGGAGTCCGAGGGTGGCGGTAGGCACGGTATTACTGTTTCTGAGTTAGAGAGGATGTTAGGGGCGGAGATGGGTGAGACTTCCGAGGCTCAGACCTAGGTCGTCGAGGAGGTGGATGTTGGAGAGATAGTTGGAGAGGAGGTATTAGAGGTTGACCAGTCGGGGGTCAGGGAGGAGGCGCTCGAGATTGAGCAAGGGGTCGCTGAGGATGAGGGTGAGAGGGTCGGGGTGCGGCTGAGGGTGAAAGAGCTGAGGCTGCGGCTGACGGTGAGAGAGCTGAGGGTGCGGCTGAGGAGCACCAGGATCGCAGACACTTCCCACTGGAGGATTTCTTCACTTGAGGTTTGGTGAGCATTCATGAGCAAGAGTTCTTCCCTTTTCTTAGCCACTTAGGTTATGACATAGGCTTATTAGGATCTGAAAACCTTTCTAATTTATGTCAAACCTGCATTGATCCTTGGTTGTGTATTCACTAATGCATCATGACGGCATCTAGAGATAGGTCATATTTCTATTCAGTCGTTCTTATCATGTTTGTGTGTATGTTGTAAATTGTTATTAGGCATATTTAACATGCTTTTAGTTTTAAATGCATTTGTCCTTCGTCATAGGTATGTGTTAGTCTTACTGTTATTGTTTGTATTTTGTTCAATAGGAGCCCCTGCAGCTGGCTATCAGCTCGGCATAGGTCGAATCTCATACTTGGTATCATGCCTTGCCAGAGTTTCAGTGGGTGTAGTTGGTGTCTTTCAATTTCTGACCGATCCTAGAGCTGGAGCCCTTTCAGGTCGATCATGGCCTGATCGCGGCGATCTTGGAGAGGTGGAGGGAGGAGCATCAGGCGCTTCTCTTTCCAATTGGCATGATGTTACCAACTCTGGAGGATTGGGTCTGTATCACCGGTCTTCGTTTCGAGGGCCAGCCAATCACAGGGCGGATGGCGGGACACTATTTGGAGGTGTGTGAGGAGATCTTGGGTGTACCGTATAGGTCGAGCAGCTCGGGGCCAGGTGTAGTTTGAGTCACTTGGTTTTTTGATACGCTTGCGAGTGGCTTTGTCCCCCCGAGGTGCCATTCGGAGGCGAAGGCGACCTACGAGGCGCGTTGTGCAGCAGTGGCGGGTCAGGAGCCTATGGTGGAGCTAGGGTTGGCTGCAGATAGGGTGCTCCCAGCATTCTTGATGCACTTCCTTGGTGCGGTGCTCTTCTCTTCTTCGACTCGGGGATTTGTCACTGGGTTATTTTTTACGATACTCGGGGACTTGGATCGAGTCCCTTCCTACGCGTGGGGTGCAGCCATATTAGCGCATCTCCATGAGCAGCTTCACCGTCAGGGACAGGGCGTCGCGTCGATCGGAGGTTTCCTTCCATTCATCCAGGTGAGTTTTAGTTAATTGGCATAATGATGTCCTTAGTTTGGTTAATTTTTTGTCATTTAATGGTAATATCTTCTTAACGTTTCTTCTTATGTGTCATTTTTGTTGTTGTTATTTTTCTTTTCAGTTTTGGGTGTATGATTATTTCACTTTTCTTCATCCGAGAGTTCCGTTGGAGGTGACATCCACATTTTCGTTAATGCACGTGTGGAGGGAGGCGTTGAGGGGTCTCCGTTGGTCTTCGAATCTTCAGACCGTGCGCGGCCTCTTTGAGGATATGCATGCGGGGCAGGTATGGATCGTCATGTGTGTTCTTTTTATTTCATTTGGGTCTTTTAAGATCCGGGTCTTCGTTGAGGGGTCGGCTTGTTTTAGAGGCCGTATGCAGACAAGGAGGACGCGGAGGTGCCAGTGATCCAGTCTGGCGGGCCCTTCTTTGATGGGGACATATGGGTCCATTGTTTTGAGAGGGTGGAGAGGATCCACACATCTCGGGTGGTATGGCAGTTGCGGCTCGCTCAAGGAGTCCCTCCAGAGATTTGCCACAGAGTGGCGAAGAGGATGACCGGCCCTCTTGGCCAGAATTTTGCGGAGCGGATGGTGCTTCAGGTAGTAGATTTTAAAGCTAGGGGGACCAGCGTTACAGGGGCACGTGATGAGGCAGACGCCCGGGAGTATGTGTGGTGGTTTAGTTTGTTGGGTGGCAGGCGCCTCTTCACATGTCCCTTCCATGAGAGTGGCTCTTTCGCGATTGGTGGGCTGGAGTCGACGCCAGCTTTGAGGGAGAGATTGGCTGCGCTGGACCAGGGCCATCTAACGGCGAGCGTGTGGGGGGCTTTAGAAGCTCTCCATAGGGCGATGGAGTGGATGGGGTGTGCTCCTCGTCCGGATGAGGAGATGTTGCACTCCTTAGCCTCCTCGGTTGCTCAGGCTAGGGCAGCAGAGGATGAGTTAGGGGCTTAACTAGCAGAGACTCGACGGCTCCTGCTAAGTTAATTTATGATTTTTTTTTGTATTATGTGTACTCGGTATTCTGATCATTCTGGCATGGTTGTGGTGTCTCATTTTATTTGGTTTTGGACAGTCTCAGAGAGGGTGAGGTTGCTCGTCAGGCGATGATGATCGAGTTGTTATGCGGTCAGCAATAGGTCGGCCGAGAGGTGGAGGCCAGCTTACGATCTGAGATTGATCGATTGGTAAGTGTCTTTATAAATGTAATTTTGTTAAATATTAGCATTGTGAGCTTTTCAACTGATGAGTTTATTGTTATTCGTAGAGAGTCGAGCTCACTACTGGAGGTCCCATTTCGGCGTTTGATCCATCTTCAGTCGCTTCCTCCAGTCGGGAGGATCTAGCGATGGCTCAACTTTAGGCCAGCTAGATCATTGGGTAAGTTCATTCATTCTTTTATCTTGTTTGTGTCATCGCATTAGTTTGTCGAGTGTCGTTGTTTCACCTTCTTAATAGTTTATTAACATTACATTCTATTTTAGCGTCGGGTTGTCGAGGATCTTCAGATGAGGGAGGTGACTGCTGCCTCTGTACGTCCCGAGAGCCAGATAAAGTCTTTGGTTTGGTGTAATTTATTTTAGGTTATTTCATCTTTATTTTGATTCTGACATGTCTTGTGTTGTTTGTTTGGTTCTTTGCACAGGCTGTTCCGGACTCCGCTCCCGAGGCTCCCCCATAGGAGTCTATTCCTATCCCTAGTCAGGTATGTTTTAGTTATTGTATTCATGGTTTATTTATCATTATAGTATTTTGTTCTGATGTATTTATTTGTTCTTGTTGCAGCTACCTATGTTTGCTATTTCTTCTGTGCCTCCTATTGATCCAGTGACTGCTGAGACGGTTGGACGACTCCTAGAGGAGAGGCTTGATCTGGTATAATCCTTTCCTTTTCAAAGTTTCTTATTTTATTCATGTATATATTATTTTTCCTTTGACATGGTGGGGTTATGCACGTTCGTCAGCTCGGGGAGGCGCATCTAGAGGCGGTGCGAGCGCGAGCCACTCCTGAGGCGAGACGAGTCCTTGGGGTGACGCAGGGTCAGGAGGACTTATTTGCCGAGATGATGGTCACACAGAGGACTCATACCGAGGTGCTAGAGGTGACTCGTTGGACAACGTGAGCAGAGATGCAGGCATCCCTAGATCAATTGCAGTATCGTCTGATGAGGAGTGAGCGAGGGATATATAGGCTAGCTCATCAGCTTGGTGGATCAGATTCTAGGGCAACGGGTTCCTCGGCCGGGCAGTCTCGTCACACGTCCCACCATCGTGTCAGGGGTGATGTTCGTGAGGATGCTATTGTTCGTGAGGTTCTTGCGAGGTATCCTCCTCGTTCTCGATCAAGGCAGTCTGTTAGCCAGACGAGTGAGGGGGGATCTGTGGCGGGGCCTTGTCATTTAGAGGTTTCGAGGACTCCGGGTGCTGAGATTGTATTTTTGGAGGACCAGTCCGAGCTGATGATACTGGGGACAACAGTGCTCGGCCATCCCAGCAGCAGCGTAGAGAGTAGGTGTGTGTGTGTGTGTGTGTGTGTTTGTATTCATAGCATGTGTGTTGTTGTATATATGGGGGGGTGTCCCCAGTGATAAGTGTAAAAGAAAAGAAAATTTCTGACATATATATATGGAGATTTTTTTTGGTTTAGATGTATCTGATTGGCTCCTTTTCTTTTAGTTATCTCTTGCGCCTACTTTTGCTTTCAGTTTCTTTAACGCCGTCAACCATCATTGAGACTTGGATGCTTCCTGAGATGGCCCAGTGATGATTGAAGATTGATTGGTTTCTACATATGTGAGAAATGATGTCAGTAGTTTTGTTCACCCCCTTGCTAGTTGTCAAGGGGGGTAAGCGTCTCAAATCGGAGTCTAGTAGCAAAAGATAGATATGTGCTTTTTTTTTTCTTTTTTTTTTAAATGAAAATAACGCAACAGGGGAAACAAATAGCTAAAATAGAAATAATAACAAAAATAAATAAAAATCCCCCAATGTAGGAGCGTGGTAGGATTGGCAGTATGGTATCTTCAGTAGCACTTTCTGGATGGTAACTTCATCGTTCCTTATCTTTTTTGTGGACAAGCCGACATTTCTGATATGATTCTTCTTCTAATCCAAAAAAATGTCCCAGCGTCAAGATGTGATGGAGCTTTTACGGGTTCCGAGATAACCACTTTGGGTCTACAAGCAGTCATGGGTATTTGGTGAGTTAGTTTTGAAGAAAAGTTGATCGGTACTATCATCGAACTGGGGAGGTCTCTTTAATCAGGTCAGTTATATACGGGGGTCTATCCTAGGGTGGTGGTCATTCTATCCCGTTGTTATTGGAGAGAAGTATGGTAGGTATATTGGGTGATTGCATCAATCATCAATCATCGATTTTCGATTTATTTCTAGGAATATCTTGCAAGGCTTCTAATTTGTCGTCCAAAATAAAAAAAAAAGAAAAGGGAGGTAAGGTTCAGTGATGCGAGGAGTAGTTTGTATCTAATGCTTTCCAAAATGGGTAGGTAACAATCTTTTTCTCAGAGGGATGCGGGATGCCATGATTGAGCTCTTCGTCATGTTTTGGTACCATCAAGATCTCACATTCTAGGGTTAGCAAGAGTTTGTCCTCCTCCCGCCACTTTATGACGATATCTAGTAGTACGGAGACATCAGGGGTGCCCTCACAGCTTGCTTATACACTTCTAGTAAAATTACTAGAGATGTCCTCACGGCTTGCTTATACTTCCCTGAGCTTTTTGACTTGTTCATTCGTCATAATGCTCTCACTCGATTTTTGACATGTAAATGCATATTTTTTTGAAAGCATCCTGCTATCTCAAGAATAATGAGATTTGATTGAACCTAACATCTTTATTTTTTTGCTCTAACGTCTCCTCTAATGGTGGGGGAAGGGAAGTGTGGATCGGGTGTTACTTATACTTTTGAAAGAGGTTAGATAAGTCATTAGTCCTTTGATCAAATAGCCCGAGTGAGAACAGGTGGGCAATAAATCGGAGGTCTTAAGGATATTCTGAGAATTGAAAGCGTAAGACCAATGAATGGGTCATGATGACTATGGGGGTGATAAGTATAAGTATTTAACCACGGGATGTGACGATCACAGGGCTAAGGGTAATATTTTCTAAGGTACATGGCGTTCCAAGGGCTAGGGAGTTCTTCCCTGTCTTGGTTCGTCAGTTTGTAGGCATTTCCAGGGTATGCGGCAATTATGGCATATGGGCCTTCCCAGTTTAGTTTCAATTTTCCTTTCGGATGGACGTGCCTAGAAGGCATGATTTTCTTTAGGACTAATTCCTCGATATTAAAGGTTCATTCAAGGACTTTCTTATCGTAAGCCCTGGCCACTCTCCTCTGATATACGTGAGTGTGATCAGCTATCCTGAGACATGTTTCATCGAGCTACTCTAGCTGCGTGAGTAGAGCAATTCTCCTCTCATCTAAGGATAGCTCATCATTGAGTTTGATGCATAAAAATGGTACTTTTATCTCATATGGTAGGACTGTCTCCATCCCGTAGGTAAGGAGGTAGGGAGTTTGGCCAGTGGCCATACGAATAGAGGTCCTATAGGCCCAGAGTGCTTCTGATAGTCATTCAGGCCAGTCAACCCCATTGCTTATTTCTACTATGCGTTTAAGGATTCGAATTAGCATTTTATTCGTAGCTTCTGCCTGTCAATTGCCTTGAGGGTAGAATGGTGATGAGTGGCATAGATCGATGCCATACTTCTTGCATAACTTCTTCGTCTTTTCTGTGATGAATTGTGGTCCGTTGGTAGTGACAAACATCCTGGGTACCCTAAACTTGGTGATAATATTCCAAACAATAAACCTTACGAGTGTTGAAGTGGTGATTCTGATATAGGATTTAGCTTCTGCCCATTTGGTGTAGTATTTGGTCGCTGTAAGTATGAATGCGTGCTTGTGAGTGTTCCTAACGGTGTCTGTGAAAGGTCCAATGGCATCAAAGGCCCACATCGAAAATGGCCAAGGAGAGGTTATAGTATTCAATGCAACTGATGGATCTTTAATGAGTGCCGCGTGTTCTTGGCATTGCTTACAGGATTGAACTAGAGGTGGCAATCTTTGATCATTGTCGGCCAGAAGTAGCCTTATCGTGTAACTTGATCAGCGAATCTCTGTCTATCGGAGTGAGCGCTGCAGACACTGGTGTGTGCTTCTCGGATGATGTATTGTCCTTCGGCGGTTGTAACACATCGTAGTAGTACTCCTTCAGTGAAAGCTTCTTTCTATAATATTTTGCCGAGTATGTAGAATCGAGCGCATCGGTTCCTTATAGTCTTCCGTTCGATCTTCGTGGCGTATGGAGGCATATGTTAATATTTCAAGAAGTTCCAGATATCGAAATACCATGGTTGTCTATCATCGATCGGTGATTTTTCAAATCTGAACATAGCGACTTCGATTTCTGACTTGACGTGCTTTCCCGAGGTGATTACTTCTTTCGGTCCTGCACTTGTGGGGAGGACGGGTAATTCTCTCTTGATGGTCCATGCTATCTCGTGAGTGGGTACTGTTAGCTTTTCAATGAAGAAGGTCTTGGCATTTTGTCCGATGGGTATTTGGATGACTGAGGCTAGTGTGGCTAAGAAATCTACGAGCTCATTTTCTAATCTAGGGATGTGCGTGAAAGAGATTCTTTTAAATTTTATTACTAAATATTGAGCAGTTTCTAAGTATGCCATTAGTCTTCTTTCCTTAGTTTTTCATTCTCCTATGACTTATGAAATTACTAGTTTGGAATCACCGATGGTTTTTAGCTGTTTAACACCTAATTAAAGTGTTGCTCATAGTCCAGCTATAAAGACTTCATATTCTACGACATTGTTAGCGACAGGGAAATCTAGTTGAAAAGCCTTAGGTATGACAACTTCTTATGGGCTTAGGAGGGCTATCCCAATGTCTTTTCCTTTGTGATTTAGAGCACCATCGAAATAAAGGGTGTGGGGCTCTTCGTTATGAATCGTCAATAGGTCCTCATTGGGAAAATCCGCGTGTGTGGGTTAATCATTCGATAGTGGGAGATCTGCAAGGTAATCAGCGATTGCTTTTCCTTTGATCGACTTCTGCGTGACATAAGTGATATCGAATTCTTGCAAGAGCATATGTTAGTGGGCGATCTTTCCTAATGTTGCGGGCTTTTTGAATACGTACTTCAGAGGGTCCATTCGGGCTAGTACTAGTATTTTATGTGCTCCAAAGTAGTGTTGCAATTTGGTAGAGGCTCACACCAATGTGAGGCAAGTCTTCTCCATTGAAATGTATTTTCATTCATATTCGAGCATCATCCTACTGAGGAGTAGATAGCCTTATCTCTTTTGTCATCTTCTTCATATTGTCCCAGAATTACTCCCATTACTTTGTCGTTCATTGAGAGGTATAGAATTAGGGATCTTTCGGGGACAGGTGGCGGCAGTATCGACAGGTTAAGGAGGTATTTCTTGATATTGTCGAAGGCTTGCTGACACTGATCATCCCATTTATACTCAGATCCTCCTTTAAGTAGTCTGTAGAAAGAATCGCATCTGTCCAATTGCTGGGAGATAATTCTCCTGATGAATTTCAATCTTCCTATCAGGCCTCGTAACTCTTTGATATTACTGGGAGGCGGCATTTCGAGGATGGCTCTGACTTTTATAGGGTCAACTTCGATCCCTCGCTTACTAACTATGAAATCAAGTAATTTTTCGAAAGTGACCCCAAAGACACATTTCTTTGGATTCATTTTTAGCTGGTATTTCTTAGCTCTTTATAACACTTGTCAGAGCGCTTCAACATACCCTACTCGCATTTCGGACTTTACTAATATGTCATCGACGTAGACTTCTACATACTTATGCATCATATCGTGAAAGATAACCATCATGATACGTTGATAAGTAGCTCCTGCGTTCTTGAGCTCAAAAGGCATAACGACGTAACAATATATTCCTCATAGTGTGGTGAAGGAAGTCTTCTCTTGGTCAGACTCTGCTAATTTGATCTAATTATATCCAGAGAAACCATCCATAAAGGATAGCATCTCATATCTAGCGGTGTTGTCTACTATAGTGTCAATGTGTGGGAGTGGGAAGTCATCTTTTGGGCATGCCTGATTGAGGCTTCGAAAGTCGATGCAAACCCGTACTCTGCCGTCTTTCTTGAGGAAAGGTACTATGTTGGCGACCCACTTAGGGTAAAGAACGACTCAGAAAAATTTGGCTTTGTATCACTTGTCGATTTCTTCTTTAACTTGGAGGGTGGTTTGTGGGTACATCTTGCGGAGTTTCTACTTGACAGGCTATGTATCGTGTTCTAAGACAAGGCGATGTTCTACTAAACTTGGGTCTAAACCGGGCATGTCCTCGTAAGACCATGCAAAGGAATTTAAGTGTTCTTGCAGGACTTGTACAATTTGTTGGCGTTCCTTGGAATTGAGCGTTGCGCTAATTAGTAGCTTCTTGGGTTTCTCTTCAGTGCCAAAGTAAAGTTCTTTCGTGGGTTTCGCGGTAGCTTGGGTTTGCTCGTCGAAATGCTTGATATTCTGTTAAAATTCCTGCGTCTCCTCGGCATCTAAAATTCTTTCTTCGTCCTCGGTAAGTTCGTATACAGCGGGAATGCTACACTGGGGGTCTGAGTTTGTGAAAGGTAGCCCTTCATCGGTACAATCTATGATTGAGAGATCTTCGATGAGGTGAAGGTCAAGACTATCGATTCTTCTCTCAAAGCCACGAAGTATCTCGTCCAGTATGATCACTGGCTTGTTGTTTAGCCGAGATGCCTTACGTCCTCATGCGAGGAATGGGATAAAAACCTTAGGAGGAAAGTCTCCTTATTGATCACAAATTTGAGTCGGGATGAAGGGTTCCCTTTCTTTTTTGAGGTTTTCTAATTTTTTTGGATTTTGTGTTTCTGAATTTTTAGGGTTTTCTATTTTTTCTATTTTTTTATTTTTGATAATAAATATGGTACAAGGTTGGTCACCTCAAGGGGCGCTGGGAGAATTGCTTCCTCTAGTTGTGGGAGAGAGACGACTGCTGGAGCCGTTCGGGCGATTCTTCGGGAAATGAAAACTTGTTATGAATTTGACATTTTTTTGTTGAGTCATCAGCTAATGAGACCTTTTGAATGAGTGACGCGGGTGATAGCGGCACCAACGTTCAGATTTCCTCTATCACATTAATGGCCTCTTCATCGAAGAAACTCTGGAGATCATAGTCGATCGAGCTATCCGCTTATGAGTCATAATATGGTTGCTCTTCCTGCCAAGAGGGATCTCCCAAGGGGTCCCTAGGGGCAGTGAGTTCTTTGCCTTGAACTTCATAGTATGCTAGGATGAGTACACATGCTCGGCATCGAGGCTGATAGTGGTGAAAAATGCAGAGAGATCCCTAAGGACATTCCCATCCTTCTAAGTTAGAGTTAGAGACAATATCGAACTCACTTTCTTGATCTAATAGTGTCTGAAGTCTTAGATTAGCTTCCTCAGCTAACTCGAGTGCAGGGAGATCTATCCAATAGTCTTTGTCATCACTCAGGGGAGGTTGTCATTCTTCGAGAGAGATTTCCAAAATATTTGGAGTTGTGGCACATTTTGGGATGTAAAAGTATCTAGTTCGAATTCCTCTTCAAACACTATAAGAGCGTGTTGAGTGTTTCCTTCTAGATCATCTGGATGATCGTCGGAATTTTCTGCTTCTTGTGCTAGTAGGTCATTACTGGTTTCTGTCATCGTGGGGTTGGAGTGATTCGATTCCTCAATCGTAGAACGTCGGGTCCAATTAGCAAAATATTCTAATATACTAGTACATGCCCTACAGCGGGGCTGGTAAGGGTGAACAATACAAGGAGAATCTCACGGGCATTCCCACCCTCTGAGGCCAAGGCCGAGGCGGATGCTATATGGGTTAAGATTCTCTTACAGGGTGTCATCCTCTTCCCAAGTTGAGCGCTAGTGCTCTTTGTCATATTGCAAGGCTGCTATGTGAAAGTCTTCGTCGTCGGTGGATTCCCAATCTTCTAATTGTGGCTCGGTTTCTAGAGGATCTTTCTTCCTCTCCTCTATGGACTCTTTAAGATCAAACAAGGGTTTGACTCCTTTAAGAGATTCGTCGTCATTGAGACTTGTCAAATCATTGAATGCTTTGGCCATTCATTAAATTTTTATTTCCTAGGATTTGGCGAAGGACACTTCCTTTCGCCTCGATACATTTTCTTTCTCAGTGGTCCCATAGACGAAGTGGTCATATAGAGACCATTTTGGTGAGGTAGGGAATAAGTCTGCTTGTGGGTCGTCCGATTGATAACCTAACCTATGTGTTTGCGTATTTTTATTGGGACGACAGGTCCTACACGACCTTGCTTATTCTTACCGAGCCCGGTGTGGGGGACGTATCCAAGTTGGTACATAAGATCCCACCCTTTTATCGCGGTGGGGTTGACATCATAAAGTTTGGCGAGGTCTAGACCAACCTCTCTCCTCATTAATTCTTGTTGATGCGTTGGGGGAGAACTAGGAGGGGCAGGGGGACAAACTTTTGTAACGGTCGCCTCATCAGGGATTTGGGTCTTTTGAACGTGGCCTGTGTTTAATACAGAATCATGCATTGTCGGAATGCTTGCTGCATAATCAGTATCCATTTCCTAGAGGGGTGCATTGGCGTATATACAAGCGATGGAGTCCTCGTATGGGAATTTGATGCATTGATGATATGTGGATGCGACGGCCTTCATTGACTCTAGCCATTTTCTTTCTAAAATGAGACTATATGTACTAGCGGAATCATAAATGTGGAAGGTAACATCTTTCATTACAGGTCCGAGGCGAACCTGGGGTTTAATAGTTCCTTTCAAGAAATGACGCGAGCCGTCGTAGGCTATGAGTGACAGGGCCGAGGGCCTCACGTCTTGCTCTGTGTATTCGAGCGTCTTTAACGTTGTGAGAGGGCAAATATTGAGTCCCACTCCTATATCAACCAATGCATGGGGTACAGAGAATCCTCTAATTATGATCGTGAGATATATGAGAGCTACACTTCCGCAGAGTGACTCTTTAGGCATATCTGCATCTGTGAAAGTGAACGCCAGAGGTTGTGCCGTGACCAAGGTGATTTGATGAAACTCATCTAGGGTCGTATCATCATCCACTTGCGTATCTTCAAGTATCCTTATCGACAACCGATGATGGTCAAGCGATTTCTTGATGAGTTCTAGTATGGATATCTGGGCCTGGATCTTCTGGAGATGCCGCAGAAGGTCGTATTCTTGTCCTGGCTCGAGCGCAGTTTCTTTGCCTGGCCGATGGGCCTTAGGTGCGGGTGGTTGGAATTGTTGAGGTGCAAGAGTTGGTGGAGGGATAAAGTGAGGTGGGGGCAGCAAGTTAACCTCTCTTTCTCTCACGCTCCCCTCTGGTGGTTGTGCATTCGTGAAATCCTTATTTCGAGGGAAAGACGGAGGTGGGTAATTAGTTCCTAATTTGAGAATCGGGCAAGTCGATTGTTGATCGAACCTATCGTGGCTTGATACGGATATATTTGTAAGATGGGTGAAATTCGAAGTTGGAACGCATACCTGAATGGTGCCAATCTAAGGTGGCAGGTACTATGTGTAATCTTCCTCTTCTATGAAAGCAGAGACCAGCGTCTCGCACGGGTCAGGATGTTCTTCTAGCCCACTTTCTTCTAGATTTAGTGAAGCTCGATGGTTGTTTCGTTAGTTTGGCTTAGAGTTTTTTGGGTGACACTTTATACCCATGCAGTAATTTGGGCTGCAATGTAGAGAACGTGATTTCCATACACGAGTTCAAAATCGGACAAAGGGAGTGGTAATAGCATTGACTCAGGATTTGAAGGGGTTGAAGGCTCTGGTGGGTGACTACGAAGGAATGGTCTCCTAGCCCTAAAGGAGTGGACTCGTATCTGAGTGAATTTTAGATATGGAGGCGGGTTTGGTGGGGCGATGCGAGTGATTAGGGACGAGGGGTGTAGGGGTGAGGAAGCTCTCACAGGGGTAGTAAAAGTGGATGAAGGTTGGACGTGAGTGATTAAAGTAGAGGGCTGGAAGGAAGGTTGACCGGAGAGATCCACGGTAATGACCTGAGCTAGTGTCCCTTGGTTGTGGTTAGGCATGGATTGTTTATGATCCCTAAATTTTGTTGGGCTTGGTTATTATTATGTTTGGGATTCCTAAGCGCTTCCCAATCAATTTGATTTTGGTCGTTCATGTCATAGATTATGTCCCTGAGAACCCAACAGTCTTCTAAGTTGTGTCCCGCGTATCGATGGAAGGCACAGTATTTGCTATAGTCTAGATTTGCCGTCTAGGGGCAGGGTTTTTCCTGCGGGAATTAGAGGAGATTTTGAGTGTTAAGGAGGTGGAAGATATTGAAAATTGTATCCGGTAAATGAGGATAGTGTTCCCGCCTCGGCTGGTAGGGGCCTCTGGCTGGGTCAAAGTTCTGTGGTGGGGATACGTTATTATAATTCAGCGCATAGGGCGGTCAATTCTGTGTCGCGTTTTGGTTCTAATAGGTGTTAGGATATTGATTTCTATTTTGGTATTGGCCTTGACTTTGATTCTGGCCTTGGTTTTGGTTTGGGTATCTTTGCTGACTAGCACCTTGATTTTGGTTGGTATACCGTTCTTGGTTTTGATTTTGTCCGAAGTTCTACGGTTGAAAGTTCCCATTATTAGAATTTTGTCCTTGGTTGACAATTGTGTTAACTTGCTAAGTTCCTAAGGCCTTCTTATTATTTTTCAATTTTGATTCACTAGAAGAGCCTACTTTCAACGTGACTATGGATAGAGCAATGTCTCCGCCTTTAATGTGTCGCTCTAGTCGGGATGCCTGAAAGTGGAGTGCAGTGAAGTCGGAGCAATCGCTTATGACAAGTGCGCTTTTTAGCAGCTCCCTAGTGTTGTCGATAATAATGTCAATCGAGTCATTCTCTTTCATTGAAGTACTGGTCCTAGCAGCGAGTTTTCTCCACCTAGTGACGAAGTTGATAAATTCTTTATCGTTCCCTGCTTAGTCGCCATCAAATCGCGGAGACTGACTGTCTCTTGGATCAAGTGTTTGTATTGGTCTAGGAATTGACCGACTAATTCATCGAGGGTTTCTATCTTATAAAGCGAAAGTCTCGCAAACCAATCTAAAGCTTCTCCTTCTAATGAATGTTAGAAATAGTGAACGACAATCATTATAAAAGAGGGTCAAGTGGTGATTCGGATTTCCCATGCCATTATATTTGATAAATTTCAATGGCTTAAATCCTATTGGTAAATTAAACTCAATGTCTCATTGAGCATTTGAGGGAGATCTTTGATTTTAATAGTATTGTCCTTTGGAGCAACTCATGAGCAAACCTTGTCTAAAGAGTCATCATTGAAAAATGTGTGGGCAGGTTGTCTCAATGGTGGGGCGCTGGCTGACACCGTGCTTGGGGTAAGAGGCGACCTCTCTTGTCGCTCTTGTTCTTCTAAAAATTGTCATGACCTAATGGTTTTGTATGCGGCGGCCAACCCTCGAAGCAATTCTTCGGAGTCGTCATCTCCTCTTTGTTTTCTTTGAATACTAAGTTTTACGATTTGTTGGATAGTAAGATTTTGTCCGATGCCACCATGTCTCCCATTATGATTGTTCCCGGTGTGTGGGGTAGAGAAGGGGTTCTCTTGTTCACCAACCATATTAATCTCAGGTTGTTGTGGGTTGGAATTGTGAAGTGATTCTTCTCCGTACATGGGATTGTCATGATATCCCCACAATGGTGGGTCTCCTAAACTCACTCTTCGTATACTAGACATCTCGAGTCTTTGATGAAGACTCATATATATATAAGAGGGAATCTAAGCGACATGATGGAAGGAAAAAAAAATAGGGAAGTAAGATGAAAACTAACTATCTTGAATAAGAGTTTGCAAAAGAGTCTCATTGTGATCGCTAGTCTGTTGGTGCACGCTCTTTCTCGGTTCCTCTCAGTCCCCGTTGAATCAGCGGCTCCAATTCTGTCCAAGTGGACTCTAGCGATGCGGCGTTTGGAATAGTAGAGGTAAAATAAAATGGGTTTTCTAAGAATGTTCCTAGTTTGTTGCGATCGCCAGCTGTAGATATTTATCGACGCTGCAACATGTCAATGATCGTGCCTAAGAGCGGGTATGGGTTACTTCTATACTGAATCGTCCGCCTGCGAACGTCAGCAGCTATGTCTTTTTCTTAATTTATATAGTTTAATTTCCCTTTTATTTCCCTTTATAGTTATAGTTCTGGTCAGTTTAGACTTCTCTGATTCTATGGTGAGTTTGGCTGTGTGGTGACCTATTGTAGTGTATTTAATTTAATATTCTAGTCTTATTAGAAGTCTAATCAATTTTTACTATTCCTATTCTTATTGAAAGTCTAATTAATTAAGTGTCCTCGTACTATTAAAAGTCCGATTAATTTTAGTCTCCTAATCCCATTAGAAGTCTAATTATGATGGGTCTCTTAACTGTACTAAGATTGCACATATGGTAGTTCTGATGAAACTTTAATTAATTTGAGTATGCTAATTGTACTAGAATTCTAAGCAAAGCAAATAAACTAGTTGGATTGGAATTCCAATTAGATCAAGTGTGACAGTCTTACTAGAATTCTAACTGAAATAGAGAACTAATTCTACTGAAACTCTGATTTAAAACAAATGAATTAATTCTTATTAAAATCTAATTGAAACAAATAAATTGATTTTATTAAAATCTAATTGAAATAAATAAACTAATTTTAATAAAATTCTAATTAAAGCAATGAATTAACTACACTAAAAATCTAATCAAAGCAACAAATTAATCATGCTAAATTCTAATGAAAGCGAGAAATTAACCAATCAAATTCAAATTTAAAGTAATTAATCAATCATACTAAAATCTAATTAACTTAATTAATTAGTTATGCTTAAATCTACTAATTAATTATACCAAAAAGCTAAAAAAAGTAATTAATTAATTCTTTAAAAAAAGGGGTTTGGGCCCGTTATGCTAAGGAGGATTGGCCTCGTTCCTGAGTACCCTCCGTAAGCTCCCTTAGATAAATTGGATGGCTGAGATTAAAGTAAATTAATTTTGGACTGTAAAAGAGATAGTATTTTGGACTTTTTAGAGTTGATTTCAGAATAATAATTATGAATTATATTGTAAAACTAGAATTATAAAAACTGAAATTATATTTAGGATTTTTGGAGATATTAAACTAAGAAATTAAAATTAAAAAAAATAATTTTTTAGGATTAAATTCGGGTCCGAAATCAGAAAATCAGACCGTATGATTAAGAACTGATTCTAAAGTCTAAGACCTAGAACCATAAATTAATGATAGGACTGTAGATTAAGATTTTAGAACGAATTAAATCCTGGGGTCGATAAATTAGACCGTCGGATTAATGACTGGTTCCGAATTCGGAGAATTATAACTAGATATAAAAATTTACGGTTTGAAAAAAAGGGTGCTACGATCTCGGACTGAAAATTAAAAATTAATAGAATTCCTAAATCTAGAGACTAGAAGTTATGGTCGTGAATAAAAAATTAAATTCTTACCTAGGGTCGGGGCTGCGAAGAGAAATCTCGAAGATTCAGCGCTTGAATTTCGAAATCATGATTAGGTTGTTCTGTGTGTTCGTCTTCGGAGTACTCTGGTTTCGGAATCCCAAAAAAATCCGTTCTCTCTCAAAAATTGTCAACCTCTTCTATTCTATTTTAAACAAAAAGTTTTTATAGGTTTTTTTTCAATTACGCGCTCTGTTTCAGGTGTTTAATCAAATTGTACGCTAGTTTATTGGCGCTTAATCGTATTAAGTCGGTCACCGACTCTGTAAGCAACCGGCTAATTTACTCAGCGAGTTTCCTAGTCTTAATAGCGTTAGGGCTAATTGCGCGCTTGTTAGTACGTGCGCAATCCGATTAAGCGTTTTTTCATAAGCACTCAATGAAAGAAACTTAGGGGTCAAGGACTGTGAGGCTAGGTCGAGCGTAGGCCAATTGCGCGCTGGTGATCTGGCATGCAATTCGATCGCGCGTCTAATTTCAGGCGCGTGATCGAGTCTCGATACGGTCTGGGAAAGGAAGATTGATCTGAAAGAGGGACTGATTGCGCGTTTGTGGTCTGGCATGCAATTGAATTACGCACGGGATTTTAGGTGCTTAATTCAGGGTTGTCCGGGTCTGATCTTTAGTCTGAAATGTAAGACTATTGTTTCAGCCTGCATTCCGACTATATACTATTGTTTCAGTATATAGTCTCCCTATGTTAGGATCCAAGCCATAGAGCTATTGTTTCAGCCTATGCTCAGCCATGTACTACTGTTTCAGTGCATAGTTTCACATCAGGGTTATGAGGTCAAAAGTTCAACAAACAAATTTGTATATTCTGAGAAGGCAAAAGGGGAGTGTTTACAGTGAGAGCCATTTATTTAGAGAATGAATTGTTACAAAGTAAATTTTAAAAATATTTTTGCGTTTCGTTTTAAATTGGGCGAACTCCTATTTAAATTTCTATGTATTTAATTTATTAAAGTACCCTTTTATCATAGGTGCATTAGTTCACGCTTCTAATACCAACTCATAGAAAAGAGAGTTAAATTGGGTTGCACCATACTGTCTTTTTTTATGATGTCATACCTTATAGCATGGATAAAAAATTTAGGCGAAATCCCAATATTTCGGTTGAAACGCATCAGTTTTGAACTCCATCGAAATTTCGGGATTTCGTCCCAAAATCCCGGACAAAATTTCTGTCGAAATATTATAGGCCAGGCCGAAATTTCGGTGGCCATATTTTTATTTTTATTTTTTTTAACTCAAAATTATTGGCCTTCAAAATATCGGCCGAAATTTTGATGATTAGCAAATTATCGGCTGATAACATTAAATTATCGGCCAATAATTTGAAGGCTGATAATTTTGGGTTTTCAACCAAAAAGCAAACCATTGGGCACCAAAATTTTGGTGAAATTTTCGGTTTTGGTTAGGACCGAAACCAAATCCTATATTTTCACCGAAATTTTGGAATTTCGGCCGAAAATCTAAGACAAAAATTTTGTTCGAAATCTTGTAGGTTAGACCAAAATTTCGGTGCCCATATGTATTTTTTTTTTAAACCCAAAATTACCGGCCTTCAAAATACCGTATGATAATTGAAGTTATCAGCCGATAATTTTCTAATCATTAAATTATCGGCCGATAATTTGGTGTTTAGCAACTTATCGGACGATAATTTCAAATTATCGGTCAAGAATTTGAAGGCTGTGATTTTTTACAAAAAATTTCAGGATTTCATTTAGATGGGGTCTGAAACCGATCCATTTCGGCCGAAATTTTGATCCACGACCCCAACTAAAATGAAGTCTTTATTGTTTGGTATCAAGGTGTCAAACACGGTATCGGTATCGGGTATCAGTCCATGAAGGACCGATACAAATCGTCCGATACCGATACGTATCGACCCTTTTTATAAAAAATAAAAACACAAGGCCTCAGCGGAAACCGATACGTATTGGCCGATACCAGATACGTATCGGCCGATATGGGCCCATATCAACCGATACCGAGTTGGAGGACTAAGAAGTATTAGAACCGATACGTATCGGTTTCCTAAAAACCGATACATATCGCCGTTATATATCGGTATCACCCAGGATGTCATACCTTATATAGCATGGATCAAAACTTTGGTCGAAATTCCAATATTTCGGCAGAAGCACATCGGTTTCAAACCCCACCGAAATTTCAAGATTTCGGTTGAAAATCCTAGATGAAATTTTGGTGCCCATATATATATATATATATATATATATATTATTTTTATTTTTTTTAACTCACAATTATCGACTGATAATTTTGATTTATTTTTTTTTTAATTCATTGGGAACCGAAATTTCGATTTCAGTTGGGACTGAATCCGATATTTTCACCAAAATTTTGGGATTTCGACTGAAAATCCGGGACGAAATTTTGGCCAAAATTTTGTGAACCAAGCCGAAATTTCGGTGCCCATATTTTATTTTATTTTTATTTAAAAATCCAAAATTATTACCCTTCAAAATATCGGCCAATAATTTGAAGTTCTCGGCCGATAATTTGCTAATCATCAAATTATTGGCCAATAATTTGTTGATTAGCAAATTATCGGCGGATAACTTCAAATTATCGGCCGAGAATTTGAAGGCTACTATTTTTGACTGAAAATTTCAGGATTTCGTTTTGGTGGGTCCAAAACCGATGCGTTTTGGTTGAAATTTTGATCCATGACCTCAACCAAAATTAAGTCTTTATCATTTGGGATCAAGGTGTCAAACTGAGTATCGGTATTTGGTATCGGTCCATGGAGGACCGATATGAATTTATAACGTCCCGAAAATTTCGAATCCAAACGCGACCGACCTTGTGTGCGTGTTCGGCACGGCGACCGATACCACCTTGAAATTTTAGAATAAATATTCAATCAATATATGATGTGTGCGAAAAGTGAAGTTAAAAATCATTTGTGGCCTTAGATGGGAAACCGTGCACCGACTTACGGTGTGCACGCTCAACACCCAATAGGCCCTTTAAGTTAAGTGGATAAGGTTAGGAAATAAATATCAAAAGGTTTGATATTTATTTCATTTGGGTTTTTGGTTTTGCAAGAGTAGTGTAGAGAGAGAGAGAGAGAGAGAGAGAGCTTCTTCCCCTTGAACCCTCTCGTGTGATTACGATTGCGATATCACTTCGCAAGATTCGGATTCTTCGCAAAGAACGTGCCGATCGTTGCAAGAGTTACACTGTAGTGTAGATTCCAATCGTGAGAAGCCTTTGAGCTTTAGTCGATTAGATGAAAGGGTGTGAGAGGGTGTGTGTTAGATAGTGTGTGAACCGATCGTCGTGAATGCGTCGTCCATGATTGTGAAAGTCAGAATCTATACGTATTAGTGTGAGAACTTCATATTGAGCTTCGTTCCGATACGATCACCGTGAGATTTCCGCCATTCAACACTGAAACCCTTTTTGAAAGAAATCATCGAAAGCCGAGTAATCGGCCAAGGAAAGGTGAGAAACATTGTGTTTTTACGAAGAAAAATTATATCCTAAGCTTAGGTAGATGAATGGATGAGATTTGAGGTGTCTTGAATTGGTTTTGGGGGAAAATGAACCAAAGAAGAAGAAGCCCGAGTGGGCTACATAATCTGTCAAAACCGATCAATCGATCAATTTTGACAGGAAAAAGATATGTAAACATTTTCTGAAGAAATCGATCGATCGAATTTGGAATTCTGAAGAAATCGATCGATTGAACTGAAATTGATCGTTCGAATTTGAAACCGATCAATCGATTTAAAAATTGATCGATCGAATTGTATAGAACAGGGAGGTGTATAACACTCAGGGAAAATCGATCGATCGATTTTCCCTGCCTTTGGAAATCGATCGATCGATTTGTCATGTTTTCTAGTTGCTTCGGTTTTTCTTGGAAAAACTTAGAGAAACTTCGAACCATCTGATTTTTGCCATCATTGACACTTAGTACGATCTTAATGTGATCTAGGTTAAGAATGAGAGATGTAGATAAAGACTAGGTTGAAATTTCGGTGTCCATATTTATTTTTATTATTTTGTACAATCCAAAATTACCGGCCTTCAAAATATCGGCCGATAATTCGATGATTAGCAAATTATCGGCCGATAACTTCAAATTATCAGCTGATAATTTGAAGGTTGTTAATTTTGGGTTAAAAAATAAAATAAAATCATTGGGTACCGGAATTTTGGTGAAATTTCGGTTTCAGTTGGGACTGAAACCGAATCAAGTATTTTCATCGAAATTTCAGAATTTAGGCCGAAAATCCCGGACAAAATGTTGAACGAAATCTTGTGAGCCAGGCCGAAATTTCAATGCCCATAATTTTTTGTTTTAAAACCTAAAATTATTGGCCGATAATTTGATGACTAGCAAATTATTGGCCGATAATTTGATGACTAGCAAATTATCGGCCGAGCATTTGAAACCATGATTTTTGACCAAAAATTTTGGGATTTCGTTTTAGTGAGGTTCAAAACCGATGCGTTTCGGCCAAAATTTTGAAACTTTAAAAAAATTTGGCCGAATTTTTGATCCATGACCCCAACTAGAATGAAGTCTTTATCGTTTGGGATCAAGGTGTCAAACTCGATATCGGTATCAGTCCATGGAGGACCGATACATATCGGCCAATACAGATTTATATCGACCCTTTTTAAAATAAAATAAAAACACAAGGTCTCGGCGCAAACCGATACGTATCGGCCGATACGAGGCCCATATCAGCCGATACTGAGGTGGAGGACCGAGAAGTATTAGTACCGATACGTATCGATTTGCTGAAAAACCAATACGTATAGCCGCTATGTATCGGTATTTCGGGATTTCAGCCGAAAATCCTAGACGAAATTTACATAGAAATCTTGTGAGCTAGGTCGAAATTGCCATTATTTAAAAAAAAAAAAAAAAAAAAAAAAAAAAAAAAAACTCAAAATTATCGACCTTCAAAATATCAGCCAATAATTTGATGATTCGCAAATTATTGGCCGATAACTTCAAATTATCGGCTACTAATTTTTGGTTCCAAAAAAAATAAAAAAATTTATTGGGCACCGAAATTTCGGTTTGGGTTGGGACCGAAACCGAATCCGACATTTTCACTAAAATTTCGGGATTCAACTGAAAATCCGGGTTGAAATGTCGACTGAAATCTTGTGGGCCAAGCCGAAAATTTGGTGCCCATATTTTATTTTTTTTAAATCCAAATTTTATCAACTGATAATTTGATGATTAGCAAATTATCAACCGAAAATTTGATTTTTGACCAAATATTTTGGAATTTTGTTTTGGCTGAAATTTTAGGATTTCGGTCAAAAATTTTATCCATGACCCCAACTAAAATAAAGTCTTTATTGTGTGGGATCAAGGTATCAAACTCGGTATTGGTATTGGATATCGGGCCATGGAGGATAGATACGAATCGACCGATACGTATCGGTCGATACCAATACGAAATTTCGATGCAAATTTCGGTTTTGGTTGGGACCGATTATAGATATAAGAAGATGGCTTGTTAACTTTAAGTGGATAATTTGCTAACATAAAGCAAAAGAGAGTTTTCTGAGCAACGAAAAAATATTGGGTTTTTGCTAACATAAACTAACACTATAAAAAATAAGACTATTAGCGGCATAAAAAATTACCACTATTAACAAAAAAAATTTGTTGTTTCAATAGCGACAGGATTATTAGCGGCAGATTTTTTTATTAACGGCGGCAGTTTTTGGTGTCGCTAATAATCTTATTTTTTGTAGTACAAAAAAGAGTTTGCTAGTTAAAAATAAAAAATTATTGTTTCAATAGCGACATGACTAATAACGGTAATTTTTGGTGCCGCTAATAATTTTATTTTTTGTAGTGTAAAAGAGAGTTTGCTAACATAAAGCAAAAAAAAAAAACATTGGGTTTTTACTACCATAAATCAAAAAAGAATTTGCTAACATAAACAAAAAAAAAAATATAACATCATCAAGTTTTTATCTTATAGTTATAGAAGTTATAGAAATAAAAAGATACAAGGAAATCAAAATCAAAAGTAGGTTTGCTAACATAAACAAAAGAGAGTGTGCTAACATAAACCCGAAAACACAACACTCATTGAGATTTTATCTTAGGGATAGAACCGATTGAAGGGAGAATTTGTTCATTTGCTTTGCCTGTTTTTTAAGTTATATATGATTATATTTATATATATATATATTGGCTAAAGGCTAACTAGTTGTTGGATGTTAAAGGGATAAGCGTGGATGTGAAGATTGGACGAGTAAGCGTTGGTAGCAATCCAGTGATTTAAAGTTTGAGTAGGATGCAAGCCGTCAAAGAATATGTGTCTGTCCCTGTGGCTGCACGTGGGCCCTCCCTTGATGCACATTACCCCATCTCCACCTACACTCCGTGAAGACACTTGGCAGCACGGTTTGCTTGTTTCCTTGAAACCTGAACCAGAATCACCACTAATTTAATTCACTGCTGCACCATCAGATCAAAGTAATAAAAATAAGCATACGAGTTTTATTTGAAGATCAAATAAATAAAAGGGTCCAAATTCCAAAAAATAAAAATTAAATCAGTAAAATAAAAGGGTCCTTTATTGACAACACGAGCTTCTTTCTTCCAAGTCGCTAGTCAGCGTGGCAATTGAATGAGACAATATTTTTCGTCCCAAGCACGCACACACAGTAGATCATGAGATTATAGCTCACCTATCAAGATCTATTGTATGATCTATTGTATGAAAGAATGAGATTAAAATTCTAAGGGTCTCATTTAAGCCAGTCAACGACTCTCATCGTAAAAAACCCCCCACAGAGTTGCAAATACCCTTCCCCAAATCTTTAGAGTAGGATGACAAGCTCACCAACTAGCTATAGAGCGGGGCACGTTAAGGGAGGGGTCATAAAGAAGTAAATACAATTTTATTTCCATATGGCAATAAGGTGGAGAATATAAGAGCAGACACCCATATACATGTGACATTTGTAGAATAGTGAGTGGCACCAAACTATAGTAGTGAGGGATATCTATAGAACCCAACCTATACCTTGTATAGACAAGGGTGGGAACGACATCAAAAAGATGAGACTGGAACTCACGACCTACTCCCCCACAAAGGATTAGTAATTACTACATAAAAATCAGTGGAAGATTTTTCTTTGGTGAGTTCTACTCGCACTTGCCTACTTACTGAGGAAGCCTAAACTGAGAAACCAATGACTGGGTTGAATCATATGATTGAGATGGGTTTTAATCCCTATCATTGATGCAATGGATCTTGGGACCATGGCTACCATCGAATAGTCAATTTTATTCCGCGTGGTATAGATCTCAAAAATGAGACTAAAAAAACACACTACAAAAATAAGGTGTTTTAGCGGCACTTGTTATTGAGACAATTTTTTATAGCGACAAGACTAATAACAATAGTTTTTTATAGCGACGGGATTAATAGCAGCAGTTTTTTGTTAATAGTAGCAGTTTTTTGCTACTGCTAATAATCTTATTTTTTGTAGTGACTGGTGACATGTGACGCATATCAAGATGAAACATGATTTTATGATATTTTTTGGGATCTGTGCCACATAGAAATAAAAACTGTCCATTCAACAGTGCTGCCAGGGTCTCAAGATCCATTGTATGAAAGATATGGATGAAAACCCATCTTTATCATCTAATTCAATCCAATCAATGACCGTTAAGCGTTGGCACCTGAATAGTTATGTAGGCCAGAATAGAACGTTGGCACCTTAATAGTTATGTAGGCAAGAATAGAGTTACCCTCTTTATTTTAAGCCATTATTTGGGAACGAGTGAAGAAAGGGACTGGATCGTTGCTCTAGTGGTGATGGCCCCATGCGTGTACCATTGAAGCCTGGGCTTAATCCAGAAGCTTACTTATCAAATAAAAATTGAATGAAAAACTCTATTGTGTGATTCACACTGTGTTTGGGTTAACTCTTTTGGGGGCAAAGATCAGATCTTTTACTTTTTTAGCTCTGATAGAGAATTATTTTTATATTTGGTAATATAATTCCTTATCTCATTTGCTTTGGTGGAAAGTTGTCTCACATGACAATATGCTCTTATAAGAGCTAACCTACACACAACCTCAAAGAAGTCAAAACACCTTTACCCTTTGAATTGTACAATGAAGATGTCTTTTCCAACATTCCAACAATGAGATTTTAACATCGGATCCTTCACATCACGTAGACAGTTGATAAAAATAAGGGAAATTTATCGGATCGACCTGTTAGATACACCTTTTCTATAGAGACCCTATATTTTCACCTTTACCCAAACCGACCGGCTTTTTAGCTGAGTCATTTTCAGCTAACACAAAAAGTCAAAAATACCCCTTCTTACACTTTTTTTCGTTCTATATAGTTTAAAATTTTAAATATTTCTATATTTACGTGATGTGAAATGGGAACTATGCCATCTGATTTGAAGGCCACAATATAAAATCAATGGTGTCAAAGATAGACACGAATAAAAGGCGATATCGCCTCTAATATATATATATATATAGTCGATGCCGACTCTATAAACAGTCGATGACTACACTTAAAACAAGAGATCGCTAAACAAAGCGACATCGAGTGTTTACATTACCGATTGATTTATTTAATACCATCGATCGCGCTAGACAATGATTCCGTTTCTATAGACAGTTACCATTGACTATAAAAAAAGTAAAAAATAAAAAAATAAAATTTAAACAGTCGCTATCGACTGTAAAACAATTTTTTTTTTTTTTACAGTCGATGGCGACTGTCTAAAAAGTCGAGATCGACTGTCTAAGCAGTCGATGGCGACTGTTTAAACAGTCGATGTCGCCTCTTTAAGCAGTCGGTACTAACTGATTTAAGAGTTGTCATCGACTGATTAAAGAGTCAGCATCAACTGTTTATATATATATATATATATATATATATATATATATATATTTATTATTATTATTATTTTATTTTTTTTAAGAGGCGATATCGCCTTTTTTTCATGTCTTTCTTTAGCACCATTGATTTTATATTGAGGCCTTCAAATCAGAAGGCATAGATCTCGTTTCATATCGTGTAAATACAAATAAGTGTAAATATTTAAAATTTTAAATTATGTAGAACAAAAAAACAAGTGTAAAAAGGAGTATTTCTGACTTTTTGTGCTAGCTGGAATTGGCTCGGTTTGGAGTTGATCGATTTGGTTAAAAGTGAAAATATAAGGTCTCTGGCGGAAAAGGTGTATCTCACAGGGTCGATCCAATAAATTTCCCTAAAAACAAGTAACATGTGAGAAGTCAGTGAGCAATTCCCACCCATTTAAAAAAAGAGCTCCTTTACCATGGGTGTCCACTCATTATGAGTGGAAATCGTAGTCCATATGCCCTGTGAAAGAGTGACTTGCACGGATTTTTATGTTTTGAAAGTCCGTGAAAATCACTAAGAGACACCCATTGAATTGTAGACTAACTGATCATAAACAAAACATTGATATTGCTTTTCAGATTTTCAGCATACATACAAGATGGGCGGAATTATGATTTCGAATGCATGGTTGGTTAGTGCAATCAAATGCATGGATGGGTTCGAACGAGCTGGGTGCCACATGCAACTATAAAAGATTGTTCAACGACGGTCCAAAAAATATATCTATATTTATTATTTATTTTGTTGTCAAAGGTATAAATTTTTTTTATAGCAAACTCTTATTTTTGACTTATGATACGAAGAGATAAAAAAATAATATATAATTTTTAATTTTCTAAAAGCCTTGGAGGATGGGATGAATCCTTAAAGAATATGATGCAACTGATAGGAATGTAGTCCTAAAGATTTATAATGGCATTGGAGGCTCACCTTTATAGGTTATAACCGTTGTAACAACATTTTAAAACTTGCCCCGCTAGTCAAATTTTCAAGACAAAAAATGTAAGTCCCACATCACATGGGAAAATTTCTTGACCCTGAGCTATATGTAATTACAGATTCTACATGTCATGATGCGTTTTGGGTGGAGACTTATGCCCATGCTAGAAACAAAATCGTGGCGGAGACCTCATGTTACAACCTAGTGTCGAATTGTTGACATTTGACGAAAATGAGATTGTTTTGATTAGTTTGACCTTAGTCAAACCTTGGACTTGTGTGTCGTGGTCTTAGGCCCACTATTTTGCCTTTAGGCTGTGTGCAGTCGTGCACGCCCCGACCCAATATTGTTCGTGATTTTCTTTATTAAATTGATATTATTATTACTACAAAATATCGATGAAAGAATATTAATCGGAACAAATTCCAAAACTTGGATGCCAAGATCTTTTAGGGCACTACAAAAAATAAGACTATTAGCGACAGTTTTTTATTATTAGCAACAGTTTTTTTTAATAAAAAACTGCCGCTATTAGTCCTGTTGCTATAAAAAACTGCCGTTACAAAAATAATAGCGGCAATTTTTTATAGCGACAGGACTAATAGCGGCAGTTTTTTATTAAAAAAAACTGCCGCTAATAGTCTTATTTTTTGTAGTGGGGTTATAAGAATGTTCCTTGTGACACACCCAATCTACTATTATTTATTTTGTGTGTGATTCTCGTGTTAGATATGGGTGCAACTATGGGTGTAATGATGGGTTAGTTTTGGCACTCATCCTAAGCTACTAAAATCTCAACCCTCAACTAGAGTCCAAATTAAGAGTTTGCGAATAATTGACTAGAACCCAACCAACTCGTGCCTTTTTGTTTATAGTCATAGGCCAACAAGTCACATGCAATCCGGACACGAGACTGAACTTGAACTCACCTAGAACCAAAATCTAAGCTGATCTCAACTCGAAAACTTGAACCCTAGGACCGTATCTTGACTAACAAAATAAAAGCACATAAATGGACAAGTGATGAGCTATGTAGATTATATATGTACACATATGTGGTAAAAGATGAAGGTTGTATAGTGAGAGATAGAAATGCCCAACACACTAATCCAACCCAACTTTTCATAGTATTAACACAAAAATCTCGGGCATCTATATCCATGCAACCATTAACCCATGAGTGATACTTTCTAAGGAAGACACTATATTAGAACAATTCATCCCACGTCACTTCCATTCTTTATAATAATAGCCAAGCAGCTCCCAAAATCAATTCCCCTTTCTTGATTTACCACCCATAACCGACCCACCCAGCTTCTCTTCTGGATTACCTCAAATCAATCTCTCCATTTTTCTTTGCAAGTCGTCCCAATCGGCTACCCAACTATAGTAACTCTCTACTTTTGACAAGAGATCTCAATCGCCTAATACATCTCCCTAATTAAAGAGCCACCTCAACCATTCATCACAATCTCTCATATATAAATGGCCCTTTCTGTAACCTTATCCTACAGCAGCAGCTCCATTCTAATCTTCTTCTTTCTTCTTCCTAACACATATTTATGAAGCCACCATTATAAACTACGTCCGTAACTTGAGAACCGCCACATCAACAACGTCGCTGCCTCGGGCTTCTTTTTCTCGATTACAGCAATAGTAAAGCAATAAAATACAACCCTTGCCAAAACACCCAATGCTTTCACCCCTCTGTATTCAACATCATCAAGTGGCTACACCATAAGCTCCTTGTATCTTATATTCGAACCACTAGAAGATTGAGGACATAAACCATGCAAAGCCACGATTCCCCCTTCTCTTGTGGTGCAATTCAAGCACACATCACACACAACTCAACGTTCTTCTTCGTTAAAAGTTGTGTTAAAAGTTTCTATTTTGGTGGCTTTTACTATGGTCAATTCGTTGATCGGTGAATGATATAAGATCAATCTTGAGATGCGTAGTTGCTAATTCGGTGAGTTTAAAGAGAATAAGTAACTTATAATTAAGTCTTTTAGTTATGATATGATTGTGATTTCTAATCACAATATAATTAGTAATTCAAGTCCTTAATAAAAAATAACTCTTTGATTATAAATATAAGGGGTGCTTGGTCCCAACGATTGCTCGACACAATTTAATCCTCCTTATTAGCAAAAGCATCCATATTGTGTTAAGAGATATTGAGAGCGAGGAGAAGATCGACAACCCACCATTAAAGGCTCACACTCAAGGTGTGCACATATATTTTAGTTTATGGATTGTTGATTTATTATTTTTGATTGATAATGCGCCTAGATCCTATGACATATATTTGGATGGTCGGATCGATAGATTCATATAAATCCATCAATTGGTATCAGAGCCATGACTAGTGTTTGATCGGTCAAAGCATTAGTATATGAGTTTTTATCTTGTGTGATATTGAAACCTAGAACTCGGATGAATCGAACGATTTTTTAACGATTGATTTGATTAGGCAAAACGAGTCAACTTGGTAATTGGGTACCCTCTTTTCTAGTTCCCACCTTAGTAGTTAAGGTTTTAGAGTAAACCAAAATTGATACGGGCAATGGCGTGTTTGCGCTGCCATCTCTTAATGTATTTGCGTTGTCATGCTTTAAATCGGGTAGTAGTGCACCGTGCATGGATTTCTATGGCGTAGAAGGTTTACTACCAATGGCGTAGAAGATTAAAAGCACTCAGATATGCTTCTACTCCCACAGATCCTACCAATGGGCAATCTCTACATAGCAATGCAACAGTTGGGAATTAAGCCCTCTCAATAAATATTAAATTAATCAAAACATTATAAGAGACCTTATGGTCTCTGTTTGGTTTTTAGCCTGAAAAAGACGACCATATGAGATAAAAGAGACTTTTAAGTCTCGGCGTTTATTAGGTCTCTAGTTCCCTCTGTTGTACAATCAGCCTGACCTGTAAACCGACCCGGTCACATGCCTAACCTGACCCACTTTGTGACCCGGCCCGGTTGATAATCAAATTTGGGTCATGACCTGATCCAGCCCATGGTTCGGTCCGGTCCATCACTTAACTCAGCCCATGATTTATGACCAAATTTGGCTCGTTAAATACGACCCGTTTGTCCTTAAGGCCCAATTGTTACCCGTACTATTTGTTATTTTTTTTGGGTCATTCCTGGGCTATTTATAAGTCCGATTTTCGGACATTATCTATAGATTTTAACTTTCTCGGACATTTTGGATCTATTTTTTAGGTCTATTTTTGACAATGAGCTCTCTATTGTAACATTTTCTTGACTTGATATCTTTTTGATAATTTTTCATCGAATAATTATTGTATAATTGAGTGCATTTAATTAAAGATGGGTATTGAAGGTTGTGCTCTAGCCCCAAGGCTAGTATTTAAATAAAGTTACCCATGATTATTATTAATTTTTTACACTTACCCACAACATGGGTTAGATTTGCTACTTGCATCTCTTAAGTTGCTTATTTTTATTATTGTACCACTTTTGTGACCATCTGAAATATTATCAAACCCAAATAGAAAATATAACTTGGAAAGATTCTTCTGCCCAACGGTAATGATCTTTCCTAGTGCCGTGATTTTTATAGTGAGATTTATTTTTGTCAAAGACCGTGTTACAAATTCAGTGAAAGTGTATAGTAAACGTTGATATCACAACTTAAGGGATTACTTCTGCCCAACGGTGATGAATCACTTAATGTTGTATGATGGTTGTATTTTTTACTATTCATTATTTTATGTGTGGATACTGCTAGCGTGTTATAACTCGACCTAATGGAGGGTCATAATGATACAATTAATACCACAATCACTAATATAGATTGAGGAAGCGGCTAGTGTGTTATGACTCGACCCAACAGAGGGTCATAATGATATAAATTGCTTCTCAATAAAATCACATTAGTTTTATTTTTATTATATTCCTTGATATAATTTAACTCGTGTAAAATACTATAAATATAATCTTGTGGAATGAATCGTTGCTATAGTTGTATGTGGACATAATAAAATTCTTAATTATTATGCAGCTTTGAACCCGTCTTCTATTACGAATATAATTAGTGTAATTAAACTTTTGAGTGACTCGAATTATGGCAAATGGAAAGAACAAGTCCAAATTGTTCTCGATTACATAGATCTTGATTATGTTATACGATCTAATAAACCCAAGCTGCTCACCGCGGATGCCTCAGGTGAGGATCTGACAGTAAACAATACGAATTTAGAAAAATGGGATAGATCAAATCGTATGAGTCTGATGATCATAAAGAGTTCCATTACTAATGCGATTCGGGAAGATATTCCTGACTCGCATAATGCAAAGGAATACATGCAAGCCATTTAGGAATAATTTCAGGGGACTTACAAGAAATTTGCCAGTAATTTTATTGTTAAAATGGGAATCATAAAATATGATGGTCATAGTGGCATACGGGAGCACATTATGAGAGTGAGTGACATAACGACTCAATTAAAAGAAATGGACATAGGCTTTTCTGAGGGTTATCTTGTTCACTTCATCATGACTTCTCTTCCTGCATAATTTGGCTTGTTCAAGATTAATTATAACATGCAGAAAGATAAATGAAAGGTGAACGAGCTAATCGCTCACTATGTCTAAAAAGAAGAAAGACTTCGGGTTAAAAAACCTGAAAGTACTTATTACGCCGCTCTTGAACCATTGAAAGAAAATTTTAAGAGAAAGAAGGGATCATATAAAGCAAAGAACGTGAAAGCTTTTCCACCGAAAACTAAATAAGGAGAAGCTAGCGGATCTACTTCTGGCATTAAGTGTCACTTTTGTAAGAAGAGGGGACACATCAAGAAGAATTATCAGAAATACAGAGATTGATTAGTTAAGAAAAGTAATGACCTAGTCTTAGTGTGTTTTGAATTACTTTATATTGATGCTCCATGCAATACTTAGTGGATAGATTCTGGAGCAACTATTCACATAAGTAATTCAATGCAGGGATTTCGATCCAGCAGAAAGCTAAGTAAGGGCGAACGAACCATCAAACTTGAAAATGGAGTAGAAGCAGACGTGGAGGCCATTAGGACTCTCCATCTTATTTTAGATAGTGGTTTCATTTTGGATTTAGTTAATACTATTTACGTTCTAAGTATCACTAGAAACCTTATCTCAATTTCTAAATTGGATTCATTAGGTTTTGAATTTAAATTTGGACATAATATTTTTACTCTATTACTTGATTTCGATATTGTAGGTGGTGGTTCATTAGTGGGCAATCTTTATCAATTGAACTTAGATTCATCTTACGCCCAATCTTTAATTTTTATGCATATGGATGATAAAGTTAGTAAGAAACGAAAACGAGCAATCACCAACTCCTCTATTTTATGACATAAATGTTTAGGCTATATATCTATAGCTAGAATGGAGAGGTTAATTAAAGATAATATAATCGATAAGCTTGATTTATCTGATTTTAATACTTGTGTTGATTGCGTTAAAGAAAAACTCACAAAGACTAATAAGAAAATAGCTATCAGGAGCACGAGTTTCCTGAAAATAGTCCACACTGATATTTGTCGATCGCTTCCAACTCTTGCTATTAGTGATAAAAAGTATTTAATTACCTTCACTGATGATTATTCTTGTTTTGGTTATATATTTCTCACTCATGAGAAATCTGAGGCCCTGGATATGTTTAAAATCTATAAAGTCGAAGTTGAGTTACAACTCAATTCGAAGATTAAAATTGTGAGATATAATAGAGTCGGAGAGTACTAAGGTAGATACTCTGAAACAGGTTACAATTCAGAACCATTCGCCCTGTATCTACAAGAGCATGACATTGTTACTCAATACACCATGCTGGGAACACCTGAATAGAACGGTGTAGTTGAGCGATGAAATCGTACTCTTATGGATATGGTGAGAAACATGTTGTGCAACTCTAAGTTGCCTCTGTTCTTGTGGAGAGAAGCCTTGAAAACAGTGGTGCATATCCTGAATCGGATTCCTAGTAAGGTTGTTCCCAAAACTTATGAGCTATGGGTAGAAAGAAAATCGACTCTAGGATATTTACACATTTGAGGTTATTTAGCTTAAGCAAAGGTGTATAACCATAACTAGAAAAATTTGATCCTAAAATTATAAGTTGTCATTTTATTGGTTACCCTGATAGGTCGAAAGGCTACAAACTTTATTGCCCCACTCATAATACCCGGATTGTTGAGACTAGATATATAAAATTCTTTGAGGAATCATCCTTGTTTTATATGTTGATGATATATTGCTTGCGAGTAGTAATTTTTAGCATGTTACATGAGACAAAGAATTTTTTATCAAAGAATTTTGATATGAAAGATCTTGGTGAACCTTCCTATGTGATATGAATTGAGATTCATATAGATAGAGCCCGTGGCATATTAGAATTGTCTCAAATAGCTTATATTGATAAAGTTCTTAAAAGGTTTAACATACATAAGTATTCGGTTACTGTTGCTCCTGTGATTAAGGGTGATAAATTTAGTCTACTTCAGAGTCTCAGGATCGATTTGGAGAGAAAGTAGATGGAGACAATTTCCTATACATAGGCAGCTGAGAGTCTCATGTATGCACAAGTCTATACTCGTCCAGACATAGCATATATAGTTGGCATGCTTGGTCGGTATCAATGTAATCATGGTTTGAACCATTGAAAAGCAGTCAAGAAGATTTTTCTCTATTTATAAGGAACAAAATGACACATGCTGACACACAAAAGGTCGAATAATCTTAAAGTTATTGGCTATTCAGTTACCGACTATGTTGGGTGTCAAGACACCAGTAGGTCCACATCGGGTTATATATTTATGCTTGCAGGTGGACCTATATCTTGGAAGAGCGTTAAGCAAACGCTGACTACTTCGTCTATTATTGAAGCAGAGTTCATTGCATATTTTGAGACAGCATGTGAGGCAATATGGTTAAGAAATTTTATCTCGGGGCTTTGAATTATTGATAGTATTTTAAGGCCACTGAGAATTTTATGTGATAATTTCGCTGTGATAGCTATCTCCAATAATAACAAGACTAGTGGGGGTTCCAAATATATTGATATCAAATATCTTATTGTAAAGGAGAAAGTTCAGAATCAAACTGTATCTGTTGAAAAGATTAGTATGACACTCATGTTAGCTGACCCTCGCACTAAAGACTTATCTCCCAAGCTCTTTTCGGAGCACATTGCGCGCATGAGATTAAATGATACTTTTGATAGCCTTTGAGAGTAGATGTATAAGAGTGAATATATTTGTTTAAATTGATTCAAAAATAAGAATTATTTATTTGTTTTTTTATTTTTATGTAAATAAAATTTTAGAACATATGATGTCAGTAGATGGCAATAAAGTAGGACCAATAATAGATTGAGTTTACATATAATAATTATACAGTTTGTAAACTTGCAATCTATGCAAAATCATACTAGTTGGAATCCATGTTGGTGATGAATTATAATACGGTAACTAATGAACGGTCATGTATCAATGACATGACGTATTGATTACATTGATTATGTGTTAGTATTCTCACTGGACCGGACTGATTATAAAGACTTTGATTAAGATTGATTGGGATTTACCATTCAAAGAAAGTTAGCTAACATTTGATAATCGGAGTTTATTTACATAGTGTTGCCAAGTGGGAGACTGTTAGAAGTTTCTATTTTGGTGGCCTTCACTATGGTCAATCCGTTGACCGGTGAATGGTGTAAGATCAATCTTGAGATGTGTAGTTGCTAATTCAGTGAGTTTGAAGAGACTAAGCAACTTATAGTTAAGTCTTTTAGTTATGGTATGATTGTGATTTCTAATCACAATATAATTAGTAATTCAAGTCCTTTAATAGGAAATGACTCTTTGGTTATAAATATAAGGGGTGCTTGGTCCCAACGATTGTTCGACATAATTCAATCCTCCCTATTAGCAAAAACATCCCCATTGTGCTAGGAGATATTTAGAGTGAGGAGATTGTTGAAGATCGGCAACCCACCATTAATGGCTCACACTCAAGGTGCGTACATATACATATATTTTAGTTTATGGATTATTGATTTATTGTTTTTGATTGATCATGCGCCTAGATCCTATGACATATATTTGGATGGTCGAATTGATAGATCCATCAAGTTGCACAAAGGTTCAACCTCCTCTCTCATCAAACTCTACGGTCCAACTATAACAGTCATGACTCCTCTCTTCCTACACGAGGTAAATATTTCATATATAATTGTATAACTTTTAAAGTTATGTAATTAGGAATTTAGAATGCAATGAAAAAGAATTCTCCAATTAAATTCCTAATGCCAATGTTATAAGAAATGCTTGATATTTTGGACTACCGTTTAATTGTTGACGAGCCCTATCGCATTTGATTGAAGTCGAGTGATATGAAAAGTAAGAAGATTGATCGGCAAAAGCTAGAATTTATGCCAATCCAACCGATAAAAACCTTTAAAAAGTGAGTGCCCTCTTATCTTCTTCAATCTCCCCCCCACAAATATCTGAAATACCTAAATCATTATATATGCGCTCATTTAGATTATGCGTACTTATATATATATTTTGTGATCACTGGTATCTAAATAATGAGCAACATTGAGTTATAAACTCGTACCCAATTTAGTCCATCGATCTAAGACCCACAAATGGTATTATATAAGCAAGTACAATGTATGCAATATACTTTTATGAGTTTGGGTGCCACACACCTAAGCCCAACTCAATCTCTATATATACAGTTTTGATATAATTTTATATTGTTTATAATCTAAGTTCTGATTCAAAAATTGTTATCATGTTATTCAAGTTTGTACTTCACATCTAATGACTTACTTTAACCTGACAGTACAAAAAATAAGACTATTAGCGGAAGCCAAAAACTACCGCTATTAACAAAAAACTGCCGCTAATACCCTTACTGCTAATAGTCTTTAATAGTTTTTTGTTAATAGCGGCAGATTTTTGCTCTAAAAAGCTACCGCTAATAATCTGTTTTTTTGTAGTGTGATTATTCTTACTTTTGTAATTATTTGTACTTAAAAAATCTGTGAATATATTCATTTTACACTTAGAATATTTTCTACACTTGTTTTTGTAAATCTGCATATACATTGGTCAAAGGGTCTAGTTTCAAGCGAATCACAGACCTATGGGTCAAAGTTCATAGATTGAAATAAAGATCATTTGGTCATCTCTTAAATCGATGGTCAGATTTTGATTAAAAGAGACACACCTCGGTCTTTGTACCACCTAAAATCGTGCACACAACTACAAAAATTCCTATATTTTAGGCATGTGGCACCTTAGTCTAGGGTCTGGTTTGATCCTTTTAGATCTCAAGTTTGAGGCCAAATTGGGTCAGGGGACACCAAGAGGGATCCCCCGTAATTTTTGAATCTCTTCGCATCTGGCAGATAGTTTTGTCTAGAAACAGATCCAATCCGATTTAGTCAGTTGTACAAGTTTCTCAAAAATAATAAAGGACTTTATACCCTTAGATAACCAACATCAAGGGCCATGTTTGACCCCCTATTTGACCTCGAAAATAATCAAACCAGTGAGGGGTCCGAATAGAAACCCACCTTACTTTCTAGAACACTATATGATTACCAAATCCGATGTCGCATAACCGATGTATTTAAGCTCGTAAAGTGTGTCTGAAATTTAGTTTAAGTATTGATGGAATCCGAACCTTGGGACCGTCATTTCATGTGGATTTTTCCACATTTAGAAAAGTCTCAATAAGTGAAAAAGTTTTCATTTTCACTGGTCTAGGTCTACTAGAAATTTAGCTTTAAAAGTTTTCACGGATCTCAAGATTCACAAGTTATTAGATTTATGGCCATGACGTGCCATTAGAAAATTATTAGTATAGGACTACTTTAGTAAAATTGGGCCATCACCCATACACATAAAGTCCGCTCTGCCAACAATATGGGTCATTCAAGACCTCAATCACCACAATGTTCAATGGGCCTTCTCATGTGGACCCGTCTAGTCTATGGACCCCTAATGACCCATATACCTTAAGTAGCCAGACGTGCATTTTGAGAAATCGCAGGCCAATTTTCAAGGTTGGGCCCAACCCACCTTCTAAGTCTTAGTAGACTCATTAGATGCATCATCTGTCCACACTATGAGGAAAGCGTACAGCGATGATTAAAAGATGTCAAAATTTTGATTATGAATTGATGAACATTCAGTTAATAGTCTAAATGATCAAACCAATAGTAGAAATCATGAGAGACCTAAACACTCATTATGTTGATGACATCGGTATAATTAGATTGATCTAAACTTGACCACGTTCACCTTAAAATGCTTGTATCGAATATTTGATGATCTATAAGTGATTCAGTCTTACAAAGACTAAATCCTATCAGAATCATATAAAGGACTAGTCTGTTTTCATCAGATCGAGAAGATCGATCTAATGAGAACAATTTATCAATATTTTGTGATACACATCATAGGGTCACGTATCGATTTATACATGACCTTTTTATCTTTCTCTTCTTTAGCGATAAGTGGAGTGTCCATAGGAGACTCTAAACTACTTTCTTGCATGATTAAGACTTTAGGTCTCTATTCAACGTCACGAGTAAAAGTTTAACTTTTGATGAAACTTGTAATTGACTTATGATCAGTTCACTAACTATTTTCTTATCGTATGACTTATTTAACCTTTACGTGACTTATTAATAATATAAATTTCTTTTATGATAAAGCTTCAATTGTCGAAATATGTTGTTGGGGTTATATAAGATGCATATTCTATTAAGTGCTTTCATCGGTACTGTATTATACATCAATATCATAGAAATACGATAGGAGATATATGTGATAGGATAAAGTAATAAGATATGACATTCGACTTTTAAGCCTTCATCATGGTGAGATTTCTTTCACAGTCACGTGAAACTTGAAATATAGGCATTCATGTACGGATGCGACTATGGATCAAAATATCGTCCGATACTGATACGTATCGGTATCGGACGTGAACGATATGGTACATTAAATGTATCGTATCGTTCAACTATATGGTACGTATCGGACGTGAACGATACGGTACATTAAATGTACCGTATCGTTCAAATATATGGTATGTATCGAACGATTTTGATACAGACCGGTACCGATACGTATTGTTCGATACGTACCGGTTTTTTGATCAGACGATACATTCCGGTTTTTCGGTATTTTGATCCATGGATGCGACACCCATATGAGAATATAGGTTGTCACACGAAGTACATCCAGATTACTAATAAAATCCGTCTCTTAGAAAGCGTGATTTAGTGAAACTTATTACACCATGACTCACTCTAATTTAAGTTGAATGCTAATGATAAGAAAAGAAATGGATACGCTAAGATACGCTGTGAATGTCAGCTGAATATAAAATTAAGTTTTACAAGTATCATACCTTACGAGCCATCGTAAGGGTACAATGTTTGCAGCCAAGACAGGTCTTAAAGACAATACGAATGTAAGGGGATACTGATTTATATGCGTGTAATCTCATCGGGCTAGATGGTGGTATACAATACGATATGATACAGAGGTTAGATGATTATTTACACGTAGACCTTGCATGGTAGGCTCGAGCAGCAACCCTGACACAGGTCGTATATGTAAAGTATATATAATGCGAAGTACGTTGTCTAGGAGTTCTCCTAGGCGTTGGAGCTACGATAAAACTTAAAATATGACACATAAGTTAAGTTGACGAGACAAGTAAGAAAAGTGATAAGCATTAGAAGCATCATATGCACTGAATTCTGTTACGTCCTTTCAGCTTTATAATTATGAAATATTTATGAGAACTTTTGTTATGCTATTTATATAGAATTATAAAGGATTCAGCTCCACTTATGACGTTGCACCCATGATCACTTGGGTAAATTGTGGTAGACCGGTTATGCAACTCACTAAGTTTACGTGACTGAATAACTCATCCCATAAAAAATTAATAGTTGCAGGTGAAGATATGGACTACTTTGCCCCTGAGAACTTTGATGCGTCATTAGATGATACAACATATGAGAGCGAGTATGTCAGGGACCATCTGGATAAGGGTGTGGATCATGTTGATTATTATGAGTACTGAAAGCTCACACGCTTAGGTTTCTATCTATTACTTGGGATAGTTACACTTTCATTTGAATTGCCTTTTCGTTCATGTTGTAAGTTATTCCTTTTTATTTTCCATCTCTTAGATTATGATTTAAATGCTACAGTTATTATTAATTTAATTTTCTTATGTATCTCAAGCGATTGTTTACGTTAAAGGTGATCATGAATCTTAAAGACCAAATTTAATGATGTTTATGAGTAAAATATATATGTCCGCTTATCGCATTCATAAGCATGCAGGATCATGACATGGGATTCTAGGCCCTCAAGATCGGATAGAATTCTGAGTCGTGACACCCAAGCCCAGGATCGAACAATATTATAGCATTTGGGTTTGAGTCGTCACCAAATGGTATCATAGCCAAGGACGGTTCTTCTATAAGGTGGGAGTATTGTAATAGTTCCACATCAGATAGAGAAAAGTCCTTACCTGGGCTATATGTGATTGCAAATGCTACATGTCATAACGCATTATAGGTGGGGACTTAAGCCCATGTCAGAAATAAAATCGGAGTGGGGATGTAATGACTCTGATTGTTATATATCTTTGACTATTTGACCTCCACGACCTCGATGTTGTTATTTATTATGGACCTATTAGATTTCACATATGAGAAATTATTAATTTTTTAATAGTAAATATAATATAATATTATAAATACATATTTTAATTTATAATAAATTACTCAAAAAGACATGTGTTGGTGTAATATTAAGTGCTCTTAATATTGTTGGAGAGGTCTACAGATCAAACCTTCACAAACTTAAAACGTAAAAAAAATTTCATTAACTCTTCTACAATCTATATAACTTACTTAAATGGTTGTACTTAACACCCTAAGAGAACTCATAGAGAAGAAAAGATTAAGAAAAAAATTTATGCACACAAATTTTAGGTGCTCTCCTATGTTTTCTCTTCTACATTCTCTCTCTTCTCAAATTTCACCAAACATGCACTATTTTCTAATGAGTTTTTTTAGATAAAAGGTTAAAATAGAAGGGAATTTTGGAAAAGAGTCAAATTCAATACAAGTTCCTTATCAAATCATATTATTTTCTCAATTCGAACTTTTGGAAAAGAGTCAAATTCAATACAAGTTCCTTATCAAATCATATTATTTTCTCAATTCGAACTTTCCCTCTTAACAAATATCCACGCCAACATGACACCTAAAAATAGTATTTTTTCACGATCAATGGTGACTCTAACTTCATGCAATTGTAACTTTTAATGATTAATTATGACCTTTCACGAACAATCGTGACTCTAATTTCATGCAATCTTACTTTTCACGATCAATCGTGACTTTCATGATCAATTGTGACCTTTCTCCTCTTCAATCCTATCTTAACTCAAAGAGAAGAAAAAAGATTGTGAAAAAATGTTGTATGCACAAATTGCAGGAGCTTTCCTACATTCTCTCTCCTATTTTCTCTCTCCTAGAATATTACTAGTAACTCCTCATTTTCTCATGATAAATTAAAAATTAGAACCAAAATATCGGAGTAATTAAAAAAATTACCAACAACTCCTAATAATTTTGGGTATAAGAAATCTCAATAGATCTCTAGCGAAATTTCTTTTATTTGCACCTGGTAAGGAGATAAGGTAAAGTTCAAGTGTGACTTAGTATGGAAAGTAATGATTCACACTACTCTCCCCAAATCTCTAAACTTCTTAGAAATCCTGCACACAAAGACTCCACATGACACGCAACATCATTCCTCATTTCACGTGGCACATATTCTCGGTTTTTCACCCCACGTGGCACACATGCTCCATCCCTCTCTTCATATGGCGCACAATGTTCCGTCCAACCCAAGCATCTCATAACTACAATCGCCAACCCACCTCAATGTAATTTCTCCTCATATTTTCTCTTTGAGAAAATCGTAAATCTCTTAGCTCTCCACTCTTAACAGATTACAAAAAACGTGAAAGCTTTCACCGAAATAAGTTGGCCACCATCTTCTTTTTCTCCATATTTTCTCTAAAATTTATTTCATACACCTCAAATTTCTCTTCTTGTATTAAAATATCTTAAGATCTCAACCCCCTTGTACTTTATTTAATATTTATATATTTTATTGATGAGATTAATCATAGGTTCGGTGTGAATTATCATTGTGCATAAATGAAAGAGATCGACCGTCGGTGTAGAATTCGGATCATTTAGTCAAACGATTGGAATAGTTAAGACAACCCACTTCGACATTAGGACCAAAGGTAGAGAAATTTAATTATTTATTCTTTGATTGATTCTTTTGACTAATTAGTGGTGTATAAATAAGAAATTACTCTTTAGTCCATTATGTCCTACCTTTAGCCCACTTATTTAACTAATCATGCGTGAATAAAATACCTTTATTGATTTCTATTTAACATTTTATAATTTATTTAAATAATTAATTAATTGTGTATTGGGACATGCATGTAAATTCTTATTTATGATATTTTATTATGTCAGTTATGCCTTTGACAATGTGATTTAGCATATAAATTAATGGTAGATACTGAAATTTTAACTCTAATCAGTTTGGGTTTTTCTCTTAATTCATTCAAATGTATAAACTTTTATAAAGCTCCAATGGGCGAATCGCCAAAGAGGTAATGTAGATAGCAGTGCCCTCTACCAAAGATATTCTTACATCAAAGGCTAAATCATTCTCTAGTCATCTAAAAAATTGACTCCAAGATGCCCACTTTAAAATCTGCACAGTAAATTTCTGCATCTGATTTTTGTCTAAGTGTGATGTGAATGTACTTTTGAGCTGTGATCAGCCACCCATATGGGTGAAATCAAGAAAATTTCATTATGATTAACCCCTCATAACTTTTAGTGATCTTCATATCTGACTATTGAATTTGTCTGATTCTTACAGAAATTATAAAGCCTAAATTTTTGATTAATTAGTTCATACAATTTGATCGAATTGCATTGTAATTTCAGAATTATTATATGTACATATAAGACTCATTTTTATGTGATGATGGGGCTACAATTATTTCGAAAAGTTGTGAATATTTATTTTATTCTTATTGCACTATGAGTTTTTTATTCAGATTAATTAATTATTTAGTTAAATGTCTGAAACATATATTTCGATATATTTGATCCAATCAAATATTTATTTTGTATAGTCTATGCTTGATATTTATATTGTAGTGATCAAAATTGGACTTAATATTGAATATTTGTGTGAAGGTGGGCGTGTATTCTTAATACTTATGTGTCATTGGTTAAAATATTATATGATATGATTGTTAAAAAAATATATAGAAAATTTTAGAAAATATGATAACAAGACAAGAAATGCATTCATCATGATTCGGTATTATTGCGAGTCACATTGGACCCTTATTATGGGCCCATCATGAGTTGTGAAAGCCATGGTGGTATGGGACGCCATTGGCAGCAGCTTCTTCGCGATGGTCTCATAGCACCAAGTTCGATGTGATTGGTAACACTATCGGATAATGGTTATCCATATATGATTATTAAGCAAGAAATGTAAAACGCGAAATATTTAAGAGTTTAATAAGTTCAAAGAATTTCAAGGCATGATTTAATGTAAATGAAAGAATAAGAAAAGATAGGACATGAATTTATGGCAAACCAAGACAAGGACTTTTATTATTGTACGATAAGACATGACATTAATTTATGGCAAGACAAGACAAACACTATTATTATTTATACGTTAAGAAGGTAAACGGCTATATGTATAAATGCTTTATGATATTGAAAGGATCCTATCATGACAAGACAAGACACGTATCACGCACGAGCCACCTCACTTAGTAGGGGCTACGGCTAATCAAGAAAATTGTCCAAGGGCGACGATGGACAGGATTCTCATCGGTATATATAAGTATTACAGATCTGACACTTATTTATGTATAAAGAATATTTTAAATAAAATTTAAGTCACGTAAGAATTTCAAAACATGTGATGCCAAGATAAGATAATTGCTCATGTGCATGTTTCATTGAATATAATGAATAAAATAATAGGAGTATAATTTCTCATAAGTATCAGTTTCATGATTATCAATCGACTGCTTTCGCAAGAAAGGTTATATTTCGGTGTAAATTTTCTATCTTAAGATCATTATTATGTCAGCCGAATGAAAATTATTATACGCATGCTTATTGGTTAAGTGTTTCGAGGCATAAAGAGTAATTAAGGTCATCCTATTAAGCACCGTGGATATTTTGCGCTTACCCCGACACTTTAATTTGTGTCACAGATCATATTGACCCTGAGCTTTCAAAGACCGGGAAAGCCGAGGAAGAGGATCCATAGTATTTTTCTTAAGAAGCGGAAGCTCAACCAGAATATTTCTACTCGTAGGATGCACGTTATTCTCCTTATAGGTATTAGGGGATACTATTTTGATGACATTAGTTACTATCTCGTTTTTGTTATGAATGAATGATACTAATGTTATGAGACACATGATTAATATTTTATTGTAAATAGACAAGATAATATGTGTAGATGGTTAAATAGATAGTTAGATGTTTATTCTGTGTGATGAATAATATTACTCATATGAAAATACACATCTTTTGAATATTCTTACTTTCGTACGAGTTATAGATAAAAATGAAAATAAAAATAAAAATAAAAACATCATGTTTTATGAACGATGTTGTCATCAAACTTAGAATTAGATGTTTTGCAAAACGGCTCGAGATTCTAAATTTTTTCCCATAAAATTTCGGGTCGTTACAGGGGACCTAAGCGCAGAATCGTACAATATTATGGCATGCGGGTATGAGTCATCCCAAAAAATCCCTTAATTAATTTGTAATGGTTTCTTTCTCTTTTAATAAAACTATTGGGTGTATCACCAAATCTTGACGAGTGAGGAGAATGATTACCTTTGGAGATGGGATCATCAATGATGTCTCTTGTAATCTTGTAGGAGTTGACCAAAACCAAATTAGAACCAGTCATCTCTCCCTTAATCTCATCCACCAATGACCTTAAGTTTGCATTGAAAAGAAGTGCTGCTTCATTTACAGCCTCTACACAGCTCCCATTTGCAGCCGGGTTAGCCCTAACAACAGGCACGCACCCAAGTGGTTGAACACCCATTACCACGAACTTTCTTCCTCCTAAACGGTACAATTCCTGCATAACCAAGCGGCAAAATCACATACATGACCCGAGCGCTAACCCTCTTGGTACTCGGGTCACTTTTTTGGATGTGTACACTGTGGAACCAATAGGTGTTCATTCTGATTTGACAGCCATAATCCCAAGATCTATGATGCAAAAGATTGTCATCTGATGCAAAACATTTTAAGGCCATCTAAAATTAATAGTATCTTAAATTTATTTTAGGGTTTTCACATGAGAGGGTCTCCACACTTTTATATTTACCTGACAAGCAACGAACCTTTTGTTTATTAACTAATAGGGTCCCAAATTTCTAGTCTTTTAAAAAAAAGAGAGGCAAAAAAGGGTCTAAATATTTTAGATTTGTTGCAATTCAGTTTAAGTGGAAAAGTTTGATAGACGAAAATGCTATCATATGAGATGGATCAATTAGCTGTCTGGCCGATGGATTGAACTCTTATGAGATCGATCAGTCCATAATTACACCAACCAGTCAGTCTCACATGCGACCCATCAGTCTTATAGTGGATTGATCAGTCCCATATGAGACTAGCCGATCAGTCTCATATATACTGCAGCAATTGATTGGGTCCCATATGAGACCTAAGGATATATTCATCTAACCAATTTTTCACTTAAATTGAATTTCAACACGTGTGAAATATTTAAACTTTTTATACATTTAAAGCTCTTAGGTAACAAACGAGAGGTTAGGCCATGTCAGGTAAAGAGTAAAGTTGTAAACCTTATTGGGTAATTTGTATTTTACATAATAGTTATTAATTTCCTATGACATTTGACTGCTTTAACTGATGGAGATTGTTTTCCGTCCAAATAAATGCTGATTCCATATGACACACATGAGGATAGTAGAGTTATTAGTGAATCCGACACCCTCCATCTCATCTCTGGTTCATTCGTATGGTGTTTGATGTTTATGGGGACCATTCATTACCTTGAGCTGTTGGGAGAGGGTGGCGACCAGATTATGAGTAAAATCTTTGAGGGTGATTCGGCTCATAACATTAGGAGTGAAGTAGTTTAACAAGTAATCGTTTCCGCCTGTTCCCACCACGAATAAGCTGTTGGAGAGGTGGGAAGAAAGTCGATTGGTGGTGCGTAGTAGGGCGCCTAAATCAGGTAAAGTCACCTTGTTGAAATTTTTTATCTGTTGGTTTAAGCTTATCACATCTCCCTGAAAAGCCAAAAACAAAACAAATATATATATATTTAAAAAGAGAAAAATAAAAATCCAATTTCAGTGCCACATATTGGGGCGAAGGTCAATCCACTAGCATCAAAAAATAAATAAATAAAGAAAAATTAACCATTGCGAATCTAATGGTGGACAATAATTCATGAGGCATAAACACATTGAATGAGAGGATTATTAATATATCTATATCTGTACCCTTAGGGCTGCCTGCAACAGAGTCAGGCCATCTCTACTTGGATCCTACTTGGATCGATCGGCCCCGATCGGCCCCGAAATGAGAGCCTTTTCGATCTTAAGCTTGGCTCGAGAGCCACAATTCCGAGTTTTTTATTTGAAGCTCGATTGAAATAGAGTTGAGCTTGTAAAGCTCGGCTCGACCTGCCTTAACTTGATTAATATATATATATATATATATATATATATATATATATATATATATATATATATTTGCGCTCTCTCTTCTCGTTCTCCATTAAAAAAACTAAGGTTTAAAGAAATATTAACAAGAAAAATTTATACTAAATCTATTAGGCTCGAAGTTGGGCTTCTCCAGACTCGAGCTCTTTAGAGTTCGGAATTTTTAGGCTTGATGGACTTAGAGTTGAGTTTTTGTTATATATTATTGTTGTAATATATATATATATATATATATATATATATATATATATATATATATATATGGGTAGCTCTATTTGTACTCATGTGTTTTCTGAAAACACCTACGCGTTTTTTGATAGCACCTATCGTGCAATCTGACCCAATCAATGAGTTTTAAAGAGCTTTCTCCATAGGTGTTTTTAGAGAATGCATGGGTACAAACAAAGCTACCCTATGTATATTATTATTTCAAAATTAAGTCCATATCTATCCCTAAGGGCTCGTTCGGTAGCACTTATTTGGTCAGAATCTGGGCAGATTCTGAGTTTCTTTGGTAGATCTGAGCAAAAGCCGACGTTCGATAGAGAGTTTGGGGAAGCGGGAATCGGAGCCTTTTCCGAGCGATAGCGACGTCTGGTTGTCCGAGCAATCCTCTCGGATTAGCTCAGATTCTGAGCTCAGACAATGCTGATGAAGTATACCTCTCCTTCGATGGGCTGCAGCAGATCCAAACTTCATCGTCAACGGTCATGAGGCGTTGAAAGTGCTACGTAGTAGGCTCTGAAGCTACTCCATCGTCTTCCCCAACTATCCATGGCAATGTAGGGCCTCGCCTCTATTCAAAGACATCTCCTAGATCACGATTACATTTTCATGAACTTTCTCTGTCCTAATTCAAACCCTCTCTCTCCGTCGCATTCATCTTCTTCAACTCGACGCCATTCAATCTCCAACAAACTTCAACCAAATCCCTCCTTTTTCCTCCCAAGCAATTCGGTTTTCACTTCAATCGCTGTAAGTTTCATTCTCTTTTCTTCTTCTTCTCTCTTAATTTCAATTTTTTTTTACTACAAAATGTGTATTTAATATTCGAATCTTCAAAGATGAGGTGTGATCTCTAAATATACTTTACTAAATTATTAGATGTTATATTTGTGTAGGATTATGATTTAGTGCTACGGGTTGCATGTAGTGTTCTTTGAGATGGGTTTATATAGCTCCACTTGGCAAATTTTGGGCCATCCATAACGTCCACGAAGCAGGATGTTGTGTTGATTGGAAGCATCCACGAGAATTGTCGATCAGGGGACATCGTAATCGTCGGATCGGACTCTTACTGGTCAAATTTGGACTGTTGAATGTATGTCTTTTAACCGTCGGTTTGGTGATTCTTGATTGTACGGTTAAGATCCTCTATGGCACCGTATTTGTGCTGAACATTCTGTGATATATGTTGATTGGAAGCATCACGAAAATTTGAATTTGGTCGAGGCGATATGAATCGATCGTAAGTCTTCTGGTCATATTTGGACTAGTGATTGTATATCTTTTAACCATCCATTTGGTAGTTCTTTATTGTACGGTTAAGATCCTCCATGGCACAAGATTAGTTCGACCATTCATGATATTTGTTGATTGGAATCATCCTGAAAATTGTGCTGATCAGGACGTTTCGCATAGTCTGATTAGCACTCTTTCTGGTATATATATATATATTTTGGAGTTGAAGCTCCAAAAGACAGCCTTATCAGTCCTTTAAAGTTGCATTTTCTAATTTTTAAAGTAAAGAGTTGACTCTTTATTTCCTTAGTTTTTTTTTTTGGTTGAAGGGTGGGGGGGATTCAAATGACAATGATTGCGTCTTTTCTGGATGTCCAAATGCAGCCTTAATGATAGGATCGTCTTCCTTACCTTCCGCCTATGATAAAACCCTCACCTTCACACATCTAAGTCATATGCACTTCAATATGAATCCTACATTAGATATGAGCAACAGTCCCTATTAAATTTCACTAGATCGAATGGTTCAAACCCTTGGATAAGTATGATTTTTTGGCTAGATGATGTTGATATGATGCTTTGCCACTTGGAAAAAACTTGATTGGCCAAAAAAGTGACATATAGCCAAAAATGAGGATGGAGGTCTCTATCTTAGGCCTAAGGTAAGCTCCCCATTAACTCTAATCTGATTAGTTGATCTAGTTTGGATGGTCAATAAATTATCTAGCTTAAACAGTCCATGAAGAATTCCTATGTATGAATGGTTAGATCCTATGTTTGAATGTTTAGATCATGTAGCTTATGGCCATTCCAAGAAGTGGCTGATCATTAGATTGGGCATGAACACCAATCAAGCATGGGTGGGTTTAACTGCTCATACCTAATATATGTGCATATACAAATTCATCAATCTCTACCTACAAATATGTATGTCTATGTCTATACTCAGATACACGATATTGGGAGAAACACACAAGTAAATCTTATATCTATAGTTATACAAGAATATCTATAATCTATATATCTATATACTAGTTACTTGACATTGGAAGTTTGTAACTCGAATTTTTTTTCCAAAAAACCCAAATCACCACTCTTCATTCTTCATTTCCTGCTAAATGCCTTTCCAATGGAGATGGTTGCTAGTGTCAATTTCCTTTTAATTTATACATTGTCAAGAATGTGATTTCCTACAAAATTATGAGATTTCTTTCGTGTCAAATTTACGATTTCTATTGTTGAAAGAATACTCCAGAGATATCTGTATGACTGGTTTTGATGACTTCTCTCTTTTTTGTCGATCATGGCTTTGTGCTAAGTTTATATTGGAAGAACAAGAAGAGAAGTGAATTTTTTCTTGAGAGGTGGCAATAGCACGCGTTCTAATGGCGTGTATACAGAGTCCCAAATTTGATATCCATATTGGAATGGATTGCGATTAAAAGGAAGTTATGAATTACCTTACGTAGTCCCAAATTTTCGCGGTTTTAAAGCGCATAAAGTAGGCAATGTTTAACTATTGTAGCTAGAAAGATTGACCTTTTTCCAACGGTTACAACTGCCGGGAAAGGAAACTTATTGTCAATGATATAAAACTGCCGAGAACATCGTCGGGTATTAGTGGCTCATTTTAAAAGTAATAGGCATTAAATCAAATTCGAAAAAACACTCCGTCAAATATATTCAGCCCCATCTCGATTGGTTGCCTATAAATTTTTAGAGAAATTCAAATACGGCACATAAACCGATGATTAGATCACGTTTCTACGGTCATAGCATAACCACTGATTGAATCTATTCTGAGGATTTTCTGAGAGGAACTTAAAAACAAAGGATTTTGTGTTTTGTAAGAATCTGTCAGGAATCTGAGTGGTTTAAGAACGCATATGGTGAAAACCAGGAATCTGAGTCTGCTAAGAATCTGTCAAGATTCTGACTGTCCAAAATCTGAGCAAAATCTGAGCTTTTCTGGGAAAAATCAGGAAACACCTGAACGAGGCCTAAGTATTGATAACAATTCTCCCATATTAGATGCCTAGATGGTCCCTATTTGCCTAAGAGAATGCCCCTTTGATTTGTTTAGAATCAACTTTTTGAAAAACCAGACTAGTTTTAGATAGTTTTATTTACATACCAAGATCCTTCTCAACCAAAGTTTCACGCGCCTAAACTTTTGACTTTATAAAATCAGTCAAAGTCGATAAAGATCGTTTTTCATCCTAATTTCTAACATAATAAATTTGGAGATTATGTCCCTACCATCAACTGATCAATTTTGATTCTACATAACATTCATTTCTAAAAATAAATATTACTTTAGCATATATCAAACATGACTCTCAAATCACCTTTCGAGATGTGTGCCACTTATAAGAAAAATATAACCTTCGGATGGTAGGACATGATCTGTAAATTTTACAAAGACTGGCTGAAAATCGATCTCTTTCGAGTGATTATTTGATGTACTCAACAGTTAAGCGACAAAATCTAGAGAGAGAGAAAAGGGTCAGACGTACACTTAATAAGGAATTGGTATTAGGTACTCCCTCAACCACCCACCTATTAGAACTACGACAATTACTTACGGAAACACAATCTGCATCCATCCAAAGTATCGGATTCTAAGGCAATTTGCCGAATGACAATCAAAAGTCACCCAAAATATTTGGACATGATCTAAAAAATATTAATTGCCCAAAATGTGGTGAAAGGAAAAAATTTTAATACATCAGGATGTGTGAGCGGTGCCCAAACTTTGACCTTAGTTTTGACCACAAAAAAAACTCTTATTTTGAATTTATTTTTAATAGATCATGTGCCACATGACACATGATCCTAATAGAGTATTGTTTTGAAATCACGTGCCATGTGGCATACTGGCATGTGATATGGGGTTCAAACCCAAAGCCCCTAGTTTGGGTTCAAACACATGGGCTCATTTCCCATATATATATATATATATATATATATATATATATATATATATATATATATATATATATATATAACACATAGACAATCTTATCCACCATTCAAATGGTGGTCAAAGTTGTAAAAAGTTTAATATGTGGTATACCTAGGATGCAAGCTTTGAACCGAAATAAAACCAAAAATTGAGGTTCCTGAACCAGACCAAATTGCACTGAAAATCGATTGAAACCAAACTAAATTGAACCTCAATTCGGTTCGATTTCTGTTTAGGATGGCAAAAACCGAAAACCATGGGGGTTAGGATGAGTAAACCGAAAAAATCGAAAAAGTACATTAAAAAATTAATAAAAGTAGGTAAAATACCCACATCGAACCGAAATAGGTTTCAGTGTCGGTTTCAGAAAAACCAAAAAAAAAAAGAAAAAAAAAAGAAAGAAACAGACCAAACCGAACCAAATGGGTTTTGGCTCAATTTCGGTGTTGGGGGTACTAAACCGAAAACCGAAAAAATCAATTTATGTTTAGTTCGGTACACCGAATTTGCATCCCTAAGTGTGCCATTTGGGTGTCAAGTGGCACCGTATATGAAGACCAGGTGCCAAAATAACGTGCAAAAGCATTATCCGGTCCATCTAAAAAAAATGGAATATCGTTATATCCACCATTCAAATGGTGGTCAAAGTTTGGTCAAAATTGGAAAAAAATCAATATACAATATAGATTGGGCGTCATTCAACAAAGACTTTGTTTTATTTTATTTTTTAAATTAGGTGCACGGAATACCAAAAAATATATTTTTTAGAGTTTGTTTGGTTTCAAGGGAAACAAGGGAAAACTCATATGCGGCAAATGAATTGTCGAGATTCTCATTGTTTGGATGACATCCAAAGGGTCGAAAATTATCTTCACATTTTCCGTCAAAATCCGAAAATAAATGCTGAGGGGGTCCCTCGGTTTTCTATCTTCTGAACCTTCGAACTTCTCATCCGTATAACTCTTCTCATAATACCACACAATTTTTTCATGGATGAAAACCATTGACTGATTTGAATAAAACGATGGAGATTATTTTTTTTTCAATCTTCCTCATGATCAATCTTAAGATCACGATGCCCCTATCAGACGGTTTGATGTTGATTCTATATGGCACACATCCTCAAAAATCATAGGCAGAACCACGTATGACTTGGGTCGTCAATTGACCACCCGAACTTTCTAAAAATTTGTTACTAAGCTTTAGGGTCCTAATTTATATCAGTGGATTCTCATCCATCCAAAATTATCAAAAAATTTCAAACAATTTTTTTAATGGTATTTGTTTTCATAACAAATATTTCTTCTTTGATTTTATCTAAATCCCACAATTTTGGCCTATTTTTAAGCTCTCCCTCTATCTATTTAGGTATTGCATGGACTTATTTTTGGAGATATTTCTCTTACAAGGGCTTTACTATATTGTAGAGCTATATACTAACATATATGATGTATATGCTCTAGTATAATTAATTAAAAAAAATAAACAATTTATTACATGTAACAAGATTTTAACCTAAAACTTAACCTTCACAAGGCACCAAATCTACCACTAGAGCAATTCACTAAGATACATAAAGAAGAAAAAAAAAACTTAATACATATATAATTTTTTGGTCATTTGACTATTTTTTTTGTTAGAATATGTTATTTTCCTATAATTTCCTACATATGTATCCAAACACAGGATTTGCTTAATCATGCGTTTTCCCAGTTAACAATATGGTTATCCAAATAGCGGAAAATAAAGGGAAACAAAGGAATACTATCGTTTCCTACAACTTAGGTATCCATGAAAAAATATAGGAATATTATTTTGCTTTCCCACGTTTCTCGTGTTTTTATCCAACCAAGCCCTTAAGGATCACATGTCCATGTCACAATAAAACGTTATCTCAACATTCAAAGGAAAGACACGGAGCAATTCATGGTGATGTCGGAATCTCAAAATTTTGTCATTTTGAGTGCAATCATTGAAAAAATGATTATAAGTTCTTCAATACATGTCGGAATTGCTACTATAAAAACAAGATTATTAGCGACACAAAAAATTGCCGCTATTAACTAAAAAATACGTTGTTTCAATAGCAACAGGACTAGTAGCGGCAATTTTTTTGTTAATATATAGCGACTGTTTTTCGTGCCGCTAATAGAGTTATTTTTTGTAGTGTGCGTGATTCTTGACTTGTTGGAAAGCTACTTTGATAAAATTTTAAACAAAATTAATTTCGTGTCCATAGGATATTGTTTGTTCATTCAAAATTGGTCGTGTAATAAAAAAAAGGGATTAGTGATTAGATTAATTTTGACCATTAGATTAAAAAAATTTAATAGTTATTTTAGGAATTTTATTTTTAATAGTATTCTTAGAGTTTCTTTGCTTAATAAAAATATTGTAATCTCTTTTGAGAATAAATTAATTATGAATATTAAAATTTGATTGCTTTATATTATCTTTAAGAGTTCCTCGAGAATTTTCATTTTCTCCGAGTTTAGAATTTGGTGTGATGCCAATATTTTCGTTGATAAAATTTTAATGATTTTTTATATCTTCTTTTTATTTCTTTATTTTTTTTAATCTCAGAGATCAAAATTCTAATCTTATTATGTAAGATTTCCGTTATTTTAGGATTAACACATTTTCGTAGAGTATAAATAAGGCAGTCACTAACTTTGTGAAGACAATGAATAATGGACGTAGCCATTAGTGCCCAAATGCATATTTCCGTATCTTTATCTTTAGAAAAATTCATTTAAAAAGGGTGATCATGGCCCTTCTACCTAGCCACCCAACCATGTCTCCAATTATTACTTCGACTGATTTAGGGCATGTTTGATTGTCCCTAAGAGTTATTTAACACATGAAGTCACTTTTTCCCCCAACATGTAAGGGAAATGCTTACGAGCATTACCCTTCGTAAGCTTATAAGCTTGTCGTACCCATCGATCAAAATCTCGATTTTGATTTTGGTTTTGATCCTGATTTAAACTAAATTGGTCAAAATTTTGGTAATTTTGATAAATTTCAGATTTCTTTTAAAAATGTGCTTTGAATTTTGCCAAACTTTATTTTATTAGTTTTTTAAAGTTTAATATTAATAGAACACATATATATATACTAGTGAGGCTAATTTTTATCCGTTTAAAGTACTTATATGTCTATTATAAGTACAGATTTTTTGTTGTCAACATTGATTTTCTGTTCTTAAATCATTGACTCTTTTAAATAAGACGATGAAGATCGTTTTTCATCCCAATCTTTGACACAATAGATCTTGAGATCTTGTTCGTATCATCAGAGAGTCGGATTTTAATTTTTTGGTACATCCTAAAAATGTGAGTATGCTTATGTTGATGTTATTTTTTGAAATTTTTGTTACATTAAATCAAAATTTGATTCTTTGATGGTAGACCCATGATCTCAAGATCTGTTGTATTAAAGATTGAGATTAAAAATGTTCTCCAGCATCTTATTCAAAGCAGTAAATCGTTTAAAAACATGCAACCCGATTTGAAAATGAAAAAGCTTGGATTGTAAATAAAGGTACCCTTTAATGGTATCAAGATATTTTTATTTATGCAACTAATGGGTTAGGTACAGGTTAACAGAAAATAAGAATTTTTTTTAATAAATCGTATGGCATTTTCGTTAATCCATGAAAAATCAAGAGTAAATTAAAAGGTGGTAGTCAGTAGGTCGGTTCAAGTCCAAAAATCTTTTAAATAAAAAGGATAAAAATAGAAAGAAAGGCAATAGCCATAAGCTAATAAGTCAATATGAGTTGACCATCAAACTTAAGAACAACTATTAATATCAGAGTGCACATATCATGTGGTTAGAATCTCTCAAAAAGTGTGATTTTTGGACTTATAGCCTTTCAATTGATGACAAATTTTTTTAGCGGTATGCATTTTCAAGATCATATGCTAGTAGATGGTGTAAGGTCATTTAAATATCATTTGGTGTTTAAACTATGATTAGGATAGTGGGTCCCTAATTCCAAAGCCCATCACATTACCATAACATATTATTAAATAACACAATTATCAATCCCAAGAGCAAATAAAGCAAATTTTATTTGATTTTAAAATTCGGAGCTTTTGCTTCTTCTTAGTTTTAGGTGGAGTAGTAAGGATTTGCAGGAAAGGAGAAAAGGACGTCGGCAATTAGTGTGGATTGGAGAAAATAGCTCACAAAAGAAGGTTTTATTTATTTATTTATTATTCTTTCCTTTATTTTTTCTTCTTCTCTTTTTTATCCATGAGTTTTATATTAAAGGAAGAAAAAGAAATAAGTATTATTTTTTTCTAAAAAATAAGTGATAAAACGTTAAAATTATCGGCCGATAATTAAAACTTTCCGGTGGGGGAGCGGTTTTTTATATTTTTCGATCTCTACCAGGCGTTAATATCGATATACACAACGTGTATTTAGAAGCATTTAAACATAATGGAGGCTTGGCGTATGTGGAAGTGACCTGTTCCTTTCAATAAGTGCACTGGAAGGACAAGTCAACGAGTTTAGTACTCATTACTGCATCCTATTAATGACTGGTGATTCAACCTTTCAAAAAAAAAAAAAAAACAATAAAATTAATGATTCAAGCTTCTCGGGAGGTGCACGGTCAAACTTGTCTGTCACCTATATTTATTGGCATATATCAACCTATATTTATTGGCATATATCAATGTGTCGGGTTGTATTTAAATTAGGGGCAAATGCCGAAAGCAGCCCAACCTGAAAGTCCAAGCCAACCTGACAAACTGACTGGACCAGGAAATACAAGTAGACTCGGATAAAAAATTCAATATTTTCTTTTGATTATATATATATATATATATATATATATAATATCCGTCATGCGGTTTCTACCCATCCTCACAAATCAAGTTTGTGTCCGACCCCACCTGACGCATCAAATTTGTGTGAAAAAACTCAGGTCGACTTGTGAACCGTCCTACTTTGGCAACGCTCCATCCATGCCCACTCTCATTAGCTGTTGAGCACAGGCACGACCTAGCGTATGTTTGGTAACCATGCCCTGAGAGTTGCAGGGCGCCCTAAAGAGTGCCTCAAAAAAAAAAAAAAATATTATCTCAAAATTAGACTGCATGTTTTTGAGAGCGAATTTTATCCACTCAGGCGGGGCTGGCTTGTTCCCGAGTGGGAGGGAGCAGCATTACCAAACGCTGCAGCCTCATGTACTCCAAGCAAGGATCAAAATATCGGTAAACCGATACATATCGTCCTAACCTCTAGGATTATACGTATCGAGTATCGGCCGATACATTCAATGTATCATCGTTGAAATTTTTTTTTTTACGATTGTGTAACCGATCGAAAAAAAAAAAAAAAAATTCCCTATTGTCACACAATTGATATCGACTGCATAGACAATCGTCATCAATTGTGTAAACAATTGGAAAAAATATATATATACATATTATCGGATGATACATTAAAATTATCGTCCGATAAATTCAATGTATCGTCCGTATCGTCCAATATGGGTGATACATTGCCCATATCAGACGATAAGTATATTGTTTTAAAAGGAGTACGATACAATGCCTTTATATCGTATCGCCCAAGTCCAAAATTGATACGTATCGATATCAAACGATTTTTTGGCCCATGACTCTAAGAACCTTAAAATATGTGTTGTACTCAGATGTGGGAATGCACTGACCTTGCACCTTACATTAGTCACACTTGATTTGAGCAAAGAGATGATTCAAATCAAATCATGTTTGCCTCCACTGTTGGAGTGAGAGAAACAACCGAATCTTCGAGGTTCTTGTACCCATTCATGCCAACTATATTATATAGAAGAGCTTCGATTGCTACCTACTAGATGATATATCTAGTTTAAAGAGAATAATAGCTCTTTATGGCCAAGCTTAGGACTGGGCAGCGTTTTATGGCCAAGCTTAGGGCTGTTCGGGTCAGCCTTGGCGCCTCTATCTCCATTGGAGAAGAATCTCGGACATCTTTCTGACATGATGTGTGGTATGCCAATGCCCATCCTTCTTTTACCCCTCTTTAGAATGATGATGTGTCTAACGATAATCTTATGCAATCTCTCTTTTCTTTTGGGTGACGCCGGAAGTGATGGGTGGCATGGAGCCCACTTTATTCTTTTTCAGCTTTCATTCTTGACTTTTTAAAAAGCTTTTTGAAAGTCTCTTTCTCTTTTCTTTCCTTTCTTTTTTTTTTCTAAAAAACTATCAGAGTTACTTTTTCAGGTATATTTTACTCAAAAAATATGAGCTCTCGATAGCGAAGTGCTAGCACCTCAGCAGGGAAGCGCCGACACCCCGATAGTGAGGTGTTGGTACCCCAGCGCCGAGGTGCCAGCGCCTCTATATCAAGTGTGTCGACGCTTAGCTAAAAAAAAAAATGGAGCATCGACGCTTTTATATCGAGGTGTTGGCTGTCACGGAGTCACTCCTTTCGACGTGCACTCGCGTGTGTTACCTAACGCCCGATGCGCTAGGTCAGCCTAACTCAACTCACAACAGTCACACTCGAGGTAACACTAAGTCTTCTGTTGGCAACTAGCGTAGCTGTGAGTAGGGAACCGTCAAGGAAAGGCCTTCTTTCGGAGTTGACTCGCATGGTGAGGCTGGTTAGAACCAACCTAAATATGATGACTCTAGGCCGCACAACTAATGTTCCCTAGAACAACCAAGCAACGCCTCCTGTGAAAGCTAGGTCCGGATGCATGTACACATACGTGTTGGGAGGGCGACACACTCAGGCAGCCGACACGTCTAATAGTACGACACATAGTTACTAAGCTACAGTCCCCATATATATGGGTTAAATACCATATGGGGAAAAATAATTGAAGGACCTCAAAGGTATTGGTTTGATATACCCCCATGACACACGCCCTCAGTCCATGAAAACGTCAACCTCCACACCAATAAGCCTACAATGCCCTGCATTTTCCCCCCATACGACCGTGTCGGGAACCCTCCATGCCACCATGTCGCGAGCCCTCGTGGCCCACGTCCAACACACTTGAAGTCTCTACGGCGCAATCCTCATGGCTTGGTGACGCGCTTATGATGCCCCGACTCGGAGAAGAAGTGGCCATGCGACTGGCCTGGATAGTCAAGCCGCGAGCCCCTGTCACATCCTCTCCCACTCAAAATCGTCAATATCCTCGTTGATACCAAGACACTTCTTTCCCCAGAATATGCCCTCTCTCTCATGCTGCAGTCCTTGAACTCCAAGTCTTCACTACATGCAATCGGTGCTCGGTCCAACTTGCACTTCACCCTAACCTGTGCCTCATGTAGCTGACAATATCGGAACTCACTACACCACCCCATATGTAACATAATTCACTCTTCTGTCTTCCCAAGACTTTCCCAAAGATAGCACCACTTCTGGTGCACAACAACCCATGCCCACTACCGTTGTCCCTTGGCATTCCCACCTTCACCTAGGTAGCATTCCCAAAACACACCCACTATCGCTGTCCCTTGGCACTCCCACCTTCACCTAGGTAGCATACCCAAAACACGCCCACTACCGTTGTCCCTCAACACTCCCACCTTCACCTAGGTATCATTCCTAAACAAAACACAACGTTGCTCTAGTCCCTCGGTTTATGAAACTTTCACCTTGAGTAGTAATCCACACAAACATCACTTCTCTTGTTCCTTAGCAACCCTCGCCTTCACTTTGAGTAGCAAAATAACACACAAACAAAACAACATTGCTCTTGTCCCTCGACAACCCCTGCCTTCACCTCAAGCAGCAAAACCAAACAAATAAACAAAAACCCTGTCCTCCGTTGGTGTTTAAGTCTTCCCACGACCCACGCTAACAAGATCGAGGTGTCTCTCCCTCTTCTCAATGGTTCAACCGTCTAAGTGCCCCTACCCTAGGGATGGACTTCCTGTCATCAACTTCTCTCTCTTTTCCTTTTCCCTTTTTCGCGATCAACGCATTCAAGCCCCCCTTTTACGGACACTACTTCACCAGATGCAATCCACTGCATATGAAACAACGCTTCATCTTCTTCTGTGGACACCTTCGTACCCAATGCGGCTCGCAGCATGAGAAGCAACTCATCAGATTACCATCCCTCTTTTTCTTATCACCAATTCTCTCCTCAACATTTCGTTCAAGCCCGCCCTCATTCGGCTTCCTCCCATCCCCAGTAGAGTGCGCGAGCTCTTTTGCCTCACAAGAGCCCTTGAATATTTCTGACTCGGATAGCTTGACCCGTGGTGCCAACGTTCCCACTGGCATTGTAAGGAACAATTTTTTAGAACGCTCATGTCTTCGCACAACTCTCCCAATGCGAAATTCACATTTGGTACTTCTGTAGACAGGTTTTCCACCGTCTCGACCAACGTGGCATAATACGTGCTTGTTCAACTGATCATAGTGTCCCATCACAAACGTCCTCAATGTCTCTACCGGTTCAACATGAACTTCCAAAGTAGCCATTGGTTCCCTCGTCTATCCTCTAGTCTCCCTTGTGCTTGAATTCATGTCCCTTTCCGCCTCAGCCATCTCAATGGCTCTGATACCAATTGTCACAGAGTCACTCCTTTCGACATGCAGTCGCGTGTGACACCTAACGCCGGGCGTGCTAGGTCAGCCTAACTCAACTCGAAACTGTCACACTTGAGGCAACAGTATGTCTTCTGTCGGCAACTGGCGTAGCTGTGAGTTGGGAATCGTGAAGTAAAGGCCTCCTTTCAGAGTTGACCCACACAGTGGGGCTGGTCAGAACCAACCCAAACACGATGACTCTAGGCCGCACAACCAATGTGCCCTAGAGCAGCCAAGTAATGCCTCCTGTGAAAGCTAGGTCCGGATGCATGTACACATACGTGTTGGGAGGGTGATACACTCATGCTAGCAACACATCTAATAGTATGACGTATGGTTACTGAGCTATATTCCCCATATATATGGGTTAAACACCATCTGAGAGAAAATAACATAAGGACCTCAAAGGTACTAGTAAGACATACCCCCATGACATATGCCCTCTGTCCATGGCACACAGTGTTATCCTCCACACCAATACACCCACAACGCCGGCATCTTCCCCCCATATGACCATGTCGTGAACCCTCCATGCCACCATATTGCGAGCCCTCGTGGCCCACGACCAACACACTCAGAGTCTCTAAGACACAATACTCATGACTTGGTGACGTGCCTATGATGCCCCAATGCAGAAAAGAAGTAGTCCTACGGCTGGCTCGAATAGCCAAGCCGAGAGCTCCCGTCACACAACTCTTTGATAATTTTTTTTTAGTGAAGTGGGGAGGCGTCGTCGCCTCTATATAAAGGTGCCGATGCTTCGATTAAAAAAAATAAAAAAATTATGTTTTTTTTTAGTGAGGCGCCAGTGCCCCTAAAACGAGGTGTAGATACCCTGGCGCCGGGGTGCCAGTGCTTCGCCACCAGGGTGCTAACGCCTCGCTATCTTGGTGCCGACGCCTCATTTTTAGAGTGTCGGCGCTTCGCTGCTGAGGTATTAGCGCTTCGTTATCAGGTGATAATATTTTTTGAGTAAATATACCTGAAAAAGTAAGTCTGATACTTTTTTAGAAAAATGGAGAGAAAAAAGATAAAAGAAAAAAACTTAAAAAAAGTCAAGAATAATGACTGGAAGGGTATTTAACTTTTAAAATATTTTAAAAATATAACTTTAGTTAGTAAAATAGACCCCATGCCACCCATCACTTTACAAAAAAAAAGCTACGTGACGCGCCCTTATTAATTAGCATATAAATATTTCTACGCTTGAACACATATCCCCGTCCGTCTCATATATATATATATATATATATATATATATATATATATATATATATATATATATGAGAGTCGGTTAGGTCCTCCAATGGAGGACGGTGACCATCCTCCAAGATCCACGTGGAGCTCCACGTGACACCCAAAACACTTTTTGGGTGCCATGTGGAGCACAGGTGGACAGTTTAGATCAATATTGAAAAAAGAAAATAAAAAAAAAAAATTTAACCCACAAGTCAAAGTTTGACAATTTTCATTGGTCCATATTTCACGGTTCAAAATATACACAGTGGAGATAAGTTTTTTTTTTTTTTTCAAAGATGATCTAAGCAATGCACCCAAGGTTCACGTGGCACTCAAAAAGTATTTTGGATACCACATGGAGCTCCACGTGAAAGGTTAGAGAACGATGACCGTCCTCCCATAGAGGTCCTGTAGAGGATGGAAGCCTTTTCCTATATATATATATATATATATATATATATATATTCAAATCATGCAACAAAAAGGAGCTCCTCTTAAGTACTACCGTACCATGCCAAAAAGATTATTATATGATCTATGAAATATTCGCCTTCATGACAATTTCCCCAAACTTTGCTGGCCCTCTTCCGTCCCAAATATGATGGAAATTAGGTGCACAATTTATACATTGGGCCGACTCTCCTGACAGTCATTTAAACATCAAATGGTGTTTAAACGTTTAACACCATTTATTGATATATAACCTTTAAAGTTAATATCGTTAAAGTGATATATCATCAATTAAAAGGCTATGAGTTAAGAAATCACACTTCTTGGAAGATTCGAATCATCTGATATGTGCACTCTAATACTAACGGTTGCTCTTAATTTTGATAGCTGACATTACATTTCACCGATTGGATGGCTTACATCCACTTAGAAACATGACCCTTTGGCTAGGACATATTCCAACAATGGATTGCCACTTTGGCAATTTACATTGATCATAGATGTGCGCCACATGCCACAATGATAAATCACACTTCAATGGTGTGAGATAAAAAGTGATGTTTTAGTGGTGTAAGATCTTTTATAAACACCATTCGGTGTTTAAATGTAGGTTAGGAGCCATTACCCCTTTATATATATATATATATATATATATATATATATATATATATATATATATGAGATATGGGTTGGAATGCATGATGGATTCATGCATTTGAATGCGATGGGGTCCACTTGACACCTTGCAAGGGGGGTGCCATGGATACTTGCCTTATTTACATAATTTGATATATATCTATCTAAAATATGGTCAAAGGGGGAAATTTTCATACACCAGGATGTGTGAGGTCAATAATCAAACTTTGACCAGGTAGATGGGTTCATCCATGCATTCCAACCCATATGCCCTTTTCATATATATATATATATATATATATATATATATATATATATGAAAAGGGCAATGATTCCGAACGACCAGATACTTGACCCACCGAACTCAGTTTTTTATGGAGTCAGATACATAACCTTGATCAGTCAGGCACGGACAGGCATGAAGCATCGGCCCAACCTTCATATCAGTTTGACTCAAAGGTTATATATACCCATAACAAGGAAATAAGGGAGTATTGAACCGGCTCAGTTTTTCAAGTTGGGTGTGTGGTCGGGTCGAGCATATACCCATCACTGATTGGGTAGGGTTGGGTGACACCATTGGGTTGTGTCAGGGAAATACCCATGACCCATCATGAAGTGAAAACTTTGGTGTGACCAGACCCAACCCATCGATAGCCCTCAATGGTGATGCAGTTTTGAAACTATTTTACGAAAAAGAATTATCTAAACAACGTCTTTGCCCCCATATGACACTCACAACATTATTTGATTGCCAAGTGAAACTTGATGGTAATGATCACCTGACTCAAGCCACAAAATGATTTGAGCATCCATCAACTACATCTCTAGCATGCAGCTTGAGCAAACTCGTGTGATTCCATCATATGATCATTATATATATATATATATATATATATATATATATATATATATATATATATAGAGAGAGAGAGAGAGAGAGAGAGAGAGAGAGAGTCCTTACAGAAAGAGAGGCAGTTTGATCAAGTATACCAGATCCACCGGATGCGTAGTTGACGCCATGGAGAATTGTTTCTCCCCGAGTTTTCGGGTCATGGAAAGGGGGAATAAAATGAGGAAGCTTTAGAAGCTCCCCAAGAATGTCTATGGTGTTTCTCCCATTTGTAAACCTTCCAGAAGGACCATGCAGGAAGTCTATCCCATAAGGCAAGTAATCAGCTTTTGCACTCGTATTCCTCAAGAAGTTGTTGTTTCCATTATCAACCAAAGAACTCCCAAACACAAACATGCCACTAATCTCAGGGCCCTCCTTTCTTCCTTTTCCTTTGCAAGAAAGAGGAAAGAGAAAGAGAAGGAAGAGGATGAAGAGGGCGATTGGAGAGTTCTTAGCCATCTTTTTCCGAACTTTGAAGTGGTCTTCTTCGAGGGGCTCATATTAAATACTCATGGGGGAAGGGTCGGTGGCATTGCTACCCTGACATCAAGGGTTGGTGTCCGCATTTATTAGGGCTCTACTTGCTCTTTTCCATGAATAGGAACGGGGTCCCACGTTAGGGGATAAAATTAGAACCAAGGAAGGGGAATACTATATACCGACAAAGTGCAGGAGGTTGGCTTGCTCGATGTGACTGGCTGAATGGACCTCCATTAATTGAGTCCTACCATACTTCTTGCAGCCAATTGCATCATGCCACATCCGCTTGCTTGCATTTTGTCTCCATAATATCTATCGTGCATGGATGTAAAAGTGTCAATAGGAGTTGTTTGGCAATAGGGGTTTTTCAATTTTTCTCATACAAATTGGGTTTTTCACTCAAAACTGAAATTATCACTACAAAAAATAAGATTATTAGCAGCAGTTAAAATTGCCGCTATTAACAAAATAACTGTCGCTAATACCCTCGTCGCTAATAATCTTAATAGTTTTTTTATTAATAGCGGCAGTTTTTTCCCGCCACTAATAGTCTTATCTTTTGTAGTGAATCCAACGTCTAATTTATATGTGGGTCTCACTTTTTCTGGAAAAAAATGGAAAGAAGTTGAATTAAAATTTCAACAAAATTTTTGTTGAAACTTTATTTCGCTCGGGACTCTAGCGAAAACAGCGGCGCCCTGGAGGGTGTTAAATAGGTACCTTATTTACACCTCAAGATTCTTCCTTCTCAGCTCGTATTTAACATGCTTAAATCATTAACTTCTTTGCATATGCCGATCGAGTTTCATTTTACCAATCAATCTTGAGATGATGATTCTAGCATCAGATGGACAGATTTTGATTCTAGATGGTATACATCTCAAAGAGTGAATGTCATCATGGCCATACATCCAATATGGTTCGTTGATCACATTTCAAGATATGTGTCACGCTGAATGAAAATCTGACGGTCTGATGGTAGGGTAATGATCTCAAGATCCATTGTGTCAAATATTGGGCCAAAAAAAATCTCTTTGGTCTGATCAAAAGAAGTCAACGGTTTAACAAGGTGTAACCTAAGTTGAGAGAGATGAATTTGGCTTGAAAATACAAGTGCCTTTTTTAGTGTCACGTGTGTAGACACCCTGATTTTTTCCTCTTGGACTATACAAACATGTTTGGTCAAACATTGACCTTGCCCACGATCTCCGGATAAGGACTGACCTTCTCCGAAGACTTAAAAACCCTGAATACAGGAATCATGTATTGAAACAATAGCATATGGCTGAGATTTAGAATGAAACAATAGCTCTGCAGCTCGGACCTGACCTGACCCGGGAAGACCTTGAATTCCGCGCAAATACAGATGCGTGAAAATCGTTTGCACGAGTGGACACACGCACGCAATTGGTTAGACTTGGACCAGGCCCACTCTTCCCATGGACCGCCTTAAGACCCGAATTATGCGCAAGTGCTTAAGCGCTTAATTCGATTACACGCAGGCCCGACTGCACGGAATCAGTCCCACCTGGACTGGAACTTGCTTTTCGTGCACCGCCCAAAGACCCCGATCCTGCGCATAGGTATGCGAAATCGATTCTGTGCGACCTCATTCATATGAAATCAATCCAGATGCGGACTGGGACTCTACTTCCCAAGACCGCTCGAACTCTCCGATCTCACGCAGACACCCCTGGCGGAATTGGATTCCACGCATAACCCCTTACGCGGAATTAGTTCCAAAGTACACTGGAACTAAGACGCCCTGCCCGACTGATCACTAGTCAGTGACCGACTCAAAGTGAATTAAGCGCATTATATTATACACGGAATTCAATTGAGCACCTATGTTCATGCGCAGAATTCAGTTATTGCACACATATCGTCACACGCGGAATTACCCGAACACTTATAAAAAGACCCCCTTACCTCATCCAAAGGGAGGAATTCCAATAGAAATCTTCCCTCTCTCAAGCTTAGGCCCCTCACAAGCCCGAGTCTTTTCTCTCGGCGATCCTGGAAGGAGGAAGAAGCACATGGCTTCAGGTAATCTCTTTCTAGTTCTTAATTTTTAATTTTAGTTTTTAGGTTTTCAGTTCTAATTCTAGATTTGTAGTTCTAGATATTTAGGTTTTAATTTCTAGTCTTTAATTCTTAATTTCAAGTTCTAATTCCTGATTTCTTACTTCTAGTTCATAGCCTTCAGTTCTAATTTTAATTCTTAACCTTTAAATTTCTTAATTTCAATCCCTAAATTCTCAATTTTAATCCTTAAATTATCAGCTTTTTAATCTCCAATATTTACAAAATAGCTCTTAGTCAACGGGTTTGCCCAAGGGAGCTTACGGAGGGTACCTAGAAACGGGGTTGATCCTCCTTAGCATAACGGGTTACAACCCCCTTTATTTTCCCAATTAGAACAACATTAGGAGACTAAGTTAATTAGAATTAGAATAGTATTAGGATACAAAATTAATTAGAACCAGAGTAATATTAGGAGACTAGAATAATTAGAGTTATAGTAACAGTAGGAAATCCAGCTAGTTAGAGTTAGAGGGGTACTACTCGCAATTAATCAAACCCAAGGCAGGATAAGGAGATAAAACTAATCAGACTTAGAGCAGGATTAAAAAGCTAGGTTAGACAGACCTCAACTATTGGAGTCGGCTGGCCGATGTTCAACAAAAGGAGTTAACCCACACCCCATAAAGTGTGATCAGTGATGTGTTGCAGTGTCGATAAATATCTGCAGCTGACGATCGCATCACCCAGGTACTCTCTATTTATTATTTGCCTCTTTAATTTTAGTAATTTAATATTTGTTAATTTATTATTCCACCGCTCTTAGCCAGAGTCCACAGGATCAAATTAGCCGTTTTTTTTGGGGACTGAAAGGAACCCAGAAAAAACGCGTACCAACAGATTGACGATCGCGATGGAACCCTTTTATGCTAAAGTAGTTTTTGCCTAGTTTAATTTTTTGCTTGGCTTGGTTTTGTTTCCTTTTAGCTTTATCACTTCACTACACACACTCACCCTCTCGAGAGCCCCCCGAGGGTTTATGAGTATCTATTAGACGTTAGAAATGTCAGGGATACACAAAATAAAGTTGACCAGCACCAGTAATCCGCCACTATATGATAAAAAATTAATAATTAAATATTACTCAAAAGAAACAGGCGAGGTTTAGGATATTAGATCCTCCCATCCTTGATTATCATCCACAATTATAGATCTAATGGTTGGAAAATTAAAAGATATAAAAACATATAAATATTAAAATCAATTAATAGTTTATGGAAGATAAAAACAATTAATCCATAATAAGGATCTCAGATTATGACCTTCCAAAGCTTCAAAAGAAAAGAAGCAAAACATTTATTGTAACATCTAAAAAATTTGAGTGTTTAACTTTGACCTCGGGATTCGTGCCCGATTAGTCATAAGGTTGACCAAGTGATGGTCAAACAGTGGACTCATGAAGTTATGTACTAATGTAAGATTAGTGTGACCTAAGTGTAGAGTATAGTGTTAAGTGAGAGTCACATACATTTATCTCTGGTGTATGCGTTTAACACACAAGCAGAAGAGAAGATATAAGGGCCTTAATAACCCTAGAATCCTTTTCTTTTGGTTGGTGAAAGAATTAAGAAGAGAGAGAGAGGGAGGAAGCAAGAGGAGTTATTGAGGAAGGAGTGAATGCAAATCAAATGACTAATTAGAGCATTTATTGTCTGATTCAAAGCGATTTGGGATCGTTGAAGCAAAGGCTGGAACCCTAGTTATCAAAACCAACAAATCAAATCCTTAAAGGGATTATTGAGGTGAGTTTTGATTGAAGTTAATGCATAGATTATAGATGATTAAATTCAGTCAAGCAGAGTTAAAAGAGTAGATTAAAGGTTTAGAAAGGAAAGGGAAAAGATTTGGAAGAACAATCAGAAAGGAGGCTGAATCGGACCAAATCGATTAATCGAAATTGGGATTCGATTAATCAATTTTGGTCTGAAAGTTAAAAAGTCAAGTATGCCCTATTTCGATTAATCGAATTGGATTTCGATTAATCGATTTGGATGTTCGATTAATCGATTTGAGAATCGACTAATCGACTGGGTATCTCCAGTGGCTGGGGAAACATGACCTGGGGAAATCGACTAATCGAGTTGAGAAATCGATTAATCGATTTTGGATTTCGATTAATCGATTTGGAATTGACTAATCAATTCGAACTTTAACTACTCGATTTGAGAATCGACTTTGCTATGCCAGGGATTTCGATTAATCGATTTTGGATTTCGATTAATCGATTTTGGGAATTGATTAATCGATTTGGATTTTGATTAATCGATTTTGGGAATCGATTAATCGATTTTGGCAGATTCAGTTGACTTTTGAATTTTATTTTGAGATTGAGGGAGGGTCTAGGACCTTCTTCACTACACCTTTAGTGATGTATTGCATGTGTTGTAATGTACCATAGGTGGTACGTGTGAAAGCTAGCTCAAGGAGCCGCGTGAGACCTTGATGCTTGGACCTTCAGAGAATTGAGGTAGGGAACACCTTGAACATGTACTTTAATTGCAAGAGCATGTATGTAGTGATATGTTTATCAGAATTGAAAATGTTTTAACTATGAAAAGCTTTATGAAAATGGGTGTGTGTGTGACACCAAAAATGTGATAAAGGCATCTGTGTAATGCAAGTAACTAAGATCAAGCAATCTAATGAGAATGAGACATCCCCAGGGGATGAGAAAGTAATAAAGGCATCAGTGTGATGCGAGTAAGTATACATCTCAAGGATGTATATATGATTGAATAATTACTGTTGAGCCCTAACTGATATAAGATAGTACTTTACACGGTGAACAATTATATGTAAAGCATATGTTATTTGAGGTTTGATTAGGATATCCCACCGACGTGACAGGATACCTACAACTGACTCGACAGATATCCGGATGGTAGTATGGCCAATCCGCATACACCAAAGGCGAGGTCTATCCAGACATAAGCACATCCCAGGGATGTTGAGATGAGTTTTAACCCCGCCGCCTATTGAGCAAGGGGCTTGGATCGTATTCCTAGGGAATACATTTTAACAACTGTCTATTTAGACGACGATGAAGGGTATCTCATTGGGGCTCGATGCTATATTGCTTGGGGATTACTTAAGTTGAAGATTTAAGTTTTACTTTATGCCTGTTCAGTGTCATTCATGATAAATCAACAGTAAAGTAAGACATGCAAAGTACCAGTAAATTTGAATGCAAATCATCAGCTTTTAAACTATTTTTCTAGCAAATGCATAGACTCATCATGCTTAAAATATCATGGAATATATGTGAGTTCTAATTTATAAGTTCATTGTGGTTGTTCCCTATTGAGCTAGGATGTAGCTCACCCCTTTAGACTATACGTCGCAGGTCCTTTGTTAGCAGCAGCGGAGGCTTCGGGAGGCGTTGATCCGGGTGATTCGGATTACGTGCCTGGAGACGAGTTGGAGCCTCCTCCCGAGGATTTCTTCTAGGAGATTCTACTGTGTACTTTGACAGAGAGTAGTTTTTAAGAGCAAACTTGTACGACTTGGTATATCAAGCCTTCATTTTTGGTGAACAATGTAATAAATTAGATTTATTTCTTTTGGCGAACTATCTGGGGTGATCTGTTTATCACCGATGGTTCGGGTCAATTCTCTGTTCATGCAATGACATGAAAGTAGAACTGTCTTTTGTTATGCCAGATGGGCATGTTACTTTTCCACTTTATGAAATTAATTGTTTTATCTCTTTATAATTGCTTGCTATACCAATGTTTCGTGCATAGTTTTGGGGCACGGTCTGGAGGATCGTGCTGATGGCACAGGTTTTGGGATGCCGAAATCCGGACTGTCACAGTTGGTAACAGAGCCATTTTCTTTTAAAAACTCTGACGATCATTCTTTCATCAAAGCATAGGGACTTCTGCTAATGAAAACTTTGTTTTCACGTGCAGACCGTTATGTCTTCTAAAGGAAGGGGCCGACCCAGGGGCGGCCATAGTAGAAGCTTACGTAGTCGAGATGATTTTATCTCGGACGTGAATAGAGAGCCTATAGGACATGGAGGGGCTTCTGGCAGTGGTGGCCAAGGAAGCCAAGATCAGGGAGAGAATCGAGATCGAGATCTTCAGGATCAAGATTAGAGAGAGTAGGAAAGAGTTAGAGAAAGGAATGAGGATAGAGAGGAGCGTCAGAGGATGATGCACACCATGGAGACAATGGCAGCTGCTATGGCTCAACAGCAAAGATCTTTGGCTATCATCGCCCACACGATCAACCACCGACACCTCCAAAGGGTCTCAACACCGTCTTCGTCTTGAGTTCAGATGAGGCCTCCTAGCTTTTTAGGACAGGCAGACACCATGGCAGCTGAAAACTAGTTATGTGAGATGGAAAAGGTGTTCAGTGTGCTCACTTGTACGGAGGACGAGAGCGTCCATTGGGCAGCCTACATGTTAGATAGGGAGGCTGGGCCTTGGTGGAAGTCCGTTTCTAGGACTAGGGCTCAGGAGACCCTAGACATGCCTTGGACATGGGACGAGTTCGTCGAGGAATTCAACAAGCAGTATTTCTCGGAGGTGGTGAGAAACCAGATGGAAGTTTAATTTTTGCAGTTAGTACAAGGGAAGATGACTGTGAGAGAATACGGAGTGGAGTTCATGCGACTCGCTCGCTTTCCGCCCGACTACGTCATCACTGAAATGATGAAAGCAAAGAGGTTTCAGCAAGGTTTGAAGCCGGACGTGAGGGGAGGAGTAGCGTCATTCCAACTGAGGACATATGGTGAGGTTATGAGCAAAGCGCTCGTAGTGGAGGAAGAGAATAATAATAAATACCGTCAGAGAGAGTAACAAGGAAGGTGGAATTCGAACCAGAGCAGAACGGGGAATTATGAACCGATGAACAAAAAGCCAAGGTTCATACCAAACAATCAGAAACTACCGTTCCAGGGAGGTTATGGGAGACCGGTGCAGCAGAGCAACCAGCAGAGATTTCCATTGCTCGCGTCGGGGAGACCAATATGCTACGTGTGCCCTGCTATTGCTATCGGAGCGACAATTACATAGGGGTTCTCGCGAGCAGCTTCTTCCACACCTCGTGAGACTTATACCAAGTGTGGCAAGTCTCATCGCACAGCTGACTGTAGGCAAGGAACTCGGGGTTGTTTTAGATGTAGCAAGGTGGGACACTTGATCAAGGAGTGCCCTGAGATGAACAAAGGAAAGACGGCTTCAGCACCTATTCCATGACCTATACAAGCGAGGAAGTCGATCGTCCAAGGAAGATCCTACACAGTCACGGGTCATAATACAAACGATGTCATTCAAGGTGAGCTTCCTTTTTAAATAAAGAATTTCAATTCTTAAAATTTTTAGATAGAGAAGGTGCATCCATATAGAAAATAAGAAAAACTTGCATGTGATAAATTATAGTGTGATGATAAATACGATATATATGTATATGTATGATTAGGTGTATTACAAATATATAAGAAGGGAAGCGACGTGACATACGAAGCTCGAGTGTTGATAGACCCGGGGTCTACCCACTCATTTGTTACCCCTCGCTTTACAAAGAGGATGAAAGTCGACCCAGAGGAGTTAGACTTCGTTTTAACCGTGACTGTTCCTACTGGGAAATCGGTTAATACCGAAAAGGGTTGCAACTCCGTGATCGTGAGGGTCATGGATGGAGATATCTTTGAGCTACCGACGAACCTAATTCTGTTAGACATGTAAGGATTCGACGTGATCCTTGGCATGGATTGGCTGTCGACTCACTATGCAACGGTAGACTGCAAAAATAAGGTCGTCATCTTCAGACCCAACACGAGGAGATCATTTAGATTTCGACGAGAGAGGTCGACACACATGCCACTTATCTCGACAGTCAGGGCCGAGCGTTTGATCAGAAAAGGGTGTAGTGGATACTTGACATTCTTGAAGGAAGATAAAGAGGAGAAAATGTTATATCTGATATAGCAGTGGTGCGAGACTTCGTCGATGTATTTCCGGAGGAGTTACCCGGATTACCTCCAGAGAGAGAAGTAGAATTCGCCATCGACTTAGCACCAGGAACGGAGCCTGTTTTCAAAGCACCATATAGAATGGCTCCTGCTGAGTTGAAGGAATTGAAAGAGCAGTTGCAAGAACTAATGGACAAGGGGTTTGTTAGACCGAGCGTGTCTCTATGGAGAGCACCGGTCTTGTTTGTAAAGAAGAAAGATGGGTCAATGCATCTGTGCATTGACTATCGATAATTGAACAAACTCACAATTAAGAATCGATACCCTTTACCTAGGATAGATGACCTGTTTGATCAACTTCAAGGAGCAAGATATTTCTCCAAGATCGATATGAGATCTGGATATCATCAGTTGAGAGTCAAGGCAAAGGATATTCAGAAGACTGCATTCAGGACTCGATACGGACACTACGAGTTCCTAGTGATGCCGTTTGGGTTGACAAATGCCCCGGCGTCATTCATGGATTTGATGAATAGGGTGTTTAAACCACACCTAGACTCTTGTGTCGTAGTGTTTGTTGACGATATCCTGATTTATTCAAAATCAGAGGAAGAGCATGAGAAGCAGTTGACAGTAGCCCTACAGATTCTACGTGAACACCAACTGTATGCGAAGCTCAGCAAATGTGAGTTTTAGTTTGAAGAAGTTAGCTTTTTAGGACATGTCGTCTCAAAGCTTGGTGTCACTGTAGATCTAGCAAAAATCGAAGCAGTGGTGAATTGGGAGCAACCAAAGACCGTAACCGACATCCGCAGTTTCCTTGGATTGGCGGGTTACTATCGACGTTTCGTTGAGGGTTTTTTAAAAATATCAGGACCACTCACGAGACTTACACGAAGAGATGCAAGGTTTGAATGGAGTGAGGCATGCGAGAAGAGTTTTCAAGAACTCAAGAAGAGACTCAATTCAGCTCCAGTGGTAGCTATTCCTTCAGGCAGTAGAGGGTTTGCAGTATATAGCGATGCTTCGCATACCAGTTTGGGTTGTGTGCTTAATCAACACAAAAAAGTGATAGCGTATGGGTCGAGACAGTTGAAGAAGCATGAGAAGAATTATCCGACACATGACTTGGAATTAGCAGCGGTTATTTTTGCGCTCAAGATTTGGAGACATTAATTGTACGGTGAGACGTTTGAGATCTTCACCAATCATAAAAGCCTCAGATATCTGTTTACACAGAAGGAACTAAATATGAGACAGCACAGATGGATGGAGTTTCTCAAGGACTATGACTGTTCCATACAGTACCATCCAGGCAAGGCTAATGTAGTAGCCGATGCCTTGAGTCGGAAGAGTTTAGCTTAATTGGCTAGTCTAATTTTAGGTATGTATCGATGGAAGTTACTTGAAGATCTGGCACTATATGATGCGAACATCGAGTCGTAAGCTACAGGAGCCTTCTTGGCTAATATATCAGTGAGACCGGTAATATTTGAGCATATCCATGAACTACAGATGAAAGACCCGGCGCTAACTAAGATTCGTCAAGATGTAACTAAAGGCATTGGATCTGAGTTTTCGATCAAGGAGGATGGTTCCTTATTGTTTAAGGGCCGTCTTTGCATTTCGGACAATGTCGATCTGCGGCGAACAATACTTGATGAATCTCACAAGTCAAGCTATGCTATCCACCCCGGAAGCACAAAGATTTATCAAGATTTGAAAAAGAATTACTGGTGGAGAGGCTTAAAACAAGATGTGGCAGAATACGTGTCGCGGTGTTTGACGTGCCAACAAGTGAAGATCAATCATAGACATCCTGCAGCTCTATTGCAGCCTCTACCTATACCGAAATGGAAGTGGGAATCGATCTCTATGGACTTCATCGTTGGGCTACCGCGTACTGCAAAGAAGTATAATTCCATTTGGGTAGTGGTCGATCGATTAACCAAGTCAGTGCACTTCTTGCCTTACAACACGATGTACACTGCGGGAAGACTGGCAGAGCTGTATATGAAAGAGATTGTCCGTTTGTATAGGATTCCGAGTAGCATTGTTTTAGACTGTGACCCATTATATACGTCAAAGGTTTGGAAGAAATTTCAAGAAGGAATGGAAACGCGACTAGATTTCAGTACGGCATTCCATCCGCAAACCGACGGACAGACTGAGCGGGTCAATCAAATCATTGAGGACATGCTTAGAGCATGTATGCTAGAATTACGAGGATCGTGGGATCAGTGCCTACCCTTGATTGAGTTCGCATATAGCAACAGCTTTCAGACGAGCATTGGGATGGCACCATATGAAGCACTTTATTGACGGCGATGTAGATCGCCCATCAATGGGGAAGAAACGGGTGAAAATTTTGTTTTGGGACCCGAAATACTTGAAGATAATGAATGCCACCTATGTTCGTATGATAAGGGCCAAACTCAAAGCGGCTCAGAGCAGATAGAAAAGCTACGCCGATATCAAGCGGACGAGTGTAGACTTCAAGGTGGGTGAACACGTGTTCGTGAAAGTGTCACCTATGAAGGGGGTGATGAGATTTGGAAAGAGAGGGAAGCTAAGTCCTCGCTATCTTGGACCGTTTGAAGTTTTAGGTCGAGTAGGGGAAGTTGCTTACCGCATTAGATTGCCACCATTATTTGATCAAGTACACAATGTGTTCCATGTATCTATGCTTAGGAAATACCTTAACGACCCTGATCACGTGTTGAACGGCCAATCATTTGAGATGCATGAGGACATGACTATGATCGAAGAGCCGGTGGATATTTTGAATCAAAAGGAACAAGTGTTGCGAACAAAAGTGATTCCATTAGTACTTGTTCGATGGAAGCATCATTCGGCTGAGGAAGGTACATGGGAATGAGAAGCCGACGTGAAAGAATAGTATTCGAGCTTGTTTGCGACAACTTGAGAGTCAAAGTGTAACACCGCAAGCATGTTTATGGATTTAAACCATATGTTGTAATCCAATGTCGATCTTTTGATCAACGTATGCAATAGAAACAATTTTTATCTGCACAATGTTCCTAATACAAAGTCGAATGCGTATTTAGAATTCAACATAGCCATGACATGGCCGTGATGATGTATTTTGTAGAACCAAGGACCAACTGGTCATGTTTTACCAAGGAACCAAAAGAAATAGAAAACTTTAAAATTTTGAAGAATCTGATCTAAACCGATTAATTGATTTTCAAATCGATTAATCGATTTGGGAATTCGATTAATCAATTTTGGTCGATTAGTCGACTGGCATGCGCCAGTCAGTGGAAAATTGATAAGGATTCAGAAAAATGACAAAGTGAAATTTCGATTAATCGATTTGGGTTTCGATTAATCGATTTATGATTTCGATTAATCGGTCTGGGGATTCGATTAATCGAGTAACTTAAGAATTTTAGAAAAAATTTGAAGAACTTTATACAATTTCGATTAATCGAAGAAGAATTCGATTAATCGATTTGGGATTTCGACTAATCGATCTGGAAGATCGATTAATCGAGTCACTTGAGGAATTGGGAAAATTTTGAAGAAACCTCACGATTTCGACTAATCGAAGTAAAATTTGATTAATCGAAGTGAATTTCGATTAATCGACTGGCTCACACCAGTGAGCTCGAAAACTTAAAAATATAAATGACTACGATTTTGATTAATCGAAATGATTTCGATTAATCGAAATGATTTCGATTAATTGATTTTGAGTCTCGATTAATCAATTTCGCGCGATTGAACCTAGTTTTGAAACTCGATTAATCGATTTTGGAAATCGATTAATCGAACCAGAGCCTATATATAAATCGAGGGAGATTTCTCCCCATTCGAAATCATTTGGAGTTTTTGCTTTTGCGCGTCTTCTTCTCCTTCTCCAACTGAAGAGCAACCTAGAGTTTTTGGGCATTTCGGATCGATTTCGGATCGAAATCGGGTGACATTGGGTCGAATACCTAAGTTAAAACCCTAGTTTTCGCTTCTTTTCCATTTTAAACCACATAAACCCTCGTTTTTGTGAATTTTCACCTAAAATGCCGCCTAAAACGCGTTTGTCTTCAAAGAAGGCAACGTTTAAACTCCCAGTTTGGCATAAGAATGTCGCACCGCCACCACCTACCCCATCACCAGTGAGGACTCCATCACCGTCGGCATCGGATACCACATCCGATTTGACGAGCGCGTCTTCGCGCGAGTCTTCTCCAATGCCACCACCACCCACCAATGTACTCCAAACCAAAGAGTGATGGGCGGCTAAGACTTTTGAAATCGAGTATATCATCGATAACACATTGTTTACAAACCCCGATGTATTGGGCGAGACCCAATGGGCTCGTAACTATCTTGTGAAAGCCGATCTCGGCAATCTTTTGAAACCAATCCATGGGTCCTACTAACCTAGATTGGTCCGATTATTTTACCAAGGACGAACGGACGGACCTACCGATGATATAGTCACGACCAAGATAGAGGGTCGTGACTATACTTTCACTCGTCACCACATCCATGAGGTCTTAGAGTGCCATTTGGATTTCGTACCCGAGACCACCCCCTTCCCACCCTTTGAGGAAGAGGTGAGATTTGAAGAGATAATGACTAGAATGATAAATGAGAAAAAGGGGTCGGGAGCGTCTATTAGGAGGGTCGACCTTCCCCATTACATGTGGATGCTTGATTCCATAATCAAGTGCAATCTTTACCCGCTACGTCACGACACCGAGAGGGTGGATAAAGTGCAGCAGGCACTTTACACGGCCTTCTGTGGCCATTGGTTTGACGCCACCATGATCATCCTAGAGGAGATGAGATACAGCAAGGGCAAGTTGATGAAGGGCAACTTGAGGCCCAAGGAGAAAATTCCCTATGCTCGGCTCATCTCGAGCATGCTAGAGTGTTATTCAAACACTCCAGAATACGCTATATCGCCCTATAAGGAGAGGGCTGCGGACCGAGTGAAGATGTTCTCAAACTCTTCATGGAGCCGTAGTTATAATTTACTTAAGCGGACCCTACCGGCTCAGGGTCCATCACCAGCATCACCACCACTAGCACCAGTAGCACCACCATCACATCAGGACCCACCCGTGGGTGGGGCACACCCAGTTGAGCCACCAGTGGAGGGGGCACCCTCCCATACCACTACCTCACCTACGCCACTAGCGCACTCTGCGGCAGCCACACCGACGTCTTCTTACCACTGGCGAGCGGCTCGCCCGGCACCTACTATCGAGGACGTGTTGGCCAGGATGGAGGCCAACAACGAGCGGATGAACCGACGGATGTACCACACTATGCGGTACATCTACCCGTTGGACTACCAACAGCACCTCGCGCAGGAGGAGGCATGGACTGCGGGTCGAACTGCCTTCCATACGGGTCCAGTTTTCCATGTAAGCACATCTACTGCCGATGCATCTGGCTAGGAGCCCCAGCAGCCCGAGCAGCCTACGGAGACGCCCCAGCCACCACCTGAGCAGTCAGTCCCATCAGAGTAGCCCGCCTCTGCATCAGATCAGCCCGCCTCTGTGTCAGATCAGCCAGGAGAGGGGACGGCCTGAGCGCTTGCCGATAGTTCTCTTTTGTGATCATTTTTACATATCCTGTACTGTTCTGTTCAAAGTCTAGATTGTAATTATTGAAAACAGTTGAAGAAACTTGTATATTTTGAAAAAAATTATAATGAATACATATCAGTTTTTGGATGTACTTGCATTAGTTTTATTTCTCGTACTGTGTGATGCATAATTTATTTTCGTAGGTGGGTACGTGACACCGCTGTATGGGGTACCACACCAGAGCACCCTTGGGTTATTTTTGAGGACAAAAATTCTCAAGGTGGGGAGAATGTAATATCCTAAAAATTTGAGCATTTAACTTTGACCTCGGGATCCGTGCCCGATTAGTCATAGGGTTGACCAAGTGATGGTCAAACAGTAGACTCATGAAGTTATGTACTAATGTGAGATTAGTGTGACCTAAGTGTAGAGTATAGTGTTAAGTGAGAGTCACATACACCTATCTCTGGTGTATGTGTTTAACACACAAGCAGGAGAGAGGATATAAGGGCCTTAATAATCCTAGAATCCTTTTCTTTTGGTTGGTGAAGGAATTAATAAGCGAGAGAGAGGGAGAAAGCAAGAGGAGTTATTGAGGAAGGAGTGAATGCAAATCAAAGGGCTAATTAGAGCATTTATTGTCAAATTCAAAGCGATTTGGGATCGTTGAAGCAAAGGCTAAAACCCTAGCCATCAAAACCAATAAATCAAATCCTTAAAGGGATTATTGAGGTGAGTTTTGATTAAAGTTAATGCATAGATTATAGATGATTAAATTCAGTCAAGTAGAGTTAAAAGAGTAGATTAAAGGTTTAGAAAAGAAGGAGAAAAGATTTGGAAGAACAATCAGAAAGGGGGCTGAATCGGACCAAATCGATTAATCAAAATTAGGATTCGATTAATCAATTTTGGTCTGGAAATTAAAAAGTCAAGTATGCCCGATTTCGATTAATCGAATTGGATTTTGATTAATCGATTTGGATGTTCGATTAATCGATTTGGGAATCGACTAATCGACTGGGTACCTCTAGTGGCTGGAGAAACATGACCTGGGAAAATTGACTAATCGAGTTGAGAAATCGATTAGATTTCGATTAATCGATTTGGAATCGACTAATCGATTTAGGACTTCAACTACTCGATTTGAGAATCGACTTTGCTATGCCAGGGATTTCGATTAATCGATTTGGGATCGATTAATCGATTTTGGATTTCGATTAATCGATTTTGGGAATCAATTAATCGATTTGGATTTTGATTAATCGATTTTGGGAATCGATTAATTAATTTTGACAGATTCAGTTGACTTTTGAATTTTACTTCGAGATTGAGGGAGGGTCTAGGACCTTCTTCACTATACCTTTAGTGATGTATTGCATATGTTGTAATGTACCATATGTGGTACGTGTGAAAGCGAGCACAAGGAGCCGCGTGGGACCTTGATGCTTGGACCTTCAGAGAATTGAGGTAGGGAACACCTTGAACATGTACTTTAATTGCAAGAGCATGTATGTAGTGATATGTTTATCAGAATTGAAAATGTTTTAACTATGAAAAGCTTTGTGAAAATGGGTGTGTGTGACACCAAGAATGTGATAAAGGCATCTGTGTGATGCAAGTAACTAAAATCAAGTAATCTAATGAGAATGAGACATCTCCAGGGGATGAGAAAGTAATAAAGGCATCAGTGTGATGCGAGTAAGTATACATCCCAGGGATGTATATATGATTGAATAATTACTGTTGAGCCCTAACTGATATAAGATAGCACTTTATACGGTGAATAGCTATATGTAAAGCACATATTATTTTTATTATTTGAAGTTTGATTAGGATTCCGGATACCCACGATCGACTCAACAGATATCTGACTGCACGATGCCAATCCGCATACACGGTCGAGGAGGTCTATCCAGACACGATAAGCACATCCCAGGGATGTTGAGATGAGTTTTAACCCCGCCGCCTATTGAGAAAGGGGCTTGGGTCGTATTCCCAGGGAATACATTTTAACAACTGTCTATTTAGACGACGATGAAGGGTATCTCATTGAGGCTCGATGCTATATTGCTCGGAGATTATTTAAGTTGAAGATTTAAGTTTTACTTTAGGCCTCTTTAGTGTCATTCATGATAAATCAACAGTAAAGTAAGACATGCAAAGTACCAGTAAATTTGATGTAAATCATTAGCTTTTAAACTGTTTTTCTAGCAAATGCATAGACTCATCATGCTTAGAATATCATGAAATATATGTGAGTTCTAATTTATATGTTTATTGTGGTTGTTCCCTATTGAGCTAGAATGTAGCTCACCCCTTTAGATTATACATCGCAGGTCCTTTGTTAGCAGCAGCGAAGGCTTCGGGAGGCGTTGATCCGGGTGATTCGGATTACGTGCCTAGAGACGAGTTTGAACCTCCTCCCGAGGATTTCTTCTAGGAGACTCTGCTGTGTACTTTGACAGAGAGTAGTTTTTGAGAGCAGACTTATACGGCTTGGTATGTCAAGCCTTCATTTTTGGTGAACAATGTAATAAATTAGATTTATTACTTTTGGCGTATCATCTGGGGTGATATATTTATCACCGATGATTTGGGTCGGTTCTCTGTTCATGCAGTGGCATGAAAGTAGAACTGTCTTTTGTTATACCAGATGGGCATGTTACTTTTTCGCTTTATAAAATTAATTGCTTTATCTCTTTATAATTGCTTGTTATACCAATGTTTCGTGCATAATTTTGGGGCACGGTCTGGAGGATCGTGCTGATGGTACGAGTTTCGGGGTGCCGAAATCCGGGCTGTCACATTTATTGTATTAAAGTATTCTCTAATCACAATAAATTAATACCTCTAATTTATGCAATAGAAAAATAAGACATGGATTCCAAATCACAGATTCGAGATCATGGGAAAAATATGACTAGTTCCCATATCTTACATTGATAATTTGATTCACAAAAATAGGCAAAGACACATAAACAATAACACACAAGAGAATAGATATAGAAGATTCTAACCACTGATCTAAATCATGGATGAATACCTCATATGGGCTTCAGTAGATCCTAAAACTCTAGATAATTAGTCAGACATTTATAGGCCAAAATAACACATAAATGAAATAAATCTCAAATAATTCATTAAAATATATGTTTATATTCTTCAAATAAATTTAATAAGCTTGATCTACTTGCAACAATCATTCTTCAAGAAATAATTTCTATTCTACTCACTAAAGCTAGAAGATTGAGAAAAGAAAGCTATAAAACTGAAGAAAATAGACTAGAAATATAAAAATGGCTAACCAAAGAAGTCTAAAAACTATTGTACAAAAAGAAATGACTATTTAAACCATAACTTTAACTTTCTTATATAGGGTCTTAGTTCAAAACCCTAAAAATCTAAGATCGATCGATCGACTCTAAATTTCAATCGATCGATTCCAAACAGAGTCTTGTCATTTAATAACTCTCTTTAAGTCGATTGATCAATTTCTACATTCGATCGATCGATTTTAAACAGTCTTTTGCATAATTGATTCTTTTAAGCTTCGGTCGATCGATATGAGATTTGATCAATCTTCACGGATTTCTGTGCATGACGATTTCTTGGTTATGTATTCCCATGTTTGTTGTCTTTACACTCTTTAATGTCATCGAATGGATCCAACGGTCAGAATCACCTGAAACCATCAAAACTCCATAAAAACTGTCAGATTGCTCTCATTCGATGGTTAAGTGTATGTCTTAGGGTGTTAAATATGATCATATTTCAATACTTATTAATAATCTGCGTCTGCATATCCAATGAATTGTGAATTTGATTCACTTGAATAAATAATCTCATATCAGTTATTCTGCAAAGGTAACGTAAAACATGTTTGACCTCATTCCAATGCCTTCGAGTTGGAACAGAACTGTATCTTGCTAGTAAGTTGGCCGAAAAGGCTATATCAGGCTGGGTACAATTTTTACATCAAGTGAACGTGCAACCATTGGAGTGCTCAAAGGATGAGTTTTATCTATATAAAAGTGCTTCGGGATCTTTTCTGTATATGTTGATTGATAAAATAAAATTTTCATTTAAAAAATGTTCAATTTGTAAGCCCAAGCAAAATTTAGTTTTTTCAAGATTTTTATCTCAAATTCATTCTTTAAATAAATAGCAGTTTTTGAAAGCCCTTCTGGAGTTCAAATAAAATTTAAATCATCAACATATATCGTAACAATAGCAAATCTAGATTCAAACTTTTTAATGAAAATGTCTGGACAAATTGGATTATTCTCAAATCCATCTTTCAATAAATATTCACTGAGACGATTGTACCACATGCGCCTGGATTGCATTAGCCCATACAGAAATTTTCAATGCTTGATAGAATAAATACTTCAGAATTTTGAATTATATGTTTTAGGCATTTTATATCCTTCAAGGATTTTCATGTATATATCATTATCAAGTGATTCATATAAATATGCGGTACCCATGTCCATTAAATGCATATCCAAATTTTTTGTCACTGCCAAGCTAATCAAAAATCTGAATATAGTTGCATCCATTACTGGAGAATATGTTTCTTTATAATCAATACCTGATTTCTACGAGAACCTTGTGCAACAAGTCGTGTTTTATACCTCACAATTTCATTTTTCTCATTATGTTTTCGTACAAATACCCACTTGTACCCAATAGGCATTACACTTTCACGTGTTTGAACTACTAGTCCAAATACTTCACGCTTTGCTAAGGAGTTCAATGTTGCTTAAATTGCCTCTTTCCACATTGGCCAATTATTTCCACGTCAATATTCTTCGACGGTTCGTAGTTCAATTCATCATTACTTCCAGTAATAGTAAGAGCAACTTTAAATAAAAAAAGAATCAATAACAATTTTATTTCTTTCTAATATTTCTCATGTACTTACATAATTTATTGAGATCTAATTATCTTCAGGTACTTGTTCCTCTTCGTGGCATAACTCTTCAGGAGATTCCTCCTCATGGGATTTTTTTTCAGGAGAATATTGTACAGAAAGTTTGGATGGATCAAATATCTATTTTGTATGTTCTATGGGTATGACCACTTCGAGAGTATCAATTTCATTTGCTTGAGCTTTTCTCTTCCGAGGGACCTTATACTCTGCACCAATAGGCCTTTCATGCTTCAGGTGTACCTTTGATTTATTTACTGTTATACTAAATGATTATCCTACATGGGATTCAATCTTTGTTGGAGTATTAGCAGATGAGATATGAGACTTTACTATTTTCTTATTGTCAACAAATCCATCCGGTAATTGATTTGCAATACTCTGCAAATAAATTATCCTTTGAATTTTCAATTCAAGATGAGATAACATCGATGCATTCTAAGTAATTTCTCATCGTGCTTCGGGCAACAACTTTTCTCTCCCTAATGGTGAAAAGATTATTTCATCAAATTTATAATCTTCAAAACATGCCTTAAAAATATTATCAGTTAAAGGCTCATGATATCTAATAATAGAGAGAGAATCAAAACCAACATAAATGCCAAGTTTGCGAGGAGGACCCATCTTAGTCCGTTGGGGAGGTACAATAGGAACATAAATAACACAATCAAATATGCGAAGATGAATAATATTTAGAGGTTGACCAAATGCAAGTTGTAATGAAGAGTATGTATGGTAAGTAGTTGGTTTGATTCGAAGTAATGATGCAGCGTGTAATATCGCATATCCCCAAGCAGAAGTAGGTAGTTTAGTTCTCATAAGCAAAGGTGTAGCAATAAGTTGAAGTCGTTTAATAAATGATTCAGTTAAACTATTCTGAGTATGAGTATGTGCAACTGAATGTTCAATATTAATCCTGATTGACATATGGTATTTTAAAGACTTGGGATAAAAATTCACTTGCATTATCCAAACGAATAGACTTAATTGGATAATCATGAAATTATGCTCGTAACCTAATTATTTGGGCAAGAAATTTAGCAAATGCAACATTACAAATAGAAAGGAGGCAAGCATGTGACCACCTTATTGATGCATTTATTAAGACCATCAAATATCTTAATAGTCCACATGGTGGATGTATTTGGTCACCATATAGTGGATGTATTGGTACATATATATCCCCATGAATTCTTTTTAAAAAGAATGAAGATTTGATAATTACTTTAGAAAGAGGTGGTTTTACAATTAGTTTACCTTGTGAACAAGTAGCACATAAATAATCATTTGGTAAAAGAATCTGCTAGTTCTTTAAAAGATGTCCATGTGAGTTATCAATGATTCGATACATCATAATTGATTCCAGATGTCCAAGACAATCATGCCAAAGTATAAAGACCTTTCGATCAGAGCACTTCTGTTGCATCACAATGTGTGATTCAATTGTTCTCATAGTCATATAATATAGCCCTATAATATAAGATTATTGTCTAAATTTGTTAAAGTAATATAAAGATATACCTTAATATCTTCCTTTGTGTTTTCAACATGATAACGATTATGGTGAATATCCTTAAAACTTAATAAATTTCTTTAAGATTTGGAAGAATACAAAGCATTATCAATATAAAATTTTATGCCTCTTGGTAACATGATAATTGCTCTTCTGTAACCTTCAATTAAGTTCGATGAATTCGATATGGTATTGACATTAGCTTTATTTAATGTCAAATATTGAAAATATTTTTTATCTTTAAGAATTGTGTGGGTTGTACAACTGTCTACTAGATAAATATCTTCATCAATCATCTTGAAATTATTCAATCAATTAGTACTATGTCACTTTACATATGAAAAAAAGAACTTAGATATTAAACTCTATTACTTTAAAATAAAATAAAGTTAAAATGAAATACATGTAAACATAATAGAATCAAAAAAGTCATATTAGTTGTTGTAAACACATTCATCATAAATTAAAAGATAAATTTTCTACAAAGAAATCAAAAATATCAAGATGAGTTATATCTACTCCATTTTGATTATCAAGGTAAACTGCAGGATCTATTAGATTATAGTGATCAATAAAATTCATTTCAATCTCATTTTCTTTTTCTTTATAGAGATTTGGTATAATTCGATCAAAAGTTTAGGCGTATGATAGCTGCGAGACCAATGTCCTTTCATATCACATCTGTAACATTTATCTTCATAATTTTTGGTAGGTTTATTCTGTGTTCATCTTATTTTTCCTCATTATGGTTTCACTTCTAGTGGTATGGTGTATTTTTATTTAAAAAATTATGAGTCCGTACCTCTTGAAATTAATAATTCTTCCTATCATGTCCATGCCTTCAACCTCAATTTCCTTTAAAACTATTAAATAAGGTTCCATTCGATTCAGGAAATGGTGTAAAACCGGTTGGATGAAATTGATAATTTTTTATTAAAAGCTCGTTGTTTTGTTCAGCCACTAGAAGACAAGATATTAATTCAGTGTATTTTATAAACTTACACTCTTGATATTACTATTACATTAGCACATTCAAGGCATGAAAAGTAGTATATATTTTTTCTAACATATACTCTTGAGTAACTTTTTCTCAGCACAATTTTAATTATGAGTTGATTTTAAAGAGTGTAGAGTTGTACTTGCAAACAGTCTTAAAATCTTACAACCTGAGGTGCATCCAGTCATAACGAGCTTTTGGGAGGATTACGGCCTCCTGGTGCTCGTATCTCTCCCTTAAACTATTTCACAAAGTGAACGGATCATTTACAGTAAGGTACTCAGTTTTTAATTCTTCATGTTGATGATGGCGAATAAAAATCATGACTTTAGCGCGATCCTAATAGGATATTTGATTTCCTTCCTTAATAGTGTTTTCAAGGTTCAGAGCCTCAAGATGGATCTCAGCATCAAGGATCCAAGATAAGTAATTATTGTCTGAAACATCAAGAGTGAAAAACACGGGTTTTGTAAGATTTGACATTACCACCAATGAAGAATATTACACTGGTAGCTTTTGACATCAAAGATAAGACCCAACAATTGATCGAAGCTTTGTGCTAATAACATGTTGTAAATTCCAAAGAAAATGAAGACAAAATAAAGAATATGCAATATATGAAACTAGTTTTTTATAAACTCTATATCATTCACTTCTCTTGAGATGTTCTCATACTTTCACAAGACTCCCTTATATAGAATTACAATGTGAGAATATTAAAAGTTTGGAGAATATAAAGGGTTGGGAGGATACATGCATATTGCCATAATTCCAAAAGAATTACATAATAATGGATAAAAATTCTAAGGAACTACATAAATGTGATTAAAAATTCTAAGAGATGAAAACTAAATGGTCATCCATCATAAAAAATATATTTATAACATACATATATATATAAAAGAAAATGACAAAATACATATCGATTAAATCAGTATAGAAAATTGACTTTATTTAAAATATCTACAAACTAAACTAGATACGAAATAAAAGAAAAACATATGCATATTAATTGGCCTAATTTAAAATTCTCTCGAAGAATGACTACATGGTAGCTTCATCCTCGTTGTCATCCTCTTAAGAGTATAAGGATGTGGCAGTACGTCACTGGGAGCCCGTGGCACCATCGAAGTTGTCGAACATATTTCAATGATGAATGGGGAAGACCCAACATTTTTTATTTAATAATTTTTATGCCTTTTATTGAAAACATATACATTATTTGATTTTAAAATATTATATATGTATTTAAAATTTTTATTATTTTACATATCTTAGTGAATTGCTCTAGTGGTTGACTTAATATTAATCACTGAATTATGTCACTTTTCACCTCTTAACCTAGCCCTTACTGGACCTTAGAGTTGTTTAATAATTGAGTTTTGAGCATGTTTTTGTAGTTAGAAATAATTTGCAGCATGAGTAGCAATCCATCTTACAAATGCCAAGAAAAGGAGAATGAGAGCCAAGCATTAAAGCAGTTGAAAAACAGAGATTGAACCATGGTGGTCCCCCACCAAGGGGCTTTTCAGCATGCCAAAGTGGGGCCCACACTTGAAGGAGTGCTGCAACAAACAAGTCAAACCAGCTGAGAAGCAGAATTGTCAACTCGAGCAGCTCTCGAGCACACTGCACCTTCAACAATCTCAGCTCGAGCAGCTCTCAAGCAGTTCAGAAGACTACATTACAACCACTCGAGCTTATCTTGAGCAATCTCGAGCGGCTATGCCTGCAACAAATCATCCACTCGAAGCTACCTCGAGCAGATATACCTTCAGATCTTCAATGTTGAGCAGCTCTCGAGTAGTCTCGAGAACATCAGAGCCTTAGAAGATACCTGTCGAGTGGATGCAGCACTCTAGCTCTCGAGCAGTTAACGAAAAGCTTCAGAAACAGCCTATCGAGAACCTGTCGAGAAACTGTTGAGCAGATCTAAAACAATGTCGAGCAGTTCATAGTGTCTTCAGATAACCTGTCGACCAGCCGGTCGAGCTGTCTTCAAAAGCAATTCAACCTATCGAGCAAATCTAGCTGAAACCTTTATCCACTCAAGATCTGCTCAAGATTATATGCCTAAAGCTCTAACCACTCGAGCAGCAGTGGACTTCAAGACTTCATCCACTCGAGGCTCGGGTCCCAGCTGTTATTTGTGAACTTCAAAGATATTTTGAAACTTTCACAGCACATGAGACACCTGTCCAAGTGTGTTGTGTTTTTCCTAACTGTCAGGGGCAACACTTGGCTGAAAAGAAGCCACATCAGCAGAATCCTAACTAATTTGATTCTTCTTTTCTCTGATTGGCAAAGGCAAAAAGTCACTTTATGGATTGTATATAAGTCATGCAAGCATCCAAAAAAATCATCTAAAGCAAGGGAGCCGAGAGGATATTCTTGTCTTAGGTCACCATTTTTAGGGTCAGGTCATCTTTTTATTTTTCTTTTGTTCTTAACCCAGCATGTATGACTAATCCTCTGTAATAGATAGGGTTGATTTAAGCTGTAAAAGGACTGTGTAAGAATATTGTAAAGGGTCTGAAGGTCTGCAGAGACTGTAGCCTTGAGGGTTAATCCATTGTAAGTATCTTTTAAGCAATGAAAAGCTATTTTTACTATTTCATTAAATCTGTAAGTTCTTGTGTTTTGTATTTAGATATTTATAGATTTTCTGCACCTATGGATGCATGAGCTTGTAGCCTTACAAAAATAGTGCTTGCAGTGATTTTCTTGTTCTGACTTTTTAACCCCCATGATTGAAGTACATCCATGAGATATCTTGTGACCATTCAAGTGGATAGGATATAGCCCTAGGACTAGTTTCATATCTCAGGGTTAGGTTGAATTCTTCTTCCTTGCATTTGTGTTTGTAGCCAAATAAAGGACAGTTGCAGTTCCAGCTCTTGCTCTGCCTTGGCCATGTCTTTTTCAGTAAAAATCAATCCCTAGCTATTTACTTCCACATTTTATGTTTATTTTACCAAACCATTACCATCCTTCTCTTAACTCCCTTTCTTTTACTGCAATTTTTATTTTTAGTTTTAATTCTATTTTTAGTTAGTTGTGACAACCCCAAAAACACTCTCTTTACCTTGCTTTCCTAGTTTAGGTTTAGAGCTGCCAGATCTGTAGCAGATCTGGAGGTCTATTATTATTTTTAGATCATAAAATCTATATTGGACAAACTTTTACTTATCAAAATTTGCTATAACAGTTTTGGATCATACTAGACTGTAGTTGTTTTGGATTGTGTTGTATTCCATCTTCTGTTTCCCTTTTGTTTTATTTTTACCCTCCTTCATTTTTATCATATTTTGACCATTTCTTTGTAATAAAAAGAACACAACCCAAAATTAGAACAACACTTGATGCTTTGTGAAGTTTAGGTCCTAGGTTCAAACCTTGTTATGTGTAATATATTATTTATTTTTTAGTTAATTATACTATAGCCTATATATCCTATATTTGAGTGTGTATACACTATAGTGGAGCCCCTTGTGAGATAAATCTCTCCCAAAAAAAGTCCATGGAGCACCTACCTAGATGGAGGGGAGCAAAAAAATGGGCCAAAATTAATTAGGTACCATTATTTGCAATCCGAATTCTACCAATATTATGATGATTGCAATTAAGGAATCCTCTATCATGGATAATTGAGAGAAGTATTTGCAGTCAAAGATTCAGTCTCATGAACTGATGGTTTCACCGCTAACACCATGGACTGCCTTGAAACAAACGATGGAGATCATTTTTCATCACAATCTTTGACAAATTGATATTCAGATCATGGCCCACCTATCAAACAGTCAGATGTTGATTCCTCATGAAACACATCCCCAAAAGTGACCCAAGAACTCTACTTATATAACGCTCATGATCATGGTCACTTTGAGGATATGTGCCACGTGGAATAAACATATGACTACCTGATCTGTGGGCCACGATCTCAAGATCTATTTTGCCAAAAATTGGATTAAAAACAATTTCCATGATTTGATTCAAGGCAGTCAACAGTGACAAAAATGCTACAAAACTCCTTAAACATGGTGGCTATGGGGTATTGGAATGAAAGAGAACTGTTGGGTTATAAATATATCAAAGACAACTATATGGTGTATAGACAAGGTGAAAGTAAACTTTATATGAACTCAAATTCTGAGTGAATTTGAGAAATTTACACGGACAAAGGGGGATCGCTTTCACTCAGAAGGCGTTGGAAAAATGGTAGGACCCACACAAACTCGTGAACGGATTAGTCACTCAAATTTGCTCGGATTTTGGCATCTTTCTGAATTTTAACTCAGATTTTGGGTGAATCTGAGTTTTCCAACGAGCCCTTAGAAATGGTTGCCCATTTGCTAGCTAACTACCCTCAGGATCACCTGAAAAATAACACTGAGGTTAGATTCCTTGCAAAAAAAGTTTGACAATTCTTCCCCCTTTAAAGCTCCCAAATGACCGTTGGAGGAACACGAACCCAAGATGACAAACAAAAACAAGAAATTTTACATCTGCCGGCAATCGAGGATTGAAGATATCGTTTACGTTGACTTGAATGTTAATTTTGAAGTAGGCATAGCTTCTCGGAGCTGCTCCCAGCTCATACTGGTTGCGGAGGTGCAGTTAAGATCGAGGAGTGTAAGCGATACGAGCTGAAAGGCTCCCACAAGGTTTGGAGGGTAGGGGTCATAGATGTCAAACCTGACGCGATCTATCGCCGTAGAAGTTGTTCCTTCTAAGATTATGGTTCCTGGGTATCCAATCAATTAATCCCCCAAACCAACCAAACCGGGGAAGCTTAAGCTAAAATGAAGTAGGGTGATGGGGAAGCTACTAAATGGAAGGCTTTGCTGCTGAGCTGCTACCCTTTAAGCTCGCTCAGTGCTTTGCTTACCCGCGTGCTTCCTCATACTGTTTGCTTATTGCGAAGCTTCTAGTCTGTAGGCATTCTGGAATGGTGGGAATACCACTTTGAAGGCCAACCACTACATAGGAGCGATGGCCAAGCCAAGCTGTAAAAGGGCGAGAGCATTATAGCGTTATAGCAATCGCAAAGTACTTATAGCCCTATTTTAATTATTTAGGCGCTGCTGGACAAAATTAACTACAAAAGTACCCAAGGCTACCGATCCATGAGACCGACTTCTTAACAAAAGGCAAATAGTCCCTACTACTTTTTGAGTTGCCGTCAACGATGTTATGGGAAAGAAAAATGGGGGTTTTGTTGGGAGGTCCAATGCTAAGCTTACCTTCGGGAAGCGCAAGCAGAACTATAATCAAAATTAATCAAAGATCTTCTCAATCAATTGCTGAAAGATAGATATTGATAACATTTCAAAATGCAAAAAATCTTATATTAGTAACCCATCCTTTCGTTTTAAGGGTGTAATTGGATAGAGAGAAAATGAAGGACCAGATTTGTAAATCCGTCATTTTCCACTATTTTGGTTGCATATATCATTAGGAAAATATAATCCCAACTTCTCATATTTTTCGAACAAAAAATGGGAAACCCTCACATTATCTTTTTCATCCCTTCAGAAAATGATAGGTACCTTTTTTTCTTTTAGTTTTGGGTATATTGTTAGCTCACCTCATCTCTTCCGGTCAGCATGCATTGACCACTTTGAATCAGATGATAGAGATCATTTTTCATCCTAATCTTTTATAAAATCAATCTTGAGCACACCATCATCAGGTAATCAATTTTTTTTTGTGTTGCACACAACCTAAGAGTGACTCTAAAATCATATGGCCATATCACATTCAAATGTGTTTTTAGGGTATATTTTTAAATGTGTGCGAAATTAATAATTGACCGTCTAATGGTTTTCCCATAATCTACAAATTGTTTTTGTAGAAGATTAGAATAAAAAATGAAAATGATCTCCACCATCCAATTCAAAGTGGACAATGCATGCTAGATTGGAGGAGACTGGGTGAGTTCGCAGTTTCACGGTGTAAATAAGGCACCCACGCACTCATTGTCTCATCCTCTCCACGTTCTCTCTCATGCTCACTATCTTAATTTTCATCAGATTTTTTTCCACTATTTTTGTAAGGTTATCTAAACAAAAGATCCTATGGATTCCTATAAAATCTCAGAAACTGCAGTAATTTATGAAATTTATAAATCCAAATCTATCACTTACCAATTATTGTATCCAAACAGACCCCAAACGACTTTCTTGATTTCATTGTAAATGCACATTTGCCTGGTTGGGAGTATCGGATTTGCTCCTTTTGCTTGCTTGTTTCACCTGTTGCTAGAGTTCAGAGAGCAGTATGGTGTACTAGCTAGCCTTCAAAGACGGGAAAAGAGGAAGGAGGGAGGAGGAACCCGAAAGGTTTAAACCTCCTTTATTTGGGGCTCAAATCTTGTTTTGAAGAAATTAAAAAAGAAACTTTAAAAAGTAGCCTGCGAGCAAATAAGATTTTGAAGATTTTTGTCTTAACTACACCGGTAAACCGAGTTAAAATACTGGACACGTGGCATACAGATACAGTCCTCCAGTGGGGGATAGAACCGGCTCCAAATTTATTACATAATTTTAATTGAGCAGGGCTGATCCGAGCTTTACAAGGCTCAGCTCTAGCTCCGCTTTCTTCAAGCAAACTTCAGAGAAAAGGCTGGGCTTGGCTCTCGAGCCAAGCTTAAGAGAGCAAAAGCTCTCATTTTTCAAGCCGAGCTGAGTTGAGCTGGCTCCACTCTATAGCATCCCTATTCATATATTGAACTAAAATGGACCCAAAAATCACTCATTGGAGGATCTAAACCATCTGATCTATGCGTTCTACAATGAACGGTTCATATGTTTTAACAGTTATAAGTAAAAAGTGCACCAAGTGCACCAATCGGATGGTTAGAATCCTCTAATAGGCATGAATTTTTGGCTGAGATGACCTACATGGATTGATCAAACGTGTCGTGGGACCTGTAAGTGGACGGTAATGGGCTAATCTATTTAAAGGCGGTCCCAGGATCAATCATGGTGAGCTGGTTGAACTAAAATTATTCCTCCAAGTAGAATATAGGTCACCCCACACAAAAATCACTGGAATAGACATACAACAGCATCTTGTCACTCAAAAGAACATACCAAAACCATCATCTCCAGTTCAGATTGCTTATAAACCCTTAATAATGCAACAGCATTAAACAAATCAACCTTTCCAACGAAGCAAAGAAACAATCTCACCTGTCAGGAAGGGAACAAATGCTTAGGGCTATGAAGCTTTGTCCATGAGTTGGATTGGTGTCAAAATATTTGACTTGCTTGTCTCCACAATACACCCATTCATCACCATTTCCTCCAGCATGAAGTGTGCCTTCTCTAGATGGAACATGATATCAAGTTCACACTGAAAGAAACAGAAAAAATGAGAGGGAGAGAGAGATGAATTTCTTTAGCTCTTAGGCTGTGTTTGATTCCATGCTATTATAGTGGGCTCCAGCTCTCCGCCTGCTCTCCTCCAGAGCAAGTTTTATCAGCTTGGGCGGAAAGCTCATTATTGACTTAAAACAGCTCCCCGCAGGAGTAAATGGGGCGGAGAGCTGCTATACAGTAACTCCCCACCAGAGCCAAAGAGCCGCTCTTTGGCTGAGAGAGCTAAGCCAAATGCAACCTTAATTCAACTCACGGGAAAAAAAAAAGGATAATAGAATGTGTTTGGTTCAAAGATGGGTCACAACAATGATGGTTTTAAGGAACCTACCACATTACCGAAATGTCGATCCATTGTTTCAACCAACAGATGTATGAATTCCAGAATTGCTAGCTCGTTCTGCAAAGCATAAAACAATGGAAAAGGATATTAATATAAAGGTGTTATGTATCGAACATGTAACAAGTAATAGGTTAAATGACTTTCATTCATCCATGCCTTCTTTTTTTTCTTTTTCTTTTTCCTTTTTTGTTCTATCTTCTATGTAATAATCATACAACTATCACTAGAAAGAGAAACCCTCTTATCTTCCTGGTCGAGCCAACAGGACCGCATATCCTGAATAAACCCAATTGTCCAATCACAGGCCAAGATTTCTTCGTTTGAACACTTATGCCTATTGATCTCCAGCACCAGTTTGAGGAGAGTAGGCATTTCCTGACAAAATTATGCTTATTGATTATAGGCATTCTCAATGTACCATTATACACTATATATGCCCGTACTTGTTTATAAAAAAACCGTCATACCCATTGCACAAGGTTCCCGCTTTCAGTGGGGTCTGGGAGAGGCAGATGGTAGGCAGCCTTATCGCCTTTTTAGAGGCTGATTCCCGGACTCGAACCCGCGATCTAACACTTCGGGCGGATAGCACTTGCCATCACCCCAAGGGTTATAATGTGTAAACCCAAGGTTATAATATAATTTTCCTTTCATCAGTTAGGTTTTGGTATACTTGTGGGATTCTGAATCCGCATCTTGAGAACCTAAAAATCCGTTCTCTAATTGATGGGGACATCCGATTCAAGCAACCGCTCATAACATATCGGAAGCGAAAGAAGAACATAGAAGTGATCAGAAAGAAGAAAAGTAACTTATCGAAAGAAGAGTAACTTTTAATCCCGTCACTTTTATGTTTGGCCTATTTTGAAGTATCAAACAAAGTCGGATTGAAGCGAAATTGGTCATATTTGAAAACTTATCGAAGTAACTTTCCAACGAGCCAAAAAGTGAGCAATTCCGACAAGTATTGAAGAACTTATGGTCAATTTTCGAAAGCTGCACAGAAAGTGACGAATTTCAAGAATCCTAATTGAATTAGGATTAGTCTCTTTTATTATTTTATTTTAGAAAATAAGAGGTGTTTCTTTTATTAGAAATAAGATTAGTTTCCTTATTGTTTTAGGACTTTATTGTTTTAGAAGAATTAGAATATTTCGTTTATTTGAATTAGGAATTAGAGTTATATTAGGATTTCTAATTTTAGAAGAATTAGGATATATCTTTTATTTGAATTAGGAATTAGCGTTATACTAGGATTTATAATTTTATGCATTGGTTAGCCTATTTAAAGGCTTATAAACACTATTATTATAACTTTTTGGTTCATGAAAATTGCTTATGCAAAATTGAGAGTTCTAAACTTTCGTGGGGTGTGATTCTCTCAAAACGAAGAGATTCTTCGATTCCAGATTGCGGTTTGGTGCGAGGCCAACTCTTCTTCCATCTCTATCTTCTTTAGATCAACGATTTGCGTAAGTAGCGTAACCCTAGTTATTTATTTATTTCATAAAATCTAAAATCAACTTATTTGTTCATCATAAATCATTATTAGCTTTTTAATTTTATTCGGTATCGAGAGAACCCGCTTGCGAGTACGTTCGACACCCTACCCGCTTGTGAGTTCGTTCGACACCCTAAAACTATCCGAGATCTAGCCGTTCATAAGAACCCTAGTCTTCTAGATCCGCAATAGAGAACGTATATGAAAGTAACACTATTTTGGGCCGGAATTAAAGCATCTAATTGGATTTCTAGAATTTTTCATGATAATTTGTTAAGAGAAATTGTTATTTATTAATTGTTTGAATCAATTTTAATCCTAATCTCAGCCCTAGCATTGCATTTAGTAAGTTCCCGCATCAAATTGGTATCAGAGAGTCAGTTTAGTTTTAGGGTTTTAGTGTTCATATAGGTTTTAGGGTTTATTTTGTCATTAATTCAGATTTGTCTACGGTCTGTCTAGCTCTTGTCTGGATTGTCTTATTTTTTTTTCGTCTGGTTTTTGTCTGATTTTTTGTCTGAATTTTCTTCTAGCTTTTTGACTGAATTTTTTGTCTAAAATTTTGTCTAGCCGTTGTCTAATTTTGTCTTGTATCATCATGGATCCTAAGAAGGTAGAAGCCCTGATTAGAGACCTTACGTCTAAGTTGACTGCCCGGATGGATGAACACCACAATCAGGTGCAACAACAGTTGCAAGATCTACAAACCTGACATGAAACTTTAGAAACCCGAGTGGAAGAAATCAATGAGCTCATCGCCGAAAACCCCAATAGAGCCCACACCCATCGCCACGAAATCCACACCGAACGGGACGATAAAATCATGAAATCAATAAAAATAGACACCCTTACTTTTGACGGGAAAAGATAACCTAAAGTCTTTCTCGAGTGGGTCACCGGTATATAAAATTACTTCTAGTGGTATGCCATGTCCGAAGAGCGAAAGGTCTGCTTTGCAAAGGTCAAACAAACAAGTCAAGCTCGACTTTATTGGATGGGTCTAAAGCGCAGAAGACAGTCCAACGGTCTTACTCCCATTTCCACTTGGGAAGAGATGAAGGACCAGTTGAGCGATAAATATGTTCCTCTATCCTACGAGGAACGCATTCTTGATCAGTGGCATTCATTGCGTCAAGGAATTCATCGGTCACTAAATACATCGATAAATTCGAAGAATAAAGACCCAAGCCGATGTGACCAAGGATCAAAATGCCGGTTTTCCGGTACGTATCATCCGGGCCGAAAACCGGTACGTATCGGACGATACGTACCGGAACAGTATAATACCGGACGATACATTGAATGTATCGTCCGGTATTAGCCATATAAATGGGCGATACGGTACATTTAATGTACCGTATCGTCCACCTCCGATACCGATACGTATCGTCCGATACGTATCGGTATCGGACGATATTTTGATCCATGGATGTGACTGAACCGGAAAAGGTTACCCTATCCCGATGGGAATGGGCCTTCGCCCAAAACTGCAAAGGGAACTTATTTCGTACCCTGTTGATAATCTAGATGAATGTTTTTTTAGAGTCGAAGAGCTAGAGCGATACCTCAAAACTAGTACCCCATCTAGTTATAAGTCTAGTTATCGGCCCAATGCGCCTGAGTCAAAGCCCAACATTAGTGCCTCATCTACTAGGTCCAACCCTGTTACTACACTGGTAACTCGAGTCGATAAAGGTAAGAGTTCAATGCTCGAAGGCCCCAAGAGTGGTGGTCAAAATAAATGTTATAAGTGTCACGACATCTGGCATTTTGCAGCACAATGCCCATTCCAAAATCTATTCAGAGCTGAGGACACCGAAAATGAGCATAATGAAGGTATTGTTGAAGTTTACACGCCTGAGTCGTTCCCTAGTGACGAAGAAAATTGGGTAGGGGAACGAACAATGGCGTGTCATAGGGATGTCTCATATCCCGTTGGGGAGGATAATACCTCACGGGCTCTTGTGGTTAGATGTACTCTAGCCTAATTAGCAGCTTAATCTGAATCTTTTGGACCTTTTATCCCAACCAGCATTCATCAAGGATGAAGCCGTCTAACCCGGGGTGAGTTGATGGAGACATTCGATTCAAGCAACCGCCCATAACATATCGAAGGCGAAAGAAGTACATCAAAGTGACCAGAAAGAAGAAAAGTAACTTATCGAAATAAGAGTAACTTTTAATCTCGTCACTTTTATGTTTGGCCTATTTTAAAGTGTCAAATGAAGTCGGATTGATACGAAATTGGTCATATTTGAAAGCTTATCGAAGTAGCTTTCCAACAAGCCAAAAATTGAGCAATTCTGACAAGTATTGAAGAAGTTATGGTTAATTTTTGGAAGCTACACAGAAAGTGACGAATTTCAAGAATCCTAATTGAATTAGGATTAGTCTCTTTTATTATTTTATTTTAGACAATAAGAGTTGTTTCTTTTATTAAAAATAGGATTAGTTTCCTTATTATTTTAGAAGAATTAGAATATTTCTTTTATTTGAATTAGGAATTAGAGTTATATTAGGATTTCTAATTTAAGAAGAATTAGGATAATTTTTCATTTGAATTAGGAATTAGAGTTATACTAAGATTTCTAATTTTATGCATTGGTTAGATTATTTAAAGGCTTATAAACACTTTTATTATAATTTTTTGGTTAATGAAAATTGCTTATGCAAAATTGAGAGTTCTAAACTTTCGTGAGGGTGTGATTCTCTCAAAACAGAGAGCGATTGTTCGATTCCCGTTTACGGTTTGGTGCGAGGCCAAGTCTTCTTCCATCTCTATCTTCTTTAGATCTATGGTTTGCGTAAGTAGCGTAACCCTAGTTATTTTATTTATTTTATAAAATCCAAACTCAACCTATTTGTTCATCATAAATCATTATTAGCTTTTTAATTTTGTTCGGTATCAAGAGAACCCGCTTGCGAGTTCGTTCGACACCCTAAAACTAGCCGAGATCTAGTCGTTCATAAAAACCCTAGTCTTCTATATCCGCGATAGGGAACGTACACGAAAGTAACGTTATTTTGGGCCGGAATTAAAACATCGAATTGGATTTCTAGAATTTTTCGTGATAATTTGTTAAGAGAAATTGTTATTTATTAATTGTTTGAATCAATTTTAATCTTAATATCAGCCCTAGCATTGCATTTAGTAAGTTCCTGCATCACTAATTCTGCATATGGTTTCGTCCATACATTCTTTGTCATCGAGATGTCAAAACTTGTCAAAAGGTTCTCAACGAATTTTGAGCTTGTTACACCTTTGATATCAAAGCTATGGGTGTAGCAAATCACTAAAAAATTGAATCTGCAAGTTTAGGTATGACAATGATGCTCGAAAAGTTTGATTGCAAGGCTAAGGGAGAAATATTTCACCTATCTCACATCAACCTATGCTATGTCACAGCTTTCTGGTAAAAATTGTGAAGTCTTTTGAATGTAATCATCACTCATCAGTTGCGAGAAAGCAAAAGCCAGCGGAAAAGATGCTCACCTGGCTATCTTACCATTTGTTTTGCCTTTGATTCGAAGAGGATAAGCATCTGGATATTAGGGAACTGGGAATGAGCATGGTACCAAAACTTGGCTGCCATTGATACGTATCGGCGATACCGATCAGTTTCACTGAGAACCGATACCGATACCACCCCGATACAGGTAACGGGGTGGTATTGGTAACGGGCTAATACGGGTCAATATCAGCCAATATTGTTTCGGTATCGGCCGATACTGACTGGTACAATCATTTATTTTTTTCATAAAAAAAGGCTTCGGTAACGACAATATTGTATCGGTATCGACCGATACGTATTGGTCCAAGATTGGACCGATACCGATACAGATTTTGACACCTCGGAAAATAGATCTGTGATAAGGTTGACAAGGAATTTAGGTCCGCATGTCTGGATCGTAGCCGAATCAAGTGAAGGAATTTACAAGGAAAAAGTGAACCAATACATGGCTTTCAAACGGCCTGCAAAGAAAAATTCGTCGCTAAACGACGGACGTCTGTGACTGCAGAACGGACGTCCGTGGCCTCTGGTGGATGTCCGTGACCAAGGATCAAAATCTCGTTTTTTTGATACGTATCGTCCAGCCCCAAAACCGATACGTATCGGTTTCGGACGATACTCTCCTATTTTTTCCCGAAAAAAAAAACAAAAAAACAAAAAAAACATTAAAACCGATAATTTGAAATTTTCGGACGATAATTTCAAATTATCGTCCGATACGAACGATACATTGAACGATACGAACGATACATTGAACGATAATTTGACTGTTTTTTCAAGGGGGCGATAAAAACCCATTGTATCGTATCGGTGAGGTCCAAAACCGATACGTATCGTCCGATACGTATCGGTATCGGACGATATTTTGATCCATGTCCGTGACCACACAACGGACCTCCATGAAAAAAACGCTCATTGTTTTTGTAAACACCGTAGACCACAGACATCCGTGAGATACGTTCGAGATTTGACGGAATAACGAATTTTGTAGTGGAAACTTGTCATTTTGAGTTTTATTTGTTTTAGGACTCTTCTATTTCGAGTTTTATGTTCATTTAGGGTTTTCTTAGCATATATAAAGGCTAGTAAATACATTATTATATGATTGATTGATTGAATGAAAAGAGAGTTTGCTTTTGTGCAAACCCTAGAACACTTGCGATGAGTTTTCGATCGAGAGAGTGATTCCTTCAAAACCTGAGAAGTGAGAAATCGTTTCTCGTACGACTTGCTGCGAAGCCGACATACAGCCTTGGTGTGAAGCCTTGGAATTGTCGGTGTGAAGCTGACAAGCCTCTCTTGAGCGAATCCGGAGACCTTCTATCTTATTCTTCTTTTAAATTTTTTTTTATCGAAGATTAAGAACCCTAATCAGCCCTTCCGCGCGGGATTTACGTTATTTTAGGGTTAGCGCGCTCTTGTCCCGTGTCAAAGGTCTTCAGTCCAAAGGGGACAAAAGAACTCCTAGGAAACCAATGTGATAAAGGGACTCTTCAATTGTCTAAGAGATGAAGTAGAGGATTGAAAACCACAAAAGATCCAATCTCAAGAGCAGATGTTGATTCACAAATTCATTTACAATATCGAAATAGACCAGGAATTGAGTGAGATACACCAAAAAATGCAATACAAAGTTTCACTCATACTCTAATGATCCACCAAAAGAAAAAGCTTACGAACCAAAAGAGATTGAGATAAAACCAAATCAGATCAAATATAGGACAAAGCCATGTATACAAAAAATTCAAGAACAGAAAAAAAAAATGTTGCTTCCCAGGTTTGAACTGGAAGCTATATCTGCAGTACAGCTTCAATTAAATCTGACCAATTTTATATGTAAAACAGTAAGCTTAATTAAAAGAGGCAAAGTAAGAGATGCTCAGAATGAACAGTTTGAACATGAACGATTTTTGTAATTATCAGATCCATCTCTGTAATACCATTTTACAAGATGAAAACACTGATGACGCACCTCATCATTGTCCACGCCCACCAAGAAAAAAAGTGATGCATAACGCCGGTACACTACTTTGTAATTCCGATGCTCAACAAATGAACACTGCATATAAACAAAAGCAAGCTGGGCATCTGTAATAGCAAGACAAAACTACAAAGATACTGATTGAAATGTCCTGAAATATAAATCCATCAAAATCCAAATTGGTTTTCACTCAATAAGCAATTGTTAAGCCATCCCATAGCAAGCTACAACTAAGAAGCTACAGTAATAGCAAGTATTTCTTTTCTGTACAGATCTTATAACATCAACATATTGCCCTCAAAGCTTGGATACTGCAGACACCCATTGTAAACCACCTCAAAATCTGTAGAAATTATTTTCATAGACTACTGAAGAATTTTTCTTTATATAAATGAGAACTCATAAATTCTCCAGCACATGAAAAAGTACAATAAATATCCATAGATGTCATGACTATGGAATTGAATTCCCCACACATAATGTGCGTTGAGATGGACCCTCCTTCTAACCGAAATCCACCAATGGATTAGCTTCCCTTAAGACACGAAAATAAGGTTAACTCATTACGCCAATCCCAAATATCATTGAGAAAATTTCAAAGCCTCCAAAATTACGCCTAATTTCATTAAAGCTCATAATATGAGCTTTTGAGAATCGCCTGCCACCATCATAGAACCCCATAAGTGAGATGCAACAAGTCGGGATCCTTCAAGAAGAGTTTTAGCCTCCATACCAATAGCATCAATTTGACTATACATGCCAGAAGGCAACTCCTTTATCATCCCCAATGACAGGCTCATAACCAGACACGGTCAGGCTCCTTAAGGAACTGATGTTGTCAAAAGCAAAAGGCAATGCGAGGTGAGGACCCTTTGCCTCGGCTAGGAACAACTTTTGCCTGCCTAGACTATTTTTCTTCAAAGAAAATCTTAAAAAAATAATATGTTATATTATTTATTATAAACATTAAGAATATAAAATAAAAAATATATTTGTTATACGAATCAAATGAAAATAGAATGCACTAAGTAAAAGTATGCTGAGGCTAGTTTCTTCATAACAGTCTAAAAAATATAACATATTATATTATTTATTTAGATGTTACAAAAAAAAATCAAAAACATATATATTCGTTATATGAATCAAATGAAAATACGGTGAACCAAATTAACCAATTAAAAAAAGAGTCAAATACGATTTATAACATCATTTTCCTACGTTATGCATGCCACGTGAATACGACAAAAGGAATCAATCAGGAAACCATCACATATGCAGTGTTAAACTGAAACATCCATAATGCTAACTATTTAACATTCAAGTCAAAAAATATAACCATACGTCCATATGTCTCCACATAAAAAAGTTCAAATATCACAGCCAAATTGATAATATTACACATTTGCAATCCTTGTTGATGTATTTGAGGTAGATGAATGTGTGTGTGGTCCTGTAGCACAATGGAAGGTTAACAATATTACAAACTCAAGGTCGCAGATCCAAGCCCAGCTTACCCATTAAAAAAAAGGGATGTGTATGTGGTACGACTAATGCTAGAGTAAATGAGAAGAAAAGAGAGAAAATGAGAATTAGGAAAAAAGTATCTTAGAGATGGAGATTAGATTCAGCTGGTAAGCCCTATTTATACTAAGTACATGAACGAATTACAAGATTGTCATTGCATAGTAGTGCACGCACCGAGACTACTAACTGTATCTGACTAACTGCTAACTACACACCAAACACAAAACACAAATACATCAATACTTGGAGGGAAATAGTGAGAACTGAGAAGTGACATGAAATACTGAGGCCCTGTTTGGCAACCCTTTTCTAAGAAGCACATTCCAGGTGCTTTAAAGAGGTTATCACATGCTTGCTTCTCAAAGGTTGCTTCTCAAAAAGGTCTATCACATGTTGAAATGGTGTTTTGTGAGAACTAGCATAAGGCAGCTTCTCAAGACAATACCATTTTCAGCTAGAGGTGGCCAGGTCCTTGGGTGAAATGTGCTATTCACCCAACATTTTTTCCCTTGAGAAGTACTTTTTGGAAAAGGGTTGCCAAACCGGGTTTGCGTGACTGAGTTTAACCTTACACAAATGATTGGAGAAATAGGGCTCGTAAAGCTGACACCAAATAGATGAGATATAGTGATGACGACTAATATTCTCCAAATTAGATACCGACTAATATGCTTTCTAGTCATCACCTAGTGCCATCTATTTATGGTCAGCTTTGCAAGTTCCATTCTCAACCCATAACTGTTTACGGCTAAACTTTCTATCACTCTGCAATCCTTCATATCACTTTCTCAGTACTTCAAATACTTATTAGTCTTCTTGACACGAGGACAACGAACCCTAAGATGAGTATGAGATGATAATTATCGAAATTAAACTAATTAAGCAATAAAACCCAAATTAAAGTGATACCTTGGGGCTTCATAGAATTTTTCTTAGGAAACCATGTTAGGCTCGCTTAGGGTTCAATCTGGCGTGCAAGTTCGTTAGAATTGCGTAAGGTGCAATCCTAGAGATAGAACTCTAGCACCCTCTAGGTTGGGCATTCACTTATTGGTCGATGTGGGATGTCATAGCTCCCCGCTAGTACTTTCGAATCGAAGGGTAGAAGGGGTAAAATTTGAGTGATCTCTAGCCCAACAACGGTTGTGGATCGATGGATGATGTAATGGAAGCAACTACAAGGATGGGCATAACGAGGGATCTAGATTTAGGGTTTGGGGGATTTTAGGGAATCAAATTAAAAGGGAAACACAAGGGTAAAATAGAAAAAGGTAAAGAAGATCAAAGATGGAACATGGGCATCTCACCCTTGGCCTCACACCAAACCCACAAGGGGAAAAGAAGGATCACTCTTCACAAGCTCATCTGAAGCTCTCAATGCAAAGTATTTTCATTCATTCATAAGCAATGCCAAAATGGCTTACATAAAGATGCTTTATAGTAGCTACAAGTGAGAATAAACCCTAAAATAAATAAATACAATGTTACCCTAAAAAGTAACTTACATTTGACACAAAGGAAGAAAAAAAAACTAAGAGGACAAAAAGGACAAGTTGCATCACACTACTTGCTCGAGCGAATTTGGTTCTCGCATGAGCAAGAACCACACCTCAAAATACTCAAGCCTATGGTTGGGGACGCTCAAGCGACAACCAAAGTTGCTCAAGCGATAAATGGCCGAAAGTTGGCCCTGCTTCTCTGATGCATTCTCGCTGGAGCGATAATGGTGCTCGCTCAAGCGGACATGGGCAATGAGCCCTATTTGCGAGTCTTCAAGGTCTCTTCTCGGTGGATGTTGGCACCTCGTTCGCTCCTCCGTCGCTTCTTCCGGCGATACACCTTATGTGGCCCAAAACCTAGGTCTACGGTGTCCGCGTCCCCACCACTTCCCTTCTCCTCTTTCTTCGTGCTTATATCATCACAATCCTTCGTACAGGGGTTGTTTCAGATCTCCGATGGACATGCCCATCCCATGTTCTATCTTTTATTGAGGTTACCCCTAAACATCCTCTTATGTTCTCATTCGGTCATTCCTAATTTTATTCTCGTTACTCTACACATCCGTCGTAGTTTATAAACATGTCATCCGAATTTACTTTGCACATCACTTCATTGATATCCAACACTTTCCCACATATAACAATGTAGGTTTCCCACTGCCATACAAAAAATGCCCATTCAATAGAATTGACATTTGTTCACCACACAATACACCACTTATCTTTCTCCACTTCACCCACCCTACACCAATCCAATTTGAGAATTCCTCAAACCACATCGACTGATTAGAACAACGAATTATTGAGAACTTCTCTCTTGATCGCTTTAGGTCGATCGAGCTCTTATTCAACTTTGAAGGTGACTACTACCTCGGAACCAAATCAACATTTTTGAACTGGATTCCCCTTTTGAATCTTTAACACAACACCTCTTCTATTGATCGAGCGTAATCTGATTATCCCTAGGGTCGGTGTGGTTTATAATATGATCAAATCACCTCCCTACTCTTGTGTTCAGTAAACTTGTTGATGCGGGATGACACGCTAAAACCCTAATATGCGAATTTGGGATTAACTTTAGAATGAATTGAATAGCGGAAATATTCAAAATCATGCAACACATAAAACTAATTCAATGAAAGTAATATAACAATTCGATTAATCCATTTTAGCGTTCGCATGCGTGAGAATTTTCTCATCTAGAAACGGCTCCAATGAGGGAACTCAAGTTTCACTCTAGTTTAGGGCATCAATCAACAATCGCAATATCGCCTCTTGACTCCTCGGGGATTTTAAATGAAATAAGACTTAAAATAATTCAGTAAAAGGGGAACAATTTGGGATTTTGATCTTTATCAACGGAATTAAAGAAAGATAATACCTGACAACAACTAAAGAAAAGATAAAATAAATGGATAGATTTTAAGGCTTCACACCAAGGGTTTTCCGAAGTTTCACACCACGGCTGTACGTCGGCTTCGCACCAAGTCGCACGAGAAACAATTGCTCACTCCTCAAGGTTTGAAGGATTCACTCCCTCGGTTGAAAACTCTTCACAAGCTCTTTAGGGTTTGCACAAAAGCAACTCTCTTTTCATTCAATAATCAAAACTAATTAATAAAGTGTTTACAATGTCTTTATATAGGCTAAGAAAATCCTAAACAACCTAAAACTCGCAATAAGAGTCATAAAATAATAAAAGACTAAAATGGATAATTTTTTTGTAATAAAATAGAAATTTCGTCGCTGGGAGGGGTCCCCAACAATGCGCTATTGGATCTAATGCAGTGTTGTTTACTTTTAACAGGTCGTTAAATCTAACAACGTGTCGTTGTACTTTTAACAACGTTGTTGGATCGTTCACAAAGATGTCGTTGTAATCGCTTTCTCCGAAACAGTTTCAACCTCCTTTTCTCCTTTCTTTCTTGTTTTCTCTTTGCACTTTCACCTGCCTTGCTTTGTACAATGTCCCCATCACTTGCACTCATATATTGTGTTTTTGTACTACTTATTTTCAAACCATTTCATTCTAAAGCTTATATCCATAACTAACGTATAATTCAATTGATTTCATTTCTAGCCAATTAGCACCACATTGTCCACATTCCACAAAGGTGCAAACAACATACGCCAACCAAAGTCAATTCCTAACATAATCCCAAACTGGTTGTCAAAAATATTTGATCCTTGTGGTGGAAATCGTGCATTTGATGCAAACCAAATAAAAGGTGTTCGGTTTTCCAAGTTCTTGAATTTATGGCTGTAATTAAAGAAGGCTCTTGGGAATTTGCATTTTGTATAGAGAAATGAAAAGTCACATTGGAAGTTGAAAAGTCTTTCGATTTTTCTAGAGTAGCATTTAATGCTGTTGTCTTGTCTTGCCTATATAAAGTAGGTCCTTTATCCCATCTGTAAGAAGTGAAATGAAATGAAAAGTTAAGCAGTTTTGTAAAAGCAAGTCTTATTTTAATATTTAGAAAGGTGTACTTGTTTTAGTAAGCAAGTTGCAATATTTTCTACTCCTACATTTATTTTTTATCTTAGGATAGGCTTTGCAAAGCCAACAATGTGGTATCAGAGTCCGATTCCTCCTGTTTTTTTCTTTCAAGAATCTATTCGTCCGATCGTCGAGATGGCATCAATTCTTGCTCAACGTCAAATTCGTAAGTTATCGAAAGACAACTATGATTGTTGCCACATCCAAACGAATGGACTATTTGGTTCGCAAGACTTGCTAGAAATCGTCACCTATGGCTATGTAGAACCCACTACTGAGCAAGAAGCCGCCTACACAACGGAGCAAAAGAACACTCTTAAGGAGCAACGGAAGGACAAAAAAGCTTTGTTCCTACTTTACCAAGGGGTTGATGATACAACCTTTGAAAAAATTGTCGAAGCAAAATCAAGCAAAGAAGCATGGGACACTCTTAGCACCATCTTTAAGGGTGTTGATCGTGTAAAAAGAGTGCATATACAAACTCTTCGGGCTGAATTTGAAGTCATTCACATGAAGGTGAGGCTATTTCCGAGTATTTCTCTCGCATACTCATAATAGTCAATCAACTAAAAAGAAATGGAGAAAAGATTGAGGAAATTCGCGTTATGAAGAAAGTGTTGCGGTCGCTCTCAAATAAATTTGAGCATGTCGTTGTGGCCATCAAAGATCAAAAGATTTATAAACTCTCACAATTGAAGAAGTCATAGGATCGCTCCAAGTGCATGAATAGCGCACGAAAAAAAGTTCAGTTCTGCAGTAATTGAGCAAGCATTAGAGTCAAAATTGACTCTAATGAGCATTCACAACATGGTCATGGAAATTTACAACGTCGTGGTCGCACCAGTGGTAATCGTGGAAGAGGCCGCAGGAGAGGAAATTTTCAAAGCAATGATGAAAATCAAAGAGGTCGTGGAAGAGGCATGGGAAGAGAAAACGTTGCTAGTAGACTTGAAAATAAGAAGAATGTCCAATGTCACAATTGCAACAAATTTGGACACTATGCTTCAGGATGTTGGCATAATGAATCCAATGATAAAAAGAATGTTCAATGTTTCAATTGTAACAAGTATAGTCACTTCGCTTGGGATTGCTAGCACAAAGATTCTACAAATCAAAGTGTGCAATCATACTTTGCAGATGCATCAAATCAAGAGAAGACGATGGCACACTCCTCTTTGCACAAGAAGAAACTAAAGACAAATAAGATGTGTAGTACCTAGATTCAGGTGTTAGCAACCACATGTGGGGAAAGAATAAACTCTTAGAAGAGCTCATTAAAGATGTTCAAAGGAACGTCAGCCGGGGAGACTCATCAAAGTTGTCGGTAAGAGGTACAGGAAAGATTAAATTTATCCAAAGAATTGTGCACCTCAATATGTCTTTAATGTGTATTATGTACCCAATATGAAAAGCAATATACTTAGTATTGGGAAGCTCTTAGAAAGGAGAATGTAATACACATGGAGAATTCTTTCCACTATTTAAAAGATGATCAAGGAAGGCATGTTGCAAAAGTTCAAAATTTCAAATGGCACCAAACCACATGTTTCCCCTCTCTCTTAGCACAAAGTTTGAAAAGTGCTACCATGGACTTGTAAACAATGAGTAGGGCTCTCAATGGGCCGGGGCCAACCCGGATTTTGGCCCTCACCCGGCCCGGAAAAAGTGGTATTTTTTATTAAGCAAACCCGTCCCGGTATCCGGACTGGGCTAAGCATGTTGCAACCTGGATAAATCCAGGCCAGGCTTGGGTTGAGTGTTGCAACATCCGGCCCGCACCCAGCCTCTATATATATATATATATTATACTTATCTTTTTAAAATTTTAATTTTTTTTATATAGTTAAATATGATTTACTTAAATGCCCTGAGATTAAACTGTTGAACGGTTTAAACTTGGGGCATTTAAGTCAAAAGCGCAATAACCTTGTGCATATATTTTTTGGTTGGACAAATTAGATAGCTTAATTCATTTTCAAGCAACTATTACATAGTTACACAACTTGGATGGCTTGTTAATAGATTTTCATGCAACCGCTGTCTGTTATAACCATTGTGCAATAAATTAAAATAAAATATTTTAATAAAATCATGTACCTGAGCCTCTATAATAGTAATATAATTATTTAATTAAATTTTTAACCTTCTTCAAACTTTTATTAGAAAAAAAATAGCCCAACCCAATTTTATTAGAAAAAACATCCCCAATAAATAGCTCCAAAAAAATAGTCTAATCAAATTTTATTAAAAAAAAGCCGGAAAAAGTCTAAAACACCCAAGCCCGCCCAAAGAGGGGGGCTTAATGAGTACATCGAGTTCGGTTAGGGCCGGGTTGAAAAAATTGGGAACCCAGCCCATGTAGGTTAGGGCCGGATTGAACCCCAACCCGGCCCTAATCCGGCCCATTGAGAGCCCTAACAATGAGTCATGGATGTGGCATCTTCGCATGGGGCATCTTAAATTGTTGGGTTAAAGCTCTCGTCCATCTCAAGCATGGTGCGTGGATTGACAAACATTGAAAAAACAGAATTTGTACGTGAAGCATGCACTCTTAGCAAGCAATCAGGAAATAATTTTCCCAGTGGAAGTTCATGGAGAACCTTAGAACCATTAGAGTTGGTTCACACAGATATGTGGGCCAATTTAACCAGTTTCTCATGGAGGTAATAGATCCTTCATTACCTTCAAAGATGATTTCAGTAAAAAATTATGGGGTTATTTTTTGAAAGAAAAATCAGTCGCTTTTACAATTTTTAAAATTTTTAAAACATATGTTGAATTGGAAAGCGGTTATAAACTCAAAACACTGAGATCTGACAGAGGGGGTGAGTACACCTCAAATGAATTTCGAGATTTTTGCAGAGAGTAGGGCATTAAACATCAATTTACCGCAGCATATACGCTACAACAAAACGGCATCGCAGAAAGAAAGAATCATACCATTCTTGACATGATAAGAACCATGTTAAAAGAAAAAAGTCTTCCAAAGAATTTTTTTGGCGAAGCAGTAGCATGCACATCCTATCTTCTCAACCGGTGCCCTACAAAAAGTGTGAAGTATATATGAAACCAAAAGAGGCGTGGAGTGGCTACAAACCAAGTGTAGCAAACCTAAGAATCATTTGGTGTATTGTGCATATTCTCAAATTCCGGAAGCTAAAAGAAAGAAGCTTGATGACCATGGAGAAAAGTGTATCTTCATCGGATATAGGGAAGAATCCAGGGCTTACAAGCTCTGTAATCCACTTACTAACAAATTAGTGGTGAGTAGAGACGTTTTCAGTGAAGAAGAGTGAAAATGGAATGAAAATTGCAAAAGCAAAGAGAACCAATTTGAGATAGAAGAAGTTGCGAATGAAGAATGTTCAGAAAAAGTTCTCTCCTCACCTTTACAGGCGGCATCATCTTCAAGTCAAATGACCCCTATTAGCACTATTCAAAATGCTACCTCATCAGCCCAAATCTCAAGAAGATCATCAGTAACACCAATCAAAATGAGAAGTTTAAGTAATATACATGATCAAACTGGAGAGATGAACCTTTTTTGTCTCTATGTTGATTATGAGCCTCTAACTTTCAAAGAGGCTATAAATGAAGATGGTTGGAAGAGTGCCATGAAAGATGAGATCCATGTCATTGAAAAGAATAACACATGGTTATCTTCAGCAAAATGAATTCATCAAGTGTCCTCCATATGAACATGCTCGCTACATAAAAAGGAATTCTTAAGGAAAAATGTTATTTGTTTGCATTTATGTAGATGATTTGTTATTCACAGGAAACTGTCAGGAGATGTTTAAAGAGTTCAAGAAAACCATGTTCAAGGAGTTTGAGATGACTGATTCTGGACTCATGTCTTCTTTCTTGGCATTGAGGTCCGCCTGCAAGATGATGGCATAAAAATTTCTCAAGAAAAATATGCTAAAGAGTTGCTTGAAACTTTTCATATGAGCAATTGCAGTGCCACTAATACACCTATTTCAGTGGGCTTGAAAATCACAGGAGAAGGAGAAAGAATGTTGATCCAACTCTTTACAAAAGTTTGATTGGAAGCTGCGGGGACGCCGACATCGTGGACATAGGCTAAGGACCATATCGCGTGTACCGGCGTTGAAAAAAGCGGAACGGGAACCAGAACCAGGCCTGAAGGAATGAAGGAACTGCTCAAAGTCGCTCGAGCAAATTTTGATTTTCGCTTGAGCAAGTGGCTCCAGAATAAAGTCGCTCGAGCGAGATGCCTGCACGAATCTCTAAGGGTCGCTCCAGCAACCATCGATTGTCGCTCGAGCGAGATGCTGCGAGTTTCGACTTTTTTTTGCTTTCTTAGACTTCTTTTTATTGCGTACTAGGTACTTTAGGATAGTTTCGTAATTATTTATGTTTTAGGTTTTCTTTTTTAGAGGCCTACTATATAAGGTCTTTAAACAATGTAATTAATGTTGGTTATTGATTATTAAATGAAAAGCTTTCGCTTGTATGTGCTTGAGATGAGTCTCCACAAAGAGTGAATCTTCGTCTCCCAAGAAGGGTTTGGTGTGAAGTCCAAATCTATCATCCTATCTATCTCTATCTTTTGATTTGTTTTCTCTACATAATTTGATTCCCATAAACCCTATATTCTAAATTCAGCCATTAACCCTCAATTTCACCCAAAATTATAAACCCTAATCTCCATCCAAACCGTTGGAACAACCCATCCACTAACTCGATATCCCATCCCAGCCAATCAACCCATCTGAGTCGTTGGATCGATCTGATTCTACAAGTCCTAGATCGAACAGTAAATCCATCATTGCACCGTGAGCAAACGCCCTAATCTGAAAGTGGCTAGAGTTCTACTTCTAGGATCTTCCTTCCGCAAGGTTAATGAGTCTAGCGCACGGACCAGACCTTATTCGAATCAAGCGCGATTATCTAATGGAAAACTACGAAACCCTAAGGTATTCGCATCATTTTCAGGTTCATTGTTCAAATTAGTTTAGTTTAATTTCAGCAATTAATCAAATCATAGCATTCACGTAGTTTACGGCTCTGTCCTGCGTCAGAAGCCTACGGTACCTCACAATCACAAGGCCTAATATTGTCTATTAAGTCGGAATTCTAAGCAGATACATGGAGACACCAAAAGAATCTCATCAGCTTGCAGTAAAAAGAATCCTAAGGTACATAAAAGGTACTTTGGATTTTTGTATTTTCTATTCATACAATAATGATGCTTCATTATTGATGCGTATTTTAGATCCACCTGTTTGAATCGTGGTCGAATAAAGAGGAGACGTCAAAAGTGGACCCACGAATGGGTTTCTAAAAAAAAAGGCCCGTTAAAGACCCGTTTGATCATAAAGAAGAAAATCCAAAATTTATCAGGGTCTTCAACTTTCAATCCAGTTATTTTTATATTTGGCCTATTTTGAAGTGTCAAACGAAGTCGGATTGATGCGAAATTGATCATATTTGAAAGCTTATCGAAATAGCTTTCCAACGAGCAAAAATTTGAACAATTCCGACAAGTATTGAAGAAGTTATGATCAGTTTTTGAAGGCTACACATAAAGTGACGAATTCCAAGAATCCTAATTGAATTAGGATTAGTCACTTTTATTATTTTATTTTAGAAAGTAAGAGTTATTTCTTTTATTAGAAATAGGATTTGTTTCCTTATTGTTTCAGAAGAATTAGGATATTTCTTTTATTTGAATTAAGAATTAGAGTTATACTAGGATTTCTAATTTTATGCATTGGTTAGCCTATTTAAAGGCTTGTAAACAATTTTATTAGAAGTTTTTGGTTAATGAAAATTATTTATGCAAAATTAAGAGTTCTAAACTTTCGTGAGGGTGTGATTCTCTCAAAACGGAGAGTGATTCTTCGATTCCCGCTTGCGATTTGGTGCGAGGCCAACTCTTCTTCCATCTCTATCTTCTTTAGATCTACGGTTTGCGTAAGTAGCGTAATCTTAATTATTTTATTGATCTCATAAAAGCCCAAAATCAATATTTTGTTCATCATTAATTTTATTAGCCTTTTATTTTCGTTTGGTATCGAGAGAATCCGTTTACGAGTTCGTTCGACGCCCTAAAACTATTGGAGATCTAGCCGTTCGTAAGAACCCTAGTCGCAATAGGGAACGTACACTAAAGTAACACTATTTTAGGCCGAAATTTAATCACCTAATTGAATTTCTAGAATTTTCCGTAATAATTTGTTATGAGAAATTATTATTTTTAATTGATTAAATTAATTTTAATCCTAATCTCATTCCAAACATTGCATTTAGTAAGTTCTCGCATCAAATTGGTATCAGAGCGTCAGTTTAGTTTTAGGGTTTTAGTGTTCATATAGGTTTTAGGTTTAGTTTTGTTTGAAAATTTTTGTCTAGCTTTTTTCTAGGCTTTTTCTTCAGTCTTTTGTCTGAAATTTTTTATCTATTTTTTTTTTTTTAGGTTTGTCTGAATTTTTTTGAAATCTAAATTTTTTTTTATCTAACTTTTGTCTTGCATCATTTACTTTCGTAATTGCATGTCATTTCAATCTTATTGCATTTTATTTCATTAGTGTGCACGTCTAGTGTTTGACAAAAGTCCTCATCCATTGTTGGTTCATAGTGTTTAGTCTTTTCTAGTATTGTGTCTGAGTTGTGTTTGTGTCAAGCATCATGTATGAGTCACTTACATGTCATCGTGAATTCTTTACCCGTCATGAAAGGGTACTAGCTGAACAAAGAAACCGCTATACTCCAAATTCTTGGCAAAGTCTCAAAAATCGTGATGAGACTAGAGTTAGGGGATACCCTCATCACCGTGAACCCGAGTACGACCCTGCCGAGAAGTTTCTTAAATCCATTCGGAATGAGGTTCCAAGTTTTGAGGGATAGTTAAACCCCAAAACCTTTATGGAATGGTTGCCTAGTATAGAGGAATATTTTGATTGGTATGGCGTGCCAAATGAATACAAAATTCGGCTAGTAAAAATAAAGTTGGAGGGTAATGCCAAAATTTTTTGGACTCGCATAGAACGTCGTACTAAATCTCTTCGAAATAAACACATCTCCACATGAGAGGACATGAAGGCGAGACTTATTGAAAAGTATGTTCCTTTAACACACCGTCACCTTCTTCGGAGTTTGAAAACCAAGACGGATAAGTATCCTGATTGCCTTAAGTGTCAAGGGTTTGGACACTTTGTATACCAATGCCCCACAAAATTTCCCACTTTGAATTTATTGACTAAAAGAGTAAGTCCTAAGGAGCCGGAGAATAGAGAAGTGAAAGAAGTGTACGACCCTAGTACCGTGCTGAGTGAAGAGGAGATAGAAGAAGCTAATGAAAGTCTAGTTTGTGTTAAAGAGACTTCTATTTCTCTTGTGAATAGTGATGTTGAGTCACTCACACTTAAACCAATCGAACCATTTGCCTATAAGTCATTTATACCCGTAGAGTTGGGCGCACACAACTTGTTGGAGCCTATTGAGTCGAATACATGTGAGTCTATCGAACTGGATACACAAGAACCATTAGTGATAATTGAATCGAATACCCCAGAGTCTTTGGTTTTGGTTGAAGCGAGTACACACGAGTTAATCGAGTTGAGTGTACATGAGCCATTAGTGCCCTTTGCATTATTCACACAAGGTCATTAGTGTCAGTAGTGTCACTTACACATGAGCCTATAGTCTGTAGATGCACATACACCTTTTTTAGGTCTAGCAAAAAACCTTCAGACCCATTCCTTGATGCCCATCCACCTGAGCTCAATCCTATCTACTCATTGATTTCCAAATACCCGCCAAGAGGTTAGATGGAAAAATTTTGGGAGATCCATCTTTTGTTACTAAGGTAAAGACACACCAAGCATATCGAGAGTATCTTTCTAAGTGGAAAGGTAAACCGAAAATTGACAACACTTGGATTGTAAGGAGAACACAATCTGAGAAACATCAGGCATACCTCATCCAGTGGAAGGGTAAGCCGAATACTAGAACACATAAATTTTCTCCCAATGTCCATTCATCAAAGGTCATCAGAGTCTGCATCCACTTTTGCATATTGCATTCATGAGTAGCATACTGAAATTAAGAAAATAATAAATTTAAAGAATGAGAAATACAAGTTCTCTGCAGATTTTCACAGACGGTTCAAAGAATTTCAAGAGGGTGATTTTGTGATGGTTCAGAATGGACCCAAGCGATTCCCGTAAGGAGTTGCAAAGAAGTTACAAGCTTGCGGTGCTGGATCTTATCAGATCTTGACGCATGCTGGTTCTAATGCTTACATCTTAGATTTTTCGCCAGATTTGGGAATTAGCACGACTTTCAACGTGGAGGACCTTGTTCCATTCCATGGCCCTTCAACCATCCCTGCTAACCCCTTTGAGCCTTCTACATTTGATGAAGCAATAATTCCCCTACCCACACCACTACCCCCACCTACTTGGCAAACTCGTGAGATCATCGAAGATGTACTGGAAGATCAGATTGTGTCCACCAACCAAGGGGGACTTCAGAAGTATTTGGTCAAGTGGATGAACAAGAGTGATTCAGAGAACACATGGATTACACAAGAGTTTCAGCAGATTGACTCGGATCTCTTGGGACTCTTTCACAACCAGTATTCATCGGGAATGCATCCTTCTAACCAGGAGAGAGTTGATGGGAACATCCGATTCAAGCCGTTTCCGATCGAGGTTCCATATATATTGTCTGTGATCGCGACCGTGAAAATCCATGCTAACCAAAGTTTGAGGCCAAACTTTTTCAAAGTAGAGGGGATTGATGCGTATTTTAGATCCGCCTGTTTGAATCGTGGTCGGATAAAGAGGAGACGTCAAAAGAGAAAGTTGACCCACAAATGGGTTTTTTTTAAAAAGGCCCGTTAAAGACCTGTTTGATCAGAAAGAAGAAAATCCAAAATTTATTAGGGTCTTCAACTTTCAATCATGTCACTTTTATGTTGGGCCTATGATAGGGACATCCGATTCAAACAACCGCTCATAACATATCGGAGGCAAAAGAAGAACATTAAAGTCATCAGAAAAAACAAAAGTAACTTATCGAAAGAAGAGTAATTTTTAATCCCGTCACTTTTATATTTAGCCTATTTTTAAGAGTCAAATGAAGTCGGATTGATGCGAAATTGGTCATATTTGAAAGCTTATCGAAGTAGCTTTCCAACGAGCCAAAATTTGAACAATTCCGACAAGTATTGAAGAAGTTATGGTCAGTTTTCAGAGGCTGCACATAAAGTGACGAATTTTAAGAATCCTAATTGAATTAGGATTAGTCTCTTTTATTATTTTATTTAAGAAAGTAAGTTGTTTCTTTTATTAGAAATAGGATTAGTTTCCTTATTGTTTAGGACTTTATTGCTTTAGAAGAATTAGGATATTTCTTTTATTTATATTAGGAATTAGAGTTATACTAGGATTTCTAATTTATGCATTGGTTAGCCTATTTAAAGGCTTGTAAACATTTTTATTAGAAGTTTTTTGTTAATGAAAATTGCTTATGCAAAATTGAGAGTTCTAAACTTTCGTGAGAGTGTGATTATCTTAAAACGGAGAGTGATTCTTCGATTCCCGCTTGCGGTTTGGTGCGAGGCCAACTCTTCTTCCATCTCTATCTTCTTTAGATTTACGGTTTGCGTAAGTAATGTAATCCTAATTATTTTATTGATCTCATAAAAGCCCAAAATCAATATTTTGTTCATCATTAATTTTATTAGCCTTTTATTTTCGTTTGGTACCGAGAGAACCCGCTTATGAGTTCGTTCAACGCCCTAAAACTATTGGAGATCTAGCCGTTCGTAAGAACCCTAGTCTTCTAGATCAGCGATAGGGAACGTACACTAAAGTAACGCTATCATGGGCCGGAATTTAATCACCTAATTGAATTTTTAGAATTTTTCAGTGATAATTTGCTATGAGAAATTATTATTTTTAATTGATTAAATTAATTTTAATCCAAATCTCAGCCCTAAACATTGCATTTAGTAAGTTCCTGCATCAATTATATTGGTACTCGAACAGTGATTGGAGAGGTGATCAAGATGAAAGAAAAAGCACCACAAGTTATATATTCTTTCTTGGATCAACGGCTTTCATATGGGCATCTAAGAAGCAAAGTATTATTGCACTATCATCATGTGAAGTACGTGACAACGTCTATCACGGTTTATGAAGCAATTTGGTTGAAAAATCTACTTCAAGAACTCAATCATCCTCAAGATGAGGCCACTACTATCTATGTTGATAATAAGCCTACTATTGAACTTGCCAAAAATCCAGTACAATACGGAAGAAGCAAGCACATTGAAATCAGGTATCATTTCTTAAAAGATATGTGAAAGAGAAAACTATTAAGCTCTAGTACTGCAATATCGTTAATCAAGTTGCCGATATCTTCACCAAAGCTCTACCAATTGGAACATTCAAAAGATTAAGATCAATGCTTGGTATGATTAGAAAAGAAAAAAGTTTTTGGTTTGAAGGGGGGTGTTGGAAATCGTGCATTTGATGCAGACCAAAAAAGGTTGGTTTTCCAAGTTCTTGAGTTTATGGCTGCAATTAAAGAAGGCTCTTGGGAATTTGCATTTTGTATGGAGAAATGAAAAGTCACATTGAAAGTTGAAAAGTCTTCTAGTTTTTCTAGAGTAGCATTTAATGTTGTTGTCTTGTATGGCCTATATAAGTATGTCATTGTTGATCCCATATGTAAGAAGTGAAATAAAATGAAAAGAAGTTTTGTAAAAGTCTTATTTTAATATATAAAAAGGTGTACTTGTTTGAGTAAGAAAGTTGCAATCTTTTCTACTCTTTCATTTATTTTTTTATCTTGGGATAGGCTTTGCAAAGCCAACACCTTGATATAGATGATGCCCCATTACTTTCTCCTAGTTTTAATAGTATGAATTATAATACCTCAATACTTGCCACAATTACAAATAGGGAGGGGTTATTCACACCAATTTTTTCTGTGAAGAGCACACGATCTTTCACAAGAAAAATTTGTTGACTGCCTTGCATCAGACGATGGAAATTGTTTTTTGTCCCAATTTTCCACACAATAGATCTTGAGATCATGGCACACCTATCAAACGGTTAGATATTGATTCCAAGTGGCACATCCCCAAGAGTGACTGTGATCATGGACGTACCCATCAAACGGTCACCAGTGTTGTCTTAAGCGATCGCTTAATCGATTAAGCGATTAAACCACGAAATCCCAGAAGCCATCCTGGCTTATGCGACTTTGGCCATTATGCGATCGCATACTAAAGTATGGTGCTCGAACGGTCATATTTATGACCATTGGAGCACTTAAATATTTTTTGTCCCTTTTTGTGGTTCCATTGCCTCTATAAAAGGATGGATTGGAACCTCTACTCCTCACACTACTATTTTGGCTTAAACTTCCTCTCCAATCTCCCCTCATCTTTCCTAACTATTTTTTTTATGCTTCATAATCATCTTTCTTACTATATTAAATTGTTTCAAACTTGTAATTAATTCTATTATTAGTAGTGTTAGTGTTACAAAGCCTCTAAAGGAAAGATCAAGGATCAAGATTCAAGATTGAAAAATGAAGCAAACTTCTAGTTCTAGTCTTCTATCAATCAAGTGACCCAGATCAAACAAGCAAACCTTTTGGGAGGTTTGTGTTTTATTATTTTTGTTTCAAAACTTTTAAATCTCATTCTTTTTTCCTAGTTCGATAGTTCCTACTTTCTATCACCATTCATCAATTAATTATGTCTACATCTTCAACCCCGGATCCTCTAAGACCTAAATCGAGTGATCCGGGTTGGAAACATGGACGGTATAAGAGTCCTACCGAAAAAACAACTATAGTTTGTACCTTATGTGATTATGAGAACACGGGTGGCATAGGCTGTCATAAACAACATCTTGCTCATGGAGTCAGATCAAATGCTAGGGCTTGTAGAAAAGCTACTCCGAAAATCCAAAAGGAAATAATGGAGTATATGGGCAAGCATTCTAGGAAAAAATATGATCAAGAAGTTGTTTTAGAAGGCAATATGGAACATGGTCATGATGATGATGAAGAGGATGATAGATCAACACCATCAACGGCCCAAAGTAGACAACTTCCACAACCACCATAGAAAAAAACACATGGCTGTGGTATAATAGAAGGGTTGTGTCGACCACATCCTGAAAATGTGTTTAATCAAAGGGAGGGTAAAGGACCCGATGATGACAGTCAGATGATATAGATTCCATACTAGTGAGATCGAATGAAGACAAAATAGAGGAAGAAGAAGAGTATGTAGAAAGAGGTGATTTCGATGACAACAGCAATTCTAATGATGGTGGTGGTAATGATGGAGGAGATGTACAATAGTGGGTTAGAGATCAATGTGTAGAGTACATTGCTGGTAATGCAAGAATGTCTATTTTTCCCTTCTAGAGACTTGGATGCTTGTTAACTTGTTTTTATTTTTTTTCTATTTTTTTATTTTTTTGAAAAAAAAATTAGAAAAATTATGCCATGGCTTATGGATTAAGCGATTTCGCTTAAGCGAAATGCAGTCAAATGGCTTAGCATGGCTTAAGCGATTTGACAACATTAACTGTCACTTTTGGGGATGTGTGCCACGTGGAATCAACATCTGATCGTCTAATAGGTGCGCCATGATCTCAATATCTATTATGTGGAAGATTGGGATGAAAAACGATCTCCATCGTCTGATTCAAGGGTCATGTTGTGAAAGAGCGTGTGCTCTTCACAGGAAAAATGGATGCAAATAAAGTCACCCTTACAAATATCCCTTTTATTCTTATAAAAAGGGACCATAGTGGTCTTTCTCCATTCTGCAGGCATTTTCCTTGTATATGATATCTTCTTGAACAAACCAGTCAACTGAATAAGTCCCTACTCTTCATTAAACACGTCTTTTAAAATACATTTTCCATCTATTATTTATCTTGCATTATTTATCTTACATTTTTCATCAAGATCCTTCGATTTGCATCTTTAATGCACCTAACATGATTAAGGTCTCTAGTTTTTGTTTCTCTTATTTTGTTAAGCTCGTACATATCCTCTTCCCCTTCTACGTTCCCAATGTGACATACAAATTTTCATATGATTAATGCACACCTTTACAACATTCTTAGCTTCTCCTTTTGTCTTCATATATCTTCCTAGATCTACTACACCTTTCATGGTTTTTGTCGTTCCTTGGAGCGTTTTTTTTTCTAATAGATTTTGAACCTCCAAATTTTAGTACTATGTTTCCTTTTGAATATAAATCTTTCATTTGAACTCCCCAAGCACATAGTTAGTAAAACATTTTAATAAACTTTCTAATCAAAGATTCAAAATTTGTCAAAAAAATGTGAGTTCTATATATATTTTTTTTTCAGTAAGCTTGACGTTTTGTGGGTCCCGACTACTAAATCAAATCACACTGTGGGGAAGTTTCAATGTGAGTAAATGTCCAATAACAATCTTGATATACAAGAGCCACAAAATCCAAGGGTGCCATATCCATATCCCTTCACCAAATAAATTAACGAGCAGACAATCCAAGTCGTGCCAAAAAATCAGCACATCAGTTACACTCTCTTCATTCATGAAAGATTTGAAATGAAAAAAAGTTTAATATAACATTATCAATATCTCGCACAATCCAAGTGTATCTCTATGGTATTTCACATTTTCCCATGATTCAATCAACTGCCATTTGGCAATCAGAGGTAATGACAATGCTGTGAAGATTTAGATCTTTAGTAATGTGATGGCTTCAAGAATAGCTTTTAATTCGACCATATTATACCTACGAAGCTTGAAGGACTATGGACACTAGAAACAAATATACCTTCGTGACATCACATAACACCACCAATAACTGCCCGTACGTCATGCAAGGAACCATCAGTGTGTATCTTGATCATACGAGCAGGTGGATTTACCATTGACAAGCCATAGATGTGCCAGCTTTTACACAGAAATTGGATGTTCCAATTCTGCGCAATTTTCTTCTTGATCGGTTTTCTTCCTTTCTTTTATGAACAAGAAATTTTATGAAAATACCTCAGTAACAGCAGCAAAGAACATTCTTTTTCTGGCTATTAACACCCTCAAATATTATGGAGTGCACTCTTTCCAAATGTGCCAAATGGTAGCCGAAGTAGCGTTTTTTCAATATGAACGAGATAAGCTTGTTACAGCACTAAGAACTCTTTCATTTTCCCATCCAATGAATTAATTTGGTTGAGTTTTGAATTGTGTCAGTTTAGACTTCCAAATCCAATTCGAGGAAGAACACATGAAGAAAAGATGACCCAGATATTCAGCATCATTCCAATATATAACATATCGATTCAGAATAGTGAGGCCAGTCCGAGACAATTTGTAAATCATTCGAAGCTTTTTGTTCATAGTCAGGCATGGAGGAAAGAGTATTTGGGAATTTTATATTTGTGACATGAATTCGTTCCAAGAGAGAGGGATCGACGGTTCCCTAATCAAATTCCAAGAAGATCAGAGTGAGAAACTCCCATCTTTAGAGCTCTTGCAAACTACCTTACCATTCTAAAGATGCGGGGGAGGATGATTTCTGATATCATTCCATATCTGATCAAACTGAGAGCTAAAAAGAGTGTGGAAGGTTCCACATGCCATCTGATAACATCTCTTGGATGAGTGTATTAGGACTAATACCAGTTTGAATCATAATCCAGCATCCATAATTCTTAATGATATATCCCTTGTCGGCTTATCCAAGCATGTATCTCTCCAAGAAAGTGTATTGTTTGAGTAACATATGTTATCTTTAGAAACATCGCTCCCTCTCATCTGTCCCTTCTAAGCCCCAGAATTGTTTATTTTTCTATCTCATTCTAGACATAGTTCAAAATTCCGAATGAAACCGATATGTATCGGTTTTGGAGCAGATCAGGCCGATAAATTGGGAGCTGGACGAAACATACAAGAAAACCGAGATTTTGACCCATGATTCCAGATATCTGCATGTGAAACATATTTCACCCAAGTAGTACACTCACTCCAAAAAAGTGTGATTATTTTTAACCAAACTCCAAAAGAGTATAAAAAGGCCTGCAAGTATTCCAATCTTTGATGCAACATAGACCTAGACTTCCTTCCTCAATGGCCTGTCCACAGGATATCAACAATGATTGCTTCAATTTTGAAAAAACTTTTCGAGGTAAATGAAAGCAAGAAGTCCAATAGAACTGAAAACTGTAAAGAACGGAATTAATAAGCTCAAGGAAACCTACATGCAACAAAAAGTTTGTGTTCCAACCATGAAGATCATTTTGGATTCGATCAGAGGTTCATAGAGTGAAAGGTTCATTCTAGTTGAAAAAGTTGGGAGGCCTAAGTATTAAATGAGGGACTTACCAAAAATACCAATTCATTAGTAATATCATATCAGTAATGACTGATTAACTAAGATTAGCTTGAAGGCTCAACAGAGTGGAATTGGTGTACGAAGGCCTCAGCAAATTAACGTCAAATTTGGCAAAGAGGAGCATGTCATCCACAATGATAAGATGTGAGACTTTAGGCAAAGATAAACGAGTAACAACAATTGTTCCTTCGCCATTTTTTTTAGTGTTCCTTAAAAGATGTGAAAAGGCTTCCATTGGAAGGGCAAAAAAGAATGGAGAAAAGAAGGACGGGGGGGGGGGGGGGGGGGGGGGGGGGCACGTTGATGAAAGCCAAATTCACTACGAAAAAACCCAGAGTAAATCATTGAAAAGGATAGAAAATATAGTGTAATAACAAATTTCGATTTTCTGTTACGATAAATGCAACCCCAAAGGGATTTTTTAAAATCCCCATTTCTGTTCGAATTGATCGGGAGGCCTTCTCTAGGCTCGTGTCAAAAGCCTCTGAGGTGGGACTATTTAGGAGCTTTGAGAATGGAAGGGAAGTTTGGTGGTGATGTTCCTCCAGTACGCCGGTGACACAATTATCTTTTATGGCACCAAGGAAAGGAAAATGAATGACAAAGTTGTGAACTAATGCTACGAGGCAGTGTCAGGGCAGAAAATGAAGTGTGTATATTTGAGAAAAGTTGCCATTTACATCAATGAAAAAAACAATTATTATTATTATAGCATATTGCACTTCACTCCAGACAACCTGTTTCCCTGCAAGTCACCTATTTACAACTTCGTGTTGGCCGCGAACATATTTTGCTAGGTTTCACTCGTCTTCCATTTTATCTGTGCAGTTAAAGAGACTGGAGCTGAAGCTGAAGCAGTTTGCAGAGGTGGAAACCTTGCTAACAAGTGGAAAGGGCACGGCAGCGACTTGCAGCTGAACAATATCAGCCCGGTTTGGAAAAGTGGGTCCCGCAGCGGCGCCAAATGATAGTAATAACAATAACAGTAATAATAGCAACAGAAAACCAGGTATTCCGTCTCCAGCTTCACAGAGAAGGATGCCTGCTTACGGAAACAGTCAGCCAACTCACCCGCACATGTCTTTTATGGCACGGCAGCCGATGTTTCCTTTATGGCACCAATATTGGGCTCATTTGGCCTATGGACCACACTTAACACCCACGTTGACTGCTTTTCAACATCTCTGAGCCTCAGTGACAATGGATAATTACTTACCCTTTCATCCTGAACTACCAGACTCCTCAAGTCCTTACTAACTACAAGTCCTCCTGTTGTACCAATTGCATTTTCACAGCACCACTCCCAATGACTCTCATCTACTAAACCCCTGACATCAGTCGTATCGCAACCTGCAAGCATCCCATTTTGTTTCTCGCAAAGCTATCACATCTAAATTTTTGTACCGCAAGAATGCTTTGATAATACTACACTTATAAGGGTCACCAAGACCCTTCACATTCTAGGATAGTAACTTCAATATACCAACTGCCCATGTGCAACTCCTTACACACCACCTTCCTCTGACCCTTACCACACCCTTTCTCCATGTTTAACTGTGATTTCAGTTTCCTTATTTCCCTCTTTCCTTTACCACTCGAAACACTTTCCACCCCTTTGCTCCTTTGGCTAGACATCTCCATCTCAACAACACTTCACTAGCTCTTCATTTTCCCCCTTGTACGACACTCCCACTTGGAGACCAATCTCCATTTTCCCCTTGGCCATTTCCTCCAGCGACCTCTCCTTCTTCCCCCATTGGTAAGTGCTCCTCTCTTTGCATTACTTCACGCTCCTTGTTCCTTCTCTCTGCTTATCTATTCCCTGTTCACTAGTCTCCCCCTCCTCTGTACCCTTACAAGCCCCAATTTTAGTTGGACTATCTCCGTCATGTTCCCTCCCTAGTCCCATCAGCCATTTCTCTCCCTCCCACCCCCAATTCCAACCAATATTCAACCACTCTTTCTATCAAGATTTCCACTTGTCTAGTATCCTAAGCCCTAATTCATGCTTTGATTTGAATATGAGGACCTGTCCAACAAAAACACAACTAATCCAGAAAAAATTGTTAAGGGAATTTGGGAAGAGCCACAAATCCTGACCTTTAATATTTAAGGATGATCCCTGCTATGGTGGCCTTCAACATTCTAATAGGCTGGACATGCCATTCCTCTGTAAAAGTGTGATTCAGGCTCAACAAACTTTGACAACTGTACTCCTCTAGCTCTCTCACAGCTACCTTATAACTTTCAAAATTTCCATGATATCGTCGCAATCTGTAATTGGTTGGATGATTTCTCTAGCAATCACTTATTACCCACAAAGCTCGGGTTCCTCTCTGAGCCTTGACCTTGCTGAAGCACGTCCGTGTTTGATCTCACTTCTAACTTTTCCTCATCATCTCGATTGATGTTGTCCAAAACCAACGAATCACTAACACTTAAATGGAAATTTGCATCAATCAAGCTCAATTTTTGTGATTTTGGTGCCCCTTCTGTAATCTGAGGGTACAAGTCCTCGAGAATAGGTCGCCTTGATTCAATGTGATTCTGAGAATGCTTCACCTGCTCCCCACACAATTTTGAGCCGCATCTTACTGGAGATGATGAGTCTTTCATCCTACAAAATAATCTACCTTGGCTAACTGCAGGAGCTTGCTCAAGCGGGTTGCATTACTTCACTATCCCCGATCTCTAAGTGAGAAGGGGTCGAACGTTCCTTGAATCCTTTCTAAATAACCTTTATATCTCTAGATCAAAACTAGGAATTGGTATAGCTATAATAATTAAATGGGTCAGGTCCCGGAAGGTTAAGTGGATTTGGTCTGGGTTGGGGTTAGGATATTGGCTTCCATTTGGTATTGATAAGAAATGGGTCCATGGATCGGTCTCCTAGACATGAGATGATACCGAGCCACCACTGGCCAGGGCCACCTGTGGGTTATGACAGCCTATTAGGTCGTAACCAAACCAGTATGAGGCCTCTGGTCTCCATGTGAGTAATGGCTCCCATTCCTTTGCCAATGCCATAAATAATTCAAGTTCCATTGGATTGTCTCCTACGGATCTCACATTTTATATTGCTTAACACCCAACTCCATCCCTAGCACCACCTTTCGTCCTATGGGTCGCCACATCCATGTCTCTTTGCCCCTTTTTTCTTTCTGCATGTCGCTTTGAGGCTCGACCACGATTGCTTTTAGCTTCTTTTTTTTTTAATTTGAATTTACTCTCTTCATTTAATTTTTATGTGGCATTCGTGGGCTTTGGTCCAATTGCCTTTTTCTTTTCCACGCGACCTGTCCACCTTCCAAACATTTCCACTCCTTGTTTTTTACACATTTCACTCTGTTCCCTGTCCCCGTATCTATCCTTATCATTTTACTCACTAGGAAACATACATCTTTAACTTCTAAGTTGTCCCTACCGCCGTGCTCCTGAGGTCCATGACATTCTGGACTGCCAGCAGTCGTAGATCTATCTCGATCCTCTTGATCTCCTCAACCACGTTTGCAGTTCAAACACGATCAACAGCCATTATCGGTGGTGTTAACAACTTTATTATGTAAACCCTTTGAGTTTTGTCCCCCTTTGTCCTTCTTTTGATCCCAATCGCTATCTCCTCCTTCGTACCCTCTCCATCAAACTCCCATTCTACTAAGACCATCGCTCAATATTCTTCTTCTCCTGCCACCACCTTTACACATCTCAGAATCCTCTCCCAGTTGTTGGCATTAACCTTAATCTGGATCGTCATGAAGTCATCTAGATTTATAATATTGCAGTCAAGATCCATGACCCACCACACATATCCAAGCTGTATAAAGCATTTCCTCCCCCACATATGGAACAACACTTCAAACACCTTTAACCATACTCCATTACCCTTTTCCACAAACACCTTTAGCCATACTCCATTTCCCTTTTTCCACATCCTAACCGAATTTACATTTTTGTCCCATTATTACAAGGATGTCATCTCCATACAAAAATCTGCTTTCCTCCACCACATGCTTCTACTGCAGCACCATAATTAGCGAAGAAGATTTAAGAATATGCCCACCCCTGCAGGAATGATCCTCTCCACATGCTTTTTCCCCGCATCGACTTTGAACCCATTTTTTTATATGTGCAACTCCCACAGTTGTATTCGGAATTGACACTACCACCACTCTTTCACTCAACATTTTCCTGCATTCTTCAACTTCTTTTGAAAGATCGAGCATCAACTTCTTTTGGTTTGGTGAGATCATATCATTTTTTTCAGCCACAACTGTCATTGTGTATGTCTTCGATATTTTGTATGTCTTCGTCATTTTGTATGTCTTCTCCCAGTGCAACTTTTGACCATGTTCTTTGTTTTATTACTTCTCTTCTCCCCATAAGCAACTTGGTTTGGAACTTTGTAAGGCTCTTTCCTCTCTGTATTCCACCCTTTGAGGTCCCACAATCGACCAACCTTATTATATATCCTTCTCTTGCTCCTTCATTAAAGAATCTTTGTTCTTCTTCTGGATTTTGTTGTCACCAGACGATATTATTTTACCCCGATTTCTGACACCATCAGATTTTCGCCGATGACAAAAGTTATGCTATCAAAATTTTAGGTTGAAGCATCTTGTACAAAACCAATCCCCTGCTCTAGGTGGAAGGGGCGAACCTTTTCTCTAGTTTTTCGACTCCTCCAAATATCTCTTCTACAACCTCTCCCACTTTGCGATCTGCATCACCAGATATTTCCTACCATAAGTCCACGGCTCCAGCCGCAACCGTTTGTTGGACCATCTCACAATCCAAAGAGGCAAATTCAAGTTTTAGATTTGGGTATTCAGCTCGTCTCAGAGTAGGTGTCTGGTTAGGTTTCGGGACGCTAAATTTTCTGGCGAGGGGTGACATGAGTTTTCTCTTCTTCATTCAGACCGAGCTAGCTCATTAGCCCACAGGCTGAGTTTAGGACAAAAATTCAGACCAAACAAGCTCATTAGCCCCCAAATTGCATCTTTTGAAGAACAGTGAGGAAAGTGAGCATCTTTTTCTCAGAAGTCTCTTCTATGAGCCAAATTTGGCCTACTTTCTTAGTTAACTTCAAGGTTAATGGTTATTTGGATGCTTCTGGCAATAAGGTTTTAGCAGGGTGGTTGGAGATCACTCTTTGTGGCAATATGGGAAATTGGGAATCCTCCGGTGGGCGCAGTCTTTAGTGATCTTTTGGAGAATTTGAAAGGAAGGAAATAGGAGGATCTTTGATAAGAGCTTTCATACTAATAGACATGTTGAGGACTCGATGAATGAGAGCCAAAGATGGTGGTATTTGGCATCTCATCATTGTTTGACACCCACTGTAGAGGAGGTTATTAGGAACTGGAAAGCAACTAAGATCCTCCTCTTCTATGTATTTTCATTTTGTGTTCTCTTTGACACTTTTTCCCTAACATAACAGGTTGGTGTGCCGTTTCTATCTTTTATAATTTGTTTTTGTTATTGAATTTATATATATTCCTCAACCCAATTGATCTAAGTATTATCAAATACAAGTTGTCTCATTATGAGCTATAATGAATTCCTCGTAAGCCTTTATAACAACAAGTTTAGCATAAAAATAGGACCAATTTTATGATGAACACTTTGGATAAGTTCATAAACGGGGAGAAGAGTATTCAAGATTCGAAGACCTTTGATAAAGGCAGATTGATTGGGGCTAACACTATTACGATAACTGATGAGAGATGGTTAACAAGAGTTTTTGTAATAACTTCGTAGATGAAATTATAAAGAGATATATGTAGAAAAAATTAATCGAAAAAGAAAATTGCATATAATTCTTTTAGGATAAGGGTAGCATTTGAGGGTTGAAGAAGCTTTTTCCTTGAAAAGAAACTACTAATTGCATGAATCATGTTACCAGTGATAATACCCCAATATTTGGAAGAATTCAGCAAGGTTACCGTCAAGACCCAGACTTTGTTTTTGGGTGCAATAAATATGATGTTTTCAATCTCTTCTTTAAGGATAGGATGAATAAGTGAGAAGGTTTGATTAGTTGAATCGGTGATTTTAAAGGGTACGCTAGGATCGGAGGCAACGGCGTAGCCAAGTATAGAGATGTGGGGGTTGTAACCCCATAAAAATTTGAAAAAGTTATATAGTATGCTTCTTATACAAGCCTTTTTTCATGTGCAAGCCCCCAAAACTATAGTATAAAATCCCCCAGACCTGCGGTAAAACAACTATTAACATCTTTCGACCATCGCTAGCCCCCACTAAAGAAAATTTTGGCTACGTCGCAGATGGGAGTCACAGTCTCACAGAGCAATGTGGCAAGGCTGCAAGGGTGCCAATTTTATTTCTGATTGAAATTTTTTTATGTTCAAACTCTCTATATTAATTATATGGTTACGAGATAAATGAGAAATAGAAAATTTTGGAATTCTTATAACCTTCTTGGAGCTAGCTGATTCTGGACTTCTGTGTAGAAAAGGATTCTTCAAACACCATCTATTTGGGAAGATCAGTGACAGTGTCTTCAGCATAGATACACTCTTCAGGCACTTGAAGACACTTGGATCACATCTAGACAAATAGAACGACAAGCAATGAGACGACATGCGTGTCATGTTGGAAAAAATAAAAATATGGTTACGTATATTTCCCAACAAACCCATTATAGTACGAACTATGGAAACACGTATGGGTTGTTCTTTGCATCATGTCAGATCGGCTAGTCTTGTCTTCTCGGTTGGAATCAAAAAAGGGTTGTCTCATTCCTCTCCCGGTGGTCAAGTGAGAACTATGACTATTATACCCTTATTAGATCGTTATATACATTTTGCAGATGCCTGCCCAGTACCAGTGGAAGCAAGCTACCCCTACTTCAAAAGAATGTGCTAGTGTGGGTAATGCGCTATGGCTTCTTTGAAGCCTCGGCTTGCTGAAAAACAAAACCATGTAATCGTGTGACTAGCACTTAACGGCTTTGTCTAGGTCAACCTTGATTTGGACTTGCTTTAACAGAACCGAACTGCTTGTGGTTACAATTATTCATGACTTCTTCGCTGAAGTTTAGCTTCTAGGTCAATCGCAACGTTGGGCTACCCAACGTTGCAGTTTTCCAACCTTGTTTAACAAGTCTCATTGAAGCTTGGTTTGTTGATCCACATCTTGAAGAATTTAAGTGATGGAGACATCCGATTCAAGCAACCGCCCATAGCATATCGAAGGCGAAAGAAGAACATCGAAGTGATCAAAAAGAAGAAAATTAACTTATCAAAAGAAGAGTGACTTTTAATTCCGTCACTTTTATGTTTGGCCTATTTTGAAGTGTCAAACGAAGTCAGATTGATGCGAAATTGGTCATATTTGAAATCTTATCGAAGTAACTTTCCAACGAGCCAAAAATTGAGCAATTCCAACAAGTATTGAAGAAGTTATGGTCAATTTTCGGAAGCTGCACAGAAAGTGACGAATTTTAAGAATCCTAATTGAATTAGGATTAGTCTCTTTTATTATTTTATTTTAGAAAATAAGAGTTGTTTCTTTTATTAGAAATAGGATTAGTTTTCTTATTGTTTTAGGACTTTATTGTTTTAAAAGAATTAGGATATTTCTTTTATTTGAATTAAGAATTAGAGTTATACTAGGATTTCTAATTTTATAAGAATTAGGATATTTATTTTATTTGAATTAGGAATTAGAGTTATACTAGGATTTCCAATTTTATGCATTGGTTAGCCTATTTAAAGGCTTGTAAACATTTTTATTATAACTTTTTTATTAATGAAAATTGTTTATGCAAAATTGAGAGTTCTAAACTTTCGTGAGAGTGTGATGCCCTCAAAACGGAGAGTGATTCTTCGATTCCCGCTTGTGGTTTGGTGCGAGGCCAGCTCTTCTTCCATCTCTATCTTCTTTAGATCTACAATTTGCGTAAGTAGCGTACCTCTAGTTATTTTATTTATTTCATAAAATCCAAAATCAACCTATTTGTTCAACATAAATCATTATTAGCCTTTTAATTTTGTCCGGTATCGAGAGAACCAGATTGCGAGTTCGTTTGACGCCCTAAAACTATCAGAGATCTAGCCGTTCATAAAAACCCTAGTCTTCTAGATCCGCAATAGGGAATGCATACTAAAGCAACGCTATTTTGGGCCGTAATTAAATCACCTAATTGAATTTCTAAAAAATTTCGTGGTAATTTGTTATGAGAAATTGTTATTTTTGAATTGATTAAATTAATTTTAATCCTAATCTCAGCCCTAACATTGCATTTAGTAAGTTCCCGCATCATTAAGTACTCTCTGGCTTATGAAATTCTAGTAAGGGTTAAAGATTTACGAGTTGTGAGATATTAAATTGTTTGAGGAATCCCTGATTCCGTTACAGTGAAAAATGATTAATACGGTCAATGGGCTACTGAATGCAAAATCATTGGTGCATGATCTGATAATACAGCACCATAGAAATCGATGTATGATATAGGAAGCTGGTTTAACCACAAGAATTTATCTGAAGACGATCTAGTTTATTTATTAGTATTGAGAATTGGTTTTAAAGATAAAGAATGATGAATACTCAATGCCCACCAGTTTTGAGCATTAAAATTATTGCAAACACTGATTTTTTTTCTATTAAATTGAAGATCTTAGAAGGTCTGACGAACAGAAAATTATACATATAATTTGTTTAGGAATAGAAAATTAAATAAAGATAATAATCAAATAAGAGCATTTAATTAGGAGAAAGAAAGAGAATTAAAAAAGAAAAAAGAAAAAAGAAAAAAGACCTGGTGGTCGGTGCGGGTGAGACATTTTCTGACGATTTCGCCTTCGAGAGCTCTCCTCTCTTCAAGGGTTAGGTATTCGTAGTACTGAGCTAGCCGCGTTTGGCCTTGCTTATTCACCAGCAGTATGAATCGGATCCCCATTCCTCCGCTATTCTCTTCTCTTCATTTTCCAACTTCTTACACCTTTTTCTTCTCATCTATTATTAAGCGGGCGAGCAGGGGAGCAACTACTTGCACACCGAATTTGGGCCTTTGCACACGAAAACTCGGGAGACTTATTTTGAGCACCTACGTCGGAGACTCCTTAAAAACCATTGATTGGGTCAAATTGGATGATGGAGATCGTGTTTCACTCGGATCTTGCACACAATGGATCTTGAGACCATGTCTCACCTATTAGACGGTCAATATTTTATTCCACTTGTCACAGATCCCCAAAATATGGCCTTAAAATCACATTTGAGTGTGATCTGTTCTATTGAACACAAGGTGCATATTTTGAGGATTTGTGACCTATGGAATAAAAAACTGACCTTTTGATAGGTGCGACATGGTCGCAAGATCCATTTGGTGGAAGGTTGGGGTAAAACACAATCTCTATCGTCTGATCTGATCTGATCCAATCAATGGGTTTTAAGGGATCTCTGATGTAAGTGCTTTTAAAGAATGCGTGGATGCAAACAAAGCTACCCTCCCTATTATTAATTGGCAAAGGGGAAATTGCGCTTCGTCTTTTTGTGAAGTGATGGGTGGCATGGGGCCCACTTTACTAACTAGGGTTAAACTTTTAAAATATTTTAAAAGTTATATTCCCTTTCAGCCGTTATTCTTGACTTTTTTAAAAGTTTTTTTAAAGTCTCTTTTTTTTCTCCCTCTTCTCTCTCTTTTTTTAAGAAAGAGTTAGACTTATTTTTTCAGATATATTTTACTTTAAAAAATGTCAGCGCTCGATAGTGAAGCACTAGCACCTCGGTAGCAAAGCGCCGGCACCCAGATAGCGAGGCGTCGAGGTTTCAATGCCTCGCTATCGAGGTATCGGCGCTTCATTGTCAATGTGCTAGCCCTTCGCTATCGGGCGGCCCCATTTTTTGAGTAAAATATACCTGAAGACGTAAGTCTGACACTTTCTTGGAAAAATGGAGACAAGAAAAAAACTTTTAAAAAGTAAAAAATGGCGAATGAAAGGGTATTTAACTTTTAAAATATTTTAAAAGTGTAACCCTAATTAGTAAAGTGGGGCCCATGCCACCCATATCTTCACAAAAAGACACTATATGTCATACCCATATCAATAGGTGCAGAGATATTTCTACGCTTGGGCGCATATCTCCGGCCCACTTATTAATTAAGCTGGCTACTTAGGGGAGCAACTACTTGCACACCGAATTTAGGCCTTTGCACACCGAAACTCAAGAGAGTTATATTTGGATCAAAGAGCCTCTATTTGCACCTATCATTTTTTCTGAAAGCACCCAAACTTATAAGGGGTGCTTTTACGGGTGGGCACTCATATAAGGCCTCATTCGGCACTTTATGGGCTTTTCCCATAAAATCTCATAAAGTTGGCACCTCTGATTCTTTGCAGATTCTTGCTTTTAACATAAATGGAGTTTCTTTGCAAGTGTTCTTGAGTTGGTTAGAAATGCTCAGATTTGTAAATATTCTCAAAAAACGCTTGTTTCTTGCGATCTTGAGTTTCATGTGGGAAATTGTAAGAAAATGTAAGTGCATCGGCTGTCAAATACATATGCATATCATTGAGGTGCATGTAGTTATCGGGTAACCCTGAAATGTTACGCACTTACAATCCAGTGCATGTTGAACACATTTGTTGAATCGTTTTTGCAAATTAATTTGGCGACGGGGGTTAAGACTACGTCAATAATATGGGATAAATCCCAACATTACATATGCCTATCCTATGGTGTAATGTAAGTCTAAGCATAATTTTTTTATTATGGCAAACATCAATTATTTGGGGTGGCTGTCGGTAGCTAAGGAGGGCCTAGCCCTATTCATTAAACTGAATCGGACCTAGAATTATTTGCATATTGGAATATAGTCACATCCCATTTATGGACATCAATTTGTTTGCAATGGTTCATCTTTAGTTGGTCAGAATATGTATGCTAATATCGATGTAATTGGTGGCCTGAGATAGTTTCATCTAACATATACACAGTAGAATAGATTAAGTACTTGGAATTCAAAATATGACATAAAACAACGGAAGGAAATACATAACCGATTAGGTCATATTATCCACAAAATTTGTCCTAAAAGACATAATATAAAAAAAAGAAAAAGAAAAAACAAGTAACAAGATAGGATTACATAATAAAAGTAAACTAATAATAAGTGAGAGAGGAGATGTCGTCATCATCATAATCATCATCATCAGAGCTGTGGGTGGAGGTCGTTGTACATCGAGGGGACCCAGTCACGTCATTCAGGCTGTCGAACATAGCACGACGACAACTCGGGAGTACCTCGATGGCACAGTCGCCGTCGGAGGAGTCTAAGCTAACGATGACTAGATTACAATGCATACCTCGCCGACGTCCAAGGTGTGGCACGAGCCGAATGGGTGGTGCTCCATATGTAGGTCGGGCGAGTGGGATCACAAGAGGAGGATGGGCATGAACTGGTTGTGGGGCTGCAATACCGGGCTGCAGTGGGGCTTGGGCCTAAACAGCTAGTTGGGCAGGGGTTGGGGCATGGAGCACTGGAGGTGCAGGAGCCGGTAGTACATGTAGGGTGGGTGCCTGCAACCTATGTGCTAAGCCTGGTGGCACGAGTGGGTAGAAAGGGGGTTGGGCTGCCTACTGCTACTGCTGGGCTTGGTGGCACCAAGCGTGGATCCAGAGGAGGAGCCTAGACTTGTTCAAGAGTTGAATGAGCCAGGTGTTCCCGCCATTCTTGCACATTTAATGAAAGTATCTATATACAAAGAAGTAATGAAGATTGAGAATTATTATATTTTCCATTACATCATTTTAAATACAAGAATTACAACTCGTGCAAACAATCCACAGACATAATCTACGTGCAAACCAACATCTGATGGTTTGCGTACAACTCTATCTACAACATTTGGGCCAGCATTAGACCCAATTCTTACTTAGGGAAGACATGTTTTCGTAACCGTCTTTGATTGATTATCATAATTATAATTCACAAGAGCGTTAAAAGCTTCTTCATATGTTTTGAAAGAGTGATAATATGCTTCAGTGAAGCCGATTACTTCTTGAGCACATTCTTCTCAGCTATTATAAGTGTCAAGTCTCCTCCCTATGAAGGCAACATAATACTTGACTATATCATTTGCTCAGTAAATCGATTTGGATAACATTTAGGTCAGTTGTGAGCATGGAACATAAAATGGGACACAATGAAAATGGAGCTACAAAGCATAATCTGTTTCATTACTAAATACCAAAAGTATTAAAAATATGAGATCGTGATCAACGTGATTGTGCATTCCATACCCTCTCGGCTATATCATTGCAAAAGGCGTTCATCCACTCGCGATTTTGTCTAGTTTGTGAGCTTTGAACAGCCGTGTCTTCTTCTTCCACTGAATCATCATTGGGCTCAACTTCGCGTTCCTCTGGCCACTCGTTGAAGAATGGGCTTTCTCTATTATATGTTCTTATGTAATCATGAAGAATGCAACAAGTTGTGACAATCTTCACTTGGGTCTTAAGTGGAAACTTTGTTTGCACTCGTAGAATTGGGAAGTGTTGTTTGAGAACACCAAATGTCTGTTCCACAACCTTGTGCATCGAAGCATGTCGCTTGTTGAACAATTCTTGGGGAGTTACATGGGGATTGGAGGAGTTGAACTCTTGGAGATGATATCTTACTCCAAGGGATGGAGCTAGAAACCCCTGCATATTCGAATATCTCCCATCAACAAAGCAGTACTTTCCTACTATGACGTGAAACCTATTTGATGTCTTCGACAGAGCACTAGTCAACACTTTTGAGTCGGGTGTCGACCCCTCCAAACCGCTAAGTACATATTGGAACAACATGTCGAAACTGACAACACACATGACATTTTGTGTAGTTGATTGCTTCCAATTACGGTATCGTTGTGAATCTGCTTTCGGAAGAGTGACATCAACATGCATGCCATCGATAGTTCCTACGACATCCATGAACCATGGGCAAACCCATGGAGAGTGTAATATCTCAGGGGTGTGGAATTGGTTGCTTGTTTCACCAATTCAAGATACAACTCTAATATAGCTTCTAGAACAATATTGAAGCAAAGACTAATGGTTGATCTCGAATGCTGAAATCTATCTTGGACGGCCGTATTCTTTTGATTTTGGGATACTGTGTAAAGGAATATTACTACGGCCTCTTCGATCATCATCTGTTGGGTGTCTTCGAAGAGGCCCCTCACCCTCATGGCATTGCATAAATTCCTAAAAGTAGTAGTTCGCATGCAATTCATATGCTATATCTGGATGACCGTCCAAGACTTCTAGAATATACAACAAGCCTGTGTGAATAGAAGTGTGACGACGTTCCCTCTCTGGTTGTAGTGTATAATAGTAGCATGTCGTTGCAAAAATGACACCCATCACTAGCATGACTATTACTTCGTCATTCGAAAGTGGAGGTGCCTTTGAGCCTAAATATAAAAGTGTGATATTAAGAGGCTATTTTAATCAAAGTTGGAGGTGCCAATGAAACCAAAATTTAGAGTGCGATATTAAGAGACTATTCTATTCAAAGTTGGAGGTTACAACATTAATACATAAAATGCAGCTACTAAAACTTCTACATTGAGGTGGTGGCCATGGACGTCTAAAAAATGTGACTAGATAGCCTTGGTGTTGATTGGGGTGCATTGCCAACACTGGCTCTGCCAAACGGGACGTGGTCGAGGCGACATGCACACAAGACTTTGCGAATATTTCATTGTTGATGTAGTAGTTTGAATTTATCTCCTCTAATATGTCCATAAATTGGTCAAGTAGTTTCGGTGCTTGTTGACGTTGACCTAAAATATCAGAGATCTGCTTTGTAAACCCTCACATGTCATCAAGAATACCTTCTTGTAGGTCCAAACTATTTCTCTTCTTCCCTAAGCCTGACCTCCTAGAAGAGCCACGATCGGTTTTCTGAAATCCGTTGATCAGGACCAGACAACTCTCAACAGTGAAGATGGAGCTCGCATTAGTTTGGAACTCTCCATCGGGCGCTTCTCCATGTTAAAATTGGGGATGGTATGACTCACCACTGTCCGAGTCCTGGAGAGGAGTCACTAGCTCTTTTCGGTGAGGGTCCAGTGGGTGAAACTCCTCTGCCCCAGTGTATATGTTATTGTCGAAAATGAGGCAAAGAAGTTCATAGTCTTGCATCTTCCTATTTTGGTAGTTCTTACCATATTGGTGGCCCTGGAGAGTGCAACATACTTGAAAATTTGCATAATAATGTCCACCCTTAGTGTCGTCCTCCCTATAAATGAAACTATTCATACTCACCAATCGATTGCAATAGGCGTCCCAAATGTTCCTCTCATCAAGCACCTCCTTCTTACTTGGTCCCATCCAAAACCACAAGTTCTCAGGATGCCCTTCATCTGAGTGTAGTGGGCTCTGGTTGTTCTCAAGTGATTGTAACATTTGTCCATCGTGAACTCATCAGTCTTTCCAATGAAGCAAGGATAGGACCGTAGCTTAATTACCCTTTCAGGCCACATGTTCTTCTGCCATGACTCATTAGCTAATTTTTGGCCAAGGTGGAACTGACAATCAGCTCTGCAATGAAGGTCTCCTCCATTTTGGGAGTCCATACAAAATTCTTCCCTTTATCCATAGTGGAAGAGGCTGCACCTTTACCTTTGTTGAGTAACTGGCATGTGAGTCGCCGTCGGGGCGTAGGTATGAAGCATTTGGAGTTAGGGCTGCGCTCTCAGTTCGACCTGTTGATCCCAGAGCAGGTAAAATAATTCCCTTTTTATAAATTTGACAGCTCTTGTGTGCTATGGGTTCTGACCAAATGTGTGTATCCTTCCTCTATTTTCTCTTCTTTTACAGGTCATCCTCAACCCCTACATAGGATCTCCCTTCTGGAAATTGGCTTCAGTGGGTCCTTCTCGCTTTTTGCTGGACTGTCGCATCATCTTCCTCTACGGGTCTTGGACTAGGGCCTACTATTTAGGGGAGAGAGTGGTTCATCAGTATCGCCCTCTCTTTGCCGTGCCCCAAGCTCCTCCCGCCGATGTGTTGGCTCCAGAAGGCTCCATTGATGAGCTTATTGCTCACTTTCTTCACCATGGGGTTCCTATTGATGGCCTTCTTTTACCCGAGGGGTATTAGAAGTGGTATGATTCCCTGCCCTATCATTTCCTGCTGCCCCACTTTCTGCCTGGTGCTAACTTTTTAGCTTTTGGCGGGCCGCGATCTCAGATAATGCCCCTTTTCTCTTTTTATTTAGCAGCCTCCTTATGATTACTTTGATTGACCTACCACCTTTAATGATAAAATGTTTCTCTCTATAGTTTGAGCAGGGCGGCGACTCAGATGAGGGGGATGAGGCGGCTGCTCCTTATGATGCTACAGGTGTTGGACCCTCCGATCCTTCCGGGGCTGGTGCTTCTGGCGTGGCCTCAGGTGCTGGACCCTCTAACCCTTCTGGTGCTGGTGCTTCTGGTAGTTCACCCGTCGAGGTCCAGGGGACTTTCAAGCGTTTGGACGATGCTTTCTTGTTGAGCGATGAATAGTGCTTGCTTACGTGAGGGATTATAACTGCTTGAGCGATGAATAGTAATTGCTCTTGGTAATAGCAATACTGCCCTATAGCTGCTCGTTTATAGTAATATCAAAGGTACTACTCATCATCCCAAGTTGGAGTTACTACACAACATACTACTTTATAGCAATATATTATTTGTTTCACATCAACTGCTATGATGGTCCCTCACTATAGATCAACTGTTACACATCAACTGCAATATATGGATGCACATACCATAGTATAATGACAAACTCATTATATGGGCAGCAATGAAGCAACTATATAATCAAAAAGCATTGGAGATGAAAATCGGACATAATTCTAAAATGACCTAAGCATGGATGCACATACCACAATTCTTGAACTTCGATGGCTTGTCCGAGGAGGGGAGCTGTTGTATGTGAGCACTTGAGCTGAATTACAGAGCAACGTGAGAACATGCCAACAGTCGAGCGAAATTATATCGGAGAAGTTGTTTTAGAAACAAAATGCATCATGTAGGGAAAAAAACCAATGCCTTTACCTTATCTCCATAGGCATTGAATCATCAAGGGCAATAAACCCATTATAACTACAACACCCCACTTATTGCAAGGAAAAATAAGAACACAACCTCTTCAAGCAATTACAAGCTGTCCATAAGCAATCGTTCCCTTCTTTTATTCATATATAATAAGAAATTACATATGAACAACATAAGAATTAGTTAGCAAAGGTTCTAAATTTTCAATTAGAAGCACTGATTATTTATGCACAAATTAACAATAAACTATAAGATCTCAACTAGGCAATTCTAAGTTGTAATTATATATGAACAACAAAGCAATAAACCATAAACTATGGTGTTTCGCAATTTAGTGCGATGATTCGAACTCCGAAGTTCAATCAGGCTTTCAATTACATGGAGATAGTCCTGTGAACTTATATAGTCCACAAAACTTATATGGAGCTAGTCCACATAAGTTACATAGAACTTCAAGTGGAACTTATCTATTCCACTGGAGGTCCAAGTGGAATAAGTTATATAATTTATATAGTTCACAGGTTTCAAGTAGCACCAAGTAGATTTCAAATACATCGCAAGTTAAAGTGGGGCAAAGTTATATAGCTCCACAAACCTTAGATGGAGCTAGTCAAACCTGTAAATTGGACAGAAGAAGAGAAAGACATAAGTAGTTCATAAAATAACATATTTAAATTATTATATGGAGAACAGAGATAAAATGATACTTCTCAGATCTATCCCCCGAATGCCATAGTTATGTCTCTAAAATGCACAGGGAAGTAAACTGCCATAGTTTATGTCTCTGCTAGTTGTGCAAAATCCCCATAATTAAAAAAACTAGATTGCCAAAGTTATCTCATAACAACTCACATTGTGATAATTTAAATGGCATGTATTTGGGAAAAAAAATATATATTATGGTACCCATATAATCCACATATCTTATATAGAGCTACTGGAAACTTGTAAATTTGACACGAAAAAGGGAAAGGCACATGCAGTTCAGAGAAAAACAGAAAATTATTATATGAAAAATAGAGATAAAAATATACCACCCAGATTTGAACAACACAACCATATTTACATTTTATAAATGCATAGGAAATAAACTTTTAGGCCATCAGAAATACGCAGTCATTGTCACTGTCAAGTCTACAATAAGAAAAAATCAGATTTCCTTCACTTCTTCCCTTAATTACTGTGAACATTTTTGACAACTATCATTGGAATAGAACATTCACTTTGGGGGAATCAAATGGTTTTGTAGAGAGCAGGTATAAGGGAATTTATCTCACTTCAGCTCCAGTATTAGCCATTCCTTCAAGCAGTGGAGGATTCGCGGTCTACAGTGATGCTTCGTATAACGGTTTGGGTTGCGTGCTCAACCAACGCAAAAAGGTGATAGCTTACGGGTCAAGACAGTTGAAAGAGCATGAGAAGAACTATCCGACGCATGATCTGGAACTAGCAGCAGTCATATTTGTGTTGAAGATTTGGCGACATTATTTATACGGGGAAACTTTTGAAATCTTCACCGACCATAAGAGCCTCAGATACTTATTTACGTAGAAGGAACTTAACATGAGGCAGCGCAGATGGATGGAATTCCCCAAAGACTATGACTGTTCCATACAGTACCATCCAAGTAAGGCTAATGTGGTAGCCGATGCCTTGAGTCGGAAGAATTCAGCGCAGTTAGCGAGTTTAATTTTGGGGAGGCACCGATGGAAGTTACTTGAAGATCTGGCACTATATGGTGCAGACATCAAGTCGCAAGCTACAGGAGCCTTTTTGGCCAACATATCAATGAAACCGGTGATATTCGAACACATACGAGAACTACAGATGGAAGACTCAGTACTAACCAAGATCCGTCAAGATGTAACTGAAGGCATTAGATCTGAGTTTTCGATCAAGGAGGATGGTTCCTTATTGTTCAAGGGCCGTCTCTGTATTCCGGACAATGCCGATTTACGACGAACGATTCTCGATGAGACTCACAAATCAAATTACGCTATCCACCCCAGCAGCACAAAGATGTACCAAGATTTAAAAAGGAATTACTGGTGGAGAGGTCTGAAGCAAGACCTGGTAGAGTACGTCTCACGGTGTTTGACATGTCAGCAAGTAAAGATTGACCATAGACACCCTGCGAGATTATTACAACCTCTGCTAATACCAGAGTGGAAATGGGAATCGATCTCTATGGACTTCATCGTTGGACTTCCGCACACTTCAAAGAGATATAATGCCAATTGGGTAATCGTGGACCGACTGACCAAGTCATCACACTTCCTACCTTACAACACGATGTACACGGCAGGAAAGGTCGTAGAATTATATATGAAGGAGATAATACGCCTACATGGAATCCCAAGCAATATCATTTCGGATCGTGATCCACTATACACGTCAAAATTTTGGAAGAAATTTCAGGAAGGAATGGGAACCCGATTGGACTTCAATTCATCTTTCCATCCCCAAACAGATGGGCAAACAGAGCGAGTAAATCAAGTAATAGAAGACATGCTCAGAGCGTGTATGTTAGAACTGCAAGGATCATGGGATCAGCACCTACCGTTGATCGAGTTTGTGTACAACAACAGTTTCCAGACAAGCATTGGAATGGCACCGTATGAAGCCTTGTATGGAAGGCGATGTAAATTGCCAATCAATCGAGCAGCTATAGGGCAGTATTGCTATTACCAATCGATCGATGAATAGTGCTTGCTTACGCGAGGGATTATAACCGCTCGAGCGATGAATAGTAATTGCTCGAGCGATGAATAGTTCTCGCTCGTGCGAGGGTTTAGTACCTCATTTTTATCGCTCGAGCTAGGGCAAGTGCTCGCTCGAGCGAGGTGAAGTGACCGCTCAAGCGAGGAATAGTTCCTGCTCACGCGAGGTACTACACATTTACTTATTTGGATCATTTATTTTAGTATAAAATTATGAGGGCTGTGTTTCCAAGGGTTCTAGAGACCATTCTAAGTAAATTCGTAACACATGCAATGTAGGTGTGACGTGAGTTGATACACGTAAACCTCTACGAGAAAGGAGCAAGTTGGATTTTACTTTGAGGTAGGGAATATCTTGGAAGATGTACTTTAATTCGTCAAAACCATGTATGTAGAGTATTTCGATCATATAGAGTATCTCAAGAGAACAGTCATGTAAATATGTTTCCAACATGTGTGTGTGCGTGGGTGAATTTTAAATAGAAATCATGAAGTCCCTAGGGGATGTAGAATAGTAACAACGGGCTTCTTAATGATGCATTAACCCAATAGCGTCCCAGGGATGCAGAAGAAACCAAATGGTGGAACAAAAGAAGAACGATGAGGCCTAACGTAATAAAATTAGCACAATCACGGTGAATAACTATATGTAGAGCACATTCAATATTCTATTATTTAAGGTTTAATTAGAATACATCACCGACGTGGCGGGATACCCACGACTGACTCGACAGGATATCCGTGACCGGTACGGCGGCCAAACCGTACACAATAGCACATCCCAGGGATGTTGAATTGAGAATAGACCCCGTCGCCTAAGAGAAAGGGGCCTAGGTAGTATTGAATTTTTACACATAACAAGTGTCTATTTAGACGACGATGGTGGGTATTCCATCGGGGCTCGATGCTATATTGCTCGGGGACTATTTAAGTTAAGATTTAAGTGATTAGGCCGAATCCATTACTATACCAGTAAGACAAGAATAAACAAAGTCATACAAAGTAACAATTATATCTGTCATTTTATTTCCAATCATTCTATTGTCTTTCAGCAGTTCTATTAAATAAATTGTATCTATATATTGTTTTATCATACATGTGAGAGCTTTAATTATATGTTCACTGTGTTTCCCTATTGAGCTAGGATGTAGCTCACCCCATAGACTATATGTTGCAGGTCCAGGATTAGCGGCAGCAGAGACTTCTGGAGACGTTGATCCGGGGGACTCGGATTACGTGCCCACAGAAGAGTCAGAGCCTCCTCCTGAGGAATTTTTCTAGGAGACCCATTGCGTACTTTGAGAGTGAGTTGAGAGTATTTAGGTACGGCTTGGTATGTCAAGCCTCTTTGTTTTGAATGTAATTACAGAATAAAAGGAAATATGGCTCAAAATCTCACTGGTTTATTATTTTAAAACTATAGTCTAAATTTTTGTAGTTTAGATCAATCTATCATTTCAAACATTCATTCTAATACAGTATTTCAATGAGCTAAACATGAATTATAACTATTATAAATTATAATTATTAAACTTCTATTATAATGAATCATAAATTTTCAGGATTTGTAATTTTTTTATCATAATTCCTATGTACTGATCAAAAATAAATAAATAAATCATTTTCAAAAATTTCAAATAAAATTACTAAACATAGAAATTATGAATCCCCCCAAACTTAAATCGGATAATGCTCTCATTGGCACAAAAATAAGGGACACAAAATAAAAAAATTATTGATATACTGATTGTTTACTGGAAAAAAATCTGTTACCAGATTCATACTCTCCCCCAAAGCTGAGAGAAAATACTCGCGGCTTATTCTCAGAGTATCAATAGCAAAAATATTAGTAAAAAAAATATTACTAATATTAGTAATACACACTGTTAGTAAAAATAAAATAAAATTTCATATATCACTGGATATTTACAATGATTAGAAAGTTAAAAAGTAAGAAATGGAAATCTATGGGGATTATATCTGTGAGGTTTGTAATGTTCTACAATGTTTTTACTCACTGGTAGAATATGATACAAGGGTGGAATTAGTGGGTTCATTTTCCCCATCTGACATCTCTGCTGTCAATAACCATCCTTATCTGTAGTTGAATCCCTCTATGCTACCAATTCAGCTTCTGTTGTATGTCCTTCTACAATTCTTGGACAAGAAGTACCTTCCGGGCACTGTTTTCTTTATCAACCTTTTCTTTGAGATCCGCAGTTAGCTTCTTAATGACGACAAATTTTAGTTGATTTTCAGCCCTCAGCTTCTCTGCCTCGGCTTTTTTCCTTTGCTAATGCGATAAGGTAATTCTTAGTTTGGGACTCAATCATTTTTACCTATTCATCGTTGACTGAGCATAGGGAATCTCTATCATCTTGCAATTATCTTACTTTCTCTTTCGCTACAGTCAGTAAGTGAGTCTTTTCTTTTAGCTGTTGCTGGAGCGTTTCTAGTAGTCCTTAAGGGCTTATCTCTCACAGTTTCTACATCGTTAAGAACTACCATCAAACCTCCAAACTGTTCAAGGATACTAGTAATTTTCTCTTCATATACTCTCTTCTCCTCTTTCCAAGCCTATTTTTTTTCACTCGTTCTTGTAGTTTGCTGCACTAATTGGGCTTAAAGGGATGAGGTAGCATCCTGAACTTTCTTTTGTCTCTGCTGCCCATCTGGCACCTTGCTCTTGTACAGCTCTTCTTCGCAAGCTGTCCATTATCTCTGTCTGTTCTTGAGCTGTCAAGGTGATATCTTGGACTCTCTTTTTTAGTCCTTGAAATTCCCCCATCCACTTTCTTACTATTCCTGGCAGTTGTATCAAAGGTGGGGCATTTGTAGAAATCTATTGCTCTAATTTTCTCACCTGTCTATTTGCTTCTGGTAATGGCAATAGATTAGGTTCATGTGTGAGTTGCCATTGCTCTACTGTCTTTAATCTCCTTTCTAAGTCGTAAATTGATATGGTGGGGACTAGAGGATCCTCAATGGGTGCTTCTTCTCCATGTAGCAATTCTGTAAAGCTCTCTCTTGGTAACTCTGAGCTTTGATCTGCTTCTACTGTTTGGGTTGTGAGAGTTTGCTCGGTATTGGTTGTAGGCTGAGCAACTGGTTCTACTGGTACAGGGACATGACTAGAAGTAGCTACTCTGTTTGTATCTTCTTAGTGTGCTTGATTTATGTGAGTTTTGAAAAACAGATTTATAGCTGCTAAATTACAGTGGCTCTAGACTATATAAACAAATAAGGAAATATTAGCACAGTTAGAAGAGAATTAGCCTGCAAGATCAGGGCCAATTGTAGCAAGTTTTAAAAGTAAGTGAGTGAAAGATCGTCCACAGAGAATTTGTTTAAAATGTAAGATAAACCTCCATATCTGAGCTACAGATCCGCTTCTTATCCTATCTAGAAAGGCGATAAGATGAGAGGTTTGAATTTGTCACGTTAACAAACTAAAATAAAGAAAATTTTAAACTAAATGATCCAGATCCGAGTTGGGGAGTGATTGAAACAAAGATGGAGAAGTAATATCTAAATCTGATTTGGTCTTTGAAATCTAATGAGAATAACTCATTTCGAGAGGTGTTCTAATCTTCATCTGGCTACAAGCGCAGATGTAAGAGAAATAAATCTAATTTAAGGATTAGGTTTAAGCTTATGGCTATGGTCTGTCCACTTTAATGGCCACAAACCATCCAACAGTCTTTAATCCAAAGCCTTAGTTTAGAACAAGAAGCATCACTACAAATGCCGTGAGAGATTAGGTTACCAACACTAATTCTCACAGGATTAATGAATCAAGGGAAATTGCATGAACAACAGTAAATCTAAAGGAGTCTAATGCAATAAGGAGATCAAAGGGAACCCTTAACATGAGTCCAATTGAGAAAATACGATTTACAACAACCTTTTCAAATCCACCGTTATAATTACGGAGCGCAGCTTAAACAACTCTCAGATTTGTAGTCTTGAATACAACTCTCTTTTGAATTACAGAAATGTCTCACAGCTCTCAATTGCAAGTCAAAGTGAAGCTATTACAGGGATTTCAGATAAACTATCTGGTTTGGAAATGGGGGAATAGGAATGAAACTCAAAATCTGGATGCCCAAATTGGGCAAATGGTTCGTCTATTTATAGTTTTCCCCAAGTCCAACTCAGATGTGTTTCAACCAATCAGAGGTGCTCAGAATGTATTGACCAATGGTGGTCGAGCACGAGATCGAGGATCATTCGCCAATCGTAATTCTTCGATTTGGTTCACCAATCGTGATAGAAGCATCAATTCTGTTATGTAATTCAAAAATCTGTTTGAGCTTCTAGAAGTTCCCGCCAAGTAATTTCATCTTTGGGTGTTCACATGGGGTGGAATATGCCTTTGGTTCGTTCTCAGAATCTTCCGGAATGTCCTTAGATTTTAAAACGCATTGGGACGCGTGCAACAGATTACTGAATTGCCCTTGTTAAAGCTGCGAATCTCCAGAATACCTTTTCGCAGAGCTTAAGGGCCTTTTCACAAAGTGCTGTGACTTTTGAAGCTCTTTTCGCAATGCTCAATCTCTCTTCGAATTGTGTTTTCTCCTTTTCGCAAAGTTCAATCTTCTTTTCGAAGAGTTCAGATGCTCTTCGAAAACTAAGCCTGGAGGTTTAGTCCTTTTCACAGAGTTCCAGGTTCTTTACGAAAAGTGCAGGTTCTTTGCGAAAAGAACTTTGTATTGCATTTCTCTGTTCGAATTGTTCCCTGCTTCTCTTACAGGTCTTTGCCTCTTCCTTTTAGACTTTTCCACAGCTGATGAGGTTGTTTCTTCACTTCCTTCCTTTGGACTGACATGGATTGTCATCTTTTTGGCACTTTTGAGCTGCTTTTATGGTTAAGCCTATCTTTATTGTTAGCTGCAACATAGGCACTTAAAACACTTATTTAGTTCTCTCCTAAAGGTCTATCAAGACTTAAGTTTAGGGGTGAAAAATGGTATTTTTCACTTGTCAACATACTCCCACAGGCATGGACGTTCATGTAGTGGCCTTTGAATAAAGAAAAGAAAAAAAAAATACACTCAAAGTAAAAAGGATGTGGTGAAAACCCCACAGGCATGGACGTTCACGTTCATCCAATCGACTATGATGGGATCGACGTCCATGTAGTGGCCTTTGAATAAAGAAAAGAAAAAAAAAATACACACTCAAAGTAAAAAGGATGTGGTGAAAACCCACAATGGCGCCACGGGTAAAAAGAGTGAGCTTGTGTGGATCGGGTGAAAACATGAAAAGGCACCTGGGGTAAAAATGCAAAACCCATGGACGTAGTGAAAACTCGAAAGGGCACTACAAGTAAAAAAGAGGGCGATAGCGGGTATGGCTTGGGCGCTATGAGTAAAAAGGTTGTTAAAGAAAAGAAAAAGAGAAAGAAAAAAGAAAAGAAAATTAGTTATCCCTTTAATTACATTTTCTGAGCCATCTGGTCTTCATTTGGGCCGCTCATGTTAGCTCAAATCAAGTCCTGATTGGGTATATCTTCAGACTACACCGTCAAACGCATGACTAGAGGTAAAGATAAAAGGTTAACTCAATCCAAAGGCATGGACGTTCCAATCTCGATAAAATTATGGACCTCGCTTAGGCCTAACCGCATAAATGGGTTCGACAATTCTCAAAATGGGATCCGTTACCTCCTCCCACATTTAAGACATCAAACAAAAAAGTATAGAAAAGAAAAATGCATATAACAAAAAAAGAGTTCCCTTTTCATTTCATTTTTGTACTTTGCTTGTACCACTTCACAAAAAAAATAATCTATGTAGCGTTGTGCTTTCAGCCTTTACGCTTTTGAAAGAGAAATAAAAACAAAAAAAAGCATATAACCCAAAAAAAAATAAAAAAATCTGTTAGGGGTTTTTACCCCTCTCCATTTGTGTTTAATCTATTTTTAAAGTATGTACAAGCCAGGACAACAAGGCACGGATCCTGTAGAGAAGCGCGTTTCCATGAGCATTGTGGTCACTCATCCATCGACCGATAAGGCCTTCATAGCACTTTCGAGAAGCTTACATTCCAAATCCGTAGCTCGTTCTTACTCATTTTCAAGGCGCTCATGCAAAAAAAAACAAAAAACCAAAAATGATATATTCTGGTGGCACACACTCCCAAAAGGCGATTTGACATCAATATTCACTCTGCCCGAATAGTTGTGCTAAATTAAAGATCGGGGTTTATGAGTATGCTCAAAAATCACAAACCCTCGCGTAGGGCACCATGATCGTTGGTTAAGACCAACCTATAAGATTTGAGATTACATATCGAGCAACTATGTTCAAACATAGATGTAGAAGGGATTTTTTTTCCCGTGATTATCTCGGTCTTAGGCTTAAAACTTGCACGGTATGCCTGTAAAGCGTACGCCATGCCACTTGGTATCCATTGAATGGTCATTTGTTCCTATAAATTGTGCCCAGTCATGGGTCAGGACTTCCATCGTGTTGTTATTTATTGCCCTTAATGGGTCCATATTTTTGTATAGTAGATTTGTTTGTAAGATCAGCTTCAAAAGTGGCACACACTTCTAAAAAATGATTCGACATCAATATATGCTCCGCTCAGGTAGTTGGGCTAAATTAACTTCGGGATCGATGATTATGCTCAAAGAATCCCGAACCGTATCTCGCATAGGGGCACCCATGACCGATCAAAGTGGGGCAATCAATGCCTCATGAGATTGCACACAAACCGTTGGATCTTCGCGTCAATGCTCTACACTAATCTTTAAGTATGGTTCAATCACCCTCCCACTCATGGGGATTCTTTGTTCATAATGAAACTCGAACATCATCAATCATTTCATCATCATGGTTATGCCCAATAATGTCGTTAAGCACTTGGGGACTGATAGTCTTGAGGAATGGACATTTTCCCAATCGTATGGGCTTCCTCTACTCTCCATATTTTGTTTTTCTTTTTTATGTTTGAGGTTCGCTTTGAATAAAGTGGACCCGATAGCGGTGCCCTAGGCCTCTTCTGATGTCTTTTTCTTTGGCATACGACTATTAGTGATCGAATACCAAAGAGGGGCATCTGTAGACACTCAAATTTGGCCCAACGCTCGACTGACCCATACTTTGAGAAAGGCATACTCCCTAGCTTCTAAAGGCACCTCCTAAACCCTTATAACTTAACCCTAACTCTTAGGAACCTTCCCAGACCCATAGAACCCTTTTTCAGACCAAATTCCAGCTAACTAGAGTAGTGGATGGAGAGAGGAGTGCCAAATTTATATATATAGTTGTTGAGGCTAAACCCTATACCATTGGAAAGTAGAGGCTACCAGCTTTCCAATGAGCTAAGAATCGCATGATTCTGAATTATACATAAAAAGTTATGGCAATTTGAAAAAATAAAAAATATGCAGGAATTTGGCTATGCGTACATTGGATGTACACATAGACAATTTCTTGCCAGAATTTGGCTATGTGTACAACCAATGTACGCATAGCCAAATTTTAATTTTTTTCTTCAAATTGGCTCCAGCTCGGGTGCTAACTTCTCAGTTCTGGACTGGTTCCTATGCCATGACATCCGATGTACGCATGACTTAAAATATATTTTTCCTTCAAAAATGGCAGATTTCTGTTTTGGGGATTGACTTGTGGACCATCTCAGTGTATTTCTTTAGGATCCTTATACCCCTCCCAACTTTCAGTTCACCCTTCTGCCATTCAACCCATCACCCTATCATCTACCATTAAAACCCAAATCCCTCTAATCCAAGCCCTTAAAATCCTAGAAAACCTTAGATCTAGGATTACCTAATTTATGAACCCATTAGCATCATAAACCCTCACTAATCCTCCCCTTCTCTATAAATAGAGAGCAACTCCCCCCCCCCTCTTTTTAAACACTTTAGAAATCCTAAAGCAAAAACTATACAAAAATTCCTTCCCATTTCCAAACTTTAAACCATCCAAGCCTTAGAATCCTAGTTTTTCCCAAGCCATTACGCTTCCATCTCCATCACCCCCAAGCTTTAGAACCTTGGCCAACTATCTCACACCATCATTCCTAACCTTTAGCATCCAAGCCTTAGCAAGTTAAAACCCATCTCTAACTCTTTTACCTTCGGAAGCTCATCAGAATCGGCACCCACGCGAAGATCCGGTGGCGGTTCTACAAGAGCCTAAGAGCTCTGGCTCTCTCCTCTATTCCTCTACCTTCTTGTGTTTTTCCTCTATCTTAGAATTTGAGTCGTTGCACTGCCGAAATTTCGGTGATTGAGGGGAGCTCAAATAAGATCGGAGTGCCTTCGGGCAAGAGGAAGTGTCGTTTTTTTTATACTTTTTTTTCACACTTGGCCATAGTTGAGACCGCTTACTAGCAGGTCAATCGGGTGCCTAACACCTCCCCGATTGATAACCGAAGTCCTTACCTAGAGGCTTTAGCGTAGATCGGATCAAAGTCAAATCTAGTACTTTGGTGCTCACGATATTGATTCGGGGATCCCGGGACACCAAAAGCTTCGGGTGGCGACTCCTGTTTTAGAGCACATCATTGCGATGGATCGATGAGATCCACGGTTGCATAGTGTGGCATTGGATGGACCACTAGGTGGACCCCATCGAAGGCCGAAGTCTGTGGACCGTGCAACCCACAATAATTTCTTCTCAGAACAATGAATAGATTAAATAGAAATATAACCCAACTAAAGTTATGAAAAGTTCTGAAAAATACTTTAAAGGGTTCCTGATACCCAGTTAAATTTTCAGACCCCAACTCCGTACGATTTGAAAGTTACAACACCCGGAGCACAAGGCAACGAAGGTGCCCTGTTGCACCTGAAAAAAAAGCTGTGAAAAGCTGTAATTTTTGTGCTTGAAACCTCATCGAAAAAATCTGGGATAAATTATGAACAGACCCGTGCCTATCCTTAAGGCTTGGGTAATTTTCACATGATGATTCGATCAAAATTGTCGGTGAGAAAATTGACAAAATTGTAACGTAGAATTACAGAACATGGCACCCAACTAGAAAATAGACCTGACCTTTAATCGGATGGACCTAATTACATCTTGATCTCTTGACCTTTGACCCTTGAAATAAAAGGAAAAAGTTAGGTAACTCGCAGATCTTTCTAAAAAGCCATTGATTGCTCGATTTTCCAATCGGCTCTAAGAGTTACGGACCCGGAACTGAGGCCCAATAAATCTGGCCCCAAATTTTGATAAAACAAAACATACCTCAGTGATCTGTCGACCATGATCAATCTTGATCATATTTTTGAGTGCCACCACCTAGGAAAGATGCGATTATCAGTGCTCTTTCACTTAGTTTTTGAAGCACTCGAAAATTCGATCAGAGTCGAAAATGGCCTAGCACTTGGAAAAATCTGAAATTTTGAAAGAATAAGGCCTAGCACTTGGACCTTGACCCGAGACCCTTGGCTATTTGGATATGCCAGATCACATGGTCATTATGAAGCTAACTTGTGATAAGACGCATGTGGATTTGGTCAACCATGTCAAAAGACCCGGTCTAATCCTTGACAACCCAATAAGGCCCAAATAGTAATCTTTTAGTAAATAGGATTGGCTAAAAACTTTGTCAAAAGACCCAGCCCATGGCTCGGTAAATCTTAAATGAAGTTCTAAGATACGAGCCCAGCCCAAAACATTTTGATAAAGGCCCAGAATGGATAAATACACATGGCCCGAACCTTGAAAAAACCCGCATACCTAGTTTTAGATCTAGTAAAGGCCCAAATCACATAGAGGATAACACATTGGACCCAATGGACCCATTGGACTCATAACCTATTGGACCCATAACTCATTGGACCCATTGGACCCATAACTCATTGGACCCATTGGACTTATAACCTATTGGACCCATTGGACCCATAACCTATTAGACTCATTGAACCTATGACTTATTAGACCAAAACCCAAGTCTCTAACAAGAATAGGATGGACCCAAGGCCCTTACCCGAAATCATGGGATAAGTAATGAACAGTCAGTTAGTTAACTTAACTTGAATAAATAGGATTTTTAGAAATAGGCACCGAGATGCCTCAAACATCATTAGAGACAACCGAGTTTTACTTTTATCAACAATGATAAACATAAGTCCTCCTTTGGACTTTAAACTAAGGAAACACTTGATATAAGTGTAAGCCGACGAGATCCTCCCTTAGGATCAAGTCATATAATTTGAAACTTGGAATTGACTTCTGCTTGGACATGATTGGATATGAGTTTGAATGTATAGAATACAGTATATGAAAGATAGATTCCTGAATATTTATAGAATAGTGAGTATAGGATACAGATTCTGATTTTGGAACTACTTGATTGAAATGCTTGATAGATAAAGTGAATAGTGACTTGATAGGACATGAACTTGTTGAATACTAAGTATAGAATACAGATTCAGATTTGAAATGCATGGCTTGAATCAAATGATTGATAGATAAAGATATGTGACATGCTTGAGTATGAGTTTGAAATTTGTACTTGCACATGTACTTGAATTTGAATTTGAACTTCATGAAAGATAGAACCTTGAATACACAGTGTAGAATTTTGAATATAGAATATGAAAGACAAAAATGTAAAGAATATAGAATTTCTAGCACAGTATATGAAAGATAGAAATAGTATATAAAAGACAGAATCTTGAAACATGTACAGACATACAGACAGTTGAATAGAAAACCTCATAAATGAGGATACATGTTGGATAATATTTCAAATGCTTGCTGCTATTTTATTTAAAAATAGTGAAGAAAAAAAATCAAGAGTGAAGAGATGTAAAATGGGTAAAACAACAAGTTTAAAATATATACAACCTGCAAGATACAAGGATGTGGTAGCAAGTTTTGAGTAAGAGTTTTTCCCACAGAGATTGATCTAGAACCCAAAAAGGGTTGTATTAGTAGGCCTGTAAATCTGGCTACAGATCTAGCAATCCTAGAGAAAAGGAGTTGGGTGTCACAACTACACTAAAACTAAAACTAAAAGAAGAGAAAGAAAGTGCAGTCCTATACTAATGAAAGGGTTTATGAAGAAGGTGATGATGGTGTGTTAAAATAAAGATAAAAATTAATGAGAAGTAGACAACTAAGCTAAGGTTATTTCAGTCATGTAACTCAGATCTAGAGCTGTCTCTGCAGTAATCCTTCAGATGGCTACAAGCACATCTGCAAGGTGAAAGAATCTAACTCAACTCCTATAATTTAACCTAGTCTCTTAAGGCTATAACCTGTCCACTTCAATGGTCACAGATTATCCAATAGAGAGGGTCAAGACACATGAGTTAAATTAGAAAATCAATTTGATCCAAGGGAATGGATTGATCTTAAGGCTATAACCTGTCCACTTAAATGGTCACAAATTATCTAATAGATGTCCTCCAACCAATGAATCAAATAAGAACATAAAAATCATTGTAGACACTATATTTGCCAAGCTACAAGCTCAGGCATCCATAGGAGCAAACACCTCTTGAAAAACCAGTGGAAACCACAGTTATTCAGAAGCTATTTGGGGACTTAAATGCAGCTGGTCATTGCTACAAAAAACTTGCAATGACTCAGCTCACAAGTCTGCAATCTCTACAGAGAATCTGATCTAACTTTTGATGATGGTCATGTAAAACAGAGGGGAGCTTGTTCCTACAACAACCTCCATAGGAGCAACAGCTCTTGAAAAACCAGTGGAAACCACAGTTATTTAGAAGCTATTTGGGGACTTAAATGCAGCTGGTCATTGCTACAAAAGACTTGTAATGACTCAGCTCACAAGTCTGAAATCTCTACAGAGAATCAGATCTAACGTTTGATGATGGTCATGTAAAACAGAGGAGAGCTTGTTCCTACAACAACCTCTCATAAGGCAACAAGCTCAAGTGCAGAGGATAAAAATCCATCTCAGATTTGTGACTTGGAATCACCCCTAGGGCTATGGTCTGTCCACTCAAATGGTCACAGGCTATCCACAGAGTCTATCCAAGTCATAGAGGTCTGAGATGGAACAAGAAAATTGCTGCCACCACCATGGTTACAGGGCTACATGCTCGAGCTTCCATGGGAACTTCAAATCAGTAAAATCCTATGTGTATGGCATAGATCAAAGAATACTATGGACACATAGGAAAACAAAATATTGAATAAGCATTAAAACAAACATTTCATTGATTAAATAATACTTACAATGAAAGTCCTCAAGGCAGCAGCCTTGTGTAGAATAGCCCTCAATAAATCCCAAAGCTTACACAACCCATTACAAAACTGAATTAAACTATGTCTAATTACTTACAAAGATCATAGCCAGTAAGTGTTGGGCTAAAGAAGAAGAAAAAGGGAAAAAGATGATGATCTAACCCTAACCCTAATCTGCTAGAGCTCACAGCCGACTGAGGTTGAAGGAAAGATTGGAAAATTAGCTAAGCTATAACTTATATACTTAGTGCTTAATGCCTTGGTCAATAGGAGATTAAACCCTAATTTATGGAAGACGTGGCTTGGTTACCGCCCTTGGATGCCTCGGGATGTGTGCATAGAGATCAGGGCCTCAGGATGTGTGCCCTAGACTTGAGAAAATCCCCAAAGTATCCTTGAGTATGGAAATAGAAAGTAGGAGCTCGTGCTTCGCGAGGTTGGATCTGTTTGTTTTGCTCCTCGCGAGCTATGTTGCATGGTTGAAGTAGCTGCAAAATAGTGCTCGCGAGGATGAATTTATAATGACTTATCTTAGCTCACGCAGTAGAGCTTCAGGTGATTCCCGTCGTGAGGGTCACGCATGGATGGGTTTGGATCTTACGAGGGTCCCTGTGTAGTGAGTAGCACAGCTCACGTGGATGGTTTAGGCTTTGACGCGCGTGAGAGCTACGCAAGAGATTTTCTGGAGCTCTCTCTCCTCTTGAGCTATGTGAGAGCTGTGCGAGCGGTTGGAGTCTTCTGAATGAATGAGCCTCGTGAGAACTGCGCGTGCCTATTCTGCTTTCTTTGATCCTCGCAAGAGCTTCGTGAGCTGGATTTCTAAAACTGCTAATGCGCGAGTGCTTCGTGAGCAGTTAGAGTGTGGAGAGCAAATGAACCTCATGATGGCTGCACGAGGTAGCTCCCTGAGGCCATTTCTTCATTGAGTTGCGCGAGTTTGCATATATTGCGGGCCTATGAACATCACGACGGCTGCGTGAGGTATTTTTTATGTGTTCTACTGTTGTGCTTCTTCTGTTGCAACAACTTGCACTACTTGGGTCCACCAACCATTACTCCTATGGATTTTCAGGGTCCACCCTAGCATGCAATATGGTCACCGTGGTGTGCGCCACCAAGGTGTATTATCTGTTCTTGCCTCAGCTCCACATCTTAGCTTGAATTTTCTCTCTTTTTGGCTTCAAAAGCATGGACTTTGTACTAAGCTGCAACTGTTATTACTAACTACAAAACATGCTAAGCAGAGGATTATTAGATAGATCCAAGGTGTAGTAAAGGTTAGATTAAGAGGTGAAAAGTGGTACTTTTCAGTGAATAACACACCCCCAAACCTAATCTTTGCTAGTCCTCGAGCAAAGTAAAATTTAAACAACTACTCTAAGAATGTAAATGACACTTTCGTAGGGAGCACGGATACATTTAGCTTATACATCAAGCCTTTTAAACCCCTAAGTGATCCCTAGTGGAGGAGTGAAGTCTCTTGAGGATTTTCAGTGAAGATTCCCACAAACTTCTCAATAAAACAGTTAACAAAAGTACACACATTATCAAATCAACTTTCAATAAATAGAGTATCAGTCCACCCTTGATTTTTTTTAAAATATGAGGAATTTTAAGCACATGAAATACACAGAAAATTTAACATGAAAAACTCTTGCATGCATGCACATCATGTCCAATCAGCTTACAACAAGAAAAATAGTAGGTGTATGTCAGTACTAAGCTTACCATTAATTTAAAAATTAGGTTTAAACAATGCCAAATATATTCAATTTCAGACCCAATACTCACCAAGGCAGTCTCTCACAATTGAGTATGAGGGTTTCCATTTTCACACAAGCCCAAGAGCAGTTACAAACCCCAAATGGGTCTGCAAGCATGAGCATAGGCAAGACATCTAATTTCTGACATCATTAACTATTTCTTACCATAGATTAAACAACTCCTCATCTCCACATAACAGTTCACTCAAATTAGGATCAACAAGGTCTTATGACTGGGTTGTAATGTGGCTTATGGGTGATGGTTAGAAAGAACGAAAGGGTGAAAAGGTTACAAAAGTGAGAAATCAGCAAGTGAAGGAGGTGATTCATGACTTCACCTTCTTGAATTCAACATATTTCATCTTCTTGGATATTTTTTAGATTTGAAGTGGCTAGCTTCTCCTCTTCTTTTTACTTTTTCCAATGAAAACTCCTCTTGACTCCAATCTCTTCCTTTTCATTATTATTATTATTATTTTTTTTTCTTTTGGATATATTTTTCTTTTCTTTTTGTTTTTATTTTTCTGAAATGCCACCCTTCTCCTAGCTGCTACACTACTGTCCTCCTTTTGTGTTTCTTCTCCATTCACCAAGTGTTGACCCTAGCTTATCCATCTTCAACTTCTTCTCTTTTACCTTCTAAATTCTCAGAGTGAGGGTAGGATTGAATCAGGTCTATAAGTTTAGGTGTGAGTACTTTGGTGTATTTTGAAGAAAACTAGAATTTTAAGGATCAAAAGGTGTATGCATAAGGCCAGTTTACTAGATTTGGTATCTTTAGGCTCAAACTATCCAAGAGAAGACCTTGATCCTTTCCTAAATGTCATGGGTACTGTCAGCTGTTTCAACTTGGAGATGCCTAACTTCTAGTGAGAAATTAAACTCGGCCAGTCCTTAGAGCAAGAAGAATTGCCAAAGACACTCCTCAAAGAGAAATTTTTTTTTTTAAGCCCAAATTTCACTAGGTATGGTCTTCCATTGAACTCATGGGCATGTCCTTACCTTTTTCTCTCTTTAATGGTTCACTAAGTGCTGACACAAATGAGTTTTCTTGGTATTCACCTTATGAAAATGTTAAAATTTAAAAGATTTTAATGCCAAAAGGTCTGCAAAATTTTTAAATTTCCTCATTTTTAGAGTTTCTTAAGTGAAGTTAGCTCTATTTCTATCTTACTCACTTGATTTTGTTGCACTTAGGTTAACTACTTCATTGGCATACCCTGCCACACCCCAACCCTATGAGGAACAATGCCCTCACTATTTCAAAGATAAAGAACATGGGCAGCAGGGTATATTTATCAAAAGAACACACAATTAAAATAAAGACAGTACAACAGAATGAGAATCAAACAAAACACAAATCAGAGATACAAAAAAGGCAATTTCATTCCTAAAGTCATATATACAATGCAAATGAAATAAAGTACAAAAGTTCCTAGAAATCAAAGAAATCCTAATTAACTACAATTACAAATCTACATCATATGAATCTACATCTATGTGTTCTTTAACAGCTTTCCCATTTTCTTTCTTGAGAGCAATGGCAGTGGATCTTGATCTTTTAGTTGTGACCTTCCTTTAATTTGTGTTGCTTCTTTTCTTGAGAGTGGGTGTAGGCTTTGAGAAAAGTTTGATTTTAACTCTAGGAGCTGATTTTCTGAGTTGAGGAGCAGTTGTAGGGGGAGGTGCTGCTGCAGTGTAAAGAGAGGCAGCTGCAGCTGCTAAGTCTCTGTCAGCCATAGAAGATAGGGTCTACTCCAAACAAGTTTTCAGAGATTAACCTAACCTACGATGGACCTTTGGGCATGTTAATAATGTCTTTAAGTGTGTTTTTATAGATAACAACAAAATAAGAGCTTAATGCTGCAATCCATGCTTTTGAAGCCAAGAAGAAGGAATTTTGTGTTTAGCAGTGGAGCTGATGGATTTATTGAAAAGGCACCATGGTGGTTCACACCATTGGGGCTTTTTAGCATGCTTTGGGGGCCTTGATGACTTGCTGAGAGAGAGAGTGGTGAAGCCCAAAGGTTAACAAGGTGCTATGCAGTAATACAACATTTTGTGTTTATAGCAAGGCAGCACCTTGGATGTAAGACAACAGCAAATTAGCACCTCAAGGCATTCTATGCGAACAGCTGCAGAGCAATTCAAGTGGCATATTATAGCGACAACATTAATGCACTCGAGTACTTTAAGTGCTGAAGATCATCTACTCGAGCTGATGATGGAAGCCCATGAGCAGCATAGCTGCAAACTTGAAGAATTTGAGCAGTTTAGAGGGCTGGTGTAGCCACTCGAGGTGTTTAAATGCAACTTAAAATGAACTACATGAGCTATTCTTTGTTGGAAATAAAGCACTTGAGTGGTTATGTAGCTGAAAGCAACCCCACGAGTGAATTGTAGAGCTGTAATGCGCTGAAAATAGACTCCATGAGGGGTTGTTTTGAACTCCACGAGCTGCTATGTGTTAAAATTGAACCTGTCACAACCTATCGAATGGCTGTTTGAACCTTTCGCAACCTATCGAATAGTTGTTTGAACCTGTCGAGAGGTTCTGATGCAGAAAATAAACTTGTCGAGCATCCTGTCGAATGGTTGAATGAACCTGTCGAGCTCCTGTTAGAACCTTTCGAGAGGTTCTAATGCTGAAAATGAACCTGTCGAACATCCTGTCGAATGGTTGAATGAACCTGTCGAGCTCCTGTTAGAACCTGTTGAATGCATACTTGAAGCCCATTCAACCTGTCGAATAGTTGCCTGAACCTATCGAGATTGAAGTTCTGAAGCTCCAACCTATCAAGGCACGGGTTCCAGCCATCTATTTCACACGTTAGGGATATTTTGGGGATTCCAATGCTTCTAGGGCACAAATCCCAATGTCCCACACATCTCAGGGATTTATCTCAGGTTCCATTAGCAAATATCAGTGGTCGGCAAGGGCATTTTTGAGAGCTGTAAGAACACATTAGCTGGGCACAAAACTCTGCACATGGGACAACAATCCACATGCAATTTTCCTTAGCTGAAATGAAGACACCTCACTAATAGAAACATGGATCGATACATATGTATAAATACCCATCTATTATGCTATAATTTCTTAGCAAGGAAAGTAGGAACAAAGGAATCGCCTGAGTTCTCCTTAGCTCATTTAGGTTTAGTTTTAGGTTTTATTTTCCCCTTTTCTCTCCCCCCTTCTCTCTCTAATCCAGCCTGTTGGATTAGATCTAGGTAGCAACTCAGATCTAGTTTGTAATTATAATTTTGGCATAAAGAAATGTGGATCGATGCACAGACTATAGATCTGGGAACAATATTATTATAAGTTGTTTTTTATTAAAGCAATAAATTATTAATTTTAAGCTAAATAAATCTAAAGATCTTGTGGTCCCATTAGATTCTTGATCGAATTTTTGCACTCGACACAAGCCTAGGCCCTTTTCCGATAGATCTCTTGATGATCATTTGATTTTCCTGGGTTTGATATGCCTGTGGGTGCCTGTGCCTGTGGCCTTACATCCACAACATCTATAGTGATTATCTTGTTTAGATTGAAGCCATCGGGATGGAGGAAATCTATTGGATGATCTATGACCATTTAAGTGTACAGATCATAGCCTTAAGATCAATCCAAACCACCAGTCTAAATCAGATTCTTATACCTTGCATTTATGCTTGTAGCCAAATGAAGGATTGCTATAAATCCCCAGCTCTTGATCTGTTTTGCAATAAAAATCAGGCCCTAGCTGTCTATTTCTCCCCATTTTATATTTTATTTTACCATCCATCTTCCTCAATCTTTTAGATTTACTCTTATATTTCAGTTTTATAAATTAGATCTAGTGACACCCGAAAAACTCTCTTTCTTCTTAGAATTGCTAAATCTGTAGCCAGATCTGGAGGTCTAATATACACCTTCTAGGTTTAAATCACTACTCATTGTGGGACAAACTCTTACTTATTAAAACTTGCTACAAAGGACCCTGTATCTTGCAGGTCTAGGATATTTTAGTTGTGCTGAATCCATCCTCTGTTTTACTTTGATTTTATTTTCTTTCTTTTACTTCATAATAATTAGCACCTAAAAACCAACAAGGTTTTGGCGCCACTGCCGGGGAGTTTTGATCTAGGTAGTAGATATGAGTTTTTCATTTTTGTAGATCTGATTTTTATTTTCATTTTGTAGATATGATTTTTCTTAGTTTTTATTGTTGTTTTGTTTTAGATCTTTATAGTGCATTCCAACTGTTTGATTTAATGTCTGCTACAGTTTTTGTATAGAAAACCTATTTTATTGCAGTAGAATTTCTTATTTTTCTGAATTTTATTCCTAACCTTCTAGCTATTTGAATAAATGCTGCTGTAGTTTTTTTTTTTTTGTATTTTTGTAAAAATAAGGCAGTAGTGGCCTGAGTTTTTTTCTTTTTGTCAATATACTTGAATAAGGTACTGCTGCAGTTTTTGAATTTTTGCAGATCTGGAGTAGCTGCCACACAAGGAGCAAATGGATTGCAGCTGGAGCCGATCTGCCTGAGTTTGCACCCCCTTCTCCTTTGCTTTCATTTTCTAGTTTCAAATTCTTTAAAACCAGCAGTTCTACTGTGTTTAATGTTTGTTTTGATTATAATTTATGCTATTTTTTTAGGCATGCTGATTTTTTTTTTTACAAAACCAAATACAAAAATAAAAGAAAATGAAAACACAAATAAAATTTTCTGTTTCTTATTATTTTTCAGCAACAGTAAATAAGGGCTCTTGTGGTGCCCAGGCTGATAAAAAACACATAAAAAAGTAAAAAATTATAAAATCATAAAAAAATTCTCCAGATGGGCTATTTTCCTTTGCCTTTATTCATTTTCTCACCTGGGCCTGCTGAGATCATGGTTTTTCATTTTGAGGAATCATGTAGGATAATGAGCAGTTGATCATATGTTGTTTTGAATATTCAATGGACCCACTGATTTTATTTTCCTTAGAGATTCCTTCATCATTAATGGGTCTTAGCTGTGTATGAACCCTATTTTTAATGTGTGCTCCCATGCTTCATTATTTAGAAATTCTTTTTGATTCATACACATCATCAACAAAGGAGTCAGTCTTATGAATCTTGCTTTTCACTGCATGTTAGTACTGCTGATCATTTTTAAAATCACTTAGATTCATAAAAAGCTGATTGGTTCAGCCTATGGGGGTTTCTTGTGGCACATGTGGATTAGGTTTTGGTCTTAGGATTTTTCTGTTTTAGGAATTTTAATTTTATTTCTGTTTTTAGATCGCTGATTTTTCTTTCTTAGGTTAATGTGTCCTAGTTTTACTGATTTTTTGTATTTTTCTGTGATTATAGTTAGTTTCTAACTTTTTTTTCCTATTTTTTTAATCTACAACTCTATTTTTGTATCAACACTTTTATGTTTTTTGTAGCTTTGTATTCAGTTCCTTACTTTATTTTTACTGTTTTTCTGTTAGTAACAATATTTTCCTTTCATTTCATAGCAGTCCTTTTATTTTTCTTTCTTCTTTTACCCTGCTGCCCCTAGTTTCTCATTGTGTAGAACATTGAGGACAATGTTCATCTTAGGTTTGGGGGCATGGCAGGTGTGCCAATGAAATGAGTTAATGTTAGTGCAGCTATGTTAAAAATAGTTTTTGAAAATAAAGTGATTTCCCACCTGATTTTTGAAAAAAAGAGGAAATTAAAAAACTTTTTAAAACTGAAATGAGCTATAGTTTTAACATTTTTCATGAAGCAAATGTAAAGAATTTTCAAAAATTGATGTTTAGTAAACCTGAAATGAGAGAAAATTGTGAGGATACGCCCCAAAAATTTGATGGAAGGCTATACCCAGTGAGATTTGGGCCTGAAAAATTTTCTTTGAAGAGTGTCTTGGCAATTTTTCTGCTCTAAGGACTGATTGGATCTAGTTTCAATCACTAGAAGTTAGGCAAATCCAAATTAAAATAGATTGACATCATTCATGACATTGAAGACATGAAGTAAGGCCATTCCTTGGACAGTTTCAGCTTAAAATGATCCACCTTTGAACTTCCCTTGATACACACCATTTGAGTCTTAAAATTTCCAGTTTTCTTTGATAAAAATTAGAAAATTTGAACCCAAAACCTCAATGACTTGATATAGCCTAACCCTCACTCTGAGATTTCAGAAGGTAGAGCTGGTTTGATGGTTGGTTGAGAAAGAAGAAAACACATTTGGTGGTGTCGTGGCATTCCAACCCATAAAAAGAAAAATGAAGAAAAATACAATAAAAAAAGGAATGAGAAAGAGAAGTCATTTCATTAAAAAATTGAAAAGAGGATTAGAAACTGGCCACTTCAAATCTAAACATTCAAGAAGTAGATGGAATTGTGCTGAAATGAAGAAGGTGTTGTCTAGACCACCTCCTTACTTTTACTAATTTCTCAATTTGAATCATTTTTACCCCTTTATTCTTTTATAAATTTCACCCATAAGCCACATTACAACCCAATAAAAAGACCTTACTGATCTGAAATGGATTGAGCTGTCATGTGGAGATGAGGATTTGTTTAATCTATGGTGAAAAGAGTTAGAAAATTTCACAAATTAGAGCAATGCCTATGCTCATGCTTGCAGTCCTATTTGAGGGCTGTAACTGCTCTTGAGCTGTGTGAAAGGGTGCACCCTTCTACTTTTAATTGAGTGACAACCCCGACAAGATTTGGGTCTGAAATCTGGTTTGTTTGGCACATTATCAAAACAAAATTCTTAAATTAAAGGTGAGCTCTGCATTAATTTTTAGGCACAATGCCTTGACATGAACTGGTTGATGATGAAGGAATTACAGCAGAATTTCAGGTTTTAAACTGATGATTTTTCTACTGAAAATCCTCTAAAATTGAATGGACATAGTGTGGAATTTATTTTATTTACTTAAACTTTGTTTTAGCATGTTGCATTAGTACTAACTAATTTTATTGGAGAAGTTTGTGGGTACCTTCACTAAAAACCCTTAGGAGACTTCACTCCTCCACTAGGGATCACCTAGGGGTTTAAAAAGGCTTGATTGAAATATTAAATGCACCCGTGTTCCCTACGAAAGTGGCATTTTATTTCATAGGTTAGTTGTTGTAGACACCCAAATTTGGCCCAAGGCCCGATCGAAACACCTTTCGAGAGAGGCACACTTCTGGGCTTTTGATGGCATGTATGGAACCCTTAGGAACCACCCTAGAACCCTTAGGAATCACCCCAAACCCTTAGAAATCATCCTAGATCCCTTAGGAACCTACTTCGAACCTTTAAAAACCAATCCTGACCCTTAGAACCTATTTCGAACCCTAAACCGAACCCTATCAAGCTATGGATGAGGAGGGGTTCACCGGAACTAGCTACGGCTATCTACTATAAATAAATCTCATACCATTGAAAAGTAGAGGGCGTCAGCTTTTCAACGGTCAAAGAATCGCCTCAATCGGAGTTGTACATAAAAAAATACAGCGGTTCGAACCCGGAGGACAAAAGAGTAAAATCACTAATAGTTGGGCTATTTCTGGCCCGCACAACTAATAGTTGCGCCAGTGATAATTTTGCCTGGCGTAACTATTAGTTGCGCCAGGCCACTTCTCCCAGGATTTAAGCCTGGCGTAACTAATAGTTGCGCCAGTATTAATTGTGGACCCCACCGCGGATAGCCAACTTCCAGGCACTGTTTTACTGTACATTTACCTGGCATAACTATTAGTTGTGCCAGGCATATGAATAGTAACTATTAGTTTTTGCCTCAAATTTTGTGATTAGGGTTTGACTTGTTGACCACCTTGACCTTTGGGGTGTGTTTTGCTAGTTCTGTTGCACCCATTTGCACCCAATTTGCAACCCTTTAAGTGGCTTAAAGCCTCACCCCATCATCCACCATTAGAACCACCTTCACACCTTTCTAAGCTCCCAAAATCCTAGGAAACCTTAGATTTGAGATTACCTAATTGCTAACCCCAATTAGCACTTAAGTGGTCTCTTAATCCACCATTTTCCTATAAATAGAGCTCCCCACCCCTTGGTTTAGGGGTTGAGAATTTTGGCCTAAGAGAGAAAGAGCTTAAAGTGAGAAGATCTTTCTCTCTTTGGTGCACACTTCCCATACAAAATTCAGAATTTCAAAACCTCCTTTGAGTGATATTTTTTACCTTAGATCCCTTAGTTTAGGTATATGCTACCCATTTACCTTCCCTCTCTACTTCCTAGCTAGCAAGCCTTAGAGGTTAGGACCCCTTTTTCCACCATACAAGCCTTCAAGAGATCATCAAAGAAAGCCACACAAGGCTCTCCTACGGTTCTACAAGGGCCCGAGGGCTCCGGCTCTCCCCTTTCTTCTCCTATCTCTTTCTAGCTCCCTCCATCCTCCCATTTGTACTGTTACGCCGTCGACTTTTCGGTAGAGACAGAGGGGCACAAATAGGATTCTAAGCCCTTTTGGGCAAGAGGAAGCTATTTTCTTTTCTTTTACTTTATTTTATTTTTGGCCATTAGTAGAGACCACTTTAAGTGGGTTGATCGGGTGCCTAACACCTTTCCGATCGATAACCGAAGCCCCTACCCAAGAGCCTTTGGTGTGGACCGAAATTAGAGTCATATTTTTAGCACTTCGGTGCTCATAAAAATGAACTAGGTTTCCCGAGACATCAAAAGCTCCGGGTGGCGACTCTATATTTTATGCAAGTGGGCGCATCACCATGACGGGACCGTCACGGATCCCACGGTTGCATAGATGGCGACTCTGTTGGGGAGAGCTTGTAGAGCTTCTCCTTAAAATTTGGCCTTTTTATTTTTATTTTACTAACCATTTTCCTATTTTTTTATTGTTTATTTTATTATAGTCACCCCTACTTTTCCGTCATTTATATGAGGCCGATCGACAGGCTTACTTGTGCATTGTCTTTATTTTTTCCTTACATTTCTGTCATTTTTGGTGCCTTAGCAGATTGGCGGGCCTACTTGAGCATTGTCTTTTAATTTCTTTCATTTTTCGTCATTTAAAGTGTCGTAGCCGATTGGCGGGCCTACTTGTGCACTCATATCCCAATAGTGGACGCCGGCCCGTAGTGGCGGCACGGGGTCATCACCCTCGTCTTTTGGACTAAAGAAAACTTTCATAAAAAAAAATATATATATATTTTGAAAAAAGAAGTTAAAATTGAATCAAGAATAGGGAGCTTAATTAACCTATTTTTACGGGGTAGATTTTCAAAGGGTTGGGTTTAGGCACACATATAACCACCTGGGTATGACGGCAGCCCTTAGTGGTGATGATCCAGAAAAGTTCCAGCCCACCTAGTATCTGAGAAGGCGCTTGCGCCCGAGGTATATCGGGTGGGTTCCCAGTTCGAAGCTTAAAACCCTTAGGGAGCACGCTAGTGAGTTATACCGGACTCAAACCCTTTAGGTTCGGTGAGGAGAGAAAACTAAAAAGAGACTCATTTTGGACTGCTGCCTTTGCTATCATAACATTCTGGAACCCCATTTTTGCTTGGCGCAATTATTAGTTGCGCCAGTGCAAAAATTGGGAATTTATAACTGGCGCAACTAATAGTTGCGCCAGCTTTAACATCCAAAAATTTACCTTGGCGCAACTAATAGTTGCACCAATGTAAAAGGGGAGTCTTGCAACCTGGGCGCATATATTAGTTGGGCCAGGTCTGTTTAACAGCACACCAGCCTGAATCTATGGCATTCTTCACCTCCGGAGTCCCCCGATCAGTGTGCTTAGTGCCTTGTTTAGGCCCCGCCATCTCCGACACCCAATACGCCCCCGCTGGTCAAAAGAGGGCAACTTCTTTTTGGCTCATTTCGGGGGATCGGGTTGTTTGCCTTGATTTCCATGCCTTTAATAGATCGAAGGTTCTCCTTCGATTCTTTCGAAGTGTTGGGAATTGTCACCGCGAGTCCTGAATTAAGGTACGAGAGCCACCCAAAAAGAAAATTCCAAGGCCTCGGAACCTTTGTTTTTCAAAAAATTTTCAAAAAAATTTAAAAAATATATAAAATCAAAAGCCCAAAAAATATAGTCTGCGGTGTTGGCACAACGGCATCATCTTGCCCTTCGTCGTCCCGTAGGGGAAGGAGGAGGAATTTTGAGCCTTATCTAAGGCACCCTTACCCGACCCACTCCCGAAGAATGTCGTGGGTAATGGACCCGGCTTAAGCTGATCCCGACTCATCCCCGTCACATTCTCCAACCCACTCCCATTCGGGAGAAGTTTTTTCCACCATCCCCCTTACCCAACCCCCCTTTACCGTTATCGGCCCGTTTGGCACCCTCATTTTTCCAACCGATACCCCCCAAAATATCCAAAGTCCAACCCCCATTCTCCATCTTTTGCCCAAATCATACCCATGCCAAGTCCAACCCATTTCCCTTCCACATCCACACAAAATCCTTTCTCCCAATCCATATCCATGTCTCATTTCCCATCTTCCCCCTATAGGCCCAATCCACCCACATTCACATACACCAATTCCTCCCTATACAACCCCCCACAAATCCCCCCATCTACCCGGGTCATGTCCATTTTTATCGGGGCCATGCCCGGTTTCTTCCAAACATCCACACCCCACCAACCACCATCCCTAAACATCCCTAATCCCTCCCCATCCTTTACCCCGCCTCAACTCTCCAATCCACCCCATACCCCACCTCTTACCATGGTCATGCCCGATCATATCGGGGTCATGCCCAATTTCCCCTCTCCACCCCCCACATCTAATCCTTCTTCCATGACCATGATGGAGAAGATGTTCCAAGCCTACTCCATGTGGAAGGCTTCTCAAAACACCTCCCCTCCTCCACACCCCACATCCCTAAACCCATCTCACACCCTAGCCAATCTCCATGCCTCACTCCTCAATGACCCCCATCAACCCCTCATAATCCACACCATCGAAACTCCCATTACTCACATGCCCCAAGGCCAAATGGCCCAAACCCCCTTTTCCCACATACCCCAAGGCCCATTGGCCCCAACCCCCTTGTCCCACATATCCCAGGGCCCCATGACCCAATACCCCACCACCCAAACCTACCCAGGGCCCATGGCCCAGACCCACCAAGGCCCATTGGGCCAAATCCATTAAGGGCCCATGGCCCATACCCACCAAGGGCCCACGGCCCAGACCCACCAAGGCCGATTGGGCTAAACCCCCTTGTCCCACATATCCCAGGGCCCCATGACCCAATACCCCACCACCCAAACCTACCCAGGGCCCATGGCGCAGACCCACCAAGGTCCCATGGCCCATACCCACCAAGGCCCATTGGGCCAAATCCATTAAGGGCCCATAGACCAAACCGACCAAGGGCCCACGGTCCAGACCCACCAAGGGCCCATGGCTGAGACCCACCAAGGGCCCATGGCCGAGACCCACAAAGGGCCCATAGCCATACCCACCAAGGCCCATTGGGCCAAACCCATCAAGGGCCCATGTCCCAGACCTACCAAGGCCCATTGGCCCAAACCTACCCAGACCCATTAGCCCAAACCCACCAAGGCCCATTAGCGCAAACCTACCCAGGGCACATGGCCCAAACCTACCAAGGGCCCCTGGCCCAAGCCCATCAGTGGCCCATAGCCCAAAATGACCAAGGCTTTATGACCCAAACCCAAACCCCACACTCATACCTTCCACAATACCCCCAATATTTCACCCAACCTTCATAGCTAGGTCAAACCCATGCCATACCCTAAACCCAATTATCCCATGGCCCCACACCCCAAGGTCATCTCCAAACCTTCCCCCATACCCAATGGCCGCATCAGGCCCCACCTCTAAACCAAAATCCCATCACCCAACAAACTTTTTCTCACCCCCAATGGGCTCACCCCACCCCCACTCATGTCATTCCCGTCCAACCCAGGCAACAACAACAAGAAAATCCCGCCCTCACTGCACATTATGTCGACTAGCAGTATGAGGAGGACGAGATTAGGAATAGCAGGGCCTACGCTGGGGCATTGACCAGCCTTAACCCTCCTCCTATAAATGCCCACCCCTTGGTCAACCAATGGCCGAGAAAGCGGCCCCTACATCAAAAGAGTCAGAACAGTTGAAAGAACAGTTGGACAAAATATAGAAGCAGATGATGAAAATGGGTGGTGCTGAAATCCACGCCATGGACTTCACAGATTTGTGCTTGTTCGCTGAGGTCCCCCTGCCCCCCAAATTTAAAATGTCAGCCTTCGACAAATACAATGGCACGGGCAACCCGATTGCACACAGTCCTATTGTGGGGATGAGAGACTACTAATAAAATTCTTTCAAAAGATATGGAAAGATCTGACGCACTTATTCCAAGAGTAATATGTTTACAACATAGACATTCAGCCGCATAAGTCAGATTTAGCCTGTCTGAGGCAGAACCCGAACGAAACCTTCAGCGATTATCTAGGGCGGTGGAGGGCACTAGCAGCTCAGGTCAGAAATAGAATACCTGATTATGAGCAGATAGAGATGATCTCAAAGAATACTCTGCTAGTAATTTCAGACTTTTTGGTGTACCAGCAGCAGTCTAGCTTTAATGATCTGGTGAGAAATGCTAACCGATGTGACAATGCCATCAGGGAGGGCCATCTAAATAAGAACATACCGAGCGGACCCAGTGGGGTTAGGAGATTTTCAGAACAAAGAACTGAGAAGAGGATAGGGGTCGATGCTCAAAACATTGCCAATACCAAGCCCAATAATAACATAACCCCATTTCAATTTCAGGCAACCCCGCTGGCACCAGCCAAAACTGCGCAGATGCAGAGAGTAGGGAGTGGGCAAGGAATGCCAATGACTCCGAAGCAGAGGAGAGCCCGCTACGACTGAGTTTTTATGCCTCTGGGGCAATCATTAAGTGTACTTCTGCCTTTGTTAGTAGAAAAGGAATTAGTCACTATCTGTCAACCGCAACCTCCTCCTTATCCGATCCCAAGGAATTATGACCTGAATACCCACTGCAATTTTTATCAGGGTCCGGGTCACCCAACTAATCGTTGCTTCCCCTTGAAGCATGCCATCAAGGATTTGATCGATATCGGAAAAATCATTCCCCTTGCACTTACTCAGCATGATAATATTCACCAAGTGCCACTACCCCCACATCCTACCGGAGGAGCAAGCCCCAGACCCACCGTCGGAATGATAGAAGATGAGGGGGAGTTTGAATTTGACCCATTCGATTATATCAGTGATCGGGAGAGTTATGTGGCACCATTGTCGAGAAACATGGAAGGAAGGAACATAGGGGTAATTGAACTCCTAAATTTGTCAGAATATTTCCCCAACCCGACCTCACAAATTGAACCCTAAGATCTCAAGGCATACTTTCCATCCACCACACCCATCAATTATGTACATATCAATGCATACCAACCATACACCACCACTCCCATCAATTATCCGATGAGCCAACAGGCCCCCAATCCTACACCCGCACCCACCAACTACCAATGGCCTGCGCTCACCCCATTTCCCCCAGTTCAACTACCGCCATACACCACCACCCCATCAATTACCCAATAAGCCATCAGGCCCCCAATCCCACACCCGCACCCGTCGGTTATCAATGGTCTGCGTCCACCCCATCACCCCAAGTTCCGCCTATGAACTCCACTACCCCGGTCAATTACCTAACAGCCCATCAAACCCCCCATCTCCCACCAGCACCTACTAGTTGTCAATGGCCTACTTTTTCCTCCTTCCCCCCAATACCACCACCCTCAAGCTTCACCACCCCCATTTGGCCCAATTTTTCCACCCAACTCGCTACCACTGAAATAAATCAGGTGTTGCTCACACCTCCTGAGCCCGTAATACAAGTATCAACAGCCATACCTTTCCAGCTCTCGGGACCAGCCTATGATCCTCATTAGGTCCCGCTAAGCTACGAGTAAACAGATATCAATGCTAGCAGTAGTAGTAGAGAAGGGGTAGTGGATTTTATTACACGGTCTGGGAGAATATCGAAATAGCCAGAAGCACTAGCAGCAACACAACCCCAACCAGAGGGGAAGAAGATAGCGCTGTAAACTCCTTCGAAAAAATGAGTCGAGAACATATACTAGAGACTCAACTACGAAGAATGCCTGCCCATATAACCGTCTGGGATCTGTTAATGGCGTCCCCACTCCATTTTCAAGCATTAATGGGGGTGTTAAAAAATGTGCATGTATCACTCCAAGTTAGCCCAGATGAAGTCGGACAGATAATTGGGCAAGTGATGGCTCCAAATGCCATCTCATTTTCTGATGCTGATTTACCATAGGAAGGGTGTAGCTACTCCAAGTCTTTGAATATAACAGTTGAGTCCAGAAATATGGTCATTCCCCTTATCTTGATTGATAATGGGTCTGCATTGAACATATGCTTGTTAAGAACCGCCACTAAGATCAGGGTCTATCCATGCATGCTGAGGCCCACCAGAACCAGTGCAAGAGGGTTTGACAATACCAGGAGAGAAATAATGGGAGAAGTTGATTTTGAGCTGCTGATAGGGCCAATGACCTTTTCCATCTTGTTTCAAGTCATGGATATCAAATCTTCATTTAATCTATTATTGGGGCGCCCGTGGCTACACGAGGTTGGAGCCATACCTTCCACTTTGCACCAGAAACTCAAGTTTGCGTCTGGTCACAAAATTATTACAATCATTGGTGAGGGGCACAGCGAGAAAGAAAAAGTTGCCAATAGCATCGAGAAACCTAATGTGTTGGATATACCGCACACCACTGAGGATGTCGACCTCCACAATTTTGAATATGAGGTGTCAGCGATACTCCCAAAGCCCATTGAAGGAATCATGCCTAAAACAGGAGGCGATATGGTAGCGGCGGTAGCTATGCTCCAAAAGTGGGGCTATCAGAAAGGTCGAGGGCTCGGGCCTAGATTACAAGGCAAGAGAGAGCCAGTTGTAGCTAAGGGACAGAAAGTAAGATTTGGGCTGGGGTACAAGCCCATAGAGGAAGAGGTCCGAGAGGCCAAAGAAAAAGCGTGGGTCGCCGCAGCAACAAGAGCTCGAGGAATCAACATAGAAGAGAAACCTCGCCCTAGGCCGCACATCCGGGATTCCTTTATCAGCGTTGGGGTTGTAAAGATCGATTGAAATGGGGTAACCCATTTGACCCCACACAAACCCACAGCCCCTATACATCCCACCAATCCCCAAATTTCCCTTCCCATCCTGGAAATAGATTTGGCTGCGTTGTCCCTCTTCGAGGAACGACAGCCAGCACTTGAACAAACGCCCCCTGTGGTAAATCACTACAAAATGATATTAACGTTTGAGGATATCATCTCAGACGAAATGGGGGTCAACATGATAGAAGCTGACTCTAATGAGCCATATCAGTCAGTACCCTCCATCCCAACAGGTAAAAGAGCGGCCCCTCAGGTACGCAACTGGGCATCTTTGCCCCAAACTCTGGAAGCAGGGAGTGGCCTAAAGTTTGGCACCTGTCTCTAAAAAAAAAACAACCTATAAAAAGTGAGATAAGCCCTTGGCAAGCAAAACCTTATATATATAGTAACCTGCCTTGCCAAGGGTTCATCTCCGAAGAAAATAAAAATCTCAAAAATATTGAAAAAATACAAATTTCTAAAAACATCGAAAAAATATAAAGTAAAAAAATATTGTCATTTAAAATTCTAAAAAAAGTCCCACAAAAGGATGCCTTAATCGAAATACCCGTCCCACGTGAAATCGACCCCTTTCCTGTAGAAATACAAGAAGAGGTAGGAATCACGAGTCTGGACGAGGATGTCCCTTTTAAGGAGCTCCCTAATGAGCTCCTTAACCGGTTTGCCGACTTTGAGCAAGGCCCTACCCCCATTGTCAAGGAAACTGAGGCCGTTAATCTAGGGATTGAGGAGGTTCCCCGAATTACCAAAATCGGAATGTCGCTATCTCTTGAAGAAAGGAAAAGCATGATAGACTTCCTTCAGTCATACTAAGACATTTTTGCCTGGTCGTATGAGGACATGCCTGGTCTGAACACTGGTTTGGTTGAGCATGAGTTGCCTCTCTACCCCGATATGAAGCCGGTTAAGCAGAAGCTGAGACGTCTCCGACCCGAGTGGATGTTAAAAGTCAAAGACGAGGTCATCAAGCAGTATGATGCAGGGTTTCTCATGGTATCCAAATACCCACAGTGGCTAGCCAATATTGTGCCTGTGTCGAAGAAGGACGGAAAGGTCCACATGTGTATCAAATTTTGAAATTTAAACAAAGCAAGCCCGAAGGACGATTTCCCACTGCCGCATATCGACATCTTGGTCGATAACACTGCTAAGCAGGGGATGCTTTCTTTTATGGATGGATTCTCAGGATACAATTAGATAAAGATGGCAGAGGCCAATTGGGAGAAGACTGCATTAATTACTCCATGGGGAACCTTTTACTATCAATTCATGCCGTTTGTCCTAAAGAATGCCGGTGCAACATACCAGGGAGCTATGACCACACTATTTCATGACATGATGCACCGAGAGATTGAGGTGTATGTCGAAGATATGATAGCCAAGTCACCGGGGCGAAGCGTTCACTTGGTAAACCTTCAGAAGCTGTTTGAAAGACTAAGGAAGTACAGGTTACGTCAGAACCCACAGAAGTGCGCTTTTGGTGTTGTGTCTGGAAAATTGTTTAGATTCATCATCAGCAAGAGAGGGATCGAGGTCGACCCAGTCAAGGTTAAGGCTATCACCGAAATGCCATCACCGTCTATTGAGAAGGAAGTTAGAGGGTTTCTGAGCAGAATATAGTATATCAGTCGGTTCATTGCACAACTAACTCTGATCTGCACACCGATCTTCAAGCTACTAAGGAAGAACTCGCCCGTTGAATGGAACGATGATTGTCAGGCAACATTCGATAAAATCAAAAGCTACCTCCTCAACCCGCCTATTTTGGTACCACCCGAGCCGGGGAGACCACTCTTGATGTATCTCTCCACAATGGAAGTTTCAATGGGATGCGTCTTAGGTCAGCATGACGAGACGGGAAGAAGAGAGCAGGCTATCTAGTATCTGAGCAAGAAATTTACTGATTATGAAACGCGCTATTCTCATCTGGAGAAAGCATGCCTGGCTCTTATATGGGCTACTCAGAGGCTCCACCATTACTTGCTATCTCAAGCCGTTCTACTCTTAGCCCGAATGGATCCATTAAAATACCTATTTGAGAAGCCAGCTCTCATTGGGGGAACTGCATGATGGCAGCTTTTATTGTCTGAGTTTGACATCACGTACTTCACTCAGAAGTCGATCAAGGAGCAGGCACTTGCCAATCATCTTGCGGACAATCCCTTGCCAGATTATGAGCCTTTGAGAACTGAATTCCTTGGATGAGGGCATCCTTTTTATGACAAAAGACGATACAGAAGAAGTAGAAGATTCTTGGGTAATGCACTTTGACGGGGCAACGAATGCAGAAGGCCAAGGAGTTGGCACCATTCTGATTTTGCCAAAAGGATCCCATGTACCGGTCTCTATCAAGCTCAACTTCCCTTGTACTAACAACATGGCTGAATATGAAGCTTGTGTCGCTGGCCTGCAAGTGGCTCTCGATCTAAATATAGCTCACCTCCGAGTATTTGGTGATTCGCAGTTAATCATTTGCCAAATGAATGATGACTGGAAGACGAAAGATGAGAAATTGATCCCTTACCATGAGGACCTCGAGGACCTGATAGCTTGCTTCCAAGATGTGACATTCTCATATGTCCCCCGAATAAGGAATCGCTTTGCTGATGCACTGGCAACTTTGGTGTCAATGATAGAAACCCCATACGGTGCTGAGATGAAGCCGATCATGATCGAGAAGAGAAGTGAGACGGCTTTCTGCCTATAGATTAAGGAACCTACACAGCCTGATGATGAGCCACCTTGGTTCTCAGATATCAAGAATTTCCTCGAGACCCTAACTTTTCTTGAGGGTACATCCAAGACGGACCGACGAACCATTCAACGTCTAGTGGCAGGCTATGTCATTTGCAGGGAATGCCTTTACAAGCGATCCTACAATAATGATCTACTCAGGTGCCTTACTGAAAGTGAAGCAACCAACATCATGAAGGAGATCCATGAAGGAGTATGCGGAGCCCACGTCAGCGGTCACATGCTTGCTAAGAAAATTATGCGGCAGGGATACTTTTGAACCACTATGGAATCAGATAACTACAAACATGTTTAGAAATGCTACAAGTGTCAAGAACACTCTAGTCTGATACACGCTCCTGCCATCGATCTTCATTGCATGACCACTCCTTCGCCATTTGCTACCTGGGGCCTAGACATCGTCGGAATAATTCACCCAAAAGCATCGAATGGACATCGGTTCATCCTCGTCGCCATTGAATACTTCACCAAGTGAATAGAAGCGGCGTCATATACCAACATCACAGCCAGTCACGTCGAGAAGTTCCTCAAGAATAATATTGTGTGCCAATTTGGAGTACATCATCACAGACAATGGCACCAATTTTGTAAATAAGGGCATCCGAGCCTTCTGCGAGCAATACAAAATCAAGCACCATCGCTTGTCACCTTATCGGCCTCAAACTAATGGAGTCATGGAGGCTGCGAATAAGACGGTCGTCTGCATCCTTGATAAAATGGTCGTCACCTACCGAGATTGGAGTGAAATGCTGTCATTTGCCTTATGGGCCTACAGAACGTCAATCCGTACCGCTACAGGGGCAACACCGTTCTCCCTTGTGTATGGAACTGAGGCTGTCCTACCAGTAGAGGTTGAAGTACCCTCGCTCTGAATCCTCATGAAATCTAGCTTAACCGAAGCAGAGAGAGAGAGAGATCACGCTTTGATCAGTTGAACTTACTGGATGAGAAAAGGCTCCTAGCCTTGTGTCATACTCAAGTTTACCAAGAGTGAATCGCACGCGCCTACAATAAACGTGTCCGCGATCGAGATCTGAAGGTAGGAGACACCGTGTTGAAGAAAATCTTCCCATCCCTCCATGCTGATCCAAGAGGAAAGTTCAAGCCGAACTGGGAAGGACCTTACGTCATTTAAGAAGTGCTACCAGGATACGCCATCCGCCTCGCCACCATGGGCGGAGATCATCTTCTTGAGCCCATCAACGCTGGATACGTCCGACGGTTCTACTCTTAGTCTGTCACGATAAGGTAAGTATTGGTAAAACAGATACGTGACTGCTTAAGAAACACTCAAAAGAGGCCATTATTTTAAACACAGTAGCTAAAAAGCATCCCTAAAAATAATGATATCCTTTGCTACCCCATTTGAGCCTGAGCCTTTCTTTCAATAAACCCTTCCCCAAGAAAAATGTGTGTACATATACAGAAAAAAAAAAGGGAAGTAAACTTACTATCATAGTCAAAAAAATTAAAAAAGCAAAACCTCAAAAAGAGATTGCCTGAAATGGAGTAAAAAGAAAAAAAAATGTGTAGAAGAATCACGGGGCATGTACAGTAAAAACCCCCAAGGGAGAAAGTATGTTGAGAAAACTAAAGCCGTATCAAGGAAAACTTTTTTGCCTAACATACCTTCAAAGCCTAACCTAACCCATGGCCAAACTACACCCTGAAGAAAGCCCACTTTTAGGTTTACAAGTAGTCATAATATATGTTGAATCAACACAAGCCAAGTTATGAGACGACACCAGAACCCCATCCAGCCGGCTATGATGGAATTGACGTCTATGTCGTGGCTGTTGAAAAAGAAGAAATAAAAAAAATAAACAAAGAGAAAGGTTTGACTCAATCCAAAGAGATTGATGTTCCAGCTTTGGTAAGACGGTTAGAACTCCTTCGGAGTCAACCATTCAAAGGAGGGTTCGACCATACTCGAAAGAGGACCCGGGGTTTCACAGGGTTCACCCAGCAATTAAGGCACCACACAAAAGGAATGCATAAAACAAAACCAAAAGACCAAAAGATCTGTGTAGATGTATATAGTAAATTGCCTTTTGCACCACTTACACCACATCCCAAAAAAATAGCCGGTGTGATGACTAGCGTGCTTTCCTTTTTACAAGTATAAACAAAAACAATAAAAACATAATATATATATATATATATATATATATATATATGTATACCAAAATTGTGTGCATCTATAAAGGGGTTTTCATGTCTTTTTTTTGTGTATCTGATCTGTGCAAAAAGTTATGTGTGCAGGAAGGAGTTAGCGGCCCAGCTCACGCTTTAATGCGCTAATCTCATCATGAAGGTCATCTTCCTGAATATTCTGCTCAGTCAGCCAGCGACCATGCAGACTCTTATAGCTCTTTCGAGAGGAGTCGACAACTCCAAAAGTCACGCTCAGTGATCCCTTCAAACAGAGGACCTCGCTCTCTGCTGTGTCTGCCCTAACTTTTTCTTGTGCCAAATGTTCTTGCAGGACCCTCTTCTCGTCACCAAGCTCGATACGGGCTCGGAGTGCCGTCTCCTTCTTTGGCCAGGGGCCTCCAGTATCAACGATCTCTGCCAAACCTGGACCATCGGCAATAGGCCGCTCAGTCAATAGCCAGGCCTCGTACTCAGGAGAAGTTCTAACCGAATCCCCCTGCTTGATATCACACATCAGCATAGACTGACGCGTCTCCCAGAGAGCAGCAATCTGATCCATGTCTTCAGAGGACCCCCTAGAAAATATCAAATCACATAGGGAGGGTTTGGCCTCGCAAGGCACCTGCAGAGGGCAACCGAACTGATGCAACACTCGGAATGGGAAGTAAAAGGTGCTGCCAGTCAATCCTAGGAGGGTGATGCCCTCATGGTCTCTAAAGCGAACTATTGGGAAGGTCTAGTCCAACCAAGGAAGCCTCCATATCAGCTCGGCATCGGTCAACCAATGTTTCAGAGCTGACACATCGCCCTGTGGAAGCAAATGGCACCTACCCAGAAAGCATTGAGCCGCCTCACCTCGAGCAATATAAAAGCAGGGCATAGACCCCAAGATAGCGAGGTGCTCACCCAACCAGACTTGAAGCAGCAAGGGGCACCCCCGAAGGCCCTCTACCTTGCCCAAAGCAAATGAATCAAGGCCTCGATACTGCTCGGCAATAATCAAATGCATCATGGATCGGCCTGCCTCCAGCTCCGTCAAAACATCGTAAAATGCCAATGAGAAGCTCTCCCCCCAGTAAAGAAGAGGATTTCAGAAATGAGACTGAGTGCTAGAGCTTTCACATTGAAAATACTCCTAACCGACAATCTTCGAAGGCTTTTGTCACCGAAAAGTTCTTTGAGGAATTTTAGCGAACACCTTGTGTGTCCCCCCAATGAGACTTTTCTCATACTCAAGTTTCTTCAAACCGAGAGTAAGGTGGATGGATTTGGAGTAGCCCGGTTGAGGCGTGACTCATACAAGACCCCTGTGAAGCTTTAGGCCAGACAGTTTGGACAGCTCCTCAAGCCCGCTTCCCAAAACGGAATACATGGAAATTCACATCCCAAAATAAAGTGGCGGTGTAATGGAGTTCCCACCGTGGAGGAACCTCTAGAAAGGAACAAAGGCAAGATAGCCCAAGGCTCTCCAAGTCGGCGAGCTCATTCTCATTCAAGCTCCCGAACCAGGCCGTTAAAAATTTGGGCCCCAAGCCCAACAACGAGGGTAAATTGGTTCCAGGCCCTCCACGTGAGGGAGGGTTTGAAAGCAGGTCCATGAACATACAGAGATCTTTTGAGAAGATAAAAATTGATGTATGGTGATGGACCCACCTTGGAAATGCAAGAGCAAAAGGAACCAGCCAAAGAGGCTAAGTCAAACAAAAAAGAAATGATTTTTGAACTAACTCAGGTATATAAGGACCCACTGCCCCCCAGGTTAAACCTGGCGCAACTATTAGTTGCGCCAGTGCATTTTGGTCCCCATTTTGCCTGGCGCAACTATTAGTTGTGCCAGCACAAATTGCCTGAGATTTCAACCTGGCGCAACTAATAGTTGCGCCACACTACAAGTCCCTCCTCTTCAGCCATCTCGGGACCTAGCGATGGGGACTTACACCCCTTTTGTTTCTTTGTTAACACACCTCTTTTCATTTAACAATTGGGCATTTGTTTTGTTTATTCATGTGCAGGACTGATCCTACATCAAAGCATACGACCTAAAAGGTCGCTTTATGAGCATTTTGGGCAAACACATCCTGTAGAGAAACAGGTCCAATACAAAAAAATCATGGCATAAAATCAAAGTAGAAATATTTTCCCAAAAATAATAATCCGAAGTATCACATCAACCATCCCCAACATGTTTAAACAAATCCAAATCAAATCCCAAAAGAGTACTGAGTTTTTCAAAGCCAAAAACTAGAAGACTATTCCTTGCTTGCGCCCTTGGATTTCTTGCGACGGCGAGAAGAGCTCTTGAACAGTTCGCATGTCCCCCACCCTAGACCATGCTTGCGAGATCCTACTAAGCAAGGAGTGCGACTCCTTGGCATGGGCACGCTGCAAGACACGATCAAAATCAAGAGTCAGGATCAGTTGAGGAACAAAAGGGTAATGGAATAAATGAAGAGGAGTAGAATAGCAAGGAGCTCACCGTCTCCACCTCCCTAAGCTCCGCCAAGTGACGATGATATTTCGTATACTCCATGGCCGAGTTGGTCCTACGTTCAGAACGATACAATATCAGCTATCAGGACAATCTTAAATGCATGTACAGAAGGAAACCGAAATGAAGAGAGATCGGGTCGTCAGAAGACTTACCCCTGGAACCACCTCAGGAGGAGGAACACGGGCCACCTCAACAAAAAGCCACCCCTATCGATCTACAACGGCACAGAGGCCTGAAAGGAAGCTATCATCCAGGCGCCGAAAAGTCCCATAGACCACAGGCGGATCACCACCGAGGATACCGGCATGAGAGGTACCCGACGGACCAGCACCTGAAGAGCCCTCACACGAGGGACCTGCACCAGAGGGGTCCACCCCTGACATATCAGCCGCACTTAGCTCGCCTTCACCATCCGAATCATCCCTTGAAGCAAACTGTGAACAAAATAAAGATTTGATTAGAAGGGACAAAAGCCGAATAAAAGCATAAAGGGAACTAATCCAAGCCAAGATAAATTACCTGACCGAGTGGGTTGCCAAATGCAAGAAAATTGGTGCTAGGTACAAAGCGCGGCAAGAGCAACCGATGGGGCAGGCACTCGTACCAAAGATGATAGTCCCCGAGCACATGGAGAGCATGGATAGGGAGCCCATTGTTGAAAAAGGTCACTGTGAGCTCCTCGATACTGCCAACGAGATTCCAAATGTCCAGTGGAGGGTCCACAGGTATGGCATAGTAGCCCTGGAACTGGTGCACCAGCCGCTCTCCCAGATAATAAAATTTGGCCCATGCTCCATAGAAGAAAATGATGTGGCGGTTATTGAACAGGCAAGAGGGGCCTACAGCTACCCGATCCCAGAAGGGAGATGCAAGGTACGAGTCAGGGAGGATCTATCCAAGCCAAAAGAATCCAAGCAGGTAGCACATCAGTCAAAGGAGATTTTCGAGCTAGAACTAACAAGGGTTGAAAAAGGGTTTTACCTGCTCGGGAACCATCAAGTCAAGTTGGGACCTCAGACCCATCTCCAAATGCTTTAGGCCCACGTCACGACGCCGGGCCTGATTCCAGTTATTGAGGAGAGGATAGGTAAGCACCTCCGAGTGAAGAAGCGGGCGCCCAGGATGGAAGTGATGATATCCCCATACCTAAAAAAGGAGACAGTACATAGAAGCAAGTCAGTAGCACATAAAGAGCATTCAAGAATATTGACAAAAGTAAAATAATGAGGGATTACCTCTAAGGTGGCCCAAAAGCCGACAACAGACTTGGAATCCCAGTGGTGACCCGAGCTACGTTGTACATCAGCCATGCATACCCGGCCCCTCCTCAGTCATACCTGTGGACGTCACCCTAATTTTCCATCACACTCAGCAATGCCAGGCTGAATCGGCCCCCGCTGGCATTAGTAAAGAGGGTCTTGCCCAACAAGAGTAGGAGAGTGATGTGGGCTCAGACGATCGCCCGCTTTGGCGTGATGTAGAGCGCCCTGTCCAGCTGACCCAGCTCCACTAACTCATCAGGGGTGTAAAGTGAGGTCAACCAAGACATCTTAACCTCGATACCATGGGTCTGCCCCTGAGGAGGATAGGCCCCAATCAATCGGATGATATCCTCTCGACTCGGCACCGCGAGATCGGATATCGGTATCCCTCCTATCCTGACGCCGGTAATCATGGCCCAATCAACAGGCGTCAAAGTCATCTCTGCATACGGCATGTGAAAGGTCATTGTCTTAGGGCGAAACCTTTCAATCAGGGCTTTCAGATAGGCAGCGTCGGCCCTCATGGCAGGGCAAGATAGAAATTCTCTGAAGCCCACCTGTGCCAGCAAGACCTTCACCACGAGAGGGACATAGAGGTAGAACTCATGGAAGTCGAGTCACCCGCCATGGAATACGATGTTGGGCAAGTCCTGCACCCAAGAAAATGCGCATCAGATCACAGAGGCGAAGCAAAAACTGCATAATGGAAATAAATTGAGCCTCTCTTTTACCTTGCCCGCTATCCCAAAGTTGAAAATGTGGGTATGTTATTGGTGAAGGAGGCCGACCCGGGCAGCCTCGCGCTGCATCTCAAGCCATGGGCCCGCCCTCCGATCTACCCAGATGAACTCCCCCCGCGGGCCGTATACAATCTCGGGCCCCTCCTCGTGGCCCTCCTCGGGAATATGCTCACCTTCGCCCGACATGCTGGGGCAACAAAAGACAATCACATCTGATCAGGAATAAAGATACACGTGCAACGAATTCTTTTACAAAAAAGATATCAACAAAAAAAATCCTTTACTTCGTTTACAAAAAATAAAAGTCCTTATACCAAAAAAAAAAAGAGAGAAGAAATCAGCATCAAAATCAAAAAAGTCCTTTTACTTTGTTTAAAAAGTCCTTTCAAAAATCAAAACACAAAAAAAATCCTTGTTTAAAAGTTCTTTCAAAAAAGAAAAACCAAAACACAAAAAAAAAATCTTTTTACTTTGTTTAAACAAAAAAAAAGAAGAAATAAGAAAAGCAAAAAAACCCTTATATTTCAAAACACTCAAAAAAAAAAAAAAACCTTTCTCTTGTACCCATAAAAATCAAGAAACCTACAAAAAAATGATAAAATAAAAATCAATTCCTTAGAAAAAGAACCAAAAAAAAAATATAATAATAATAAAAAAAAAACAAAAAAAAACCAATAAAAAGAGAAAAAAAAAAACCTTTTCATTAGTTGGTTTTCAAAAAATATGCACAAAAAGCAAAAAAACACACATTTCCTTGCTTAACTATAGAGGTCAAAAATCATTCTTCTTAAAATTTTTGGAAAAAAAAAGAAACCAAAAATCCCTTTTTCCCTAAATTAATGTTCCAAAAAGAGACCAAAAATCCATTGCTTTATTTTGCAAAATAGAAACAAAAAATAATAAACAATATAAAAAAATCCCTTCCATACACACAAATAAAAAAAAAACAAAAAATATATATATTAGGCACCAATAAATCTATAAAATAGCAAAAATAGGGCATTGATCATAAGAAACCGTCCACACATCATCAATAAACATACATACAATGAAAACATAAACCATTATTCATCAAAGAATGCAAAATCCTCATCATATTTGCAAGAAAAAGTAAGAAAAATCAAGAAAAATGAATTTTAATGGTTAGCTTTTCAGAGAAAATGGGGTCTTTGATCTAGCGTGAGCCGACAATCAATCCACACAAACAAGGCAACGACAATGGAGCATGCGTAAAGGCAATGTGAAGGAACCCTAAGAGGGGATGATTTTCGGTTTCAAAGAGGAAGGAGGGGGAGAAAATTTTGAAATAAAGCCCCCCGGCCCAAACTCGGGTTGTTTAAGTTCCCAGCAAAGCCTGGCGCAACTATTAGTTGCGCAAGGCAAAATTTTGTCCCCTTTTTTCTTGGCGCAACTATTAGTTGCGCCAGGCACTTTTGAGGCCCCTAGTGGCTTGGTGCAACTAATAGTTGGCCCAAGCACTTAGGTCGGGTTTTGGGACTGGTATGGGCCAGATAGGAAGGACAGTTCCCCCACTCCTTTTATCTTGTCGCTCCCGGTAGATGCACGCGCTCCCAAGGCGGCATTTCGATCATCCTTCGACTTGTTAAGAAAGTCGTGCTAAAATAAAGGCAGACCAAGATCAATGAGCACCCCGGTCCTACACAGTGAATATAAAGAAAATCCAACAAAGGAAAATCCCCACAGAGAAGCCGAAAGTATTCACGAGAAAATCACATAAAATAATAGCTTCAAAAATCCAAAAAAATCACATAAAATAATAGCTTCAAAATTCCAAAAAAATCACATAAAATGATAGCTTCAAAAATCTAAAAAAATCACATAAAATGATAGCTTCAAAACTCTAAAATTAGTTGAACAATTCAAAAAAGAAAAATCACATAAAAATGATAGAAAAATAAAAAACATATTCGTACTCCCCACAGAGACGCACACTTGCATGTTTTCCAAATGCAGTAAAATGTCAATATTTTATCAGCAATGTAGCTGTGCCATATTAAGGTCCCGAGTCTAGGGTTCGACTCAAATCATTGGATCCTACTTTAAGGTAGGAGCAACGGTATCAGTCCCTGTCAAACAGTCAATGTTTCGATCGAGTCGACTCCACTGCTAAATCTTTGTGATAAGCGCTCTGTTTTGGATTCATATAAACTTAAGTATCTTAAGCTTCAGATTCTCCATTGGAAAAGGTCAATTGTTGGTTGAGACCAACTTGTTGAGAATGAGATTACTTGTAAATCAAACTATGTGCAACCATGCATTCAGAAGGGATCATCTCCCTTTTTTATTTTCTGCAAGCTTAAAACCTGTATGGGCAGCGGTATCCCTATAAAGTGTATGCCATGCGTCTGGGTATCCGTATGATGGTCGTTTGTCCCCGTAAATTATACTCGGGCGGGTCCGGGTCGGAGCTTCCATCGCCTTTGTTATTGCTTATTGCCCCCGATAGGTGCATGATTATACATAGTTAATTGATGATTATGATCATTATCAGCAGAGACCGGGATTGGATGTCCCTTCATGGGGATACCCCAATATTTGGTTGGATCTGTTCAAGGTAATCAAAGTTGTATGCTCTAGGTCATGTTAATCGAAGGCATGCTTTCGAAATTGGCACGTCCTCCCAAAAATGTTGTGACCTCTATTCGCTTCGCTCGGGTAGTCATGCTAAATAAACTTCGGGATCAATGGGTTCGCCCAAAGACCTCGAACCTTACTTTCAGTGGGGGCACCCATGAATAATTCGATGGGGCCATCAAATGTCTCGTAGGATTGGATGCAAACTGTGGAGCCTTGTGTATCTTTGCTTTACGCCTATCTTTGAATGTGGGTCGATCACCCCTCTTATTTACGAAGCTGTTGTATTCAGAATGAATCTCGAATATCAATCACCTTCAAATTATCTCGAGAAGCGAGCATTTTTCTCAACTAACGGGCTTTCACAACTCGAGAAGTGAACATTTTTCCCAGCTATTGGGCTTTCGCAACTCATTTCACCTCAGTTATGCCCAGTAATGTCACTAAGCGCTTGGGAACTGATTACCTCAAGAAATGAATGTTTAGCTTAGCACCCAGGGCTTTCGTTTTCTCATCGTGTTACTCATTTGAGGTTTAAAGTTCGTTCTGAATGCAGTGGACCCATAAGTAATACCTTGAGCCTCTTCGGATGTCTCTTTTCTTTGGCATACGATCATTAGTGATTGGATACCAAAGAGGGGCATCTGTAGACACCCAAATTTGGCCCAAGGCTCGATCAAAACACCTTTCGAGAGAGGCACACTTCTGGGCTTTTGATGGCATGTATGGAACCCTTAGGAACCACCCTAAAACCCTTAGGAATCACCCCAAACCCTTAGAAATAACCCTAGATCCCTTAGGAACCTACCCCGAACCTTTAGAAACCAATCCCGACCCTTAGAATCCATTCTGAATCCTAAACCGAACCCTATCAAGCTATGGATAAGGAGGGGTGCACTGGAACTAGCTACAGCCATCTACTATAAGCAAATCTTATATCATTGAAAAGTAAAGGGCATCAGCTTTCCAAAGGTCTAAGAATCACCCCAATAAGAGTTATACATCAAAACATATGGCGGTTCAAACCCGAAGGACAAAAGAGTAAAATCAGGTCGGCCCCCTAGGGATTTGGCGCAACTAATAGTTGCGCCAGTCTATTTCTCCCTAGAAATGGCCTGGTACATCTAATAGTTGCGCCAGGCCACTTCTCCTAGGATTTAAGCCTGGCACAAGTAATAGTTGCGCCAGTATTAATTGTGGACCCCACCTCGGATAGCCAACTTCCAGGCATTGTTTTACTCTACATTTGCCTGGCGCAACTATTAGTTATGCCAGACATATAAATAGTAACTGTTAGTTTTTGCCCCAAATTTTATGATTGGGGTTTGACTTGTTGACCACCTCGACCTTTGGGGTGTATTTTTCTAGTTCTGTTGCACCCATTTGCACCCTATTTGTAACCCTTTAACTGACTTAAAGCCTCATCCCATCATCCACCATTAGAACCACCTTCACACCTTTCTAAGCTCTCAAAATCCTAGGAAACCATAGATTTGAGATTACCTAATTGCTAACCCAAATTAGTACTTAAGTGGTCTCCTAATCCACCGTTTTCCTATAAATAGAGCCCCCCACCCCTTAGTTTAGGGGTTGAGAATTTTGGCCTAAGAGAGAAAGAGCTTAAAGTGAGAAGATCTTTCTCCCTTTGGTGCACACTTCCCGTATAAAATCCAGAATTTCAAAACCTCCTTTGAGTGATATTTTTTACCTTAGATCCCTTAGTTTAGGTATATGATACCCATTTACCTTCCCTCTCTACTTCCTAGCTAGCAAGCCTTAGAGGTTAGGACCCCTCTTTCCACCATACAAGCCTTCAAGAGCTCATCAAAGCAAGCCACACAAGGCTCTCCTACGGTGCTACAAGGGCCCGAGGGCTCCGGCTCTCCCCTTTCTTCTCCTATCTCTTTCTAGCTCTCTCCATCCTCCCATTTGTGCCGTTATGCCGCTGACTTTTTGATAGGGACAGAGGGGCACAAATAGGATTCTAAGCCCTTTTGGGTAAGAGGAAGCTATTTTCTTTTCTTTTACTTTATTTTATTTTTGGCCATTAGTAGAGACCGCTTTAAGCGGGTTGATTGGGTGCCTAACACCTTCCTGATCGATAATCGAAGCCCCTACCCAAGAGCCTTTGGTGTGGATTGGAATCAGAGTCATATTTTTAGCACTTCGGTGCTCATAAAAATGAACTAGGTTTTCCGGGATACCGAAAGCTCCAGGTGGCGATTCTATATTTTTTGCAAGTGGGCGCGTCGCCGCAACGGAACCGTCATGGATCTCATGGTTGCACAGTTGTTTTAAATTTCACTTTGCTCGAGGACTAGCAAAGGTTAGGTTTGGGGGTGTATTAAGCACTGAAATATACCACTTTCTATCCCTTAACCTGACCTATGATGGACCTTTGAGTATGTTAATAGTGTCTTTTAAGTGTGTTTTTACAGATAACAGCAAAATAAGAGCTTAATGCTACAATCCATGCTTTTGAAGCCAAGAAGAAGGGATTTTGTGTTTAGCAGTGGAGCTGAGGGATTTATTAAAAAGGCACCATGGTGGTTCACTGCATTGGGGCTTTTTAACATGCTTTGGGGGCCTTGAAGACCTGCTAAGAGAGAGTGGTGAAGCCCAAAGGTTAACAAGGTGCTATGCAGTAATACAACATTTTGTATTTGTAGCAAGGCAACACCTTGGATGGAAGGCAGCAGCAAATCAAAACCTCAAGGCATTCTATGCGAACAGCTGCAGAGCAATTCAAGTCGCATATTATAGCTACAACATTAATGCACTTGAGTACTTTAAGTGTTGAAGATCATCTACTCGAGCTGATGATGGAAGCCCATGAGCAACACAACTGCAAACTTGAAGAATTTGAGCAGTTTAGAGGGATGGTGCAGCCACTCGAGGTGTTTAAATGTAGCTTAAAATGAACTACATGAGCTATTATTTGTTGGAACTAAAGCACTTGAGTGGTTATGTAGCTGAAAGCAACCCCACGAGTGAATTGTAGAGCTGTTATGTGCTGAAAATAGACTCCACGAGGGATTGTTTTGAATTCCACGACCTGCTATGTGTTAAAATTGAACCTGTCGCAACCTATCGAATGGTTGTTTGAACCTATCGCAACCTATCAAATGGTTGTTTGAACCTGTCGAGAACTTGTCGAGAGGTTCTAATACTAAAAATGAACCTGTCAAGCATCCTGTCCAATGGTTGAATGAACCTGTCGAGCTCCTGTTAGAACCTATCGAGAACCTGTGGAGAGGTTCTGATGCAGAAAATGAACCTGTCGAGCATCCTGTTGAATGGTTGAATGAACCTATCGAGCTCCTGTTAGAACTTGTCGATAACCTGTCGAATGCATACCTGAACCCCATTCAACCTGTCGAACAGTTGCTTGAACCTGTCGAGATTGAAGTTCTGAAGCTCCAACTTATCGAGGCACAGGTTCCAGCCATCTATTTCACACTTTAGGGACATTTTGAAAATTCCAATGCTTCTAGGGCACACATCCCAATTCCCACACACCTCAGGGAATTATCTCAGGTTCCATTAGCAAATATCAGTGGCCGGTAGGGGCATTTTTGAGAGCTGTAAGAACACATCAGCTGGGCACAAAACTCTGCAGGACAACAGTCCACATGCAATTTTCCTTGGCCGAAATGAAGACACCTCAGCTATGCATAACAGAACTGAGTCCTCTGCTCTCTGATTGGCTGCAACTCAAGGCACATGGATCGATGCATAGGTATAAATACCCATCTATTCTGCTATAATTTCTTAACAAAGAAAGTAGGAACAATGGAATAGCCTGAGTTCTCATTAGCTCATTTAGGTTTAGTTTTAGGTTTTATTTTCCCCTTTTTTCTTCCCCCTTCTCTCTCTAATCTAGCCTGTTGGATTAGATCTAGGTAGTAGCTCAGATCTGTTTTGTAATTGTAATTTCGGCATGAAGAAATGTGGATCGATGCACAGACTACAGATCTGGGAACACGTTTATTGTAAGTTTGTTTTGATTAAAGCAATAAATTGTTGATTTTAAAGCTTAATTAAATCTAAAGATCTTGTGGTCCCATTAGATTCTCGATCGTATTTTTGCACTTGGCATAAGCCCAGGCCCTTTTTTGGTAGATCTCTTGATGACCATCTGATTTCCCTGGGTTTGATATGTCTGTGGGTGCCTGTGCCTGTGGCCTTACATCCATAGCATCTGTAGTGATTATCTTGTTCTGATGGAAGCCATCGGAATGGAGGAAATCTATTGGATGATCTGTGACCATTTAAGTGGACAGATCATAGCCTTACGATCAATCCAAACCATCGGTCTAAATCAGATTCTTATACCTTGCATTTGTGCTTGTAGCCAAATGAAGGATTGCTGCAAATCCCCAGCTCTTGATCTGTTTTGTAATAAAAACCAGGCCCTAGCTGTCTATTTCTTCCCATTTTATATTTTATTTTACCATCCATCTTCCTCAATCTTTTAGATTTAGTTTTATATTTTAGTTTTATAAATTATATCTAGTGACACCCGAAAGGCTCTCTTTCTTCTTAGAATTGCCAGATCTGTAGCCAGATCTAGAGGTCTACTATACATCTTCTAAGTTTAGATTACTACTCCCTGTGGGACAAACTCTTACTTATTAAAACTTACTACAAAGGATCCTGTATCTTGCAGGTCTAGGATATTTTAGATGTGCTGAATCCATCCTCTGTTTTACTTTATTTTTATTCTTGCTTTTATCATTACACAGTAATCAGCACACTTGAAATTCCCCAACAATAGGGTCTGCTGTAGTGTTGCAGCAGTACTGGCATAATCCACAGCTCTCTCTTCTACCAGTCTAAGGGCCACATGAAGGTTCTTCACATTTTTTTCTAGCCCATCTACTTTATACTTCTCCAGTTGGTATAATTACAAGGTCTGCCTCCAACCATGCTTCATCTTCTTTCTCTCTATCTTATGAGTCAATTTAAGCATCTTGATTTGATAGAGAAGGGCTGCTTGATTGTTGTGTTTATATCTGGCATCCCTTTGATTACATCCCTTATGATGTAAGGATTCTCATCCATGGCTCTCTTAAGAGAAGCAAATGGTGGGATGGACAATGAGGAAGCAGGAACCATTATTCTCTCAGTTGGGTCCTCTGGGCTGGGGTAGGAAATGGGTACAAGTGATGGAATGGGTAGGGTGGAGGTAAAGGGTACTGGTTGGGGGACTTCCACTACCTCAAGATCAGTTTCGGTGAATGAAGAGGTTAATGACACCAATGCAAGGGTAAGGTTCACTACCTCAGGTTCAGTTTGGGTTGAGACAGCAATACCAGCTCAGGTTCATTTTTGGTGGCTACAAAGGAGAATGTAATTGGAGGCACTTCTTGATTTGGTTCTATTGGAGTAGCAGCAACTAAAGTTGCTACTAAGGTTAAGGGTTGGGGAGATGGGGGCGGTGTAGGTATATGGGTAGGTGGAGGGATAAATGGCTGTTGTGATGGTGGGGTTAATGTTAACAAGGTGGACTGAATGGCTTCTAGGCTGGTTTGAATGGTGGCCTAGTTTTGGAGGGTTGAATGAATGGCTTGAAGTCTGGACTCAATAGTTGTTTGGCATTGGGTGTTGGCCATCATTTGGGTTTGGAGGGAAAGAAGGAGGCTAAGGATTTGGGGTAGGGGTCAGGTGTAGCTGAGGTATATGGCTGGGATGTGGAAACAGGTTGAAAAGGGAAGGTATGAAGATAAAGGGTTGAGGTAAAGTAGGGATTTGGGTAAATTGGGTTGGCTGAGGTGAATCAGGTAAGGGAGTAAAATCATGCCTGATGTACTCCAGAATGGAGTCCTTCATTGTAGAGTACTCCTCAGTGGAGAACTATTGATGGTCATGGGAATGGTCAAATGGTTCAAAAGTGGAAGGTTCTATGGGTTGGGTTGGATAGTCAGATATGGGAATGTGGGGAATGTCAGTGAGCTGAGTCTCACTCTCATAATAGTGGAATGGAGAGAGTGATGCTGGAGAAGATGGGTGTAGATCAGTAGGCATGGGATCTGGGATGGCTGCTGGTTCAGGGATAGGAATAGGCTGGGAGATATAGGTGGGTTGGGGCTCAATGAGAGCTTTGGTGGCTCTCCTTTTGGTGTAGGTGACTTTGACATGTGGGCTGGGGTGGGCAGGGTAAATGGGCAATGGTTGAGTAGGGACTGCTAGTGTGAGGATGGGCATGGACACAAGTATGGTTATAGGTATAGGGATGGTCACAGCAGGGATGGTGGGTTGTGGGATAAGGAAGGGAAGTGTTGGCAATGGTATGGTAGGTGTAGGTGAGGTAATGGGTAAGGTTGGGATGGCTGGCAAGATAAGGGTGGCTGCAGCAAGATATCAGCAGAGGTGGCAGCAACAGAGATAGAAAGGGTGACTGCTACAAAGGCTGAGGTAGCAGCAGCTTCTTCTTGGATGGTGGTGGCTTCTTGAGCCAGCTGCTCTTTCTTCTTTTTCTCTATCAATATATGGCTAATCCACCATTGCTTCTTTCCACATTTACTAAGGGGCAAGTTTACAGTCTCCTCATCCATCTGGAAATGGTAGTCCCCTAGCTTCAGCAGAGCAGTGATAAGTCTACAATAAGGCAGTGCATGGGGCTTCTACTTCTTCTTCACCTTTTCATGGATGTCCTACATTCCCTCAAACATGAGTTAGGCAGCATCAATGTAATGGCCCAAGGAGAAAGAATAGAGGGCATCAGCTATGGGAGCCCTTCTCTCTTGCTGGTGCTCAGAGCAGTAGACATTCTTCCTTAACACTCCATCCATAAATCTTAGGCTTGGATCCAAGTCCCTTTCTCTGATGGACACCCCAGATGTCGTGATCTCTCTAGTAATTTCCTTTGCAATCTATGGAATGGTTGCAGTCAGTGGTGCTCCCAAGCCACACTCAGGGTTGTAAGTGGCTAGTATTCCTAGGATCTCTACTATCCCAGCTGGGTTTACTAGCATTTCAAAGTTATCAATCAATACCAGCAGAGCAGGGTTTCCATCATCACCTATCTTGACCCTGATATTCTAATAAAATAGTTGCACCAGCCTAGGAAAAACTAACTACAAAGGGGCCCTGAGCAGGGGTAATAGGGAAGCCTTGGTGAGGAATTCAATAGATGCAACAGTTAATGGTTCTTCCTTAAAGAATGCCTTATCAAAGGCAGTCTCAACCTCCGATTTGATGGCAACCACAAACTCACTAGGAGTTGTCAGTGGGTTGGGCTCCTCATCAACCTCCTTGCCCTTCTTCTGTTTCTTCTTGGATTTCTTAGGGTTTTTGGAAACAGGGGGGTGGTCTCTGGCCCTCTTCTTAAGTGGTGACTTTTTCTTGGGAATAGGGGCATCAGAGGCAGCAACAGGCCAGTGGCCTCCATAGTGGCTACCTCTGCAATCGTCACAGACTTCCTTGTGGCCACATGACTGCCAGTTGGTTGAGGGTTCACCAAAGCTGCTAGACTATCAATGAATTTGGAGCTCTTACCCATGGTTACACAGATTTCTAACAAAAATTAGGTCTTGAAATATAAATCTAAGGTAACTCCCAATCCACTAAGGTTACCCCACACAGACTCCTCAGAAAACAACAATCAAAGTAAAGGAACTACTAAAGGAAGATCACAGTTGGGGGGAGATAGAGCACTTACCCTTATAAAGCTAGGGTTTTAGTTGAAATGCTGCACAGTGAGTCAAATCCTGCCACACCAAGTGTAAACTGGTCGGAAGCTGATGTGGAGTAAAGTGGTTGAAGCAGGGTGCATGTGCTTGAGTAGAATGGGCAATAAAGGAGAAAGAAGGGAAGGGAGAGCTCGGAGATGCTTTGGAAGCTAGGGCACAGAGAAAGAATAATGAAAAATGAAACAAATGATGAGGTATAAATGGGTGAAACTTGTGGGTCGCGGGGTTCTCGCCAAGTAATCGCGGAGCAAAGTACATCTCGCACGCTGAAGTTTAATCTTGTGACAAGTATGTTTATAGAGAACCAGGGGGCCTCACGAGGTTCTGTTTCAGTCACCCTGCAACTGTTTCGCTTGCGAGGCTCTCGTGGAGATGCAACTTTCATATCAGAGCCTCACGAGAACACTGTATTTGCTTGATTTATGGCTCGTTGGGCTCAGTTAGCCATGCGAGAAAGCCAAAAACTGCTCGCGAGGGTGAAATGCAAGCCACTGAGCTTCGCGACCAAGCTAACCCCCAAACTTCTCAGTGCTTGCACACTGGCATGTGCATCTAAATTGTCATGCACCCTGCCATTATGCATCATCACCAAATTTCTTCACACCTCATCTATTTCACCTCTAATAACTTCATGCCCATTGCAAACATATGCACAGAGTAAAAATCCTAGAATTCAAATGCCTTTAAATCACAGAAGGTTCATGCACAAACCACAATAGAAGCTTACTCATCAAATTACACAGCACATTAAAAATAAACAAAGATAGTACATGACAGATTTGTAAAAGCAAACACAAAAATTCAACCAACTATGGTACACAATTTATAAAGCTGTGGAACACTTAGCAATGGGAGGTTCATGAAGGTGGATGGTCTGCGATGGCTCCACAGAGTTTTCAATACAAATCTTCAGCCTTTGACCATTCACTTTCATGCTCTTCCCAGAAATGGGATCCATGATCTCCACAGCACCAGATGGGGAGGCATGGATGACAATACAAGGTCCATCCCACCTAGATTTTAGCTTCCCTGGAAATTTTTTTAACTTGGAGTTAAATAACCAAACCTTGGCACCATCCTTGAAATCCTTCCTCATCAATCCCTTGTCAAAGAAAGCTTGATATTTTTCCTTGTAAATCCTTGAGTTGGCATGTGCATCCAATCTCAACTCCACAAGCTCTGCTAGCTACAGCTTCCTATGCATACCAGCAGGTGTTAGATCCAAATTCAAAGTTTTAACAGTCCAATAGGCTTTATGTTCCAACTCTAGTGGCAGGTGACATGCCTTGCCATAAACTAGTCAGAAAGGGGACATGCCAATTAGGGTCTTATAGGCAGTCCTATAAGCCCACAGTACATCATTCAGCTTCATGGCCCACTCTTTCCTATCTTTCCTAACTATCTTCTCTAGGATGTGCTTAATCTCCCTATTTGAAATTTCAACTTGCCCACTCGTCTGAGGGTGGTAAGGAGTTGCAATCCTATAGGTAACAGAATATTTATTGAGCAAACTCTCAAAATTTCTGTTACAGAAGTAGCTGCCCCCATCACTGATGATAGCTCTAGGGGTGCCAAATCTTGAGAAGATATTTTCTTTGATGAATTTCAGGACAACCTTGTGGTCATTAGTCCTTGTGACAATGGCTTCAACCCACTTTGACACATAGTCCACTGCCACAAGGATAAAACTATAACTATTTAAGGGAGGAAAGGGACCCATAAAATAAATTCCCCAGATATCAAATAATTCTACAACAAGAATGGATTGCAATGGCATTGAATTTTTTCTTGACAGGCCACCCATTTTCTGACATTTGGCATAGGCCTTGTAGTGTGCATATGCATCCTTAAACAAGGAAGGCCAATAGAAGTCACACTGTAATACCTTAGCTGCTATTTTTCTCTCACTGAAGTGACCCCCATAGGCATTTTCATGACACATGCTCAAAATACTAGAGATGTCACTATCAGGGACACACTTTCTTATGATTTGGTTTGCACAATACTTGTATAAGTAAGGATCCTCCCAGAAAAAGAACTTGACTTGTGAAAAGAACAAGTCTTTATCCATTTTGGTCCAATGGGAAGGGATCCTGCCAACAGTCAAGTAATTCACAATGTTGGCAAACCAAGGTACAATAGACTGAATAGCAATCAGTTGCTCATTGTTAAGTAGTGAAAAATACCATTTTTTACCCCTAAACATGAGCTTTGAAAGACCCTTGAGAAGACTAAATAAGTGCTTTAGTGTGCATTTTACAGCTAACCAATTAGACAGGTCCAAGTCCGAAAAGCATCCTAAAATGATCAAAAAGCTGACAACTCATGTCAAGCTGAAAGATGGATTGAAGAAACAACCTCAGCAATGGCTAAAAAGGGTCTAAAAGAGCAGACAAAGACCTGAAAAAAAGAGAGAGAGCCATTCGCAAAGAAGAATGGGAGCCTAGAGTCCAATTCGCAAAGAACTTTTACTATTCGCAAAGAACCTTGAACTTTGCGAAAAGAAGAAAACACTCCTCGAATAGAAGATTTACCTCTGCGAAAAGAAGAGAAGTCCTTTGCGAAAAGAACTTCTGAAGCCAAAGTCCTTTGCGAAAAGAACTTCCAAGCCAAAGTCCTTGCGAAAAGAACTTCAAGCCAAGATGCTTTTGAAAAGAACTTGAAGCCAAAATGCTTTGCGAAAAGAACTTCCGAGCCAAACTACTGAAAAGACCCTTAAACTCTGAAATGGCATATCGGGATTTATGACCACTTTGAAGGGCATTTCAAGAACTCTCGCACGCCCAATGTAATTAAAAGCCCAAAGACATTCAAGATTCCAAGCACAAACCAAAGGCATATTCCTTACGTGAAAACCCAAAGATGAAATCACTTGGCGGGAACTTCTAGAAGCTCAAACAAACTTTTGAATTCCCATAGCAAATTGATGCTTCTAACGCTGATTGGCTAAACCAGATCGAGCATTTTCATTGGCGAACATCTGGATCCCCGTGCTCAACGCCATTGGGCAATCCAGATCGAGCACTTCGATTGGTCAATTCGCCTTTGCGAGATAGAGGGAAAGCTATAAATTGAGAAGACATTTGCCCAATTGAGGCATCCAGTTTTAGAGTTTTCATCTCTGTTTCCCCATTCCGGTCGAAGCTCATCCGATTCCCTGTAATCCCTTCTTGTATTTTACCTTTGAGAGCCATTGCAGTGATTTGTACTTCAAGTTCGGATTCAAGATCAGAATCGAGGGCTCTTCGAGAAGCTCAGATCAGAAGTCCGAGGGCTCTCTAAGAAGCCGTGCTGTAATTGTAACGTTGGATTTTAAAAGGTTGTAATTTGTGTCTTCTCCATTGGAGTCATGTCGAGGGTTCAATGTTCACCTTAGTGCATTAGACTTCTTTAGATTCACTCATCCGCATCCAACTTCCCTTAATTCATCATCCCCTGCGAATTAGCGTTGGTAACCTAATTCAGCGGCATTTACAATGATGTTCATGTTACGAAATAAAGAATAGGCCACTGACTATGATGATCCGTGACAAATCACATAAGTCTAAACCTATTCCTTAATTCGATTTATTTCTCTTACATCTGTCTTTGGTAGCCGGATGAAGATTGAATCTGCCTTTCGTTGAACTCTGATTCTCCATTAAAATTCAAAGGCTAAAATACATGAAGCTATTATTTCTGCATTTGTCTTATTTTAAACACCTCCACAACTCGGATCTGGATCACGTAGTTAGTTCTTTTCTTTATTTGCTTTTAGTTAAACGTGACAAAACCCAACACTCTCTTTTATCTATTCTTTATTTTAGATAATTATAGAGCCAGATCTGGTAGCACAGATCTGGAGGTTTATCTCTCATTTTAGACAAACTTCTCTGTGGACGATCTTGAAATACTTACTTTTAAAACTTGCTACAATTGGCCCTGATCTTGCAGGCCAGTGTTAGCCCCAATGTGCTGATATCCCTTTCATAAGTTAACATCCATATAATTTAGCATTCTTTAATTCTTTAATTTTTTGCACACATTTTTGGCACACTTGGAGCGACAACAAGTTTTTGGCGCCGTTGCCGGGGAAGTTTGTTCTAAAATTGGTAGACCTAAGTTTTTTTTCTATTTTGTAGATTTGATTTTTTAATTTTTTCTTTAAACCTGCACTTTGCATTCCAAGTGCTTGATTAAATGTCTACAGCAGTTTTGTATAGAAAACCTGTTTTACTGCAGCAGAATTTTTTTTTTTTTTTTTTTATTAACTGGTGCAGCTGCACATTCATCTAACAAAATTCTAGAAAGGTGGTCAGCCACCACATTCTCCACACCCTTCTTATCCTTGATCTCAAGATCAAACTCCTGCAACAGGAGGATCCATCTTATCAGCCTAGGTTTAGCATCCTTTTTTGCCGATGAGTATTTAAGGGCTGAGTGATCAGTAAACACAATAATTTTATACCCAAGCAAGTAGGGTCCAAACTTGTCCACAGCAAAAATAACAGCTAGCAGCTCCTTCTCAGTTGTGGTATAGTTGAGCTGAGCCTCTGCTAATATTTTGCTGGCATAGTACATCACTGTGGGCAGCTTGTTCTTCCTATGTCCTAGGGCAACACCTATTGCCAGATCTGATGCATCACACATCAGCTCAAAGGGTAGTGAGTAATCTGGGGCTTGGATTATAGGAGCAAAGGTGAGGCACTTTTTCAAGACCTCAAAGGCCTCAAGGCACTCAGCAGAAAATTCAAAAGGCACATCCTGGCTGAGCAGGTGGCACAAAGGCTTTGCAATTCTGCTGAAGTCCTCAATGAACCTCCTGTAGAATCCTGCATGTCCTAAAAAGGATCTGATTTGTTTGACAATTTTGGGTGCGGATAAGTGTGAGATCAAGTCAATCTTAGCTCTATCCACCTCAATGCCTCTGTGGGAAACCACATGGCCTAACACAATTCCTTGTGTTACCATGAAGTGGCTCTTTTCCTAGCTTAAGACCAAATTTGTCTCTTCACATCTTTGCAACACTAGGCTGAGGTGGTTCAAGCATTGACTAAAACTGTCCCCATAGACAGAGAAATAATCCATAAAGATCTCCAAGAACTTGTCAATCATATCAGAGAAGATAGCATACATGCATCTCTGAAATGTGGCTGGGGCATTGCATAGACCAAAAGGCATTCTCCTATAGGCAAAAATGCTAAAGGGACATGTAAAGGTGGTCTTCTCCTAATCTTGAGAATACACAGGGATTTGGTTATATCCTAAGTATCCATCCAGAAAGTAATAAAATGCTTTCCCAGTCAATTTGTCTAAAATTTGGTCAATGAAAGGAAGAGGGAAGTGGTCTTTTCTTGATTTGGAGTTGAGCTTTCGGTAATCAATGCAAACTCTCTAACAAGTGGTCTCCCTGGTTGGCATCAACTCCCCAGAATCAGTAGTGACAACTATTATGCCTTACTTTTTGGGGACCACCTGAATAGGTGACACCCAATCTGAATCGGAAATGGGGTAAATTACCCCTGCATCTAACAGTTTCAATATTTCTTTCAAGACCACCTCTTGCATATGAGGAGTAAGTTTCCTCTGCTTCTCCCTTTTCGGGTGGATCTCATACCCTAAATAGGTCCTATGGCAAAGGCTCCGAAGTGCTTTGGAAGAATCAAAGGGAAACCCCTTGATCTATTGAGGGCACGAAAACCAATCCAAACAACTCGATCCCCTGGAATGAGTAAAAAAGAAGTCACCTTCTCTTGACCGGCAAGGGCGTATTGGGTGTCAAAATTTGCAGGGCCTAGACAGAGGCACTAAAATCACTAATCGAGAACTTCGAGAGGTGAAACAAGCCACCGATTCGGGCTGCAACTGTCTATCACAGTGCTGGCGCACTATTAGATGCGTCAGTTCAAAAATACCCAAATTTAAGGCTGGCGCAACTAATACGTGCGCCAGTGCACTTCTAGGGATTTTTGCCCTGACGCAAGTATTAGTGGCGCCAGGTAAAAATGGGGCTAGAAAGTTTATGATAGCAGGGTTTTCAGCCTGAAATGAGTCTTCTAACCTGGTTTTTCTAGAAACTGTGCTTTTGAGGATTGACTGCTTTAATGAACCGAGTCTCTCCTCACCGATCCTAAGGGTTACAAGGCCGGTACGGGTCTGCTAACGCTCACTTTTCTCGGGTTATAAGCTTGGTAACGAGAAAGTTACCCACCCGATATACCTCAAGTGCAAGCACTTTCTCAAGTACTAGGTGGGCTGGGACTATTCCGGATCATCAGCACTAGGGGCTGCCACCGTACTAAGACCCAAGAGATTGTATGTGTGCCTAGAACAACCCAACCTGTAAAAATCTATCCCGTAAAAATTGATTAAGTCCCTTTGTGGGTTCAATTTTAGTTTTCACTTTTAAAGGGAGTTTGCTCAAAGTTCAAAGACCGAGGGTGATGATCCCGTGCCACCTCTACGGGCCGGCGTCCACCATTTGTAATATGATTGCAGAAATTAAAGTGCGCACGTAGGCCCGCCAAATGGATAAGGCACTTTAAATGATGTAAAAGTAAAGGACTTTAAAGTACGATACACAAGTAGGCCCGCCAATCGGCTAAGACGCTTAAAATGATAAAAATGCAAAAAATATTAAAGACTATGCGCAAGTAGGCCCGCCAACTGGCTAAGGCTCGTAAATGACATAAAAGTAGGGGTGAGAAAGCGACATAATCAGAGGGGTGAGTAAAAAAATAGAAAAATAGATTAGAAAAACAAAATTAATGGGCCAAAATTCAAGGGGAAGCTCTACTAGCAACTCCCCAGCAGAGTCGCCATCTGTGCAACCGTGGATTTTTATCAAACCCGTCGCGACGATGCACACTCAAAAAAATATAGAGTCGCCACCCGGAGTTTTTGATGTCCCGAGAAACCCAAATCAAATTTAAAGAGCACCGAGGTGCCAAAAATTGACTATGAATCCGGACTACGCCAAAGGCTCTTGGGTAGGGGCTTCGGTTATTGATCAGGAGGTGTTAGGCACTCGATCAACCCTCTTAATGCGGTCTCTACTTATGGCCAAAACAAAAATAAAATAAAAGAAGCATAAAAGTCCTGCTCTTGCCCAATATGTATTAAAATCCTATTTGTGCCCTTTCGTTCTTACCAAAAATTCGACGGCGTAATGGCACAAATGAGAGGATGGAGGAAGAATCGAGAAGGTAGAGGAATAGAGGGGAGAGCCAGAGATCTTGGGCCACCGCTGTGGAGCCTTGCGTAGGCCTGCTTTAGTGAGCTTTTTATCGCTTGAATGCTTTGAAATAGGGTTCTAACTCCTAGGAAGGATAGCTAAGAGGTAGAGAGGGAAATCTAGGGAGGTAGCACACACCTAAACTAGAGGTTTTAGATGAAAGATAAGGCTTGAAAGAAGGTTTATGAATTCTGGAATTTGTATGGAAAAGTGCACTAGAGGAGAGAGAGAGAGAGAGAGAGAGAGAGAGAGAGAGAGGTTTCTTAATCTCTATTTTGAGAAAGTTTTCAAGCCTCTCTAAAGGGGGGGTACCTCTCTATTTATAGGGAAAGGAGAGGTTAGGAGGGTGTTTAGAGGCTAAACTAGATTAGGAATTAGGTAATCTAGCCATCTAAGGTTTCCTAGGATTTTTGGAGCCTTAAAATATGTGAAAGTTAGCTCCAATGGTGGATGATAGGTTAGAGCTTTAAACCACTTAAAGGGTTGTAAATAGATAGGGAATGGGTGCAACAGAGCAAGCAAAACACACCCCAAAGATCAAGTTGGTCAATAAGTCAAACTCCAATCTCAAATTTTGAGGCAAAAACCCACATTCAGTATTCATAAGTTTGGCGTAACTAATAGATGCGCCTCTTAGGAACAGTAAAATAGTGTTCCATAGGGTTTTGGGAAGTTGACTGCTCGAGGTGGGACCCACCTATAGGCTGGCGCAACTATTAGTTGAGCCAAGCCATTTCTGGGAAGAAATGGATTGGCACATCTAATAGATGCGCTAAAACCCTAGGGGGATCCCCCTCAAAACCCCATTTTACCCTTGACCTTCGAAATGAGATATCTTCTCATGTACAACCCCGATTGGGGTGATTCTTGGCTTGTTGGAAAGCTGAAGACTTCTATTTTTCAATGGTATATAATTTGATCATAGTAAAAGGTCTAGCTAGTTCTAGTGCACCACTATTTATCTATTTCTCAGGAAAGCTAGGTTTAGGTTTGGAATGGTTTCTAAGGGTCGGGATGGGTTTCTAAGGTTTTAGGAAGGTTCCTAAGGGATCTGAGGTGATTCCTAAGGGTTTGGGATGCCTCCTAAGATTTTAGGAAGGTTCCTAAGGGTTTCATACATGCCATCAAAAGCTCAGAAGTGCGCCTCTGTCAAAATGTGTTTCGATCTGGCCTTGGGCCAAATTTGGGTGTCTATAATTTCAATAGACGAGATCAGGTCTGAGGATCTTTTTCTGTGAGGGAACATTTATGTTCCTTGGAAAGGGAATTTGATTCACGATTAAGTGATTCAAAGTATTTACATAAAAGATGAAGGGAATCATGGATTCTTGTAGGTTTTTGGATGATTGTTCCATACAAGTAATTTATGTATGATTTTTGTTATGAGGTAAGTTTTCTGTAGGTTTTGAAATCTACATTGGGATATGGGAAAATGGAAAGGCTAGATTGGTTGAATAGAGAATCCTGCTTAATTGGTTTTTTGCCTTTTGAGGAATCCTCAATTATTTGTTTTGCTTTGGAGGAAGAAGAAGTAGGATTCCACTTATTCTCCATCGGTCCTGCAATAAGAAATATATATTAAATATTCCACATAGCTAAGTGGTCTACTAATTATAATCCACATTTTTTAGTGGTTGGGTAATCCACATATTTCAGTGGTTGGGTAATCCACATATTTCACAATGGTTGAATAAGTTTTTGACAATAATACTCTGCATGACTAGAAGGAAATTGTTAGAATATGTATACACATAACAATCCTTATAATTTGATTTTGTATGGATAAAACAGTTGCTTCTTTTTGAAGAAAAGTGATTGGTTGTTCATGGAACAATAAATTGGTTTCCCTGTTATTGATCAATTTGTGAGGTGGTGTAAGAAATTCGAAGACAAGATCGTGTCCATTATACTGAGCATGAATGCCAGTAGAGTTTACCTTTGTTAAAGGTAAGATGGAAGTAATAAATGGAATGCCAAGAATAACCAATTGGGTTAAATTTTGATCAATAATGAAATTAGCAGGTATATAAATACCTTGATTATAAATTGAAATATAATTTAATTTATATCTAATTTACATTTTATAACCACTGGCATTGGTAAGACTTTTAGTGGTTTTCTCAAATTATTGGGTAAGGACTAAGCGTTCCTGAATGCAATTCATATAAGGTCCACTATCAGCATGAGTGATTGCATCTTTGATAGTGAATTCTTGGATGATGACCAAGGTGATCTTCATATACAACTTTTGTGAAGTTCCTTGGTGCAAAGTATTCAAGTAATTGTCACGTGATATTGAAGTATCAGAAATCAATAAATTACTAGAATAAGCTTCTTTATTTTCAAGAAGATTCAATCTAATATTGATTGCTCTAACTTCATTAGCAGTTTGATGCTTAAATATAATTAACTCAGTTTTTAATGAATTAATTTCATGCTTAAGATCATTAATTGTGACAGGTCTAGTTGGACCTTGATTCTCTAATCAATTAATAATTCTTTAATCAAATAGGAAATTTCTATAATTAATTCTTTTTTATTATCTTTCTTAGCCATAGTGATATAGGCTTTAATTAATTTGCATTTTATTTTTGGCTCTTCAGTTTCATCAACTAAGTCCAATAATGATTATTAATGTTCACTGAGTACATTGATACTCAGATTATTCATGGCAACAAATGTTTGTCATGCATCATTTGACGTATTAATAGTATTGCAATTGCAATCGATCCTATTTTCTTCATTTGAAGAGGAAGAAGATTGAATACCATTAACCTCATCATAATCAGATTCAGTATTTTCTTCATCAGAAGAACTGAATATTATCTTTGAGATGGTTAGCCTTAATCCTTCATCCATTTGAAGATTAGCTAACTTTTCTTTGGTTTTACACTTATTTGTGTAATGACCAAGTCTATGATATTTATAACATTTAATGTCATCTTTAGATCTTTTTGATTATTTTTCTTAGTTTTTGCGAGATAAAGAAGGTTTATCGTCCCTATTTGAAAAATGATGATGTCTTCTTTTAAATTGCTTAGGAAAATCTTCAGAGACTTTTCCTTTTCCTCTGGAAGGAAATTGGATTTTAGTTTTATAGGTGAATTGATCACAAAATTCACCTAATTCTTTTCGACCAATGAGTCACTGTTGTTTTAATTGGTTTTGTAATTTTAAATTATTACACAAACTCAAGTCTTCATGAATAAAAATACTAGTGAGTTGGTCATAAGTAAATTGATTGTAATCTATGATTTGGTGATCACTTTGCTCACGGAGTCTATTCCTTACTTTCTTAGTAAATAGGCTAGGAAGTCTAATGAATTTGGCCTTCCAATATTTATTGTTGGCATCATTGCGTTGCATGAATTTGGTCATGAAAACATCTTTAGACCAGTTGAAATTGGTTAAAGAATAGCAACAAAGATTTTGAAGAAGCTCTCTGCTTGGTGATTCTATGAACCAACAAAATGAAGAATAATACTTTGGGTCAAACTATAGACAACATCTTCATATTGTTTAAATTAACCAGTCATTTCATTTTTTACTTGTTTAGTTGCAATCAGTATTTCATTATGTTGAACAGAAGTGAGAAGATTACCCCACCATCCCTTCAACATGCCAGAAAAACTTGCCGTAATGAAACTAGCAATTTGTCTGTTAGTATTATGACTCTCTTTGTAAATGATACTATACATAAATATTTTATGTATTATTTCAAAGATGGCGTATTTTGATTTACCATTAATGTTCCATTTAAAAATAGATTTACTATCAAAAGAATCTTGTATTTGCATATAATCTTCTTCATAAAGAAGATCTTGGGGTGTAGGTCTAGGATAATTGTAACAACCCAAATTTTTTTTCTTTTCAAAAATGAATGCACCAAACAAGTGTTTATCTTCAACACGGTGTACACGACACGCCGTGGATCTTTGAAATGCCTTATTTTTTTTTAGAGATACGATTTAGTGTAGAAGTGGGCTAATATAGGTAATCTTATGAATGAATACGCAAATCACGTGATGGCACAACTAGTTAAGCGGATTTAGATCCTGTTTTGACCTTTGGATGAGAGCTAATACATTGTTTCGGTGTGACCGCTTCACACCGAACCAGTGCCCACTATATAAGTGAAGCTTCTCTTTCAAGGTTCTCATTTGCTTAAAATTTGAGAAGAGAAAGAGAGGAGGGAAGAGAAAGAGGAAGAGAATCCATCTTCCTTGGCCCTTGCTAAGCCAATTCGTTGTTGAGAACCCTCTAAGGCTCAAGCATCTACTTCTTCTCTGATTCACCGCAAGAGAGGGTTGATCTTGACATGACTACGATCAAGGAATGAGAGAGCTCAATTCTCCCAAACCCTTTTGGGTTTTGAAACCCTAAGCTCCCATTGATTTTTCTCACTCAAGAAGACCCTTAGTTTGTTGTAAGGATCTGGAGGATTCGATCCACGCCCATACGAAAGGAGGGTTTTGAACCATCAAAAGGAAAAGAGAGTTTCACACTGATTTCTTTTGAGATCGATCACCATAGGCGTTGCTCGCACGAAATTAGAAGGTAAGAATTATGATTTGATAGTGTGGAATTAGTTTAGATTTTATTTTGGGTGTGATTGGGAGTGTTTGCAAAGAGATTGAGCAATTAGGGTGGAGAAAAATGGGTTTTGAAAAGGGAAAAAGGCGTTGAATCACACAAATTCATGCGTGCGAGTTGAAATTCACGCAGAAAAATTTCCTTCAGAAAATAAGCCAAAACGTTCTGAAAAAACTCACTCGCGCGACTTTGACCGAGGTGCCAATGCAGCCTTCGTATTTTGACCATAACTTTCTATTCTGAACGCAGATTGGCTTGATTCTCACAGATTTAGCAAGAGGACAACAAGCTCTATAACTTGTGTGAATTAATAATTTTATGAATCAACTATTTTAAAGGTCAAAATTAAAGGGGGAGTTGGGATAAGTTCTACATGATCTAAGGTTTGCACGAACTTGTCCATTCCGCCTCAAAACTTAAAGAACTGTGATATGTGTGATTCTTTAGTCATTGACATGTATTTTCCAAATGTTATGTGATATAGATTGAAGACCAGAGTCTGTCAATAGGAATCATTGTGTGTGTTCTAGCGATGCTAGAGTTGAGGTAAGGGAAAACTCAATGTCTATTTGCATTCTTAACCTTGATTCATAGACTCTTATGATATCTATTTGAATTAAATTGTGATCTTTGAAAATTGATTATTGGTTTAAATTGCATCCTTCGAATCTTGAACTTAGAAACTGAAAAGTAGGGGTATTTTAATGCTTAGTTACATTTTGACTTGATCTATAGATCTTTGTGATGCAATCGAATTGAATATTGATTTTAGAACTAGATTTAGAATTTGTGAATTAGGCTTGCCTGTGAACATTTGAATTTCTTGAAATATGAATTGCATTGGATCTTCTGAAATATATAATCCTTGAAATCTGATCACATTGAATGTTTGAGTTCATCAGATTATTGAACTGCATTAAACCTTGAAATCTTAAAATATCGAATCGTGAAATCAAATACTGATGTGGGTTTTGAACTTTGAACCTGAATCTCTGAATCGTGAATCTCTAAACTCAGAATGTGAAGTGTAATGGAATTTGGCTATGAATTATGAATACCAGACATTTCTAAGTATTAGGACCTACATTTGAATTTGGAACCATTGAATCATTAAACTTTGAACTTAGTACATATGAATCCGATCATTGAACTTTGAACTATGAACTGAACAATCAAACTATGAACACTGATTACATTTGACTCCTTCAAACTTTGAATCTGAATTCTGAATACAAATATGAACTATGAAATCTGAATATGAACTCTAAACATGGACTCTGAATATGAATTTTGCACTTTGAATGAGAACATGAACCTTGAACCTTGAACTTTGAATATGAATCTGAGCTTAGCACTCTGACCGGTACGGTGGGATATCCGTACACTTTGACCAATACGGCGGGATATCCATGCACTCTGATCGATAGGGGCGATATTCAGACACTCAACCAGCACGGGATATTCGGGATATTCGACACTCGGCCGTGCGGCAAGATATCCGACGCTCGACCAAGATGACAGGATATCTGCCCTCTTCTCTTGATCGATGGGATATCCGTACACTCTGACGGGTACGGTGGGAGATCTGTACACTTTGACCGGTAGGGTGTGATATCCGTACACTTTGACTGATAGGGCAGAATATTTGTACACTCTAACTGGTACGGCAGGATATCCGTACACTCTGATCGGAACAGTGAGATATCCATACACTATGATCGATACAGCGAGATATCCGTCCACTTTGATCGGTATGATGGGAAATCCGTACACTCTGACTAGTCGACAGGATATCCGTACACTTTGACCGGCACGACGGGTATCTGTGATTTGGACCGACACGACAATTACCTATGATTTGGACCATGTAAATTAAAATCTAAATATGAATCCAAACTCTGAATTTAAATCTGAATTCTAAACAAGGAACTTGAACACCAATGTGAACTTTGAACCCTGGAATGCATTGAATGTTGAAATTTGTGACTCTCTGAACTATGGATTTTTGAATGTGAGTCATTTGAATCCATTGAAATTTGAATATGAATTTTGAATGAAAACTCTGAATCTGGATTCTAAATTTAAACTTTGAATCTGAACCCAAAATCTTAACCCTGAATTGAAACTCTCAATCTGGATTCTGAATTTGAACTCTGAATCTGAACCCTGAATCTGAACTCTCAATCTGAACTCTCAATCTGAACTCTGAAACTGAGCTCCGAAAACTGAACTATGAAACTTAACTCTGAACACTGAACTTTGAATTTAAACTCTGAAACTGAGCTCTGAACACTAAACTTTGAACTCTAAACTCTGAACATTGGAAATCTGGACACTTTAATATGTGAACTAGAAATTTGAACACTGTAAGGTGTGAACTGGAAATCTGAACACTGTAAGTGTAAGATGTGAACTAGAAATTTGAGCACTGTAAGATGCGATCAATGGAGTTCGAATGTGAACTTGGGAACTGAGAATGAATCATTAAAATTTGTGTGAAACTCCGAATTATTGATTTTTATTTCGATTTAAGGATATATGCAAATTATGTTTTGATGTCTTTTGGAACTTTTTCATGAATATCTATATTGATATGATGAGATGTGAAATTGATATTGATATTTCTTCTACTGAGCTTAGACTGTTAGCTCACCCCGACTATACGTCACAGGTGTAGCTCTTGATCAAGACCCTGGACTTGAATAGAATCTGAATTTACATACCGAAGAAAGAAGCACAATAGTTGCTGCAGATTCGGACTTGATATAGTTTTCATTTGATCTCTTTAGCTTTTGAGCTTAGTATATCTTAGAGATTCTATAGTACTTTTGTATATACTTTTGTGTACCACTATTTAGGTGATGGTCGGCCATCACTGGTGATTTATTTTAGTTATGTTATAGATATGTTCTGTATAGAAATCGAAATTTTTAGTTCTGCCATATGTATCTTTGCTTTGATTTCCGCATGTGTGTAGATATACCAAGTATTTTGTATTCGGATCATGATCTGCGATCTGGGTCTTCTCAGTTGGTAATATATATATCTCAAAAAATTATGTGGGGAAAATCTGGGCTATCACAATAATAATGCCTAGAATTAAGCTCCCATCTATTTTTGGATTTAGATGCGTATTTAATCTGATTAAATTATATCTCATCTTAGAGAGATTTGAAGTTATTTTGCATTTCTTCAATATTATAAATTTCATTGTCCGTAAGGACATTAATCTGTAGCTTATCCTTCTTTTCTGGTTTAAGAGATAATCCTTTTAACCGAGCGGTTAACTTGTCAAGAAATTCATCTTCTTTAGTGACTTGTGATTTTGAAGTTAAATTAAATCCAGTAATTTCTATTGGTGGTTTAATGTTTGGTGTTCTAGATTTAGAATTGTTGGACCTGGAATTTTAGGAAGAGAAAATATGAAAATATTATTTTCTATCTTATTTAATTGATAGTAATTGTTTGGAGATTTAAATTAGTGAAATTATTTTGTTTGTATAAATTTGATGAATCTACTTTTGATGATTGGTAAGTTGATTCAACAAGTTTAATGAAAACAGTGGCGTCCAAAGTTACTGTTGAATGGGGTTGAGTTAATCTTAAAGCTTCCATTGGAGGATAAATCGATTGAACGATAGAATCATCTGATATCTATCAAGATTTATGACATTCTTCAAGCATATAAATTTTCCTTTCTTTTTGAGTCATTTTAGGAAATTGGTTGCTTTGAACCAAGTGATAAAATGAATGATTTGATAAGAAAATTCTACATATTTGTAAAATTCAGTCTTAAATTTTTGTAATTTTTCTTTTAAATTTTTTTGAAATACCATGCATGAAATGATGCATATTTATCCTGATAAAATTCAGATTTTATTTGTTGACAATCAATAACAAAATTGTTTGGTTTAATGGGTCATATTAAATCCATAAACTTTTTAAGAAATTGAGAAAGTCCTCTCACTAGCAGTAGGAGATTCCCTCTACTGATGGGTATATATCCCGTAAGGAATTTGTTGACAAGAGATTTGAATTCCTTCAAGATTGGGTTGATCATATTCAGAGATAATGTAGACACCCAAATTCGGCCCAAGGCCCGATCAATCTGTACTTCGGGAGAGATGTACCCCTGTGCTTCCGATGGCACCCCCTGAACCCTTAGGAACCTACCTAGACCAGTAGGAATCACCCTAAGACCTTTAGAGCCATTCCCCCAATCCTTAGAAGTCACCCCTACACCCTAGAATCCCTTCCCAGACGTAACTTAAACCCTTCTGGCGGTTGATGGGAGGAGAGCTACAAAATTTCACACAAACTATTACCAAGGATGAGCCATATATCATTGGAAAGAGGACTTTTCTAGCTTTCCAACAAGCTAAAAATCACCCAATTTGGAGCTACGGTTCAAAAGTTATGGCCGATTGAAGTTTCACATAAAATCATAGGACTTTTACTCAGGCATAGATATTACATACGCCCAGCCATTTTTGCCCCAGATTAGTCAGGCGTATATATTATAGACGCTCGCCTATTTTGGGGAAAATTTGGCCGGGCGTATATAATATATACGCCCAGTATAAGTGGGACCCACCACGGGCTTTATCTTCCTAGGGCTCCCCTGTTTTTGATGAAATTTACTGTTCATAAACTGGGTGTATATATACGCCTCACTTAGCTCGAATCGCCATCCATCTAGTTTGACCCTTTGACCATCCCCTTTGTTGGGGTGGGTGTCTTGAGGTCGGTTGCACCCCCTTTGAGCTTATTGGCAACCCTTAAGTCACCCATGGTCTCACCCCATCATCCGCCATTAAAATCAATCTCCCAAAACCCTAGGACCTTGAAAGCCTAGAAAACCTTAGATGGGGGATTACCTAATGGCTAAACCAATTAGCTCTTAAGTAAGCCCCTAACCCTCCCCTTTTCTATAAATAGAGAGACCCCCCCTCTTCCTTAAGCGTTAGAAAAAATTGGAGGTTAAGGATTTGGAGCTCAAGAGAGAACCCTAGTGAGAGAAAATGCACTCATTTTCCATAATTCCAGCAAGCTTAGTTCATCTTTTCCAATCCATTTCAACCATTAGATCACTCCCTTTAGCTAAAGTCTAGCCTTTGGCCTTACCCTACACTTCCTATTTTATTGAATCCTAGCATTAGAACCCATTTTCACACCATTTAAGCCATCGGAAGCATGCCAAAGCAAAGATCTTCCACGGTGCAACAAGGGCCCGTGAGCTCCGGCTCACCCCTCTCTTCCTCTACCTTCTTGGTGTCTCCTCCGTCCAAGGATACAAGCCGTTACGCCGCCGAAATTTCAGTTTGGCTCAAAGTTTGATAGGACTGTATTGCCTTCGGGCAAGGGGAAGCTCCGCCCTTTTTATTTTTATTTTGGCCATAGATAGAGACCGCTATGTGTGAGTTGATCGGGTGCCTAAACCCTTCCCGATCGATAACCGAAGCCCCTACCCTAGAGCCTTTGGCAAAGACCGATAAATCAGAATCATATTTAGCACTTCGGTGCTCAAAATATCGATTTGAAGGTTTCCCGGGTCACCAAAAGCTCCGGGTGGCGACTCTACATTTTATTAAAGGTGAGCGCATCACCGCGATGGGTTCGAGAGGATCCACGGTCGCACAGTTGGCGACTCAGCTGGGGATTTCACCCTAGCGCTTCCCCTCTTATTGGCCTTTCCTTTTATTTTATTATTTTACTAACCATGGCTGTTTTTTGTTCTAATTTGCTACTGTTTTTTATTATTTTTTGTTGTTTTTACTAACGTACTCACCCCTACGATTCAATCCTTAAGTGCCTTAGCCGTTTGGCGGGCCTACTTGCATTTAAATTATTCTTGGCTATTTAAGCCGCTTTAACCGCTTTCTTAGCCGTCATGGCCCGGCCATATTTATTTTCACGTCATTTAAATTTCGGTCATTTACAAGCCTTAGCCGTTTGGCCGGCCTACTTGGCACTTTATTTCGGTCATGATATTTCACCTTTGAACGCCGGCCCGTTGAGGCGGCACGGGTTTGTCATCCCTGACCCGATTTTGGACTTAATCTCACTCCCCTATAAAAGTTTGTAATTAAAAGTGAACCAACAGTATGGGGACATAATTGAATTTATTTTTGCATTTTTGGGTAGTTTTCGGGGGGTTTAGGCACAGATACAATTTACCCGGTTCCCAGTAAGGCGGCAAACCTAGTGGTGATGATCCTGAAAAGAACCACCCCTTCCAGTACCTGAGAAGGCACTTGCGCCGGAGGTATATCGGTTGGGTTGCCAATTCCGATCAAGCCGTAAAACCCGCATTGGTGAGAGCATAGAAAACCCAAAATTCAGCCGTGTATCCCTAAGAAACGAAAAGGAGGGACCCGATAACATACACAGCAGTCCTCGGGAGCATTTCTCCCAAGAAACCAGTTCAAAGACCCACATTCGGGCTTGCTGTCCACTGTCAAAATATAATTGACAGAACCTTTTGCCGTATATAATATATATCATAAAGATTTACAAAGGCGTATGATTTACACAAGAGATATATATATATACTTGACCAAAATCCTAGATTTAAGCTATATATATATATCGCACCAAATTATGTACTTTTTGGTCGGGCGTGCATAATATATATACCCAAAGATATATGGCTGCAAAGAACTCGACGAGGCCCAATCCACCACCCCAATTCCCCGATTAGCGGTATTAGTGTCCGCGGTAGCCTCCCACATTCTCTAACACCCAATATGCCCCCGCCCAGTCAAAAGAAGGCGACTTCTTATTGATTTGCTCTGGGGGATCGGGTCATTTGCGTGGATTCCCTCGCCTTCAATAGAACGAAAGGGTTCCCTTTCGCTTCTTCCGAAGTGTGTCGGATCCCGCCGTGGGACCTACTAAAGGTACATATATCGCCCGAAACGGGAGTTGACCCTGGGCACTAGGTCATCATTCATCTAAGTAGAGGGGAGTTAATTGCAATTTGAAAAAAAAGAGAGAAAATCCTCATCTTCAAAAAATCCACCTTCAAAAAAAAAAATCAATCAAAATCAAAAATAAAAAATAACAACAAAAAATTCACTTTTCAAAAACAAAAAAATAAAATCATCATCATTTTCCAAAACCCAAAAAAAACACACAAAGAAAAACAATAAAAAATATACCTTGGTGTGACCGTCACTATGGTGACGTCAAACCCGACCCGTAGGAGAAGAACCAGGAAGGTATTTGGCCCTTACCCGCGACATCGGTACAACACTCGTAAGCGGATCATGTCAAGAGCCGATACATCCCCACCGTCATCCTCTTCCCATTCCCGTATAGGAGAAGACCCGATCTCCGACACCTTCGCCCAAACCAGGTTTGATATCACGGGCCCATTTGGGGCGCCCGTGTTCACCTCCATCTCATCCCCTTCCCTCACATTCTCCCAACATACCCCTTTTTCATCCCCTACTGAAACCCCTCATTTTTCAACCGATCCTTACATCCCCATCTCCCATCCAAACACCCTTACCGCATCCCCATACTTCCAAAGACCCCCTAGGGAGTCCCATCCCCCGCCTACTTCCCACGTTCCATCCCTCTCATCACCCATGCCCCCAACATCCTACATCCCATCCACCCCATCTCACATACCATTCCCACCACATGGCCCATCCACATCCCAACATACCCCCCCATTTACCCGGGTCATGCCCAATTTCTCTCAACCACCTCTATCCTTAAGTGAGCCATCACCACCCAATCTCACACCTGAATCCATACCCTCGATGGAGGACATGAGAACGATGTGCGCTCTGTGGGCTGCTTCTCGCAACCTTACCTCTCAAACCCCGCATCCAAATGTCCAAAACCTCCATACCCCATTCCCTCCTAACCATGCCCAACCACCCCTCGTCCATACCTCCCAAAATCCCCCACCTCACTCCCAGACCCAAACCCACACAAATCCATGGGCCCTAGCCCAAACACCTCTAGAGCCATGGGCCCAGACCCAAGACCCTCAAAACCCATGGGCCCAAGCCCAAACCTATCAGGCCCAAGCCCCAGCCCAAACACCTCCATACCTGTGGGCTCAAGCCCAAACCCACTAGACCCAGGCCCAGACCCAAGACCCTCAAAACCCATGGGCCCAAGCCCAAGACCTGTGCTCAGCCCAAAACCCTCAAAACCCATGGGCCCAAGCCCGAGCCCATCAGAGACCAGTGTCCAAGCCCCAGTGGCCTTTGGACCCAAACCTATCAAACCCAAGCCCGGGGCCCATGGACACAAACCCAACCCCATCATGGCCCAAGAACCCAAACTCAACAAGGCCCATTGGCCCCAAGTCATATTAAGCCCCACACCCCAAGGCGGTCCAAGCCTTCCAAAACCATCAAACCCAAATCCTCAAACCCAAGGCCCATCCACACGCTCATCAAAGCCCATTCACTAACCCCATACCCCCCACCAATACCCTTCATTCACCTATACCCCTTACGCCCCCATCCCACATCCAATGAGAAATCCAATCCATCCCATTCCTCAAAACCACAACATCCCACCACCTCAATCACACCCCCATCACCCCCAGAACATGCACCCAACTCAGCACATCACTTACCCATAAAACGCTCACCCATTTATCCCTTCTCATCCCCTACAAACCATATGGCCCCACCAGGTCATCCAACCCATCACCCCCCAAGTCCAAATAGCAGAGCTCGCCCCTCACCAATACCATGACCAACAGTATGAGGAGGATGAGATTCGCAACAGTGGAGGAGTTGCCAATTTTAACCCTCCCGGGCCCACCATCATCACACCTAGGGTTGAACCAAATCAGGGGGAAGCGGTCCCCGCCGCGGCCTCAAAGGAACCAGAGCAGCTGAAAGAACAGATAGACAGAATACAGAAGCAGCTGATGAAGATGGGAGGAATGGAACTACACTCAACGGACTTTTCAGACTTATGTCTGTTCTCTGATGTACCCTTGCCACAGAAATTCAAGATGCCATCATTCAATAAGTATAATGGCACTGGCAACCCCATCGCCCACTTGAAATCTTACTACGAGGATATGTGCCAGTATGGCGGAGATGAACGACTCCTCATCAAGGTGTTCCAGAAGAGTTTGACGGGCCCAGCACTGAGATGGTTCATATCCCTGGAACCATCCATGATAAAAAATTGGAAGGACCTGACACGATTATTTCAAGAACAATATGTTTATAACATGGACATAGAACCAAGGAAGTCGGACTTGGCCCGATTAAAGCAAAGACATGATGAAACATTCACTGCTTACTTGAGGAGGTGGAGGGCCTTAGCCGCTCAGGTAACTCATCGGATCCCCGATGATGAGCAGATTGAATTGATAAGCAAGGGAGCCCTCCCAGTCATTGCAGATTTTTTAGTATATCGCCAAGTTTTGATCCGTCCAAATGCCAATCGCTATGCGAAGACGCCATTAGAGAGGGCAGTTAGGAAGGAATGCGCCAACGGGCCACCGGGTTCAAAAGTCCGAACCAAGAATTGAAAGAAGACCAGGGACAGAGGTATAAAACATTGTTTACCCCCAAGCCAATACCAACGCCCCCCCGATACAACTCCAGGTTACACAACCACCCCGACCCATTTTGAGCAAGTATCAAGGCCAAGCAACGGACCAAGAGCCCCGTTTACCCAGGAACAGATGAAAGCACGTTTTGAACGAGTATTCACCCCGTTGGGGTAATCCTTGAGTGTCTTACTGCCGGTATTACTACAGAAAGGCCTGGTCAATTTACTCCAACCTTGCCCGCCACCCCACCAATACCAAGGAATTACGATCCGAATCTGCATTGCAATTTCCACCAGGGATCGGGTCACCCTACGGACCGGTGCTTCCCGTTAAAGCACACGATTCAAGATCTGATAGAGGCGGGAAAGATCATACCCCCGCCACTTCCCCAAGGGCAGAACCAGAATATCCATCAAGCCCCTCTACCATCACCTGTGAGGCCCAGTGCCTAACATACATTGGATAGAGGAAGAAGAAGAAGAGTTTAACCCTTCAGATTATATTAGCAATCAGGAAGAATTTTCACTCCCCAGGCCAAACGAAGATGAACTATTTGTTGGGGTGATCGAGCCACTGTATCTTGTCGATTATTTTCCCACACCGGCTTGCCAAGAGGAGCCCTTAGATTTAGGGCAGTATTTTTCCACCCCCGCTCCCGCCTCTCAAATCCAAACGGGCACACCACGCAATCAATCATACGCGTATCCACCCCACGCCCAATTTACCCCATACACCCCTCCGTCACACATAAATCATCCTGTTCCTTACGCAATTCCGCCATCCCCATATTATCCTACCCCATACACACCCTCAAGTCCCTCCACCCAATACATTACTCCGCCATCCCCAAGTTACCCCATTCCATACACACCTTCAAATCCCACCACCCAATTTACCCCATACACCCCTCCATCGCCCCCGAATTACCCCACTCCATGCACAACTCCATCATCCCCAATCTATCCCATTTCATCTACTAACCCCTCATCATCCCACCATACCACAAACCCTTTATACCCCCCCATTCCACCCACTACCCCGCCATATCCAAACCATCCCGCTCAATGCACAACTCCATCGTCCTCAATTTACCCCACTTCATCCACAAACCCATCACCATCCCATCATACCTCCTCATATACAAACCCTTCATATCCCTATCACCCCGCGCCCACCACACCTCAAACGTCTCCCCATCCCTCCAGCCCAGTCACACTCCCGTCATCCCTTTGCTATTTTGGCCCTAACCCAACTCCACCACTACCCAGACAAGCAACCCCTCACCCAATCCCCTCGTCACCCAATCACCACTGGTCCTACCATGCCCAGGTAACACCAGTATAAGCCCCCTCCGTGCCCATAACTCCAATTCTATCAATTCCCTCCACTACCATTCCACCCCCCATTGGAGTTAACCTGGTCGGACCCGAGAAACCAGTATATCCGGCCCAATCCTCCCCGGAATCCTCACGCAGTCCATTTCTCATCCCAAAACCTGCTTATGACCCGCATCAGGTACCATTGAGCTATGAACAGACGGACATGAATGCTGGGTGCAACCAAGAAGAGGCTATTAAATTCGTTACCCAATCGGGCCGGATTTCTGCCCAGCCGAAAGCATCAGGGGCAGTCAGAGGAGAAGAAAAGAAGAAAGAACAGGCCACAGGAAATCCCTTTGAAAAAATGGCCAGGGATCACATACTGGAGACACAGCTCAAGAGAACACCCGCACATATTACTGTGTGGGATTTGTTAATCACGTCTCCACTCCACTTTCAAGCCCTAATGGGAGTGCTCAAGGACGCGCATGTCTCCACCCATGTAACTCCAGATGAAGTAGGGGAAATAATAAGGCAAGTGTTGGCCCCAAACGCCATCTCTTTCACCGATGCAGACCTACCGATCGAGGGGAATGACCATTTTAAACCCCTGAATATAACAGTGGAAGTAGGGAACTTGGTGGTACCGTTGGTCCTGATCGACAACGGGTCGGCGCTGAACGTATGCCCTCTAAGGATGGCAATCAAAATTGGGGCGAACCCCGACACCTTCCGGCCATCCATATCAAGCGCATGGGGATTCGACAAGACTAGAAAGGAAATCATAGGAGAAGTAGATCTTGACCTGATCCTCGGACCGCAAACCTTCACCACCCCCTTTCAAGTGATGGACATCAAGTCTACCTTCAATCTGCTATTGGGCCGGCCGTGGATACATAAGCTCAGGGCAATACCATCTACCCTGCACCAAAAGCTCCGATTTATCTCAGAAGGAAAAAATGTCACCATCATAGGTGAGAGCAGAGAGGACATGGGGAAGAGTGCTCTGCACATTGAGAATCCGAAAGTGCTGAACATATCGCACACAGCTGAGGATGCAGATCTCCATCGATTTGAGTATGACTTCTCAAATGTTACCCTCGGACCAACTGAAAAAACCTCAGATAAAACTGGAGGAGGAATGGACGCAGCTGTATTCATGCTCCACAGATGGGGCCATCAAAAAGGGAAAGGACTGGGCCCATGCCTTCAAGGAAGAAGAGACCCCGTCAAGGCCAAGGGGCAACAAACTAAATTCGGCTTAGGCTACAGGCCCAGAGAAGAGGAAGTTAGAGAAGCCAAGGAAAAGATGAGAGCCGCAGCAGCCGCCAAGGCTAGAGGAATCATCTTAGAAGAGGAACCTCACGCTCACCCCCACATCCGTGAAACCTTTGTGAGCACCGGGGTAGTAAAAATTGATCTGAATGGGGAGACGAGGGTAACCCCACATAAGCCTACTTCAATCCACCCCACCAATCCCTACATCATTCCCCCAGACTTTGAAATGGACTTAACCGCCCTTTCCTTGTTTGAGGAAGAAGTTCCCCGATCCACCCCTCACTCCAGCACCAACCACTCTGGGCCCCTCCTAACCGTAGAGGACAAGGTCCCGGAGGATCCCTTTGTAAATATGTTGAGGGAAGAAATGCAAGAGCCTACCGATGCCGCTACCGACCAAAGAGGTAAAAGCCAAGCCTCGCAGGTGAGTAACTGGGCATCCTTGCCCCAACTCTTAAGAGCTGCCAAATACCGTGAAAACGGCACCGACTCTCCAAAAAAAAAAACAACTTGTAAAAAGTGAGGTTAGCCTCTGGACCACTCTACCTTGTATATATAGAGATCCACCTCGCTAGGGGCTGACTTCCGAAAAAATGTAAAAGAACATAAAAATAGAAAAATACCAATTCCAAAAATATTGTCCTTTAAAATTCCCAATAAAATCAATGTCGTGATACCCGTCCCATGTGAAGCCAACCCCTTCCCTGTATAAATACAAGAAGAGGTAGGAGTCACGATTCTGGACGAGGAAGGCCAAACCGATGAGCTCCCCAATGAGCTCCTCAAATAATTTGCCGATTTTGAGCATGGCCCTACCCCGATCGTCGAAGAGACGGAGGATGTCAATTTGGGCACCACAGAGGCCCCCAGAATGACCAAAATCGGAACATCGCTATCCCCTGCGAAGAGGAAAGGTATGATGGACTTCCTTTGGTCATACCAAGACGTCTTCGCATGGTCGTATGAGGACATGCCTGGTTTGGATACCGATCTGGTTGAGCATGAGTTGCCACTCTACCCGGTGAGATTCTCGACCCGAATGGATGTTGAAGGTGAAGGATGAGGTCATTAAACAGTATGACGCAGGTTTCCTCATGGTATCCAAGTACCCGCAGTGGTTAGCCAATATCGTCCCCGTACCAAAGAAGGATGGAAAGGTTCGAATGTGTATCGACTTCTGAAATCTCAACAAGGCGAGCCCTAAGGACGATTTCCCACTGCCACACATCGATATCTTGGTTGATAACACTGCAAAGCATGGAATGCTCTCATTTATGGATGGATTCTCAGGATACAATCAGATAAAGATGGCAGAGGTTGATCGCGAGAAGACAACGTTCATTACCCCCTGGGGAACCTTCTGCTATAAAGTAATGCCATTCGGGCTGAAGAATGCTGGGGCAACCTATCAAAGAGCAATGACGACCCTGTTCCATGACATGATGCACTGAGAGATCGAGGTATACGTCGGCGCTATGTCTGGAAAGTTGTTGGGCTTTATTGTCAGTAGGAGAGGGATCGAGGTCGATCCGACCAAGATCAAGGCCATCACTGAAATGCCACCACCATCCACAGAGAAGGAAGCTAGAGGATTTTTAGGCAGGATCCAGTACATCAGCCGATTCATCGCACAGTTAACTCTGATATGCACACCAATCTTCAAGCTGCTGAGAAAGGACTCACCAGTTGAGTGGAACGATGACTGCCAAGCTGCATTCGACAAGATTAAAGGTTATCTCCTGAAACCTCCGGTATTGGTACCACCTGTACCTGATAGACCCCTGATAATGTACTTGTCCACGACTGAGTTTTCCATGGGTTGTGTGTTAGGACAACATGATGAGATGAGAATAAGAGAGCAGGCCATCTATTACCTAAGCAAGAAATTCATTGATTACGAGACGCGTTATTCTCATCTGGAGAAAGCATGCCTGGCACTCGTTTGGGCTACTCAGAGACTTCGACATTACCTGTTATCCCAGGCCGTTCTACTTCTAGCACGGATGGATCCGTTGAAGTACATATTCGAGAAACCTACTCTCACTGGCCGAACTACACAATGGCAACTACTCCTATCCGAGTTTGACATTACTTATGTCACCCAGAAGTCGATTAAGGGGCAGGCACTCGCCGATCATCTTGCTGAGAACCCTCTGCCGAACTATGAGCCTCTAAGGACCGAATTCCCCGATGAAGACATTTTGTTCATGACCGACGAGGATACAGAGGAAACGGAGGAGCCCTGGGTAATGCACTTCGATGGGGCATCGCATGTTGAGGGCCAAGGAGTTGGCGCCATTCTTATCTCGCCGAAAGGATCCCATATACCCATCTCAATCAAATTGAACTTCCCATGCACCAACAATATGGCCGAGTATGAGGCCTGTACAGCTGGTTTACAGGCGGCTCTTGATCTAAATATAACTCACCTTAGGGTCTTTGGAGATTCACAGTTAATTATATGCCAAACCAACGGGGATTGGAAGACCAAGGATGAGAAACTGATCCCATACCATGAACATCTGGAGGATCTGATAACCTGCTTTGAGGAGGTCACCTTCTCCTATGTGCCGCGAGTAAGAAATCGGTTTGATGATGCCCTGGCTACCCTGGCCTCTATGGTTGAGATTCCATATGGAGTGGTGATGAAGCTGATCATGATAGAGCAGAGGAGCGAACCAACTTTCTATCACCTGATCGAAGGACCTACGGAGATAGAGGACCAACCACCCTGTTTCTCAGACATCAAGAATTTCCTTGAGACTCGAACTGTCCCGGAAGGAACATCAAAGGTAGACAAACGCACCATCCAGCGATTGGCAACAAACTACGTCATCTGCGGCGATCTCCTGTATAGACGGTCTCACGATAATATTCTGCTCCGATGCCTAACCCAGAAAGAAGCGATTGAGATCATGAAGGAGATTCATGAAGGGGTTTGCGGAGCCCACGTCAGCGGTCACATGCTCGCTAAGAAAATTCTAAGGCAAGGATAATTTTGGACTACTTTGGAGATTGATTGCTGCAAGCACGTACAGAGGTGCTACAAATGCCAAGAGCACTCCAGCTTAATACACGCTCCGGCCATTGACTTGCACAGCATGGCCACTCCTTGGCCGTTCGCCACCTGGGGTCTCGACGTCATCGGCAAGATCAATCCTAAGGCTTCCAATGGACATCAATTCATCCTCGTCGCTGTGGAATACTTTACAAAATGGGTAGAGGCGGCCTCCTATACGAGCATTAAGGCTAGCCATGTTGAGAAGTTCATCAAGAACAACATCATTTGCAGATTCGGCGTACCCAAAGATATCATCACTGATAATGGCACTAATTTCGCTAATAGGCGCATCCGGGCCTTGTGTGAGCGGTTCAAGATCAAGCATCATCGTTCATCCCCGTACAGGCCTCAGACGAATGGAGCTGTGGAGGCAGCCAATAAAACTCTGATCCGCATCCTGGAGAAGGTGGTAGTTACTTATAGAGATTGAGTGAGCAGTTACCCTTCGCCCTTTGGGTCTATAGAACGTCTACCCGCACCGCAACAGGGGCAACACCATTCTCCCTTGTGTATGGGACCGAGGCCGTGCTACCCGTTGAGGTCGAGGTACCGTCACTCCGTATCCTTTTGGAATCCCATCTACCTGAAGCTAGACCTAATTGACGAGAAAAGACTCCTAGCCTTGTGCCACACTCAGGTCTATCAGAGGAGAATTGCATGTGCTTACAATAAGCGCGTCCGCGGCCGAGATCTGAAGGTAGGAGACACTGTACTGAAGAAAAATTTTCCATCTCTCCACGTTGATCCGAGAGGGAAGTTTAGGCCAAATTGGGAAGGACACTACGTCGTCGGGGAGGTTCTGCCAGGATACGCCGTTCGCCTCGCCACCATGGACAGAGACCACTTTCCTGAGCCCATCAGCGCTGGATACCTCAGTAAGTTCTACTCATAGGTCTTGGGACAAGGTAATTTTCGATAAAAGTAGATGCGTGACTACTTAAGGGCTCCATAAAAGAGGCCATCATTTCAAAGTCAAGTAGCCCAAAAGAATATTCCTTGAAAACCTTCACCCCTTTTTGCTACACACTTCGGGCCAACAACCATTTCTTTCATATACCCCACCCAAAATTCCAAAAAAAAGAAGAAAGAAGAAAAGGGAGGAAAAATCCAAACCAAAAGAAGAAGAAGAAGGCGCCCCCAAAAAAAAAAAAAAAACCACAAAGAAAAAGAGGGGTTCCCAAAAAAAAAATAAAATAAATGATGATGATGACTGGGGGATAAAAAGCCTTTGGAAAGAAAAAGGAGTCCCCGAATCTAGAAATCACCCCAAACTTAGATCCAAATCCCCAGAAAAACCCAACCTGTTTGAACCCCAACCACATTACAACCCGAAAGAAAGCCCTCTTTAAGGTCCACAAGCGGTTATAACATCTACTACATAGGAACAAGCCAAGTTAACAAACCCCACAAAACTTCATTCAGCCGGCTATGACGGAATCGACGCCCATGTCGTGGCTTTCTGGTTCAAAAAAAAAAGGAGAAAGAGAAAAAAAAGAAAAAAAGAAAAAAATAATAATTTGAGTTCAAAACAAGACGGACTTGGTGAAAACCCGAAAGGGCGGCACGGGTAAAAACAGCGAACTCACGCGGACCAGGTGAAAACCTGAAAGGGCACCTGGGGTAAGAGAGTGAACCCATGGACGTGGTGAAAACCCGAAAGGGCGCTACGGGTAAAAACTGGGATGACAGGCATGGAGAAAACCCGTCTTGGGCGCTATGAGCAAAAAATGTCAAGAAAAGAGAGATTAGGAGAAGATCTGTCCTGGCCTGCCTGCTTTTGTTTGGATCCCTTGAGCCTCTCCTCCTCTTTGCTGGGCCGCCCATGTGAAAATTAGATCAAATCCCGATCAAGTATGTGGTCTCTACCACGGCATCTGACGCATGACCAAAGGAAAAGACAGAAGGCTAGACCAATCCCGTGGAAGCTGACCTCCCACGTTTAAAGAAAAAACCTGCATCTCACGAACAGGGTTCAGCCATGCTCAAAAAAAAAAAAAGGGACCCGCTGGTTTGGCCTTGTGGTTATCGGCATCACAAAAGAAAAGAAAATTTCAAAAAAGAAAATAGATTTCCCTTTCCCATAAAAAGCCCCACACTGTGGAGGAGAAAATTCTAAAAAAGATAATAGATTTTCCTTTCCCATAAAAAGCCCGACACTGTGGAGGAGAAAATTTCAAAAAAGAAAATAGATTTCCCTTTCCCATAAAAAGCCCCACACTGTGGAGGAGAAAATTCTAAAAAAGATAATAGATTTTTCTTTCTCATAAAAAGCCCCACACTGTGGAGGAGAAAATTTCAAAAAAGAAAATAGATTTCCCTTTCCCATAAAAAGCCCCACACTGTGGAGGAGAAAATTTCAAAAAAGAAAATAGATTTCCCTTTCCCATAAAAAGCCTCACACTGTGGAAGAGAAAATTTCAAAAAAGATAATAGATTTCCCTTTCCCATAAAAAGCCTCACACTGTGGAGGAGAAAATTCTAAAAACAAAAAAAAAGAAGAAAATAGATTTCCCTTTTCCATAAAAAAAAAACCCCACTAGGTGAAAGAGAAAATCCCCATAAAAAGTCTTACATTGCAGAATTACAAAAAGAAAAACAAGAGCGCATATATAGATTTCATTCCCCTTCTTTACAAGTGTTGCCTGCAGAGTGTCACGTCCCAAAAAGATAACGACATGACACACTTTCTATTTTGCTGCTTCCTTTACAAAAAAAAAAAAAAAAAAACCCAAAATATATATAGCTGTGTATATATGAAAAAAAAAAAAAAAGAACAGAAAAAGATAACCCAAAAAGAGATCTCTGTTAGGGAGCTTTCCCCCCGTGTATATGATCTATGATATGTGCAGGAACAGGTCAAGGGCGGGGAGCACACTTCAAAGCGCTAATCTCTGCAAGCAGGGAGTCCTCACGGGCATTCCGATCAGACATCCACCTACCATGAAGACTCTTTCGTGAAGCTTTCACAGGCGGGACTCAGTCAAAAGACCAGTCAACCGAAGAACCTCGCTCTCGGCTGTAGCAGCTCTCACCTCCGCAATATCAGCTCTGATCCTTTCTTTCTCCAAAGCCTCGATCAAAGCCAACCTCTCTATGGAAAGGGACTCGATCCGGGTCCGAAGCATCGCTTCCTTACATGGCCAGGGCCCTGTCTCTACCACATCTACCGAAGCTGGGCTAGGAGTAGGTAATTCCTCAGATACCAGCCAACCCTCGTAACCCGGAGAGACGACGCCCCCCTGAACCAAGCTACACATATGCGCCGATTGGCGGGTTTCCCAGAGGGCCGCTATGCGATCAAGATCACTAAGAGAACCTCGAGAGAATATCAGAGAGCACAAGGGTGGCCTCGCGGTACACGGCACATGCTGAGTATACCCGAATTGACGAAGCACCCGAGATGGGAAGTAGTATGTGCTACCAGTCAACCCCAAAAGTGTGATGCCCTCACAATCCCGAGAGCGGACAATCGGAAAGGTGCCGTCCATCCAGGGAAGTTGCCAGGTCAGCTCTGCATCGAGTAGCCTGTGCTCGGCCTCGATGCTCCCACAAGGCAGTCTCGAATTCTGGATCAGAAAACCCCGAGCCACATCCCCTCTAATCAAGCAGAATCTCGGCACAAGCCCCATGATAGCCAAATGCTCTCCTAACCAGATTTGAACAAGGAGCGAGCTCCCGCTGAGAATCCCAACCCGGCCCGAGGCCGCAGCATCCAGGCCTCGATACATCTCCGCCAAGACCAGGTGTACCAATGAGTGACCTCCCTCATATTCGGTCAAAACATCACATAGCCCAAGGGAAAAGCTCTCACCCCCAGTGAAGAAGAGAACTTCCGACAGCAAATAAAGGGCAAAGGCCTTCACATTGAAGGGATCTCAAATAGGCAACTTTCGCAGGCTCGAGTCACTGAAAAGTTCTCTCAGGAATTTCACCGAACACCTGGTGGGCCCTCCGGCGAAACATTTCTCGTATCCACCCTTTTTTAAGCCAAGGACCGCATGGACCGCCTTTGCATACCCCGGTTTGGGCACTACTTTGGCAAGGCCTCGATGCATCTTCAAGCCAGTGATGGAGGCTAGCTCTTCCAAAGTTGGGGTCAGCTCCCTAGACCCAAATTTAAAGACATGGGCCCTATGGTCCCATGATGCCAAAGCCGCCTGTAGTAGGTTGGGCAACAGAGGAACAGCGAGGATAGAGGAAAGGCGGGACAACTCGAGGCCATTCAGAATAGCAAGCTCGCTCTTAGCCAAACTATCATGCCATTTTTACAAAAAGCTGGGCCCCGGGTCCAAACAGGGAAGTATACCGGCCCCCGTATAAAAGCTTGGGCCCCCTTTTGAAGGCAGGTCCATCGACGTACAAAGATGTTCTTTGTGAAATCGGTCAATATATGACGATGGACCCGCTAGAAAAAGAGGGGAAAGAAAGAAAATAAAAGGAGGGGCAAAACAGTCAAACCAAAGTAGAAGAGGAGACAAGGGGGGACCAGGCTCGGGTTATAAGGAGCCCGCTGAGCCCAATCTATAGCAGGCGTATATATTATATACGCCAAGGCAAATTTTGAACCATTTTGCCGGTATATAATATATCGCCCGACCATTTTCTTGAGGATTAATTGGTGTATATAATATATCGCCCGACTATTGATTCTTGAATGTTGGCTGGCGTATATAATATATCGCCCTTGATTTAAGCAGAGGATAAGCCCCCCCCTCACACTGGTCTATTTCTTTTCCCAAGGAGGAGCGTACTTTTATTTGGCCCTCCTTTTAGTGAGCGATGGCGCCATGACCATACCACACACCATGAGAAACACCGGGTGGCGCCCGCCCATAGGTCTGTCTGAGTCACTGCATGATCAACCTCATCATTGGAGAGGTGCAGTTCATTCAAGCGAGAAAAGAGAGAGAAACCACCAGCAAAGAGATAACCAAATAAAGCGATGCATAAACCATGAAAATTATAAAACCATAAAAAAAAGCATTGTTGTCTAAAGTTATTACATGTCCCATATAAATCAAAAGTCTAAATTGTCTCATTGTGCCCACTTTTCGGAAAAAAACTACTCTGGCAGCTCCTTGATTTCTTTAGCTACTTTGCTCGCACTTTGGAAAGTCTGAGTCTCCCACCCAGTCCACGCTTTGAGAGAGATAGCTAAGCAAGGAGCGACTCCTTCTCATGAGCACGCCTGAGGCACACCAAAAGCCATCGGATAGAGAAAGTAAATAAGGAAAATGACTAGGTTGGGCGGCATTCACTCACCACTTGGTCTCCCTAAGCCCAACGAGGTTCTGACGGTAGTATTGGCACGACTCCTTTGCCGACTCATAATCCTGGCCAATAAGGAAAAGGAGGTGTTAGTCACACAGGCCATCAGCATAATTCGGGAGAAAGGAACAAGAACAGAGCAACAAGATAGAAATTACCCCAGGAATCAGCTCGGGAGGTGGGACCTGGATGGCTTCAGCAGAAATTCGTGCCTTTTCGGCCACGTCGGCACACACGCGTGACAAAAAGGCATCATCCAGGCGTTTGAAGGTCCCCTGGACCTCGACGGGCGAGCTACCAGAAGCACCGGAAGGGTCAGAGGGTCCAGCACCTGAAGCCACGCCAGAAGCACCAGCCCCGGAAGGATCAGAGGGTCCAGCACCTATTGCATCATAGGGAGCAGCCTCCTCTTCCCCCTCATCTGAGTCGCCGCCCTGCTCAAACTGTAGAGAGAAACATTTTATCACTAAGGGCGACAGGCCAATCAAAGTAACCACATGAAAGCTGCTGAATGAAAGGAGAAACGGGGCATTACCTGAGATCGCGACCCGCCAAAAGCTAAAAAATTAGCACCAGGCACGAAGCGGGGCAGCAAGAAATGATAGGGCAGGGAGTCGTACCACGACTGATACCCCCCTGAGCAGGAGAAGGTCATCGATAGGAACCCCATGATGAAGAAAGTGAGCTGTGAGCTCCTTAATGGAGCCCTCTGGGGCCAACACATCGGCGGGAGGAACTTGGGGCACGGCGAAGAGAGGGCGATACTGATGAACCACTCTCTCCCCTAAATAGTAGGCCCTAGTCTAGGACCCGTAGAGAAAGATGATACGACGGTCCAGCAAAAGACGAGAAGGACCCACCGAGGCCAAATTCTAGAAGGGAGATCCTATGCAAGGGTCGAGGATGACCTGCAAAAGAAGAGAAAATCGGAAGGGGATGCACACATTTGGTCAGAACCCCTAGCACACAAGAGCTGAGCTGTCAAATTTAAAAAAAGGGAATTGTTTTACACTTTCTGGGATCAACGTCGAACTAAGGCTTGATCCTAACTCCAAATGCTTCATACCTACGTCCCGACGGCGACCCACGTGCCAGTTACTCATGAGGGGGAACGTAGCAATGTTAGACTAAAGCAAAGGGCGACCCGGTTGAAAGTGAAGGTACCCCCAGATCTGAGAAAGCAGGCAGATGAAGACAAGTATGCTATAAAAGAAAATTGGATAGACTAAAACCAAAAGATAAAATACCTCAATGGCAGGCCAGAAACCCACAATGGAGCTAGACTCCCTAAGAACGGCCCGCTTTAGGCTGGACATGAGTACGGCATAGCCAACGCCGCCCCAATCGAATCGATGCACGATCTCCTAGTTCACCATCAGGCTGAGCAAGGACAAAGAGACTAGCCCTCCACTGGTGTTGGAGAGGAGAGTCTTGCCCAGGAGGAACAGTAAGGAGATGCGGGCCAGCATAAGTGCGCGTGCGGGCTTGATGTAAATGTCCATGTCAGGTTGCCCCTGGTCCACCAACTCATTAGGCCCAAACTGATCAACCAACCAGGATAGCTTGACCTCCGAGCCCCGAGCATTCCCTGAGGACGGGTAGGCCCCTATCAGTTGAATCACCTCCTCCCTACCCGGTGTGTGGGTAGGTACCACGGGCACCCCTCCGATACGGACCCCAGTGATCATAGACCAGTCCGCCAGTGTGAAGGCCATCTCTGCCACGGCCATGTGGAATGTCATCGTCTCGGGGCGAAAATGCTCTATCAGTGCCTTTAAATAGGCCATATCGGCCCTCACAGCAGGGCACGAAATGAAGTCCCCAAAACCGGCAGCAGTGAGTAGGTCCTTCACTACTGGGGGAAGGTAAAGCACGAGACGCTGGAGGTCGAACCAACCGCCTCGGAACATAATGTGCGGCAGGGGCTGCAAACAGAAGGCATCAATCAGATAGGGGCGAGGTGATATAATGAAGGCATCAAAGGAAAACAAAAGTGAAAAGGAGGAGGGGGCCCATCTGTTTACCTGACCAACGATCCCAAAGTTGGACATATGGGTGTGCTGACAGTAGAGGAGGCCGGTATGGGCGGCCTCACCTTGCATCTCATACCAAGGCTGGGAGGAGCACTGAGACACAATGAACTGTTCCCCACGGGGGCCGTAGGCCATCTCCGACCCTTCTTGCTGATCATGCCCCTCGTCATTAGACATCCTGAAAATATGAGACACATCGGCATATGAGAGGATTGCCAACAAAAAAATGTATATATATATATACATATATATATATATACATATGCACTAATCCAAAAAATAACAACAAAAAAAAAAACAACCATGTGTGTGTACTAAAAAAAAAAAAAAACAAAAAAAAACCATGTGTGTGTGGGTACTGACCCAAAAAAGAGATGTGTGTGTATAAAAAAAAAAACAACAAAAAAAACCATGTGCGAGTATACTAATCCAAAAAACAAAAAAAAAATGTGTGTATCTGTACTAACCTAAAAAAAAAAAAAAAAATGCGTGCACCAATCAAAAAGAAAAAAAAAAATATGTGTGTGCTAACCCATTAACAAAAAATGTGTGTGTGCGTATTAATCCAAAAAAAAAAGAGAAGTGTGTGTATAAATATAGGCATCTATTTTCTTTTGCATATGCGTATTAATCCAAAAAAAAAAGAGAAGTGTGTGTATAAATATAGGCATCTCTTTTCTTTTGTATATTAATCCAAACCAAAAAATGTGTGTATAAATATAGGCATCTCTTTTCTTTTGCATATTAATCCAAACCAAAAAATGTGTGTATAAATATAGGCATCTCTTTTCTTTTGCATATTAATCCAAACCAAAAAATGTGTGTATAAATATAGGCGTCTCTTTTCCTTTGGGTTAGTATATATATAAAAAAAAAAAAAAGCAAAAAAAAAAAAAAAAAAAAAAAAACAAAACAACAACTAAAACAATTAAAACAAAAAAAGAAAAGAAAAAGAAAAGGAGAAAAAGGAAATATAGGCATCACAAAGCATTTCATCAAAAAGAAAAGAAAGACGCAATAGCATAAAAAATTAAAAAGAAAAATAAGGGGAAGGTAATGGTTACCTTCAATGGGGGAGGAAAACGAATAGCGGCGGAGGATAAGCGCCTTTCGATCCACACCCGCGACCGCCGGTAATAGAACTCAAGCCAAATCAAATGAAAAAACCCTAAGGGGTTGTCTCGGACTCAAGAAGAAAGGAGGGAGGAAGAGAATTTGAAAAGGGGGCCCTTTGTGGTCAAGGCGGTTTAGAATGCCAGATTTTAGACGGGCGTATATAATATATACGCCCGACCATTTTTCGCCAGATTTTGGTCAGGCGTATATATTATATACGCCCGACCAAAAATGGCAGTTTTTAAACTGCCCGACCTCCTTTTTTTCGATTTTAAGGCCCAACGGCCCCTCTTGTATGCTATGGACCTCGATCCGGACCCCCCTTCGAGGCCCACGTGCCATCGGCCATGGTGCACACATCCCCAAATGACCCTTCGAGTTCCCTTCGATTGGCCCAAAGGGACCATGCTACAATAAACAGATCTAGATCCGTAGGCGCCCCCCTAATGCGCCTATAAAATCAAAAAAGAGAAATAAAAAATAAAAAATACAACGCTGATTCTCAAACGAGCGTCGCAACGCTTGTTTGCCCCACTCTGAGAGCCGTGTTAAATCAATTCGGAATGATCGGGTTCACCCGAAAGCTCTCGAACCCCGTTTCAGGCAGGGACATTTTGTACCTGACCCAGCAGGCTGGTAATTTTGCCCATTTCCGGTCACTATTCCCTACAGAGTCCCCCGGCAAGAGTCAAGGCCTGATTCAGCAGGCAAACCAAGAACCCATCACCGGAATGCACACGTCCCTAAGGCATATCAACATGGCAAGTTGATTCGCCTAAGGATACGTGCAAAAATAAAGGCAGTTTGAGCATGCCCAGGGTCTCAATCTGACATGAAAAAAAAGAAAGAGAAAAGAAAAAAAAGAAGAAAGAAAAGGAGAAGAAATAACAACCTGTTGCTGCTTAGTGAAAACCCTGAGTGGGTTGACCCCACCTTCCGGCATTCACTCTGGTCATCCACCTTCGGATCTCTGTTGACTAGGAGTGCCCCCGACTTCAGACCATTCGAAAAGTCTATTGTCAGTCGAAACTAACCAGTCAAAAATGAAATTATAACCAACCAAACTATGTGCGAACATACAGACCAAAGGGCTCTTTTCCCTTTTTATTTCCTTTTACACGGGCTTAAAACTTGTATTGGCACGGTGTCCTTGTTGAATGTACGCACTTGCGTCTAGGTATCCACAGGATGGTCGTTTGTCCTCGTAAATTGTACCTTAGGGTCGAGGCTTCTGTTCGCGCCTATTTGCTGCTTATCGCCCCTGATGGGTGTCTGTCTGTGCATAGTTAGTAAGATGTGATTTCATTAGGGATGGAGGCTAGAATTGGCCATCTCTTTCGAGGGATGATTGGTCCTAGCCCGATCTTTTCAGCTTTGTCTCAAGTTAAGGCACTCCGGTCCGTGTGAATCAGGAGCACCTCACCACTGGAACGTGCACATCCCCAAGGTGCACCTATCCCTAGCATGGCGCACGCACTCTTAAAAGCGTATCAACTGGCATTTGATCCACTTAAAGAGTTGTGCAAGAATAAAATTGCCAGAGGTCCTTGAGCTTGGCTTAGAAGCCTCGAAGCAAAAGAAAATTCAGAAAATGACACAAAAAAAATTACTCAGAAAATGGGCATGCATTCCCAAGAGGTGTTGCGACATCAATATTCGCTCCACTCGGGTCAATCATGCTAAAGCAACCTCGAGGTTGATGGGTTCACCCAGAAACTTTGAGCCTTACCTAGGTAAGGGCACCCGTGCCCAATCCAATGGAGCTGTCGATATTCCATAGGATTGGACACAGTTTGAAAGCCTTCGCTTTGTATGCTTCGCATTAATTCCGAAGCATAGATCGATCATCCCATTTCATGGAGTTGTCTGGTTTAGATTAACACTCAATATCACAAATCTATAATTTCCCTCAGGAAGTGGACGATATCCTGGCTAGCAGGCTTACACTTTTTGTGACCATCGCAGTTATGCCCAGTAATGTCGCAATGCGCTTGGGGAATGTTAGCCTTGAGGTACGGACGATAACCCGAAATGAGAGGGCTTACGTACACTCACCATCACCATGAATGTTTGAGAATTGAGTTGAACCAGGCGGACCCATCAAACGTGCCTTGGACCTCTTCGAATGTCTCTTGTCTTTGGCATTCGATCATTAGTGATCGAATACTAAAGAGGGGCATCTGTAGACACCCAAATTCGGCCCAAGGCCCGATCAATTTGTACTTCGGGAGAGATGTACCCCTGTGCTTCTGATGGCACCCCCTGAACCCTTAGGAACCTACCTAGACCAGTAGGAATCACCCTAAGACCTTTAGAGCCATTCCCCCAATCTTTAGAAGTCACCCCTACACCCTAGAATCCCTTCCCATACCTAACTTAAACCCTTCTGGCGGTTGATGGGAGGAGAGCTACAGAATTTTACACAGACCATTACCAAGGATGAGCCATACATCATTGGAAAGAGGACTTCTCTAGCTTTCCAACAAGCCAAAAATCACCCAATTTGAAGCTACGGTTCAAAAGTTATGGCCGATTGAAGTTTCACATAAAATCATAGAACTTTTACTCAGGCGTAGATATTACATACGCCCAGCCATTTTTGCCCCAGATTAGTCAGGCATATATATTATATACGCTCGCCTATTTTGGGGAAAATTTGGCCGGGCGTATATAATATATACGCCCAGTATAGGTGGGACCCACCACGGGCTTCATCTTCCCAGGGCTCCCCTGTTTTTGATGAAATTTACTGTTCCTAAACTGGGTGTATATAATATATACGCCCAGCTTAGCTACAGTAACTGTCATCAGTGGCTCGAATTTCCTTCATCTAGTTTGACCCTTTGACCATCCCCTTTGTTGGGGTGGGTGTCTTGAGGTCGGTTGCACCCCCTTTGAGCTTATTGGCAACCCTTAAGTCACTCATGGTCTCACCCCATCATCCGCCATTATAATCAATCTCCCAAAACCCTAGGACCTTGAAAGCCTAGAAAACCTTAGATGGGGGATTACCTAATAGCTAAACCAATTAGCTCTTAAGTAAGCCCCTAACCCTCCCCTTTTCTATAAATAGAGAGGCCCCCCCTCTTCCTTAAGGGTTAGAAAAAATTGGAGGTTAAGGATTTGGAGCTCAAGAGAGAACCCTAGTGAGAGAAAATGCACTCATTTTCCATAATTCCAGCAAGCTTAGTTCATCTTTTCCAATCCATTTCAACCATTAGATCACTCCCTTTAGCTAAAGTCTAGCCTTTGGCCTTACCCTACACTTTCTATTTTATTGAATCCTAGCATTAGAACCCATTTTCACACCATTTAAGCCATCGGAAGCACGCCAAAGCGAAGATCTTCCACGGTGCAACAAGGGCCCGTGAGCTCCAGCTCACCCCTCTCTTCCTCTACCTTCTTGGTGTCTCCTCCGTACAAGGATTCAAGCCGTTACGCCGTCGAAATTTCGGTTTGGCTCAAAGCTTGATAGGACCGTATTGCCTTCGGGCAAGGGGAAGCTCTGCCCTTTTTATTTTTATTTTGGCCATAGATAGAGACCGCTACTTGCGGGTTGATCGGGTGCCTAAACCCTTCCCGATCGATAACCGAAGCCCCTACCCTAGAGCCTTTGACAAAGACCGATAAATCAGAGTCATATTTAGCACTTCAGTGCTCAAAATATCGATTTGAAGGTTTCCTAGGTCACCAAAAGCTCCGGGTGGCGACTCTACATTTTATTAAAGGCGAGAGCATCGCCGTGACGGGTTCGAGAGGATCCACGGTCGCACAGATAACTAACGGGGTCACTTCTGAAATAGAGTTTCTTGATGAAGATGCCAAAGAAACTTTGTAAGAATGCCAAGATTCAGAATATGATCTTCTAGTGGATGTCCTTAAACTTGATTGTCTATCAAATCTAAGGAGAACATCTCCTTGATGGGTTTGAACAGTTTGTTCAATATCCTTATGAATTTGTGAAGATTAGTTTGTAGATCCTCATTGGATAACAGTTGAAGGCCTCACGGTCTTCATTCAAACTGAGAGTTTGTTTTGTTATCTTCATTGACATATCGTTGGACCAATTAGCCCAACAATATTTATAAATGGTTTTTAGATTCATTAAAGGAATTTTCCATCTGTTCATTTGGTCTTGAACATCAGACCATCAAACATGTAACATCCCGAAAATTTCCAAAATACTAATACACTAATTAAGTGTATGTGCTTAGTAAGATATACAATGTATGCTATGAAATTTCCTTAAATATTTATGGGAAATAAATTCCTTAGTTTAAATAACTCAAACATATAATTGTGTAAAAAGATACACAAGCTCCGTGAGATCATTAGTGGTAAGAGGCTTGAATTCTAAGCAAGAGGTCTAGGGATCAAACCTTGCTAGAGACTTTAAAATCTTATTTTGAACTTTAGACTAACAGCCTATACACCCACACTTGGTGTGTTGGCTCCACATGGGATAAAGCCCAACAAGTTAGAAAAAGGTTGGATACAGGGAGCCTAACTAAAATCTCCCTAAAATTCTAAATTTGTAACCTATTAGGTTTCCTTCTAAGAAAAGAATGGGGAGAAAACCTTCTTAGTCTTCTTTAACCCTCCTTATTCAACCTTCTTCAAACCATTAAGGTGTTTCTCCATAGAGCACCTTGATCACCGCCATTCATACGAAGGAGAAGAAGAATTGTATAGCGTGGAACTTCAGGATTCTAGCAAACCACTGTAGGATCATTGGCCACGCTATAAAAGGTAACTCTAATCATTAATGATGATCTATAGGCTTGAAATCATAGTAGATAATCAATTTTACGTTTTCCAAATCATTAGAATAATAAGCTAGTCGTGAACTTCGAATCTCGAATACATAGAAACTCGGATCCTAAAGATGACCCTGACGGCTCGCCGTCACTGGAAGAAAAATCAGTACTGTTGTCTTCCGAAGGCCATAACTTTTAATAGAAAAGTCCGATTTATCCTTATAATATATCATTTTGGAGTATCTCGAGACGATACATCCAATGGACTTGAAAGCAACAATCGTGCATTGTCATAAAGACAATACCGTGCTGTCATAAAGACAACAACGTGCTGTCATAAGACCATAGCGCGCTGTCATAAGACCACAGTGCGCTGTCATAAAGACCACAGTGTGCTGTGGACATCGAAAAACTGAGAACTTTTTAGCTACTACTCGCTGTGAGTACTTCACAATGCACTGTCATATGAGTCACAGCGCGCTATCACATGACAGCAGCGAGCTGTGAACATTAAAAATAGGGACTATTCCCTATCGAATTCAATCAACCATTGATGATTTGATTCTTTTATGTATCAACTGTATATGTACCATAGAAGAGGGAATCAGACGTAGTACAAAGGAGACATCTCACTTTGTTCCTTGCAACTTTGGAAATCGAGGTAGGGGAAATTCACTGTATAATTATGTTTTGAGTTTGATCTGTGGATTTAATGATATTCTCGATATAGACCTGTTAAATATTAGTATTGAACTCATCGAAATTATTGCATCGAAACTTAGAATCTTTTGAATATTGCACATTAAAATTTATCTCGAATTATGAAACTTTTACATCAGAACGATTGAACGTTAAATATTTATTTCTGCATTGGATTTTGGATATTGAATTAAAAGCTTCATATTGACCCCTCGGAATCAACTTTTGAACTTTGGAACCCTTTGAAACTCTTCGGACTTCGAATTATGAACCATGAACATTGAATTATGTGATAGAAATTACATGTGATTTATAGAGAATCATGTGGAACGAATCTTGTACTTCAGCTCCTTTGGACCTTCAGACTAGACGAGTATCCCTCACAACGCAGGGGCTTGGGTACTTTGGAAAATTGTTCTTAGAACGACGATGGTTAGGATTCCCATTAGTTTGACTTCAGCTCTAGGACTATATTCGCGATCAAGAGATTATTTAACTTATGGATTTAAGACCTACATTGAATAAGGAATGACATGTGAACCCTTAGGAATAGCATCATTAAATTTTGCATGAAAACTATTATGAGCATATGTTTTCACTCTTTGCATCTCAAAACCTATGTTTTATCATTTAAGAAATATCTTTGAATGTATCATTGGAATTATGTTTTGATCATATGAAATATAATTGTGTATTGCACTACCCTACTGAGATTAGACTGTTAGCTTACCCCGATACTATGTGTCACAGGTACTGAAGTGGTTCCGGACCCTAAGTTAGAAGAAGATCCGGACTTCATACCAAAGGATGAGGCAGATCTTCCTCTTGAGCAATTTTATCCATAGATTTCTTTTGGACACTTAGATTTGGTATAGTTTAAATGAACTTTTAGAGCCTATTAATATTATTTTGGATGTTAAGTACCACCGTTTGTGTGACGAACGGACATCATCGGTGGTTTTACTTTTTCGTTTAAATTTTCATTATGGACTTTATGCAATGGTATTAATCTAATTGCTTGCTTTCTATTGATACTAAAGAATCTCTATAATTAGATTATGAACTATAATCTAGCGATCTGGGAATTTCCATGTGTTTCGGGTTGGAAATTTCAGCGTCGTTACAGTTGGTATCTGAGCTATGGCGTTAGATTCCACGTGACGCCATAAGAACATAGACCGGGTTCTCACGATTTCTGCTAATTATACCTTTGTTCAATTGTGACAGGTCCTTATGGCACCTCATCGTAGATCAGAGACCACTAACACTGAGGGCCCCTCCAATGGAGCCAAAATTGCCACAGGCGCCAATAACATTCCAGTGGGAGGAGAAAATAACAACACACGTGTCAATCAAACCCTGGAGACAATGGCGAATGCCATGGCACAGCAGGTGAACACTATGGTACAACAGACTACTTTCTTACAACCAGGTACCAACCCTCTGGATTCAAGGAATTCAGAAGGATGAAACCTCCCAGCTTCTTCGGAAAAGCAGACCCTGGCGAAGCAGAAGCATGGCTGAACCAAATGGAAAAGATCTTCCGCATGGTACTTTGCACAGAAGATGAAAAAGTTCGATGGGCATCATTCCAATTAGAAGGGGAAGTAGATCCATGATGAAAATCCATTGAAAGGACCCAAGAATAAGAAATACCAAATACATTGTGGACCTAGGCTCAATTTATCGAGAAGTTTAATGAAAAGTATTTCCCTGAAGTAGTCAGAGATCAATACGAAGTCGATTTTATTTCACTGCAACAAGGACAAATGATTGTGGCAGAAAATGAGACAGAGCTCACACGGCTTTCAAGGTTTGCTCCCGATTTTATGGCCACAGAAGCAATGAAGGCAAAGAAATTTGAACGGGGATTGAAGCCAACAATCCAAGAAAGAATATCTCTATTCAAGCTGAGAACCTTTGCTAAGGTGATGGACATCGCTCTCATTGCCGAGAAGGATATCGAGAAGATGTATAAGAGGAGGGAACAACAAATAAAAATAGGATGAGTCAAAGGCAAGCAAATACCGATGACCAGTCAAACAAGTGGGCAAAATTTTTAGTCTCAGTGCCTTCTCGATCTGTTCAGACTACTTACTCTAGGCAAGTCTCATCAGCACCTACGAGACCTTTTCGTCCATCACAGCCTGCTACTTCCAAAGCATCGGTAGCACAAAGAAGACAATACACTACCTCCTCAGTATCGACCGAATCCTACCCATGATGTGGAAAGCGTCATAGATTAGATGAATGATGGTGGAATTAGGGTGCATGTTCCCAATGTGGCTAGCATGGGCATTTAATCAATGACTACCTTGAATTGAAGAAGGAAAAGATGTCAGCTGCATCTACACAGAAATCTACGCGACCTATAGTTCCGAGATGTGCCTATGCAGTCTCTGCTAAAAACGTCCAAACAACAAATGATGTCATCCAAGGTACAATTTAAATTTTAAACCAATCACCTTATATTTAAATAGTGAATTCTCTTCAAATTTGGAATTGTGCTATATCATTGCATGATAAATGCAAGCCAATACACATTATTGATTGAATTAAACACATGAGCCTTAGGTACTTTAAATATGTATCATAGTAATGACACCTGATAGATTTGGGCTCTACACACTCGTTCATGACCGCTCAGTTTACTGCTGAACTGGGCATCACACCAGAGCCCTTAGATTTCGTCTTATCGGTATCAATCCCTATAGGGGACTCAGTAGTCACAGACACTATCTGCCTATCGGTAATCATTTCGATTGAAGGTCACGAGACATCGGCCGATTTGATTATTTTGGATATGCAAGGATTTGACATAATCCTTGAAATGGACTGGCTATCTACCCATCATGCAAATATGGATTGCGTTCGAAAGATAGTCACTTTTCGCCCCAAGGGGAGAAATTTTTTCAAATTTTATGGCACTAGGCCGAAAATTACGCCTTTTATATTTGTTATTCTAGTTGAACGATTATGAAAAATGGATGCTATGGTTATCTTGCGTTCATACAAAATCAACAGGAAGAGAAGGTCACCATTACCGATATTCCCATCGATGTGTTTCCTGAAGAGTTACTAGGATTACCATCAAACAGAGAAGTTGAGTTCGTAGTGGACTTAGCTCTAGGCACAGAGCCCGTATTGAAGGCACCATATCATATGACACCGATAGAGCTGAAAGAACTCAAGGAGCAGCGACGAGAAATCCTAGACAAAGGATTCATAAGATCGAGTGTTTCTCCATGGGGAGCACCCGCACTATTTGTCAAAAAGAATGATGGTTCTATGGGACTTTGCATCGATTATTGTCAATTAAACAAGTTGACAATCAAGAACTGTTACCCACTTTCTCGTATTGACAACCTCTACGATCAGCTTCAAGGTGGAAGATTTTTCTCGAAGATAGATCTGAGATCAAGATACCATAAGCTAAAAGTTAAGGCAAAAGAAATTTAGAAAACTATTTTTCGCACAAGATATGGCCACTATAAGTTTCTAGTGATGCCATGCGGGTTAACAAATGCACCAGCATCCTTCATGGACCTGATGAACAGAGTGTTCAAACCACATCTCAACAAGCGTGTGGTAGTCTTCGTGGATGACATCCCCATCTATTCGAAGACTAGAGAAGATCACGAACAGCATCTATGTCTAACTCTTCAGACACTTCATGATCACCGGCTGTATGAAAAATTGAGCAAGTATGAATTTTGGCTGAAACAAGTTAGTTTCTTGGGTCATGTAATATTCGAGGAAGGCATTAAAGTTGACCCGGCATTGAGGCCATTATAAAATGGGAACAACCGAAGACAGTGACCGTAGTTTAAAGTTTTTTAGGCTTAACCGGATATTACAGAAGATTTGTAGAAGGGTTCTCCAAAATTGCAGGATGACTTACTCAACTTACAAGAAAGAATGTAAAGTTTGAATGGAATGACTTATGTGAAATGTGTTTCCAAGAACTCAAAAAGTAGTTAACTTTTGCTCTAGTACTAGCAATACCTTCAGGCAATGGGGGTTTCATAGTATTTAGTGATGTCTCGCATAGTGGATTGGGCTGTGTACTCAACCAAAATGAGAGAGTTATTACTTATGACTCTCGACAACTCAAGGATCATGAGAAGAACTACCCGACTCATGACTTGGAATTAACAGCTGTTATTTTTACCTTGAAGATTTGGAGGCACTACCTCTATAGTGAAACATTCGAGATTCTGACCGATCATAAAAGCCTAAAATATCTTTTCACTCATAAGGACTTGAACATGAGGTAAAGAAGATGGATTGAATTCTTAAACGATTATGATTGCACTATTCAGTACCACCCTAGTAAAGCAAATGTAGTAGTCGACGCTCTGAGCCAAAAGTCATCTACTCAGTTATTAACCCTCATCACAAAAATTCATAGATGGTGATTGTTTGAGGATATATCACTCTATAAAAAGAAGTTTGAGATTAAAGAATCTAGTGCATTATTGGCTAACATCATCATCATCAAGCCAACAATATTCGATAACATCCGAAAACTACAAATGATCGATAAAGAACTTCTGGAAATTAGACAGGGTGTGATCAATGGGGATAAGCCTGATTTCTCCATCAAGGAAGATGATTCCTTACTATTCAGAGATTGATTATGTGTACCATCAGATACTGACCTTTAATGTCTAATTCTCGAAGAAGCACACAAGTCAATGTACGTCGTCCATCTTTATTGTACAAAGATATATCAAGACCTGAAGAAGAGCTTCTGGTGGAGAGGCTTGAAGAAAGATATAGCAGAATATGTATCGACATGCTTAGTGTGCCAACAAGTGAAGGTTGACCATTAAAACTCCTCTGGTTTATTGCAACCTTTGCCAATACTAGAATGAAAATGGGAAGCTATATCCATGGATTTTATCCTTGGATTACCAAAAACTGTGAAAGGGCACAATGTGATTTTGGTGATTGTTGATCGCTTAACCAAGTTTGCCCACTTTATGCCGTACAGCACGAGATATACAACCAGTCAGCTTGAAGAGTTGTATCTCAAAGAGATTGTCAAATTACATGACATCCCAGCCAACATCGTCTCAGATAGAGATCCGATGTACACATCAAAGTTCTGACAACGATTTCAAGAAGGAATGGGTACAAGATTGGATTTTAGTTCCACATTTCACCCTCAGACAGACAGCCAGACCGAAAGGGTGAATCAGATTATTGAAGACATGCTTTGAGCTTGTATGTTGGACTTTCAAGGGTCATGGGACAGATACCTACCCTTGATTGAGTTCGCCTACAATAACAATTATCAGGCAAGCATAAGAATGGCTCCGTTTGAAGCACTCTATGACCGGAGATGTAAGTCTCCGCTCAATGGGGAAGAGACCGGGGAGAAATTCATATTAGGCCCAAAGATTATTGAGAACACAATCGAAGCGATTCGGTGGATTCGGGAAAGATTAAGGGTTGCTCAAAGCCGACAGAAAAGTTATGCGGACCTCAAACCAATGAGTATCGAATTTCAGGTAAACTTAATGAGAATTGTTAGTTTAACTCCCCAGTGATTATAAGCATCACTAAGACAACGCATTCCTTGCAAATGGGGGGACAACGTATTCATCAAAATCTCACCTACTAAGGGAGTGATGAGATTCAGAAGATGTGAAAAACTAAGTCCACACTACGTTGGACCTTTTAAAATACTAGGACGAGTCGGAGAAGTTGCATATAGGATTGCTTTACCACCTCAACTGTCCAGTATGCACAATGTATTCCACGTATCCATGTTGAGGAAATATGTTAAGGACCCCACTCATATCTTGGATTATCAACCCATCGAGCTCGAAGAAGATATGACAGTAGTTGAAGAACCAATTCAGATCTTTGACCATAAGGAGCAAACCTTACGTACCAAGCAGATCCCGCTCGTGCTTGTTAAGTGGCAGAATCTCCCATCTGAAGAAGCCGCTTGGGAATGAGAAGAAAAGATTCACGATTAATACCCACACCTCTTTGAATAAGGTACATTAATTTTTTAGGATGAAATTTCTTTTAAGGGGGGAGGATGTAACTTCCCCAAAATTTCTAAAACACTAATACACTAATTAAGTGTATGTGCTTAGTAAGATATATAATGTATGCTATAAAATTTCCTTAAATATTTATGGGAAATAAATTTCTTAGTTTAAATAACTCAAACATATAATTGTGTAAATAAATACACAAGCTTCGTGAGAGCATTAGTGGTAGGAGGCTTGAATTCTAAGCAAGAGGCCTAGGGATCAAGCCTTGCTAGACACTTAAAAACCTTATTTTGGACTTTAGACTAAAAGCCTATACAGCCACACTTGATGTGTTGGCTCCACATGGGATAAATCCCAACAAGTTAGAAAAAGGTTGGATATGGGGAGACTAAATAAAATCTCCCTAAAATTCTAAATTTTTAACCTATTAGGTTTCCTTCTAAGAAAAGAATCGGGAGAAAACTTTCTTAGTTTTATCTACAAAAGGAACCCCAACCCTTTAGTTCCTTATTTTATTTTCTCCATAAGAAAACCTAGCCTTCTTCTTCAACCTTCTTCAAACCATTAAGGTGTTTCTCCATAGAGCACCTTGATCACCGCCATCTATACAAAGGAGAAGAAGAATTGTATAGCGTGGAACTTCGGGATTCTAGCAAACCACCGTAGGATCATTGGCCACGCTACGAAAGGTAAGTCTAATCATTAATGATGATCTATAGGGTTGAAATCACAGTAGATAATCAATTTTATATTTTCCAAATCATTAGAATAATAAGCAAGTCACAAACTTTGGATCTCGAATACATAGAAACTCGGATCCTGAAGACGACCCTGATGGCTCGCCGTCACAGGAAGACAAATCAGCACTGCTACCTTTCGAAGGCCATAACTTTTGATAGAAAAGTTTGATTTATCATTATAATATATCATTTTGGGATAGCTCAGACGATACATCCAATGGACTTAAAAGCAGTAACAGCGCACTGTCATAAAGACCACAGCACATTGTGGACATTGAAAAACTAAGAACTTGTTTAGCTACGACTCGTTGTGAGTACTTCATAGTGTACTGTCATAAGAGTCACAACGCACTATCACATGACAGCAGCGAGCTGTGAACATTAAAAATAGGGAATATTCTCTATCCGATTCAATCAATGATTGATGATTTGATTTTTTTATATGTCAACTGTACATGTACCATAGAAGAGGGAATCAGACATAGTACAAACGAGATATCTCACTTTGTTCCTTGCGACTTTAGAAATTGAGGTAGAGGAAATTCACTGCATAATTATCTTTTGAGTTTGATCCGTGGCTTTAATGATATTCTCGATATAAACCTATGAAATATTAGTATTTATTGAACTCATCGAAACTTAGAATCTTTTGAATATTACATATTAGAATTTACTTCGAACTATGAAACTTTTGCATCGGAACGATTGAACGTTAAATACTTATTTCTGCATTGGATTTCAGATATTGAATTAAAAGCTTCATATTGAACCCTCAGAATTTTTGAACTTTGGAACCCTTTGAAACTCTTCGGACTTCGAATTATGAACCATGAACATTGAATTATGTGATAGAAATTCCATGTGATTTATAGAGATTCATGTGAAATGAATCTTGTGCTTCAGCACCTTTGAACTTTTAGACTGTACGAAGTATCCCTCACAAAGTAGGGGCTTGGGCACTTTAGAAAATTATTCTTAGAACGACGATGATTAGGATTCCCATCTATTTGACTTCAGCTCTAGCGCTATATTCACGATCTAGAGATTATTTAAGTTATAGATTTAAGATCTACATTGAATAAGGAATGACATGTGAACCCTAAGGAATAACATCATTAAATTTTGCATAAAAACCATTATGAACATATGTTTTCACTCTTTGCATCTCAAAACCTATGTTTTGTCATTTAAGAAATTGCTTTGAATGTATCATTGGAACTATATTTTGATTATATGAAATATAATTATGTATTGCACTACCCTACTGAGCTTAGACTGTTAGCTCACCCTGACACTGTGTCACAGGTACTGAAGTGGTTCCGGTCTCTGAGTTAGAAGAAGATCCAGACTTCGTACCAGAGGACAAAGCAGAACTTCCTCCTGAGCAGTTTTATCCATAGATTTCTTTTAGACACTTAGATTTGGTATAGTTTAAATGAACTTTTGTAGCCTATTAATATTGTTTTGGATGTTAAATACCACTGTTTGTGTGACGAACGGCCATCACCGATGGTTTTAATTTTTCGTTTAAGTTTTCATTATGGACTTTATGCAATGATATTAATCTAATGACTTGCTTTCTATTGATACTAAAGAATCTCTGTAATTAGATAATGAACTATGATCTAGCGATCTGGGAATTTCCATGTGTTTCAGGTTGGAAATTTTGGGGTCGTTACAGAACAAGTTCATTATCAATTTTTTAGTTTGAAGATTAAAAATTGACATCGAAATTTTACCAATGGATGTTGTTTTAATTTTTTTTGAAAAAAAAGTAGAAAATGGATGTTGGAAATTACCAATAAGAGTATAATTACATATGTGAATAGTAATATCAGAATAGTAATACTATAGTGAATAGTAACTCGAAACAGTATTCATATATATAGTAAACACTATTCATCGTCTTCTCCAGATCTATATGAAACGGTACTTAGACCAATAAATTTACCACAAACTTACTCATCTGTCAAAGATTTACAGGAATAATGGCTTACGTAATCACTGCTTAACGCCCTCCCTCCCAACGCGACTTTTTGACGACCCATAAGAGCGATAATAAATATCAAGGCTGCAACATCCCCAATTTTTCAAAATTGATTGAGAATAATTTGGGCTTCATTTGAACCTTTTGGATATAGGCTAATAACCAAATTAAGTGTTCTATCTTAACACCAAATAAAACACTTTTGGATAAGAGCAAATACAGCGTTACAGTGTGATAGCCTGACACCGCACCGAACCCAAGTATATGAGTGAAGCTTCTCATGTAAGCTTCATTTGTATTATTTTGCATGAAATTTTGAGAGAGAAAGAAGAGAGCAAAGATTGGGAGAATAAGCTCCATCGCGTTGTCCCGAGATCCGATGTGTTGTTGATCTTCTACTCAACTTTCTTTTTTTTTATTAATTACCGCAAGGAAGCATTGATCGTTGACGCGGTTGAAATCTACGAACGTGAGAGAACTCTGTCTATCCCAAACCAACTTTTCTTTTGTTAGAAACCCTCACGTACATTGATCTTTGAAGATTCTCTTTCTTGCATGAGTCTTTAGTTTATCGTGTACATTTGAAGGATTGACTCCATTCCGTTACGATCATAAGAAAGAAAGGGTTTCAAACTATAGGACTTGTGAGAGGCGCAAGCGCCGATATCTTCGATACCGATCATTGTAGGCATCGCTTATACGAATTTGAAAGGTAAGATATCGTAATTCATTCATGGTTTAGATTAAAGGTTTAATTGCCTTGAGTTCTTGCAAGAATCAAGGATTTAGAAGTGGAAAAGAGTGCAAAACAAAAAGGTCTGAAATTGGGCAAAATGTGTAAAATCGCACAGATTCGCTCGTGCTATTTGAAATTCACCCGTGCGATTTGAAATTCACTCGAGTGAATTACCTTCAAAAATAAAGGGAAAATTCCCTAGAAAAATTGCTCACGCGAAATTCACATGCCAAAACCACACTGGTATTTTTCGCCGGCGCGAATTGGTGGGTGCCAGAGGAAATCGCGCGTGCAATTTTCCCTGATTGGCTTATTTTCATTTTTCTTTGGAAAAATTCATGTAACTTTGACAATTAATATTCTTTAGGCATTGATAAGTAATTTTTGAATGCATTAAAATATAGATGATGGATTGGGTTCATCAGTAAAGGTCTTCACATCGCTTTTCCCGTGACTCGTAGCCGAGGTAGGGGAAACTCAATGCCATTTCCATTTTGACTTGATTTTCATGGATATCAAGATAAGAATGAACTATAAGCTTTGAAATTTGAATCTGAAATTGCATATGAACTCTGAATCCGTATATGAATTTGAACTCCGTATTCGGAACCCTTTGGCACCTGAACTCTGAAATTTGTTATATGTTATTCACAATTTGACGAGATGAATTATGTTAGAATCTGTATTTTGATTTGAGGTTCATCAGAACGAATCCTCCCGCTCTTTGAACCGATATGGCGGTCTATCCATACACTCTGAACCATTTTGATGGTCATTTGAATAGCACAAGTGTCCCTCCTAAAGCAAGGGCTTGTTGCACTTCTGAAAAGTGTTCATTGAACGATGATGGTTAGGGGGATTCCCATCAGCTAAAATTTTGGCTCCCAATGCTATATTGCTTGGGAGATTAGTTAAGTTATGGTTTTAATTTAAGCATTAGATAAGAAGCCACTACCGAATAAGAACTCAGAAAACTATGAGAACTCCGCTATATTGATTTCAATTTGAAACTTGTCATTACAATTGTGTTTCAATACAAAAATGCCTATGAATTTGACATTGAAATTTTGTTTTCAATCATCACTGAATTATTGTTTCGATAATATTTTGAATTTTGTCATTGAATCTATGTGCAACCGTGGATTTTATCAATCCAACGCGACGATGTGCTCTAAATTTGGAGTCGCCACCCGGAGCTTCTAGTGACCCGGGATACCTCAAAATCAATACATGAGAACCTAAGTGTAGACACCCAAATTTGGCCCAAGGCCCGATCGAAACACCTTTCGAGAGAGGTGCAATTCTGAGCTTTTGATGGCATGTATGGACCCTTAGGAATCACCCCAAACCTTTAGGAATCACCCTAGATCCCTTAGTAACCTACCTCGAACCTTTAGAAACCAATCCCGACCCATATAACCCCTTCCAAACCCCTAACCTAACCATCCCGGATAATGGATGAGGAGGGGTGCACCGAAACTGGCTACAACCCTCTACAGCGATCGAGTCCCATACCATTGAAGAGTAGAGATCGTCAGCTTTTCGACGGTCCAAGAATCGCCCCAATTAGAGTTGTACATCAAAAGATACAGCGGTCCGAACCTGGAGGATAAAAGAGAAAATCAGGTAGGCCCCCTAGGGATTTGGCGCAACTAATAGTTGCGCCAGGCTATTTCTCCCCTGAGAGGACAAAATAGTTGCGCCAGTGATAATTTTGCCTGGCACAACTATTAGTTGCGCCAAGCCACTTCTATCAGGATTTAAGCCTAGTGCAACTAATAATTGCGCCAGTATTAATTGTGGACCCCACCTCGGATAGCCAACTTCCAGGCACTGTTTTACTGTACATTTGTCTAGCACAACTATTAGTTGTGCCAGGCATATGAACAGTAACTGTTAGATTTTGCCCTAAATTTTGTGTTTGGGGTTTGACTTGTTGACCACCTTGACCTTTCGGGTGTATTTTGCTAGCTCTGTTGCACCCTTTTGAAACCTATTTACACCCCTTTAAGTGGCTTAAGGCCTCACCCCATCATCCACCATTGGAGGACCTTTTCACACTCTTCAAGGCTCCAAAAACCCTAGGAAACCTTAGATATTGAATTACCTATTTCTTAACCTTGTTTAGCCTCTAAACACCCTCCTAATGCACTCATCTCCTATAAATAGAGCCCCCCACCCCTTAGTTTAGGGGTTGAGAATTTCTACCTAAGAGAGAAAGAGCTTAAAGTGAGAAGATCTTTCTCCCTTTGGTGCACAGCCCCCATACAAATTCCAGAATTCACAAAACTCCTTTAGACCTTAGCATTTCATAGAAAACCCTTAGGTTAGGTGTGTGTGATCCCCTAGCCTCCCTTCCCTACCTCTTAGCTTCAGGCCTTAAGAGTTAGAACCCCACTTTCCACCATAGAAAGCCTTCAAGAGCTTATCAAAGCAAGCCATGCAAGGCTCTCCTACGGTGCTACAAGGGCCCGAGGGCTCCGGCTCTCTCCTTTCTTCTCCCGTCTCTTCTTTAGCTCTTCCCGTCCTCCCATTTGTGCCGTTACGCTGCCGAACTTTTGGTAGGAACGAAGGGGCCCAAATAGGGTTTAAGGCCCATTTGGGTAAGAGGAAGCTATTTTCTTTCTTTTACTTCATTTTATTTTTTGCCATTAGTAGAGACTGCGTTAAACGGGTTGATCGGGTGCCTAACACCTTCCCGATCGATAACCGAAGCCCCTACCCAAGAGCCTTTAGTGTGGACCGAATTTAGAGTCATATTTTTAGCACTTCAGTGCTCATAAAAATGAACTAGGTTTCCCGGGATACCAAAAGCTCCGGGTGGCGACTCTATATTTTTGTTAGAGAGTGCATCGTCATGACGGGATCGTCTCGATTCCCACGGTTGCACACTAAGTGCAAAAATATGACTCTGGTTTACCGTTCTATGCCAAAGGCTCTTGGGTAGGGGCTTCGATTATCGATCAGGAAGGTGTTAGGCACCCGATCAACTCGCTCATAAGCGGTCTGTACTATAGCTGTTTGGATGTGTACATAATATATATATATATATATATATAATTATATATCTAAAATGAAAGGAAAATGGACAACATTCCCCCTTTGCCCGAAGGCACTTTGATCCTATTGAGCCCATTCTACCCAACGAAATTCGGGCAGCGTAATGGCTCAATTCAAGGATAGAGGGAATGCAAAGAAGGTAGAGGAATAAATGGGAGAGTCGGAGCTCTCAGGCCCTTGTAGCATCGCTGTGGACCTTCGCATGGATGTGCTTCCGATGAGCTTCCGATAGCAAACGGGTTGAAGGATGGGTTTGAACTTCTAAGGCTTGGTGACTAGAGGGTAGGAGAGGTAGGCTAAGGCTTTGATCTTGGCAAACCTAAGGGATTTATGAGAAAGATGGGTTGTGAAGGATGAACTTCAATTCTGGAATTCGTATGGCTGAATGCTAAAATGGGAGAAGAGGGATCACTCAATCTTTTTCTCTCTTTGAAAAATTTTCAATCCCTTAATGAAGGGGGGGGGGGGGGGTGGCTCTCTTATTATAGAAGAGGAGAGGATTAGTGAAGGGTTAAAGGGTTAATTGGGTTAGCAATTGGGTTAGCAATTAGGTAATAGGGATCTAAGGTTTCCTAGGGCTTAGATAGGTGGGAATTAGGTTTCAATGGTAGATGATAGGGTGGGGTTCTAATTGACAAAAGGGTTAAAAAGAGGGCTAGTAGGGGTGCAACAGTCCTAACAAAACCAACCCTAATGGATGGGGTGGTCAGTAAGTCAAACTCCAAATTCGAGATCTGACCAAATCCCAAAAAATCACTATTCCTAAGCCTAGCATGTGTATTAGACACGCTAGGTTTGGGTAGAATGTTCTCTGAGAATCCTGAAGGTTCAAAACCCACCATGGGGCCCATAAAAGCCAATTTTACCTAGCGTATCTATTAGACACGCTAGGCCAAAATCTGTCAAAATTGGCCTAGCGTGTGTAATACACATGCTAGGCCAATTTCCTACCTTTCTATCCGATTTTCAAACCGCCATAACTTTCGATATACAACTTGGATGGAGGCGATTCTTAGCCCATTGGAAAGCTGGAAACATCCTATTTCTAATGGGATAGGTCTCAGCTCCATCAGAAGTTTGTATAAAATTTAGCACTCCTCTTTTTAACCACTGTTTGGGAGGGTTTAAAACGGGTTCAAGAGGGGTTCTATAGGTTAGGGTTGATTCCTAAGGGTCGGGGATAGGCTTCTAAGGGTTTGGGTTAAAATCTAAGGATTTGGGAAGTGCTCTTGGAAGCTTGAAGGGTATGCCTTTCTCAAAGCGTAAGTTAATCGGGCCTTTGGCCAAATTTAGGTGTCTACAAATGCCCCTCTTTGATATTCGATCACTAATGATCGCATGCCAAAGAAAGAGACGTCTAAAGAGGCCCAAAGCACGCTAACGGGTCCATCGTATTCAAAGCGAACCTCAAACATCAGATGGTAACATGGTGAGTAGACGAAAGTCTTGTATGTCGTGAAAAAACATTTGTTCCTCAAGGCTATTGGTCCCCAAGTGCTTAGCGACATTACTGGGCATGACTGAGATAACACGAGTTGTGGAAGCCCAACGTGTTTGGGAAAAAATGTCTGCTCCTCAATATGATTGGTGAGGTGTGATGTTTATGTTCCATTTTGAACAAGACAACCCCATAAGCGGGAGGGTAATCAACATGTACTTCAAGATGGGCGTAAAGCAAATGACGCGAAGATCCACAGTTTATGCCCAACCTTACGAGGCATTGATTACCCCATTTCATTGGTCATGGGTGCCCCTATGCGAGATAGGGTTTGAGATTTTTGGGCGAACCCATCGATCCCGAGATTAATTTAGCACAACTACCCCAGCAGAGCGAATATTGATGTTGCAATGCTTTTTGGGAGTGTGTGCCATTTAGCAAGCCACATATTTTTATTATTTTATGGTTTTATGTATTACTCTATGCATATATATTATTTTATATATTTTTATTATTTTTATTTATTCGTTCAAGGTTTTTGAGGGTGCTCATCCTTTAAACACATTTATTTTAGCATAATTTCCCGAGCAGATCAAATGACGGTTGATGCGCTTTTTGGGAATGTGTGCAATACTTGGTCTAGCCAATCAAACTTGTCTATCGGGCTAGACCCGAATGAAACAAAGTCGATCGGGGGCAAAAATAAACCTAACGTGTGCATTAGACACGCTAGGCCAACCCAGAGGGAATTAAGCTTAGCATGTGTAATACACACGCTAGGCCAAATCTAGGAAAATATGCTTAGCGTGTATATTAGACACGCTAGGTGACCGGCTTATAGTAGGTACATATTTAAATTAAAATCAAGCCTTAACCTACTACAAGTGTTAATCACTGAAAAGTACCACTTTTCACCTCTTAACCTAGCCTTTGCTGGACCTTGAAGCTCACTAATAACTCCTTTTTAGCTTGTTTTATAGTTAGGAATTAAGTGTGCAGCTTAACACAAAGTCTATGCTATTGCTGCTAAGAAGAGAGAGATTTCAAGTAAAAGATGACAGCTAAACCAGAAGATGATGGACCACCATGGTGGTACACACCATAGTGACTAATGTGCATGTCATACTGGGACCAGAAATTCCAGCAGATATTAAAAGAATAGGTGAGAACGGAGGGAGCTGCAACAAAAGCATGTGCATAGCAGCAGAGGAGTGTTGAGAACTGGAAAATACCATTTTCCACCCCTTAATCTGGGCCTTGATAGACCCTTGAGAGAATTAAATAAGTGTTTTAAGTGTTTGTTTTACAGCTAACAATAAAGGCAGGCTTAACCTTGAAAGTAGCTTAAAAGTGCCAAAAAGATGATGACCCATCTTGATCTGGAGGAAGGAGAAAGGACAACCTCGCTGGCTGTCAAAATGCCTAAAATAAAGAGGACAAAGGCCTGGTTTCAACCTGGAAAGAGGTTTGGAGCTATTCGAAAAGAAGAATGCACTACAGAATGTTATTCGAAAAGGTCCCCAATCTTTGCGAATAGATCCCCAGAAGTTACAGTTCTTTTCCAAAAGGTCTCCAATCTGTGCGAATAGATCTCTAGAAGTTACAGTTCTTTTCGAAAAGGTCTCCAATCTGTGCGAATAGAGCTTCAGAAGTTACAATGCCTTTCGAAAAGGTCTCCAAACTATGCGAAATGGTATTATGAAGATTCCCAGCATCCGCAAGGGCAATTCAGTAATCTCTGCATGCGCCCCAATGCATTAGAAAACCCAGGGACATTTTGAAAGATTCTGAGCATGAACCAGAGGCATATTCCACTCCATGTGAACACCCAAAGATGAAATTACTTGGTGAGAACTTCTAGAAGTTCAAATAGATTTTTAAATTACATAAAATAATTGATGCTTCTGTCGCCTGATTGGCTGAACCAGATCAAGCAATTCTGATTGGCCAGAACAGATCTGGATCCTTGTGCTCAACTCCTATTGGCTTATATGGATCTAACCAATTCTGATTGGTTAATGCACATCTGAAATGGACTTGGAAAAAAACTATAAATGGACGAACTATTTGCCCAATTTGGGTATCCAGATTTTGAGTTTCATTTCTATTGCCCCATTTCCATTTCAGATAGCTTGTCTGAAACTTCTGTAATAGCCTAGCTTTTATTTGTAATTGAGAACTGTGAGATATTTCTGTAATTCAAGTAAGAATTGTATTCAAGACTACAAATCCGAGAGTTGTTTAAGCTGTGCTTTGTAATTGTAATGGTGAATTTGAAAAGGTTGCTGTGAACAATACGTTCTCAATCGGATTCGTGTTGAGGGTTCCCTGTGATCTCCTTATTCATTAGATTCCTTTAGATTTACTATTTTTAAAGCAATTTCCCTTAATTCATTGTCCCTGTGAGAATCTGCGTTTGTAACCTGATTTCTCACAGCATTTGTAGTGGTATTTTTTGTTCTTAATCAAGGATTCGGAGTGAAGACTATTGGATGATCTGTGTCCATTGAAGTGGACAGATCATAGCCATAAGTTCAACTCAATTCCAATCCTTGAGTAGGATTACTTTCTCTTGCATCTGTACTGGTAACCAGATGAAGATTGGATAATATCTCATGTGCTTTACATTTATTCTCATTCTGCAATCAAGTACTAAGTCGAAATTAGATATTATTTCTCCATTCTTATTAATTTACATCAAATCTCCCCAACTCGGATCTGGATCATTTAGTTTAATTTTTACTTTTCTCATTTAGTTAATGTGACAAATTCAACCTCCCATCTTATGTGCTTTGTAGATAGGATTAGAGGTCAGATCTGGTAGCTCAGATCTGGAGGTTTATCTTACATTTTAAATCAATTCCCTGTGGACGATCTTTTACTCACTTACATTTAAAACTTGCTACAATTGACCCTGATCTTGCAGGCTAATTAACTTCTCTCTGTGCTGATATTTCTTTATTTTTTTTAGTGTTCCAAATTCAGTATAATTCATCATTTGCAAATCTGTTTTCAAAACACAAATAAATCATGCACACTTAGAACAGCAATAAGTTTTTGGCACCGTTGCCGCGGAATTTATTTTAAAATTGGTAGACCTAAGTTTTTTTTTTTATTATTATATCAGTGCTAACTGTTCTATTGTTTAAATTAGTTCAGTTATTCCTGTACATTTGAGCGTGGAATCTACTTTGAAAGGTATACTGAAGGTTTGCTTTACATAATTTTACTCTCTGTTTCTGTGTTGTATGTTTGGTAGGAGGACTCTCAATCCTGAGATTGTCCCTCTGAATTTAGAAGTTGAAAGGCTACTAAGAACCAGACAAACATCACAGAATTTTGCTGAGACTGCTACTATGGGTGAGCAACCTAGACTTTTGAAGGATTACTTTGCACCTGGTGCATATAATTTCCCATTTTGTATCCAATTCCTACTGTTGAAGGAAATTATGAGATCAAATCATCAACTATCCAGATGCTGCCTTCCTTCCATGGACTAAGTAAGGAAGATCCATACAAGCATGTGGATGAATTTTTATCTCTTTGTATAACATTCAACATAGCTGGACTGGGTCCAGAGGCAACCAAGCTTAGGCTCTTTCCTTTTTCATTAAAGGACAAAGCTAGAGCATGGCTGTCCATGTTGCCACCAAACAGCATTACTTCTTGGAATGATTTGTAATGTCAATTTTTAGCCAAATACTTCCCTATGTCTAAGCCAAAAAACAGTTGAGGAGGTCTGGGACTTATTTGAAGTGATTGGTGAAAATTCAACTTAACAGGAATCTTTGTCAAGAGACATTGAGAATCCTGCTCGGTTGAACAATTAGCAGACCCCCAAGGGAAAGATTTATGAGGTGAATGAGTTGGAAAGGAAAATGGATAATTTGACCACTAAGTTTGATAGATTGATGGACTCACTTAAAAATCCAATGATTGCAAGAGTAGAGGAGGCATGTCTGATATGCCAGTCCCCTACTCATTCACATGATCAATGTCCAGCTGCACCACAGTTCCCAGATCTAGTGGTGGAGCAAGCTCATATTGCCCAATCGTTTGAACAGATGCAATCAAATGAATATGCATGGAGAGAGCACCCCAATTTAAGGTGGAGCCAGGGCAATTATCAATCACAACAACAGCAGCAACCAAAGAACCAAATACCTTTCAAAACTACTCAGCCTTACTAGCAGAATTTTTATACCAAGCCAAATTTTCAGCAGCCCATTCCACAACAGATGGCACAACCTGTGCAGCAATCTACTTCAGTTCAAACCCCTTCCAGGTCCCCTTCTTTTGAAGACCAAGTTCTAACTTCACTATAGAATTTAGGGTCTTTAACTCAGACAGTAAACTTTCACAGTCAGAGCATGAAGAAGATTGAAGAAACATTGGATCAACTTTCAAATACTTTGGCCAAAAGAGAGGGAGGCAGGTTACCCAGCCAACCCTTGATCAATCCTAAAGGACAGTTCATGGTTGAAGATGCCTCTGTTTCACATGAAGAAGTAAAAGCTATCACTACTTTGAGAAGTGGAAGAGTTGTAAATAACAATGTGAATCCTGAAAAAGAAGAAAAAATTGAGGAAACTGCTAGAGATATGCAGCAGGAGCAGCATGATATTAGCATTGGGGGTATTGATGTATCTCAGAAAAATAAAAAAACAAAAAATCAAAAAAATTCTGGTGATGATTCTAAAGCTATAAATAAAGGATTAGTTCCTCATTTACCATTTCTCCATGCCATGAAATCTGCATCCCCTTTTGATAAAGGAAATACAGAAATAGATGAAATGATGGAGACTTTCAAGCCAGTCAAGATAAATCTACCTTTGTTTGATGCAATAAAACAAGTCTCAGCATATGCAAAAATTTTGAAAGATATTTGCACTCACAAAAGACAATCTAGGATACAGTTATCCGAGAAGGTCTTTGCTGTGGAAAGAGTTAAACAGGTTTTGTCCATTACCTCACCTCCTAAACTTCAAGATCATGGAATCCCCACAATCCCTTGCATTATTGGGGAACATACCATTGAAAAGGCTTTATTAGATTTGGGTGCTAGTGTCAACCTGCTTCCATATTCTGTATATGAGAAACTAGGTTTGGGAGAGTTAAAACCCGCTCATGTGGTGTTACAACTAGCAGACAGATCTGAAAGAAAGCCAGTTGGGATGATTGAGGATGTATTGGTAGGGGTAGATAAGTTTTTCTACCCTGCTGATTTTTTGGTATTAGACATGGAACCTACAAAAAGCAGAACTTTCATCCCTGTCATTTTGGGGAGACCATTCCTGGCTACAACCAATGCTTGCATCCAATGCAGATCTGGTATTATGGAAGTGTCTTTTGGAAATATGAAGGTAGAGTTAAATGTCTACAATGTAGTTACACAGCCTCAATTCAGTTCTGAGGAATGCTTTCTTGTTGATTTGTTGGATGAACTGGTAGAAGAAACTTTACCACAGTTTTTGCAGTGTGAAGATTTAACCACAGATTTTAAAGATGCTTGGAGAAATACTCTGGAAAAAATAGTTTGTACCTCAAAGTCTGAGGAAGTTAATGCTATGCAAGGAACTCATGATCAATCAGCAAGGTGTTCTTCATGAAAACCTGCTATTCTTCCCCTTCCACAAACAACCAAGGTACCTTTGTTACCTTCTTTTCTCTGCCAACCTGATGTAGAGCTGAAACAGTTGCTAGAAAATTTGAAATATGTGTTTTTAGGTGACCATAAAACATTGCCTGTGATTATTTCTTCCTTCCTCACTGAGGAGCAGGAGAAAGAGCTGTTGAGTGTATTGAAACAACATAAGAGGGCAATTGGCTGGACTATTGCTGATTTGGGAGGAATCAGTCCAGCTGTTTGCATGCATAAAATTCACTTGGAAGAAGATGCAAAGCCTTCTAGAGAAATGCAAAGGAGGCTGAATCCTCATATGCAAGAAGTGGTCATGAAGGAGGTTGTTAAGTTGTTGGATGCAGGGGTACCCCATCTCAGATTCAGCTTGGGTGGCACCTACACAGGTGGTACCTAAGAAATCTGGGATCACAGTTGTAACCTCAGATTCTGGTGAGCTTATTTCAATCAGACAAACAACTGGTTGGAGGGTCTGTATTGACTATAAAAAGCTAAACACAATAACCAGAAAGGACCATTTCCCTCTTCCATTCATTGATCATATTTTAGATAAGTTAGCAGGAAAAGCTTATTACTGTTTTCTTGATGGTTACTCTGGTTACAACCAGATTCCTGTGTATCCACAAGATCAGGAAAAGACCACATTCACTTGCCCCTTTGGCACTTTTGCCTATAGGAGGATGCCTTTTGGTCTTTATAATGCTCCTGCTATCTTTCAAAGATGTATGTATTCCATTTTCTCTGATATGATTGACCAATTTATGGAGATTTTTATGGATGACTTTTCAATATATGGAGACAGTTTTGCCCAGTGTTTACATCATCTCAGCCTGGTGTTACAGAGATGTGAAGAAACCAATTTAGTTTTGAGCTGGGAGAAGAGCCATTTCATGGTCACCCAAGGCATTGTCCTTGGCCATGTTGTCTCCCACAAGGGCATTGAGGTGGATAGAGCAAAAATTGATTTAATTGCACATTTGCCTCCTCCTAAAACTGTTAAGCAAATCAGAAGTTTTCTGGGGCATGCCAGATTTTACAGGAGGTTCATTAAGGACTTCAGTAAAATATCCAAGCCTCTTTGTCATTTATTGTGCCAAGATGTTCCTTTTGTTTTCAATAATGAATGCCTGAAGGCATTTGAATTCTTAAAAAATTATTTGATTTCAGCTCCAATCCTGCAGTCTCCAAAATATTCACTGCCTTTTGAGCTGATGTGTGATGCATCAGATTATGCTTTAGGAGTTGTTCTTGGGCAAAGAAAGGATAAGCTGCCTCATGTCATAGCTTATGCCAGTAGATCAATGATTGAGGCATAGCTTAATTACACAACAACTGAGGAGTTGCTGACAATTGTTTTTGCTTTGGAGAAATTCAGGTCATATGTTTTGGGTTCACAAATTGTGGTGTTCACTGACCACTCAGCCCTGAAATACCTTCTGTCTAAGAAGGATACCAAACCAAGATTAATCAGGTGGATCCTCCTATTACAGGAGTTTGATTTACAGATTAAAGATAAAAAGGGTGTGGAGAATGTGGTGGCTGACCACCTGTCTAGAATTTTAACTGCTGAGATTGATAGGTTGCCTATTAATGAATCTTTCCCTGATGAGCAATTTTTTGCTATCAGTGTACACATCCCTTGGTTTGCAAATATAGTCAACTTTTTGGCTACTGGAAGAACCCTCAACACTGGAATAAAATGGATAAAGATCTTTTCTTTTCAAAGGTTAAACATTTTATTTGGGAGGATCCTTATATGTTCAAGATTTGTGCAGACCAAATAATTAGAAGATGTGTCCCTGAAGAAGACTCTCATAGCATACTTTCCATGTGTCATGAACAGGCCTGTGGAGGTCATTTTAGTGGAAACAAAACTGCTGCAAAGGTTTTGTAGTGTGGATTTTATTGGCCCACACTTTTCAAAGATGCACTGCAGCACTGTAAGTCTTGTCAGAATTGCCAGAGATTGGGCAGCATTTCCAAGAGATACTTAATGCCTTTACAGCCCATTTTGGTAGTTGAATTGTTTGATATTTGGGGGATAGATTTCATGGGACCCTTTCCTCCTTCAAATGGTTTTAATTTCATCTTAGTAGCTGTGGATTATGTATCCAAATGGGTTGAAGCCACAGCCACTAAAACCAATGACCATAGAGTTGTCTTGAAATTTTTAAGGGATAACATTTTTTCCAAGTTTGGTTCCCCCAGAGATATTATCAGTGATGGGGGGAGCCATTTTTGTAATAAGCATTTTGAAGCTTTATTAAAAAAGTACTCTGTGACTCATAGAGTAGCTACTCCATATCATCCACAGACCAGTGGACAAGTGGAGATTTCCAATAGAGAAATCAAACATATACTGGAAAAGACTGTGAAGAAGGACAGAAAGGATTGGTTCTTTAAGCTGAATGATGCATTGTGGGCATGTAGGACAGCCTATAAAACCCCAATTGGCATGTCCCCATTCAGATTGGTCTATGGCAAAGCATGCCATTTACCAGTGGAGTTAGAATATAAGGCCTTTTGGGCTATTAAAACCTTGAACATGGATCTTATTACTGCTGGTAATCACAGGAAACTGCAGCTTGCTGAGTTGGAGAAGCTGAGAATGGATGCATACACCAATGCAAGATCTTACAAAGAAAAAGTTAAGGCTTTCTATGACAAAAATCTGCTGAGAAAAGAGTTCATAACTGGCTCTAAGGTATGGCTATTCAACTCAAAACTTAAGTTTTTTTCTGGAAAGCTGAGATCCAGGTGGGATGGGCCATATACTGTCATTCAAGCATCTCCTTCTGGGGCTGTTGAAATTATGGACCCAAGTGATGGGAGAACCTTGAAAGTAAATGGTCAGAGGCTCAAACCATGCATTGAAAATACCCTAGAGCCTGTGCTGACCATCTATCATCAAGAGCCTCCACAAATATGATGATAAACAACTGTATTATATGTATTTTACTTGTGTTTGTTTTGTAGTTTTTGCATAGTTTATTTCTCTCTGTTTTTAGTCATGTTTGACACTCAATTCGAGAAGTTTACAATATGTGAAAAATCAATTCGCAAAGAAAAAAAAAATTCATTTCGAAAAGTTTAATTTCCTTTTCGAAAAGGATCTGGACCTGTAACTAACTGCTTGAAAAGAATGATTAGCTTTTCGAATAGGTGGTTCTGAAGACTTTTGCTTTTCGAAAAATTGTTTCTGAAGCCATTTGCTTTTCGAATGGTATTGATGCCATTCTCCTTTGTAAAAAGGACTGTTTTGAACTTTTCGAAGACTTCAAAGATGCTTTGCGAAAATCGTTTTGAGCATATTTAAACCCTTTCAAAGCAAGGGTTTCATATTCGAAAGCCGTCCCAGAGTGTCCTGTTTCACAGAAAACCCATTTTCCTTCCATCCCTGCGTGCTTTTAGAGTTCAGATCCAATTTCCTTCATATTTGTTCCACTAATTAAGCTTGAAGAGAGGGACCCTTTGCTTCTGATTCTGGTGGATTTAATCAAGCGATCAAAGATTTCAAGCAACACCCTAGATTTCGGTATGTTTCTTTGCATATCTTCTGTTTGTGTTTTGCAAAGTTGATTTCTGTGTCAGCATACATTGTGTGAGATTCAAACAAAGTTTTAAAATGGGGAAAGCTGAAAAATCGCTAGCTGCAATGTTCCCCAAGTCTTCTGCTAAGAAAATTAGCAAACCCTCCACAAAAGGAAAAGCGAAAACCTCAGCCAAGAGGAAACTTTCGATGGATAAAGCTAATAAAATTGAGAAAGGGAAGAAGGTTAGACATGAGGAACCCATCCCAGCAGCTGACCCTAGTCCTGAGCCTGAGCTTCCTCCTCTTCCTATGCATTTGGTACTGCCACACCCTTTCATTGAAGCTCGGCGATCCGAGCTTATTGTTGATGAAACCTTTTTCTTGATCAAACCTGAATGTAAGCTATCCTTGAACTACATCAGGGATGCTTCACTGAGCAATATCCTAACCCCTCTTCCAGAGAAAATCTATCCATGAATGGTGAGATTATGGTACCAAAACATGGTAAAAGTGACGAAGAAGGATGCTGATGTCCCTACTCTTGTAATTTTCATTGATGATTGCGATTTAACAGTCACTTATGAAGACATTGGAAATGCCTTGGGAATACCATTTCAACATGATCCGGCTGGTCCTTTGGCTGAACCAGAGACAACTTCTTTTAGAGAAATGGCTGCACATCTAACCCAAGGAATAGTTAGAACTGGACAGTCCATCATGAGGAGAGACTTAGCACCTCAATTTTTGCTGACGGATTCCATTTTGAGAGGATGTTTTTATGTCACTGGGCACAGCCAGGAAAGAAGAACACCCATTTTGGAGGCCCTCTTTCATTTCTCTAAGGGGCAATTCTTCAATGCCCCTATGCTAATTTTTGAAGCCATGGCTGACATCAGTGTCAAGATGAAGAAGGAGCAGAAAATAGCTGGAATACAATTTGGTAGGTTGATCACAGCCCTACTAAGAGCCAAATTTGACATTGATGAGCAAGAGCCATTTGAGATTGTCTCTCCTCACGCTTTTTGGAAGAGGGCTTGGACTACAAGCCAAACCATGTTGAATAGAATGAGGGAAGAGGTTGAGCCAGCCCAAGAACCTGCTATACCTGCACCAGCCCCTGCAGCTGCCATTGAACCTGCTATACCAGACCCTGAGGTGACCAGCACTTTAGCTGCACCCATTGTTGAAGAGGTCATCATCTTACCCACCTCACCTAGCACAGCTCCTATTCCTTCACCCATTCCAGCAGTCCCATCACTCATATCCACCATAATCCCAATTGCAGACTCTCCCTCTACACCAACCACTTCAGCCATACTTACACCACCAATTTCACCTAACAATGTCCAAGATATGGCCACAGATTTTGTTGAACACTCTCCTAGCACTCCCCTTCTCCAAAGCTTCTCAGGTTCACCTGCTCATTCAACTCATACACCTGAAATCACTCATACCCCTGAACCTGAGATATTCACAACAGAGGCCTATTCATCTTTGATGGGATCTATCTTAGAGAATATTGGGCTTGAATCTGTACCCATACCTGATCCTCCTCATTTCACCCATTTGGCTACTTCCCCCTTTACAGCCATTTCACCCATTGCCCCTCAACCATCTACATCAATTTTACCAGCCCCTACTTTGCATACCACACCCACACCTGACACAATTAGCCAAATCTTTACCTTTCTCCAATCCATCCAAGCCCAACTACAGATCAACATGTGCAATCGTGACAAATTCATTCTCAAACCTTGGCCTCCACATCCCAAACAACCACCTTAGCCCTTTGTACCTTACATTTCACCAAGCAACCCAAACAGATCCGGAGGTAATAGTTTTATATCCACCCATCCTCACTGTGTCTGACCATGCTACCCAATTCGAACCTGAGGCAATACTTTTGGATTCACCTACACCCATCCTTAATGTCTCTGCTCAAGCCATCCAAACTAACCCTGAGGTAGTGCTTGTAGATTCATCTTTCCCTTCCCCCACTGCTGGAATACATATGGTCACCTACCACTCCATTCCCATCCCACGTATTGCCACTCTTAAAAGGGCTATGGAAGATAACCCTTACATCTTTCGCGATGTCCTTAAGGGGATTACCAATTTCCACACTTACATCAAAACCCCTTATGAAGACCTGATTCGAAAACTGAAGCTGTTTATGAAATTTGAGAGAGAGAAGATGTAGGACCTGTTGGGCCAAACCTTTCAAATGGTTAGGAGTGAACAGCACAAAGTTACCATGGTGCAAGCACAGCTTGAACAAGAAAAATTGAGGGCTAATAGACTTGCAAAATATATTGGCCTCACCAAAAAGATCAAATCTGAGGAATACACCGAGCTGCAAGCCACAATCCAGGAGAAGGCTAAATCAAGTTCAGACTCCAATACTGACTCAAGTTCTGGCTCTAACAGTGATTCCAGTTCTGATCCCATTGAACCAACTTATGATACACATTTTGACCCTAGTTATTAGCATACATTGTACATGTTTGTTTTGTTTGGTCTGTAGTATATAATTCCTGTTTTCTGTTAACTTTTGTAAATTTGTAATTATTGTGCATTTCTTTTCTTTCTTCTCTGTCAATATGATTTTTATTTTTTGTTCTTTTCTTTGCTTATGACCCGGTGAGACCTTTGCTCATCATAGGTTTGGGGGTGTGGCAGAATTGCCAATAGTTTAGTTAACATCAGTGTAGCTTATGATCAGCAGAATTTTTGAAGATGAAGTAATTTCACACCTGTTGTTTTAAAAAATGAGGAAGTTAAAACTTTTAAAATTAATTTCCTAGTGTAATTCTAATACTTTCATGAAGTGAATGTCAGAAAATTTCCAAAAGAAGATTGATGTTTAGTAAACCTAAAAAGAGAGAAAACAGTGATGATATACCTCAGGATTTTGATAGAAAACCACACCCAGTGAGATTTGGGCCTGAAATGTATTCTTTGGAGGTATGAATTGGCAATTTTTTCTGCTCTAGGGACCGTTTGAACCTGCTTACTATCACTATAAGTTACACATATCGAAGTTAAAATAGCTTGACAGCAATCATGATATTAAAGACATGATGTAGGGCCTCCTTTTAGACAGTTTGAGCAAAAAGCCTCACCTTTTGAAACTGCCCTTGATACATACCACTTGAGCTTTATAAATCCAAGATTTCTTTGAAACCTCATCAACCTTATTTAGCCTAACCCTCACTCCGAGAATTTAAAAGGTAAAGGAAAGAAAGCTGAAGAAAGGTGAGTTGGGTAACAGTTTGGTAAAAGAAAAAGAAAAATAATTAAAGGCAATGATGTATCAGCAAAAGAAATGTAGCATTCCAGTCAATGTTGCTTTGAAAAAAAAAAAGAAAGAAAAAAAGAAAAGAAAAGGAGAAGTCATTTCATTGGAAGTTTGAAAAAGAAAGAGAAAAAGATGGCCACTTTGGCTCTGAAAATTCAAAGAAGAAGATGAAATTGTGCTGAAATAAAGAAGGTGTCCATACCACCTCCTTACCTTGACTGACTTGTAAAATTTTGAACTCCATTCCAACCCTTTTATTCTTGATAAATTTCACCCATAAGCCACATTACAACCCAAATTAAAGTCCTTACTGATCAAAGATGGATTGAGCTGTCACATGGAGATAAGGATTTGTGTAATCTATGGTGAAAAGAGCAGTGAATTCAGAACTAAAAAGCAATGCCTATGCTCTTACATACAGTCCTATTTGAGGGTTGTAACTGCTCTTGAGTTGTGTGAAATAGTACAACCCTCCTACCTGCATGTTGAGTGAAAACCCTAGTGAGAGTTAGGTTTGAAATCAACTTATTTGGGGTAACATCATAGCAGGATTCTCAAATAGAAGGCAAGCTTTTCATTAATTTTTCTTGTAAAAACTTTTTGACACAAACTGAGTGAATGGTAAAAGAAATTACAGCAGAATTTTAGTTTTGAACTGATGTTTTCTTGAGGATCCTCTTATAGCTTGACTGATGTAGGTGTGAATAATCTAATTGGATGAAAGTCTATTTTAACAGAACTGCATTGATATTAACTGATTTATTGGAGAAGTTTGTGGGTACCTTCACTGAAAACCCTCAAGAGACTTCACTCCTCCACTAGGGATCACCTAGGGGTTTAAAAGGCTTGTTGCATATGCTAAATGCAACTGTGCTCCCTACAAAAGTGGCTTTTTACTTTGTTTTTAATTTTGTCTTTGCTCAGGGACTAGCAAAGCTTAGGTTTGGGGGTGTGTTGAGAACTAGAAAATACCATTTTCCACCCCTTAATCTGGGCCTTGATAGACCCTTGAGAGAAATAAATAAGTGTTTTAAGTGTTTGTTTTACAGCTAACAATAAAGGCAGGCTTAACTTTGAAAGTAGCTTAAAAGTGCCAAAAAGATGATGACCCATCTTGATCTAGAGGAAGAAGGAGAAAGGACAACCTCACTGGCTGTCAAAATGCCTAAAAGAAAGAGGACAAAGGCCTAGTTTCAACCTGGAAAGAGGTTTGGAGCTATTCGAAAAGAAGAATGCACTACATAATGCTATTTAAAAGGGTCCCCAATCTTTGCGAAAAGGTCCCCAATCTTTGCGAATAGATCTCCAGAAGTTACAGTTCTTTTCGAAAAGGTCTTCAATCTGTGCGAATAGAGCTTCAGAAGTTACAATGCCTTTCGAAAAGTCTCCAAACTATGCGAAATGGTATTCTGAAGATTCCCAGCATCCACAAGGGCAATTCAGTAATCTCTGCACGCACCCTAATGCATTAGAAAACCCAGGCACATTCCGAAAGATTCTGAGCACGAACCAGAGGCATATTCCACTCCATGTGAACACCCAAAGATGAAATTACTTGGCGGGAACTTCTAGAAGTTCAAATAGATTTTTGAATTACATAACAGAATTGATGCTTCTGTCACCTGATTGGCTAAACTAGATTAAGCAATTCTGATTGGCCAGAACAGATCTGGATCCTTGTGCTCGACTCCTATTGGCTTATATGGATCTAACCAATTTTGATTGGTTAATACACATCTGAAATGGACTTGGAAAAAAACTATAAATAGACGAACTATTTGCCCAATTTGGGTATCCAGATTTTGAGTTTCATTTCTATTGCCCCATTTCCATTTCAGATAGCTTGTCTGAAACTTCTGTAATAGCCTAGCTTTTATTTGTAATTGAGAACTGTGAGATATTTCTGTAATTCAAGTGAGAATTATATTCAAGACTACAAATCCGAGAGCTGTTTAAGCTGTGCTCTATAATTGTAATGGTGAATTTGAAAAGGTCGTTGTGAACAGTATATTCTCAATTGGATTCGTGTTGAGGGTTCCCTGTGATCTCCTTATTCATTAGATTCCTTTAGATTTACTATTTTTAAAGCAATTTCCCTTAATTCATTGTCCCTGTGAGAATCTGCGTTTGTAACCTGATTTCTCACAGCATTTGTCGTGGTGTTTTTTGTTCTTAATCAAGGATTCGGAGTGAAGACTATTGGATGATCTGTGTCCATTGAAGTGGACAGACCATAGCCATAAGTTCAACTTAATTCCAATCCTTGAGTAGGATTACTTTCTCTTGCATCTGTGCTGGTAGCCAGATGAAGATTGGATAATATCTCATGTGTTTTACATTTATTCTCATTCTGCATTCAAGTACTAAGTCGAAGTTAGATATTATTTCTCCATTCTTATTAATTTACATCAAATCTCCCCAACTCGGATTTGGATCATTTACTTTAAGTTTTACTTTTCTCATTTAGTTCATGTGACAAATTCAACCTCCCATCTTATGTGCTTTGTAGATAGGATCAGAGGTCAGATCTGGTAGCTAAGATCTGGAGGTTTATCTTACATTTTAAATCAATTCCCTATGGATGATCTTTTACTCACTTACATTTAAATGGTGGGATATTGACCCTGATCTTGCAGGCTAAATAACTTCTCTCTGTGCTGATATTTCTTTATTCTTTTTAGTTTTCCAAATTCAGTATAATTCATCATTTGCAAATCTGTTTTCAAAACACAAATAAATCATGCACACTTAGAACAGCAACAAGGAGCGCGGGACCTCTTTCACGAACTTGAGGTGCAACCTCGTGCTATTGAAGTCACTGGTAGAGCTCCCTCGCTTAGCTAAGACCTGCAGCGTAATAGAGATCGTGAAGAAGTCGTGCAGTTCAAATGGTGGGAGTTACTACAAAGAAGCTTTCGTGCAGTAGTCGCGCACTTCAGCTGCAAGCCTTATATGGAGAAACTAGTGGAGCTTTCGCACACTAAATATACCTCGCACAGTTCTTGCGTGACTCTGGAGGAGAGAGACGCCCAAAAAACCTCTCGCTTAACTCTCGCACGCCTAAAAGTCTAAGTCTATACTGAGCGAGATACGAAAGGCATTTGTGCGAATACCCCGCAAGTGAAGTTTCTGAAGCTCTTCTGTGTGAGCAATCAATGCACTGAAAGTTCTTTTGCACGAGTGCATTCACAGCTGAAGTAACTGTGTGATCATCCAAAGTTCTTCTGTGCGAGATAGCAGTATTCTATGCCAAGTTCTACCCCGTGAACACTCTGCATACTGCGCGGTAGAAGTGAAAAGCAAAAGCCAGCCCTGCGAAGCTCGGGCTCTCCACTTCTCAACCCTAACTCAAGCACCTTTTGGGGATTTCCCCAGGTCTAGGGAACGCACCCCGAGGCATAAATTCTAACACATGCATTCCAAAGCATCCAAGGGTTGTAACAGTACCACGTCTACTTTAAGAAAATTAGGGTTTACTCTTCTCTTAGCCACAGCATTGGGCCTAAGTATATAAGCAGCGTTTGTAACTTAGCAAATCATCATTCGCCTTCTCCTTCAACCTCTATCGGCTAAGAGCTCAAGCAGGCTAGGGTTAGGGTTTGATCATCTCTTTTTCTATTTTTCTTCTCTCTTAGCTCAGCTAAACCTTTGGTAAGCATTTATGTATAGTTTTATGTAAGTTTTGTAATAGTTCAGTAAACATTAGGACTCGGTGTTGAGCTGTTGTGCACAAGGATGTTGCCTTGAGGGATTTCATTGTTAATGACACCAGATCAATGGGATCTTTGTTTAAATGCTCACTCAATCTGTTATTTTTCTATTTGTCCGTGGTTCTATTCAGGCTATAGCATACATTTAGGATTTGAGCTTATTGAAAGGCCCATGGAAGCTTGAGCGTGATGCCATAGGACCATGGTGGCAGACAACAGTTTTTATGCTCTGTCTTCGTATTTGTGGGTAAGGGAGCCTCTGTGGATAGCCTTTGACCATTTGAGTGGACAGATTATAGCCCTAGGGCAAACTTGGTCACAGAACTGAGATGGATTCTTCTTCTCTGCACTGAGACTTGTAGCTTAGTGAGAGATTGTGTAGGAACAGACTCCCTTCTGTTTTACTTGATCGCTATCAAATGTTAGTTAGCTTCTCTGTAGTGATTGCAGCTATGAGGACATTTGTATTGCAAGCTGTTTCTAAGCAATAACTTATTGATTAAAAGTATAATTAAATCTAAAGATCTTATGGTTTCCTTAGATGTTTATAAGATCCATGCTTTGGGGAATAACCGTTTCTAGTAGATCTACTGTTTACCATATGATTTTCCTTGGTTTAATACCCCTATGAATGTCACCCAGATCTGTGTGTAGATCTGGAGAACTTGTAGCACTGGCAAACATAGTGTTGTAATGGTATTCATGGCCTGATCTGATTCCCTGGATGAGGTTTGATCAGCTTACTCCTCTGGATTAGATCAGCAACTTCTGGCTTGATCAATGGGATTTGATAGACTCTATAGGATAGTCTATGACCATTTGACTGGACAGACTATAGCCTTAGGAGCACCCCAAATGGCATGTGTTAAGTTGGATACTTCCACCTTGTTGAGGTTAGTGATAGCACTTCGGCAAGGACTTGCTACAGAGAGAGCCCTAAATCTGAGTTACATAATTAAATAAATATGTAACCTAAGCTGCTTACTTCTCACCCTTTTTATTTTTATTTTAACACGCCACCATCCTCTTCTTTATAACCCTTTCTTAGGATAGGACTGCATTTATTTCTTTCTTTAGGTAATTTAGTGTAGGCGTGACACCCAACTCTCTTTCTTTAGGATTGCCAGATCTGGAGGCCTACTATTATAGCCCATTTTGGGTTCTAGATCAACTTCTCTGTGGGACAAACTCTTACTCATCAAAACTTGCTACAATAGCCCTGAATCTTACAGGCTTAGGATTTCTTTAATTGTGTTGTTGCCATCATCTTTATTTTGCTTTACATTATTTCTTTTATTATTTATTCTCACCACACAATAAGCAAGCACACTGGTAATAAATAAAGGAAATTTGAAAATAAATAAATAAATAATCAATAAGTTTTTGGCGCCGCTGTCGGAGATATTGATCTTTTTAGTAGACCTGAGTTGTATTATATTGTGTTATATTATACTTTAGAGAATTCTTTGTAGCTGTGCCATAGTAGGATAAAAGTGCTATTGATTCTATGTGAATTTTATAGAATTAGACACCAGTAGAAGGGAAAAGCTAGAGCTGCACTTCTTTTACCTTGAACTTAGTCCATTGATGTTGAATTCCTTGTAGTTCATGTAGTGTAATTTGTTTAGTAGTTATTGTAGCATGGTTGTTATTTTAGTTTAGAAATTCTTTAAGTGTTGTAAGCATTTTCCTTACTTGCTGAGTTGGTGATGTATGCTTGGAAGGAGATTCCTAAACCCTAATTTGGAACCTCCAAATCCTGAGGTGGAAAGGATCCTCAGACCAAGAAACACCACACAGGGCCCTACTATTGAAACTGAGCTAGCTACCATGGCAAAGAGGCAGAAAACCTTGAAGGAGTACAATGCACCTGGGGAGTACACTTCTTCCTTCTGCATACAATTCCCTTCAATGGAAGGAAACTATGAAATCAAAGCCTCCACCATCAATATGCTGCCATCCTTTCATGGGCTTAGTAAGAAAGATCCTTACAAGCATATTGATCAATTTTTGACACTTTGTACGACTTTCAATATTGCTGGCTTGGGACCTGAAGCCACTAAACTGAGGCTTTTTCTTGTTTCTTTAAATGACAAAACCAACACATGGCTCTCTAGGCTCCCAGCAAATAGCATACAAACATGGAGTGACCTCTAAAGCCAATTCCTAGCTAAATTTTTTCCTGTGAACAAGACCAGCTAGATGAGAACAAGTATTTTGTCATTTACTCAGTCCTCAACTGAGGATTTTTATGAAGCTTGGGAAAGATTCTAGGAGATGTTAAAACAATGCCCCCACGACCAAATTCCAATGTGACAATTAGTGTAAGTATTTTATCAAGGAATTATCCCAAGAGCAGGGATATAGTGGATGCCTCATGTGGTGGTAGCTACCTCCACAAGACAGCTGATGAGGCTTGGGAGCTGTTTGACATTATAGGGGAAAACTCCATGCAAAGAAGAGTATCTTGTCATAATGACAACCAAACCTCTAAGTTGGTGAAAGAGACCACCCCTAGAGGTAGAATATATGAAGTGAAGGTGCAAAGTGAGTTGGAGAAGAAGATGGACAATTTGAGCTTGAAATTTGATAAATTGATGAGTGTGATGTAGCCTAGAATGGCTGCACAAGTGATATGCCAATCTCCATCACATTCACTACAGGATTGTCCATCAACCAACCAATTCCCTAATTTTATTATGGAGCAAGCCAATACTGCCCAGACATTTGGGTAGCAACCTGCTAGGTACTCTTGGAGGAACAACCCAAATTTGAGGTGGAGACAAGATAATTATCCTCAACCCCAGCAACAGCAGTTGGTAGCTACTTATAGACCTTAGCACCAATTCAACCAAGGATACCCACCTAGACAAAATTTTCAGTTGCTTGCACCACAACCCAACCAGTTGGCCTTGCCCCCACAACAGTCTAGATCCTCTTCTTTTGAAGAGAAAATGCTGGCATCCATGCATAATTTGGGGGGCCTGATCCAAACTGTGAACTCTCCCATGGGCAAAGCATTAAGAAAATTGAGGACCAGCTTGGCCAAATCTGCAACGCTTTGAACAAAAGAGAGGAAGGTAGACTATCTAACCAATCATTAATCAATCCAAAGGGACAGTACATGATTGCAGATGCACCCTCTCCCCATGAGGATGATTGTTCAGCAGGCCAAGGCAACTGAGGTGGTCACTGGAGTAATAAGGAATGAGGGTGAGTGCTAAAGAACCAAAAAAAAAAATGTGTACCATATGTATTGACTGTGTGATTTGTTGTGTTGTTTAGAACTTTTTCAAGTACTAATTTTAGGATAATAATGCTTTGTTTGTGTGTTTGATTTGATGTTGTTTGGTTTTGTTTTGAGTGCAAGTGCACATTTGTCATCTGAATGTTGATGTTCTTGATTTTTGCTGCTAGTTGAGATACTCTCATATCACATTGCATGAATTTGATCTGGATGCCTATCTTTAGATTTCTGAATTTGTGATGTTGTAATATTGATAAAGGGTAACTTGACTGTCATGATGGAATGGAATACGTGTCATGAAGTGGACCTGATACACACTAAATTGGTTCATGGTATTACACATGCATAGACCAGGGCACCAGCCCAGAGAAAAGCTTAAGTGTGGCCCTCTCGCGCAGTCAATGGCCCATATTTTAAGCTCGCAAGCCGCCTGTTGCTTTCTCGCGGAGTTCCAGCTCTGCGAGTACAAAGACTTGTGCTGCAGCCTGATAACAAGCCCCGCGAGGTGCTTAAGACTACCATTTTACTGCTCGTTTGACTCGCTACTCCAGCTGTGTGAAAGAGGAACAGTCGTTTCATGCACTTGTGCCTAAATGTGCTTTTCTCGCAGAGTTAATTGTGTACTGTGTAAGGAACGTACTCCACGAGAGCATAGAAATAGCTACGCGAAGCACGGGTTTAGGCCTATAAACTCTGCGAACTGCTCCATTTTCTTCATCCTGTCTTTTTGCCCTAATTTTCTCTGCGCATTTACAACTTTCCCCTTTTTCTTCTTTCTTTCATTATACCATTGCCACTCAACCTCAGCTAGTGTCCTCTTACATTTTTATTCCCCATCAGCTCCTGGTCATTTTGAACTAGGTTTGGGGGAGTTTGGACCATTGAGCGACATTTTAGGAGGAACCCTAGCTTCACGTGGTAAGATCGCCCTCTCTCTCTCTCTGTTGATTTCATTGAATGATCATTTAGAGTTAAGAGGGGAGATATTTTGGTGCTGCTATTGTACCAAGTGTGCATTGCATGATTTGAGAGTTTCAAACCCTAGTTTGGACAAATTGAGCACCCATGGCTGCGGGTTCAAATTTCATAGATACCTTAACTGCTATGTTGAACCCTTCTGCCAGTGGCATCCCTGTGGCCACTAGAAAATCTGCCAGTGGCATCCCTGTGCCCTCTGCTGCCCACCATTCCAAAAAAAAATCTGCCCTAAAAAAGAGGGCCAGAGAGCACCCTCCATCTAAAAGTCATGAGAAGTCAAAGAAGAAGCAAAAAATGGGCAAGGACGTAATCCCTGAGGTCCCTGAGGATGAAGAGGAAGAAGACAATGAATACCTCAGGGTCCTATTTGATTTTGTTGCAGTAATTAAATTGGAGGTGGAGACAATATTTGATAAAGTCTATTTTGAGGAGCTGCCTGAGACCTCTGCCACCATTGAATACTTGACCAAGCCAAAGTTCCTGCCCTTGTTGAGGCCCCCAATGTAGCTAGTCTTCCCACAACTAGTGCAATTATTTTACCAAAACATCAGGCTCAAAATTAGGGATGATGGGAACCCAGCACTGCTGGTGCTAATTGATAATTTTGAAATGTTGTTCAACCAGACTACCATTGTAGAAATAGTGGGGATACCAGCCACGTATAGCCCTGAATGGGGCTTGGGTCCCCCTTTGACAGCCACCATCATAGAGATTGCAAAAGAGTTAACTTGAGGAGTCACAGCCGCAAGAGACTCAATCAGGAAGAGGGACTTGCACCCTAACCTCAGATTCATGGATGGAGTATTGAGGGAAAATGTTTACTACTCTAGTCATGAGTAGGAGAGGAGGTCCCCCATAGCTAATGCCCTTTTCTCATTTTACAAGGGCCACTACTTAGATGCGCCAAGTTAATTTTTGAAGGGATAAAGGTCCTTTGTGAGAAGATAAAAATCAATAAGAAACCCCACTCACTCCCTTACTGCAGGCTTATTACAGCCTTGCTGCAGCTTGGAGGATACCCCTTTCAGAGAAATGATGAGACTATCACTCTGAATCTTAAAAAGAGTGGAAAGAAGCAATGGGGTATTAGTGCCACCATGATTGCCAAGCAAAAGAAGAGCAAGGAGGAGCGAGAAGACCATTCAAGAAGCAATTGCACATTTACCGATGTCACAGCATCCTCCACTTCACATGTGCCAGCTAGCACAACCATCACTTCCCCATCCATTATCCTACCTCCCATGTCTATGCCCATACCAATCCCTACGTCAACCCATACCTTGCAGTCCCACACAAATCCAGTACCTTACCCCGACCTATCTCACCAAGCACCACAGCCACAACCACCTCAATCTCACCACAAACCACCATAACCACTCACACCTTACCGATTTCTGTACCCTTACCTATCTTTCCAGCCCACTCAAGCCCACCTGTAAAAACCCCATACCCTAAGAAAAGAACAGTTTCCAAAAACGCCACTGAGCACCAACCCACCTATATTTCCCAAACCATTCCACTCCCTGATACCACAACTATACCAGACCCAATACCAACAACTTTTGAACCTGAAACCCACACCTTTGAAACCCCACCTCAGCCTATTGGCACTTCCCCACCATTTGTCACAACCCATACCTCTAAACCAGAACCTCCTACACTCGAAATCCCACACAGCTCCCCACTACACCAATCCTAGCCCACTAACACTTCCACACCCTTTGTACCTGACCCAGTTGAACCCTTCAACCAATCCATTCTATTTGAGACTTTATCCCATGACCATGACCCAGTTACAGGAGAAAGGTACTCAACTATGATGTCCTCTATACTAGGAGACATCAAATATGAGTATACCCCTCTCCTAGACTCACCTCACCCCCCTCACATTGACCTCCACATCAGTCATCACCACCTCACCAATTTGGACCTACACCACCACAACCCACTACTTTCACTCATAGACCCACTTCCCCCTTTCAACCAGTTTCACCTATTCAACCCACACCCACTACCATACCTGATCTATTACCCCAAATCTTGAACCTCCTACTCTCCCTTCACTCACATATGGTGGCCAATACCCAAACCCAATCATCCATTCAGTCCTATATTCAATCCATAACCTCCACTCTATAAAACCAGGCCTACCTTGAGCCTAGCCTACAAGCCATCCAATCAACCTTGGCCACTTTACCCCAACCATCACACTCACCAACTATCCCTACCTCCACACCTTCACCTACTCCTCTCCCTTTTCCCCAATCGTTAACTTCAGCTGTACCCACACCCCTCACTACTTTCACTAAAGCCTTTACACGAACTGACCTTGAACTTATCTCAGAACTCCCACCTGCTGTAGCTACCTCTGATGCTGCGACAGCTGTGGATGACTTAATACCCGCCTCTTGCAAATCAACCCAAACAAAACTTGAAGTGGAGCCCCAACCCAGCCTCTGTCTAAAATTTCCCAACCCACCCCCTTTCCATTTATGGTTGGCCCTTCTTCAAGGGAGGAACAACCCTTGATTCATGCCTCTTCCTTTTCCATACCCCCATACTCTACCCTCCTTTATGCAATGAAATCCAATCCTTACCTAAAAAAGGACATTATGTCAGGGATGGCTGATATTAGAACTTCAATCAGGGGGCCTTATGAAGTAAAGATTCATCTAATGAAGTTAGAGTCTGAAATGCAACTGAAAAGAATAGCAAAGGGCTAAAAATGAATGTTGTGTCTATGTGAAGCTCAAGAGCATATGGCTGCACAGGAAAAGATGACTGTTGCAACAGAAAAAATGAGGGCTGATGGATTAGAGAAAAGGTTGGCAACCTCAAAGGAGATCAGGAAGCTCTATGCCGCCAGAACTGAATTGGCTGAAAAGAAGGCTGAAATCTTGGAAAGAAAACTTGCTCAATTGACTGGGAAAGTACCTTCCGATACTGTTGTGCCTGCACAAGACGCTGCTGCTACTGTGGAGAAAGTTAAAGAAAAAGAAATAAAAATTAAGGATTAACCAGCAGACACTTAGATGATTAGTTGTGCACCTGTACTTAGTTAGGTTTTTTTTTATAGCAACTTTCTGTAGTTAATATTTCTGTGCTTAAATGAAACTTCTCTTTGTTCTATTTTGTTTAGTTTACTATCTCTTTTTCTTCTGTGTGTTTGTTTGTGTGTTTTACTTTCCTGTTGTCCTTTATTTTCTCTTTTATATCTGTTTTACCCTGCTGCACATACCCTCTTTTCTAAGAATCAGTGAGGGCACTGCTCCTCATAGGTTTGAGGGTGTGGCAAGGTTTGCCCAATGATGTAGTTAACTTAAGTGTAGAAAAATCAAGTGAGTAAGATAGAAATGGAGCTATGTTCACCTAAGAGACATTGAAAAATGAGAAATTTAAAAATATTTTGCTGACCTTTAGGCATTACAAACTTTTAAAATCTAGCATTTCCATGAGGTGAACACCAAATAAAACTCACTTATTTCAGTACTTGGTGAACCATTAAGGAGAGAAAAAGGTAAGGATATGCCTAAGAATTCAATGGAAGACCATAACTAGTGAGATTCGGGCCTACAAATTTTTATTTTTTTCCTTTCTTTGAGGAGTGACTGAGGCAACTCTTTATGCTCTAAGGACTAGCTGAGTCAATGCCCTCACTAGAAGTTAGGCATATTCAAGTTGAAACAACCTACAACACTCATGAAATTTAGGAAAGGATCAAAGGCTTCTCTTGGACAGTTTGAGCTTAAACAGACCAACCCCTAATCAACTGCCCTTGTGCATACACCCCTTGAGCCTTAATTTCTAGTTTTCTTCAAAATATACCTGAGTACTTATACCTGAACCTATGGACCTGATTCAAACCTACCCTCACTCTGAGAAGTCAGAAGGAAAAGGAGAAGGAGTTGAAGGTGGACAAGCTAGGGTCAACATTGGGAGGATGGAGAAGAAACACCAAAAAGAGGATAGCAGTGTAGCAACTGAGCAAAGAGGTGGCAATCCAGAAAAATAAAATAAAAAAGAAAAAGAAAAAATGTATCAAAAAGAAAGAAAATAATAATGAAAATGAATAGAGAGGAGTCAAGAGAAAATTTCATTGAAAAAATTAAAAATAAGAGGAGAAGCTAGCCACTTCAAGTCTAAAAAAAATCTCAAAGAAGATGAAAGATGCTGAACTAAATGATGTGAAGTCATGAATCACTTCCTTCACCTATTGATTTCTCAATTTTGCATCCCTTTTCACCCTTCCATTCTTTATAGCCTACACCCATAAGCCACATTACAACCCAGCCAAAGACCTTGTAATCCTAAGCTGAATGAGTTGTTATGTGGAGATAAGAAGTTGTCTAATCTATGGTGAGGATAAGCCAATGATGTCAGAATTTAGTAGCTCTATTTATGCTCATGCTTACAGTCCCATTAGGGATCTGTAACTATTCTTGAGCTTGTGAGAAAAGGAAAACCCTCAAAGTTCTATATGAGAGATTGCCCTGGTGAGAATTAGGTCTGATATTAAATGTATTGGGCATGGCCTAGAACCTAATTTTGAATTAATGGTGAGCTCAGTACTGACATACAGGTGTTGTTTTTTTTTCCCTTGTTGTGAACTAATTAGAAATGATGTGCATTTATGTAAAAGTTGTGATGATTAAATGTTTGTGCATATCATGTGTCCAAATTTCTCACACTCTGGATCAAAGGTGGACTAATGCTCTATTTATTGACAGCTGACTTGACTATTTGCACTTTTGTTAACTGTTTTATTAAGAAGTTTGTGGATACCTTCACTGAAAAACCTCAGGGGACTTCACTCCTCCACTAGGGATCACCTAGGGGTTTAAAAGGCTTGATGTATAAGCTAAATGCATTCGTGCTCCCTACGAAAGTGGCAATTACATTCTTAGAGTAGTTGTTTATATTTTGCATTACTCAAGGACTAGCAAAGATTAGGTTTGGGGGTGTATTAATCACTGAAAAGTACCACTTTTCACCTCTTAACCTAGCCTTTGTTAGACCTTGAAGCTCACTAATAACTCCTTTTTAGCTTGTTTTATAGTTAGGAATAAAGTGTGGAGCTTAACACTAAGTCTGTGTTGTTGGTGCTAAGAAGAGAGTTTTCAAGCAAAAGATGACAGCTGAACCAGAATATGATGGGCCACCATGCTGGTACACACCATGGTGACTAATGTGCATGTCATACTGGAACCAGAAAGTCCATTAAATATTAAAAGAATAGGTGAGAATAGAGGGAGCTTCAATAGAAGCATGTGCATAGCAACAGAGGAGCCATGGACCTATTTCGCGCAGCTGAGGTGCAACCTTGCACTGTTTAAGTCACTAGCAGAGTTCTCTCGCGCAGCTAAGACATGCAGCGTAATAGAGATCGCGAAGAAGTCATGCAGTTCAAATGGCGGGAGTTACTACAAAGAAGCTTTCGCGCAGCAGTCGCGCACTTCAGCTGCAAGCATTATATGGAGAAACTCACAGAGCTTTCGCACACTAAATATACCTCATGCAGTTCTTGCGTGACTCTGGAGGAGAGAGACACCCAGAAAACCTCTTGCTTAGCTCTCGTGCAGCTTGTGCACACCTAAAAGTCTAAGTCTATACCGAGCGAGATGCGAAAGGCGTCTGCGCGAATACCCCGCAAGTGAAGTTTCTGAAGCTCTTCTACGTGAGCAATCAATGCACTGAAAGTTCTTCTGTGCGAGTGCATTCACAGCTGAAGTAACTACGCGATCATCCAAAGTTCTTCTATGCGAGATAGCAGTATTCCACGCCAAGCTCTACCCCACAAACACTCTACATACTGCGCGACAGAAGTGAAATGCAAAAGCCAGCCCCGCGAAGCTCGGGCTCTCCACTTCTCAAACCTAACTCAAGGACCTTTTAGGGATTTCCCCATGTTTAGGGCACACACCCCGAGGCATAGATTCCAATGCACACATTCCAAAGCATCCAAGAGTTGTAACAATGCCATTTCTGCTTTAAGAAAATTAGGGTTTACTCTACTCTTAGCCATAGCATTGGGACTTAGTATATAAGTAGCGCTTATAACTTAGCAAATCATCATTCGCCTTCTCCTTCAACCTCTATCGGCTAAGAGCTCAAGAAGGCTAGGGTTAGGGTTAGGGTTTGATCACCTCTTTTTCCATTTTTTCTTCTCTCTTAGCTCAGCACTTGCTGGCTAAACCTTTGGTAAATATTTATGTATAGTTTTATATAAGTTTTGTAATTGTTCAGTAAACATTGAGACTCGGTGTTGAGCTATTGTGCACAAGGCTGCTGCCTTGAGGGATTTCATTGTTAATAACGCTAGATCAATGGGATCTTTGTTTAAATGCTCACTCAATCTGTTATTTTACTATTTGTCCGTAGTTCTGTTCAGGTTATAGCATATATTTAGAATTTAAGCTTATTGAAAGGCCCATGGAAGCTTGAGCATTATGCCCTGGGACCATGGTGGCAGACAGCAGTTTTTATGCTCTGTCTTTGTATTTGTGGGTAAGGGAGCATCTGTGGATAGCCTGTGATCATTTGAGTGGACAGACTATAGCCCTAGGGCAAACTTGGTCATAGATCTAAGATAGATTCTTCTTCTCTGCACTGGGACTTGTAGCTTAGTGAGAGATTGTGCAGGAACAGACTCCCTTCTGTTTTACTTGATCACTATCAGATGTTAGTTAGCTTCTCTGTAGTGATTGCACCTATGAGGACATTTGTATTGCAAGCTGTTTCTAAGCAATAACTTGTTGATTAAAAGTATAATTAAATCTAAAGATCTTATGGTTTCCTTAGATGTCTATAGGATCCATGCTTTGGAGAATAACCCATTCAGTTTTTAGTAGATCTATTATTTACCATCTGATTTCCCTTGGTTTAATACTCCAATGAATGTCAGCCAGATCTATGCGCAAATCTGGGGAGCTCGTAGCACTGGCAAACATAGTGCTGCGATGGTATTCATGTCCTGATTTGATTCCCTGGATGAGGTTTGATCAACTTACTCCTCTGGATTAGATCAGCAACTTCTAGCTTGATCAGTGTCATTTGATAGACTCTATAAGATAGTCTGTGACCATTTGAGTGGACAGACTATAGCCTTAGGAGCACCCCAAATGGCATGGGTTAAGTTGGATACTTCCACTTTCTTGAGGTTAATGATAGCACTTCGGTAAGGACATGCTGCAGAGAGAGCCCTAAATCTGAGTTGCATAACTAAAAAATCTGTAACCTAAGCTGCTTACTTCTCACCATTTTTATTCTTATTTTAACACACCACCATCTTCTTCTTTATAACCCTTTCTTAGGATAGGACTGAACTTTATTTCTTTTTTTAAGTAATTTAGTGTAAGCGTGACACCCAACTCTCTTTCTTTAGGATTGCCAGATCTATAGTCAGATCTTGAGGCCTATTATTATAGCTCATTTTGGGTTCTAAATCAACTTCTCTGTGGGACAAACTCTTACTCATCAAAACTTGTTACAATAGCCCTGGATCTTGCAGGATTAGGATTTCTTTAGTTGTGTTATTACCATCATCTTTATTTTGCTTCACATTCTTTCATTTATTATTTGTTCTCACCACACAATAAGCAAGCACACTGGTAATAAATAAAGGAAATTCAAAAATAAATAAATAAATAATCAACAAAGCCCATAATGGAAATTATAACGTAGCGACAATATCAATCCCACGAGGAAGTGAGTATCTTCTTATACATTTGTATATTCCTATTTTAAAAACTATCTTTATCTTTTAAGTCCTAAACTACTGGAGAAATATGAATAAAAGAATGGGTTATTTAATCTAATTGCATAAAAATAAATCATAATCCTCCTTCTGATTGAGGTCGTCAATCTCAACCTTCAGCTATCGGATGTTTACAAATTTAAAACACCGTTACACCGTATTATAGCCTTCCAGAATTTGGTCGTCAATCAAAAACTAAAATTCTTCAACACAGATTTAATCTAATCAACAATCTCCTAAAATCTGGGCATCAATCAAATTCGAGAAAATTGAAGATGAAAAAGTAAAATCGTTAAACTAATCTGCAAATTTTAACCTGAGTCGTCAATTCAAATCAAAATTCGAAGATATTTACAAAGCATATAAAATCTAAACTAAAAATAAAATAAAATCTAAACTAGAAAGCAAAAGTAGAACCATCCAAGATTTGATCTTTCAACTTCCTCAGCCTTGGTTGTCAGGCAAAACCTCAGAGAACTGTGGACAATGTTACTTTATAAATCCTAAACTGCTTTGATCGGGAGAAAACACAGACCTTAGTTGTCAATTTATGCGGTGAAACTCTTCGATAATTATTCCTATGCTGAGCCCTCTTATTTTTATATCATAAGGTTCGGTTTACAGAGATCTAATTCTAATAAAAGAAACTACTAAAACAAAATATTCCTAATATAACTCTAGTTCTAATTTTATTCTTTCTTTCTTCTGGATGTTTGATGTGTTCCAGATTTCTTTCCTTAATAGCAGCAGCAAAGTCCTTTTAAGATTCTTCTTCATCAATCTCTCAGATCTGTGATTAGCCAAACTTCTAATCAAAGAGCTCTTCTAATTTTGTTTTTGGCGGTGAAAATTCTCACATGATCAGCAGCAATAAGAAAGCTTCTATAATCGTAATCATAATTCACAATTATCCTTTTTTCTTCTCTTTCTTAGAAAATCGTAAATCACGATTTTCTGTCTTTCATAGCTTCCTCAGTAGACAATTTTCTAAATTACAATTCTTCGCCTTTCTTCTATACTCTTTCTCTGAAGAATCGCACATTACGATTTTCTATAGATCTTCATTAGTAACGCTCTATCGTCTGTAAAATCATAAAACACGATTTTTCTATCCTTCCGTAAGCGGCGAATTATCTTTTAGGCTTAATCGTCTTTTTGTTGCTCTTTTGGGTTCACTTTGACAAATATTAACATTATGACTCTCTTTTATTATTTTTCTTTAATATCTGCACATCATCAACTTGTTAGTAGCAAACTAATTCATAGCATCACTAAATTAGGGTAATAAATTAGTATATTCTGTGACTGATCACACCCCCAAACTTAGGCTTTACTAGTCCCTAGCAAACAAGGAAATATAAACTAAGCAATTAAATGTCACTTTCGTATGAAGCGCAATTGCATTTAGCAGATGCAACAAGCCTTTAAACCCCTAAGTGATCCCTAGTAGAGGAGTTGTAATCTCCTGAAGGTTTTTAATGAAGTTACCTATAACCTTCAAAAAAAAATTTGTATTAAATATATATTTTTTTCTTTAAAATTAAAAGTAAATAAAAAAAACTTAACTAATCTACTTAATTGGTCAATACATAGTCTATTACGATTTTCTAAAATTACCAGTCCTTTATCCTTATTTTCCATTACAACAGTTATCCTTGATTAGAACTCTAACAATTTCAATTCACAATAAGCACAGAGTGTATATGCACTAGAGAACAGTTTATTCTTCATAAATTTTTCTAAATTGCAGATTTAGAAAATATTTTCATTCAAAAACTCATTATTGACATACTCTCAAAAAGATATCAAAACTTTTGGGGTTCTCTTAGTATATTTTTCAGAAGAATTCAATCAAAGATAATTGCAAAAATGAATCTCATAGAAAAGATAATCCTATCCTATTCTTATGATTCCCTGTACAATCCATAATATCTATTATCCTCATCTCTACTAGGCTTATGCCTTTGCAAATCGTAAATCAAAAAGTATAGACACCCCCATTTTGCCTTCTCGGAATATATAATTTTGTTCGATCAACCTTTGACTTCATAACCCTAATATGGGAACCATGCATTGAAACAATAGTACATAGTTGAACATAGGCTGAAACAATAGCTCTGTGGCTCAGGACCTAAAGTAGGGCAACTATATATTGAAACAATAGTATATAGTCAGAATGCAAACTGGAACAATAGCTCTTGCATTTCAAACTAGAGACCAGACCCAGACAACCCTGAATTAAGCGCCTGAAACCTCACGCGTAATTCGATTGCACGCCATACCACAAACGCGCAATCAGTCCCCCTTTCAGACCAAACTTCCTTTCCCAGACCATATCAAGACTCGATCGCGCGCCTGAAACCAAACGTGCGATCGGATTGAGCGCCTCATTACCAGCGCGTAATTGGCCTATGCCCAACCTAGCCTCACAGTCCTTGACCCCTAAGCTTCCTTGGTTGAGCACTTCTGAAGAAACGCTTAATTAGATTGCGCACATCCTATCGAGCGCGCAATTAGCCCTAACGCTATTAAGACTAGGAAACCCGCTGAGTAAGTCAGTTGGTCGCTCACTGAGTCGGTGACCGACTCAAAGAGATTAAGCGCCGGTAAACCAGTACGAAATTCAGTTTAATGCCTGAAAAATGGAGTGTAATTGAAGAAAAACTTATAAAAACCTTTTTAAATTTTGACCAAAGAGAGAACGAAGAGGCTGGCAATTTTGGAGAGAGAATGGAATTTTTTTGGGATTTCAAAATCAGAGAACTCTGAGGACAAACCCATAGAGCAACCTAGTCATGATTTCGAGATTCAAGCTTCGAATCTTCGATATTTCTCTCCGCAGCCCTGACCCTAGGTAAGGATTTTTTTTAATTCACGACCGAAACTTCTACTCTCTAGATGTAGTAATTCTATTAGTTTTAATTTTCAATCATAAATCGTAGCACCCTTTTCGAACGGAAATTCTCTACATCTGGTTCTAGTTCTCTGTTTCTAAAACCAGTCTTTAATCTAACGGTTCGATGCACCGATCCTAGGCTTTAATTCTGTTCTAAAATCTTAATCTCCAGTCCTATCATTAATCTCTGGTTCTAAGTCTTAGACTCTAGAACTAGTTTTATTCATACGGTCTGATTTTTTTATTTCGGACCCGAATTCACTCCTAAAATTTTAAATTATGGTTTTAATTGACTATTTTAATACATCCAAAAAATCCTAAATATTAATTTTAGTTTTTATAATTCTAGTTCATAATTTAATTCATAATTACAGTCCAAAATGAATTCCAAAAATCTAAAAATACTATTTTATAGTTCGAAATTCAATTTACTTTAATCTCAGCCACCTGATTTGCCCAAGGGAGCTTATGGAGGGTACTCGGGAACGAGGCCAATCCTCCTTAGCATAGCAGGCCCAAACTCCTTTTTTCTAATTAATTCAATTTCTAATTAAAATTATGATATTTAAATTAATTAGACTCCTAGTAGGATAAGGAGACTTATTTAATTAGATTTCTAATAGGATTAAGACATTTAAATTAATTAGACTTTTAATAAGATTAGGAGACTTAATTAATTAGATTTCTAATAAGATTAAGATATTTAAATAAATTAGACTCCTAATAGAATTAGGAGACCCTTTCTTAATCAGACTCCCAGTAGGATTAGGAGGCCAAGTTAAATAAAATCTCAGTAGGAATAGGAAAACCAAACCAGTTACACTAAAGGCAACTCATAGCTGCTGACGTTCGCCGGCGGATGATTCAGTAAAGGATTTCAACCTACAAGCCCCCACTCCCCCCTTAAAGAGTGATTAGTGACGTGTTGCAGCGTCGATAAATATCTGTAGCTGACGATCACATCTTCTCAGGTATTCTTCATTTAGAATTTCCCTCTTTAATTTTAGCATTTAATATTTCCTAATTTATTACTCCATCATCGCCATTGCCAGAGTTCGCTTAGGACAGAATTGGGCCACTTATTTCGGGGACCAAGAAGAACCCAGAAAAAAAGCGCATACCAACAGACTGGCGATCGCGATGGGACTCTTTTTCGCTAGCGTTGCCCCGGTTTAATAAATTTGGTTTTCTATTTTCCTTGCTTTATTTAGTTTGGTTTTATATTTTTTCTCTTTTTATTTTGTTTCGCTTTAACTTTTCTACACACACTTGCACGTGGATAAACTTTTTCAAAATAAAAAATAAAAAATAAAAAAAAAACTATTTTAAAATGGTTGGCATCAGAAAATTGAACTTTAATAATAACGACCCCTAGTATAACGTTAGGCGTTTCGTGGCAGCCCAAGTCGTGTTTCGTAAAAAATAGTTAATGAGAGCGAAAAATACCCCTTGGCTCCATGAAATACAAATCATAGTAATAGCACTGAAGAAAGTGGTACTGAGAGAAGCTACCCCGATAGTCGAGTTATGGACAACACTCCCAGTGCACTCACAAAAGGATGAAAAGAAGTCGATGTATGGCTCAAGTCCCAAAGAGAAGTTACTCCGAGGAACAAACAAAAGGAAAGGACGCCGACTCCTCCACTCGACACATAACACATATACCTCTCACACCTTCTACAACAGCAACTGCCGAGGACAACCCTCTCCCAAGGCACCTACAAAAGACACTGCCGTAAACATAAACGACCTCCACCAATTTCTAGACGACTATATGGCTAACAAAGAATGCTCTAGTCACACTTTTGGATTTGACAAATTTTGCCGAGACATCGACTTCACTGTACCTGCTAGTTTTAAACCTCTAAAATTCAATAAATATAACGGTACGAGAAACCCAAAGCATCACTTAGCCCTATTCTACAATGACTATCAACCAATCCACACCAATCATGGGCTCCTGATCCATTACTTTTCGAGATCACTAGAAGGAGAAGCCCTTCACTGATTCGAGGCCTTACCTTTAGCCAAAATTAAGACATTTGAAGACTTAGCCGATAAATTCCTAGATCCATATCAGCACCTGACTCATGAAGAAATCAGTCTCGCTGACTTGATGCACACAAGACAAGAGGACGATGAAGACTTCTTGACATTCGCCAACCATTGGAGAAGACTTGCTGCTCGAACAGGGAATCAAATAAAAGAAAGCGATGCGATAGAAATCGTGATTAGCAATACCCGAGAGCCTCTTCAGAGCATTCCCATCCTAAGCGACTATCACACCCTCGCTAGCCTTTATCAACGTGCTTCACACTTAGAATGTCGACTGAAGAATGGAGACCTCAGTCTTCCTACCTTAACATCCAACGGACCCTCCTCTGACAACCTCGAGACGGACACCCTAAACGAATGGAGAACCAAGAACAAAACCAAACTAACCCTCAACCATACCACCTATATGACCAAGCTCAAGACCTCTACACAAACCTGTACCCTGACTATAACCAACCTCTATACCCTGACTAAGACCAACCACTATACACCAACCAATACATGAACCCGTACTATGACCAAAGCCAATACCCCAACGACACGCAAACTAACACCACCTATTACAACCCACTGTTCGATCAAACTCAACTCGCATATGAGACCGTACACTCATTTACCCCTACCCCATTCCACCCAGCTAGACTGATCCAAAGAATTGAACCTCCCTCAAAGCAAGACCATACTATTCACTTACAACCAACCAACCCTATCCCACACACCTCTAAATGCAAAGTTACCTTTCGCCCTGAACCGGTTACCAAGATCACTAAAGTCCAAACTATCACAGAATCCACCCCTAAACTAACTCAACCCATCACCAAAGTCATCGCCGAGCTCAACATGCTTATCTCCGAACCAACTCAACCTACCCTTGAATCTAATAACCTACCAATGTATAAATCAACCCCCACACCTCTTGAAAAGACGCCCAAACTAATGATGCAAACTACTCCCAAACAGGCTCATGTGCCGATTCTAGAAGCAATTTTTGAACCAATCAATTGGTATTATGCGATGCCATTCATACTTAAACCAATCACAAAACTAAACTCTAAACCTAAATCAGTAATCAAATCTACTCCCGAAATCACTAGCCTTCTCGCTTTCAAATCAACTATGAAACAAACCCCCGAAATCGAACACATTGTCAAACACATTATCCCACCAATCTCAAAACCAGTCCCTGAAACATTCCCTACACTTGCTTTAAAACTTGAGCTCGACAACAAGCCCATCACCCCACTAACCTCAGAATCAACTCTCGAATTAACTTCTACACCCACTTTGAAACCTAAACTCACTATCACCTCACCAACCACGAAACTGAACCCCAAACTCAAACCTATTATAAGACCTAAACTTATCGTCAAACCTAAACCTAAACCTAAACTTAGCATCAAACCTAAACCTACTATCAAAACTAAACCTATTATCGAATCTAAACCTATTATCAAACCTAAACCTATCCTCGAACATGAATCTATCACCGAACTTGAACCCATCATTGAACTCAAGCCTATTATCGAACACGAACTCGTTACTAAAACCGAACCTATTCCTACAACGCCAATCCCACTCGCCTTTGAGCCTACCACAAAACCTGTCAAGGAGTCGATCATCTCTCCCACTTTCGAAATCAAACCAAACTGAAATCTTATGACGTCAATCACCATCCAAATCAGCATACCTCAAATCACATCAAAACATGAAATCAACGTCACAACTGAAATCACTTCTGATCATCATATCCAAATCTCCGTGGGCCTCACAATCAAAACCTTCATCGAATTCCAATCGGTGACAAAACTACTACGCAAACTTCTGATACTCAACCTCCTCGAAAAATTATAAATAAAACTTTAAAACAACCTCACGATGAACCCAAAGTGTGAATCAAACCCAACAAGCATAATCAAATAAAACTGGACCGCCCCACACGTAGGAAAGGTCGACCTTGGACTATGCCCTCACGTCACCTGTTCCTACTCAACCTCTACCTTATCATATCACTACCTTTACAACACTACCGTCCCTCTCAACGGCTTCCACTCCAACTTCACTCACAAACGGCTTTCCAACCACCCGCAAACGACTCAGAAGAACTCTTTGACAACTCTATGCTTCATCTCTACGAGATGCCTCACTCCGTTGAAAAACAGAAGAAGGTCCCTCCCGATAAGGAGACCCCGGACTCAAAAGACCTATCGAAGGAAGAAATCAAATGACACCACACTTATTTTGATAAACCCTATACCATCCAAACACAAACCTGAACATAACCTCACTCTCGTCCCTCATTGATCAGATCGAAAGGGATCGAAGACCTCAAAACAATATTATCTAATCGAACGGTCACTTCGACCATCCAACATGTCCCACCAAGCGGACTTCTTGAGTCAGTCCCCGGCATAAGGAACTAATGTTGTATCGTAACACAAAAAAAAAATAATAATAAAACAAAAAATACAAAAAAAAATAAAAAAATTTAGAAAAGTCACAAAAAAAAACTAGAAGTATAAATGCTCAAAACGTAAATACTCAAAAACACAAATACTCTTTTATGCCCCAAACCCTTCGGACTCATACTCGACCGAGAACTCGAAGTCGGAGAGCTAGTGCTAAGAAACCATGCCTGTACAACCACCTCACCTGGAGGAAATCAAAACCCGTAAGGGAAGTCCTTATATATTCTTGGCAACATGCCCAGGAAACAACCACAGGGGAAGGACTTTCTGACCCTTGGAATCATAACTCAGTGACCATCATGTCTCGCAGCCTAAACAAACATACTTATATACCTATCATCCTCACAGCCATCACAAGGCATTTGCTAGTCGTAGGTCATTATTTTTTAAACCATTTTGGGTATCATCTAACTCATTGACCACCCTCCTACTCGGGCGAATTGATCGAAAGGGCTACTGGATCATGAAACTCTCATTTTTGAAATATAGAAAACTCTGGATTCTCGTACACCCCCTTCAGCCATTGGAATCGATGTTAGAGCAGAAAAAAATGAAAATGTAAGGTTTCATCAAACCTCACAATTCTTGCATTAGCAGGTTGTTCAAAAAATATACATAAAAGAAACACAACCGAGCAAGAGCAATACGATGAATGAATAGTCAATGAATTCAGGGAAGCAGAAGCAAATTGTGAGGGCATTCCTGGTAATCTTATTAGGAAAGTATAAGCAAACCGCAAGGGTCTCCCTGATATCTTCACACTACTAGATGTCGTCGTACGGTGGCAGGAGGAGGATAAAACTCCTGCTAACCATAGAATTTGAGACTTTGATGGTGCTGGACCATGATGGAGAGCTCAATTATGGCATCGCATTACCCACTAGAGAAGAAAGTAGTTGACTACTATTTCAAAATTAGGTTGAATAAGAAGCTACCCTCATATCAATAAACCTTGCCTCCTCTTCACCTTTTATTTTCTTTTTAGACAATGAGTCCGATGATTGTCCAAATCTCTTTCAGAATAAAACCGAAAAATCTCGAATGATAAGTGATGCAATCACTATTTATCTACCATTCTCCTCAATCCTTGTTGAAAGCAATACATGATGATCGTTCAGCACTTACAAAATCAAGCCTGCCATGTGGCCAAAATAATCGAACTAATTCCCAACATGGGATTGTTACTAATACACTCCAGGACATCTGTGAGGTCAATAAAAGTCCCACCATCACTTCACACTGGGGCATTTTTTTTAAGAGCACTAGCATCTTGATAGCGATACTCAAGTCACAAGAACGATACACCAAACTGGGGCATTTTTTAGTTTTCAATTTAGTTTTTGCTTTTCCACCACGAATACCCCAAACTTAAGGAACTAATGTTGTATCGTTACACAAAAAAATAATAATAATAAAACAAAAAATATAAAAAAAAACAAAAAAATTTAGAAAAGTCAAGAAAAAAACTAGAAGTATAAATGCTCAAAACGTAAATACTCAAAAACACAAATACTTTTTATGCCCCAAACCCTTCGGGCTCATACTCGACCGAGAACTCGAAGTCGGAGAGCTAGTGCTAAGAAACCATGCCTATACAACCACCTCACCTGGAGGAAATCAAAACCCGTAAGGGAAATCCTTATATTATCTTGGCAACATGCCCAGGAAACAACCACAGGGGAAGGACTTTCTAACCCTTGGAATCATAACTCAGTGACCATCATGTCTCGCAGCCTAAACAAACATACTTATATACCTATCATCCTCACAGTCATCACAAGGCATTTGCCAGTCGTAGGTCATTATTTTTTAAACCATTTTGGGTATCATCTAACTCATTGACCACCCTCCTACTTGGGCAAATTAATCGAAAGGGCTAGTGGATCATGAAACTCTCATTTTTGAAATATAGAAAACTCTGGATTCTCATACACCTCCTTCAGCCATTGGAATCGATGCTAGAGCAGAAAAAAAATGAAAATGTAAGCTTCCATCAAACCTCACAATTCTTGCATTAGCAGGTTATTCAAAAAATATACAGAAAAGAAACACAACCGAGCAAGAGCAATACAACGAATGAATAGCACCCAAAAAATAAACACCATACTCTAATACTACCCATTCCCCCTCTAACGTAACATACAACGACAAAAATAAACAAATATAAATGAAACAAACATAATAAGAGAAAAATATCGCTCATTCTCAGCAATAAAGAAAAAAAAACAATATAGTTACAAACCCCTTAGGATTTAATACCCGGGATGCAAAATAGAAAGGAAGAAAAGACATTAATACAAAAAATGCCCAAAATCATAAGAAAATGCCCCAAAACTTTTAATCCTAAGCTTAAAAAAAAATAATCATATTAAAAACAACAACTCAAAAGCCTTTGGCTTATACTTATATAAACTATACCTTCCTAAACCATCAAATGAAAAGTATCACACTCTTAAACCTTCTAATCTAATCTAATCTAAACCAAACACATACCCCCTTTGAAAAACCACAATCCATGACAAACCTAGATGGACCAATAATCACACCACACTTAACCCCATAAGAAACACCAATCCCCCAAAGTCTAGATAAACCAATAGAATTTAAACATTTAACATCCATCTAGAACCTTTGAAAGCTCACGCTTTTTAAGTCTCATGTTGAATTAAACAAAAGACCAAAACTCAAATTAAATCAAACCTTAAACCAGACAAAACTTTAAACCAAAAAAAAAACTCTCTAAGATGAGACCCTAACCTGTTTGGGACCAGAAAAATGCCCCCAACTAATCAAACAAAACCAAATAAATCCTCTAAACCAAGCTCAATAAAACAAATTAACCTCGGGATAAGCTCTGAATAAATTCGGAATGAATCCTAAGCTAAGACCAAAACTAAGTCAAACAAATTAGATAAATCCAACTAATCCGTTAATAAGCTTAAACGAATAAACAAGCAAGAACAAAACATTAAAAAATGCCCCTTTATTCATGTCTCAGAAGTTTTACAAGTGTCACCGGAGGCATACCTCCTGAATCCACAACCCAAAATGAAAACCTAAAACTTTAACCTACAACCTAAACCGAAGACCGGGTTCAAAACTGAGACGAAGCGAGGAGCAGATTCCACCTTGAGCATCCAATCGGAGACTTCAGGGAGCATTGATTGGGAAACACATCCCTCCACTTTTTACTCCTTCTCTTCCTCTATCTTCGGCTCCTCCACCGCCGCCTCCTCAACGCTGCCTTCACTGTTCCCTAAAAAGGATCGATGTGAAGACAAGCGCACGCATTCCCAATACTGCCCACTCTCAGAACAACGCCGTCCACGAGCATCACCTCGGGATAAAGATCACGCGAAATAATGAATATAGGAAGAAAGGACATCCTAATCTAATGGTTAGATCGCTCGATATCACTAAAACATGAATTTCAAAACACAAGATATACAGGATAAGGTTAAAACTCGAGACTAAACCAGAGAATGAAAAATAAATAAAAGCTCTATCGCTTATATAGAGTACAGACTCAATCACATGCTCGAACACGTGCACTTAATTCGGTCACGCGTCATGCATGTGGCGCACAATCCAAAACACGCGCACTGACCCAAGCGCTCAATGAAACCATCACGCACGCCAACTGTGCGACGCTCCAATCGCGTGCACTCAATGAGCCGCGTAAATTGATTAAATGGCACACCGCCACCGTGCAACTTGAAAGGTCACCCGTACACTGACCTGGTGACACTCCAATCACGCGCTTCTACTATGACACGTAATCTAATCACACGCACACATACACGCACTTAAACGACCCCTCAAGCCTGAGATTGCACGCCCAAAAATAGGCATGCAATCAGATTGAGCGACTTAAAACAGGCGCGTAATACCTGACTTTAGACGAAATCTACACCCTCATACCTTTGTATCCCACTGCGGTCAAGATCCTTTTGTCCCATCGCGTAGCCTCATAGGTTGTTCTGACATAAAAGAAAGACCTATTCACCCATCCTATAGCATTGATCACCCCCTAGTCCCATCGTGGCAAGATATATACCCCTTACCATAATGCCCTGACAATCCCCACCAGTGAATGAGGATCCCCATCGCTATAACATGAACACACACAATATCAACTCAATACCCAGTCCCATCATAATAAATTAACCACACCACACCCTCATCACCCATTGTGAAAAGCCAAAAGTAAACTGCCCCAAAGACGAAGCCAATTACGACGCAACCACAACGTGATTTCTTTTATAACCCAAGATCCGCCAAAGAAAGGCACCGACGTCTCATCACGCAAATATCCCACCAGCATGTCACCGCTAGCTACGCTTAGTTGACATCCCATCACAAGAATCATTACCTAAAGAAAAAAAGAAAAAAAGAAAAGCTCCAACAATGTCGTATGATGAAAAGAGGGAAAGATTAAGCATGTCCCATCACTAAAGCAAAGGGCTCCTCTCTCTCTCCTGAATTGATCCCCACGTCCCACCAGGACTCATCTAATGCGTAGCCAAAGGAAGGGAGAATCCCCCAGGTCCCATCGCACCGTCATTTCTCCCAAGACATCACATCAAAACTATCAAGCCTTGCCACAGTAGACCTGAAGAGAAGAAATCTCCAAAGTCCCATCGTGACACTACAACACCACCAGACCGTACAAACTACGCACAACCCAGGTAAGTATCACCCCCAGGTAAGCACTACCCCTTTTTTGTTTTACTCGATAGTCCTCGTAAATATATAGTTAGCTATGATTAAGTCAAATGTTTTCAAAACCCATCTCTCTCAACTCGTGAATCACTGTAGTCCTCCCATAAGAGGAAATTATCAGTATTTACCGAGAAGGTTAGACAGATTATCCTGCTTGCCAAGTCTGGTCTTGACAACTGCAATAATAGTCGGGTCCACAAATCCCATACCGGTGGATCTGCTCAGCGATGTCTTGGAAGCCACATTTTCTACCATTTTACCACTAAATTGATCTTAAGTTAAGATCCCTAGAATTTTTGAATTTTTTTTTTATTTCAAATTTCTCGAATTTACAAAATCCCCTTAAAAATAACAAATAACAAAAAAACATAAAATATAATAAAAAGAAAAAAAAGGAAAAGAGAAAAAAAAAAAATACGAAGTAACAAGATAAATAAACCAACTCACCTATCTCTTAAATGCTAAAAACAAAAAAAAAAAATTAATTTAATGCCAAAACCAATTAAGCCCCCCATCACTTGCGCACAATAAATTACACTTGAACCCGACCTTTAGCTCCTAAAACCTCTGAACTTACAATCAAGCGCATACTCCACTGCGCAGAATCATTTATTCAGACAGATTTGGACTAGAATACCCAACTCAGAATACCTAATTTACAGACTGACCCCTGAACTCCAAATGAATCAAGCGCACATTCCACTACACAGAATTCAATTGAACATACTTCACAGAACCCTCAATTACTAGCCCAACCCAGCCATTCCCCTGGGAAACTGAACATTGAGTATATTCAATCTAAGAACTTAGAAACGTCTATTAAAAAAGGAAAGCCTGACGCGCACTGGTGTGAGCAATGACGCGCCCGGTCTGACATGACTCACAAAAGCCTTCAATATTACATGATATTTCATTTTATTATAATCGATCCCTGGACCTTGTTTTGGGCATTTGATTGACGCCCCGGTACCTTGATTGCGTAAAATTCCTTTGTTAGCTCGCGTCATGCGACTGGATGTCCCATGCACCCACAGACCCAGAATGTACCCTTTGACAGCTACCATTTGCTCTTCAGATATTTCATTTTAGCTTGCACTAATAGATAAGAAAGCCAAGCATGTCATGTCAACATCACCAATTCGCATTTGTGAATTCCCAAGAGAAACAAGAATACTCATCGAATGAGGGGTGTCTATTTCTTCGACCCGTTCTTACTTCGCAAGAGCGCGCCGAAGAGGGGCATCTGTAGACACCCCCATTTTACCTTCTCAAAATATATAATTTTATTCAATCAAACTTTGACCTTATAACCCTGATATGGAAACCATGCACTGAAACAATAGTGCATGGCTAAACACAGGCTGAAACAATAGCTCTGTGGCTCAGGACCCAATGTAGGGAGACTATATACTGAAATAATAGAATATAGTCGGAATGCAGACTGAAATAATAGCTCTTGCATTTCAAACTAGAGACCAGACCCGGACTACCTCGAATTAAGCGCTTCAAATCCCGCGCGTAATTCGATTGCACGTCAGATGAAAAACCCGCAATCAGTCCCCCTTTCAGACCAAACTTCCTTTCTCAAATCATATCGAGACTCGATCACGCGCCTAAAACCAGACGCGTGATCGGATTGAATGCCTCATTATCAGCGCGCAATTGGCCTATGCCTGACCTAGCCTCATAGTCCTTGACCCCTAAGCTTCCTTGATTGAGCGCTTATGAAGAAACGCTTCATCAGATTGTGCACGTCCTATCGAGCGCACAATTAGCCCTACAGCTATTAGGACTAGGAAACCCGCTGATCAAGTCAGTCGGTCGCTCACTAAGTCAGTGACTGACTTAAAGTGATTAAGCGTCGGTAAACCAGCGCGAAATTCAGTTAAACGCCCAAAAAATGGTGTGTAATTGAAGAAAAACCTATAAAAACTTTTTTTTAATATCGACCAAAGAGAAGACGAAGAGGCTAGCAATTTTGGAGAGAGAATGAAATACTTTTGGGATTTCGAAACTAGAGAACTCTGAGGACAAACCCATAGAGCAACCTAGTCATGATTTCAAGATTCAAGCTTCGAATCTTCGAGATTTCTTTCCGCAGCCCCAACCCTAGGTAAGGATTTAATTTTTTTAATTCACGACCGTAACTTCTAGTCTTTAGATTTAGGAGTTCTATTAGTTTTAATTTTCAATCTTAGACCGTAGCACCCTTTTCGGACTGAAGTTCTAGTTCTCTGTTTCTAGAACCAGTCTTTAATCTAACGATTCGACGCACTGATCCTAGGCTTTAATTCCATTCTAAAATCTTAATCTCCAGTCCTATTATTAATCTTTGATTCTAGGTCTTAGACTCTAGAACCAGTCCTTAATCATACGGTCTGATTTTCTGATTTCGAACTCGAATTCAGTCTTAAAATTTTAAATTATGGTTTTAATTCCTTATTTTAATACATCCAAAAAATCATAAATATTAATTTTAGTTTCTATAATTATAGTTCATAATTTAATTCATAATTACAGTCCAAAATCAATTCCAAAAATCTAAAAATACTATTTTATAGTCCAAAATTTAATTTACTTTAATCTCAGCCACCCGATTTACCCAAGAGAGCTTATGGAGGGTACTCGGGAACGAGGCCAATCCCCCTTAGCATAGCAAGCTCAAACCCTTTTTTTCTAATTAATTCAATTTCTAATTAAAATTAGGATATTTAAATTAATTAGACTCCTAGTAGGATTAGGAGACTTAATTAATTAGATTTCTAATAGGATTAAATATTTAAATTAATTAGACTTTTAATAAGATTAGGAGACTTAATTAATTAGATTTCTAATAGGATTAAGATATTTAAATAAATTAGACTCCAATAGAATTAGGAGACCCTTTCTTAATCCGACTCCCAATAGGATTAGGAGACCATGTTAAATAAAATCCTAGTAGGAATAGGAAAACCAAACCAGTTACACTAAAGGCAACCCACAGCTGCTGACGTTCGCCGGCGGACGATTCAATAAAGAAGTTCAACCTACAAGCCCCTGCTCTCCCCCTTAAAGCGTGATTAGTGACGTGTTGCAGCGTCGATAAATATCTGCAGCTAGTGATCACATCTTCTCAGGTATTCTTCATTTAGAATTTGCCTCTTTAATTTCAGCATTTAATATTTCCTAATTTATTACTCCATCACCATTGCTAGAGTCCACTTAGGATAAAATTGGGCCACTTATTCCGAGGACCGAGAGGAACCCAGAAAAAAAAGCGCATACCAACAGAAAGGTCTTTCTTTCAGCTTGTAATGGGGTTTTGGGTTTCAAAAGGTATCAAGGAAAGTTGAAAAGGATTCGAAGTTTTTCTGAGAATTTAGCTCTTCTTTTTCCTATCTTCTTCTACTATTCTACTTTAGTAAGTATCCATGATTGGATAACTTCTTCCCATTTATTTCTTTATATATATATCCCAGTTCTTCAGCTATAAAATCGTCTTTTATAATTTTTCTCTTCTTTATAGCTTTTTGCTAAATCATAATTTTCTTTTTCAAAAATCATTTTCTACGATTTTTCTTTCTTTTTTTATATTTTTTATTATTTTCTTTCTTTGTACCTCTTCTAGCATTCCCTTTATATGTTCTTTTTTTACTCCTTTCACTCCCTCTTCTTCCCTTCTTCCCTTCTAAACTCTCAGAAATTGTAAGGGTTAAAAGCAGAAAGCTTTGTGTAGTACATATGGTTAAAGGTTTATAAAATTTTGGTACAAATAAATTTTATTTTAGACTTCTAATATGGGTTCAAAGGATAAAATATTCTAGAATTTTAGCTTTTTGGCTCTGATTTAAACAAAAGATGACCTTAAATCATCTTTACGATTTACTAGCATAGATGCCTTAATGCTTTGATATTTCTAATAGATAGTTCTAGACAAAAAATTGGTTCATCATATTCATAGAATAATTTGATTCTAAATTCAGCAATATGAGATTTCATATCAGTATGAAAGTTCAAAAAAAATTTCTGATTTGAATAAAAACAATCTCTCTCAGAATAAAAGAGGAAATATGGCTCAAAATCTCACTGGTTTATAATTTTTGAAAATATAGTCTAAATTTTTGTAGTTTAGATCAATCTATTGTTTCAAACATTCATTCTAATACAGTGTTTCAATGAGCTAAGTATGAATTATAAGTGTTCTAAATTCTAATTATTAAACTACTATTATAACGAATCGTAAGTTTTCGAGATTTGTAATTTCTTATATCATAATTCCTATGTACTGATCAGAAAAAATTTTAAATTATTAAAAATAAAACTACTATATAGAGAAATTGTGTATCCCCCAAACTTAAATCGAACAATTCCCTCATTGACACAAAAAATAGGGGACACAAAATAATAAATAAAATTTTTTTATTGATATACTAATTATATATCGAAAAAAAATCTGTTACCAGATATATACTCTCCCCCAAACTTAAGAGAAAATATCCGCAGCTTATTCTCAAAGTATCAATAATAAAAATATTAGTAAGAAGAAAAAAAATGTTAGTGATGTTAGTAACACACACTGTTAGTAAAAAAAATGATAGTAAAAGGAAAATTTTATATATAACTGAATATTTACAGTGAACAAAAAAATAAAAATTAAGAAAAAAATCTAATTACATAAAAGAAAATAAGCCTAGGAAAAATCTATGGAGATCCTACCTGTGGGGTTTGTAATTTTCTGTAATATTTTTACTCACTTGTAGAATATGATACAAGAGTAGAAGCAGTGGGTTCATCTTCCCCATCTGACGTCTCGGCTGTAGAATAACCATCTTTATCTTTTTCTGCAGTTAAATCCCCATGTGCTGCCAATTCAGCCTCTTCTGTATGTCCTTCTTCCACAATCATTGGACAAGAAGTTCCTTCTGGGCACTGTTTTTCTTTATCAACCTTTTATTTATCCTTGAGATCCGCAGTTAGCTTCTTAATTACGATAAATTTTAGTTAAATTTTTGTTCTCAGCTTCTCTGCCATGGCTTGTCCCTTTGCTAAAGTGGCAAAGTAGTTCTTAGTTTGAGACTCAATCATTTTTACCTGTCTATCATTGACTGAGCATAAGGAATCTCTATCTTCTTGCAGTTGTCTTCCTTTTTCTTCTGCTACAGTCAGTAAGTGATTCTTTTCTCTTAGTTGTTGATGGTGCGTATTCTGCTAGTCCTTAAGGGCTTTTTCTCTAATAGTTTCTACATCATCAGGAACTACCATCAAACCTCCAAACTGTTCAATGATACTAGCAATTTTCTCTTCATATACTCTCTTCTCTTCTTCCCAAGCTTGTTATTTTTCACGCATTTCTGTAGTCTGTTGTACTAGGTGTGCTTGAACGGTTGAAGTAGCATCTTGAACTCTCTTTTTCGTCTCTACTACCCATCCCATACTTTGCTCTTGAACAGCTTTTCATCGCTAGCTGTCCATTATTTCAACCCGTTCTTGAGTTGTCAAGGTGGTATCATGGACTCTTTGTTTTAAATTTTGGAAGTCCCCCATCCACTTTTTTACTATACTTGGCAGTTACATCACTAGTGGGGCATTTGTAGAGATCCATTATTCTAGTTTCCTCACCCTTCTTAGTATTTTAGGCAATGGCAATAAGTTTGGTTCATATCTGTGTTGCCATTGCTCTACTGCCCTCAATCTTCTTTCTATCTCGTGTAATGATGTGGTGCTGACTAGAGGATCCTCAGGGGGTGTGTCTTCTCTATGTAATAAATCTGTAAAGCTCTCTCTTGGTAACTCTAAGCTTTATTCTGCTTCCACTACTTGGGCTATGAGAGTTTGCTCGGTATTGGTTGCAAGTGTAGGCTGAGCAACATGTTCTACTGGTACAGGTGAATGGCTAGAAGTCATTCCCACAGCTTGTTGATTAATTGTGGAAGAAATTTCTTCTAATCTTTCAAGAATTGGGCTCATAAGGTGTGCTCTCGTGATGATTGGCAGTGTATCTACCTTTATTGAAAGGGGTATAGCAGGCCCTACTGGTGAGTCCAAAGCAGGGTCGTACAGACTGGCTTAGTCTACAACTGGGACTCTTAATTCGGTTATTTTTTCTGATATCCGAGAGCTGATCTCTGCTCGCTTATGAGGTGGAGTAGAAGTACTCACACCATCTTCCAGAACTGCTTCTTCTGGTACTACAAATTCTGTTGTCTACTCTACGTCAGTCTTCTCTCTTTCCTCATTAATTTGGGGGATTTGTGGTACAGAGTGGATACTTTTGGTATGAGGACCTAATGGAATTTTCTTCTTATTTTTACCACCTAAAGTTCTCCTATAGGCTAAAACTGTTAAGGCTTCCTCTGGTCTTGGTAAAGCTTTTTCCTTGGGGTCTATACTATACCCCACATTCATCAACAAATTCGTTATAAGTCCTCTAAATGGCCAACTTTTTTGTCTGGTATTTTTCTTGACTCAGCTTCTTTCTCACAGTAGTGATTACCTCAAAAAGGTAAGAGGGCACATTGAACCAATAGTGCCATTAGGTACAATACCATGACAAATAATGCTCTTCTCTGTGTTCCATATCCAGTGGGGTGAATAGTCTTATGGATAAGCACATCGAAAAAGTGAAGTGATAAACTCCTTACTTCCAGATCCTTTCTAAGGAAAAATGACCTATCCCATGGAGCTTTACCTAATAATTTTATTGCCATTTGGATAAAGTTGGGGAGGGTATCTGATGGCATCCTCTAAAGGTTGGCCTCTGGGTTATCTTGGGACAATTGTGGTATCTCTAAGGGTGCATTCATAACCCTGGCGACCATTTCCTTTGAAATTTCGTTCGAAAGTCCATCAATACTAGTGGAGAGGGTAGGGGGTGGTCCTTGGCTGCCCTTGGTCATATTTTTGTAAAACAGCCTCACCAATCTAGGATCTACTGGTGTGCCTCTTGGCTCCAAGAAATAGGTTAGCCTGACATCCTTAAAATATTTAATAGCTTCTCCACCCATTTCTAATTTTTCTAAAGATTCAACATCCACTGTAATTTCAGCACCCATGATATGATGATTCATTGAAGTAGGGACTTTATCTACTGGCATAGCACATAACGTTGGCTTTTTTCCTTTATCTAATTTTAGCCATTTTTTAGACACGGACTTTGTCCCAGTTGCGGCTTTAGAGGTTTCTCTGATAACTACCCCAAAAGATTTGGGTTTTTTCTTAGGTGGGTCTGCTACTTTTGATTTGGCCTTTGGAGCAGCAGACCGTGCAATACGATGAATGATTAGGGTATTTTCAGAATTATTACCTTCTTCTGCTTTCACTTCTTCCCTTTATCGTTTGCCCATTTCGTTCGCCATACTTTCACTCTGCAAAAATTAATACCAACACCACTGATTAAATCTAAATCCATGTATTGAATAAAATCTCTTACAGAAACCCTTCCTTTTTATAATTAAAATCGTCACCTTACCTCTTTAAAGATTGAAACCCTATTTTGTAATTGTAGAATGAAATGCACGAAGGGCTCTTCATAATAAAACAGAGGAAGTAAGGGTTTTTTTTTTTAAGAAAATAAACGGTTAGGTTGGGTGGAGAGAATGGTTAAGATTACAGGCGATTTGAAAAAAAAAAAGAGGGAAGGTAGGAGGAGAAAACTGGAAGGGTTTTGAAAATGGGACTGACATATCCTTTTTACAACTATGTAGGTCCTGCTTTCATTGACGACTTGCTAAGTTGGTCATCACATGAGTTTTAACCTAGAATCGTAAGTGGATTCTAGCCTTTCGTGAATAAGAATCACAATCATTGTGTTTCTGATAAACTTAACTACGATCAATCGTAAATCAATATGATTGTCCATTATAATATACAGTAGGTATGAATTACGACCTATCGCTTTCCAACGAAATGGATCGTATTATAATTCCTACACTAACTAAAAAAGGAGAACTAGTCTACATAGTTTACAATTGGTGCTACGGATGAGTCGGTAGCTCGACAATCCAAGAGGTTTTTATTTTTTAATTTTGGAGAGGCGATGTCTCCCCCAGGATTACTTGTCCTCTAGGGTTATTTACTGGCTGCGTAGGCAATTGACCACTTTCTCTCCTCGCCACTTGAGAAGCTAAGTGGCCTATCTGGCTTTCCAACTTCGTTATGGACTGTGTGTGTGAGTTAAGTACTTGGGAATATTGAGCAAGCTGGTGTAAGTCCTTTGAATGCTAAAGCGATTATTGCTATAAATCCCAAAGGATCGGAACAACCGTGGCATCAGGTGCATTGCTCTGTGATCCATATTGGGACTGCACGAATGGTAATTGAGGTTTTAATTGAAAATTTTGAGTCGGGGGAATCTGGGTTGCACAATTATTGGTGCTAGCTGCACTCTTCCAGGGGGAACCATAATTAAATCCAATATGGTTCCTCCACGACGGGTTATAGGTGTTCCCATAATCTCCCCTCTAAAAAGCCATTACTTATTCATTTTCCATTACCTCTTGGTATGGAGCAGCTGGGTTTTCAGTAAAATTATGAGTCTGGCTATTAGAGTAGCCTGTTATAGAGTTGTCCGAAGTGCTAGATTTGGCTATCATTAATATTGCAATTTGTTGTTCTAGAGCTAAAATTTTTTCACTTATATCCTTCTCCTTTACTTTATCTTTGGGGATATCGTAAAGTCCACCCCTCGCGAGCGGGGTGTGATGAGTAACATCAGGATCACATCTAAATAGAGCCTATTTTTATTTTAAATTGTTGGCCAATTTTTTTAATAAATTCTAGGATTGCTGGTCGTTCTGAGCCATAAAGGCTCCTCCACTTACGAAATCGACTGTAGACTAATTGGTCTCAGTCAACCCTTGATAGAAACTTCACGCTATCTACCAATTTGGTACCTCGTGATGAGGAAACTTCCATAACAGATCCTTCATCCGTTCCCAACTCTCGTGAAATAATTCTCCTGACTTTTGCCTGAAGTCTTAAATTATCGGGTGAATTTTGTTAGTTTTACCAATTGAGAAATGCTCGCCCAAGAACTTGGACTGCAATTTCTCTCAGGTGGTAATACTTCTGGAAGGTAACGAAATTAATCATGCCTTTGCCCTGTCTTTGAGAGAGAAAGGAAACAGACTTAGTTTTACAGCCTCTTTATTAGCAGTCGATGTTTGAAACTTTGTGCAAAGTTCTATGAAATCCCTTAGATGCTAGTAGGGATCTTCTTGATCAAGCCCATGAAAGGTTGGTACAGATTGAAGTTATAGATACCCAAATTTGGCCCAAGGCCTGATTGAAACACATTTCGAGAGAGGCACGCCTCTGACCTTTTGATGGCATGTATGGTACCCTTAGATACCTTCCCAAACCCTTAGGAATCATCCTAAATCCCTTAAAATTTACCTCGAACCTTTAGAAACCAATCCCGACCCTTAGAACCCCTTCCGAACCCTAAACCCAACCTTCCCGAGCAATGGATTAAGAGTGGTATACTAAGATAAGCTGAGATATTCTACTACTATCAAGTTATATACCATTCGAAATAGGACTTCCCTAGCTTTCCAACGAGCCAAGAATCGCCTCAATCAGAGTTATATAACAAAAGTTATGGTGATTTGAAAATCATGCGATTTTACAAGATTTTGGCTTGGCGTAGCTAATAGTTGCACCAGGCTTAAGTGGGTCCCCCCCACAGGCTTGCAACCTCCCAAAACCATTGTGAATTGCTGTATTACTGTACATATGCTTGGCACAATTATTAGTTGTGCCAGGCATATGAACAGTACCTGTGGTTTTTTCCTCCGAAAATCAAGATTGGGATTTGACTTGTTAGCCATCTTAATCTTTAGGGGGTGTTTTGTTATTTCTGTTGCACCCTTTTAGTGCTTATTTGTAACCCTTAAGTGATTTGAAATACTAACCTATCATCCACCATTGAAATACTAACCTCTTAGCTAGCAAGCCTTAGAGGTTAGAATCCCTTTTTCTACCATACAAGCCTTCAAAAGTTCATCAAAGCAAGCCTACGCAAGGCTCCTCAATGGTGCAACAAGGGCTCGAGAGCTCCGGCTCTCCCCTCTATTCCTCTACCTTCTCGGTCATTCCTCCATCCTCCCATTTGTGTCGTTACGTCGCTGAATTTTTGGTAGGAACGGAGGGGCACAAATAGGATTTTAAGGCCCTTTGGGCAAGAGGAAGCCTTTTTCTTTTCTTTCATATTATTTTTGTTTTGGCCATAAGTAGAGACCGCGTTAAGCGGGTTGATTGGGTGCCTAACACCTTCCCAATCGATAACTGAAGCCCCTACCCAAGAACCTTTAGTGTGGACTGGATTCAGAATCATATTTGTGGCACTTTGGTGCTTATAAAAATGATCTAAGTTTCTTGGGACACCAAAAGCTCTGGGTGGCGACTCTATATTTTTGTTAGTGAGCGCATCGCCGCGACGGGATCGTCAAAAATCTCACAGTTGCACAGATGGCGACTCTACTGGGGAAAGCTTGTAGAGCTTCTGCTTGAAATTTGACCATTTATTTTTTATTTTACTAACCTTTTTACTATTTTTTGAATTTTTTTTTTTTTTTTTGTTTTTTACTCACCCCTACTTTTCCGTCATTTACGTGCCTTACCCGATCAACGGGCCTACATGCGCATTGTCTTTTAATTTTCTTTACTTTTCTATCATTTTAGTTCCTTAGCCAATTGGCGGGCCTACTTGCACTTTATCTTTTAATTTTCTTTAATTTCCCGTCATTTAAAGTGCCTTAGCCGATTGGCGAGCCTACTTGTGCGAACATATTCTAACAGTGGACACCGGCCTGTAGTGGCGGCACGGGATCATCACCCCCGATCTTTGAACTAAAGAAAACTTTCATAGAAAAAAAAGCTTTGAAAAATTAAAATTGAACCAAGATAGGGAACTTAATCAATTTATTTTTATGGGGTAGATTTTTAAAGGGTTGGGTTTAGGCACGCATACAACCACCCGGGTAATATGGTGGCAGCCCCACAAAAGAGACTCAATTCGGCCTGAATTAGCTACTGTCAAGGGTTCTGAAAACCCACTTTTGCCTGGCGCAAGTATTAGTTGCGCCAATGTAAAAATACACTGGTGTAACTAATAGTTGCACCAACCTTATTTAGGGAATTTTTGCTCTGCTGCATGTATTAGTTGCGCCAATATTGTTCTGAGCAATCCAGCCCGATTCTGTGGCCTTTTCTAAATCCCGAGTCCCCCGATTAGTGTCTTACTACCTCTGTTTGGGCCCCGCCACCTCCAACACCCAATACGCCCCCGCCGGTCAAAAGAATGTGACTTTTTTGACTCATTTCAAAGGATCGGGTCATTTACCTCAATTTTTCGTGCCTTCAATAGATCAAAGGTCTTTCTTTGAGTCTTCCAAAGTACTTTAGAATCGTCACCGCGGGTCTTAAATTAGGGTACGAAAGCCACCCGAGAAGGGAACTCCAAGGCCTTGGAACCTTTGTTTTCACTTATAAAAATTCAAAAAATTAAAAATCAAAAAAGAAATAGAGTTCTTGTGGTGTCGACATAACGGCATCATCTTGCCCTCCATCATCCCATAGGGGAAGGAGAAGGAAATTTTTTGGGCCTTATCCAAGGCACCCATACCCAACCCGCCAACAAACAATGTCTTGGGTAGTGGACCCGGCTTACGCCGATCCCGACTCATCCCCGCCACCTTCTCTAACCCACTCCCATTCGGGAGAAGTTTTTTCCACCATCCCCCTCACCCAATCGCCTTTTACAATTATTGAGTCCTTTGGTACCCCCATTTTCCCAACCACCACTTCCCAAAATATCCAAAATCAATCCCCCATTCCCCATCTTTTGCCCAAATCATGCCCATTTTCCCTGCCATATCCATGCCAAATTCAACACATTTCCCATCCACATCCATACAAAACCCAACCCAATTTTCCCCATCCACATCCATGCCCCATTTTCCATCTTCCCCATATAGGCCCGATCAACCCTCATTCACCTATGTCACCTCCACCTTATCCAACCCCCCACAAATCCTCCCATCTACCCTGGCCATGCTCGGTTTTTCCAAAAGACACACACTTTACCCTTCATCATCCCTAAACATTCCCAACCAATCCCCCTTTGCCAATGCCCCACTTCATCCCTCCAATCCACCCCATATCCCATCCATTACCCGGGTCATGCCCGATTTTACCGGGACCATGCCCAATTTACCCACCACATCCACCCCACCTACATCTCATCACCCCTTAAATCCACCATCTCCATCCGACCCTCCTTCCATGACCATGATAGAAGAGATGTTTCAAGCCTACTCCATGTGGAAGGCTTCCCAAAATGCCTCCTCTCCTCCACACCTTATATCCATGAACCCATCTCATACCCTAGCCAATCTCCATGCCTCACTCCCCCATGACCCCGATCAACCTCCCATCATCCACACCATCCAAACCCTCATTTCCCACATGTCCCAAGGCCCACTGGCCCAAGCCCCCATTTCCCACATGACCCAAGGCCCATTGGCCCAAATCCCCACATTCCACATGCCCCAAGGCCCATTGGCCCAAAACCCAACTACCCACACATACCAAGGGCCCATTGCCCAAACCCACAGAGGGCCCATGGCCTAAACCCATCAAGGGCCCATAGCCCAAACTCACCAATGGCCCATAGCCCATACCCTCCAAAACCCAACGAGTCAGACCCACATACCCCAAGCCCAAACTCAGACCCAAGGGCCTAGACCCATCAGGCCCAGACCTGCCAATGGCCCATGGCCCAAGTCCACCAAAGCACCATGGCCCATATCCCTCAAAACCCAATGGGCCTAACCCAAATCCACCAAGGGCCCATGGCCCAAACCCTCCAAAGCCCAATGGGCTATACCCGTCAAGGCCTAATGGGCCAAGACCCGCCAAATCCCTTGCCCTTTACCCAAGCCCAACCTGACCAAGGCCTTATGGCCCAAACCTCCCTGGGCTTCATGGCCCTAGCCCAAGCCCCACACTCATACCTTCCACAATACCCCCAACATTTCACCCACCCCCAACCTTCACACCCGGGTCAAACCCATGCCATACCCCAAACCAAATTTTCTCATGGCCCCATACCCCAAGACCATCTCCAAACCTTCCCCCGTGTCCAATGGCCTCATCCGGCCCCACCCCTAAACCAAACTACCACTCACCCCATCACCCCACAACACTTCCCTTACATTCAAGGGGCTCACCCAACTCACATCCAATCCAATCTCATCCAGTCCATACATCAACATGAAAATCTCGTCCTCACTGTACCCTATGTAGACCAGCAGTATGAGGAGGACGAGATCAGAAACAGTGGGGCCTATGTCGGGGTAGTGACCAATGCCAATCCTCCACTTGTAATTACCCCACCCCTGGCAGCCCAAAGTGAGTCTAGGCTAATAATTGAGAAGACGGCCCCTATGCCCAAGGAGTCGGAACAGCTGAAAGAACAGTTAGACAAGATTCAGAAGCAATTATTGAAGATGGGTGGTGCTGAAATCCACGTCACAAACTTCATGGACTTGTGCTTGTTTGCTGAGATCCCCCTACCCCCTAAATTCAAAATACCGGTCTTCGATAAATATAACAGCACAAGCAACCCTATTGCACACCTTAAGTCCTACTGTGGGGACATGTGCCAATACGGTAGAGATGAACGACGCCTCATCAAAGTGTTCCTGAAACATTTAACCGGCCCAGCTTTAAGATGGTTCACATCTCTTGAACCATCAATGATTAAAATGTGGAAAGATCCGACCCACCTATTCCAAGAGCAATATGTCTACAACATAGACATTGAGCCCCGCAAGTCAGATCTAGCCCAATTGAAGCAGAACTCCAATGAAACCTTCAGTAATTATTTAGGGCATTGGAGAGCACTGGCAGCTCAAGTCAAAAATAGAATACCTAACGATGTGTAGATAGAAATGATCTCAAAGAATACCCTGCCAGTGATCTCAGATTTTCTTGTATACCAGCAGCAGTCCAGTTTTGCTGACTTGGTAAGGAACGCCAACCGCTGTGAGGACACCATCAGAGAAGGGCGGTTGAATAATAATGCATCTGGGGGGCCCAGCAGGGTTAAGAGGTTCTCCGAGCAAAGAAATGATAGAAGAACAGGGGTAGAGGTACAGAATGTTGTAAACACCCAGCCCGACAATAATAATGTAACCCCCTTCCAATTTAAAGCAGCGCAACCAGCTCTCGTGAGGACAGGACCAACACAAAGAGTAGGGAATGGGTAGGGAACACAAATGACCCCAGAGAGGAGAGCCCATTATGATCGATTCTTTATGCCCTTGGGGCAATCCTTGAGTGTACTTTTACCATTATTAATTGAAAAGGGTTTAATAACTGTTCTCCAATCACGACCTCCTCCCAATCCAATTCCATATAATTTTGACCCTAATACTCATTACAATTTCCATAAGGGTCCGGGTCACCCAACTGATCACTGCTTTCCATTGAAATACGCGATCTAAGACTTTATTGATGTTGGGAAGATCATTCCCCCTGCACCCACCCAAATGAACCAACACGCAAATATTCACCAAGTGCCTTTGCCCCCACACCCTACCAGAATAGTAGGTCCCAGACCCACCATAGGGATGGTAGAGGAATCTAAAGAAGAATTGGAGTTTGATCAGTCAGACTTCATTTGTAACCAAGAAACTTTCATGGCCCCTAGGTGGAGAGACTAAGAAAAAATTATTGGGATAATTGATCCCCTAAATTTGGCAGATTATTTCCCCACTCCTACACCACAAGCTGAGCCCCTAGATCTTAGGGCCTATTTTCCAGCACCCACACCCATCAATTACGCATAAATAAATGCGTACCAACCGTACACCACCACCCCCATCAATTACCCAATAAACCAGCAGGCCCCCAAACCTCCACCACCAATAAACTACCAATGGCTTGCGCCCACCCCATTACCCCCGTTCAACCACCTGCAAACTCCACCACCCCCATCAATTACCTAATGGCCCATCAAACCCGCAATCCTCCACCACCCATTAGCTACCAATGGCCTACACCCACCCCATTACCCTCGATGCATCCACCGTTAAACCTCACCACCCCTACCTCGCCCGATTTTTCCACCCACCCATCCTTCACTGAGGAAAACCAAGTCTTACCTACCTTGCCCGAGCCATCAATACACGCACATCCAGAGCCAGCTGCCCTACCATTCCAGATCACGTGGGCAACCTATGATCCTCATCAGGTCCCGCTGAGCTATGAACAGACCAATGCTAATGTCGACAACAGCAGCATGGAAGGGGTCATGGACTTCGTTACCAGATCGAGAAAGATCTTGAAACAACCCGAGGCAGCAACAATAATACCAACAGCAACAACACCAACATGACTGGAGGGAAAGAAAGACAGTGCAGTCCACCTGTTTGAAAAGATGAGCCGAGAACACATCCTTGAGACCCAACTAAGAAGAATGCCGGCCATATCACTGTCTGGGATCTATTAATGATGTCCCCACTCCATTTTCAAGCTTTAATGGGAGCGTTAAAGAATGCCCATGTATCCCAGCAGGTGAGCCCATATAAAGTTGGGCAAATAATTGGACAAGTAATGGCACCCAATGCCATTTCATTTTCAGGCACAGATCTGCCGAAGGAGGAAAATAGTCATGCTAAATCCCTCAATATTACTGTTGAATTTAGGAACATGATAATTCCCTTAGTTCTAATTGATAACGGGTTGGCTCTGAATGTGTGCCCATTGTGGACTGCCACCAAATTCGGTGTGGACCCCTGTATGCTGAGGCCGACAAGAACAAGTGCTCAGAGTTTTGATAACACAAGAAGAGAAATAATGGGAGAGGTCGACCTTGAGTTAGTAATCGGGCCCATGACCTTTTCCATATCTTTCCAAGTGATAGATATCAAATATTTGTTTAATCTGCTAATAGGACGCCCCTAGTTGCATGAGGTTGGGGCGATACCTTCTACCCTCCATCAAAAATTAAAATTCATATCCGGGCATAAGGTGATCACCATTATTGGTGAAGGGCAGACGACAAAGACAAGTTCACCCATAGCATTGAAAATTCCAAAGTAATGGATGTGTCACATACTGAGGAAGACACCGATCTCCACAATTTCGAATATGAGGTGTCAGCAGTAGGCCTAGAACCTTCGAAAAGCAGTCTTCAAAACCGACGGCAGAATAGAAGCAGTAGTGGCGATGCTCCAGAAATGGGACTATAAAAAAGGCAGAGGACTCGGGCCCAGACTTCAGGGTAGAAGAGAGCCGATAATAGCCAAGGGACAGAAAGTTCGTTTCAGGTTAGGTTACAAGCCCACAGTGGAAGAGGTCCGAGAGACCAAGGAGAATGCCCGTGAGATGGCGGCCGCAAGATCCAGGGGGATACACTTGGAAGAGGAGAAGCCTTGTCCCAGACTGCACATCAGGGAATCCTTTGTAAGCACTGGGATTGTGAAGATTGACCAGAATGGGGAAACCTGATTAACCCCACACAAGCCCACAGCACCAGTTCACCCCACCAATCCCCACATTACCCTTCCTAGCTTGGAGATAGATTTGGCCACATTGTCCCTTTTCAAGGAATGACGGCCGGTACCTAAACAAACTCCCCTGGTGGTAAATCACCACAAAATGGTGTTGACGTTTGAGGACATCATCTCAGACAAAATGGGGATCAACATGATGGAAGTTGACTCTAATAAGCCATATCAGTCAGCCCCTTCCATCCAATCAAGTAAAGGAGCGGCCCCTCAGGTACGTAATTGGGTATCTGTGCCCCAAACCCTGAAAGCGGGGAGTGGCCTAACATTTGGCACCCATTTTCTAAAAAAAAATAACCTATAAAAAGTGAGATAATCCCTTGGTAGGCAATACCTTATATATATACAGACTCGCGCTGCCAAGGGTCTGTCTCCAAAGAAATACAAAACCGTAAAAACATTAGAAAAATACAAAATTCCAAAAACATTGAAAAAATACAATGTCCAAAAATATTATCATTTAAAATTTTAGATAAAATCTCATAAAAAGATGCCTTAATTGAAATACCCGTCCCACGTAAAATCAACCCCTTCCCTATAGAAATACAAGGAGAGGTAGGTGTTACGAGTCTGGACAAGGATATCCCTTTAGAGGAGCTCCCCAATGAGCTCCTTGACCAGTTTGCCGAATTTGAGCATGGCCCTACCCCCATTGTCGAAGAAATTGAGGACATTAATCTAGGGACTGAGGAGAGTTCCCGTATTACCAAAATTGAAACGTCGCTATCTCCCAAAGAAAGAAATGGCATAATCAGTTTCCTTCAGTCATACAAAGACGTGTTTGCCTGGTCATACGAGGACATGCCTGATTTGGACACTGATTTGGTCGAGCATGAGTTGCCCCTCTACCCTGATATGAAGCCGATTAAGCAGAAGCTGAGACGTCTCCAACTCGAGTGGATGTTGAAAGTCAAAGACGAGGTCATCAAGCAGTATGATGCAGGGTTTCTCATTGTATCTAAGTACCCGCAGTGGCTAGCCAATAGCGTGCCTGTGCCGAAGAAGGATGGAAAGGTCCGCATGTGTATCGACTTTAGCAATTTGAACAGGGCGAGCCCACAGGACGATTTCCTATTGCCACACATCAACATCTTGGTCGATAACACTGCTAAGCATAGGATGCTTTTTTTTATGGACGGATTTTCAGGATACAATCAGATTAAGATGGCAGAGGCGGATCGAGAGAAGACGGCATTTATCACTCCTTGGGAAACCTTTTACTACAGAGTCATGCCATTTAGGCTAAAGAATGTCGGTGCAACGTACCAAAGAGCTATGATTGCACTTTTTCACGACATGATGCACCGAGAAATTGAAGTGTATGTCGACAATATGATAGCCAAGTCACCGGAGCAAAGCGATCACTTGGTAAACCTTCAGAAGCTATTTGAAAGACTGAGAAAGTACAGGTTATGTTTGAATCCATAGAAGTGCACATTTAGTGCTATGTCTGGAAAACTGTTGGGATTCATCGTTAGCAGAAAAGGGATCGAGGTCGACCCAGTCAAAGTCAAAGCTATCACAGAAATGCCACCACCGTCTATCGAGAAAGAAGTTAGAGGATTCTTGGGCAGAATATAATATATCAGTCGATTCATTACATAGTTAACGCCTATTTGCACACCGATCTTCAAGCTACTAAGAAAGGATTCTCCTATTGAATGGAATGACGATTGCCAAGCCGCTTTCGACAAGATCAAAAGCTCCCTCCTCAATCCACCTATTTTAGTACCACCCGAGTCAGGGAGACCACTCTTAATATACCTCTCCACAATGGAAGTTTCGATGGGATGTGTCTTAGGTCAGCATGATGAAATAGGAAGAAGAGAGCAAGCCATCTACTACTTGAGCAAGAAGTTTACTGATTATGAGACGTGATATTCTCATTTGGAGAAAGCATGCCTGGCTCTTGTATGGGCTACCCAAAGGCTCCGCCATTACTTGCTATCCCAATCCGTTCTACTTTTAACCCGAATGGACCCGTTGAAATACCTATTCGAGAAGCCGACTCTCACTGGACGAACCGCACGATGGTAGCTTTTATTGTCTGAGTTTGACATCACCTACGTCACTCAGAAGTCGATTAAGGGGCAGGCACTCGCCGATCATCTTGCCGACAATCCTTTGCCAGATTACGAACCTTTGAAAACTAAGTTCCCCAATGAGGGCATCCTTTTTATGATGAAAGATGATACTGAAGAAGCAGAAGAATCATGGGTAATGCACTTTGACGGGGCATCTAATGTCGAGGGTCAGGGAGTTGGTGCCATTCTGATTTCATCGAAAGGATCCCACATACCCGTCTCTATCAAGCTCAACTTCCCTTGCACTAACAACATGGCTGAGTATGAAGCTTATGCTACTGGTCTGCAGGCAGCTCTCGATCTGAACGTAACTCACCTCCGAGTATTTGGCAATTCGCATTTAATCATATGCCAGACAAACAGAGATTGGAAGATGAAAGATGAGAAACTGATCCCCTACCATGAGCACCTTGAGGATCTGATAGCTTGCTTCAAGGATGTCACTTTCTCCTATGTCCCACGGATAAGGAATCATTTTGTCGACGCAATAGCCACTTTGGCGTCAATGATAGAAATCCTGTATGGTGCTGAGATGAAGCCGATCATGATCGAACAAAGGAATGAGCTGGCCTTATACCTCCAGATTGAGGAACCTACCAAGCCTAATGATGAGCCACCTTGGTTCTCAGATATCAAGAATTTCCTCAAGACATTAACTTTCCCTAAGGGTACGTCCAAGACGGACCGACGAAATATTCAACGTCTAGCAGCAGGCTACGTCATTTGTGGGGAATGCCTTTACAAGCGATCATACAATAACATCTTGCTCAGGTGCCTTACAGAAAATAAAGTGATCAATATCATGAAGGAGATCCATGAGGGAGTATGCGGAGCCCACGTCAGCGGTCACATGCTTGCTAAGAAAATCCTACAGTAGGGATACTTTTGGACCACTATGGAATCAAATTGCTGTAAACATGTTCAGAAATGTTATAAGTGTTAGGAACACTCCAGTCTGATACACGCTCCTGCCATCGATCTACACTACATGAACACTCCTTGGCCTTTTGCTACTTGGGGCCTTGACGTCGTCGGAATGATTAATCGGAAACCATCAAACGGACATCGGTTCATCCTCGTTGCCATTGAATACTTCGCTAAGTGGGTAGAAGCGACATTATATGCCAACATCACAGCCAGTGGTCGAGAAGTTTCTCAAGAGTAATATTGTGTGCCGATTTGGAGTACCCAAGGATATTATCACGGACAACGGCACAAACTTTATGAATAAGCACATCCGAGCCTTCTGCGAGCAATACAAAATCAAGCACCATCGCTCGTCACCTTATCGGCCTCAAACTAATGGAGCCGTGGAAGCTGCGAATAAGACGGTCGTCCGCATCCTTGAGAAGATGGTTGTCACTTACCGAGATTGAAGCGAAATGCTACCGTTTATTTTGTGGGCCTACAGAATGTCAATCCGTACCGCTACAGGGGCAACACCATTCTTCCTTGTGTATGGAACCGAGGTCATCCTACCGTTGAGGTTGAAGTACCCTCGCTGCGAATCCTTATGGAAATAGGCTTACCTGAAGCAGAGGGAGAGAGAGATCCCGCTTCGAACAATTGAACTTATTGGACGAGAAGAGACTCCTAGCCTTGTGTCACACTCAAGTTTACCACGGGTGAATTGCACGGGCTTATAATAAACATGTCCGTGATCGAGATCTAAAGATAGGAGACACTGTGTTGAAGAAGATCTTCCCATCCCTCCACGCTGATCCGAGAGGAAAGTTCAAGCCGAACTGGGAAGAACCTTACGTCGTTTGAGAGGTGTTACTGAGATACGCCATCCGCCTCGCCACCATGGACGAAGATCATCTTCCTGAGCCCATCAATGCTGGATACGTCCGACGATTCTATATACGTTTAGTCTATCACGATAAGGTAAGTATTGGTAAAATAGATACGTAACTGCTTAAGAACCACCCAGAAGAGGCCATCATTTCAAGCACAGTAGCCAAAAACCATCCTTAAAGAAAATGATATCCTTTGCTACCCCATTTTTGAGCTTAGGCCTTTCTTTTAATAAACCCCTTCCCTAAAAAAAAATGTGTGTACATATACAAAAAAGAGAGGAAGTAAAGTTACCATCAAAATCTTTAAAAAATCAGAAAAGTAAAACCTCAAAAAGAGATTGCCTGAAATAAGATAAAGAAAAAAGGAAAAAATAGAATCGTAGGGTGTGTACAGTAAAATCCCCCAAAGAAGAAAGTATGTTGTGAAAAATTGAAGTCATATCAAGGAAACCCCTTTTTAGCCCAACATACTTTCAAATCCTAACCCAACCCATGGCCAAGCTACACCCTGAAGAAAACCCTCTTTGTAGGTTCACAAGCAGTCATAATATCTGTTAAGTCAACATGAGCTGAGTTGAGAGACGACACCAAAACCCCATCTAGCCGGCTATGACAGAATTGACGTCTATGCCGTGGCTCTTAAAATAAAATACAAAAAGAAAAATAAATAAAAATACAAGCTCAAAGCAAGATGGACTTGGTGAAAACCTGAAAGAGCGCTATGGGTAAAAACAATGAGTTTGTGCGGACCAGGTGAAAACCCGAAAGGGCGCTTGGGGTAAGAGAGCAAAACCCATGGACATGGTGAAAACTTGAAAGGGCACCACGGGTAAAAAGAGGGCAAAAACGGGCACGACGAACCCATCTTGGGCATTGTGAGTAAAAGAGTTTTAAAAGAAAAATAATTGTTGGAATGGGTAGATAAAATTAATGTTTGAGGAGCCCTCTTGGTTACTCTCCCTAATCCCCTTTTCTGGGCCACTCATGCTAGTTCAAATCGGGCCCCAACCAGAATTATCTTTGTGAAACAGCTTCGTCAAATGTATGACCCAAGGTAAGGAGAAAGGTTTGACTCAGTCCAACGAGATTGATGTTCCAGTCTTGGTAAGACTGCTGAAACTCCCTCAGACCCAAATATTTAAAAGGGGGGTTCGACTATGCCCAAAGTGGGACCCGTGACTTCACCTCACTGATAAGACATCATAAAAAAAAAAAGAGAAGCCAAAAAAGAATAAAAAAAATCAAGAAAAATCTAAATACAACAAAAAATGTGTGTATATATTTCTAATCTTTCCCATGTACATAGTTACAGCATCGTACTTCCATCTCAAAAATAAAGAAAAAGAACAAAAAAAAATCTCTGAAAATAAAAAATCCAAAAACATATATATAAATCTTGAAGATAAAAAAATATAGGTAAAAGTTTGTTTCTCCTTCTGTTAATTAGGATGCTTATTGTTACCTATATAAATAAAAAGGGACTAACATTTTCTCAAGGATGTGCAGAAACATCAAACGGTCCCAAGCCTCGAAGCAGACAACTTTTCAGTGATGGACAAATCAAATGAAGCATCCCGCCATCTGTTTTGGTGGTTTTACCGTGTGCTTGCTTATTGTGTGGTGAGAACAAATGAAAAAAATACGAAGTAAAATAAAAGATGGAAACAACAAACTAAAGTAATCCTAAGTCTGCAAGATCCAGGGCTATTGTAGCAAGTTTTGATAAGTAAGAGTTTGTCCCACTGAGAAATTGATCTAGAACCCAAAATGAGCGATAATAGTAGGCCTCCAGATTTGGCTACAGATCTGGCAATCCTAAAGAAAGGGAGTTGAGTGTCACGCCTACACTAAATTATCTAAAGAAAGAAATAAAGTGCAGTCCTATCCTAAGAAAGGGTTAGAAAGAAGGGGATGATGGTGTATTAAAATAAGGATAAAAGGGTGAGAAGTAAGCAGCTTAGGTAAAAGGTTCATTTAGCTATGCAACTCAGATTTAGGGCTCTCTCTCTGCAGCAAGGCCTTGCTGACGTGCTACTACTAACCTCAACAAGGTGGAAGTATCTAGCTTAACCCATGTCATTTGGGGTGCTCTTAAGGCTATAGTCTGTCCACTCAAATGGCCACAGTCTATTCTATAGAGTGTCAAATCCCATTGATCAAGCCAAAAATTGTTAATCTAATCCAAGGGAGTAAGTCGATCAAACATCATCAATGGATCAAACCAGGCCATGAATACCATTGCAAACACTATGTTTGCCAAGCTACAAGATTCCCAGTTCTGTGCACAGATATGGCTGACATTTATAGGAGTTCCAACCCATAAAGCCCTATGTGTATTATCAAGGCCAGTGGCACATTGATGCCTACACAAAGGACCAGCAATAGGTTGAATAAGGATTGAAGCACAACTGAGCATTGCTACAAAAGGCCTACAATGACTCAGCCTCCCAATCCGCAATCAATACAGAGAAGTCAAATCTAACATCTGATGGTGGTCGAGTAAAACAAAGGGGAGTCTATTCCTGCACAATCTCTCATTAAGGAACAAGCCCGAGGCAGAGAAGAATAATCCATCTCAGATCCAAGACCAAGTTTGCCCTGGGGCTATAGTCTATCCACTCAAATGGTCACAGGCTATCCACAGAGGCTCTCTTACCCACAAATACTAAAACAGAGCATAAAAACTATTGTCTGCCACCATGGTCCCAGGGCATCACGCTCAAGCTTCAATAGGCCTTTCAATAAGCTCAAACCTTAAATGTATGTTATAGCCTAAAAAGAACTACAAACAAGTAGGAAAATAATAGATTGAGTAAGCATTCAAACAAAGATTCCATTGATCTATTGTTATTAACAATGAAATCCCTCAAGGCAGCAGCCTTCTGCACAACAGCTCAATACCAAATCCCAATGTTTACTGACCTATTACAAAACTGAAATAAAACTATACATAAATGTTTACCAAAGGTTTAGCCAGCAAGTGCTGAGCTAAGAAAGAAAAGAAAATGGAAAAAGAGGTGATCAAACCCTAACCCTAACCCTAGCCTGCTTGAGCACTCAGCCGACAGAGGTTGAAGGAGAAAGTGAATGATCATTTTCTAAGTTACAAGCGTAGCTTATATACTTAGTCTCAATGTTGTGACTGAGAGGAGAGTAAACCCTAATTTTTCAAGCAGATGTGGCACTATTTTAACCCTTTGCTATGTGCGTCATAATTCACGCCTCAGGGTGTATGCCCTAGACCTTGGAAATCCCCAAAAGGTTCTTGAGTTAGGGTTGAGAAGTGGAGAGCCCGAGCTTCATGAGCCTTTCTTCTGCATTTCACTTCTATCGCGTAGCATGCAGAGTGTTCGCGGGGTAGATTTTTAGCGTGGAATATTGCTATCTCGCGCAGTAGAGCTCTAGATGATTGCGTGGTTGCCTCATCTTTGAATATAATCGCGCAGAAGAACTTTTAGCGCCTTGATTGCTCACGCAGAAGAGCTTCAGAAACTTCATTCGTGAGGTACTCGCACAAATGCCTTCGCTTCTCTCTCGGTATAAACTTGAACTTTTAGGCGCTCGAGAGCTGCGTGAGAGGATTTCTGGTCGTCTCTCTCTTCTAGAGCCACGCGAGAGCTGCATGAGGTTTCTCCTATTTTTAGTGCCAATTAGCATCGTGAGGTAGTGTGCTTTGCTGTGCTAAGGCTTGATCCTCGCGAGAACTGCACGAGCTATATTTCTGAAAGCTTAGTGCATGAAAGCTCCGCAAGTTTCTTCATATGATGCTTTCCACTGAAGTGCGTGACTATAGCGTGAGAGCTCTTTTGTGATAACTCTTCATTTAAACTATACGACTTCTTCGTGAGCTCTCTTGTGCTGCATGTCTTAGATGTGCAAGGGAGCTCTGCCTGTGACTTAAACAGTGCGAGGCTGCACCTCAGCTGTGCGAGATAGGTCCCTGATTCCTCTGCTGCTATGCACATGCTTCTATTGTAGGTTCCTCCACCCTCACCTATACTTCTATCATCTGCTAGACTTTCTGGGTCAGTATGACATGCACAAATAGTCACCATGGTGTTTTATCACTTCTGGTTCAGCTGTCATCTTTTGCTTGAAATCTCTCTCTTCTTAGCACCAAAAGTACAGACTCTGTGTTAAGCTGCACAATTTATTCCTAACTACAAAACAAGCTAAAAAGGAATTATTAGTGAGCTTCAAGGTCCAGCAAAGGCTAGGCTAAGAGGTGAAAAGTGGTACTTTTCAGTGATTAACACCACCGATGTCAGGTCAATTAAAAAAAAGGGGGAGAATGAAAATCATTTTGAAAAAGAAAAAAGAAATCTGTGAACTTTTCATGCACAGCTATGCACATGCGTGTTTTCAATGCAGTAAAATGTCAATATTTTATCGATAATGCAGCTGTGCAAAACTAATGTCCTAGGTCTAAGGTTCGCCCTGGATCCTACTTCAAAGTAGGAGCAGCGGTGTCAATCTTGGTCAAACAGTCAATGTTTTGATCGGATTGATTCCACCACTAAATCTTCACCCTAATCACTCCATCTTTTGGTTTTGGATGAAATTGAGTGTCTTGAACTTCAAGTTCATCACGTGATATTTTCGGAGGCGTAGACTCTTGATCTACACTGTCTGGGCGAGCACCCTACGGGGTTTGAGGTCCGAATAACTCCGTCCTCGAAAAAGGTCTATTGTTGGATTGATTCCAACCTGTCAAATACGAAACTACATCAAACAACCATGTATAAATATGCATGTAGAAGGGCCCATTTTAGGGCGTAAGCTTAAAACCTACATGGTATTCCTATAAAGTGTACCCCATGCATCTGGGTATCCGTTGGATGGTCGTTTATTCTCATAAATTATACTCGGATGGGATCTGGGTCGGGACTTCCATCGCCATTCTATTTATTACCCCTAATGGGTGCATGTTTATGCATAGTTGTTCGTTTGTAACTTCATAGATGGTGGAGACCAAGATTGTCTCCTTCTGTGGACACTCAATTCTGACCTGATCCTTTTGATATCACATGGACTTGAGTACGCTGGCTTCAATTTCATCGTAAACTATTTCGTAGGCACAGGCTCTTGATGTGCGTTGTCTGGGCATGCGCCTCTTGGGGTTCGAGGTCCAGATATTGCTTATTTAAAAAAAAAAAAAAAAGGAAAAAGCAATCATTGAAAAAAGAAAAAAGATAAGAAGAATAAATCTGTGTTTCCATAACACGCATAGCTACGCACTTGCGTATTTTTGATGTGGTAAAATATCGATATTTTATCGGCAACGCAACTGTGCTAAATTAATGTCCTAAGTCTAAAGGTTCACCTTGGATCTTGAGATCCTACTTCAAAGTAGGAGCAATGGTGTCAATCATGATTAGACAGTCAATGTTTCGATCCGAATGATTCCACTGCTAAATCTTTGAGCTAAGCACTCTGTCTTTGATTCATATGAACGTGAGAGTCTAAGCTTCAGATTTTTCATGAACTTTTCGAAGGTATGGACTCTTAGTCTGCACGGTCTGGGCGTGCGCTCTACGGGGTTTGAGGTCCGGATAACTCCGTTGTAAAAGGTCAACCGTTGGTTGAGACCAACCTATTGAGAATGAGATTACGAATCAATCAAACTATGTGCAACCATGCATCCAAAAGGGTTTATTTCTCCTTTATTTTTTACAGGCTTAAACCTGTATTGATAGCAGTATCCCTGTAAAGTGTATGCAATGCATCTGGGTATCTGTATGATGGTCGTTTGTTCCCGTAAATTGTACTCGGGCAGGTCCGGGTTGGGGCTTCCATCACCTTTGTTGCTTATTGCCCCTAATGGGTGCATGATTATGCATAGTTAAATGATGTTTATGATCATTATTGGTAGAGACTAGGATTGGGTGTCTCTTTCAGGAGATACCCAATGTATGGTTAGATTTGTTCAGGATTATTTGAAGTTGGATGCTCTAGATCATGTGGGTCTGGGACACATTTTTTTTAAATGGCACGTACTCCCAAAAAGCATTGCGAGGTCCATTCGCTCCGCTCGAGTAGTCATGCCAAATAAACTTTGGGATTGATGGGTTCACCCAAAGATTTTGAACCCTACCTCAGGCAGGGGCACTCACGAATAGTCAGATGAGGCAATCAAATGCCTCGTAGGATTGGACGCAAACTGTGGAGCCTTGCGTATATTTACTTCGTGCCTATCTTTCTATGTGGGTCGATCACCCCTCTTACTTGCAAAGCTATTATATTCAGAATGAATCTTAAACATCAAATACCTCCAAATCATCTCGAGAAGCAAATGTTTGGCCTAGCATACAAGGCTTTTACAACTCGTTCTAACTCGATTATGCTCAGTAATGTCGCTAAGCGCTTGGGGACCGATTACCTTGAGAAACGGATGTTTAGCCTGGCATACAGGGCTTTTGTTTTCTCACCATGTTACCAGTCTGATGTTTGAAGTTTTTTTTGAATATAGCAGACCCGTTAGTAATGCCTTGGGCCTCTTCGAATGTCTCTTTTCTTTGGCATTCGATCATTAGTGATCGGATAGCAAAGAGGGGCATCTGTAGAAACCCAAATTTGGCCCAAGGCCCGATCGAAAAACCTTTCGAGAGAGGCGCACCTCTGAGCTTTTGATGGCATGTATGGTACCCTTAGATACCTTCCTAAACCCTTAGAAATTGTCCCAAATCTCTTAGAATTTACCCCAAACCTTTAGAAACCAATCCCGAACCTTAGAACCCCTTCCGAACCCTAAACCCAACCTTCCTGGGTAATGGATAAAGAGTGGTGAACCAATACTAGCTGAGGTCTTCTACTACTATCATGTTATATACCATTAGAAAGAAGACTTCCCCAGCTTTCCAACGAGCTAAGAATTGCCTCAATCGGAGTTATATAATAAAAGTTATGGTGATTTTAAAATTATACGGTTTTACAAGATTTTGGCTTGGCGCAACTAATAGTTGCACCAGGCTTAAGTGGGTCCCCCCGTGGGCTTGCAACCTCCAAAACCATTGTGAATCACTGTATTATTGTACATATGCTTGGTGTAACTATTAGTTACGCCAAGCATATGAACAGTACCTGTAGTTTTTTACTCTGAAAATCGAGATTAGGGTTTGACTTGTTGACCATCTTGATCTTTAGGGGGTGTTATGTTAGTTCTATTGCACCCTTTTAGTGCCTATTTGTAACCCTTACGTGGTTTGAAACACCAACCTATCATCCACCATTAAAACCATTCCCACACATCTCCAAGCTCTCAAAATCTTAGGAAACCTTAGATTAGAGATTACCTAATTTCTAACAATAATTAGCACCTAAGTAGCCTCCTAAGCTATCCTTTTCCTATAAATAGAGGCCCCCTCCCCTTGGGTTAAAGGTTGAGAAAATTACCTACGAGAGAAAGAGCTTAAAGTGAGAAGATCTTTCTCCCTTTGGTATACCATTGCTCATACAAATTCCATAATTGATAAACCTCCTTTCAAGTCTTACTTTTCATAAAAAGCCTCTAAGTTAGGTGTGTGCTATCCATTTGCCTTCCCTCTCTACCTCTTAGGTAGAAAGCCTTAGAGGTTAGAACCCCTTTTTCCACCATACAAGTCTTCAAAAGCTATTCAAAGCAAGCCTACGCAAGACTCCTCAACAGTGCAACAAGGGCCCGAGAGCTCCGACTCTCCCCTCTATTCCTCTACCTTCTCGGTCATTCCTTCATCCTCCCATTTGTGCCGTTACGCCGCTGAATTTTTGGTAGGAACGACGGGCCACAAATAGGATTTTAAGCCCCTTTGGGTAAGAGGAAGCCTTTTCCTTTTCTTTTATATTATTCTTATTTTGGCCATAAGTAGAGACCGCGTTGAGCGGGTTGATTGGGTGATTAACACCTTCCCAATCGATAATCGAAGCTCCTACCCAAGAACCTTTGGTATGGACCGGATCCAAAGTCATATTTGTGGCACTTTGGTGCTTATAAAAATGATCTAGGTTTCTTGGAACACCTAAAGCTCTGAGTGGCGACTCTATATTTTTGTTAGCGAGCACATCGCCGTGACGGGATCGTCAAAAATCCCACGATTGCACAGAAGTGTATGGAGCTTGATTTCATAATTTTGACCCGCAGGCACCTCTGGTGGAACTATACAAGAGGGCTCAGGCAACGCTATCAGGCTAAAATATTCCTGGATGGACAAATTGTCATTCATTATTAAGGATTCTCCTGTAGAAGTTCGGCTTGCTGCCAAATTACATCGGAGAGTCCTTTCAATTTTTGGATTACACTCGAAGAAATCTAGGCTTCGAGATCGGGTGTGATGAAGAAAAGAAAACTCTATTTTTAATATTTTTAAATTTATCAAATTTTTATTCTAGAAGGTAGGGAGAGAGAGCAAATCTAAGCCTCGAGCTTCGGTGATCAGGGGAAGTTGAGACTCTGAGTCGTCACTTCGAATAAACCTGCAAAAGATTAAGAAGTGATTCAAAGAAAGTTAAAAATATAAAGAAGTATAAATAGGGAAAGATAAATATTTATTTTTAAAACAGGAATATAAATAAAAATAAAAGATAAAGTGCTTCCCCGGCAACGGCGCCAAAAACATGACCGGCTTACAGTATGTATATATTTAAATTAAAATCAAGCCTTAACCTAATACAAGCGCATAATAGAAATTATAGCGTAACGATAGGATCGATCCCATGAAGAAGTGATTATCTTCTTATAGATTTTTATATTCCGGTTTTAAAAACTATCTTTATCTTTTAAGTCTTAAACCACTAGAGAAATATGAATAAAAGAATGGGCTCTTTAATCTAATTGCATAAAAATAAATCCTAATCCTCCTTCAGATTGAGGTCTTCAATCTCAACCTTCAGCTATCGGATGTTTACAAATTTAAAATATCGTTACACCGTATTGTAGCCTTCCAGAATTTGGTTGTCAATCAAAAACTAAAATTTTTTAACACAGATTTGATCTAATAAAGAATCTCCTAAAATCTAGGCGTCAATCAAATTCAAAAAAATTGAAGATGAAAAAGTAAAATCGTTACACTAATCTGCAAACTTTAATTTGAGTCGTTAATTCATATCAAAATTCGAAGATGTTTATAAAGCATATAAAATCTAAACTAAAAATAAAATAAAATCTAACTAGAAAGTAAAAGTAGAACCATCCAAAGGGTTGATCTTTCAACTTCCTCAGCCTTGGTTGTCAGGTAAAATCTCAGAGAACTGTAGACGATGTTACTTTATAAATCCTAAACTACGTTGATCGGGAGAAAACACAGCACTCAGTTGTCAATTGATGGTGTGAAATTCTTCGATAATTATTCCTATGCCGAGCCCTCTTATTTATAGATCATAAGAGTCGATTTACAGAGATCTAATTCTAATAAAAGAAACTGCTAAGATAAAAGATTCCTAATATAACTCTAATTCTAATTTTATTATTTCTTGCTTATGAATGTTTGATGTGTTTCGGATTTCTTTCCTCAATAGCAACAGCGGAGTCCTTTTAAGATTCTTCTTCATTAACCTCCCAGAATCGCGATTAGCCAAACTTCTAATCAAAGAGTTCTTCTAATTCTGTTCTTAGCGGTGAAAATTCTCGTGTGATCAGCAGCAATAAGAAAGCTTCTATAATTGTAATCGTAATTCACGATTATCCTTTTTTTCTTCTCTTTTTTAGAAAATCGTAAATCATGATTTTTTATCTTTCATAGCTTCCTCAGTAGACGATTCTCTAAATTTTAATTCTTCGCCTTTCTTCTACACTCTTTCTCTGAAGAATCGTACATTACGATTTTCTATGGATCTTCATTAGTAATGCTCTATCGTCTTTAAATCGTAAAACACGATTTTTCTATCCTTCAATAAGCGGCGAATTGTCTTTTACGCTTAATAATCTTTTTATTGTTCTTTTTGGTTCACTTTGATAAAGATTAACATTATAGCTCTCTTTTACTATTTTTCTTTAATATATGTACATCATCAACTTGTTAATAGCAAGCTAAGTCCTAACATCACTAAGTTAAGGGTGATAAAATGGTAATCACTAGGCCATTCTATGGTTTTAAAGTGGCGGGCGCGACCAGTGACCCAGAAAAGCTCATTTTTCAAACCTCTCTCCAAACCGAAACAGGAATTCTACCTTGTGTCACATAGATCCGATTCAAACCTCAACATTGTGCCATTGTTGTTATCGCCGATCGAACGTGTATTCCACGTCGGATCTAGGGTTCAAAATTTCACCGAGGTAATCATTTGAAAACCCTTTTTTCTTTTGAATTTCTTTTGATTTTATACCAATGTGGTTAAGGTTCTTGTATCTAGATGATGAAGGGGTGTTATTTCTTGCAAATGTGATCCTTTGTGATCCCCATTGCCATTTTATGTGCATATTTGTAGGGATTTTGGTGAAAACCTGGGTGATTCGTGTCTCTTTTTCTAGATTTTCTTGACTTTTTATTTTATCAATGCATTAGGGCTTCTGTATCTAGGGAAAAAATGGATTTTTTCCATGAAAGAAATTTCCTTTGATTGATTCAATGATGTATATGCATGTTTGGAATGGATTTCAGCAAAAGATTTGTCGATTTGTACCCGTTCCCCCTCTCTCTTTTTTGGTAAATGGTAGCCCTTTTGAAAAATGTATGGGGTTAAAAATCGTTAATTTTTCTTGGCAAAGAGAGATTATTATGTTTATTTTTTTGGTTATATATATATATATATACATTGAAATGATGGGACGTATCTCCCCCCCCCCCTTTTTTTTCTTAGACATTTTGGGATGAATGAGGCATACTTACCTTCGTTCAGTTTCATATTTCTTAGACAAGCGTTTGATTTCCTCTTGCTCATCATCTTTTAATATTTGGTGGTGTATCTCTTTTCAGGATGGCACATGATCAATCAAGCGATGGGGACCAGGCCCGCTAGGGTAGCCTTGACGTGATCTTTGGTATCCGAGGTGAGTGTCTTATCCAAGTGTAGCGCTCCTCTCGTATCTGGTACGAGATGTAGGGTGAGGCAGCCTGCAGTGGGTTGCTCCATCAGCAATATACTCGCATTTCCAATTTTGGGATTGCTAGCAAGGTAAAGAGAAGAGCTCTCTGGTTGATTCTTTTTGTTCGTGCTCCTTTGTTCTAGGATCTAACATCTTCCACTCTTTTCATGCAGCCCTTGCCTCAAATCATGTTCCGTGGGGGTTGGTTTCACCTCCAGCACTTCTATGCCCACCTCCCTCATGCCGTGAGGTTTCTCTTAGCCCAGGCTAGTTTTGGAGAGTTTCTATCTTGCCCTACTATGCGGGGTGACTCAGCTTACATGAAAGCTTTGGTGGAGAGGTTTCGTCCGGAGACGATGACCTTTCATATGTCTATAGCCGAGATGACTATTACTCCCATGGATTGGTCCATGATCACAAGGATGTAGACACCCCCATTTTTCCCTCTTAGAATATATAAACCTGTTTGGTCAATCTTTGACCTTGCCCACGATCTCCGAAAAAGGACTAACCTTCTCCGAAGACTTTAAAACCCTAATATGGGGACCATGCACTGAAATAATAGTACATGGTCGGGACCCAGGATGAAACAATAGCTCTGTGGCTCGAACCCGACTCAAACCTAGGAAAATCCCTAATTATGCACCCTATACAGCGCACATAACTGGATTGGGCGCATAACTGGATTACACACCCCATGGCTGGTGCGCAATTGCTCCCTCTTGGACCAGGATTTTGCTCCCTAAGGACCACCTAGACCTTGATTATGCACCCTACCAGGCGCGCGCAATCAGATTGCACACATCACCACCTGCGCACAATCAGTCCACTTTTGACTAGCCTTACACCCTTCTAGAAACCGCCTAAGACACAATTGTACGCCCTATTTAGAGCGTGTAATCAGATTATGCACCTCAGCACAAGCGCATAATTGGTTCCTAAGCCAACCCGATCTCTAATTTCCTAGACCGCCTGAAAATTCCCTATTATGCGTTGTTATTCCTACACATAATTGATTGTACGCACTACATAGAGCGCGCAATTGGTCTAATTAGACTAGGATTAGGCTACCGGCTGAGCCAGTCAATCGGTCACTCACTGAGTCAGACATCGACTCGAAGTGATTGTGCGCCTGATACTGGGTGCATAATTCTGTTGAGCGCACAAAACTGGGCACATAATTGAAATCCACCGACCAATTGTATGCACCCCACAGAGCGCGCAATTGGCAAACTACCTATAAATAGGACCCACCACCACGACTCAAACAGACATCAATTCATTATCACATGGACTTCTCTCGAGTTCCGGTTTCCAAGCTTAAGATTTCAAATTTTCTCTCTGTGGCTCTGGCCTCAGGTATACTTTCCTTCTAGTCTTTAGTTCTTCTAGTTCTAGTTCCTAGTTCTAGTTCTTAGTTCTAGACCTTAGGTTTTTAAGCTTTTAGTTCTAGATCTTAGATTTTAATCTCTTTAATCCTTAATTCTTATTTATTTTTCTTTTCCCTAGTTCTAGTTCTTAGGTTCTAGAACCGGTTCTTCCCCTTTTATTTTATTCTAGATTTAGGCTCTAGCCTTTTAGTTCTTAAATTATAGATTTTAGATCTTAATTTTTAGTTTAAATTGCTATTTTTTCATATTCTAGTTCCTAGTTTCTGAAATCAATCCTTAATTTCAATCTTAGATTCAATCTTAGAATTTTTAATTCTAGAATTTTAGTTCTAATTTTTAAATCAATTTTCGATCCATAAATCCACAGTTTATAAATCAAATTTTTTTTTTCAATCCATATTATTACTAAAATAATCCCTAGTCACCCGATTTGCCCAAGGGGGCTTACGGAGGGTACCCGGGAACAGGGCCAATCCTCCTTAGCATAGCAGGCCCAAAACCCCTTTTTTTAGATTTTCAGTCAAATTAGTATATTTACTTTAATTAGAATTTCAATAGAATTAGCATTTTTTTTTATTAATTAAAGTTTCAATAGAAGTAGTACATTCTTAATTAGTTTCCATATTTGCATTCCTAGTAGGATTAGAAAACTTAATTAATTATATTTTTAAATATTTAAATTAATTAGACTTCTGATAGGATTAAAATTAATCAAATCCCTGATAACTATAGCAAGAGTAGAAAAGGCGAATAGTAGTTAGAAAAGAATTAAGAAAAGAAGCTTAACTAAACTTACAGGCAACCCAGTGCCGCGGACATCGATCGGCCAATGATTCAGCAAAGTGAACAATCCATATCTCCACCCCGGAAGGCGTGATCAGTGACGTGTTGCAGCGTCGTTAAACATCTACAGCTAGCAATCGCAACGAACTAGGTATTTCTCTGAGATTTACCATTTCTTTTTCAATATTTAATTACCTCTAAAAAACACCGCCTTTGCTAGAGTCCACTTGGACCGAATTGGGCTACTCTTTTCGAGGACCGAGCGGAAGCCACAAAAAGCTTGTACCAACAAACTGGCGATCACGATGGGACGTCTTATCGCCAAAGCCACCCGTGTTTAGTTAATTTTCCTTTTCTTCTAGTTAGTTTGTTTTAGTTATATTACTTTTTGCATTTAAGTCTACCGTCGAGAGCACATGAGCATACACAAGAGGCTCGAGATATCAAGAATACAAAGGATTAGAATCGGTGACCCGCCGTTATGGGGATATCATAATAACCCATTGTACCACGAGCAACACCTTGAGGATTCAACACAATACAACCTGAAAGTCAACATGGTCGGTGGTGAGGAAACTCCCTTCACACCGAACACCAACCTCAATGATAGACAAAGAGACAGTAGCTCTGGGCAAAACTTTATGGCTCGATAACTTATGAACCTCAGCATCCAGAATTACAAAGGGGAGGAGATGAAGCCAGCAAACTACTCCACGGCTGAGCCGCAGCATACGAGACTATCAAATAATGGCCGGAGGCAAAAGAACGAGAGCAACAAAGAAAGGAGAGGCCACCCCCTACTCTGACGACGATATCAGCGCATGTGTCACCACCTAGGCATACTCTCCATACACTCCTCAGTAACGGACGTCAAGACAGAATCCGTTCCCAGACCACTAGGAAAGACGTTGTCTTAAGGATAGAGGATTTTCCTAAGATGATCGATGAATACATGACTAAGAAAAATCGCCCTGGTTTCTCATTTGGATTCGACAATTTCTGTCGAGACCTCGAATTTAATCTACCCGCGGGATTCAAACCCCCGAAGTTTAGCAAGTATAACAGCACCGGGAATCCAAACCACCATCTGGCATTGTTCTGCAATGACTATCGGCCTATTCACGATGATCACAGACTCCTGATACACTACTTTCAAAGGTCACTCGAAGGGGAAGCCCTCGATTGGTTCGTTGGGCTCCCGCTACATAAAATCGATACATTCGAAGAATTAGCCGGACAGCTCTTAGATCAATCAACCATCTGATACAGGAGGCCATCATTCTCAGCAACTTGATGACGACAAAGAAGGAAACCGAAGAAGACTTCACAGATTTCATGTCACGCTAGAGGAAGCTCGCAGCTCGCACAGGGAGTCAAATGAGGGAAAAAGGCGGAATTGACATCATCATAGATAACATCAAAGATCCCCTTTAGAGCGCTCTAATCATAAGCGATTGCCCAGACTTCTCTACTTTACATCTGTGCGCCAGTCGCATTCAATGGCACATAAAAGGAGGAGATCTTGCCTTCTCGATCACGGTACCGAAGGTGTCGACTTTCGACGATTTGAAGCCCCGAAATAACAAGAAAGGATTGGGCTCTAAGTAAGTTAACACAGTCGCTCATCAAAATCAAGGCAATGCGAATGATCAGCAAAGGAACTCCGGTCAGGATCAATACCAGAATCCGCAACGGTACGCCAATCAAAACCAAAATCAATATCCTAACCGAAATCAGTATCCCAACTAGAACCAAAACATTGCCCGAAACTCTGCCTGCCAATACTCAGGGTTATAATAATGTACCTCCGCCCCAAAATTTCAATCAGCAAACCTGAGGTCCCTATCAGCCTAGACGAGATCATTATCCTCCATTACACAATACTATCCCCAACATTTTCTGCCTCCTATGTGACCAAAACCTCATTCGTTTCCCACCAGAGCGGCCACGACCCTGGCCTGCTAACCTCGATTATACCAAGCTCTGTGCTTTTCACCGATACCCAGGACATAACCTGGAAGACTATTGGGTGCTGAGAGATATGGCATATGACATGAACGATCGAAATCAAATTGACTGGGAATCCCTTTGAAATTCTAACCAGAATAACCAATAGCCTCCGCAGAACCTTGGAATCGTTAACAACCCTCTGCCAAACCACAATCAAGGACCGATCACCCATGTCGCCATGGTAGACCTTCCGGACCGAGCCCCATTTCATCTGTCTGCCCTCATCACACGAGTTAGCCATCCTGACGCTACAGCCAGTCCTCCAAGGCCCACTATCATACTGCCCCACCCCTCTACCTTCATAACCCGAGTTGAGCCACCGACTCTGCCGCCCTACCCGAATTTCACTCGAGTTTGAGTTCAATCTTTCCAAGCTCGAAGGCCTATCATTTAGCCCATAGAGCCTTCTACACCCCCAAACTTTGATGTAGCTCCCAGTAGCGCTGAGTCAGAATATGAAGACCAGGTCCTCCAAACCATAGAACAGGTCACGACATGGGTAGATAGCATCACCCGGAATACCACCAATCAATAACACAAGGAGACAATGAAAGGACACCCATTAACGGTGAAGAGAAGACAGCAGGAGGAAAAGCCTACTACGGAAGAAGTACTAATCCCTGCATTCCACGAAGAGGAAGACTACACTCAATACCTCCCACCCTGGAATGGTATAGCCCCAGTATGCATTCCCTCATCAAATTTTTCTCCTTTCACCATAAATACCGCATCGAATCCTCCAACACTCCAAGGTCAGCAACAGACATGCCCAATCCTAAAATCTGGAACCAACCATCCACCCCCACCATTCCCTCGAGAAAATCAGAGCAACAACGCGCAGTCGGCTAATCGAATCCTGAAAGAATGAGGGGTAAACATACTCCCTCCACCTCATGTGATTCCTTTGCCTCCAGCACTAGTACCTCAACTGACTCAGTAGAATGGGTGTAGAGCACATCAGCCCAGCAAAGAACCCGTCCTAGAAATAGGTAAGGAATATGATCTTCGCCGACACCTCGCGAAGGTGCTCGCACAAATATCGAGCCTCAAACTCATCAATAAATGGTCAGAGCATCACCGACTGCTCATGGAGACACTGGATGAGATGCACGTGAATGAAGATATCACCTTAGATCAACTGCATGAGATCGCCTCAGTTATGACTCAACCTCCCCCTCTTACTTTCACTGAAGCTGACATGCCAAAAGAATCGTTATGTGGAAGTTCTGCTCCTATCTATCTAACCGTCATAATCAGAGGATTTTCAATACCCCACGTGTTGATCGACACTGGAGCAAGACTTAACATTTGTCCTATAAAAATGTTAAAGATCCTTTAATACACCAAACAAGATATAAGGCCTCCGTCTGTATCCCTCGTCGCTTATGATGGCTCTCGGTGCTTCGTCAAGGGAACCATCAAGTTACAAGTTCACCTCGAGCCAGTCACCAAGGGCGTCACTTTCCATGTCTCTGATTCTTCAAGCACTTACAATATGATATTAGGGAGGAAGTTACTAAAATCCATGAAGGCAGTAGCATCGACGTATCACCAGTGCATCAAATTTTTGCATGAAGATTCCATCGTCAGAATATATGCCGATATGCCCCTCAAAGAAATTAGCACATACTACATGACGAGCATTCCAATAGCGCACGACGCAGTATTGAGCATATTACATATAAAGAAGATGCAGGAGCCTGATGATGCATTGATAGCAGAAGTTAGCTATCCTCGGTCCCTTTCGACCCATCAACCGAAAGTAGGGAGAAGAGAAGTCGGGCCTGATCTCACCCGACTATACGACATAAAATCGATCGCGGCAAAAGGATGGGACCTAATGTACCAGCTAGGATATGTCCCTCACACCTAACTCGGCAAAGATAAGCAAGGATGCATAAGACCGATTGTACCGAAGAAAGTACACAAACACATCAGATTGGGTTACGAGCCAGATGGCAAGCAAGACAATATCTTACCTACTTCACCAAAGTGGTCGCTCTACGACCATTTCATATAGGGAACCACCAAGAAGGCTAATGCGCCGAAGAGAAGACAGGAGCCATCCATCACTAAGTCTCAGGCAACCAAGATCGAGCAAGTGACCAAAGACTTTGCTAACCTAACCAACCTAAGTCGTGATAGTGACGACATGGACAAGCCACTCGAGGGAATCAGACCATTATTCGAAACCCTTGAAGGGCCTGAGCCATGCAGAGAAGACTAAGAGTCGACCGACGAGGAGGATTTCCACATCGTCGTATTAGCAGAAGAAGAACTAGAGTCAGGGGCACTCCGGCATCATGAACCAGGAAGAGAAGATTGGCTCTCAATGTCAAGTGAAGAAGAAGACTACTAGACTAGTTTCACAGAAATAGAACTTAGAAATCAATTAAGAGCGGAGCGACTGAAGCTCCTCGAGGAGGTCAACAACTCCCAAAGTGAAGAAATAGACTCTAGTGATGAACTTGATCATCAATCCTTACTAGATAATTGGTGGTGTCCGCGCCATTGCCCCTACCCAAAATCACCCTATTGCAACTTGTGCGCGTCCATCTTAACACTGTGTGAAAGAGCTATCCTGCGTGAAATACGACGGACAATAAGGGCAAAAGATCATCACGTTACCTTTATAGAATTCCAGAAAGAATTGGAGCTCGACGCTCCCCAATCTCCAGATGCGCCACAACTGTAGATATTTTGGAACTCACTGGAAGAAGATGGCAACCGCCGCTGAGCGATGATGAAGACTATTAGATAGATCTTCCTGCACTTGATTTAGTAGAACAACTAGAACACAACTTCCAAGCTCAATTACACTAAGAGGAAGGTCTTGCCCCTAGCAATGGTAACCTCAGCTCCGATCATGAAGGATGAGAATGCCCCTGGGAGTATCCCTACATTTCTCACCCATATCAGCCTCGCTGTCAGGCCTGCATACTTTTTACCGTGTACCATGAGATCTAGAGGAAGGAATTCCCAGATTCTGACTTCAATGATGCTACTTTCAAGCACTTCTTCACTACATGGGAGTGCCCACGAGAATTTTCGTGCATCATTCGACCGTATTAGCCTTATTACAGGACCTGCGCCATAATAATAGAAGACTTTGAGCGAGAAGGCCGAGTCAATCCCCTTCCTACACTATGGAGAATGGTCGAAAGCAACCCGAGTTCATTAATTAAGTTCATCGAACCATATCTACGGTTAATGTGAAGCGAGGAATCTCAGCAACAAGCAGACCTCTGATCTAATTCCGAAGACGAGAACTTGGACAACTATCATCTTCAGACTCTCTTCGATGACGAAGCACTTCACATAGTAGAAGAAGAAGACAAGTCATCTGAAAAACCATCGCCAACATCGCTCATCAGGAGGATCACCCCAGATAAGGAATCTAAAAAAAACATCAAATTCAGACCGAGTTCACATCATTCGGAGACTCACCCACACTGCTCCAACAACCATCCCATTTCCCCAACTAGGAGAAGTAACCTCACCGATTCCGCCTTAGGGAACCAATCCTTTACCATACTTATTATCAAAAATAAAAATAAAATAGAAAATCCTAAAACTCATAAAAATATAAAAATACAAAATTCTAAAAAATTAGAAAATCATAGAAAAGGGAGGGAGCCCTTCATCCCAGACCTACTCAGGGACCAGCCAAGAGACTTTTCTCCAACAAATACGAGTAGTGACCACCTCAACAAAATCAAAGGAGTAACCGACAGGATCACACCCGGTCATTGTCCCGCCCTTAAACCCGAAGAGCCTTGTCTTGACTCAGTTCGAAGTGACCCTACTACCTCTTCCTCGCAAAACCGTCGAGCATCCCGACGAAGTAACAAACCTGTTATCATACCTGACGAGGTACTCCGCGACTTCGAGGGGAGGATGAATAACCTTGACCTACTTCTGACAAAGGATGTCGCGATCATAAATTATGCCAATGAAGGGTTGCCTCCCACAAAACTAACCCCCCAGTGTAGTTCTTTTGTAGTGTGTGAACTCACGGACGATGAAGAAGGAGCACCAGTCGTCGAGGAAACCCAAGACTTCCAGCAGGTCATCAAGCGCTTCGACGAGCAAACACAAGCTGCTGCGGAACCTACTAAAGAGATAAACTTCGGCACCAAGGAAGAGCCCAAGAAGTTGCTGATCAACATAACACTCAAACCCAAGGAGCAACAATAAATTATTCAAGTCCTTCAAGATTACCTCAGCTCTTTCGCATGGTCCTACGAGGATATGCTTGGATTGGACCCAAGTTTAGTAGAACATCGGTTGGTTCTGGAACCTGATGTTAAACTTATCAAGCAGAAACTCAGAAGGATGCATCCCCAAATAGCACTACAAGTCAAAGAGGAAGTTGACAAGCTACACAAAGCGAAATTCATTCGAGTCATCCTCTACCCTAAATGGATTGCTAACATAGTACCTGTCGCCAAGATGGATGGCAGAGTGCGGGTATGTATCAATTTCTAGAATCTCAACAAAGCATGTCCAAAAGATAACTTCCCCCTACCACACATCGACACCCTGGTTGACAACACTGCCCGACATGAGATGTTATCCTTTATGGATGGCTTCTCCGGATACAACCAGATTAAGTTAGCAGAATCAGAGCACGAAAAGACTTCGCTCACCATGCCATGGGGGACCTACTGCTATGTCATCATGCCCTTCGAGCTCAAGAACGCAGGAGCCACATATCAACAGGCCATAATGGCCATATTTCATGACATGATGCACAAAGGTGTTGAAGTCTACGTCGATGACATACTAGTGAAGTCTCAGACACGAGTAGGATATGCTGAAGCACTACGACTGGAGTTACAAAGATCCGAGCAATATCAACTGAAGATGAATCCAAAGAAGTGTGTGTTTGGAGTAACCTTCGAGAAACTATTATCATTTATAGTCAATAAACAAGGTATCGAAGTCGACCCGGTGAAGGTCAGATTCATTCTCGAGATGTCGCCTCCTAGTAACGTCAAAGAATTATGATGTTTGATAGGAAGGCTACAGTTCATTAGGAGATTCATCTCCCAACACTTAGATCGATGCGATCCTTTCTACAAACTACTTAAAGGGAGGAGCCGAATACAGATGGGATGACCAGTGTCAGCAAGCCTTCAATAGAATCAAGAAGTACCTCCTCAACCCACTAATACTATCGTCGCCAGTTCCTGGAATACCCCTAATCCTCTACCTCTCAGCAAATGACAAAGCAATGGCTATCTACTACCTCAGCAGACAATATGAAGAAGACAACAAGAGAGAGAAGGCTATCTACTACCTCAGCAGAATGATGGTCGAGTACGAATAGAAATACATGCTAATGGAGAAGACCTGCCTCACCCTATGTTATTCACTGAAAAGTACCACTTTCCACCTCTTAACCTAGCCTTTGCTGGACCTTGAAGCTGACTAATAACTCTCTTTTAGCTTGTTTTGTAGTTAGGAATAAATTGTGCTGCTTACCACAAAGTCTGTACTTTTGGTGCCAAGAAGAGAGAGAATTCACGCAAAAGATAACAACTAAACCAGAAAGTGATGGAACACCATGGTGGTACACACTACGGTGACTATTGTGCATGTCATAATGGACCAAGGAAGTCCAGTAGATGAAAAAAGTTTAGGTGAGAGTGGAGGAAACTACAACAAAAGAATGTGCCTAGCAGCAGAGAGCCAAGGACCTATCTAGCACAGCTGAGGTGCTCCCTCGCGCTCTTTAATTCACTGGCAGAGCTCCCTCCACAGCTAAGACATGCAGCACATTAGAGCTCGCAAAGAAGTTGCGCAGCTCAATGAAGGGGTTATCGCAAAGAAGTCCTCTCGCACAGCAGTCGCACAGTCAGCTTTAATCTACATGTGAAGAAGCTCGCGAAGCTCTCGCGCACTAAGCCTCCAGAAATACAGCTCGAGAAGTTCTCGCGAGGATCATACCTTAATGCAGCCATGCGCACTACCCCGCGAAACCAATTGGTGTGAACAACAACAAAGACCTCGTGAAGTTCTCACATGGCTTTGAAAGAGAGAGATGCCCAAAAATTCTCTCGCGTAGCTCTCGCGCGCATAGAAGCTGAACTCTGATCCAAGCGAGATGTAAAGGCATCTGCACGAGTGCATTCAAAGCTGAAGCAGTCGCGCGATTGTTGCTTTGGTTACTTGGTGTGAAAGTGTGCTTATGTTATTGCGTGGTGGAAATCAATTGAAAACAAAGTAATATTAAAGAATGGATTCAGCACAACCAAAGTAATCCTAGGCCTGCAAGATTTAGGGTCTATTATAGCAAGTTTTGATAAGAGTTTGTCCCACAGAGAAAATGATCAAGAGCCCAAAGTGGGCACTAATAGTAGGCCTCCAAATCTGACTACAGATCTGACAATCCTAAGAAAAGGGAGTTGGGTTTCATGACTACACTAAATTTACACAAAAAGGAAAAATAAAGTGCAAGTCTATCCTAAAGAAAGGGTTGAGAAGAAGATGGTGGTAGTGTGTGTCAAAATAAAATACAAAAATTATGAGAAGTAAGCAGGTTAAGCTAGAGTTAATGATACAATAATATAACTCAGATTTAGTCTATCTCTACAGTGCTCCTTGCTTAGACGCTATTAAAAGCCTCAACAAGGTATAAGCTCCCAGTTTAATCCATGCCATTTGGGGTGCTCTTAGGGCTATACTTTGTCCACTATAATGGTCACAGGGCATCCAATAGAGTCTGTCAAATCCCATTAGTTAAACTAGAAATTCGCTAGTCTAATCCAGAAGAGTCGACTGATCATTTCCACAACCACTAGACCAGCTCTAGCTATGAATACTATTGCAGTACTATGTAATGCCAATGCTACAAGCTCTCCAGATCTGCGCATAGACCTGACTGACATCCATAGGTATTCCAACCCATAAGATCCTAAGTGATTTGCTAAGGCATACTTCTCACTAGTGCCCGCAAAAAGGACCATGCAACAGCTGGTCATTGCTACAAACAACCTGTAATGAGGATTCTTCTCCCCTACAAACAGGTTGAATAAGGCCTTTAGCTTAGTTGGTCATTGCTACAAACAGCCTGTAATGACTCAGCCTCAAGCTGCAATTACTACAAGAGATTAGATCTAACATCTGATATCGATTAGGTAGAACAGAGGGGAGCCAGCTACTGTACAAACCTCCTCACAAGGCTCTAGAAGCTCATGTGCAGGGGAGAAGAATCCTTCTAAAACATGTGGATGGACACAACCATAGGGCTATACTCTATCCACTTGAATGGTCACAGGGTATCCCATTGGTCTGTCCTTCCCACAGAGGCCTGAGAAAGAACATAAAAATTGCTGCAACCACCATGGCCTGCAGGCCTCCGAGCTCCTTGGATATCACTACAGATCCAGCATTGCTTTCCATGTGTCTATCAAACCAAAGGAAATCAGATGGTAAACAAAAGACCTACTAGAAACTAAATGGGCTAGTCCCAAATACATGGATCCTATAGACATCTAAAGAAACCATAAGATCTATAGATTTGATTAAGCATTAAAATAGCAGTTCATTGATAACAGTAAACCTTATAATGAACTATCTCCTGGCTGCAGCCCATACACAACTGCTCGTCCAAGATCCCAATGTATATAAAATTCTATTACAAAACTGAAACAAAACTAAACCTAGCTGCTTACAGGGGGATTAGCCAGCAAGTGCTAAGCTAAGAGAGAAGAAAAAATAGGAAAACAGAGGTGATCAAACTCTAACCCTAGCCTCCTAGAGCTCTCAACCGACAGAGGATGAAGGAAAGATGAAAATAATAAACTCTAAGTACAGCTTATATACTCTCTGAAAATGGCATTGGCTCTTAAGAGGTTAACCCTAATTTTTTAGCAGACATGGCACTGTTATAACCCTTGAATGCCTCGAGACATGTGCCTCAAATTCCATGCCTCGGGAAGTGTGCCCTAGCCTTAGAAAATTCCCAAAAGGTCCTTGAATAAAACTAAGAAGTTGAGAGCTCGTGCTTTGTGGGGCTGAGATTTGCTTTTAGCTCATTTGTGCATCTACTTTGCCTTTGCGAAGTTGGCTTTGGCTGATGGGAAGGGCTCATTTGCACAGTAGAACTTTTAGTGAATCGCACAGTTGCTTCGCATCATAGTGTTATCACGGAGATAATCTGGAGCACCAGGATTTCTCACGCAGTAGAGCTTCAGAAGCTTTTTCTCGCTAAGTACTCGTGCAGGTGAGCTCCTGCGCTCACGTAGTAACTTGTAAGGCTCCAGGGTGTGCGAGATCTGCGTGAGAGGAATTCTAGGCATCTCACTCATCTAGGGCCACTCAAGAACTCTGTAAGGTGACTTTTGGTTCTTTATGCATATGAGCTCGCAGTGTTCTACGCGCAACTGCTTTGGGGCTCGATCTTCGCGAGAGCTTCGCGAGGGCAGATTTTGAGAGTTTTAAGCTACGAGATCTTCATGATGGCTTTACAACTCGCCTCTTGATTGCGCACCTTATCTCCACGAGGGCCTCTTCCACTGCATCTTTAACTTCGCGAGGAAGCTCCTCAACTCTGCGAAGTCCATCTTTGCTGCTCTAGTGCATTGCACTTGTTGCTATCACAATCTCCTCCCTTCTTAGCTAATCTTCATTCATCTGCTAGATTGGTCAATGATGATCAGCAACAGTGAGTCACCATGGTGAGCACTAGGTGTTTCATCAGGCTTTGGGTCAGCTATCATCTTTGCTTGTATTCTCTCTCTCTCTTTTGGGCCAAAAAGCAAGGATTTTACATTAAGCTACACATTTTATTACCAACTGCAAAACATACTTAACACATGTTTATTAGTGGGCTTTAAGGTCCATCAAAGGCTAGGTTAAGAGGTGAAAAGTAATACTTTTCAGTGAATAACACACACCTAAACCTAATCTTTTCTAGTCCCTGAGCAAAGGAAAAATTAAAACAACTATTCTAAAAAATTGAAAAGCCACTTTCGTAGAGAGCACGGATACATTTAGCATATGTACCAAGCCTTTTAAACCCCTAGGTGATCCCTAGTGTAGGAGTGAAGTCTCCTGAGGATTTTCAGTGAAGATACCCACAAACTTCTCAATGAACCAGTTAACAAAGGTGCAATATTATCAGGTCAGCTATCAAGAAATAGAGCATCAGTTCACCATTGATTCAAATAAAAATATGAGAAATTTGGATATGAAAAGCACAGACATTTAATCATCACAAACTCTACCTGAGTGCACAATATTTCCAATTACCTCACAACAAGGGGCATAACACATATATGTTAGCACTGAGCTCATCATTAATTCAAAAATTAGGTTGTAGGCTATGCCCAATACATTCAACATTAGACCCACTGCTCACCAGGGCATACTCTCACAAGGGACCTTGAGGGTTTCATTTTCTCTCAAGCTCAAGAGTAGTTACAGCCCCCAAATGGGTCTGTAAGCATGAGCATAGGCAAAGAACTTAAGTCCTGACATTATTGGCATATCCTCACCATAGATTGGACAACTCCTTGTCTCTACATGATAGCTCATTCACTTTGGATCATAAGGTCTTTTAACTGGGTTGTGATGTGGCTTATGAAGTGGGTTATAAAGAATGTAAGGTGAAAAGGGGTTCAAAATTTGAGAAATCAGTAGGTAAAGGAGGTGATTCATGACTTCACTCTTTTGTAGTTCAGTACCTTTCATTTTCTTTCAAATTTTTCAGCCTTGAAGTGGCCAGTTTCTCCTCTTCATTCTGATTTTTCCAATGACCTTATCCTCTTGATTCCTCTCTCACTCCTCTTCATTATTGTTTTTCTTTCTTTTCTTGTAGTTTTCTTTCTGTTTTTGTTTTTGTGACTTGCCACCTCTTCCCTTAGCTGCTACACTTCTCTACTTTAGGTATCTCTTCTCCATTCACCCAATGTTGACCCTATCTTGTCCATCTTCAGCTCCTTCTCTTTTACCTTATAAATTCTCAGAGTGAGGGTAGGTTTGAATCGGGTCCATAGGTTCAGGTACAAGTACTTGGGTGTATTTTGTAGAAAATTGGGAGTTAAGGCTCAACAGGTGTGTGCTCAAGGGTAGTTGAAGGATTTGGCCTGTTTAAGCTCAAACTGTCTAAGAGAAGGCCTTGATCCTTTCCTAGGTTTCATGAGTGCTGTCAGTTGCTTCAACTTGGAGGTGCCTAACTTCTAGTGAGGGCATTGCCTCAGCCAGTCCTTAGAGCTAGAAAAATTGCCTCAGTCACTCCTTGAAGGAAGGAAAAAAAAAATTTGTAGGCAGCCCAACTCTCACTGGTTATGGTCTTCCATTGAACTTTTAAGTATGTCCTTACCTTTTTCTCTCTTTAATGATTCACTCAGTACTGATACAGGTGAGTTTACTTGGTGTTCACATCAAAGAAAAGTTAAAACTAAAAAGATTATAATGCCTAAAAGTCTGCAAAAGTTTTAAATTTCTCATTTTTCTAATGATTCTTAGGTGAACATGGTTCTGTTTCTGTCTTGCTTACTTGCATCTGCTGCACTTAGGTTAACTATTTCATTGGCAAAGCATGCCGCACCCCCAAACCTATGAGGAGAAGTGTCCTCACTGATTCAAAGGTGAGATGTGCAGCAAGCATAAGACGTAAAAATTAACAAAATAGAAACTACAAAAGAGAAAAAGAACACACAATACATTAACAGACACACAAACAAACAAACAAAAATGAAACAAAGAACAAGTACACAGAAGTAACAAAAAGACATTGCATTATATTAGAAAATGTATGTACAACACAACTCCTAACTCAAAACATGTGCAAACATCAATCATCTAGGTCAGCTGGTTCTTTCTTAATTGTAACCCCCTTGCCTTTGTCTTTCTTCTATTGTACAGTTGGTGGTGGGGGGACTCTCCCAATTGCGGTAGCTAGTTGCCTCTCAAGGATTTTAGCTTTCTGTTCAGCCAATTCAGCTTGGCCAATAAGGAGTGTCCTGATCTGCTTGGAGGCATTCAACCTTTTCTCTAAGGCATCAGCTCTTAATTTTTCTGTTGCAGCAGCCATTTTTTCTTATTCAGCATTGAGCTTTTCTTTTGTAACTGAACTTTCTTGGGCTTTGTAAAGATGCAACATATTCTTCCAACCCTTCCCAATGTCCCTTAGCAGCTGCTCAGTATCCCATTTCATGCGTTGAATTTGTTCTTCATAGGATGTCTTAAGAGTAGTCATTCCTTTAATAACATCCCGCTTGATGTAAGGATGGGACTACATTGCAAGGAGGGGGGTGGAGTATAGAGGGCTGGGAAAAGAAGAGGCAAGAACCAAGGGGAGGTCCTCACTTGAAGAAGGACCAGCTGAGAATGACAGGGGGGGTGCTTGGAAATGGTGTGTGGAGGCTCATGGTGGGGCTCCAGATCAGAGTCTATTTGGATGGATTTGGAGGAGATGGGTATTAGATCATCCACATTAGTCATAGCATCAGAGGTAGCTACAGCAGGTGGGCCCTCTAGAATAGGTTCATCCTCAGTTTGGGAAATGGCATCAGTGAAAGTGGAAAGGGGTGGAGTAGGTAAAGGTTAGGAGGTATGGATAGTTGGCGACTGTGATGGTTGGGGTAAATTGGCTAAGGTGGATTGGATGGCTTGGAGGCTGGATTCTAAGTAGGCCTGGTATTGGAGTGTGGGGGTTATGGCATTAATATATGTTTCTATGGATGATTGGGTTTGGATATTGGACAACATTTGGGACTGGAGGGACAGTAGGAGGTGCAGGATTTGGGGTAGTAAATCAGGTATGGCTATGGGTTTGGGTTGGATAGGAGAAACTGGTTGGAATGGAGATGTGGGCCTATGGGTGAAGGTAGTGACCCGTGGTGGTGTATGATGTGGAGGGCCAATGTGAGGGGGGTGTGGGGAGTCTGGGAGAGGGGTATAATCAAGGTTGATGCCCTCTAGAAAAGTGGACATCATAGTGGAAAAGTCTCCCCCTGTTAGTGACTCATGGGAAGTGGGAAATGGAATAGGCTAGTCTATGGGTTAATGGGTCAGGGACAAATGTGGGGGAGGTGTCAAAAGGCTGATGGTGGGTTTCAAAGGTGTAGGTTTCAGGTTCAGAAGGTGTGGATATTGGATCTGGTATGGCTGTGGTGTCAGGGGTAGGAATAGGTTGGGAAAGATAAGTGGGCTGGGGTTGTGTGTGAGCCTTGCCTTCCGATAATTTTCTCTTTTTGGTGTAGGCAATTTTCACAGGCGGGCTGGTATGGGCTGGAAAAATAGGTAAGGGTGTAGTAATGGGTAGGGTGGCCATGGTGAATGTGGGTTGTAGTGGCTCAGGTAAGGGTATTAGGCTTGTGTGGGGCTGGGATGGTTGGGATGAGGAGGGAGGTGGTGTTAAGGGGGTTGGAACTGGGGTGGGGATAGGGGGTATGGAAAGGGTGGTAAGTGTGGTGCTGGCTGGCACAAGTGATGGAGAGGGTGCAGCAGCAGCTGCTGCTACTGCTTTAGCAATGATGGGGGAATTCCTTCTTCTTCTTCCTCTTTTCCATCATTGTGCCACTGATACCCCACTGCTTCTTTCCACTTTGTTTGGGGTTCAGTGGCACTGTTTCCTCCTCCCTTTTGAAGGCGTATTTCTCATCCTTCAACAGTGCAGTAATCAACCTGCAATAGGGAAGGGCATGTGGTTTCTTCTGTACTTTCACCTTCTCACACAGGTCTCTAATCCTTTCAAACACTAACTTGGCTGCATCCAAGTAGTGGTTTCTGTGAAATAAAAGGAGGGCATCAGCTATGGGGGGCCTCCTCTCTTACTCGTGACTCGAGCAATAAACATTCTTCCTCAATATTGCATCCATGAGCCTCATATTGGGGTGCAGATCTCTCTTCCTGATCGAATCCCCTGAAGCCATGATCCCTCCAGTAAGTTCCCTAGCTATTTCTATAATGGTGTCAGTCAGGGGAGGTCCCAAGCCAAACTTAGGGTCATACCTAGCTGGTATCCCTGTACCCTTGCAATGTCAGACTAGTTAAACAATATTTCAAAATTATCGATTAGTATCAACAGTGCTGAGTTCCCATCATCACCAATCTTCAATCTCATATTCTGATAAAATAATCTGACTAATATTAGGAACACCAGCTGCATTGAGGGTCTCAAGAGTGGCAGCAGAGTTGCCTTAGTCAAATATTCAATGGAGGCAGAGGTCACCAGTAGGTCCTCAAAATAGGCTTTGTCAAAAATAGTCTCAGCCTCCAGCGAGATTGCTTCTATAAAATCATTGGGGACCCTGAGGTATTCATTACTTACTTCCTCCTCAACCTCAGGGGTCGCAGCCTTGCCTTTTTCTGCTTCTTTGATTTTTCAGGGCTCATAGCAAGTGGGTGCTCTCTGACCCTCTTCTTTGGAGCAGATTTCTTTTTTTCTTTTAAGATTGAGGGGGCAACACCAGGTGCGGGCACCTCAGAGGTCTCCAATGTGGAGGCCTCTGCAATCCTTGTGGATTTCCTAGTGGCCACAGGGCTGCCACTAGGAGCAGGGTTCAACATAGTCGCCAATGTATCAATGAATTTTGAACTCTTGGCCATAGGTGCTCTAGATCTCAAAATCAGGGTTCACAGGCCTCAAAGAATGTAGATTAATCTAAATAGGAATCAAAATAACATAATTTGTCTTCACTCTCTCTAATTTACTAAAGCAATCAAAGCACAGAGGGAGAGTTGCAGGGCTTACCCAATGCGAGCTAGGGTTCCACTTAGAAGTGTGCACAGTGGGTCAAATCCCCCCAAGCCGTGCTCGAAGTAACCAAGAACAGCTAGGGAGTAAAATGGTAAGAGGAAAAGCCTTTAGGTGGAGTGCTTAAGCTGTGGAGGAAAACAAAGAAAGATGGGAGCGCTTTGGGCGGAGTGAGTTAGGACAGAAGAAGAAAATGAAGCAAATGAGGGTTTTCGCCGAGTTTAAAGGGCAAATCCCGCGGTTCGCAGAGTTGGCTTATGGCTTTCACGGAGTAGGATTGTCGCACAAATGGCTTTTAAGTCCACAGAAGGCTCTGTCGCTCAGCAGGGCATTTAACACTCAATGAATTTTGTGGAGTTGGCGACAGTGACGTAGGTGCGTGAGACATTCTTTTGCTTGTACTTCATGCGGTGCTTGCACCGAACAATACACAAGGCATTCTCTGCACACAAATTCAGCTCGCGGAGTAGAAAGCAACTCTGCGAGGTACTTTTTCAGTCAGTGCTTAGCTGTTCTAGCACATAAGGGAGCCAAAAGATGGCTCGCGCAGCAAAATCAAGCCTTCCAACTCAACGAGAGAGCATTTCTTGCACAGCCTGTACTCTTTTAACTCAGTGCAGCACATTGGTTGGTGCCACTTGTTGTTGTGCACCCTTCCACTGTGCATGAGCACCAAGCTACAGACAGGTATTTCATTTTTCTCATTCAAAATTTATGGCCATTTTCAATCAACATTGCTAAGTCTTAAAATAGTTTTTTTTTTTTCAGCTCAATCTCCATGCAAGTCATGATCAGGGTAATTCAGCCATTCATCAGCAAGCACACAACCGATTCAAATGATACAAAGGCATGTGTTTTCATTGACAAATAATTAAAACACAAACAAAGTAAAACAATCAAACCAACATAACACACAAAACACAACTAACAAAATTTTAAAGAACATAATTCAATACAGAATTTTCCATACATATGATACAATTATTACTAGTACTTGGCTCACTAGGCACTAGCTTCCTCCTGAGTAGAGGAAGCATCACCAATCATAAACTGACCTTTCGAATTTTTCAAGGGTTGACTAGGCAATTTTCCTTCCTCCCTCCTGTTCAGAGCATTACAGATCTGACCAAGCTAGTCCTCAATCTTTTTTATGCTCTGTCCATGAGAATTGACAGTTTGAACCAGGCTTCCCAGATTTTGCATTGAAGCCATCATCTGCTCTTCAAATGAAGAGGATCTGGGCTGTTGTGGGGGCAGAGCTAACTGATTAGACTGTTAGACAGGTAACAGGAAATTTTGCCTTGGTGGGTAACCTTGATTAAATAGATGTTGAGGTCTGTAAGGAGCTACCATTTACTATTGTTGGGGTTAAGGATATGAGTCTTGTCTCCACCTCAGATTTGGGTGGTTCCTCTAAGAATACCCAGCAGGCTGCTACCCAAAGGTTTGTGCAGCATTGGCTTGCTCCATAACAAAATCTGGAAATTGATTGGCAGATGGACAATCATGAATAGAATGTGTAGGAGATTGGCATATCAGACATGCCTCCTCCACTTATGCAACCATCCGGGGCTGCATCACATTCATCAATTTGTCAAACTTCAAGCTCAGGCTGTCCACCTTTCTCTTCAAAACACCTTGCACCTTTACTTCATATATTCCACCTCTAGGGGTAGCCTCTTTCACCATTTTAGTTGGAATCTGGCTGTCATTACGTGACAGAGATTCCTGCTGCATGGAATTTTCTCCTATTATGTCAAACAGCTCCCAAGCTTCCTCAGCTGTCTTGTGGAGGTAGCTACCACCACAGAAAGCATCCACCATATCCCTGCTCTTGGCATTAATTCCTTGATGAAACACTTGGACAAGCTACCACATTGGGATTTGGTGGTGGGGGCATTGTTTTAACATCTCCTGGAATCTTTTCCAACCAAGCTTCATTAAAGTTCTCAATTGAGGACTGAGTGAATGACAGAATTTTTGTCCTCATCTGGCTTGTTTTGTTCATAGGGAAAATTTTTGCCAGTAACTTGGTTTGAAGGTCACTCCATGACTGTATGCTGTTGACAGGGAGCTTTGATAGCCATGTGTTGGCTTTGTCCTTTAGTGAAAAAGGAAAAAGCCTCAATTTAGTGGCCTCAGGCCCCAATCCAGCAATGTTGAAGGTAGTGCAAAGTGCTAAAAACTGGTCAATATGCTTATAGGGATCTTCTTTACTCAGCCCATGAAATGAAGGTAGCATACTGATGGTGGAGCATTTAATTTCATAGTTCCCCTCAACAGAAGGGAGAGGTGTACTCTCCAGGTGCATTGTATTCTTTTAATGTCCTTTGCTTCTCAGCCATGGTGTCTGCTTCAGTCTCAACACCAGGGCTCAGTGTGGTTTGTCTAGGTCTAAGGATCCTTTCCACCTCCGGATTTGGGGGTTCCAAGTCAGAGTTTAAGGACCTTCTACCAAGCATACACTCACCAATAGTAATGAAAATGCTTACAGGCACACAAAAAGAATTTCACACAACAAAAATAATAACTACACAAATTTACACTAAACAAGATAATAGGGGATTCAACATAAATGGCATGAGATTTAGGGGAAAGAAAGTGCAAACAGAGCTAGCTACTCTCCACTTGCAGCTCTAGCTTTTCCCTGCTTCTGTTATCCATTTCTGTAAAATTCCACAAAGAATCAGTAGTACTTTTATTCTAGATTAAACACAGCTACAAAGAATTTGTTAGTCTAAATTATAGTACAACTCAAGTCTACTAAAAATATCAAAATTCCTCGGCAACGGTGCCAAAAACTTATTGCTTTGGTTACTTGGTGTGAAAGTGTGCTTATGTTATTGTGTGGTGGAAATCAATTGAAAACAAAGCAATATAAAAGAATGGATTCAGCACAACCAAAATAATCCTAGACCTGTAAGATTCGAGGTCTATTGTAGCAAGTTTTGATAAGTAAGAGTTTATCCCACAGAGAAAATGATCAAGATCCCAAAGTGGGCACTAATAGTAGGCCTCCAGATCTGACAATCCTAAGAGAAGGGAGTTGGGTGTCACGACTACACTAAATTTACGCAAAAAGGGAAAATAAAGTGCAGGCCTATCCTAAAGAAAGGGTTGAGAAGAAGATGATGGTAGTGTGTGTCAAAATAAAATACAAAAATTATGAGAAGTAAGCAGGTTAAGCTAGAGTTAATGATACAGTAATGTAACTCATATTTAGTCTGTCTCTTTAGTGCTCCTTGCTGAGACGCTATTAAAAGCCTAAACAAGGTATAAGCTCCCAGTTTAACCCATGCCATTTGGGGCGCTCTTAGGGCTATACTCTATCCACTATAATGGTCACAAGGTATCCGATAGAGTCTGTCAAATCTCATTAGTTAAACCAGAAATTCGCTAGTCTACTCTAGAAAAGTGGACTGATCATTTCCACAGCCACTAGACCAGCTCTAGCTATGAATACTATTGCAGAACTATGTAATGCCAGTGCTACAGGCTCCCCAGATCTGTTCACAGACCTGACTAACATCCATAGGTATTCAAACCCATAAGATCCTAAGAGCTTTGCTAAGGCATACTGCTTACTAGTGCCCACAAAAAGGACCATGCAACAGGTTGAATAAGGTCTTTAGCTCAGCTGGTCATTGCTACAAACAGCCTATAATGACTCAGCCTCAAGCTGCAATTACTATAAGAGATCAGATCTAACATCTAATATCGATTAGGTAGAACAGAGGGGAGCTAGCTACTGTACAAACCTCCTCACAAAGCTTTAGAAGCTCATGTGCAGGGGAGAAGAATCCTTCTCAAACATGTGGATGGACATAATCTTAGGGCTATACTCTAATCACCTGAATAGTCACAGGGTATCCCATTGGTCTGTCCATCCCATAGAGGCCTGAGAAAGAACATAAAAACTGCTACAACCACCATGATCTGCAGGCCTCCAAGCTTCCTAGATCTCACTACAAATTCAGCATTGCTTTCAATGTGTCTATCAAACCAAGAAAAATCAAATGGTAAACAAAAGACCTACTAGAAACTAAATGGGCTAGTCCCAAATACATGGATCCTATAGACATTTAAAGAAATCATAAGATCTATAGATTTGATTACGTATTAAAGCAGCAGTTCATTGATAACAGTAAAACTTACAATGAACTGTCTCCTGGCTACAGCCCATACACAACTGCTTATCCAAGATCCCAATATATACAAAAATTTATTACAAAACTGAAATAAAACTAAACCTAACTGCTTACAGGGGGATTAGCCAGCAAGAGCTAAGCTAAGAGAGAAGAAAAAATAGGAAAATAGAGGTGATCAAACCCTAACCCTAGCCTGCTAGAGCTCTCACCCGACAGAGGATGAAGGAAAGATGCAAATAATAAACTCTAAGTACAGCTTATATACTCTCTGAAAACGGCCTTAGGTCTTAAGAGGTTAACCAGAATTTTTTCAGCAGATGTGACACTGTTACAACCTGAATGCCTTGAGACATGTGCCTCAAAATTTATGCCTCGAGAAGTGTGCCCTAGCCTTAGGAAATTCTTAAAAGGTCCTTGAATAAAATTAAGAAGTTGAGAGCTCGTGCTTCACGAGGCTGGGATTTGCTTTTAGCTCATTCGCGCAGCTGCTTTGCCTTCGCGAAGTTGGCTTTGGCTGATGGGAAGGGCTCATTCACGCAGTAGAACTTTTAGTGAATCGCACAGTTGCTTCGCATCGTAGTGTTGTCACAGAGATAATCTAGAGCACCAGGATTTCTCATGCATTAGAGCTCCAGAAGCTCTTTCTCGCTAAGTACTCGTGCAGGTGAGCTCCTACGCTCACGTAGTAACTTGTAAGGCTTCAAGGTGTGAGAGATTTGTGCGAGAGGAATTCTTGGCGTCTCTCTCATCCAGGGCCACGCGAGAACTTCGCGAGGTGACTTTCGGTTCTTTGTGCATATGAGCTCGCAGTGTTCTGCGTGCAGCTGCTTTGGGGCTCTATCTTCGCGAGAGCTTCGTGAGGGCAGATTCTGAGAGTTTGAAGCTGCGAGATCTTCGTGATGGATTTACGACTCGCCTCTTGATTGTGCACCTTATCTCCATGAGGGCCTCTTCCACTACATCTTTAGCTTCGCGAGGAAGCTCCTCAACTCTGCGAACTCCATCTTTTGTTGCTCTAATGCATTACACTTGTTGCTGTCACAGTCTCCTCCCTTCTCAGCTAATCTTCATTCATCTGCTAGATTGGTCAATGATGGTCAGCAACAGTGAGTCACCATGGTGAGCACTACCAAGGTGTTCCATCAAGCTTTGGCTTAGCTGTCATCTTTGCTTATATTCTCTCTCTCTCTCCTGCAGATTTTATTACCAACTGTAAAACATACTTAACACATGTTTATTAGTGGGCTTCAAGGTCCATCAAAGGCTAAATTAATAGGTGAAAAGTGGTTCTTTTCAGTGAATAACAGCGATCATCCACAGTCCTGCTATGCGAGATAGTACTATTCAAAGCTAAATCTACCCCGCAAACATTCTGCAGCTACGCGACAGAAGTGATATGCAGAAGCCAGCCTCGTGAAGCTCGGGCTCTCCACTTCTCAAACCTAACTCAAGGACCTTTTGGGGATTTCCCCAGGTCTAGGGTATGCACCTCGAGGCACGAATTCTGATGCATGCATCCCAAGACACCAAGGATTATAACAGTGCCACATCTGCTTAAAAAATTAGAGTTTACTCTCCTCTCAGCCATAGCATTAGGACTAAGTATATAAGTTGCACTTATAACATAGAAAATCATCATTCACTTTCTCTTTCAGCCTCTGTCGACTAAGAGCTCAAGCAGACTAGGGTTAGGGTTAGGGTTAGGGTTCGATCACCTCTTTTTCTATTTTTTCTTCTCTCTTAGCCTAGCACTTGCTGCCTAAATCTTTTGTAAGCATTTAGGTGTAGTTTTATTTAAGTTTTGTAATAGGTCATTTAAGCATTGGGATTTGGTGTTGAGCTGTTGTGCACAAGGCTGCTGCCTTGAGGAATTTTATTATCAATAACACCAAATCAATGGAATTTATGTTTGAATGCTTACTCAATCTATTATTTTCCTATTTGTCCATAGTTTTGTTCAAGCTATAGCATACATTTAGGATTTGAGCTTATTGAAAGGCCCATGGAAGCTTGAGCTTGTAGCCTTGGGACCATGGTGGCAGACAGTAGTTTTCATGTTCTCTCTCAATATTTGTGGGTAAGGGAGCCTGTGACCATTAGAGTGGACAGACTATAGCCCTAGGGCAAACTTGGTCATAGATATGAGATGGATTCTTTCTCTCTGCACTTGATCTTGTAGCCTAATGAGAGAATATGTAGGAACAGACTCCCCTTCATCTTACTTGGCCACTATAAGATGTTAGATCTGGCTTCTCTGTAGTCATTGTGAACTAGGAGGCTGAGTCATTACAGGCCTTTTGTAGCAATGATTTGTTGTGCTTAAGTCCCTATTCAACCTGTTGCTTTTCCTTTGTGTGGGCATTAATGTGCCGCTGGCCTTGACAATACACAGGATTATATAGGTTGGTACTCCTATGAATGTTAGCTAGATCTGTGCATAAAACTGGGGAGCTTGTAGCCTGGCAAATATAGTGTCTGTAATGATATTCATGGCCTGATTTGATTCATTGTATTAGGTTTTATCAGCCCACTCTTTTGGATTAGGTTAGCATTTCTGGCTTAATCAATGGGATTTGGCTGACTCTATTAGATAGATATGACCATTTGAGTGGACAGACTATACCCTTAAGAGCGCCCCAAATGGCATGGGTTAAGCTAGATTCTTCTACCTTGCTGAGGTTAGTGATAGCACTTCAGTAAGGACTTGCTGCAAAAGAGAGCCCTAAATTTGAGTTACTTAACTGAATGAACTTTAACCTAAACTGCTTACTTCTCACCCTTTTATCTTTATTTTAACACATCTTCACCCCCTTCTTTACAACCCTTTTTAGGATAGGACTGTACTTTATTTCTTTCTTTTTTTAGTAGGTAATTTAGTGTAGATGTGACACCCAACTCCCTTTCTTTAGGATTTTCATATCTGTAGCTAGATCTGGAGGCCTACTATTATAGCCCATTTTGGGTTCTAGATCAATTTCTCTGTGGGACAAACTCTTACTTATCAAAACTACCTACAATAGCCCTGTATCTTGCAGGCTTAGGATTATTTTAGTTGTGCTGTTTCCATCTTTTATTTTATTTTATTTTATTTTGATTTTAATTTGTTCTCAGCACACAATAAAATCAAGCACACTGAAAGTCCGACAACTCCCTAGTGTGGGCTTCAACAAAACTTCGGCACTATTTCATAGCACACAAAATATTTGTACTAGCATGCATGGACCCTCTGAAGTACATCTTTAACAAGCCCGCTACCTCCGGAAAGATCGCCCAATGGCTCATGTTACTATAAGAATTCGACATCACCTATGTCACATAGAAATATTTCAAAGGATAAGCGATCGCTGATTACCTCACTGACTTACCACTCCCAGACGACAAGCTTGTGCACGCAAACTTCCCTGATGAATACCTACTCTCAGTTCACAATGAAGAGCCCAATAAGACATCATGGGCTCTCAATTTTGACAGAGCTCTTAACCACAAAGGGAAAGGCAGAAGGAGTTTTCATACCAAAAGCTTTCTAGCTTGACTTCCTGTTGAGAACTGGAAAATACCATTTTTCACCCCTTAATCTGGGCCTTGATAGACCCTTGAGAGAACTAAATAAGTGTTTTAAGTGCCTATGTTGCAGCTAACAATAAAGACAGGCTTAACCATAAAAGCAGCTCAAAAGTGCCAAAAAGATGACAATCCATGTCAGTCAAAAGAAAGGAAGTGAAGAAACAACCTCATCAGCTGTTGAAAGGTCTAAAGTAAAGAGGCAAAGACCTGTAGGCGAAGCAGGGAACAATTCGAACAGAGAAATGCACTACAGAGTTCTTTTCGCAAAGAACCTGCACTTTTCGTAAAGAACCTTGAACTCTGCGAAAAGGATTAAAACTCCAGGCATAGCTTTCGAAGAGCATCTGAACTCCTCGAAGAGAAGATTGAACTTTGCGAAAAGGTCCCCAAGCTTTGCGAATAGATCTCTAGAAGTTACAGTTCTTTTTGAAAAGGTCTCCAATTTGTGCGAAAAGAGCTTCAGAAGTCACAGCACTTTGCGAAAAGACCCTTACGCTCTGCGAAAAGGTATTCTGGAGATTCGCCGCTTTAACAAGGGCAATTCAGTAATCTGTTGCACGCGTCCCAATGCGTTTTAAAACCCAAGGACATTTTGGAAGATTCTGAGCACGAACCAAAGGCATATTCCACCCCATGTGAACACCCAAAGATGAAATTACTTGGCGGGAACTTCTAGAAGCTCAAATAGAGTTTTGAATTACATAACAAAATTGATGCCTCTGTTTCTGATTGAACCATTAAGCATTTACGATTGGCGAATGCAGTCTGGATCCTGGTGCTCGACTCCTATTGGTTGATACAGATCTATCCAATTTTGATTGGTTGATACACATCTGAGCTGGCTTAGGGAAAACTATAAATAGACGAACCATTTGCCCAATTTGGGTATCCAGATTTTGAGTTTCATTCATACTCCCCCATTTCCAAACCAGATAGTTTGTCTGAAATCCCTGTAATAGCTTCACTTTGACTTGCAATTGAGAGCTGTGAGATATTTCTGTAATTCAAAAGAGAGTTGTATTCAAGACTACAACCGAGAGTCGTTTTAAGTTGTGCTCTGTAATTGTAATGGTGGATTTTAAAAGGTTGCTGTAAACTATGCATTCTCCATTGGACTCATGTCAAGGGTTCCCTCTGATCTCCTCAGTACATTAGACTCCTTTAGATTCATTGTTTTGCATGCAATTTTCCTTGATTCATTAATCCTGTGAGAATTAGTGTTGGTAACCTAATCTCTCATGGCATTTGTAGTGATGCTTCTTGTTCTAAACTAAGGCTTTGGATTAAAGACTGTTGGATGGTTTGTGGCCATTAAGGTGGACAGACCATAGCCATAAGCTTAAACCTAATCCTTAAATTAGATTTATCTCTCTTACATCTATGCTTGTAGCCAGATGAAGATTGGATCACCTCTGTTGAGCTGCAGTTATTCTCATTAGATTTCAAGGGCCAAATCAAAGTTAGATATTACTTCTCCATTTTTTGTATAAGTTTACCTCAAACGTTTCCCCAACTCAGATCTGGATCACTTAGTTTAATTTTTACTTTTATCATTTAGTTAATGTGACAAATTCAACCTCCCATCTTATCTGCTTTGTAGATAGGATCAGAGGCCAGATCTGGTAGCTCAGATCTGGAGGTTTATCTTAAATTTTAAATCAATTCCCTATGGACGATCTTTTACTCACTTACATTTAAAACTTGCTACAATTGGCCCTGATCTTGCAGGCTAATTATGTTCTCTTTGTGCTGATATTTTCTTATTCTTTTTAATATTCAGTACAATGCATCATTTGCAAGTATGTTTTCAAAACACAAATAAATCAAGCACACTCAGAACACCAACAAGTTTTTGGCACCGTTGCCGGGGAATAGATTTTAAAATTGGTAGACCTAAGTTTTTCTATTTTATAGATTTGATTTTAATTTTTGCTTTAAACCTGCACTTTGCATTCCAAGTGCTTGATTAAATGTCTACAGCAGTTTTGTATAGAAAACCCATTTCTTTATGCAGAGAATTTTTTTTATTTTACGAGTTTTTATTCTTTGCCTTCTAGTTATTTGAATAAATGCCGCCACTCTTTTGTCTTTTGTCAAATTTGGGCGAGCTTTGAGTTTTTCTTTTATTTTGTCAATACTTGAATAAGGTCTTTGCAGATTTTGGATTTTTGCAGATCTGAGCAACGTCAACAAGGAGCATCTGGACTAAAATGGAGATCCGCTTGAGTTTGCATCCCTTCTCCTTTGCATTCATTTTCTCTTTTAAATTCTTGAGAACCAAAGTTACTGTTGTGTTTAATGTTTGTTTTGATTATAATTTCTCTTTGTCTTTTAGGCATCTTGATTTTTTTACAAAACCATATACAAAATAAAAGAAAATGAAAACACAAATAGAAAATCTACGAGTTGTTTCTCATTATTTTCAGATAGTAAATAAGGGCTCTTGTTGAGCGGGCTGATCAAAACAAGTAAAAAAATATAGAAAATTATAAAACAAAAAAAAATATATATATATATATACATAGATATCTTCAGGATAAATTTGTTTTTCTCCATTTGCATCCTCTTTTCCCATTTGGACCTCTTTGAGATCATTTTTTCTTTTTAGGAATCATGTAGGATAATGAGTAGTGAATCATAGGCTGTTTGAATATTCAATGGACCCATTGATTTTATTTTCCTTGAGATTTCTTCATCATAAATGGGTCTCTTGTGTGAACCTGCTTTTTAATATATGCTCCCATGCTTCATTATTTTTTTATTCATACACATCATCAACAAAGAATTGATCTTATGAATCTTGCTTTTCACTTTATTCCTGCTAATCATTTTTATAATCACTTAGATTCATAAGTATCTCAGGCTTTTGTTTTTTTTCTTTGGGCTTAGGATGTATCATTTGGCATTAGATTTTCTGTTTTAGGAATTTTAGTTTCAAATTCTGTTTTTAGATCGCTGATTTTTTTCTTTCTTAGGTTAATGTGTCCTCGTTTTACTGATTTTCGTCATTTTTCTGTGAGTATAGTTAGTTTCTAACTTTGTTTCCCTATTTTGCATTCACAAATTCTGTTTTTGTATCAACACTTTTCTTTTTCTTTTTCAACTTTGTATTCAGTCCCTTACCTTGCTTTTACTGTTTCTCTGTTATTAGCATTAGTTTCCTTCCATTTGCTTTGCAGTTCTTTTATTTTTCTGATCATATATTCAGTTTTTAGATTTTATTTTGTAGCAGTTCTAGCTTAGTTTTGTTATTTTTCTGTTTTATCAGTAATTTCCTATATTTATATAACATTTTTTTCCCTTTTCCTGCTCATATATTCAGTGTTATTTTCTTTATTTTCTGCTGCATATAGCTGTAAATTTTTTTCTGCTTAGTTTTCCTTTCTTCTTTTATCCTGCTGCCCCTAGTCTCTCATTGTCTAGAACATTGAGGACAATGTTCATCTTAGGTTTGGGGGTATGGCAGGTATGCCAATAAAATAAGTTAATGCTTGATGCAACTTATGATCAGCAGAATTTTTGAAAATGAAGTAATCTCACACCTGTTTTTTTGAAAAATGAGGAAGTTAAAACTTTTTAAAATTAATTTCTAGTGTAATTCTAATACTTTCATAAAGTGAAGGTCAAAAATTTGCTAAAAAAAAAATAAAAAATTGATGTTTTAGTAAACCTAAAAAGAGAGAAAATAGTGATGATTACCTCAAGAATTTTATAGAAAACCACACCCAGTGAGATTTGGGCCTGCTGAAATGTATTCTTTGGAGGTATGAATTGGCAATTTTTTCTGCTCTAGGGACTGTTTGAACCTGCTTGTTATCACTAGAAGTTACACATATCCAAGTTCAAATAGCTTGACAGCAATCATGATATTAAAGACATGATGTAAGGCCTCCTCTTGGACAGTTTGAACTTCAAAAAGCCCAACCTTTTGAAACTGCCCTTGATATACACCAATTGAGCTTTATAAATCCAAGATTTCTTTGAAACCTCACCAACCTCATTTAGCCTAACCCTCACTCTGAGAATTCAGAAGGTAAAGGAAAGAAAGCTGAAGAAAGGTGAGTTGGGTAACAGTTTGGTAAAAGAAAAAGAAAAATAATTGAAGGCAATGATGTATCAGCAGAAATGTGGCATTCGGTCAATGTTGCTTTGAAAAAAAAAAGGAGAAGGCATTTCATTGGAAGTTTGAAAAGAAAGAGAAAAGATGGCCACTTTGGCTCAAAATTCAAAGAAGATGAAATTGTCAATTAAAGAAGGTGTGTCTATCACCTCCTTACCTTGATGACTTCTCAATTTTGAACTCCATTCCACCCTTTATTCTTGATAAATTTCACCCATAAGCCACATTACAACCCAAGTTAAAGTCCTTCATCGATCAATGATGGATTGGCTGTCACATGGAGATAAGGATTTGTGTAATCTATGGTGAAAAAGTAGTAAATTGAACTGAAAAGCAATGCCTATGCTCCTGCTTACATTCCTATTTGAGGACTGTAATTGCTCTTGAGCTGTGTGAAATAGTGCAACCCTCATATTTGTATGGTGAGTGAAAACCTTGGTGAGAGTTGAGTTTGAAATCAAATTATTTGGGGTAACATCAAAACTGAATTTTCAAATAGAAGGCGAGCTTTTCATTAATTTTTCTTGTAAAAACTTTTTGACAGCAACTGAGTGAATGATAAATGAATTACAGCAGAATTTTAGTTTTGAACTGATGTTTTCTTGAAAATCTTCTTACAACCTGACTGATGCAGGTGTGAATAATCTGATTGGATGAAAGTTTGCTTTAACAGAACTGCATTGATCTTAACTGATTTATTGGAGAAGTTTGTGGGTACCTTCACTGAAAGTCCTCAGGAGACTTCACTCCTCCACTAGGGATCACCTAGGGGTTTAAAAGGCTTGTTGCATATGCTAAATGCAACTGTGCTCCCTATAAAAATGGCTTTTCATTCTATTTTTAAATTTTGTCTTTGCTCAGGGACTAGCAAAGCTTAGGTTTGGGGGTGTGTTGAGAACTGAAAAATACCATTTTTCACCCCTTAATCTGGGCCTTGATAGACCCTTGAGGGAACTAAATAAGTGTTTTAAGTGCCTATGTTGCAGCTAACAATAAAGACAGGCTTAACCATAAAAGCATCTCAAAAGTGCCAAAAAGATGACAATCCATGTCAGTCAAAAGAAAGGAAGTGAAGAAACAACCTCATCAGCTCTTGAAAGGTCTAAAGTAAAGAGGCAAAGACCTGTAGGCGAAGTAGGGAACAATTCGAACAGAGAAATGCACTACAGAGTTCTTTTCGCAAAGAACCTGCACTTTTCGTAAAGAACCTTGAACTCTGCGAAAAGGACTAAAACTCCAGGCGTAGCTTTCGAAGAGCATCTGAACTCCTCGAAGAGAAGATTGAACTTTGAGAAAAGGTTCCCAAGCTTTGCGAATGGATCTCCAGAAGTTACAGTTCTTTTCGAAAAGGTCTCCAATCTGTGCGAAAAGAGCTTCAGAAGTCACAGCACTTTGCGAAAAGACCCTTAAGCTCTGCGAAAAGGTATTCTGGAGATTCGCCGCTTTAACAAGGGCAATTCAGTAATCTGTTGCACGTGTCCCAATGCATTTTAAAACTCAAGGACATTCTGGAAGATTCTGAGTACGAACCAAAGGCATATTCCACCCCATGTGAACAGCCAAAGATGAAATTACTTGGCGGGAACTTCTAGAAGCTCAAACAGATTTTTGAATTACATAACAGAATTGATGCCTCTATTTCCTGATTGGCTGAACCAGATCAAGCATTTCTAATTGGCCAGAATAGATCTGGATCCTGGTGCTCGACTCCTATTGGTTGATACAGATCTATCCAATTCTGATTGGTTGATACACATCTGAGCTGGCTTAGGGAAAACTATAAATAGACGAACCATTTGCCTAATTTGGGTATCCAGATTTTGAGTTTCATTCTTATTCCCCCATTTCCAAACCAGATAGTTTGTCTGAAATCCTTGTAATAGCTTCACTTTGACTTGCAATTGAGAGCTGTGAGATATTTCTGTAATTCAAAAGAGAGTTGTATTCAAGTCTACAAATCTGAGAGCTGTTTAAGCTGTGCTCTGTAATTGTAATGGTGGATTTTAAAAGGTTGTTGTAAACTATGCATTCTCCATTGGACTCATGTCAAGGGTTCCCTCTGATCTCCTCAATACATTAGACTCCTTTAGATTCATTATTTTGCATGCAATTTTCCTTGATTCATTAATCCTGTGAGAATTAGTGTTGGTAACCTAATCTCTCACGGCATTTGTAGTGATGCTTCTTGTTCTAAACTAAGGCTTTGGATTAAAGACTGTTGGATGGTTTGTGGCCATTAAAGTGGACAGACCATAGCCATAAGCTTAAACCTAATCCTTAAATTAGATTTATCTCTCTTACATCTGTGCTTGTAGCCAGATGAAGATTGGATCACCTCTGTTGAGCTGCAGTTATTCTCATTAGATTTCAAGGGCCAAATCAAAGTTAGATATTACTTCTCCATTTTTTGTATAAGTTTACCTCAAACGTTTCCCCAACTCAGATCTGGATCACTTAGTTTAATTTTTACTTTTATCATTTAGTTAATGTGACAAATTCAACCTCCCATCTTATGTGCTTTGTAGATAGGATCAGAGGCCAGATCTGGTAGCTCAGATCTGGAGGTTTATCTTAAATTTTAAATCAATTCCCTGTGGACGATCTTTTACTCACTTACATTTAAAACTTGCTACAATTGGCCCTGATCTTGCAGGCTAATTCTCTTCTAACTGTGCTGATATTTCTTTATTTGTTTATATAGTCTAGAACCACTGTAATTTAGCAGCTATAAATCTGTTTTCAAAACTCACATAAATCAAGCACACTAAGAAGTGACAACACTTCCCAGTCACTAACAACATTGCAGAATATGAAGCTTTCATCGCTAGACTATGAGCAACCCTACAGCTAGGAGTCAAGCAGTTGAAGACGATCGGTGACGCCAAACTTGTGATATCACAAGTTATCGAGGAATGGAAAACCAACCCAAGAGAGACGACTGATGGCCTACCTAGAGACAGCTCAGTTTTTAAAAAAGAAATTCGAAAGAATCTCCTCCATGCACATTCCTAGATTAGAGAACAAGCTCTCGAACTCTCTCGCCACACTAGCCTCAATCATACAAATACCAGTCGGGAAAAGTACAAAATCCTTTTTCATCGAGAGGTTGACAACGCCAGCACACGAAGTCGCTTGGCAAGTGAAGTCGGAACTACTAATAGCACCAAAAGCTCACAAGGACGAAGCAGCCCGCCCCAGGCACTTCCACAGAGAAAGAAACCACCGTTGCCATGTTCAGATTTAAAAAATCACCAACCGACGATGGCCAACCATGGTACTTTGATATCTGGAATTTTCTAAAGCATCAACATACCCCTCCTTATGCTACAAAGATCGAATGGAAAATCATAAGGAATCGATGTGCGAGATTTTACATGCTCGGCGAAACCCTATATAAAGAAGCCTTCACCAAAGGAGTACTATTGCGATGCGTCACGACAACCGAAGGACAGTACATCATCAAGAAGCACACGCCAGTGCCTGCGGCACCCATGTCGGTAGACAAAGACTCACAGATCAGATCATACGATAAGGCTACTTCTGGCCGGCAATGATAAAAGATTGCCACCTCCATGTCCAATTCTGCAAGCAATGCCAAGAACATGCCCCGCTCATCAAATCTCCATCAGTTGCATTGAACCCTATAACCTCATCATGGCCATTCTCAATGTGGGCCTTCAACATCATCGGACCCTTCACGGATACAGTTGGGAATACTCACAAGCATGCGTTCATACTCATTGCCACCGAATACTATACCAAATGGGCAGAAGCTGAATCCTACATCAGAATTACCGCTTTGACACTCTGAGGTTTATCATTCGAAACATTATCACTCGGTTTGGAGTGCCCAGGATATTCGTCACTGACAATAGACCACAATTCATCGCAGAGAAGATGAAGAAGCTATGCAAGAAATTCGGCATCGATCTACACCACTCATCACCGTTCTACCATCAGGGAAATGGATAAGCAGAAGCTATAAATAAAACACTTATCTAAATTCTAAAATGAATAGTAGAGATGAACAATGGAGCCAACTAGCCTGAATAATTACCAGAAGCACTCTGGACCTATAGGACTTTTATTCACACGGCCACTGGCTAAACTCCTTACCTTCTCACATACAGGATGGAAGTAGTCCTACCCTATGAAATACAAATACCATCGTTACGAATCCAACTCGATGATGAGTTATTCTTAGACAAGAGGAGGATTGCTCTACTCTCCAAGCTAGAGCAACTTGATGAGACGCGTCTAAGGGCAGCTAATCATGCTCAGGTATATCAAAGGATAATGGCCAGGGCCTATGACAAGAAAGTCCTCGAGCGAACCTTCAATATTGGAGAATTAGTCTTGATGAAAATCATACCCTCCAAACATGCTCATCCCAAGGGAAAATTGAAACCGAACTAGGAGGGCCTGTATGTCATAGCAGCCGCATATCCAGGGAATGCATACAAGTTGGTGAATCAGGATGGGGAAGAACTCCCCAGCCCTTGGAATGTCATGTACCTTAGAAAATACTACCCTTAACACATGAGATTATCACATCCTATAGTCAAATACTTATATCTATCACCCCCATAGTTATCATGACCCATTCATTGATCGTACGTCTTCAATTCCTAAAATATCTTTGAGACTTCCAATTTACTGCCCACCTTTTTACTCAGGTGATTTGATCAAAGGACCAATGACATACCTGACCTCTTTCAAAAAGTATAAGTGGCACCCGATTCTCATCCACCTTTCCCTTGCCATTGGAGGAGATGTTAGAGCAAAAAAAAATGAAGATGCTAGGCTCAATCACAACTCACCATTCTTTTGTTAACAGGTTGCTTTCGAAAAGAATATATATATATATATATATATACATCTACAAAAAAATCGAGTGAGAGCAATATGAATAGACTAGTCAATGGGCTCAGGGAAGCATAACCAGGCTGTGAGGACATATCTAGTAACTCTACTAGACATGTATAAGCAAGTTGCGAGGGCATCCCTGATGTCTCAATACTACTAGATGTCGTCGTAAGGTGGCAGAAGGAGGATAAACTTCTGCTAACCATAGAATGTGAGACTTTGATGGTGTTGAAATATGACGGAGAGCTCAATCATGGCACCCCATACCTACTCTAAGAAAAAGACTGTTACTCATCCCTTTTAGAAAGCATCAGATACAAACTATTCCCCCACATCACTGAGCCTTACCTCTCTTTCACCCTTAATTTTTATTTTTGGACAATGAGTTAAAAGCCTTTCAGGATATTTCTAGAAGTGAAACCGAAAACTAATGAATAACGACTGATACAATCACCTATTATACTTATCGCACGTCCCTTATAACAATGACCACAGGATAGGATAACCACTATCAAAGGTAGACCCCCGATATACAAATGATATGATTAGACAACCCCCCTAGTTTGATAACAGTCTCAAAGCAATCTTTTCTCCAAAACTAAACTCACCAAATGCATGTGGCGAACCATAGGCCCAAAGTACTTATCAAAAACCCAGAGAAGCTCCATTGCAGCTCGATGCTGGGGCATTTTTTTTAGAAAGGCATTAAAGGCTCCTACTTGCCTATGAAGAAGATGCGTAACAACGAAGTCACCACCCGAGGAATATCACTGAAGATGTCTCACTGCTTATTCCATCACGCTCCTATACTAGGGCATTTTTTATAGTATTAAAATTTACTTTCAGTTATTTGCTTTCCCTATTGCATTATTTTCCTTCCCTTGTAATAAAAAGTATTAAAAAAAGAGAAGAAAAAAATCCCTTTTTTATACTTCCCCCCTTAACAATCAGCAAGGGAGAAAATAAAATTACTAATGCATTTTATCCTCATGTGCAGATACGAGATAACCTTCGACTATTACCGGGCCAACTCAAGGAGCATCCAAGTCCCAATAACAGATGACGGTGCCTAAAAATAAAATGATAGATGGTAACAAGAAAATGAAGCGAAGCCAGGTACATCTAATCCAAAATCTCTTTTTATATATCAAAACTTTCTTTTACATATGTCACCGAGGGCATACCCCCTATATATACAATGGATAAAAGAGAAGAAAAATAATAATAAATTCTCTACTCCCTCCGTTGCCTCTGAGAAGGGTGCTCACTACTGTTGGGCCATTTACCTTGTGTTTAAAAAGGGGTTTAAAATCAAACAATTATAGAATCTATGGATTGCACACACACCAAGGTAAATAGCCTCACAGACCTGCAAGTAGTCAGGGCTATTACAACAAGGTTTAAAAAAGGTAAGTAAGGGTATGTCCATAGGGAAATGTAGTCTAACTTTCAGTAAATCTCCATATCCAGAGTGGATCTGGCACTCTATTCTATTCTAAGAAAGAGGAGAGGTTTTGGGGTTTTGTCACTTCAACTACAAACTACAGAATTAAGTGCTACTGATCCAGATCTATTCCAACACAGAGGTAAGGGGAGATATAGAAGAGATGAAAAATCAAAGAATGAGAATAGAAGCTAGGGGTATTGGTCTCTCACTAAAAATCAAAGGAATCAATGGCAATGCTAAGATCAAATTTGCTACAATCCTTTTTTCTGGCTCCCAGCTTCCCAGGTTACCCTGGAAGAGGTGAGGTATAAGAATCTAATCTCAATCAGAGAATTGAAACAATTCTAAGGCTATGATCTGTCCACTTTAATGGTCACAGGCCATCTTAGAGATTGTTTCGCTTCAAAGATCTTGAGTAGAACAGAAAAACTATTACAGATGTTGTAGATGCCAAGATATGAGACCCTCATAGGCTAACAACTACAGGAATATCCAACTCAGAGAAAACAAATATGAAAAAGTGAAATATAGATTGGAATCACCTTTAAAACCCACAAGTATATTGCAAAATTACAATACAATTGTGCTCAGATCTGCAATCTGTGCATCTTACAGTTCCTTACAATGCCTTTGAATCTCTCAATTTACAGCTTAAGACCTCACCCTAACTACTGAGAAGAGTTTAGCCACTCATGATTGGCTAAAGAGAGGAGGAAAGGAGGAAGAAGATGGGAGATTTTTGGGAAAAAAATGGATCTCGCCCTAAGCTCTGGTTTTCTCAATTTATGGATCATTTCTTCTACATTTCTCCAAGCTTTTATACTCTCCTCCTCTATCCTCAAATCTGTTTCAGCCAATCATAACACAAGGGAATAATTCTGTTATACTGATGTGGCCGATTTCTCTTCTAGAAGCTCTTCTCTCATTGGTTCTTATCTGACAAGTACATGTGATACCGTTAGGATTTCTGTGCGTGGCCCATTGTATGCTGAAAATACCCCCAGGGGTCGCTAACGTGATTTAGAACATGTGCACAGGCTTTCGACATGGATAGCTGCTGAAGAAAGAATTGAGAAGTTCCCTAAATTGAGTCTCAAGAGGTTTTGGGATCCTCTTGATAGGTTCTGTTTGGCTCTACATGCAAATCAACAGGTTTGTAGACCTGTCGATAGGATTGACGATGCTTGTCGATAGGATTTTCGATGCTTTTCAATAGGATTGTCGATGCATGTCGATAGGATTGTTGATGCTTGTCGATAGGATTGACGATTGTCTCGTTCATCCCCTCGACAGGTTTTGGTTGACTCATTGATTGGTTGTCATAGATCATGTTGACAGCTTCTTTTCATCCTCTCGAGGACTACGCCCAGCAATTATCGACAGGATTGAGTGCACTGCACGATGGGTTCAGTTGAACCTCTCGACATGTAAATTGATCCTCTCGATGTCTTCTCATTTAGGCACCAGATCCTCTCAACAGCTTAAGAGAACCTCTCGACAACTTGATTTCTATGCTTCCTTAGCTGGCACGCACTTCTAATGTATTGTCTTTCATCTGTCTCACCCTCAGTCACCTCTGGGTGGATTCAATCTTCATCCCTTGGCATTATACTTGGTCTCAGGCGCACCCAGTTGAGTTCATGGCCTTCAATGAGTTTCTAAGGCTTTGTGGATTGTTGGAGATTGAGCACAGGCTGAGGCTGCAGATTGCTTATTTGGCCCTTCTTGTTGGTTGTTTGTGTTAAGGCTGCAATTTATTGCTTATCTACAAAACATACTTAAAACACATTATTAGACACCTCAAGGGTCTTCCAAAGGTTAGGTTAGGAGGTGAAAAATAGTATTTTTCACTACTTAACAACCTCCATCTCCCATCTCCTCAACCTCTAGACTTGGGGTCTCATCCCCCGACAAATCAATACCAGTGCCCGGAGTCGCAGGAAAATCCCTACTAGGAGAAGGCCTAGCGACAGACCCTCCCTCACTCGCCTGGCTAGAGGCCCGTCGAGAGTGTGAACATAAAGGACAAAAAGCAAGCATAGGCCCTAGGGGCGTGTCAGCTACGCATAAGCCCCCATGCGTTCGCGAATCACCCGACGAAACTCTATCAGTGAGCCACTGGCCCTCGACTCCAACCCTGGGAAATGGTCTATCATCCCTCACACTCTCCCACCAACCCTCGTCAACTCGTGCTGCAAAAGATCTATCATCGACTGCATCTCAGCATAGGTCACGGCTCGAGCACCCTCCAACTCTACTGTTTGTGCCCTTCGCTCAACCAATAAGTCCTCGGTCACCTCCTGGAGATGGCGCTCCATGATATCGGAAGGAATCTCATGAATCTCCTGACGATCTAGGGCACTATGTGTCTCTATATGCAACTGCTCGAGCTCATGCACCTGTACAAGTCAAAGGCTAAGAGAGGGCATATGCATAACAAGACAAAGAATGTAGACAATGAAGACATACCAGCTCAACGCACTCCCGCAGAAGACGCTCTATGGTGGCAGCAGTGACTGGATTAGCTGGAGGACCCTCGGGCGCGGGAGGCTACATGAAATAAAGAAAGAACATCAAAGATATAATGGTGCTACGTAATCAAGAAAAACAAATGACCACACTAACCAAATATACCTGGGAAGGAGCAGGAGTCGACCCCTGAGGAGGAGCCTTGGGAGCAGAGTCAGGAATAACCTGCACGTGATCCAAACAAAACACAGAACTTGTCAGACGGAGCTAGTTAGCAAACAAATAAAAATAAACAAACTGCACATATAAAAAATATACTTGACTCTCTGAACATAGAGACACGACAGTCGCCTCCCTCGCCTGGGACTCATCGGCGAGGTGGCGTTCAAAAGACATGACTCAACATCAACAAACTACTAAACAACACAAGGCCGGATAACATAAAAGAACTAAGGAAACTTACCCAGTGCTCTAGCTCTGCCCAGAGCTAAGCCATCGTCGGATCTTCCCGACTGGAAGAGGTGATTGAAGACGGATTGAATGGTGGAGCAGTAGCCCCAACAGCTGAAAGCTCCGCTCTCTGCAAATATCAATAAACCCATCAGACTTAACAACGTCAACAAAACGCTAATGATTAATAAAATGAAAACAAAACAAACACTTACCAGCCAATCAATCTCAGAATTTAGGCTAGCCGCCATCGCCTTGGCCACCGCTTTACCAGAAGACACGAGCAATGCCGCTGGTCATAATTCGCCTCCTCTCCGTCTAACAAATAGGAACCAAACAAGACTATTAAATTAGGAACAATTAAAAAAATAGAAATGAATAAATTTGTAAACAAATACACTCACCAGAGATCGCTGCATCTCTGCGAGCTGAACTCTCAGCTCGTCCTCTGAGGTCCTGGCCTGGAAGATCAAGTCTGTCAAGGACCGCAACATCTCCTCGTTTGGTAGAGGAGCACATCCTATCCTCTCCATCGCCCTGTGCAGCGCGTCCAGTGCCCTGAGGAGGCCCGCACCCAAGTGGCCTTGCTCTAACGCAACCAGTCTCTCTCTCAAGGTGGAAGCAGACTCAGGACCATAAACCGTAAAAGAACTGCTCCCATGGAAAGGGTGGGTAAACAGTCGACTGCCGCCTATATCACAGAACCATCTCAGGAACTATCGAGTATCCACCTCATCACGCGCCCTGGTAAACCTGGTCCCACTGACTCTAAAGTCCTTAATCTAAGCCGCCATCCTCGACGAAAAGACGCAACCAGAGGGACCGGTCATCCTCCTCGCCACTCGGTGGTGAATCTTTAAAGGGACACTCCCTAAGGGAGCCCCAACTGACGAGTCACTCGAGAGACATGAATGCGCTCCACCTTCTCAAAATAATTGACCCAGATGTCCACATCAAAGAAGGGTCGGTCAGACTGAATCACCGACTGCCATGCGTCCTCCTCTACACCATAGGGCCTCCAAATCACCTGTGACCAGAGGTAAACAAAACAGCCCATCAAATCCATGACCTAAAATGCGTAAAATACTATTACAACACAATTGCATACCTGCCCTGCATGCATATCATCAAATAAACCTCGCGCTGTCTGTAGGTCTAAAGACCGACGACGGTTCCTCAGCACCTGCCGCCACACATGCATCCGGGGGAACGTGATAGTAATCTCCATCGGGACCCGCGGGCACAAGAAGGAGAAGTATTCATACGCCCAAAACTAAACCCACGATGTCACAAACCATCACCAAAATGAACACTAGAATCACTAAGACAATATCAATGAAACTAGTAATCAAACAAAACTCACCTAGATGAAAGGGAGGAAACCTCTGATGGTCGCGACACCTCTCCGTGTATTGTAAAGTTGCTCGTAGAGGTGCTCCAGCACTGCTGCCCCCCAAGAATTGGTAGGCACCTGATCTAGGTCCCTCAATAGCGTCAAGAAGAAACCCGTCACACATCCTCGGGTCAAGGACGAGAAGAGGACCGCCCCGAAGAAATGCATCAAAAATGCTCAGAGTACTCCATCTGTCGCTACTCCCGGCTCCGTCACTGGTGCCCTACATCCCATCACCTCGTGACGCCTATCGAAAGGTGTCCTCACCTCCGAATGATGCCTCGGAGGAATAAACCCACTAGAAAAACTATCAAGAAACCAAGTGGTCTGGACAATCTCCGTCCCAGACCCACTGTGTCAGTACTAAACACCGAGCACCTCCCTACACACGGACTGATAATCACTCTGCATCTGCCCTGTGATAGGCGCTCCCTCGAACCGCAGTCAAGTGATACGAACCTAGTCCTCAGGGGTGGGCAGCAGCATGCCTACTGGGAACAGCAATGCCTGCTGCTCCTCCCTCCATCTCTCCATGATCGCCCAGATCAGACCACGGTCAACTGAAAAGGGCTCCAACTCCAAAATCGGCCCAAAGTCGAAAGCCACTAACTGCACCCACTAGAACTCAGGCAAGGCACGGTACCAGACATGGGACTCTGACCACGTCGTGCTAATAGCCAATATCGGAGGCTCCTGACAAACCACGAGAAACAAGGCACGCATTAACCTAGGTTTACACTAGCCTTGATCACAATCACAGACACTGACTAAACCTATCTAATGGCAATAGCAGTAAAAATAATAATAATGAAACAAATAAGAATGATAATCCATAACAAGCACGCAAGACAACATAACACAGAAAGATGAAGTAAACATGACCCGAAACTAGATACAAGCATGCAGGTTTGACATAAAACTAAAAGGTTTCCATCCTAGGAAGTCTACGTTGTAACCTAAATGCTAAGAAATAACAGGAGCTCTTGTTCACGGACACCTACCTGATCTCGTGTGAAGAACTCCTCCAGCAGAATCCTGATCGCAGGCTCGTGAGGAGCAGCATCCTCACCGGCATCCTCCTCACCATCCTCACTGTCCCTATCACCAGTCTCAGGGACCTCCTGCCTGACAACCATCTCAACGTCACCACTGGTGTGGACCTCAGACGTCTCACCTCCCCCCTCGGCCAATAGCTCTACCTTGGAGTCAATCCATGAAAGGTAGTCAATGCCCTCAGACTCCATCTCTGATCAAAGAACTCGAAAAACTGAAGAGAATGCAAGAAACGGCGTCCAAAACGGACAAATAGATCGCGAGAAATCGCAAAAACACGAAAATAAGGAACACGGAAGCAAGAGAGCTCGAGATTGCGAAAGATTTAGAAAACGCGTGCTTGAAATCAAAACCTTGGGTTTATATAGAGCGCGGCCTAATTGTCACCTGAATAAGAGCGCACAATTGGATCGCGTGCTATATCTCCTCCGCACAAACAAAAATATACGCTCTTAAACAGGCGCATAATCAATTTGTCGCCCGCACACCTACCGGTCGTGCATTCTGAACAGAACGCACAATAGAATTATACGCCCTAAGACAGGTCGGCAAACTCAAGCGTCGTCCGTACATTGACCAAAAACTGGCTGAATCATGTGACCTAATACAAGCGCACAATCTTATTGCGCGCGTGAACCTAAGCACAATTGACCCCTGGGTCTATCATTCCCATGCATATAAACAAGTGTGCAATCCTATTAAGCACCCTGGATACAGCGCGCAATTGCCCAGGTTCACCCAAAAAAAAAAAAACTTTTCCAGCCATCTGCAACACAAAGATGAAAACTCAGACTTAGTGGCCGATAACCCAAACGCCATACACAGTCCAGTTTTCACACACACACTTTCACTTAAGCATTTACACTCTAAACAAAAAGAAAAAAAAAACTCAAAACTCAAGTGTACACTCACACTTAAACACTTAAAACTTATGTCAAATTGAGACCAAACCAAGTCAAAAACACTCTAAACTTAACCAGACTTAGTTAAATGAAAATGTCTCCGACTAAATAGCGATGTACCCGATAAAACAAAAAATAATTATAAAACCTAACTAAAATTAATACCAAATAAAATTTCACATAATCACAAATAAAATTTATTTAACATGAGAAAATTATTACAAATTACACCAAGGGCATACCCTTTGAATTTACAAAATAATTACAGTCTCGGAGCAAGAGATGAACTTCAATTCGAGATAAACACTCAAAAACACTTGGGAGAGGTAGCCCTAAAACGAATGCCCAAAATAGGGGAAAATAATAAAAAAACCGAAGAGGAAGCACACCCTGAACGAAGACCAACAAGAATCTCATCTTCCTCTCCCGAGGAGGCAGAAAAGAAAGAGTCGCTCACAAAAAGCCACTGAGGATCTGATGGTTACACCTATGGAAGGCCAATTTTGGAAGCCCCGAAAGGAATGCCAAACGGAGGATAATCCGCAGAGCCTACCAAGGAAGAAATGGAGTCGGTCACAAGAACTCCGACACCGCTCCTTCCTTCAGTTTCTTTTCCCCCTCCTTTAACTCTTCCACCTCTTCACCTAGCATGGTAGTAATTCGGTTGCTACTTCATATTCCCAATACCGCTCATCCCCAACCATGACAAATAAATAAGAATTAGGATCCATTTAGGGTCTAACACCAGAGATACAAAACTAATAAATTGATAAACTAATAATAAAAAATGCCCCTAATAAAATAAAAAAATACCCCATAACTTTTGAATAAAAAAAAATGTCCCAGGTCTTACCCAATTCGAAATAAAATCCAACATAAAACCCAAGTCATTAACTCCTCATTTATAACCTATGCTCCCTAAACCACAAAGTGACAAGTGTTACACTCACAAGCCCTCTCTATCTAATTAAATCTGAACTAGACACTTGCCCCTTTAGGAACACAATCCCCCACAAAATAGATACGCCAATAAGATTAAAACACCTAACACCCCATCTAGAATTTTTGAAAGTAAACCCAAATTCACACATTTCCAATACGTGTCATACCTAAAATCAAACTTAAGACTAAAACAAAATACCTCAAACCTTAAATAAAAGCCCCAATCAATTGCAGAATTAAAAAAACGGCTTAATCTAAAATAAATAAAATAATATATGCCGCAAATAAACACAACAAATATTTTATTCATATCTCAAATTCTTTTACAAGATCACCGGAGGCATACCTCCTGAATATACAACCCAAAACGAAAACCTAAAGACCTAATTTAAAATCCAAAATGGAAACTAAGCCCAAAGGCCCGAGTTCTGAGCGTCCAATCAGAGGCTTCAGAAAAGGCAAGGAGGAGGATTGGTTGGGAAATACATCCCTCCACTTGTAACACCGTCTCTTCTACCAACTTCACCTCCTCTGCCGCCCCCGACTCAGCGTTGCCTTCACTGCTCCCTAAAAGAGGCCGATGTGAAGGTCGACCTCCTCTTTCCCAACACCGCCCATTCTCAAAGTCACTTCACCATCAAATCCCCTTCAGGCTGAAGATCACATGAAACCACGAACAATGGAAGAAACGACATTAAAGTCCAATTGTTGGATTACAAGTTATCGCTAAAAACCAAAAGTTAGAGAAAAATAGGAACGAATGAAGAAAAATGAAAGGAATTTGAATATACATAGACACCCGCTTAATTAACCCAAATTCACACATTTCCAATACGTGTCATCCTAAAATCAAACTTAAGACTAAACCAAAATACCTCAAACTTTAAATAAAAGCCCCAATCAATTGCAGAATTAAAAAAAAAGGCTTAATCTAAAATAAATAAAATAATAAATGCCGCAAATAAACACAACAAATATTTTATTCATATCTCAAATTCTTTTACAAGAACACCGGAGGCATACCTCCTGAATATACAACCCAAAATGAAAACCTAAAGACCTAATTTAAAATCCAAAATGGAAACTAAGCCCAAAGGCCCGAGTTCTGAGCGTCCAATCAGAGGCTTCAGAAAAGGCAAGGAGGATTGGTTGGGGAATACATCCCTCCACTTGTAACACTGTCTCTTCTGCCAACTTCACCTCCTCTACCGCCCCCGACTCAGCGTTGCCTTCACTGCTCCCTAAAAGGGGCCGATGTGAAGGTCGACCACCTCTTTCCCAACACCGCCCATTCTCAAAGTCACTTCACCATCAAATCCCCTTCAGGCTAAAGATCATGCGAAACCACGGACAATGGAAGAAACGACATTAAAATCCAATTGTTGGATTACAAGTTATCGCTAAAAACCAGAAGTTAGAAAAAAATAGGAACGAATGAAGAAAAATGAAAGGAATTCGAATATACATAGACACCCGCTTAATTAAATGCCACAAACAAGGCACGTAATTCGATCATGCGCCTACATAGAAGTGCATAAACATAATCATGCGCATGCCAAGGGGCATGCAATTGAACTTCCGCCCGCACACAATCCCGACACAATCATCGCGCACAGGAACCCCTGCGCACAATACAATCATGCACCCATGTTGCTGCGTGGAAGGGACACCCGCACGGTGACCTAGCGACGCTCCGATTACGCACACTGACTCTAGTGCATAATTCGATTGCACGCTAGTACTCATGCATGGAATTCGAATCGACACCCGTACACTTCCGCTCTGCCAGCCTCACGACTCTTCAATCACACGTTGTTTACAGAGCACATAATGACATTGAACACATACATTATAACGTACAATCACCCCTCGAATCCCAAAATCACGCACTCGGATCCCACCGCGCAATTTAATTAAACAGACAGTATATTGCACGCAATACTCAGTTACGACCTAACCTCACATAAGTTGCACACCTTCACACCTTTTTGTCCCATCTCAAACAGAATCCCTCTTTCTCTTCCATCCCATCACATAGCCTCACAGGACGTTTAAGGAGAAGGAGAAAGAGAGAGCCATTAACCACACCTACGTCCCACTGTGATGCTAAAATTTCACCACCCAACCTAACACACCAACGCGACCTAAGGAAGGTTCGACCAATGTCCCATCACGAAGAGTCAGGAATGAGCCTCTCGAAAATCCTATCATACCACCAAGATAAAAATTTGAATGATCCCGACACCATTGACTCCAACCCATTACATAAGCAAGATCTGCCAAAGAAAGAAACCCCACCATTGCCCCATTACGACATTAAGACAACTAAAAAATCATCGATCGCGCACATGTCCCATAGCAACACAACTGCAACTTGATCTCCTCACAACTTGTTCCGTCGTGACAATACTACCCAAAACGCTTGGACACATCCCGTCACGATGCATAATCAAGAAGGGAAGGCTCTGTCAATATCCCATCACAAAGAGCCGAACCTTCCAAACCCCATCGCAAATCACACCTCCCCGAAATCCCATCGCATAACTTTGCATAACCAACAAAGGGAGAAGGGCTCAATCATGTCCCATCATGAAAGCAGAGAGCCTTCTTCCCAAATCCCTTGTCACGCAGCAATTATCAAAGTCTATCGTAATCGAAACACACGCTCGTTGACAGTAGAGGAGGATAGACTCTCCGTCGTCCCATCGCGCGATAATTAGCATGCCCCTACCATTATAGGAGAGGAAACTCTCCGACATCCCATCACACCCATACTTCTTCCAGCATAAATGTCTCATCAGAGTTCCCCTCAGGCCCCATCGCCTACAATCGACGGGACTCACCCTAACACGCAACCATGAGGGGAGGACCGCCATATCCCATCGCAAACCTCGCCAAGGCATTCCATCACATTGGTAACCCTCAAGTCCCACCGTAGTAGAAATGAAGCAAAGAGAGGAAATCTGCCTCATGTCCCATTGTGACGCCACTGTGACAACCAGCGAGTCCCATCGCATACAAAAATCCCCAGCAGGCAACCATTCAGGTAAGTATCACCCCCTTCTCTTTACTCGATATTTCTATAAAATATAGTTGAATAATATTAAGTCAAATGTTTTTCAAAACCTGTCTCACCTTATCTGTGAATCACTATAGTCCTCCCAAAAGTGAGAATCATCAGTATTCATGGGAAGGTTAGACGGAGCATCCGGCATACCAAGTGTCACCTTGACAACCACGCAAATGGTCGGGTCCATAAATCCCATATCGATGGATTTGGTCAGTGATATCTTGGAAGCCACGTTTTCTAAAGATTTACAACCGAATTGATCTTAAGTTAAATTCTCAAAATTTCAAAAACAAAAAATAATAATAATAATAATAAAGTAAATGAACTCCTATCTATCAAACTTTCATTTCTCACCACCCCAATCCGTTCTTTCCCCTAGGAAACCGAACACTGAGTATATTCAATTCTAAGAAATCATAAATGTCCACTGGAAAGGGACACCTGATGCACCATTGGTGTGAGCAATGACGCACTTGGTCTGACATGACTTGAGAAAGCCTTCGCCATTACATGATATTTCATCTTATTATCGGTCTCGGGACCTTATCTCTGGACATTCGCATGACACCCCCGATACCTCGATTTGTGTCGGATATCCCTCTGTTTGATTACCCCTTACACCTATAGATTAGGATATCGACTCTCCTACCGTTTGACTGCCCTGCAGCAAATCGCAATATGCGGTGGGATGCCCCTTGCACCCACGGATTAGGTTATGCCTCTTTTCCCCCGTTGACTGCTACTAGTAGCATGTCGCGATATGAAACAGGATGTCACTCGCATCCACGGCATGGAAGACACCTTTCGACAACTACCGCTCGGCCCTTAAATTCTTATCCATGGCATGGAATACGCTTTTTCATAATACGCCTTTCAGAAAAGGACTAACCTTCTCTGAAGACTTTAAAACTCTAATACGGGGACCATGCATTGAAAAAATAGTACATGGTCGGGACCCAGGCTAAAACAATGGCTCTGTGGCTCGGACCCAACTCAAACCCAGGAAAATCGGTAATTATGCGCCCTGTACAGCATGCATAACTCGATTGCACGCCCTATGGCTGATGCATAATTGGTCCCTCTTGGACCAAGATTTCTCTCCCTGAGGACTGCCTAGACCTTGATTATGTGCCTTACCAGGCGCGCGCAATCAGATTGCATGCATCACCACCTGCGCACAATCAATCCACTTTAGAATGGCCTTGCACACTTCTAGAAACTGCCTAAGATGCGATTGTACGCCTAATTTAGAGGGTGTAATCGGATTATGTGCCTCCGCACAAGCGCTTAATTGGTTCCTAAACCAACCCGATCTCTAATTCCCTAGACCGTCTAAAAATTCCCTATTATGCGCTCTTAATCTAGCACATAATTGATTAAGCGCACTACTTAGAGAGCGCAATTGGTCTAATTAGACTAGGACTAGACTACTCGGCTGAGATAGTCAGCTGGTCACTCATTGAGTCAAACACTGACTCAAAGTGATTGTGCGCCTGATACTGGGCGCATAATTCAGTTGAGCGCACCAAACTGGGCACATAATTGAAATCCATTGACCAATTGTACGCACCCCACCGAGTGCACAATTGGCCAAATACCTATAAACAGGACCCACCACCACGACTCAAACAAACATTAATTCATTATCACACGGACTTCTCTCGAGTTTCGACTTCCAAGCTTGGGATTTCGAGATTTCTCTCTGTGGCTCTGGCCTCAGGTATACTTTCCTTCTAGTCTTTAGTTCTTCTAGTTCTAGTTCTTAGTTCTATACCATTAGTTTTAAACCTTAGGTTTTTAAGCTTTTCGTTTTAGATCTTAGAGTTTAATCTCTTTAATCCTTAATTCTTATCTATTTTTCTTTTCCCTGGTTCCAGTTCTTAGGTTCTAGAACTGGTTCTTCCCCTTTTTTTTTATTCTAGATTTAGGTTCTAGCCTTTTAGTTCTTAAATTATAGATCTTAAATCTTAAGTTTTAGTTTAAATTTCTAGTTTTTCTGATTCTAGTTCCTAGTTTCTTAAATCAATCCTTAATTTCAGTCTTAGATTCAGTCTTAGAATTTTTAATTCTAGAATTTTGGTTCTAATTATTAAATCATAGCCACCTGATTTGCCCAAGGGAGCTTACAAAGGGTACCCGGGAACGGAGCCAATCCTCCTTAGCATAGCGGGCCCAAAACCCCTTTTTTTTAGATTTTCAATAAAATTAGTATATTTACTTTAATTAGAATTTTAATAGAATTAGCATATATTTTTTATTAATTAAAGTTTCAATAGAAGTAGTACATTCTTAATTAGTTTCCATATTTGCATTCCTAGTAGGATTAGAAAACTTAATTGATTATAGAAAAGTAGTTAGAAGAGAATTAGGAAAATAAGTTTAACTAAACTTACAAGCAACCCAGTGTTGCTAACATCGGCCGGCCGATGATTCAGTAGAGAGAACAACCCATATCTCCACCCCAGAAGGTGTGATCAGTGACGTGTTGCAGCGTCATTAAATATATGCAGCTAGCGATCGCAACGAACCAAGTATTTCTCTAAGATTTACATTTCTTTTTTAATATTTAATTACCTCTAAAAACATTGCCTTTTCCAAAGTCCACTTGGACCGAATTGGGCCACTCTTTCCGGGGACCGAGATGAACCCAGAAAAAGTGCGTACCAATGGGGGATTGCGATAGGAGGGGTGTCAGTAGTCTATCCTCGCGTCCCTGATCGTGAGGAGGTGACTCGATTGATTGGGGCCTTCCCTTCCTCCAACAACATGACTGACTCTGAGGTCAAGTTGTCTTGGTTGGAGAGTTTGTTCAAGGCCAATGAGCTGGTTGATCTGCACCAGCATGATATGGACATTGTTATCGAGCCTGAGTGTGCCCTGGTGCTGGCTCGTATCTCCCTTCTTTACATTTTGGGCAAGACCATTCTTTCCTATGCTAGTGGGGGTTATGTCGCGTTGTCCCATATTTGTCTGATGGAGAACTGGGTGGACATGCATGCTTTGATTGGGGTGGCACCAGGTATGTGGTGCTGATGGATAGCCTGGTCAAAGCTTCGGTTGGGAGGTTGCTTCTGTCCTCGGCTTTTAGCCCATGATTGAGGTAGCCCATTTGGTTTTGCCCTTCTTGGTTCGTCATTTCTTACTTTCATTTTCTATTTTTTATTAGATATGTTCCTTGTTAGTCCATCTTTTCAGATTTAGGGGTACTTGCACTTCCAACCTAGCCGCCCCCTGCTCTTTTCTGATGAGTATACATACCCCCTTATGAACTGCTAGCTCACAGACCATCTCCAGGAGTCGGGGATGAAGCACTTAGAACTGGGTCTAAGGTCTCAGTTCGACTTGATGATCCCTGAGCAGGTTTGACTCTCTTTTCTTTATCGGTTAGACGTTTGAGTAATGATTGCATTGATTGACCAACGGGCTTCTTCTTTCTTGTGCAGATTGTATTTGGCCTGTACGTCGGCTCCCCTTTTCTAGACAACCTTGACCGCCACATTGTCTTTTCCTACGGTGCTTGGGTCCGAACCTACTATCTAGGGGAGAGGGTCGTGCACCAGTACCGGGATTTATTTGATGTGCCGTTGGGTCCTCCCAAGGATGTTATGGCACTAGAGGGTACGGTCGAGGAGCTCACCGAGAGACTCATCCATCATGGGATTGCTATTGACGGCCTTTTCCAGCATGGCGGGTACCAGCAGTGGTACGAGTCTCTCCCTTATCAGACCCTCCTTCCACGTTTTGTACTAGGTGCCAAATTTTTGGCATTTTGAGAGCCACGGAGCCAGGTACTTTTTCTTACCCTTCCTTTGCTTGTCAGCTCATCTGTTTTATTCACTAAGGAAGTGCTTTGCTGATCAGTTTTCTTCCTCTCTTTTTTTTTCAATCTGAGGAGTGTTGGTTTAATTTAGTAGTGTGCTTATTTTACTAGTTTGAAAATAGATGGGGAAAAGAATTAAAATAAAATAAAATAAAACAAAATCAAAGATGGAAGACATAAAAGCACAAAACCAAAACCCACAGACCTGTAAGAATCCAGGGTCTGTTGTAGCAAGTTTTGAGTAAGTAAGAGTTTGTCCCACAAAGAAATTGATCTAAGACCCAAAAAGGGTTGTATTAGTAGGCCTCCAGATCTGGCAGTCCTAGAGAAAGTGAGTTTGGTGTCACAACTATACTAAAACTAAAGCTAAAAGAAGAGAATGAAAGTGCAGTCATATCCTAAAGAAAGGGTTTATGAAGAAGGTGATGATGGTGGGTGATAAAATAAAGATAAAAATTAATGGGAAGTAGACAACTAAGCTAAGGTCATGTCAGTCATGTAACTCAGATCTAGAGCTGTCTCTACAGCAATCCTTCAGATGGCTACAAGCACATCTGCAAGGTAGAAGAATCCAAATCAACCCATGCCATTTAACCTGGTCCTTTAAGGCTATAACATGTCCACTTCAATGGTCACAGACTATCCAATAGAGAGGGTCAAATCACAAGAGCTAAATCAGAAAACCAATCTGATCCAAGGGAATGGACTGATCCTAAGGCTATAACCTGTCCACTTAAATGGTCACAGATTATCCAATAGATTTCCTCCAACAAATAAATCAAATCAGAACATGAAGATTATTGCAGACACTATGTTTGTCAGGCTACAAGCTCAGGCATCCATAGGAGCAAACAACTCTTGAAAAACCAGTGGTAACCACAATTATCCAGAAGCTATTTAGGGACATAAATGTAGTTGGCCATTGCTATAAAAGGCTTGCAATGACTCAGCTCAAAAGTCTGCAATCTCTACAGAGAATCAAATCTAACATCTGATGATGGTAATGTAAAACAGAGGGGAGCTTGTTCCTGTCACAATCTCTCACAAGGCTACAAGCTCAAGTGCAGAGGATAAAAATCCATCTCAGATCTATGGCTTAGAATCACCCTAAGGCTATAGTCTGTCCACTCAAATGGTCACAAGCTATCCACAGAGGCTATCCAAATCACAGAGAGCTAAGATGGAACAAGAAAATTGTTGCTACCACCATGGTCCTAGGGCTACAAGCTCAATCTTCTATGAGAGCTTCAAACCAGTAAAATCCTATGTGTATGACATAGATCAAAGAACACTATGGACAGATAGGAAAATAGTAGATAGAATAAGCATTAAAATAAACATTTCATTGATTAAATATAGAACTTACAATGAAAGTCCTCAAGGCCACAGCCTTGTGCAGAATAGCCCTCAACAGATCCCAAAGTTCACACAACCCATTACAAAATTGAATTAAACTATGCCTAATTGCTTACAAAGATCATAGCCAGCAAGTGCTGGGCTAAGGAAGAAGAAAAAGGGAAAAAGATGATGATCTAACCCTAACCCTAATCTACTAGAGCTCACAGCTGAGTGAGGTTGAAGGAAAAGATCCATTTCTAAAAATAGAATACAGCTCATATACTCAGTCCTCACTACCTTGGCCAATAAAAAAATATATGGGAAAAACCTTAATTTTTGCTTGAAGATGTGACCCTTTTGCAACCCTTGAATGCCTCAAGATGTGTGCATAGAGATCAGGGCCTTGGGGTATGTACCCTAGTCCTAGGGAAATCCTCAAAGTATCCCTGAGTATAGAAATAGAAAGCAGGAGCCCATGCTTCGCGGGGTTGGGTCTGCTTGTTTTACTCCTCGCAAGGCTTATTGCGTGATTGAAGTAGCTACAGAAGAGTGCTCGCGAGGATGAATTTGCAGTGAATGGTCTCAGCTCGCACTGTGGAGCTTCAGGTGATTCTCGTCGCGAGGGTCTCGCGTAGATGAAGCAGTGTACTCTACAGCTCGTGTGGGCTAAGTCTTGAGTTTCGCTGGGCTACTCGCCAGGATGATTTAGGTTTTGACGCACGCGAAAGCTGCACGAGAGATTTTCTGAAACTCTCTCTCCTCTTGAGCTACGCGAGAGCTATGCGAACGGCTGAAACCTTCTGTCTGAATGAGCCTCGCGAGAATTGCGCGTGGCTATACTAAGACTTTGATCCCTGCGAGAGCTTCGCGAGCAGCTGGAGTGTGGAGAGCAAATGAACCTCACGATGGCTACATGAGGTAGCTTCTGTGTGGATTTAAGCTGCGCTGGAGAATACTTCTGACTGCGTAAGGCTACCTTCTGCTCCTCTGCTGCAGTGTATATGTTGCTGCTACAGCCTTCTCCACTTAAATCCATTTTTCTCTCATCTATTGGACTTCCTGGGTCCACTTTGGCATGCAATATGGTCACTAAGGTGTATTTTCTATTCTTGCCTCAACTCCACATCTTAACATTAAAACTCTTCTTCTTTGGCTTCAAAAGCTTGGACTTTGTATTAAGCTGCAACTGTTATTACTAACTATAAAATATGCTAAACAAAGGATTATTAGATAGCTCCAAGGTGTAGTAAACATTAGGTTAAGAGGTGAAAAGTGGTACTTTTCAGTGAATAACACACCCCCAAACTTAATCTTTGCTAGTCCTCGAGCAAAGTAAAATTTAAACAAGTACTCTAGGAATGTAAATGCCACTTTCGTAGGAGCACGGATGCATTTAGCTTATGCATCAAGCCTTTTAAACCTCTAAGTGATCCCTAGTGGAGAAGTGAAGTCTCCTGAGGGTTTTCATTGAAGATACCCACAAACTTCTCAATAAAACAGTTAACAAAAGTGCACACATTATCAAATCAATTTTCAATAAACAGAGTATCAGTCCACCCTTGATTTTTTTCAAAATTTGAGGAATTTTTAACATATGAAATGCACTGACAGTTTAACATGAAAGACTCTTACATGCATGCACATCATTTCCAATCAGCTTAAAACAAGAAAAATAGTAAGTGTATGTCAGTACTAAGCTCACCATTAATTCAAAATTTGGTTTAAACAATGCCCAATATATCCAATGTCAAACCCATGCTTACCAGGGCAATCTCTCATAAATGAGTTTGAGGGTTTTCATTTTCACACAAGCCCAAGAGCAATTACAGACCCCAAATAGGTCTGTAAGCATGAGCATCGACAAGGCATCTAATTTCTGGCATCATTAACTATTTCTCACCATAGATTGAACAATTCCTCATCTCCACATAACAGCTTATTCCAATTAGGATCAACAAGGTCTTATGACTGGGTTGTAATGTGGCTTATGGGTGAAGGTTACAAAGAATGGAAGGGTGAAAAGGTTGCAAAAGTGAGAAATCACAGGTGAAGGAGGTGATTCATGACTTCACCTTCTTGAATGCAGCATATTTCATCTTCTTGGATATTTTTCAGATTTGAAGTGGCCAGCTTCTCCTATTCTTTTTACTTTTTCCAATGAAATCTCCTCTTGACTCCTCTCTCTTTCTTTTCATTATATTTTTTTTTCTTTTGGATACATTTTTTTTTTCTTTTTTTGTTTTTATTTTTCTGAAATGCCACCCTCCTCCCAACTTCCACTGTTATTCTTCTTTTGTGTTTCTTCTCTATTCACCAAATGTTGACCCTAGCTTGTCCATATCCAACTTCTTCTCCTTTACCTTCTGAATTCTCAGAGTGAGGGTAGGGTTGAATCAGGTCTACAGGTTTAGGTGCAAGTACTCTAGTATATTTTGAAGAAAATTAGAATTTTAAGGCTCAAAAGGTGTATGCACTAGGGCAATTTACTAGGTTTGGTATCTTTAGGATCAAACTGTCCAAGAGAAGGCCTTGATTCTTTCCTAAATGTCATGGGTACTGTCAACTATTTCAACTTGAAGACGCCTAACTTCTAGTGAGAAAATGAACTCAGCCAGTCCTTAGAGCAAGAAGAATTGCCAAAAACACTCCTCAAAGAGAAAAAAAAAATTTGTAGGCCCAAATCTCACTAGGTATGATCTTCCATTGCACTCATGGGCATGTCCTTACCTTTTTCTCTCTTTAATGGTTCACTAAGTGCTGCAACAAATGAGATCTCTTAGTGTTCACCTTATGGAAATATTAAAGTTTAAAATATTTTAATGCCAAAAGGTCTGCAAAATTTTTAAATTTTCTCATTTTTAGAGTTTCTTAGGTGAACTTAGCTCTATTTCTATCTTACTCATTTGATTCTGCTGCACTTAGGTTAACTACTTCAATGGCATACCTTGCCACACCCCCAAACCTATGAGGAACAGCGTTCTCACTGTTTCAGAGATAGAGCACAAGGGCAGCATGGTACTATTAAGACCTGAAAAGTACCACTTTTCACCCCTTAACTTAATCTCTGTTAGACCCTTAGTCATTTAATAAATGTGTGTTAAGCCCATTTTGTAGGTAATAAGCAGCAGCTGCAGATAAGGCCCTAACCATGCCAAGAAGCTTACTTTTGCCTCAGAAGTTCCTCAGAAGAAAGGAAGTTGAACCCAGACAGAGAATTGGCTGCAGCATAGATACGGCACAGCAGCAACAAGTCAAGAAATGAGCCTCGCGCAGATGTCGCAGGGTTCAATTGAATCAGAAAGAATGCTTCGCGTAGTTGTCGCGGGTTTCAAGACACCAAGCCGTCTTGTTCTCACGCAGATTAATGATGAAGGATTAAAAGCGACTTGCCAGTTCTCACCAGGCTCAGTTGGAAGTTCTCGCGCAATCTCACGTAATGCGGCGCAGCTCAAGAGAGGAGCATTTAATCTTCGCGCAATTCACTAAGGAGAGAGAGCTCCAAGCATTCCTACGCGCAGCTGTCGCGTAGTGGCCACGGGATGCAGATCTTCAGGCAACTGCTCGCACAATCCAGAGGCCTATGCACATTGCTTCTTCGTGAGGATCCCCGCGAGATTCACCAAGGAATGAACTACGCGCGCGATTCCCGCGCCATTCAAATGGAAAGCGCAATCCCGCTACGATTAGAGCAATCCCGCGATGACCAAACCATCTATCCCGCAACTGCAAGAGCTTTAAGTCAATTCAATCCCGTGATGCCAACTCTATCACGCAACAAGACCTAGAAATCCTTGCTACCTAGCGAGGCTCAAGATCTTAACTTTCCCCCACTTCTGTAGGGGCAATCTGGGAACTTTCAGAACTAGGGCACGCACTCTAATGCTCCAATCTCTATGCACACGCCCCGAGGCATCTAAGAAATAGTAATGGGCCATGTTTGCATCTTTAAAATTAGGGTTTTCCTAACCCTAATGCTCACACAGCCGATTGTTAAATAAGCCTAAGCCTAGTTTAGGTTGAGGGGGCGGTTCTTCTTAAATCAACTGTTTAGTTCCAATAGGCTAAGGTTATAGGCAGTTTCTTTTTCCCTTTTTTTTCTTCTCTCCATAGTCCAACACTTGCTGGCTATGCTTTTGTATATTTATTTGGAACAGTTTCAATGGAGTTTTACAATAGGATCTTATACATGTATGGGATTAATGTTTGAGGGTTGTTCTGTACAAGGCTGCTGCCTTGAGATCCTCCATTGCTAAGTTGTATTCTAAGCAATGGAGGATTGTTTTTAAGGATTTATTTAGATCCAAGTGACCTGTGTGTCTAGGCTAGGCACATATGCAGGCCTATGCCCCACCATAGGATCCACTAAATCTGAGTCCCTATGGGAGCCTGAGCTGGTAGCCTTGTGAACATGGTGGTGGCAGTAATCTAGTTATTCTGTCTCAGACCTCTGTGAGGAGGATAGCCTCTGTGGATAGTCTATGACCATTTAAGTGGATAGGCTATAGCCCTAGGGTGAGGCCAATCCATAGATCTAAGACAGATTCTTCTCTGCACTTGTGCTTGTAGCCCTGTGAGAGATTGTGCAGAGACAGACTCTCCTGTATTTGTATAGACCCACCATCAGATGGTAGATCTGATATGGTTGTAGAGATTGTAGGCTTGTGACTAGATCACTGCTATCTTTCTAAAGCAGCGAATAGCTAGACCTAAAGCTAGTACTCAAACTCTTGCTGGTCCTGTGTGTCCAGGCTAGTGCACATTGCAGGCCTAGCCCCACACACAGAACTTTAGAGGTTGAGGTTCCTATGGATTCTTGAGCTGGTAGCCTGGAAGAAGTAGTGCCTATAATGATAAACTTGTTCTGACCCATCTCTGGACTGTGGTTCCCCTATTGGATAGTCTGTGACCATTTAAGTGGATAGGTTATAGCCATAAGGGATTGGATCATGGCACAGGGGTGAGTTGGATCCTTTCTCCTCTTTGGTGATAATGTAGCTATTGGGCAGGATTTCTATAGCAGCAGATCTGAGTCTGAGTTATAAAACCCATTAGATCTGTACCTAATAGCTTACTTCTCACCCTTTTTATATTTATTTTCTCACACTCCATCATTCTTCTCAACCGTTTCTGTAGTTTAGGCATTAGGTTACCTTAGGATGTAGACAATAGTGACCTTAAATCCCCTTCCATTTAGGATTGCCGGATCTTTAGTCAGATCTGGAGGGCCTACTAAAGAAAGCTCCCTTGGAGCTTTAGATCAATTTTCCCTGTGGGACAAACTCTTACTTATTAAAACATGCTACAACATGCCCTGTATCTTGTAGGTCTGTGTATTTTTAGACTTGTTGCTCTGTAGTTTTCAATCCACCTTTAATTCAGTTTTACTAACACATTCTTATCACTGTTTCCAATAAAGTTAGCAGCAAGCTTCTAAAATACCTCAACAAGTACAAATAAAAAAAAATACACAATTAAAATAATCAACACACAAATAAGAAAATAAAAGAGAAGAATTCATTCATAAAGCAGTAATATATACAAGGCAAGTGAAGTTAAGTACAAAATTTTCTAGAAATAGCAGAAATCCTAACTAACTACATTTACAAGTCTTCATCAGCTGAATCTAAATCTATATGTTCTTGAATAACTTTTCCTTTTTCCTTCTTGAGAGCAGCAGTTGTGGATCTTGATCTTTTAGCAGTGACCTAACTTTGCTTGGTGGTACTTCTTTTCATGGGAGTGGGTGCAGGCTTTGAAGAGGATTCTTTTATTTTTACTCCAGGTGCTGATTTTTTCGGATGAGGAGCAGTTGCAGGGGGAGGAGCTGCTACAGTGTAGAGAGAGGCAGCTGCAACTACTAAGTCTCTGTCAGCCATAGAAGATAGGGTCTGCTGTAATGCTGCAGCAGTCCTGGCATAGTCCCCAGCTTTCTCTTCTACCAGTCTAAGGGCCACATGAAGGTTCTTCACATTCTCTTCCAGCACATATGCTCTATACTTCTCCTATAGGTATAGCTGCAAGGTCTGCCTCCAACCATGTTTCATCTTCTTTCTCTCCATCTTATGAGTCAATTTGAGCATATTGATTTGATGGAGGAAGGGCTGCTTGATTGTTGTGTTGATATCTGCCATCCCTTTGATTACATCCCTTCTAATGTAAGGGTTCTCATCCATGGCTCTCTTAAGAGCAGCAAATGGTGGGGTGGACAATGAAGAAGCAAGAACCATTATCCTCTCAGTTGGGTCCTCCGGGTTGGGATAGGGAATGGGTACAGGTGATGGAATGGGTAGGGTGGAGGCAGAGGGTACTGGATGGGGGACTTCAGTTTCCTCAGGATCAGTTTGGGTGAATGAAGAGGTTAATGGCACATGTGCAAGGGTAAGGTCCACTACCTCAGGTTCAGTTTGGGTTGAGGCAAAGGCCTGGGTAGGTGGGCTAGGAGGCAGCAATACCAACTCAGGCTCAGTTTGGGTGGCTGCAAAGGAGAATGTAATTGGAGGGGCTTCTTGATTTGTTTCTATTGGAGTAGCAGCAACTAAAGTTGCTGCTAAGGTTAAGGATTGGGGAGATGGGGGTGGTGTAGGTATATGGGTAGGTGGAGGGATAAATGGCTGTTGTGATGGTGGGGTTAATGTTAACAAGGTGGACTAAATGGCTTCTAGGCTGGTTTGAATGGTGGCCTAGTTTTGGAGGGTTGAATGAATGGCTTAAAGGTTGAACTTAATGGTTGTTTGCCTTTGGGTGTTGGTCATTATTTGGGTTTAGAGGGAAAGGAGGCTAAGGATTTGGGGTAGGGGGTCAAGTGTGGCTGAGGTAGATGGCTGGGAGGTGAAAACAGGTTGAAAAGGGGAGTAGGTACATGGTGGAAGATAGAGGGTTGAGGTGAAGTAGGGATTTGGGTAAATTGGGTTGGTTGAGGTGAATTAGGTAGGGAAGTAAAATCATGCCTGATACCCTCCAGAATGGAGTCCATCATGGTAGAGTACTCCTCAGTGGAGAACTGTTGATGGTCATGGGAATGGTCAAATGAATCAAAACTGGAAGGTTCTATGGGTGTAGAGGTAGTTGGTTAGTCAATGGGTGCAGATGTAGCAAAGGTTTATAGGAAATCAGTCATGGGAATGTGGAGGATGTTAGGGAGCTGAGGCTCACTCTCATCATAGTGGAATGGAGAGGGTAGTGCTGGAGAGGATGGGTGTAGATCAGTGGGTATGGCATCTGGTATGGATGCTGTTCCTAGGATAGGAATAGGCTGGGAGATATAGGTGGGTTGGGGCTCAGTGGGAGCTTTGGTGGCTCTCCTTTTGGTGTAGGTTACTTTGACAGGTGGGCTGGGTAAATGGGCAATGGTTGAGTAGGGGCTACTGGTGTGAGGGTGGGCATGGACACAGGGATGGGTATAGGTATAGGGATAGTCACAGCAGGGATGGGGGGCTGTGGGATAAGGAAGGTAGGTTTGGGCAAGGGTATGGTAGGTGTAGATGAGGTAATGGGTAAGGTAGTGATGGTTGACAAGATAGTGGTTGCAACAGAGATATCAGCAGAGGTGGCAGCTGCAGAGATATCAGCATAGGTGGTAGCTGCAGAGGCTGAGGTAGCAGCAACTTCTTCTTAGATGGTGGGGGTTGCTTGAGCCAGCTTCTATTCCTTCTTGTTCTTCATAGGTTTATGGCTAATCCCCCATTGCTTCTTCCCACATTTACTAGGGGGCAAGTTCACTGTCTTCTCATCCATCTGGAAATGGTAGCCCCCAAGATTCAGCAGAGCAGTGATAAGCCTGTAATAAGGTAGGGCATGGGGCTTCTGCTTCTTCTTTACCTTCTCATGGATGTCCTGCATTCCCTCAAATATGAGTTGGGTAGCATTAATGTAATGGCCCAAGGAGAAGGAATAAAGGGCATCAGCTATGGGAGCCCTTCTCTGTTACTGGTGCCTAGAGCAGTAGACATTCTTCCTCAACACTCCATCCATAAATCTTAGGCTTGGATCCAAGTCCCTTTTCCTGATGGATACCCCAGATGTTGTAATCCCTCTAGTAATCTCCTTTGCAATTTCTGAAATGGTGACAGTCAGTGGTGCTCCCAAGCTACACTCAAGGTTGTAGGTGGCTGGTATACCAAGGATTTCTGCTATCCCAGCTGGGTTTACCAGCATTTCAAAATCATCAATCAAGACCAGTACAGCAAGGTTTTCATCATCACCTGTCTTGACCCTGATGTTCTGGTAGAACAGCTGCACTAGCCTAGGAAAAACTAACTGCAAAGGGGGCATAAGAAGGAGTAATAGGGAAGCCTTGGTTAGGAATTGAATGGATGCAGTAGCTAAGGGTTCTTCCTCAAAGAATGCCTTATCAAAGGCGAGTACCCTCCAATTTGATGGCAGCCAAAACTCACTAGGAGTTGTCAGTGGGTTGGGCTCCTCATCAACGTCCTTGCCCTTCTTCTGTTTCTTCTTAGATTTCTTAGGGCTTTTGGAAACAGGGGGTGGTCTCTGGCCTTTTCTTATGTGGTGACTTTTTCTTAGGAACAGGGGCATCAGAGGCAGCAACAGGCTCAATGGCCTCCACAGTGACTGCCTCTGCAATCTTCACAGACTTTCTTGTGGCCACGGGACTGCCAGTTGGTTGAAGGTTCACCAACGCTGCTAGACTATCAATGAATTTGGAGCTCTTAGCCATGGTTACACAGATTTTTAACAAAAATTAGGTCTTGAAATACAAATCTAAGGTAACTCCCAGTCCACTAAGGTTACCCCACACAGACTCCTTGAAAAATACAATCAAGGTAAACGAACTACCAAAGGAAGATCACAGCTGGGGGAAGATAGAGCACTTACCCTTATGAAGCTAGGGTTTTAGTTGAAATGCTGCACAGTGACTCAAATCCCACCACACCAAATTCAAACTGGTTGGAAGCTGATATGGAGCAAAGTGGTAGGAGCATGGTGCATGTGCTTGAGTAGAATGGGCAATAAAGGAGAAAGAAGGGAAGGGAGAGCTCGGGGTACGCACTGGAAGTTAGGGCAAAGAGATAAGATAATGAAAAATGAAAAAGTCGCGGGGCATAAATGGGTGAAACCCGTGCCTCGCGAGGTTCTCGCCAGGTAGTTGCGAAGCTGAAGTTTAATCTGAATCTCGTGAGAAGTATATTTGCAGATCTCGCACAGCTAAAGTTGAATCTCGCGAGAAGTATATTTTCAGAGAACCAGGGGCCTCGCGAGGTTCTGTTTCAGTCACCCTTTAGGTATTTCGCTTGTGAGGCTCTTGCGGAGATGCAACTTTCATATCAGAGCCTCACAAGCACACTGTATTTGCTTGATTTATGGCTCGTGAGGCTCAATTAGCCATGTGAGAAAGCCCAAAACTACTCGCGAGGGTGAAATGCAGGCTACTGAGCTTCGCAACAGAGCTAAATTCCATCCTTCTTAGTGCCTGCACACTGGCATGTGCATCTAAATTGTCATGCACCCTGCCATTATGCATCAGCACCAAATTTCTTCACACCTCATCTATTTCACCTCTAATAACTTCATGCCCATTGCAAACATATGCACAGAGTAAAAAAAATCCTAGAATTCAAATGCCTTTAAATCACAGCAAGTTCATGCACAAACAACCCTCAGAAGCATACGCATCAAATTAGATTCAGGTTTTCTAAACACTAACACAATTATACAGACTATTACAGCACATCAAAAACAAAAGACAGTACATGACAAATTTGTAAAAGCAAACACATAAATTCAAGCAACTATGGTACACAATTTACAGAGTTGTGGATCACTTAGCAGTGGGAGGTTCACGAAGATGGATGTTCTGAGGAGGCTCCGCAAAGTTTTCAACACAAATCTTCAACCTTTGACCATTCGCTTTTATGCTCTTCCCAGAAATGGGATCCATGATCTCCACAGCACCAGATGGGGAGGCATGGATGATAGTATAAGGTCCATCCCACCTATATTTTAGCTTCCCTGGAAAAAAATTTAACTTGGAGTTAAATAACCAAACCTTGGCACCATCCTTGAAATCATTCCTCATCAGTCCCTTGTCAAAGAAAGCTTTAGATTTTTCCTTGTAAATCCTTGAGTTGGCATATCCATCCAATCTCAACTCCTCAAGCTCTGACAGCTGCAGCTTCCTGTGTATTCCAGCAGATGTTAGATCTAAATTAAAAGTTTTAACAGCCCCATAGGCTCTATGTTCCAACTCCACTGACAGATGACAAGCCTTACCATAAACTAGTCTGAAAGGGGACATGCCAATTGGGATCTTATAGGCAGTCCTATAAGCCCACAGTGCATCATTCAGATTTATGGCCCAGTCTTTCCTATCTGTCTTAACTGTCTTCTCTAGGATGTGCTTAATCTCCCTATTTGATATTTCAACTTGCCCACTAGTCTGGGGGTGGTAGAGTGTTACAATCTTATGGGTAACAACATATTTCTTGAACAAGCTTTTAAAATTTCTATTATAGAAGTGGCTGCCCCCATTACTAATGATGGCTCTAGGGGTGCCAAATCTTGAGAAGATATTTTCCTTGATGAATTTTAGGACAACCTTGTGGTCATTTGTCCTTGTGGCAATAGCTTCAACCCACTTAGACACATAGTCCACTACAACAATGATAAAACTATAACCATTTGAGGGAGGAAAGGGGCCCATAAAATTAATTCCCCATATATCAAACAATTCTACAACAAGAATGGGCTGCAAAGGCATTAAATTTTTTCTTGACAGGCCACCCATTTTCTGACATTTAACACAAGCCTTGCAGTGTGCATATGCATCCTTAAACAAAGAGGGCCAATAGAAGCCACACTGTAATACCTTAGCTGTTATTTTTCTCCTAGTGAAGTGACCCCCATAGGCATTTTCAAGGCACATGCTCAGAATAATGGGGATGTCACTATCAGAGACACATTTTCTTATAATTTGGTCTGCACAGTACTTGTATAGGCAAGGGTCCTCCCAGAAAAAGAACTTGACTTGTGAAAAGAACAAGTCTTTATCCATTTTGGTCCAATGAGAAGGGATCCTGTCAACAGCTAAGTAATTAACAATGTTGGCAAACCATGGCACAATAGACTGGATAGCAAACAGTTGCTCATCCGGGAAGAAATCATTAACTGGTGCAGCTGCACATTAATCTAACAAAATTCTAGAAAGGTGGTCAACCACCACATTCTCCACTCTCTTTTTATCTCTGATCTCAAGATCAAACTCCTGCAGCAACAAGATTCATCTGATCAGCCTAGGTTTAGCATCTTTTTTGGCCAATAGGTATTTAAGGGTTGAGTGATCAGTAAACATAACAATTTTAGACCCAAGCAAATAGGGACTAAACTTGTCCACAGCAAAAACAACAGCTAGCAGCTCCTTCTCAGTTGTGGTATACTTGAGCTGAGCCTCTACTAATGTTTTGTTGGCATAGAAAATCACTGTGGGCAGCTTGTACTTCCTCTGTCCTAGGACATCACCTATTGTCATATCTGAGGCATCACACATCAGCTCAATGGGGAGTGAGTAATCTGGGGCCTGGATTACAGGAGCAAAGGTGAGGCACTTTTAAGACCTCAAAGGCCTCAACGCACTCAGTAGATAATTCAAAAGGCACACCCTGGCAGAGCAGGTGACACAAAGGCTTTGCAATTCTGCTGAAGTCCTTAATGAACCTCCTGTAGAATCCTGCATGTCCTAAAAAGGATCTAATTTGTTTGATAGTCCTAGGTGGGAGTAGGTGTGAAATCAAGTCAACTTTGGCTTTGTCAACCTCTATACCTCTGTGGGAAACCACATGGCCTAACACAATTCCCTATGTTACCATGAAGTGGCTCTTTTCCCAACTTAAGACCAAATTGGTCTCTTCACACCTTTGCAAAATTAGGTCAAGGTGACTTAAGCACTGACTAAAGTTGTCCCCATAAATTGAAAAATCATCCATAAAGATTTCCAAGAGCATGTCAATCATATCAGACAAGATTGCATGCATGCACCTTTGAAATATGATTGGGGCATTGCATAGACCAAAAGACATTCTCTTATAGGCAAAAGTGCTAAAGGGACATGTAAAGGTGGTCTTCTCTTGATCTTAAGGATACACAAAGATTTGGTTATACCCTGAGTATCCATCAAGAAAGTAATAAAATGCTTTCCCAGTCAATTTGTCTAAAATTTGATCAATGAAAGGGAGAGGGAAGTAATCTTTTCTGGTTTTAGAGTTGAGTTTTCTGTAATCTATACAAACTCTCCAGCCAGTGGTCTCCCTGGCTGGCATCAACTCCCCAGAATCAGAAGTAATAACTATTATACTTGACTTTTTGGGTACCACCTGAATAGTTGACACCCATTCTGAATCTGAAATGGGGTAAATTACCCCTGCATCCAACAGTTTTACTAGCTCTTTTAAAACTACCTCCTGCATATGAGGATTAAGCTTCCTCTGTATCTCCCTAGAGGGTTTGGCACCCTCTTCCAAGTGTATTTTATGCATACACACTGAGGCATCAATCCCCCCAAGATCAGAAATTGTCCAGCCCATTGCTTTTTTGTGCTTCTTGAGAACACTCAACAATTCCTCCTCCTGCTCACTAGTGAGAGAGGAAGAGATAATCATTGGAAAATTTTTGTTCTGCCCCAAGAAGACATACTTTAATGTGTCTGGCAACTGCTTAAGCTCTAGATCAGGGAGACTTTCAATGGAAGGCAACAAAGGTGCCTTGGTGGTTTGAGGAAGGAGCAACAATGTAGGTTTCCAGCTGGAATGCTGCACTAGGCCCACAGAAGACTTTATTATAGTGTTGTCTTCTATCATGAAAGCTTGGGCCTCCTCCTCAACCTCACTCTAAATATTTTTCAGGTTCTCAAAAACATTATCCCAATCCAGCAGATTAGATATTTTTTCTTCTACAAGGCCATCTAGTACATCTATTACACAGCAGTCATCAATGTCTATCTGAGGCTGCTTGGCAGCATTGTACATATTTAATTGGGCTTTCATATTCTCAAAAGTCACCTCCATCACCCCAGACCTGCATTAAATGCAGGCATTGGCAGTGGCCAAGAATGGCTTACCCAAGATGACAGGAATGGGGGTTTTACTTTTGCAAGGGTCCATGTCCAAAATCAGGAAATCAGCAGGGTAGTAGAACTAGTCTACCCCCACCAAAACATCCTCCACCACACACATAGGTCTTCTCTCAAACCTGTCAGCCAGTTGGAGTACAATTGGAGTTAGTTTTAGCTCCCCCAAGCCTAGCTCCTCATATCCAGAATATGAGAGCAGGTTCACACTGGCCCCCAAGTCTAAGAGGGCTCTACTTATGGTGTGGTTTCCAATGATGCAGGGAATGGTAGGTATCCCTGGGTCCTACAGTTGTTCAGGTGTGGCTATGGACAGAACTGATTCCACATGTTTCACAGTAAAGACCTTTTTGGACAACTGCACCCTTGCTTTCCTTTTTTATGTACAAAGGTCCTTTAAGAATTTGGCATAGGCATGGACCTGTTTAATGGCATCAAGCAGGGGTAAATTAATCTTGACCTGCTTGAAGGAATCCATCATTTCCTCCATCTGAGCATTTCTCTTATCAAAAGGAGATGGGCTAGCAAGTGCATGAAGAAATGGCAGTTGTGGTACTGCTAGTACCACAGCTGCATGCCTAGCAATATCATGATCAAATTTTTACTTTTTTCTCTGTTCTTCATTTATTGCTTGTTATTGGGGCTCAACATCAGCCCCTTTATTTTGTCCCTACTGCTCCACAGCAGGGAATGAATTCAAGTCTTCTTCTACACTGCCCACTTGATTGTCAACCACCCTGCCACTCCTCAGGGTAGTGATTGCATTAGCCTCCTCATGAGTAGAAGAATCTTCTCTAATCATATACTACCCTTTAGGGTTGGCCAAGGGTTGACTAGGCAACCTGCCCTCCTCTCTCTTGTTCAAAGCATTATAGATTTGACCCAGCTGGTCCTCTATTTTTTTAATACTTTGCCCATGAGAGTTTATAGTTTGTACTAAGTTTCTCAGATTTTGCATTGATGCTAGGATTTTCTCTTCAAAAGAAGAGGATCTGGGCTGTGATGGAGGCAAAACCAATTGATTTGGCTGTGGGGCAGGTAGCTCAAACTTTTGCCTAGGTGCATATCCCTGGTTGAATTGGTGTTGTGGTCTATATGGTACCGCCAGCTGCTGCTACTGGGGCTACTAATATGTATCTTATCTCCACCTCGGATTGGGGTAGTTTCTCCAGGTGTACCGAACAAGTTGCTTCCCATATGCCTAGGCAATATTGGCATGCTCCAAAACTAATTCAGGGAACTGGTTGGCTGATGGACATTCTTGAAGTGAATGTGTGAGAGATTGGCATATCAGACATGCCTCTTCCACTTGTGCAGCCATTTAGGCTGCATCACATTCATCAACTTATCAAATTTTAAGCTCAGGTTGTCCACCTTCCTCTCTAATTCACTCTGCACCTTTACCTCATACATGCCACCCCAAGAGGTGGATTCTTTCACCATTCTAGTGAAGCATGTCATTACTCTCATGCCTCATCAATTGTCTTGTGGAGGTAACTACCCCCACAAGAGGCATCCACCATGTCCCTACTTTTGGGATCAATTCGTTGGTAGAAGACTTGTACAAGTTGTCACTGTGGAATTTGGTGGTGGGGACATTATTTTAACATTTCTTGAAACCTTTCCCATGCTTCATGAAAATCTTCAGTTGAGGATTGAGTAAATGAAAGTATGTTCATCCTCATTTGACTAGTTTTGTTCATAGGGAAGAATTTTGCTAGAAATTGGCTTTGGAGATCATTCCATGTCTGCATGCTATTGGCTAGGAGCTTAGAGAGCCAAGTGTTGGCTTTATCCTTTAGGGAAAAAGGAAAAAGCCTAAGTTTGGTGGCTTCTGGTCCCAAGCCGACAATGTTAAATGTGGTGCAAAGTGTCAAGAACTGATGTATGTGCTTATAAGGATCTTCCTTAATAAGCCCATGGAAAGATGGCAGCATATTGATGGTGGAGGATTTAATTTTATAATTTCCCTCAACTTAAGGAAATTGCATGCAGAAGGTGGATGTATATTCCCTAGGTGTGTCATATTCCTTCAGTGTCCTCTGCCTCTCAGCCATCACAGCTGACTCAATTTCAATAACAGGGGCTGGTGTGGTGTTTTTCGGTCTAAGGACCCTTTCTACCTCAAGATTTGGAGGTTCTAATTTAGGGTTAAGGGACCTTCTACCGAGCATACACACACAGAACAGCAGGTAGAGAAAATACTCACAGCACACAATAAAAAAAAATTGCAAATAAAATTTACAACTAAACTACTATCAGGGAATTCAATAGAAATGGAGCTAAGTTTTAGGGAAAAAGAAATGCAAACAGAAGCTAGCTAAACTCCAGCTGCAGCTCTAGCTTTTCCCTTCTACTACTGTCCAAATCTGTAAGAATTCCAACAAAATCAGTAGTACTTTTTATTCAAAATCAGGCACTTCTATAAAGAATTTTGTAAGCACAAGTATAATATAATACAACTCAGGTCTACTAAAAAGATCAATATCCCCGATAACGGTGCCAAAAACTTGTTGGTTTAATTTAGTAGTGTGCTTATTTTATTAGTTTGAAAATAGATGGGGAAAAGAATCAAAATAAAATAAAACAAAATAAAATCAAAGATGGAAGACACAAAAACACAAAACTAAAACCCACTGACCTGGTCTGTTGTAGCAAGTTTTGAGTAAGAGTTTGTCCCACGGAGAAATTGGTCTAAGACCCAAAAAGGGTTGTGTTAGTAGGCCTCCAGATCTGTCTACAGATCTGGCAATCCTAGAGAAAGGGAGTTTGGTGCACAACTACACTAAAACTAAAGTTAAAAGAAGAGAAAGAAAGTGAAGTCCTATCCTAAAGAAAGGGTTTATGAATAAGGTGATGATGGTGGGTGATAAAATAAAGATAAAAATTAATAGGAAGTAGACAACTAAAAAAAGTTAAGGTCATTTCAATCATGTAACTCATATCTAGAGTTGTCTCTGCAGCAACCCTTCAGATGGCTACAAGAATATTTGCAAGGTAGAAGAATCCAAATCAACCCATGCCATTTAACCTGGTCCCTTAAGGCTATAACCTGTCCACTTCAATGGTCACAGACTATCTAATAGAGAGGGTCAAACCATATGAGCTAAATCAGAAAATAAATTTGCTCCAAGAGAATAGACTGATCTTAAGGCTATAACCTATCCACTTAAATGGTCACAGATTATCCAATAGATTTCCTCCAACAAATGAATCAAATCAGAATATGAAGATCATTGCAAACACTATGTTTGCTAGGCTACAAGCTCAGGCATCCGCAGGAGCAAACAACTCTTGAAAAACTAGTGAAAACCACAGTTATCCAGAAGCTATTTAGGGACATAAATACAGCTGGCCATTGCTATAAAAGACTTGCAATGACTCAGCTCACAAGTCTGTAATCTCTACAGAGAATCAAATCTAGCATCTGATGATGGTAATGTAAAATAGAGGGGAGCTTATTCCTGCCACAATCTCTCACAAGGATACAAGCTCAAGTGCAGAGGATAAAATCCATCTCAGATCTATGGTTTAGAATCACCCTAGGGCTATAGTCTGCTCACTCAAATGGTCATAGGCTATCCACAGAGGCTATACAAATCATAGAGGGCTGAGATGCAACAAGAAAATTACTACTACCATCATGGTCCCAGGGCTACAAGCTCAAGCTTCCATGAGAGCTTCAAATCAGTAAAATCCTATATGTATGACATAGATCAAAGAATACTATAAACACATAGGAAAATAGTAGATTGAATAAGCATTAAAACAAATATTTCATTGATTAAACATAGAACTTACAATGAAAGTCCTGAAGGCAGCACCCTTGTGCAGAACAGCCCTCAACAGATCCCAAAATTCACACAACCCATTATAAAACTGAATTAAACTATGCCTAATTTCTTACAAAGATCATAGCAAGTAAGTGTTGGGCTAAGGAAGAAGAAAAAGGGAAAAAGATGATGATCTAACCCTAACCCTAATCTGCTAGAGCTCACAGCCGACTGAGGTTGAAGGAAAAGATCCGTTTCTATAAATAGAATACAGCTCTTATACTCAGTCCTCACTGCCTTGGCCAATAAAAAAAATAGATGGGAAAAACCTTAATTTTTGCTTGAAGACATGGCCCTTTTGCGACTCGTGGATGCCTCGAGATGTGTGCATAGAGATCAGGGCCTTGGGATATGTGCCCTAGACTTGGGGAAATCTCCAATGTATCCCTGAGTAAAGAAATAGAAAGCAAGAGCCCGTACTTCGCGGGGCTGGGTCTGCTTATTTTGCTCCTCGCGAGGCTTGTTGTGTGGTTGAAGTAGCTACAGAAAAGTGCTCACAAGGATGAATTTGTAGTGAATGGTCTCAGCTCGCACAGTGGAGCTTCAAGTGATTCTCGTCGCGAGGGTCTCGCGTAGATGAAGCAGTGCACTCTGCAGCTCGCGTGGGCTAAGTCTTGAGTTTCACAGGGCTGCTCACCAAGATGAGTTAGGGTTTGATGCGCACGAGAGATGCATGAGAGATTTTCTGGAACTCTCTCTCCTCTTGAGCTATGTGAAAGCTTTGCGAACGGCTGGAATCTTCTGTCTGAATGAGCCTCGCGAGAACTGCGCATGCGGCTATATTGAGACTTTGATCCCGTGAGCAACTGGAGTGTGGAGAGCAAATAAACCTCGCAATGGCTGTGTGAGGTAGCTTCTGTGTGGATTTAAGCTGTGCGAGAGAATACTTTTGACTGTGCGAGGTGGCCTTCTGCTCATCTGTTGTAGTGTACATGTTGCTGCTGCTGCCTTCTCCACTTAAATCCATTTTTCTCTCATCTGTTGGACTTACTGGGTCCACTTTAGCATGTAATATGGTCACCATGGTGTGTGCCACCAAGGTGTATTCTCTGTTCTTGTCTCAGCTCCACATCTTAACATTAAAACTCTTCTTGTTTGGCTTCAAAAGCTTGGACTTTTTATAAGCTACAACTGTTATTACTAACTACAAAACATGATAAATAGAGGATTATTAGATAGCTCTAAGGTATAGTAAAGGCAAGGTTAAGAGGTGAAAAGTAGTACTTTTTAGTGAATAACAAAGAGGCAGCGGGACCCGCCGCGGGTGCAGAGGCGGGACCTTCGGAGGAGGCAGGTGCAGGACCCTCGGGCATTTCCGGTGCAGGGCCTTCAGGGACGTCTGCAATAGTGACCTCGAGTGTTTTTAGGCTCATGGATGACCCATTTCTTTCTGGTCTGTGTGCCGACGTGGTTGAACGTGCCCTCCTTTCTTGGGTGTGCCGTATAGGTCGAGCGGCTAGGGGCCGAGTGTAGTTCGAGTCACCTGGTTCTTTAATATGTTTGCAAGTGGCTTCATCCCCTTGAGGCACCATTCGGAGGCGAAGGCGACCTATGAGGCGCGTTGTGCAGTAGTGGTGAGTCGGGAGCCCATGGTGGAGCCGAGGTTGGCTACGAATAGGGTGCTTCGAGCATGCTTAATGTGCTTCCTTAGTGTGGTGCTCTTCTCTCCTTCGACTCAGGGTTGTGTCACCGAGTTGTTTTTATGGTACTTGGGGATTTGAATCGAGTCTTTTCCTATGCGTGGGGTGCGGCCGCGTTGGCGCATCTCTATGAGTAGCTTTACCGTCGAGGACAGGGCATTGTGTCGATCGGAGGTTTCCTTTCGTTCATCCAGGTGAGTTTTAGTTAATTAGCATCGTGACGTATTTATTTTGGTTAACTTTTTTATCGTAGTGACGATCTTAGTATTTTTTTGCGTTATTTTTTTTCTTAGTTTTGGGTGTATGATCATTTCGCTTTTCTTCATTCGGGAGTTCCAGTGGAGGTGACATTCACGTTCCCCAGATGCACGTGTGGAGGGAGGCGTTGAGGGGTCGCCGCTGATCTTCGGATCTTCAGATCGCTAGAGGCCTCTTTAAGGATATGCATGCAGGGCAAGTATTGATCATCATGTGTGTTTGATTTTTTTTTTCAATCTTTTAGGGTCTGAGTCTTCGTTATGGGGTCAGCTTGTTTGTTTGGTTGTAGGTGATTTGGAGACAGTATGCGGACAAGGAGGATGCGGAGGTGCCGGTGATTGAGTCCGACCGGTCCTTCTTTGATGTGTACATATGGGTCCATTGTTTTGAGAGGGTGGAGAGGATCCACACATCTCACATAGTACAGTAGCTGGGGCTCGCTCATGGAGTCCCTCCAGAGATTTTCCACAGAGTGGAGAAGAGGATGACTAGCCCTCTTGGCTAGAATTTTACGGAGCGGATGGCACTTCAGATAGTGGATTTTAGAGCCAGGGGGACCAAGGTTAGGGGAGCACATGATGAAGCGGACGCCCAGGAGTATGTGCGGTGGTTTAGTGCATTAGGTGGTGGGTGCCTCTTCACACTCCCTTCCATGGGAGTGGCTCTTTCGCGATTGGTGGGCCGGAGTCGGTGTCAGCTTTGAGGGAGAGGTTGACGGCATTAGAGCAGGGTCATCTCACTGCGATCATGCGAGGGGCATTAGATGCTCTCCATAGGGCAATGGAGCGTATGGGGTGTGCTCCCCGTCCAGATGAGGAGATGCTATAGTCTTTAGACTCTTCGGTTGCTCAGGCTAGGGAGGTGGAGGATAAGTTGGGGGGCTCAGCTAGCGGAGGCTCGACGGCTCCTAGTGAGTTAATTTATATATTTATTTTTCATATTATGTGGAATTAGCCTTCTGGTCATTCTGACGTGATTGTGGTATCTCGTTCTATTCTGGACAGTCTCAGAGGGAGGGTGAGATTTCTCATCAAGCGGCCCTGCTGGATGTCTATCGCAGTCAGTAGCTGGCTGACTGGGAGGCAGTGGCTGGTCTATGTTTTGAAGTTGATCGATTGGTAAGTGTCATTACAAACATGATTTTATTAATTATTGACATTGTGAGCTTGCCAACTAATGTATTTATTGTTATTCATAGAGAGTCAAGGTGGCTATCGAAGGTCCCGTTCTGGCATTTGATCCATCTTCAGTTGCTTCCTCTAGTCAGGAGGATCTAGCGATAGTTGAGCTTTGGGCCGAGCTAGATCACTGGGTAAGTTTTATTCAATCTTTTATCTTGTTTGTGTCATTGCATTAGTTTAGTGGGTGTCATTGTTTTACTTTCTTAGTATTTTACTTACATCATGCGATGTTTCAGCGTGGGTTGCTGAGGATCTTCAGACAAGGGAGGTGATTGCTGCTTCTCTACGCCCGGAGAGTCAGGTATAGTTTCTTTTGGTGTAGTTTAGTTTTTTCAGTTATTTCATCTTTACTTTATTCTAATATGTCTTGTGTTGGTTTGTTTGGTTCCTTGTGCAAGTTGTTCCGGACTCTGCTCCCGAGGCTCCCCCTTAGGAGTCTATTCCTATCCCTTCTCAGGTATGTTTTAGTTATTGTGTTTGTAGTTTACTTATTATTATACTGTTTTCTGATATATTTATTTGTTCTCGTTGCAACCGCCTACGTTTGCTGTTCATTCTGTGCCTCCTGCTGATCCAGTGACTGCCGAGACGGTTGGGCGGCTCTTGGAGGAGAGGCTAGATCTTGTATGACTATTTCCTTTTCAAAGTTTCTCATTTTGTTCATGTATATATTAGTTTTCTTTTGACTTAGCGTGGTTATGCAGGTGCGTCAGCTTGAGGAGGCGCGTCTAGAGGCGGCGCAAGCGCGTGCCACTCCTAAGGTGAGACGAGTCCTTGGGGAGACGCAGAGTCGGGAGGACTTGTTTGCCAAGATGATGGTCACATTGAGGACTCAAACCGAGGCGTTAGAGGCGGCTTGTCGGATGATGCAAGCAGAGATGCAGGCATCCCTAGATCAGCTACAGTATTGTCTGATGAGAAGTGAATGAGGGATATATAGGATAGCTCATCAGCTTAGCAGATCGGATTCGAGGGCTGCGGGTTCCTCGGTCGGGCAGTCTCATCACACGTCCCACGATCGTGTCAGGGGTGATGCTCAAGAGGATGATATTGTTCGTGAGGTTATTGTAAGGTATCCTCCTCGTTCTCGATCGAGGCAGTCTGTTAGCCAGACGAGTGAGGGGGGATCTGTGGCTGGGCCTCATCATTTAGAGGTTCCGAGGACTCTGAGTGTTGGCATTATATTTTCAAAGGACTAGTCTACGGACCTCCGAGCTGATGATACTGGGGATAGCGGCGCTCGGCCATCCCAGCGGTAGCGTAGGGAGTAGGTGATGTGTGTGTGTGTTTATGTATCTATAGCATGTGTGTTGTTATATATAGGGGGGTGTCCCCAGTGGTAAGTGTAAAAAGAAATGAAAATATTTGACATATATAAAGAAATTTTCGATTTAGATGTACCTAATTGGCTCCTTTTCTTTTAGTTACCTCTTGCATCTACTTTTGCTTTCAATTTCTTTCGCGCCGTCAACTGTCATTGGGACTTGGATGCTTCCTGAGCTGGCCCAGTGATGGTTGAAGGTTGCTTCATATCCGCACACGTGAGAGTAATGTTGTCAGTAGTTTTGTTCGCCCCCTCGCTAGTTGTCAAGGGGGGTAAGTGTCTCAGACCAAAGTCTAGTAGCAAAAGATAGATATGTTCTCTCTTTTTTTTCTTTTTTTTTCTTTTTTTTTTAAAATGAAAATAATGCAATAGGAAAAACAAATAGCTAAAATAGAAATAATAACAAAACAATAAAATATAAATGCCCCAGTGTAGGATCGTGGTAGGATAGGCAGTATGGTATCTTTAGTAGCATTTTCTGGATGATAACTTCATCGTCCCTTATCTTCTTTTCGGACAAGCTAGCGCTTCTGATATGATTCTTTTTCTAGTTTAAAAAAATGCCCCAGCGCCAAGATGCAGTGGAGCTTTTCTGGGCTTCGAGATAAACACTTTGGGTCTATAAACAGTCATGGGTATTTAGTGAGTTAGTATTGAAGAAAAGTTGACCGGTATTGTCATCGAACCGGGGAGATCTCTTTGATTGGGTCAGTTGTATATGGGGTTTATCTTAGGGTGGTGGTCATTCTATCCCGTGGTTATTGGGGAGAAGTACGGTAGGTATATTGGGTGATTGCATCAATCATCATTCATCAGTTTTCGATTTCATTTCTAGGAATATCCTATAAGGCTTCTGATTTATCGTTCAAAATAAAAATAGAAGAGGGGGGTAAGGCTCAGTGATGCAGGGAATAGTTTGTATCCAATGCTTTCCAAAAGGGATAGGCAACCATCTTTTTCTCAAAGGGATACAAGATGCCATGATCGAGCTCTTCGTTATGTCTCGGTACCATCAAGATCTCATACTCTATGGTTAGCAGAAGTTTGTCCTCCTCTCTCCACCTTAAGACGACCTCTAGTAGTATGGGGGCATCAGGGACGCCCTCGCAGCTTGCTTATACACTTCTAGTAATGTTACCAGGGGTGTCCTCACGGTCTGCTTATACTTCCCTGAGCTCATTGACTTGTTCATTCGTCGTAATGCTCTCACTCGATTTTTTTTTTTTATGTATGTATTTTAAAAACATCCTGCTAGCACAAGAATAATGAGTTTTGATTAAACCTAATATCTTCAATTTTTTTTTACTCTAACGTCTCCTCTAATGGCGGGGGAAGGAAAATGAGGATAGGGTTTTACTTATGCTTTTGAAAGAGGTTAGATAGGTCACTAGTCCTTTAATTAGATTGCCCGAGTGAGAAAAAAGGTGAGCGATAAATCGGAGGTCTTAAAGATATTATGAGAATTGAAGGCATACGACCAATGAATGGGTTGTGACGACTACGAGGGTGATAAGTATAAATATTTAACCATGGGATGTGATGATCACAGGGCTAAGGGTGATATTTTCTAAGGTACATGGCGTTCAAGGCTAAGGAGTTCTTCCCCATCTTGGTTCGCCAGTTTGTAGGCATTTTCAGGGTATGCGGCTATTATAATATATGGGCCTTCCCAGTTCGGTTTCAGTTTTCCTTTTGGATGGGCATGCTTGAAGGCATGATTTTCTTTAAGACTAATTCTCCAACATTAAAGGTTCGTTCAAAGACTTTTTTATTGTAAGCCCTGGCCACTCTCCTCTGATATACCTAAGCGTGGTCAGCTGCCCTTAGACGTGTTTCATTGAGCTGCTCTAACTGCGTGAGTAGAGAAATTCTCCTCTAATCTAAGGATAGCTCATCATCGAGTTGGATATATAAAGATGGTACTTATATCTCATATGGTAGGATTACCTCCATCCCATAGGTAAGGAGGTAGGGAGTGGCCAATGGTCGTACGAATAGAGGTCTTATAGGCCCAGAATACATCTGGTAATCGTTCAGGCCAGTCAACTCTATTGCTTGTTTCTACTGTGTATTTTAGGATTTGAATCAGCATTTTATTCATAGCTTCTGCCTGTCTATTGCCTTGAGGGTAGAATGGTGATGAGTGGTGTAGATCGATATCATACTTCTTGCATAATTTCTTTGTCTTCCCTGCGATAAATTGTGGTCTGTTGTCAGTGATAAATATCCTGGGTACCCTAAACCTGGTGATGATATTCTGAACGATAAACTTTATGAGTGTTGAAGCGGTGATTCTGACATAAGATTCAGCTTCTGCCCATTTGGTGTAGTATTCGATCACTGTAAGAATGAATGCATGCTTGTGAGTGTTTCCAACGGTGTCTGTGAAGGGTCCAATGACATTGAAGGCCCACATCGAAAATGGCCATGGCAAGGTCATAGTGTTCAATGCAACTGATAGAGCTTTGATGAGTGTGGCATGTTCTTGGCATTACTTGTAGGATTGGACGTAGAGGTGGCAATCTCTGATCATTGTCGGCCAGAAGTAGCCCTGTCGTGTGACTTGATCGGCGAGTCTCTGTCTACCGAAGTGGGCGCCGCAGGCACTGGAGTGTGCTTCTTGGATGATGTATTATCCTTCAGCGGTCGTAACGCATCATAGTAGTACTCCTTTAGTGAAGGCTTCTTTATATAATGTTTCATCAAATATGCAGAATCAGGTGCATTTGTTCTTTATAGTCTTCCGTTCGATCTTTGCGGCGTATGGAGGGACATATTGATGTTTCAAGAAGTTCCAGACGTCGAAATACTACAGTTGTCCATCGTCAATAGGTGATTTTTCAAATCTTAACATAGCGACTTCGGTTTCTGACTTGACGTGCCTTCCCGGGGAGATTACTTCTTTCAGTCCTGTACTTGTGGGGAGGACGGGCAATTCTCTCTTGACGGTCCATGCCACCTCGTGGGTGGGCACTGTCAGTTTTTCGATGAAGAAGGTCCTGGTACTTTGCCTGATAGGTATTTGGATGACCGAGGCTAGCGTGGCTAAGGAATCTGCGAGCTCATTTTCTAATCTAGGGATGTGCGTGAAAGAGATTCGTTCAAGTTTCTTTACTAAATATTGAGCGGTTTTTAGGTATGCCATTAGTCTCATTTCCTTAGTTTTTCATTCTCCTATAACTTGTGAAATTACTAGTTTGGAATCACTAATGGTTTTTAACTGTTTAACACCTAATTGAAGTGTTGTTCATAATCTATCTATAAAGGCTTCGTATTCTGCGATATTATTACTGACAAGAAAGTCTAGTTGAAAAGCTTTAGGTATGATAGCTCATTTTGGGCTTAGGAAGACTATCCTGATACCTTTTCCTTTGTGATTTAGAGTACCGTCGAAATAAAGGGTCCACGAGGTCTTATCGGGCTCTTTGTTATGAATCGTGAGTAGGTCCTCATCGGGGAAATCCGCATGTATAGGTTCGTCATTCGGGAGTGGGAGATCTACAAGGTAATCAGCGATTGCCTGCCCTTTGATCAATTTCTATGTGACGTAAGTGATATCGAATTCTTACAAGAGCATATGCCAGTGAGTGATTTTTCCTGACGTTGCGGGCTTTTCGAATATGTACTTCAGAGGGTCCATTCGGGCTAGCACTAGTATTTTATGTGCTCCAAAGTAGTGTCATAATTTGGTACAGGCCCACACCAATGTGAGGCAAGTCTTCTCCATTGAAGTGTATTTTCATTCGTATTCGACCATCATCCTACTAAGGTAGTAGATAGCCTTCTCTCTTGCCGTTTTCTTCATATTGTCCTAGAACTACTCCCCTAGCTTTGTCGTTCGCTGAGAGGTATAGACTTAGGGGTCTTTCAGGGATAGGTGGCGATAGTATTGGCAGGTTAAGGAGGTTCTTCTTGATGTTGTCGAAGGCTTTTTGACACTGGCCATCTCATTTGTACTCAATTCCTCCTTTAAGTAGTCTATAGAAAAGATCAAATCGGTCCGAATGCTGGGAGATAAATCTTCTGATGAATTATAATCTTCCTATCATGCCTTGTAACTCTTTGATATTACTGGGAGGCGGCATCTCGAGGATGGCTTTGACTTTTGCAGGGTCAACTTCGATCCTTCGCTTGCTAACTATAAAACCAAGTAATTTTCCGTAAGTGACCCCAAAAACACATTTCTTTGAGTTCATTTTTAGCTGGTATTTCTTAGCTCTTTATAACCCTAGTCGGAGCGCTTCAACATGTCCTACTTGTGTTTGGGACTTCATTAATATGTCATCGAGTAGACTTCTACACACTTATGCATCATGTCGTGAAAAATAGTCATCATGGTGCGTTGATACGTGGCTCCTGCATTCTTGAGCCCAAAAGGCATAACGACATAACAATATGTTCCCCATGGTGTGGTGAAGAAAGTCTTCTCTTGGTCGGACTCTGCTAATTTGATCTGATTATATCCAGAAAAACTATCCATAAAGGATAGCATCTCATGTCCAGCGGTGTTGTCGACTAGAGTGTCAATGTGTGAAAGTGGGAAGTCGTCTTTTGGACAGGCCTGGTTAAGGTTTCGAAAATCGATGCAAACCCGCACTCTGTCATCTTTCTTGGCGACAAGTACTATGTTGGCGACCCACTTAGGGTAGATGACGACTCGGATAAATTTGGTTGTGTAACTTTTCAACCTCTTCTTAAACTTGGAGGGCAGTTTGTGGGTGCATCCTGCGGAGTTTTTGCTTAATAGGCTTTGCATCGGGTTCTAAGAAAAGACGATGTTCTACTAAACTTGGGTCTAAACCAGGCATATCCTCGTAGGACCATGCAAAAGAGTCAAGGTGTTCTTATAAGACTTATGTAATTTGTTAGCATTCCTTAGAGTTAAGCATTACACTAATCAGTAGCTTCTTGGGTTTGCTCATCTCAACGCTTAATAACCCGTTGGAAGTCTAGTGCCTCATCGGAAACTGGTGTTCTTTCTTCATCCTCGGTAAATTCGTATACTGTAAAATTGCTACACTAGGGGTCTGAGTTTGCAAAAGGCAACTCTTCATCGGTACAATTTATAACCAAGAGATCTTCGATAAGGTAAAGGTCAAGGCTATTTATTCTTCTCTCAAAGTCACGAAGTATCTCGTCTGGTATAATCACTGGCTTGTTATTTAGTCGGGATGTTTTACGTCCTCGTGGGGGTAATGAGATAGAATCCTTAGGAGAAAAGTCTCCTTGTTGGCCACAAATTTGGTTCAGGACGAAGAGTTCCCTTCCTTTCTTGGGGTTTTCTGATTTTTTTAAATTTTATATTTCTAAATTTTTAGGGTTTTCTGTTTTTTCTATTTTTTTTATTTTCGACAATAAGTATAGTACAGGGTCGGTCACCTCAAAGGGCACCGGGAGAATTGCTTCCTCTAGTTGAGGGAGTGAGACGGCTGCTAGAGCCGTTCGGGTGATTCTTCGGGAAATGCTGACTTGTTGTGAATTTGGTATTTTTTTTTTTAGAGTCCTCAGCTAATTAGACCTTTTGAATGAGTGACGCGGGTGATAGTGGCACCGACGTTCGGATTTCCTCTATCACATTAATGGCCTCTTCATCGAAGAAGCTCTGAAGATCATAGTCAATCGAACTATCCGCTTCTGAGTCGTAATATGGTTGCTCTTCCTGCCAAGGGGGATCTCCCAAGGGGTCCCCAAGGGTAGCGAGCTCTTTCTCTTGATCTTCATAGTATGTTGGAATGAGCACACATGCTCGACAATAAGGTTGATAATGGTGAGAAATGCAGGGAGATCCCTAAGGACATTCCCATCCTTCTAAGTTAGAGTCAGAGACAGTATCGAACTCACTTTCTTGATCTGATAGTGCTTGAACTCCTAGATTAGCTTGCTCGGCTAACTCAAGTGCAGGGAGAGCTATCCAATAGTTTTCGTCATCACTTGGGGGAGGTTGTCATTCTTCTTCGAGAGATTTCCAAAATATTTGGAGTTGTGGCGTATTTAGGGATGGAGTGTGTAGTTCGAGTTCCTCTTTAAACTCTATGTGAGCGTGTTGAGTATTTCCTTCTAGATCAACCGGATAACCGTCGGGGTTTTCTACTTCTTGTGTTAGTGGCCAAACTGGTGAGTCATTACTGGTTTCTGTCGTCGTGGAGTTGGAGTGATTCGATTCCTCCATCGTAGAATGTCGAGTCCAATTGGCGAAATGTTCTAATATACTAGTGCATGCCCTACAGCAAGGCTGGTAAGGGTGAACAATACAAGGGGAATCCCATAGGCATTCCCACCCTCCAAGGTCAAGGCCGAGGCGGATGCTATATGGGTTAAAATTCTCTTACAGGGTGTCATCCTCTTCCCAAGTTGAGTGCAGGTGCTCTTTATCATTTTCCAAGGCTGCTATGTGAAAGTCTTTGTCATCGGTGGATTCCCAATCTTCTGATTGTGGCTCGGTCTCTGGAGGATCTTTCTTCCTCTCCTCTATGGACTCTTTAAGATCAAACAAGGGCATGACTGCTTCGAGCGATTCATCCACGTTGTTGTTGAGACTTGTCAAATCGTTGAATGCTTTGGCCATTCATTCAATTTTTGTTTCCTAGGATTTGGCAAAGGACACTTCCTTCTACCTTGGTACATTCGCTTTCTCAGTGGTCCCATAGACGAAGTGGTCATATAGAGACCATTTTGATGAGGTAGGGAATAAGTCGGCTTGTGGGCCGTCTGATTGATAACCTAACCCTATGTGTTTACATATTTTGGTTAGAACGACAGGTCCTACATGACCTTACTTATTCTAATCAAGTCCGGTGTGGGGGACGTATCCAAGTTGGTACATAAGATCTCACCCTTTCGTCATTGTAGGGTTGATGTCATAAAGTTTGGTGAGGTCTAGACCGACCTCTCTTCTCATTAATTTTTGTTCACACGTTGGGGGAGAACTAGGAGAGGTAGGAGGACGGACTACTACAACGGTTGTCTTATTAGGGATTCAAGTCTTTTGAATGTGGCCTGTGTTTAATACGGTATGATGGGCTGTCGGAATGTTTGCTATGTAATCAGTATCCATTTCCTGGAGGGGTGCATCGGCGTATATACGGACGATGGAGTCCTCGTATGGGAATTTGACACATTGATGATATGTGAATGCGACAGCCTTCATCGACTCGAGCCATTTCCTTTCTAAGATAAGATTATACGTACTAGCGGAATCAGAAACATGGAAGGTAATGTCTTTCGTCATAGATCCAAGGTGAACCTGGAGTTTAATAGTTCCTTTCACGAAACGACGCGAGCCATCGTAGGCTATGAGTGACAAGGCCAACGGCCTGACGTCCTGCTCTGTGTATTCGAGCGTCTTTAACATAGTGAGAGGGCAAATATTGAGTCATGCTCCCGTATCAACCAATGCATGGGGTACAGAGATTCCTCTAATTATGACCGTGAGATATATGGGAGCTACACTTTCGCAGAGTCACTCTTTAGGCATGTCTGCATCTGTGAACATAAGTGCTGGAGGTTGCGCCATGACTGAGGTGATTTGATGAAGCTCATCTAGGGTCGTGTCCTCGTCTACTTGTGTGTCTTCAAGTGTCCTTATCAATAATCGATGATGATCAGATGATTTCTTGATGAGTTATAGTATGGATATCTAGGCTAAAATCTTCTGGAGATGCCACAGAAGGTCGTATCCTTGCCCTGGCTCAAGCACAGTTTCTTTGCCTGGTCGATGAGCCTTAAGTGCAGGTGGTTGGAGTGGTTGAGGTGCAGGAATTGGTGGAGGGATGATGTGAGGCAAGGGAGGCAAGTTAACTTCTCTTTCTCTCACATTCCCCTCTAGTGGTTGTGCATTCGTAAAATCCTTATTTTGAGGGAAAGGGGGAGGTGGATAATTAGTCCCTAACTTGAGAATCGGGCAAGTCGGTTGTTGGCCAAACTCGACATGACTCGACATTAATGTGTTTGTGAAGTAAGTGAAATTGGAGGTCGGAGCGTGTGCCTACACGGCACCGTTCCAAGGTGGGAGGTACTGCATGTAATCCTCCTCTTCTATGAAAGCAGAGATCAGCGTCTGGCACGGGTCGGGGTGTTCTTCTCGCTCACTTTCTCCTGTGTTCAGTAAACACTCAATGGTTGTTTTATTGTCTTGGCTTGGAGTCTTACGGGTGACACTTTCTACCCATGCAGCAATTTTGGCTGCAGTTTGGAGGACTTGATCTCCATACTCGGGTTTAGAATCGGATAAAGGGAGCGGTAATGGCATTGGTTCAGGATTTTGAGGGGTTGAAGGTTCCGGTGGGTGACAATGGACGAATGGTCCCCTGGCCCTAAAGGAATGGACTCGTATCTGAGTAAATTTTAGATATGGAGGTGAGTTCGGCGGGGCGATGTGAGTGATCAAGGCCGAGGGATGTGGGGGTGACGGAGCTCTTACTGGTGTGGCAGAAGCGGCAAGGGGTTGGATGCACGTGATTAAAGTAGAGGGTTGGAAGGAAGGTTGACTGGGGAGATCCACGGTAGTGACCTGAGCCAGTGTCCCTTGGTTGTGGTTAGGCATGGGGTTGTTTATGATCCCTAAATTTTGTTGAGGTTGGTTATTATTAGGGTTGGGATTCCTAAGCGCTTTCCAATTAATTTGATTTTGGTCGTTCATGTCATAGATCACGTCCCTGAGGACCCAACAGTCTTCTAGGTTGTATCCCGCGTACAGATGAAAGGTACAGTATTTACTATAGTCTAGATTTGTCGGCCAGGGGCAGGGTTTTTCTTGCGGGAATCAGAGAAGATTTTGAGTATTAAGGAGGTGGAAGATGTTAGAGATCATATCAGGCAGAGGGGGATAGTGTTCCCGCCTTGGTTGGTAGGAGCCTCTAGCTGGATTAAAGTTATGCGGTGGGGGTACATTATTATAATTCGGTGCGTGGGCCAGTCGGTTCTGTGTCGCGTTGTGGTTCTGGTAGGTGTTAGGGTACTGGTTTCTATTTTGGTATTGGCCTTGATTTTAATTCTAGCCTTGGTTTTGGTTTACGTATCTTTGCTGACTAGCACTCTAATTTTGGTTGATATATCGTTGTTGGTTTTGATTTTGTCTGAAGTTCCGTGGTTGAAAGTTCTTATTATTAGAATTTTGTCCTTGGTTGACAACGGTATTGACCTGTTCGATTCCTAAGGCTTTTTTATTATTTTTCAATTTTGATGCACTAGAAGAACCTACTTTCGATGTGACTATGGATAGAGCTAGGTCTCCGCCTTTAATGTGTCGTGCTAGTCGGGACGCCCGAGAATGGAGTGCAGTGAAGTCGGGGCAATCACTTATGACAAGTGCGCTCTTTAACAGTTCCCTAGTATTGCCAATAATAATGTCAACCGAGTCCTCTTTCATTGAAGTGTCGGTCTTAGCAGCGAGTTTTCTCCACCTAACGACGAAGTCGATAAATTCTTCATTCGGTCCTTGCTTAGCCACCATCAGATCGCTGAGACTGACTGTCTCTTCGATCAAGTGTGTATTGGTCTAAGAATTGACCGACTAATTCATCGAAAGTTTTTATCTTCTAAAGCAGGAGTTCCGTAAACTAATCTAAAGCTTCTCATTCTAATGAGCGTTGGAAATAGTGAATGAGAAGTACTTGATTGTCCCATATGGGTCGACAATCATTACAAAAGAGGGCTAAGTGATGATTCGGATTTCCGGCGCCATTATATTTGGTAAATTTTGGTGGCTTAAATCCTATTGATAAATTAAACTCGACGTCCCGGCAAAATTTGTCGAATCCGAATGAGTGATCGGGGCGCTCTCTCTTAGCCATGTACTCATCAAGCATTTTAGGGAGATCCTCGATTTTAATGGCGATGTCTTTTGGAGCAACCTGTGAGCAAACCTTGTCTAAAGGATCATCATTGAAGAATGTGTGGGCAGGTTGTCCCAATGGTGTGGCGCGGGCTGACACCATGCTCAGGGTAGGCGGTGGCCTCTCTTGTCGCTCTTGTTCTTCTAAAAATTGTCGTGACCTAATGATTTCGTATGCGACAGCCAACCATCGAAGCAATTCTTTGGACTTGTCATCTCCTCTTTGTATTCTTTGGATACTAAGTTCCACGATCTGTTGAGCGGTAAGGTTTTCTCTGATTCAACCATCTCTCCCATTATGATTGTTCCCGGTGTGTGGGGTAGATAAGGGGTTTTCTTGTTCACGAGCCATATTAATCTCAGGTTTTTGTGGGGTGGAATTGCGAAGTGGTTCTTCTCCGTATATGGGGCTGTCATGATATCCCCACAATGGTGGGTCTCCTAAACTCACTCTTCGTATATCAGACATCTCGAGTCGTTGACGAAGACTCATATATATAAAAGGATCTAAACGACATGATGGAAAGAAAAAAAAAGGGAAATAGGATGAAAACTAGCTATCTAGAAAAAGAGTTTACAAAAGCATCCCATCGCGATCGCCAGTCTGTTGATGCACGCTTTTTATGGGTTCCTCTCGATTCTCGTTGAATCAATGGCTCCAATTCTGTCCGAGTGGACTCTAGCGATGCGGCGTTTAGAATATTGGAGGTGAAAAAATAAAGGGGGTTCTAGGAAGGTTCCTAGTTTGTTTGCGATCGCCAGCTGCAGATATTTATCGACGCTGCAACACGTCAATGATCACGCTTAAAAGCGGGTATGGGTTACTTCTATACTAAATCGTCCGCCTGCGAATTTCAGCAGCTATGTCTTTTTCTTAATTTAGATAGTTTAATTTCCCTTTTATTTCCCTTTATAATTATAGCTTTGGTCAGTTTAGACTCCCCTGATTCTATTGTGAGTTTAGTTATGTGGGAATTTATTGTAGTTTATTTAATTTAATATTCTTGTTCTATCAGGAGTCTAATCAATTTCTTACCATCCCTATATTTAGGAGTCCAATTAATTAAATGTCCTAATACTACTAGAAGTTCAGTTATGATTAGGTCTCCCAATTATACTAGGAGTGCATATGTAGTAGCTCTGGTGAAATTTTAATTAATTTGAGCATGCTAATTGTACTAGAATTCTAAGTAGAGCAAGTATACTAGTTGTATTGAAATTCTAACTAAATCAGGTATAACAGTCCTGCTAGAATTCTAATTGAAATACAGAACTAATTCTACTGAAACTCTAATTTATGGCAAATGAATTAACTCTTATTAAAATCTAATTAAGACAAATAAACTGATTTTATTAAAAATCTAATTAAAATAAGTAAACTAATTTCATTAGAATTCTAATTAAAGTGATGAATTAACTATACTAAAAATCTAATCAAAGCAACAAATTAATCATATTAAATTCTAATGAAAGAGAGGAATTAATCAATTAAAATCTGATCTAAAGAGATTAATCAATCATACTAAAATCTAATTAATTATACTGAAATAAAATAAATCTACTAATTAATTATACTAAAGAAATAAGAAAAAATAATTAATTAATTCTAGAATTCCTAAAAAAAAGGGGGTTTGGGCCCGCTATGCTAAGGAGGATTGGTCTCGTTCCCGAGTACCCTTCGTAAGCTCCCTTGGGCAATTCGGGTGGCTGAGATTAAAGATAAATTGGATTTTAGACCGTAAAATAGTATTTTAGGCTTTTCAAAGTTAATTTTGGAATAATAATTATGGATTAAATTAAGAAACTAAACTTATAAAAACTGAAACTATATTTAGGATTTTCAGAGATATTAAAATAAGAAATTTAAATTTAAATTTAAATTTTTAGGACTGAATTCGGATCCAAAATCAGAAAATCAGACCGTATGATTAAGGACTGGTTCTAGAATCTGAGACCTAGAACCAGAAATTAATGATAGGACTGTAGATTAAGATTTTGGAACTGAATTAAAGTCTAGGATTGGTGTATCAGATCAATAGATTAAGGACTGGTTCTAGAAACAAAGAACTAGAACCAGATATAGAGAATTTCAGTCCAAAAGGGGTGCAACGGTCTAAGACTGAAAATAAAAATTAATAGAATTCCTAAATCTAGAGATTATAAGCTATAGTCAAAAACTAAAAATTAAATCCTTACCTAAGGGTCAAGGCTGCGGAGAGAAATCTCGAAGATTCGACGCTTGAATTTCGACATCATGATTAGGTTGTTCAATGTGTTTGTTCTTAGAGTTCTCTGGTTTCGGAATCCCAAAAAAATTTCGTTCTCTCTCAAAAATTGCCAGCCTCCTTCCAACCTCCCAAGCGAATTAAGAAAAAAATCTTTTATAGGCTTTTCTTCAATTACGCGCCATTTTTTGGGCGTTTAACTGAAGTCCACGCTAGTTTATTGGCGCTTAATCGCTTTAAGTCGATCACCGACTCAGTGAGCGACCGGCTGACTTGCTCAGCGAGTTTCCTAATCCTAATAGTGTTAGGGCTAATTGCGCACTTGATAGGACGTGTGCAATCTGATTAAGCGTTTCTTCAGAAGCGCTCAATCAAGGAAACTTAGGGGTCAAGGACTATAAGACTAGGTCGGGCGTAGGCCAATTTCACGCTGGTGGTCTAGTGTGCAATCTAATCGTGCGTCTGATTTCAGGCGCGTGATTGAGTCTCAATATGGTATGAGAAAGGAAGCTTGGTCTGAAAGGGGGACTGATTGCGCGTTTGTGGTCTAGCGTGCAATCGAATTATGCATGTGATTTCAGGCACTTAATTTGAGGTTGTCTGGGTCTAGTCTCTAGTTTGAAATGCAAGACTATTGTTTCAGTCTGCATTCCGACTATATATTATTATTTCAGTATATAGGCTCCCTACGTCAAAATTTGAGCCACAGAGCTATTGTTTCAACCTGTGTTCAGCCATGTACTATTACTTCAGTGCATGGTTCCCATATTAAGGGTTACGAGGTCAAAGGTTGACCGAACAAAATTGTAAATTCTGAGAAGGCAAAATGTGGGTGTCTATAATGACTAGCCGTAATGTCTGTGTAAGATGTTGCTTCTACCCATTGGGTGAAATACTTGATGAAAACCAAGATGAACCAATGCCCATTCGAACGTTTTAGATTGACTTTTTCAACGACGTCGAGGCCCCATGTGGCAAATGGTCAAGGAGTGGCCATGTTGTGTAGATCTTTGGTTAGAACATGTATCAAACTGGAGTGTTCTTGGCATTTATAGCACTTCTGAACATGCTTGCAATAGTCAGTTTCTATGGTGGTCCAAAAATACCCTTGCCGTAGGATCTTCTTGGCGAGCATGTTCCCATTAACGTGGGCCCCGCATACCCCTTCATGGACCTCTTTCATAATGTTGACTGCCTTGCTTACAGTTAGACATCTGAGCAGGATGTTATTATATGATTACCTATAGAGACACTCACCACATATGACATAGTTGGCTACTAAACATTGGATGGTCTGCCTTTCCATCTTAAACATGCCTTCAGGGAAAGCTCGAGTTTCAAGAAAATTCTTAATATCTGAGAACTATGGAGGCTCATCATCTAACTTTACGAATCACTCGATCTGGAGGCAGAAGGCAGGCTCATTCCTTTGTATAATCATGATTGGTTTTATTTCGATGCCATATGAAATTTTGACCATTGATACCAATGTTGCTAGTGCATCGGCAAAGCGATTTCTTACTTGCGGGACATAGGAGAAGGTAACATCATTGAAGCACGCAATCATATCTTCGAGGTGCTCATGGTATGGGATCAACTTTTCATCCTTTGTTTTTCAGTCTTCATTGGTTTGGCAAATGATCAGCAGTGAATCGCCAAACACCCTAAGATGAGTTACGTTTAGGTCAAGTGCTGCTTGTAAGCCGGCTACGCAGGCTTCGTACTCAGCCATATTACTGGTGCAAGAGAAATTAAGCTTGATGGAGACTGGTATGTGTGACCATTTTGGCAAGATTAGAATAATACCAACTCCTTGACCTTCAACATTTGTTGTCCCGTCGAAGTGCATTATCCAGGACTCCTCTATCTCCTCTGTGTCATCCTTTGTCATAAACAAGATGTCTTTATCGGGAAATTCGGTCCTTAGATGCTCATAATCGGGTACGTGGTTCTCGGCAAGATGATCGGTGAGTGCTTACCCCTTGATTAACTTCTGAATGATATACGTGATGGTGAATTCAGATAAGAGAAGTTACCAACGTGCAGTTCGGCCAGTGAGAGCTGGCCTTTCGAATAGGTACTTCAACGGATCCATTTGAGCTAAGAGTAAAACGACCTGAGATAGCAAATAGTGGTGGAGCCTTTGTGTAGCTCATAAGAGATTCCGACATGCTTTCTCCATATGAGAATAGCATGTCTCGTAATTAGTGAATTCCTTGCTTAAGTAGTAGATGACCTGCTCTTTTCTTCATGTATCATCATGCTCCCTAAGACACATCCCATCGAAAATTTCGTTGTAGAGAGGTACATTAAGAGTGGTCTCCCTAGTTCGCGTGGTACCAACACTAGCGGTTAGATAAGGTAGCCCTTGATTTTATCAAATGTTGCTTGCAGTCATTGTTCCATTTAATGGGTGAATCTTTTCTTAGTAGCTTGAAGATCGGCGTGTAGATAGGAATGAACTGTGCGATGAATCGACTAATGTATTGTATCCTGCCTAAAAAGCATCTGACCTCTATCTCGATAGATGGTGGTGGTATTTCAACGATGGCTTTTACCTTGATCAGGTCAACCTCGATGCCTCTTCTGCTGACGATGAAGTCTAGTAGTTTTCCTGATATGGTTCAGGCGTAACCTGTATTTTCTCAGCCTCTCAAATAGCTTTTGGAGGTTTATCAGATGATCACCTCTCTCTGGTGACTTGGCAATCATGTCGTCAACGTACAACTTAATTTCTCAATTCATCATGTTGTGGAAGAGTGCTGTCATCGCCCTTTGGTACGTCACCCCAGCATTCTTCAACCCAAATGGCATGACTCGGTAAGAGAAAGTTTCCCATAGAGTAATGAACATTTTCTTCCCTTGGTCTACTTTAGCCATTTTGATCTGATTGTACCTAGGAATCCGTCCATAAATGAGAGCATCTCATGTTTGGCAGTGTGTCGACCAAGATATCCATGTGTGGCAACGTGAAGTCGTCTTTCGGGCTCGCCTTGTTCAGGTTTATGAAGTTGATGCACATGCGAACCTTTTCATCTTTCTTTGGTATATGGACAATATGGGCCAACCATTACGGGTATTTGGAGACTATGAGAAACTCTGCATCGTACTGTTTGATGACCTCATCCTTGACTTTCCGCATCTATTATGGCCTGAGGCGTCTCAACTTCTACTTGACCGACTTAACATCTGGATATAGCGGCAGCTCATGCTCGACCAAATCGGTATCCAAACCAGGAATATCCTCATATAACCATGCGAAGACATCTTGGTATGACTGAAGGAACTCAATCATGCTTTTTCTTTCCTCGGGAGAGAGTGATGTTCCGATCTTGGTGATTCTAAGAACCTCCTTTGTACCCAGGTTGATGTCCTCTGTTTCTTCAATGATTAGGGTAAGGCCATGCTTAAAATCGGTAAATTGGTCAAGGCACTCATTGGAGTGCTCCTCAGTAGGGATCTCCTCGTCCAGACTCGTGACTCCTACCTCTTCTTGTATTTCTATAGGAAAGGGGTCGATTTCATGTGGGATGGGTCTTTCAATTAAGGCATCATTTTTCTTAATTTTATCAGAAATTTTAAAAGATAATTTTTTTTGGATTATTTTATATTTCTTTTATTTTTTTAGATTTTTCTTTTTCTTCGGAGATGAGCCCTTGGCAAAGCAGGTCTTTATATACACATGATATTATCTGCCAAGGGCTAATCTTGCTTTTATAGGTTTTTTTTCTGAAGCTGGAACCGTATTTACGGCCATTCAATGCTTCTAGGGTTAGGGGCATTGACGCCCAATTCCTCACCTGTGGTGTCGTACCTTTACCTGCTCTAATGGAAGAAGCTGATTGAGATGACTTTTGGGAGTCAGCCTCCATCATATTTATCATGGGCTTGTCTGGGACCCGGTCCTCAAACATCAACATGGGTTTGTGGTGGTTTATGGCAAGGGGCATTTACAGGAGAACCTCTTCCTCGAAGAGGGACAGGGATGCTAGGTCTATTTCCATATCGAGGGGAATAATTTAGGGATTGGTTGGGTGGATAGCGGTTGTCGGCTTGTGTAGGGTCAGTTGCGTTGCCCTATTCTAATCTATTTTTATGACCCCTACACTCACGAATGGGCTTTGGAAGTGAGGCCGCGGAGGGGACTCATCTTCCAGGTCTATCCCACTGGCTTTGGTTGCAGCAATGGTTCGAGCCTTCTCTTTGGCCTCTTAGACCTCCTCTTCTGCGGGTTTGTAACCTAACCCGACCTTGATCTATTGTCCGCCTCTGGCTCTATATGGGTCTTTTTGGCCCTACAAACGAGGACCTAAGCCTTTTCCTTTCTGATAACCCCATTTCTGGAGCATGGCAACTGTCACAATCATTCCACCCCCAGTTTTCAAGGAGGCCCTTTTAAGAGGTTCGAGTGCCACTGTTGAGACATCATACTAAAAACTATGGAGATCCGTGTCTTCAACTGTGTGTGGTATGTCCAGTTCCTTGAGGTTCTCGATACTGTGTGTGGCCTTTTCTCCTTCTTCCTCTCTCTCACCTAAAATGGTGATGATCTTCTATTCTGATACGAATCTAAGCTTTCGGTGTAAGGTTGAAGGTATTGCTCTGATTTTGTACAACCATGGATGCCCTAGCAACAGAGTAAAGGAGGATTTGATGTCCATAACTTTGAAGGAGATGGAAAAGGTCATTGGCCCAATGGTGAACTCAAGATCGACTTCTCTAATTATTTCCCTCCTTGTGTTATCATATCCTTTGGCACTTATTCTAGCTGGCCTGAACATGGAGGGATCCACCCCTATCTTGGTTACAGTTTTCAGAGGACACATTTAATGTTGATCCATTGTCTATTAGCACCAACGAGGTTATCGGGCCCCTTGCTTCTACTGTGCTATTGAGGGGTTTGGAATGATTGTTTCCCTCACTTGAAAGATTAGTGTCTGAAAACGAGATTGTGTTGGGGGCCAATACCTGTCTGATTATCTTCCCCACCTCATTTAGGGATACCTTGCTGGAGAAATGTGCATCTTTCAAAGCTCCCTTTAAGGCTTGAAAATGGAGCGGAGACGTCATTAAGAGCTCCCAGACGGTTATATGAGCTGGCATCCTTTTCAGCTATGTTTCCAACACGTGCTCTCTTCTCATCTTTTCAAAGGGGTGTATCGTGGTAGGTTCATTTTTCTCTTCAGGCTAGAGTGGTAACGATGTATCGGGTTGCTTAGAAATCCTCCCTGATTGTGTAACGAAATCCATTGTCTCCTCTCTGCTGCTGCCCGCATTGATATCTATTTGCTTGTAGCTTAGTGAGATTTGGTGGGGGTCATAGGTCGACCTTGGGATCTGAAATGGGTTAGTTGAGGGTATCGGAGGTACTTAGACTGGTGGTGTAGGGTAACTAGATAGAACTTGGTTAACTTCCGCTAGAGGCAGATAGGTTGGGGGGAAGGAGAAAATGGGCCAAGTGGGATCTAAGGGATTTGTGGATGATTGTATTGGTGGTGATGTGATGGGGTTAGGCCACTGATAATTAATCAGTGTCGGAGGGGGAATCTGGGGAACACTAGTTATCCATCAATCGGAGGGGGTGGTGTTGCATATGGTTGATATGGAGATAAGCTGGGTTGTACGTAATTGACAAGAGCTAGTGGTGGAAAATACATCCTCAAATCTAAGGCTCTACTTGTGGTGTTGGATTGGAGAAGTAATCAGCCAAATTTAAGGTCTCGATTACCCCTATGTTTCTATCTTCCTAATCCCTCTATTTTAGTACTATAAAGTCTTCCTGGATGAGGATATACTCTGAAGGGTATATCCTCATCACGTTGATGGTAGGCCTTGGGCCCATTCCTCCTGGTGGATGTGGTGGCATCAGGACCTGATGCATGTTTGCATGCTGACTTGCCTGAGGAAGTGTCAGAGGGATGATTTTGCCAGTGTCTATTAGGTCTTGTATCACATGCTTTAAAGGAAAGCATCGATCGATCGGGTGACCTGATCCTTGATTTTTGGGGATTGGATTTGGTGGTGGGCATGGTTGGAAAGGCGTAACAAGATCTTTTTCAACTAAGGCAGAAGGATGTTCAAGGATTGCCCCAACGGTGTAAAGACTCGGTTGAAACTGACCCTTCTTTGTTCCAGGGTCATTTTTGCCCCTTGCCCATTGCCTGTTCTTTGCATCGGTTCACTTCGTGTTGGGATTGGCTATGCCGCCTTAAATTTGAATGGGGTTATGCTGGTGCTAGGTCGTGCATTTATGATTCTTCTCTCGTTCCTCTATTCAGTGAACTTTCGGACCCCACTGGTTATGTTTTTGCTTAATCATCCTTCTCTGATCGCATCCTCACAATGATTAACATTCCTTACTAAGTCAACAAAGCTAGACTGCTGTTGGTATACCAGGAAATCCGAGATGACCGACAAAGTGCTTTTCGAAATCACCTCAATTTGCTCATGATCGGGTATTCTATTCCTTACTTGGGCTACTAATGCTCTCCATCGCCCAAGGTAGTCGTCAAATATTTTATCAGACTTATGCTTTAATGGGGCTAGATCTGACTTGCAAAGTTCAATGTCTATATTGTAGACATACTGCTCTTGGAACAGGTGGGTCAGATCTTTCTAGGTTTTAATCATAGATGGTTCAAGCGAAGTGAACCATCTAAAAGTTAGGCCCGTAAGGCTCTTATGGAATCCTTTGATGAGTCGTTCGTCTCCGCCGTACTGGCACTTGTCCCCGCAATAGGACTTCAGGTGTGCAATGGAGTTTCCCGTGCCATTGTATTTGTCAAAGGTCAACATCTGGAATTTTTGCGACAAAGGGACTTCCGCAAATAGGCATAAGTCAGGAAAGCCTATGGCATGTATTTCAGCTCCACCCATATTCATCAGCTATTTTTGGATTTTGTCCATTTGTTCTTTTAACAGCTCTGACTCCCTTGATGGTGGGGATGGCTCCTCAACAGGCTGCCTCCATGCACTTTGGACTGCCTGTGGGTTGGTCTGCACAGGATGTAAGGGGATGAAATTGGAAAATGCCTCCACGTATGCCCCACTGTTTCGGGCTTCATCCTCCTCATACTAATTGTTGGTATCAATAATAATTGGGGGAGGAGTGGGATTGATTGGATTTTGGAAGTTTTGGGCGGTGCCTGATAGGCCCTTGTAAGTGGGGGAAGCTTTGCTGCGTGTTTTGGGGGGTAAATGGGTGAGTCAATAGAGGGTTTTGAGTGGGAGCTTGGTGAGGCCATTGTGCTTGGTGAGGATTTTGACGGCTGGATTGGGAGGTAAGAGGATGGGTGAATTGGGGATGGTTGATGGTATTGGATGGGTCTCCATATTGGATTGGGTGTGAGAGATGTGGATACATGGGGCCCATGCCATGTTGAGAGATTGGATAAGATGGGTGCACTATTTGAGGGGGGATGGGGGCCTATTGGGTATAGGTGCATATTGGATATTGGGGGAATGATGGAGGGTTTGCAAATGGGGCTCTCGAGTTTGGGCCTTGATGGGCTTGGGTATAAAGCATTGGGCCTTGATGGGCTTGGGCCTAGGGTATTGGACCTTGATGGGCTTGGGTCTGGGGGATTTTAGCCTTGATGGGCTCGAGCCTAGGGTATTGGGCCTTGATGGGCTTGGGCCTAGGGTATTGGGGCCTTGATGGGCTTGGGTATGGGGTATTAGGCCTTGATGGGCTTGGGCATAGGGTGTTGGGCCTTGAGGCCCGCTCAAATGACCCCATGGTTGATGGGAGGGCCTTGTGTGGTGTGAATTATGGGAGGTTGATTGGGGGAATGAGACGTGGAGGTTTTGGAGAGTATGTTGAAGGTTGGATATATGGGATGGATGAGGAAGGTTTTGGGAAGCCTTCCAGGCTGTGTAGGTTTTGACCCTTGTCCTCCATCATGGCCATTGGATTGGTTATGGGGGTAAATGGGGATGGCCCTTCCAATGTATGCGGAGATGTGGGCATGACTTGGGTAAAAGGGTGAGGAAAATTGGGCATGACTTGGGTAAAATTGGGTATGACCTGAGTAGATGGTGGGATATGTGGTGGATTTGGGTTGGGGGGAAAATGTGGAGTGGATATAGGAAAATTGGGCATGGCTTTGGTGTATGTAGAAAAATGGGGTGGATTTGTGGAGAAAAAATGGGGTGTGCCTTGGGTGGAGGTGGATGGAAAATGGGATGGATTTTGGGTGGATGGGGGAAAATTGGGTATGTTGGAGGTGGAGGGGAAATGGGATAGATCTTGAGTGGTGGAGGAGGAATGGGGTAGGAAATGTGGGGGATTTTGAGTTGATATGGGGGAAAAGGTGGGGGGGTGTTAATCAGTGAAAAATATCATTTTTCACCTCCTAACCTGATCCTTGATGGGCCTTTAAGCTGATTAATAAGGTGATTTTGAGTGTTATTTTGTAGTTGGCAATAATGTACAAAGTCACGAGAAAACTATACATAAAGGAAAGAGATAAGCGAGTCAACCCTTGGATTAAAGAGACCTGGAGCATGACAAGGGATGCATTCGAGCAGTTGAAACAACCTGTTGATAGGTTGCATGAAGCTGTCGAGCAATTGCTGAAGCTCACAAGTGAACTCGAGCAGTTCAATGAACCTATCGAGTGGTTCCATGCAGTATAAAAGGAACATGTCGAGATGTTTAATACAAAGAGAACGAGCATGTCGACCAATGGACTGAACCTGCCAAGAGGTTATCTAAAGCCAACCAACCTCACGAAGTGTAAAAGGCAGAAATCAACTCATCGAGAACCTATCGAGCACCTGTCGAAGGGTGTTGTGAACCTATTGAGATCAAGGTTCTGAAGCACTGCACCTATCGAGAGGTTGTGCCTGAAGCTTTAGACCTGTCGAGAGGTACTCTGAACCTATCGAGGTGCGATTTATGAAACTTCTTGAAAGAAATGATGCCTCAATCACTTGATGCACATGTTCAGCAGCAGTCTGATAGCCTTGGCAGGAATTTTTGGAACTCCAAAGGCTCTTATCTAACTGCCTCATGTGGGCTCAACAGAGTCGAACAAATTGGAGGAAATGCTTGGTGGAAATTCAGCCACATTAATAGGGTGGTTTTAACAGAATTGATACCCTCCTTCTCTAATTGGCCAAATCAGATCTGAGGCACTTGAGAATTTATATAAATAGGGGGGAATACAACAGAGGCAAGGCATCCAGAGTTTGAGTAATTTTGAATTAGTTTTCCCGCCTATATTCTAGTATTCTTCTCTCTTTTCTATTCTCTCTTTAGCCCAACCATGATTGGCTAAATTCCTCTGACTGCTAGGGTGAAGTAGATCTGTAAATTGAGTGGTGAGAGAGTATTGTATGAGGATTGGAGAGTTCAGAGACTACAAATTTGAAAATAATTTATTGTAAGTTGGATTAGATCAATGAATTGCTGGTTTTAAAGTTTCATTTAATCTATAGATCTTTTGATTTCAATCAAATTTCCATAGATTTTATGCTCTTATGGATGCTTGAGCTTGTAGCCTTGCATCCATAGCATCTGTAGTGGTTTTATTATTCCAAACTTTTCCTCATGACTGGATTATATCCATGGGATACTCTGTGACCATTTTAGTGGACAAAATATACCCCTAGGACTAATCCATATCTCAGGGCAGATCTGGATTGTTTTACCTGGCATTTAAGCTTGTAGCTAAATGAAGGATGGCTACAGATCCATCCTCCGCTCAGTTGTCTGACAAATCAATTTCACAGTGAGACTGATCCCATTTTACCAAAACTTTTGCTCTCCTCTCTAAATCATTCTTTTGCTCACCTCTAGTTTAGTTTTTTTTAAATCTGTTTTTCTTAGTTTAAAGTGGCAACCAAACTCTTTCTCACTTCCTATTTTTCCTCGATTTTTAGTTAAAATAGGAATAGATTCCCAGATCTATAGCGAATCTGGAGATTTACAAAATTTAGATCACATTTCCCTGTGGACAAACTCTTACTTACTTTTAGAACTTGCTACAATAGCCCTATACCTTACAGGTTGTGTTTTGTGCTAAAGACAATTCCATTTCCTTTATAATTTGTTCCATTTTTCATCCAATTTTGCAATAAAATATTGCTAGCATAAAGTAATCAACAAGTTTTTGGCGCTGCTGCCGGGGGATATGTAGATCTAAGTTTGCTAAATCTGAGTTTTAGTTAGAATTTTTGTAGAAAAAGTATTTAAATTAATGCTGATGTAGTTTTGTAGTCTGTTGGATTTGATTTCAGATTTGAAGATGTAATCAGGAGAGCAGTTCATAGCCTGCATCATTTTATCAAATTTTTTTTCTATTTCAGCAATATTTTGTGTCTGTGGTGTTTTTTTGCTGTAAATTGTTGTTTTAATCGTTGTAGTGTGTGTGTTGCATGCTTGATAGAAGATCCCTCAACCCTGAGATTGTCCCTTTAGATCTTGAAGTTGAAAGGCTTCTTAGACCTAGGCATCTCCGACACACACCTGTTGTTAATTGTGAGCCATTTGTGATGGGGGAGCAACAAAGAACCTTGAAGGAATTCAATGCACCATGGGCACATACATCCCCTTTCTGCATTTAATTCCCTGCTATTCAAGGGAATTATGAGATTAAATCATTAATCATCCAGATGCTGCCTTCATTTCATGGGCTGAGCAAGGAGGATCCCTATAAGCATATTGATGAATTCCTTGCTCTTTGCACTACATTCAATATTGCTGGCTTAGGAGAAGAAGCCACCAAACTGAGGCTCTTTCCTTTTTCACTAAAGGACAGAGCTGAAACTTAGCTCTCCATGCTCCCAGCCAACAGCATACAATCTTGAAATGATCTCTAATGCCAATTCCAGGCTAAATTTTTTCCTATGTCTAAAACCAGTCAATTGAGAAAGAGCATAATTTCCTTTGCTCAATTCTCAACTGAGGATTTCCATCAGGCATGGGAGAGGTTTAAGGAACTGTTAAAATAATATCCCCACGACCAAATTCCTGAGTGTCAGCTTGTCCAAAGCTCATACCAAGGAATTGATCCCAAGAGCAGGGATATGGGGGATGCCTCATGTGGGGGTACTTATCTCTATAAAACTGTTGATGAGGCCTAGGAGCTTTTTTATGTAATCAGTGAAAATTCCATGCAGCAAGAGTCTATCTCGCAATGATACTGAGACTCCAGCTAAACTGGTAAGGGAAGCCATCTCTAGAGGAAGGATGTATGAGGTCAATGTGTCCAATGACCTGGAAAGAAAAGTTGATAGTTTAAGCCTGAAATTTAATTAGTTGATGAGTGTGATGCAGCCTAAAATGGTTGGACAAATTGGGGAGGCATGTCTGATAAGCCAATCCCCACACACTTTATTCAAGATTGTCCATCAGCCGATCAGTACCCAGAGCTGGTGATGGAGCATGCCAATGCTACTCAATCTTATGGACAACAACAGGTTGCTGGGTATCCAGGGAAAAACTACTCTAATCTGAGGTTGAGGCAAGACAATTTTCAACCACAGCAATAGCTTACAGACTTGCCCAGCCATACCAGTAATTTATTTTTCAAGGCCTCAGTACCAATAGCCAATGGCACAGCCTAATCACCAAAATTCACCAACTCCATCACCTACCAGAGCATCCTCATTTGAGGAGTAAGTTCTGTCCTCATTACTGAACCTGAGCTCTTTGTCCCAAACTATAAATTCTCATAGCCAAAGCATTAAAAATATAGAGGACCATCTTGGTCAACTATCCAATGCTTTGACTAGGAGGGAAGAGGGCAGACTGCCAAGTCAGCCAATGAACAATCCCAAAGGTCAATATATGGTGGGTGAGTCTTCTTCAGCTCATGAAGAAGCTAAGGCCATTACTACTTTAAGAAGTGGCAGGTTGGTGAATAACAAAGTTGACATTGAGACCACTAGGGATGAAGAACAAGATAAACGAGTCCACGACAATATGCAGTAAGAGCAGCATATGAAAAATAAAGGGGCTGCTGTGGAGTCCCAATAGAAAAATGAAAATTAAAACAAAGAAAAAATTGAGAAAAGTGCAAAGGCTTCAGATGAGAGACAAGTACCTCATCTGTCATTTCCTCATGCCCTTCAAGCACCTTCTCCATTTGATAAGGGGAATGCTAAAGTATAGAAAATGATGGGAACTTTTAAGCAGGTAAAAATTAATTTACCTTTGCTTGATGCCATAAAGCAAGTTTCAGCCTCTGTAAAAATTTTAAAGAATTTGTATACCCATAAAAGGTCATCTAGGATTCATTTATCTAAGAAAGTCTTTTCTGCTGAGAAAGTAAACTAGATTTTGTCCATTGCAACCCCAGCTAAACTCCAAGATCCTAGAGTTCCCACAATTCCTTGCAATATTAGGGATCATACCATTGAGAAAGCTCTGTTAGATCTGGGAGCCAGTGTTAACTTACTTTCATATTCTATATATGAGAAGTTAGCTTTGGGGGAGTTAAAACCTACACATGTTGTCTTGCAACTGGCTGACAGATCTGAGAGGAGACCTGTGGGCATTATTGAGGATGTGTTGGTTGGGGTTGATAAAATTTTTTACCCAACAGATTTCCTAGTTTTGGACATGGAGTCTAGCAAGTGTGCTACCTCTATTCCTGTAATATTGGGCAGGCCATTCTTGGCCACTGCTAATGCCTACATCTAGTGAAGGTCTGGGGCGATGGAGGTATCTTTTGGAAATATGAAAGTAAAGCTCAATGTCTATAATGCAGCAAATCAACCTCACTTTGCGAGTGAGGACTGTTCCATGGTTGATTTGCATGATGAGCTTGTTGAGGAGACCAGGCCCAAGCTGTTGAATTAGGATGATGTTGATGATGTTTTTAAGGAGATTTGGACTGAGGCAGTTGAAGGGGATGCCCCCACACATTTGACTGAAGAGGTGAAAACCTTGAATTCTTCAGTGGGGCCAGCAAAGCGCTCTCATTGGAAACCTGATGTGCTGCCTCTTCCCTCACCTTCTAAGGCACCTTTGCTGCCTTCACTCATCAGTCCACCTAACTTGGAGTTGAAACAGCTCCCAAAATCTCTCAAGTATGCATTTTTGGGGTAGGATCAAAAACTGTCTGTGATCATTTCTTCTTCCCTCACTATGGAACAAGAAGAAAAATTGCTTTGTGTGCTCAAGATGCATAGGAAAGCAATAGGATGGACTATTGCTGATCTAGGAGGAATTAACCAAGCTGTGTGTATGCACAAAATTCATCTGAAAGAGGATTCCAAACCCTTTAGGGAGATGCAGAGAAAGTTAAATCCTCATATGCAGGAGGTGGTGATGAAGGAAGTGGTAAAACTACTTGATGTTGGAGTAATATACCCAATTTCTGGAAGTGGTAAAGCTAGGAAGGACCTTTTCCCACTACCCTTCATTGACCAAATTCTGAATAAGTTAGCAGGCAAAGCTTACTATTACTTTCTTGATGGATACTCTGGTTACAACCAGATCCCTGTGTATCCACAAGATCAGGAGAAAATAACTTTTACTTGTCCTTTTGGCACCTTTGCTTATCGAATGATGCCTTTTAGACTGTGTAATGCTCCTGTCACTTTTCAGAGATGCATGTTTACAATTTTTTCTGACATGTTAGATAAGTATTTGGAGATTTTTATGGATGATTTTTCTATGTATGGTGATGATTTTGATCGGTGTTTGCATCATCTATCCCTTATGCTTCAAAGATGTGAGAAAACCAACCTAGTATTGAGCTGAAAAAAGAGTAATTTCATGGTAACTCAAGGAATTATTCTTTGTCATGTAGTTTCCTAGAAGGGGATTGAGGTGGATAAAGCAAAAATTGATTTGATTTCACATTTGCCTCCTCCAAAAATTGTCAAACAAGTCAGGTCTTTCTTAGGACATGCTGGTTTCTACAGCAGATTCATCAAGGATTTCAGCAAAATTTCTAAACCTCTGCATAACCTGCTATGTCAGGATGTACCATTTGGGTTCACTACTGAGTTCTAGATTGCTTTTGAGGTCTTAAAGAACTATTTGACTTCTGCTCCCATCATGCAAGCCCCTTATTACTCCCTCCCTTTTGAGCTCATGTGTGATGCTTCAGATTTAGCCATTGGTGCAGTTTTGGGGCAGAAAAAAGATAAACTACCTAGTGTGGTTTATTATGCTAGTGATGAGTACTGAAAAATGAGGATATTTCACCCCTAAATACCTATATTTAGTTGTTCGATGAAGGCTATCTGATGAGATTGATTAGATTTGAAGTGTTTCAGGTAAATACAAGCCAAGTATAGAAAACAGTATAAGAATTCTGAATATAATGTCAAAACACAGCAACTTCGGGTAATCAAGAACTTAGTACGACTTGCGGCTAAATTTGGACCTTCAAGACAGCCGAATTACAAAATTGTCAAAACATGAAAGTTGTAGATCTTTTTGTCAGCTTTCCAACGGAGCATGAATCGTCTCAATCCGAGTTCGGGATAGAAAGTTATGGCCAAAATACCGAAGCCGTGTCTGAACCACAAGAAAGTGCTGAATTTCACGGATTTCTGGGGTCGATGCATCGACCCTACAGGTCGATTAATCGAGCCAGAATTTCAGTCTGACACGAATCTGACACTAAAATTCTATTTTTTGGGACTCTTGGTCGGCTCGATGCATCGACATCCATTGGTCGATTAATCGACTCGGAAAAGTAGGCTTGGGAGACTTCCGCGCGACGGGGTTTATTTAAAGCGACTCAAACACTTCGGAAGGAGAGATCTTTTCAGTATTAGAATAACGTAGGAGATTAGAATTAGAGTTTTTTAAGAGAGTTTTAGTTCTTAGTGTTCTTAGTTTTTAGCCATTGTTTTTCATAGTTAGACCTAGAAATAGGAAGTTTTATTATTTCTTTTTGAGAGCTTTGTTCTTTAATTTTTCAGTACTCATTCCTACATTTTGTTGAAAGTTTATTTCTGCATTTATTTCGTTTCTGAAGATTATCATCCGTGTGGATCAACGTAATTTATTTTGAAGTTTGAGGTAATTTTAATTAATGTTATTTTCCCGTCTTTATTTATTTATGTCATTTACTTACAATATGTGTGGCTAAATTTATAGAGATGGGGATCTAATGATTCCCATCCGAGGGATGTACTTTTAATAATATAAATTAGGGATTAAAATATGAGATTTTAATTTTATGGTTGTTGTGCTATCATGAACGGATGAAATCCCCGCCACTAACCGGGATCGCGTGTGCCGAGTCATGCCCGGGATCTCAGATCTGTGACGGTAATTTTACCCTATCATTGTTATGATCTTTTTGTTTTTATCGTGTGGATCTAATTACGATTATGTTCTGGGATCGAGTGTGCCGAGCCATACCCTGGATCTTGGTTCTGTAATGGTAATTTTATCTTAAATATCCCTAATCTGAATAAAGTGTGCCGAGCCATGCCCTTGATTTCAGATTTGTAAGTGGTATTCTTGTTGGAATTTTCACCCACTTTGGGGATGGTTTTTATTTGAACCTGAGATCATGTGTGTCTAGCCGTACCCTTGATCCCAGATCTATATATGAAAATCATCTAAGTCCTAATTGCAGGGATGCAGCATGGAACCTATTAGGGTGTTGACCATTGATCTTCCATAAAAGATGTTTGTTACCAATGAAATATCTCATAAGTTAATCCTTAGATTTATATTATAGGAAGAACGGACCAAAGATGGGAGGATTTAGTATCTTCATCTTTATCATCATCTTCACTTTTATTTTTGAATTATCAATTGAATTTTAGTTTGTAGTCATTAATTACCATCAACCGCTTAAATCATAAAACTGGTAGAATACTGTTAGATCTTAATAAATTTCTAGAATTGCTTGTCTCTTTTAGATATTTCAACATTAATCCTCGTGGGAACGATCTCGTACTCCGCACCCACTATATACAAACCGATTCGTGCACTTGCAAGTAAAACATACATAAAAATATCACATCAAGTTTTTGGCACCGTTGCCGGGGATTAAATTTAGAAAATCTGAATTTTTGGTAGACAGTAAATTTTAGGAATTTTCGAGGATTAAAATAGTATTTCTGCTTAATTAAAAAAAAAAAAAAACAAAAAAAAAAAAGAGAAAAAAATTTTTCCGGAAATTTCAAATTTAAAAATTTTAATTTAAAAAAAAAAAATAAAAAAAATAATAATAAATTTTGGAGGTCGATGCATCGACCCACACTGTCGATGCATCGAGTTTGCCTCGATTGATCGAGTGTTACTCGATTAATCGATTTTTATAAAAAAATAAAAAAATAAATAAATAAATAAAATAAAAAAAAATTGTTTTGAGGTTTTTCTGCCGGAAACCTCCGCTCTGTGCATCCTTTGTATGCACACTAGGTCTTCTAAAGAGAGAAATTTAGAATCGTTAAATTCTGAGATCGAACGTGCCTGTCGGTCAAATCGTAAGGACGCTAGATCAAGGCAGAAATTTTTAAGTGAATCATCCATTGAAGTCAATATGACTGACAACATGAATGGGCAACTCGAACAAGAGGAAGAACCAACATTGAGAGAACTGTTCTCTCCGATAACTACAAATACCCCATCATGTATTGTATACCCCGCCACACCTGGTGGCCGGTTTGAAATTCGGACAAATGTCATCCAAATCCTTCCAATCTTTCATGGCATGGAGCGAGAAGATCCATACCAGCATGTTAAAGACTTCACGAAGTCCTCATCTGCTTACCAAAATTTCAGAAGAATCATTAGTCATTTCCTTTCTCTATAAAGGATAAAGCAAGAGCATGGTTAAACTCTCTACCATGGGATCCATAACCACAGGATCGGATGGTCAAAAGTTTCACAAAGTTCTTCCCTATGGTGAAGACGAATGTTAGACGTGAAATCACGGATTTCACACAAGAGGAAGATGAGAGATTATATGAAGCTTGGGATAGATTCATGGATCTCTTACTCAAATGTCCGCCATGGATACTCAAAGTGGAGACTAGTCCGGTGTTTCTACAATGGATTAAATCAACCAAATAGACATCGGTGGAGTCAATGAATGGCGGAGGATTCACGAGCCTTAAAGAAATCTGAATCTTATGCTTTCTTAGAAAAGCTAGTGAGGATTCTCAAACCGGATTTCACAAAGACTCGAAACAAGCAAAGCCCGTGATCAAGCCGAGTTCAACCAAGAAAGGAGGACTATGCGTAGTAAAGGATTCCCAGATCGATTGCTAAAATTGATTTCCTCACTCAACAAGTGGAGGAATTGAAAGTAAAGAAGAATGTGTATATGGTCAATACACAACCTGAGCCATGTTCAATTTGTGCAAGTCCAATGCATATGGCAGATGATTGTCCTTCAATGCAGAACTATCATGAAGACACATCTGGACAGTTAAATGCTATGAATAATTATGGGCGGAATCAAGGGAACGTTTTCAATGAGAATAACCCAAGTAGCTGGGGATACCACCCTAATTTCTCATGGAAACAAGATAATCAAAGAATGCAGCCCGAAGCAGGATGAACTTTTATCCCCAACAAAATTTCAATCAAGGACCGCGGGAACTACTCAAGGGCAATTTCAGCGACAAGGGTTCAATAACCGAATCAATTTCAATACAATCAAAATCAGTTGGGCGTACGGCAAATGAACCCGGAATTTTGGTTTACACAACCAATGGGAGGTTATCAAAACCAACCACAACAAAATGTTGTGCCGACATTTCCACCAAGGATTTAACAACCCACGGAAATCACGCCCTAACGTCCTCATACACAAACTCCTTCTCTCGAGGACACATGAAACTCATTCATTCTCACACGTCCTCAATCTCTAAAATAGAGACCCAAATTGGGCAATTGGCATCCTTTCTCTGTGAGAGAGAAAAAGGTTCGTTTCCAAGCCAACCTGTTCCTAACCCAAGGGGCCAAATGGTTGTTGAACAAACATCATCTTCAACACAAGAGGAGAATCAACAACAAATTCGGGCGATCACAACGTTGAGATCTGGAAAGCAGGTCGATAATAAAGTAGTGTTGCCAGAGGAGGAGGAAGAGTCTGATGGAGAGAAGAAATCTGAAGAGAGAGAAGAAATTGATGACAAAGTACAAGCAACAGAAATATCAGATAATAAGAGTGAACAGAAGAAAAGTCTTATTCCGAAAGCACCGTACCCGCAAAGGTTGATGGCACCACTGAAAAATCGCGATGTGGAAGGAATAAATGAGATTTTCAAGCAATTAAAAATTAATATTCCTTTCCTGGATGCCATCCGTCAAGTACCTGCTTATGCTAAATTTTTGAAGGAATTGGTCACAATCAAAAGAAAGACCAATATTCCGAAAAAGGCTTTCTTAGCCGTGCTGGTTAGTTCAGTATTGCAAGCAAAGCTCCCGATCAAATACAAGGACCCAGGTTGTCCTACAATCTCGATCATCATCGGCGATAACCGTATTGATCAAGCCCTTTTGGATTTAGGAGCAAGTGTCAACTTGCTACCTTATTCTGTGTATAAGGAGCTCGAATTGGGAGAACTTGAGACCACTGCAATGACCCTTCAGTTAGCTGATCGGTCCGTAAAGATCTCTCGAGGAATTGTAGAAGATGTCCTCATCAAGGTGGATTCTTTCTACTTTCCTGTAGATTTTGTTGTTCTAGACACTGAACCGACATCAAACTTGAAGAATAATATTCCAGTGATTCTAGGAAGACCATTCCTAGCAACCTCCAATGCGCTGATCAATTGTCGAAATGGGATCATGAATCTGTCATTTAGGAATATGACAGTGGAACTCAACATTTTTAATATTGCCAAGCAGCCCATGGAGGATGATGAACATGCACAAGCTTGCATACTCGATGAAATTGTAGAGGAAATATTTAATGCATCTGAATCTGAAGATCCTCTAGCAGCTTGTCTTGCGCATTTTGGAGAAAATTTCGATGTGGATCAACTAATCCAAGAAGTAAATCACATGTTGGATTCCACACCACGTCTGGGTGAAGAACAGGAAATAGAGTGTGGAACTCAAATTGAATTAATCAAGGAAAAGCCGAAAGAGGAGGAGAAAGTGTCCTTAGAACTTAAACCTCTTCCGGAGAATCTCAAGTATGCCTACCTGGGGGAGAATGAAACTCAACCTATTATCATATCATCAACACTGGATGCGAATCAGCAAGGCCAACTCATGAATGTACTCAAAGAGCACAAAAGTGCCCTCGGTTGGTCGATAAAAGATATCAAAGGCATTAGTCCAACGGTGTGTATGCACCGAATCTATTTGGAAGACAATGCTAAGCCTTCTAGGGAACCACAGAGGAGACTGAACCCTATAATGCAAGATGTGGTCCGAAATGAGGTAATCAAACTTTTAGATGCTGGAATCATATACCCCATCTCCGACAAGAATGGGTCACCCGAAGAAATCGGGAATCACAGTGGTTAAGAATGAAGAAAACATACTGGTCCCTACAAGAATTCAAACAGGGTGGAGAGTGTGCATTGATTATCGGAAGTTAAATTTGATGACGAGGAAAGATCACTTTCCACTTCCGTTTATTGATCAGATGTTAGAAAGATTGGCCGGGCATGAGTACTATTGCTTTCTCGATGGCTATTAGGTATAACCAAATAGTCATTACCAAGGATCGGAGAAGACCACTTTCACATGTCCTTTTGGTACTTTCTCTACCGACGAATGTCGTTTAGGCTTTGTAATGCACCTGACTACATTCCAAAGATGTATCTTGAGTATTTTTCGGATATGGTCGACGATTCTTGGAAGTCTTCATGGACGACTTCTCGATACATGGAAACAGCTTTCTTGTTGTTTGAATCATTTGTCGCTAGTGCTTGCACGGTGCCAGGAGAAGAATCTTGTTCTTAACTGGGAGAAATGTCACTTCATGGTTAAAGATGGCATTGTTTTGGGACACATCATATCGTCCCAGGGTATCAAGGTCGATAAGGCTAAAGTTGATTTAATTGCCGACCTACCACCACCGAGGACAGTGAAGGAAATCAGATCTTTTCTGGGCCACGCCGGTTTTTACAGGCGTTTTATTAAAGATTTCAGTAAGATAGCACGGCCGCTATGCAGCTTACTTTCAAAAGATGCCCCATTCATCTTTGATGATAAATGTTTGCGGGCCTTTGAAACCATTAAGGCCGAATTGATAAAGGCTCCGATAATTCAATCTCCGAACTGGGCCTTCCCGTTCGAAATTATGTGCGACGCCTCTGATTATGCAATTGGAGCTGTTTTGGGGCAACGAATAGAAAAATTACCGCATGTGATCTACTATGCGAGTCGCACTCTCAACGATGCCCAGTTGAACTACTCGACCACTGAAAAGGAACTTTTGGCGGTAGTTTTCGCATTGGATAAATTTCGATCCTATTTATTAGGATCTAAAGTTGTGGTATTCACAGATCACGCTGCTCTGCGATATCTGTTCGCTAAGAAAGAGGCTAAGGCACGTTTAATTAGGTGGATCTTGTTGTTGCAAGAGTTCGATTTGGAGATCAAGGACAAGAAAGGTTCAGAAAATGTGGTGGCCGATCACTTGTCATGAATAATTATTGAGAAACCTGACGAGCCTGTTCCGATCTTGGAGCACTTCCCGGATGAACAGTTGTTCAGGATTGATTGCCCACCTTGGTATGCGGACCTTGTCAATTTCTTAGTCACCGAGAAATTACCTCACCATTGGTCGAGGAATGAGAAATCTATTTTCTTAGCTCGGGTGAAACACTATTTTTTCGAAGATCCGTACTTATTCAAATACTCTCCTGATCAAATCATACGAAGATGCATTCCTGAATCTGAGCAACCACGAATCATCTCGTTCTGTCATGAGTTAGCTTGTGGAGGTCACTTTAGTTCCAAAAAGACTGCAGCTAAGATCTTTCAAAGTGGTTTTTACTGGCCGACGATATTTAAGGATTGCCATCAACATTGCAAATCCTGTCACAACTGTCAAATGCTAGGCCGAATCTCAAAGCGAAACATGATGCCGCTCAATCCAATTTTAGAAGTTGAGTTATTTGATGTTTGGGGGATCGATTTTATGGGTCCTTTCCCGAATTCATTTGGAAATACGTTCATTCTTGTCGGCGTTGACTATGTTTCGAAATGGGTAGAGGCCGTGGCTTGTAAATCTAATGATCACAGAGTAGTGATCAAATTTCTCAAGGATCAAGTGTTTTCACGTTTTGGCATTCCAAAGGCGATAATCAGTGATGGTGGAAAGCACTTTTGCAATAAAGTGTTCACCCAATTAATGAAGAAATATGGTGTCACACACAAAGTTGCTACACCATACCACCCTCAGACAAGTGGCTAAGTTGAAGTTTCTAATCGGGAACTTAAGCAGATTTTAGAAAAGACAATCAATCCGAACCGTAAAGACTGGTCGTTAAAGTTAGATGATGCTCTATGGGCGTATCGAACTGCATTTAAAACTCCGATTGGCATGTCGCCGTATCGATTGGTCTTTGGTAAAGGATGTCACCTCCCGGTTGAATGGGAACATCGAGCATTTTGGGCCGTTAAGTCATTGAATTTCAATTTCCTGAAATCTGGTACCCAAAGGGGTCTCCAAATAAATGAATTAGAGGAAATCCGTACTGATGCATATGACTGTGCTAAATCGTATAAGGACCGTATGAAACGGGTTCATGATCAATCTATTCTGCGGAAATCGTTTGTTGTTGGTCAACAAGTTCTACTCTACAATTCCTGACTTCATCTATTTCCGGGGAAACTAAAAACCCGTTGGAGTGGTCCTTTCAAAATCTCTCGAATACTCCCCAATGGGGCAGTAGATATTATCAACCCGAAACACGGGAATGTTTTTCGGGTTAACGGTCAGCGATTGAAACCGTTCCTTGAGAATGTGGTTGCATTCTCTGACATTATTTCTTTGAGTGAGCCACTGGCTCACCCTGACTGAGGAATTCCCAAGGTCGAGCTATCGACTTTAAACTAGCGCTCATTGGGAGGCAACCCAATTGTGTATTTTCCGTTTGGTTGTGTTTTGTTTTGTTTTTTTTTTTTTTTTTAAATAAAAAAAAAAAATAATAATAATAAAATATATATATATATATATATATTTTTTGAGTTCGATGAATCGACCACTCTGTCGATGCATCGACCCCTTTTGGTCGATGCATCGACCACTTTGTGTTCGATTAATCGACCACTTTTTGGTCGATTAATCGAGAGTATTTAATGCAGTGTCCTTTTTCAAGGCGACTGCATTTATGTGGGTTTTGACTTTTTCTTTCGTCGATTAATCGACTCCTTGAGTCGATGCATCATCGCATTTTTAAGCGTGTATTAAAAATACATGGTTTTGTTTTTATTTGGAGTCGATTAATCGACTCTTTATGGATCGATTAATCGACTTTTATTTTGGGACGTGCATTTTTGGTTTTTATTTGCCTCGATTTCTGTCGATTAATCGAGTAAGTGTGTCGATTAATCGACTTTTCCACTTCCGTACATTGCGTCTTTTCACTTAAAGACGTTGCGTGTTTTCCATGCGTCGGGACTTCTGACGCGCCTGTTTTCAATAGAGTCGATTAATCGACACTTTTGGTCGATTAATCGAGTTTTTCGATTGTGTCCGTCCCGAGAGGTGCCTTTGCGCCTATTTAAATGGAGGAGTATCACTACGTTTCTCACTACGAGTTTGATTGTGTTTGTTTGGTAATCATGGCTTCACGCTCTGCCACAAAGACTTATACAACACCCTGCTGGTCATCCACGTGATCAGCCAAGTGGTCGCTTCGCGACCCGCGACCTATGCTCCGAATATGTTTTTGATCTCGCGGCTTTTCAAGCACTGCCTATCTGCACCGTTTCCCTCGCCTATGCGATGGCTCTTAATGCCCATTTTCTCCTCACTCCACCTGTGATCAAAGTGTCCGAACGCGTTGTTCGGTTATTCTATCAGAATTTGGCATGGGTGCCCGCCTCCATCGAGAATCAAGTCGCCGCCCACTTCACTGTTACAATTGATGGGTGGTCGCACCCGATTTTTCCGCACACCATTGCGGAGGTCTTTAATGTTTCGTGCGAGCGCCCTCACAATCACATTTTGGGTGAGGAACTCGACGAGTCTCAGGAGGATATTATCAACGAGATGTGCCGCGGCATATTTTCTTCTGGGATCGTCACTAGGCGATCGGCGTTGCCGCGCCCACTTTTGTTTTGGGATAGTGTGGTCAGTAGCAATCTTTGTCCCCGCGGCCATGTTTCTGAGCGCACCGGTGATCGGGTTCAAGCACTTTATGGGGCCCACCGCAATTCATGGATCAACGTGCCCAAGATTATTCATGATGGCATGTGGCGATGCCATGACGAACTCGCTAAACCTACCACTGGTGAAGCCCCGTTGGTCTACTTCCCCCATTATGTTATGAAGTTGCTTAATTTTCTTTGTTTCCCGTTCTACCGAGATGATGATATCGGGGACCTTGCTTTCTATCGATATGGTGCAACCCAGTGGAACCGCAGTATGCGTCTCTTGGGAAATGTCCCTGATGCCCATGCTGATGCACCGGCTCCCCCACGCCAGCGTCGCCGCGTCCGTCAAGATGACCAACATGCACCTGATCAAGGACCTGAGGAGGGTGTGTCGCTTGGTTCGCTCCAAGCCCAAATTACCTCTTTACAAGAGGAGCAGCAGCGACACCATGGTGCACTCCTGCGCCGTAGCCACTATGATCGTTCCTTCCTCCTTCAAATCGGGCAGCGCATGTGGCCTGATAGTTATGATGAGATGCGCGCCAGGGCCCGCCAAGCAGAGGAGGATGGAAATGATTAGTTTGATTAGTCTAGGATTAGAATTTTTCGTTTTGTGTGTTTTTTCTTTCTTTTGTTTAGGTTGTTTATTTTAGGAGTCAAATCAGAAGTGTCCATGTAATCATCGTCTTTATCAATGCAAAAGTGTGTTTTCTAATCTGTGTGGGATTGTCAATATTTTGCAAATTATCGGTTACCTTTAGAGTAGTTGGAACGCACTTTTTAAAAAAAGCCAATTTTCACAAATTTCCAACTCTCTGCCAAGATGGTGTCGCTTAATCGAGGGTTATACTCGATTAATCGACTCACTTTTTGCGAAAAAAAAAAAAACATTTTTTTGGGAGGTCGATGAATCGACCCCTCTGTCGATTAATCAACCCCCAGGGGGTCGATGCATCAACCTTTGGGATCGATTAATCGACCCTCTGCTGCTATAAAAAAAAAAAAAAATTTATTTTTTGGGTGTCAATGCATCGACCCCACTGTCGATTAATCGACCCCACCGCTTTTTTTTTTTTTTTTTTTTCTATTTTTTTCGACGGCACTCCTATTGGAACTCTAATTTGCCTCTTTTCCCACGTCCGTGGACTCCCTTGGACGTACTGCCACACTTTTCATTGTTTCTTTTCTGCAGGATACCTCTTTCCACTCCTACTCCAACTCTATATTTTTCCCTTTATATTCACCTTTAGGCTCACTTTTCATTAACTCTGCACAATCTTTCTTATGGCCCGACGATTATATCTTACCAGAGCCCGATTATCAAAGATGGAGGAGACTGCTAAAAAGCGGGAGCGCCGCTCTCATCGGACGGTCCCTTTTGTGCCAAATAATGTTGAAATCATCGACCTTGATCCGATGATCATTCCTTCCTGGGGAGAACCATTTCGAAAAAAGGTAAATCACTCCAAATCTCCTACACCGTGCGTCAATACTGATATCGAGATAATTGATGTGATGCCGTCACCGTCTCCCCCATCTTCATCTCCTACTTTCGCTTCCCCACTTCCATCCATACAATCGGCGGTGTCTCATCAATTTCCCCTTGATCTTTGGGTGAAATTATTCCCTATGCCTAAGAATATCAATTTAAGTGATCCGAGGTGGATGGGTCCGCCTACCAATGATTAACAGAGTTGGATTCATGTTTAGTTTAGGATTTAGGATTTAGGATTTTTTTAGTTTTTTTCTTTCCTTTTTGTTTTGTTTTGTTTATTTAGGTTGTTTTTCTTTCCCTACATAGTGTCACCATATTCCCTTCCATTTATTTTTTGTAATGTTCCAATTTGATGCAAATATTCTCTGCACCTGATCTTTGTGTTGAGGTACTTTTTTTCAAACAGGTTTGGGGGTGCGCTACTTCTTTCAGTCAATGAGGACATTGCCATCTTTAGGTTTGGGGGTATGGTTAATTATTTTGCGTCATTTATTTGCTTTATTTGAAAAAAAAAGGGGAGAGAAAAAGAAAAAAAAAAAAAAAAAATTTTGAAGTCATCATGCACATTATTTTACGATTGTTTTCAAACTTTAGTTGATGATGCATGAGAATTTAATTTTGAGAATAATAGTGTTATATTTTGATCACTTGTATCTAAGATGATGAAGTTAATGTGATATGTTGTGGATAATTTTGATATTCATGCTTAGACTTTTTACACTGATACCAAGCTAAGACTTAGAAATCGATGAACTGTTTTGAATGTTGAATCTTAGGTTCTTAGTGGAGACTAAACCCAGTGAGCTTTAGAGCTAATTTCCCGTCATTGATGAGTGAATATATAAACTCGGAGTTTTCTTTGAATACGACTTATTTTGCATAATCTCATACACTTCATTTTGACTTGTGACTTTGCATGAAATCAAATTTATATCATTATGTTAGAATGTACTGTATATCTACTCAAGACAAATAGGCAAAGTTACTATCTTTTAAGGATATGATTGAAGGCCATCTTTGGCTCGTTTGTGCTTAAAATGCCCCACCTCAAATAAATTTATCTTTCTAGTACCCCTTTGAGCCTATTGAAAATTTACCTTTATACATTCTTTGATAAGCCACGTTAACCTTTAACCCTTCACCATTTCTGAAAATTCAGCTTTACCCTTCTTATTTCTGAGAAATTAGGAACGAGGGATGAGAGTGAACAAAAAGAGAGTAAGTGGAGAGATACTGAGTTGTGGTGTTTACTGAGAGTGTATGGCAAAAATAAAAAGAAAAAGGGGAGAGAAAAAGAAAAAGAATGAAAAATCTGAGGTGCTTTAAGAAAAAAAAAAGGAAGAGAAAAAGAAAGTTGAGAAAAATAGAAAAAATTGAGAAAAATAGTGAGAGATTAGAAAAGAAAAAGAAGAGAAATAGAAAAAAATCAAAAAGGTGTTTCTTTTCCAATTTCTCAGAAACTTTGAATCCCAACTTCCAATTCTTTCTTACCCTTTCCTGAGCCCCATTACAACCCTAAAAAGACCTTCATGATCTGATCTTGCATTAGTAACTGCCTTGTGGAGAGTAAATATGTGATACTTATGACACTTGATATGACATGCTTAGGATATACAAGTATCTTCTTATGAGATTTATTTTTGTTCATTGATTGCATCGTGTTTCATTTATCATGTGAGACCTTTTTATTTGCTTTGTATTGACCTCTCACATATGTGCGAAAACTTATCCACTATCGGTGTCTTTATATTTTGAGAGTATACCTAAAGTGAGGATTGAGTCAAAACAACAGATCCAACGGTTTTCCGTTTGAACTAGTTCTGAGATGAATGAATTTTGGTTTGGTTATGCACACACTTCACGTTTAGGCATGAATGGATGAGCTATCTAACGATTTGAGCATTAGACTAATTTGAATGGATATTAGTATGATTAGTATAACATTGTTATTTAAAATTGAGGATTCGCATGTTGAATTGATTAATGATTTTTGTGTTTGAATGGTATATATGTTATCAAAATCATATTTTGAAAACTCAATTTTATCGATGATTTCAAAAATGTATTGAAGTTTGTGGGTAACTTCACTGTAAACCCTCAGGAGACACAACTCCTCCACTAGGATCACCTAGGGGTTTAAAGGCTTGTTGCACATGCTAAGTGCAATCGTGTTCCCTACGAAAGTGGTATTTATTTTCTTTAGTTTGCTTTGCTCGAGGACTAGCAAAGTGTAGGTTTGGGGGTATGATGAGTACTGAAAAATGAGGATATTTCACCCCTAAATACCTATATTTAGCTGTCCGCTGAAGGCTATCTGATGAGATTGATTAGATTTGAAGTGTTTCAGGTAAATACAAGCCAAGTACAGAAAACAGTACAAGAATTCTGAATATAATGTCAAAACACTGCAACTTCGGGTAATCAAGAACTTAGTGCGACTTGCGGCTAAATTTGGACCTTCAATACAGCCGAATTACAAAATTGTCAAAACATGAACGTTGTAGATCTTTTCATCAGCTTTCCAACGGCGTAAGAAACGTCTCAATCCGAGTTCGGGATAGAAAGTTATGACCAAAATACCGAAGCAGTGTCTGAACCACAAGAAAGTGCTGAATTTCACGGATTTCTGGGGTCGATGCATCGACCCTACAGGTCGATTAATCGAGCCAGAATTTCAGTCTGACACGAATCTGACACTAAAAGTCTATTTTTTGGGACTCTTGGTCGGGTCGATTAATCGACCAATGGGTCGGCTCGATGCATCGACATCCATTGGTCGATTAATCGACCCGGAAAAGTAGGCTTGGGAGACTTCCGCGCGACGGGGTTTATTTAAAGTGACTCAAACACTTCGGAAGGAGAGATCTTTTCAGCATTAGAATAACGCAGGAGATTAGAATTAGAGTTTTTTAAGAGAGTTTTAGTTCTTAGTGTTCTTAGTTTTTAGCCATTGTTTTTCATAGTTAGACCTAGAAATAGGAAGTTTTATTATTTCTTTTTGAGAGCTTTGTTCTTTAATTTTTCAGTACTCATTCCTACATTTTGTTGAAAGCTTATTTCTGCATTTATTTCGTTTATGAAGATTATCATCCGTGTGGATCAACGTAATTTATTTTGAAATTTGAGGTAATTTTAATTAATGTTATTTTCTCGTCTTTATTTATTTATGTCATTTACTTACAATATGTGTGGCTAAATTTATAAAGATGGAGATCTAATGATTCCCATCCGAGGGATGTACTTTTAATAATATAAATTAGGGATTAAAATATGAGATTTTAATTTTATGGTTGTTGTGCTATCATGAACGGATGAAATATAGAGTCATGCCCGGGATCTCAGATCTGTGACGGTAATTTTACCCTATCATTGTTATGGTCTTTTTGTTTTTATCGTGTGGATCTAATTACGATTATGTTCTGGGATCGAGTGTGCCGAGTCATACCCTGGATCTTGGTTCTGTAATGGTAATTTTATCTTAAATATCCCTAATCTGAATAAAGTGTGCCGAGCCATGCCCTTGATTTCAGATTTGTAAGTGGTATTCTTGTTGGAATTTTCACCCACTTTGGGGATGGTTTTTATTTGAACCTGAGATCATGTGTGTCTAGCCGTACCCTTGATCCCAGATCTATATATGAAAATCATCTAAGTCCTAATTGCAGGGATGCAGCATGGAACCTATTAGGGTGTTGACCATTGATCTTCCATAAAAGATGTTTGTTACCAATGAAATATCTCATAAGTTAATCCTTAGATTTATATTATAGGAAGAACGGACCAAAGATGGGAGGATTTAGTATCTTCATCTTTATCATCATCTTCACTTTTATTTTTGAATTATCAATTGAATTTTAGTTTGTAGTCATTAATTACCATCAACCGCTTAAATCATAAAACTGGTAGAATACTGTTAGATCTTAATAGATTTCTAGAATTGCTTGTCTCTTTTAGATATTTCAATATTAATCCTCGTGGGAACGATCTCGTACTCCACACCCACTATATACAAACCGATTCGTGCACTTGCGAGTAAAACATACATAAAAATATCACATCAGCTAGCAAGACACTAGCTGATGCTCAGCTCAATTACACCACCACTGAGAAAGAGTTGTTGGTTGTTGTCTTTACCTTGGAGAAATTTAAGCCTTATATCTTAGAGTCTAAAATCATTGTGTTCACTGACCACTCAGCCCTGAAATACTTATTGTCTATAAAGGAAGCCAAGCCTAGGTTGATCAGATGGATCCTCCTACTACAGGAGTTTGATCTAGAGATCAAAGATAAAAAGGGTGTGGAAAATATGATTGCAGACCACTTGTCTAGAATTTTAATGGCTGATTGTGCAGACATACCTGTAAATGATTCATTCCCGAATGAACAACTTTTTATCATCACAATGAGTGTGCCCTGGTTTGCACACATTATGAACTTTCTTGCTGCTAGAAGGATCCCCCCTCATTGGTCCAAGATGGACAAAGACCTATTTTTCTCTCAGGTCAAACATTTTCAGTGAGAGGACCCTTACCTTTACAAGCATTGTGCAGATCAGATTGTTAGGAGATGTGTTCTTGTAAGTGAGTTCCACAACATTATTTCTATGTGCCACGAGTAGACCCGTGGAGATCAAAGTGCTGCAATGTGGGTTCTACTGGCCCTCTTTGCTCAGAGATGCCCATGTCCATTGCAAAGCCTGTGCAAGATGTCAAAGGATGAGAGGCATTTTCAAGAGAAATTTAATGTCATTACAGCCCATCCTTGTTGTAGAACTGTTTTACATCTAGGGGATAGATTTTATGGGCCCATTTCCTCCTTCCTATGGGTTTAATTTCATTCTTGTGGTTGTAGATTATGTGCCTAAATGGGTAGAAGCTATTGCAACAAGAACTAATGACTATACAGTTATCCTCAAAATTTTGAAGGACAACATTTTCTCTTGATTTAACACCCCTAGAGCTGTCATCAGTGATGGGGGAGTCATTTCTGCAATAGACACTTTGAAAGCCTGCTTAAGAAGTACTCTGTTACACACAGAATAGCTACTCCATATCACCCACAGACCAGTGGGCAAGTGGAGATTTCTAACAGAGAAATCAAGTATATTTTGGAGAAATTTGTGAGGACTGATAGGAAGGACTGGTCCCTGAAGTTGCATGATGCTCTTTGGGTTTATAGGACTGCTTATACGACCCTAATTGGGATGTCTCCTTTCAGATTGGTATATGGCAAAGCATGTCATTTGCCAGTAGAGTTAGAGCACAGGGCCAACTGGGCCATCAAATCATTAAATTTTGATCTAACTGTCACTGTCATGCATGGGAAATTACAGTTGTTTGAATTGGAGGAGCTGAGAATGGAAGCTTATGCAAATTCAAGGATTTACAAAGAGAAAGTCAAGGCTTTCTTTCACAAATACCTGCTGAGAAAGAACTTAAATTTTAATTTCAAACTTAATTTTTTTCCAGGGAAGTTAAAATCCAGATGGGATGGACCCTACATTGTACTACATGTATCCCCATCTGAAGCTGTTGAGATCATGAACCCCACTGATGGAAGGGTTATGAAAGTGAATGGTCAAAGGCTGAAATTTTGTGTTGAAAATACAGTGGAGCCTGCTGAAACCATTAACTTTCAAGAGCCTCCCACCGATGAGTGATCTACAGCTCTGTATACTTTGTACTATAGTTGTCTGTTATTTTGTTTTTGTACTCTTAATAATTCTGTAGTTTTGTATGTATAACGTTTGCGAAATTCTTGAGCTTTTATTGGTACTGAGGTGGACTTTTGATTTTTGAGGAGTAATGGACAGCACAAAGGTAAAGCGAATGCATTAAAGCAAAACTGAAACCTGACGATAGGTTAAAAATACAATTCGACAAGTTCTGGTGGTATTTCAATATAATTCGACAGGTTCTGATGGTATTTTAAGAGAATTCGACAGAGTCTGAGAACCTGTCAAGAGGTTCAAGGAACCTATCGGATCCTCTTTTCCGAAGAATGGGACTTGTCGAGAGGATGGACGAACCCCTCGAACTCTTCATTATGGAGCTCTTTGTGCTTTCGATGGGTTCATCCGTTCGACAGGTTAAACGGAACTGCTCGCGAACCTCTCAAGCACTACATTCTTGGAATGTTTAACCTGTCGAAATCGTGTTTTGGGTTTTAAAACCCTTCGACAGGTTTATTTTAGGGCATTCTTTGCTTTTGCTTAAAATCCCTCTTTTCTTCCTCACGAATTCCACTGTGTCTCTCTCTTGGCCAGCTCACCAGTCACTCTTCCATTTGCTCTTTGCTCTTGCCAATCGGATCAGCATTGAAAAGTCGTCATTTTGCACCTAGTCGTTGCTGGTTTCATCCACTGGGCTTCCTTTGTAGAGAAATCCTAGATTTTGGGTGAGTTCGTCACATTCTGTCTTTCAAATTTTGCATTTTTGTGATTTTGGCACTCTGTCGGTGAAGAGTTGGTTCTAAAGTGGAATAGGACTTTGCTGGGTTGATTTGTGAGGGAGTCCGTGTGTTCAAATGGCCAACCCTAATCAATTTGAGGAATCTCTGTCAAATTTGGTTCAACCCTCACCCAAATCAACTAGGAAATCTAGTAGACTATCTTCTTCTCAGCCTCAAGTGGACCCACCTGCTAAAAGAAAGTTGAGTGAGATATCTGGGTCTAAGAAGCCCGTGAAGTCTAAAAACTCTAAGATGCCCGTGAAGTCTAAAAAATTCAAAAAGCCTAAAGCCAGTGAGAGTATAAATGAGGAGGTAGTTGTGGTTCCTAAGCCCGAGGCTGCATTTAACCCACTTTCTACTCCAAATGAATTTGTGGATGCCTTGAGTCTGATACCTGAGACAACATTTCATATCTCCTACTTTACTCAAGCAAAGAGTAGAACCATGGCTTATTTGGAGAAGGTTGCTTTGAAGCCCTTGCTAACTCCATTGAAGGAAAGAGTATACCCCAAGTTGGTGAAATAGTTTTTTTTTAAAACATTCAGTAGAAAGAATATCCTGGGCCATTTGAACCAGTGATTGTAGTGTTGATTGATGACTAGGGAGGAGTGGTGGATGTCAAGGGCATAGAATTGGTGATGGGGATTCCTTTTCAAAATGATCCATCTGGAGGGTTAGATGCCCCGTACAGTGTATCCTTCAGGGATATGGCTCATCATTTGACTTAGGGTATTGTTGGATCTGGTGAATCTCTGATGAGGAGAGATTTGGAGCCTGGTTTGTTGTTTATGGACAACAATCTCAGAAAGAATGTTTTTATGAGTGGGCATCAACAAGAGAGAAGGTCCCCTATAGTGGATGCCCTCTATTTTTTCTCTAAAGGATAATTTTTGAAAGCTCCTGAATTGATTTTCAAAGGAATGCAGGATATTCATAAAAAAATTCAAAAAAGGCAGATGGTGCCAGGATTACCCTATTGCAGAATCATTAGTGCTTTGTTGAGGCAGGGGAAATGTGTGTTCAAAAAGGGAGAACCTACTGAGGACTTGCCTCCTTTGAAATTTGGGAAGAAGTTGTGGTCAACTAGCATTACCTTCATTGGAAAGAGGAAGAAATAGGTAGAGGGTACTTCAAGAGAAGCCACTGTGGCAACTATAGTGGATATTAGCATTGCAACTACATATACTAACTCAGCCCCCTGTGCCGACAATCTCCTCAGCTGAATTTGCTGTGGGACTGGTGCCAACCACTATCACCTCATCCATTCCCCCATCTCCCATACCTTCCATACTTGCACCCATATCTCTAAGCACCACAACCTTCCATATGTCAGTTCTTCCTACCATTGATCCATTAATCTTGCCCACACCCACCCTTATTAGGACCACATACCACAGAAAACCTCACCCACCTAAACCTACATCCAGTATACCTAGCCCATCCATTCCAAGCCCATAACCTACAATTCCTGACCCACCTTCACCATTCACCTACATCCCATATGTTATTGATCCCCTCATCCCCACTGACATACCTACCTCTCTTTCACCTATCCATACACAGCAACTGGAGCACTTTACTACTAAGGGGTACTCTACCCTAGTTGGCTCCATTGTGGAGGATATTGTGTATGAGTACACCCCTCTTCCTGATTCTCCACAGCCTGACCTTTTCCAACATCTCCTAACAGAATTGATACCCTCCTTCTCTGATTTGGCAAATCAGATCTAAGGCACTTGGGAATTTGTATAAATAGGGGGAATACAACAGAGGCAAGGCATCTAGAGTTTGAGCAGTTTTGAATTAGTTTTTCCGCCTATATTCTAGTCTTATTCTCTCTTTTCTATTCTCTCTTTAGGTCAACCATGGTTGGCTAAATTCCTCTAACAGCTAGGGTGAAGTAGATCTGTAAATTGTGTGGTGAGAGAGAATTGTATGAGGATTGGAGAGTGCAGAGACTACATATCTAAGAGTAATTTGTTGTAAGTTGGATTAGATCAATGAATTGCTGGTTTTAAAGTTTCATTAATCTGTAGATCTTTTGATTTTCATCAAATTTCCATAGATTTTTTGCTCCTATAGATGTCTATGCTTGTAGCCTTGCATCCATAGCATCTGTAGTGATTTTATTGTTCCAAAATTTTCCCCCATAACTGGATTATATACATGAGATACTCTGTGACTATTTTAGTGGACAGAATATACCCTTAGGACTAATCCATATCTTAGGGCATATCTAGATTGTTTTACCTGGCATTTGAACTTGTAGCCAAATGAAGGATGGCTGCAGATCCATGCTCTGCTCCGTTGTCTGACAAATCAATTTCACAGTGAGACGGATCCCAAGCTGTTAATTCTCCACATTTGATTTTTATTTTACCAAAACTTTTGCTCTCTTCTCTAAATCATTCTTTTGCTCACCTCTAGTTTAGTTTTTTTTAAATCTAATTTTCTTAGTTTAAGTGACAACCAAACTCTTTCTCTCTTCCTATTTTTCCTTGATTTTTAGTTAAAATTGGAATAGATTCTCAGATCTATAGCAGATCTGGAGATTTACAAAATTTAGATCACATTTCCCTATGGACAAACTCTTACTTACTTTTAGAACTTGCTACAACAGCCCTGTACCTTACAGGCTGTGCTTTGTGCTAAAGACCATTCCATTTCCTTTATGTTATGATGCATTTTTCATCCAATTTTGCAATAAAATTATGCTAGCTCAAAGTAATCAACAAGTTATTGGGGGGGGGGGGGGGGGGGGGGATTTTGGTTTGAGGTGGAGGGGAAGATGGGTGCAGTGAAAGGTCTGGTGACGTTGAAATGGCTTTGGGCGGGGGAGTCGGATATGGGTATCCTCTAAATGGAAATGTGTTGGCGAACGGGGTGGAGATGAATCGGGATCGGCGTAAGCTGGATCAACCGCCCAAGACATGGTTTGGGGGCGGGTCGGGTATGAATTTCTCGGGTGAGGCCCAAATTTTTCTTCCTCCTTCCCCTATGGGATGATGGAGGGTAAGGCGATGCCATTATTCCGGCACCACAAGATCCCTTTTTTGGGTTTTGATTTTTTTCTTGATTTTTTTTATTTTATTACTTTGAATGACAAAACAAAATTCTCTCCCTTGATTAAGGTTGTGCTTTATCCGGGGCCCTAGGGAACTCCCTTTTCGGGTGGCTTTCACGCCTCCGATGCCTCCCACGACGGGACTCCGATGCTCTTCGAAAGAATCAAAGGAAATCCTTTGATCTATATGAAGACACGGAAATTCGCACGACGAGCCGATCCCTTGGAGGAGTCAATAAGAGGGGCAACCTCTTTTGACCATCGATGGCATTTTGGGTGTCGAAAGGTGGGGGAACAATCGGGAGAATGAAAATCTCTGAGCGGGGGGGCTCGGGAAGGGTGAAAAGGGCCTCTCATTCGGGCTGCTTGAACCAGAATAGTCTAGCGTATGTATTATATACCCTAGGCTAAAATCCTGAAGATTTGGCTTAGCGTGTGTATTATACACGTTAGGCTAAATTTATGAGATTTTGGCTTAGCGAGTATATTATACACGTTGGGCAAATTTTGGGGATTTTTGTCTTAGCGTGTATATTGCACACGCTAGGCAAAAACAATGTATATGTATATATTTTATACAATGAAAATAAATCCCAGTTGGTTTATTTTTTGGGTTTTCTGGAAGCAGTATTTCCGAGGACCTTTTTTCATGTTATTTCGGGTCACTCCTCACTGTACCTAGGGATACAAGGCTGTTTAGGGGTATTCTAACATACTCCCGAAGGGTTTTAAGGCTTTTTCTAAATCTCGGTCACCCACCCGATATACCTCTGACGCAAGCGCCTTCTCAGATACTGGATGGGGTGGTACTTTTCGGGATCACCACCACAAGGGGTTGCCGTCGTACTAAGAACCGAGACGTTTGTATCGCTGCTTATTCCCCCCTTTTAAAATCTGTCCAACGCAAAAATAAATTAAGTCCCTTGTTGGTTCAATTTTAAGTTCAATTGTTTTTTAAGGGAGTTTTCTTAAGTTCAAAAATGGGCGGTGAGAAACCCGTGCCGCCTCTACGGGTCGGCATCCACTGATGGGATATGATTGACAAGAAAAGTAAGTGCTCAAGTAGGCCCGCAAAATGGCTAAGGCGGTAAATTGCACAAGTAAGCCCGTCAATTGGCTAAGGTGTGTAAATGACAAAAATATAGAGGCTTAAGTAAGCCCAGCCCGCCAAACGGCTAAGGCGGTAAATGACTGAATCGTAGGAGAGTATAAAAATGATAGAAAAGTAGGGATAAGTATAAAACAAATGAAATCATACGGATAAGTATGCAAAAAGAGAGGAAAGTTAGTTAAAAGAAAAAATAAAAAACGCATGCAAACAAGGGGCCAAAACTTCAAGGAGAAGCTTTACAAGCTATCCCCAGCTGAGTCGCCATCTGTGTAATAGTGGATTTTTATCAATCCGTCACGACGATGCGCTCTAAATTTAGAGTCGCCACCCAGAGCTTTTGGTGACTCGGGATACCTCAAAATCAATACGTGAGCACCTAAGTGCTAAAATATGACTCTGATTTACCGGTCTATGCCAAAGACTCTTGGTAGGGGCTTCAGTTATCAATCGGGAAGGTGTTAGGCACCTGATCAACCCGATCGTAAGCGGTCTCTACTATGACTGTTTGGATGTTTATAATATATATATATATATATATATATATATATATATATATATATATATATATATATAAAGAAAAGAAAATTGGACAACACTCCCCCTTTGCTCGAAGGCACTCCAATCCTATTGAGCCTTTCGTACCTGATGAAATTCGGGCAGTGTAACAGCTCAATTCAAGGATAGAGGGAAAGCGAAGAAGGTAGAGGAATAGAGGGGAGAGTCGGAGCTCTCGAGCCCTTGTAGCACCGTTGTGGACCTTCATGTGGATGTATTTCCGATGAGCTTCTAGTAGCAAATGAGTTGAAGGATGGGTTTAAACCTCTAAAGCTTGGTGACTAAAGGGTAGGAGAGGTAGGCTAAGGCTTTGATCTTAGCAAACCTAAGGGATTTATGATAGAAGATGGGTTATGAAGGTTGAACTTCAAATATGGAATTTGTATGGGTGAATGCTAAAATGGGAGAAGAGGGATCACTTAATCTTTTTCTCTCTTTGAAAAATTTTCAAGCCCTTAATCAAGGGGGGGGGGGGTGGCTCTCTATTTATAGAAGATGAGAGGATTAGTGAAGGGTTAAAGGCTTAATTGGGTTAGCAATTAAGTAATAGGGATCTAAGATTTCCTAGAGCTTAGATAGGTGAGAATTGGGTTTCAATGGTAAATGATAGGGTGGGATTCTAAGTGGCAAAAGGGTTAAAAAGATGGCTAGTGAGGGTGCAACAGTCCTAACAAAACCAACCCCAATAGATGGGGTGGTCAACAAGTCAAACTCCAAATTCGAAATCTGACCAAATCCTCAAAAATCACTATTCCTAAGCCTAGCGTGTGCATTAGACACGCTAGGTTTGGGAACAGTGTTCTCTAAGAATCCTGGAGGTTTAGAACCCACCGTGGGGCCCACAAAAGCTAATTTTGCCTAGCGTGTCTATTAGACACGCTAGGCCAAAATCTGTCAAAATTGGTCTAATGTGTGTAATACACACACTAGGCTAATTTCTTACCTTTCTGCCCGATTTTCAAACCGCCATAACTTTGGCTATACAACTCAGATAGAGACAATTCTTGGCTTGTTGGAAAGCTAGGAACATCCTCTTTCTGATGGGATAGGCCTCAGCTTTAGCAAAGGTCTATGTAAACTTTGGGTTGATTCCTAAGGGTTGGGGATAGGCTTCTAAGGGTTTGGGTTAAATTCTAAGGGTTTGGGAAGTGCTCTTGGAAGCTCAGAGGGCACGCTTTTTTCGAAGTATAAGTTAATAGAGCCTTGGGTCAAATTTGGGTGTCTACACTATATTTTGATATGATAAGATGCAATTGATGTTGAGCTTTCCCTCTACTGAACTTAGACTATTAGCTCACCCTGACTATACGTTACAGGTACAGGTCTTGATCTGGACTCAGAGTTGGAGACGGATCCTGACTATGTCCCGGAGGAAGAAACAGATCTTTCGCCCGACGAGTTCTACCCATAGACCTGAGATTTGGACTTGATTTATTTTGATTTTGGGCTTGGTACGTCCACTGATTTTGTATACCACTATTTAGGTGATGGTCGGCCATCACCGGTGGTTCTTTTTATTCACATTTGTTGTATAGAAATATAATCTCTTTATTTATTGCCATATATGATATTGATATTTACGTTGATCCTCGCATCTGTGTGGATGTACTGTGCCAATGGCGAACCGGCTTTCCCGAAGTTTTGTGTGCGGGAAAGTCGAGTCGTCATAAAGGTCATGTAACACCTATTCCTTGATTTTTGTGTTGGTCAAATTATTGACTGAGACCTGACTGTATCAGGAGACTACCTAAGGCCAAGCCCATCAAATTCTTGAGGCACCCACCTTAGATTGATGGGATATTACCTATTTTTAGTGGCACCCATAGGGAACCCCATTTACTTGAATGGGTGTGTTAGAAATTTAGTAAAATACACACCACATCTCATACCTTATAACCAACCCGAGCTGCTTCTTGTTGGACCTTGACCCGAGGTTTGATCCGAATTGGGCTTGAGCCTTGGTGGTGATGAGGAGATCATCGCCAACGGATCGAATTTTGCAAGTGATCATAGGATTGCTTTTGGGTTGAATCAAATCTTGACGCTTAAAATTGAAGGAAACTAGATGCACTAACATTTGGATTGAGTGTTTGTATTTTGCTTTGGATTGTAATATTTGAATAAGCCCAAGGGCAATTATAAATAAATTACTTAATTTTAGTAATTAGAAATTAGAATATTACAAATTTCTAGCAAATCCTAGCCCTTGGTTCATTTGACCAAGATTTGACTCATCTTACACCATTTATTTTCCTTGGGGAAATATAGGGTGTTAGATTCACTTATTTGCATGCCCCACAAGATTTTTTAGACTTTGGAAAAACACAAAAGTTAAGGGCCTTTAAGACCACTAAAGACAAGAGGTGGACATGATGTGTGGAGGAGAGATGAGAGAGAGGGAATACTTTAGGAAGAGAAGAGATGCCTTGGGAAGAAATGAGAGGCCACATGGCAAATTTGTGCAGCCCATGTTCCCCAAGTCCTGCAAATTTCAAATTCCATAGGGGGGCTCTCATTACACCCTTCTCCATCTTCTTCTCCACTTGGAAACCTCAATTAGAGCTCCCTTAGAACCCTAAAATTCTAGAAAAATCTCTCCCATCAATCCAACCATTGAATCTCAAATTCAACACCACCACTCTACTCCCCACTCATCCTAGTTCCACATATATATTTTTGAGCTTCATCTTAGCCCATTTATCCACAAGGGTCAAAGCAAACTAGCAAGGAGAAACTAACTTAATGAAGGTAAAGTCTTAGACTAGCTTTTGTCTAGATTCCTAGGCTAGTTCTATCAAATTTTTCCATGAAAGCTATAGTGTTTTCTTGTTTTGGATAGCTAAAAATTCTGGAATTATCATGTTCCCACATGAGACCAGAGCATAATAACTTATGGTTGTGATCTTTAGGGTCACCTAGTGCCATCCCATGGTCTATGCCATAACTATTATATTTTACGATTTTTCCCTTAATTGTTGCATTGAGTTTCTTATTAGGAAGCCATTACTTGCACACACAAAGTTGGCCCTTGAACATAATTTAAAAGAACTACATATTTTGGAGACTTGTGCCATGTGGAAACACTATCTAAGCTGCTTGATTTGAAGGTTATGATTTGAAGATCTTTGGTGGCAAAGGATCGACACAAAGCATAATCTCTATCATATGAACCAATAGAATCAAACGCTATCATCTGATTGAAAAATTGACTGCTCTAAATCATATGATAGAGTTCGTGCTTCGTGCTAATCTTTGCACTCAAGATGTTTATATCACGGCCTTCAAATCAAACGACTTAGATGATTCTTTCAGTTGACTTAGGTCTCTAAAACATCAAATCTTCCTTCTAAATTACGTGTAAGGACTAACTTCGTGTGTGTGCAAGTAATTAACATCAAATCTTCCTTTTAATTACGTACAAAAAGTACCTTCCTTTGTGTGTAAGTAATTACTCCCTTCTGACTATATATTTGTTTTTTCTCAGTTCAAGTGCCATTATTCGCTCCTATCAAATTACTGAGGGTTGAAAAACCTTTGACTGATTTGAATTAGGCGGAGATAGATTTTCATCCAAATCTTCTAGACAATGAATCTTGAATCTTGATACCATGGGCATACCATTTAGTTTTTGATTCCACATTGCCCAAATCCTAAAGAGTGGCACTTAAAATTATGTTTAAGTATAAAATGTCATATGCTTTTTGAGTTATTTTTTTGAGATCTGTGCCATGTGGATAATTTGCTGGTATGTCCATGGTGTCAAGATTTATGATGTGAAAGATGGAGATGAAAATTGGTTTCTATTGTCTGATTCAAGTCACTCAATGAATTGTCAACAAACAATTCGGTAGGTGTGAATGGAGCTAAGTAGTCTTATTTCTTTGAGTGCTTATATTTCCATCAACATATTCTTTCCATCCACGCTCATAAGTGGGAGGGTGGATGGAAGGGTACTCTATTTCGTTTCATAAGTGGGTGGATGGAAGGAAGATTTGGGTACGTGGGTCGATGGAAAATATGTGGGTGGAACGAAATAAAGGTTCTCGATTTCTTTTTTGTTTCTCACTGCAATGCAGCAGTGAAGTCGGCGCATATCTTAAGGTTCACTCGGTTCTTTTTGTTTCTAACTGCAATGCATCACTGAAGTCGGCGCATATCTTAAGGTTCACTCGGTGTACATGCCGTGTGCGAGTGGATGTTCATGTGTCTAAGAAACCGAGCTACGATTTATATCATCAAAATTGGACGTCACAGATTTACCGATTCGTTGGCGGCAGTGTACAGCTGTTGTACCTAATACAAACTCACTTCCATAAACGACTCTAACGAAGTCTCCCCATTCCGATTCTCTCTCTTTCTCAACAATTCCCAGATCCGTCTTCTTTATTCTGCAGACGATCGATTGGACGCAATCTTTTTTTCGTCGATCAAATCCCTATTTGATCAATTGGATTAATCGATCGTTGCGCGGCTCTTGTAAACCCTTCGACCTAATCAATTTTCTCGGTATGTATCTGTTCCGTAATTCGATGTTTTAGTTTCTCATCTAGATTTTGGGTTTTTTGTTTCATATGTTGTTTAATTAAATAAATCTCATGAAGAATGAAGTTTCCTGCAATTAGTTCATCTATGTATGGAGCTAGGGTTTGAAATGTTTTTGTTTTTGTTTTTTGTTCTTGCTAGGGAATCAATCATGTTTACGAGGATTTTCGGCAAACCTAAACAGGAAACAAATGCCCTAACAACTCTAGATAAGTTGAATGAGGTATGTCCAGACGCCGCTTCTCTTTGGGAGAGCAAATAGTGTTTCGTTTTACGACTTGAGTTTGGTAAATAAATTGCCTTCTTTGATACCTTTTTTTTTTCTGATAATTTATATTTGTGAATGATGCCTGGGACTATGCGTCTTGGGTGCAGCCCTAACCACTGCACTCCGTCCAGCTGGGCACCTTGTGGCACCCATTACGAGGATCGAGTGCCACGGAAACTTGGATAAGGTCAATCAACTGTCTTTCAAAAAATTTGGGCATGATACGGTGACTATTCAAAGGTGCCAAAATTCAATGTACCAAGTTGTTTGGGCGTTACCATGCCATGTGTCTAGACAACCCAAAACAGGTGTTGTTTTGGGTGTCACATGCCACGTGGCATGTGATCTTGTGTCCAGGTGCAGCCCTCCAGGGATGCATTCGGACGCAAATCCCCTGCACTGTTTTTGAATACGATGAGTGGCAGTTTGAATTTTGGATTAGTCGTTCCTTAATTTGTAAGATAATCCTTGATAATATTTTCATTCAATTTCGTGTGCGCGGATGAGTGCGTGGCGGCTTAAAAATTCTCCTCTAGAAGATTTGTAGCTTGTGTGTGGGCATGTGCATGTGTTGTGGCTTAAGAATTTTCCTGTAGAAGAGTTTTCGTTTGTCTGTGTATGTTGCGAATGTGTGAATTCTCCTCTAGAAGAGTTCTCATTTGTGGGTGGGTACGTGTTGGCTTAACAATTCTCCTCTAGAATAGGTTTCATTTCATTTCCTTTATGAATGGCTTATTTTTAATATGGATGACAACCATCAATGCATATCGTTATTATTATTATTTATTATTTTAAAGACACAGAGAGCCTTTTCAAGTGAGAACTCATTACAATTATTTAGTCTTAGCAAGAATTGTGTTTGGAAACCAATAGGAACGCAGTGCAAATGAGATTCTCATTTGCTTTTCAAGTGAGAATCTCATTACTATTCTTGAGTCTTATCAAGAATTGTATTACGATAAACTTCCAAGCCTTGTTTTGGAGGCCAAAAGGAATACAAAGCAAATAAGATTCTCATTTTCATTGTATTTCTAATGAATATAATAAGAAACCAAGCTCACCATAATTGGCGTTGGTTTCATAGCAACCATGCACTTGTTTTGAACTTAAAGTCCCTTGTTTGTATCTCTCTTGTAAGGAAGTGAACAATAATTGGTCTTGGTTTTAATTTAATATTTTCTAACCCTTCCGCATTCATTCCTTTTCGTGCCTTGGCTGCCTTTGATATTCTTGCAAAATATGAAAATGGTTCTTTCAATATCTCTTTGATCAATAAGATTTTAGGAAAAACATTAGGAAGAACACAAGCATGTGTCTTTGGCGAGGAAGTATACCATGAGGGAAACAATCTAGCAGTTGAAGAGTTTGTGCAACCCTCAATACGTTAAATTAAGGTTGTAAAGGAGAGATCAAGAGTTGTTGGCCTCCTATACTAGAGGAGGCGGGCCTCTTCAAGATATTAAGCCAAAACAAATCTTCATTTCTGAACAATGCCGAAATAAAACCCAAAAGGAACTTGTGATTGAGATTGTAATCTCGAGATTAAGATCTCGGTTCCCCTCACATGATTGCATAAGCGAACACAATCTTATCGAAATTTTTGTTAATCTCCTGCTCCTCTACACTACTCCAAACCCCCTAAACCTGGTTAAAATAACTCCATTACTGTATGTTCTAAGTGATCCTTCTCCTCCTAATGCCCTGTTGAGAGAAACTCAACTCCGACGAGGTCATTTCCACATATGTTTTGATGTTGTCTTTGTATCGGGTTTTCCAATTTCCCTTCGTCGTGTTCATTCCCTCAATCTCATATGCACTATCATTTGACCATTGATAGTTGACAGTTACATGATGTAATAATTTTATGTGATCAAGATCGCCATCAGACTGTTGGGTATGGTCTAGAAGGGAATCTGTCACCCTGTCGCCATCAATTTCGCCATCAGAGTATTGATCTTCCTCTTGATGGAGAATGGAAGCCTCTTCACTGTTAGATATCTCTTTAGACGCTTGATCTATCACATTTTCATTGTCGAAATTTCCATCGAGCTTTTGATTGACGGCTGGAACCTGATCTGGCCATTGATCTTCTTCAATTTCTTGCTTTAGGACCCTTTCAGTGATCACATCTTCATCTTCAAACTCCGCCACGAAGAATGACAGTGTTAATGAAATACATCTCACTTTCGCGTGTCACCTCTTCACGAACCGTCACTAAATCGACGTCTTTGGCTCGCTTCTATGTGAAAGAATCATTTGATCAAATTTTCGGAACACCCTTTGAGCTTTGCGCTCCAATCGTCCAATCGTCCAATCGTGACATCTTCGTAGATTCAACTTGCAATGATAATTTCATCGGGTTTTTCACGAACAACCCTCAATACTTCAAATTAGGTCTAGTAGATAAAATCCTAATAGCAATCACTGCTCACGGTGTCAAAACACTGTGAAAACAACCTTGATTTAGATCAGGATCAAATATGAAGAAAACCTAGCAGTTTCAAAGGATCAAAACCCACCAAAATAATTTGTAGATGTGAGAGGATTAAAACCCTCAAGATTCACAAAAGGTAAGGGGCTCAAAAGCCATGATAGCAAAATGGTAAGAACCCACGATAGTTCTCAAAAGAAACCACAAAAATATTATTCCAAAATTTCACTCTAATTCTTTATACTCATGTAGATTTACATATATATAAGAAAGTAAAAGATAACTCCTATTCTAACACTAATTAGAATTCTAATCTTTCCTAATTAAGACTCCTATTTAGACTTGGACTTTGTAATGTAAATTAATAACTTTCTTTTTTACCCGTATAATCTAGTCCTCGGTAACTTTAAAAAAAGGAGTTTCCAAAAGATCGGTAAAACTTCGAATCCCGAATATTGCCAGCCATTGTTAACGAGTCATTCACATATCCGAAAAACTTCTTTCTCCATGTCCTAAACGTTGTCCATATCTCTGAAAGCCAGCCAGATGGGTAGTAGAGGAGAGAGAGAGAGAGAGAGAGAGAGAGAGAGAGAGAGAGAGAGAGAGAGAGAGAGAGAGAGAGAGAGAGAGAGAGAGAGAGAGAGAGAGAGAGAGAGTTGTAGAAAAGAGAGTTGTTGACCACTTCCAGTGGAGGTGGCAGGCCACTTCCACATTTCTAAACAATGCCGAAATAAAATCCAAAAGGAACTTGCAATTGAGATTTTAATTTGAATCTCAGTTCCCTCTCCCATGTCACTTAAGTGAACGACAATCTTATTGAGATTAAGACCTCGTTAATCTCCAGCTCCTCTAAATTGCTCCAAACTCCCTAAACCTAGTTCAAACAGCTGCATGAAGGGCTGTTTTAGGTGATCCTTCTTTTCCTCTCAATGCTCTACATCATCAGTCTTCCTGCTCACTTTTGCTTAGAGGCAATAAGCTTTGTGATACGGGATTAAACTTACATTATCGAAGATCTTTATAGATTATTCCCACTTTTAATGTGGATCAAAAGTTCTTGTCATTTTATCTTTGCATAGTCGAGCCATCTCTAGGAGGCAAGAATGGAAGATATCAAAATCGTCTCTTCCTGTACACAAATTGTTTGTGTATTACCACATAATATGTTAATATCATAAATCCCATTGAGTTGGACCATTAAGAATTAGATTACTACTAGGGTATGTCACCTTGAGATTGATCACTGATCCATAAGTAGTTCATGCATACTTGTATCATATGGCCTCGAAAGAGCCACCCCACCTTGTAAAACAACCAAGAGTAGCACTGTTTGCTTATTTTCTTCTTATCTCTTTACTTCTCTTCCAAATTTGAGCCATCAAGTATTCTTCTTTTTTATGTTCATTGATTCCAAACCATTCCGAAGCATCTAAGGAACCACACAGGTTATGTTCTTTCCATTAGGAAAGATCGAGTGCTAACATATTGAAGAAATCAATGCAAGCTGAGAGGCGATATGGAAATATTATGATTGATCATTCATACTTGATGAGAAGTGTCTGCTTGCTTGTTAATAATGGGTACAATGTTATAGACTTGAATGCAACAAACAAAACTATCCACTTTATATGTATGTTGCCAAATCACTTTGGGAAATGCCAAGGTGAATGGTTGAAATTGGGTATTGTAGGTACTAATGGTAGTGGAGTGGGTTTTTGGGACTCAAATGTAATTTATAGGGCAATTCTTCGTTATAATTAAGTTCAAAGAGGTTATTAGTTGCACTAAATTGATTTTTTGTTTGATAGGCAAGCTGGGGTTGAACCTGCGACCTCATGGTTGCGTCATTGTGCACCTTCCAGTTGAGCTACGGGCCCAACTGGAAGTTGGATTCGATCCTTTGAAAATCATAATTGCATCACAAATCACGCTAAGGTTAGAATTGAGTTGAAATGTAAATATTAAAATATTGATTAATCATTAAAAAAGTGACTTTTTATTTTGAAAACTAGTCTAAAGAATGTATTGATTATGCATTGATTCCATCTACATCAATAATTGAAAAATATTATATAAAAAAGTATTATGTTATGTAAGATGTATTGATTTTTTATTTGGCCTATATCTTTACATTATTTATGAAAGAAGGATCATGTTGTAAAACTTATTGTGGACATATTTGAATGCATTTCAAGTTTTTAGATTTGTTGGATATTTTTTTTTCAGATTTGTTTCTTATTAAAAAATTGATTGTGAATCTTACGATTTAACGATTCGATTCACAAATTCCAAAACGATTTTGCGATCCAAATCAATTTCTACAACATTGTTAAATACAATCTGTTAACTATAACATCAACTGAAAAGTATGGGGAACGACGTCCTAGTTCTTAGGACTGGATCTGTTCATGGTGTCGCAATGTTAATTTTAAACGAAGATCCATCTGCCACCGCTACGGTTGTACCTCGCTGAGATCGCAAGGAACAGTGGTCAAGAGCGACGAGGAGCAACTCTCTAGGGTTGGCCCTAAGCATCAAATTATTTTTAATGGGTCTCAGATGCGGGATTTATCCCATGGATGGTCCATCGCGGCTAGAAGAGGCCACTTTGTTTCGTATTTCGGCCGCTGGAAAGTTGGGCTTGCTTTGCCTCCTTCTCACCGATGTCAGGGTGTATCCTTTGTTGACGCCGCTTCGGGTGGCCCACGCAAAACCCTTACCTCAGACGACGGCTCCCCCGAGGCAACCATTGGAGTGGTTTCTGGGTTTGAAAATTTGGTGGACCCCTGTGAAGATTGGGTCGTCTTTTTTTCGAGTCCAGTGCTCTCTTCCCTTGCGCTAAACCTTAAAGAGTACTGGGTTATCATGTATACCATTAAAGATACCATTATGCCTTTTCACATTTACTACTGGCTACAGAAACATTGGACTCTACATGATAGACCGGCCATTTCGGTCATAACTAATACAAAGTTTCTCCTTCGGTGCCCCTTGGCCAAGACGGCCAACGCGATTCTCTCCAAAAAGGCCTTCTCCATTGATGGCAAACCCGTTGAATGCAGCCGATGGGACCTGGATGCGAACGAACTACCGCTTCATAGATGGGAGAACGAAATTTGGATTCGTCTTTTCGGTCTTCCTCTCCATGCTTGGACCTGAGAGGTCCTCCAAGGGATCGGCAAGCGATGTGGTGGGTGCATCCTCATCGATCGAAGTACTGAGGACTTGTGGGAAACTCGCTTTGCTTGGATCTTGGTGGCTTCCAGCGTTTGGGAGGCAATCCCTAGATCTTGCGAGATTTGCCTTAATGGCCAAAAACTCCGAGTCTTCGTAGAAGTGGAGCTCATGGAGAGGGTTGTCCTCCCGCGACAATCACAACACGTAGCCGAGCAGGCCAGGGTTTCCAACGAAGGCGTAATTAGTGGTACCACAAAAATAATCCCGGTTGAGGTCCACTCAATCAGGGACGGGATAGAAGGGGCCAGAGGGCTGCCGGTTCATACCTCGGAGGGGAGCCCGACCCCGTATGGGCCTCTCCATTAGGGGACGTCCTCGCCGACGAAATTTCCTGGCCTAGGGTGTGGGTCTGAAGCAAGACATGGCTTTTTCAACTCTGGTGCGGAGGACTTGGAGGAGGGAGAAATGGATTCTCGGCGGGTAGCAGTGGAGAGCTTGCCCTCCGAAAATGCAATTGCAATCTCCAACCGTCGCCCTACGTCGGAGCAGCGACACCCAATCCCCTTCTTCGGCACCGTACAATGGCCCCCGAATTTGGTCGACCTTTCTCTCGCACTTGATCTAACGTCGAAAGTGCTCCTCCCCTTTCGGGTACTACATTCACGAATGGAAAAGAGGCAGAAGACGAGCTGACAGTTTATTTGGGTGAAAAGCTCGATTTTGTTCTTAGGGATTGGGACCCTATGGAAGCTGAGCTGACACGTGGAGATCTGCTGACAGATGGCGCCGGTTGGGCCAGGGGCAACAAGGTACTTTCCCCTTTGGATGTTTTTTGATGCACTAGGGATGTGACTACCTCCTTTTCGTCGATTTTGGTGGTTTTTGAAAACCAGCCCGTGGTTTGCAATAAAGGTACTAGCTAGGGTTTTTCGAATTGTGAGACCGATCAAACTCGTCTGGTGTTCAGCTTAAGGGGTGCGCCTCTCTGGACCAATGCTGGTTTGTCACTTCTTGGGCCTTTTGGGGTCTCTTTCCGGTGGGACGGGATCTCTAATTGGTTGTGTCGGGCTGTAATTTTCCTGGAATGCATCTACCAACCTGGGTTTCAAACATTCGGAGCTCCTTCTTAAATCCGGCTCTCGAGATCTGCCCGTTGGGAATCGGGCATGGAGAGCCGCGGTTCCCCTTTCTTTGCTCCCCTGCTCTTCCAGCCTCGTGCGTCTGGATACGCCAACCACTCCTTCCCTCCCCTTGGCGTCAAATCCTCTTCTTCTTCCTCGGTCTCTTTTTCTGAGCGGGTTGTGCTTGCTACCTTTGAGATCTCATCTTCGGGAACCTCGGATTCGTTTTCGGGTGAGGTGCTTCCTCTCCGTTAGATGTACTGCAACGAGAAGGGTTGCTGGGTGGAATACATGTCGGGATTTGATCCTCACCCGGAGAGCCCCTATACCCGATCGCGGGAACAGTCCGGAGCTAGTGGTCCTCGATGAGATCATCGCCTTTGAGAAGGAACACGGGATGTCGTTCTCGGGATCCGATGAAGCCCTCCAGGAATCTTTAGATCTATTTCGAGGGGGTGATTCAAATCTGCTGCTACTCTAAAAAAGAAAAAACGAAGTCAATGGAAATGGCCAGGCTCGAGTGGGGTATGTCTGATGGGAGGGGATTGGGGTTTCTGTGAGACTCTTCCTTGCGGTTGGGTTTTTCTCCTGTCTTTATGACGATTCTGTCGTGGAATGTAAGGGGCATTTGCAATCTGAAGAAAAGATCCGGGGTGAAGCAAATCATTTTATCGCTAAACCCGACGATCATCACTCTCCAAGAGACGAAATGGGGAGCCTGCGATAACTCCAAGGTGGCTTCTGTTTTGGGCGGCAACAAATGGGATTGGATTGGGGTGGACTCCGTCGGGGTGTGGGGGGGATCCTCCTAGCTTGGAGCTCGCTTTTATTCCAAAAGGAGGATGAGGAAATTGGCCGCTTTTCCGCCTCGATCAAGCTAATTAAAAGGACAACAGTAATGGGCCTTTACCGACGTATACGAGCCAACCGACGCCGGTGAAAATGATGATTTTTGGTACAAAATCGCTGTGTTGGCAGCTAGATGGGATGTACCATGGATTGTGGGAGGAGATTTTAATGCCTTGCGCTACCCTCACGAATTGTAGGGGGGGGTGGGTTCCGGACCGGAGAGACATGGCCAACCTTAATTCTTTCATCAATGATTGGGCTCTTGTAGATTTACCTCTGCGGGGCCCCCGTTTAACTTGGTCTAATCTTCAGCAAGATGCCTCCTTCAGCCGTTTAGATCGATTTCTTTCTACCACGGACTGGCTGGACCTGTTTCCCCATGCTTTTCTTCAGGGCCTTGCCAGAGCGGTCTCCGATCACCGGTCGATGCTTCTTGATTGCGGGTCTTCGGGCAAGAGCCCTACTCCTTTCAGATTTGAAAATCAGTGGTTAATTAACAAGGAGTTTAAAGGCCTAGTCCCACTTTGGTTGAGGGAAACTAATCCCCACGAGTCGGTGTCTTACCATTTAATCTCCAAGCTGGGACACCTCAAGGGCTGTATCAAGAACCGTGAGGTCTTTGGGCTGTCTCATGCGTGGAAAACGACCATCCTTGATCGCGTTAAGGAGCTGGACCTCCTTGAAGAGGATAGGGTGCTGTCAGACATCGAAAACGCCGAAAGACTTAACCTCAAGATGAGGTTTAGCGAGAGACGTTTTCAAGAAGAGATGAGTTAGAAACAAAAATCCAAAGTGCATTGGTTAAAGGTTGGAGATAATAATACCAAATATTTCCATATGATTGCGAACGCTAGGTCTAAAAAGAAGCTTCTGTCTAGAATCGTGGTGAACGGGGTGGAATTGTTGGATCCGAACCAGATTAAGGTGCAGATTTCCGACTTCTACCTCAACTTATTTCAGGACGAGGGATGGGCCACACCGCAGCTTGATGGCCTCTGTGACAATCCAACTTTCCCCGCACGGAATTCTGGGAAAAGTCGGACCATCCGGCGTGGAAATCAAAGCAGATATCGTATGCATATGCGAAAATTAACAGATATCATATATGGCAGTAACAAGGATTCCAATATATTACAGAACATAAAAACTAAAGCCGAATAACCACTGGTGACAGCCGACCGTCACCTAAACAGTGGTATGAGTTACAGATTGTCTAAATCTACCAAGTCCACATACACAAAAATCTAATTATACCTAGTCCAAAAATCCAAGATCTATGAGTAAAAGTCCTCATGCGGAAGTTCTTCTGTCTCCGGTACGTAATCCGGATCCACCTCAAGTCAGGGGTCCTGATCAAGATCTGCACCTGTGACATAGTGTCGGGATGAGCTAATAGTCTAAGCTTAGTAGAGAAAAGTTTAATACCAATTCATATCTTATCAATCAATGCATAGATTCAATGACTGAAATTCCAAAGCATTTTCATATCAGAAACAAAGGCTACATTTCAAAGTTTCATATCAAAGATAGAATTTACAAAATCTTAAATTTGAAATCACATGGTCGAAGATGGAATTTTACATAAGGTTCAATAGTGTCAATTCTGAAATTTCACATGTTCTGATTCACTTATTCGTTTTCTCATTTACATGCAACTTCTTAATTAGTGAATGTCTTAAAACTATATCTTAACAAACTCCAACGCGAGTATAGCGTTGTTGAGCCGGATTACCGATGGGAATCCCCTCCTTACCATCTTCGTTCAATGAACAATTTTCAGAGTGTACGGACAGTACCGATAAGAATGTACGGATATCCCGCCGTATCGGCCAGAGTGTACGGATATCCCGCTGTACCGGTTGGAGTGTACTGATATCTCGCCGTATCGGTTCGAGTGTTTAGGGGATTCGTTCATATGAACCTTAAATCAACATGCAAGTTATAATACATAGTAAGTGCCATTTGTTCATAATTAATATCTACTCATAGATTCAGAGTTCGGATTCAGAGTTTAGATTCAAAGTTCAGATTCAAAGTTCAGTTTCAAAATTCAAAGTTCATATTCAGAGTTTCAGAATTCAAAGTTCATATTTAGAGTTTCGAACTTCAAAGTTCATATTCAGAGTTCAAATGCAAAGTCAAAATTCTAAATTCAAAGTTTGGATTTAGAGTTCAAATTCACATTTCAATGTTCTAATTTCAAGGTTCAAATTCAGAGTTCTCATTCACATTTCAATGTTCTAAATTCTAAGTTCGGGTTCAGAGTTCAGAGTTCAATTTCAATTTCAATTACATCATAAAATCTATGAATCAAAGTAAAAATGTGACTGTGCATTGAGTTTTCCCTACCCGGTTCTGAAGTCATGAGAAGTCAAAGAAGCAGTCTTTATTGATGACCTCTGGTTTATCAAATCCTACATTACGTTCATAACTATGTGTTAAAGACTGACGGATCAAAACAAATCGAAGTTCCTTAAATTTTTCCCAAAAGAAGAATTGGGTATCCCAGACAGAGCAAATTTGCTCGAGCGACAACCAAAATCGCTCGAGCGAGTTGCCACAATTCTGTGTGGCACATACTACCTCGCTTGAGTGACAACCAAAATCGCTCGAGTGAATGTCAATAGTGCAGTTTTTGCATTCCAAATCGCTCGAGTGAATCACCCCAGAGAAATTTTTGCCTGTTTATGAAGGGATCTCGCTCGAGCAAATCACTAGCTCGCACAAGCGAGCGAGCTAGTGCGATTATGCACTTTGGTTCCTCTTTTTCTCTGAGTCCGAAATCTCAAATTTTCTAAAATTCAAAACCTTACACACCTAAACTAAGTCTGAATTTCAAAAACTACCATGCAATTGACACTTGCATGCGGAGAATCTCGTAAGAATTTCGAAAATTACCTTCTTAGGTCATGCATGCGGAGTCCTTGATCGTCGATATCAGGAGAAATCGGCGCCTAAGCTTTCGTTCGTCTGATGACTTGATCTTCTCCTCTCTTCGATCGTAACGGTGTCAAGGATTGAAGATTTCTTGAGGTACAAAACAGAGCAAAGATCTCCTTGAATGAAGAGAGGTGTTTGAGAGGAGATCCAAGGTTAGGATTTGAAGAAGGGAAAAATGAAAAGAGGAGAATGGGGAGTTCTTTCTCTCGTTTCTTTCTTTCAGCTGAATTCTCGAAGGCTTCGTTTCTGCGTGAGGTATTAATCTTTATACTTACGGGAGTTCACTCGGTGTTAAGCCAGTATATCAAAATCAGGTGTATTGGCTCTTATCGAAAGTTTCAAAACAAAATCTAAAATTCACAACCCAAGCTCCTAACCATTGTGCCTTCACGTGGCTTGTGTAACTATTCACACAATTATTTATATGAACCTGTTACCCGAGATTGTATCTCTAAAACAAAATATTTCGAAATTCCCTGGCATGTATCGTACACCTTATCGGGCACATACACGTAGTCGGGTGTATTAGTGTTCGGAAATTCAGGATGTTACAGCCTCTCTTTCCCCTCTGTTGGCCCGGATGATCACGCTGATTTGGAGAAGTCGTTTTCCGAAGTAGAGATCTGGGATGCCATTAAGAGGAGTGGGAAAAATAAGTCCTCGGGGCCTGACGAATTCAACATGGAATTCTTTGTTTGCTTTTTGCCCTGCTTAAGAGTTGATATCCTTGATTTCTTCAAGGAGTTCCTGATGCGAACTTTAGATCCGCATGTTTGAATCGTGACCAGATAAAGAGGAAACGTCAAAAGAGAAAGTGGACTCGCGAATGGATTTTTAAAAAAGGCCCGTTAAAGACCCGTGTGCACATTAATTTAGGCAATATTTTATCTAGGTTTAGTTTTCTTTCTTATTAGGATTCTTTTAATAAGTGACTTGTTTTAGGACTAGTTTCCTTATTTGAATTATTTAGGAGTCAGGCATATATATGTGATATGTGACTGTTAATCCCATCACTTTCTGCGCAACCATCGGAAAAGTGGTCATAAGTCTACCAATATGTGTTGGAATTGTGTGATTCTTGTCTTGTTGGAAAACTACTTTGATAAGCTTTTAAACAAGACCAATTTCACGTCAATCGGACATCGTTTGACCTTCAAAAAGTGATCGCGTAATACAAAAAGGGGATTAATGGTGAAATTAATTATGACCGTTAGATTAGAAAATTTTAATGGTTGATTAGGAGTTTTATTTTAAGTAGTATTCCTAGAGTTTCTTTTCTTTATAAATACATATTGTAATCTCTTATGAGAATTATTATTGATAATGAATGAAAATTTTGAGTTTTGCTTTGTGCGAATTCTAGAGAATTTGAGATGAGTTTTCGATAGAATAGTGATTCTTCTCCTGCTTGCGGTTTGGTGTGAGGCCAACTTTCTTCCTTGGAGCGATTCCTTGAATCGTGGTCGGATAAAGAGGAGACATCAAAAGAGAAAGTGGACCCACGAATGGGTTTTAAAAAAAAAGGCCCGTTAAAGACCCGTTTGATCAGAAAGAAGAAAATCCAAAATTTATTAAGGTCTTCAACTTTCAGTCCCGCCACTTTTATGTTTGGCCTATTTTGAAGTGTCAAATGAAGTCGGATTGATGTGAAATTGGTCATATTTGAAAGCTTATCGAAGTAGCTTTCCAATGAGCAAAAAATGTGCAAGTATTGAAGAAGTTATGGTCAGTTTTCGGAAGCTACACATAAAGTGACAAATTTCAAGAATCCTAATTGAATTAGGATTAGTCTCTTTTATTATTTTTATTTTAGAAAGTAAGAGTTGTTTATTTTATCAGAAATAAGATTAGTTTCCTTATTATTTTAGGACTTTATTGTTTTAGAAGAATTAGGATATTTCTTATATTAGGAATTAGAGTTACACTAGGATTTCTAATTTTATGCATTGGTTAGCCTATTTAAAGGCTTGTAAACACTTTTATTAGAAGTTTTTGGTTAATGAAAATTGCTTATGTAAAATTGAGAGTTTTAAACTTTCGTGAGGGTGTGATTCTCTCAAAACGGAGAGCGATTTTTCGATTCCCGCTTGCGGTTTGGTGCAAGGCCAACTTTTCTTCCATCTCTATTTTCTTTAGATTTACGGATTGTGTAAGTAGCGTAATCCTAATTATTTTATTGATCTCATAAAAGCCCAAAATCAATTTTTTGTTAATCATTAATTTTATTAGCCTTTTATTTTCGTTTAATATCGAGAGAACCTGCTTGCGAGTTCGTTCGACGCCCTAAAACTATCGGAGATCTAGCCGTTCATAAGAACTCTAGTCTTCTAGATCCGCGATAGGGAATATACACTAAAGTAACGCTATTTGGGGCCGGAATTTAGATCTGCTTGTTTGAATCGTGGCCGGATAAAGAGGAAACATTAAAAGAGAAAGTAGACCCACAAATGGGTTTTTAAAAAAGGCTCGTTACAGACCCGTGTGCACATTAATTTAGGCAATATTTTATTTAGGTATAGTTTCTTTTCTTATTAGGATTCTTTTAATAAGTGACGTGTTTTAGGACTAGTTTCCTTATTTGAATTATTTAGGGGTCAGGCACATATGTGTGATATGTGACTGTTAATCCTGTCATTTTCTGCGTAACCATAAAAAAAGTGGTCATAAGTCTACCAATATGTATCGGAGTTGTGTGATTCTTGTCTTGTTGGAAAGCTATTTCGATAAGTTTTCAAACAAGACCAATTTCACGTCAATCGGACATTATTTTACCCTTCAAAAGTGATCGCGTAATAAAAAAAGGGATTACTGGTGAGATTAATTATGACCGTTAGATTAGAAAATTTTAATGGTTGATTAGGAATTTTATTTTAAGTAGTAATCCTAGGGTTTCTTTTCTTTATAAATACACATTGTAATCTCTTATGAGAATTATTATTGATGATGAATGAAAATTTTGAGTTTTGCTTTGTGTGAATTCTAGAGAACTTGAGATGAGTTTTCGATAGAAGAGTGATTCTTCTCCCGCTTGCGGTTTGGTGTGAGGCCAACTTTCTTCCTTGGAGCATCTTCTGCCCCTATTTTCGTCTAAGGCCGTCAGCTCTTGGACATGGCGGTCATTGCGCACGAGGTTGTTCACTCGGCCTTCTCCGCTCGCATTCCGACTTTTGTTTGGAAAATTGATATGGAGAAGGCGTACGGCAGGGTCAACTGGGACTGCCTTGATTATATGTTGAAGCATTTTGGTTTTGACGACATCTGGAGAAAATGGATGAGAGCTTGTGTATCTTCGCCTTGGTTTTCGGTGATCATCAATGGGTCACCTACTGGGTATTTCAAAAGTTCGTGGGGGCTGAGACAGGGGAATCCCCTATCTCCTCTTCTATTCAACTTGATGGGGGAGGCTTTGGGGGCCCTTATCAACAAATCACATGCTCTTAACCGGATTTCGGGAATTGAGGTGGGCAACAATGGTTACGCCGTAAGCCACCTTTTTTTTTGATCACCTGGGTATCCGGGCCTCTTAGAGCACCCGCCTAATCCCAGGGGCACATGCGCACCCCAAATTCAGCACATGCCGGGTCAACACAGGATATAAATCCCTAGGGTGGCCTCAAGGGGGGGAGGGGATTCGAACTCAGGTCTCCTTCTTTTGGAAACAGGTACCTGGCCAACTCACCTAACCCCTTTGAGGTTGCCGTAAGCCACGTTCAATACGCCGACGACACGATTCTTTTTGGCAAAGTGAATCAAGAGAAAGTTTCAGCGTTTTCCTACATTCTACTGGTGTACGAAGCTGTCACTGGGCAACGGCTTAACCTACAGAAATCTTCGATCTCTAGGATTTTTTTGGACCTGTTTATGGTCGAGGCTTTAGCTACCAGGACGCGGTGTGCTGCCACTCCTCTTCCCATCCCTTATCTGGGTCTTCCGCTGGGCACCGGTAAGCCGAAGGCTAGCGATTGAGAGGTCATACAAAGATTCGAAAGGAAATTGGCTTCTTGGAGGGGAAAATTTCTTAGCACGGGATGTCGTTTGCAGCTATTGAACTTGGTTCTATCTAGCCTTCCGATCTTTTTCATGTCTATTTACAAATGCCTGATGGCGGTTATTCACTCCCTTGAGAGAATTTAGAGGGATTTTTTGTGGGAAGGCGCAGGTCTGGATAAAAAATATCACTTGGTGGCCTGAGAGATATTTCAACTCCCTAAGTGTTTCGGAGGGCTGGGTATTCGGAACCTTCACCGAACAAATATCGCGCTTCTTGGCAAATGGCTATGGTGGGCTGGATAAATATCGGACCAAAATAGGCTATGGTTGTCTATCCTTAATCAGAAGTATGGCAGTGCTCGGGGAGCTTGGGGGATCATTGTCAACCGATCTAGGAACGTCTCAGCTTGGTGGAAAGATATCAGCTCGGTATGGATTGAATTCTCCCGTTGGATCCGATATAGTTGGGGCGACGGTCCTCGGATTTCCTTTTGGGATGACCCATGGCTTTTCCTTTACCCGTTCAGATTGTTGTTTCCTTCCATCTTCAACATGTCCATTGCCCCTCAAGGGCTGATCGCAGACTTCCTTCCGACCAATGGTAAGGCCCCGGTGTGGGATGTTACTACTAGGACGGCGTTGAGAGAGGGTGAGTTGGAGCACTATCTTAGGCTGATGGCTGCGTTGTATAGTTCGACCCTGAACCGCCACCGACGAGACCCGAGGACTTGGTTGTGTAGTAAGAATGGGGACTTCTCGGTCAAGTCCTTCTATCGAGCACTCGCCTATAGACTACTCATTAGAGTGGAATGGTTCTTCATCTGGAAGATACCGATCCCCCTAAAGTTAAATTTTTCATCTGGATAGCGGTAAGAGGTCGCATTCTAACGATGGATCAGCTGATTACTCGGGGCAAACCCCTTCGGAATAGATGCCCGATGTGCCTCCTGGCGAAAGAGTCTATTCCTCACCTGTTTATTCATTCTGGGTTGCTACTAAAATTTGGGGCATTATCCTGATGTCCTTTGACCTAAGATGGGTGGTCCCGGAAAAATTGCCTGAGTTTCTGGTCTCTTGGAATGGCCTCAGATGGGATGGACCACAAGGAGCCTATTGGAGGGTGGGGGCTTACGCGGTGTTATGGACTATTTGGCCTGAAAGGAATGCTAGAGTTTTCAGTCACAAGCGTCGACCGATCGGCACCATTCTTAACCTTATTAAAGAGCTGATGTGCCGCTGGATCTTGCTGGACAAATACGGGGGGCAGGGCTTGGGAGATCTGTGTTTTTGAGGCTTTTCTTCTCTGCTTTTGGGGCTGGGGTCTGCTCCTATCTAGGCTGGGTGTGTCTGTTTTTTTCCTGCTGTGTTGTTTTTGTTTTTTGTTGGTCTTCCTGTTGTACTTCTCCAGCTTCTCGCTGGTTTTTTATTGAATGAAATCTTTGTTACCGATAAAAAAAACATTGTTAAATACAACTCTTTTCAATCTTTCATGTGGATTAAAATGTCTGCTGAAGTTTGTTATGTTCGCTAGTATATATATGTATAGGACCTGTGCATATGTTTATATTGACAAGGTGTTTTACATGAACTTACCATGAAAATTCAACAATAATGCTTCAAATACAAGTGTTTTCAATCTTTCGTGTGGACTTAATTGCCCAGTGAAGTTTGTTATGTTAACTTTCATGGTGAGTGCTTTCAGAACCATATATGTATATACTAAATCTACCTATATATACGGTATCATGGTTCCTAATTATTTGTAGCCTTCTCTCCTGTAGGACCTGTGCACCATGTATCTGGTTGACAATTAGACGATTTCCTGATTGAGTGATATTAACCATTCGGAGGAAGTATTATTTATTGCTGACCGTCCATTCAGTGCAAACTCCTGATTAGACAGTTAAGATATCTGGTGGATTGAATTTTGTGTTGTAGACCATAGATTTGATGACCAACTATATGGATGATTTGGTTGAATCTGAATATGTGCTTCATGGATCCTATAGGACTCCTTTTCTTGTACCTTGGAAGCCAATCTATATATGTGTATATCTAATGTGTAAAACAGTCCTCACGTGGGATTGCAACCCAAGGTTATAGGATTCCGATATGTGAGCCCCACGCGAGGGCTTATCGAAACTCACATACTTGAGAGAGAATTTAAGAGTTTTCTTCCTAATCTTCCGGGATTTTGTGGTTTATATTCTTTAAAGATATCAAATTAGTTTGTAATTTATAGTGTGGTAGACTAAAGTGGGAGTGTTCACTCCTAATTAAATTTTTTATTATTATTTATTAAGTGGGGTTTTTTGGTAGAGAAAGGATAGGAATTATTGGGATGTTCAAATAGCGGGGTAAAAGGTTTAGTTTGATTTTTATTATCCTAGGTTTATTGAAGTGATTGCTGGACAGTTTGGTGTTTTGGAGGAGAGAAATATTCCATGATCTGCGCATCAGCTTAGAGGTATTCGACTCTGTACAATCTCTTTCAAAGTGGCTCCATTGCCAACACTTTCTGCATTGTACGATCAATCGAATGTCCATATATGTCCCGCTCAATCGGGCTTCTAGGCTGCCCCTGATACGCATTGTTCCTTCCTCATCCTCGTCCATGACCTCCGCCTCCTTGGTTTCCTCAAGGACCAGGGGTGTGCTGTTCTCATAACGTTCGTGTAGATCAAGGAGCTCTTTTGGGAACTCCGGATCGACAAGGTCCTCTTCTACTTCTATACCCCAGAGATCGAAGTCTAGCTCGATATCGAAGTCATACGGTTTGATCTCATGACATGCCTTTTCTTCCAAAAACGGATTCTGGATATCTAAAAAATTCTGAGATATTTTTATGGATTTTGAGATTTTTTCTTGATTTTTGCCTTTTCAAATGAACTATTTACAATGGATGGGGTGCTCGGGGAGCAGGAACATTCCTTCAGACCAGGGCAATTTTTTTTGGGCCCTCGGGCTCGTTTCGGCCGCGGGCCGATTCAATGGTAAGTGGGACGGACTTCCTATTGAAATGATTATCAGTGACTGCTGTCAACGGATCTGGGTGGCTGCTAGGGGATGCATTGCTGTGGTCGAGGCGGATCATCGTAACCTCGGCGTGGTCCAAGTCAGACTCATCATCCGACCCAGGAAGTCTTATTTTAGCTGAAGTTTGGCTTGGAGTAGGATCCTTACTGTTGATGAACTCTTGGAGAGGAGTAAATCCATGTACAATCATCATGCTGTGTGTTCCAAGATAGTGAAACGGTAGCTCACTGCTGCCGTTTTGGGAACAAGCAGCACCAATGACCCTCCTCAACCACCTCCCCAAAAGCCCCCTATTCATTTCACATAATTTTCTCATTCCCAGACCACCCTCCATTCTACTGATATGGCACGCCTCCCACTTAACTAAACGTCTCTCTCCTCTCCCCTTCTCTCCCACAAAAAAATCCTTTCAATTTTCTTCAAATGATCAATGATGGCCATAGGGCATCTGAACATAGACATGGAAAATATCTAAAGGCTCGTACTTCGTAAAGGTAGCTCTCACCAGGACCAACCTTCCACAAATAGAAAGTAAGTTCCCCCTTCCACGGTCAATCTATCTTCAAACCTTGGAACCACTGGCTCCTAAGTAACAACACAAGGCTTCCCAACGCATAGAGGAAACCCGCGATAAGTAGACGAAAGCGACTCCACGTGGCAACCCATCTCCGTAGCCAACATCCCCATCAAACCAGACTCCACTCCAACACCGAAGATCCTTGTTTAACGAAGAATAACCTGCTGCTGCCATGCAACAACTTCGTAACTAGTCAAAAACCAGACTCCACTTCTATTTGCCTCGCAAAGAAAATCATAGTATCATCTGCGAACTGAAGATAAGATATGATCAGCTCCCTTCTAGAGGTCTCAAACCCGGCGGAATAACCTCGGGAAGACACCCTCTGCATCGGCCTACTCAGAGCTTCCCCAAACATATTAAATAGGAAAGTAGACAACGAGTCTCCCTGCCTAAGTCCCCTAGAACTCTTGAAGTATCTCTGAGGAGATCCATTCAACATAATTGAGAACCAAGGATTCAAAGTGCAAGCCCTCATCCAACTTCTCCCTTTCACCCTGAACCCTAGTCTCTATAACGTATAATCAAGGGATCCCCAATGAACATGGTCATAAGCCTTCTCTAACTCCACTTTTCAAATGATGCCCGCCTCTTACTTTTATGGTGAGTATCAACTGCTTCATGCTTAACCTTCATAGAGTGTTATCTTGGATGGCATTCACAATATAATTAAATCTTATATATGGTTTCTTACATTGACATGAGTACTAGTATAGATATCTGATCTACTGGTACGCTCAATATGCTTGGTAGTTCACAGTTCACAACTTGTTGAATGAAGATAGTGTTTAGGGATACACTTTAGTTCAATTCTTTTCAAAGCATTATATTGTTTACGATGGTTGACTCATTCCAACCGCCTATGGACGACCTATTTCTCTACTCATTTCTATTCCCGGCTAAACTCTTAGTTACACCCCAATCCTTAACATTATCATTCACTAATCTCCAAGTCTTTACTGGTCCTCTCCTTCTCTACTTCCTTATGCTTGTATCGTTTCAACCTGTGTTAATTCACCATTTTACCCAACGAACGACGAACCTGCTCGGAGTGAACCGGTTCACCAATCAGGTTGGACTGAATGTAATTTGAAATTTTATTTTAAAATAGAAAAGCAGATATGATGCGGGAACTTACTAAATGCAATGCTAGGGTTGAGATTAGGATTAAAATTAATTTAATCAATTACAATAACAATTTCTCATAACAAATTCCCATGAAAAATTCTAGAAATTCAATTAGATGCTTTAATTCCGGGCCGAAATAGCGTTACTTTCCGTGTACGTTCCTTATCGGATCTAGAAGACTAGGGTTCTTATGAATGGTTAGATCTCTGATAGTTTAGGGCATCGAACGAACTTGCAAGCGGGTTCTCTCGATACCGTACAAAAATAAAAGGCTAATAATGATTTAATGAAAAACGGGTAATTTGATTTTGGATTTTTATGGAATAAATAGGCTAGATCTGTGATTTAATGGAAAATAAAATAACTAGGATTACGCTACTTACGCAAATCGTAGATTTAAAGAAGATAGAGATAGAAGAAGAGTTGGCTTCGCACCAAACCGCAAACGGAAATCGAAGAATCGCTCTTCGTTTTGAGAGAATCACACCTTTACGAAAGTTTAGAACTCTTAAATTTGCATAAACAATTTTCATTAACCAAAAGTTCTAATAAAGTTGTTTACAAGCCTTTAAATAGGCTAACTAATGTGTAAAACTAGAAATCCTAGTGTAACTCTAGTTCTTAGTTCAAATAAAAGAAATATGCTAATTCTTCTAAAACAATAAAATAAAGTCCTAAAACAATAAGGAAACTAATCATATTTCTAATGAAAGAAATAATTCCTATTTTCTAAAATAAAATAATAAAAGAGACTAATCTTAATTCAATTAGGAGTCTTGAATTTCGTCACTTTCTGTGTAGCTTCCAAAAACTGACCATAATTTCTTCAATACTTGTAAGAATTGCACGTTTTTAGCTCGTTGGAAAGCTACTTTGATAAGCATTTAAATATGACAAATTTCGCATCAATCCGACTTTGTTTGACACTTCAAAATAGGCCAAACATAAAAGTGACGGGATTGAAAGTTGAAGACCCTCTGATAAGAGAATTTTTGGCAATAAATTTTAGATTTTCTTCTTTCTGATCGCTCTGATGTTCTTCTTTCGCCTCCGATATGTTATGAGCGGTTGCTTGAATCAGATATCCTCATCAACTCTCCCCGAGTTAGAAGGATTCATCCCCGATGAATGCTAGTTGTGGTAGAGGTTCAAAAGATCCGAATCAAGCTGCTGAAATTCTTCCTGTGTAATCCAAGTGTTCTTTGAATCGCTCTTATACTTCCACTTGACCAAATACTTTTGAAGTCCCCTTGGTTGGTGGACACAATCTGATCTTCCAGCACATCTTCAATGGTCTCACGAGTTTGCCAAGTAGGTGGGGGTAGCGGTGTGGGTAGAGGAATTATTGATTCATCAGATTTAGAAGGCTCAAAGGGGTTGGTTGGAATGGTTGAAGGGCCATGGAATGGAACAAGGTCCTCCACGTTGAAAGTCATGCTAATCCCAATTCCGGCGGAAGATCTATGATGTAAGCATTAGAACCGACATGCTTTAAGATTTGATAGGGCCCAATACTACGAGCTTGTAACTTCTTTGCAACTCCTTGTGGGAATCGCTCGGGTCTATTTCGAACCATCACAAAATCACCCTCTTGAAATTCTTTGAACCGTCTGTGAGAATCTGCAGAGAATTTGTATTTTTCATTCTTTAAATTAATTATTTTCTTAATCTCAGCATGCAACTCATGAATGCGATTTGCAAATGTGGATGCAGACTCTGATGACCTATGATGAATGGAGATTGGAATGAGATCTACATGTGTCCTAGGTTTATATCCATGCACAATTTGGAACGGACTCATGCCTGTGGTTCTACTAATTGAATTTTTATATGCAAACTCAGCGACAGGTAAGATGGAATCCGAACTCCTAATGTGCTCACTTACTAGATACCGTAACAAATTACCTAGACTCCTATTGACAACCTCGGTTTGCCCATTAACTCCCCCCTGGTTAGAAGAACTCATCTCTGATGAGTTGTAGAACCCACGTATGGTACACTTTAAAAGCTCAGCTCCCGACTTGCCTTTCCTTTTTGTGAGATACGCTTGGTATTTATCCTTACTGGTAGTGAAGTTTGAAAACTCTAGAGCCTCCTCATTCAATCTTTTCTGATGTTGCGCAGGTATCGTACGAGATATGAATTGGTTAAATGGGCTTGGATTGTTTGCTCAGGTAGCAAGGAATGAATCAAAATACATGGTTGCAGAACTTGGAATGGGTGTAAAATGTTCTACCAAAACGATCGAATGAATGCCCTGGTCTAGAGGAAGATCTAGACCTCCATCATTAACCCCTTTCAAGATTGGAAAAAGTTCATATGCTCGGGGCTATTATGAGCTAACACAAAATTGTCACTATTGAATTCATTAGATAAATTCGTTGTGTTGGTGACATTAGGTGTATGTTCATCATTCAATAAAATCTGATGGTCAATCCCATGCAAGTTAGTAAGCTGACGCGTCCCTACCGACTCTAACAATTCGCGTGTGATCGACTCAAGGGGCACTAATGGCTCATATACACTCGGCTTGAGTAACTTGTGCATACTCGCTTCAACCAAAACCAAAGACTGTGGTATTCGATCCCATTGACACTAACGGTTCTTGTGTACCGAGTTCGATGGACTCACATGTATTCGACTCAATAGACACCAATAAGTCGTGTGTACCCAACTCTATTGATACCAATGACTCATAGACAAGTGATTCGATTGGTTCGTGTGTATTCGGTTCGATCAACTTCAAAGATTCAAGTGCACTCGAATCTACCGACAACAAGAATTCCTGCACAATTGACTCTACGGACACTAACCAATCGTGCGTACGTGACTCGGTTGACTCACATGTGGGTGACTCAACATCACTACTAACAAGGGAAATAGAAGCATCTTTATCACAAACTAGACTTTCATAAGCTTCGTGTATTTCCTCTTCACTCATCACATTACTGGGGTCATACACAGTTTCTTCCACTTTCCTATTTTCCGGCTCCTTAGAACTCTCTTTTAGTCAATAAATTCAGAGTGGAAAATTTTGTGGGGCATTGATGGGCAAAATGTCTGAACCCTTGACACATAAGGCAATCAGGACACTTATCCGTCTTGGTTTTCAAACTCCGAAGAAGGTGACAGTGTGTTAAAGGAACATACTTTTCAATAAGTCTCACCTTCATGTCCTCCCATGTGGTGATGAGTTCAATCCGAAGAGATTCAATGCGACATTCTATACGAGTCCAAAAACTTTTGGCATTACCCTCAAACTTTGTTTTCACTAGCCTAATTTTGTACTCATTCGGTATGCCATACCAATTAAAATATTCTTCTACACTAGACAACCACTCCACGAAGGTTTTGGGATTCATCCATCCCTCAAAATTTGGAACCTCATCTTGAATGGATTTTAGAAACTTCTTCGCAGGGTCGTAGTTGGGTTCATAATGATAAGGGTATCTCCTAACTCTATTTCCATCCAAACCCTTAGAGGTCCGACTATGGATTTGTAAAGCCTCATGCTGAGTTTGTATCTGGGCTTGTAGATCGGCTTGATTCACCGTCAACTCAGACGCAAGTTCCTTAATTAGGGCTTCTATCTTAAGGGAATCTATGACTATGCAAGGCAAAATTTATATGATGCAACACAAAAGTTAGACAAAGGTTATACGAAAGCTAGATGAAAAAACCAGGCAATAGCTAGACAAAAAAATCAGACAAAAGTTAGATGAAAAAACTAGACAAAAATCAGATAGAAGCTAGATAAAAAACCCAGACAAAATTTTTTAGACAAGCTAGATGAAAATTTTCAGACAAAAGTTAGACGAAAACCAGACAGAAGCTAGACAGATCTGAAATAATGAATATAAAATGGTGTAAACAAAATAATAAAAGAAATAAACCCTAAAACCTATATGAACACTAAAACCCTACAACTAAACTGATTCTCTAATACCAATTTGATGCGGGAACTTACTAAATGCAATGCTAGGGTTGAGATTAGGATTAAAATTAATTTAATCAATTAAAATAATAATTTCTCATAACAAATTCTCACGAAAAATTCTAGAATTTCAGTTAGATGCTTTAATTCTGGTATGAAATAGCGTTACTTTCCGTATATGTTCCCTATCGGATCTAGAAGACTAGGGTTCTTTTGAACGGCTAATCTCCGATAGTTTCAGGGCGTCGAACGAACTCGCAAGCGGGCTCTCTCAATACCGTACAAAAATAAAAGGCTAATAATGATTTAATGAAGAACGGATAATTTGATTTTGGATTTTTATTGAATAAATAGGCTAGATTTGGGATTTAATGGAAAATAAAATAACTAGGGTTACGCTACTTACACAAATCGTAGATCTAAAGAGGACAGAGATGGAAGAAGAGTTGACCTCGCACCAAACCGCAAGCGGGAATCGAAGAATCGCTTTCCGTTTTGAGAGAATCACACCCTCCCAAAAGTTTAAAACTCTCAAATTTGCATAAGCAATTTTCATTAACCAAAAGTTCTAATGAAGTTGTTTACAAGCCTTTAAATAGGCTAACCAATGTATAAAACTAGAAATCCTAGTGTAACTCTAATTCCTAGTTCAAATAAAAGAAATATGCTAATTCTTCTAAAACAATAAAATAAAGTCCTAAAACAATGAGGAAACTAATCATATTTCTACTAAAAGAAACAAATCGTATTTTCTAAAATAAAATAATAAAAGAGACTAATCGTAATTCAATTAGGATTCTTGAAATTTGTCACTTTCTGTGTAGCTTCTGAAAACTGATCATAACTTCTTCAATACTTGTTGGAATTGCACGTTTTTTGGCTCATTGGAAAGCTACTTTGATAAGCTTTCAAATATGACCAATTTCGCATCAATCCGACTTTGTTTGACACTTCAAAATAGGTCAAACATAAAAGTGATGAGATTGAAAGTTGAAGACCTATGATTAGAAAATTTTTGGCAATAAATTTTGAATTTTCTTCTTTCTGATCACTCTGATGTTCTTCTTTCGCCTCCGATATGTTATGGGCGGTTGCTTGAATTGAATGTCCTCATCAAGATAGGAATTGATCAATCAAACAAAGATTCAACAACTAAAAGAAAGATCGATTCTTTTGATCCTTCTTGAGTCCGCCTAACCAAGTGAGCTACCAGCTATTTTAGTATTATATGTGAACTTTAGTTATTGTATTATCAACTTATAGTTACCAAAAAATATAGAAATATATAAAAATGAAAACTCATCCTTGATCCTACCCCTAGTGATTCGGGTTCCGTGCGAGTGGCAAATTGCAAAAATGAATTCAAACCTAGAGAATTAGCGGACTAAGTAACATGGGTTTCAACCCTTAGTATAAGGTCCATTTCAAGTCTCCAATGAAAATGCTCAAACCATGTCAAACGACATTTCTTAATTATCTCATTTATCAAGGTCACCCCAAAATTCTTCTTATGTTTTAGTTCTATCCCTTCTTGTTACTTGACACATCCTCCTTAGAATACACATCTTAGCCACATGCACTTTGTCTTCCTGTTGCTTCTTCATGGCCCAATACTCTTCACTAATACAATAATGTGGGTCTTAGCATGTTTGACTTGCCTCCTCAAACCCTTGTATAGTTTAGCTCAAATATTGAAAGTGAAATCTATGACATTGTGAGACTGAATGGAATTCTGTTTTGACAAAATCACTGTTCAAACTCTCGTATTTGCTAAACTTGCACTCTACATTTGCCCTTGTTCTACTAATTTTTAAACTCCTTAATTCAAAGCCTTTCCCCAAAGTTCTAACTTTTCATTACCTGTTTCCTTGTCTAGGTACTTAGCACAAAATAATCAGCAAACAACATACATCTTAGAACTTCATCTTGTTTTTATGTATGCTGTTAACTCATCCATAACCTATCCTAACAAATAAGAGTTCGATGTAGACCCTGATGCAGCCCAACGTTTTTTTATCGATTGGCAGGCTGGGCTCGAATCTTTGACCTTGAGGTTGCTATAGTGTTAACCTTCAATTGTACTAAAGGCCTAAGCCCCTGATGCAACCCAACTCCAAGAAAGAGCCCAATTGATTCTCCAAATGTAGTTGTTACACTCATGGGTCAAAATACCGGTTTTCCGGTACATATCGTCCTGACCTCTAGGATGATAGGTATCGGGTATTGTTTGGTACATTCAATGTATCGGCGATACATTGAATGCATCGGTTTGATATAATGATTTTTTTTTCCCAAAAAATCCCAAAAAAATACTAAAAAAATTAAGAAAAATAAATTTAATGATTTTCTATTTATTTCAACTTTTTTAAAAATTTATTTAAGCTTATTTGATGCATATTTCATAATTTTATCAACGCATAATCTAAATTTCATTGTACATAGCTCATAATCAAAATTAAAAGGTATATTATACATGAAAACCTTATTTTAAAGTCACATTGAATTTCGTGGTGGTTCTTGGCCCTCGTGATCATCATCATCGCTGCACGATCTTTTCCTATAATGTTGGCCATATTGATACCCATGATCATATATGCCCCCTTGAAATTGATGCATTAACGACGAATATGGCTCAGTGTAATAGGTAAAGGTTGGTCCTCCAAATATTTGACCAACGAAATCATATGGCCCGAGGTAAGTTGGTTGAGGCCGGTAGTATGGGTTACTGGTTACTGAATCTTCTGTGTTTTGCAAACTAAATTCCCTGAAGCTGGAAGTCATATAGCCCACATCATCTTGTGGACCTTGCGGTGGTGGTGGTGTTTGGTAAGATTCTGACACTCCTCTTCCTTCAACCCTTCCACCTCTAAATGTAGGAGTGTCATACATTGTTGCTGGCTCATCATCCCATGCGGCAATATCTCCTAAGAATAAGGATCAACATCATCCCCTCCACCACTGATGCCAGCGTGGGTTTCATCGCCTCCACCATCACTCCCATCATCGTCATTATCATTATCGGGCTGCGTTTCGTCATCAGATCCAATCATTGAATGACGATTCAATCTTCTTTTCCGCCTCGGTGGTTGGGAAGCCTGCTCATCCGCTACTCTTTCAGCATTATCCAGTCATGCGGTGCCCTCAGTATCTAACACTGGCTCTTCTCTCTCTTCGATCCACTGATTCAAAGGGTCATCCTCCGTGAATATATAATTCAATTGGATGGGGTCAAAATATTCACTATCTGTAAAATAGAATATGATAGATGAATTAGTATATGCCTCATCAATTAGATCAAATATAAATTATATGAATTAAGACTTCATATAATTGCTTACCACTGTTGGTCCTCTACATATTCCTGACTCTTAATCGCATGTTGTAGTGACAGTAGACTAACTTTTCCAATCGTTCTATAGTTAGCCTATTCCTTGTCTTCGTGTGAATGAGAGAGAAGGTGCTCCAATTCCGCTCACAGTTGGACGAGGAACATGTTTGCGATAAAACCCTTATTGCAACTCGCCTCAGTATCGGGCCATCACCTCCATAGTGTATCCACCAATTAGTGGGTTTATCGTACTTGATTTCGGATTGCGCTAATGGGGTCCCAAATAACCCATGTCTCTTACGGAATATGTCAATCTACAAATATGGAATACAATAACCCACATATCAATAAACAAATCATATGACACTTGACTTATTAGTTATAAGGTATGATTACTCACATCTCTTATGGCTTGATCTTGGTTAGCCAAATCAGGGAGCATTCGTTGGATCACATTGAGCAAACCGCTGTACACTTCATCGGCCTCACTCAACTCGAAGCGTCACGTATACTTGAAGGCTGGATTCAAGTAGTGTATACATCAAATATGAGCAATCTCATCAATATATGGAAACAATGAATAATATAAAAAATAATAAATAAATAAAAATTACCATATAAGCAGTTTAACATGTTATACCTGCGAAGTGCAAGTACTTGTGAAATTGTGCATCCCACCTCTTGTCGATGAATATCATTTATATTTTATAGGGCATTTGATTTTAATAGTCAATTTTGCTTTGTCCATCGACTTGTAAACATACTCCATCGTTGGTTTGTCATCACTATATACCAACCTCAACACTTACACCAATGAAGTAGTGACGACGATCAGGTGGTCAACATTTGCTTAAAACTGGGGGCTGTAGATCCGGTCAGCAACTTCATTGCAAGCACGTCTCTTTGCTCATGGGAGTTCTAACTCATATTTTCTCCATTCTTCGGAGTTGACCATGCTTTTTAGCTCACGCCTATATCTAGCCAAGCTCTGTAGGGCTAGAAATTGTATCGCAAATAGTGTAATCGTAGGCTAGAGCAACTCGTTCTTGGTGACGTCTCTCATCAAATTCACCAACTTGTCACTGTTGTATAGGTAGGAAGTAATCGTTTTTCCCTTCTGAATAGTTGCTTGTGCTTTGCTTCTCTTTCCCAAATCCTCAAAAATGAGGTCCACGCAATGAGCGGCACACGGACTCCAGTACAAGTGACGTCTCTTCAACATTAACTGTCTTCCTGCGGCTTTGTAATTGACGACATTGTCTGTTATCACCTGCACAACCCGGTTCTCTCCAACCTCTTCAACTACCTTATCCATTAGTTGGAAGAGGTAATTAGCCGTCTTCGCGTATTTAGAAGCATCAATTGATTTTAGAAATACGGTTCCCGGCATCGCTGTAGACTAAAAAGTTGACCAAACTCTTCCTTATGGGACCGGTCCATCCATCACACATGATTATGCAACCTCTCTCATCCCATACTTCCTCAAAACTCTTTACATAAGCTCCTATCTCCTCGTACTCATCATCTAGTAAGGGCCCAGATACCTCGTATGCAGTAGGCTTTTTAACTCCTGGACCAGCTTCTGCACTTGTATCAATCATACTTTTGAAGTACGGCGACTCCACAACCTGACTCGGAATGTGGTTGTATATCAGGAACTTTGCAATGAATTTTCTAAGCTTCTTCCCTAATTTTTTCAGTGACATTGCACTCAATTTACTTTGTTTTGAGCTTTCTGTCCGATTCATGAACGGATCCATGGGACTTGTAGTACGGCCTGGTCTCCCTCACGGATGTTGACTTACGCAACCCGACAGTCTCCTGAATATCCTCATCATCAACAACAATATGTGGCCTATGACTAAATCCACCAGTAGTAGCAGGCATGGATGAGTCCCTCAACCTGGACTGAAACCGATAATCGGCTTCTTCCTGATCTCGTTGCTGTCGTGCTTCTCTAGCACTCTCCTCGTGACTCTCGCTATCTGTTTATTCTCATCCTCATCATCCTCAGGTCCAGGTGTAGGAAACTCTGGCTCTCCCCTCCTTATTCTCTCATACATTTTTCTATCTTGGTCGGTTTCTGTTTTTTTCTTTCCCTTAACCGCCTGTAAAGTGGCTCTTACACCCTTTTGTCTCTCTCGTTACATGAGCCAAATGCTCATTCAACCGTGTGATACCTCCTCCCAGTAATTTTTTCCCACAAAGCTTGCATTCTATTTTATCACCATCTATTGTTGTGCTGTATTGTCAGGCCGGATCTGATGATCGTACCATATTTGTTTATTTCATCTGCATGAATGAGCAAACGAATGGATTAAATTAAAACATTTATATTACACTTGAAAATAAAATTTATTTGATATTATTCTAATTTAAAAAAAATTTATATTACATTTGAAATTTTATTTCATATTATTATTATTTTTAAAATATTTGATTATATTTTATCAAATTTATTTGATATTATTCTAATTATTTAAAAATTTAGATTACATTTGAAAATTATTTGATATTATTCTTATTTTTAAAATATTAGATTATATTTTACCAAATTTATTTGATATTATTCTAATTTTTGAAAATTTATTTGATATTATTCTTATTTTTAAAATATTAGATTATATTTTACCAAATTTATTTGATATTATTCTTATTTTTAAAAATTTTAAATTACATTTGAAAATAGTATTTAGTTGATATTATTCTAATTTTGAAAATATTAGAAAATCATATTATTCTAATTTTTAAAATATTTGAAAATCATATTTATTTGAAAATAGTATTTAGTTGATATTATTCTAATTTTGAAAATATTAGAAAAATCATATTATTCTAATTTTTAAAATATTTGAGAATCATATTTCTTTGAAATAATGTGTCATATTCATCATGGGGTATGTGTGACATGTGTAGTTGATGTGTCACATGTGTCACATACCCCATGCCACATGTGACACATGTGTAATTGATGTGCCACATGTGTCACATACCCCATGCCACATGCGACACATGTGACACGTGTAATTGATGTGTCATTGGGTATGTGTCACATGTGACACATCAATTAGATGTGTCGCGACACATGTGTAATTGATGTGTCACATGTGTCACATACCCCATGCCACATGTGACACGTGTAATTGATGTGTCATGGGGTATGTGTCATGTGACACATTAATTACATGTGTCGCGACACATGTGCCACATGTGTAATTGATGTGTCAAATGTGACACATCAATTACATGTGTCGCAACTCATGTGACACGTGTAATTGATGTGTCACATGTGTCACATACCCCATGCCACATGCGACACATGTGACACATGTGTAACTGATGTGTCATGAGGTATGTGTCACATGTGACACATCAATTACATGTGTCATGGGGTATGTGACACACATAAACCATAAACCCCTAAATAAATAAATAAAGTTACAAAATGACCTACTTAAATTGACACATAAATTCCATAGTTAGAAATTGACCCACAGTAACCTCAAAATTTGACCCACTATAAGCTCAAATTAGGGTGGTTTAATACAATACCCTCTACTTTGGGTTTAAAAATTCAAGGTCTACCATATTTAAGGGTAGATCTTAAATTAATAAACCCCTCAAAATGTAGATCTAGTTTTCACTAGATCTACCACATTTATGGGTAGATCTAGTGAAAATAGTTACAAAAAAGCAACCAAATAAATAAAAAAGCAAGGTATATGGGTTAATGTGATACCTATGCGATAATTTCCGGCAAAAATGTGATGAACCCGAGCTGTTTTGAGTGGTCGGTAGCTTCCCCTTTGCCCTCCCGGTGGTTTACTTACAGGGTAGAATATGAGTTTGCAGAGAAAGAAGGGAAAGAAAGGAAAAAAAAGGAAAAAAACAAGTAACCCTGTGCATGTATAGTGCTTGGGCCCCACTGTCCGATAATTTGAAAATTTTTTGGGGACTTTAAATAGCTGAAATTATCGGACGATACATTGAAATTAACGTCCGATAAGTTCAATTTATTGTCTGATACGGGTGATAAATTGCCCGTATCTGACGATAAATGCCTATTTTTAAGCATATACGATACATAGGCATTGTATCATATCGCCCATGTCTAAAACTGATTCGTATCGGACGATACGTATATGTATCGGTATTGGACGATATTTTGACCCATGGTTACACTAGTTACCACCCCTTAATACATGTAGTGGATAATTTCAGTTTACTCATTTCGAATCCTTACCTCCCTAGCCTCAACCAGATTATTTGGTCCGATACCCTATCACAGGCCTTCTCCAGAACAATAAAAAGTAAAAACTGCTATCATAGGCCTCCTCCAAAACGACAAAAACCATAATAGATAACAACTGTTGATAGAAATTATATGGTCAACCGCATTTAAAAAAATGTAAAGTGGATGCTAGACTTGCAATTAAAGGACAGTAACTTTTTTATAATAAAACCAAACAGATGACTTAAAAAGGAAGGTTTCAAACAAAAGAACTACCTAAGGCTTGTTCTCTCAACTATGGTTTGGACTTGTAGTCATGGATGGGGCATGACTAGTGCATCAGCACAGCTTTTACACTTACAATTGAAGTCTTGGGTGCGGTTGTGTTACCTATGTGTGATTGCCCATGTAGGTAGCATAGGCTATACTGGGCACAAACACCATACATATTTTCACATGTATGTTTGTACTTCTATAAGCCCATGGATATGTGTACATATTGCACCTCCGGATCCAATTTTACTATTTATGCTATTTTTTAAGTTTCTACTTGATAAATTGTAACAACTGTTGTATGAATTATGTAGACACTTGAAATGCTAGAGAAAAAGGAGAAGGTCCTTCTAAAGAAGGCTGCTACTGAGGTTGAAAAGGCCAAGGAATTTACGAGAGCAAAAAACAAAAGGGGTATGATTCATGAATAGGCTTGCAAAGCTTATGTATGGTCATTCTTTAGAAACTATTACTTTTCTGGGGCGCCTCATTGTCTTTCTAATTTATTTATGTAATTGTTTCTCTTTCTATTGCCAATTTAAAGCATTTGTTGTTACGTGTTTGTATCATAACCAGGTTGTGGAGTCTATAGTCTGGTATCCATATGCCATATCATATAAATTTGGAATCTAGCATATCTGCATCATTGAATAATGGCATCATTGAATAATGTCAAGGCTGTTAGTTATTTATGCTACAGCTAAAACAGCATGTTAATATTCCTTTTCAATTTTTAATTTGCCACCAATACTATTTACTTATTTATTTTTTTGAGGTAAATCATCGTGGAGAATTATTTGTGCACTTATTTTAAAGTTTTGGGAAGTTAGAAACAAAATCTTTAGGGATAACGTTATCACTGGTACAGTTTATCATGGGAAACATGAAGTGGTCCCTTATTCTCTTTGGCTGCAAATTTGAAGGTGTATGTCAGGTTCATTTCAAGATCTGCGTTATTACTGGAAGGAGGTTGATTATAGACACAGATTTAGGATGAAATACAATTTGAAAGCATATAATTTTTTCGTTTCCAAAGAAGTGCATACTGAAGTATTACATTTAGTTGGAAGCAAGGATCAAAATCTCGTTTTTTCGATATGTATCGTCCAGCCCCAAAACCAATACGTATCGGTTCCGGACGATACTCTCCGATTTTTTCCCAAAAAAAAAAAAAAACAAAACAAAAAAAACATTAAAACCGATAATTTGAAATTATCGGACGATAATTTGAAATTATCGTCCGATACGAACGATACATTGAACGATACGGACGATACGAACGATACATTGAACGATAATTTGACTGTTTTTTCAGGGGGGCGATAAAAACCCATTGTATCGTATCGGTGAGGTCCAAAACCGATACGTATCGGTATCGGACGATATTTTGATCCATGGTTGGAAGTATCCATGCCATAAGGTGCTCTTAGACGATGTCTTGGTGATAAACATTTTGATATATTTGTTGGGTTCATTCTATACCTTTAAGGTTAAATGTGTCAAAAAATGAAACTTGAAGCCACAAGAATATTCAGAACTAACTAGGGATGTCTGGCATTGAGAACCTGCTGGTTGGATCATGCTTTGTAAAGGTGAGCTGCGATTCTGGTAGTTTAATTGGAAAAAGCACTATATTGTTTGAGATTTCTTGGACCACAGTTTATCCAGTTAATCCTTTCATTCCTTTGTAGTTAAATAATTCCTCAACATTCTTCTTTTAGGACCTGTTCTTACAGGCAGCAAGGTCAAACCATTATAGTTTCATGTTCAGTTCTCTTGATAATATGCAAGTTTACTGATTATGTTTGGATATATTAGCAGTCACAAAATCTTAATGAAAACTAAAAAATGATCTGCTAACATCAGTTAAAATTAAAATAGGCTAAAAATAAAATAAGCTAAAATAAAGCATTAAGAAACTAAAGAAGTATATGATAGAATTTGTTAAACTAAAAACTGAAGAAAAGAAGAGATGGAGAAGAGCAGAACTAGTTGCACAAGAGGCTACATCTTTACTATTGTGTGTTGATATATATGAGAGGGACGAGAGGGACACCTTATATAGAGACGTGTCTAAGTCATACTTACATTGCTAGCCAATGTGGGATTAAAACCCACAACAGCACTCACAACCTGACACTTAACGCTAACACACCACATGTTAATTCTACACACTAAGACTTACATAACATAGAAGGACTCTTATACAGAGATGGTACATATAATACCAATATCTCCAGCACCCCCCTCTGAAGTTGGTGCATCCATGGAAATGGGTCCATCTTGCCAACATGTACATCATGCATAAACCATCATCCCCCCCCTAAATCGATAGGGTCACAATATGTGTGCAAGTCATTTCATTCCATCTTATCACTGTTTTCACATTCCTTGCCAAGGTTGTCAACTCGTGAATTGGATCGTAAATCGTTTTCCCTAGAAAATGAATCAAATCGTAAATAGTAAGATTTAATTGAGTTTGTGGAAAAAAAGTACAAAAATTATGAAGAATATTTAAAAAGATAAGAAAATTAGAAAATTACAATACATATAAAAATTTCAATCATTTCCAACACATTTGAATCCCAAAAGGCCAAAAAGTGTATTAATTTATCATTTGACCTATCGCTGTTCATTCATATAAGTTATCCAGTAATTTTATACAGTGTATACCATCTATGCATACAAGAAGTGTATGTATGAGTGTATGACACTATGAGAGTATGAGTATAACTCTATGAATGTGTCAAAAACCAAAAAATAAATCCATAGAGAACAATCATTCCTGTTACTTAAAATACATAAGTTGAAATAAAAGTTCACTTTAGAAAATATTAAAACTCACCCGTGGATTTTGGATTTTGTTAGAGACACTAAGCCTTAGAATAAAAATATCTTTTTTCTCGCATTGAATGTAAAACAAACAAACAAAAAAAATCTGGCTCAAGTCAATGATCATGGAGATACTTAAAATATAATGTTTGCCCTAAAAAACTCTAAAGAAGCTTTTTACAGTCTAAAAAGATGTGTATTTAGCATAAAATAAGATAAAATAGGGTTCACAAGGGTTTAGGGCCTTTTTAGTAAAGAAAAGACAAACAAAGCGGTTTTAAGTGATATGCCGCGACACTTTTTAATGCACATGACACACTCAAATCGTATGGTTCGATTTGAATCTACGATTCAAAAACGATTTGATTGATTTCAGGCATTTTCCGATTCAAATTGATAGAGGTACGATTCGATTTGAATCGTACGATTCAAATTGTGAATCGTTCTGATGTGACAACCTTGTTTCTTGCTTCTCTCTCATGTTCTGCAAACAACAGTAGTATCGCCGGCATATTATAGACGTGTCATTACAGGGCTGTTCCTAGATACCTCAAATCCTTTAATCAGGTCCATCTCAGGCTTAATACTTCTCACACCATATTGAATAAACAAGGGGAGCAGGGTCCCCTTGGCACAACCCTCTTAAATTTCTAAAAGATACTTTTGCCGTGCCATTTATAATCACTGAAAACTGTTGTTGAGATACATCCCCTTATCCACTTTTGTTCAAACCTAATCGTTGCATCATATAGCCAAGGAGCATCCAATCAAACTCTACCAGAGGCCCTCTATGTCTAATTTGCAGATTACTCTAGGTATGCCCTCCTTGTAGCTACTATCGATACATTCTTGCATTATAAAAAATTCTGGCTGCCATATACAAATGCACTTCGATTGAAGGAAATAATTGTTGCAATAATCGGTTGGAGACGATTCTCTAGTGCCTTGGCATTGATTTTGTACAAACTTCCCAATAAGACTGATGGGCCTGAACTTTTCTATTTTTTCCACACCATCCTTCTTTGGGATGATATTAGGGATGTCAAATTTATGCATTATCTCACTTTCCTTTCACATGGAACTCCACGGAGACGGTAGTGATCCGTCCTCATGAACTCCCATAAGTGCTTACAGAATTGTATGGTGTAACCATCAAGCCCAAGTTCTCGGTTTCCACTAGCTTATTGCCTTTTTTACTTCTTCCTCAATCTCCCTCTCCACTCCCTCTTTCGTTGCAATCCCACTTGTCCTTTCACATGTTGAACTGTGTTGACTCTCCAGTGTTGCAATCCATAAAAGAATTTAGTGTTATTAGTACATATTTTTAACCATCTGACTCACTTTCTGTCTCGACACAGTTTCCTCTACTTTTGCCTTTTGCTCATATTCTTTTGACAAATTGGATCTCCTTTCTGTTTCCTCACTTGTGAGCAGACAACGTAAACATACAATGCAATGCACATGTTTTTCTTGAAGAATATGTATGACTAGTAGATCATGCATTTTCTTGTTGAGTAACACAACAAAAAGGATTAAAATCAAATTATTTACCTTGAAATGCGTTTTGCACAAATCAAATACATCTGCAAAGCGACACTTTTTAATGCATTTTCGTCATCAAAATCCTGCCCAGAATGGTTTGGAACCTAAAAAAATACTCATCTCTCTCTCTCTCTCTCACTCTTTCTTATAGAAGCCCCTTGAAATGGTGTAGATCAAAAAAAAGAAAGTGAATGGTAACATGGTTCACGACTGATGTGTGGTTTCGGCCGATAATATTAAGGTCCACTGATATGTTAGCCTGTCAGCATGGAACAAAATTTTGAACCATGAGAGAGGAGTGTCTTCAAACAACACCCCTCGCCCCACCAAACACACCACCACCACCGGGCAAATCATATCTTTAGTATGTAATATATTTGTCTTTAAAAAGGGCTATGTTCAACTGATTGAGCTGGATATCAGCTTCAGCTGATTTTAAAACCTTTGATACAATGGATTTTGACGTGGAAACCACATTTGAAACTATCACATCTCTCTTTTAGAAGATTGTACTCCTTTCTTTTGCAACTGGTTGACCTGAATATTGCGTTCAACTGGATGGACCTGAATTTTCATGGATTGATTGTTTTAATGGTGTGCAATCGAATGAAGCCTAACTGGAAGTTTCTTACAATGCTTGAGGACACTGGAGTCATATTATGTAAACTGACATAATATTTCTGTTAATAATGTAATTCCTGGTTTGGATTTTTCAATTTTTTTGGTTATTAGCTGCCATACAATGTTTGAAGAGGAAGAGGCTTTATGAGCAGCAAGTTGAACAGCTTGGAAATTTCCAATTACGCATTCATGATCAGGTATGCTTGCTGAACTTAAAATGATGCTGTCACTATCCAGGGAGTATCATGAAATTTCCATCAGTAAACTGATGACCTAATGTGGCTTTCTATGTTTTCTGTCTTTTGGGTTTATGTTACAGATGATAATGCTCGAAGGCGCAAAAGCTACAACAGAGACTGTTGATGCATTAAGAACAGGAGCAGCTGCAATGAAGGCTATGCAGAAAGCTACGTGAGTAGCTGCTTATTTATGAAGCTTCAGTAGATTTGGAAATTGACATATTTTTAATAAATTTTCTTCTGCTAATGCTTTCCATTTCCATGTAAAGATGGATAATTTTACATTTAGTGTACTAGTATATCGAGTATCATTCTGGTACTAAATACTTGTAGAGTACTTATTATGATGTGATTGAACCGTATCGTCCTGTATTAAGAGTCATACTATATATATATATATTGTGTGTGTGGGTGCGTGTGCCTGCGCACCCATAACTGTATCCATAATTAGTGTCCTGGATATTGAAATATGCTAAATACTCTCTGCTTCTCATATCAGTGTCCATATGATATCATAGGCTTTAAGACTTCCTCCATTCATTTAGACAGGTAGAAACAATAGAGAATCAGGGTTAGTGAGAAAATGGTATTAGGGTTAGAGGAGGAGAGAGAGAAGAGAGAAAATAATGAGAAGGCTTAGTGTGATAGGAGGCCCTCTCTAGCATTTATATTTAGTTGTAGATATAATGCATACACACCCAATTATTCTACACACACACCCACCCACCCACAACATAACTATGGAACATAAGGTCCATACTACCAACAGCAACCTCACTGATTTGTTTATTATGAAGATTCTTCAATAATCTTCATCGCTGTTCATTGGAATAAACAGCACGTGGCTACCAATTAAACATATCTTCCTATCACGAATTTCTCGTTCATTGTTCTTCAAACTCATTTCAAAAGCTGAGTTGCCGTGCTTATCAATTAGTTTAGCATGTGGCATTTGATGCAAACCATATTTTTGAAAAGGTAAAAGGTGGAGGCCAGGCGAGTAAGATCATGGAGGCGAGGCATACTTCTCAGAAACATTTAAAAATTAAAATCAAATATAGAAAACTAAAAAAAACCTAGAATAAAAAATAGTAGCCTACAATCATAAACACAATGTTTGATGCAAATCAATATCTAGGTGCATGAATATCCCTAGTCCATACTCCATATTCTTGACTTTATACTTTCATAGTTCATGCTTCATATGTAGTTCTTTGCTACTTCAAAAGACTAGAAGAATTGAAACTTAAGTTTAAGGTTTCAAACTCCATACTACATATTTCAATATTCCATAATCCATTCATTCTTCTATTCATCAACTAAATATCTATAAAAACTACACATATTATTGGCTTAGAAAAAACTAAAATCCGTATGTCATCCATATTGCTCGTGGGGTTATTTAAGGATTCATCCTTGTTCAAGATTTCCGTAGCTTCTTGAGATTTGTCAGGTGTGAGCCCTGTTGCATCAAAGGGCTTCGCTGGGTAGTGCTCCTGCCTTTAAATTGAAGCATGACCACCATTCAAGGTCGAACCAAATTGATCTTTCTTCTTGATTGAACTGATCATCAAGAATAATATGCCAGCCGTGTGACCTCTTGAAGACTTAAAAGAACGCAGCCTTAGACTTGAAGTAAGTACACCCAACAACGGTGAATTGTTCAATCACGGTTGAGTTTCCCAAAGGTGGAAGGGAATGATTACATTTTTGATGGTAATGACAGACCTTTCATGTCACCAAAATAATTTTTCCTGTTGTGGCTTCCTCATCATCAGTTATTTCCCTTTTTTTTGGGATAGCAACTATGGGTAGAGGGTCCTCAACTATTTTATTGCAAGAAATAGAGGATTCTAATTGTGTATAATTACTAATTAGATCCTCTCTTAAGAGAGAGTGAAGAAACAAATGAAGAGAATCAGAATCGAGCCATCGAACGCCATTAGCTTTCTCAATTCCAGCTTTGCCCAAGAAATTCACACAAGATTTTATTTCCCTCCATACATTATCTGCACTGGTATTATACCAAAGCTTTCATGATATCTTTGATTCATTCCACCACAGCTATCTACCTCCACAGAGATCTGCGAGCACCTTTAATGGCCGACACATCAATGAAGGAATCTGATTCCACATAAATCTTATTCCAGTTATGGTCTTTTTCCAGAAGTAAACCTGATTTAATAGCAATAAGCTCTGCATGGGTGATCTCAGATGCATTACCTGGTCCATAAAAACTCACCATATGCTCACCTTGATGATTCCTCCTATTCCATACTTCTCATGAAAGCAACAGCAATTTGGGGAATCCATTGGCATTCTTCACCTTCCGAATCTTTATGTGAAGACCTAAGGTTCTAATAAAGTACATTCAGTCCTTTTTAATCTTTGAAGCAGGTCGGCCCCTTCACTTTGCACGATAATGCCTTCAACAATTCTTTTAAGAACAAAGTTTTTTGAGTAAAATCTTCTCCTCAAAGATGTGCTTGGTTAGTTGTACATTGATTCTTAAATTGGCCCAATTGGTAATAATCTCAAAAACTTGAGAAGTCAATGGAATATCTTCCCTTTGTAATCATCTTTCTTCGACTTGCTTCTTGAACTCCTCAACGAGGGGTAGGATAAATTGTTTGATGTCGAGGATTATTTCCTTTTCTTTCATATCTAAAAGGATCCTGATCATTTATGGATCCCTTTCATGAAAAGGGTCAAGTGGCTGCTGAGGCGCCCATTTTTCATCTTGATGGGTCGAGGAAGAACCAAGCTCGAGCTCTGGAGTGGGAACTGGTTGAACTTGGTGAGATCTGGCGACAGATTCACCTTTCATCGAGCTTCCAGGTTGTCGTAGACTCTATTCCACATCCTTCGTTGTATCCTTATCTTCTGTTTTGAATCATCTCCATCATTGAAATAAGCGAATACTATGAGTGGAAAAAAATTACTGTCATGCCATATGTCCCATATGGTTGCGCAAAGCCAATTTTAATCATCATAGAATGAGTACCATTACCAGAAGCCTTCTTCATACAATATTTAAGTTCCACTGTCCATTCTTCTTTTAGGTATGAGAAAACTAGCCAATATAGATCTCCATATCCATCTAGAGCGAATAGTGAGCCCTCTCTTTATCAAATTTTCCATAGTCATAAGCTTGCTTTGAATAGCCAACTACACACACAAGCTATGCTTCAAAATACGAAGAGGATTCCAAAGAAATCTATGTCAATTTACTTTCTCATTTTGGGTTCTTATGCTCTCCCATAATGATTTTAAAGTGAATTTTCGGCTCTCTTCAAGTTTCCATATAAGGGTATCCAAGAATAAATTATAAGGAATTTCATGCTCTTGTACCTCCCTCCACACTTCCTCCATGCGTTTAGTGCTAGCCTCAGGAAGCCCCCCACCAATGATCTCCCAAAAGTATAAGAAGAATTCAGCTGTGAAACTGTTAGGACCTGGCGCTTTATTTCTCGGGGCCGAGAATATGGTTCTCTTGATTTCTTCCAGAGTTGTTTTTTTCGAAAGGAAAATAGCTTGCTCAATAGGTCTTTGTTTGAATGGAATATTCGGAATCTCCCCAATGCTGAGTAAAGATGCTGGAACAATAATTAATTGCATGCTCCTCTATACCCTCCGGATCTTTGATATAGTACTCATCATCCACCTTGAATTCAAATATACTAGAATTAGAAATCCTAGATTTTATTGATTCATGGAAAAAAGGTAAGAGTTACTATCCAGGTTCGATGATTGAATATTAGCTTATTTCCAAAGAAAGCTTTCTTCCGTTTTCAACTCATTATGATAATTTACAGTTGTAATCCTCTATTGAGTAGCCAGGTTCTTAGCAAGTGGGGCCTCTTGGATCATTACTTGAATGTTCATTAACTTGGTACACGCACTGCAAGCCGTTCATGAATGGAGCCAAATTGAGCTTTATTCCATTCTCTAATAGTAATCTTTAACTCCCTCAATTTCTGCTGACATATATAAAAAGGTTTGCCCCAAATATCCTGACTCCATGTAGCAGCAACAATCACCAAAGACCCGTCCTGTTTGCTCCATATATCGAATTATTTAAAAAGGTTCCTTTTGGTGGCTGTTCACTGAGTTTTACGAAAAGAGGTGTGTAGTCCGAGATTTCAGGGTGCTTGTTCAACAATCACATTTGGGAACAAGTTTCTCCACATCTGGACAAGAGTGTTTCATCCATGATTTTTCAAAGTTAGTATTTCAAAATTGAAATTGCTGTGACTTAACTTTATTCATTCTAAAATCTGGAGTCAACCATGGTTTGTTGTGTTTGTGTAGATACCCTATTTTAGGTTGGTAACTGCAGTTTGACACTAAGCATGTTTGTGAAGTCAGGATCATTATTAAAATTGTGACTTTCTGTTATCAAACTATGTACGATATATAATCGCCCACTTTTGCACGAGAAAAATATCTCTAGAAACTACTCATTTGAATGGAAAGTTATTTCTGATGTATCATTCTTAGGTCACTGTAGTGTTTTGTCCTCCATGTAGCTACTAGGCTTAGCATGTTGCATGTTAGGTTCTTAGTAACAGATTGCTAAAGGTTATTTAAACTCGCAAATTCCAAAAACTGGACTTAAAAAATTTCCAAGAATAAAAATTGTAGTTGTGAAATGAAAACTTCTGTAATCACGTACAAGAGGGTCTAAGCATACTGTGCGACAAACATTTCTTGGAGCACGTAAATAAGAATTAGAAGAACAAATGATTCGTCGAAAGATGCTCACATGTTCAAACCTGTAACCAAGATCTGAAAATCACTAATTGAAGAGCACAACTGAGAGCAAAATTCTCTGAAAAAGTCCATGAGATGAAATTTTAGTAGCTTTTGTTGTAGATCTTGCTTTTTTTCTCACCTCCAGAGAAAAACCAACAATCTCATGTAAGGAGTGACATTATAGGGAAAACTCCAGTCAATAGATACATGAACGTTCATCTGTTTCTGCCTTTTTCTGACCACATGTGACATTTCTATTACATGGACATATATGTGAAGTCAATTATGGCGAGAATTTTTTTTTTCAGCTTGGCTTCACTAGAGGCTGTCTTAGGCTTCTTGTAGTTAAATAGATGGCCATGTTGGAGATGGGACAAGGATATTTTAGCACTTCATTTCCTTGATTAAACATATTTCTCTGTAAATACAATACCTTATCTATACAAATAAGTTGTCCTTGCCAATCCCGCAATGATTTTTTTAATTTACAGAAACATTGATGATGTGGACAAGACGATGGATGAGATCAATGAACAGACTGAGAACATGAAACAAATTCAGGAAGCACTATCCACTCCAATAGGCTCCGCAGCTGATTTTGATGAGGTATTCATTGTTGCACAGGTTTTTTTCCTTAATACTTTTTCTTATTCTTCTCCTAGTCAAATATCTAAACCTTTTTATTATGGGCAGGATGAACTGGAAGCAGAGCTTGAAGAGTTGGAGGGAGCCGAATTGGAGGAACAGCTTCTTCAACCTGCTACAACCGCCCCTGCTGCTCCAGTCCAATATGTTCCAGCTGGCAGGCAACCCACCCGCCCTGCTTCTCAGAAAAATACAGATGAGGAAGACGAACTCGCAGCATTACAAGCAGAGATGGCACTTTAGTCACGTCCTCAGGTTCTTTCCTTCTCACTTAAATTGTTTGGTTATATATGGTAGATATCTAGTCAGTTACTTTTTGGTATGATTATTTTTTTTTTGCTTTTATGTTTCATGGTTTAATAAGCACAGATTATGACTCTTCTTTTTTGAGGGGTTAGGCATTGTTGTTTTTCCCTTTTTTAATCAATTATGATTTAGCCGTAGTATATTATGACTAATAGTTGTAAAAAAATGAAAGTAATTATTTTTTAATTGATTAAGTTATTAGTAAAATGGAAACTTTGCAAAAAAATACAGTTTTTTCAATAAGTCACAATGAAAATGTGAAAAGATCGTCTAGAGATTTATTCACCATTTAAATGCAATTTTTTTTTTTCAAAACGTCCAAAAATTTGGTGACAATGCTTGAAGCTCGACACTCAGTGCACCTTGATTTATCTCGTGCCAAGATCAGCCTACAACCTTGCCTTTATGGTCAACTCGCTTTGGTTCTACACGTCCTTTAACGGGAACCCACACTACATGATCCTCATGCAACCCCATAGCACCTCCTTTTCTATGGCCAACCCTCTTGATGCATGGCACACACCTGTCACACATGTCCAACACCTATGTGCCACTCTTGGCCTTATGCTTTACTTCGTACCTCATGCACCCATCCCTCGCTTGCAACAACTGCATGCTAGCTCGTCATGTCGTCCCGTATTGACATATCTTGCCAGCATAAAGAACCAATCCCACCATTTGTGGTCCTCGTGTGTCTACCACAACACTCCCTGATGTCTACTGCCAAGGCATGCAATACCAGCAACGTCCATATCAAGGCTACACGTACCACATGCGACCTTGCCACTTAGCCATTTCGCCGCAATGCTCCATGTCACGTTTGACCACTTAGCCACTTAGCCAACCCCACACTTAGTCCAATTCTTCCTTGTCACTTAACTGTATTGTGTGCCTAGTCTCGAGGTCTTCATGCCTCCCCACTAGCTCAAACCATGGGCTGCTGTGCATCACACAACGTAGCCCCGATACCTCACGACTTCTACTAGCTCAAATCAAGTCTCTCCACAAAGCTAGACTTGAAGCAAGCGGCCCAATCAGTTACAACTATCTCAGGTTGGGTTTAAGTGAAAGAGCATACTGGTATGGTTAGCTGTCAAAAAAGAACATCTGACACAGCATTCTCTCGTAGTAAGAAGACACTAAGATGCAGCCACTACACGCCACACACTCAGGCGACTATCGTGGTCCTTCCCCCATCGAAGAGTCACATACTTAGGATTGACCACATCATTACTGTTTGATCAAGGTGGTCTCATTCCACATCAGTTCAAAATTTTCATCTTTCTACCCAACCATGGTTAGATGTCAAAAGGACTTTCTCGAAGATTCTTCATCAGGTCCCGGATTCGTGACAATACCTGTCAGAATGCAGGTAGCTATTCAATCTTTCTGGAATCCCTGACAGTTTACCTTTACTTCATATAGTCCACTCAACAGGTCAACATGTATAAAATAGCTCTGGTCACCTTTACCGTCTCTTTCCTATCTCAGATTGGTACCCCCTCTTCTCTGATACCCGGCTAAGGTCCTGCACCAGAAAATACATGCATAGATAGTGGAGTGGTCTAATGACAAGGGCCGACGATCGAAGCTCTGGATGGTGCTGCACCATTAAAAAGCCAAAACTCCATCTGTCGATGCCTCACCAAAATAATGCATTAGTCACTCGATACTACTCTTGCCTTAGTTTTCACCCACTCAATGTATTGCCTTGTCACACTTGACTCATCTGTTTTTCACTCACTATACTCTGAACTAATCCCTCATATGAATAAGCAACACGTTGATCGTTCACAATGTGTCCCATATCAGTACTATTTCTTGGTTCTTACGATGGTGAAAAATCGGAGTTCTCAATAAATCAACAAGGAAAAATTTGGCAAAAATCAGTAATATCGGGAAAAGATTGAAAAAAAATGTATATGTATTAATAATCTTGAGAAATTTTAAAAAATATATTTCATATGTTAGACAGTTCATGTGAAAAATCATAAAAAATGTTTTTCAAATGTTAAAAAAGTTATATTTTATATATTTCATTTCTTCTTCACCGACTCATTGTGCGTTATGAGAACACAGACGAGATGAGGGGTAGAGTAAATTCTAATGCATATTTTTTCATTTTCTGTTTCACTACTGTGTTGTGAGTTTTTGAATAAATTATAATTTTTTATGATTAAATCATGATGTCTGCGATTTATTAAAGAAAGGCACGACTCTTTCAATAAGATGTGATTTATTTGATTGATGAATAAATCGTGCGACTAAGACACGCCTTTTCAAGAAGCCAGAGAATTTTGTCACTATGTTTCTCACCATGTTCTGCACCAAACACATGTTTTCAACGCTCCTAACGTTTTTGTTGCTCCATTATTAGAATGTGGTATCCTTGTATCTCAACACCACTGTGTTTTCTCCTTGATCTTGCCTTGCTCTTTATGATTTTTCAACCAAACTTATGCCTTTGTAGCACCTTAGTACCTTGATCCTGCATTTTCACCCTTACATGCCTCAAGCTCTCTATTCTGTTTTTGTCCCACCTAGATCCACATTATACTAACATTTGCAGCCCTTTTGTGACTCGACACTAGTGCTCCTTCATCATGAGTCTACCACGCATCTGACCTCAGTTGTAATACCTTAGTACCTCGGCAACACCTTGTCATTACCCTAGTTCAGCTCATCCATCATCAATCCATTTAGATAAATTTGGCTTTGATGCCGCCATTGGGTTGCTCTTAGAGCCCCATGCCCCAGCTTGATACATCGTGCCGCCAAGGTCAGCTTACAACCTTCCCATGATGGCCAACTTGCTTTGATACCACCCCTCCTGCAATAGGAACCTACGGTACACGATCATCATGCACCCCCCGTGGCGCCTCCTTTGCCACAACTAACCTTCTTGATGCGTGGTGATGTGCCCAATACAAGTATCCAATACCTCTATGCCACCGCTTGGCCTGCTCAGTTCCTCATGCACCCATCCCTTGCACTCAACGACCACATGCTAGCTTGTCATGACATCCCTACGAACATGCCTTGCCTACATACCAAACCAAGAACACCATGTGTGTGGCCCTTGCAACCATCACATATCTTGCTCGCCATAGTTGGCATTCATAGTGCCAACCCATAGCACTATGGCGTGCATAGTGCTTGCTGCGCATAGCGCTCACGCCATCCTAACCTCTCCATGGGTGACACACTGTTGTGCCCTCCAAGCACATTCTCAGACTTGCCCTTAAGAGCTTTAGGAGACCATCAATGTGTTCTGTTACCACACCAAGGCCCAATGTGAGGAGAGTAGCCGTTGTGACTCCTCTTTACATTGAAGCGATCTACACATGATAGACACATAGGAAAGGTACTGGTTTTGACATAGAACTAGCAAAACCTGCAAGAAGGCTGCAGCTAGTCTTCCAAGGTAGTTGAATTAAGGAATATCCCACCACCAAAATTCCTTAAAACTAACTTGTAGGAATACTTAAAATTAACTGCACCTAGTAGGGCTTTCAAAAGCTCTGAATAAAATAATTCATTGAACTTTAAATTAAATTTTAGCACTGCTTACCTTTAATGGACTTTCACAATGCATGAAATTAGAAATTATAGTTTAACTTTAATTACTATTTTGAATAAAGAAATATCCTAATATTAGTAACTTTTAAAAAACAATAGTATGAAGTCCTAAACAATGAGGAAACTAAACACATTCTAATAGAAGTAACAAATCCTATTGGCTTGAACAAATAAAAATAAAATAATAAAATAAAATCATCCTAATTCAACTAAAAATCTTGAAATTCATCACTTAGAAATGCAGCCCCTGAAAATCAATTCAATAAGCTTTCAAATAAGATCAATTTTGCGTCAATATGATTTCGCTTGATACTTGAAATAGGCTAAACATAAAAGTGACGAGATTGGATGTTGGGCACTGCGTGATCGTCCAGTTGGCGATTTGTATGAATAAATCTTAGATTTCTTCTGTCTTTCATCTTTTATTTCAACTCTTTCCATTTTCTCTAGTCGTTTGGGACTTGTAGTAGATTAAAATTATGAACTATATCATACATATATGGCTAAAAAGCCAATCCTTCGAAATTAGTGGGAGAAAACCGTTTGATTGGAAATACTCTTGCTCTAAGCCACCTTGCGAGGTTATTTGGGCCACAAAACACCCTCACGTGTCAACCACAACATGACCTTGTGCCTACCTCCAAGCCATGCAATACCAAACCATAGTCACAAAGTCGGGAGTGGGCAATAAATCGGCAATGGTCTAAATCATGAAAAATCAGCAAAAGTGCCTACCTCCAAGCCATGCAATACCAACCATAGTCACAAAGTCGGGAGTCGACAATAAATTGGCAATGGTCTAAGTCATGAAAAATCAGCAAAAATCAGTCAAAGTCGAAAAAAATCGGGGAAAGTAAAAATTCAAAAAGAAGTAGATCATAATATATTTCAAGTTAAAAATAATGATTTTAATGAATATAATAGTACAAAATAGGCAAAACCTAAAGGTATTTTAATGAACAAACTAAACAAAATAGTACAAAAAGAATAAAACCTTTGACCGATTTTTGCTGAGTTTGCTCATTAAAATAGAAAAAAAGAAAAAAAAATGGACTATTATATTCATTAAAAAAGAAAAAAGAAAAAAAAAATTTGACCACATCACAAACATCGGTAGTTAATCGGCGATAAAGTCGGGATGATTGCAAGTCCCCGACTTTTGTGACTATGATACCAACATTGTCCACATCGAGGCCCTGCGTGCCACACTTGACCTAGTCACGTACCAATCTGCCACAATGGTGCATACCACTGGACCACTTAGCCGCTTAGCCATTCCACCACTTTGCGTAAGTCTTCTTCACCTCACATTTGTAGCATGTAACTAGCCCTGAGGTCCTCGTGTCCCGCTAGCTTAAATCCTGTGCGACACAACCTAACCTTGACGTCTCATGCTTCCCACTGTGCACCACTCAGCCTAGCCTTGACACTTTACGCTTCCCACTAGTTCAACGTGGGATGAAGAATCATGGATCAAAATCTCGGTTTTCTGATACGTATTGTCTAACTCTAAAACCGATACGTACCGGACGATACATACCAATATTTTTCTTTCGTCACTTGAAGTTGGGGGCCTCACTAGACGATAATTTAAAATTATCGGACGATACAAACGATAATTTGACTGTTTTTAAGGGGCCTCGAGAAATACCCTATTTACCGTATCGTTCAGGTCCAAAACCAATACGTATCAGACGATACGTATCGGTATCATCCGATACGCATTTTGATCCATATGAAGAATATTTCATCCAGTGTTCTTAAAGGCAGCCGGGGCGGCCGCCCGGGCGGTTCGGGGCCACTGGCACCCCGGTTTAGTCCTTGGCGGCTTCTCGGGCCGACCGAGTCTGGGGCAGCCGCCTAGGCGGTCTGGGCGGACGTTTGGGCGGCTCGGGCAGCCACCTGGGCATTTTAAAGTCGGGGCAGGGCGGGACAATTTATAAATTAATGACCTTTTACTTGGTCGGGCTGAGTTATCAAAGGTCGGGCATATGCCATTTTGTTATTGGACGCCAACCAACCCGACCCGTCGACGACCGTTAAATTTTGAAGCCCTTATTGCCTAGGGATAATGCTCTTTACCAACATTTAAATACAAAACTGGTGTTTAAATGATCTTATACCACTAAAATTAAGACTTTTAATCTCACACTGTTGAAGTGTGATTATCATTATTACACGTGGCGGACATATGTGATCAATCTAAATTATCCACGTGGCAATCTATCACTGAAACATGTCTTAGCCCAAAGAAACATGCCTATAAGTGGATTTTGATCATACGAATGATAAACCTATAAATGGATCTGAATGTTATATATGTTTATGTTGAAATAAAGTATGTATATCACTATATATATATATATATATATATATATATATATATATATATATATATATATATATATATATATATATATATACACTTCGGGGCCGCCTGGATCTTGGGGCGCCCGCCTTGGTGCCACCCGATCGCCTGAACCCACCCAATGACTTTATGAACATTGATTTCATCAATCCATCATAGTACATGCGAGTTTTAGCTGCGGCTGCGCTGTCAAGAAATAAAGGTTTCCCTATGATGCTCTCTAATGAGGCTGAGTGTGTTGTGTAACAAGAAATGTTGGTGAAGGTTACAATCAAAGTGAGCATCTCCTTTGTGGCTTGAGGTTGACCATTTCCGAGTGAACATCTTTTTGTTACCTCATCTAGATGTTCTCAGTGCTTCTATTCATCTTAAAACTCTAAAGCCCTGTAAACATAATTACCAAAAAAAATAAAAAAAGAATGCCCTGTAAACAGCTGGAGTTCAATTTTTTGATTAGTAATAAAGCTTGCGTGCATTCCAAAACGAGGCAACAAAACACAAAGAATGGTACTAATTCAGACGCTTAGAGCAACTCCAATGGGGAGTAGTAAAATATAGCCATTTGAGAATAACATGGAAAATTTGAGTACTTTCAGGCTTCAAATTTTGGGAGGGAGGTCCAACGGGAGACGTCAAAAATAGCCGTTTGAGAATAATTTATTGATTTTCATGAATTTAAAAGTATTAAGATATTATATTTTTAGTGTATTTAAACTAAATAAATTAATTAAAGATTAAAAGATTACTTAAAAATTAATGATATTATATCTTGGGGGGGTTGACGGACTATCCATGTGTGAGAGATGAGCTTGGAAGAGAGTTAGGTGGAGATTGGATTAAGAGGGAGTGACAAGTAGAGATGAATTAATAATAGAGTGAGATGTAGAGATGAGAATGAGAGAGAGTGAGAGGTAGGGATGAATTAATAAGAGAGTGTAGAGATGAGAGACCAAAAAAAAAATGCCTATCTGATAGGTTGGTCTTATGATCAGTCACACTCCCAAAACTTGAAGGTCGGATTCATTCCGGATCTGAAGATAGAAGCGGTCAAACTCTCGGCCAACAGTTGCATTTTGCAACATAGGTGAGAGTTGATAGAACTTCCCCATTCTTTTAAAAAAAAATTAATTGAATGTGCAACAGTCACTTTTTCGAAATAAAATATATGTATATTTTTTTTGAGGTCGGGGCTCCAAGGACGCAAACTTTGACGTCCTTGGAGTTGTTGGGGGCGTCAAAAAGAGTCATTTGGCTTTGCCGAGTTATATTTGACGTCCCCATTGGAGTTGCTCTTAGCATTATTGACACCCACTAAAAATAGTCTGGAGACAAGGTAAAGAAGAGCTAGAGTTGAGAATGAGATTTTGAAAATTATTTCCTATGTCCAAACATGGAGAGGAATTTTTATTTTTTTTTCTGAAAGGTAAAATAGACTTAAAGTACCTCTACTGAATTTGTTTGCATGGCCAGGTTCAGCTTCGAACATGTACACCAAATGGAAGCTTTCTGATGTAGCTATATGTCTTATTTAATGCAGGTCCGCACTCTGGTGTAATTGTGAAGAGGATCATGTAAAGATTTGGTTTCTACTTGAACAGAAAGACTTTTGCCTACATATTAAGTTTCTGTGTGTTTACTTGATCATAAGAAGTTTTAGCTATGGCCTTCAAAACAAAAGGGAGGGGGAGGGGGAGGGGGAGGGATCTTGCATGTTAAAATCCATATTTATTGTCAGTGGTTCACAACATGTTTGCCCTGTTTTATTTTCACAGTTGGTGTGGGACTCTCTCTCTCAACTGATTGATCAAAACCGACACTTTTTGAAATCAATTCACATGTAAAGCACTGAATAAGCTTAATTCTACCAGCCTCATTCTTCACATTTCACTGTTCTCAGAACTCCCATTTCGCAAAGTATTGTCGGTAAGATCAAAGTGAGAGATGCAAATGCAGTGCAGTGGGTACGTTTCTCCGAAAGAGGGAACGGAATTGGAGAAATGGATGCGAGATTGCTCGAGTTTTGCAGGCTGAAAGGTTTATTCCTGTGAATCTCCTCTCTCTCTCTCTCTCTCTCTCTCTCTCTCTAGCCACAATTGGTATTAGTTAGTGTTAGTGTTACAACCTCAATTACCGACACATGAGTGGTACTGGATAAGAGGCCGTGCAGGTCACACAAACTGATTAGGGAATGAGTGGTGGGAATTCTCCACTTGTTTGCGGGAAGGAAATCGAATTCAAATCCATTTTGGATTCGGTTGAATAAGATGCGCTCATATCTCCTATTTTAGATATGCTAAGTTTAAGATTATAATCCGTTGTTTTTTTCGAATTTGAAAGTCGAGAAGGGAAGTGGATTTTTTTTTAACCCTTTCCGACAGGTGGAAGGAGGCTGTTCTATCCCGAAGAATATATCCATCAATTTTTTTTGGTTCATTTCTTTGTCTGGTATCATTTGGGTATTGGGATTGGCAACCAACGATTCCGTGGTTCCACTGCTAAAATTTTTGGCTGCCTTGGATCAGGCAATGGAGATATTTCTCGTCCCAATCTTTCACACTTTAGATCTTGAGATCTTGACCCAGCTATTATACAGTCACTTGTTGATTCCATGTGGCTTAAATCCCCAAAAGTGGCGTACCATGAGCAGGGTTCTCGGGTCAGTGTTTGGGATGTGTTGCACATGGAGTCAACATTTGACTGTTTGAAAGGTAGGCTATGATCTCCAAATCTGAAATCGGTTACTAACAAAAAAGATGTGATTGTGAGGTTGTGTAGAGAACCTTAATCATGAAAATTTTTCATTTGGACATGAGGTCTTAACCTCAAGTTCGGTCAAGAGGAAGCTTTGATAATTTTTCTTTTTATTTTTGGGGTGTCTATCTAGGATTAAAATTTCGGTTTTCAGTTTCAGTCATGCCTGAAATCGAAATGTTGAAATTTCGGCTGAATTTATTAATTTATTTGTTTTCTGGAAGAAGAAAAATATGGGTCAAAATTTCGATTTTGGGCAAATTATCTGCCAATAATATGCTACCGGTATGCCGAAAACTGTAACTTTAAATATTTCATTTCGGGGGCCGATGTGTTTGAATCATGGTACCTATGGATCTAATTTAACGAAGAAAAGAAGACGCAACTTGGGGAGGAGTAATCATTGGGGATTTTAACTCTGTCAAATCCAAATCCAGGGAAGAAAAGGTTGGTTGGGGTTGGGGGAATCGTATCTTCTCATGTTAATCTAACTTTACCAGTACACAGCCTCTTTTAGACTTCCGAGATAAGACACCACCTTGGGCCTCGTTCAGCTATTTCTCGTCTTTTCGCAGAAGTAAAGATCAGAATCCTGACAGATGTCTGGCTTGTACCCGATTTTGATGATGTCACAATCCACTCAATACTAGCACGTTATGTTCAAATTTTAAATTACAATGTGAAACACCCTAATTTAGATAATTATTTACATGCGTACAACAGGCGTTATAAGTATTTTTAAGGTTACATTGCGTACGTGTACGAGCGGTATAGCTATACGGAAATTACTAATTAAGAAAGCAATTTATAAACTGGAAATAAAGTCTCACGTTACATATATTAATAAAATTACATATTTGATTATGCAAGTAGATATAATTTGGCCTAGTTTTTAACAAAAAAAAAATCCACTTGGTGACTCCTCACCGGTGTACGTATATATCACCAAGTAGAAAGCGTATCATCGTTCCCATTATCTGAGTACGTGCACGTGGGGTGATCCCAATAGCGTGTTTTGGGGTCCAGTAACTCCTCACCGGAGTACTCTCTCCCCGTCAGGATGATTGGGTTTGGCATCATGTGATTTTACCAAGTTTGGGTGTATTCAACGTCCGAGTTTTTTTATGGTACAATACCCCTCTCACTAAGAGTGAATCCTCTAGATCATACATCCTCATATGGTTGTGTAAAATACAACACTCAATGACTATCTTCAACTTGTGTTTTTAGAGAAACTCGATTTGAACTTAGAGAATAGAGAACCGTTGGTGAAGTACACCAAAGCCCAGTCGACAAGATTATGGAACATCACAATTTCTGTTGTTAAATATTTCTTCAAAGTTCCCCCGGGGGGGGGGGGGGGGTCTCACAATATAATGCTTTCCCAAAGGCACATTATAAACACCCATATTTTGTCTTATCGAAATATACAAACCTGCTGGGTCAACTTTAGACCTTATTTATGATCTCCAGAAAAGGATTAATCTCCTCCGAAGATATTAAAATTCTAATACGGGAACCATACACTGAAACGATAATACATGATTGAGACTCCAAGCTGAAATAATAGCTCTATGACTCGGACTCGACTCAAACGCAGGAAAATTTCGAATTATGCGCCCAGCATAGCACGCATAACTCGACTGCACGGCCCACTTCTGGCGTGCAATTGGTCTCTCTTGGCCAGGATTACACTTCCTGAGGATCGCCTTAAGCCTTGATTATGCACCAAAATAAGCGCGCGTAATCATATTGCACGCTTGGTAACCAATGCACAATTAGTCCCTTTTGGACTAGCCTTCTACCCTTCTAGAAATCGCCTAGGACGCGATTGTACGCCCTATATAGCGCGCGCAATCGAATTATGTGCTTCTATTCATGCACATAATCTGTTCCCAAGCGAACCTGGTCTCTTACTCCCTAGACCGCCAAAACTCCCCTATTAGACGCCATTGGCTTGACGTTTAATTAGATTGAGCGCACTATAAAGGGCGTGCAATCAATCTAATTAGACTAGGACTGGGATACTCGGCTGAGCCAGTTAGCCGGTCACCGACTCAAAGTGATTGGGTGCTTGTTACAGGGCGCATAAATCAATTAAGCGCCCCATATATGACGCGTAATTGAAATTCACCGACCAATTGAGCGCACCCCACAGTGCACGCAATTGGCTAAATACATATAAATAGGACCCACTATCTCGACCCAAAAATACACAATTTTCTCTCTCGAGTTCCTCGCTTTCAAGCTTAAGATTTCGAGATTCCTCTCTGCAGCCCTGGATTCAGGTATACTTTTCTTCTAATTTTAATTCTTCTAGCTCTTAGTTCTTAGTTTTAGATCATTTGTTTTAAACTTTAGGTTCTTAAGCTTTTAGTTCTAGCTCTTAGATTTTAAAATCTCTTTAGTCCTTAATTTTTACCTTTTTTCCTGGTTCTAGTTCTTAGTTTTTAGAACTAGTTCCTACTTTTTAAATTTAATTCTTATTTATCTGGTTATAGTTTTTCATTTATAGAACCAGCCTTTAAGTCCTTAATCTTAATTCATAATCCTTAAAAATTTCAGTCTTCAATCCATAAATTTTTAATTTCAGAACAAAAATCAAATTTTCAATTCATATTATTACTAAAATAATCCCTAGCTACCCGATTGATGCAAGAGAGCTTACAGAGGATATCTGGGAACGGAGCTGATCCTCCTTAGCATAGCGGGCCCAACACCCTTTTTTTTTAGAATTATGATAGAATTAGAATATTTTGATTAATTAGAATTTTGGTAGAATTAATTTGCTTAACATAATTAACGTAGTTTATTTGATTGTAGTTTTAGTAGAATTAGAAAGATTAGTATTTCTAGTAAGATTAGGAAATTAATTAGAACCCTAATTAGTTTATGACATAATTAGATTCTTATTTTTAGAATATTAATTAGACTTCTAGTCAGATTAAGAGACTTAGTTGAATTAGGATTCCCCTGATTAATTAGACCTCTAATAGAATTAAAATTAATTAGAACCCCGATAATATCGAGTAAATAAGGCAATCAAAAATCATAGCAAGAGTTGGGAAGGTAAAGTAGTTAGAAAAGAATTAGGAAAACTAGCTTGACAATACTTTTAGGCGACCCTGTGTTGCTGACATCGGTCGACCGATGATTCAGTAAAGAGAACAACCCATACCTCCACCCCGAAAGGCGTGATCAGTGACGTGTTACTGTGTCGATAAATATCTACAGCTTGCGATCACAACGAACCAGGTATTTTCTTAGGATTCACTTCTTTATTTTCAGTAATTAATTACCTCTAAAAACACTGCCTTTTTCAGAGTCCACTTGGATCAAATTGGGCCACTCTTTTAGGGGACCGAAAGGGACCTAGAAAAAGTGCGTACCAACAGACTGGTGATCGCAATGGGACGTCTTGTCGCCAAAGCCGCCCGTGTTTAGTTAAGTTTTCTTATTTTCTAGTTAGTTTTTCTTTCATTTTATTACTTCTCGCACTTAAGTGTACTACCGAGAGCACATGAGCATATACCAGAGGCTCGAGATGTTAGAAATACGAAGGATTAGAATCGGTGACCCGCCGTTATGGGGGTACCATGATAATCCACTGTACCATGAGCAGCCACCTGAGGGCTCGATGCAATACAATCCGGAAATCAACATGGCTGGCGGTGAGGAAACCCCCTTCACACCTCCGAGCACCAGCCACAATGACGGACACAGAGATAACGACTTCGGGCAGAACTTCACGGCTCGATAACTTGTAGACCTCAACGTCCAGAAATTACAGAAGGCAGGAAATGAAGCTGCCGAACTACTCCATGGCTTAGCTGTAGCATATGAGACCATCAAGGAACGACGAGACACGAAAGAATGAGAACGACAAAGACGAGAGAGGACACCCCCTACTCCGATGACGATATCACCACATGTGTCGCCGCCTAGGCACACTCTCCATACGCTTCTCAGCAGCAGACATCAAGACAGAATCCGTTCCCAAATTGCTAAGCAAGACGCTGTTGTGGGAGTAGAGGATTTTCCCAAAATGATCGACGAATATATGACTAAGAAAAGCCGTTCCGGCTTGTCATTCGGATTTAATAGTTTCTGCCGAGACCTCGAATTCAATTTATCTGCGGGATTCAAGCCCCTAAAATTTAGCAAATATAACGGCACTAGGAATCCAAATCACCATCTGGCATTGTTTTGCAATGACTACCGGCCTATTCGTGACAATCACGAACTTCTGATACATTACTTTCAGAGATCCCTCGAAGGGGAAGCCCTCGACTGGTTTGTTGGGCTCCCACTACATAAAATTGACACATTCAAAAAATTAGTCGGACAATTCTTAGATCAATACAGGCATCTGATACAGGAGGTTGTTAGTCTCAACGACTTGATGACGATGAAGCAAGAGACCGACGAAGACTTTGCCGATTTTGTATCACGCTGGAGGAAACTTGTGGCTCGTACAGGAAGTCAGATGAGAGAAAAAGACGCAATTGATATCATCATAGATAATGTTAGAGAGCCCCTCCAAAGCGCTTTGACCATAAGCGATTGCCCAGATTTTGTCACTTTGTACTTGCGCGCCAGTCTCATCCAGTGATACATAAAGGAAGGAGACCTCATCTTTTCGATCGCGACACCGAAGGCCTCGACATCCAGCGATTCAAGGCCCCGAAATAACAAGAAAGGCTCAGGCTTTGAGCAAGTCAATACGGTCGCTAACTAAGGCAATGGGAACAACCAGCAAAGGAACTTCAGTTACAGTAAGTACCAGAATCAGCAACGGTACGCCAATCAAAATCAAAATCAATATCCTAACTGAAACCAGTACCCTAACCAGAACTAAAATGCCACCCGAAACCATCCTGTCAATACCCAGAACTCCAACAATGTACCCCCGTTCTAAAATTTTAATCAGCAGACCCGAGGCCTCTATCAGCCTAGACAAGATCATTATCCTCCATTACCTAACACCATCCCCAATATTTTTCATCTCCTACGCAATCAGAATTTCATTCACTTCCCACTAGAGCAGTCACGGCCCTAGCCTGCTAACCTTGATTACACCAAGTTCTGTGCTTTTCACTGATACACGAGGCATAACCTCGAAGACTATTGGGTATTGAGGGATATGATATACGACATAAACGATTGAAATCAGATCGATTGGGAATCCCTTTGAAATTCTAACCAAAATAACCAACAGCCTTCGCAAAACCTTGGAATTGTCAACAACCCTCTGACCATAATCAAGGATCGGTCACCCATGTCACCACGGTAGACCTCTCGGGCCTAGCCCCTTTTCATCCATCTATTCTCATCATGAGAGTTAGTCATCCTGACGCTGCAACCAGTTCGGATAACCCTTCGAGGCCTACCATCATTCCACCTCACCCTTCTACCTTCATAACCCGAGTTGAACCGCCAACTCCTCCACGGTACCCAAACTTCACTCGAGTTTAAGTTCAATCTTTCCTAGCTCGAAGGTCCATCATTCAACTCGTAGAACCTTCTACGCCCCCAAACATTGATGTAGCTCCCGATAATGTTGAGCTGGAATACGAGGACCATGTCCTTCAAACTATAGAATAAATCGTAGCATGGGTAGACAGTGTCACCCGAAATACTACCAGTCAACAACGCGAGGAGGTAGCTGAAGAATGCCCATCGGTGGTGGAGATAAGACAGGAGGAGGAAGAACCCACCAAGAAAGAAGTGATAATCTTCGCATTCTTGGAAGAGGAAGACTACACTTAATACCTCCCACCTTGGAATGGCATAGCCCCAGTACCCATTCCTTCGTCTAATTTTGCTCCTTTCACCGCAAGTATCGCAATGAGTCCTTCAACACTCCAAAATCAACAGCCGACATGCCTAGTCCTTAAATCTGGGACCAACTATCCGTCACCACCATTCCCTCGAGAAAAGCAAAGCAACAATGCACAACCATCCGACCGGATAACCAGGGAACGAGGAGTGAACTTGCCCCCTCCACCTCACATAATCTCTCCGCCTCCAGCACCAGTGCCTCAACCAACTCAACAGAACGGGTGGAGAGCGCATTGACCCGACAAAGAACCTACCCTGCAAACAGGTCAGGAATACGATCTTCTCCGACATCTTGCAAAGGTGCCCACGCAAATATCGATCCTTGAACTCATCAAGAAATCGCCAGAGCATCACCGACTGCTTGTGGAGACATTGGATGAGACCCACATGAATGAAGACACCACCTTAGATCAGCTGCATGAGATTGCCTCGGTTATGACTCAACCCCCTGCGCTCACCTTCACTGAAGCCGACATGCCTAAAGAATCGTTACGTGGAAGTTTAGTCCCTATTTATCTGACTGTCATAATCAAAGGATTTTCGGTACCTCACGCATTGGTCGACACCGGAGCAGGACTTAACATCTGTCTTATAACGATGTTAAAGATCCTTGAATACATCGAACAAGACATAAGGCCTTCATCCTTATCCCTCATCGCTTATGATGGCTCTCGGCACTTTGTCAAGGGAACCATCAAGTTATAAGTTCGTCTCGGGTCAGTCACCAAGGACGTCACTTTTCATGTCTTCGATTCCTCAAACACTTATAATTTGATATTGGGAAGGAAGTGGTTGGAACCCATGAAGGCAGTAGCATCGACGTATCACTAATATGTCAAATTCCCACACAAATTCCATTGTTAGAATATACATCGATACGCTCCTTAAAGAAATCGACAGAGACTACGCGACGAGCTTCCCAACAACGCACGACTCAGTATTGAACATAGGTCATAAAAAAAATGCAGGATCCTAATGACGCATCAGTGGTGGAAGTTAGCTACCCTTTATCCCTTTCGACCTGCCAACAAAGAGTAGTGAGAAGAGAAGTCGGACCTGATCTCGCCCGACTGTACGACATATATTCGACTATGGAAAAAGGATGGGACCTGATGTATCAGCTATGATATGTCCCTCACACTGGACTCGACAAAGATAAGCAAGGATGCATAAGACCAGTCATCCCGAAGAAAATGCGCAAACGCATTAGATTAGGCTACCAGTCAGATGACAAGCAAGCCGACATCCTACCCACTTCACCGAAGTGTTCACTCTATGACCATTTCGTACATGGAACTACTGAGAAGGCTAATGCGCCGAGGAGAAGAAAGGAACCATCCTTCACTGAATCTCAGGCAGTCAAGATTGAACAAATAACCAAAGCCTTCACTGACCTAACAAACGTAAGCCATGATAGTGGCGACATGGACAAGCCACTCAAAAAAATTGGACCATTATTCAAAACCTCTGAAGAGCCAGAGTCGCACGAAGAAGATTAGGGATCGACAGATGAGAAAGATTTTTACATCGCCACCCTTAGAGAGGTATAAGAATCGGAGTCACATCAACTGACCAAGTCACAACGAAAGGACCCCTTCTCAATGACAAGTGAGGAAGAGGACTACTGGGCAAACCTTACTGACGTAGAGCTCGAAGATCACCTGAGAGCAGATCATTTGGAATGGTTCAGACAAGAGAATCGCTCCTGAATTGAGAATTCAGACGTTGATTACCAGTACATGCTCAACAATTGGCAATGCCCGTTTCAATATTCCTACCTGAAACTGCCATACTGCGGCTGATGCCCAGCTATGACACTGCGATGTCAGAAAGCCGTCATGAACAAGATTTGGCAAACAATCAGCTCAGAAGAGTCTCACATCACCTTCATCGAAGTTGAAGAGGAATTAGAACTTGATGCGCCTCAATCCCCGGAAGCACCTCGGCTCCAGATCTTCTGGATGTCATTAGAAGAAGAATGACAACCCCCTCCGAGTGATGAAAAAGATTATTGGATAGATTTCCCCGCACTTGAGTTAGCAGAACAACTGGAACATGGCTTCCAAGGACAATCAGACGAAGAAGGAGATCTCGACCCTGATAATAGTGACCTCAGCTCCGATCATGAAGGATGGGAATGCCCCTGGGAGTATCCTTGCATCTCTCACTCAAATCAGCCACGTTGTCAGGCTTGTATACTTCTCGCTGTGTACTACAAGGTCTAGAGGAAGGAATTTTTAGATTCTGACTTCAATGATGATACTTTCAAGCACTTCTTCGCTACATGGGAGTGCCCTCGAGAGTTTCCATGCATCGTTCGGCCATATCAGCCTTATTGCCAGACCTGCACCATAATAATAGAGGACTTTGAACAAGAAGGCCGGACCAATCCCCTTCTCGCACTATGGAGAATGGTTGAAAGCAACCTAGATTCGGTAATTAAGTTCATCAAATCGTATCTTCGATTAATACAAAGCGAAGAATCTCAACGACAAGCAGACCTCCAGCCTGATTCCCAAGACGAGAGTTTGGACGACTATCATCTTCAGACTCTCTTCGACGACAAAGCACTTCACGTAGTAGAAGAGGAAGAAGAACCGTTTGACAAACCGTCGCTAGCATCGCTCATCAGGAGGGTCATCTCAGATGAAGATCATATAAAAAAAAATGCCAAATTCAGGTCGAGTTCACATCATCCGAAGGCTCGCCCGAACGGCCTCAGCGTACGTCACACTTCTCCAACTAGGAGAAGTAACCTCGCCAGTTCCGCCTCAGGAAACCGACCTTGTACCATACCTATTATCAAAAATTTTAAAAAATAAAAAATCATAAAATCCCTAAAAATATAAAAATAGAAAACTCAAAAAAATTAGAAAATCTCATAAAAGAGAGGGAGCTCTCCATCCCAGACCCCTTCAGCAACCGATCGGGAGACCTTTCCCCCAAGGCTACAAGTGACAGATGCATTGATGGAGCCAAAGAAAAATTGACTGATATACCCAGATTCGCCGACGCCTTCGACGTCACCCAGTCGCATCTCAAGCCCACTCAGCGCAACTCTATTGTTTCTTCCTCGCAAGGATGCAAGACATCCCGATGCAATAATAAGCCAGTTGTCATACCTGACGCGATACTCTGCGACTTTGAAAGGAGAATGAATAGTCTTGACCTTTACCTCACAAAGGATGTCGTGGTTATCAACTGCACCGATGAAGGGCTACCTCTAGTAAAACTAACCCCCCAATGTAGTGATTTTGCAGTGTACGAGTGTAGACATCCAAATTTGGCCCAAGGCTCGATCAAAACACATTTCGAGAGAGGCGCCCTTCCGAGCTTCCGATGGTATGTATCAAACTCTTAGGAACCTTCCCAAAACCTTAGGAGTCATCCCAAACCCTTAGGAATTACCCTTGATCCCTTAGAAACCTCCCCAAACCTTTAAAAGCCCATTTCAAACCTTTAAAACCCATTTCAAACCTAAGCTTAACCTTCCATAGCAATGGATGAAGAGGGGTGCTTTGAGACTGGCTGAGATCTTCTACTGTTCCTAAGCTTGGTGCATCTATTAATTGCGTCAGGCTTAGCTACAGTAACCTTAGTTTTTTAACTTGAATTTTGAGATTAGGGTTTGACTTGTTGACCATCTTGACCCCCTGGGTGTGTTTGAGTTGTTCTGTTGCACCCTTTCCTATTCTATGTGTAACCCTTAAGTGATTTGAAACACTAACCTATCATCCGCCATTAGAGCTAGTCTTCACACTTTTAAAGGCTCCAAAACCCCTAGAAAACCTTAGATGGCTAGATTACCTAATTTCCAATCCAATTTAGCCTTTAAACACCCTCCTAACCACTCCTTTTCCTATAAATAGAGAGGCACCCCTCCCTTTGAAAGGGCTTGAATTTTTTAGAAAAAAAGAGATTAAGAACTCTCTCTCTCTCTCTCTCTCTCCCCTTTAGTGCCCTTTTGCATACAAATTCTAAAACTTCAAACCTACCCTTAGACCATGCCTTTCATCAAAAACCTCTTAGTTTCGGTGTGTGCTACCCCCTAGCCTTCCCTCTCTACCTCTTACCTATCAAGCCCTAGGAGCTTGAACCCCAATTCTAGCCATACAAGCCATTGGAAGCTCATTGAAGCACGTCTACGCAAAGTCCACAATAGTACAACAAGGGTGCGAGATCTCCGGCTCTCCCCTCTATTCCTCTATCTTCTCGGTTCTTTCTCTATCCTCGCGTTTGTGCCGTTACGCCGCCGAAATTTTGATAGGAACGGAGGGACACAAATAGGATCTTAGTGCCTTAAAGGCAAGAGGAAGGGCTTTTTGCTTCTTTATTTTTATTTTTATTTTGGCCATACGTAGAAACCGCATTAAGCTGGTTGATCGGGTGCCTAACACCTTCCTGATCGATAACCGAAGCCTCTACCCAAGAGCCTTTGACATAGTCCGGTGATTCAGAGTCATATTTGTGGCACTTCGGTGCTTATAAAAGTTGATTTGGGTTTTCCGAGACACCGAAAGCTTTGGGTGGCGACTCTAAATTTTTTTAGGAGAGTGCGCATCGTTGCGACGGGATTATCATGATTCCCACGGTTGTACAGATGGCGACTCTGTTGGGGAGTAGCTAGTAGAGCTTCCCCTTGAATTTGATCTTTTATTTTTGATTTTACAAACCTTTTTGTTGTTTTTTTTATACTGATTTTACTCACCCCTACGATTACGTCATTTTACTCACTCCTATTTTTATGTCATTTATGAGCCTTAGCCGATTTGCGGACCTACTTGCGCACCACATTTAAATTATTTTACTTTTCCCTCATTTAAAGTGCCTTAGCTGATTAGCGAGCCTACTTACGCTTTATATTTAATTTCCTCATATTTTCGTCATTTAAAGCGCCTTAGCCGATTGGCGGGCCTACGTGCACATTTAATTTCCACAAACATATACTATTAGTGGACGCCGGCCCGTAGAGGTGACATGGGACCATCACCCCTGATCTTTGAACTTTAAGAAAACTCTCATAAAATCAAAAAATTAAAATTGAACCAACAAGGGGGATATAATCAAATTTTACGGGGTAAATTTTTACAGGTTGGGTTTTTCTAGGCACACATACAACGTCCCGGTTCTTAGTACGACAGCAGCCCCTAGTGGTGATGATCCGAAAAAGTTCCAGCCCACCTAGTAACTGAGAAAGCGCTTGCGCTTGAGGTATATCGAGTGGGTAGCCTTCTCGTTACTTAGCCTAAAACTCGTGGGAAGTGAGCGCTGGTTGACCTGCACCGGCCTTGTATCCCTTAAGTTCGATAAGGAGAGACCAATCCCCGGAAGCATTGCTTCTAGAAAACCAACAGAAAAGACAAAAATCCGAGTTGCTGTTCTGCTGTCAAAACAATTGCCCCCACACTTTATACCTGGCGCATCTATTACATGCACCAAGCCTGGAATCCCCAGATTTGCATTGGCACATGTAATAGTTGTGCTAAGCATAATCTGGCCTAAGATTGGCTTGGCACAGGTTTTCAAGTGCCCAGTGTGATTTGTTCCCACCGGATAGTGTAGCCCGAGTCTGTGGCCTATTTCACCTTCCCGAAGTCTCCAATTGTGATTTTAGTACCTCTATTTAGGCCCCGCAATTTTCGACACCCAATACGCCCCTGTTGGTCAAAGGAAGGTGACTTCTTTTTGACCCGTTTTGGGGGATCGGGTTATTTGCATCGATTTTTATGCCTTCAATAGATTAAAGGGTTTCCCTTTGATTCTTCCGAAGTGCTTCAAAGTCTTCGCCGCGGGACCTATTTAGGGTACGAAAGCCACCCGAGACGAGAATTCAAAGGCTTCAGAATCCTTAAATCATTTCCATTTTATAAAAATTTTTTAAAAAATTAAATAAGTAAAAAACCCAAAAATAGAGATTTGTGGTGCCAACACAACAGCATCATCTCGCCCTCTGTCATCCCGTAGGGGAAGGAGGAAGCTTTATGGGCCCCACCCGAGGCACCTGTACCCTATCCGATACCGAGCCATGTCGTGGGCGGTGGATCCGACATATGCTGATCCCGACTCATCCCCGCCACATTCTCCAACTCACTCCCATGCAAAAGAGATGTTCATGACCATTCCCCTCACCCAATCCTCCTTCACCATTACCGGCCCATTTGGTGCCCCCATTTTCCCATCTACCACCTCTCAAAATGCCCAAAATCCAACCCACCATTCCCCATCATTTTCCTAAACCATGCCTATTCCCCCGTCCATGGTCATTCCCAATTCATCTCACCTTCCATCCACACCCATTCAAAACTCGACCCAATCCTCCACCTTCACCAATATACCCTATTTTTCATTCGCCCAATGCATACCCAATCTACCCGCATCTATCCATGCCGCATCCGATTTTACCAATCCCCCATACATCCCTCCATCTACGCAGGTCATGCCTATTTTTACCGTAGTCATGACCAACTTTTCTCTCTCATCCTCCACATCCATACCCCATCCCTCATCATCCCAATATATATCCAATCCACCCACATTCACTAATGCCCCACCTAATTTCTCCAACCCATCCCATGTCTCACTATTTACCTAGGTCATGCCCAATTTTACTGGGGCCATGTCCAATTTCCCCACTACTTCTATCCCATCCACATCCCACCATCCCTTAAATGCACCATCTCCATCTGATCCCTCTCTGATGGCCATGATGGACGAGATGATCCAAGCCTACACTAGATGGAAAGCCTCTCAAAACATCTCCTCTCACCCACACCCCACATCCCTAAATCCCTCCTATACACTATCAAGCCTCCATGCCTCATTCCCTCATGATCTCCATCAACCCCCCATCATTCACACCCTCCAAACCCCCATTACCCAAAATCTCCATGGCCCAATGGCCCAAACCCCCATCACTCAGACCCATAAAGGGCCCATGACTCATATACTTCAAGGCCCACTGGGCCATACCCATCAAGGCCCAATGGGCCAGACACATCAAGGCCCACTAGGCTAGACCCATAAGGGCTAAATGGGACAAACCCATCAAGGCCCACTAGGCCAAACCCACCAAGGCCTAATGGGCCAGAGCCAACATACCTAAAGCCTCATGGCCGAACCCTCCCAAAGCTTTATGGCCTAACCTTCCCAAGGCTTCATGGCCCAAACCCGTCAAAGATCTTTTCCCTACCCCTAAGCCCAACAAGACCCAAACCTTCAAGCCTCAGACCCATACCCTTCACAAATCCTCCAAAATTTCAATTACCCACAACCCTCATACCCAGATCAAACCCATGCCCTGCATCAACCCCAATTTACCCATGTCCCTACACCCTAAAGCCATCTTCAAGATTTTCCCCATACCCAATGGTCCTATCAGGTCCCACCCCAAAATCTAACTTCCATTTATCCCGTCACTTCGCAAAATTTTCCTCACATTTAATGGTCTCATCCGACCCCCATTCAGCACCAACAGGAGAATCCCGCCCTCACTGCATCATATGTAGACTAGCAGTATGAAGAGGATGAGATTAGGAGCAGTGGGGCTTATGCCGGGGAATTGGTCAACATTAATCCTCCACCCATGATCACCAACCCCTAGTAGCACAGAGTGAAGCAAGACCTACTGCTGAGAAGATGGCCCCCATGTCTAAGGAATCAGAGCAGTTGAAAGATCAGCTAGAAAAAATTCAGAACTATTGAAAATGGGTGGAACTGAAATCTATGCCACTGATTTTTCAGACTTATGCTTATTTGTCGAGGTCCCCCTGCCCCCAAAATTCAAAGTGCCAATTTTTGATAAATACAACGACACTGGCAATCCCATTGCACAATTCAAGTCTTATTGTGGGGACATGTGCCAGTATGGAGGGGGGATGAAAGACTGCTGATAAAGGTCTTTCAGAAGAGTTTAATTGGTCCGACTTTAAGATGGTTCACATCCCTAGAACCATCTATGATAAAGACATCGAAAGACCTGACTCACTTATTTCAAGAGCAATATGTCTACAATATAGACATTGAACCTTGCAAGTCAGATTTGGCCCGATTGAAGTATAACCCTAATGAAATTTTCAGCGATTACTTAGGGCATTGGAGAGCACTGGCAGCTCAGGTGAGAAACAAGATACTGATGACCAACAAATTGAGATGATTTCAAAGATGTCAGTGATCTCAGACTTTCTCGTTTACCAACAGTAGTCCAGCTTTATTGATTTGGTGAGGAACGTCAACCGTTGCGAAAATGCTATCAGGGAAGATTGTCTAAGCAGGAACGTACCTGGTGGAACTAGAGGGGTCAAGAGGTTCTCGGAGCAGAGGAATGAGAAAAGAGTAGGGGCAAATGTACAGAATATTTTCAACACCTGGCCCAACACTAATATAACTCCATTCCAATTCAAAGCCGCCCAGCTAGCTCTAGTCAGAACTGAGCCAATGCAAAGAATCGGGAATAGGCAGGGAGCGCAGATGACTCCAAAGCAGAGAAGGGCCCGCTATGACCGAGTCTTTGCGCCCTTGGGGCAATCTTTAAATGTACTTTTACCTTTATTAATAGAAAAGGGATTAGTCACACCCCTCTAGCCACGACCTCCTCCAAATCCTATCCCGAGAAACTATGACCCCAATACTCACTATAATTTTCATCAGGGTCCGGGTCACCCAACCGATCGCTGCTTACTATTAAAGCACGTGATACAATATTTAATTGAAGTCGGGAAGATTATTCCACCTGCACCTTCCCAAGTGAACCAGCACACAGACATACATCAAGCACCGCTGCCCCCACACCCTCCCGATGGGGCAGGTCCGAGACCCATTGTTGGTATGATCGAAGAGGATGATGAGGAGTTTGAATTTGACCCATCAGATTATATCAGTGGCTGAGAAAGTTTTATAGCACCAAGGCAAAGAGGTCAAGAAGAAAGAGGCATTAGGGTGATTGAACCCTTAAATTTTTCAGAATATTTCTCCAACCCTGCACCCCAAATTGAACCCTTAGATCTTAGGGCTTACTTCCCATTACCCACTCCCATCAACTATGTACAAATTAATGGTTACCAACCATATTCCACCACCCCCACCAATTACCCGATAGCCCATCATGTCCCCCATATCCCACCACCACCTATCAATTATCAGTGGTCCACCCCTACCCCATTACCCCCGGCACAACTATCCACAAAGCTCATCACACACACTTGGCCTACTTTCGCCACTTGCCCATCTATTACCGACGTGAACCAGGTCTTACCCACCCTTCCTGAGCCATCAGTACAAGTGCATTAGATACCGACAGCCACTTCGTTTCAGATTTCGGGATCAACTTATAATCCTCATCAGGTCTCGCTCAGTTATGAACAGACGAATGGCAACACCGACAACAGTAGAGAAGAGATAGTGGACTTTGTTACTAGATATGGGAAAATCTTTAAACAGTCAGAGACACCAGCAGCAACACAAGCCCAACTAGAGGGAAAGAAAGATATTGCAGTGAACCCGTTTGAGAAAATGAGCAGAGAGCATATACTAGAGACTCAGCTGAGAATAATTTTAGCTCATATCACGGTCTGGGACTTATTGATGACGTCCCCACTTCATTTTCAAGACTTAATGGGGGCGTTAAAGAATGCGCACGTATCTCTTCAGGTGAGCCTAGATGAAGTTGGGCAGATAATTGGGTAGGTAATGGCTCCCAATGGCATTTCGTTTTTTGATGCTGATTTGCCGGAAGAGGGAAATGGCCACTCAAAATCCCTCAACATCACTGTGGAATCCGAAAATATGATAACCTTGGTATTAATTCATAACGGGTCAACTCTGAATGTTTGCCCCCTAAGAACAACCATGAAATTGGACTAGATCCGTGCATGTTGAGACCTACGAGAACTAGTGCCAGAGGTTTCGACAACACGAGAAGGGATATAATGGGAGAAGTTGACCTTGAGCTAATGATTGGGCCAATGACCTTCTCCATATTATTTCAAGTAATCGATATCAAGTCCTCGTTCAATTTGTTACTGGGGCGCCCATGGTTACACAAAGTTGGAGCGATACCTTCAACGCTGAATCAAAAGCTCAAGTTTGTGTCTGGACAGATGGTTATCACCATAATAGGTGAGGGGCATGATGAGAAAGAAAAGGCCATCCATAGCATTGAGAACTCAAAAGTGTTGGATGTGCCACACACAGCTGAAGATATCGACCTCCATAGTTTTGAGTACGAGGTATTGATTGTAGTCCTAGATTCTCCGGAGAGCATCACTTCAAGAATCGGAGGTGGAATGGTAGCGACAGTGGCCATGATCCAAAAATAGGGCTATCAAAAGGGAAAAGGACTAGGGCCCAGACTACAAGGCAGGAGAGAACCGGTCATTGCCAAAGGCAGATAGAAGGTCAGATTTGGGCTAAGTTACAAGCCCACAGAAGAAGAGGTCCGAGAGGCCAAAGAGAAAGCCCGAGCATTAGTAGCTACTAGAGCTTAGGGAATCAGCTTAGAGGAGAATCCCTCTCTCAGGCCTCACATCATAGATTCATTTGTGAGCGACGGGGTAGTGAAGATCGATCGGAATGGGGTAACCCACTTAACCCCAGGTAAACCAGCAGCACCTGTTCACCCCACCAATCCCCAGATTATCCCTCCCAGCTTGGAAATAGACCTGGCCGCATTGTCTCTCTTTGAGGAACGACGTTCCATACCTGCACAATCTCCCCCTGTGGTAAATCACCACAAGACTATACTGACATTTGGGGATAGAATCTCAGACGAATCCATGATCGGCATGATGGAGGCTGATTCAAAAGAGCCATATCAGTCATCACCCTCCATCTAAATCTGAACAGGTAAAAGAGTGGCGTCTCAGGTATGCAATTAGGCGTCTGTGTCCCAAACTTTGGAAGCGGCAGGTGACCTAAAATTCGGTATTGGTTTCCAAAAAAAAACAACCTGTAAAAAGTGAGATGAGCCCTTGGCAAGTAATATCATGTATACATAGGGACTCGCTTTGCAAAAAGCCCATTTATGAAGAAAACAAAAAGCCCCAAAACATAGAAAAAATACAAAACCCCAAAATATTATCTTTTAAACTTCTGTAAAAGATCAAAGAAAAGAATGCCTTAATCAAGAATACCGTCCCACGTGAAGTCGACCCCTTTCCTGTAGAAATACAAGAAGAGGTAGGAGTCACGAGTCTGGACGAGGAGATCCCTCCTGAGGAGCTTCCCAATGAACTCCTAGAACGGTTCACCGACTTTGAGCACGGTCCTACTCCTATTATTGAAGAAATCGAGGACGTCAATCTAGGTACTGAGGAGATTCCAAGAATCACTAAGATCGAAATATTGTTATCTCCCGAGGAAAGAAAAGGCATGATCGATTTCCTTCGGTCATATCAAGACATCTTTGCATGGTCATACGAGGACATGCCTGGTTTGGACACTGATTTGGTCGAGCATGAGTTGCTACTCTACCTTGATATCAAGCCGGTCAGGCAGAAGTTGAGACGACTCCGACCCAAGTGGATGCTGAAAGTCAAGGATGAGGTCATAAAGCAATATGATACGGGGTTTCTCGTGGTATCTAAATACCCCCACTGGTTGGCCAATATCGTTCCAGTGCCGAAGAAGAATGGAAAGGTTCGTATGTGTATTGATTTTAGAAACTTGAACAAAGCAAGCTCGAAGGAAGATTTCTCATTACCACACATCGACATCTTGGTCGATAACACTGCTAGGCACGGGATGATTTCATTCATGGATGGATTCTCCGGATATAATTAGATCATAATGACAGAGGTAGACTGAGAGAAGACAACATTCATCACTCCCTGAGGAACTTTCTACTATAGGCCATTCGGGTTGAAGAATGCTAGCACGACATACCAGAGAGCCATGACTGCACTGTTCCACGATATGATGCACCGAGAAATTAAGGTTTACGTCGACGACATGATCGCCAAGTCACCGGAGTGAAGTGATCATTTGATAAATCTCTAAAAGCTATTTGAGAGGCTGAGAAAGTATAAGCTACGGCTAAATCCTCATAAATGCGCATTCGGCACCATATTAGGGAAACTATTGGGCTTCATTGTCAGCAGAAGAGGTATCGAGGTCGACCCAGTCAAAGTGAAAGCTATAATGAAAATGCCACTACCGCCTATCGAGAAAGAGGTCAGAGGGTTCTTAGGTAGGATATAATATATTAGCCGGTTCATCACACAACTCACTCCGATCTGCACGTCGATGTTCAAGCTACTAAGAAAGGACTCTCCCGTTGAATGGAACAACGATTGTTAGGCCGCTTTCGATAAGATCAAAGGCTACCTCCTTAACCCGCTAGTTTTAGTACTGCTCGAGCCGGGGAGACCACTCTTAATGTATCTTTCCACGATAAAAGTCTTGATGGGATGTGTCCTAGGGCAGTATGATGAGACAGGGAGAAGGGAGTTAGCCGTCTACTATCTGAGCAAGAAATTTACTGACTACGAGACGTGTTATTCTCATCTAGAGAAAGCATGTCTGGCTCTCATATGGGCTACCCAAAGGCTTTGTCACTACTTGCTATCTCAGGCCATTCTACTTTTAGCACGCATGGATTCATTGAAGTACCTATTTGAAAAGCCAACTCTTACTAGGTGAATTGCACGTTGGTAGCTCCTATTATCCGAGTTTGACATCACCTACGTCACCCAGAAGTCGATCAAAGGATAAGCACTCACCGATCATCTTGCCGACAATCCATTGTCAGATTATAAGCCATTGAGAACCGAATTCTGTAATGAGGACATCTTATTCATGACGGAGGACGATATAGAAGAAGCAAAGGAATCCTGGGTAATGCATTTTGACGGGGCAACAAATGCCGATGGCCAGGGAGTTGGCGCTATTCTGATTTCGCCGAAAGGGTCGCACGTGCCAGTTTCTATCAAGCTTAACTTCCCATGCACAATTAACATGGCTGAATATGAAGCTTGTGCAGCAAGATTGCAGGCAGCACTGGACTTGAAAGTCACTCACCTCAGGGTATTTGGCGATTCCTAGCTAATCATATATCAGACGAATGGAGATTGGAAGACCAAGGACGAGAAACTTATCCCTTACCACGAGTACCTCGAAGATCTGATAGCATGCTTCAAGGATATCACGTTCTCCTATGTCCCACGGATAAGGAATCGCTTTGCCGATGCATTAGCGACTTTGTCATCCATGATAGAGATCCCCTATGGTGTTGAGATGAAACCCATCATAATTGAGCAGAGGAATGAGCCGACCTTTTGCCTGTAGATTCAGGAACCCCTAAAGCCTGATGATGAGCAACCATGGTTCTCAGATATCAAGAATTTCCTTGAGACTCATACTTTTCTTGATGATACATCCAAGACGGACCGATAAACCATTCAGCGTCTAGTGGCTGGCTATGTCATCTGTGGCGATTGCCTTTACAACCGATCTTTCAATAATGTCCTACTCAGGTGCCTTACAGAGGATGAAGCAGTCAACATCATGAAAGAGATCCACAAGGGAGTATGTGGTGCCCACGTCAATGGTCATATGCTCGCTAATAAAATCCTACGACAAGGATACTTTTGGACCAGTATGGAATCTGATTGCTGCATACATGTTTAGAAATGCTACAAGTGTCAGGAACACTCCAGTAATACACGCTCCTGCCATTGATCTATATTGCATGACCACTCCATGGCCATTGCCACCTGGGACGTCGTCGGAATGATTAATTCGAAGTCCTCAAACGGACATCGATTCATCCTGGTTGCCAGCGAGTACTTTATCAAATGGGTAAAGGCCGCATCCTACACAAACATTACGGTCGGTCACATCGAGAAATTCATCAAGAGCAATATTGTCTGTCGATTTGGTGTACCCAAGGATATCATCACTGATAATGACATGCACTTCATGAACAAGCGCATCAGGGCCTTCTGTGAGCAGTATAAAATCAAGCACCACCGCTCGTCACCTTATCGGTCATAAACCAATGGGGATGTGGAAGCTGTCAACAAGACTATCATCTGCATCCTTGAGAAAATGGTTATCACCTATCGAGATTAGAGTGAGATATTGCCATTTGCATTATGGGCCTACAGAACGTCAATTCGTACTACTACAAGGGTAACACCATTCTCCCTTGTGTACGGAACTGAGGTCGTCTTACTGGTGGAGGTTGAAGTACTTTCGCTCCGCATCCTCTTGGAATCATGCCTATCTGAAGCTGAAAGAGAGAGAATCCGCTTTGAGCAATGGAGCCTGTTAGATGAGAAAAGCCTCCTGGCCTTATGTCATACCCAAGTCTACCAAAGGCGAATTGCACGCGCTTATAACAAACTTGTTCGTGATTGAGATCTGAAGGTAGGAGACACGGTACTCAAGAAGATCTTCCCATTCCTCCATGCCGATCCGAGAGGGAAGTTCAAGCCTAACTGGGAAGGACCTTATGTCATTTAAGAAGTGCTTCCGGGATGCGCCATCCGCCTCGCCATCATGGACGGAGATCACTTTCCTGAGCCCATCAACGCTGGATACGCTCGACAGTTTTACTCCTAAGTCTCCCACAACAAGGTAAGTACTGATAAAAATGGATACGTGACTGCTTAAGGATACTTTAAAAAAGAGGTCATCATTTTAAAGCTCAGTAGCAAAAAAGTGTCCCTAAATAACCATACCCTTTTACTACACCCGTTGAGCCATTGAACTTTCTTTCTCATCCCCTCCCAGAAAAAGGAAAAATATGTATATAATACCAACAAAAAAGGAGAAAAAGAGTTACTATCAAATCCAAAAAAATTAGAAAAGCAAGATCCCAAAAAGAGGATGTTTGAAAAGAAAAAAAAAAAAAAAAAAAAAAAGGGAAAAGTGGGGCATGTACAGTCAAAATTCCTCAAAGGAAGAAGTGTATTAGGACCCAATCAAGGAACCCCTTTTAACCTAGAGTACCTTCAAAATTTTAATTTTACCCATGGCCATAATACATCCCGATAAAAAGCCCTCTTTAAGATCTACGAGCAGTCACAATATCCGTCGAGTCAGCATGAGCCAAGCTGTGAGACGATCAAATGAATTCCATCCGGCCGGCTATGACGGAATAGATGTTTATGTCGTGTCTTTTGAAAAAAAATAAAAATAAAAATAAATAAATAAATACAAGCTCAAAGCAGGATGGACGTAGTGAAAACTCGAAAGGGCGCTATGGGTAAAAAGAGCGAGTTTGTGCAGACCAGGTGAAAACCCGAAAGGGCGCTGAGGGTAAAAATATAAGCCCATGGACGTAGTGAAAACCTGAGAGGGCGCTATGGGTAAAAAGAGAAAAACAACGAGCACGATGAAAACCCACCTTGGGCATTGTGAGTAAAAATGTTGGGAAGAGGAAAAGGTTAAAAGATAATAAGAATGATCCCTTGGTTACCCTACACATGCCATCATTTCCTGACTCCAGACGGGGCTGCTCATGTTAGCTCAAATTAGGGTCCCAACCAAGAATGTCTTAATGGCTGCACCGTCAAATGTATGACCCAGGGTAAGGAGAGAAGGTCGATTCAATCTAAAGGGATGAATGTTTTGACCTTGGTAAAAATTACTAACCTTACTCAAATCCAATCACGTGAGAGAGGGGTTCGACCATGCTCAAAAGAGGACTTGTCATCCCCCCAATAATTAAGGCATCAAACCAAAAAGAAGAAAAAACTACAAAAAGAGTTAATAATTTTCCTTTCCCAGTACTATGCACGCCCTACTCCAGGATGATTGGCTCGATGACCAGAAAGGCTCCTTTTGTAAAAGATAATATATTTTCCTTTCCCATTTTCACACCCACACTGTGTGTGCTACAGGAATAGCCGACATAAACCCCCAGTCCATCATTTTATGAAAATAAAGTAGAGAAGATAAAATCCTTGTAAAAAGATAGATTTTCTTTATTTTGATTACAAGTCTGTACCTGGCTAACACCACTTCCCAAGAGATAATATGTGTGATGTTTAGCTTCTGTCTAGCTCCTTTCTTTCTTTTTTACAAAAGTGAAGAAAAATAAAAAAACATAAAGAAAATATGTATACCAAAAAATATGTATCTGAATAGGGGTTTCTTACGCCCCTTTCTCTGAGTCTGATCTATGCAAAAAGTATGTGCAGGATGGAGTGAACGACCCAGCTCGCGCTTCAAGGCGCAAATCTCTGCACGTAAGGTGTCCTCTCGTTCATCCCGCTTAGTCATCAAATGACCGTGAAGGCTCCTATACCACTTCCGGGATGCGTCGGTAGCACCAAGAGCATCATTTAAGGCTCCTCCTAGTCGAAGAACCTCGCACTCAGCTGCATCGGCTCTAGCCTCTGCCGTCTCTGCTCTAACCTTTTGTTTCTCTGTATGTGCATGCAGAATGCGTTTCTCATCCGTCTATAGCTCAATACGGGTTCGAAGCGCCGACTCCTTCTTTGGCCAAGGCCCTCCCACATCATTTCTCTCTAACTGATCCAGATGATCAGCAGTAGGCTGCTCGGACAATAGCCAGGCCTCATACTCTGGGAAAGTTTGAACTGAATCTCCCTGCTCCAAATCACACATGAGCATCGACTGACGCGTCTCCCAAAGAGCAGCAATCCGATTCATATCCCTAGAGGACCCCCGAGAAAAGATCAAATCACATAAAGGGGGTTTTGTCTCGCAAGGCACCTGCTAAGAGCAGCAGAACTGATGCAACACCAGAAATGGGAAGTAGAAGGTACTGCTAGTCAATCCAAGGAGGGTGATGCCCTTATGGTCTCTAGAGCAAACCACTGGGAATGTCCGATCTAACCAGGGAAGTCTCCATACCAGCTCTGCATCGATCAGCCAAAGCTTCAACTCTGATATATCTCCCTGCGAAATCATGTGGCACCTGCCCAAGAAGCATCAGACCACCTCACCTCAAACGATATAAAAGTGAGGCACAGGTCCCAAAACAGCAAGATGTTCTCCTAGCTAGACCTGAAGCAGAAGTGGACATCCCCTGAGGCACTCCACCTTGCCCAAAGCGAAGGCATCGAGGCAACGATATAGCTAAGCTAAGACCAGATGCATCACTGATCGGCCCTCCTCTAATTCGGTCAAAACGTTGCAGAGAGCCAGAGAGAAGCTCTCTCCACCGGTGAAGAAAAGGACTTCTGAGATAAGACCGAGAGCAAAGGCCTTCATGTTGAAGATGTTCCTAACCGGCAATTTTCGAAGACTTTCGTCACCGAAAATTTTTCTTAGGAATTTTATCGAACACCTTTTGGGCCCACCAATGAGATTTTTCTCATATTCATATTTCTTCAAACCCAGAGTAAGGTGGACGACCTTAGCGTAGCTCAGTTTCAACATGAATCTTGCAAGGCCTCTATGGAGCTTCAGGCCTGACAAATTGGACAGCTCTTCAAGTGTGGGAGATAGCTCCCGCTTCCCAAAATTGAATACATGGGCCTTTACATCCCAAAACGAGGTTGCCGCGTGAAGTAGGTCCCACCGTGGTGGAACCTCAAGAATGGATGAAAGACGGGATAGTCCTAGCCGCTCAACGAGCTCACTCTCGTACAAGCTCCCAAGCCAACTTTTGAGAAAACTGGGCCCCAAGCCTAAAGAAGGGAGTAAATTGGTTCCGGATCCTCCATGCAAGGGAGGGTTGGAAAGTGGGTCCATTGACATACAAGGATTTTTCAAATATGTAAAAATTCGATGTAGGACGATGGACCCACCCTTGGAAAAGCAAGGAGAAAAAAAGCAGCAGAAAAAGCCAAGCCAAATTGAAAAGAGATAGAAGATGGGCATTCTCGGGCTATAAAGGGCCCGCTGCCCCCCAGGTTTGGCCTGGCGCATCTATTAGATGTGCCAAGTCACTTCTTTCCTAGGATTGGCATGGCTCAAGTAATAGTTGCGCCAGACCAATCTGGTCCCTTTTACAGCGAATGGGGGGTTTTTGAGCGGGAAGTTTTGCCTTTGCCGAACCCCCCTAGCCAGCTTGCCTGTATTGCATACCTCGACTACATTCATAGACATAAAAAAGGTTTTTAAATGAACCTAACTTTAAATCATTTGTTTATACAGGAACAATCCCCACCAATGTATGCAGCCTCAAGGACCATTTACAAGCAATCATCAAATCATACTGCAGACGATCATATATAATACAAGGGAAATAGAGTAGGCGATAAAGGAAAAATCCTTAATATTCAAGACTGAAAATCATCCAAATTAAATGAACAAGTGCCATAATATTTGTTACAATTTGATCAAAAATCCCAAAATATTGTCCTGAAGTATTTAAAAAATTTCAGAAAACCAAGAGCTAAGCCTAATCCTTTCTAGCACCCTTGAACTTTTTGCGACTACGCACCGAGCTCCGATATGTTCGGGTCTGTGCAACCGTGGGATTCGTGACGATCCCGCAACCGCAGTGCGCTCGCTTGCAAAAAATATTGAGTCTCCACCTGGAGCTTTTAGTGTCCTGGGAAACCTAGTTCATTTTTATGAGCACTGAAGTACTAAAAATATGACTCTGAGTCCAGCCCACACCAAAGGCTCTTGGATAGGGGCTTTGGTTATCGATCGGGAAGGAGTTAGGCACTGGTTCAACCCACTTAACGCGGTCTCTACTAAAGGATTGCGCATACCTAACCTAAAGGCTTTTAGTGAAATGCTAAGGCCTAAGGGAGCTTTTTGAAATCTGAAATTTATATGGGAAGTGCACCAAAGGGAGAAAGATCTTCTCACTTTAAGCTCTTTCTCTCTTAGGCCAAAATTCTCAACCCCTAAACCAAGGGGTGGGGGGCTCTATTTATAGGAAATGGGTGGGTTAGGAGGGTGTTTAGATGCTAATCAAGATTAGGAGTTAGGTAATCTAACATCTAAGGTTTCCTAGGGTTTTTGGAGTCTTAAAATATGGGAGAAGGTCCTCCAATGGTGGATGACAGGGTGAGGCTTTAGGCCACTTCATGGGTTGCAAATAGGGTGTAGAAGGGTGCAACATAACTATCAAAACATACCCCAAAGGTCAAGGTGGTTAACAAGTCAAATTCTAATCATGAATTTCAGGGCAAAAAGACAGGGTTACTGTTTATATGCCTGACGCAACTATTAGTTGCGCCAGGCAAATATACAGTAAAACAATTATATACAGTAGCCTGAAAGTTGGCTCTGTGAAGGGTGGGGGGGCCCATTTATACCTGACGCAACTATTAGTTATGCCAGGACATTTCTAGGGGAAAAAGGCCTGGCGCAACTATTAGTTGCGCCGGACAAAAATTCCTCCAAAATGATTCGATTTTCAAATGGTCATAACTTTTGATGTATAACTCCGATTGAGGTAATTTTTGACTTGTTAGAAAGCTGGAGAAGTGCTCTTCCTAATGGTATATAACTCAGCTCTTGAAGAGGTCTGTGTAAATTTTAGCACTCCTCTTTCCAATGACTACTCGGGAGGATTTGACACTGGTCTAGGAAAGGGTTCTAATGGGTTTGGAAAGGTTAGGGATGATTCCTAAAGGTTCGAGAAGGTTCCTAAGGGTTTCATACATGCCATCAAAAGCATGGAAGTGCACCTTTCTCAAAAAATGTTCCGATCGAGCCTTAGGCCAAATTTGGGTGTCTACAGATGCCCCTCTTTGGTATTCGATCACTAATGATCGAATGCCAAAGAAAAGAGACATCTGAAGAGGCCGAAGGCATTACTGACGAGTTCACTACATTTTGAACAAACTTGAAAGATCAGATGAGAAACATGGTGAGAAAGCGAAAGCCCTGGATGTCAGGCTAAACATTCGTTTCTCAAGGTAATTGGTTCCCAAGTGCTTAGCGACATTATTAGGCATAACCGAGGTGGAATGAGTTGCGAAAGCCCTATATGCCAGGCCAAACATTCACTTCTTGAGATGATTTGAAGGTATTTGATGTTTAAGATTCATTCTAAATGCAACAGCTTCGTAAGTAAGAGGGGTGATCGACCCACATTCAAAGATAGGCGCTAAGTAAAACTACTCAAGGCTCCATAGTTTACGCCCAATCCTATAAGGCATTTGATTGCCCCATTTGACTGGTCGCGGGTGCCCCTGCCTGAAGCAGGGTTCGAAATCTCTGGGTGAACCCAACGATCCCAAAGTTTATTTAGCATGACTACCCGAGCTGAGCGAATAGAAGTCACAATGCGTTTTGGGAGGACGTGCCATTTTTGAAAACGTGCCCCAGATCAACATGACCTAGAGCATCCAGCTTCAAGTACCACTAAACAAATCAAACCAATCATTAGGTGTCTCCCAAAAAGGGGCATCCAATCCTGGCTTCCGCCGACAATGATTATAAACATGCACCCATCATGGGCGATAAGCAACAACAAAGGCGATGGAAGCCCCAACTCGGACCTGCCCGAGTACAATTTACGAGAACAAATGACTATCATACGGATACCCAGACGCATGGCATATACTTTATAGGGATATCGCTGCCCATACAGGTTTTAAGTCTGTAAAAAAATAAAAGAGAAATGAACCCTTCTGAATGCATGGTTGCACATAGTTTGATTGATACGTAATCTCATTCTCAACAGGTTGGTCTCAACCACGATTGACCTTTTCCAACGAAGAATTTGAAGCTTAAGACACTTAAGTTCATATGAATCCAAAACAGAGCGCTCATTGCAAAGATTTAGCAGTGGAGTTGACTCGATCGAAACATTGACTGTTTGATCGGGACTGACACCGTTACTCCTTCCTTGAAGTAGGATTCATAATCCAAGGCGTGCCTTAGACTTAGGACGTTACTATAGCACAGTGGTGTTGCTGATAAAATATCGATATTTTACCGCATCAGAACACGCATGTGCGTAGCTCTGTGGGGAAGCACAGATTTATTCTTTCCTTTTCAAAATGATTTTCTCTCTTTTTTTTGAATAAACCTGATGTCAGTGGTGAGATGCTTCATCTAATTTGTCCATTGTTGAGAAGTTGCCCACTTCGAAGATTTGGACCGTGTGATGTTCCTGCATATTCTCGAGAAAAGGTCAGCTCTTTTTTTGTTTATACATATAAAGAAAATGCATCCCAAACAACAGAAGGAAAAGTAGATTTCTACCTATATTTTTTCATTTTCAAGATATTTTTTTGGATTTTTGTTTTCGGAGATTTTTGTTATTTTTCTTCATTTTTGAGATTGAAATAAGATGCTAAAAATATGAGTAGAAATATATGCACATTTTTTGGTATTTGAATTTTTCTTGATTTTTTGTTTTTGGCTTTCTCTCTTTTTTTTTTTTTTTGATGCCTTGACAGTGAGACGGAGTAATGGGTCCCATTTTGAGCATAGTCGAACTCTTTTATGCAATCGGACCTGAGTGCGTGTTTGGATTTTACCAAGGCCGAAATATTGATCACTTTGGATTGAGTTAAACCTTTCTCCTTGCCTCGGGTCATATGTTTGACAGTGCGGTTTCACAAAGACAATTCTAGTCGGGACCCGATTTGAACTAGCATGAGCGGCCCAGTCGGACAAGAGGGTACAGGAAGAGTAACAAAAGAGTTCCTCAAACATCAATCTTCTCAATCAGTCAAAACCTTTCGTTTTCAATTTTTTCTCTTTTTTTTTTTAATCTCCTTTTTTTACCTGTGGCGCCCTTTCGAGTTTTCACCATGTCCATGGGTTTAGCTCTCTTACCCTAAGCGCCCTTTTGGGTTTTTACTTGGTTCGCACAAGCTCGCTGTTTTTACCCATAATGCCCTTTCGGGTTTTCACCACGTCCATCTTGCTTTGAGCTTGTATTTTTATTTTATTTATTTTTTATTCTTTTTTATTTTTTTTATTTCTTTCATCATTATTTTTTCAACAGCCACGACATAAACGTCGATTCCATCATAGCCGGCTGGACGGGGTTCTGGTGTCGTCTCAAAAATCGGCTTGTGTTGATTTAACATATATTATGTTTGCTTGTGAACCTAAAAGAGGGCTTTCTTCAGGGTGTAGCTTGGCTATGGGTTAGGTAAGAATTTGAAGGTATGCTGGGCTAAAAGTATTTCTTTGATACGACTCAGTTTTCTCAACATACTTTCTTCCTTGGGGGTTTTACTATACATGCCTCGTGATTCTTCTACATTTTTTTTCTTTTTGCTCCATTTCAGGCAATCTCTTTTTGAGGTTTTGCTTTTCCGATTTTTTTAGATTTTGATGGTAACTTTACTTCCTCTTTTTTATATATGTACACACACACATTTTTTTTTTTGGGAGGGTTTTTTTTTTTTAAAGAAAGGCCCAGGCTCAAATGGGGTAGCAAGGGATATCATTATTTTTAGGGATACTTTTTGGCTACTGTGTTTGGAATGATGGCCTATTTTGGGTGGTTCTTAAGCAGTCGCATATCCGTTTCACCAATACTCACCTTATCATGATAGACTAAGAGTAGAACCGTCAGACGTATCCAACATTGATGGGCTCAGGAAGGTGATCTTCGTCCATGGTGGCGAGGCGGATGGCATATCCCGATAGCACTTTTCGAACGACGTAAGGTCCTTCCCAATTTGGCTTGAACTTTCCTCTCAGACTGGCATGGAGGGATGGGAAGATCTTCTTCAGTACAGTGTCTCCTACCTTTAGATCTCGACTGCAGACACGTTTATTATAAGCGCTTGCGATTCACCCTTGGTAAACTTAAGTGTGACACAAGGCTAGGAGTGTCTTCTCGTCTAGTAGATTCAATTGTTCGAAGCGAGATCTCTCTCTCTCTCTCTCTGCTTCGGGTAAGCCTGATTCCATGAGAATTCGGAGCGAGGGTACTTCAACCTTAACTGGTAGGACGACCTCGATTCCATATACAAGGGAGAACGGTGTTTCCCCTGTAGCGGTATGGATTGATGTTCTGTAGGCTCACAAAGCAAATGGTAATATTTCGCTCCAATCTTGATAAGTGATGACCATTTTCTCGAGGATGCGAATGACTATCTTATTCGCAGCTTCTAGGGCTCCATTAGTTTGAGGTCGATAAGGTGACGAGCGATGGTGCTTGACTTTGTATTGTTCGTAGAAGGTTCGGATGCACTTATTTGTAAAGTTGGTGCCATTCTCTGTGATAATATCTTTGGGTACTTCAAATTGGCACACAATATTACTCTTGAGGAACTTCTCGACGTGACTGGTCATGATGTTGGCATATGACACCGCTTCTACCCATTTGGTAAAGTATTCAATGGTGACGAGGATGAATCGATGTCCGTTTGATGCTTTCAGATTAATCATTCTGACGATGTCAAGGCCCCAGGTAGCAAATGGCCAAGGAGTGGTCATGCAGTATAGATCGATGGCAGGAGCGTGTATCAGACTGGAGTGTTCCTGACACTTGTAGCATTTCTGAATATGTTTGCAGCAATCTAATTCCATAGTGGTCCAAAAGTATCCCTGCCGTAGAATTTTCTTAGCAAGCATGTGACCGCTGGCATGGGCTTCGCATACTCCTTCATGGATCTCCTTCATGATATTGGTCGCTTCAACTTCAGTAAGGCACCTGAGTAAGATGTTATTGTAGGATTGCTTGTAAAGGCATTCCCCATAAATGATGTAGCCTGCCGTTAGATGCTGAATGGTTCGTCGATCCGCCTTAGATGTACCCTCGAGGAACGTTAGTGTCTCAAGGAAATTCTTGATATCTAAGAACCAAGGTGGCTCATGATCAGGCCTTGTAGGTTCCTCAATCTGGAGGCAGAAGGTCGGCTCATTCCTTTGCTCGATCATGATCGGTTTCATCTCAGCACCATACGAGATTTCTATCATTGACGCTAAAGTTGTTAGTGTATCGGCAAAGCGATTCCTTATCCGGGGGACATATGAGAGTGTCACATCTTAAAAGCAAGCTATCAGGTCCTCGAGGTGCTCATGGTAAGGAATCAGTTTCTCTTCTTTCATCTTCCAGTCACCATTCGTCTGACATATAATTAACTGTGAATCACCGAACACCCGGAGGTGAGTTACATTCAGATCGAGAGCCTGCAGATCAATGACACACGTTTTGTACTCTGCCATGTTGTTAGTGCAAGGGAAGTTGAGCTTGATAGAGACTAGTACATGGGATCCTTTTGGTGAGATTAGAATGGCACCAACTCCTTGACCTTCGGCATTTGTTGCCCCATCAAAGTGCATTACCCATGACTCTTCTGCTTCTTCTGTATCGTCTTCCGTCATGAACAAGATATCTTCTTCTGGGAACTCAGTTCTCAAAGGTTCATAATTTGGCAAAGGATTGTCGGTAAGATGATCGGTGAGTGCTTGCCCCTTAATCGACTTCTGAGTTACGTACGTGATGTCGAACTCAGATAATAAGAGCTTCCAGTGCGCAGTCCGTCCAGTGAGAGCGGGCTTCTCAAACAGGTATTTCAATGGGTCCATTCGGGCCAAAAGTAGAACGGCTTGGGATAACAAATAATGATGGAGCCTCTGAGTAGCCCATATAAGAGCTAGGCATGCTTTCTCCATATGAGAATAGCATGTTTCATAATCAGTAAACTTCTTGCTCAGATAGTAAATGGCTTGCTCTCTTCTTTCCGTCTCGTCATGCTGCCCTAAGACACATCCCATCGAAACTTCCGTCGTGGAGAGGTACATTAAGAGTGGTCTCCCTGGCTTGGGTGGTACCAAAACAAGTGGATTGAGGAGGTAGCTTTTGATTTTATTGAATGCCGCTTTACAGTCGTCATTCCATTCAACGGGCGAGTACTTCCTTAGTAGCTTGAAGATCGGCGTGCAGATTGGAGTTAGTTGCACAATGAACCGACTGATATATTGTATTCTACCCAAGAATCCTCTAACCTCTCTCTCAGTAGACGGTAGTGGCATCTCTGTGATAGCTTCAACTTTGACTGGGTCGACCTCGATCCCTCTCTTGCTGATGATGAATCTTAACAATTTTCCAGACATAGCACCAAAATATCACTTCTGTGGATTCAGATGTAACCTGTACTTTCTGAGCCTCTCAAACAGCTTTTGAAGGTCTACCAAGTGATCGCTTCACTCCGGTGACTTGGCTATCATATCATTGACATATACTTCAATTTCTCAGTGCATCATGTCATGAAACAGTGCAGTCATAGCTCTTTGGAATGTTGCACCGGCATTCTTTAGCCCAAATAGCATGACTTTATAGCAGAAGGTTCCCCAAGGAGTGATAAATGTCGTCTTCTCTTGATCCGCCTTTGCCTTTTTAATCTGATTGTATCCTAAGAATCCATCCATAAAAGAAAGCATCCCGTGCTTAGCAGTGTTATCGACCAAGATGTCGATGTGCGGCAATGGGAAATCATCCTTCGAGCTCGCTTTGTTCAAATTTCAAAAATCGATACACATGCGTACCTTTCTGTCCTTCTTTGGCACAGGCATAATATTGGCTAGCCACTGCGGGTATTTGGATACCATGCCTGCATCATACTACTTGATGACCTCATCCTTGACTTTCAGCATCCACTCGGGTCAGAGACGTCTCAGCTTCTATTTAACCGACTTCATATTAGGGTAGAAAGGCAACTCATGCTCGACCAAATTGGTGTCCAGACCAGGCATGCCCTCGTATGACCAGGCAAAAACGTCTTGGTATGATCGAAGGAAGTCGATTATGCTTTTTCTTTCTTCGAGAGATAGCGACGTTCTGATTTTGGTAATTCGGGGAACCTCCTCAGTCCCTAGATTAACATCCTCAGTTTCCTCAAAAATGGGGGTAGGGCCATGCTCAAAGTCAGAAAACCGGTCAAGGAGCTCATTGGGGAGCTCCTCCAAGGGGAGATCCTCGTCCAGACTCGTAACTCCTTCCTCTTCTTGTATTTCTACAGGAAAGGGGTCGATTTTACGTGGGACAGATATTTTGATTAAGGCATCTTTTTATAGAATTTTATCTGGAATTTTAAATGACAATATTTTTGGACTTTGTATCTTTTCGATGTTTTTGGAATTTTATATTTCTTCAATGTTTTTGGAATTTTTATTTTCTTCAGAGACGGATTCTTGGCAGTGCGAGTCTGTGTATATTCAAGGTATTTCCTGCCAAGGGCTTATTTCACTTTTTATAGGTTATTTTTTTTTGGAAAATGGGTGCCAAATGTTAGGCCACTCCCCGCTTCCAGGGTTTGGGGAAAAGATGCCCAGTTGCGTACCTGAGGGGTCGCTTGTTGTTGCCTAACATGTGCCTGATTTATGTGTGTTTTGAATGACGAATTAATGAATATTAAGTTACATAATTTTAAATTATGAAAGAGATATCAGCACATTGAGGGCTAACAATAGCCTGCAAGATCAGGGCCAATTGTAGCAAGTTTTAAAAGTAAGTATATTAAAGATCGTCCACAGAGAATTTGTCTGAAATATGAGATAGACCTCCAGATCTGTGCTACCAGATCTGGCTCTATAATTATCTAGAAAGCAGATAAAAAGAGAGTGTTGGGTTTTGTCACGTTTAACTAAAAGCAAATAAAGAAAAGAACTAACTAACTGATCCAGATCCAAGTTGGGGAAGTGATTAAAATAAATCAAATGGAGAAATAATAACTTTCTGTGATTTCGCCTTTGAATTTTAATGGAGAATCTGCAACTAACAGAGTTGATTCAATCTTCATCGGCTACCACGGATGTAAGAGAAATAAATCTGAATTAAGGAAGGGTTTAGACATATGGTTATGATCATCACTTAAATGGTCACATCATCCAATAGTTGTTGACCTATCCTCAATTCGTAACATGAACATCCGCAAGTCTTTGAACTAGGTTACCAACGCTAATTAAATGGGAGTAATGAATCAAGGAAATTGCATGCAAAGTAGTGAATCTAAAGGAGTCTAATGCACTAAGGTGATCAATAAGAACCCTTGACATGAATCCAATGGAGAAAACACATTTCTGACGAACCTTTTAAATTCAATCTTACAATTACGAGCACTAGATCCTCGGACTTGCGCCTTGAATCCAATCTCCTTGGAGTTACAAATAGCTCTCGAAACTCTCAAAAGCAAATACAAAGAAGCTATTACAGAGATGCACAAGCTATCCGACCGGAAGCGGGAAATAGAAATGAACTCAAAATCTGGATGCCACAATTGGGCAAATGTCTTCTCTATTTATAGCTTTCCTTGATCCTGCGTGAATTGACCAATCGAAGTGTTCAGATCTGGATTGCCCAATGGCGTTGAGCACGGGATCCGGATCTGTTACGCCAATGAAAATGCTCGATCTGGTTCAAATCAGCGCTAGAAGCATCAATTACATTATGGAATTCAAAAATGTTTGAGCTTCTAGAAGTTCACGCCAAGTGATTTCATCTTTGAGCGCTCACATGGGTTGGAATATGCTTTTGGATCTTGATTGGAATCTTCAAATGTCCTGGGGCATTAAATGCATTGGGCGTCGAGATTCTTGAAATGCCCTTTAAACAAGTAATTCCCGTAATGTCCTTTTCGTAGAGTTTAAGTGCCTTTTCGCAAAGTGTTTTGGCTCGGAAGTTCTTTTCAGCAATTTGGCTTCGTAAAGTCTTTTCGCAAAGGACTTCTCCCCGGATCTTCTATTCGAAGGAAATTTCAACTATTCGAGAGAACATGGTTCTTTTCGAGTAGTTCATTCGACTCGTAATCAATTCGGCAGAACTTTGACCATTTCGAAAAGTACTGTTTACTTTGCGATTTGAACTTTTAACTTGATTTCTTCTTTGCGAATGGATCCTACTTCTTCTTCAGGACTTTTCTTGCACTTTTAGGACCTTTTTAGCCATTCTTTGAGGCTATTTCTTCACTCCCTCTTTGAGCTTGACATGAGTTGTCGACTTTTGATCATTTTAGGATGCTTTTTTGGACTTGGACTGTCTAATTGGTTAGGTATAAAATGCACACTAAAGCACTTATTTAGTCTTCTCAAGGGTCTTTCAAAGCTCATGTTTAGGGGTGAAAATGGTATTTTCACTACTTAACACACCCCCAAACCTAAGCTTTGCTAGTCCCGAGCAAAGAAACATAAAAACAAAGTAAAGAGCCACTTTTGTAGGAAGCACAGTGCATTTAGCATATGCAACAAGCCTTTTCAACCCCTAGGTGGTCCCTAGAGGAGGAGTGAAGTCTCCTCGAGGGTTTTCATGAAAGGTACCTACAAACTTCTCCATGAAACAGTTAACATCGGTGCAAAATTATCAAATGAGCAATCAAGGAGCAGTGATTAGTTACTCTTGAATCAATGATGAAACAGAAAATTTGATTATTGTTTGCACAGAATTTAAACATTTTAAGAACCTCATGAATGTTTCAATATTTCCAATCCGTGAGCAGCCATAGAAAATTGTACAAATGTGCCCGTGAGGAGCTCATCATCTGAATAAAAATTAGGTTGTAAGTCATACTTATTATGCTCAAGTTCCAACCCAAACACTCACCAGGTATACTCATCAGTGTTTTTGTTGAGGGGTTCATTTTCACTCAAGCTCAAGAGCGTTACATCTCCCAAATGGATCTGTAAGCATGAGCATAGGCATGATTCTTAGGCAATCGCATCATTGACATCCCCTCACCATAGATTGGGTCACTTCTTATCTCCACATGACAGCTCACTCAACTTTGGCTCACAAGGGCTTTGAATCTAGGTTTGTTTGTATGGCTTATGGAGTGAAGTTTCAAGGAAAGGCGTTTGAACAGGGTTTGAATTTGAGAACTCGGGAAGTGCAGGAGATGGTTCATGACTCCACCTTTTGAGTTTAGCTTCTTTCTTTTCGAGATTCTCACATTCACAGGATCAGTTCTTTCTTTGATCTTGCATTTTTTTCATCATAAGGTCCTTTTTGCCTTTTTGCTTGCAACTTTTTCACATTGTTTGTCTCTTCCTTTCTCGATCACCATATTGCTGTTTTGAGGTATTTCTCTTCATTTTCTTGATGTTGCCGAAATGGTCCATCTTGATTCTTTCTCCTTTACCTCCTGAATTCTCGAGTGAGGGAAGGCTGAATTGGTTCCATAGGTTCAAGTGCAAGTACTTTTGGATATTTTTGATGAAGAATTGTAGGATTCTGACTCAAATGGGGTACAAACAGGGCAGAATTTTCTTGGTTGGTTCTTAGGTTCAAGTCGTCAAGAAGGCCTTGATCTTTCCTCATGAGTGTCAAGTTACTTGTTTTAATTTGGAGTTTCCTAACTTCTAGTGGATCTAATGCCTCAGTACCAATCCTTTGAATCGAGAAAAATTGCCTCGATCACTCTTCAACGAGATGGAAAATATATGGGCTCAATTCTCACCGGTTATGGTTTTTCCTTGAGCTTTTAAGTATGTCTTTACCTTTTCTCTTTCCCATGACTTGCTAAATCTTGATACCAAGAGGTTTTCATGGTGCTAACATCATGGAAATGTAGAATATTGAAAGGTTTATGATGTCTAAATTTTGCAAAGAAATTTTAAACTTCCTAATTGTCATGATTCTTAAGTAAAATAATTCATTTCGATTACGATTACTTAGGTGATTCTGTTGTCCTTAGGTTAACTATTCCTTGGCGGGGACACATACGCCACACCCCCAAACCTATGAGGAGCGGTGTCCTCACCGGTTCAAAGGTGGTAGCATAGTCACAGTTATTAGGGAAAAGCAATGAGAAAAAATAATAGCAAGGAATTGCGAAAGCAAATTGCATGAACCAGAAATTTGATGAAAATAAAAGGAAAAGAGGGAGGAAAGGGAGTAAGGGTGAGGGGTTTATTTTGTCTTTTTAGTAGGGACTAAAGTGGGTGCACTGGGGAGGGAGGGTAAGAGAGGGTCGGTTGGGTAGCTATCTCGGCCGGAAGGGAGGTAAGGCTGAGGTTCGTGTGGTTTGGGTAGCCTGGGTGGTAGTGGAGGGAAGCACTAGGACTTGGTGCTTTGGGTTGCTTGTGAGGCAACATGGAGGCGGTGTACTGGGGTGGGTGGTGGTGCGATGAGCTCCAATGTGGAAGGGTGTGGGGTGGAAGGGTGTGGGGAATAGGGTGCAGTGTAGTGGCCGGTAGAATGGGCAGCAGTGGTGCAGCTAGAGCCGGTCACCACAGAAATGGTTCTTGTAAAATGGCAGGGTCGAGGTGCAAGGTGGTGGAGGCTCCATAGCAGTTTCAAACCTGCAGGTATCTCTTGGACTCTGTGCTAGTTCACTCACGGTGTTCATGTACAAATGTTAGGGGGTCCATAGGTGGTTGTTCAGCCCACCCACACTTGAGGCTAGGTTCCTGTCAGCTTAGCAGCAGGAACTGCTCTGCGCTCGTGTGCTCGGGCAGAATGGGTTCAAAGCGAGGGGGGCAAGAGCAGGGCATGTCGGATCTCCGCCGCTCTCATTCTCTCAACATAGCCCCCGACTTGTGGTCCAGTGCTTTCTTGCCAAAGTTATGGGGGTGAGGACTTCAAAGGGCTCTTCCTATCTATGTCAAACTTGGCTCTTAGGAGGTCAGTAATTAGTCTTCCAAAGGGAGGCCAAGAATTTTCTGCTTCTTCTTTATCTTGGCACTCACATCAGCCATTGCTTCCAGGATGAGCATGGGGGCATTGAAAATTGCCCTTTAGAAAAGTGGCGACTAAGATTTCTCGATCTTTCCCATATTTAAAATGGAGGAAAACAAAGCCCACACACCTGCTAACACAGATTTAGATTTTCTAAAAGATTGAGCGAGAATGGATAGAAAAAATACCACGATCTAAGGTTTGTGCTTGAATCGAGTCGCTTTGTTTGTAAAGATCGCCAACCCAGACATCATTGTGATCTCTCAAAAATGGAACGCTCAAACAATTAGGAACAAACGGTGATATCTTTGTGGAGCTCGTGTGAGAAGAGAGTGAGCTATGGTTTTAGTGGAGCGTCGCTCTGCAGAGAGTGTTTGCAAATACAAAGCTAACTTCAAACGACTAAATATACTTGAAGCTAAAATCATAAAGCACCTTTAAGTTTTCAAATATTCCAAAGAGCCCTTTTTTTCTATTTTGAATGGCAAAAGTGCCTTTCGACAAGTAGATAACTTCGAAAGTTTATTTCAAGGGACTTAGCATCGGACCTTCTATTCGAAAAGGAATCATAACATAATTAACTATTCAAAAGAACATCTTTCTTTTCGAGCGCTCATTCAGCCGTAATCTATTCAATAGAACTTTGGGCTTTTCGAAAAGTAGTTTTTGCTTTGCGATTTGAACTTTTAAGTGTATTTAAACTATGCGAACAAGAAAAGAAATAGAAACAGAGAAATTCAAGAAAACTATGTTGTACAAACATAATATACAATTTTCTACCATCGATTGTTGGAGATTCGTGATGATGATGGGCGACAGGCTCACGAGTGTTGTCAATGCATGGCTTGAGCCTCGACCATTTACCTTAAGGATTCTTCCATCCTTGGGATCAAATATCCACACTCTGAGGGGAGGCCTTGATGACGATGTATGGCCCTTCCCATCCGGATCTCAATTTGCCAAAGAATTTAAGTTTAGAGTTGAATAACCATACCTTGGACCCCTATGAACTCTTTTCTCATTAAACTCCTATCATGAAATGATTTGACTTTCTCCTTATACAATCTGGAGCTTGTATAAGCATCCATCCGCATGACTCTTCCAATTCGGTGAGTTGAAGTTTCATTACCATTACCGGTGAAGTTAGATCCATATTAAATGTTTTAATAGCCCGTAAAGCTTTGTATTCTAACTCTCGGCAAATGACATGCTTTGCCATAGACCGATCTAAAAGGGACATTCCAATTGGAGTTTTGTAGGCGATTCAGTATGCCCACAAAGCATCATTAAGCTTAAAGGACCAGTCCTTTCATCCTTCTTCGTTTTTCCAAAATGTGTTTGATTTCTCTATTGAAATCTCCACTTGTCCACCGGTTTGTGGATGATAGGGAGTGGCTACTCTATGAGTGACAGAGTACTTTTCAATAGAGCTTCAAACTGTTTGTTACAAAATGGCTTCCCCATCACCGATGATGGCTCTGGGAAAACCAAACTGGAAAAATGTGGTCCTTGAGAAATTTCAAAACCACTTTGTGATCATTTGATTTAGTAGCTATGGCTTCAATCCACTTGGAGACATAGTCCACTGCTACTAAAATGAAGTTATTTCCATTAGAAGGAGGAAAGGGCCCATAAAATCTATTCCCCATACATCAAAAACTCAACCACAATAATAGGGTCAGAGGCATTGAGTTTCTTTTGGAAATGCGCCCAATTTTTTTTGGCGATTCTGGCAGATTTACAGGCATCAGAAGGCATCTTTAAAGATTGTGGGCCAATAAAACCACACCTTGAATTTTTGCATTTGTTGTTACCACCGAAATGACCTCCACAGGCACATTCATGACACATTGACAATATGCCGAGAATTCATGGTCGTGGACACATCTTACGATCACTTGGTCTGCACAATTCTTGAATAGATAAGGATCTTCCCAAATGAAATGTTTAACTGTGAGAAGAAAAGATCTTTATCCATTCGATTCCAATGTTGAGGAATCATCCATAGCCAAGAAGTTGACTATGTTTGCAAACCAAGGATGGGTATTGATGGCAAAAGTTGCTCATCGAAATGATTCATTAATGGGTAAGCTATCATCCTCGGTATTGAGAATTCGGATAGGTGATCACCACATTTTCCACTCCTTTCTTATCCTTAATCGTAGATCAAACTCCCGTAATAGGAGGATCCACGATTAATCGGGCTTGGTATCCTTCTTGAGAAGGTATTTTAGGCGAGTGGTGAAACACCACAATTTGTGAACCTAAAACATAAGACGAATTTTTCCAATGCAAACACAATGGCCGGCTCTTTCTCGGTTGTTGTGTAGTTGAGCTGGGCATCTATCATGGATCTGGGCATAAGCTATGACATGGGAAGCTTATCCTTTCTCTCTAGGACAGCTCCTAGGGCATAGTCGATGCATCACACATCACTCAAAGGGCCTTGAATAGTCGGGGGCGCAAGATGGGGAAATCGACATTTCTTAAGGACCTCAAAGGCATCATGCATTCATTAGTAAACACAAAAGGAACATCTTGACACAAGAATGACAGAGTGGCTTGGAAATTTTCAAATCTTTGATGAACCTCCTATAAAATCACTGCATGCCCTAAGAAACTTGATTTGCTTACAGTTGGGAGGAGGCAAATGTGCAATTAGATCAATTTTGCTTGGTCCACCTCTATGCCTTTATGGGAGACCACATGTCCTAGGACAATGCCTTGGGTGACCATAAAATGACTCTTTCGACTTAGAACCAAATTGGTTTCTTCACATCTTTGCAACACCAACTTGAGGTGGTGTAAGCATTGGGAAAAGTCATCTCCATAAATTGAAAAGTCATCCATGAAGATCTCCATGAATTGATCAATCATGTCGTAAAAGATGGCATACATGCATCTTTGAAAAGTAGCGAGGGCATTGCAAAGACCAAAGGGCATCCTCCTATAGGCAAAAGTGCCAAAGGGGCGTGAAGGTGGTCTTTTCTTGGTCCTGTGGGTACAGGATCCTGGTTGTAACCAGTACCCATCAAGGAAGCGAGTAAGCTTTACCCAAGCTTATCAAGGATTTGGTCAATGAAGGGAGGAAATGGTCTTTCCTTGTCATGGTATTTAATTTTCGTAGTCTATGCGGACCCTCCATCCAGTTGTTTGTCCTGGTGGACATAAGTTCACTGATTCAAATTTACTACGATGATGCCAGATTTCTTAGGCACCACGTGTGGGTGCTACCCAAGCGAATCTGAAATGGGGTAAATGACCCCAAAGATTCTAGCTTGACAACTTCCTTCATTACCACTTCTTGCATGTGAGGATTCAACCTTCTTTGCATTTCTCTAGAAGGCTTGGCATCCTCTTCCGTGGATCTTATGCATGCATACTGGGTTTATTCCTCTAAATCAGCAATGGTCCAATTGCTTTCTTGTCTTGTTTAGAACTACCTGACTCCTCTTCTTGCTCCTTTGTAAGGGAGGAAGAAATAATCAGTAGTGTTTGATGATCTCCCAAAACACATATTTCAGATTTTTGGGGAGCTGTTTGAGTTCCAATTCTGTGAGAAAAGAGGCGCAAAAAGGTACCTTGGTAATTTGTGGAAGAGGGAGAGGCAGTCTCCAAGAGGGAGAACTTGAGGATTGTTTGTGAGTGCCTTGCACAAAGCAGACTCCTTTGAATTTGATCTCCTTTTCCTTCTTTCTCGGTGGATTCCCAATCATTTTTAGTTACGTGGTGGAGTCTTCACCTGCAGAAATTTTGCAAAGACTCCTCCACAAGTTCATCCATGATGTCAACATGAAAGCACTCTTGACAGAAAATTGAGGTTGGTTAACAAGATTATAAACATTCAATTTGACTTTCATATTACCAAAAGAAACTTCCATGATACCATCGACATTGAATACAAGCATTTCAGAGCTGTGAATGGTCTCCCTAAAATGACAGGATGGAAGTCTTGCTTTTGGTTGGTTCCATGTCCAACACCGAAAATCGCAGGATAGAAGAATTTATCTACTCTACTAGCACATCTTCAATCAATCCACAGGTTTTCTCTCGGATCATCGACTAGTTGCAACACCACTTGAGTGGGTTTAATTCTCCCAAACCTAGCTTCTCATATAGAATAAGGAAGCGGTTGACACTAGCTCCCAGATCTAGCGAGCTTTCTCGATGGTATGCTCCCCAATGATGCGAGGATTGTGGGGATTCCAGATCTTGCATTTTAGGGGTGTTGCAATGGATAGTACTTGGTTGATTTTCTCCACAAAGGCCTTCTTAGATAAATGTATCCTAGATTGCCTTTTGTGGGTGCACACATCCTTGAGAAATTTAGCATATGCAGGACTGCTTGATTGCATCAAGCGGTAGATTAATTTTAACTTGCTTGAATGTCTCCATCATTTCCTCAATTTTTGTGTTTCCTTTGTCAAAAGGAGAAACGACTTCATTGCATGAGGGAATGGGAGGTGGGGAACAAATCTCTCCTCCTCATCTTTTCAACAATTTTTTATTTTTTTTTTCATTTTTTGGGTTTTACGAGGTAAATCAACAACCTCATTGTTTTCATCATCTTGTGCTTCTGCACATCTTCTTCTTCTTCTTTTCCTCTTCACTACCCTTTGTGTTTTTATTACTCTTCCACTTCTCAAAGTGGTCACTTTAATCTCCTCATGGCCATTTGAGGATTCTCCAACCATGAACTCCCTTAGGATTGTTCAAAGGTGGTTGGGTAGTCGCCTCCTCTCTCTTAGCTAATGAATTAGAGTCGCCCAAAGTTTCTTCAATTTTTTAATGCTCACTGTGAAGGTTCACGACGAGATAGAGTTCCTAAATTCTCAAGTGAACTTAAGACCCGCTCTTCAAATGACAGGACCTAGGAGGCAGGGCTGGTGTAGAATCTGCATGGGTTCTTTGTGGGTTAGGTTCTTTGAAAATTTTGTTTATTGTAAAAATTTCGATATGGTGCAGGTTTGAAAGGTATTTGATTTTTGGGCTCTTTATTCCACGAGATTAGGATGAGATCTCCATGGGTAGTCATTGGATTGCATCATCCATAAATGCATGAGCTTGTTCCATCATGAGTTCTAAAATTGTGATGCGAAGGACATTGATCAATTGAATGAGTAGGGGCGGCATATCGGACATGCCTCCTCTACTCTTGACCCATTTGGAGCTTTAAATGAGTCCATCACCTATCAAATTTTGTGGTCAAATTATCCACTTTCCTTTCCACTCATTGACTTCATAAACTTTCCCTCTTGTGAATTGGGGATTATTCACCTATTTGGATTCTCGGTGTCTCTTGGCGGGGATTCCTGTGGGTTGAATTTTCTCCAATCACCTCAAAGAGGTCCCAAACCTCTTCAAGCTGTCTTTTGTAGTAGGTACCTCCACGGAGGCATCCACCATGTTCTTGCCCTTGATCAATTCCTTGATAGAAGCTTTGAACTGCCATTTAGGAATTTGATGGTGAGGGCATTGTCTTCTTGATTCTTTGAATCTTTCCCATGCCTCATGGAAAGTTTGATTGAGTTTTGGGAGAAAGAGATGATGCTTTGTCTTAGTTGGTGGTTTTAGTCATTGGGAAATATTTTGACAAAAATTGACATTGCAAATCATTCCATGATGTGATCTTTGTTTGGTGCTAACATAGATAACCATGCTCTAGCTTTGTCCTTTAATGAAAAGGAAAGAGCCTCGACTTGGTTGCCTGGACCAAGTCCACTATGTTAAATGTTGTGCACAAAGCCGAAATTCATCAATGTGCTTGTAAGGATCTTCTTTACTTAATCCATGAAATGAAGGCAGCATTTGGATGGTTGATGATTTGATCTCATAATTTCCTCCACCGTGGGAAATTGAATGCGAGAAAAGAATTATAGGCACCGGAGCAAAGTAGTCTCTTAACAATCTAGGTTCGTCACCCATTGTAGCGAACTCGTGGTGTATATACATTTCTTAGGAGTCTTTCAACTTCGAATTAAAAGGAGAATCTCGGGGTTGAGAGTTCTCCTACCAAACATACAACGCAGAGAATTTGGTACCGCAAACTCGAATTAGGTGCTTTCCTTTCCTTTTCGCAATTTGTAACACCTGAGATAACAACAATGTAAAAATGAATTAATAAATAATAAATAAAGAGAATAAAACATAGGTCTATCTATTTTAGAACAAATTCCCGACATGGCGCCAAAAACTTGTTGTTGCCTAACATGTACGATTTATGTGTGTTTTGAATGACGAATTAATGAATATTAAGTTACATAATTTTAAATTATGAAAGAGATATCAAGACATTGAGGGCTAACAATAGCTGCAAGATCACAATTGTAGCAAGTTTTAAAAGTAAGTATATTAAAGATCGTCCACGAGAATTTATGCAAATATGAGATAGACCTCCGGATACTCTGCTACCAGATCCGCTCTATAATTATCTAGAAAGCGTATAAAAAGAGAGTGTTGGGTTTTGTCACGTTTAACTAAAAGCAAATAAAGAAAAGAACTAACTAAGCAGATCCGAGATCCAAGTTGGGGAAGTGATTAAAATAAATCAAATGGAGAAATAATAACTTTCTCGTGATTTCGCTTTGAATTTTAATGGAGAATCGCAACTAAACAGAGTTGATTCAATCTTCATCCTGCACGGATGTAAGAGAAATAAATCAATTAAGGAAGGGTTTAGACTTATGGTTATGATCATCACTTAAATGGTCACAGATCATCCAATAGTTGTTGACCTATCCTCAATTCGTAACATGAACATCAATCGCAAGTGTCGAACTAGGTTACCAACGCTAATTGCAGAGTAATGAATCAAGGAAATTGCATGCAAAGTAGTGAATCTAAAGGAGTCTAATGCACTAAGGTGATCAATAAGAACCCTTGACATGAATCCAATGGAGAAAACAGTTCTGACAACCTTTTAAATTCAATCTTACAATTACGAAGCACGGCTAGATGTACCCTCGGACTTGCGATCTTGAATCCAATCTCCTTGGAGTTACAAATAGCTCTCGAAACTCTCAAAAGCAAATACAAAAGAAGCTATTACGAGTGTACGGACAAGCTATCCGACCGAAGCGGGGAAATAGAAATGAACTCAAAATCTGGATGCCACAATTGGGCAAATGTCTTCTCTATTTATAGCTTTCCCTTGATCTCCCACTGAATTGACCAATCAAGTGTTCGGATCTGGATTGCCCAATGGCGATTGAGCACGGGGATCCAGATCTGTTCGCCAATGAAAATGCTCGATGTTCACCAATCAGCGCTAGAAGCATCAATTCTATGGAATTCAAAATCTGTTTGAGCTTCTAGAAGTTCACGCCAAGTGATTTCATCTTTGAGCGCTCACATGGGTTGGAATATGCTTTTGGATCTTGATTGGAATCTTAGAAATGTCCTCGGTCATTAAATGCATTGGGCGTCAGAGATTACTTGAAATGCCCTTTAAACAAAAGTAATTCCCGTAATGTCCTTTCGTAGAGTTTAAGTGCCTTTTCGCAAAGTGTTTTGGCTCGAAGTTCTTTTAGCAAAGCAATTTGGCTTCGTAAAGTCTTTTTAAAGGACTTCTCCCGGATCTTCTATTCGGAAAGGAAATTTCAACTATTCGAACAGAACATGGTTCTTTTCGAGTAGTTCATTACAGCTCCAGAATCAATTCGAACAGAACTTTGACCTTTTCGAAAAGTACTTTTTACTTTGCGATTTGAACTTTTAACTTGATTTCTTCTTTGCGAATGGATCCTTCTTCTTCTTCAGGTCTTTTCTTGCTCTTTTAGGACCTTTTTAGCCATTGCTGAGGCTATTTCTTCACTCCCTCTTTGAGCTTGACATGAGTTGTCAGCTTTTTGATCATTTTAGGATGCTTTTCGGACTTGGACCTGTCTAATTGGTTAGCTGTAAAATGCACACTAAAGCACTTATTTAGTCTTCTCAAGGGTCTTTCAAAGCTCATGTTTAGGGGTGAAAAATGGTATTTTTCACTACTTAACATCGCTCCTTTACTTGATTGGATGGAGGGGGCTGACTGGTATGGCTCATTGGAGTTAGCTTCCATCATGTTGATCCCCATTTTGTCTGAGATTTCATCCTCAAACATCAGCAGAGTCCTATGGTGGTTTACCACAGGAGGAATTTGTTCAGGTATGGAATGCTGCTCCTCAAATAGGGATAGGGCAGCCATATCTATTTTGAGGTTGGGAAGGGAGATGTTGGGATTGGTGGGATGGACAGGGGCCGTGGGTTTGTGTGGGGTCAAATGGGTTATCCCATTTTGATTGATCTTTAAGACCCCAGTGCTGACAAAGGATTCCCTGATGTGCGGCCTAGGGCGAGATTTCTCTTCTATGCTGATTCCTTAAGCTTTTGCAGCTGTAGCGACGCTGGCTTTCTCTGTAGCCTCTCGGACCTCTTCCTCCGTGGGCTTGTAACCTAACCCGAATCGGACCTTCTGCCCTTTAGCAATAACTGGCTCTTTCCTGCCTTGCAGTCTAGGCTCGAGTCCTCTGCCTTTCTGATAGCCCCATTTTTGGAGCATGGCCACCGCTGCTTCCATTCCGTCACCGGTTGTAGAAGTGATGTTTCTCGGGGGTTCTGGGCCTACTACCGATACCTCATACTCGAAACTATGGAGGTCAGTGTCTTCCTCAGTATGTGGCACATCCATTACTTTAGGATTTTCAATGCTGTGAGTGGCCTTATCTTTCTCATCGTGCCCTTCACCAATGATGGTGATCACCTTCTGCCTGGATATGAATTTTAACTTTTGATGGAGGGTAGAAGGTATCGCCCCGACCTCATGTAACCACGGGCGTCCTATCAGTAAATTAAAAGAAGATTTGATATCCATCACTTGAAAAGGTATAAAGAAGGTCATGGGCCTAATTACTAATTCCAGATCGACCTCTCCCATTATTTCTCTTCTTGTATTATCAAATCCCCGAGCGCTAGTCCTTGTCGGCCTTAGCATACAGGGGTCCACGCCGATCTTGGTGGCAGTCCTCGACGGGCACATATTCAAAGCTGACCCGTTATCAATTAGAACCAAGGGAATTATCATGTTCCCGGATTTGACAGTAATGTTGAGGGATTTAGCATGACTGTTTCCCTCCTCTAGCAGATCTGCGTTTGAAAATGAAATGGCATTGGGTGCCATCACTTGTCCAATTATTTGCCCAACCTTGTCTGGGCTCACATGTTGGGACACATGAGCATTTGTTAACGCCCCCATTAATACTTGGAAATAGAGTGGGGACGTCATCAACAAATCTCATACAGTTATATGGGCAGGCATTCTTCTCAGCTGAGTCTCTAGTATATGCTCTTGACTCATTTTCTCGAATGGGTTCACTATGCTGTCCTTCTTTCCCTCTGGCCGTCTTTGGTCTTTATTCTTGCATTGCGATTGGTGTTACCTCATTTGTTTCAAGATTCTTCGATATGGTAACGAAGTCCACGCCCCTCTCTCTGTTTGGTTTGCTCATAGCTCAGCGAGACCTGATGTGGATCATAGGTTGGTTCTGAGAGCTGGAGTGGTATGATTGCCGACACCTAAAGTGCATGCACTGATGGCTCTGGGAGGGTAGGTAAGACCTAGCTTATCTCAGTGATGGATGGGTGGGTGGCAACATTAGGCCGAATGGGGGTGGCGAAGCTTAAGGATGGTGATACTGGGGGAAAGGAGGTAAAAGTAGGCCATTGATAGCTGATAGGTGCTGGAGGGGGATCGGGGGTTTGATGGGCCATTAGGTAATTGACGGGGGTGGCGGAGTTTATAGGTGGTTAAACCGAGGGTAATGGGGTGGCCGCTGGCCATTGATAGTTTGTTGGTGGTGGAGGATTGGGGGCCTGTTGGTTTATTGGATAATTGATGGGGGTGGTGAAATAAGGTTCATACGCATTTATTTGTACATAATTTATGGGAGTGGATGGTGGAAAATAGGCCCTAAGATCTAGGGGTTCAGTTTGTGGTGTAGGAACGGGAAAGTAATCTGTCAGATTCAGGGGTTCAATCACCCCAATGGTTCTTTCTTCTCGGTCTTGCTGCCTTGGGACCACAAAATTCTCTTTGTTACTGATATAATCAGAGGGGTTAAACTCATACTCTTCATCAATTTCCTCTACCATCCCTATGGTGGGTCTGGGACCTGCTATTCTGATAGGGTGTAGTGGCAAAGGCACCTAGTGAATATTCGCATGCTGGTTTGCTTCGGTGGGTGCAGGGAGAATGATCTTTCCAGCATTGATTAAAGCTTGGATCGCGTGCTTCAAGGGGAAGCAACTATCAGTCGGGTGACCCGGACCCTGGTGGAAATTATAATGAGTATTCGGGTCAAAATTATATGGAATCAGATTGGAAGAAGGTCATGGTTGGAGAACAGTTATTAAACCCTTTTCAATTAATAATGGTAAAAGTACACTCAAGGATTGCCCCAAGGGCGTAAAGACTCGATCATAGCGGGCTCTCCTCTCTGGGGTCATTTGCATTCCCTGCCCATTCCCTCCTCTTTGTATCGGCCCGGTCCTAACGGGAGCTGGCTGTGCTGCTTGAAATTAGAATGGGGTTACGTTATTATTGGGCCTGGTATTGGCGACGTTTTGGATGTCGGCCCTGATTCTCTTATCGTTTCTCTACTCTAAAAACCTCCTGACCCCACTAGTTCCGCTTGGTACATTTTTATTCAAGTGACCTTCCCTGATTGCGTCCTCACATCTATTAGGATTTCTTATCAAATCAGCAAAGCTGGACTGCTGTTGGTACACCAAGAAGTCCGAGATCACTGGCAGAGTATTTTTTGAAATCATTTCGATCTGCTCATCATCAGGTATCCTAATTCTAACTTGAGCTGCCAATGCTCTCCAGCGTCCCAAATAGTCGCTGAAGGTCTTATTCGAGTTCTTCCTTAAGCGGGCCAAGCCCGACTTACGCGATTCAATGTCTATATTGTAGACATATTGTTCTTGGAACAGGTGCGTTAAGTCCTTCCATGTCTTCATCATAGATGGTTCCAAAGATGTGAACCATCTCAAAGCAGGACCAATCAAAATCTTTTAAAAGACTTTTATCAGTAGTCTTTCGTCCCCTTCATATTGGCACATGTCCCCACAGTAGGACTTCAGGTGTGCTATTGGATTGCCAGTGCCGTTGTATTTGCCGAAGGCTGGCATTTTAAATCTGGGGGTATGAGGACCTCGGCGAACATACTCAAATCTGTAAAGTCCGTGGCGTGGATTTCAGCACCACCCATTTTCATCAACTGCTTTTGTATTTTATTCAACTGTTCTTTCAGCTGCTCTGACTCTTTGGATATAGGGGCCACTTTCTCGATAGCTGGTTGGATCTCGCTTTGTGCTACCAGGGGGTGGGAAATGATAGGAGGAAGGTTGAGGCTGGTTAATGCCCCACCATAGGCTCCATTGTTCCTAATCTCGTCCTCTTCATACTGCTGGTCGGCATAATATACAGTGAGGGTGGAATTCTCTTATTGGTGTTGCATGGGTTGGATGGGAATGACATGTGTGGGGATTGGGTGAGCCCATTGGGGATGAGGGGAAGTTTGTTAGATGATGGGATGAGTGGAAGTTGGATTTTGGGGTGGGGCCTGGTGAGGCCATTGGGCATGAGGGAAGGTTTGAAGCTGACTTTGAGATGTAGGGGTATGGGTAATATGAGCTAGGTATGAGGGTTGTGAATGGGTGAAATTTTAGAGGAATGGTGAAGGGTATTGGTATGAGGCTCCAACGTTTTGGGCTTGGGTTATGAAGCCTTGGTCATGATAGGATTGGGCTATGAGCCATTGATGGGTTTGGGCTGTGGGCCCTTGATGGGTCTGGCCCATTAGGCCTTGGTGGGTCTGAGCTATGGTGGGTCTGGGCCATGGGCCCTTGGTGGGTCTAGGCCATGGGCCATTGGTGGGTATGGGCCGTGGGCCCTTGGAGGGTGTGGGCTTGGGTCAAATGGGTTTGGGCCATGGGCCCTTGGGGTAAGGGTTTGGGCAATGGACCCTTGGGGTATGTGGGCCTGGCCCATTGGGTTTTGAGGGGTATGGGCCATGGGCCATTGATGGGTTTGGGCCATGGGCCCTTGATGGGTTTGGGCCATGAGCCCTTGGGTATGGGTGATGGGGTGTTGGGCCAATGGGCCTTGGAGATCATGGGTGGTGGGGTTTTGGGCTAATGGGCCTTGGGGCATATGGGAGATGGGGGTTTGGATGGTGTGAATTATGGGGGGTTGATGGGGATCATGAGAGAGTGAAGCATGGAGATTGGCTAGGGTATGGGATGGGTCCATGGATGTGGGGTGTGGATGATGGGGGGTGTTTTGGGAAGCCTTCCATAAGGAGTAGGCTTGGAACATCTCCTCCATCATGGTGATGGAAGGAGGATCGGATGTGGGTGGTGGATTTAAGGGATGATTGGGTATAGATGGAGTGGATGTGGAGGGAAAATTGGGCATGGCCATGGAAAGTGATGGGATATGAGATGTGTTGAAGGAATGTGGTGGGGCATTGGCAAAGGGGGATGATGAAGGGTAAAGTGTGGGTGTTTGGGAAAAACCGGGTATGGCCCCGGTAAAAATGGGCATGATCCAGGTAGATGGGGGGGGCTTGTGGGGGGTTGGATAGGGTGGAGGTGACATAGGTGAAGGATGGTGGATTGGGTCTATATGGGGAAGATGGAAAATGGGGCATGGGTGTGGAGGTGGAAACTTGGGTTGGGTTTATCATGGATGGGGTTGGGAAATGTGTTGGGTTTTGAGGGGATGTGGATGGAATGGGTGGTTGGCTTGGCATGGACATGGGAGGAATGGTAGCTTGGGAAAGAGATGGGGAATGGGGGGGGGGTGATTTTGGGAAGTGGTGGTTGGGAAAATGGGGGCGCCAAACAGGCCGATACGGTAAAAGGGGATAGGATGATGCGGATGGATGTGAAGGCTTCTCCTGACTGGGAGTGGGTTGGAGAATGTGGCGGGGATGAGTTGGGATCGGCGTAAGCCGGGTCCACTACCCACGACATCCTTTGAGAACGGGTTGGGTAAGGCCCAAAAATCCTCCACCTTCCCCTACGGGACGGTGGAGGGCAAGATGATGCCGTTGTGCCGGCACCACAGACTATATATATATATTTTTTTGATTTGATTTTTAGTTTTTTTTGTTTAATGTTTTTGAGAAAATTTTGAAAAATAAAGGTTCTGAGGCCTTAGAATTTCCTTCTCAGGTGGCTCTTGTACCCTAACTCAAGATTCGCGATGACGATTCGGATGCACTTTAGAAGAATCGAAGGAGGACCTCCGATCTATTGAAGGCACATAAATCGAGGCAAACAACCCGATCCCTCGGAATGAGTTAAAAAGAAGTTGCCTTCTTTTGATCGACGGGGGCGTATTGGGTATAGGAGATAGCGGGGCCCAAGTAGAGGTACTAAGCACAGTAATTGGGAGACTTGGGAGATGAGAAAGCCTCAGATTTTAGGCTGCTGCTGTCTAGGTAGAGTTGGCACAACTAATACATGCGCCAAGGTAGCAGGGCCTCTTTTTTACACTGGTGCAAGTATTAGTTGCGCCAAGGTAAAAGTGGAGGATTTAAAGCTGGCGCAACTAATAGTTGCGCCAGTTATAAATATGAGATTTTTGCAATGGCGCAACTAGTACTTGCGTCAGGCAAAAATGAGGCTCCATAACTTAAGACAGTAGGGAACAACAGCCTGAAAATGGGTATGTTTTGGATTTCTGTGGAAGCTGGGCTTCCGGGAACTGCTTGACTTTATATGATCGATTCTCTCCTTACCGAATCCTAAAGGTTTGAGTCTGGTAAACTCGCTAGTGCGCTCCCCAAGGGTTTTAAGCTTTGGAATGGGAACCCACCCGATATACCTTCGGCGCAAGCCCCTTCTCAGATACTAGGTGGGCTGGGACTTTTCTGGATCATCACCACTAGGAGCTGCAGCCATACTAAGACCCGGGTGGTTGTATGTGTGCCTAAACCCAACCCTTTTAAAATCTATCCCGTAAAAATAAGTTAATTAAGCTTCCTATTCTTGGTTCAATTTTAATTTTTTCAAAACTCTTTTTTTATGGAGGTTTTCTTTAGTTCAAAGACCGGGGGTGATGACCCCGTGCCGCCACTACAGGCCGACGTCCACTGTCGGAATATGTTTGCACAAGTAGGCCCGCCAATCGGCTAAGAGATTTTAAATGTCGGAAAATTAAAGAAATTGAAAGATAATGCTCAAGTAGGCCCGCCAATCGGCTAAGAAACCTAAAATGATGGAAATGTAATGAAAAATAAAGACAATGCGTAAGTAGGCCCGCCGATCGGCTAAAGCATGTAAATGACGGAAAAGTAACTGACGTAATCGGAGGGGTGAGCAAAAAAATAAATAAATAACAGTAATAAAGAGGTTAGTAAAATAAAAAAAAAAAATGGGCCAAGTTCAAGTGGAAGCTCTACTAGCTACTCTCCAGTAGAGTCGCCATCTGTGCAACCGTGGGATTCGTGACGATCCAGTCACGGCGGTGCGCTCGCTTGTAAAAAATATAGAGTCGCCACTCGGAGCTTTTGGTGTCCCGGGAAACCTAGTTTGTTTTTATGAGCACCAAAGTGCTAAAAATATGACTCTGAGTCCGGTTCACACCAAAGGCTCTTGGGTAGGGGCTTCGATTATCGATCGAGAAGGTGTTAGACACCCGATCAATCCGCTTAACGCGGTCTCTACTAATGGCCAACACAAAAATAAAGTAAAAGAAAAGAAAATGACTTCCTCTTGCCCAAATGAGCCTTAAACCCTATTTGTGCCTCTTCGTTTCTACCGAAAATTCGACGGCGTAACGACACAAATGGGAGGATGGGAAGAGCTAAAGAAGAGATAGGAGAAGAAAGGGGAGAGCCGGAGCCTTCGGGCCCTTGTAGCACCGTAGGAGAACCTTGCAGTGGCTTGCTTTGATGAGCTTTTGAAGGCTTGAACGATGGAAAAAGGGGTTCGAACTCCTAAGGCTTGAAGCTAAGAGGTAGAGAGGGAAGGTTAAAGGATTTCACACACCTAACCTAAAGGCTTTTAGTAAAATGCTAAGGTCTAAGGGAGCTTTTTGAAATCTGAAATTTGTATGGGAAGTGTGCACCAGAGGGAGAAATATCTCACTTTAAGCTCTTTCTCTCTTAGGCCAAAATTCTCAACCCCTAAACCAAGGGGTGGGGGGATCTATTTATAGGAAATGGGTGGGTTAGGAGGGTGTTTAGATGCTAATCAAGATTAGGAGTTAGGTAATCTAACATCTACGTTTTCCTAGGGTTTTTGGAGCCTTCAAATGTGGGAGAAGGTCCTCCAATGGTGGATGATAGGGTGAGGCTTTTGGCCACTTAATGGGTTGTAAATAGGGTGTAGAAGGGTGCAACAGAACTATCAAAACATACTCCAAAGGTCAAGGTGGTCAACAAGTCAAATCCCAATCATGAATTTTGGGACAAAAAGATAGGGTTACTGTTTATATGTCTGGCGTAACTATTAGTTGCGCCAGGCAAATATACAGTAAAACAGTTCTGTACAGTAGCCTGAAAGTTGGCTCCACGAGGGGTGGGGGAACCCATTTATACCTAGCGCAACTATTAGTTGTGCCAGGCCATTTCTAAGGGAAAAAGGCCTTGCGCAACTATTAGTTGTGTCAGGCAAATTCTGGGGAAAAATGGCTTGGAGCAACTATTAGTTGCGCCAGGCAAAAATTCCTCCAAAAGGACCTGATTTTCAAATGGTCATAACTTTTGATATATAACTCCGATTGAGGTGATTTTTGGTTTGTTAGAAATTTGGAGAAGTCCTCTTCCCAATGGTATATAACTATACTCTTGAAGAGATCTGTATAAAGTTTGGCACTCCTCTTTCCAACCACTACTCGGGAGGGTTTGACATTGGTCTAGGAAAGGGTTCTAATGGGTTTGGGAAGGTTAGTGTTGATTCCTAATGGTTCAGGAAGGTTCCTAAGGGTTTGGGAAGGTTTCTAAGTTCATACATGCCATCAAAAGCTCGGAAATGCACCTCTCTTGAAATGTGTTTCGGTTGGGCCTTGGGCGAAATTAGGGTGTCTACGGGTCTCTCCCACTTGGGTCCATGCCTAAGAAAGTCGGCTGAGCAAGGAGCACGATTCTTTTTCCTGAGCACGCTGCAAGATCATACCAAAATCCATTAATCAATATCAGTTGAAAGAAAAAGATAGTGAAGCAACCATCCAGATTAATCGATGAGACACTTACTATCTCCTCCTTTTAAAGGCCCTGAAGATTGTGATAGTACTCTGCCTGATGGACCGCCAACTTGTAATCCTTCAGGGGAGAGGAATGAAAAAGGAGGTCAGCTACACAAATCATAATACAGAGAATGAACATGCGAAAGAAGGAAGGCTTACCCCGAGGACTAACTTAGGTGGGGGAGCCCGCTTCGCTTCAGCAGATATACGGGCCCGCTCGTTGACCGCAACACATAATTTCGTGAGAAGGGCATCGTCAAGGGGCCTAAAGGTCCCCTGGACCCTGATGGTCGAACTACCTGAGGCACCCATGTCAGAGAGACCTGACGGGCCAGCTCCAGATGAAGGGCCAACACTTGTAGGCTCAGAAGTACCCGCTGCCGCCCCATCGTCATCATCAGAATCACCTCCCTGCTCAAACTGAGAAAAGAAATAGGGTTTCCATTAGTCAAGATCACAAGTCAACCAAAGCTATAGGGAATCGATCTGAAAGAGAAGGGAGAACTACCTGAGAGCGTGGGCCACCAAAAGCTAAAAAGTTTGCACCAGGAACGAAGCATGAGAGAAGAGATCGATAAGGTAATGACTCGTATCACATTTGGTAATCTTCGGGCACTAAGAGGGCATCAATAGGGACCCCATTTTGAAGGAATGTGGCAGTGAGCTCTTCGATGGTACCCACGGGCGCCATGACATTTGCAGGAGGAGCCAAGGGCATGACAGGATGCTCCCAATAAGGAGAACCAATATAGGGGTCATATATAATCTGCCCAAATCAAGGAGTGTCCGATCAGTAAAACATGCAGCACAATAAAGGAAAAGCTCAAAAATGAAAGGGAGAAAAATAGCTTTACCTACTCCGATATCAGCAGGTCGAATTGGGACCTCAGGCCCATCTCTAGGTGTTTCATGCCGACATCCCTATGGTAGTGTGTATTCCAATTGGTCAAGAGCGGATAGGTGTATATCTCAGATTGAAGAAGGGAACGACCGGGCTAAAAATGCAAATACCCCCACACTTGACAAGAGCAGTGCATAAGAAACAAGTCAGAAGCAAAAAATGAATATCCAAATAAACTGAGGAAAGAAATAGAGTTAGAGATTACCTCCAAAACAGACCAAAAGCCGACGACAGACTTTGAGTTGCCAATTGAGACTCGGACCAGGTTGGACATCAACGCGGCGTAGCCAGCCCCGCCCAAATCATATCTATGCACGTCGTTCCAATTGTCCATGAGGCTAAGCAAGGCTAAGGAGACCCGTCCGCCACTGGCATTTGTAAAGAGGGTCTTGCCTAGTAGTAAGAGGAGTGAGATGTGGGCCAACCTAACTGCGTGCTCGGGCTCAATAAAAATGTCAGCGTCTGGTTGCCCCAGATCTACCAACTCATGCAGCTCAAAAAGATCAGATAGCTAGGACATCTTGACCTCAGCACTATGTGAACTCGTGGAAGGGGGATAGGCCCCTATCAATCGAATAATCTCATCTTGAGCAGGTACTGCAAGGTTGGCCACCGGAGCACCCCCTATCCAAATCCTCGTAATCATGGCCCAATCCACGGGAGTCAGCATCATCTCGGCTGTGGCCATGTGAAAGGTCATGGTCTCCGGACGGAAGTGCTCAATTAGGGCCCTCAAATAGGCTGAGTCAGCTTGCATAGCAAGGCATGAAAGGAACTCGCCAAAGCCGGCTTGTCCAAGCAAAAACCTCATGATCGGTGGGAGATAGCGATAGAACTGCTGGAAGTCCATCCAATGCTTCGAAACAAGATATGGGGCAAGGCCTGCACCAAGGTAAAAGAGGCATCAGATCATGAAAATACAGCAAGGTCGCACAAGCAAAGAAACACACTAATTTTATCCCTTTACCTTGCCCGCGATGCCGAAATTGGAGATATGGATATGTTGTTGATGTAGCAGACCAGCATGGGCGGTCTCGCCTTGCATTTCATACCAAGAGCCGGTAGGGCGCTCCACCACGTAGAATTGCTCTCCCCTGAGACCATAGTTGACTTCCGGCCCCTCTTCCTGTTCCTCCTCCTGCACATATTCCTCCCTGCTTGACATTCTGGGGCAAATACAAGTAATCATATCAAAGCTGAGCGATGATAAAGAACCATTGTGCTACAGGTCAAGGGAAGGTAAGTACGCCCATCTTTTCTTTATGTTTATAAAATCAACAAAAAAAAATCTCTCTTCTTTATGTTTATAAAATAAAATAAAAATCTCTTCTTTATGTTTATAAAATCAACAAAAAAAATCCTTTCTTTATATTTATAAAAACAAAAAATTCCTTTCTTTATGTGCAAAAATAAAAACAAAGATTAAAAACAAAAAAAGAGTCCTTCTCTTATACAAAAACAAAAAACCAAAAAAAACCCTTTACCTTGTTTGGCAAAAATAAAACCAAAAACAAAATCCCTTTACCTTGTTCGGCAAAAATAAAAAACCAAAAAAAAAAAAAAAACCCTTTACCTTGTTTGGCAAAAATAAAAACAAAAAAAAAATCCTTTCCTTATGTGCAAGAATAAAAACAAAGATTAAAAACAAAAAAAAAATTTCTCTTATACAAAAACAAAACAAAAAAAATCCCTTTACTTTATTTGTAAAATAAAAAATAAAAAAATAAAAAAATAGATTTATTTCCTAAATAAAATTTATAAAAAAACAAAAAAAAAAATAATAACAGGGCATCATTCATACAATAACATCAAACACATCATCAATAATCATGCTTACAAGAAAGATAACCCATATATCATCTAGAAATGCAAAGATTATAACCACATTGCAAGAAAATTAGAGAAAATTCAAGTAAAATGGGTTTAAGGTGGTTACCTTCAAAGAAATATGGCATCTGGATCCGACAAAGAACGGGTGTTTGGTCAACGCAAGAGAGCACCGACAATGAAGCACGCAAGGGATCAATCCAAGGAAGCCCAAGGAAGAGGTTTCTTTTCGGTTTAGAGAATGAGGAAGAATTTTTTTGAAAAATACCGTTTTGGCTTGGGCTCAGGTAACTTTAAAATGCCCCCAGTTCATGCTTGGAACATGTAATACATGCGCCAGGCATAATTTGGCCCCCTTTTGGCCTGGCGCAACTAATAGTTGCGCCAAACTACTTTCAGGCTGGGTTTCAGCCAGGTGTGATTTGTACATACCTGGCCTAACCCCTTTTATTATTTTATAGGTGCACACACCCCCAAATGGCCTGTCAACTCTCATTTGACTTGCCTAGGAAGCTGTGCTAGAATAAACGGATCGAGATCGATGAGCATACTCAAAGAATTCCAATCACACATAAAATGATAGCAAAAAATACCAAAAGCTCACAGAAAATGATAACAAAAAATACTAAAAAATCCACATAAAATGATACATAAAATCCAAAAAATCCACATAAAATGATACAAAAAACACCAAAAAAGCTCACATAAAATGATACACAAAATACTAAAAAAATTCACATAAAATGATAACTACATAAAATAATAACAAAAGCGGCACGTACTCCTAAAAAGAGTTGCGACATCTATCGCTCTGCTCAGGTAGTATTACTATATCAATTTCGGGATCGTTGGGTACGCCCAAAGACCTCGAACTCTACTTCATGCAGGGGCACCCGTGACCAGTCAAATGAGGCAGTCAATGCCTCATATGATTAGACACAAATTGTGGACCTTTACGTATTTGCGTTGTGCTTATTTTTGAATATGGGTCGATCACCCTCTTATTTACGAAGTTATTGTATTCAGAATGAATCTTAAACATCACGCACCTTGAAACCATGTCGAGAAGCGGACATTTTTCTCAGTTATTGGGCTTTCGCAACTCGTTACATCTCGGTTATGCCCAGTAATGTCGCTAAGTGCTTGGGGACCGATAACCTGGATAAACATACATTTTTCCCAATATGCAGGGCTTTCATTTTCTCACCATGTTACTCACTTGATGTTTGAGGTTCGTTTTGAATACAGCAAACCCGTCAGTAATTCCTTAGGCCTCTTCGAATGTCTTTTATCTTTGGCATTCGATCATTAGCGATCAGATAGCAAAGAGGGGCATCTGTAGATACCCAAATTTGGCCCAAGGCCCGATCGAAATATATTTTGAGGGAAGCGCCCTTCCAAGCTTCTAATGGCATGTATCAAACTCGTAGGAACCTTCCTACAACCTTAGGAGTCATCCCAAACCCTTAGGAATCACCCTTGATCCCATAGAAACCTCCCCAAACCTTTAGAAACCAATCTCGACCTTTAAAACCCATTCTGAACTTAAACTTAACCTTCTCGAGCAATGAATAAAAAGGGGTGATCTGGGACTAGCTAAGATCTTTTACTATGATTGAATCATATACCATTGAAAACTAGAAGTCTCCAGCTTTCCAACAAGCCAAGAATCACCCCATTCGGAGTTGTACATAGAGAGATATGGCATTCTGAAGATTGAGACAAATTAAGGTTTTGAGGTGGGGACCCCTAGGGTTTTGGTGCAAGTAATACTTGCGCCAGGCCATTTCTCCCCAGAAATGGCTTGGCACAACTAATAGTTGTGCCAAGCACAAGTGGGTCCCATCTCGGGCAATCAACTTCCCAAAACCTTGTTTAACACAGTTTTACTGTTCCTAAGCTTGACACATCTATTAGTTGCGCCAGGCTTAACTACAGTAACCCTAGTTTTTTGCCTCAAATTTTGAGATTGGGTTTTGACTTGTTGACCATCTTGACCCCCTGGGTGTGTTTCACTTGTTTTATTACACCCTTTCCTATTCTATGTGTAACCCTTAAGTGGTTTGAAACACTAACCTATCATCCACCATTGGAGCTAGTCTTCAGACTTTTCAAGGATCCGAAAAACCTAGAAAATCTTAGATGGCTAGATTACCTAATTCCTAATCCAATTTAGTCTCTAAACACCCTCCTAACCTCTCCTTTTCCTATAAATAGAGAGACACCCTCCCTTTGAAAGGGCTTGAATTTTTTAGAAAAAAAAGAGATTAAGGACTCTCTCTCTCTCCCCTTTAGTGCCCTTTTACATACAAATTTCAGAACTTCAAACCTACCCTTAGACCATGCCTTTCATCAAAAACCTCTTAGTTTAGGTGTGTGCTACCCCCTAGCCTTCCCTCTCTATCTCTTAGCTATCAAGCCCTAGGAGCTAGAACCTCAGTTCTAGCCATACAAGCCATTGGAAGCTCATTGAAGCACATCTACGCAAGGTCCACAGTGGTGCAACAAGGGCCCGAGAGCTCCGGCTCCCCCCTTTATTCCTCTACTTTCTCGGTTCTTTCTCTATCCTCAAATTTGTGCCATTACACTGTTGAAATTTCGGTAGGAACGGAGGGACACAAATAGGATCTTAGTGCCTTAAAGGCAAGAGGAAGGGCTTTTTGCTTCTTTATTTTTATTTTCATTTTGGCCATAAGTAGAGACCGCATTAAGCGGGTTGATCGGGTGACTAACACCTTTCCGATCGATGACCGAAGCCCTTACCAAAGAGCCTTTGGCGTAGTCCGGTGATTCAGAGTCATATTTGTGGCACTTCGGTGCTTATAAAAGTTGATTTGGGTTTCCCGGGACATCGAAAGCTCCGGGTGGTGACTCTAAATTTCTTTAGGAGTGTGCGCATCGTCGCGATGGGATCGTCATGATTCCCATGGTTGCACAATGAGCTTATAGATGACGAAGAAGGAGCACCAATCGCCGATGAAGCTCGAGACTTCCAACGGGTCATCAAGTGCTTCGACGAGCAAACTCAAGGCTCTGCAGAACCGACTGAAGAGATAAATTTCGACACCAAGGAAAAGCCCAAGAAGCTACTGATCAACGCGACACTCAAACCCAAGGAATAACAACAAATTATCCAAATCCTCTAAGATCACCTCGGCAGTTTCGCATGGTCCTATGAGGATATGCCTGGATTGGACCGAGCTTAGTAGAACATCGGTTGGTCCTGGAACCTGATGCTAAACTCGTCAAGCAGAAACTCAGAAGGATGCATCCCCAAACAGCGCTGCAAGTCAAAGAGGAAGTCGACAAGCTACACAAAGTGAAATTCATTCGAGTGGTCCTCTACCCTAAATGGATTGCCCACATAGTACATGCCGCCAAGAAGGATGGTAGAGTGTGGGTATGGATCAATTTTTGGAATCTCAACAAAGCGTGCCCAAAAGATGACTTATCCCTGCCACACATCAACACCCTGGTCGACAACACTGTTGGACATAAGATGTTATCATTTATGGATGGCTTCTCCGGATGCAACCAGATTAAATTAGCAGAATCAGACGAAGAAAAGGCTTCGTTCACTATGCCATGGGGAACCTACTGTTATGTTGTCATGCCTTTCGGGCTCAAGAACGCAGGAGCCACATATCAATGCACCATGATGGCCATATTTCATAACATGATGCATAAGTGCGTGGAAGTCTATGTCGATGACATACTAGTGAAGACTCAGACATGAGTAGGATATGCTGAAGCACTACGACTGGTGTTACAAAGATCCGAGCAATATCAACTGAAGATGAATCCAAAGAAGTGCGTATTCTGAGTAACCTCCGGATTAGGATTTATAGTCAGCAAACGAGGTATCGAAGTCGACCCAGTGAAGGTTAGATACATTCTTGAGATGCCATTTCCCATCAACATCAAAGAATTATGAGGCTTGATAGGAAGGTTAAAGTTCATCAAGAGATTCATCTCCTAACACTCAGATCGATGTGATCCTTTCTACAGACTACTTAAAGGAGGAGTCGAGTACAAATGGGATGACCAGTATTAGCAGGCCTTCGACAGCATCAAGAAGTACCTCCTCAACCTGCTGATACTATCGCCACGAGTTCCTAGAAGACCCCTAATCCTCTACCTCTCAGCAAATGACAAAGCGATAGGAGTAATTCTTGGACAATATGAAGAAGACGACAAGAGGGAGAAGGATATCTATTACCTCACTAGAACGATGGTTGAGTACGAACAGAAATACATGCCGATGGAGAAGACCTACCTTACTAGTGTGGGTCTCAATGAAATTACGACACTACCTCAGAGCGTATAAAATATTAGCACTAGCACGCATGGACCCTCTGAAGTACATCTTTGAGAAGCCAACTACCTCTGGGAAGATCGCCCAATGGCATATGTTGCTACAGGAATTTGACATCACCTATGTCACATAGAAATCCGTCAAAGGACAAGCAATCGCCGATTACCTTGCTGACTTACCACTCTCAGACGACGAGCCTATGCACGCAAACTTCCCTGATGAAGACTTGCTCTCAATTCATGATGAAGAGCCTGATAAGACCTCATGGACTTTATACTTTGACAGCGCTCTTAATCATAAAGGAAAAAGCATCGGGATAGTCCTACTAAGTCCGGAAGGAGTCATCATACCAAAAGCTTTCCAACTTGACTTCCCAGTCACCAACAACGTTGCAAAATATGAAGCTTTCATCGTCGGACTCGAGCAGTGCTACAGCTAGGAGTCAAGCAGTTGAAGACAATTGGCAACTCCAAACTTGTGATATCGCATGTTATTGGGGAGTAGAAAATCCAAGAAAGATGACTGATGGCCTACTTGGAGATAACTCAATTCTTAATAAAGAAATTTGAAAGAATCTCTTTCACGCACATTCCTAGATTAGAGAGCGAGCTGGCAGACTCTCTCGTCACACTGCACTTAGTCATACAGATACCAGTCGGTCAAAATACAAAATCCTTTTTCATTAAAAGGTTGACAATGTTAGCACACAAAGTCGCTTGGCAAGTAAAATCGGAACTACCAATTGCACTAGAAGCTTACACGGATGAAGGGAAGCCTGCCCCAAGCACTTCCACGGAGAAAGAAACCACCGTCGCCATGTTCAGAGTCGAAAAATTGCCAACTGATGACGAGCAACCATAGTTCTTTGACATATGGAATTTTCTAAAGCATCAGCATATCCCTCCTTAAGCTATAAAGATTGAACGGAAAACCATAAGGAATAGATGCGCGAGATTTTGCATACTCGGTGAAACCCTATATAAAGAAACCTTCACCAAATGAGTACTATTGCAATACGTCACGACAGTCAAAGGACAATACATCATTCGAGAAGCACACTGGTAGACAAAGACTCATGGATCAGATCATACGACAAGGCTACATCTGGCTAACAATGATAAGAGATTTCCACCTCTACGTCCAATGTTGCAAACAATGCCAAGAACACATTGCAGTTATCAAAGCACCATTAGTTGCATTGAATCCTGTAATCTCACCATAGCCATTCTTGATGTGGGCCTTCGATATCATCGGACCCTTTACGGACACAGTTAGGAACACTCATAAGCACATGTTCATACTCATTGCAATCGAATACTATACACCAAATGGGTAGAAGGTGAATCCTATGTCAGAATCACTGCGTCGACGCTCGTGAGGTTTATCATTCGAAACATTATCACTCGATTTGGAGTACCCAGGATATTCGTTACTGACAATGGGCCACAATTCATGGCAGAGAAGACGAAGAAGTTATGCAAGAAATTTGGCATCAATCTATAACACTCATCACCGTTCTATCCTCCAGGAAATGGACAAGCAGAAGCTACAAATAAAATGCTGATTCGAATTCTGAAATGAACAGTGGAGACGAGCAACGGAGTCGATTGGCCTGAACGACCAGAAGCACTCTAGGCCTATAGGACTTCTATTTGTACTGCCACTGGCCAAACTCCTTACCTCCTCACGTACGAGATGAAAGCAGTCCTACCCTATGAGATACAGATACCATCCTTACGAATTCAACTCGATGATGAGCTATCCTTAGACAAAAGGAGAATCGCTTTGCTCACCGAGCTAGAGAAGATACGCGTCTAAGAGCAGCCGATCACGCTCAGGTATATCAGAGGCAGGGCTTACGGTAAGAAAGTCCTCAAATGAACTTTTGACATTGGAGAATTAGTCTTGAAGAAAATTATGCCCTCCAAACACGCTCATCCAAAAGGAAAACTGAAATCGAACTGGGAGGGCCATATGTTATAGCAGTTGCATATCCAGGGAATGCATACAAGTTGGTGAACCAAGATGGGGAAGAACACCCCAGCCCTTGGAACACCATGTACCTTAGAAAATACTACCCTTAACCATGTGATCACCACATCCCCATAGCCAAATACTTATATCTATCACCCCCGTAGTTGTCATGACCCATTTATTGGTCGTACGTCTTCAATTTTCAGAATATCCTTAAGACTTTCAATTTACTGCCCACCTTCTTATTTAGGCAATTTGATCAAAGGTCCAGTAACATGCTTGACCTCTTTCAAAAGTATAAGTAACACCCGATTCTCATCTCCCTTCCCTGCCATTGGAGGAGACGTTAGAGCGTAAAAAATGAAGATGCTAGGCTCAATCAAAACTCACCATTCTTATGTTAGCAAGTTGCTTTCGAATATATATATATATATATATACATATATAAAAAAATTGAGTGAGAGCAATACGACAAATGAACCAGTCAATGAGCTCAGGGAAGCATAAGCAGGCTGTGAGGACATCTTTGGTAACCCTATTAGAAATGTATAAGCAAGCTGCGAGGGCATCCTTGATGTCTCGATACTACTAGATGCCGTAGTAAGGCGGCAGGAGGAGGACAAACTCCTATTAACCATAGAATGTGAGACTTTGATGGTGCCGAAACATGACGGAGAGCTCAATCATGGCACCCCATACCCACTCTGAGAAAAAACTGTTACTCGTTTCTTTTGGAAAGCGTCGGATACAAATTATTCCCCCACATCACTGAGCCTTATCTCTCTTTCATTTTTAATTTTTATTTTCGGACAACGAGTCGGAAGCCTCTCAGGATATTCTTAGAAATGAAATCGAAAACCGATGAATGATGACTGATACCATCACCTATTATACTTACTGCACTCTCTCCATAGTAATGACCATGAGATAGGATGACCACTATCAAAGGTAGACCCCTAATATACGGCTGATATGATTAGACAATCCCCCCAGTTTGATGACAGTCTCAAACAAGTTGTTCTTCAAAACTAACTCACCCAATACACATGGCCCCTCCTATAGGCCCAAGGTACCTATAAAAAACCTAGAGAAGCTCCATTGTACCTCGACACTAGGGCATTTTTTTTTTCAGAGGAAGAATCGCATTAAAGGTCCTGCTTGCCCATAAAGAAGATGCAGAATGATGAAGTTACCACCCGAGGAATGCCACCAAAGATATTACACTACCGATTCTACTACGCTCCTATACTGGGACATTTTTTTATTAGTTTTAGAATTCTCTTTTAGCTATTTACTTTCCCTGTTGCATTATTTTGTTTTTCTTTTTAATAGTAAAAAAAAAGGAAAAAAAGAGAAAAAATAAAAAATAAATAAAAATATACATTTTCTCTACTAGACCCCGGTCTGAGACACCTCCCCCCTTGATAATCAGCAAGGGGAAGAATAAAAATTACTAACATCTTTGCTCTCATGTACAGGTGCAGATCAACCTTCAACTATTATTGGGCCAACTCAAAGAGCATATAAGCCCCAATAACAGGCAATAGTACCAAAAATAAGATGATTGAAATATAGAAGGTAACAAGAAAATGAAGTGGAGCCAAGAACATCTAAACCAAAAATCTCTTTTATATATCAAAAGTATTTTTACATTTTCCACCGGGGGCATACCCCCTGTATATACAATGAATAAAAATGATAAAAAGAGGCCCTACTCCCTCCTCTGCCTCTGCGAGGGACGCTCGTTAACATCCCCCATATCCTCGACCCCTGAGTCTAGGGTCTAACCCCCTGGCAACTCAATCCCAGCACCCAGAGTGGGAGGACACTCCCTACAAGGGGAAGGCCTAGCAACAAAACCTCTCTCCCTCGCTCGCCTGGCTGGAGGCCCGCCGGGAATGCGAACATGGAGTACCAAAAGAAAGCATAGGCCCCAGGGCTGAATCGGCCTGAGCATAGGCCCTCATGCACTCACGAACCTCTTGGCGAATCTCTGCCAGTGAGCCACTAGCCCTCGACCCCGACCCCGGAAATTGGTCAATCATCCCTCGCACTCTCCCACCAACTCTTGCCAACTCGTGCTGTAAAAGATCTATCGTTGACTACATCTCAGCACGAGCCACAACTCTAGCACTCTCTAACTCTACTGATCGAGTCCTCCGCTCGACCAGCAAGTCTACGATCACTTCCTGGAGGTGGCGCTCCACGACATTAGAAGGAATCTCACGAATCTCTTGGCGAGCTAAGACGCGCTGTGTCTCCAAACACAACTGATCCAGCTCACGTATCTGTAGAAGTCAAAGGCTGGGAAAGTGCATATGCATAACTAGACAAAGAGTGTAGACAACGAAGACATACCAACTCAGCACGCTCCCGCTGAAGACACTCTATGGTGGCAGTAGTGGCCGGACCAGCTGGAGGAACCTCCGATGCAGGTGGCTACAAGAAGCAAAGAAAGAACATCAGTGATACAATGGTGCTACAAAATCGAGAACGAAAGATAACCACGCTAACCAAATATACCTGGGAAGGAGCGGGAGTCGACTCTTGAGGAGGAGCCTCGGGAGCAGAGTCAGGAATAACCTGCGCGTGAACCAAATAAACAAGAAACTCGTCAAATAAAACTAATTAGCGAATCAAATAAAAACCAAATAAACTACAAATATACCTAACTCTCTTAGAGCAGAGAGGCAGCAGTCGCCTCCCTCATCTGAAGGTCCTCAGTAAGGCAACACTGAAAAGACATAACTCAACATCAACAAACCTCTAAACAATACAAGGCTAGATAACTTTAAAAAATGAAGAAACTTACCCAGTGCTCTAGCTCTACGTGGAGCTGAGCCATCCCCAGATCCTCCCGACTGGAAGAGGCGACTGAAGACAGGTCGAATGCTAAAGCAGAAGCCCCAGCAGCAGAAAGCTCCGCTCTCTGCAAATATCAATGAACACATCAGACTTAACAAAGTCAACAAATGCTAACAATTAAAACAAGACAAATACTCACCAGTCGATCTATCTTGGAGTGTAGGCTAGCCGTCGCTCGGTCAGCCTGCTGCTAACTACGGTAGGACTCGAACAATTCTGCCTGCCCAATGGGACCCTGCTCTCTCTTAGTCTGACAAATAAGAACCAAATAAGACCATCAAACTAAAAAATGATGACTAGAGATAGGAATAAACAAAACTCATAAACAAATACACTCACCAAAGATCACCAAGTTTCTGCAAGCTGAACCCTCAGCTCGCCTTTTGATGTCCTAGCCTAGAAAATTGAGTCCGTCAAGGACTACAACATCTCCTTGTATGGACGAGGAGCACATCTTGTCTGCTCCATCGCCCTGTGAAGTGCATCCAGGGCTCCGCGGACGCTCGCACCCAAGTGGCCCTGCTCCGATATGGCCAGTTTCTCCCTAAGAGTGGAGGCAGACTCAGGACTAGCAACTGTGAAAGAACCTCTCCCATGAAAAGGGCAGGTAAAGAGTCGACCACCACTTGCATCATGAAACCATCGCAGGAACTCTCGGGCATCCACCTCAGCGCGTGCCCCGATAACCCTAGTCCCCCCGACTCTAAAGTCCTCAATCTAAGTAGCCATCCTCAACGAAAAGATGCGATTGGACAGACCAGTCATCCTCCTCGCCACTCGAAGACGAATCTCTAAAGGGACTCCCTGAGGGAGCCTCAACTGATGAGTCGCTCGAGCAGGATGGATGCGCTCCACCTTCTCAAAACAATGAACCCAGAATCCACATTAAAGAAGGGCCGACCAGACTGGATCACCAGCTGCCCTGCATCCTTGTCAGCACCATAGGGCCTCCAAATCACCTGTGACTAGAAATAAGCAAAACGGCCTGTCAAGTCTACGACCAAAAACACATAAAATGCCATAACAATATTAACAACACATACCTGCCCTGCATGCATATCCTCCAACAAACCCCGCACGATATGAAGATTCGAAGACCGACGACGGCGCCCTAACGCCTGCCGCCACACATGCATCCGTGGGAATGTGAAAGTAATCTCCCTCGAAACCCGTGGGCGCAAGAAGGAAAAATGGTCGTACGCCCAAAACTAGATGCACAATGTCAGAAACCATCACTAAAACAGACGCTAAAGCTACTAAGACATTACCAGCGAAACTAGTAGTCAACCAAAACTAATCTGGATAAAAGGAAGGAAACCTTCAATCGTCGCGACGCCACTCCCTCTACGGTAAAGCTGCTCATAGAGGTGCGCCAATGCCGCTACCCCCCAAACATAGGTGGGCACCTGATCTAGGTCCCTGAACAAGGTCAGGAAAAGACCCGTCACACACCCTCGGGTCGAGGACAAGAAGAGGACCACCCCAAAGAAATGCATCAAGAACGCCTGGAGTATTCGATCTGTCGCTACTCTCAGCTCCATCACTGGCGCCCGACATGCCATCGCCTTGCGGCATGTATCAAAAACTACCCTTGCCTCCGAGTGACACCTCGGAGGAGCGAATCCACTCACGAAAGTGTCAAAGAACCAGGTGAACCGGACCACCCCGGTCCCGAATCCACTGTACTGGTACTCAACACCAAGCACCTCCCGACACATGGCTTGATAGTCACTCTCCATCTGCCCCGTGGTCGGTGCTCTCTCGAATCGAAGCCTAGTGATACGAACCCAATCCTCAGGGGTGGGCAGCAACATGGCCACTGGGAACAACAATGCCTGCTGCTCCTCCCTCCATTTCTCCAGCATCGCCTTGACCAGACCCCGGTCAACCGTGAAGGGCTCCAACTCCAAAATCGACCCAAAGCCGAAAGCCGCTAACCGCGCTCGCTAGAACTCAGGCAAAGCATGGTACCAGGCATGAGACTCCGACCACGCCGTACTAATGGCTAGTGTCGGAGTCTCCTAATGAACCACAAGCAAAAAAAAAAAAAAAACAAAACAAAACATACATTAACCTATGCCTACACTACCATTGATCGCAACCACAGATGATGATAATAATAAAAGCAACGACCCACAACAAGCACACGAAACATGATTAAAATAAAGCAGAATAAAAAAGTAAACATGACCTAAAACTAGATACGAGTATGATACATGAATGCGCACGCACCCTAAAACTAAATGCGGGTTTGACGAGAAATTAAAAGGTTTCCATCCTAAGAAGTCTACGTTGTAACCTAAATGCCTTGGAATGAAAGAAGAACTCTTGCTCAATGGGTACCTATCTGATCTCGTGCAAAGAACTCCTCCAGTGGAATCTTGATCGCAGGCTCATGAGGAGCAGCATCCTCACCACCATCCTCGTCGTCCCTGTCGTCAACCTCAGGGACCTCCTCCCTGACAACCATCTCAATGTCACCCTCGGCTACAACGTCACTACCGGTGCGGACCTTAGAGAGCTCACCTGCCCCCTCGACCATCCGCTCTACCGGTGTGGATAATTTAGTTTCCTCATAATGTAATGTAGACATAAAAGATCTGGTGTTTTGATAGTTAAGCAATAGATGCAGAAAATACTTGTTAGGGTTATTAACTTTCTCAAGATATTTGTCTTGATCATTTTTGTGTAGGCTAAAAAAGAAGCATGCCATGTGATGAAACCATACTATGTTTTTGTCTTGTTTGACTTTGAAATGCAAGTTTCTCTGAAGAATGGGACATAAGATTTGTCCTTTTGGTAACATGTAATTTGTATTCCAGATTTTTTCTTTCCATGCAAATTTTATGATTTCATTCTAAATGGTTTAAAAGGAATTTATGCTACAAATAAAACATGATAGTTGTAACTAATGGCCTTTTGAGGCATACAACTCTTATTTGAACGAAGTGCAAAAAATGCGATCTTTGTTGTCTAATAGAACCAAGGATCAAAATACCAGTTTCGTTTTTGTTTTCGGGCATGACCGAAACTGAAAATTTGACCGAAGTTTCAGAATTTCGGCCGAAATTTTGTAGGCTAGGCCGAAATTTCGGTGCCCAATTTTTTTTCTTTACATGCCATTTCCGGCTTTGTGGGACCCCAAACTATGAGGGTGCAGTGAACTCTCAAACGCACCCCACTTACCATTCTCATTGATTTGGGAAGCACCCACAATTTTATTGATCCTGTCAAGGCTTCTCAAAGGGAGAGAAAATTCAATGTGATGGTGGTCAATGGTGATAGAAAAGTAGCTTGATCATGGTTTCTTTAAGCCCAAAACGTTTCCTTTAGAGGGGTTTAGTCCATCTTCTGTGCCTAAATTTTAGCAACAATCCTAGAATAAATGGTCGAGTTCCTCAGTGGATTAGTTTTCTTATTGATTCCTAGTCCAGTGGTCCATGTGATTTAATACCACAGTATGGTTTCAATTTCTTTTCGTGTATCCAGTTCATGTGATTAGGGTTGGTAAGACTTTTTTAAAATGAACAACTAATACAGGTTTAGAGATTTACCGAGTAACTGTTCATTTTAGAGGCATTTGACCAACCCTAACCACTCAAAAGAGATTTTTTTCCATGCAGTTCAACACAAAAATTCTAAAGATCATGATTGTGGCATTAAATGGGATACTTGATGAGAAAACATGCCATGTTTCCTAAAAAGTGATCTGTTTAAAATAAAGATTTTGAACGGGTTGGTTACCTAATTCCCCATATGAAAGAATAGATTAGAAGATACTCTTCATGTCCTGGTATTTTCGGTGGGTTGTATACTTGTATGTTATTGCAGTTACTTTGTATGATGCATCAAAGATTTATGTCCTCTTTACGTGGCGCTTGATAAAAATCCTAGTCAAAATATTTCGGAACTAATGTTGCTATTGGATGTGCAGAAATGGTGACACGTATGCTGGAGAAGATTTCACAGACAAGATGCATGGTTTCAGAGTTTATCATTTTGCAAGTGGGCATTGTCACTAGGGAGCATGACACAAAGGTATTATAATTACATACTTAATAGAAACCCAAAGATGAAGCTACCACAGTGCTACTTAGATTACACCACATGGGCTAGAGAGGAGTTCCATTCTCTAGATTTAGAGGCTAGGATCGATACTCTAAAGCACCTCTTCGATTCCAACATGGAATATTTAGTAAATAAAGGCTGCTAAACTCAATCAGCCTAATTTTCGTTTGATCCCCCATTAGAACTTAGTTCGGAATATGCTTATGGTGGAATGGTCTAGTTCTCTGCCTGACCACCATACCAAGCTGCTCTAGACAATCATAACTAATCCTTGACACTAAGAATAGGAGTTCTTACTCCAACATCATTTTAACACTGCTGGGCTGAAAATTTTCTCCAAATCATAACTATACTTTGACACCAAGATTTCATTCCCTACTGTTTACCAGTTTGATGCAGCTTACCTTCTTTCTTTTTTATCACCAACACCCAGAAATATGTTGCTCAAATTATGCAACAGTATACAGTGACACAATAATGGGCTAGTAGATCTGCATCGTAACCAGTAATTGGAGCTCATGTGTCAGGCAGATGGCATATGTCGTGCTTTTATGAGGCCATGAAGTTTGTCGAAGATTCATGGGCAGTGACTCACATGTGGTCTAACAAATTCATCTACAAGAAAGATGGTGATATTGAGGACATCAGCTTAGAGCAACTAGGTACTTTATTTTGTCCAGTATTTCAATGTGGTGATCAATTGTAGCATTTATAATCTGTTCTGCTGATTTATTGAGTTGCAGGTGAAAGAGTTTTGGAGAGGCTTGATTACATGAGTAAGGTATCAAAAGAAATGTTTGATCCAAATGATGAGGAAGATCCACAGAACGAGAACACCTCTGACAACAAATCTAGAGATTTCTCGAAGGATTCAAATTTGGATGGCAAGGGTTTATTCTGTCATTCTCCACTCACTCCAACTTCAGTCCTTCCAGAAACAATCCAATTCCCACATGCTGCATATTCGCCGCCTCTTCTCTTGCTTTTAAGACTTCATGCTGTGGGGACGTTTCTTCAAATTGCATCGAAATTCCATTGGTCATGAGAAACCATCCAATTTTAATCCCATTGGTCTAGATGAATCAGGCTATGCCGGGAGTACCTATTGGTCTATGATTAATCGAACTTCCATAGTAATTGGAGAGGGCGACGCCGGGTAACTTTGGGATTGTATGAATTCATCTTTGGGAGTGTTCTTGTTGCACAAGTCACCTACTGTTTGTCTTCTCTGGTGAATCTTTATTACACTAGTTTGATGATTTTTGTATGAATTCATCTTTGTTATTCTATTTAAAGTTACTCTATGCTACTTCAATGTTTTCTTGGTATTGGCTTTTTTCAGGTGTATGTAGTTTACATGGGCAGCAAAACCAGTGATAGCCCAGATGAGATTTTGAGCCAAAACTACCAGATGCTTACTGTTGTTCATGAAGGAAGGTCAACTGTGGTGAATGAATCTGTAACAGATGTCTTCTTGGAGAAGAAGAAGAAGACATGAACTTGGGTTCCGAGATTTAAAAACTTATATATATCTGCATATCAGCAAACAGTATGGACCAGACAGTTTTCGAGGAACTGTAGGCCTATTTGTTGGCTGGGGTTGGACCGTGCGGGAGGTGGGGGAAGAAATTAAAAAAAAAAAAAAATCATTAGAAAATGGTTGAGCTTCTAGTGAGGTGGGGAAATAAATTAAAATTTTTTTTTTTTTTTTTTTAATTTTATTTAAAAAAAAAAAAATAGCTACGCTGACGGCTGCCATCTTCAATCGTCGGCGTAGTTTGAGAAATTTTTTTAAATTTAAGAAAAAAAAAACAAATTAATAACCCTATGTCGGTGTAGGGGTACCTATCCTATGCCGATGGCGTAGGGGTAGCTATACACTGACGGAATTATTGCAGCCATTGGCGATTCTTTTTACTCACGGCTAGTGTACCTTACGCCGACAGCTGCCAACCATTGACATAAGTGTCATTTTTTGTAGTGAATCTACAAACACAGATCAACATTCATATTTTTCAAACTGGTATAGCTAAGAAAGGTCAAATTCATAAATAATACAATGAACTCACATTTTATGAACTGGAATTTCTATAAACATATCAATTGAGAAATGGTTTTTAGGATCCTTCAGTCGAGTGCTCGAATCAGTCACTAAAGAATAGTATATAAATATAAAATAAGTTTATAAAAAGACCTTGCATTAAAAACTGTTTGTAACTGAATCGAATAGACCATGTTTAGAGGATTTAACCATCTCATAAATTTCAGCTTGAGCTCAGAGTGATTCCATTTAACAATTCAACCATTTCATAAATCTCGGCATGAGCTCAAATTGATACATAATTGGAATTTATACACTGAACACCATTGTTATATATTCAACATAGATAAAACTAGTTCAACCCTCAATTTAATAAGCCAATCCCAATTTTTACAAAGCTGAATCCAAAAATAATCCTCACACCCAATTGTAGGCACTCAATTTTGGCCCGATCCTTTCAATTTTGTATGGAGTTGAGCACTCTAGTTTATAGTGATCCAAGCTTTCGAAAGCATCTCCTATAACCCATTAGAACCTTAGATATCCTTAGGAAGACTTAGAAAAATCTTAGAGAAAGACTCCCGATCCCTGGATAGTCCCATAGTCAGGCTAATGGAGGCACGAAGCCCCAAAAAATTGCAGTTCATGGATTCATGATGTTGTGCAACCCTAGAGACCTCAAACTTTCGATGACCATAACTTTAATAGAAATGTCCGATTGACTATTATAATATATTGTTTTGGGGTAGCTTGAGACGAGACATTCAACGAGCATAAAAAAAAATTGACCCATAAATTTACACCTGTGCATGACCAAAAAAAGTCATCTTCTCTAGAAATGCTTCATCTCGGGCCCTCAACTTCTAAATTTATTTTGAGGATTTAAAGCATGCGTACATAGCATGCACACATGCCTTAAAACTTGCAAAATTTAAATTTTGGAGTTTTTCGAGATGGGCTTTTGACTTATGGACCATCCCAAAGTTTGGGGTGTATTTCTTTAGGACCCTTATGCCCTTTTAGACTTATGTATTACCCTTATGCGATTCAAGTTATCACTCCATCATCCACCATTAAACCCAATTCACACTTCTCCAAGCTTTCAAAAATCCCAAAAACCTTAGATCAAAATATTATCTAATTGCTAAACCCATTAGTAACTTAATTGCTCACTAATTACCATCAACTCTATAAATAGAGACCCCCCTCCTCTTGTTTAAGGACACCTTTTGAAAATCTTAATGCAAAAACTCTACAAAAATACCCTTCCATTTTCAAGCTTTAAACCATCAAAGCCTTAGAACTGTAGTTCTTCCCGTACACCATTACACCTTCCCCCAACAATCCATCCAAGCTTTAGAAAGTAAAAAGCCTTAGCTTATCTCTCACATTATCATTCCCAAGCTCATATCTCCCAAGCTAGAGCAAGCTAGAACCCTCATCTAACCCATTTGACTTCGGAAGTTCATTGGAGTCAGTACCCACATGAAGATTCGGTGGCGGTGCTACAAGGGCCCGAGAGCTCCGACTCTCCTTTCTATTCCTCTACCTTCTTTTTGTTTTTCCTCTAGTCTAAGATTTGAGCCGTTACGCCTTCAAAATTTTGATGATTGTGGAGAGATCAAAAAGATTTGAGTGCCTTCGGGCAAGGGGAAGTGCCATCATTTGCTTTCTTTATATATATATATATATATATATATATATATATACTTGACCATAGTAGAGACTGCTTACGAGCAGGTCAATCGAGTGCCTAACACATTCCCGATTGATAACTGAAGTCCTTACCCTTGAGGCATTGGCGTTGCCCGGTGATTTAAAGTCATATTTTGTACTTCGGTGCTTACGGTATTGATTTTTGGATATTTGGGGACACCAAAAGCTCTGAGTAGCGACTCCATTTTTGAACGCATCATCGCGATGGGTCCACGAGATCCACGGTTGCACAGGTGGTGACTCCACTGGGGGTCATTTTTGAGAACTTCTACTTGAAACTGTCTCCATTATATGTGTTTTTCTCTTTTTTACTTGTTTTGTCCTTTTAGGCCTAGTCAAAGAGTCCTTTGACTGCCACCATATATTTGCTTGCTACTTATTCCTATGATTCCGAGCATTTTTTGTTCTTAGCTTAGTCACTTGACTGGTCACATTTTTATCCGCCTAAGCCGTTTGACATGCCTACTTGATAATTAAATTTAAATTCTTGTCATTTACATTTCGGCAATCTTCACCTAGTCACTTCACTGACACCTTTTGTTGCACTTACCCCTATGATTCAACATTTTACAATTCAACGCTTTATGCTTTCCGCATAGTCGCTTGACTGGCACTGTTATTTTTCTTACTACTTGTCATATTCCACCACTGGACGCTGACCCGTAGTGGCAGCATGAAACTCTCACAGCCCGAATTGAGAACAATGGCAAATGCTCCATTTTGGACTTAAGCGAACTTCCCTTAAGTGAATTTAAAAAGAATTAAAAGGGACATAATAACTTTATTTTTCGCGAGTAGTTTTTGTTCAAAGGAAGGAAAAATTAGGCAATGATACACCCAACTTGGTCCAAGTAGAGCGGCAATCCTAGTGGTGATGATCTCGAAAAGGACCATCCCATTCAGTATCTGAGAATGCGCTTGTGCCGAAGGTATATCGAGTGGGTGATCAAACTTGTTACGAAGCCTAAAACCTTGGGAGCGCATTAGTGAAATCAAAGAAAAGAAAAAAGTCCCGGGAGGCATTGCCTCTAAGACCCAAGATAAAGACCAACTCGGATTTGTATTATGGAAATATATACAATAAGCCATGCGTGCGTAGTATGCATGCACAACCAAAATCAGATTCAGAAGCTTTGCATGTATAATATGCACACATAGCTTAAACGTTCAGATATTTGCATATGCGTGCATAGTATGCACGCATAGCTTAGTAATTTGCAATCCGAATTTGAGACATTTTTTCACAGTTTCTCGAACCCCCCCGTACGTTGGTTTTGATATTCCTAATATTTCCTATATCCTAAATAGCCAAACACTCTCGCTGGTCAAGAGAGTCACCCTCTTATTGGCTCTTTCGAGAGATCGGGATGTCGCGTGGAAATTTGTGCTCTTAAAGATCAAGAGATTTTTTCTTTGATTCTTAAGAGGGAATCCGAGTCCCGTCGTAGGAAACTTTGGAAATGTTAATATCATCCAAAAAGGGAGTTTCAAGGCCCCGAAAAGCATCGAAAGAGAAGTTAGAGAGAACCAAGAAGAAAGAGAGAAATTCAAGACAAATTTGTTCAAGAGATTCAAAAAAAAGAAAAAATCATCATCATCATCATTCCAAAATAATAAAAAAAAATTTCTAAAAAATAAAAAAATTATCCAAAATAAAAAAGAACCAAAAGAGAGCTTCTGGTGCCATAAACATGGCATCGGTCCGCACCCACCATCATCCCGTAAGGAAGAAAAAAGAAGTCTTTTAAGACCATACCCGCGAAATCCATACCCTACTCGCTATTAAGTAATGTCTTGGCCAGTGGACCCATCCACTGTTGACTCGGATTCATCTCCACCACATCCCTACACGGAGGAGATCCCCATCTCGAACCCCTCCTAATCCCTATTTAATGTCACCGGACTGTTTGTAGCACCCATTTTTCCCTCCACATCCACTCAAAATACACCCATTTTCCTCTCCACATCCACTCAAAATATACCCATTTTTCCTTCCACATCCACCCAAAATACTCTCAATTTCTCCCTTACATCAACCCAAGCATTTCCACCACCCCTACATCTCCCCCACCAAATTAACCATCTACATCCACTCCCATAATCGATCCCATGGCCATAATGGAGGAGATGATGAAGACATTCATGGCATGGAAGGCTTCCCTAAGCCTTCCCAATCCACCTCAAGTACCACCAAACCCCCAACCAACTCTCTAAAATCTTCACACCACCTTCACCCAAAGCACTAACCCCAATCAATCACCCATAGTTCACACCACCCAAGGCTCCCATCATCAACCATGGAGCCATCCGAGCGAGCCTCAAAGGCCCTATGTCCAAACCCAAGCCCAAACCCGAGGGTCACATTTTCAAACCCTCCATCCTTCCCCCAATTTCTCACATACAATTACATCCAACAAGCACACCCCATTCCCCCTCAAATGGCAAACCCATTCCGCCCAATTCACAACCCGACATGAGCCTTATTCATCCACACCTATCATACCCAATTCAACAGGGGAGCGCATATCAAACCTTCAACCATCCCTTATTCCCCCATCCTCACTCTTCAACCATGACATCAAAATATTCATCGCGTTCAGTGGTCTCACCAAGCACCCACTCAACCCCTCCAAAATCTACCATTTACTCATCCTCTCACTCCTCAAAACCCTCACAAATTCCAATGGTTTCATCAGGCACCCACTCAACCCGTTCAAAATCTGCCTGATAATTTTATCCCTCCACCATTTCTTGATGCAGGTCATCAATATGAGGAGGACGAGGCCCAAAATAGTGGGGCTTACATGGGAGATTTGTCAATTTCAACTCCCCACAGCCCACCTTCACCAATCTACAGGCAGCGGGGAATGAATGGGGTCAACCCAGTGGGGGAGCAACCCTAATACTACCAGCCAGGGAGTTCGAATGGTTAAGGGAGAAGATGGATAAGATTTAGAAGTGGTTAATGAAGATGGGAGGAGTTGAGATCCATGCCACAAGCTTTTTAGATCCCCATCAGGTCTCGCTCAACTGCAATCAAACAGATGTTAATGCTGACAGTAGCAACGAAGTAACAAATGAGTCACCACACGATCGGGAAGGATTTTCAAGCAGCCTGAGGTACTAGTAGTACCGACCCAACCCGAGGAAAGAAGAGAACCAACAATAATACAACCCATGGAAAGGATGAGACGAGAGTAAGCGCTAGAAACAAAGCTCAGAAGAATGCCGACTCACATCACCATCTGGGACTTACTAATGAAGTCTCTGCCACACTTCAAAGCTCTAATGGTGACCCTTAATTATGCTCATGTCTCTAATAAAGTCTCCCCATATGAGGTGGGGCAAATGATTGGGCAAGTGTTGGCCCCCAATGCCATTTCGTTCATCGACGTCAAACTTCCAATTGAAGGGGGCAACCATTCCGGATCCCTCAATATTACGATCGAAACTAGGAACTTGCTAATCCCACTAGTGCTGATAGGCAATGGGTCAACATTGAATATATGTCCATTAAGAATCGCGACCAAGATAGGGGTAGACCCATCCATGTTTCGACCAGCTAAGACGGGATCCTGAGGTTTTGATAATACTAGAAGAGAACTAATAGGAGAAATCGATCTTGAACTCACCATTGGGCCAATGACCTTCTCTATCCCCTTCCAAGTTATGGATATCAAATCCACCTTCAATTTGCTACTAAAGCGCCCATGGCTACACAAAATTGGGGTAGTCCCTTCAACCCTGCATAAAAATCTCAAGTTTATATTAGAGCAAAAAGTGATAGCTATCCTGGGTGAGGGACGAGAAGGAGAAAGAGATGCACACAATATAGAAAACCTTAAGATGCTGGACGTATTTCACACAAACAAGGACACAGATCTCCACAGTTTCCAATATGATGTAGCGACAGTGGTGTCAGAACCCCTAGAGAAGGCCACCATAAAGACTGGAGGAGGAATGACGACATCAGTAGCAATGCTCCAAAAATGGGGCTACTAGAGAGGCAAAGGATTGGGCCCTCGCCTGTAAGGCATTCAGGGCGAGAGGTGGACAACAAATTAAATTCGATTTAGGATACAAGCCTACTGAAGAAGAGCTCTAAGAGGCCAAGGAAAAGGCCTGCACAATCATCGTTGCCAATGCCAAGAGGATAGATTTGGAAGATGAACAACGTCCACGACCACAAATCAAAAGCATCTTCGTGAGTGCAGGGGTCATCAAATCGACCATAATGGGGTAACTCAGCTGACCTGGCACAAAAAAGCTGCCATCCATGAGTCAAACCCCCAAATCATTCCCCCAAAAATTGAAATAGACCTTGCCTCCATTTCGCTTTTTGAGGAGGAGGTACCCTTGCTAGTATAACCACCTTTCTTAACCCACCCCACGCTAGTGTTAATAATTGACGACCGGGTTCAAGATGAACCCATGGTATGCATGATGGAGGCAGACCGTGGAGAGCCATCTCGATCCACCTCCTACACAGAACATGGTAAGGGTGTAGCACCCCAGGTAAGGAATTGGGCATCAATGCCCTTAACTTTGAAAGCTTTCGGTGGCCTAAAATTTGGCACCCGCTTCTAAAAAAAAAATAATCTATAAAAAGTGAGGATTGCCCTTGGCAAACAACACCCTATCTGTATAAAAACTCACCTTGCCAAGGGCCCACTGTAAACACCCCCATTTCGCCCTTTTGGAGTATACGAATTCGTTTAGTTAGCTCTTGACCTTTTTAACCCTTGATATGGGACCACACAACTGTACATGGCTGAACACAAGCTAAAACAATAGCTTTGTGGCTCATATGCTAACGTAGGGAGGCTATATACTTAGCAATAGTATATAGTCGGAATGCAGACTGAAACAATAGTCCTGCATTCCATTCTTGAGACCATACCCGAACAACCCTGAATTAAGCGCCTGAAAACCTGCGCGTAATTCGATCACGCACAGAACCACAAGTGCGCGATCAGTCCCCTTTTTGACCAAACTTTCTTTCACAGACCGTTTCGAGACTCGATTACGCGCCTAGAAACAAACGGGCGATCGAATTGAGCCCTACACCACTAGCACACAATTGGCCTACGCCCGACTTAGTCTCCTACCCTTGACTCCTACGTTTCCTCGATTAAGTGCCTTAGATAACACGCATAATTGGATTACGCACGTCCCATCACGCGCGCAATTAATCTTGATTTCGTTAGGACTAGGAAACCCGCTGAGTAATTTAGCCGGTCGCTCATTGAGTCGGTGACCGACTCAAAGCGATTAAGCGCCAGAAAACTGGTGTGCAATTCAATTAAACGCCCGAAAATAGGTGCGTAATTGAAGGAAAACCTATAAAAGCCCTTTTTCTCGAAGAGAGAGAAGAGGCTGACAATTTTGAGAGAGAGAACGAAACTTTTTTGGGACTTCAAAACCAGAGAACTCCGAGAACAAGCCCATAGAGCAAAGTAGTCATGAAGTCGAGATTCAAACCCCCGAATCTTCGATGATTTCTCTCCACAGCCCCGACCCTAGGTAAGAATTTAATTTAATTTTAGACTTAAAATTTTCCCCTTAGTATAATTAATCAATTCTATTTCTAATTTTTAGACCATAGCACCCTCTTCGGATGGAAATTTTTTATATCCGATTCTAGTTCTCTGTTTCTAGAACCGGTCCTTAATCTAGCGGTTCGATATACCCACCTTATACTCTGATTCTACTCTAAAATCTTAATTTACAGTCCTATCACTAATTTACATACGGCTCTTAGAGTTCAAAACCGCCTTAATCATAACGATTTTTGGACTTTGATTTCTAAAATTTTAATTTATAATTTAATTCTATATTTTCATACCGTTAAAAATTAAAAAAATATAAATTTCAGTTCATAACTTTAGTTTCTCAATCTAATTTCTTATTATAATTTCGAATTCAATTATAAAAATCGCCCTTTTATTATTTAACTATCGACCAGTCTTTTATCTCAGCCATCCGATTTACCTAAGGGAGCTTACGGAGGAACGAGGCCAATCTTCCTTAGCATAACGGGCCACAACCCCCTTTTTTTGTTTATTTATTTCATTTAATTTTATTTCAATAAAACTAGCATGTTATTTAAAATCAGAATTTCCATAGAATTGACATTTTTAATTTAATTAGAGTTTTATTCAAATCAGTACAATTCTAATCAGTCATAACATAATTAAGAACGGTTGTATTCCAAGTACAATTAGGGGACTAATATTAATTAGACTTCTAACAGGATTAGGAAACTAAATTAATTAGAGCTTTAATAAGATTAAAACGTTTAAATTAATTAGACTCCTAGTGGGATTAGGAGACTTAATTAAATTAAACTCCTAGTAGAATTAGGAGACCCTTTCTTAATCAGACTCCCAGTAGGATTAGGAGACCCTTTCTCAATCAGACTCCCAGTAGGATTAGGAAACTAAATCAATCAGACTCCCAGTAGGATTAGGAGACCAAATTAAATAAAATCCCAGCAGGAATAGGAAAACCAAACTAGTTACATTAAAGGCAATCCACAGCTGCTGACGTTCGCCGACGGACGATTCAGTAAAGGAGTTCAACCTGTAAGCCCCCGCTTCCCTTTAAAGCATGATCACTGACGTGTTGCAGCGTCGATAAATATCTGTAGATGGCAATCGCATCTTCTCAGGTATTCTTTATTTAGAGTTTGCCTCTTTAATTCCAACATGTAATTTTTTCTAATTTATTACTCCATCATTGCCATTACCAGAGTCCACTTAGGACAGAATTGGACCACTTATTTTGGAGACCGAGAGGAACTCAGAAAAAACGCGCACTAATAGACTGGTGATCGTGATGGGACTCTTTTTCGCTAAGGTTGCTCCAGTTTAATTAATTTGGTTTTCTATTTTCCTTGCTTTATTTAATTTGGTTTCATATTTTTTCGCTTTTTATTTTGTTTTGCTTTATCACTTTTCTACACACACTTGCACGTGGATAAACTTAAAAAAAAAAAAAACCAAAACAAAAATAAACCAAAGAAAAACTATTTTAAAATGACCGACATTAGAAAATTAAACTCTAATGATAACGACCCACCCGTATGGGTCTCCCATAGCGACCCGAGTATAACGTTAGGCCGTCTCCGTGGACAACCCAGCGTCGCGTTCGGGTAAACATGGTTAATGGGAGTGGAAAATACCCCTTCACTCCACGAAATTCAAATTATAGTGATAGCATTGAAGAAAGTGGTACTGAGCGAAGCTACCCCGATAGTCAAGTTATGGACCACACTCCCATTGCACTCACAAAAGGGGAAAAAGAAGTCGACACATGGCTCTAGTCCCAAAGACAAGTTACTCCGAAGAACAGACAAAAGGAAAGGACGTCGACTCCTCCACATGCTCCGACTCCTCCGACAGATAACACATATACCCCTCACACCTTCTACAACAACAACTGCCGAGGACAACCCTCCCCCAAGGCATCTAGAAAAGACACCGCGATAAACGTAAACAACCTCCACCAATTTCTAGATGACTACATGGCTAACAAAGAACGCTCCAGTCACACTTTTGGATTCGACAAATTTTGTTGAGACATCGACTTCACTGTATCCACTGGTTTTAAACCTCCAAAATTTAACAAATATAACAGTATGGGAAACCCGAAGCACCACTTGGCCCTATTATGCAATGACTGTCGACCAATCCGCACCAATCATGAGCTCCTGATCCACTACTTTCAGAGATCTCTAGAAGGAGAAGCCCTTGATGGGTTCACGGCCTTACCTTTAACTGAAATCGAGACATTCGAAGACTTAGCCGACAGATTCCTAGATCAATACCAACGCTTGACTCTTGAAGAAATCAGTCTCGCTGACTTGATGCACACAAGACAGGAGGACTGTGAAGACTTCTCGACATTCGCCAACCGTTAGAGAAGACTTGCTGCTCTAACGGGGAATCAAATAAAAGAAAGCGATGCGATAGAAATCGTGATTAGCAATACCCGAGAGCCTCTTCAGAGCATTCTCATCCTAAGCGACTATCACGACCTCGCTAGCCTTTATCAATGCGTCTAACACTTAGAACGTCGACTGAAGAATGGAGATCTCAGTCCTCCTACCTTAACCTCCAACTGACCCTCCTCCGACAATCCTGAGACAAACACCCTAAACGAGGCTCTAGACTCTGAACAAACTCACACGAACCAAGAACCGAACCAAATAAACCCTCAACCGTACCACCCATACGACCAAGGGCAAGATCTATGCACAAACCTATACCCTGACCAATATCAATTATCACACATAAACCAAGGTCAACACCAAAACCAACCACTATACACCAACTAATACATGAATTTGTACTATGACCAAAACCAGTGCCCTAACGACACGCAAACTAACACCACCTATTACAACTCATTGTTCGACCAAGCTCAACTCGCATACGAGACTGTACACTCATTCACCCCCGCCCCATTCCACCCAGCTAGCTTGATCCGAAGAATTGGACCTCCCTCAGAGCAAAACCATACTATTCACTTACAGCCAACCAACCCTATCCCATGCACCTATAAACGTGAAGTTACCTTTCGCCCTGGACCGGTTACCAAGATCACTAAAATCCAAACTATCACCGAATCCACCCCTCAGCTAACTCAACCCATCCCCAAACTCATCGTCGAGCTTAACGCGCTTATCTCCGAACCAACTCAACCTACCCTTGAATCTGATAACCTACCAACAAACGAATCAATTCCCACACCTCATGAACAGATCGAACCAATGACGCAAACTACCGCCGAACAAACTCACGTGCCGACTCTAGGAGTAGCTTTCAAACCAATCAATCAGTATTATACGACGCCATTCATACTTAAACCAATCACAAAACTAAACTCTGAACCCAAATCAATAATCAAATCTACTCCTAAAATCAGTAACCCTCTTGCTTCCAAATAAACTCCAAAACTAACCCCCGAAATCGAACACATTGTTGAACGCATTGCCCCATTAATCTCAAAACCAGCCATTGAATCAATCCCTACACTTGCTTTAAAACTTGAACTCAACAACAAACACATCACCCCACTGACCTTAGAATCAACTCTCGAATTAACTTCGACGCCCACTTCGAAACCTAAACTCACTACCACCTCACCAACTTCAAAATAAAATCTCAATCTCGAATCTGTTACAAAACATACTTTCGAACCACCCATTTCACTCACTTCAGAATCAACCATTGAACCGACCTCAAAACCAAGTCATGAATCAACCCCTACAAAGCTCGCCACCGAACTTATCATCCCCTCAACTCCGAAACAAGAACTTAAACCCACTATTGAACTTACCATTTCACCAACCATGAAACTGAACCCCAAACTCAAGCATATCATCAAAACTAAACCTATCATCAAAACTAAACTTATCATCAAGCCTAAACCTACTATCAAAATTAAACCTATTGTCGAATCTAAACCTATTATCAAACCTAAACCTATCCTCGAACATGAATCTATCCCCGAACCTAAACCCATGATCGAACTTGAACTTGTCATCGGACACGAAACCAAACCGATCATTGAACTTAAACCCATCGCTGAATCCAAGCCCGAACCTATCATCGACCCAACACCCATCCATAAACTCGAACCCTCCATCAAAGGCGAAACCGCCATCAAATCCGAACCAATTGTCGAACCTGAACCTATTGTCAAACCTAGACCGATCACCGAATACAAACCTGACATCAAGCCTCCAACTATTAGCGAATCTAAATCGACCCTCGAACTTGAACCTACCGTCAAACCTAAACCAATCACCGAACAAAAACCTGTCATCAAACCTCAAACTATCAACAAATCCAAGCCCATCATCAAACTTGAACCCATCATTGAACTCGAGCTTGTTATCGAACATGAACTCGGTACTAAAATCAAACCTATTCCTACAATGCCAACTCCACTCACCTTTGAGCCTACCACAAAACCTATCAAGGAGTCGATCATTGCTCCCACTTTCGAAATCAAACTAAACCCAAATCTTATGACGCCAATCACCATCCAAATCAACATACCTCAAATCCCATCAGAACACGAAATCAATGTCATAACTAAAATTGCTTATGATCATCAGACCCAAATCTCTGTGGACCTCACAATCAAAACCTTCACCGAACTCTAATCGGCGACAAAGCTACTACGTCAAACTTTCGATACTCAACCTCCTCGAAAAATTATAAATAAAGCTTTAAAACAATCTCACGATAAACCCAAAGTACAAATCAAACCAAACAAGCATAATCAAATAAAACTGGACCACCCCACATGTAGGAAAGGTCAACCTTGGACTACACCCTCACGTCTCCTCTTCCTACTCTACCTCTGCCTTATCTCATCACTACCTCTACAACACTACCATCTCTCTCAATGATTTCCACTCTAACTTCACTCGCAAACAACTTTCCAACGATCCATAAATAATTCTAGAGAACTCTCTAACAACTTTACGCTTTAACTCTATGATAGGCCTCCCTCTGTCGAAAAACAAAAGAAGGTCCCTCCAGATAAGGAGACCCCGGACACAAAAGACCTATCGAAGGAAGAAATCAAATGACACCACACTTATTTTGATCAACCCTATACCATTCAAAACACGAACTTAAACATAAGCTCACTCTCATCCCTCATCGATCAGATCGAAAGGGATCGAGGGCCCCAAAATAATATTATCTAATCAAACGGTCACTTCGACCACCCAACATGTCCCACCAAGCGGACTTCTTGAGTCAATCCCCCGGCTAAGGAACTAATGTTGTACCGTAACACGATAGTAACAACAAAAAAATAATACAAAAAAAAATAAAAATATATAGAAAAGTATAAAAAAAACTAAAAGTATAAATGCCCAAAACGTAAATACTCGAAATAAAAAATACTCTTCTATGCCCCAAACCCTTTGGACTTATACTCGACCGAGAACTTGAAATCGAGAAGCTACTACTAAGAAAAGTGCCTATACAACTGCCCCACCTGGAAGAAATCAAAACCCACAACAGAAGTCCTTATATTATCTTGGCAACATGCCCAGGAAACAGCCACGGGGGAAGGACTTTTTAACCCTTGGAATCATAACTCAATGACCAGCATGTTTCGTAGCCTAAACAAACAAACTTATATACCTGTCATCCTCGCAGTCATCACAAGGCTTTCGCCAGTCATAGGTCATTATTTTCAAAAATATTTTGGGCATCATCTTACTCATTGACTGCCCTCCTACTCAGGCGAATTGATCAAAAGGGCTAGTGGATCATGAAGCTCTCTTTTTTGAAATATAAAAAACTTTAGATTCTCATACACTCCCTTCAGCCATTGGAGTCGATGTTAGAGCAGAAAAAATGAAAATATAAGGTTCTATCAAACCTCACAATTCTTGCATTAGCAGATTGTTTAAAAAAAAATACACTGAAAAGAAACACAACCGAGTGAGAGCAATACGACGAATGAACAGTCAATGAATTCAGGGAAGCATAAGCAATTTGTGAGGGTATTCCTGGTAATCTTATTAGGAAAGTATAAGCAAGCCGCGAGGGCATCCCTGACATTTTCACACTACTAGATATCGTCGTACAGTGGCGGGAGGAGGACAAAACTCCTGCTAACCATAGAATTTGAGACTTTGATAGTGTTGGACCATGATGGAGAGCTCAATTATGGCACCGCATTATCCACCCGAGAAGAAAGTAGTTGACTACTATTTCAAAGTTTGGTCGAATAAGAAGCTACCCTCAGATCAATAAACCTTACCTCCTCGTCACCCTTTATTTTCTTTTTAGACAATGAGTCAAATGATTTTCAAAATATCTTTCAGAATAAAACCGAAAACTCTCGAATGACAAGTGATGCAATCACTATTTATCTATCATTCCCCTCAATTCTTGTTGAAAACTACGATACATAATGATCATTTTGCACTTACAAAATCAAGCCTGCCATGTGGCCGAAATAATCGAACTACTTCCCAGCATGAGATCATTACTAATACACTCCCGGACATTTGTGAGGCAGATAAAAGTCCTACCATCACTTGACACTGGGGCATTTTTTATTATTTTTATTTTTTTATTTTTTATAATTTTTTAAGAGCGTTAGCACCTTGGTAGCGATACTCAGGTCACAAGACCGATACCACAAATTGGGGCATTTTTTTTTTAATTTTTAATTTAGTTTTTGCTTTTCCACCTCGGATACCCCAAATTGGAGCATTTATTTATTTATTTTTTTATCTTCTAGTTCTTACTTTTCCTTCATGAGACTCTAAAATGAACACCTAAAATAAAATAATAGAGATACACTCGAAAAAATAAACACCATACTCTAATACTACCCATTTCCCCTTCTAACGTAACATACAATGACAAACATAAACAAATGTAAATGAAACAAATATAATAAGAGAAAAATATCGTTCATTCTCAACAATAAAGAAAAAATAATTAATAATTATAAACCTCTTAGGATTTAATATTCGGGATGCAAAATAAAAAGGAAGAAAAGACATTAGAAAATAAAAATGCCCCAAACGAAATTCAAAACAAAACCAAGCCCCTTAGCCTCTATTGATAACATACACCTCCTAAATCACAAAACAACAAGTGTCACCTTCACAAATATCCTCCACCTAATTAAATCTATGGCAAGCTTAGATCAGCCAATATGATTCAAACACTTAACAACCATCTAGAAACTTTAAATTAAACCCTAAATTCACACACTTCTAACAAATGCCATCTCCAATCAAATAAAAGACTAAAACAAAATATTTTAAACTTTAAACAAAAAAATAATTTTCTAGAATAAGACCCTGACTTATTTGGGACCGAAAAAGAAATGCCCCCAACAAACCCATCAGAACCAAGTAAACCCTCTAAACAAAACTCAATAAAATAAATTAATCTTGGGATAAACCCTCAATAAATCTGAAGTGAAACCCTAAACTAAATTAAATCCTAAAATAAATCAAACAAATCAAATAAATCCAACTAATCCATCAATAAATTAAATCAATAAACAAGCATAATAAAATAAAAAAAATGCCCCTTTATTTATAATTTAAAACTTTACAAATATCATCAGAGGCAAACCTCCCGAATTTCAACTCAAAATGAAAGCTTAAAACCTAACATACAACCCAAAACGAAAACTAAACTTAAAATGAGCCAAAGCGAGGAGCAGAACATCCAATCGGAGGCTTCAGAGATGTTGCCACCAGACTTGGAGAACTTAAGCAAGCCACCGGCAGAAGAGGCAAAAAATAAGTTAGGGAGTGCATCCCTTCATTTATAGCACCTCCTCTCCCCGCCATCTTCACCTCCTTCGCCGCCGCCCTATCAACGCCACCTTCACTGCTCCCTAGAAAGGAACGGTGTGAAGACTGACGATCTCATTCCCAACACCGCCCATTATCCGAATATTACTGTCCCTCGACATCACACTGGCATGAAGATCACGTGAAATAACAAATATAGGAAGAAACCCCATCCCAATCTGATGGTTAGATCACTCAATATCGCTAAAATACAAATCTCAGAATGCTAAAACACTCAGAAAAGTCAAGACTCGAGACTAAGCCCGAGAATGAAAAGCAAATGAAGACTCCTTTGCTTATATAGAGTACGGTCTTAATCGCGCGCCTAAAAATGTGCGCTAAATCTGATCAAGCGCCACGCACATTGCGTTCAATCCAAAACCCGTGCTCCTAACCAGGCGTGCAATACGACTGTCGCCCACATAGATAGAGCGATCTTCTGATTCCACGCTGCCCACCAGCCGCACAATCTGATTAAACGACTAACTTTTATCGTGCAATCACTCGTACATTGACGGGGTGACTCTTCAATCGTGCGCAAGTATTAGAGCGCGTAATCCAATCACACGTTAACCTACACACGCGTAAATACTTTCTTTAGACTCTGAATCGCACACCTAGAATCGGGCACGTAATCAATTTAAACAGTTGATATCGAGTGCTTAATTCCTGATTTTGCTCGAAACTTACCCCTTCTCGAGTGAGAGTCTCCTTTGTCCCATTGCATAGCCTCATGAGCCATTCAGAGTGAAAAGGGACCGTCACTCGTTGCCATCCCATCGCAAAATTGTAGCCATGTCCTCATGGCCCATCGCGAAAAGCTAAAAACAAATCTCCTGAAAATGCAAATACACAAAAAAAAAAAAAAACTAAGTCAATCACAACACAACTATAACATAATCTCACTAGAACCCAAGATCTGTCAAAGAAAGAAATTAGACACACTTGTCACATGAACACCCTACCTAGTATAACGCTTAGCTCACTTCCCATCGCGGACACCACTACCAAAAAATCATTCACAACACCGGTCACACTAAAAGAAGAAAGGGAGAAAGCACGAGCACGTCCCATCGCCGAAACAAAGAGCCTCCTCCCGAAGTGCTCGCCACAAACCTACTAGATGCCATTGCAACAGAAAGGCAGGAAGACGTGGGACTACTCCCATGTCCCATTTCATTTTACTACTGCCAAGCTATAGTGTGAACATCCCAGCAATACCTCTCAAGTCCCATCGCGGTACCACTATAATCACCAAGGCCCCATCGCAACATCGCGCCAACAACCGCCAACCACTGCTTAAGCAACAAGCAGGAAAAAAGGGGGTACCCTACCATGAAATTGCACCCGGAACATTGCATTACAATGATAGCAACCAAGTCCCGTCACGACGCTACAATACTGCCAAAGTACCACCGCTATAATACTCCCAAGGAAGGTCTCACCACACAATTCACGTAAGTATCACCCCCAGGTAAGTACTACCCCTTTTTCAATTACTCGATATTTCTTCTAAATTATAATTATCTATGATTAAGTCAAAATGTTTTCAAAACCCGTTTCTCTCAACTCACGAATTACTGTAGTCCTCCCATAAGAGACAATCATCAGTATTCGTTGAGAAGGTTAGATGGAGTATCTGGCATGCCAAGTGTCGTCTTGACAACCACATGAATGGTCGGGTCCACAAATCTCGTACCGGTGGATCTGCTTAGCGACATCTTGGAAGCCACGTTTTTCGCCGTTTTACCACCGAATTAATCTTAAGTTAAAACCCCCAAAATTTCAAAACCCCTTACTCATTCTAAAATCTTTTATTTCAAGAATCTTTCTTCTCTTACTTGCAAAAAAAAAAAATGCAAAAAAACAAGAAAAATAATAAAATGAATAAAATACATAGACCCGACTCACCTTTCTTTAAATACCACAACCAACTACACTTAGCCTTGACCTTTAATTCCCAAAACCTCTGAACTCGCAATCGAGTGCATACGTCACCGCGTAGAATCACTTGTTCAGATGCAAAAAAAAAACTCCAAATGAATCGAGCACATATGCCACTACGCAGAATTCGACTGAGCACACTTCATAAAATTTACCTCAATTACCAGCCCAAATTAACCATTTCCCTGAGAAGTCAAACAATGAGTATGCTCAATTGAAAAACTTATAAATGCTTATTGGAAATGGAACGCTTGACACGCATTGGTGTGAGCAATGATGCGCCCGGTCTGACATGACTTGCAAAAGGTCTCGACACTACATACTGTTTCATCTCTTTATTATCGGTCCTTGGACCTTGTTTTGGATATTTGATTGACGCCCCGGTACCTCGATTGCATAAAATTCCTCTGTTAGCTCACGTCATGCGATGGGATGTGCCATGCACCCATAGACTCAGAATATGTCCTTCAACAGCTACCATTTGCCCTTCAAATGCTCCATTTTAGTTTGTGCTGATAGATATCAAAGAAAAACTTGCCATGTCAGCATCACCAATTCACATTTGTGAATTCCCAAGAAACGGGAAGGCACCTCGAATGAGGGGTGTCTACTTCTTCGACGCATTCTTACTTTGCAAGAGTGCGCAGAAGAAGGGCATCTATAGACACTCCCATTTCGCCCTCTCGGAGTACACAAATTCGTTTGGTCAGCCCTTGACCTTTTTAACCCTCGACATGGAACCATGCAACTGTATATGGCTAAACACAAGCTGAAACAATAGCTTTGTGGCTCAGATCCCAATGTAGGGAGGCTATATACTAAGCAATAGTATATAGTCGGAATGCAGACTGAAATAATAGTCCTGCATTCCATTCTTGAGACCATACTTGGACAACCCTGAATTAAGAGCCTAAAAATTCGTGCATAATTCGATCACGCGCAGAACCACAAGCGCGCGATCAGTCCCCTCTCAAACCAAACTTCCTTTCACAGACTGTTTCGAGACTCGATTAGGCGCCTGGAAACAGACGATCGATCGGATTGAGCTCTACACCACCAGCGTGCAATTGGGCTACGCCCGACCTAGTCTCCTACCCATGACCCCTACGTTTCTTCGATTAAGCGCTTCAAGTAACACGCTTAATTGGATTACGCACGTCCCATCACGCGCCTAATTAGTCCTGATTTTGTTAGGACTAGGAAACCTGTTGAGTAATTCAACCGGTGACTCACTGAGTCGGTGACCAACTCAAAGCGATTAAGCACCAGAAAACTGGTGCGCAACTCAATTAAACGCCCGAAAATAGGCACGTAATTGAAGGAAAACCTATAAAAGCTATTTTTCTCGAAGAGAGAGAAAAGGCTGGCAATTTTGAGAGAGAGTACGGAACTTTTTTTGGGACTTTGAAACCAAAGAACTCTAAGGACAAGCCCATAGAGCAAAGTAGTCATGATGTCGAGATTCAAACCCCCGAATCTTCGATGATTCCTCTCCGCAGCCCCGACCCTAGGTCAGAATTTAATTTAATTTTAGACTTAGGATTTCCCCCTCAGTTTAATTAATCAATTCTATTTCTAATTTTTAGACTGTAGAACCCTCTTCGGACCGAAATTCTCTATATCCGGTTCTAGTTCTCTGTTTCTAGAACCGGTCCTTAATCTAGCAGTTCGATATACCCTCCTTATACTCTGATTCTACTATAAAATTGATCCTATCATTAATTTACGGTTACGACTCTGAGGAGTTGAGAACAGGTCATAATCATACTGACGATTTTTACGATTTGGGATCAATTAGGTCCTAAAATTTTAATCTATAATTTAATTCTATATTTTCATACCATCAAAAATCCAAAAAAATATAAATTTTAGTTCATAACTTTAGTTTCTCAATCTAATTTTTTATTATAATTTCGAATTCAATTATAAAAATCGCCCTTTTATTATTTAACTATCGACCAGTCTTTTATCTCAGCCATCCGATTTACCTAAGGGAGCTTACGGAGGAACGAGGCCAATCTTCCTTAGCATAACGGGCCACAGCCCCCTTTTTCCGTTTATTTATTTCGTTTAATTTTATTTCAATAAAACTAGCTTGCTTATTTAAAATCAAAATTTCAATAGAATTGGCATATTTAATTTAATTAGAGTTTTCTTCAAATTAGTACAATTCTAATAAGTCATAACATAATTAAGAATGGTTGTATTCCCAGTACAATTAGGGGACTAATATTAACTAGACTTCTAACAGGATTAGGAAACTAAATTAATTAGAGCTCTAATAAGATTAAAACGTTTAAATTAATTAGACTCCTAGTGGGATTAGGAGACTTAATTAAATTAAACTCCTAGTAGAATTAGGAGACCCTTTCTTAATCAGACTCCTAGTAGGATTAGGAGACCCTTTCTCAGTCAAAGTCCCAGTAGGATTAGGAAACTAAATCAATCAGACTCCCAATAGGATTAGGAGACCAAATTAAATAAAATCCCAGCAGGAATAGGAAAACTAAACTAGTTACACTAAAGGCAACCCATAGCTGTTGACGTTCGCCGGCAGACGATTCAGTAAAGGAGTTCAACCTGCAAGCCCCCACTTCCCTTTAAAGCATGATCACTGACGTGTTGCAGCGTCGATAAATATCTGTAGCTGGCGATCGCATCTTCTCAGATATTCTTTATTTTGAGTTTGTCTCTTTAATTTCGGTATTTAATATTTTTCAAATTTATTATTCCATCATCACCATTGCCAGAGTCTGCTTAGGACAGAATTGAGACACTTATTTTGGGGACCGAGAGGAACTCAGAAAAAGCGCGCACCAACACCCACCTCCGAAGAAAAAGAAAATCCTTAAAAAATAAAAAAAAATGTAAAATAAAAAAAAAATTGTCTTTTAAAATTCCCATGAAAAGAGAAAATGATGCCTTGAAAGGAAAACCCATCGAACGTGAAATTGACCTCTTTCATGTAGAAATACCAGGAGAGGTAGGAGTCAGGGATCTGGGTGAGGAGGTCCCATCTGAGGAGCTTTCCAATGAGCTTCTTGAACAGTACACCGATTTTGAGAATGACCCTACTTCGATCGTGGAAGAAATCAAGGAGGTCAATATGGGAATAGAGGAGGATCCTAAAATCACCAAGATTGGAACGTCACTATCTCTTGAGGAAAGATAGGTATGATTGATTTCCTTTGAACATACTGAGACGTCTTCGCTTGGTCATACGAGGATATGCTTGGTTTGGATATTGATTTGGTCGAGCATGAGTTGCCGCTATATCCTGATGTGAAGCCTGTTAAGTAGAAGTTGAGGCGTCTTAGGTCCGAGTGGATGTTGAAGGTGAAAGACAAGGTCATCAAACAGTACAATTCTAGTTCCTCATGGTCTCCAAATACCCGCAGTGGCTAGCCAACATCATACCAATATCGAAGAAAGATGGAAAGGTTTGCATGTGCATCGACTTCTAAAATCTTAACAAAGCGAGCTCGAAAGACGACTTCCCCTTACCACACATCGATATCTTGGTTGATAATACTGCTATGCATGGGATGCTCTCGTTCATGGAAGGCTTCTCCGATTACAACCAGATCAAAATGACAGAGGCAAGCTAAGAAAAGACAATATTCATCACTCCATGGGGAACTTTCTGCTATCGGGTCATGCCATTTGTGTTGAAGAACGTCAGGGTAACATATCAGAGAGCAATGACGGCACTGTTCCACAACATGGTGCAACAAAAAATCAAGGTATACATTGATGGTGTGATCTCCAAATCATAGAAAAGAGGTGATCATTTGGTGAACCTCCAAAAGTTGTTTGAAAGATTGAGAAAGTATAAATTGCGGCTGAACCCTTAGAAATACGCATTCGGTGTCATGTCAAGAAAATTGTTGGGTTTCATCGTTAGCATAAGGGGCAATGAGGTCGATTCGATAAAAGTGAAAGCCATAGTCGAAATGACTCCACCATCTATCGAGAGAGAAGTCCGAGGCTTATTGGGTAGAATAAAGTACATCAGTTGGTTCATTGTACAGTTAACTCCTATCTGCATGTCAATTTTCAAGTTATTTAGGAAAGATTCACCCGTCCAGTGGAGCGACGACTGTCAAGCAGTGTTAGATAAAATCAAAAGCTATCTCCTCAATCCTCCCATTTTGATGCCACCAGTTCTCAGGAGACCACTCTTGATGTATCTCTCTACGATGAAAGTTTTGATGGGGTGTGTCCTAGGGCAACACGATGAAACCGAAATAAAAGAACAGGCCATTGACAACTCTAAAAATTATGTTCTATCTTAACCTATTGAAAGTGCATAATGGAAATCATAGCACTAAGAGATAGGATCATTCCCACGAAGAAAGTTTGAAAATTTCTGAAGGCTTTTATCTATCTTTAAAGGTCGAGAAAAATGAATAAAGAATGATTATTAAACTAATTGCAGAAAAATAAATCTAAATCATCCTACTCCAGGATTCTGGTCGTCAATCACAATCCTTCAGTTTTCGGATGTTTACAAAATTAAAATACTGTTACACTATATCTAAGTTTCCTAGAATTTGGTTGTTAATCAAAAACTAGGATCCTTCAATATAGATTAATACTAATCAACAATCTTTTAGGAATTTGGGTATCAATCAAACACTAAAAAATTGAAGATGGAAAATAAAAATAGCTACACTAATCTGCAAATTCTCAATCTTAGTCGTCAATTAAAATCAAGAACTTATAGATGTTTATAAAGCAGTAAAAGAAAATAATAAATCTAAACTAGAAAGCAAATAAAAAGATCTTTCATCTCTTAGTCACAAGCATCAATTGCTGCTGAGAAACTACAGATACTCTACTCTAATCTTTCAGTCTCCAATCACATTCGTCAATTGCTCTAAAAAAACCTTAGATATCTAAACTACTCTAAACTAAGGTGATCGTTAGGAAACACAACCTCAGTCGTCAATTGATGCTGAGAATTCCTTCGATAAGTTTTTTCCTATGCCAAGCCTCTTGTTTATAGATCATAAGGGGTCAGTTACATTATTCAAATTCTAATAAAAGTAAACTCTTAAAAATAAAAAATTTCCAAAATAACAAAAACTTCTAATCCTAATATTCCTTGCTTTAGATAGTAGATGCGCTCAAGACTTTTCTCCTTATTTTCAGTAGCAAAGATTTTCAAGATTCTTTTGCCAATCTTCTCAGATTCGTGGAATAGCAGACTTCTAATTCAGTAGATCTTTCTACGAGATCAAAAACAATGGGAGCTTCAATATTATACAATCATAAATATGATTGCATTTCCTTTAGTATGATTTCTCGCTCTCTCGTTCGATTGTATTCGTGCTTCACGTTCTTTAGTCTTTGAGCGTCTGGTGAGAACTTGTAATTACAATTTCTTCTTTCTTTCTTCAGTTTCCGCTCGCTCAAGATTACAATTTCATTTGCAACTGGCGTTCAAATATGATTGGGATCGTATCTTCGAACGATCATCTTCTTTACTGCCTTTTGAGTTTATTTTGGCAAAGATTAACACTTTGACTCTTTTCTGCTATCTGTTGTAAATATTTGCACATAATATCTCATTAGTAACAAACTGGGGTTTAACATCACTAAGTTAAGGGTGATAAAATAGTAAATTATGTGACTGATCACACCCCCAAACTTACGTTTTACTAGTCCCTAGCAAATATGGAAAGATAAACTAACCTAAAATTTTAAATGCCACTTTCGTAGGGAGCACGATTGCATTTTGCAGATGCAACAAGCCTTTAAACTCCTAGGCAATCCCTAGTGGAGGAGTCATAGTCTCTTCAAGGTTTTCAGTGAAGTTACGTACAAACTTCAAACATTTTTAGGTTTTTCAAAATTTTTCGAAAAGAGTTTAACAAATTTTTTAAAATTCTAGCCTACTATTGGTACACTAATCAGTCAATCAGCACATGGTTGTTTTAATTCTAAAAAATATGATTCCATTAGCTATGACTTTCCATCCTAGCAGTTATCCTTGATCAGAGACTCAACAATTTCAATTCATATTAAGTGTGGAGTGTGTGCGTACCAATGAAAGAATTTATTCATTGTAAATTTTTCTAAGCTGAAGATTTAGAAAATATTTTCATCCAAATTCTCACTGTTGGCGTACTCTCAAAAAGATTTCAAAATTATTGGGTTCTCAAAATACGATATATATGATAAATAATTCAAAGGATATTTAACAAGAAGATGAATCTCATGGAAAAAGATAATCAATTCTATTTCTTATGTTTCTTGTTTTTCCATAGTATTTATTATACATGTCTACTAGGCTCATGCTTTTGTAAATCAAGAATCAGAAAGGTCTTTACTTGGCCTGTAATTGGGCTTTGGGTTAAAAACGTTCTAAAGAAAGGTAGAAAGGATTCAAAATTTTTTAGAATTTAGCTCATCTCTCACCTATTGTTCTTCTTTTCTTTTTTTTCTACTTCAGTAAGTATCCCAAAATTGGATAACTTCTTCCCATTTTATTTTTTCAGTAAATCCCATTTTCTTTTGATTTCTCTTTTTTAGATATTCTCTTAAAAATCTTTGGAAGCTTGTTGCTTCACTTTTTTCATTCATTTTTTTTTACTCCCATATATATATATATATATATATATATATATATATTTAGAAAAATTTCTCTTTATCAGCTGTACCCTTTATAACACTCCCCTTATCTATTCTTGCATACTCCTTCCACTCTCCTATTCTTCCCTTTGTTCTAAATTCTCAAAATTACAAGGGTTAAAGAGTGAAAGCTTTGGGTAGTATATATGATAAAGGGTTTATAAAATTTTGGTACAAAGAAATTTGGTTTAGGCTTCTAATATGGGTTGAAGGGATAAATTAATTTGGGATTTTAGCTTTTTGGCTCAAATGAATAAACGATTGCCTTAAATCATTTTCACGATTTGCTAGCAAGAATGCCATGTTGTTTTGATGCATATTCTAAACAAGTCTAGAAATTTATTCAATATAATAGTAGAATTTTTGATTCAAATTACAACAATATGAGATTTCATTAAAGCATGGTAAAGAAGTTCAATAAAATTTAGAATTTGGATAGGCAAATAGTCTCTCTCAAAAGAAAGGAAATAAGTTCAAGTGCTCACTGGTTATACGATTTTGAAACTATAGTCTAGATATTGTAGTATAAAGCAAAATATAATTTCAAGCATTCAATTTTTAATATAGTGTACAAATGAAACTGAACATGAATCGTAACTATTTCTATCATAGATGTCTGAACTTCTACTAAGGTGATGGTTATGGTTTTTGGAATCGTAATTTTTTTCTATCGTAACTCACATGTGATGGTTAATAGAAATAATAAAACTAAAGAAAATAAAACAAAAATCTATAGAATTAAAAACTAAGATTATATACAAAAAGAAACTAATTTTTTTATTTTTTATACACAAAGTGTGTACCCCCAAGCTTAAATAGAACAATGTCCTAATTGTTCTCTAAACAGGGGATATCAAAATTTACCATTGCTGTTGTGAATGTACCAGGCTTATAATCTGCAAAAAGAAAAAAAAAAATCTCCCCCAAACTTAGGAGAAATCACTTCCGACATAATCACACAGAAATAGCACCATAAAGAAAATAATTAGAAATAACAAAAAAGAAAAAAGAAATTTCTATTAATAATGAAAGGAAAAATTTACAGTGATTATAATTAAGAAAGAAAACTAATTACATAAAAGATTAAATCTAGGAAAAATCTAGACACAAACTGACTCAAACATCAACAACGACCATCCGAGGCGAAAGATTAATTCAATAAAGATCGGTCCTCGGGGGGTTTTCAAAATTTTCCCGCCAAAACGATTATCCACTCCCTTGCTCTGGGATGGGTGCATGCAATAGAAGAGGAAAAAGGACGATTCAAGAAAATGGAGGAGGGTGTGGTGGTGTTGTAGGAGGTGTCAAAGAAAAGGAAGGGGGTGGGAATTGCTCGACATTTCAGATAGAGTCGAGAAGATCTTGCAAAACCCTTCTCTCTTCCTTGAGTCTAAGGATTTCCTCTTGTAGCCAGTGGATCTCTGCCGTGTCCAGGGCAATCACCCGTCTGATTAATCTTCGAAGGCCAGGCCAGTAGGGTTCGTCAGCCATGGTGAGGGTAATAGTTTGAGAATGAAGGAGGCAAGGGGAATGTATGGTAATAAGGCGGAATGTGTATTTATAATGGTTTGGGGGCCTTAATGGACCAGCATTGAAGAGCCGAACCGGTGGGTGAACATACTAAATTTGAGGCGGTAAAAGGGCTACACAGTTTCGTTTTGAGGCACTGTAATAACTTCCCAAGAAATTACGAGAACGTGATAGTGAGACTTCGAATAGACACGATTCGTAATCACTACGATCGATCGTAAGTGTATGGAGAATTCATAATCACTACGTGGTTCACCAGAAATGTAAAAGTACATGATAATATTTCAGGCGCACGTAGTGCATTACGTACGATCGAAAATCATCAACACAACCCTAATGTTATACAATCAATGAGAAGGAATTACTACCCTAAAGAATATTATACACAAATGTGCTACGGATGAGTCGGTAGCTCGACGACGTCCATGAGCATATCAACAATACTCTGAGTCTTTTAGTGACAATGTGATCACTGTCCCTTTTTCTTTATGTGATATACTTCAGTCTCTGTCCATTAACCTTAAAGGTACGACCGTCTTTGGGATCCTGGATGGTTACAGCCTCGTGAGGGAATGCTTCCACAACATTATAGGGTCCGTCCCAACAACTTCGTAGTTTCCCTAGAAATAATTTAAACCTCAAACTAAATAGCCAAACTTGTTGGCCAGGCTCAAAACTCTTTCGTAGAATATTTTTATCATGGAATGCCTTCGTTTTAGCCTTATAAACTCGAGCATTCTCATAGGCATCATTATGAATTTCCTCTAACTCATTGAGATCGAGTTTCCGTTATTCACCAGATGCGAACAACTAAAAATTTAATGCTTTAATAGCCCATAGAGCTCTGTGCTCTAATTCCACAGGGAGGTGGCAAGCTCTCCCGTATCCCATTCGGTAAGGAGACATGCCAATGGGTGTTTTATAGGCCGTTCTATAAGACTATAGGACATCGTGTAATCTTAGGGACCAATCCTTCCTATCGAGGTGGACCGTTCCCTCAAGTATCTTCTTTATTTCTCGATTAGAGACCTCCACTTGTCCACTGGTTTGCGAGTGATATAGGGTTGCGATTTTATGAGTGACGAAGTACTTCTTGAGTAGATTCGCAAAGTACATGTTACAAGAATGGCTTCCCCCATCACTAATGATGGCTCGTAGAGTTCTAAATCGAGAGAAAATATTTTTCTTGATAAAAGATATTACCACCTTATGATCATTAGTCTTTGTGGCAGCTGCCTCGACCCATTTTGAAACGTAGTCAACGACCACAAGAATATACTGTGACAACCCAAATTTCAGCATCCTGAAACCCGTGCTGTCAGCGGGTCGACCGAAAGGCCGAACCCCGAACAACACACATTGGGATAACCACACCTCGCACAGCAGAAAAAAAGTAGAGCGATAACAACTATCATAACCAATTTAAGAAGAAGGAACTATTACTATTTCTCAAAAGCTCAAAATGACGGTTCTAATTTCATACGAACACATAGAAAAAGAATCGAAAAGAACCACTGGTAAGGACCATTCTTTATAGAAACATGGTTCACAAAAAAAAATTACAATAGACAGTCCAAAAATAAGTTTCTTTACATCAAACTAATACAACTCTAGTCCTTCAACCTAAGGCCGGACATACTGGGCCTAGCACAAAGGAAACAATCCTCGGGATGAATTTCTTCTAATTCCCTCCCAGGAGAATAATCAGAATCCTCCATCTCAGAAATCTCAGCTCCTATGCCTTCACATGTACCTGTGAATTTAGTCGAGGAATGAGCTTCATCCAAGCTCAGTAGGGAAAAACTCATAGCATGCGTATCGTAAACATCAAACATATATTTTATGGTATAATGGAAACAAAGCTTATCAGAACATATGCACATTTGTAAGTGTCATGGCATGAAACACATATCTGATACTTGTGTGAAAACATGGGTACAGGCTCGCATCTTTATACACATGAAAAGAAACTTAAAAGTACTTCACTTAATTTATTACGTGGGGAACTATAGCCTCTAGCCCCCGATATAATACCCACCATTGTCGTTCGCATGAACCATTTTCACATATATCCAAGGTCCTATAAAGTTGGACACTTGGCTGAACATAGTTACTGTTACACGGTAGGATTCACAAAGTCACACATATCACAAAGGGTGTACGGATATCCTGCCGTACCGGTTGCGGATATCCTGTCGCGTCAATCACGGGAATACCACCGCGCTGGTCGGATATTCACATATAAATCTCAAATCAAAGTGCATACATATAGCTTATCGCCGTGTAATGTGATAATTATAGCTAAGTTTGAAAGTCTGAACAAATCCTCACACACACATATTGGAACAAATTGTGAAAGATTCCACATATTCCATACATATCTCTGAAACATACACATGCATATTCTTTCTCAAACCCGAAATCATAACAAAACTCACATGATTTGATCAAAGAATACATCATAACATAACACGCATGCTAATATATTAAATGCACATAATATCAAGTTTTTCCTACCTCAAAATCTCAAGCCACGCGTTCTTAATCCCCAGTTTGAGTCCGCATTGACTTGCCTGACACATGCTCACCTAAAACACATCAAATCCATGGTTCATACATCAGAATGATGCAAAACATACAATGAAAGATTCCCCCAAAATCTCGCAGTCAAAATTCAACAAATTTCTGAATCTGGTGATTTTGATCGATCGAATCCCAATTTCGATCGATCGCAAGTATCTCGATCGGTCGAATCCCACAAAAGCCAATTAACACACATAGTTCAATCGTACTAATTTTAATTTGATCGATCGAAATTTTATTTTGATTGATCGAAATATTTCTCGATCGGTCGAATCCCTCAGAAGCCAATTAACACACACATAGTTCAATCGAACGAATTTTAATTCGATCGATCGAAATTCTATTTCAATCGATCGAAATATTTTTCGATTGGTCGAATCCCACAGAACTCATAGCTTAGCCTTGAAATTTTGATCGATCGATTTATAATTCGATCGATCAGATCAAAACTTCGACCGATCGAAATTAATTTCGATCGATCGAATCCTCACAATAATTTTTTTAAAATCTCTGTTATATACGTTTCGATCGATCGAGTGTGAAATTCGATCAATCGAAACACATTTCGTTCGATTGAAATAATTTCGATCAAACGAGTTTCCTCAGAAATCGAATTCTCCTTTCTTAAGTACATTTCGATCGATCGATCAAAATTTGTAGATTTCACCCGATCTTGGGTTTTCTCATTTGATTTTCGCTCTTTCTCAAATCAGATCACGCTTCATATCCTTTTTCGATCACAAGGTAGGCAAAATGCCTTCTTACATAGATTCACAACATAAACGAAATTTCCATACCTTAATCTCACTCGGATCCTCTATCCTCGTTTCTAAATCGGACTAGGGTTTCACAAGGTGGCTGTGGCCCTTCATCAACCAAGATCTTAGAAATTCGTAACTCAAATGGGTTGATCTTTTGATTGCATGCATTCAATGTCCTAGGATCCCTTCTCTCTCTTCATAAACTCTCATCATACAAGTGGATAGGGAATTGAATGCAAAAATTTAACAAGGGTATTTATTTCCCCTTTAACCTAGCCTTAGGCTTAGGTGCTAAGTAGTTACACCTCTGTTAGGTGTAAGAAGGTCTACTACCCTTTTAACCTAGCCTAATTCCATCTCTCACACCAAATCCGTTCCATAGGATTTAATCTTCATACCCTACTAGGTCTATTGGCACGGTCTTCGACGTGCAAATTATCATGCACGTGCACCAAGGCATACCGCTCATGGGTCAAAACTTAGGGACATTACATTTACATAAATTCAAAAGGTGGAAAGGGACCCATGAAATCTATGTCCCATACGTCAAAGGACTCTTTGACCAAGATCGGTTGCAGAGGCATCATGTTCCTTCAGGACATGGCACCTGCCTTTTGACATCGGTCAAAGGCCATACAAAAGTTTTGGGCATCCTTAAATAATGAAGACCAATAAAACCCCGATTGCAGCACCTTGGCAGCCATTTTCTTTCCACCGAAGTGGCCCCACAAGCATAAGTATGACAAAATTATAAAATATTGCAGGTGTCATCATCGGGGGCACATTTCCTAATTATCTGGTTCGGGCATATCTTTAATAAATCAGGATCCTCCCAAATATAATATTTAACATTAGAAAAGAATACGTACCTATCTTGTTTGGACTAGGTCGGAGGAATCTTACCTGTGGCCAGATAATTTACTATATTTTCATACCATGGTACCGCCGCTTGGATGGCAAAAAGTTACTCATCTGGAAAGGTATTGCGTAGAGACTCTTTACTGATGGTGCCTGACAGTTCTATCCAAGACAAGTGATCAACTACTACATTTTCAACTCTCTTTTTATTTTTGATTTCAAAATTGAACTCCTGCAATAGTAGGATCCATCTGATTAACCTTGGCTTAGCATCATTTTTTGATATTAAATATTTTAGTGCATAACGATCAGAGAGATGATGATCTTTGATCCCAATAGGTACTGTTGGAACTTATCTAATACAAACATGACAACGAGAAGTTCTTTCTCGGTGATAGTATAATTCATCTGAGCTTCAATCAAGGACCGAATAGCGTAATAAATTACGTGAGGGATCTTGTCTTTTCGCTATCCAAGGACTGCACGTATTACATAGTCAGAAGCGTCCCACATTACTTCAAAAGGAAGGGAGTAATCTGGAGGCTGGATGATGGCCATAGATGAGAGAAGCACATGTAGCTTGTTAAATAAGCCAAGACAAGCATCGTTCAAGTCAAAAGGGATATTATTTGCTAGCAGGTGGCACATAGGTCTCGAGATTTTTGAGAAATCTTTAATAAAGCGGCTATAGAAGCCGACATGGCCAAGGAAAGATTGTTCTGCCTTGCCAAAGTTGGTGGAGGCAGATTCACTATTATATCAATTTTAATCCTGTCTACTGCTATTCCTCTTTTAGAAACGATGTGCCCTAGGACTATGCCTTCTTGAACCATGAAATGGCTCCTCCCAACTGAACACCAAATTAGTCTCCTCACATCTCCCTAGAACAAGGGCAAGATGATCAAGACAAGAATCAAGAGTTTGGCCAAATACCAAAAAGTCATCCATGAATACCTCAAGAAACTTATCTATCATGTCGAAAAAGATAGCCATCATGCATCTTTGGAATGTCGCCGGTGCGTTACATAACCCAAATAGCATGCGGCGATATGCAATCGTTCCAAAAGGACGCATGAAGGTAGCCTTCTCTTGACCTTCCGGGTATACTAGAACTTGATTGTACCCTGAATATCGATCTAGAAAATAGAAATACTCCTGACTCGTAAGTTTTTCCAAAATTTGATCAATAAATGGCAATGAAAAATAATCTTTGCGAGTCATTGAATTCAGCTTTCGGTAGTCAATACATACGTGCCGACCTGTTGTTTCACGTAGTGGTACCAACTCACGGGCTACATTTTCTCCAATCGTAATCTCAAATTTCTTTAGGACTACTTGAATGGGGCTCACCCACTCACTATCAGAAATTAGATAGATGATACTAGCCTCTAATAGTTTCATGATTTCTTTTTATACTACTTCCCTCATATTTGGATTTAGTCGTCGCTGATTTTCTTGGGGAAGTTTTGGCATTGTCCTCTAGATAAATTTGACGCATGCATTTTGATGGATCAAGCCCTTTAAGGTTAGCGACAGTCCACCCTATCACACGCTTGTGCTTCGTAAGTATGGCCAACAACTTGCTCTCCTGATTTGCAATGGGGGCAGAAGAAATGATTACCGAAAGAGTTTCGTTGGGCCCAAGAAAAGCATACTTGAGGGTGTCAGGAAGTTATTTCAGATCTAAGGATGGTGCTTTCTCAATAGATGGTAACAAGGGTTCATTGGAAGTGGTGGGTAATGGTTCCACAGATGGCTTCCAATTCTTTGGTTGAGAACTAAGTGAAGAGTTGTCTAATAAATAAACCACTTCTTCATATTGTAGTTTAGTTTCTCCCAAATCTGAGTACCATAATGTCGTGTAAAGTGCATCCTTAGAGAGGACTAGAGGCAATGCTTCTTCTATCATTTCTTTGATTTCATTTACACTGAAGAATTCCTCATCATCAATTGATGCCATTTGGTTGTCTGCTGAGAAGACATTTAGCTGAATTCGCATGTCTTCAAAAGAAACTTCCATCACTTTGATTTTACAGTTTATGCAAGCATTGGCCGTGGCCTAGAATGGTCTACCGAGTATGACGGGAATTTGTGTTGGAGATTTTGAACTTGGTTCCATGTTTAATACCAGAAAATCAATAGGGAAGACAAACTTGTTGACCCCAACCATGACATCTTCGATAATTCCTACCGGCCTTCTTTTTGCTCTATTAGCTAACTGAAGAGTTATTGATGTAGGACTCATATTTTCTAGTCCCATTTTCTCATATACGGAGTATTGTAGCAGATTCACACTAGCTCCTAGATCCAGGAGTGCCTTATTAATGGCGTGGTCACCAATAATACACAGAATGGTGGGTACTCCGAGATCTTTGAGTTTAGGTGGTGTTTTGGCTTGCAAAACTGAGCTCACTTGCTCCGTTAAGAAGACCTTTTGCAAGACATTGTTTCATCATTTCCACTTTTGCGGGTACATCTCTTTCAGAAATCGTGCGTAGGCTGTGACTTGCTTGATTGCCTTCAAAAGGTGTAAATTAATCTTCACTTCTTTGAATATTTCAGTAATCTCCTCTAATTTTTTTGGGTTTTAATCAAAGGGAGACGGTGCACCAAAAGCGTTGGGAAATGGTAACTTAGGTACATAAGGTACTTCTATTACAGAGTTAGGGGCACTGTCATTATTGTTTATTGTTTTTCATTTTCTAATTTTTTGGATTTTTCTGGTGGTGGGACTTCCTCTGTAGCTTCATGCTCTTTTTCCTTGGCCTCAGAGACGACTACTGGTGTAGGCATCTCTACCTTATTGTCAACAGTCCTGCCACTTCTTAAGGTCTAAGCAACTTGAATGTGTACTGTGAAAATTGGTGTATTTCCCTCATGAACTTCTCCTCCCAAGTTGTTTACTGATTGTGAACACGCTTGGTTACTTTCTCTTTCCACCCATTGTGTGGCTAGTTGACCAATTTGGGTTTCTAGATTCGTAGTGGATTGAGTGCAAGAATATAAATCTTGAGAGATTTGGGTAAGTTTAGATAACTCCCTAGAATGTTGGTACGCCTGTTGTTGTAGATCTTGGAGGATCTGGACAATAGTAGTATCATTGTTACTACTATGAGGACTAAGCTGTTGGTCAAAAGATTGAAACGGGGCATATGTTTGTTGGAACTTCTGAGGATATTGTGGGTATATATAAGATAGTTCTTGTTGAGTTACCCTCGAAAAGCTAGAATAATTTCCCCATTGAGGATTATAAAAATTCCCAGAGCTACCCCACTGAGATACAAAGGCTTTCTTTGTTTCTATCATGTTTGGAAATAAAGGGATAGTTGGGTCTTCCATTGGGGCATAGGTTAGGTTATAACTTGGCCAAAATGATTCATCGTGGCCTTGCATAGTTATAAATTTTTGTGTTTGCTTTTTTATATTTATTTTAGAAAGGGAGAGAAAACAAATATGAGCCTCTAACTCCTATTGTCAGAAGAAGTGTTGAAACTTTTGATCAGCTGTTCCAAATAAACTTGTAAAAGATTAAGAAACGATCAAAGCAAAAATATATATAAAGAAGAGGAAAAAGAGAGATAAATATCGGCTTTCATAAATTTTTCGCTTTCCTCGACAACGGCACCAAAAACTTTTGACAGCTCCAAAAATTATGTTCTGTATTAACCTATTGAAAGCACACAATGAAAATCATAGCACTAGCGATAGGGTCGTTCCCACGAGAAAAGTCTGAAAATTTCTGAAGGCTTTTATCTATCTTTAAAGGTTGAGAAAAATGAATAAAGAATGGCTATTAAACTAATTACAGAAAAATAAATCCAAATCCTCCTACTTCAGGATTCTGGTCATTAATCACAATCCTTCAGTTCTCGGATGTTTACAAAATTAAAATACCATTACACTATATCTAAGTTTCTCAGAATTTGGTCGTCAATCAAAAGCTACAATTCTTCAATATGGATTTATACTAATTAGCAATCTTTCAGGAATTTGGGCGTCAATCAAACACTAGAAAATTGAAGATGGAAAATAAAAATCGTTACACAAATCTATAAATTCTCAATCTTAGTCGTCAATTAAAATCAAGAACTTTTAGATATTTAGAAAGCAGTAAAAGAAAGCAATAAATCTAAACTAGAAAGCAAATAAAAAGATCTTTCATCTCTCAATCACATGTGTCAATTGCTCTTGAGAAACTACGGATACTCTACTCTAATCTTCCAGTCTCCGATCACAGTCCTCAATTGCTCTCGAAATACCTTGAATATCTATTCTACTCTAAACTAAGGTGATCGTTAGGAAAACCAACCTTAGTCATCAATAGATGCTGAGAATTCCTTCGATAAGTTTTTCCTTATGCCGAACCCTCTTATTTATAAATCATAAGGGGTTTGTTACATTATTCGAATTCTAATAAAAGTAAACTACTAAAAATAAAAGATTCCTAAAATAATAAAAAAATCTAATCCTAATCTTCCTTGCTTTAGATGGTAGATGTGCGTAGGACTTTTCTCCTTTATTTCAGTAGCAGAGATCATCATCATTCTTTTACCAATCTTCTCAGATCCGTGGAATAGCAAATTTCTAATTTAAGAGATCTTTCTACATGATCAGTAGCAATGGGACCTTCAATATTATACAATCGTAAATACTATTGTATTTCCTTTAGTATGATTTCTCTCTCTTTCATTCAATCGTATTCTTGCTTCGCATTCTCCAGTCTTTAACCATCTGCTGAGAAATCGTAATTATGATTTCTTCTTTCTTTCTTTAGTTTCCTCTCTCTTGAGATTACGATTTCATTTGCAATCGGCTTTCAAATATGATTGGGATCCTATTTTCGAACGATCCTCTTTCTTACTAATTTTTGAGTTCATTTTGGCAAAGATTAACACCAAGGATCAAAATTTCGGCCGAAATGACTGATTAGTAGAAAACTGGGGTCATCAAATGTATGGAAATGAAATTATCGACCGAAATTTTGGTCATCAAATGTATGGAAATGAAATTATCGGCCGAAATTTTGGTTTCGGTCGCCTCCGAAACCGAAACGAAAACCAAAATTTTGATCCTTGATTAACACTTTGGCTCTATTCTGCTATCTGCTCTAAATATTTACACATAACATCTGATTAGTAGCAAACTGGGGTCTACCATCACTATGGGTGATAAAATGGTAAATTATGTGATTGATCAGCCATTTTCTACCTGAGCAAAAAATTCACGGATTATGAAACACGTTATTCTCATCTGGAGAAAGCATGCCTGACTCTTGTTTGGGCTACACAGAGGCTTCGCCACTACCTGCTCTCTTAGGCATGTCTTCTTTTGGCTTGAATGGATCCCTTGAAGTACTTATTTGAAAAGTCGGCTCTCACTAGGTAAACTGCACGCTGATAGCTTATTTTATCAGAATTTGACATCACCTATGTCACCCAGAAGTCAATCAAGGGGCAAGCACTCGCTGATCATCTTGTTGAGAATCCCTTACCTGATTATGAACCCATGAAAACTAAGTTTCCTGATGAGGAGTTCTTGTTCATGATAGAGGATGACATAGAGGAAGCTAAAGAGTCCTGGGTGGTGCACTTTGATGGGGCATCGAATGTGGAAGGTCAAGGATTCGACATTGTTCTAATCTTGCCGAAAGGGTCTCACATACCAGTCTCCATCAAGCTTAACTTCCCCTACACCAACAACATGTCCGAATATGAAGCCTGCATATTTGGCTTGCAAGTAGCTCTCGACCTGAACTTAACCCACCTTAGGGTGTTTGGTGACTCACAGCTGATCATATGCTAGACCAACAGAGATTGGAAGACAAAGGATGAAAAGTTAATCCCATACCATGAGCATCTTGAAGATCTAATCACATTCGACGGTGTTACCTTCTCTTATGTCCCACAAGCAAGAAATTGCTTTGCCGATGCACAGGTAACATTAACATCAATGGTCAAAATTTCCTATGGTGTCCAAATGAAACCAATCATGATCGGACAAAGAAATGAGTTGGCCTTCTTTCTCTAGATCGAGGGATCAGTAAAGCTAGATGATGAGCTTCCATGGTTCTCAGATATCAAGAACTTCCTCGAAATATGAACATTTCTCGAGGAACCTCAAAGACAGACATGTGAACCATCTAGCGACTGGCTTCGAACTACGTCATTTGCAGCAAATGCCTCTAAAAGAGATCACATAACAATATCTTACTCCAATGCCTGACTGAAAGCTAGGCAGCAAATATTGTGAAAGAGATCCATGAAGGAGTATGCAGGGCCCACGTCAACGGTCACATGCTGACTAAGAAGATCCGACGGCAAGGGTATTTATGGACCACCATAGAAACTGACTATTATAAGCACGTTCAAAAGTGCTACAAATGCCAAGAACACTCCAGTCTGATACATGCTCATGCTATCAATCTACATAGCATGACCACTCCATGGTCATTTGTCACATGGGGCATCGATGTCGTTGGGAAGGTCAATCTGAAAGCTTCCAACGGGCATCAGTTTATTTTTGTCACCATTGAGTACTTCACAAAATGGGTAAAAGCAATGTCCTATGCAAACATCACAGCTAGTCATGTCGAGAAATTCACCAAGAATAACATCATTTGTTGAATCGGCATGCCCAAGGATATCATCATGGACAATGGTACCAACTTCATAAACAAGTGCATCAGAGGCTTCTGCGAGTAGTATAGAATCAAGCATAATCTTTCGTCACCATATCAGCCGCAAACTAACGGGGTCGTAGAGGCCGCTAAAGAAACAATTGTTTGCATCCTTAAAAATATGGTCGTCATGTACCGAGACTGGAGCGAAATGCTACCCTTCGCTCTATGGGCCAATCGAACATCTATCTGTATCGCTACAGGGGCAATACAATTTTCCTACGTATATGGAACCGAGGCAGTGCTGCCAGTTGAAGTCGAAGTACCCTCATGCCATATCCTTATCGAGTTTGGTCTATCGGAGGCCAAAAGGGAGAGGTCCCATTTCGAACAACTGAACGTGATCAATGAGAAGGGGCTCCAAGCTTTGTGCAACACCCAGGTCTATCAGGGAAGAATCGCTCACGCTTACAACAAACATGTTCACATTTAAGCATTAAAAGTGGGTGACACGGTACCCGAGAGAAATTCAAGCCCAACTGGGAAGAACCCTATGTCATTAGAGAAGTTCTCCCTGGATACGCATTCCGTCTCGCTACAATAGATGGGGAACATTTTCCTGAGCCGATCAACGCTGGGTAAGGTATTGATAAGATGGATACGTGACTGCTTAAGGGCCCCTTAAAAGAGGTCGTCATTTTAAAGTCAAGTAGTCGAAAAGCGTCCCTAAATGATCATACCCTTTTGCTACCCAACTTGAACCGATAGCCTTTCTTTCATAAATCCCTTTCAGAAAAATAAAAAAAATGTATATACCAAAAAAAAAAGAGAAGAGAGAAACTCCCAAAGCGAAAGGTGAAAGAGTTATCATCAAAACCTAAAAAAAAACCAAAACTCAAAAAAGCCAAATCCTGAAAAGATGATGTCTAAAAAGAAAGCAAAAAGAACAAAGAATAGAAAAGAAAAAAGAGATAGAAAAATTATGGGGCATGTATAGCAAAAATTCACAAGGAAGACATGTATTACAATAGCAGGAGCCTGATCAAAAGGATCTTTAAAAACCTAAGAATACCTTCAAAATTTCTAACCCATCCCTTTAAACCCATGGTCACGATTCACCCCTGAAGGAAGCCCTCTTTAAGGTCTGCGAGCAATCACGGAATCGACATCCTTATCTTTTGGTCTTTGAGAAAATAAAAAGAAAAGAAAGAAAAAAAAATTTATGAGCTCAAAGCAAAATGGATGTGGTGAAAACCCGCAAGGGCGCCATGGGTAAAATGATCGAGATTGTGCGGGCCAGGTAAAAACCTGAAAAGGCACCTAGGATAAACGAGCAAAATACCCATGGACGTAGTGAAAACCCAAAAGGGCGTTGAGTAAAAAAGAGAGAAATAACGGGCATGGCAAAAACCCATCTTGGGCACTGTGAGTAAAAAGGTTTAAAAAAAAAAGAGGAAAAAGAAAAAAATTAGGTACTCCTTTGGTTATATTTTTCGAGTTATCCGGTCTTCAATTCGGCCGCCTATGTTAGCTCTCCTGATCAGACATATCTTTAGACTGCACTGTCAAACGCATGACCCAAGGTAAGGATAAAACGTTAAGTCAGCCCAAAAGGATGGACATTCCAACCTTAGTAAAATTCTGGGCCTCACTCGGGCTCAACCGCATTAACGGGCTTGACTATTCTCAAAATGGGACCCGTCACCTCCTCCCATGATTAAAGCATCAAACAAAAATAGCGAGAAAAAAATGTATATACCAAAAAAAGAGTTCCTTTTTTCTACTTTCATTCTTGTACTTTGCTTGCGCCACATCACAAAAATATAAATCAATCTATGTGCCACCATGTTCTCGGCCTTTACATTTTGAAAAAGGAAAAACAAATGCACATAGCCCAAAAAAGAAAATATGCTAGGTGGTTTTATACCCCTTACCTTTGGTATTTGATCTATGCTGAAGTATGTGCAGGACAGGTCAATGACCCAACTCACATTCTAAGTTGCGGATTTTCTGGAGAAGTGCGTCTTCACAAACATTGCGGTCACTCATCCGTCGACTGAGAAGGCTTTTATAGCATTTTTGGGAAGCATCAATAAAACCAAGGACCTCATTCAAAACTCCTTTCAGACGAAGGTTCTCGTGTTCCAAAGCTAGAACTTGTCCTTGCTCTATCTCAAGGTGCTCCTGCAAAAATGCAAAAACAAAAAAAAAAGAAAAGAAGAATGATAGAAAATGTCCTTTGGTTGCACACATCCCAAAAGGCAGTTTGACATCAATATTTTGTGATAGCCCGAATTTTTCCAACACTAATTTTTTTTGTTCAACTATAAACCAATTGGGAAAACCTAAACCGTCGGGTCGCAGAACATGATCCGAATTACAGTGTACTTGGTACATCCACACAATGAGGAATTTAAAGAAATTAATACATATGGCAGGAATAGAAGATTCTATCTTTATACAATATACTATTTAACAATTTAAAACCACCAGTGATGGCCGACCATCACCTAAACAATGGTGTACAAGTAGAGAAATACAAATTCTGTTGTCTACCAAGTCCTATGAATATATCAAGTCTGAAGATTCAAGATAGAACCCAAAAGTCTCTACACCGAGGCAAAAATTATAGTCTACCAGGTCCTCTTCAAGCCTGATCCAAGTCTTGATTAGTGTCTGTACCTATGACGTATAGTCGGGGTGAGCTATCAGTCTAAGCTCAGTAGAGAAAAGTCAATACCAATGGACATCTGATCAAATCGATGTATAAACTCAATGACTATAATTAAAAGGTATTTTCAAATCACAACCAGAAAACATTTCTAAATCAAAACAGAATACTGAATTTCAGGAACATTTTTCATATCAAAGCAGGGACAAATCTTCAAAACATTTTCAAATTCTAAAACTAACTAAAATCCAAAGACATTTCAAGTCAAGACAGAAACTAAGTTCCAATGGCATCATTATCTTCAAAATCGAATTCTTGAGATCTTAATTTCAAAATCGTAGTAAAAACGGAGTTCTCAATTTATAATTTGATGTCAGAGTTGTAGTTCGTAGTTCAATGTCAGGATTCAAGATCAGGGTTCCATTCGATTTCAGAGTTCTAAGTTCTTGGAGTTCGTAGTCAAGTTTCAAGTTTACATTTAGGTTCCTATACGAAATTCATGTTTAGTGTTCGTATGATTCAAATACCAGGTTCACATGATTCACAATTTACGTATTCAATTTAACAATTTTCATATAGTTCAAAGTTCAAAGTTCAAAGTTTCGAAAGTCGTGCACAGTATAACCCGTTGTGCCAGTCCAGTATCCAATGCAGTGCATGGTATAACCCGCCATGCCGATCTAGTGTAGATGCAGATGCATGGTATAACCCGCCATGTCGGTCCAGTTCAGATGCAGATGTATGGTATAACCTGCCATGCCAATCCAGTTCAGATGCAGATGCATGGTATAACCCGCCATACTAGTCCAGTTCAGATGCAGATGCATGGTATAACCCGCCATGCCGGTCCAGTTCAGATGTAGATGCATGGTATAACCCGCCATGCTGGTCCAGTTCAGATGCAGATGTATGGTATAACCTGCCATGTTGGTTCAGTGTCGACTATGAAGTCTTATTTAGAGTCTGATATAAAATTTCAGAGTTCACATAATTTTCCTTCAAGGTTCGAATTTAGAGTTCATATATTGAGTTCTTATTCAAATTCAATGTTCAGATTCGTAGTTCCAAAGATTCAATGTGTAGGTTCAAGATCAGATCCAGAGTTCATGGATTCGATACAGTGGTTACTTTTCAGTTCACGGTTCAAAGAAAATTTCAAATCAAAGATCGTATAAACATTCGATACTTCAAGTTCAAGGGTCAAAATTCAAAGTCCAAATTTAGCATCGGAGTTAGGATTCTGAATTTAAAGACTCTATGTATCAATATGCCAAGAACAAGATGCTATGGTCATGATTAAAATGTTGAATTCTCAATCATTCTAAAGTTTCAACATGCATGTACAACACAGTGCAAAAATACGAGTTCGTTCAATGTCCATATCAGAAATCATGATTCGCGGAAAAAATATAATTGGTAGTGAGATTTTTTTTTTCCTACAAATATTTTCCAAATTCAATACTTTAAAAGCTTAGAGGTCAATATCAAAAATCCATTTTCAATATGTCAAATTTCAAGATCCACATTTAGTCATCATCGAATCAATGAATTGAAGATCAAATGAAATTGAGTAGCAAACTTTTCCCTACCTTACTCTGAAGTCACACGAAAGTAATGCAACGTCCTGATCGATGGTCCGATTCCTTCCTCTACATCACATAAACGATGATGAATTAGGGATTGCTTTAATTACTAATTACTTTGGTTTACTTAAGTGTTTTCTCAAAACTGAGGCGGAAATGGGAAAGTTCGTGCTAACTTAGAACTTGACCCAAATTCCTGCCCAATTTTTACTTTTAAGACATTTGATTCATGCAATGGTTATTTCATAAATGTTATAGGACTCGTTGTCTTCTTTCCAACGTAGCAAGACTTGCATCGATCCGAGTTTGGAGTGGAAAGTTATGGCCAAAATACCGAGCTTGTGTTGGAAACTCGCCCGACGAGTTCATTAGATAACTTGTGGCACCTACAAATCGCCCGGGCGGCATTTGCCCAAAAATTTTGCTTGCAATACTTTCCCAGGTGAGTTTTCCACACACTCGATTCTTCTCGTTCTGAAGGCAACTCGCCCCGACGAGTTTAAAGTAGCCCAGGCGAGTTCGACAGGTTCAAAACTCGATTCTTCATCTTCTCCAAATCGAAATCCCTAAAATTCTTTGTACTAGTCCTCAAATCATGGTTTATATTTCACTAAATTGTTCCTACTTCATCCAGTAGCGAACCTATCTTCACGATTTACGCATGCAACGATTTTCATGCAAAGATTTCGAGCATCAGCAACTATAACTATCGATGTTTACGTTTCTGACGCTTCTTGTCTTTGAAACCTTTGCATGCGGGTCGATCACACGTGAAACTGCACACTGTGAATCAGTGTGCAGGCTCTTCTCCTATGGCCTAAAATAGTGTCTGAAATGCACTCAACTTGTTTTGACCCTTGGACCTTTTGTGTGAAAACCAAGTTCTTAACCGTTGGTGCTCTCACGGAGCTTGTGTAACTATTTACATAATTTAATATATAATCCTTATTATAAAAATATATATATGTATATATATATATATATATCCTTAATTAAAATAATTGCAAGAATCCCATGTATGCATTGTATGCCTCACCCAGCACGTACACCTAGTCGGGTGTACCGGCTCAAAAATCTATGACGTATACCGATACATATAACCTATATTTGTCAGGGTTATCAAGTTCGGACTAGGGTCAGGCCTAAGGCGCACATGATCGCCCTTGATCACTCACACGCTGTCCTTCTCATGTTAAATTATCTATTAATCCTAACTAACTAAGCTCACATGTTCTAATTATAGTGCCTGAAACATGGGATCGAACTTGGTCTGATCTTGGGTTTCAAGTCGACTGCAACACACATTTCTCATAAATGTTTAAGTTTAAATCTAGTGCTAGAATCAAGGATTGGTTTCAGGTTTGTGAATCGGATGCATTTACCCATTTTAAGATCAATGGGTCAGAGACCGCGCCGCAGTCATCAAAATCTTTTCAAAGCGGTTGTATCATTGTCAAAGGTCAACGATTCAACGTTAGCAAAAATCGGGGTTGTTACATATTCGCTTCGCCCCGGTAGTTGTGCTAAATAAATGATCAGGGTCGATGAGTACGCTCAAAAATCTCGGACCCTACCTTGAGTAGGGGCACCCGTGCTAGTCAAAGTCGGGCAATCAATGCCTCATGAGATTGGGCGCAATCGTTAATTCTTCGCGCTTATCGCTCCAGTGTTTTTGGATTCATATGAATTTGAGTGCCTTAAACTTTAGATTCGTCACGAGCTATTTCGGAGGAGTAGACTCTTGGTACATGCTATTTGGGCATGTGCCCTAGGGGGTTTGAGGTCTGAATAACTTCGTTACCAAATCGTTGGTTAAAACCAACCTGTCAAATATGAAATTACATATCAAACTTCTATGTTCAAACATGCATGCAGAGGGGTTCATTTCCCTTAATTATTTTTAGTTGTAGGCTTAAAACCTATATTTTTCTACGGTATCCCAGTAAAGTGTATGCCAATGCATCTGGGTATCCATTGGATGGTCGTTGTTTCTGTAAAAGGTATATAGTTATAATCTGGGTTAGGACTTCCATCGCCTTTGTTTTTATTGCTCCTAATGGGTGCGTGTTTACGCATAGTTGAATCATTCTTGGCAGAGATCACGATTGGGTGTCTCCTTCTTTGGCCTTTGTTTACATGCAATGAAAAACCAAAAAGGGGCATCTGTAGACACCCAATTTTGGCCCAATCTTTTCAATTTTGTATGGAGTTGAGCACTCTAGTTCATAGTGATCTGAGCTTCCAAAAGCATCTCCCATAACCCTTTAGAACCCTAGATACCCTTAGGAAGACTTAGAAAAACCTTAGAGAAAGAACCCCGATCCCCGGATAGTCCCAAAGTCAGGCCAATGGAGGCACGAGTCTCCCAAAAATTGTAGTTCACGGATTCATGATGTTGTGTGGCCCTCAAACTTCCGGTGACCATAACTTTTGATAGAAATATCCGATTGACTTTTATAATATATCGTTTTGGGGTAGCTCGAAACAATACATTCAATGGGTATGAAAAAAAATTGATCCATAAATTTACACATGCATGCATAGTTTGCACGCATGACAAAAAAAGTCATCTTCTCCATAAATGCTCCAGTGCGGGCCCTCAATTTCTGAGTTTTTTTTTTGAGGATTTAAAGAATGCGTGCATAATATGCACACATGCCTTAAAACTTGCAAAATCTAAATTTTGGACTTTCTCAAGATGGGCTTTTGACCTATGGACCATCCCAAAGTTAGGGGTGTATTTCTTTAGGACCCTTATGCTCTTGTAGACTTTATGTATTACCCTTATGCCATTCAAGTCATCACCCCATCATTGACCATTAAACCCAATTCACACTTCTCCAAGCTCTCAAAAACTCTAAAAACTTTAGATCAAGACATTACCTAATTGCTAAACCCATTAGTGACTTAATTGATCACTAATTACCACCAACTCTATAAATAGAGACCCCCCCCTCTTATTTAAGGACACCTTTTGAAAATCCTAAAGCAAAAACTCTACAAAAATACCCTCCCATTTCCAAGCTTTAAACCATCCAAGCCTTAGAACTTTAGTTCTTCCCCTACACCATTACACCTTCCACCATCAATCCATCCAATCTTTATCAAGTAAAAAGCCTTAGCTTATCTCTCACATTATCATTCCCAAGCTCATATCCCCCAAGCCATAGCAAGGCAGAACCCTCATCTAACCCATTTGCCTTTGGAAGTTCATTGGAGTTATTACTCATGTGAAGATTCGGCAACGGTGCTACAAGGGCTTCAGATCTTCGGCTTTCCCCTGTATTCCTCTACCTTTTTTTCACTTTTCCTCTATTCTAGGATTTGAGTCGTTACGCCGTTAAAATTTCGGTGATTGTGGAGAGCTCAATAGGCTTCGAGTGCCTTTGGGCAAGGGAAAGCGCCTCTCATTTTCTTTCTTTATATATATATATATATATATATACATACTTGGCCATAGTAGAGAACGCTTACGAGTGGGTTAATCGGGTGCCTAATACCTTCCTGATTGATAATTGAAGTCTTTACCCTAGAGGCTTTGGTGTCGACCGGTGATTCAGAGTCATATCGTGCACTTCGGTGCTTACGATATTGATTTTTGGGTATCCCGGGACACCAAATGCTCCGGGTGGTGACTCCATTTTTGAGCTAATCGTTGCGATGGGTCCACGAGATCCACGGTTGCACACCAATCTTCAGTCCCACAAGTTCACATATTTAATCGTCAATTTTTTTCAGTTTCTTAAACCATAACCATGAGAGACCCATTTCTATTTTTCAGAAAACTAAAACATTATGGAACCAAACAACAAAACTTACAAACTCCTCTTTCATGGAAAAACAACATCATCTCATCATATGATATGATGTTGCATATCGAAATAAACCATATGCTATTTATCTAAACCTATCAACAAATTCGAGAAATAGGGGTTGAAACATACTCTGATGGAGCTATAACCTCTGGGTTTGGTGTTTATCAAAGACCCATCTCACTTTGTTTATAGAGGTTTCCTTACCTTCAGATTCTTGCAGAGGAGATCCAGCCAGATCTTCATCTTCCCTAGTCAAGATAGCTCTAATGTCTATCCTTACTATCTGCAACAGACAAGAGGTTAAATATTAGGGACTCTTCGAGTTTCATTGGATATGAGACCTTCTCCACACGTTAGATCATGTGAAGAGAGGGGAATACATAGCTTGGGAAAGAGAATTGAGTAGGAGGTAACCAGGTGCAAGCAAGAGCTGTCAACATCATGTCTCTTCAAACTACAAAGCTTAGAAGAGAAAACACCGGTAAAGGCCACATTGACTGGGTTTCGGGTTGCTTTCAATGTTTTAATAGAGATTTTAGTGTCGAACATGGGTGGTTGTTTTGTTACTGGTTCTTTTAGGGAGAATAATTTTTTAAATAGCCATTGGCAAATAGCCGTTGTGTGGCACACTGAAAGTTTAATCCAATGCATATTTCTCTCAAAAAATAATCTGCCGCATTCATTCAAAAATGGGTAAAAAACACGTTTTCCCAACAAAAGCTATCGAGCGCAGAATAGCACTTTCTTTGTGGAAAACTCAAAATCCGAGCAATTCTTCACTCTCGAACGAGGCCTTACAAACTGAGGAGTGGAATAACTACAACCCCCACGTTTCTATCAAATACCTCCCTGCTAGTATCTCCAATCATTGTCCTCTTTTGTTGGATTCCACCAGTCCCTCCTTCTGATCCCAAAATTTTTAAATACTTCAACATGTGGGTTGAGAAAGATGTTTTTAATCGATTCGTTTCGGAGGACCGGGGCACTGTAACTAATGGAAATCTGATCTTTTGCTTGTAGCAGAAACTACGTAGACTAAAGCTTAAAATTGAATCCTGGAATTGGTCTTCTTTCTGCAAGATAAATGATAGACTTAAAACAATGAGAAGGGATCTTGTCACTATCTAAGTGGCCATTCAGAAAGACCTCCTTATCGATGATCATGCAAACAGTGAGCACCAGGCTGTGAAAAATCCAGAGATGGGGATTAACTTGAAAGAGATCTTTTTCAGGAAGAAACCTTGTGATATTTGGCTCCAATGCTCTAATAGAACTATCAACTACTTCTTTTCTTCTTTTAAGGTTAGAATTGATTCATATTTTATTTTCCTTACCAATGATGCCTCTGGTAAGGACCTCAACAAATTTGAGGATATTGGGAAGTTTGATTCTAATTATTACTGTAACTCCTAACCTGCCCTTCCACTTAAAAGAACTTTATCTATTGAAGAGGCCGTCACTCTTACTGTTGATATTAGTGATGCCGAGATCAAGAAGTCTGTTCTTGCTGCCCCTTATGGTAAAGCTCCAAGACCAGATGGGTATCTAGCTAAAATTTTCAAATCACTCTGGGAAATTGTGGGAGATATCTGGTTCTTTTCCTCCAACAATAAATTACCCAGGGGTCTTAATTCCACTCTCGTTCATCATATTCCCAAAGAGGTGGGGCTGATTCTTTGGAAAAGTTTAGGATGATTTTGCTGTGCAATTTTGTTTCCAAGATCATTTCCAAAATTCTGGTTAATCGGATGGCTAAAGTTGTTCCAATTCTGGTTAGCCGCGATCAATCAAGGTTTATGGAAGGTCCAATAGAACGAATAACATCCTCCTTGCTCATGAAATAATTCGCAAGTTTCACTTGAGCCATGAGGCTCGTCCTTTCTATGCCAAAATCTATCTTTCAAAAGCTTTTGACAAAATCCGCTGGAATTTTCATCAATTTTTAGGTTTTAGCGTCAATCGGCTTAAGAGCTCAATCATTTTCAGTCTTTCTGGTTCTAATAAATCAGAAGATTTACAGGTGCTGAAGGGCGATGAGGGAGCTCTTTTGAAGATGACCCACACCCTTTGTCTTTCGCTCATTAATAAAAAGATGTTTTACTATAATATTTGTTTGTACCTATATTAATATCGAAAATAGTGACAAAATTTCTAGATCATGAAAACGCTGCAACTTGGGTGAAATATGGGTCGCCAAATTGATCTGTACGCTGACAGTAGGAGAGGTACCATTTTTTAATTTACTTTTATAGGTTTCAAAAACATAGACCTTCAAGTGTTACAATTTTTTCATTAATACAAAATATAGTTCATTCATTTTCTTCATTGCAACTTGCTCCATCTCAAGCATAGCTATTCCACTCTACTATTTTCTTTTTTTAAATTTTCCTTTATGCTTGAAAGAGAACTGATTAACCATTAAACGAACATATTCTACACCCTAAATCAATTCTTTGTAGTGCTTGAAAATGCCTATTTTATCCCTTTCTAGTCTATTCTGGTATTTTTGCAGGATAGATCTCTAATTTCCAATATTGGTGAAAATACATAAAATTAGTAGCCTTCGAATGTCAAAAGTTTGACTCTCGACACCAAAGAAAATATTAAAAAGGGAATTACATGCTTAGAAATCTGTGAAATCAAAAGTGTAAATGGATGAAGATACATAGTAGAGACACCCAGAGTGGAAAAGAATTCAGAAATCGATGAAGGACAATTTTGGAAAATTGGAAAAATCGATCGATCGGAAATTTTGGTCGATCGATCGATCCGAGCCCTTGAAATTTGTGAAAAATGATGCGAAATGTTTTAGAAATCTGAAAAAATTCTATAAGTGAGCCCTAAGTCTTTGAGGGTATAAATAATTTTTTTAGGAACCATACAGAACAAGAGTACCATTTGGAGAGAAAAAGAGAGATTATAACCCTAGAATGATGAACCATCAATATGATCAATCGAAGAGACGTCATTGGGCAATGAGCAGCTAAATCAACCAGTTTAGGAGAAGGATGAAATTGCAGATGAGTGACAACTCTATGAGTATGCTCTGTCTTAACCTATTGAAAGCGCACAACGGAAATTGTAGCACTAGTATAGGATCGTTCCCACGAGGAAGGTTGAAACTCCTAAAAACTTTTATTTACCTTTAAAGAAAAGTTTTTTGATTAAACTAAGTACAGGAAAATGAATCTAAAGCCTGCTACTTCCAGATCCTAGTCGTCAATTAGTCTCCTTCAGTTCTCAGATATTTATCAAATTTAAAATACCGTTACACTATATCTAGGACTTCCAGAATTTGGGTATCAGTCAAATTTGAAATGATTTCAATATAGATTTAAACTAATCTGCAACCTTTCAGAATTTGAGCGTCAATAAAAAACTAGAAAACTATAGATGGAAAATAAAATACCATTACACTAATCATTTAAATTCTCAATCTTAGGCATCAATTAAAATCAAGAACTATAAGATGTTTATAAAGCAGTAAATCTAAACTAGAAAGCAATAAATAGTTCTTTCATCTCCCAATCATAGGCGTCAATTGCTCGTGAGAAACTACAGATACTCCGCTCTAATCATTCAGTATTCGATCACAGTCGTCAATTGATCTCGAGAAACCTTGGATATCTATTCTAAACTAAACTAAGGTGATCTTCAGAAATCCCAACCTCAGTTGTCAATTGCGACTGGGAGACCTTCGATAAATTATTCTGGGTACCGAGCCCTCTGATTTATAGATCATAAGAGGCTAGTTTACATGATTCGAATCCTAATAAAAATAAACTACTAAAACAAAATATTTCTAATAAACCTAAACTTCTAATCCTAATCTTCCTTGCTTTAAATAGTAGATGCGCGCTAGATTCTTTCCTTAATTCTAGTAGTAGAGATCTTTGAGATTCCTTCCCCAATCTCTTCAGATCAGTAAGCTAGCAAACTTCTAATTCAAGAGTTCTTTCTATTCTGGGTATGGCAGTGCATCTCTTCACCTGTTCTTTAGCAGCAGTGAGCTTTAATACTACAAAATTGTCAGTACTATTTTATTCTATCTTCAGTACGATTCCTAGCTCTCAAACAATTGTATCCTCACTTCGTGCTTTCTAGTCTTGTGCGTCGTCTATAGAATCGTAAGTACGATTCCTTCTTTTCTCTCTTTCGGTTTAGTTTTCTGGAGATATACGATTGGATCATAAGCTTCACTTTTTATCTTACAAATTGGTTCTCAGATACGGTTGAGACCATATCTTCGTGCGATCTTCTTTCTTACTACCTTTTGAGTTCATTTTGGTAAAGATTAACACTTTGGTTCTATTCTGCTTACTGTTCTAAATATCTGCACATCAACATCTCATTAGTAGAAAACTAAGTTAAGGGTGGTAAAATGGTAAATTATGTGACTGATCACACCTCCAAACTTATGTTTTGCTAGTCCCTAGCAAACAAGAAAAGATAAACTAAGCTAAAAATTTAAATGCCACTTTTGCAGGGAGCACGATTGCATTTAGTAGATGCAACAAGCCTTTAAACTCCTAGGTGATCCTCAGTGAAGGAGTTGTGTATCCTGAAGGTTTTCAGTGAAGTTAGCTACAAACTTTAAATATTTTTGGATTTTTATATTTTTCAAAACAAAGAAAAATAAACTTTTAAAATTCTAACTACTTTTGATACACTAATCAGTCAATCTTACATGGTTGTTTTAATTTTCAAAAATAAGATTCCATCAGTCCTGACTTCCCATCCTAGCAGTTATTCTTGATCAGAAACTCAATAATTTCAATTCATATTAAGCGTGGAGTGTGTGCATACCAATGAAGAATCCATTCATTATAAATTTTGTTAGAATGCAGATTCAGAAAACATTTCGAACTCTCACTGTTGGCATACTCTAAAAAAGATATCAAAATTTTTAGGTTCTCACAATGATAGATCAGGAATAATTTCAAGGGTATATGATAAAAAGATAAATTTCATGGAATAATTTCCTTTGTCCTTCAAATCTTCCTTAAGTTTACAAATCACAGCAAACTTTTCTTTACCCTCATTCCCCAGCCTGTCTGATTCTTCTTTTAATTTTGCCATTGTCACGATGCTACTGTCAGTGATGGATTGTATTTGTTTCTTCTGACCTTCACAGATTTGAACTAAGGAGTCTTTGTCCTCCTGAAGCCTTTGTAACTGGCCCTCTCTGATAATGTGAGTTGATGAGTCTTCTCATCCAGTTGGGCGTTAAGCGTGTGCTGATATTCAAGATGGGCGAGTTCCTTGGCATCTGGGTTCTGAAATAAGGATCATAACATGCACCTCAATTTCTCTATCATCTCTTCTTGATTCTTTTTCTCTTGTTCTCATGTCTGCTTTCCTTCCTCCATCATTCTGTTTTGCTGTTGTAGGTGTGTAATTTGAGCTTGAAGGGGAGCAATGGCTTCTTGAACCTTCCTTGCTGTCTCAGCTCTCCACTGTGCTTGGTGATCTCACTGGGCCTTTTGCTTAAGATTTTTTATGAGTTCAGCTCTTTCCCATGATATAGGTAGTGTATCGAGTAATATGTTTTTCATTCAATGAATCTCCTCGATCAACCCTCTTACCAGCCCTGGTACGAGCACTAACAATGGAGCATGGGTATTTTGCCATTTCTCCACTTCTAATAGTCTTCTTTCCCATTAAGCCTGTGTTCCCAAGGATGTGGGGACTCATGTGGTAGTAATGAGAGGAGATGCTTCTTCATTCAGTAGTTTTGTGAAGCCCCTCTTGAAACTTCAAAACTAGGTCCCTCTTCTGCGGTATGAACAATAGGAGTCTGCTCCACAGTTGATGTGATCATGGGTGGAGGAGTAGACTCAACGAGGATAGGAGCAGGGCTAGAAGTAGCCACTGTAGGGGTTTGATGCACATCAGGCAGAGGGGGAATTTCATCTGCTTCAGATATAATTGGTCTTATACGTTATGGCTCTAGAATGTTAGGCAGCGTGTCTGCCACAGGTGAAGAGGACAAGGCAGGCCCTGTAGGTGAGTCCAGGGTTGAGTCATAAAGGTTGATTTGTTCTTGTATAGGTGGTGACTCAACCACAGTTTTTGGCTCAACAGTTGTCGTACATGTGGGGGAACTGGGCTCCAATCCTTCTTGGGAAGGAGTAGAAGTGCTCACTCCCTCATTCACCACAAGCTCAAGAGGAGCAATGATATCACCAACATTTTCTATACCAGGTGTGCCCTGGCCTTCAGCAATAACTTCATCGGTCGGGGGAGGAACAGAAGATGCACTGCCTATAGAAAGAGCGGTAGCCATCTTCTTTCTGTTTATTGGATTCAGAGTTCTTTTGTAGGCCACAATAGTAAGGTCCTCATCTCTCCTTTTAAGGACTTTTTCATTCAGTTCCAACTGATATCCCAAATTCATGAGAATGTTGGTGATCAGACCCCTAAAAGGGAGATCCAACTTATACTTTTCATATTTTGGTATGTTCAATTTCTCCCTTATAACGTTCATTACCTCTAAGAGGTAAGAGGGTACATCGAACCAGATACGATTGGCCAATTGATATAAGGCCTTGACAAAGAGGACTCCTCTTTCTGTGCAGTGACAAGTTGGATGGATGGTCTTATAGATCAAGACATCCATAAAATGAAGTGACAAGCTGCGCTCCTCTAAATCTTTCCGCATAAATTTTGACTTAATTTCTTGAGGCCGACCCAAGAGCTCTGTGGCCAACTGAATAAAATTCGGGAGGTTTGGAGGTGGTAATCTTAACATATTAGCTTCCGAATTATCAGTGGAGAATTCTGGTCTCGCTAAAGGTGCACTGAGAACACCAACAATCATATTCCTTGTCAACTGAATTGTCATCTTTTAATAAAACAATTTCACCAGTCTAGGGTAGAGTAGTGTCGTTCTTGGCTCTACAAAATAATTGAGGTTTGCATCCTTGAAGTATTTGATAGCGACTTTACTGATACCCGCAATTTCCCAAAAGGAGACATCCACTGCAACCTCAGCCACCACAATATAATGTTTCATTGTGGTTAGGGGCTGATCCAGTAATCTTTCGATGGATGCCAACTTTTTTCCTTTATCTGCGTGTGTGCCCTTTTCAGAAGCAGACGTGGTTTCTTTTTCAATCTCCATTCTTTCTTCTGGTAGTTCTCAGATAACTACCCCAGAAGACTTAGATTTCTTTTTTGGTGGGGGTATTGTTTGAGATTTAGCAGTGCGGGTAACAGCCCGTGCATTATGCCTTTGGATTGGAGAATGATCAGAATCATTACCTTCATCTTCTTCTTCCCTTCACCTCGTTGTTTTGGATCTCGACATGCTCTGTTCTTTATCCTGAAACAATAAAAACGCAGCGGTTAGCAATCCGAGATATGCATCCTATGCTTCCCCAGTTTCAATCTATATGATTATGAATCGAAACCTAAAAAGGGATCCAACCGATTTAAAATGGGGTTTGTTGCCTTGCGTACTTGTTAATGTTCTAAACCCTAATCTCCTTGCCAGTAGGTGAAACATCAAGAGAGTTTCAAAGAAGAGGGAAAAGTATAAGGTATTTATAATAATTGAAAAATGGTTGGGTGAAGCAAAGAAGTTTTGAAATTGAGGGAAAAGAAAGAAAGTTAGCTGGATAGTTTGAAAATGGGGCCAGGGTATTCTCTCTTGAATAAGTAGGCCCTAATTTCAGTGGTTACCTGCTGAATTTGTCATCACACACGTATGTAACCTAGAGTCGACGGTTCGACTCTAGATTTTAAGCTCTCATAAGATTGAACTCTCGTACAATTCAAATCGTAATCGCTGCGATTTGATAATCAAACTTGATACTCGAGCATTCATAAATCCATACGATAGTTCCAAATATATATATATATATATATATATATTTGAGAAGTCATTATGATTGATAGTATTTTACTACGATTTGAATCATAAGGTTTCTCAAAATTTCCAAAAATAGAAAAATAATTCACATAATTTACAAAGCTGTGCTACGAATGAGTCGGTAGCTCGACGTCCTTAAGGATTTAAATTTGGATTAGTGGGGGCGGATGTCTCCCCCAGGAATGCTTGTCCTCTTGGACTGCTAACTGGCTGTGTTGGGAATTGACCACTATCTCTTTTTGCCATCTGAGAAGCAAGTTGACCAATTTGGCCCTCCAACTTCGTGATGGACTGGGTATGTGAGTGTAGAACTTGAGAAAGCTGAGCAACCTGGGATAGGTCTTTAGAATGCTGATGCGACTGCTGTTAAATTCCCAAAGGATCTGAAAAACCGTAGCTGAGTCTGTTGCTCTGTGGTCTAAACTGTGACTGCACAGTCGACACTTGTGGTTTTGGTGGAAATTTTAGGATGAGGGATATCGTGGTTGCACAATAGATGGTGGTAGTTGTGCGCCACTCGTGGAACCATAATTAAATCATGGGTGGTTCCTCCACGACGGGTTATATGCATTCCCATAATCTCCCCTTTGAAATGTCATAACTTGTTCTTTTTCCACTGCATCCAGATATAATGGTGCAGCTGGGCACTTAGATATGACATGGGTTAAGCTCTGACAAATTGTGTAGGCAACTACAGGTCTTTCCTGGGCACTAGGTTTGGCAGACAATGATGAGTAGTGAAATATGATGATATTTCACCCCTAAATACTTACATTTAGCTATTCGATGAAGGCTATCTAATGAGAATTACTAGATTTGAAGTGTTTCAGGTAAATATAATCCAAGTGCATAAAACAGCCCAAGAATTCTGAAAATAATGTCAAAACACTGCAACCTTGGGTTTTCGAGAACTTAGTACGACTTGCAGCTCAATTTGGACCTTCAAGACGTCAGATGCATGTAATTGCTAAAACCCAAACGTTGTAGAGCTTTCTGTCATCTTTCCAATGCCATAAGAATCATATCAATCCGAGTTCGGAGTAGAAAGGTATAGATGAAATACTGAGGCAGTGTCTGATGCAAAGTTGGGCTGGAGTTCACGAAAATCTGGGAAGGTCGATGCATTAACCTTGCACTCGATTAATCGAGAAAAGTGACTGAGTCTGACACAAAAAGCACCTTTTTGGTTGCAAAATTATGGGAAGGTCGATGCATCGACATTGCACTCGATTAATCGAGGTACAGGATAGAGTTTGAGACGGAAGTGACTCCATAGTGCATATTTTTAGGAGGGTCGATGCATCGAATCTATAAGATCGATTAATCGACCCTGACTTTTCGAGCCAGGAAAGCTGCGCGACTTGGAGAGTATTTAAAGCCAAATCAACAATTCGAGAGGGGGAGCTAGATTAGATTTTTTATTTTTTCACACACGTAGAGATAGAGATTTTTTATTCTTTTTGAGAGCTTTGTTCCTTTAACCTTTTTAGCATTCCTTTCTTTAGGAATTTTATTTTTATTCAATTAATTCATAGTTTAAATTTAAAGATTAGTAGAGAGCATTTTAAACTTTGTTTCTAAAGATCATTGTACTTGTGGATTAAGCTTGGATCAAAGAATTTCTATTGAAGGTTGAGGTATTTTGAATTAATTAGATTAATGTTATTTTTCATTTATTATTTATTTATGTTATTTAATTACAACATGTGTGGCTAATTTCTTAGGGATGGGGATCTAATGATTCCCATCCGAGGGATGTACTTCTTATAGTATAAATCTATGATTAAAATATGAGATTTTATTTTATGGTTGTTATGTTATCACGAACGGATGAAATCCCCATCACTAACTGGGATCGAGTGTGCCGAGTCATGCCCTGGATCTCATATCTGTGACGGTAATTTATCCCAATCATTGTTATATGGTTTCTTTGTTTTTATCGTGTGGATCTACTTACGATTACGATCTGGGATCGAGTGTGCTGAGTCATGCCCTAGATCTTGGATCTGTAATGGTAATTTTATCTTAATTACTCCCTAATCTGAAATCAAGTGTGCCGAGCCATGCCCTTGATCTCAGATCTATGGTGGTATTCTTGTTGGAATTTTTTACCCATTTTGGAGATGATTTTTATTTGTAATCTGAGATCAAGTGTGCCGAGTCATGCCCTTGATCCCAGATCTATGTATGGAAATCATCTCTGAAATTAAGTTCTGATTGCAGGGATGCAATGTGGAATCTATCCGGATTTTGATCATCTATCTTTCATAAAAGATGCTTTTCAATGATATATCTCATAGTTTAATCCTCAGATCTGTATTATGGGAAGAACAAACCAAAGATGGGAGGATTTAGTATCTTCATCTTTACCTTTATTTTTGAATCATCAATTAAACTTTATTTTATAGTCAGTAATTATCATCTCACAAAACTGCCTAAATCATAAAATTGGTAGGGTACTGTTAAATCTGGGTAGATTTCTTGAGTTACTGTTTCATCTTTTTAGATCTTCTAAAATAGTCCTCATGGGAACGATCTTGTACTCCGCACTCACTATCTACAATCTGATTCGTGCGCTTGCGAGTAAAACATCACAATTAAAAATCACACCAGACAACAAAGTTGCGAGTTTCTACCCCAGGGCTTCTACCTTGGCACTGATGTCATTTTTCTTCTTTACTTTGTCATTAATAACATCATAAAGACCTCCCCTAGTGAGAGGAGTGTGGCGAATCACATCCGGGTCAGACCTAAGTAGGGCCTGTTTCTGTTTTGAATTATCGGCCAATTTCTCAAACAAATTTCAGGACTGCTGACCATTTTGAGCCATGAAGGCCCCTCCACTCATAGAAGCTTTGCGTAATAGACCAATTTTGTCACGACTTGGTTGGTCTAAGTCAACCCTTGATAGAAGCTTTACATAATAGACCAGTTTTGTCACGACCTGATTTTCGCCTCACAAAATTTAGGGAAAAATCGGATTGTCGGATCAGATGTTCAGAATTCGCACTAGATTCTTTGATACCAAGCCCTCATGACTCAAAATTTTCCTACTCGAAAATCTAGAAAAAAATCGGATCATTTTCGAATCCGATGCTCGAAGCTCACACTGAATACTTTGATATCGGAATACTTTATTACCATTGTGACACCTCGATCTTCCCCTAAATAGCTAATTGGGAAGATCGGGCTATTAAGCATTCAGTACGTCTAATTAAGTGCGGAAGCAAAGTGGTAAAATAAACATATGGCATCATACAAATAGATTTCCCATTAGTCTAAAATATAACAAAACTATACAACCCACCGGTGACGGCCGACCATCACCTAAACAGTGACTTTAACTACGCTAAATATCTGTAAGTTTAGTATAGAGAACGTACTGAGTATAAAAACACAAAATAAACCACACTATACTGAATGTGGAAGTGCGGGTAAGGGGAAAAACTAATCAGGTGGCAGATCCTCTTCTTCTTCCGGAATATAGTTTGGATCCTCTGCCAACTCCGGATCAAACTCTGGATCTACACCTGGATCTACTCCTGCAGCTGTGACGTATAGTCGAGGGATGAGCTACAGTGCAAGCTGAATAGGGAAAAGACAATGAAGAATCATATTTATCATTCTATTTCATAGACATGAGCAAAGATTTGAAATAGTTCGAGTAAAATTTCACGTCAAAAGCTAAGGGCCAAGTATTCCGTTCGAAAACATAAATCTAAGCATGTCATGTCATGATGCCATGTAAGTGCGGCATAGATACAAAACAGGGCAAGGTAATTAAATTGGGCACACAGTATATTAGGAAGGTGTATCAGGCAACAGAACATATCAAGGAGCAAAAACATATCAAAGCAATTCATATTATCAAAATTCAAAGCGTTAGTACAAAGTATCCCGTAGCGGGAACATAGCAGTCCATAGCGATGTATGATTGAAAACCCTAGGGATTCCACCCCTCTATTAGAGACTCCACTCCCCTTTACAACTAACTTGGAACCAAAACAATCAGGCCAAAGTATCCTATAGCGGGAATAGAGTAGTCCATAGCGGACACAAGGTTTGAAAAACCCCGGGGACTCCACCCCTCTCTTGGAGACTCCACTCCCCTTTGGAACTTGATTTCCGAGTCAGATCTACCCATGTCGGATATCAGGGGTCAAGAACCAATGATTCTAACAAATTGGTGTATCAAGATTCAAGATGCAAATGCTCATGTTCATGTGCAAAATAAATCAATTTATAAATAGATGCAAGCGATACTAAAATCACCAATTCATGCAAAGACGCCAACAGTGAACATGAATCGACGTAAACATAACTTGCATTGAAAATCTTCCCTACCTTAACATTGAGTTTTATGGAATTATAATCTATAATTCAAAGCGGAGCTCCCATCAATGGTCTCCCACCTTTATCCTAGATCATGGCATGTTCACATACTAAGTGTCAGTGAAGAGGATTTGTTTGAAGCGAAGTCCCCTTAGCATTTGTAGACCAAAAACATAACCCTTCAAGAACAGGGCAACTCGTTGTAGCGAGCTCCCAAGTTCGCTGCACTGAGCCCATCAAATTCCATGTGGCATCTTCAACTCGCTGCAACGAGGTTTACTCGTGCAGTTTTGGCCTGAAATTCCATGTAGCACTCACTATAGCGAGCCTTTTGATTTCTTCCTCTTTATCCGAAAATCCTAATTTCCTTGCCTAACTTCCATCCCAAGCATTCAATCTAATCTATTTTCATGCTATAAGATTAAATTGTGAGCTTCTACCCTAAAATCTTGTGCATGCAACGTCCAAAATCATCAAAATTCGGAGAAAATTGGCATCAACACCTCTCACGCGTCCGATCCTCACAAATTCCTTGCATGGGACTTAGAACCGAAATAATCAGATCATAAATTCAGGAATCAAGGTTTAGAAGGCCATGTTAAGACATTTACCTCCTTATTTTACGCGCATGCGAAGATCGACAATTGTCGGTGCCCAAATTATGGTCGCTTAAGCAATCTACCATGCGATTACTCAATCTTCCTTCACTTTGATCGAAATGAAGTCGAGATTGAGCTCTGTTGTGATTTGAGCTTGCAAAGAAGTTTATGAAGGAGAAGGAGACTCCGAAACGAATCGGGTGGCTGCGATTTTAAGAGTTGGAGATCAAAAGAGAAGGAAGGTCTTCTCATGACTCTTGAACTCGACAAGGAGGTTTCTCAAAACACACATGCATGGCTTATGCATGGGAGGGACTTAAATACACAAAGGGTCTTGATTTGGTGTACAACCGGTACACTGAACTCGGTGTATTGGCCTTTAAAACAACTATTAAAACTGAGGGTTCAATGTTCACAATGGTCTTGATCCCATGACCTTGTGTTTGCAAGCTTAACTCTTTACCATTGGTGCTCTCAAGGAGCCTGTGTCATCACCTATATGATTTATCACATATACTCTATTACGATGGCATACATGACATTTAAATACCATGATCAGTTTCAATCTAAAGCATCGATCGTACTTGTCAATGGACACGTGCACATACTCGGTGCAATAATTAGAGTCGAATTTTCTAGGGTGTTACATCCTCCCCCCCTTAACAAAATTTTCGTCCTCGAAAATTGACGACAACTATTGGGGATGGAAGGTACGTCGCCGGACAGTATCCTTACTAATGATCTACATCGTAGATTGGTTGGTCTCAGTCAACCCTTGATAGAAGCTTTGCGTAATAGACCAGTTTTGTCATGACCTGATTTTCCCTTCACGGAATTCAGGGAAAAACCAGATTGTCGGATCAAATATTCAGAATTCGCACTAGATTCTCTGATACCAAGCCCTCATGTCCCGATTTTTCTGTACTCGAAAATCTAGAAAAAAATCAGATCATTTTCGAATTTGATGCTCGAAGCTCACACTGAATACTTTGATATCGGAATACTTTATTACCATTGTGACACCTCGCTCTTCCCCTAAATAGCTAATTGGGAAGATCGGGCCACCAACTATTCAGTACGTCTAATTAAGTGCGAAAGCAAAGCGGTAAAATAAACATATGGCATCATACAAACAGATTTCCCATCAATCTAAAATATAACAAAACTATACAACCCACCAGTGACGGCCGACCGTCACCTAAACAGTGGTTTTAACTATGCCAAATATCTGTAAGTTTAGTACAGAGAACGTATTGAGTATAAAAACATAAAATAAACCACACTATACTGAATGTGGAAGTGCGGGTCAGGGGAAAAACTAGTCAGGTGGTAGATCCTCTTCTTCTTCTGAAATATAGTTTGGATCCTTTGCCAACTCCGGATTGAACTCTGGATCTACACCTAGATCTACTCCTGCAGCTGTGACGTATAGTCGAGGGATGAGCCACAGTCCAAGCTGAATAGGGAAAAGACAATGCAAAATCATATTTATCATTCTATTTCATAGACATGAGCAAAGATTTGAAATAATTAGAGTAAAATTTAACGTCAAAAGCTTAGGTCCAAGTATTCCATTCGAAAACATAAATCTAAGCATGTCATGTCATGATGCCATGTAAGTGCAGCATAGATACGAAATAGGGCAAGGTAATCAAATTGGGCACACAGTATATCAGGAAGGTGTATCAGGCAACAGAGCATATCAAGGAGCAAAAACATATCAAAGCAATTCATATTATCAAAATTCAAAGCGTTAGTACAAAGTATCCCGTAGCGGGAACATAGCAGTCCATAGCGGACAGAAGGATTGAAAACCCTAGGGATTCCACCCCTCTATTAGAGACTCCACTCCCCTTTACAACTAACTTGGAACCAAAACAATCAGGCCAAAGTATCCTATAGCGGGAATAGAGTAGTCCATAGCGGACACAAGGTTTGAAAAACCTCGGGGACTCCACCCCTCTCTTGGAGACTCCACTCCCCTTTGGAACTTGATTTCCGAGTCAGATCTACCCATGTCGGATATCAGGGGTCAAGAACCAATGATTCTAACAAATTGGTGTATCAAGATTCAAGATGCAAATGCTCATGTTCATGTGCAAAATAAATCAATTTATAAATAGATGCAAGCGAGACTAAAATCACCAATTCATGCAAAGACGCCAACAGTTACCATGAATCGACGTAAACATAACTTGTATTGAAAATCTTCCCTACCTTAACGTTGAGTTTTGTGGAATTAAAATGTATAATTCAAAGTGGAGTTCCCATCAATGGTCTCTCACCTTTATCCTAGATCATGGCATGTTCACATACTAAGTGTCAGTGAAGAGGATTTGTTTGAAGTGAAGTCCCCTTAGCATTTGCAGACAAAAAACATAACCCTTCAAGAACAGGGCAACTCGCTATAGCGAGCTCCCAAGGTCACTACAGCGAGCCCATCAGATTCCATGTGGCATCTTCAACTCACTGCAGTGAGGTTTACCCGTGCAGTTTTGGCCTGAAATTCCATGTAGCACTCGCTGCAGCGAGCCTTTTGATTTCTTCCTCTTCATTCGAAAATCCTAATTTCCTTGCCTAACTTCCATCCCAATCATTCAATCTAATCTATTTTCATGCTATAAGATTAAATTGTGAACTTCTACCCTAAAATTTTGTTCATGCAACATCCAAAATCATCGAAATTCAAAGAAAATTGGCATCTACGCCTCTCACGCGTCCGATCCTCGCAAATTCCTTGCATGGGACTGAGAACCGAAATAATCAAATCATAAATTCGGGAATCTAGGTTTAGAAGGCCGTGTTAAGACATTTACCTCTTTATTTTACACGCATGTGAAGATCGACGATCGTCGGTGTCCAAATTATGGTTGCTTAAACAATCTACCATGCGATCACTCAATCTTCCTTCACTTTGATCGAAACGAAGTCGAGATCGAGCTCTGTTGTGATCTGAGCTTGCAAAGAAGTTTATGAAGGAGAAGGAGACTTTGAAAGGAATCGGGTGGCTGTGATTTTAAGAGTTGGAGATCAAAAGAGAAGGAAGGTCTTCTCATGACTCTTCAACTCGACAAGGAGGTTTCTCAAAACACGCATGCATGGCTTATGCATGGGAGGGACTTAAATACACGCATGCATGGCTCATTCTTTTCTAAGATGACCTTTCCTACTACAGAAATTCTAATTATTAACTGCTACCATTAAGCATTAATCAAACATGTTAAAACTATCATAATTCAACTACGTCATTCGTATCCACAATCCACGAGCATAAATAATTGAACCATGTGTAAGCATCTATAAATAAAATTTAATTGTTAACAATATTGAACCTTTCATACTTCAAGGCATCTCAATGCAATCACAAAATTTACCACTTCATAAAATCCACAGTTTGTCACCAACTTCACCTCTTGATTTACAAGCATCAATAGCCACATAATTTACACTCTATACATATGAGTTTAACATTGTTTTAAGGTATTTTAGTGCCATAACACAAAATGAGATTTGATTACTGACTATCGAATCGATCATCGATCCGCATGCTCACCTGGCTGCTATGCTGGCTGCTCATAACCACATCCTGCTCCAGAACTAGATGCGCCTCTTGTATACTCTGAGGTATACTCTCTTGCCATATCTATGTATGGGGTGGAGCTGGTTGCAAACGATTTCTGCATCAAGTTTATCAGCATAGCCTCATGGAAGTCTAATCGTCGGTTCGTTTGTTGGTTCATAGCGGTCAGCTGTTATTGAATCTCGCTCATTTGCCGACTGATTTCTACCAAGGTGTGTACATTGGCTTGCGGTGCAGGTGGCTGCTGAGGTTGGCCTGGCTCTTATTGTGGCGGAGGCATTTGGGGTGCAGCTCCAGGTGCGGGTTATGCTAGGTCTTCTTGGTGAGCACCCTTTGCCAACTGTTGAAGTTGTTGGTTTTGAACACTGACCTAGCACCTTTGGTAACTCATGCTCCACATATTCTTGGTGTAACTCCGAGTGTTATCAGTTTTTCTTGGTTCATCGGCCGGTGCTACATAAGGGTAGTCATTGTCTTCATCCTTATTCCCCTCTAGAAGGCGGGAGATAAGGCGGGCATATGGAATGGAGGTTAATGGCTTGGGTGTGGTGTTCAACATCTGTTCGTGGGCATATATGATGCCTTCCCAAATTACTTGTGGTACGTTAAACCATCGAACTTCATGTACGGAAAATAGGGTTTGTAGGAGGGTGTCCCGCCTCTCTTGATCGTGTTAGAGGGGGTATAGGTTTTTTCGCAAAATGTCGTCTAACAACCCCATCTTTGCAAGTAGTTTGCTCCTTCTTATCGATGTACCGGATCCATAATTACCACAAGTCATTTTGGTGGCGATGCAATGGAATATCACTTCCTTGGAGTGTGGTGGTAGGAGGCCCTGGTTTTCTATGAAATGTGTACGAAAACGCAACACTTTGGCAATGTCACGGATATCAAGATGGAATGTTCGACCATATATTTCAGTGGTCATTTGCTGGCCACTTTCCCCCATTATTAACTTTTGGAAAAATAGTTTAACGAGGCGCGGGTAAAAGTGTGTGTGAAAGGGAGTAACACCTCCAATTGGGCTTGTCTTATGAAGTTTATCGACCACACGATTGTGGCATCGTTGATAAACAAATTTTGATCGAAGGACCATTCCGGTTCGAATGCTTTTGCATTCTACCACGGGATTGGTTGTTCCCGTATCAGTGGGAGATCTTCTTGGGGTGGGTGTGGTTGCTTAGAGGATTTAGCCCTCACAGTTGGGAGTTTGGATGCGGTCTTCTTCTTAGAAGCCATTTGAAAAATAAGAATTGAAATTGGAGGAAAAATCTAGGGTTTACCTTGATGCAAAGAACAAATTGTGAAATCCTTGTTGATGGAGATGCATGTAAGCTATTTTGTGAAGATTCGTTGGAGCTAATGTGAAACAATTGTGTATTTGAAAGGAAAAACACCTTGCTTTTTTTGCGAGAGAGGAAGAAAAATATTGGCTTCAGGTTTGAATCGCAAAAATAACATAAATTGGGGGTTTCGACCTGCTTTGAAGGCTCATCAGTTGCTATAGCGAGTTTTAATGGTTGTTGGCTTGATCACCTTACAATTATTAAAGAGTTAAAACAACAGATTAAAAGGATAAGGTACAGCAAAATGGGATCAAGGTAAGCAACCAGTCTTGCAAGAACCAGGGCTGTTGCAGCAAGCTTTAAGGGGTAAGTCAGGGTATGTCCACAGGGAAATGTGCTCTAAAATAGGGTAAATCTCCATATCTAAATAAGATCTGGCACTCTATCCTAAACTAATGCAAGGGAAGGAAAGAGGAGAGGTTTTAAGGGTTGTCACTCTACTAGAAAAAACTACATAAATCAAATGCAAATGATCCAGAATTGATGAAAACTCAGATTTAAGGAAATGAAGAAAAAGATTAAAACCAAAAGGTGGGAAGTAGCAGCTAAGGATTTTGGTCTTCACTGAAAATCAATTGGTTCAAAGGCAATGTATAGAATTGATCTGCAACAATCCTTCATCTGGCTATAAGCTTAGATGCAAGGTATAAGAATCTAACCTAGACCAGAGAATTGGAGTAATCCTAAGGCTATGATCTGTCCACTTGAATGGTCACAGATCATCCCAAAGATTCCTCTTCTTCAAGGATCTTAATTAGAGCAGGTAAACTATTGCAGATGCTGTGGATGCAAGGCTACAAGCTCAGGCATCCACAGGGATATCTAATCTAGAAAATCAAATGACAATCACAAGATTTACTAATAAAAAATAACTCTATAATAAACAATTCACTGATTCAATACAACTTATAGTAAATGTGCTTAGATTTGCAATCTATGAAACATCCAATCCATATACAAGGCCTTGAACCTCTCAATTTACAGTTCTCAACCTCACCCTAGCTACTGAAGGGGTTTCGCCAACCATGATTAGCTAAGGAGAGAATGGGGGAAGAATGTTGGAGATGGGAATACGAATTTGGCTTCAGCTCTCTCTATTTCTGGATAGTAGCTTTGTAAATTTCTCAAGCTTTTATAGTCTTCCCCTTTGTCCTGAGATCTATTTCAGCCAATAAGAGCTCAAGGGAATAATTATGTTATTCTGAGCTACTGATGTGGCTGATTTTTCTTCTAGAAGCTCTCCACCCATTGCTCCAAACTGGACAAGTGCATATGAAGTGGTTAGAGTTCTCATTTGTGCCCATATAACTTCCAAAAATACCCCTAAGGGTTGCTGACATGCCTTAGAATGTGTGCACAAGGCACTAAAGTTGGCAATTGCAGAGGCTAGAACTGAGAAGTTCCAACTTCGAGTGTCAAGAGGTTCAAGGAACCTCTCGATAGGTTCTGAGTCTTATTGGCCTTTCATTCGACAGGTTGTATTTGGCTTTCTACAGGATTGGGGACTCCTCGACAGGATGATGTGAATTCTCGACAGGTTGACAGAAATTCTCCCCTTCTGTCTGAGCTCCTTATATCCTCTTGACAGGTTATAGAGCATCTTGTTGACTAGTTATACAGTTCCATTTGAGTGCTTGACAGGTCCTCTTCTGCTTCTCGACAGGTTTACTCAACCTGTCGCAAATGCACGCAGCTTCAGGTAAGGCTTTGACAGGATGGTGTTGACTACTCATTAAGTTCTGGGGAACCTCTCGACAGGTAGCTGGAACCTCACGAGCTCCCCTGCATCTCTAGGTAAGATATTGACAGGATGTGCTACTGCAGCTTGATTCATTCGGCAGGTTGAATCAACCTCTCGAGATATTCGTTCTAAGCATCTAAACCTGTCGATAGGTCAAATTAACCTCTCGACAGGTTATACCCCTTTATTTCCATAGCTGGCTCACTACTCTAGGATGTTTTTCTTCATCTGTCCAGCACTCAGCACCTCTTGAGGGGTTCAACCTTCATTCACTGCAGTTGCTCTTGCTTCCATGCATGCCTATGTGAACACATGTCATTCCCATAGGCTTTTAAGGCTTGTGAACTGCTTGATGGCTGGGCTTTTGGGTTGTGTGAACACATGATGAGGCAACATGTCTATTTTTTGCCTTTTTAGGTGGATGTTTGTACTAAGACTATAATTTATTGCTTATCTACAAAACACACTCAAAACACTTTATTAGTCAACTCAAAGGTCCATCAAAGGTTAGGTTAGGAGGTGAAAAATGGTATTTCTCGCTGATTAACACACCCCAAACCTATGCTTTTCTAGTCCCTGAGCAAAGGAGAAATTAAAAATAAGTATTGAAAATGAAAAATGCTACTTCTGTAGGGAGCACAGATGCATTTAGCATATGCATCAAGCCTTTTAAACCCCTAGGTGATCCCTAGTGGAGGAGTGGAGTCTCCTGAGGGTTTTCAGTGAAGGTACCCACAAACGTCTCCAATGACTTAGTTAATATCGATGCAATCATGTCAAAACAGAATTTAAGCAAGATAAAATTCATTCCACACCTTGTTCCTTCAACTTTTCAGAGGATTCTCAGTAGTAAATCAGCAGTTTAATACTAACATTCTACTGTAATTCCTTCACAATCAATCAACTTATGTCAAGGCATTTAGTATGAAAATTAATGCAAAGCTTGCCATCAACTTTGAGCAAATTGTTTTGATAATGCCCCCAAATAAATTCAATTTTAGACCTTAGTCTCACTAGGGCTATCACTCACAATAAACATGGAGGGTGTATCATTTCACACAGCTCAAGAGCAGTTACAGCCCTAAAATAGGACTGTAAGCATGAGCATAGGCATTGCTCTAATTTCTGAAATTTTCTAACTCTTTTCACCATAGATTACACAAATCCTCATCTCCACATAACAACTTGATCAATTTCAGATCAGTAGGGACTTTTTATTGGGTTGTAATATTGCTTATGGGTGAGGTTTATAAAGAATAAAAGGGTAGAATAGGATTCAAAATTGAGAAATTAGTAAGGTAGGGAGGTGGTGCACACACCTTCTTTATCTCAACACATCTTCATCTTCTTTGCATTTTCATCTTCTCATTTTCCAATGAAGTGACTTCTCTCTTTTTTTATTATTTATAATTTTTTCTTTTGTATAAATTTTTTTTATGGGTTGGAATGCCACAGCCATACATCTGATACACACTGCCTTTTAATGTGTTTTCTTCTCCTTCCACCAAAAATGAAACCTTACTCCTCCTACCTCACTTCTCCCTTTACTTCTTGACTTCTCAGATGGAGGGTGAACTGAAACAGGTTAAGAGGTTCAGGAAAAAAAATACTTTGGTTTCTTGTCAAAGAATAACTTGGGTTTTCAAGGCTCAAATGGTGTGTATCAGGCAGTTCAAAGATAGGAAATTTTAAGCTCATACTATCCAAAGGATGGCCTTACTTCATGTCCTCAATGTCATGAATGTTGTTAAGCTGTTTCAACTTGGATTTTCCTAACTTCTAGTGAGCAAAGGTAGATTCAATCAGCCCTTAGAGCAGAAAAATTACCAAAACACTCTTCAAAGAAAAATTTATTTTTTAGGCCCAGATTTCACTAGGTATGGTCTTCCATCAAATTCCTGGGGTATATCCTCAAAATTTTCTCTCTTTTTCAAGTTCACTAGGCATCAATTTTTGAAAATTCTCGACATTTGTTTCATGACAATGTTAGAGCTATAGCAATTTTTAGTCTTAAAAAGTTTTAAATTTCCTCTTTTTTAAAAAAAAAAAAAGGAGGGAAGTCACTTTATTTTCAGAAATTTTTATCTAACATAGCTGCACTAACATTAACAATTCCATTGGCACACCCTGTCATACCCCCAAACCTATGAGGAGCAGTGTCCTCACTTCTTTGGAAGAATAACAGAAGGGAATAGCAGGGTGAACAGAAACAATTGAAGCATAACGAATAAAGTAAAATAGATGTAAACTAACAGGAAAGCAAGAAACAGAGATGAAACAAAACAAACATTGTATTGAACACAAGTAATTATAATAGAATAGGGCAAACTAAATGTAGTAAAAATATGTGCAGTAAAAGCCCTATATACAAACTAATTACAACTAAATCCTAATCTGAATCAGAGCTAGATATGGTCATTGGCTCCCATCCTTTCTATGCAGCAAGCTTGTCATACTCCACCTTGAGCTTTTCTTTCTTCTTCAGCTTCTCAGTGCTGGAAGCACCTTCCTTAGTTCTTTTTGAAGCTGACTTCTGAGGTCTAGTACGACCTTGGGACATGGTGGGCTCCTTGATGGAAAGTGCTTTGGATGATGAGGGACCCAGGGCAGAGTGTAGGGAGAGGGTCTCTACCAGTCTGGCAAGCATGTCAGATTTGGTCCTATAGGTCTTGTACAGGTTGAGGGAGTTGATGACCATCTTCCACAAATTCCATTCTTCTTTCCTATGGGCCTCTAAAATAGGGTCAATTTCTTCTTGATATGCTTGCTGCAGTAAAATCATGACTGCATCCACTAGAAATTTAACATCCTCCATGACATAAGGGTTGGTCTCAATAGCTTTGGTGAGGGATGGAAGAGGTGATAAGGTGCTGGTGCCATATGGTGAGGGTCATCCATAGAAATTGACCCTCACCATTGGGACAATGGCCCAATGGTGAGGGTCATCCATGGAGGAGGGAGTGATGGGAAGTTCAGGAAGTGGTGGTGATGGTACAATGAGGGTCGATGGTAGCTCCTCCTCCACAGCAATTGACTCAGGTGGGGAGGAAGGATAGGTAAAAGGTAGAGAAGGTAGAGCTGCTTCCTCAAAGTCAGTTTGAGTGGAGCAGTCTCTGGTGGAAGGGGTAGGGCTAGGTTGTTCCACCACAACATGGGTAACCAGTATTACAGGGGACAACTGTGGGGATGGAGGTGGAGTAGGAGTAGGAGTGGGAAATGGAAGGGGTTGGGAGGTTGAGGTAGATGGGATGAGAGTAGACTGAATGGCCTGATGACAGGTGGCCATAGCAGCTTAGTTTGCTATGTTGGTTTGAAGCTGGGCTAGGATGGTGGAGAGAAGGAAAAGAATCTTGGAAGAGGCCTCTACTATGATTTGGGCTTGGGTAGTAGGTGGAATGGGTAAAATAGGCTAGAAGGGAGAAGTTGAAGCATGCTGGAAGTGAGAAGGCTGTGGAGAATCAGGTAAAGGGGAATACTCATGCCCAATGTCCTCCATAATGGAGTCAATCAAGGAGGAGTACCCCTCAGTGGTCAGGTGGTCCAGCTCTTGGGTATGGGTAGGTGATAGGGAGAAGGTGGGGTCAATGTCAAAGGGAATGGATGGTGGAGAAGAAATGGCTGGGTCAGCTGATATAGATGGTGCAAGGCTCAAGGGTTCAATAGCTGGGATGGATGGGCTGGCTAGAGGGGTTGTAGTTGACCTTCTCTGGTAGGTGGATGTGATGGGTAGTGAAGGTAAGGTAAGGATGGGGTTTGTGGTAAGAGGAGCTGATAGAGGTGTGGATGTGGTGATGGTGGAAAGGATGGCTGAGCTACTGGGGGGAATGGAAACTAAAATGGAAGGTAGGGGAGCTGAGATGGATGGTGGAATGGAAATGCTGGCCACATTAGAGCTGACAAAAAGCACATCAATGGAAGGGGTGGGTGTAAAGATCACAGGTGGAGGCTCATAGCTAACAGATATAGAGATCTCAGGAGGAGGTACTGAGCTAGTAGCAGCTGTAGGGAGAGGTTCTGCGCTAGCTGAAGTAGAGATGTCAGGTGCAACAGTCGAGCTAGCTGCTTGTGGGGCTTCCATCTCAGGATCCTCTGCTGATTTATTCTTCCTCTTCCCAATTAGGGTCCTACTAGCAGACTAGGCCCTCTTCCCGAACACCTTTGGAGTTGCCTTTTCCACAGGCTCATCCTTTTGGATCACAAACTTTCCTTTTCTTAACAAAGCAGTGATGAGCCTGCTGTAGGGTAGCCCTGGCAAGGCCTGCACTTTCTTGATCTTCTCATTTACATCTACCATTGTGTCAAATACCAGCTTGGAGGCATTCATAAATTGGCCCTTAGAGAAAAAATATAGGGCATCCACTATGGGGGTTCTCCTCTCTTACTGATGTCCACTGACATAAATTTTTTTCCTCAGAATTGAATCAATGAAAAGCATGCTAGGGTGTAAATATCTCCTCATCAATGATTCCCCAGAACCCAAAATTCCTTGAGTTAGATGTCTGCCCAATGCTTTAAAAGACACACTCTCAGGTGCTGCTAGACCATAGGCTGTATCAAAAACCGATGGGACCCCTAATGCCTACCCTATATCACTGTAGTCCACAACAAGCTCCCAGTTATCAATATATATCACAAGGGAAGGCTCAGTTGAACCTGGCTTGGTCTTCTTCCTGATGCTCTGATACCACAATTTGACCAGCCTAGGGTAAGATTTTTCTTGTAATGGGGTCATCAATGGTGTCAGGCCTGCCTTCACCAAATAGTCCAAGGTGTCCTTACACTCCTCCTCCTTAGAAAAATAGGGTATGTCAATAATTATCTCAAGGATCAAGCCTAAGGCATCCACAAATTCATTGGGAGTAGATAGGTTCACAGGGACTTCAGGTTCATTCTCAGGGTTAGGCTCAGGCACAGGGATTTCAGGCATAGGGTTAGGTTCTACCTCAGGGGCCTCCTCAACTATTTCTTCACTAATTTCGGCCTTCTTGAATTTCTTAGCTTTCTTAAGTTAGTCAGGTTTCTCCATGATGAGCTTCCTCTTAGAAGGTGGGTTCTCCTTGGGCTGTGTGGCAAGCCTACTGGATTTCCTAGTGGAGTTATGGGTAGATTTGGAAAGGGCCTTGAACAGATCAGCTAAGGTATCTCATGGTCAGCCACTAGACACTCACTTCCCAAAATCAATCTCAACAACCACAATAGACTTCTTTGCTCAAACAAGGTAACCACACAAATTGGAAATGGAAGTGCAAAGCTTGGAAGTCATAGAGTGGAGCTGAAGAAGCACTTACCAACATAAACCTAGGGTTTCTCAAATCTCGATGTGCACGGCACCAAACCAGCTCAAACTAGGTGCAAAATGTCGCCTTTGAGGGAATGAAGCACTTGGAACAATGGCCAAGTGGATGGCGTAGGAACCAGTGAAGGGGAGGACAAAGAAAGAACTGAGAAATCAGCAAAGAGGAAATAGAGCTAAGAGTAGAAGCTATTGAATGGTTGGAGTGAGTTGTCGATAGGTTTAAAAACACCTAAATCGTGCTTCGACAGGATTAGAGAAAGGGTTTCGCCAGGTTGGTACAACATGTCAAAGAGTTAGAATCAGCTGGGATGGTAGAATTGGTAGGCTGAAGGTCTCGAGAGGCTCTGTCAAACCTCTCGACAGGTTCAAGGCTTCAGAAAAAAAATCAATTCAAGAGGTTCATGGAACCTCTCGACAGGATGAAAATATTTTATGTTACTGCTCTGAGAGGTCTCCAAACCTCTCAACAGTTACTCTGAACCTATCGAAAACATACCCAAAAACCTTCAGAACCTGTCGAATATCATATGTACACCTTCAGAACCTGTCGAGAATCAACTCAAACCTATCGAAAGGTCCCAGATCCTGTCGAAATGCACATTAGGAACCTTCAGAACCTGTCGAACATCAATTCAAACCTCTCAACAGGTTTGTTTTGCATTCAACCAATTTCTCAGCAATTCTCTTGTCTCCACTCTCACAAATTTGTCAATTCTGCTTTGCTACCATTGGAATTTTCATGGATTGAGAGCATTTATAACTTAAACAGGTCTGATTCCTTATTCCAAATAAAGAACTAAACACACATGGAAACATATATATATAATGCCAAATAACAATGAAAACAGAAACAACAATAAAACTGACAAAAACAAACAGTTATGGTACATAGTCTACATTGTTGAAAATCAACTACATTTTGGAGGTTCTTGAAGGTGAATGGTCACCACAAGCTCTATTACATTTTCAACAAAGAGCTTTTGCCTTTGACCATTAATTTTTATGATCTTACCATCTTTTAGATCCTTGATTTCAACAGCTCCAGATGGGGATACATGCTCCACCATGTAAGGTCCCCCCCATCTGGATCTCAACTTGCCTGGGAAAAATTTCAATTTAGAATTAAAAAGCCATACCTTGCTGCCAGCAGTGAACTCCTTTCTCAGCAATTGTTTGTTATAAAAAAACTTGGTTTTCTCCTTGTAGATTCTGGCATTGGAGTAGGCTTCCAATCTCATTTCTTCCAACTCTGATAGTTGGAGTTTCCTGTGCATGCCAGCAGAAGTTTGATCAACATTCAATGATTTAATAGCCCAATAGGCTTTGTGTTCTAACTCTACTGGCAAATGGCATGCCTTGCCATGCACTAGTCTGAAAGGAGACATGTCAATTGGGGTCTTATAGGCAGTCCTATAAGCCCACAAAGCATCATTCAGTTCTTGTGCCCGGTCCTTTCTATCCTCATAGTCTTCTCCAAGATGTGTTTGATCTCCGTATTAAAATTTTTAACTTGCCCACTGGTCTGTGGGTGGTAGGGAGTTGCAACCTAGTGTGTAACAGAGTACTTTTTGAGCAAATTCTCAAAAGGTCTGTTACAGAAATGACTCTCCCATCACTAATGATAGCTCTGGGGGTGCCAAATCTGGAGAAAATCTTATCCTTTAAAATTTTGAGGACAACTGTGTGGTCATTTGTCCTTGTGACACCGGCTTCAACCCATTTGGACACATAGTCCACTGCCACAAGGATAAAATTGAAACCCATAGAAGGCGGGAAAGGGCCCATGAAGACAATTCCCCAAATGTCAAAGAGTTCAACAACCAGTATAGGTTGTAAAGGCATGGAGTTTCTTTTGGAGATACTTCCCATATTTTGGCATCTTTCACAAGCTTTACAATGCTGCCATGCATCCTTGAAGAGAGTGGGCTAATAAAATTCACTTTGGAGCACCTTGGCAGCAGTCTTGTTGCCACTGAAATGGCCTCCACAAGCTTGTTCATGACACATTGTTAGTATATTGTGGAATTCATCATCAGGGACACATCTCCTCACCACTTGGTCTGCACAATACTTGAACAGGTATGGATCCTCCCACATGTAATGTCTGATCTGGGAGAAGAACAACTCCCTATCCATTTTGTTCCAATGTGGGGAATCCTACCCACAGCCAAATAGTTCACTATATTTGCAAACCAAGGTGCAGAAGTGCTGACAGTAAATAGTTGTTCATCAGGGAAAGAATCATTGATAGGTAGCCTATCAAACTCATCAACTAGGATCTTGGATAAGTGGTCTGTAACCATATTTTCAACCCCTTTCTTGTCCTTAATCTCAAGATCAAACTCTTGTAATAGGAGGATCCATCTGATTAATCTTGTCTTAGCATCCTTTTTTGATAAAAGGTACTTCAGGACTGAGTGGTTTGTGAAGACCACTATCCTGGATCCCAATACATATGACCTAAATTTTTCTAAAGCATAGACAATTGCCAACAGTTCCTTCCCAGTTGTGGTGTAATTTAACTGAGCATCAATCATTGTCTTGCTTGCATAAGCAATCACATAAGGTGTTTTGTCTTTTCTTTGCCCTAAAACTGTGCCAATAGCAAAATCTGATGCATCACACATCAGCATAAATGGCAAATAAAAATCAGGTGCTTGAAGGATAGGTGTAGAGGTTAAACAGACTTTCAAAAGCTCAAAATCGATAAGACATTCATCCTTAAATTCAAAAGGAACCTCTTGGCACAACATGTGATAAAGAGGTTTTGAGATTTTGCTAAAATCTTTGATGAATCTCCTATAAAAACCAGCATGCCCCAAGAAAGATCTGACTTGTTTCATAGTTTTAGGTGGGGGCCAATATGCAATCAAATTAATTTTAGCCTTGTCTACCTCAATGCCTCTGTGGGAAACAACATGGCCAAGGACAATGTCTTGATTGACCATAAAATGACTCTTTTCCCAACTCAAAACCAAGTTGGTTTCCTCACATCTCTGCAACACTAGGCTGAGATGGTGTAGACATTGGCTAAAACTATCCCCAAAGACAGAGAAATCATTCATGAATATCTCTAAAAATTTATCAATCATGTCAGAAAAGATAGCATACATACACCTTTGAAAAGTTGCAGGAGCATTGCACAATCCAAATGACATCCTTCTATAGGCAAAGGTGCCAAATGGACATGTGAAAGTTATTTTTTCTTGATCTTATGGATAAACATGGATTTGGTTATACCCAGAATATCCATCAAGAAAATAATAGAAAGCCTTCCCTGCCAACTTATCCAAAATATGGTCTATAAAGGGCAAAGAAAAATGGTCTTTTCTGATTTTTAAATTGAGCTTTTGATAATCAATGCACACCCTCCAACCTGTGGTTTCCTAGTTGGAATTAGCTCACCAAAATCAGTTTTAATTATAGTGATTTTAGATTTCTTAGGTACCACCTGAGTAGGTGCCACCCATTCAGAATCTAAAATAGGATAGATGACTCCAGCATTTAACAATTTGACCACTTTCTTCATCACCACTTCTTGCATGTGGGGGTTTAACTTTCTCTCCATCTCTCTAGAGGGTTTAAAACCTTTTTCCAAGTGAATTTTATGCATGCACATAGTAAGGCTGATGCCACCAAGATCAGCAATAGTCCAGCCTATTGCTCTCTTGTATTTTTTCAACACTTTCCACAGCTCCTCCTCTTGCTCATCAGTGAGAAAAGAAGAAATGATCATTGGCAACTTCTAGTTTGCCCCCAAAAAAGCATATTTTAAGGACTTGGACAACTGTTTCAATTCCATATCAGGTGGGCATATAAGTGAGGGCAACAAAGGTGCTTTTGATGGTGGTGGAAGAGGCAACACAACTGGTTTCCAAGGAGGATACCTTGTTGTTGGCCCCACTTCAGAAATTAAGGCTTTCACCTCTTGAACCACAGGTGTGGGGGCCTTCTCTTACACAATTTCACTCCACACATCCTCAAAAAGATCACTCAAACCATCACAATGTAGCAGCTTGGGCAAAGTCTTTTCCACAACCTCACCCAACATATCAATCAAAAAATAATCCTCACTATCCAAGTGAGGCTGACTTGCTACATCATATACATTCAATTTTACTTTCATGTTGTCAAAAGATACCTCCATTACACCTAATCTACATTATATACAAGAATTGGCAGTGGCCAAGAAATGCCTACCCAAAATTACAGGAATGGAGGTAGTGCACTTGCTTGGCTCTATGTCAAGAACCAGAAAATCTGCTGGATAGAAAAACTTATCAACCCCAACTAACACATCTTCTATTACTCCCACAAGCGTCCTTTCAGATATGTCAGCCAGCTGTAGCACCACATGTGTGGGCTTCAATTCTCCTAAACCTAACTTCTCATAAATTGAATATGGAAGTAGGTTAACACTAGCTTTTAGATTTAACAAGGCTTTCTCAATGGTGTGATCCCCAATGATGCAAGGGATTGTGGGAACTCTAGGGCCTTGAAGCTTGGTTGGGGTTGCAATGGACAACACTTGGTTCACTTTCTCAGCATAAAAGACCTTCTTGGATAGGTGTATCCTAGATTTCCTTTTGTGGGTGCACAAATCTTTCAAAAATTTTACATAGGCTGGAACTTGCTTGATAACATTAAGTAAAGGCAAGTTGATCATTACTTATTTGAATGTTTCCATCATCTCCTAAACTTTAGCATTTCCCTTATTAAAAGAAGAAGGTGCTTGCAATGCATTGGGAAATGACAAATGGGGGACTGATCTCCCATTTATTGCCTTAGCAATCTCATCAGATTTTTCTTTATTTTTATTTTCAATTTTCTGTTGGGGCACCTCAACACCCCTCTTATTTCTCATATGCTGCTCCTGCTGCATATCAACATGGGTTGTTCTTTCATTTCCTGCACTTTTATCATCAGGCTCAACACTAACTTTGTTATCAACTAGCCTTCCACTCCTCAAAGTGGTGACAAATTTAGCTTCTTCATGTGAAGAAGTCTCACCCACCATATACTACCCTTTTGGGTTATTCATGGGCTGACTAGGCAGTCTTCACTCCTCTCTCCTAGTCAAAGAATTAGATAGTTGACCAAGGTGGTCCTCTATCTTTTTAATACTTTGGCTATGAGAGTTAATAGTTTATGACAAAGGTCCTGTTGACAAGTGAAAAATACCATTTTTCACCCCTAAACTTAAGTCTTGATAGACCTTTGAGAGAACTAAATAGGTGTTTTAAGTACCTATGTTGCAGCTAACAATAAAGACAGGCTTAAACATAAAAGCAGCTCAAAAGTACCAAAAAGATGACAATCCATGTCAGTCCAAAGGAAGGAAGTGAAGAAATAACCTCATCAGCTGTGGAAAAGTCCAAAAGGAAGAGGCAAAGACATGTAAGAGGAGCAGGGAACAATTCGAACAGAGAAATACAATACAGAGTTCTTTTCGCAAAGAACCTGCACGTTTCGTAAAGAACCTTAAACTCTGCGAAAAGGAATAAAACCTCCAGGCTTAGTTTTCGAAGAGCATTTGAACTCTTCGAAAAGAAGATTGAACTTTGCGAAAAGGAGAAAACACAATTCGAAGAGAGATTGAACTCTGCGAAAAGAGCTTCAAAAGCCACAACACTTTGCGAAAAGACCCTTAAACTCTGTGAAAAGGTATTCTGGAGATTCGCAGCTTTAACAAGGGCAATTCAGTAATCTGTTGCACGCTTTCCAATGCATTTTAAAACCCAAGGACATTCCGGAAGATTCTGAGCACGAACCAAAGGCATATTCCTCCCCATGTGAGCACCCAAAGATGAAATTACTTGGCGAGAACTTCTAGAAGTTCCAACAGATTTTTGAATTTCCTAACAGAATTGATGCCTCTGTTTCTTGATTGGCTGAACCAGATCAAACAGTTCTGATTGGCCAGAATAGATCTGGATCCTGGTGCTCGACTCCTATTGGCTGATATGGATTTAACCAATTCTGATTGGTTGATGCACATTAGAGATGGACTTGGGGAAAGCTATAAATTGACGAACCATTTGCCCAATTTGGGGATCCAAATTTTGAGTTTCATTTCTAATCCCCCATTTCCCAAAGACGGTTTATGCAAATCCTATAATAGCTTCACTTTGAGTTGCAATTGAGAGTGTGAGGCGTTCGTAATTCAAAAGAGAGTTGTATTCAAGACTACAAATCTGAGAGCTGTTTAAGCTATGCTCTGTAATTGTAACGGTGGATTTGAAAATGTTGCTGTAAACCGTATTTTCTCAATTGGAATCATGTTAAGGGTTCCCTCTGATCTCCTTATTGCATTAGACTCCTTTAGATTTACTGTTTTTTTATGCAATTTCCCTTGATTCATTAATCCTGTAAGAATTAGTGTTGGTAACCTAGTCTCTTACAGCATTTGTAGTGATGTTTCCTGTTCTGAATTGAGGATTTGGATTAAAAACTATTGGATAGTTTGTGGCCATTAAAGTGATGCACTATAGCCATAAGTGTAGCCTAATCCTTGAATTAGATTTATCTCTCTTACAACTGTGCTTGTAGCCAGATGAAGATTGGATCACCTCTGCTGAACTGCAGTATTTCTCATTAGATTATAAAGACCAAATCAGAGTTAGATATTACTTCTCCATCTTTGTTTCAATCACTCCCCCAACTCGAATCTGGATCATTTAGTTTAAATTTTCCTTTGTTTTTAGTTTGTTAAACGTGACAAATTCAAACCTCTCATCTTATCAGCTTTCTAGATAGGATAAGAAGCCAGATCTGGTAGCTCAGATCTGGAGGTTTATCTTACATTTTAAACAAATTCTCTGTGGACGATCTTTCACTCACTTACTTTTAAAACTTGCTACAATTGGCCCTGATCTTGCAGGCTAATTCTCTTCTAACTGTGCTGATATTTCTTTAATTTCTTATATAGTTTAGAGCCACTGTAATTTGGCAACTTTAAAACTATTTTCAAAACGCACATAAATCAAGCACACTAAGAAGAAACAACAGGTCCCAAATTCTATAGATCAGCTCACCCACTTAACTGGTAGGTCTCTTGGATACCACTCGATCTCCCTGGATCTGATACACCTGTGATTCCTTGAGTTTGTGACCTGGTAATTGCAGCATCTATAGTGGTTTTAATTGTTCTAATGGAGGCCTTAGCTTTGGAGGAGATCCCTAGGATGGTTTGTGACCATTAAAGTGGACTGATCATAACCTTAAGATTAGTCCAAGCTCAGGGTCCAATTGGATTAGTCTACTGCAAAGCCATGGATTCGATAAAGTCTATAGGATGGTCTGTGACCATTAAAGTGGACAGATCATAGCCTTAAGACAAGGTGGATCATGCGATTTGAAGTGGAGTTTATACCCTACAGCTGTGCTTATAGCCAGTTGAGGGAATTGTGTGCTCTGAACCTCTGTAGCATAATTAATTGAATCTGATTTCAATGAAAACCAATCTCCAAGCTACTCTTCTCCATTTTCTATTTTTTACCACTTTCCCCTGCAAGATCTAAGATTTTAAACTCGATCCAAGTTAGTCTATGTTTAATTTTAGCTTAGCTTAAGTGACAATCCATTTTAAACCTCTCCCCTATCTTTTAGCTAACGTAACACTAGTTAGGGTGCCAGATCTAATACAGATATGGAGATTTAACATATTTTTAAACCAACCTCCCTGTAGACATTCCCTTACTCACCATCTTTGTAAAACTTGGTACAACAGACCCTGATTACTTGCAGGTCTGTGTGAGTGTGTCTGCCTAGTTTTATTGATAATTTTAGACCCTCATTTGAGGGAAGGCAAACACTCCAACAATACTCTAGGTCATGAGGATCCGAGGCACGTCGAAAAAGTAGCACGTACTCCCAAAAAGTGTTGCAACATCTGTTCGCTCCGCTCGGATAGTCGTGCTAAATAAACTTCGGGATCAATGGGTTCGCCCAAAGACCTCGAACCTTTCTTCAAGAAGGGGCACCCGTGACCAGTCAGATGAGGCGGTCAGTACCTCATGCGATTGGATACAAACTATGGAACCTTGCATACTTGTTTTGCACCTATCTTTGAATGTGGGTCGATCATCCTCCTTACTTACAAAGCTGTTGCATTTAGAATAAATCTTGAACATCAAACTCCTTCAAATCATCTTGAGAAGCGACCATTTTTCTCTGCTATTGGGCTTTTGTAACTCATTTTCCACCTCGTTTATGCCCAGTAATGTCGCTAAGCGCTTGGGAACAGATTACCTTGAGAAACGACCATTTTTCCTGATATACAGGGCTTTCATTTTCTCACCATGTTACTCAACTGATGTTTAAAGTTTATTCTAAATGCAGTGGACCCGTCAGTAATGCCTTGGGTCTCTTCGGATGTCTCTTTTCTTTGGCATTCGATCATTAGTGATCGAATACCAAAGAGGGGCAACTGTAGACACCCAAATTTGGCCCAAGGCCCGATCGATACACATTTCGAGAGAAGCGCACCCCCGATCTTTCAAAAGTATTTTAGGAATCATCTTAAAACCCTTAAGAATTATCCTAAACCCTTAGGAATCAACCATAGCCTTCCCAGACCTATTACAATCCTTCCCGGGCCTGATTCGAACGTCCCTGAACAACGGTTAGAAAGAGGAGTGCCAAAGTTTTTATAGATAGTTTTCTAACCTAAGGTATATACCATTGGAAAGTAGAGCTTCCCATATTTCCAACGGGTTAAGAATCACCTAATTTAGAGTTGTACATCAAAAGTTATGGCGAAATAAAAATCACGGACTTGTGTAGGAAATTGCAAAATCGGACCCATAGAGCCAGCTTCGAACCCTCCTGAGCAGTGGTTAAAGAGAGCAGTACCAAAATTTATATAAACCTCTTCTAAATTTAAGTTATATACCATTAGAATGAGTACTTCCTCAGCTTTCCAACAAGCTAAAACTTGCCTCAATCAGAGTTATACATCAAAAGTTATGGCGAAATGAAGATCGTAGATTTGTCCAGGAAATTGCAAAACCGGGCTGGGCCCCTATGGGTCTTCAACTTCCAATAGTTTGGGCCTGGTTTTCCTTCAAAAAATGGCCAAAATTGACATTAGGGATTTGACTTGTGGACCATCTCAAAGTCTGGGGTGTATTTCTTTAGGACCCTAGCGACCTTATTAACTTAAGTTATCACCCTTTTGCCATTCAAGTCACCACCCTATCATCTACCATTAAACCCAAATCCCTCTTCTCCAAGCTCTAGAAAATCCCAAAAACCTTATATTGCCCATTACCCAATTGCTAACCCAATTAGGACTTTAACCCCTCACTAATCCTCCCTTTCTCTATAAATTGAGAGCCACCCCTCTTGCTTAGGGGTTGGAAAATTTTCAAAGAAAGAAAATTTTAGTGAGCTCCCCTCCCATTGGCCTCCACTAAACCCATATAATTTTAGCACCCTAGTTCATCCTTGACACCCCATTTTCCATCATAAATCCTTGAGATTTAGCTAGATTTAGCCCCTAGCCTTCTTCTCCTACCTCTTAGCTCCATAGCCTTAGAGATTAGAATTCATCCTGCTACCCGTTTGCTTTCGGAAGCTCAACAAAGACGCTCTTGTGCAAGGATCCACATCGGTGCTACAAGGGCCGGAGAGCTTCGACTCTCCCCTCTATTCCTCTATGTTCTTTACTTTTCCTCTATCCTAGAATTGAGCCATTATGCTGCCCAAATTTTGGCAAGTGAGAAAGGCTCAATAGGATCGGTGTGCCTTTAGGCAAGGGGAAATGCCGCCCATTTTCTTTTCTTATATATATATATATTATACACATCAAAACAACCATAGTAGAGACGCTTACGAGTAGGTTTGTCGGGTGCTTAACACCTTCCCGATCGATAATCGAAGCCCCTACCAAAGAGCCTTTGGCATAGACTAGAATCAGAGTCATATTTGTGGCACTTCGGTTGAATGAATTAAATGATTTATTTTAGCTCTATTTTATTTTTCTGTAAAGAAAATAGGTCTATACTATCTGTATTTATTTGTATCGAATCTTGTACCTATGGTCAGAATATAATTGTTTATGCAACGGTTTTTATGATTCTAGATTAATAGGTTTTATGTGTTATTGTGTATCCATGGATCTTGCGGATTCGTCACGACGATTGCATGAAAAAAGGAGTCGCCACCCGAAGCTTTTGGTCTCCCGGGATGCCTAAATCAATGTCATATCCATCGAAGTGCTAGATTTAACTCCGATCACCGGTTTACACCAAAGCCTCTAGGGAAGGACTTCAATTACCAATTAGGAAGGTGTTAGGCACCCAATTGGCCCACTCATAAGTGGTCTCTACTATGGCCAACGTGTAAAATATAGAGAAGAAGTGGGCGATACTTCCCCTTGCTCGAAGGCACTTGGATCCTATTAAGCTTTTCACAACAATCAAAATTTTGGCAGCGAAACAACTTAGATCATAGCATAAGGGAAAAACAAAAAAGTAAAAAATAAAGAATAGAAGAGGAGAGGAGAGCTGGAGATGAACTCCCGGGCTCTTGTAGCACCACCGTCAGAACTTTGCGTTCGAACTAACTCTAGTGAGCTTCTAAAAGCACAATGAGGTAAAGGGGGACTCCTAACTAGCTAAAGCTTGGAAGGAGGGAAGGTGTGTAACACCCTAGAAATTCCAAACCCGAATATGTCGGGTGTGTACGCGTGGTTGAGGCCGAGAGCGATTTGCGCTGTGGAATTTAAATCCAATTATTAAAGTGTAGGGAGTACCTTCAAAGTAAATTATAAATTGTGTAATTAGTTACACAAGCTCCGTGAGAGCACCAAAGGTAAAAGACTCGCTTTGCACTTAGGAGGTCTTGGGATCAAGACCTGCTGGAACCATACTTTTGGTTCTTTTTGTATAAGACCCATACACTATCCTCATTGTACCTGCTTGACACTGAAGCCATTCTCACGTGTATAAAACCCAAGCCTTATGCAAATTAAGAAATCCTATGTGAACTTCTGTTTTGAAGAGGAAATATGAGAGAGAACTCCATTTCTCCTTCTCTTCACTTTCCTTTTTGATGAAATCGCAGCCGTTCGACATCCTCCGATATCTTCTTTTTCTTCATAACATTTTCTATTCACCCCGACCACAGCCAAACTCGATCTCGACATCGTTACAATCAAAGCGACGAAAGATCGAACCATCAGACAATAGAAAGTTCGAACATTGATAATTCCAGGCAGCGAAGGTTGTAGGCCGCACATGTGTGAAATCTATGGAGGTAAATGTCTTTACCTTATCGTGCACATCTCTCTTTCAGAAATTTAGGCTTAGGATCACGTGTGATTGACTCACATGCAAAGATTTCAGAAATCAAAAGCGTTGGAAACGCTAGCACCGATGTTCCTGTTTGTTGATCCTCAAAATCTTTGCATGCTAAAGATTTCAAGGTAAAAGGTTCATGATTTTGTCTTGTAGCATGAAACAAGATTAGATTAGATGTTTAGGATGGGATTGTGTGAAGAAATTAAGAATTCGGATTTAGGAAGAGGAACAAAGGAGTTACAAAGTCTGACAGACTCGCTCATCGACCTCTGTAACTCGTTGCAGCGAGGTCTTTCCTGAAGCACTCACTGCAGTGAGTGCTACATGGACTTTTAGGCCAAAATTGGCACTGTTCATACTCGTTGTAGCGAGATTGAAAGTGCCACATGAACTCGCTACAGCAAGATACCCTATTCTTGAGGGTCTGGGTTCTGTCTGCAAATGCAGAGAGGACCTTGTTTTATACCGAATTCTCATCATTGACATTAGTATATGGATATTGTATGATCTAGGATAAATGTAGGAAAACATTGATGGGAACTCCGCTTTGACTCACGCTTGTATGTCCGCACAACTCCGACATTAAGGTAGGGAAAATTTAATGTAAATTGCATCTTTGTTTTGATTCATAGACTCAGTGATTCTTTGAAATAAAATTTATTTTGTTATTCAATATTTAAATCCTTGAATATTTGCTCAGTGATTGACCCGTTAAAATTGAACAATGACACCTATTATGTATTAGCATATGCATTTGATTTAAGGTTCACATGAACGAATCTTTCACCGACACGGCCAGTTATCCATGACCGATATGGTGAAATATCCGTGACCAGCATAGTAGGATTTCCGTATATTTGTCTGTTAACTGACACGATTCTACTTGATTTCCGGTCCACAACGGACATTCGAAAAATATTCATTGAACGACGGTCGTTAGGTGGGGATTCCCATCGGTAAATTCTTCGGCTCCGAATGCTATATATGCTTGGGAGATTTGTTAAGTTGTGATTTAAGCCATGCATTAAGATAAAGAACCACATGTAGCACATGAAATGAATAAGAATTCAGAAACCACATGAAACCCTGTCTTTGATTATCTGAAAAAGGTCCCTGAAATTCTGTTTTACAAGTGTCTTTCTTTTATCTGAAAATGCATTGAACTTTGTATTTGAATTCATGCTTTAATATGACATGCTCTTGAATCTTTGTCGTTGAATCTATGCTTCAATAGGATAAAAAACACATTGACATTGATATTTACTCTACTGAGCTTGGATTGTAGCTCACCCCTCGACTATATGTCACAACTGCAGGTGTAGATCCAGGCGTAGGCTCAGAAAGGGATCCAGAACAAGAAGAGGATCCCGATTATAATCCAAAGGAGGAAAAACTACCCGAGGAGTTCTTCCCTTGATCAGCTCTTCTAGATTTGGACATAGTGCTGGCAGTTTGATTTTAATACTTGGTACAATTTTTGGACTAGATTCCTGTATAGTTTTTGCATAGTTTTAAACCACTGTTTAGGTGATGGCTGGCCATCACCGGTGGTCTGTATAGTTTTGCTATTTTAGAATGATGGAAAATCTTTTGTTATGATGCCATATGCTTTAGATCTTTGCTTTCGCACTTACGTAGACTTACCAAATGCTTGATGGCTCGATCTATTTAGGGGAAGATCGAGCTGTCACAAAGGAAACAAAGCATACCAATATCAAAGAGAATTCTGAAATCAGATTGTGTCCTATGATTTGATGGCATGAATTTTGGGTAAGAAAATCTGGGCTGTCATAAGGTGGAAGTGTGCCTAGGCTATAAGTCTCATGGGGGATCCAAAGCTATGGCTTAGGTTTAGAGCATATGGCATCGATTTCCATCGAACCATGGGGCTAGATTTTCATGACCATCTTAAGTAAATATGATATTGATCGTGACAGGTCATTATGCCTCCTAGAAGGGGAAGACCAATGACCGTGTACACCAGAGGTACAACAAGTGGTGATAGGGCAGCAACCGGTCCAAATGTGATTCCCATAGGCAACCACAACAACAACTACAACATCTCAGGAGTGGAGAACAATGTTGGTAATGCCTCAGGGGTAGAGAACAATAACAACAATGACCAGCAGTTATTGGAAACCATAGTGAATACCATGGCACTGCTCACGGAAAGATGTCAACCGTCAGGCTTTCAAGAGTTCAGGAGGATGAGACCTAGTTTTTATGGGCAGACATATCTGCTTGAAGCGGAGAAGTGGTTGAATAAAATTGAGAAGATTATCCAAAGAATCTAGTGTACGAAAGAAGAAAAAGTGAGTTGGGCTTCTTTCCAACTCGAAGGAGAGGCGGATCCATTGTGAAAATCAGTCAAGAGGACCAGGGTATAAACGACACCAATTTCTCCATGGACGTGTGCAGAATTTACAGAAGTATTTAATGAGTAGTACTTTTCTAGACAAATAAGATATCAAATGGAAGCTAAATTTGTGTCACTAGAGTAGGGCCAAAGGACGGTTCATGAATATGAAGCCGAGTTCACCAGGCTATCCCGTTTTTCACCACTACACTTACCTACGGAATTAATGAAGGCCCAAAAGTTTGTGAGGGGCTTGAAGCCCATGATTAAAGAAAGGATCTCTTTGTTTAGGGCAATGACCTACGCTGAAGTTATGGAGTTAGCCCTTATTGCGGAAAAGGACATTGAGACCATGTACAAGAGAAGAGAGGAGTAAAACAAGAATACACAAATTCAAGCACGATCATATGCCTTCGAGCAGGCTAATAAGAGGCCAAAGTTATTAATTCCACCAGCCTCTCAACCTGCTCAAACCGCATCCTCCAGGCCGCCTAACCCTACACCCACAAGGCCTTTTCGCTCGACAAATCCTATGACACTGGGGTATCAAGAGCCCAACCAACTTCTCGAGCCACATCATCAGCATTGGTAGAATCATGTGCAGAATGTGGGAAGCCGCACAAGATGGAGGAAAGTAGGAGACCCACGGGAGCATGTTGTCATTGCGAGAAGATGGGGCATAGAATCAGGGAATGTCCTGAGGCGAAGAAAGAAACTATCGCAACCACACCTCATTCGAGACCTTCACAGCCTACAGTACAAGGCTGAGCTTATGCTGTTTTGGCATAGGATGCCCAAACAAGCAATGATGTGATCCAAGGTATGATTTCCTATGGATTGTCAATCTAGTCTCTTTAATTTTAGATGAAGAAGGTGCATAAAATAAAATGGTCTTTGAAATTGCTACTTTTGAATGCCATGACACTTTTGTATGTACATCTAATTAAATAATATACGTGAAACCTAGGTATCATTCACATGTACCAGAAAGGTGATATCTGTTCTCACAAGGCACGAGTGTTGATAGACCCGGGGTCTACCCACTCTTTTGTCACACCTCTATTCACAGTAGAATTAAGTGTCACTCCTGAGCCTCTAGAGTTTATCCTAGCAGTTTCAATTCCAACAGGAAACTCTGTCAATATGGATACAGTGTGCCGATCGGTCATTGTTGCCATTGAAAATCATGAGATAGCGGCTGATTTGATTTTATTAGATATGAAAAGATTCAATGTAATCCTCGGCATGGACTAGTTATCCACCCAGCAGGCTAATGTTGATTGCCGTAGGAAGATAGTCACTCTCCACCCTAGGAAGGGCAAATAATTCAAATTCTACGACACCCAACCAATTGTCGCACCCTTGATGTCTGCTATTTGAGCCGAACATTTACTAAACAAGGGATGTAGTGGGTATTTAGTGTTCTTACAAGATCGAAAGGAAGAGAAGGTTCACATTACCAACATTCCTATTGTATGCGAGTTTCCCGACGTATTTCATGAAGAATTACCAGGCTTACCGCCAGACAGAGAAGTCAAATTCGTAGTAGACTTAGCTCCAGGCATACCGCATGAGACCAACTGAATTGAAGGAACTCAAGGAGCAGTTGCAAGAAGTTCTCGATAAGGGATTTATTAGGCCTAGTGTTTCGCCATGGGGAGCACCTGTGTTGTTTGTCAAGAAGAAAGATGGACCCATGAAGCTCTAAATCGATTATCAGCAATTAAATAAACTGACGATAAAGAAACGTTGTCCACTCCCAAGGATTGATGACCTCTTCGATCAGTTGCAAGAGGCGATATTCTTCTCCAAGATAGACTTAAGGTCGAGCTACCATATATTGAAGGTGAAAGCTGAAGACATTCCAAAAATAGCCTTCCGCACGAGATATGGCCACTATGAGTTCCTAGTGATGCCATTCGGGCTGAGAAATGCACCAACATCCATTATGGACCTGATGAATAGGGTTTTCAAGCTTCATCTTGATCAGTGTGTGGTGGTCTTCATGTATGATATCCTTATCTATTCAACGACAAAAGAAAAACATGAACACTTGCGTATAGCTCTCCAAATGTTTCACGACCACCAACTATATGCTAAACGAAGAAAATGCAAATTTTGGCTGGAGTAAGTTAGTTTTCTAGGATATGCCATTTCAGAAGCCGGTATAACCGTAGACCCAACAAAGATTGAGGTCATACTGAAATGGGAGCAACTGAAGATGCTGATAAAAATACAAAGTTTTCTGGGATTAGCTGGATACTATAGGAGATTCGTTGAAGGATTCTCCAAAATTGCTAGACCACTCATGCAACTCACTAGAAAGAATGCCAAATTTGAGTGGATCGAGTCATGTGAACAGACCTTTCAGGAGCTCAAAAGAAGGTTGACCTTCGCACTAGTACTCGCCATACCATCAAGTAGTGGAGGATTCATAGTGTTCAGCGACGTGTCACACAATGGGCTAGGATGTGTATTGAATCAAAATGATAAAGTCATTTCCTATGGTTCGTGGTAGTTGAAGGACCATGAAAGAACTACCCCATACATGACCTCGAGCTGGCAGCAATCATCTTTACTTTAAAGATTTGGAGGCACTATCTCTACTGTAAGAAGTTTGAAATATTCACTGATCACAAAAGCCTCAAGTATCTGTTCACCCAGAAGGATCTGAATCTGAGGAAGAAGAGATGGATGGAATTCCTTAAGGATTATGATTACTCTATTCAATACCATCCAAGAAAGGCAAATGTGGTGGCAGATGCGTTGAGTCGGAAGTTATCTACCTTGTTATCACACCTCATCATGAGAATCCGTAGATGGCATTTACTTGAGGATTTGGCCTTAATTGACACAACATTTGATGTGAAGAAATTTGGAGCCTTAATGTCCAACCTTACTATTTAGTCAACGCTCTACGATAAAATCCATGAGTGACAATTAATCGATGAAGAACTAGTGACCATCAGACAAGAAGTAGTGGATGGAAAATGGCCTGTTATTAAGGAAGATAGATCCTTAGTATTCCGAGGCCGACTTTGCATACCGACTGATGCCGACCTACGATACGCTATAATATATGAAGCTCACAAGTCAATGTACATTATCCACCTTGGGAGAACTAAGATGTACCAAGACCTCAAGAAGAGTTGCTGATGGAAAGGATTAAAGAAAGAGGTCGCAGAGTATGTAGCAAAATGCCTGGTGTGTTAGCAAGTGAAAGTCGACCATCGACACCCTTCAGGTCTATTACAGCCGTTACCAATCCCTGAATGGAAATGGGAGAAAATATCCATCGATTTCATCCTTAGATTACCTAGAGCGCAGAAAGGATATAATGCCATTTGGGTAATTGACAATCAATTAACCAAGTCTGCCCATTTCTTACCCTATAGTACACGATATACAGCCAACAAGCAAACAAAATTGTACTTAAAAGATGTAGTCAGACTATAGGGCATACCTATTAGCATCGTGTCAGACAGAGACCCGCTTGTTGGTGCACATTTTTTTTGGGTTCTTCTTGATCCCCGTTGAATCAGTGGCTCCAATTCTGTCAAAGTGGACTCTAGCGATGCGGCATTTGGAAGATTAGAAATAAAATGTTTTCTAGGAAGATTCTTAGTTTATTGTGATCGCTAGCTACATATATTCATCGATGCTGTAACACGCCAATGATTACGCTTGAGAGCGGGTATGGGTTATTTCTATACTTAATCGTCCACCTACGCAGCGGCTATGTATTTTTTTAATTTTCCTTTTATTTCCCGTTATTGTTGTAGTTCTGATCAGTTTAGACTTCTCTGATTCTGTTGCGAGTTTAGTTATATAAGTTTATTCTAATCCTATTAAGAGTTCAGTAAATTTTTACTATTCCTATCCTTATTGAAAATCTAATTAATTAAGTGTCCTGATCCATTGTGATCAAGTTTCCTAATTATACTAGGAGTGCACATATAGTAGTTCTAGTGAAATTTTAATTAAATCCAACATGCTAGTTATACTGAGATTCTAAGTAGAGCAAGTATACTAGTCGTATTGGGATTCTAATTAAAACAAATGTAACAGTCTTACTAGAATTCTAGTTGAAATAGAGAACTGATTCTACTAAAACACTAATTTAAGCGATGAATTAATCAGACTGAAATTCTAATTAAAGCAAGAAATTAACCAATTAAAATCTGATTTAAAGAAATTAATCAATCATACTAAAATCTAATTAACTTAATTAATTGATTATGCTGAAATAAAATAAATCTACTAGTTAATTATACTAAAAAGATAAGAAAAGCCATTAATTAATTCTAAAATTCTTTAAAAAATAGGGATTTTGGGCCCGCTATAGTAAGGAGGATTGGAAAAGCCATTAATTAATTCTAAAATTCTTTAAAAAATAGGGATTTTGGGCCCGCTATGGTAAGGAGGATTGGCCTCATTCCCGAGTACCCTCCGTAAGCTCCCTTGGGCAAATCAGGTGGCTGAGATTAAAGATAAATTGGATTCATACTGATAAAATAGTATTTTTGGATTTTTCAGAGTCGATTTCGAAGTAATAATTATAAATTATGAATTAAATTGAGAAACTAAAATTATAGAAACTGAAATTAATATTTAAGATTTTTTAGAAATATTAAACTAAGGAATTAAAATTAAAATCTAAATTTTCAGGACTGAATTCGAGTTCGACATCAGAAAATCAGACCGTATGATTAAGGACTGGTTCTAGAGTCTATGACCTAGAACCAAAAATTAATGATAGGACTGTAGATTAAGATTTTAGAATAATATTAAAGTCTAGGATCGGTAAATTAGACCGTTGGATTAAGGACTAGTTCCGAATTCGGAGAATTAGAACTAGATATAAAAATTTGTAGTCTAAAAAAAAAGTGCCATGGTCTTGGACTGAAAATTAAAATCTATGCTTCCTGAATCTAGAGACTAGAAGTTATGGTCGTGAATAAAATTTAATTTTTACCTAGGGTCGGGGCTGCGGAGAGCAATCTCGAAGATTTGGCGCTTGAATCTTGAAATCATGACTAGGTTGCTCTATGGGTTTGTCCTCGGAGTTCTCTGGTTTCGGAATCCCAAAAAAAATCCGTTCTCTCTCGAAAATTGCCAGCCTCCCCATGTTGTATTTAAAAAAAAAACTTTTATAGGTTTTTTTTCAATTAAGTACCCTGTTTTAGGCGTTTAATCAAATTGCGCACCAGTTTCCTGGTGCTTAATCGCTTTGAGTCGGTCACCGACACAGTGAGCGACCTGCTGACTTGCTCAGTGAGTTTCCTAGTCCTAATAGTGTTAGAACTAATTGCACGCCCATTTTGGAGTGCGTAATTCAATTAAGCGCCACTCTTGAAGTGTTTAATTAAGAAAACTTAGGGTTCAAGGATAGTGAGGCTAGGCCAGGCGTAGGCCAATTGCGTGCCGGTGATGTGGCGCTCAATCTGATTGCGCGTCTAGTGTCAAGCACATGATTGAGTCTTGAGGTGGTCTGGGGAAAGAAAGTCTGGTCTGAGAAGGGACTGATTGCGCGCTTGTGATTTGGCATGCAATTGAATTGAGCGCGTCGTTTTAGGGGCTTAATTCGGGGTTGTCCCGGTCCAGGCCGGGCTTGAAATGCCAGACTATTGTTTTAGTTTGCATTCCGACTATATACTATTATTTCAGTATATAGTCTCCCTACATTGGGATCTGAGCCACAAAGCTATTATTTCAGCTTGTGTTCAGCCATGCACTATTGTTTCAGTGCATGGTTCCTACGTCGAGGGTATGAGGCCTATGCCACAGAACTATTGTTTCAGCCTGTGTCCAGCTATATACTATTGTTTCAGCATATGGTCTCATATGAGGGCAAAAGGAGTCTGAAATGTAAGACTATTATTTTAGTCTATATTCCAACTATATACTATTATTTCAGTATATAGTCTCCCTACATCGGGATTTGAGCCACATAGCTATTATTTCAGCTTGTGTTCAACCATGTACTATTGTTTCAGTACATGGTTCCCACGTTAGTGTCATGGGGCCTGAGCCACAGAACTATTATTTCAGCCTTTGTCCAGCCATATACTATTGTTTCAGTATATGGTCCCAATATCAGGGTTATGAGGTCAAAGGTTGATCGAATAAATTTGTATATTCTGAGAGGGTAAAATGGGGGTGTTTACAGATGCCCCTCTTCGGCGCACTCTTGCGAAGTAAGAACGCGTCGAAGAAGTAGACACCCCTCATTCGAGGTGTCTTATCGTTTCTCTCGAGAAATCATAAATGAACTGGGGATGCTGGCATGACATGCTTGGCTTTCTTATCTATCAGCACAAGCTAAAATGAAGCATTCGAAGGGTAAATGGTAGCTGTTGAAGGGCACATTCTGGGTCTATGGGTGCATGGCGCATCCCACCGTATGGCGCGGGCAAATAGAGAAATTTTACGCAATTGAGGTACCGGGGTGTCAATCAAATATCCAAAATAAGGTCCAGGGACTGATAATAATAAAATGAAGTATCATGTAATATCGAAAGCTTTTGCAAGTCATGCCAGACCGGGCGCGTCATTGTTCACACCAATGCGCGTTAGACGTTCCTTTTCCAATAGGTGTTTGTAAGTTCTTAGATTAAATATACTCAGTGTTAAGTTTCCTAGGGGAATAGCCGGTTTGGGTAAGATTAATTGGGGGTCCTGTGAGGTGTGCTCAATTGAGTTCTGCGCAATGGCGTGTGCGCTTGATTCATCTGAAGTCGGCCCCTAAGTTGGGAATTCTAGTCCTAATGCATATGAATGAATGATTCTACACAGTGGAGTGTGCGCTTGATCTAATTCTGCCCAATGGGATATGCGCTTGATTGCGAGTTCAGGGGTCGGCATGTAAGTTGGTAATTCTAATCCTAATATGTCTAAACAAACGATTCTACATAGTAGAGTATGTACTTGATCCAATCCTACGTAGTGGGATATGCACTTGATTGCGAGTTCAGGAGTCTTAGGAGTTAAAGGTCGTGTTTAAGTGTAATTTATTGCGCGCGGGTGATGTGGCGCTTTATCAATTTTTTTTTTTAAAGAAATGTGAGTTGGGTCTATTTACCTTGTTGCTTTGTTCTTCTTTTCTTCTCTCTTTTTTTTTTTTATTTTTTTGTATTTTTTTTTGTTAGTAAGGGGATTTTGAAAATTTGGGAATTTTGAAAATTTGAAATTTTAGAGATTTTAACTTAAAAGATCAATTCGGTGGTAAAAGGGCAGAAAAAGTGGCTTCCGAGACGTCGCTGAGCAGATCCACCGGTACAAGATTTGTGGACCCGACCGTTATAGTGGTTGTCAAGATGACACTTGGCATGCCGAATACTCCATCTAACCTTCTCGACGAGTACTAATGATTATCTCTTATGGGAGGACTACAGTGATTCGCGAGTCGAGAGAGACGGGTTTTGAAAATATTTAACTTAATCATAGCTAACTATATTTTTATGAGGAATATCAAGTAATTGAAAAGTGGGTAGTACTTACCTGGGGGTGGATTGTGTGCAGCTTATACGGTCTGGTGGGTTGCAGTGTCGCGATGCGACTTTGGAGATTCCTTCTCTTCAGGTCTGCTGTGGCAAGGCTTGACGGTTGTAATGTAATGTTTTGGGAGAAGTGATGTCGCGATGGGACCTGGGGATTCTCCCTTTCTTTGGCTGAATGCTGATTGAGTCCTGGTGGGATGTGAGAATCAATTCGGGAAAGAGAGCTCCTTGCCTCAACGATGGGAGATGATCAAGCTTTCCCTCTTTTCGTCATATGGCGTGGCATGTGCTATCTGAGCTTTTTTTGTTTTCCTTTTTAGGTAGTAATGTTCGCGATGGGATGTCGACTGAGCATAGTTAACAGTGGCGTGCTTGCATCCTCGGGAGATTTGCTCTCAGCTTCTCACGATGGGACATGAGGGTATGGTTAATTTATCATGATGGGATTAGATATTGAGGTGATATCGCATGTGTACATGTTATCGTAATGTGGACGGGTGCTGTCGATACTTCCTTCTCATGCAAGGGTATGCGATGGGATGGTTGTGTAAGTCTTCTTTCTTTTTTGGCAGAACAGCCCGTGAGGCTACACTATGGGACAAAAGAATCTTGACCGTGATGGGACTAAAAGGTATGAGGGTGTAGATTTCATCCAAAGTCAGGCATTGCCCGCCTATTTTAGATCACTCAATACGATTGTGCACCTATTTTCGGGCATGTGAGAGTATGCGTGTGATTGGATTATGCGCTATAATCGTAGCGCGTGATCAGGGCATCACCAGGTCAGTGTACGGCTGACCTTTTAGGTCGCGCGATGGCAGTGTGTCGTTTGACAAATTTGCACGGTTCATAGAGTGCGTGCGATCAAAGCCTCGCACCATTGGTGCAGGAGATGGTTTATTTACGCGCTCGGATCGAAGCGCGCATTTTGGATTTGCGTAGTGTGTGTGGCGCGTGGTCGAGTTAAGCACATGTTTTCGGGTGCGTGATTAAGGACGTACTCTATATAAGCGAGGGAGCTTTCATTTATTTTTTATTCTCTGGTTTAGTCTCGAGTTATGACCTTTTTCTAGATATCTTGTGTTCTGAAATTCGTGTTTTAGCGATATTGGGTGATCTAACCGTCCGATTAGAATGTCGTTTCTTCTTATATTCGTTATTTCATGTGACCTTCGTCCTGAGGTGATGCTCATGGATGACGTTATTTTGGGAGTGGGTGGTATTGGGAAGGAGGGCATTAGTCTTCCCATCGGTCCTTTTTAGAGAGTAGTGAAGGCAGCATTGAAGAGGCGGCGATGGAGGAGGTAAAGATAGCGAAAGTGAAGGAGTAAAAAGTGGAGGGATGTGTTTCCCAACTAATGCTCCCTGAAGTCTCCGATCGGACGCTCCGAGCGGAATCTGCTCCTTGCTTCATCTTAGTTTTGAACCCGGTCTTTGTTTTGGGTTGTAGGTTAAAGTTTTAGGTTTTCGTTTTGGATTGTAAATTCAGGAGGTATGCCTCCGGTGATACTTGTAAAATTTTTGAGTTATGAATGAAGGTGCATTTTTTTGTTTCTATTTGTTTATTCGTTTAAGCTTAGTAGCAGATTAGTTGGATTTATCTAATTTGTTTAACTTATTTTAGGATTTAATTTAGAGTTTGAGGATTCATTCCAAATTTATTTAGGGCTTATCCCGAGGTTAATTTTCTTTATTGAGTTTGGTTCAGAGGGTTTACTTGGTTCTGTTTGGTTTGTTGGGGGCATTTTTTTTTGGTCCTAAACAAGTTAGGGTCTCTTCTTAGAGAGAGTTTTTTTTTGTTTAAAGTTTTGTCTGGTTTAAGGTTTGATTTAACTTGAGCTGTAGTCTTTTATTTGATTCAACATGAGACTTAAAAAGGTGTGATTTTTAAAGGTTCTAGATGAATGTTAAATGTTTAAATCCTATTGGTTTATCTAGACTTGGGGGGATTGGTATTTCTTAAGGGGTTAAGTGTTGTGTAATTATTGGTTCATCTGAGTCCATCATGGATTGTGGTCTTTCAAAGGGGGTATGTGTTTGGTTTAGATTTAACTTGATTAGGAGGGTTTAAAGGTGTGACACTTGTCATTTGTTAATTCAAGAGGTATAGTTTATAATGTGTGAGCTAAAAGTTTTGAGTTCTTGTTGTTTTAAATTCTATTCCAAGCTTAAGATTAAAAGTTTTGGGGCATTTTATTGTGATTTTAGGTTTTTTTTATTAATGTCTTTTCTTCCTTTCTTCTTTGTCTCTCGGGTGTTGGACTCGAAGAGTTGTGCTTATTACGTGGATTCTTGAGAATGGACAGGATTGGGAATGCAAGGTAGCGGTTGAATTGCTACCATGCTAAGGGAAGAGGTGGAGGAGGAAAAGGTGGTACAAAGGAAACCCAAGGATAAGGCAGGGTCAGAATTCTCTCGATCGATGCCTATTTTTCTTCGGTAGGCTCTGCAGATCCCGCATTAGTTGCTCTTCCTTGTTATGGTTTCCAAGGTGAGCTTCTAAGGGTGGATCCTGCAGGTCCTGGGCGGCTTTTCGTGAGCCATTCTTTCTTTTCTGCTAGCTCGGGGGAATTATTACGGTTAGAATTCGTTCAGGGTGCGTTCCTTCTTCGGGTTTCTCCGAGATTTCTAGTTTCTCGAATAAATTTGGATTCGAGCATTGCCTGAACGTGCTGATTTTTTAAGTTTCTTGTTTTAAGTTATATATTTAGAGGGTATGCCCTAGGTGTATTTTGTAATTATTTTATTTATTTATGAAGAGATTATGATTTTAATTTCTTTTGTAAATTCAAGTTTAGTTTGTTTTGTAGCTTATTTGATTTATTTTAAGTGCGAGGTTTACTTGTTTAATTTATTTATTTTGGATCGAGGCATGTTAGGAGCATTTTTTTGTTTTGACTTAGTTTGGGCTTAGTTGGAGTATATGAACGATGGAGATATTTTTCTTGTTTAGTTTTGCCTTAGTTGGGGCAAGTTTTTTTATTTATTTTTGTTTCAAATGAATGGATGATGGGGGCATTTTTTTTTATTTTTTTTTGGTTTGGTATTAGTTAGAGTGTATAGGTGATGTTGGGGCATTTTTTTTGTTTTGGTTTGGTCTGGTGTATTTTCTTTTAGTTTTCGGGGTGGATATTTCTTTAGGTCTGGAATGTTTTGGATCGGGCTTAACAAAGGCATGGTTTAGGCTAATAATTAGTGTCGGAGATCACTTATTTTAGCCTGTGAACGTGCTGTCCTGGGCATTTTTTTTGTGTTTCTTTTTTTTTTTTTTTGTTTTATGAGGAGTTACGCGTTTGATTCTGAGCACATAAATTAATTGCACACTAGAGAGTGGACGCGCGTTCAGAGCGTCAGAACATCATTAAGCGTTAGTTTTCTGTCGTTTGACTGATTTAAGCGCATGTTATCGGGCGTGTGATTAGGGCGGTGGCTGGTCGCCGTACGGGTGACCATGGGCATTCGCACGCCACTGTGTGGATGCTTGAAGTGATTACGCATGGAGTAGGCTGTGCTCAACCAGATGGTTGGCTTGGTTTAAGCGGGCGATGATCAGGTTACGCACTCAAGACTGGTCGTGTGATCCGAATTAAGCGTGGTGAGAGTGGTGCGTGATTAGTTTGAGCGCCTGGATTTACGCGCGCGATTTAGTTGTCCCTTATAAATAGTTCAAAACTTTTCATTTTTGTCGCGCGATCCATTTTAGTCTTCGATTCTCTGTTTCCTTATTTCTTTGTGCTCTGATTTTTGTTTTCTCGTGATATCTCGTGATCCGATCGTCCGTTTTAGGTGCCGTTTCTTTTGTTCTCTTCAATTTTTCAAGCTCTCCATTCTAGGATGGAGGGAGAGTGTATTGGTAGGTGCAATATTACTATTTCTGAGTTGGAGAGGATGTTAGGGGCGGAGATAGGTGAGACTTCCGAGGCTCGGACCGACGTTGTCGGGGAGGTGGATGTTGGGGAGGTGGTTAGAGAGGAGGTATTGGTGGTTGACCAGCCGGAGGTCAGGGAGGAGGTGCTCAAGATTGAGCAGGGAGTCACTGAGGATGAGGGTGAGAGGGTTGAGGGTGACATACCTGAGGATGAGAGGGCTGAGGGTGCGGCTGAGGAGTGCCAGGGTGAGGGGCAGTGTAGGTTGGTTAGTCAGTTTGATGGCCTGGAGTTGAGGGCTATGGGTTCCTCGACAGGGCAGTCTCGTCACACGTCCCATGATCGTGTTAGGGATGATGCTTGTAGGGATTCGACTGTTCATGATATTCTTGTGGGGTATCCTCCTCATTCTCGATCAAGGTGGTCTGTTAGCCAGATGAGTGAGAGGGGTTTTATAGCAGGGCCTCATCGTTTAGAGGTTCCGAGGACTCCGGATGCCAAGATTGTATTTTCAGAGGACCAGTCTACGGACCTCCGAGTTGATGATACTGGAGACAGCGGCGCTCGCCCATCCCAGCGGCAGTGTAGGGAGTAGGGGTGTATGTGTGTGTTTATTTTGTGTTTCATGGCATGTGTGTGTTGTATATATAGGGGGGATGCCCCTGGTGATAAGTGTAAAAAGGAATAAAAAGATCTTGATATATATAGAGAGATTTTTGGTTTAGATGTACCTGATTGGCTCCTTTTCTTTTAGTTACCTCTTGCGTCTACTTTTACTTTTTTAGTTGCTTTAGCGCCATCGACTGTCATTGGGACTTAGATACTTCTTGAGCTGGCCCGATGATGGTTGAAGGTTTCTTCATATCTGCACATGTGAAAGTAATGCCGTCAGTAATTTTTGTTCTCCCCCTTGCTAGTTGTCAAGGGGGGTAAGTGTCTCAGACCGGAGTCTGGTAGCGAAAGATGAATATGTGCTCTCTTTTTTTTTCTTTCTCTTTTTTTTTTGAAATGATAACATTGCAACAGGGAAAGCAAATAGCTAAGATAGAAATAATAACAAAACAATAAAAATAAAAAATGCCCCAGTGTAGGAGCATGGTAGGATTGGAGTGTGGTATCTTCGATAGCGCTTTTTGGATGGTAACTTCGTCGCTCCTCATCTTCTTCATAGACAAGCCGGCGCTTCTGATATGATTCTTCTTCTAATCCAAAAAAATGCCCGAGCGTGAAGACGTAATGGAGCTTTTCTTGGGTCTATGAGCATTCATGAGTATTTGGTGAGTTAGTTTTGAAGAAAAGATTGATCGGTACTGTCATCGAACCGAGGAGGTCTCTTTGACTAGGTCAGTTGTATACGGGGTTTATCCTAGGGTGGTGGTCGTCCTACCCCGTGGTTATTCGGGAGAAGTATGGTAGGTATAGTGGGTGATTGCATCGGTCATCATTCATCAGTTTTCGATTTCATTTCTTGGAACTTCCTGTAAAGCTTCTGACTTATCATCCGAAAATAAAAATAGAAGGGGAGGGGGGTAAGGCTCAGTGATGCGGGGAATAGTTTGTATGTAATGCTTTCCAAAATGGGTAGGTAATAATCTTTTTCTCAGAGAGATACGAGATGCCATGATTGAGCTCTTCGTCATGTTCTGGCACCATCAAAATCTCAGATTCTATAGTTAGCAGGAGTTTTTCCTCCTCTCGCCACCTTATGACGACATCTAGTAGTATGGGGACATCAGGGATGCCCTCGCAACTTGCTTATACACTTCTAGTAACATTACTAGGGATGTCCTCATGGTCTGCTTATGCTTCCCTGAGCTCATTGACTTGTTCATTCGTCGTAATGCTCTCACTCAACTTTTGATGCATGTATTCTTGAAAACATCTTGCTAGCGTAAGAATAATGAGTTTTGATTGAACCTAACATCTTCATTTTTTTGTTGGTTTAACGTCTCTTCCAATGACGGGAGAAGGGAAATGAGGATCAGGTGTTACTTATGCTTTTGAAAGAGGTTAGATCGGTGACTAATCCTTTAATTAGATTGCCCGAGTGAGAAAAGGTGGGCGATAAATCGGAGGTCTCAAGGATATTCTGAGAATTGAAGGCGTACGACTAATGAATGGGTCGTGACGACTATGGTGGTGATAAGTATAAGTATTTAACCACAAAATGTGACGATCACAGGGCTAAGGGTAATATTTTCTAAGGTACATGGCGTTCTAAGGGCTAGGGAGTTCTTCCCCATCTTGGTTTGCCAGTTTGTAGGCATTTCCAGGGTGTGCGGCTGCTATGAGATATGGGCCTTCCCAGTTCGGTTTTAGTTTCCCTTTCGGATGGGCGTGCTTGCAAGGCATGATTTTCTTTAAGACTAATTCCCCAATATTAAAGATTTGTTCAAGGAATATCTTATCGTAAGCCCTGACCACTCTCTTCTGATATACTTGAGCGTGATCAGCTGCCCTTAAACATGTTTCATCGAGCTGCTCTAGCTGCGTGAGTAGGGCAATCCTCCTCTCATCTAAGGATAGCTCATCATTGAGTTGAATCCATAAGGATGGTACTTGTATCTCATATGGTAGGACTATCTCCATCCCGTAGGTAAGGAGGTAGGGAGTTTGGCCAGTGGCCATATGAATAGAGGTCTTATAGGCCCAGAGTACTTCTAGTAGTCATTCAGGTTAGTCAGTTCCAATTTTTGTTTCTACGGTACATTTCGGGATTCAAATTAGCATTTTATTCGTAACTTTTGCCTGTCCATTGCCTTGAGGGTAGAACGGTGATGAGTAGCATAGATCGATGCCGTACTTCTTACATAACTTCTTCATCTTCTTCGCGATAAACTATGGTTCATTGTCGGTGACAAACATCCTGGGTACTCCAAACTTGGTGATGATATTTTGAACGATAAACTTTATGAGTGTTGAAGCGGTGATTCTGACATAGGATTCAGCTTTTGCCCATTTGGTGTAGTAGTCGGTCGTTGTAAGTATGAATATGTGCTTGTGAGTGTTCCTGACGGTGTCTTTGAAAGGTCTAATGACATCAGAGGCCCACATCGAAAATGGCCATGGTGAGATCATAGTATTCAATGCAACTGATGGAGCTTTGACGAGTGCAACATGTTCTTGGCATTGTTTGTAGGATTGGATGTCGAGGTGGTAATCTCTGATCATTATCGACAAAAAGTAGCCTTGTCGTGTAACTTGATCGACGAGTCTCTATCTACTGGAGTGGGCGCCATAGGCACTAGCGTGTGCTTCTCAGATGATGTATTGTCCCTCGGCAGTCGTGACGCATCGTAGTAGCACTCCTTTAGTGAAGGTCTCTTTGTATAATGTTTCATCGAGTATGCAGAATCAGACGCATCAGTTCCTTATAGTCTTTCATTCGATCTTCGTGGCGTATGGAGGGACGTGTTGATGTTTTAAGAAGTTTCAGATGTTGAAATACCATGGCCGTCTGTCGTTGGTTGGTGATCATTCAAATCTGAACATAGAAACTTCGGTTTTTGCCTTGACGTGCTTTTTCGTCTTTCGATCCTGCCCTTGTGGGGAGGACAGGTAGTTCTCTCTTGATGGTCTATGCTACCTCGTGGGTAGGTACTGTCAGCTTCTCAATGAAGAAGGTCTTGGTACTTTGCCCGATAGGTATTCGGATGACTGAGGCTAGTGTGGCTAAGGAATCTACGAGCTTATTTTCTAATCTAGGGATGTGCGTGAAAGAGATTTTTTTTAATTTCTTTACTAAATATTAAGCGATTTCTAGGTATGCCATTAGTCTCCTTTCCTTAGTTTTTCATTCTCCTATGACTTGTGAAATTACTAGTGTGAAATCGCCGATATTTTTTAACTGTTTAACACCTAATTATAGTGCTACTCGTAGTTCGGCTATAAAGGCTTCGTATTCTGTGACATTATTAATGACAAGGAAATCTAGTTGAAAAGCTTTAGGTATGACAACTCCTTCTGGGCTTAGGACTATCCCGATGCCTTTTCCTTTGTGATTTAGAGTGCCGTCAAAATAAAGGATCCATGAGGTCTAATCAGTCTCTTCATTATGAATTGTGAGTAGGTCCTTGGGGAATTCCAGTGTGCTGATTTATGGTGTAAACATCAAGAGAAAATAGAGATGGGTTCAGCATAGCTGGGAGATCCTAGGCTTGCAAGGTACAGGATCCTTTGTAGCAAGGTTTAAAAGTAAGTAAGGGGAAGTTCACAGAGAGGTGGTTTGGAATTAGGTAAATCTCCAGATCTGTAAGAGATCTGGCACCCTAACTAATGTTGGTCTAGCTAAAAGGCAGGGAGAGATTAGATTAGATTTCCACTTAATCTAAACTACAATTAAAATGCAGATAGTCTTAGATCGAATATGGAGCCTCAGATCTTGTAGATGGAGGGTTTAAAAACTCAAAAAATGGAGAAGAATAGCTTGGAGGTTGTTTTCACTGCAATCAGGTTGAGCTAAGCATATTACAGGGGTTCAAAAGCACACAAGTCCCTCAGCTGGACACAAGCACAACTGCAGGGTATAAATTCCACTGCAAATCACAGGATCCACCTATTCTTAAGGCTATGATCTGTCCACTTTAATGGTCACAGACCATCCTATAGACTTTATCGAATCCATGGATTGTAGCAGATGAATCCAATTAAGGCCTGAGCTTAGATTTACCTTAAGGTTATGATCTGTCCACTTTAATGGTCACAGACCATCCTAGAGATCTCCTACAAAGCCAGAACCTCAATTAGAACAATTAAAACCACTACAGATGCTGTAATTTCCAGGTCACAGACGTAGGAAATTATAGGGATATCAGATCCAGGGAATTCAGATGATATCCAAGAGGTCTACCAGTTAAGTGGGTGACCTGATCAAGCAACTCCTGTACACAAATCCGATCGAGCACCAAAAGGAATCAAAAGAGCTTTAGATCTAATTAAAACAATGAAAATAATATTTACATTGCAATCAAACTCACTCTACAATGAAATGCTCTCAGATCTGTAGTCTGTGTAGCAATTAATCCCAGCAACACTCTTAACCTTACCCAATCACAAATCTAACTCACTCCTTGCTGCTCCTAGGGAATTAGCCAACCATGATTGGGCTAAAGGAAGGAAAATAGAATCTCGCTGCAAGCTCTGATCTCTAGGAAATTGTTCAGAATTTCGATCCCCCCACAATGGCAATTGGGGATCTCTATATATAGCTTTCTCCTCTATTTTTCTCGCCAAAAATCCCTTCTAGAAGGTCGTCAGAGTTTGTTAGAGTTCTGTTAAAGCACATGGGTCAGTTAGGGCTTTCTAGGGCATCTTCTAGAACCTCGCGTCGGTCACCAAAGTGCCTCAATTTACGTGTAGCAGGTTAGCAAGTCTCAGCATGTGCATAGCATACTTTCTGGGGAGTTCAGTACACAATTTTGACAGGTTGGAGAAGCTTATGACAGGTTAAAAGTAAGCTTGTAGTCCCTTTCGATAGGTTCCCTGGTCTCTTCGATAGGTATCGATAGGATGAGTTTTCTCTTTGAAGCTTTTGGGTCCTCAGCCCATTATCTGGAGTATTCGATAGGTTGGCTGAGTAGTTTGATAGGTCCAGAGGTCCTTTTCGATAGGTTCAGGAAGCCTTCGACAGGTTCTCTTTTTCTCCTCAGGCAAGCTTTCGATAGGATGATCTTTCTCTTTCATTCATCTCGCCATAGGTTCGTGGATCCCGTCAATCCTCACTTGACATGTCTTCCTCTTTCTGCCTTCAGATCTTATCGAGCCCTTCTCCAACTGCACGAATTCTTCTCTTTTATCCCTCAGCTCCTATCGAAGTCTTTCAGATGTCGTTTCGATAGGTTGTTTTAAGACCTGTCTTCACTTTCTTTCCTTTGTTCTGCTGTAGCCACGCATTCCAAGGGCCTTGATGTGTCGCCCTCCGTGTGTCAAGGTCGGTCTGCATAGTCTTAGTCAGCTTCTTTGTGGGCATTCTTAAGTGGTTTTCTACATTATTATCAGCTTTCACTGCTATCTACAGAAGGCACTCAACAGAGGCTTATTAGTGTGCTCACAAGTCTGTCAATGGTCAGGTTAAAGGGTGAAAAGTGGCATTTTTCACCACTTAACACACCCCCAAACCTAAGATTTGCTAGTCCCTGAGCAAAGGAGAGTTAAAATGAATTAAAAATGCCACTTTCGTACAGAGCATGGGTGCATTTAGCTTATGCATCAAGCCTTTTAAACCCCTAGGTGATCCCTAGTGGAGGAGTGAAATCTCCTGAGGGTTTTCAGTGAAGGTACCCACAAACTTCTCCAATACAACTTAGTTAATAATAGTGCACCCTGTTAAAGCAGACCAAATAAATTCAGATCATACCTATTCGTTAAAGGAATTTCAATAGAAAAACATCCATTTGAAGATATGAAAGTTTGCTGAAATCTCTTCATCATCACTCAATTTGTGTCAAGGCATTTCTCCTAAAATTTGATGCATAACTCACCATCAATTTGAGGATCCTACTTAGATACTTCCCCCATCAACTAGATTTCAGACCCAAGTCTCATCAGGGCTGTTCACTCATCAGTACAGAGAAGAGGGGTAAATCATATCACTCAGCTCAAGAGCATAGATTAAGCAAATTCTCATTTCCACATGACGGCTCAATCCACTTTCAGATCAGTAAGGGCTTTTTATTTGGGTTGTAATGTGGCTTAGGGATGAGGTTTGTGAAAGAGCACAAGGAGTAAACAGGTTTCAAAATTGAGAAATTAGTAAAGGTAAGGAGGTGATCTAGACTCCTTCTTTAATTCAGCACAATTCCATCTACTTCTTGAATTTTCAGAGCCAAAGTGGCTAGCTTCTTCTCTTCCTTTCAGTTTTTCAATGAAATGACTTCTCTTTCTCATTCTTTTGCTCTCTTTTTTTTTTTTTTTTAAAGCGTAATACCACAAATACCGCCAATTGTGTTTTTCTTTCTTTCAACCTGATTTAAGACCTTGCTCCTCCTTCCTCTTCCTAATTTCTTAGATTGAGGGTGAACTGAAATAGGTCAAAAGGTTTTGGGTTTAAAATTTCTGGTTTTCATCAAAGAAAATTAGGGCTTTTAAGGCTTAAGTGGTGTGCATCAAGGGCAGTTCAATGGTGGGGAATTTTAGGCTCAAACTGTCCAAGGGGTGGACTAACTTCATGTCTTCCATGTTATGAATGCTGTCAAGCTTGTTTCAATTTGGATTTGCCTAAATTCTAGTGGTCAAGATTAAGTCCAGTCAGCTCTCAAAGCAGAGGAAATTGCCAAGACACTTTTCAAAGAAATTTTCAGGCCCAATTCTCACTTGGTATGGCCTTCCATCCAAATTTCTGGGGAGTATCCTCACAGTCTCTTCTCATTTCTGGTTTACTACACATAAAAAAATTTCTTCAAAAATTCTTGACATTTGCTTCATGAAAGATATTCAAACTTCAGCTTGCTTTAGTTGTAAATGGTTTTTAAGTTTCCTTAACATCAATTATGAGGTGAATTCATTCTCTTTTCAATTATTCCTTTACAACTTGGCTGCACTACAATTAACTAGTTTATTGGCATCCATGCCACACCCCCAAACCTAAACTAACCAGTGCCCCCACTGTGAGCAACATGAAATTAGGGGGAGGTATGGGGGGGGGGGGGGAAGAGATACAAAAAATCTACATGAAGACAAAATGTATTATAATGCCAAATATATACATGAGAAAAGGAGAAAAAAAATTAAAACAATAAGATGCCATAGCTATTTGCAGGTGTCATCTGGCCAATCGTATAGGTCGGCCAAGTTTTTCAGCTTATTCTTGGATAAGGGAGCTTTGCCTTTAGATTTAGCCCTCGATTGCTGTCTCTTTGGTGCCTCCTCGATCAAGATGTCGCTTTCCTTTGGGGTCGACAAAGAACAAGAGAATGAGGAATCGGAATCTAAGGAAGGAAAAGGGCGGGGTCCAAACCAAGAGCTTGTATGATCTTCCTCATTCTTCCTTTGTCATTAAGATGTAAGGGGCAACAGGTTGGGTAGGGGGTTGGGTGGAAGAGGTTGTTTTAGACTGGGCAACAGGCCTCTTCCCTTTCGAGGCAGGGGCAGCAGAGGGGGCAGGTCGTTTGAAAGTGACTTTCTTCCTGGGGGGAGCCCTTTTGGGTTTTTGAGGCGATGAGTGGGGGGTTCTGGGCCGGAGGAGGGTGCACATCCACAGGGGGGGTGGGAGGAGGTTGAGTTGAAGGGGGGGGGCAGGGTTGCGAGGCAGGAGGTGCTGGAGGAGGGGCAGTGGCAAGAGGGGTGGGTTGGAATGGCTGAGAGGTAAGGGAAGCAACCTTTTTCTTCAGAATGTCAATCTGTTTGGCAGCATAGAGTAGGTTGGCATCAGATAATTCTTTGGTGGCCTTGAGAATCTCCTGAGCATTGGCTAACTTTTTCTTGAGAAGCTCAGAATTCTTCTTCTCGTATTTGGCAATGAGACTCTCAGCCGCTGCTACTTGTTTTGCTGACTCATAACAAGTCAGGATTTTAGACCATCCTTGAGAGATATTGCGGAGTTGAATTCGGTGTTCCAATTTGATGTTGGCAATCCTCTCTTCATAAGGGGCCTCAATGGAAGCTCGAAGTGCAGCCATACCTCTCAACACATCCCTGTGGATGTAAGGGTTGTCCCTCATTGCACACAGGAAGGTGAGGTAAGGGGGTATGTACATGGATTGGCGAAGGACAATAGGCAAGGACAAGGGTGTAGTGGATGAAGAGGAGGGGGTGGAAAGAACCAGATCCTCCCATGGATCAGTCTGGGTGGAGGCATCATGGAAAGTAGGTGGGGGGGGGAAGGGTATAGGGGATTCAGCTGCTGGGGAGACCAGTAAATCTGGAGAGGAGGGTAAAGTGGCCTGTGGTGAGGAAAGTATGGGGAGAGCGGGTGCGGCTACTTCCTCAGGCTGAGCAGCTGTGTGGTGTGGAGTGGGTATAGGTGAAATAGGAGGGGATAGGTGAGGGGGTTGAGGGGTGGAAACAGATGGGATAAGGGTGGATTGGATTGATTGGAGACATGAGCTCATGAGGGTCTGGGTGTCGATGTTGATGGTTAATTGGTATTGAATGGATTGCAGGATGGAAAGGATTTGAGTGAGGGTGTTAGGCCTGGTGGGAGTAGAAGGGGCTGGTGCGTGGACATGTTGGAAGGGAGGATGGTGCATGGTGGAAATGAGGAGGAGTGGGGTGTGGGGAGTCAGGAAGTGGAGTGTACTCATGAGCGACATCCTCCACAATTGAGGTCATGAGGGCTGTGAACCCAGAAGTGGTGAACAGGTCCACACCCTGTGGATGCAGAGGGGTTGGAGATGGGGGAGAAGTAGAAATGGGTTGGGTACTGGGTGGAGGAGGGATGGTAAGGGTGAACTCGGATAATGTGGGAGGTTCCAGGATGTTAGGGTGGAGGACCGGGGAGGTGGGTGGAGGTGAAACAGGTTCAGAGGTGGATGTGGGAAGGTCTGGTTGAAGAGGGATTGATACAAATGGGAAAAGCAAAGTGGGTGGAGGTGTGGATAGTGGGACAGGTATGGTGGGTGGGGGGTGGCTAAGAGTATTTCTGCAGGAGTCTCTGCTGCCACGGAAGTGGTTGTCTTCTCAGCCACCTCCCTTCCAACTGGTTGGCCTTTCTTAATCAATGTGAGGCTGGTTGACCATTCTCGCTTACCATATAATTTAAAGGTGAGCTTCTCCATTGGTTCAGATTGCTTAATCCTATATTTTCCAGTCTTGAGCAGACATGTGATGAATCTGTAAAAAGGTAGGCCACCTCCTTTAGCAAAAGCTTGCCTCTTCCGCACCTTGTCATTGATATCCACCATTGTCTCAAAAATCAGCTTAGGTGCATTCACAAATTGCCCCTTTGAACAAAAGTATAGTGCATCCACTAAAGGGGTCCTTCTCTCTTGCAAATGGCTAGAGACGTAAACATTTTTTCTCAGGATGGTGTCAATGAGTCGGAGGGTAGGATGAAGTTCTCTTCTCATCAAGGATTCACCAGAGCCCACGATTCCATTAGTAAGTTGTTTAGCCATTTCCCGAAATGTGGCCTCTGTAGGTGCTCCCTCAGCTCTGGTGGAGTCAAATTGATATGGGACTCCTAAAGCTATACCAATATCTCTGCAATCGATAGTCAGCTGCCAATCATCAATCGAGATTTTCAGTGTATCCTCAGCTCCAGGTACCACCTTCTTCGTCAGGTTCTGGTACCACAATTTCACTAATTTGGGATAGACATTTTCTTTCAAGGGTGAAAGCAGGGGTAGCAGACCTTCTTTTTTTAGGTATTCCAATGTCCCCTAGCACTCCCCAATGTTGGCAAAATATGCCAGATTAAAATCCGTTTCAGGGACAAGACTCAATTTTTCTACAAACTCATTGGGGGTAGTTAACCCCGCAGGCAGTGCTACTGGAGGGGCAGCTCTTGCTGAGGTTTCTTCTACTCTAGGTTCCTGAATCTCAACAACTTTGGATTTCTTAGCTTTAGGGGTCTTTGTGGGTGAGATTTTAGTGAGCTTCCTCTTGACAGGTGGTTTGTCAGCTGGCTTAGACTTTTCGGAGGATTTGGGGGTGGAAGCAGTTGTTCTCCAGCAGATGTTCACGAGGTTTCCTCCGACTCATCCATTTTACTCTTCAAAAATTAAGCTTTCACCAACTTGAAGCGGAGTATGAGGTTTAGAAATTAGAGGATCGACAGATTGATGGGGGGGGGGGAAAGGCAACTGATCTCACAAAACCTAAGGTTTAACTGAAATTGCACTGCCCAGCTCCAAATTTTCCAAAATTAGGGGCAAAATGCTCCTATGTGCAAGTTGAATGTTTTGGCAAAAGGGGAGACTGAACAGCTGTAGGTTCTATGAGGGATTAGTGAAGGAAGAGGGAGGTGACTGCGAGAGGAACAAGAGCTAGGGTTTGCAAAAGGTGTGGAATGAGGCACAAATGACCTATCGACGAGTATATAAAAGGTGGAAAACGATTCCAATAGGATGAACTGGATGGTTTCGATAGGTTCATGCATCCTGTCGAAAACATAGCAGACAAGACTTTGACAGGGGATGATTCGATAGGATCTCGATAGGTGGAACCATCCTTTCGATCAGTTTAAATGGCAACTGAATCTTCATTTCGATAGGTTCTTGATTGGTGTCTAGAACCTATCGAAATCTCTATTTTTCCTATCGACAAGGTAGTTTTACCTATCGAAAAGTGCAGCACCTATCGAAACCATCAAACATCCTGACGAGATTACCCTGTGACCTATCGAAGAGTGAACTCGACCTGTCAAAGACTTCTATAAATCAAATAAAGCTGCATTTTTGGGCATTCACAGTCTCAGTTCTTAGCAGGCTCAGTTGATGTGGTACCCCATGATTAGATTCTCTTATGAATAGCTCCCATTACCTCAGGACAACTGAGAATGACGGTCTAGTATTGAGCATGGCAGTTTTGTTATTTTCTTTTTATTATTGCAAAGAAAAGGGATCAAATGACAACTAAGTAAAAACCTACAAACAAAAATAGAGTATGGTACATATGATACATACTAACTGCAGTGGTTAATCTTGAGGGTCTGGAAAGTCCATAGTCTCTTCAGACTCATCGAACTTGTCACTTTCCATAGATCTCTTCCTTAGCCAGTGTCCATTCCCTGGATGCAGTTTTCCATCTGTGAACCAAGCATTTTCCTGCACCAGCCAAAGTGGATTATCATGCATCACTTTCTTTTGGATAGTAATAGAAAAGCAGGCCTCTTTAGGAGAGGGTTGATGGCCAGTGTTATACACATTCAGCTTGACCTTCATGTTTCCAAATGAAACTTCCATGATTCCATACCTGCATTGTATGTGAGCATTGACAGTGGCCAAGAAGGGTCTACCTAGAATCACAAGTATGGAAGAAGCACAGTTGCTTGGTTCCATGTCCAATACTAAAAAGTCAGCAGGATAGAAGAATTTGTCAACTCTAACCAAAACATCCTCAATTATCCCCACAAGTTTCATTTCAGATCTGTCAGCCAGCTGTAGGACCACATGGGTGGGCTTTAGTTCTCCCAAGCCCAGCTTCTCATATAGGGAATATGGAAGCAAATTTACGCTGGCTCCTAGATCTAATAAGGCTCTGTTAATGATGTTATCCCCAATGATGCAGGGGATTGTGGGGGTGCCAGGGTCTTGGAATTTGGTTGGGGTTGCAATCGACAAGATTTGTTTCACTTTCTCTGCTGAAAAGACTTTCTTGGATATGTGTATCCTGGATTGTCTTTTATGGGTGCACAGTTCTTTTAAAAACTTGGCATAGGCTGGGACTTGTTTAATGGTATCAAATAAAGGCAAATTGATCTTTACTTGCTTGAAAGTCTCCATTATTTCCTCAATTTTTTCTTGCCCTTTATCGAAAGGGGAAGGTGCTTATAGTGCCCTAGGAAATGGCAAGTGTGGGGTTGCTCCCTCACTTGCAGCCTTAGCTAAAGGGGTCTCTTTCTTTTTGAGTTTTTTCTATTCTTGAGGATACTCATTATCTTCTTTATTCACAGCTGATTGTGCCTGTAAGTCCACCTTTGGTGGTCTCTGTTGTGTGCTGGTAGAAATCACTTCATTTTCTTCCTCCAAGTGCCTCGCAGGCTCACAGTCCACTTGGTTGTCGACTAACTTACCACTTCTCAAAGTTGTAACAGATTTAGCTTCCTCATAAGTGGAGGAAACTTCACCCACTACAAACTGCCTTTGCGGATTGTCCTGTGGTTGGCTAGGCAACCTTCCTCCCTCTCTCCTAGTCAGGGCATAAGACAGCTGACCAAATTGGTCCTCTATCTTTTTGATGCTCTGGTTGTGAGAGTGCATAGTTTGGGTCAAGGTGTTCAAGCTCTGTAATGAAGATAGAACTTGTTCCTCAAAGGATGGTGTTCTCACAGCTGGAGTGGGTGCAGCTTGCTGCACAGGAGGAGCTACATGTTGGGCCATGGGTTGCTAATACTGAGGCCTTGGGGCATAACCTTCTCGATAGGTCTGAGCATTTCTGTAGGGCATGGGCTGTTGGGGCTGCTGCTGCTGGTGGCTAGGGTATCCATCTTGTCTCCACCTTAGATTGGGGTGGTTCCTCCATTGATACCCAGCAGCTGGCTGCTACCCATAAGACTGAGCTGCAGCTATATGCTCTATTATAAAATCAAGAAATTGGTCAGCAGATGGGCATTCTTCCACGGGATGAGCAGGGGACTGACATATGGCACATGCCTCCTCCACTCTGGCAGCCACAGATGATTGCATTGCTCCCATCAGCCTATCAAATTTCAGAGTTAAGCTGCCCACTTTCCTTTCCAACTCACTTGGCACACTCACTTCATATATCTTTCCTCTTGAGGTGTTCTCTTTCATCAATGTAGGAGGCTCTAGATCTCTTGCTAAGGTTTCCCTTTGCATAGAGTTCTCACTAATGATTTCAAAGAGCTCCCATGCCTCCTTAGCAGTTTTATGGAGATAGGTGCCACCACAGGAGGCATCTATCATATCTCTGCTTTTAGCATCAATTCCCTGATAAAAGCTTTGAACCAATTGCCATTCAGGGATTTGATGGTGGGGGCATTTCTTGAGGAGTTCCTTAAATCTCTCCCAGGATTGATGAAAGTCTTCAGTCGGATCTTGGGTAAAAGAGATGATACCCTTCCTCAACTAGCTGGTCTTTGACATAGGAAAGAATTTGGCCAAAAACTGACATTGGAGATCACTCCAGGACTGAATACTGTTAGGTGAAAGCAAAGACAACCAGGTCCTGACTCTGTCCTTTAATGAAAAAGGAAAGAGTCTCATCCTGGTGGCCTCCTCCCCCAAGCCTATGATATTAAATGTAGTACACAGTCCTAAGAATTCGTCCATATGCTTATAAGGGTCCTCCTTGGTCAGGCCATGAAATGAGGCCAACATCTAAATGATGGAAGATTTGATTTCATAGTTTCCTTGAGCAGCAGGGAACTGAATGCAGAAGGGGGAATTGTAGATCCCTGGTGCATTAAATTCCTTGAGAGTTCGAGGCTGCTGCTGCTCACCCATTTCAACAGATTCAATTGAAACAGTTGTGGATGTAGTTGGTCTGGATCTGAGAAGTCTTTCAACCTCTGGATTTAGTGGAATAATCTAAGGTTGAAGAGTTCTCCTACTAAACATACAACACTCACAAACTAAATGCAGAATAAATCCTCACACAACAGAAAGAAGCAGCACAACTGACTAATTAATCTAAAAAAAAAAATCAACAGATCTGAAAAATAAACAGGGGAAAAAGGGATGCAAACTATAGAGCAGCCTTCAGCACGGCTCTCCTCTCACTCTGTACTCAGATCTGATGAAATGCACATAAAAAATACTGAAAAACAGCAAAACTTACAAATGCAATTAGTAAAATCAAACACACAGTTATAGATTTATAAAACAAAACTAGATCTACCAAATTTACAAACACCTCCCCGGCAGCGGCGCCAAAAACTTTTTGGGGAATTTTAGTGTGCTGATTTATGGTGTAAACATAAAGAGAAAATAGAGATGGGTTCAGCATAGCTGGGAGATCTTAGGCCTTTAAGGTACAGGATCCTTTGTACCAAGTTTTAAAAGTAAGTAAGGGGAAGTCCACAGAGAGGTGGTTTGGAATTAGGTAAATCTCTAGATCTGTAAGAGATCTGGAACCCTAACTAATGTTGGTCTAGCTAAAAGACAGGGGAGAGATTAGATTGGATTTTCACTTAATCTAAACTATAATTAAAATGCAGATTGTCTTAGATCGAATTTGGAGCCTCAGATCTTGCAGATGGGGGGTTTAAAAACTTAGAAAATGGAGAAGAATAGTTTGGAGGTTGTTTTCACTGCAATCAGGTTGAGCTAAGCATATTACAGGGGTTTAAAAGCACACAAGTCCCTCAGCTGGCCACAAGCACAGCTGCAGGGTATAAATTCCACTCCAAATCATAGGATCCACCTGGTCTTAAGGCTATGATCTATCCACATTAATGGTCACAGACCATCCTACAGACTTTATCTAATCCATGGATTGTAGCAGATGAATCTAATTAAGACCTAAGCTTAGATTTACATTAAGGTTATGATCTGTCCACTTTAATGGTCACATACCATCCTAGAGATCTCCTACAAAGCTAGAGCCTCAATTAGAACAATTAAAACCACTACAGATGTTGCAATTTCTAGGTCACAGATGCAGGAAATTACAGGGATATTAGATCCAGGGAATTCAGATGATATCCAAGAGGTCTACCAGTTAAGTGGGTGAGCTGATCAAGCAACTCCTCTACATTAATTCAATAGACATCCAAAAGGATTCAAAGGAGCTTTAGATCTAATTAAAACATTAAAAACAACATTTACATTGCAATCAAACTCACTCTACAATGAAATGCTCTCAGATCTATAGTCTGTGCAACAATTAACCCCAACAACACTCTTAACCTTACCCAATCACAGATCTAACTCACTCCTTGCTGCTCCTAGGGAATTAGCCAACCATGGTTGGGCTAAAGGAAGGAAAATAGAATCTCGCTGCAAGCTTTGATCTCCAGGAAATTGTTCAGAATTTCGATCCCCCCACAATGGCAATTGGGGATCTCTATATATAGCTTTCTCCTCTATTTTTCTCACCAAAAATCCCTTCTAGAAGGTCGTCAGAGTTTGTTAGAGTTCTGTTAAAGCACATGGGTCAGTTAGGGCTTTCTAGGGCATCTTCTAGAACCTCATGCCGGTCACCAAAGTGCCTCAATTTACGTGCAATAGGTTAGCAAGTCTCAGCATGTGCATAGCATAGTTTCTGGGGAGTTCAGCACACGATTTTGACAGGTTGGAGAAGCTTACGACAGGTTAAAAGTAAGCTTGTAGTCCCTTTCGATAGGTTCCCTGGTCTCTTCGATAGGTATCGATAGGATGAGTTTTCTCTTTGAAGCTTTTGGGTCCTCAGCCCATTATCTGGAGTATTCGATAGGTTGGCTGAGTAGTTTGATAGGTCCAGAGGTCCTTTTTGATAGGTTCAGGAAGCCTTCGATAGGTTCTCTTTTTCTCCTCAGGCAAGCTTTCGATAGGATGAGCTTTCTCTTTCATTCATCTGCTCGATAGGTTCAGGGATCCTGTCGAATCCCTCACTTCAGCACATGTCTTCCTCTTTCTGCCTTTAGATCCTATCAAGCCCTTCTCCAATCGCATGAATTCTTCTCTTTTATCCTTTAGCTCTTATCGAAGTCTTTCAGATGCCCTTTCGATAGGTTTTCTTAACACCTATGTTCACTTCCTTTGTTCTACTGCAGCCACGCATTCCAAGGGCTCAGTGATGTGCTGCCCTCTGGTGTGTTGTTACTGGGTCTGTATAGTGCTGAGAGATGGCTTCTTGTGGGCATTCTTAAGTAGTTTTCTACATTATTATCAGCTTTCACTGCTATCTACAAAAGGCACTCAACAGAGGCTTATTAGTGTGCTCACAGGTCTGTCAATGGTCAGGTTAAAGGGTGAAAAGTGGCATTTTTCACCACTTAATAGTCCTCATCAGGGAAATCCGCATGCACTAGCTCATCACTCAACAGTGGGAGATCTGCGAGATAATCTGCGATTGCTTGTCCATTAATCTATTTCTGCATGACATAAGTGATATCAAATTCCTGTAATAGCATATGCCAATGAGCGATCTTTCCTGATGTTGTGGGCTTTTCGAATACGTATTTCAGAGGGTCCATTCGGGCTAGTACTAGTATTTTATGTGCTCCAAAGTAGTATCGTAATTTGGTAGAGGCCCACACCAATGTGAGGCAAGTCTTCTCCATTGAAGTGTATTTTCATTCATATTCGACCATCGTCCTACTGAGATAGTAGATAGCCTTTTCTCTCTTGCCGTCTTTTTCATATTGTCTCAGAATTACTCCCATTACTTTATCATTTACTGAGAAGTATAAAATTAGGAGTCTTTCAGGGACATGTGGCGATAGTATTGGCAGCTTAAGGAGGTACTTATTGATGTTGTAGAAGGCTTGCTGACATTGGTCATCCCATTTGTACTTAGTTCCTCCTTTATGTAATCTGTAGAAAGGATCACATCTGTCTGAATGTTGGGAGCTAAATCTCTTGATGAATTATAATCTTCCTATTAGGCCTCGTAACTCTTTGATATTACTGGGAGGCGACATCTCGAGGATGGCTCTAACTTTCATAGGGTCGACTTTGATCCCTCGCTTGCTAACTATGAAACCAAGTAATTTTCCAGAAGTGACCCCGAAGACACATTTCTTTGGGTTCATTTTTAGCTGGTATTTCTTAGCTCTTTGTAACACCAGTCGGAGCGCTTCAACATGCCCTACTCGCATTTGGGACTTCACTAATATGTCATCAACGTAGACTTCTACACACTTATGCATCATGTCATGAAAGATAGCCATCATGACACGTTGATACGTGGCTCCTGCGTTCTTGAGCCTAAAAGGCATAACAACGTAACAATATGTTCCTCATGGTGTGGTGAAGGAAGTCTTCTCTTGGTTGGACTTTGCTAATTTGATCTAATTATATCCAGAGAAACCATCCATAAAGGATAGCATCTCACGTTTAGCGGTGTTGTCGACTAGAGTGTCAATGTATGGAAGTGAGAAGTCATCTTTTGGGCATGCCTGGTTGAGGTTTCGGAAGTCGATGCAAACCCGTACTCTGCCATCTTTCTTGGCGACAGGTACTATGTTGGCGACCCACTTGGGGTAAAGAACGACTCGAATAAATTTGGCTTTGTGTAACTTGTCAACTTCCTATTTAACTTGGAGGGCAATTTGTGGGTGCATCCTGCAGAGTTTCTGCTGAACAGGCTTTGCATCGAGTTCTAAGATGAGGCGATATTCAACTAAACTTGGGTCTAAATCGGGCATGTCCTCGTAGGACCATGCAAAGGAATCGAGGTGTTCTTATAGGACTTGTGCAATTTGTTGGCATTTCTTGGAGTTGAGTGTTGCACTAATCAGTAGCTTCCTGGGTTTCTCTTCAGTGCTAAAGTTAAGTTCTTCTGTGAGTTTCGCGAGAACTTGGGTTTGCTCATCGAAATACTTGATAACCCGTTGGAAGTTCAGTGCCTCCTCGGCAACTGGTGTACTTTCTTCGTCCTTGGTAAGTTCGTATATTGTGAAATTGCTACACTATGGATCTGAATTTACGAAAGGTAACCCTTCATCGGCACAATCTATGACTGAGAGATCTTTGGTAAGGTGAAGGTCAAGACTACTGATTCTTCTCTCAAAGTCACAAAGTCTCTCGTTCGGTATGATAATAGGTTTGTTGTTTAGCCAAGATGCTTTACATCCTCGTGCAAGGAATGGGATAGAAACTTTAGGAGAAAAGTCTCCTTGTTGGCCACAGATTTTGTTCAAGATGAAGAATTACCTTTCTTTTTTAGCATTTTCTGATTTTTTTGGATTTTATATTTCTAAATTTTTAGGGTTTTCTATTTTTTATATTTTTTTTTATTTTCGATAATAAATATGGTACAGGGTCGGTTGCCTCAAGGGGCACCGAGAGAATTGCTTCCTCTAGTTGAGGGAGCGAGACGGCTGCTGGAGCCATTCGGGCGATTCTTCAAAAAATGTGGACTTGTTGTGAATTTGGCATTTTTTTTAGAGTCCTCATCTGATGATATCTTTTGAATGAGTGACGCTGGTGACAGCGGCACTGACGCCTAGATTTCTTCTGCCACATTGATCGCCTCTTCTTCGAAGAAGCTCTGAAGATCGTAATCAATTGAACTATCAATCTCTAGGTCGTAATAATGTTGTTCTTCCCACCTAGGGGGATCTCCTGAAGGATCCTCAGGGGTAGCGAGTTCTTTTCGTTGCTCTTCATAATACGTTAGGATGAGCGTGCATGCTTGGCAGCAAGGTTGATAATGGTGAAGAATGCAGGGGATCCCCAAGGACATTCCCATCCTTCTAGGTTAGAGTCGAAGATGATATCAAATTCATCTTCTTGATCTGATAGTACTTGAAGTCCTAGATTGGCTCGCTCTGCTACCTCGAGTGCCGGGAGGTCTATCCAGTAGTCCTCATCATCACTTAGGGGAGGTTGACACTCTTCCTCTAGAGATTTCTAAAATATTTGGAGTTGCAGTGAATCTGGGGATGTAGAAGTGTCAAGTTCAAGTTCCTTTTCAAATTCTATGAGGGCGGTGCGAGTGTTTCCCCCTAGGTCAACCAGATGACCATTGGGATATTCTGTTTCTTATGCCAGTAGTTGAGCTGGTAGGTCATTACTCGTGTCGGTGGTCACGAGGTTAGAGTGATTCGATTCTTCTATCGTAGAGTGTCAGGTCCAACTAGCGAAATGCTCTCATATGCTGGTGTATGCCCTACAGCGGGGATGGTATGGGTAAGCGATACAAGGGGAGTCCCAAGGGCATTCCCATTCCTCAAGGCCAACGCCGAGGCGGATGCTATACGGGTTAGTACTTTCTTGGGGAGTGTCATCTTTTTCCCATATTAAGCATAAGTGCTCTTCACTATCTTACAAGATTGCTATGTGGAAATCTTTGTCGTCAGTGGATTCCTAATCTTCTACTCGTGAGTCGAGTTCTGGAGGTTCCTCTCTCCTCACTTCTGTAAATTCCTTAGTGTCAAACATGGGCTTGACTCCTTCGAGCGGTTTAGCAATATCGTCGTTTAAATTGGTTAAATCATTAAACGCTTTAGTCATTTGCATTTCAACTTCTTGGGATCTAGTGAAGGACACTTCCTTATGCTTTGGCACATCTGCTTTCTTAGTGGTCCCATAGGCGAAGTTGTCATATAGAGACCATTTTTGTGAGGTAGGGGACAAGTCGGCTTGTGGGTCGTCTGATTGGTAACCTAACCCTATGTGCTTATGTATTTGCGTTGGGACATCGGATCCTACATGACCTTGCTTATTTTTACCGAGTCCGGTGTGGGGAACGTATCCAAGTTGGTACATAAGGTCTTGTCATGGTAGGGTTAATGGCATAGAGTTTGGTGAGGTCTGGGCCAACCTCTCTTCTTATTAATTTTTGTTGTCGCGTTAGGGGAAAACTAGGAAGGGTAGGGGGACGGACTTTCGCAATGGTTGTCTCACTAGGGATTTGAGTCTTTTGAATATGACCCATGTTCAACACATAATCGTGAGCGGTTGGTATGCTCGCCGCATAATCAATATCCATCTCCTGGAGGGGTGCATCAAAGCATATACGGACAATGGAATCCTCGTATGGGAATTTGACGCATTGATGGTATGTGGACGCGATGGCCTTCATTGACTCCAACCATTTTCTTCTGGAAATGAGGTTGTGCGTACTAGCAGAATCAGAAACATAGAATATAACGTCTTTCGTTACAGGTTCGAGGTGAACCTATAGCTTGATAGTTCCTTTGACAAAGCGACGCGACCATCATAAGCTATGAGTAGCAGTGTGGAGGGCAGATATACTCCTGCTCTTGTGTCGACAAGTGCGTGTGGTAAGGAGAATCTTCTAATTATGATCGTAAGATATATGGGGGCTACACTCCCGCGGAGTAACTCTTTAGGCATGTATGTGTTTGTAAAAGTGAGCGCCGGAGGTTGTGCTATGATTGAAGTGATTTGATGAAGCTCATCTAGGGTCGTATCCTCATTCACTTGCGTGTCTTCAAGTGTCCTTATCAACAATCGGTGATGGTCAGGCGATTTCTTGATGAGTTCTACTATGGATATTTGGGCCGGGCTCTTCTGGAGATGCCACAGAAGGTCGTATTCTTACCCTGGCTCGAGCGCAGTTTCTTTACCTAGTCGATGGGCCCTAGGTGCCGGTGGTTGGAATGATTGAGGTGTAGGAATTAGCAGAGGGACGATGTGAGGTGGGGGAGGCAAGTTAACCTCTCTTCCTCTCACACTCCCTTCTAGTGGTTGTACATTCGTGAAATCTTTATTTCGAGGGAAAGGCGGCAGTGGGTAATTGGTTCTTGATTTGAGAATCGGACAAGTCGGTTGTTGACTGAACCCGACGTGGCTTGAGACGAATGTATTTGTAAAATGGGTGAAATTCGAGGTCGAAACACATACGTGAATGGTGCCACTTCAAGGTGGGAGGTATTGTGTGTAATCTTCCTCTTCTAGGAAAGCAGAGACCAGCGTCTTGCACCGGTCAGGATGTTTTTCTGGCTCACTTTCTCTTAGATTCAGTGAATGCTCAGTGGTTATTTCGTTGTCTTGGCTTGGAGTTTTTCGGGTGACACTCTCTACCCATGCAGCAATTTGAGCTATAGTTTGGAGAACGTGATCTCCATACTTGGGTTCAAAATCGGACAAAGGAAGGGGTAATGGCATTGGTTCAGGATTTGGAGGGGTTGGAGGCTTTAGTGGGTGACTATGGAGGAATGGTCTCCTGGCCCTAAAGGAATGGACTCGTATATGAGTGAATTTTTGATAAGGAGGTGGATTCGGCGGGCGATGCGAGTGATCAAGGCCGAGAGATGCGGGCGGTGAAGGAACTCTCGCTGGTGTGGCGGAAGTAGTAGAGGGTTGAATGCGAGTGATTAAGGTGGAAGGTTAGAAGGAGGATCGACCGGAGAGATCCACGGTGGTGACCTGAGCCAGTGTTGCTTGGTTGTGGTTGGGCATGGGGTTATTAATGATCCCTAAATTTTGTTAGGGTTGGTTATTAGTAGGGTTAGGATTCCTAAGTGCTTCCCAATCGATCTGACTTCGGTCATTCATGTCATAGATTACGTCCCTGAGGATCCAACAGTCTTCTAGGTTGTGTCTCGCATATCGATGGAAGGCACAGTATTTACTATAGTCTAGATTTGTCGGTCATGGGCGGGGCCTTTCCTGTGGGAATCAGAGGAGATTTTGAGTGTTAAGGAGATGAAAGATGTTAGGAATCATATCCGGTAAAGAGGGATAGTGTTCTCACCTCGGCTGGTAGGGACCTCTGGCTGGGTTAAAGTTTTGTAGTGGGGACACATTATTGTAATTCGGCACGTGGGCCGGTCGACTCTACGTCGTGTTCTGATTCTAGTTCTGGCTTTGGTTTTGGTTTTCATATCTTTGCTGATTAGTGCCTTGGTTTTGGTTTGTGTATCGTTGCTGATTTTAATTTTGCCCAAAGTTTCATGGGAGGAAATTTTCGTTCCTGGAGTTTTGTCCTTGATTAACAACGGTGTTGACCTGTTCGGTTCCTAAGGCTTTCTTATTATTTTTTGATTTCGATTCACTGGAAGAGCCTACTTTCCATGTGACTATCGATAGAGCAAGGTCTCCGCCTTTAATGTATCGCGCTAGTCGGGAAGCCTGAGAGTGGAGTGCATGAAGTCGGGGCAATCACTTATGACAAGTGTGCTCTTTAATGATTCTCTAGTATTATCGATGATAATGTCCACCGAATCCTTCTCTTTCATTAAGGTGCCGGTCCTAGCAGCGAGTTTTCTCCATCAGGCGACGAAGTCGGTAAATTCTTCATCAGGTCCTTGCTTGGCTGCCATTAGATCACTAAGACTGACTGTCTCTTAGATAAAGTGTTTGTATTGGTCCAGGAATTGATGGACTAATTTATCGAAAGTTTCTATCTTATAAAGCGGGAGTCCCGCGAACTAATCTAAAGCTTCTCCTTCTAATGAGCATTGAAAATAGTGAATGAGAAGTCCTTGATTGTCACGTATGGGTCGGCAATCATTATAAAAGAGGGTCGAGTGATGATTCGGATTTCCCATGCCATTATATTTGGTAAATTTCGGTGGCTTAAATCCTATTGGTAAATTAAACTCAACGTCCCGGCAAAATTTGTCGAATCCGAGTGAGTGACCGGGGCGCTCTCTCTTGGCCATGTACTCATCGAGCATTTTAGGGAGATCTTCGATTTTAATGGTGCTATCTTTTGGAGCGACCCGTGAGTAAACCTTGTCTAAAGAGTCATCGTTGAAGAATGTGTGGGTAGGTTGTCTTAATGGTGTGGCGCGGGCTTACATCGTGCTCGGGGTAGGCGGTGGCCTCTCTTGTCGCTCTTGTTCTTCTGAAAATTATCGTGACCTAATGATTTCGTATGCGGTGGCCAACCCTCGAAGCAATTTTTTGAAATCGTCATCTCCTCTTTGTATTCTTTGAATACTGAGTTCTACAATATGTTGAGCGGTAAGGTTTTATCCGATATTACCATCTCTCCCATTATGATTATTACTGGTGTAGGGGCTGGAGAAGGGATTTTCTTGCTCTCCGACCATATTAATCTCAAATTGTCGTGGGCTGAAATTGTGAAATGGTTCTTCTTCGTACGTGGGATTGTTATGATATCCCCACAATGGTGGGTCTCCTAAACTGATTCTTCGTATACCAGACATCTCGAGTCTTTGACGAAGACTCATATATATATAAAAGGGGATCTAAATGACACGAAGGAAAGAAAAAAATAGGGAGATAAGATGAAAACTAATTATCTATAAAAAGGGTTTGCAAAAGTGTCCAATTGCGATCGCCAGTCCATTGGTGCATGCTTTTTCTGGGTTCCTCTCGGTCCCCGTTGAATCAATGGCTCCAATTCTATCTAAGTGGACTTTAGCGATGCGGTGTTTGGAAGATTAGAAATAAAGGGTTTTCTATAGGAAGGTTCCTAGTTTGTTGTGATCGCCAGTTGCAGAAATTTATCGACGCTGTAACACTTCAATGATCACAGTTGAGAGCGGGCATGAGTTACTTCTATACTGAATCGTCCGCCTGCGAACGTTAGCAGCTATGTCTTTTCTTATAATTTAGATAGTTTAATTTTTCTTTTATTTCCTGTTATTGTTATAGTTCTGATCAGTTTAGACTTCCCTGATTCTGTTGCGAGTGTAGTTATATAAGTTTATTCTAATCCTATATTCCTATCCTTATTGAAAGTCTAATTAATTAAGTGTCCTGATCCCATTAGAAGTTCGATTAATTTTAGTCTCTAATCCCGTTAGAAGTCTAATTGTGATCAGATTTCCTAATTGTACTAGGAGTGCACATATAGTAGTTCTGGTGAAACTTTAATTAAATTAAGCATGCAAGTTATAATGAGATTCTAAGTAGAGCAAGTATACTAGTCGTATTGGGATTCTAATTAAAACAAACGTAACCTTCTTACTAGAATTCTAATTGAAATAGAGAACTGATTCTACTAAAACTCTAATTTAAGCAATGAATTAATCAGACTGAAATTCTAATTAAAGCAAGAAATTAACCAATTAAAATCTGATTTAAAGAAATTAATCAATCATACTAAAATCTAATTAACTTAATTAATTGATTATGCTGAAATAAAATAAATCTACTAGTTAATTATACTAAAAAGATATGAAAAGCCATTAATTAATTCAAAAATTCTTTAAAAAATAGGGGTTTTGGGCCCGCTATGCTAAGGAGGATTGGCCTCGTTCCCGAGTACCCTCCGTAAGCTCCCATGGGCAAATCGAGTGGCTGAGATTAAAGATAAATTAGATTCATGCTGATAAAATAGTATTTTTAGATTTTTTGGAGTTGATTTCGGAGTAATAATTATGAATTATGAATTAAATTGAGAAACTAAAATTATAAAAATTGAAATTAATATTTAGGATTTTTTAGAAATATTAAACTAAGGAATTAAAATTAAAATCTAAATTTCTAAGACTGAATTCGGGTCCGAAATCAGAAAATCAGACCGTATGATTAAGGACTAGTTCTAGAGTCTAAGACCTAGAACCAGAAATTAATGATAAGACTGTAGATTAAGATTTTAGAATGGAATTAAAGCCTAGGGTCGGTAAATTAGATCGTCGAATTAAGGAATGGTTCTGAATTCAGAGAATTAGAACCAGATATAAAAATTTGCGGTCTAAAAAAAAGTGCTACGATCTCGGACTGAAAATTAAAACCTATGCTTCCTGAATCTAGAGACTAGAAGTTATGGTCATGAATAAAATTTAATTTTTACCTAGGGTCAGGGCTGCGGAGAGAAATCTGAAAGATTCAGCGCTTGAATCTCGAAATCATGACTAGGTTGCTCTATGAGTTTGTCCACGGAGTTCTCTAGTTTCGGAATCCCAAAAAGAATCCGTGCTCTCTCGAAAATTGCCAGCCTCCCCGTGTTGTATTTTTAAAATGCTTTTATAGGTTTTTTTTCAATTAAGCGCCCTGTTTTAGGCGTTTAATCAAATTATGCGCCAGTTTCTTGGTGCTTAATCGCTTTGAGTTGGTCACCGACTCAGTGAGCGACCGGCTGACTTGCTCAGCGAGTTTCCTATTCCTAATATCATTAGAACTAATTGCGCGCCTATTTTGGGTGCGTAATTCAATTAAGCACCACTCTCGACGCATTTAATTGAGGAAACTTAGGGGTTAAGGACAGTGAGGCTAGGCTAGACGTAGGCCACTTGCGCGCCAGTGATGTGGAGCTCAATCCGATCGTACGTCTTGTGTCAAGCGCGTGATCAAGTCTCGAGGTGGCCTGAGAAAAGGAAGTCTGGTCTGAGAAGGGACTGATTGTGCGCTTGTGATTTGGCGTGCAATTGAATTGAACGCGTGATTTTAGGCGCTTAATTCAGGGTTGTCCGGGTCCGGGTTGGGCTTGAAATGCCAAACTATTATTTCAGTCTTCATTCTGACTATATACTATTGTTTCAATATATAGTCTCCCTACGTTGGGATCTGAGCCACAAAGCTATTATTTCAGCCTGTGTTCAGCCATGTACTATTGTTTTATTGCATAGTTCCTACATCGGGGGTATGGGGCCTGTGCCACAGAACTATTATTTCAGCCTGTGTCCAGTCATATACTATTGTTTCAGCATATGGTCCTATATGAGGGTAAAAGGGGTCTAAAATACAAGACTATTGTTCAGTATATAGTCTCCCTACATTAGGATTTGAGCCACTGAGCTATTATTTCAGCTTGTGTTCAGCCATGTACTATTATTTCAGTACATGGTTCCCACATTAGGGTCATAGAGCCTGAGCCACAGAACTATTATTTCAGCTTGTGTCCAGCCATTTACTATTATTTTAGTATATGGTCCCAATATCAGGGTTATGAGGTCAAAGGTTGATTAAACAAATTTGTATATTCCAAGAGGGCAAAATGGGGGTGTCAACACCATTATATACATCGTAGTTTGGATAACGTTTCCAAGAAGGAATGGGTTCAAAGTTAGAATTCAGTTCGACATTTCACCCCCAGACTGATGGACAAACCGAAAGAGTGAATCAAGTGATTGAAGACATGCTTAGGGCCTGTATGCTAGACTTTCAAGGATGATGGGATAGACATTTGCCTTTGATCGAATTTGCATACAACAACAGTTATCAAGTGAGCATTGAAATGGCTCCTTTCGAAGCACTTTATGGTCGCCGACGTAAATCTCTGATCAACTGTGAAGAGGTTGGAGAATGAGTACTGTTGGGGCTGAAACTCATCGAAAGCACGAATGAGACCATCCAAATTATTCGTGAAAGATTGAAGGTCACTCAGAGCCGATAGAAAAGCTATGCGGACCTCAAGAGAACAAACGTCGAGTTTCAGGTAAACTTGATTGACATTGGTGTCTTATGTTTCCCATTAACTGTGTATAATGCTAACACCCACATTCTTTTCAAAGTGGAGACCACGTTTTCATCAAAATTTCGCTGACTAAGGGCGTGATGCGATTTGGGAGACATGAGAAGTTAAGTCCACACTACATTGGACCTTTTAAAATACTGGGCCGGATTGGCGAAGTGGCATATTGAATCTCTTTACCTCTGCAACTGTCCAGTGTGCACAACTTGTTCCATGTGTCAATGTTGCAGAAATACGTGAGAGACTCGACGCACGTATTGGACTATCAGCCGATAGAAATTCAAGACGATTTAACCCTGACCGAAGAACCGATGAAAATCTTAGATCGCAAGGAACAAATATTAAGGACCAAGCGAATTCCACTAGTGTTAGTACAATGGCAAAATCACTCTACTACCGAAGCCACGTGGGAACGTGAGGCAGAAATCCGTGATCAATACCCACGTCTGTTCGATTAAGGTCAATTACTTTTAAGAGTGTTCATATGCCAAGGAATTGAACAGGGTCCCGTGTATGTTTAACTAATGTACAAACTTGAAAATATTGTAAGATTCAAATGTAACTGTGCCTATATGAAATCAATGTAAATGAGCGATGGTAGATACAAATTTTGGAAATCCAATGTAGTGGTACTTCAGAATAAATGTATGATGAAAATTATGAGTGAAACTAGCCCAAACACAAAACCATATAAGCCATAAACTCTGAGCAGCTTGCTACAGTGAGATTGAAGCTCGCTGTAGCGACAACTTCAGCAGTCTGAACTCACTCCAGCTAGGATTAAAAGTTGCTGCAATGACTGATGGGTTTTAAAAGGGGGTCAAAGCCCCAAACTTTGTCATTTGTGTGATTTGAAAACCACAACTTTCTACTCTCCCAAGAAACAAGGTATTATTTACCTTCAAATACACGATTGTTTCGCGTTACCTTCGACAAATTGTCACGAATCCGTGTGCATGCATCTCCATCAACAAGGGTTCCATGAATTGTTCTTCGAATCAAGGTAAAACCCTACATCTCTCCCCGTTTTGTTTTTGTTCTTTTAATGACTTCAAAGAAGAAAGCCGCGTCAAAACTCCCGACTGTGAGAGCAAAAGCTTCTAAGCATGCAAGAGACAGTACACCACCAATTTCTGATCCTCCACTAATTCGGGAACAATCCATCGTGTGGTGGAACGGGAAAGCTTTTGAATCATAATGGTCCTTTGACCAAGATGTATTTACCAACGATGACACGACCGCATGGTTGATAAATTACATTAGACAAGCAAGATTGGAGGTGTTACTCACACCCTTTCACAAGAATTTTTACCCCCGCCTTGTCAGATTATTTTTCCAAAACATAAAAATGGGGGAAAGTGGTCAGCAAATGACCATCGAAATTGGTGGACAAACATTCTAGCTCGATGTCCATGAGATTGCAAAAGCAAGGTGTGTTGGAGTGTTTGCCTTCCCTCAAATGAGGGTTTAAAATCATCAATAAAACTAGGCAAAACACACTCACACAGACCTGCAAGTAATCAGGGTCTGTTGTAGCATGGTTTACAAAGATAGTGAGTAAGGGAATGCCCACAGGGAGGTTGGTTTAAAAATATGACAAATCTCCATATCTGTATTACATCTGGCACCCTAACTAGTGCTACGTTAGCTAAAAGACAGGGGAGAGGTTTAAAATGTATTGTCACTTAACCTAAGCTAAAATTAAACATAGACTAACTTGGATCAAGTTTAGGATCTTAGATCTTGCAGGGGAAAGACATAAAAAGTAGAAAATGGATAAGAGTAGCTTGGAGATTGGTTTTCACTGAAATCAGATTTCAATTAATTATGCTACAGAGGTTCAGAGCACACAATTCCCTCAACTGGCTATAAGCACAGCTGCAGGGTATAAGCTCCACTTCGAATCGCAGGATCCACCTAGTCTTAAGGCTATGATCTGTCCACTTTAATGGTCACAAACCATCTTTTAGACTTTATCGAATCCATGGATTTGCAGCAGACGAATCCAATTGGAGCCTGAACTTGGACTAATCTTAAGGTTATGATCTGTCCACTTTAATGGTCGCAGACCATCCTAGGGATCTCCTCCAAAGCTAAGGCCTCAATTAGAACAATTAAAACTACTACGGATGCTGCAATTCCCAGGTCACAGACTCAAGGAATCACAGGAGTATCAGATCCAGGGAGATCGGATGGTATCCAAGAGGCCTACCAGTTAAGTGGGTGAGCTGATCTACAGACTCCTCTACACAAATCCGATTGATCACCAAATGGAACCAGAGGAACTTTAGATCTAATTAAAGCATTAAAAATAGCATTAACCTTGCAATCAACGTTACTCTACAATGGAAATACTCTCAGATTTGTAGTCTGTGCAGCTAGGAACCTACAATAACACTCTTAACCTTACCCAATTACAGATCTAACCTCTCTCCTCGCCACTCCAAGGAAATTAGCCAGCCATGGTTGGGTTAAAGGAGGGAAAATAAAATTTCTCTGTAAGCTCTAATCTCCAGAATTTGGCTCAGATCTCGATCCCCCTCTAATTGTAATTGGGGGTCTCTATATATAGCTTTCTCCTCTATTTTTCCTGCCAAAAATTCCTTTTAGAAGGTCCTCAGAGTTTGTTAGAGTTCTGTTAGAGCACGTGGGTCGGTTAGGGTTTCCTAGGGCATCTTTTGGAACCGTCATGCCAATAATCGAATTTCCGAAGTTCGCATCACGATTTTGACATGTTCATGAAGCTTTCGACAGGTTCAAATAGAGCATTTTGGTCCTTTCGCTAGGTTCTTAGATCTCTTCGATAGGTTCTGATAGGATGAGCCTTCCCTTAGAGTTTCAACATTCTCAACCCTTGGCCTGGAGTATTCGACAGGTTAGAGGAGTTCTTCGACAGGTTGGAGAACCATTTCGACAGGTTCCGCTCTGCATGCCACCATTTCGATAGGGTTGCTCTCACTCCTATCGAAAGGCTCATGTTCCCTTCGATAGGTTATATTCCAGCGCCTTCATCTCGATAGGTTTGAATAAACCATTCGATAGGTTCCCTTGACGCCTCAGGGAGGTTTTCGATAGGATAATTTCTTCCTTCCATTTAGCTGCTCGATAGGATCTTGGATCCTATCGAACTCCTCAATCCACACGAATTCATCCTTCTTCTGCCTTCAGATCCTATCAAAAACCTCTTCAACTACATGAATTCTTCCTTTCTTTGCTTTCAGCTCCTGTTGAAGTCTTCAGGTGACCAATCGATAGGATGTTTTCAGCCTGTTTTCACTTCCTTCGCCTTGCCCTACTGTAGCCATGCACTCCAAGGGTCCAGTGATGTGCTACCCTCTGGTGTGTTGTTGCTGGGTTTGTCCTGTGCTGAGAGATGCCCCTTTTTAGGCATTCTTGAGTGATTTTATGCAATAGTGTCATCTTTCATTGCTGTCTACAAGATGCACTTGACAGAAGCTTATTAGTGTACTCACAAGTCTATCAATGGTCAGGTTAAAGGGAGAAAAGTGGCATTTTTTACCACTTATCACACCCCCAAACCTAACCTTTGCTAGTCCCTGAGCAAAGGAGAATAAAAAAATAAATTAAAATGCCACTTTCGTAGGGAGCACGGATGCATTTAGCATATGCACCAAGCCTTTTAAACCCCTAGGTGATCCCTAGTTGAGGAGTGAAGTCTCCTGAGGGTTTTCAGTGAAGGTACCCACAAACTTTCCCAATAAAGTTAGTTAATAGTAGTACATCCTGCTAAACAGAGTTTCAGTGAACTAGAATAAATTCTCATCATGTCTTTTCAGTTCTAGAGGGTTTTCAGCCGAAAAATCACCAACTTAAAACATGAAGTTTTACAGTAATTCCTTCATCATCAATCGGTTCATGTCAAGGCATTGTGTCTGAAGATTGATGCATGGCTTACCTTTCACTTGAGAATTCTGTTTTACTACTACCCCCCCTCAAATTGGATTTCAGGCCCAAGTCTCACCAGGGTTGTTAACTCATAACAAAGATGAATGGTGTAAAATTTCACACAGCTCAAGAGCAGTTACAGTCCTCAAATAGGGTTGTAAGCATGAGCATAGGCATTGCTCTAATTTCTTAAATTTTCTAACTCTTTTCACCATAGATCAGACAGATCCTTATCTCCACATGACAGCTCAATCCATTTCAGATCAGTAAGGTCTTTTCATTGGGTTGTAATGTGGCTTATGGATGAGGTTTGTAAAAGAATGAACAGGGTAAAAGGGATTCAAATTGAGAAATCAGTGAAGGTAAGGAGGTGGTCTAGACAACACCTTCTTCATTTCAGCACAATTCCATCTACTTCTTGAATTTTCAGAGCCAAAGTGGCCAGCTTCTTCTCTTCCTTTCAATCTTTCAATGAAATGACTTCTCTTTCTCATTCTTTTGCTCTGTTTTTTTTTTTTTTTGGTCGAAATACCACAAATACCACCAACTATGTTTTTCTTCTCTTTCAACCACTTCTCAAATCAGCTCTACCTTCTTCCATTCCTTCACCTTTTTCTTCTGAAATCTCAGAGTGAGGGTCAATTTGTATCAAGTCACTGAGGTTTTGGGTTCAAATTTTCTAGTTTTCATCAAAGAAAATTGGGACTTTTAAGGGTCAAGTGGTGTGCATCAAGGGAAATTCAAAGGTGGGACATTTTAAGCTTAAACTGACCAAGGGATGGCCTTACTTCCTGTCCTCAATGTCATGAATGCTGTCAAGCTATTTCAATTTAGATTTGCCTAACTTCTAGTGATTAGAATTAGATCCCATCAGTCCTTAGGGCAGAAAAATTGCCAAGGCACTCTTCAAAGAAATTTTTTCAGGCCCAAATCTCACTGGGTATGACCTTCCATCAAATTTTTCAGGGGTGTATCTTCACAATCTTCTCTTATTTCAGGTTTACTGCACATCAAAATTATTTTTCACAACTTGTTGACATTTGCCTCATGACATTTGTTGGACTACAGCTTATTTCAGTTTCAAATAGTTCTTTTTAATTTCCTCTTTTTATTCAAGTGAGAATTTATTCTAATTAATTCCAAACACTCCTTTTTAGCCTAGTTGTACTAAGATTAACTAATTTATTGGCATACCTACATGCCATACCCCCAAACCTAAACTAAATAGTGTCCCCACTGTTGACAGCATGAAATTAGGGGAGAGGCATGGGGGGAAAAGAGAGATACAGAAAAACTACATGAAGACAAAATGTATTAAAATGCCAAATATATACATGAGACAAGTGAGGAAGAAACTAAAATAACAAGCTGCCATAGCTATTTACAGGCGTCATCTGGCCAATCATAGAGTTCAGCCAGGTTTTTTTCAGCTCATCCTTAGATAAGGGATCTTTTCCTTTAGATTTAGCCTTCGATTGTGGCTTCTTTGCTGCCTCCTCAGACTGGGCAGCAAGTTGTTTTCCTTTGGGATCAACTGCAGCAACAGAATCAGAATCTAAATCAGACGGAAAAAGGGCAGTGGGGTCCAATCTGAGAGCCGCAGCAGCATTCCTTCTTTCCTCCTTTGATAGTAAGGTGAAAGAGGTATCAGGTTGGGTTGGGGGCTGGGTGGGAGGGGTGGCTTTAGGCTGGGCAACAAGCCTCTTTCCTTTCTTGGCAGAGGCATCAGAGGGAGTAGATCATTTTGAAGTAACTTTCTTCTTGGGGGGAGCCCTTTTAGATTTCGGAGGGGCAGGTTGAGTAGGGGGGAGTTCCTAGGATGGAGGAGGGTGCACATCCACAGGGGGGGTGGGAGGGGGTTGAGTTGTAGAAGGGGGACAGGAGTGAGTGGAAGGATGTGCAGGAGGAGGTGCGGTGGCGAGAGGGATAGGTTGAAATAGCTGAGAGCTAAGGGAAGCAACCTTTTTCTATAATATGTCAATTTGTTTTACGGCATAAAGTAGGTTGGCATCAGAGAGTTCCTTGGTGGCCTTGAGTATCTCCTGAGCATTGGCTAATTTTTTCTTGAGAAGCTCAGAATTCTTCTTCTCATATTTATCAATGAGACTCTCAACAGCTGCCAATTGTTTTGCTGACTCATAACGAGTCAGGATTTCAGACCACCCTTGAGAGATATCGCAGAGTTGAATTCGGTGTTCCAATTCGATGTTGGCAATCCTCTCTTCATAAAGGGCCTTAATGGAAGCTTGGAGTGCAACCATACTTCTCAAGACATCCCCGTGGATGTAAGGGTTGTCCCTCATGGCATACAGCAGGGTGAGGTAAGGGGGTATGTTCATGGATTGTCTAAGGACAATGGGCAAGGGCAAGGGTGTAGTGGATGAAGAGGAGGGGGTGGAAAGAACCAGATCATCCCAGGGATCAGTTTGGGTAGAGGCATCCTGGAAAACAGGTGGGGGGGTGAAGGGTAGAGGGGATTCAGCTACTGCAGAGGCCAGTAAATCTACTGATGAGGGTAAAGTGGCCGGTGGTGAGGAAAGTATGGGGAGAGCTGGTGCGGCTATTTCCTTAGGTTGGGCAGCAACATGGTGTGGGGTAAGTATAGGTGAAGCAGGAGGGGATATGTGAGGGGGTTGAGGAGCGGAAAAGGATGGAGTAAGGGTGGATTGAATTGATTGGAGACATGAGCTCATGAGGGTCGGTGTTGATGGTTAATTGGGACTGAATGGTTTGGAAGAGGGATAGAATTTGAGTGAGGGTGTCAGGCATGGTGGGCGTAGAAGGGGCCGGTGTTTAGACATGATGGAAGGGGGAAGATGGTGTATGGTTAAGATGATGAGGAGTGGGGCGTGGGGAGTCAGGAAGTGGAGTGTACTCATGAGCAACATCCTCCACAATTGAGGTCATGAGGGCTGTGAACCCAGTAGTGGTGAACAGGTCCATGCCCTATGGATGCAGAGGGGTTGGGGAGGGGGGAAATTAGAAATGGGTTGGGTAATGTGGGGAGAAGAAGTGGTAGGGGTAGGCTCGGAGAATGTGGGAGGTTCTAGTATGTCAGGTTGGAAAACCTGAGAGGTGGTTGAAGTGAAAACAGGTTCAGAGGTCAGTGGAGAGAGGTCTGTTGGAAGAGGGACTGATACAAACGAAAAAACCAAAGTGGGTGGAGGGGTAGGTAATGGGACAAGTATTGTACGTGGAGGGGTAGGTAATGGGACAAGTATTGTACGTGGAGGGGTAGGTAATGGGACAGGTATTGTAGGTGGAGGGGTAGGTAATGTGACAGGTATTGTAGGTGGAGGGGTGGATAAGGGTATCTCAGCAGGAGCCTCTGCTGCCACGGTAGTGGGTGCCTTCTCAGCCGCCTCCCTTCCAACTGGCTGACTCTTCTTAATCAAGGTGAGGCTGGTTGACCATTCCCGCTTTCCATACAATTTAAAGGTCAGCTTCTCCATTGGTTCATTTTGCTTGATCACATATTTTCCCATCTTGAGCAGACATGTGATGAGTCTGCAAAAAGGTAGACCTCCTCCTTTAGCAAAAGCTTGCCTCTTCAGCACCTTGTCATTGATGTCCACCATTGTTTCAAAAATCAGCTTATGTGCATTCACAAATTGCCCCTTTGAACAGAAGTATAGTGCATCCACTAAAGGGGCCCTTCTCTCTTGCAAATGGCCAGAGATATAGACATTTTTCCTCAGAATGGTATCAATGAGTCTGAGGGTAGGATGGAGGTCTCTTCTCATCAAGGATTAACCAGAGCCCACGATTCCATTAGTAAGCTGTTTAGCCATTTCCTGAAATGTAGCCCCTGTAGGTGCTCCCTCAGCTCTGGTGGAGTCAAATTGATATGGGACTCCCAAAGCCATCCCAATATCTCTGCAATCGATAGTCAGCTGTCAATCATCAATCAAGATTTCTAGTATATCCTCAGCCCCAGGTACATCTTTCTTTGTCAGGTTTTGGTACCACAATTTGACCAACCTGGGGTAGACATTTTCCTTTAAGGGTGAAAGCAGGGGTAGTAGACATTCTTTCTTCAAATATTCCAAAGTCCCCTGGCACTACCCAATGTTAGCAAAATATGCAAGATCAAAATTCGTCTCAGGAACAAGACTCAATTTTTCTACAAACTGATTGGGGGTAGTTAACCCCGCTGGCAGTTCTACTGGAGGAGTAGCTCTCACTAAGGCTTCTTCCACTACAGGCTCCTGAATTGCAACAGCTTTGGCTTTCTTAGCTTTAGGAGCCTTTTTGGGTGTCATCTCAGTGAGCTTCCTCTTGACAGGTAGTTTGTCAACTAGCTTCGACCTCGCGAAAGATTTGGGGGTGGAAGCAGTTGCTCTCCGACGTATGTTTGCTAGAGTTTCCTCAGGCTCATCCATTTTACTCTCGGAGACTAGTCACTCACCAACTTGTAGTGGAGCTTGAAGGTTAAAAATTAGAGAAATGACAGATTGATGATGGAAAGACAACTGACCTCGAAATGCCTAGGGTTTAACAGAAATCGCAATACACAGCTTCAATTTTTTCAAAGTCAGGGGCAAAATGCTCCTCTGTGCAAGCTGAATGTACTGACAAAATGGCAGATTGAACAGCTGAAGGTTCTGTGAGGATTTAGTAGAGAAAGAGGGTGGCGAAAGAGAGAGGAAAAGAGCTAGGGTTTTACAGAGGGTATGGAATGAGGCACAAATGACCTATCGACAGGTATATAAGGGGTGGAATACAATTCCGATAGGATGAACTGGATGGTCTCGATAGGTTCATGTGTCCCGTCGAAAGCATAGCAGACAAAACCTTAAAAGGGGATGATTCGATAGGATCATGATAGGTGGAACTATCCTTTAGATCAGTTTAAACAGCAACTGAATCATCATTTTGATAGGTTCCCGATTGGTATCTAGAACCTATCGAAATCTTCATTTTGCTCTTTTTAATCGATCGAGAAGTTAATTTCACCTATCGAGAAGTTCAGTGCTTATCGAAACCATCGAACATCCTACCGAAATCACCATGTGACCTATTGAAAGGTGAACTTGACCTGTCAAAGACTTCTAAAAACCAAATAAGGCCGTATTTCTGGGCACTCGCAGTCTCAGTTCTCAGCAGGCTCTGTTGATGTGGTGTCCCATGATTTGATTCTCTTGTGAACAGCTCCCATTACCTCAGGACAACTGGGAATGACGGTCTAGTACTGAGCATGGCAGTTTTGTTTTTTTCTTTTTATTATTGTAAGGAAATAAAAAGAATCAATTAACAACTAAGTAAACACCTAAAAACAAAGTATGGTACATATGATACATATTGGCTTCAGGGGCTAATCTGGAGAGTCTGGAAGGTTCATAGTCTCCTCAGGCTCATCAAAATTGGTACCTTTCATAGATCTTTTCCTCAGCCAGTGTCCAATCCCTGGGTGCAGTTTTCCATCTGTGAACCAAGCATTGTCCTGCACCAGCCAATGTAGATTATCATGCATCACTTTCTTTTGGGCATTAATGGAAAAGCAAGCCTCTTCAGGAGAGGGTTGATAGCCAGTGTTATACACATTCAGCTTAACCTTCATGTTTCTAAATGACACTTCCATGATCCCATACCTACATTGTATGTGAGCATTGGCAGTGGCCAAAAAGGGCCTGCCTAGAATCACAGGTATGGAAGAAGCACATTTGCTTGGTTCCATGTCCAATACCAAAAAGTTAGCAGGATAGAAGAATTTGTCAACTCCAACCAAAACATCCTCAATTATCTCCACAGGTTTCCTTTCAGATCTGTCAGCCAGCTGGAGGACCACATGTGTGGACTTTAATTTACCGAAGCCCAGCTTCTCATATACTGAATATGGAAGCAAATTTACGCTAGCTCCCAGATCTAATAAGGCTTTGTCAATGATGTGATCCCCAATGATGCAGGGGATTGTGGGGGTTCCAGGGTCTTGGAATTTAGTTGGGGTTGCAATCGATAAAATTTGTTTCACTTTCTTTGTTGAAAAGACTTTCTTGGATAGGTGTATCTTGGATTGCCTTTTATGGGTGCATAGTTTTATTAAAAACTTGGCATAGGCTGGGACTCGTTTAATGGCATCAAGTAAAGACAAATTGATCTTTACTTGCTTGAAAGTCTCCATCATTTCTTTAATTTTTTTTTGCCCTTTATCAAAAGGGGAAGGTGCTTGTAGTGCCTTAGGAAATGGAAAATGTGGGATTGCACCCTCACTTGCAGCCTTAGCCAATGGGGCCTCTTTCTTTTGACATTTTTTCTTTTCTTGAGGATCCTCATTATCCTCTTTATTCACAACTGATTGTTCCTTCAAGTCCACCACTGGTGGTCTTTATTGTGTGCTGGTAGAAATCACTATATTTTCTTCCTCCAAGTTCCTCATAGGCTCAAACCCACTTGGTTGTTCACTAACTTACCACTTCTCAAAGTTGTAACAGATTTGGCTTCCTCATAGGTGGAGGAAACTTCACCCACTAGAAACTACCTTCGTGGATTGTCCTGTGGTTGGCTAGGCAACCTTCCTCCCTCTCCTAGTCAAAGCATCAGACAGCTGACCAAGTTGGTCCTCTATCTTTTTGATGCTCTGGTTGTGAGAATGCACAGTTTGGGATAAGGTGTTCAAGCTCTGCAGTGAAGATAGAACTTGTTCCTCAAAGGATGGTGCTCTCACAGCTGCAGGGGGTGCAGATTACTGCACAAGAGGAGCTACAGGTTGGGCCATGGGTTGTTGATACTGAGGCCTTGGGACATAACTTTCTCGATAGGGCTGAGCATTTCGGTAGGGCATGGGCTGCTGGGGCTGCTGCTGCTGGCTGGGGTATGCATCTTGTTGCCACTATAGATTGGGGTGGTTCCTCCATTATTACCTAGCAGCAGGCTGCTTCCCATAAGACTGAGCTGCAGCCACATGCTCTGTTATAAAATCAGGAAACTGGTCAGTAGATGGGCATTCTTCAAGGGGATGAGCAGGGGACTAGCATATGGCACATGCCTCCTCCACCCTAGTAGCCACAGGTGACTACATTACTCCCATCAGCCTATCAAATTTCAGGGCTAGGCTGTCCACTTTCCTTTCCACCTCACTTGGCATACTCACTTCATATATCTTCCCTCTTGAGGTTTTCTCCTTCACCAATTTAGGAGGCTCGTGATCTCTTGCTAAGGTTTCCCTTTGCATAGAGTTCTCACTAATAATATCAAAGAGCTCCCATGCCTCCTCAACAGTTTTATGGAGATAGGTGCAACCACAGGAAGCATCTATCATATCTCTACTTTTAGCATCAATTCCCTGATAAAAGGTTTGAACCAATTGCCATTCAGAGATTTGATGATGGGGGCATTTATTTAGGAGTTCCTTAAATCTCTCTCAGGATTGATGAAAATCTTCAGTTGGATCTTGGGTAAAAGAGATGATACCCTTCCTCAACTGGTTGGTTTTTGACATAGGGAAGAACTTGGCCAGAAATTGACATTGGAGATCACTCCAGGACTGAATGCTGTTGGGTGGAAGCAAGGACAACCAGGTCCTGGCTCTGTCCTTTAATGAAAAAGGAAAGAGCCTCATCCTGGTGGCCTCTTCACCCAAACCTGTGATATTAAATGTAGTGCACAGTCCCAATAACTCATCAATGTGCTTGTAGGGGTCTTCTTTGGTCAGGCCATGAAATGAGGGCAGCATTTGAATGATGGATGATTTTATCTCATAGTTTCCCTAAGCAGTTGGGAATTGAATGCAGAAGGGGGAATTATAGACCCCTGGTGCATTAAACTCCTTAAGGGTTCTCGACTGTTGTTGCTCACCCATTTCTACATAATCAAATGTAAAAAAAGTAGGTGCAGTTGGTCTGGATCTGAGAAGTCTTTCAATCTCTGGATTTAGTGGAATAATCTGAGGTTGGAGAGTTCTCCTACCAAGCATACAACACTCAGATTCTGAATGCAGAACAGATCCTCAACACAACAAGCAGAATCAACCAAATTTTCTAACTACTCAACCAAAATTTCTAACTACTCTAACAAAAATTATCAACAGATCTGAAAAATAACAGGGGAGTAGAGGGATGCAAACTACAGAGCAGTCTCCAGCACGATTCTCCTCTCACTGGTAGCCTTAGATCTGATGAAATGCACACAACATACTGAAAAATAACAAAACTTACAAATGTAGTTAGTAAAAATAAAACGAGAACTACAGATCTATGATTAAAACTTATATCTATCAAGTTCTAAATACCTCCCCGGCAGCGGGGCCAAAAACTTGTTGGAGTGTTTGCCTTCCCTCAAATGAGGGTCTAAAATCATCAATAAAACTAGGCAGAACACACTCACACAGACCTGCAAGTAATCAGGGTCTATTGTAGCAAGTTTTACAAAGATGGTGAGTAAGGGAATGTCCATAGGGAGGTTGGTTTAAAAATATGATAAATCTCCCGATTTGTATTAGATTTCGCACCCTAACTAGTGCTACGTTAGCTAAAAGACAGGGGAGAGGTTTAAAATGGATTGTCACTTAAGCTAAGCTAAAATTAAACATAGACTAACTTGGATTGAGTTTAGGATCTTAGATCTTGCAGGGGAAAGAGGTAAAAAGTAGAAAATGCAGAAGAGTAGCTTGGAGATTTGTTTTCACTGAAATCAGATTTCAATTAATTATGCTACAGAGGTTCAGAGCACACAATTCCCTCAACTGGCTATAAGCACAGCTGTAGGGTATAAACTCCACTTCAAATCACAGGATCCACCTGGTCTTAAGGCTATGATCTATCCACTTTAATGGTCACAAACCATCCTATAGACTTTATCGAATCCATGGATTTGCAACAGACGAATCCAATTGGAGCCTGAACTTGGACTAATCTTAAGGTTATGATCTGTCCACTTTAATGGTCACATACCATCCTAGGGATCTCCTCCAAAGCTAAGGCCTCAATTAGAACAATTAAAACCACTACAGATGTTGCAATTCCTAGGTCACAGACTCAAGGAATCATAGGAGTATTAGATCCAGGGAGATCGGATGGTATCCAAGAGGCCTACCAGTTAAGTGGGTGAGCTGATCTACAGACTCCTCTACACAAATTCGATCGATCACCAAATGGAACCAAAGGAACTTTAGATCTAATTAAAGCATTAAAAATAGCATTAACATTGTAATCAATGTCACTCTACAATGGAAATACTCTCAGATCTGTAGTCCGTGTAGCTAGGAACCTACGATAACACTCTTAACCTTACCCAATTACAGATCTAACCTCTCTCCTCGCTACTCCAAGGGAATTAGCCAACCATGGTTGGGTTAAAGGAGGGAAAATAGAATTTCTCTGCAAGCTTTAATCTCCAGAATTTAGCTCAGATCTCGATTCCCCTCCAATTGCAATTGGGGGTCTCTATATATAGCTTTCTCCTCTATTTTTCCCACCAAAAATCCCTTCTAGAAGGTCTTCAGAGTTTGTTAGAGTTATGTTAGAGCACGTGGGTCGGTTAGGGTTTCCTAGGGCATCTTTTAGAACCATCGTGCCGGTCACCAAGTGCCTCGGGTTGTGTGTAGCAGGTCACCGAATCACAACGTGTGCACAGCTGAATTTATGAGAAGTTTTGCACACGATTTATACAGGTTCAGGAAGCTTTCGACAGGTTCAAATAGAGCATTTTGGTCCTTTCGCTAGGTTCTCAGATCTCTTCGATAGGTTTCAATAGGATGACATTTCTCTTAGAGTTTCAGCATTCTCAGCCCTTGGCCTGGAGTATTCGACAAGCTCCGCTTTGCATGCCACCATTTCGATAGGGTTGCTCTCACTCCTATCGAAAGGCTCAAGTTCCCTTCGATAGGTTCTGTTCCAGTGCCTTCATCTCGATAGGTTTGAAGAAACCATTCGATATGTTCCCTTGATGCCTCAGGCAGGTTTTCGATAGGATGATTTCTCCTTCCTTTCAGCTGCTCATAGGTTCTTGGATCCTATCAAACTCCTCAATCCATACGAATTCATCCTTCTTCTGCCTTCAGATCCTACCGAAAACCTCTTCAACTGCACAAATTCTTCCTTTCTTTACTTTCAGCTCCTGTCAAAGTCTTCAGGTGACCAATCGATAGGATATTTTCAGCCTGTTTTCAGTTCCTTCGCCTTACCCTACTGCAGTCGCGCGCTCCAAGGGTCCAATGATGTGCTACCCTCTGGTGTGTTGTTGTTGGGTTTGTCCTGTGCTGAGAGATAGCCCCTTTTTGGGCATTCTTGAGTGATTTTTTGCATTAGTGTCCTCTTTCATTGTTGTCTACAACATGCACTTGACAGAAGCTTATTAGTGTGCTCACAGGTCTATCAATGGTCAGGTTAAAGGGTGAAAAGTGGCATTTTCACCACTTTACAAGGTGTTGTCGTACATATTTTGTAGAAAACCAGGGCCCCCTACCACCGCACCCCAAGGAAGTGCCATTCCATCACATCGCAACCAAGATGACTGGTGGTGGTCATGGATTCGACAAATTGGTAAGGACCCAATTGCCGGCCAAGATGTGGTTGTTGGATGACATCTTTTAGAAAAATCTATACCCCCTCCAACACGATCAAGAGAGGCGAGACACCCTCCTACAAGCCCTATTTTCCACTCCTGAGGATAGGTAGTTTAATGCACCACAAGTTATTTGGGAAGGCATCAGATATGCCCACGAACAGATGCTAAACCCCACACCCAAGCCATTAACCTCCATCCCATATACCCATCTTATCGTGTAACTTCTAGAGGGGCACGAGGACGACGATAATGACAACCCCTATGTAGTACCGACCGACGAAACAAGAAAAACTGATAACTCTCGGAGTTACACCAAAAAGATGTGGCGCATGTGTTAGCAACTGTGCCAAGTCGGTGTTCAAAACCGACAACTTAGACAGTTGGCAGAAGGTGTTCACCAAGAAGACCCAGAACAACCCGTACCTGCGGCTGCACCTCAAATGCCCCCAGCTCAGCAAGTGTTAGCTCAACCTCAGCAGCACCTATCCAACAAGGAGACGTCCTCACCCTGACCGAATTCAATAGGCAAATCGAGGTATTACACCAACAGATTATTTGCTACACCGACGACTAGACTTTCAAAAGGACATCCTCTTGCCCCTAATTGAAAAGGCATACCCGACCAGCTATGCCCCATTCGTAGCTCATGCAAGGGAGTATACGACGGAGTATACCACGAGACATTGTGAAAAGTAGCCAACAAAGCAGCCTAGTTAGCATACTGATCCATGAGCAGTTGGTGTACAAATTCTCTTTTTGTGCTGAAATGCATTACACAATGGTTAACTCATTTGTATGAATGGTTAAATTCTATTTTGATGATGATTGTAAATGCATGGGTTGAGTCATGGTGATAAACAATAAGCTTTTGGTTAAGCGGTAAATTTTGTTAACGCACTGAGCTGTCTTTAAATGTTGGAAGAATCAGAAATCGTTAACCGTTAAATTTCTTTTTATCATGGATGACTTCACATGGTTAATTTATTCATGCTTGTAAATTGGGGTTGGGAATTGCACAAATAAATCATGATAGTTTTAAAATGACCTGATTGATAATTCAATACTACCAGTCAAATAGCTTAAAATTTCTAAATTGGACAATATCACCTTTTAGAGGATGTGTGGCATGTGGTAGTACTTATAAACTCATTTCACGTGTGAACCTTGTTGTCACAATGATTAGAATGTTGTGAGAAACCATATGCTTAAAACTTATTAAGATACACTACCATCCATTAGTAGTCAACTTACTAATAATTTTTGACAAAATTGCTTTGTCCTCACTTCTGAATACTTAGTAATGGACGTGACACCCGACTTTAGTATAAACCTTTGAACACACACCCTTGTTGTAAAACTTCATAGATAGATTTTAACAGCATGAGGTAGATCATCAGTAAGGATATTGCCCGACGATAATCAGAGCTGTTGATTTTTGGTTTTTTTACCCACATGAGAAGATGCTATCTTTGAGCGATGTTCGCCAGCAGCAGCCGCAGATCTTTGGATCAAGTAGTAATAGCACTAGATTTTCTAGGGTTTCTGCCTCGTTCATTTTACAGTCGAATCTCAAAGCTTTGCGAGCTTTGGATTCCAATGGAGGTTTGCTGTGATTCGAATTATATGTATAGTTGTTTGTTTTGCTTCATGAATTTTTAGCTATTCGGTTCTAGGCAATCGAATTCATAGTTTGGGATATTTTTCTGCTAGTATATGCTAGTTTAGTTAGCAACATTTGTCCATGAAGTTTGTGGACCATATTATTTGGTGGCCTGCAATTTTTTGGTGTTCTAATGAAACCGTTGTAGAGCACATATTTGTTTGCAATCAAAACATTTTAATCCCTTGGCATGGAACAACCCCTAAAATAAGACCCCAACACTAAACCGTTCTCAGGTTCATAGCAATTTTCCTTAATAATTAACATTGCCTATTGGAATCGTTGGAAAGGTTTGGAAAGCCATCTTTTTTCATTGTGGCTAGGGTCCTGAGTGAGTTTTGAACGAGGCACCCTTTACGTTGTTGGACTTTACACAAGGGCTCAGAGGGCACCTCACTTTGCCAATTTTCGTTGTATTTTTGTTACTTATTAATATGTTATCAATATGAAATAGGTTTTTTTACAGGAAATGGGCAGATTCATTTATCTGTTTGGGGATCCCGATATTTAGGCCTCTACAAATCTCAAGAACTTCATCATATACATTAACTGACTGGATGGATTATTCATAAAATTCACACCAATTGGAGGATCCTTTCCAATCGGTAACGTCCTTTTGGACTATGAATAAGTTAGGGGCAATGGCAAAAAGTGTACAATGATTTGATGGGCAGGATGATCCGACTTCCATCCAAGAGATGGCACATCAATTGGATGGTCCTGATTGATGAGTTTTAGTACTGGTTCTTGGGTAGAGATAAGACACATATTGCAGCATCTGTTCTGGTGGTGTTAAACACCATGCTGCAATTTATCTTTCCAGATTACAATTTGGATGATATAGTGGAGAAGTAATTCATGAAGAGCTGGTATTAGGTACTGTACTTGAGTGTCAGCGGCTGTTCTCACTCGAGTTAATCTTCCTTTGTTCAAATGGACGAGCCTCGGGACTGACACTACATTTATGAAAAGGAAAATCAGCGATAGTTGACCTTTCACCGATTTGGTATTAAAAATTATCAATGCATTGACCAAGGTTGTCAATTTGAGGTTACTTGAGTGCATGCGACGACACTCAGGTCGGATAACTTATATTAAGTCACTCATTCATGAAATACTATACATCTTATTAATTTCCAAAGTTGAGTCTGATGTACTGAGATCACTGTACCCTTAGGCAAAGATTTTTGTTTTTTGCTTGTGTGAATGGTCAAATGTGATAGGGAATCGAGCCCGTTGATTCCAAATGTTATGTACCTCTTGCAGCACTACTCTTTTACCAAAGGGAGATTCATATATGTGTATCTTTGTGCTCGGGGTAATGGTGCAACTAGTGAGATATCTCTATTTGTTTTGGCTATATATGAAGTATGTTATGTCCCTATCGGTTTTCATATCATGTTTTACTACTTAACTCTTCTTTGTCGATGACTATAATGTAATTTGTCTATGTCCTGCACCACATAAGCTAAGTGCTTGATCATATCTAATCTAGTACCAACCAACTTTTACTTACCCAACCCGAGTTTGTTGCAAATCTCCCACGATTGTTTGATGATCTGCTTGACATCAAAGGTTTCTGCCTTTTCAATTTTTAATATGTATGTCTGGGTTACTATGGTAATGCATTCTTATCTGCTTCCTCTAGAGTTTTTAATATGTATGTCTTACTAAATGTTAATGAGCAGTCAATGAATTTGGCTATACCAGTATATACTTTTTTACAACCTTGAATAAATAAAATGTAGAAAGTGATGCAAGCAATGGGTAGGCAAGTTTTGACATAGGTATTTTTTGCACTAGTAAATTGTAATAACTGTCTCTGTAGCAATTAGAGCGCATGCCTTTCAATCCATAGCAAGGTTAAACTTTAAAGGCTCACTTATATGTCCTGTCGATTGTTCATGGCCAATATGCTTTGTATCAGACAAGTCCATCTAATGTTAGGACGACAATATGAACCAGCTTAGACATTGTGATTCATTCCATTTTGATCTGAATCATTCGATTCGGCCAAGCTAAAAATTGATGACATTGATCTCTTTGAGATAAATGAGGTAACATTGCCACCATAGCTCAGGTAAACTGGTACTTTCTATAAAATCAATTTTACTGATATATTTTCTCCCATTAATATCAATTAACATATTTTAAGCCATGGTGCCAACTTGTTCGGTTTGTTTAATTGTGATATGGTTTTCCTTGAATATACTTCCTTACCTGCAGATGTGGGGTTCAAATGGTTTGAACTTGGTCATTTCTAGGCAAGTTCTGATCTTGCAGAATTTCATATGGTTTAAACTAGTAGCATAAGTAATGTATTTCTTGCTACCAGCTTAAAAGTTCCTTGTCATGCAGCAATATAAACAGTGGATTTGGACGACAATAGAAGACACTTGGAGCCTTTTTCACAAGAAGTTTACCACACTTTGGAATCAAAAGAAGGTACAGTTCACACTAGTTATATGTGTGTGTGTGTGTGTGTAGTTTGCTTCAATGCCCCTGTTTAATTGAAATGGTGCTTTTGAAGTTAGTGGCTAGTGGCTCTCTTCATTTATTTAATTTTCTTTTCTCAGGCAACTCAAGCAGACAATGGCTCTGTTATCTATTATCCTCCAGGATTCCAACCTGGTTACAATGCTTACAATCCATACTTAGCTGAAGCTATGGTTGGCATAGATGAACAATATTTGGGTCAACAGCCATTCTTACCAAGTCCAATGTTTTCTCAGCCTCTTGCTTCCCATGGATATTACCCTCCTCCACTTCCATTCATATCAGAATTTGTGCTAACATTCTCATGGGACTCATCCCCTTTATATGGGGATGGAGCCCATGGAAATGGCTTTGGTGGCGGTTCAACAATCCCCAAGCCCAATCTCTTCCCTCCTTCAGAATCTGCTCCGTCGTCTAAATCTAGTACTCCAATAATAAAAGGCTCCCAGCTCCTACATTGGACTTGCCACCAATCCCTAGGATTCAAAACCAATCTCTAATGCCAGTTAACAAGGTATTGTAGTGCTTTGCATTTCATGAATATTGGAGCTCTTTTTTCTTTTTTTGGTAAGGTAGGTTTGATATGATCTGTAAGAATTTTCAAGTGTCACAAAATGGTTCTAGTTTTCAGGCAGCCGTTGTTCTTTCTAAGGGTTACTTCCCTATTACCAAGTTCTCTGCAACTCCTAACTAGGGAAAGGGCAGCTTGCTTTATCCCAACAGCCTTGTTAATATCAAACCAAATGGGCGAGGGTGGGTCGGCAATGAAAATTTCAAACTAGAAGCAAGTGAGTAATGTAACACACTCTCATCTTAGTTCTATTTTTATCTTTTCCTTTTGCTCTGCAAATATTTATGGGTATGTGATATGCAATCATATTGTGCAGAGGCAACTCCGAAGCAGATTTTAAAACTAATGAAATCTGAAGGGTTGAACATTTTCCACATAAAGAGCCATTTACAGGTTTTATTTTTTCTAAGTAGGCACTTTCTGTGATAAATTTTTTAAATGATTTCTTATGCAAAATGCTTAACATTTTGGCCAATATTTTTTATTTGCTGAAGTATCAGGCTATCAAGTATTTTGCTAAAGGTAAATCCCCAATTTTTTCTTTACAAGTAGTATTGAACTGGGAAGTAGGTTTTAGTATTTTAACTGTCCATGATTCCTGTGTTGTACTTCAGAGCAATTCTGGTTGTGGGCTATCATATTTTTAGCCCCTTGTCACTTTTTTCTCTATAAGTAGTATTGGCAAAAGCACTTCACTACAAGGTTAAATTTTGAGTCTCATACTATTATGTTCTTTTCATTTACCGATGTTAAGCAACTTTATTGGTTTTCCTTTGTATTGAAGGGGGTTCCTTATGCAAAAGTCTCCTGTTTTTCTCCTTTGGCAGGGTGTTCCTTATGTAATTTATTGGAAGAGTTCATTTTCAACTTATGCAGCTTCCCATTTTCGCCAAGCTTTGTTGTCAGTTGTCCAAAGTTATTATCATTGTGATTTGTGAGTCTCCTCCACTTTTCCCTCAATTCATCCATAACCAATGCAAACTTATAAATATTCAAAAAAGAACCTTGATGCAACCCAACTTTGATAGGAAACTTAGTTGTCTCTCCCCACATAATTCTTGCATCAGACTCCTGCCATTCATACATACATGTCTTGGATTATCTCAATATATTCATTTTGAATTTATTTCCTCCTTAGCATCCACCTAAACCGTCTATAGATCAATAAACACCAAAGGTAATCGTTTCCACCTTTCTCCAAGGTTTCCTCAACAAGAAAATGATTTAAAGTTGGTGATATTTGATCGGAGAAGAGGGAAATTAAGGAAAGGAATTGAAAACAATTGGGAATTTTGGAGTTCTACAGGGGATTTCTCAATGCTAGATAAAGTTTAAAAAGGAAAAAAATTTCAGTTTTTTTTCCCCAGTGATTTGGTGAGTGTGCAAGGAAAAGTTCAGTTTTTTTTCCCCAGGGTCTTATGTTCCACTTGGCACCTATTTTAAAAGTTGGGACTATGGAACCCTTTAATATATATACAGTCAAGTATATTATATGTTACATGCTTAATAAAAAGTTCGTGCAGGTTCCACACCAAATCGATTTGATTCTGTGTATTCAAGCTTTGATTGTATCTTGATATGATGTTTTATTGCCTTTTTTGATAAATAATGAGAATATTGTTGAAGAGTTGGGATTTTTAGATGTGCTAGTGATGCATGTGGTCTATTAGCGAAAATGGCTTGTGGTTTTATCTATATGTGGATCAAATAAGTGCCTTGAATTCATTGTCATGATAATTGCTACATTCCTTTTTAATTGAGTCCCTTGTTGCAGATCAATGAGGACATTCTTCAAGAGGAAATTAAAATGGGGTTTGACAGGAACCAACTGCTTGAGTCTCTTCGTAACAGACTATAGAATCAGGTATTCTTATTTAATGTGTAGTACATCTTTGCATTACCTAGTGTCTATTACAATCTGATTTTTTTGGTTCTAAACTCAAATTTAGAAATCCTTTGTGAAGAAATTTTCTATGGAATCTGCTGCAATATCTGGGGCTCACATTTCCACCAGCAAGGAAGAAGGGTACCCCTATGATCTTCGCAAGGTACTTTGATTTGTCAGTTTTTGTGTATTTGTCTGAAAGTGACATTCTTTCTTGGCAATATATGTTTGATTGACAACCATTTGCAATTGATGAGGTTTTCATTCAATTTTCTTTTCTTATCCTAGAGAATAACCATTTTCACCAGCAGAAAGTGGGAATATTGTATCTTAAACACTCAATGATAACTAATTGTTTCAATTAGCTGATTTTTATATTTTTTGTTATCAGGGTCCTCATGTATCCCAGATTTTCCCCACTGGTGGAATTAATTTGAATATTTTGGAAGTCATGGACACATCAGAATCAAAGGAATCTAATATAGAATACGAAGATCATGATGATGATTGGGTAGAATCTAAAAAATGAATGGCTAGGAAGAGGGGGTTTAAACCAAGATCTGACAGTGGGTCAACAAGACCACCTGGAGAGTTAATAGAAAATTTGAATTCAGACGATCAAAAGATAGCAGAGATGTGAAAAAAGTGGAAGTCCATCTCAGACGATCAAAAGATAGCAGAGAACCCGACTTGAGAAAAGCGTGTGTTATATAAAAATCTATTGTATAATTGGCAATTTGTTGTATAAGTGGCAATTACACACTTGTCTTTGAGAATATGATATGCATGTTTCTTTAACAACACTTATGCAAGAAAAAATGGGAGTCGTTACTTATACACATAAATTAGTTGTGAATGAAATTGCGGTGTTGTGAATTAAAATTTACTTTTCTGAATGAGCTTTGAGCATGTTAATGTGTTTATGGTAATGTGAATGAAAATGTATGTACATGCAGGTGTAGACACCAAAATTTGGCCCAAGGCTCGATCGAAACACCTTTTGAGAGAGGTGCAATTCTGAGCTTTTGATGACATGTATGGAACCTTTAGGAACCCTCCTAGAACCCTTAGGAATCACCCTAGATCCCTTAGGAACCTGACCCGAACCTTTAGAAATCAATCCCGAACCCTTAAAACCGGTTCTGAACCTAAACCTAACCTTATCAAGCAAATGGTTGAGGAGAGGTGCACCGGAACTAGCTACAGCCCTCTACTATAATCGAATCTTATACCATTAAAAAGTAGAGGTTGTCAGCGTCAGCTTTCCAACGATCCAAGAATCGCCCCAATCGGAGGTATACATCAAAAGATACGACAAACCGAACCCGGAGGGCATAAGTTAAAATTCATGTGGGCCCCCCTAGGGATTTGGCGCAGTCAATAGTTGTGCCAATTATAATTTTGCCTGGCACAACTATTAGTTGTGCCAGGCCAATTCTTCTAGATTTTAATCCTGACGCAACTATTAGTTGCGCCAAGGTTAAAGGTGGGGCCCACCCTCACGAACTAACTTCCAGGCACTATTTAAAACTGCCTTACTGTACACATATGAATAGTAACCTCTGAAATTTGCCTCAAAAATCATGATTGGGGTTTGACTTGTTGATCACCTTGACCTTTGGGGTGTGTTTTGCTAGTTCCGTTGCACCCATTCCCTACCCATTTGCAACCCTTCAAGTGGCTTAAGGCCTCACCCCATCATCCACCATTGGAGGACCTTCTCACACATCTCAAGGCTCCAAAAATCTTAGGAAACCTTAGATTAGAGATTACCTAATTGATAACCCTAATTAGCATCTAAGTAGCCTCATAACCTACCACTTTCCTATAAATAGAGCCCCTCACCCCTTGGTTTAAAGGTTGAGAAATTTGCTTAAGAGAGAAAGAGCTCAAAGTGAGAAGTTCTTCCTCCCTTTTATGCATCATTTTTACCCAAATTCCAGAATCTCCCAACCTCATTTCAAGCACTTTCTTACATCCAAAACCCTTAGCCTAGGTGTGTGTGATCCCCTAGCCTCCCTTCCCTACCTCTTAGCTTCAAGCCTTAGGAGTTAGAACCTCATTTTCCACCATACAAGGCCTTCAAAAGCTCATCAAAGCAAGCCACATAAAGCTTTCCTATGGTGCTACAAGGGCTTGAGGGCTCCGGCTCTCCCCTTTCTTCTCCTATCTCTTTCTAGCTCCCTCCATCCTCCCATTTGTGCCGTTACGCCGCCGACTTTTCGATAGGAACGGAGGGGCACAAATAGGATTCTAACCCTTTTCGGGCAAGAGGAAGCTATTTTCTTTTCTTTTGCTTTATTTTATTTTTGGCCATAAGTAGAGATCGCGTTAAGTGGGTTGATCGGGTGCCTAACACCTTCTCAATCGATAACCAAAGCCCCTACCCAAGAGCCTTTGGTGTAGACCGGATTCAGAGTCATATTTTTAGCACTTCGGTGTTCATGAAAATGAACTAGGTTTCCCGGGACACCGAAAGCTCTTGGTGGCGACTCTATATTATTTGCAAGCGAGCGCATCGCCGCAACGAGATGGTCACAAATCCCACAGTTGCACAGATGGCGACTCTACTGGGGAGTGCTTGTAGAGCTTCTCCTTGAAATTTAGCCTTTTTATTTTTATTTTACTAACCATTTTTACTATTTTTTTTACTGTTTTTTTTATTTTTCTCACCCTTACTTTTCTGTCAATTACTACCCTTAGCCAATTGGCGGGCCTACATGCGCATCGTCTTTTAGATTTCTTTACTTTTTCGTCATTTTAATGTCTTAGCCGATTGGTGGGCCTACTTGCGATTTGTCTTTTAATTTTATTTAAATTTCCGTCATTTAAAGTGCCTTAGCCGATTGGCGGGCCTATGTGCGCACTCATATTTCAACAGTGGATGCAGGCCCGTAGTGGGGGCTCGAGATCATCACCCCCGGTCTTTCAACTAAAGAAAACTTCCAAAAAAAGGAGAAGAGCTTTGAAAAAAAATTAATTAAAATTGAATCAAGTTAGGGAGCTTAATCAATTTGTTTTTACGGGGTAGATTTTAAAAGGGTGGGGATTAGGCAAACACACAAACACCCGGGTCTTAGTATGGCGGCAACCCTTAGTGGTGATGATCCAGAAAAGTCCCAGCCTACCTAGTATCTGAGAAGGCGCTTGTGCTGGAGGTATATCGGGTGGGTTCCCATTCCGAAGCTTAAAACCATTGGGGAGTGCGCTAGCAAGTTATACCGGACTCAAACCCTTTAGGTGCGGTGAGGAGAGAATCGATCACCAAAAAATAGCTCAGTTCCCGGAAGCCTAGCTTCCATAAAAACCTAAAAAGGAGACTCATTTCAGGTGTTGGTGGCTGCTGTCATCAGTTCTGGAGCATCAGTTTTTGCCTAGCGCAAGTATTAGTTGCGCCAGTGTAAAAAACTGGAGTTTATAACTAATAGTTGCGCCAGCTTTAAAATCAAAGTTTTTACCTTGGCGCAACTAATAGTTGCGCCAATGTAAAAATGTGCCTCTGCCACCTAGGCATAGGTATTAGTTGCGCCAGGTCTGTTTCACACCACACCAGCCCGAATCTGTGGCCTTCTTCACCTCCGGAATCCCCCGATCAGTGTGCTTAATACCTTGTTTAGGCCCTGCCATCTCCAACAGCCAATACGCCCCCACCGGTCAAAAGAGGGTACTTCTTTTTGGCTCATTCTGAGGGATCGGGTTGTTTGCCTCGATTTTCGTGCCTTCAATGGATCGAAGGTTCTCCTTCGATTCTTTCAAAGTGCGTCAGAATCATTGCCGCGGGTCTTGAATTAAGGTACAAGGGCCACCCGAAAAGGGAATTCCAAGGCCTCAGAACCTTTGTTTTTCAAAACTTTTTCTAAAAGTTCAAAAAATATATACAAATCAAAACCCAAAAAAGATATAGTTTATGGTGTCGGCACAACGACGTCATCTTGCCCTCCGTTGTCTCGTAGGGGAAGGAGGATTTTTGGGCCTTATCCAAGGCACCCTTACCTAACCCGTTCCCAAAGAATGTCATAGGTAGTGGACCCGGCTTACGCCCATCCCGACTCATCCCCGCCACATTCTCCAACCCACTCCCATTTGGGAGAAGTTTTTTCCACCTTCCCCCTCACCCAACCCCCCTTTACCATTATCAGCCCATTTGGCGCCCCCATTTTCCCAACCACTACCTCCCAAAGTATCCAAAGTCTAACCCCCCATTCTCCATCTTTTGCCCAAACCATACCCATGCCAAATCCAACCCATTTCCCATCCACATCCATAGAAAATCCAAACCCATTCTCCCAATCTACATCCATGCCCCATTTCCCATCTTCCCCCTATAGGCCTGATCCACCCACATTCACATACACCACTTCCTCCCTATCCACCCCCCCCAAATCCCCTACTCGGGTCATGCCCATTTTTACCAAGGCCATGCCCAATTTTTTTCAAGCATCCACCCCTAACATCCCTAATCCTTCCACATCCTTTGCCCCACCTCAACTCTCCAATCCACCCCATACCCTACCTCTTACCATGGCCATGCCCGATCATACCAGGGCCATGCCCAATTTACCCTCCATCCCATCTCCACCACCCACATCCAATCCTCCCTCCATGACCATGATGGAGGAGATGTTCCCAGCCTACTCCATATGGAAGGCTTCTCAAAACACCCCCCCTCCTCCACACCCCATGTCCCTAAACCCATCTCACACCCTAGCCAATCTCCATGCCTCACTCCCCAATGAACCCCATCAACCCCCCATAATCCACACCGTCCAAACTCCCATTACCCACATGCCCCAAGGCCCCATGGCCCAACCTCCCACTACTCATTCACCCCAAGGCCAAATGGCCCAATCTCCAACCTCCCACATACCCCAAGGCCCATTGGCCCAAACCCCCTTTTCCCACATATCTCAGGGCCCCATGACCCAATACCCCATCACCAAAACCTACCCAGGGCCCATGGCCCAGACCTATTAAGGCCCCTTGGGCCAAACCCATCAAGAGCCCATGGCCCAGACCCATCAAGGACCCATGGCCCAGACCCACCAAGGGCCCATGGCCCATACCCACCAAGGCCCATTGGGCTAAACCCATCAAGGGCCCATGGCCCATAACCACCAAGGGCCCATGGACCATACCCACCAAGGGCCCCTGGCCCAAACCCATAAGTGGCCCATAGCCTAAAATGACCAAGGCTTCATGGCCCAAACTCAAACCCCACACTCATACCTTCGACAATACTCCCAACATTTCACCCAATCTTCACAGTCAGGTCAAACCCATGCCATACCCCAAATTTCCCATGGCCCCACACCCCAAGGTCATCTCCAAACCTTCCCCCATACCCAATGGCCCCATCAAGCCCCATCAGGCCTCACCTCTAAACCAAAATCCCATCACCCAACAAACCTTTCTTCACCCCAAATGGGCTCACCCCACCCCCACTCATGTCATTCCCATCCAACCCAGGCAACAACAACAAGAAAATCCCGCCCTTACTGCACATTATGCCGACTAGCAGTATGAAGAGAATGAGATTAGGAATAGCGGAGCCTACACTAGGGCATTAACCAACCTTAACCCTCCTCCCATAATTGCCCACCCCCTGGTAGCCCAGAGTGAAGTCCAACTAACGGCTGAGAAAGCGGCCCCTGTATCAAAAGAATCAGAGTAGCTAAAAGAACAGTTGGACAAAATACAGAAGCAGCTGATGAAAATGGGTGGTGTTGAAATCCACGCCACGGACTTCACAGATTTGTGCTTGTTCGTTGAGGTCCCCCTGCCCCCCAAATTCAAAATGTTGGCCTTCGACAAATATAATGGCACTGGCAATCCTATTGCACACCTCAAGTCCTATTGCGGGGACATGTGCTAATATGGGGGGGATGAGAGACTGCTAATGAAAGTCTTTCAGAAGAGTCTGACAGGTCCGGCCCTGAGGTGGTTCACATCCTTAGAACCCTCCATGATGAAGACATGGAAAGATATGACCCACTTATTCCAAGAACAATATGTCTACAATATAGACATTGAACCGTGTAAGTCAGACTTGGCTCGCTTAAAATAGAACTAGAACGATACCTTTAGCGACTACTTGGGATGCTAAAGAGCCCTGACAGCTCAGGTAAAAAATAGAATACCTGATGATGAGTAGATTGAGATGATCTCAAAGAATACTCTGCCAATGATCTCGAACTTTTTGGTATACTAGCAGCAGTCCAACTTTACTGATCTAGTGAGAAATGTTAACCGATGTGAGGTTGCCATTAGGGAGGGCCGTCTGAGTAAGAACATTCCAAGTGGACCCGGTGGGGTTAGGAGGTTTTCAGAGCAAAGGAACCATAAGAGAACAGGAGGCGATGTCCAGAACATTACCAATATTAGGCCTAATAACAATACAACCCCGTTTCAATTTCAAGCTGCCCCAATAGCACCATCTAGGCCTAAGCAGATGCAGAGAATAGGGAATGGGCAAGGAATGCAAATGATTCCAGAGTAGAGGAGAACCCGCTACGATCGAGTTTTCACGCCCCTAAGGCAATCATTAAGTGTACTTCTACCTTTATTAGTGGAAAATAGATTAGTCACTATCCGTCAACCGCAACCTCCTCCTCACTCGATCCCAAAGAACTATGACCCGAATACCCACTGCAATTTTCATCAGGGGCCGGGTCACCCAACTGATCGCTGCTTCCCATTGAAGCAAGCAATCCAGGATTTGATCGACGTCGGGAAAATCATTCCCCCTGCACCTTCTCAGCATGTTAATATTCACCAAGTGCCACTACCCCCACATCCTACAGGAGGAGCAAGTCCCAGACCCAATGTCGAAATGATAGAAGATGAGAAGGAGTTTGAATTTGACCCATCCGATTATATCAGTGAGCGGGAGAGTTATGTAGCACCATTGTCAAGAAACATGGAAGAGAGGTATATAGGGGTAATTAAACCCCTAAATTTGTCAGAATATTTCCCCAACCCAACCTCGCAAATTGAACCCTTAGATCTCAGGGCATACTTTCCATCCACCACACCTGTCAATTATGTACATATCAATGCATACCAACCATACACCACCACCCCCAGCAACTACCCGATGAGCCAACAGGCCCCCAATCCTACACCCACACCCTCCAGTTATCAATGGCCCGTGCCCACCCCATTTCCCCCAGTTCAACTACCGGCAAACTCCATCGCCCCCATCAATTACCCAATAAGCCATCAGGCCCCCAATCCCACACCAGCACCCGCCAGTTATCAATGGCCTGTGCCCATCCCATCACCCCAAGTTCTGCCTGCGAACTCCACCACCCCGGTCAATTACCTAACAGCCCATCAGACCCCCCATCTCTCTCCAACACCCACTAGCTATCAATGGCCTACTTTTACCTCCTTCCCTCCAATGCCACCACCCTCAAGCTTCACCACCCCTATCTGGCCCAATTTTTCCACCCAACTCACTACCATTGAAATAAATTAGGTGTTGCCCACACCTCCTGATCTGACAGTGCACGTGCCTCAAGTACCGACAGCCATACCTTTCCAGCTCTCGAGACCAACCTATGACCCTCATCACGTCCCGCTAAGCTACGAGCAAACAGATGTCAATATTAGCAGTAGCAATAGAAAAGGGGCAGTGGACTTTGCCACATGGTCTAGGAGGATAGCGAAGAAGCCAGAAGCGCCAGTAGCAACACAAGCCCAATAAGAGGGGAGGGGAAGAAAGACAGTGCTGTGAACCCCTTCAAAAAAATGAGTCGAGAACATATACTAGAGACTCAACTGAGAAGAATGCCCGCCCATATAATCGTCTGGGATCTGTTGAAGACATCCCCACTCTATTTTCAAGCAATAATGGGGGCATTAAAAAATGCGCATGTATCACTCCAAGTTAGCCCAGATGAAGTCGGACAGATAATTGGGCAAGTGATGGCTCTGAATGCCATTTCATTCTGTGATGTTGATTTACCTGAAGGGCCTAGCCACTCCAAGTCGTTAAATATAACTGTTGAGTCTGGAAATATGGTCATTCCCCTGGTTTTAATTGATAATGGGTCCGCATTGAACATATACCCGTTAAGAACCACCACTAAGATCGCGGTCGATCCATGCATGCCGAGGCCCACCAGAACCAGCGTAAGAGGGTTTGACAATACCAGGAGAAAAATAATGGGAGAAGTTGATCTTGAGTTGTTGATAGGGCCAATGACCTTTTCCATCTTGTTTCAAGTCAGGGATATCAAATCTTCATTTATTCTATTGTTGGGGTGCCCGTGGCTGCACAAGGTCGGAGCCATACCTTCCACTTTGCACCAAAAACTCAAGTTTGCGTCTAGGCATAAAATTATTATAATCATTGGTGAGGGGCACAACAAGAAAGAAAAAGCCACCAATAGCATCGAAAAACCCAATGTGTTGGATATACTGTACACCGCTGAGGATGTCAACCTCCATAATTTTGAATATGAGGTGTCAGCGATACTCTCGAAGCCCATTGAGGGCATCATGCCTAAAATAGGAGGCGGAATGGTAGCGGCAGTGGCTATGCTCCAAAAGTGAGGCTATCAGAAAGGTCGAGGGGTCGGGCCCAAATTACAAGGCAGAAGAGAGCCAATTGTTGCTAAGGGGCAGAAGGTCATATTCGGGCTGGGATACAAGCCCATAGAGGAAGAGGACCAAGAGGCGAAAGAGAAAGCCAGGGTTGCCGCAACATCAAGAGCTTGAGGAATCAACATAGAAGAGAAACCTCGCCCTAGGCCGCACATCAGGGAATCCTTCGTCAGCGCAGGGGTCGTAGAGATCGACCGAAATGGGGTAACCCATTTGACCTCACACAAACCCATAGCCCCAATACATCCCACCAATCCCCAGATCTCCCTTCCTAGCTTGGAGATAGATTTGGTCGCGTTGTCCCTTTTCATGGAATGATGACCAGTACCTGAACAAACTCCCACTATGGTAAATTACCACAAAATTGTATTAACGTTTGAGGACATCATCTCAAACGAAATGAGGATCAATATGATGGAGGCTAACTCCAATGAGTCATATCAGTCAGCACCCTCCATCCCAACAGGTAAAGGAGCGGCCCCTCAGGTACGCAACTGGGCATCTTTGCCCCAAACTCTGGAAGCAGGGAGTGGCCTAAAGTTTGGCACCTGTTTTCTACAAAAAACAACCTATAAAAAGTAAGATAAGCCCTTGGCAGGCAATACCTTATATGTATAGCAACTCGTTTTGCCAAGGGTCCGTCTCCAAAGAAAGCAAAAATCTCAAAAACATGGAAAAAATATAAAATCCCAAAAACATTAAAAAAATACAAAACCCATAAATATTGTCTTTTAAAATTTTAGAAAAAGTCCCACAAAAGGATGCCTTAATCGAAATACCTGTCCCACGTAAAATTGACCCCTTCCCTATAAAACTATAAGAAGAGGTAGGTGTTACGAGTCTGGACAAGGATAGTCCTTTGGAGGAGCTCCCCAATGAGATCCTTGATCGGTTTGCCGACTTTGAGCATGGCCCTACCCCCATTGTTGAGGAAACTGAAGATGTCAATCTAGGGACTGAGGAGATTCCTAGAATAACCAAAATTGGAACGTTGCTGTTTCCTGAAGAGAGGAAAAGCATGATCAACTTCCTTCGGTCATACCAAGACATTTTTGCCTGGTCGTACGAGGACATGCCTGGTCTGGACATTGGTTTAGTCGAGCATGAGTTGCCTCTCTACCTCTATATGAAGTCGGTCAAACAGAATCTAAGACGTCTCCGACCAGAGTGGATGTTGAAAGTCAAAGATGAAGTCATCAAGAAATATAGCACAGGTTTCCTCATGGTATCCAAGTACCCACAGTGGGTAGCCAATATTGTGCTGGTACCGAAGTAGGATGGAAAGGTCCGCATGTGCATTGATTTCTGCAATTTGAACAGGGCAAGCCCGAAAGACAATTTCCCATTGCCACTCATCGACATCTTGGTTGATAATACTGCCAAGCACGGGATGCTTTCCTTCATGGATGGATTTTCAGGATACAATCAGATCAAGATGGCAGAGGTTGATCACGAGAAGACAACGTTCATTACCCCCTGAGGAACCTTTTACTATCGATTCATGCTGTTTGGCCTAAAGAATGCCAGTGTAGCGTACCAGAGAGCTATGACTGCATTATTTTATGACATGATGCACCGAGAAATTGAAGTATATGTCGATGACATGATAGCCAAGTCACCGGAGCAAGGTGATCACTTGGTAAACCTTTAAAAACTATTTGAAAGGCTGAGAAAGTACAGGTTATGTCTGAATCCACAAAAGTGCGCATTTGGTGCTATGTCTGAAAAGCTGTTGGGGTTCATTGTCAGTATGAGAGCGATCGAGGTCAACCCAGTCAAAGTCAAAGCTATCACAGAAATGCCACCACCGTCTACTGAGAAAGAAGTTAGAGGGTTCTTGGGCAGAATATAGTATATCAGTCGGTTTGTTGCACAACTAACTCCGATCTGCATGTCAATCTTCAAGCTACTAAGGAAGAACTCGCCCATTGAATGGAACGATGATTGTCAGGCAGCATTCGATAAAATCAAAAGCTACCTCCTCAACCCACCTGTTTTGGTACCACCCAAGCCGGAGAGACCACTTTTAATGTACCTCTCCACGATGAAAGTCTCCATGGGATGTTTCTTAGGGAAGCATGACGAGATAGGAAGAAGAGAGCAGGCCATTTACTATCTGAGCAAGAAGTTTACTGATTATGAAACATGCTATTCTCATTTGGAGAAAGTATGCCTGGCTCTTGTATGGGCTACTTAGAGACTTTGCCATTACCTGCTATCTCAGGCCGTTCTACTCTTAGCCCGAATGGATCCATTGAAATACCTGTTCGAGAAGACGGTCCTCACTAGACGGACCGCGCGCCGACAACTTTTATTATCTGAGTTTGACATCATGTACATCACTCAGAAGTCGATTAAGGGGCAGGCACTCACCGATCATCTTGCCGACAATCCTTTGCCAGATTATGAACCTTTAAGGACTAAGTTCCCAGATGAAGATATCTTGTTCATGACAGAAGATGATACTGAAGAGGTAGAAGAGTCATGGGTAATGCACTTTGACGGGGCAGCAAATGCCGAGGACCAAGGAGTTGGCACCATCCTAATTTCACCAAAAGGATCCCATGTACTGGTCTCTATCAAGCTCAACTTCCCTTATACTAACAACATGGTTGAATATGAAGCTTGTGTTGCTGGTCTGCAGGCGGCTCTTGATCTGAATGTAACTCACCTCTGAGTGTTTGGTGATTCACAGTTAATCATATGCCAGAAAAATGGTGACTGAAAGACGAAAGATGAGAAATTATTCCCTTATCATGATGAGCACCTCGAGGACCTGATAGCTTGCTTCCAAGATGTGACATTCTCATATGTCCCCCGGATAAGGATCCATTTTGTCGATGCACTAGCGATGTTGGCATCAATGATAAAAATTATGTATGGTGCTGAGATGAAGCCGATCATGATCGAGCAGAGAAGTGAGCCTGCCTTCTGCCTACAGATTGAGGAACCTACAAAGCTTGATGATGAGCCACCTTGGTTCTCAGATATCAAGAATTTCCTCGAGACACTAACTTTCCCTGAAGGTACGTCCAAGATGGTCCGACGAACCATTCAACGTTTAGTAGCAGGCTACGTCATTTGTGGGGAGTGCCTCTATAAGTGATCCTACAATAATGTTTTGCTAAGGTGCCTTACTAAAAGTGAAGCGACCAACATCGTGAGAGAGATCCACGAAGGAGTATGCGGATCCCACGTCAATGGTCACATGCTTGCTAAGAAAATTCTGCGGCAGGGATACTTTTGGACCACTATGGAATCAGATTGCTGCCAACATGTTCAAAAATGCTACAAGTATCAGGGACACTCCAGTCTGATACACATTCCTGCCATCGGTCTACACTGCATGACTACTCCTTGGCCATTTGCCACATGGGGCCTTGACGTTGTTGGAATGATTCATCTGAAAGCATCGAATGAGCATATGTTCATCCTTGTCGCCATTGAATACTTCACCAAGTGGGTGGAAGCGGTGTCATATGCCAACATCATAGCCAGTCACGTCGAGAAATTCCTCAAGAATAATATTATGTGCCGATCTGTAGTCCCCAAAGATATCATCATGGACAACGGCACAAACTTTGTGAATAAGTGCATCCGAGCCTTCTGTGAGCAATACAAAATTAAGCACCATCGCTCGTCACCTTATCGACCTCAAACTAATGGAGCCGTGGAAGCTGCGTACAAGACGGTCATTCGCATCCTTGAGAAGATGGTCGTCACTTATCGTGATTGGAGCGAAATGCTGCCATTTGCTTTGTGGGCCTACAAAATGTCAATCCGTACCGCTATAGGGGCAACACCATTCTCCCTTGTGTATGGAACCGAGGCCGTCCTACCGGTAGAGGTGGAAGTACCCTCGCTCCGAATCCTCATGGAATCAAGCTTATCGGAAGTGGAGAGAGAAAGATCATGTTTTGAATAGTTGAACTTATTGGACGAGAAGAGACTCATAGCCTTGTGTCACACTCAAGTTTACCAGGGCCGAATCACACGCGCTTATAATAAACGTGTCCGCAGTCGAGATCTAAAGGTAGGAGACACTGTGTTGAAGAAGATCTTTGCATCCCCCCACGTCGATCCGAGAGGAAAGTTCAAGCCAAACTGGGAAGGACCTTCCATTGTTTGAGAGGTGCTACCGGGATACGCCATCCACCTTGCCATCATGGATGGAGATCATCTTCCTGAGCCCATCAATGCTGGATATGTCCGACGGTTTTACTCTTAGTCTATCACGTCAAGGTAAGTATTGGTGAAATAAATACGTGACTACTTAAGAACCACCCAAAAGAGGCCATCATTTCAAACACAGTAGCTAGAAAGCATCCCTAAAAATGATGATCTCCCTTGCTACCCCATTTGAGCCTAGGCCTTTCTTTCAATAACCCCCTTCCCCAAAAAAAAATATGTGTACATATATAAAAAAGGGAAGTAAAGTTACTATCAAAATCCAAAAATATCCGAAAAGATAAACCCCAAAAAGAGATTGCTTGAAATGAAAAAAAAAAAAAAAAAAAAAAAAAAACAAAAAAAAATAGAAGAATCACGGGGCATGTATAGTAAAACCCCCAAGGAAGGAAGTATGTCGAGAAAACTGAAGCTGTATCAAGGAAACCCTTTTTTCCTAGCATACCTTCAAATCCTAACCTAACCCATGACCAAGCTACACCCTGAAGGAAGCCCTCTTTTTAGGTTCACAAGCAGTCATAATATCTGTTAAGTCAACATGAGCTGAGTTGTGAGACGACACCAGAACCCCATCTACCCGGCAATGACGGAATTGACGTCTATGTCGTGGCTTTTGAAAAAATGAAAGAATAAAAAAAGAAAAGAAAATAAAAATAAAAATAAGAGCTCAAAGCAAGACGGACGTGGTGAAAATCTGAAAGGGCATTACGGGTAAAAACAGCGAGCTTGTGCGGACCAGGTGAAAACTCGAAAGGGAACTTGGGGTAAGAGAGCTAAACCCATGGACGTGGTGAAAAGCCCGAAAGGGCGCCAAGGGTAAAAAAGGAGATAAATTAAAAAAAAAAAGGAAAAGAACAGAGAAAAAATTGAAAAAGAAAGGTTTGGAGTGATTAAGAGGATTGATGTTTAAAGAGCCCTCTTGGTTACTCTCCCTGACCTCTTTTAGGGGCCGCTCATGTTAGTTCGAATCGAGTCCCGACCAGAATTGTTTTCATTAAATTGCTTTGTCAAATGTATGACTCAAGGTAGAGAGAAAGGTTTGACTCGACCCAAGGGGATGGACGTTCTGGCCTTGGTAGGACTGTTGAAACTCTTTCAAAATCAACCATTCAAAGAGGGGTTCGACCATGCTCAAAAGAGGACCCAGGGTTTCACAAGGTGATTAAGGCATCGCACAAAGAATATATATATATATATATATATATATATATATATGCACAAAATAAAAAGACCAAAAAGTCTATGAAGATGTATATACTAGACTACCCTTCATTTACAAAATGCACCGCTTACACCACATCCCAAAAAATAGCCAGTGTGACTACTAGCTTGCTTTCCTTTTTACAAATAAACGAAAAATAGTAAAAACATGAAGAAAATATGTATACAAAAAATGTGTGTATCTGTAAAGGGGTTTTTATGCCCCTTTTCTGTGTATCTGATCTGTGCAAAAAGTTATGTGCAGAAGGAGCATGGCCACGGCTTTTAATGCGCTTAATCTCAAGATGAAAGTCATCTTCCGGACACCGCTTCTCACCAATGACCATGCAGGCTCTTATACCTCTTCCGAGAAGAGTCGACGGCTCCAAAAGCGACACTTAGTGAACCCTTCAAACAAAGGATCTCGCTCTTTGCTATTTTTGCTCTAACCTTTTCATGTACCAAAAGTTCTTGCAGGACCCTCTTCTCGTCCACAAGTAGCTCGATAAGGGCTCGGAGTGCCATCTCCTTCTATGGCTAGGGGCCTCCAGTATCAACGATCTCTGCCAAATATGGACCATCAGCAACAGGCCAGTCAGTCAATAGCCAGGCCTCTTACTCAGGAGAAGTTCTAACCAAATCTCTTTGCTCAAAATCACACATCAGCATCGATTGACGCGTCTCCCAAAGAGCAGCAATCTGATCTATGTCTCCAGAGGACCCCCTAGAAAAGATCAAATCACATAGAGGAGGTTTGGCCTCGCAAGGCACCTGCTGAGGGCAGCCAAATTGGCACAATACCCGGAATGGGAAGTAGAAGGTACTGCCAGTCAATCCTAAGAGGGTGATGCCCTCATGGTCTCTAGAGCAAACTATTGGAAAGGTTCGATCCAACCAACGAAGCCTCCATGTCAGCTTAGCATCGGTCAACCAAAGTTTCAGAGCTGACACATCGCCCTGTGGAAGCAAATGGCACCTACCCAGAAAGCACTGAGTCGCCTCACCTCGAGCAATATAAAAGTGGGGCACAGGCCCCAAGACAGTGAGGTGCTCACCCAACCAGACCTGAAACAACAAGGGGCACCCCCGAAGGCCCTCCACCTTGCCCAAAACAAATGAATCAAGGCTTCGATACAGCTCGGCGAGCACCAAATGCATCATGGATCGGCCCGCCTCCAGTTCAGTCAAAATATCACAAATTGCAAAGGAGAAGCTCTCCCCCGAGTAAAAAAGAGGATTTCAGATATAAGGCTGAGTGTTAGAGCTTTCACGTTAAAAATGTTCCTAACTGGCAATTTTCAGAGAGTTTCATCACCAAAAAGTTCTTTGAGGAATTTTAGCGAACACCTTGTGGGCCCCCCGATTAGACTTTTTTCATACTCAAGTTTCTTCAAACCGAGAGTAAGGTGAATGGATTTGGAGTAGTCCGGCGTAGGCATGACTCTTGTAAGGCCCCTGTGAAGCTTCAGGCCAGACAGATTGGATAGCTCCTCAAGGGTTGGTGTTAGCTTCCGCTTCCCAAAACGGAATACATGGGAATTCACATCCCAAAATCTAGAGGTTCCCACCGTGGAGGAACCTCTAGAAAGGAAGGAAGGCGAGATATCCCAAGGCGCTCCAAGTCGGTGAGCTCACTCTCATTCAAGCTCCCAAACCAGGCTATTAGAAATTTGGGCCCCAGGCCCAAGGAAAGGGGTAAATTGGCTCCAGGCCCTCCATGTAAGGGAGGGTTAGAAAGCGGGTCCATGAACGTATAAAGATCTTCTGAGAAGACAAAAATCGATGTATGGTGATGGACCTGCCTTGGAAAATCAAGAGCAAAAAGAACAGGTCAAAAGGGCCAAGTCAAAGAAAAAAGAAGTGATTTTTGGACTAACTCGAGTATATAAGGACCCACTGCTCCCCAGGTTAAACAGGGCGCAACTATAGTTGTGCCAATGTTTTCTCCCCCAGTGTAACTAATAGTTGCACCACACTATAGTCCCCCTTCTTCAGCCATCCCGAGACCCAGCTGTGGGGACTTACACCCCTTTTGTTTTTTTCACACACCTCCTTTCACTAACAATTTGGCAATTATTTTGTTTATTCATATGAAGGACTGATCCTACATCAAAGCATACGCCTAAGGAGTGTCTTTCTGAGAACATTTTGGGCAAACACATCCTGCAGAGAAATAGGTCCGATGTAAAGAGATCATGGCATAAAATCAAAGCAAAAATACTAAAAATATTTTTCAAAAATAATGATCCAAAGTATCACATCAACCATCTCCAAAATGATTAAACAAATCCAAATCAAATTCCAAAGAGTACTAAGTTTTCAAAACAAAAACTAAAAACCTATTCCTTGCTCGCACCCTTTGATTTCTTACGATGGTGAGAGGAGCTCTGGAAGGTTCGGATGGCCCCCACCCTAGACCACGCCTGCGAGATCCTACTGAGAAAAGAACGCGACTCCTTAGCACGAGCACACTGCAAGGCACAGTCAAAGTCAAGAGTCAGGATCAGTTAAGGGACAAATGATAATGAAATGAATGAGAGGAGTAGAGCAGCTAGGTACTCACCGTCTCCACCTCCCTAAGCTCTGCAAGATGACGATGATACTCCACATATTCCGTGGCTGAGTTGAAGTCCTACGTTCAGAATGATATAACATCAATTATCAGGGCAATCTTAAAGCATGTGCAATAGGAGGCTAAAACGGAAAGAGATTGGGCTGTCAGCAGACTTACCCCTGGAACCACCTCAAGAGGAGGACACGGGTCGCCTCAGTAAAAAGCCGCGCTTGTCGATCCACGTCCGCATAGAGGCCCGAAAGGAAGCTGTCGTTCAGGCTCCGGAAGGTCCCATAGACCACAAGTGGATCACCACAAGGGATACCAGCATGAGAGGTACCTGATGGACCAACACCGGAAGAGCCCTCACCCGAGGGACCCACACCAGAAGGGCCAGCACCGGAGGGATCTTCCCTTGACATATCAGCTGCACTCGTCCCACCTTCACCATCTGAATCATCCCCTGGAGCAAACTGTGAACAAAATAAAGACCCGCTTAGAAGGAATGAAGGACCGAACTAAAGCATAAAGAGAACTAATCCAAGCTAAGAAGAATTTCTTGACCGAGTGGGCCACTGAATGCAAGAAAATTAGTGCTAGGTATAAAGCACGACAAGATAAACTGGTACGACAGTCACTCGTACCAAAGATGATAGTCCCCAGGCACATGGAGAGCATGGATGGGAAGCCCATTGTTGAAGAAGGCCGTGGTAAGCTCCTTGATACTGCCAATGGGATACCAAACATCCGCCGGAGGGTCCACAGGTATGGCATAATAACCCTAGAATTGGTGCACAACTCGCTCTCCCAGATAATAGAATTTGGCCCATGCTCCATAGAAGAAAATGATGCGGCAATTGTTAAATAGGCGGGAAGCGCCTATAGCTGCTCAGTCCCAGAAGGGGGATGCAAGGTACAGGTCAAGGAGGATCTGCCCAAGTAAAAAAAAAAAGAACCCAAGCAGCTAGCACATCAGTAAAAGGAGATTCTCAAGCTAAGAAAAAATAAAGTTGAAAGAGAGTTTTACCTACTCAGGAACCATCAAGTTGAGTTGGGACCTCAGACCTATCTCCAAGTCCTTTAAACCTACATCGCGGCACTAGGTCTAATTCCAGTTGCTGAGGAGGGGATAGGTGAGCACGTCCGAGAAAGAAGCGGGCGCCCAGGGTGAAAGTGATGATATCCCCATACCTGAAAAGGGGGCATTACACAAGAGCGGGTCAGTAGCGTATATGGATCATTCAAAAAAAAATGGCAAAGGCAAAGGAATGAGGAATTACCTCCAGGGCGGCCCAAAATCCAACAGCAGACTTTGAATCCCCAATCGTGACCCGAGACAAAATATACATCGGCCATGCATACCCTGCTCCTCCCCAGTCATACCTGTGGACATCACCCCAGTTGTCCATCACACCCAGCAAGGCTAGGCTGACTCGGCCACCACTCGCGTTGGTAAAAAGGATCTTACCAAGCAGGACTAGGAGAGTGATGCGGGCTAGGACGATCGCCCGCTCCGGCATGATGTAGAGCACCCTGTCCGGCTGACCTAGATCCACTAACTCGTCAGGTGTATAAAGTGAGGTCAACCAAGACATCTTGACCTCGGTGCCATGTGTCTGCCCGTGAGGAGGATTGGCCTTAATCAATCAAATGATGTCCTCTGACTTGACACCGCTAGATCGGATATCGGTACCCCCCCTATCCTGATGTCGGTAATCATGGCCCAATCGACAGGCATCAAAGTCATCTTGACATATGGCATGTGAAAGGTCATCGTCTCGGGGTGAAACCGTTCAATCAGGGCTTTCAGATAGGCAGCGTCGACCCTCATGGCGGGGCAAGATAGAAATTCTCTGAAGCCCATCTATGCCAGAAGGACCTTTACTATGGGAGGGACATAGAGGTAGAAATCATGGAAGTCGAGCCACCCGCCACAGAATACAATGTTGGGCAAGTCCTGCATCGAAGAAAATGCGCATCAGATCGCAGGGGCAAAGCAAAAACTGCATAATGGAAATGAATTGAACCTCTCTTTTACCTTGCTCGCTATCCTGAAATTTGAAATGTGGGTATTCTGTTGGTGAAGGAGGCTGACTCGGGCGACCTCGCCTTGCATCTCGAGCCACGGGCCCGCTCTCCGATCTACCCAGATGAACTGCTCCCCCCGCGAGCCGTATCTAATCTCGGGCCCCTCCTCGTGGCCCTCCTCGGGAATATGCTCACCCTCACCCGACATTCTGGGGCAACAAAAAACAATCACGTCAGAGCAGATCAATGATAAAGAGCAATAATATTCTATGCTGCAAAAGGGAGGTAAGTATGTTCACCCTTCCCATTTCTTTTCACATATCTTCAGAAATGTGAGATACACATGCCTAAACAAAGAAAGAGATCCCTTTTAGGTTGAAAATGCAAAAAAAATCTTTTCTTCAGAAAATGACAAAAAAATAAAATTTCCCCTTCCTGTATTTTAAAATAAAGCAAGTTAGAATCAAATCAAATCATTTATGTTTCTAAAGAAATAATAAAAAAAGGCCCTTCTTTTACACTTAGAAAAACAAAAAAATCCTCCCTTTATGTTTAGGAAAACAAAAGCAAAAAAAAGGGGAGAGAAAGAAATCATCATCACACTTCTAAAAAAAAAATCTTTCTCTTCTCCTTAGGTCCCAAGGAAAAAACAAACAGCCATTTCTTCGTGTTCCTAAAAACAAAAAAACCAAAAAAAAAAAAAATTTCCTTTACCTTATTCACAAAAGTTTAAAAAAAATATATTTTATTAAAATAATAATCCTTTACTTTGTTTATCAAAATAAAAAGTAAAAACCAAAAACAAAAAAAATTCTCTTCACTTTACTTTGCAAGTATAAAAATAAAAACAAAAAAAATCCTTTACTGACAAAAATAAAAAAAATCAATCAACCAAAAAATCAAACAAAAAATAAAATCCTTTGCTTTATTTTAGTAAAAACAAAAACAAAAATTTTCTTTGCAAAAAATATAAACCAAAAAATCCCTTTCCATATACACAAATAAAAACAAGAAAAATATATATATATTAGGCACCAATAAATCCATGAAATAACAAAATACGGCATTGTTCATGAAGAATCATCCACACTTCATCAATAAACATACACACCATATAAATAAACCATTACTCATCAAAGAATACAAGATCATGATCAAATCTACAAGAGAAAGCAAGAAAAATCAAAGAAAATGGGTCTTAATGGTTACCTTTAGAGAGAAAAGGGGTCTTTGATCTAGCGTGAGCCGACGATCGATCCACACAAGCAAAACAACTGCAATGGGGCACGCGTAGAGTTAATGTAAAGGAACCCTAGTAGGGGGGGCGATTTTTTGTTTCAAAGAGGAAGGAGGGGGAGAAAAATTCAAAATATAACCCCCAGCCCGAACTTGGGCTGTTTAAATTCCCCCAGCCAAGCCTGGCGCAACTAATAGTTGCCCCAGGCAAAATGTTTCCCACCTTTTGCTTGGCGCAACTATTAGTTGTGCCAGACTATTTTGCGCCAGGCACTTAGGCCGGGTCTTAGCCAGATGAGAAGACCGGTCCCCCCACTCTTTTTGTTTATTCTGTCGCTCCCGGCAGATGCACGTGATCCCAAGGCGGCATTTCGATCATCCTTCGACTTGCCAAGAGAGTCGTGCTAAAATAAAAGCAGATCGAGATCAATGAGCACGCCGGTCCTACAAAGGAAAATATAAAGAAAAATCCAAAAAAATCCCCACAAAGAAGTCGAAAGTATTCACAAGAAAAATCTACATAAAATAATAGCTTCAAAATTCCAAAAAATCAAATAAATAATAGCTTCAAAATTCCAAAAAAATCACATAAAATAATAACTTCAAAACTCTAAAAAAATCACATAAAGTAACAGTTGAAAATTTCAAAAAAATTGCGTAAAATGATAGAAAAATAAAAAACAGATTTGTATTCCCCACGGAGACGCACAAGCATAAGGTGGTAAAGCGTCAATATTTCATCCGCAATGCAGTTGTGCCATACTAAAGTCCTGAGTCGGAGGTTCGCCTCAAATTTTTGGACCCTACTTTAAGGAAGGAGCAACAATGTCGATCCCGGTCAAACAGTCAATGTTTCGATGGAGTCGACTTCACTGCTAAATCATTGCGATGAGCGCACTGTTTTGGATTCATATGAACTTAGGTGTCTTAAGCTTCAGATTCTCCGTTGGAAAAGGTCAATCATTGGTTGAGACCAACCTGTTGAGAATGAGATTATGTGTCAATCAAACTATGTGCGACCATGCATTCAGAAGGGTTCATTTCCCTTTTTATTTCCTGCAGGCTTAAAACCTATATGGGCAGCGGTATCCCTATAAAGTGTGCGCCATGCGTCTGGGTATCCGTATGATGGTCGTTTGTCCCCGTAAATTATTCCGAGTTGGGGCTTCCATCACCTTTGTTGTTGCTTATTGCCCTTGATGGGTGCATGATTACACATAGTTAATTGATATTTATGATCATTATTAGCAGAGACCAAGATTGGATGTCCCTTCATGGAGATACCCCAATATTTGATTGGTTCTGTTCAAGGTAATCAAAGTTGGATGCTCTAGGCTATGTTAATCTAAAGTATGCTTTCAAAAATGGTACGCACTCCTAAAAAGCATTATGGCATCTATTCACTTCGCTCAAGCAGTCATGCTAAATAAACTTCGGGGTCGATGGGTTCGCCCAAAGACCTCGAACCCTGCTTTCAGCAGGGGCACTTGCAAATAGTCAGATGGGGCCATCAAATGCCTCATAGGATTGAACGCAAACTGTAGAGCCTTGCATACGCTTACTTCGTGCCTATCTTTAAATGTGAGTCAATCACCTCCCCCCCTTTTTACTCACGAAGCTGTTGCATTCAGAATGAATTTTAAACATCAAATACCTTCAAAATCATCTCGAGAAGTGAACATCTTTCCTGACTATAGGGAGTTCGCAACTCATTCCACCTCGGTTATGCCCAGTAATGGCGCTAAGCGCTTGGGAATCGATTACCTCGAGAAACGAATGTTTGGCCTGGCATCCCAGGGCTTTTATTTTCTCACCGTGTTACTCATTTGATGTTTGAAGTTCATTTTGAATATAGCAGACCCATTAGTAATGCCTTGGGCCTCTTTGAATGTCTCTTTTTTCTTTGGCATTCGATCATTAGTGATCGGATACCAAAGAGGGGCATCTGTAGACACCCAAATTTGGCCCAAGGCCCAATCAAAAAGCACCTTTCGAGAGAGGTGCAATTCTGAGCTTTTGATGACATGTATGGAACCTTTAGGAACCCCCCTAGAATCCTTAGGAACCTTTCCAAACCCTTAGTAATCACCCAAGATTCCTTAGAAACCTGACCCGAACCTTTAGAAGTCAATCCCGACCCTTAGAACCCGTTCTGAACCTAAACCTAACCTTATCAAGCAAATGGTTGAGGAGGGGTGCACCGGAACCAGCTACAGCCCTCTACTATGGTCGAATCTCATACCATTGAGAAGTAGAGGTCGTCAGCTTTCCAACAGTCCAAGAATCGCCCCAATCGGAGGTATACATCAAAAGATACAACAAACCGAGCTCGGAGGGCATAAGTGTAAATTCATGTGGGCCCCCTAGGGATTTGGTGCAACTAATAGTTGCACCGATTATAATTTTTCCTGGTGCAACTATTAGTTGCCCCAAGGTTAAAGGTGGGGCCCACCCTCGCGAACCAACTTTCAGGCACTGTTTAAAACTGTTTTACTGTACATTTACCTAGCGTAACTATTAGTTGCGCCAGACATATGAACAGTAACCTCTGAATTTTGCCTCAAAAATCACGATTGGGGTTTGACTTGTTGATCACCTTGACCTTTGGGGTGTGTTTTGCTACTTCTTTTGCACCCATTCCCTACCCATTTGCAACCCTTCAAATGGCTTAAGGCCTCACCCCATCATCCACCATTGGAGGACCTTCTCACACATCTCAAGGCTCCAAAAATCCTAGGAAACCTTAGATTAGAGATTACCTAATGGCTAACCCTAATTAGCATCTAAGTAGCCTCCTAACCTACCCTTTTCGTATAAATAGAGCCCCCCAACCCTTGGTTTAAAGGTTGAGAGATTTGCTTAAGAGGGAAAGAGCTCAAAGTGAGAAGTTCTTCCTCCCTTTTGTGCACTATTTTCACCCAAATTCCAAAATCTCTCAACCTCATTTCAAGCTTGTTCTTGCATCCAAAACCCTTAGCCTTGGTGTGTGTGATCCCCTAACCTCCCTTCCCTACCTCTTAGCTTCAAGCCTCAGGAGTTAGAACCCCATTTTCTACCATACAAGGCCTTCAAAAGCTCATCAAAGCAAGCCACGTAAGGCTCTCCTACAGTGCTACAAGGGCCCGAGGGCTCCGGCTCTCCCTTTTCTTCTCCTATTACTTTCTAGCCCCCACCGCAAACTTTTCGGTAGGAACGGAGGGGCACAAATAGGATTCTAACCCCTTTTAGGCAAGAGGAAGCTATTTTCCTTTCTTTTGCTTCATTTTATTTTTGGCCATAAGTAGAGACCGCGTTAAGCGGGTTGATCGGGTACCTAACACCTTCCCGATCGATAATCGAAGCCCCTACCCAAGAGCCTTTGGTATAGACTGGATTCAGAGTCATATTTTTAGCACTTCGGTGCTCATAAAAATGAACTAAGTTTCCCGGGACACCGAAAGCTCTGGGTGGCGACTCTATATTTTTTGCAAGCGAGCGCATCACCGCGACGAGATGGTCACAAATCCCACGGTTGCACAGCAGGTTACAGATTTTCATGAAAAAAAATGCAAGTTATAGATGTGTATTACTAGGCAATATGGTCCTTGGAGCACAAAAATAAAATAGCATTAAAAAAAAAAAATTATCGGAGACGACTACAAGCCATCTCCAATAACAAGAGATGACTTATTAGAGATGGCTTTAAGCTGTCTTCAACATATCTTTGTAGACGGCTTATGGCCATCTCAAATAACCTTGACTATTAGGGACGGCCAACAATTGGTCTCCAAAGACAATAGAGACAGGACTATTTGAGACTACATGGAAGCCGTCTCCAATACTATTGGAGATGGCTTAGGCATCTTTGGAGACGGCCAAAAGCCGTCTCCAATAAACACATTTTTTGTAGTGGATGTTTGCCAAATGACATAAAAAGCGCACTTTTGAGTGGCGTATCTATTTATGTAGAGAGACCTCATTAACCCTTATGGATATATTTTTCAATATCTCACTAACAGAAAAAAATAAAAAAAATAAAAAAAAATAAAAATTCATCAGTATCTCACACTTTCTAGTAACTAAAATACTTAGTTGACAATCTTTCACTATTGTTATAAAGCATATAACTATATGGAGCATTGATGTATTAGCTTCTTGATTTACCTGTAATGTACGCCTCTGTTGTCCATGTTTGGCACCAACCTTTCCCTAAGTTGAATATGTTTACCCTAATGTAACGACTAGGATTATCGCAAACGTTGAATCGTTGACATTTGACGAAAACACAATTGTTTAGACGAGTTTGACTTTGGTCAAACCTTTGACGTCTATGACATGGCCTTGTACCCCACCTATTGTGGTTGGGTGCATCCACACAGGCACACTAAATCTCAGCTCAAACCCCTATGTGGGGCAGATGCGTGTGTGTGTGTACTTGTTGCACATGACCCAAATCCCAAGCACAAAAATGAGCTAGAACTGTGCCAAAACCCAAACCAAAATCTTAACCTTATTTAATCAAACTTGTGGTCGAGCACTGGTGACTCCATGCCCAGAACCTGACACTTATATATATATATATATGTGTGTGTGTGTGTGTGTGTGTGTGTGTGTGTGTGTGTGTGTGTGTGTGTGTGCATGTGTGTGGTGCTAGATGCCATACTGCCTTATTGTGTTGGTGTTAAACACCATGACCCAACTCTATAGGTAGAGACCATGTAAATCAAGGATTCGTTTGCCCCAATCCATACCCACAATTGGGGCTGCAAATATGGAAACACCCTTTTATAGCAAGTCTTAAAGTCCCTTTGGACTCTTCATATTTTATTCATGCAATTACCCAATCGGGCTCCCCACTTGCTTCTTTGATCTCTATATAAAACAAAAGAGACCTAGGTCTCTCTCTCTCTCTCTCTCTATAAATAAAAGCCAAAGGCTTTTCATTCTCAAACCCTCTCTCTCTCCTTCTTTCTTCCTCACCGATGACCCAAACACCAAGCCCCAATTAAAACCTCTCTCTCCCAGCCACAACCTCTATATATAAATATATATATATATAGCAATGTATACCCCTCTCCCTTCCCCTTTCTCTCTCCTTATAAACCCAACGACCCAAGCATCTCCACCTCTCTCTCCCAGCCGACCTATCTCCTCTCTCTTTCTCTCTCTCTTTTGTCTATTCCTACCCAAAGAAACCCCCACACAGTAGCAACCCAAGACGCTCTCTCTCTACAGTATCCCCTCTAGCCTTATTTAATTCAAACCAAAAACAAAAAGGTAGGATATTCCCTCTCTCTCTCTCTCTATATATATATATATATATATTTCTCTCCACCTCCTCCTTTCTCTCTCACCAAGACCCAACTGCTTGGTCTCTCTCTCCCCCTCTCTCTTTAGAATCCTAGTAAAAAATTAATACCCCCTTCCCTCTCTAGCCGATTTTAGCACTAACAATTCCTCTCTGTGTATATATCATTAGCAATAAGACCTAGTCGATCTATCAAGATTGTCAAAGTCTCCCTTTATATCATGCCCCTTTCTCATCTTCGTTGGTGCAGCCGCCAAACACCACTAATCCTTCAATGAGATCAGCATCCGTGCAACACCACGAGTTGGGCCACCATCATAATAGAAAATTCGAACCACTCCGAACCCAATCCGAAGCGATGTGTCAGATCCATTTTGCATCAACGTGAACCCGTCAATTCAAAACTTCGCGAAATCTTCGCAATCACGCTTCAACAGGTGGGTGCCTTCCTATCGATCCAAATTTATACATTTACACTTTTTATATGTGATGAATATATAATGAATTTATGAAAACTAAAATTTCTCAATATTATGTTTCGTGTGGATTCACAAGACAGTTTTGGTCAAAGGGTTGACCCTATGGTTGAACCCATTGACTGAGAATCAGAGGGTACTATACCCTTCAATATGGCACACAAGTGTTCCAGCAAAACAGACCCTTGGGACTTCAAAAACGGGTACCAAGTTTCCCAATACTTAGCAGCTACATTTAGTTAATGGACTGCTGCCCTTAATTTTTGCGCACTTGCACTAGGGGTTACATCTGACCACCTAGTGTATGCTTTGAATGACCAAATTGGCCCTTTATCAAGACATGGACCCTCTTTAATCTACAATCTACGTTGCATCTAGTAGTTTATATTGCCATATTTTTATTTAATCTATTCTTAATACTTAAAAACCATGAAAAGCCATGAAATATATGGGGGTTAGTCGTACTGTGTTATTGGATACACCCAAAGTCATGGGTCACATTGACCCATCTTCTAAACTAAGAAAAACAGGTTAGGTGTATATTTTACTCATATTGTGAATTTAATAACCTCGATAATTGTGTTATAACATGATCTTGACCCGATTAAAGATGTTTGACCATTATAAATGGACATGGGCCTTCTCATGGTGGCATGTCTAGTCTATGAACCCCAATAGGCCCATTTACCCTAGAAAAGCAACTTACTTTTAATGAGAAACCAAGGTAAAACCTCTAGGGTAGGCCCAACCACCTTTTATGATTAGGAGAATCTTCTACATAGATCTTAAAATCATGCCAAGATGGTATACACCACTCGATGATCGATGATACGATTTTTATCAAATTCCTGAATCATTCAGTTAATGGTCAAAATGATCAAACCAATAGTGGCAATTATATGGTATCTAAACATCCACTATACTGATGATGTCGGTAGGATTAGATGATTCTAAACTCAATCACGTTCACCTTAAAATGTATGTATCAACTATTCGATGGTCTATAAGTGATTGAGTCATACCAAGACTAAACCTTATCGAAATCCTGTAAATGAACAGTCAGTTTTCATAAGATCGACAAAACCTATCTGATGAGACTAGTCTAATATCACTTTGTGATGCATATTTTATAACTCATGTACTTTCTTTGTACGCTACCTTCTCTCTCTTAAAGATGAACGAGGAGCCCGAAATCAATCTTAAATCACACTCCTACCCTATATGGTCTTAAATCACACTCTTACCCAAAATCATAAGGGTACCGATTTGATATCAGTATTTCTAATATCTCCTTATGATTGATTTATGTGTTTGAATCATAGTCCGAATTATGAGTAATATTTGTTCCCTTATGATTAAATGTTTTCTTGTTATATGCTTCATTTGCATTGTGTGACATTCATTAGTTAGAAGTACCTTGGGACATATGTATGATAAGAAAGGAGTGAGATATGATACACGACTTTTAAGCCTTCATCACGGTGGGATTTCTTTCATGGTCATGTGAAACTTGGAATGTTGGCGTCCATGTATGGATGCAACTCCTCTATGGTAGTATGGGATGTCACACGAAGTACATCCAAGTTACTATGAAACCCATCCCTTGAAAAATATGATTTGTGAAGCCTATTGCATCAGTGCCCATTCTAATTAAGTTTAAGAAAAGATGGAATATGAATATGCTAAGCTACGAGATGTTAAGAAAGTGGGGACTTAAACCCACAAAAATATGAAATCGAGGCAGGGACCTAAGCCCAGAACTGAATAATGTTATGAAAGGTTAAGACATGTTCTAAAGGTCAGCTGAACATAAATTAAGTTTCTACATGTGCCTTACCTTATGAGCCACTGTAAGGGTACAACTATTGGTTTAAAAATTACTTGTACTATTATTTTATTATTAGAAATGTGGTAAAAATATGGCAATAAAATAAATTAGAAAAAGGGGACCAAAATGGAATAAAGCAACACAAAAATAGCAATCTATATACATAATCCTGCAAGATCCAGGGTTGTTGTAGCATGTTTTGATAAGTAAGAGTTTGTCCCACAGGGAGTGATGACTAAAAACCTAAAGTTGTATAGTAAATCACTCGATCTGGCAACTCTAAACCTACACTAGAAAGCAATGTAAATAGAGGGTGTTTTAGGTGTCACGAAACTAAACTAAACTAAAAACAAAAATAAAACTACAGCTAAATAAAGGGGATAAAGAAGAATGATGATGGTGTGGTAAAATAAAGTAAAAATGTGGAGAAGTAGACAACTATGGGCTAACTTTCACTGCAACTCAGATCAAGAAACTAGATCTACAGCTATCCTTTACTTGGCTACAAGCACAAGTGCAAGATAGAAGAATCCAACCTAATCCAGAGGCATGAACTGGTCTTAGGGCTGTATTCTGTCCACTTGAATGGTCACAACATATCCTAGAAATTTCATCCAAGCAAGAGGTTAGAGCTGAAACAAGAAAACTATTATAGACACTATGTTTGCAAGGCTACAAGCTCATGCATCCATAGGAACAAGCGGTCCATGAAAATCAAATAAAAATCAGAAGAAATCACAGATTGAATGGGGCATTGAAATCAGTTGGTCATTGCTACAAAGTGGCTTGCAAAGACCTAGCTCTCAAGTCTGTAATATGTGCAAAATTTTAGGTCCATTCACTGAAAATGGTGATGTAAAATAGAGGAGAAGTTGGCTCTGCAACAATCCCTCATTTAGCTATAGGCCCAAAGGCAGAGAAAAAGAATCTAGCTTGGCCCTTTGATATAGACCAATCTTAGGGTTATATTCTAACCATTTAAATGATCCCCAAATATCCCATAGATGTGGTCCAGTCAACGGGTTAAACTAGAACATGAAAACTACTGCAGCCACTATGTGTACATGGCTACAAGCACATGCATCCATAGGTTCATTAAACCCATACAAATCTATGTGAAGAACACAGGAAATATACAGATTTAATGGAGCTTTAAAAATAAATTTTTATTGGCTAAACAGAACTTACAATGATTGACCCTCAAGGAAGCAGTCCTTGCAAAACTCTGAAACTACTCTCCATGTTATTACAAAACTAGATTACAGCTTAGGATAAACCTAGCTGTTACAAAGTGTTAGCTAGCATTGTTGCTAAACTAAGGAAGAAAAAGAATAAAATAAAAACTCTAAACTTAAAATGAAAACCCTAAAAGTGAGCTCAGGCTAATCCTGGCTCTCTTTTACAAAAATAGCTATAATGTATTTATACAACCCATAAAGTAATGAAATGCTTTAGCCAATCAGAAAAAGAAAAGAAATAAAATATTTGGCACTATTGTCGTGGCCCATTTGTGACTAAGTAATGCCTTGGGATGTGTGTGATAGCTCAACACATTGGGATGTGTGCCCTAGATGCTGTGGAATCCCAAAAATTTCCTTGAATGTTGAATACACAAGATGGAACCCGTGCCTCAAGTGGATGAGGCTTCAAAACATGAATCTCGAGTGGTTCTCGAGCAGTTGGAAGACTTCTGGAGCTTTCTCGAGTGGCTGGAGTGCAGCAACATTAAAGCGCTCGAGTGGATGCTGGCTTCAGAAAATGCAACTCGAGAGGGTCTCGACAAGATAAAAACAGCAGAAAGCAGCTTGATAGGATGACTGCTTCAGGTCTACAGCTCGAGAGGCTAGTCGAGTGGTTGAAACAACAGCTCGAGAGGCTGGTTCTAAGTGCATAAACTGCTCGACTGTGCTATTGGCTTCAGGTAAGTGCTCGAGAGGTTGCTGTTGCAGCCTAAACTGCTCGAGTAGCTTGGTTTTAGCTGCTCGAAAGCTTTGAGGCCTCAACCAGCAGCTCTAGAGGCTGCACTAAACTGTTTAAGAGGACCACTTTCCAGCAAAAGCAGCTCAAGAGGTGGGAATTAGAGCTGCTTAACAGCTTGGTTGGCTTCTTTATCCACTCAACAACTTGCAATACACCAGCCATAAGCTCGAGTAGATGGTTCCTTCAGCAATGTAGCTCGACAGGCTGGTTTCCTTCAACAATAAAGTGCTCGATAGGTTCTTTGCTTCAAGTTTACAGCTCGTGAGACTGGCATTCAGCTCGATAGCTTGGTGTGCTTTCAGCAGCAATGAACTGCTCGAGATGTTTAGTGCAGTAGCTGATGTTACATTTAAGCTACTACATTGCTCCATGCATAAAGTGATTGAGCTATTTAGTGCAAGTGTTGTGGTTGTTGTGCTCCATTCCAAGTGCTGCATTGTTGCACATATAAAATGCTCAAGCTACTGGTGTGAAAGTACTGAAGGTGCAGAGCTGTTTGGAATTTGATTTCTGATTCTCTGCAGTTTGTATAGTCTGCTGCAGCAGCAATGTCCTTGAGATGTTCAAGTGTTGAAGGTGCAGTGTTCTCCACAGCTATTCGAGGACTGAGGTGCTGATACTATAAAGAGCTTGAGATGTTGAAGTGTTGAAGTTGGTTATTTCATAACTATCTTATTTAGTTTACTTCAGCAGCACTCTATTATTTTTGGATCCACTCTCCTTCTCACTGCTAGACTTTTAGGGGTCTCGGGCATGCTAAATAGCCCCAATGGTGTGAACTATTATGATGCAGTCAATATAATTCCCATCAGCTCCACAGCTTGGCTCAAAATTCTTTCTTCTTGACTCATAAAATGATGGATTGATGCACTAAGCTATGGTTTCTTGTCATTTACAAAAACACACTTAAAACTCATTATTAACCAACTCAAAGGTCCATTAAAGGCCAAGTTAGGAGGTGGAAAGTAGTATATTTCAGTGATCAATAACAACGTTTGCAGCCAAGACGGGTCTTAAGGATAATATGATACGACAGTGTCTCGACTTAAGAGGACACTGATTTTTATGCGTGCAACCTCATCGGGCTGGATGGTGGTTTATATTATGATATGGAGGTTAGGTAGTTATCTATATATGGACCTCATGTGGTAGGCTCGAGCTATGATCCTGGCATAGGTCATTTAAATAAGATAAGTAAGATATGAAGTACGTTGTGTAGGCATATGGAGTAGTAATAAGACTTCCGATAAGCCACGTAAGTTAAGTTGATAAGACAAGTAAGAAAAGTGATAAGCATTAGAAGCATCATGTGCACTGATATCTGTTATGTCCTTTCAGCTTTACAGTTTTGAAATTTTTATAAAAGTATTTGTAATATTCTTTTTATGAAATTATGAATGATTCACTTTCACTCATGAAGTTACACCCACGATCACCTGGGTAGATTGTGGTGGATCGGTTGTGCAACCCACTGAGTTTACGTAACTAAGTAAACTCACCACCTCCTAAAAACTAATAGCTGCAGGTGAAGATATGGATTACATTGCCCGATGGACTTAATACATTGGTAGATGATACGGTTTATGAGAGTGACGACATGGATGACCAACTTGACGTTGTCAGGTATGTATTAATTGTTTAGGAAGACTTTCTAGTAGTTGATCGTACTTTAATTTCTGGCCATTTAGTGTTGTAGACTTCAAATTCAATGTAAGTTTAATGAAGGAAATTTTGATATGAGAAGAAGATTTGGTTCACGATTTTTGGAAGCCCTATTTTATGTAAGATTTAGTAAGATATGTATGTCTGCTTATTGCCTTAACAAGCGAGTGGTGTCATAACACAAAATTCTAAGCCCTTGAGATTGGTTAGGATTTTGGATCGTGACAGAGATGGTATCAGAGCTCAAGCTTTACTTCTTCGAGAACTGTGTGGCTCATGTAAGTACACTATAGTGGTTGAGGTGACAATGATTCTAATCGACTCAAACTCTAGATCTTTTGAGGACTGAAATATTTTAAGAAAGTGTGATCAATAATGGAATAAGATTTGAATGTTCTATTGAAGATTTAAAGATCTATTTGTTAAAAAGTTATATGAGCTAGAAGCATGTGAGGGAAATTGAAAAGGATCTTTCAAGATTGAGGAGCAATTAGAAGAGACATTTTAAAGTATTGGGGAATAATTAGAAAAGATAAATCCTAAATGATTTGATGATTTAAAATTTATTATAGTTTGAGAAAACAATCATAAGAATAACTTATTTGAAGTGAATTCAGATTGAGGAATAAATTATTATCATAAACCTCATGTTAATTGGAAATATTTGATGGTAAACGAGATATAATAAAGAGGATAGCCTATAATGAAGTTGTAAGAGTTATCAATTCTTAGAAATAAAGATAAATTTTGAATAAATTATTTAAAGGACTATGAGAAGAATGATGTTTGAAAAGTTAAGGATTATATGAGAGCATCCTACTGACATGAGATTTAAGAATTTTATTGAAAATACTTTTGAGGATCGAAAGGTTACAAGAAGAAATAACTATGGAGGATTGGATGTTAGGAACTTAACTAAGCAGATGATTTCAAGAATCAAACAATTTTAATATATCAGTCGAAAATTTATTTCTAAGGATTTGGGCCAAGTGTGACACTTGAAATATCGAATGTTTAACGTTAATTAGGAATGACAATTAATTTGAGACTTAAAAGACTGAATCAAAGTATTAATCAAGAAGGATTGATGAATCATGAGTAATAAAGTGATGAAAACCCTTGAAAAAAAGAAGAAGAAATTGGTTTTGACTCCTACGTACCCCTATATTGAACTCATAAAGTACGATTTACACATCGAGTAACGTTTGAGGGTAGTTAAGATCATACTAACTAAGTTTTGGCTTGATAATCATTCATTGGGTATTACTTTGGTTTAATTCGAGAGATTAGGAAAAGATTCGAGAAAAATTGGAAGAATAAAAAAATTGAGCGAATATTCGATACGAAGTTTGGCAGATCTCGTATCAAAGAAAAAATTGCAATAAAAGTTAAGATTATTTTGTAAATTGATGAATTTTAATTCAACTTCTAGTGTTATTAAGGAAGAATAATATTGTGGTGCAAAAATGGTTAAATAAAATTTAAAAGTATTGGGCTGATAAAAATTATTTGTAATGACTTGAGTTTTAGGTGCCATAATCTTAATGAGATTAGAAGTTGGGTGCTAACACTTGCACACAAAACTTGCACCACGATACATAGTTAAAAAGAAAAACTTTCATCCTCTTGAGATCTGTGTCACGTGAAACATAATCTAAGCCATCTGATTTGAAGACCATTACATAAAAATCTTTAAGGCAAAAATTAGAACAAAACATGAACTCAATCATCTGATTGTCAGTTTGAATCAAAGGATAGCAATCGACTATAATCATGTGCCTAATTTTCGAGGATGGAAATTTTATAAGGAGGGGAGAATGTAACAACACGGATTTTTGCAAACGTTGAATTGTTGACATTTGACGAAAACGCAATTGTTTAGACTAGTTTGACTTTGGTCAAACCTTTGACGTCTATGACATGGCCTCATACCCCACCTATTGTGGTTGGGTGCATCCACACAGGCACACTAAATCTCAGCTCGAACCCCTATGTGGGGCACATGCATGTGTGTGTGCTTGTTGCACATGACCCAAATCCCGAGCACAAAAATGAGCTCGAACAGTGCCAAAACCCAAACCCAAATCTTAACCTTATTTAATCAAACTTGTGGTTGAGCACTGGTGAATCCATGCCCGGAGACCCCGACACTTTTATATATGTGTATGTGTGTGGTGCTAGATACCCATATGGAGACACTCCCATTTTACCCTCTCGGAATATACAAATTTGTTCAGTTAACCTTTGACCTTACCCATAACCTCCGAAAAATGACTAAACTTCTCTAAGGACTTTAAAACCTTGTGCAACTGTGGGAATCGAGACGATCCCGTCGCGATGATGCGCACTCTTAAAAATTAAAGAGTCACCACCCGAAGCTTTTGATGTCCCGGGAAAACCAAATTAAATTTAAAGAGCACCGAAGTGTCAAAAATTGACTCTGAATCCGGACTATGCCAAAGGCTCTTGTGTAGGGGCTTCGGTTATCGATTGGGAAGGTATTAGGCACCCAATCATCCCACTTAATGCGGTCTCTACTTATGACCAAAACAAAAATGACATAAAAGAAATAAAAAAGGCTTCCTCTTACCCAAGGGGCATTAAAATCGTATTTGTGCCCCTCCGTTCCTACCGAATATTCGGCGGCATAATGGCACAAATGAAAAGATGGAGGAAGAACCAAGAAGGTAGAGGAATAGATGGGAGAGCCGGAGCTCTCGAGCCCTTGTTGCACCACTGTGGAGCCTTGCGTCGGCTTGCTTTGGTGAGCTTCAATGGCTTGTATGGTGAGAATCTGGGTTCTAGCTCCTAGGGCTTGCAAGCTAAGAGGTAGAGAGGGAAGGATATGGTGTAGCACACACCTAACCTAAAGGATTTAGATGAAAGGCATGGTCTAAAATGAGGTTTGAGAGTTCTGAAATTTGTGTGGAAAAGGGCACTAGAGGAGAGAGAGAGAGAGAGAGAGGTTTCTTAATCTCTAGTTTGAGAAAAATTTCAAGTCCCTCTAAAGGGGGGGGGTACCTCTCTATTTATAGGAAAAGAAGAGGTTAGGAGGGTGTTTAGAGGCTAAACTAGGTTAGGAATTAAGTAATCTAGCCATCTAAGGTTTTCTAGGGTTTTTTTAGCCTTAAAAAAAGGGAAGAGATGCTCCAATGGTGGAAGATAGGGTAGGGGTTTAAAGTCACTTAAGGGGTTGCAAATAGATAGGGAGGGTGGAACAGAACAAGAAAAATACACCCAAAGGATCAAGATGGTCAACAATTCAAACCTCAATCTTGATTTTTGAGGCAAAAACCCAACAGTCATTGTTCCTAAGTCTGGCGCAACTAATAGGTGTGCCTGGCAAATGTACAGTGCTCGAGAAGTTCAAAAATCGTCGCGAAGAGCTCGCGAGGTTCTGTCTATGCTTGGCACAACTAATAGATGCACCAAGCCATTTCTGAGGAAAAATGGCCTAGCGCATGTATTACATGCGCCAAGCTATTTCTGTGGAGAAAAGGCTTGGCGCAGTTACTACACGGGCGAGGTAAAATTCCTCCAAAATAGCCCGATTTTCAAATCGCCATAAATTTTGATATATAACTCTAATTGAGACAATTTTTGGCTTGTTGGAAAGCTGGGAAAATCCTCTTTCTAATAGTAGATAACTAAGCTCTAGCAAAGGTTTTTGTAAATTTTGGCACTCCTCTTTCCAACCACTGCTCAGGAGGGTTCGACATTGGTCCGAGAAAGGGTTCTAATGGGTTTGGGAAGGTTAGGGTTGATTCCTAAGGGTTCGGGAAGGGTTCTACTGATTCTAGGATGATTCCTAAGGGTTTGTAAAGGTTCCTAAGGGAACCATACATGTCATCAAAAGCTCGGAAGTGCGCTCTCTCGAACCCTTAGGCATTATTGACGGGTTCTTTGTATTCAAAACGAACCTCAAACATCAGACAAGTAACATGGTGAGAAAACGAAAGCCCTGTATATCGGGAAAAATGTCCATTTCTCAAGGTCATCAGTCCCCAAGTGCTTAGCGACATTACTGGGCATAACCGAGATGGAACAAGTTGCGAAAGTACACTAGCTGGGAAAAATGTCTGCTTCTCAAGATGATTAGAAGATGTTTGATGTTTAAGATTCCTTCTAAATACAACAGCTTCGTAAGTAAGGGGGGTGATCGACCCACATTCATAGATAGGCGTAAAACAAGTATGCAAGGATCTATAGTTTGTGTCTAATCATACGAGGCATTGATTGCCCCATTTAACTGGTCGCGGGTGCCCCTGCTTAAAGCAGGGTTCGAGGTCTTTGGGAGAACCCATTGATCCCGAAGTTATTTTAGCATGACTGCTCCAGCGGAGCGAATTGATGTTGCAATGCTTTTTGGGAGTACGTGCCACTTTTTGATAATGTGCCTCAGATCAACATGACCTAGAACAGCCAACTTCAAATAACACTAAATAGATCTAGCTAATAAGGGAAAAGAACCTTCTGCATGCATGTTTGCACATAGTTGAACGATATGTAGTTTCATTTTCAACAAGTTGGTCCCAACCAATGATTGACCTTTTTCAACGAAGTTACCCGAACCTCAAACCCCATAGGGTGCACGCTCAGACTATGCAGACCAAGAGTCCACACCTCCGAAAAGTCTATGAAAAATCTAAAGCTTAGACACTTACGTTCATATGAATCCAAAGACAGAGAGCTTAGCTCAAAGATTTAATAGTAGAATCAACCTGATCAAAACATTGACCGTTTGATCGGGATTGACACCGTTGCTCCTACTTTGAAGTAGGATCCAAAGATCGAAGGCGAACCTTAGACTTAGGATATTAATTTAGCATAGCTGTGTCGCCGATAAATTATTGACATTTTACCGCATTAAAATACGCATATGCATAGCAAAAGTACCACAACAATATGGCTATCTTTTTTTCTTTTTCAAAATGATTTTCTTCTTTTTTTTTCTTTTTTTTTGAAATAGGCTGGATGTCGGTGGTGAGATGCTTCATCTAATCTGTCCATCGCTGAGAGGTTGCCTGCTTCGCGGCTTCGGACTATTTGATATTCCTGCACATCTCGAGAAAACTTAAGTCCCTTTTTTGTTTATATAGGTAACAATATGAATCCTAATTAACAAAAGGAGAAACAAACATTTACCTACATATTTTCAATTTTCAAGATTTATATATTTTAAATTTTTATTTTCAGATATTTTTTTGTTCTTTTTCTTTAGTTTGAGATAGAAGTATAATGTTGTACATATGTACATGAACATAAAGAAAGTGGGGATATATGTATATGTATTTTAAAAATTTTTGATTTATTGATTTTTTTTGTTCTTTTTCTTCATTTTTTTGAAATGAAAGTACGATGTTGTATATATAGAAAAGAGTAGAAATATATACAATTTTTTTTGTATTTAGATTTTTCAATATTTTTTTGTTCTTTTTTGGATTGTTTTTTTTTTTTACGCCTTATCAGTGAGACGAAGTAACGGGTCTCATTTGGAGCATAGTCCAACCTGTTCTTGTGACTGGACCCAAGTAAGGTTCAGCAATTTTACCAAGGTCAGTACATCCATCCCTTTGGATCGATTCAACTTTTTTTTCCTTACCTTGGGTCATACGTTCGACTGTGCAATCTTAAAGACATACTTGGTCGGGACCCGATTTGAACTAACATGAGCGGCCTAGTTGGAATATGGGTAATAGGGAGAATAACCAAAAAGGTTCATCAATCTTATCAATCATTTACAAACCTCTCTTTTTTTTTTAAATTTAAAACTCTTTTTCTCACAACGCCCAAGGTGGGGTCGTCATGCCCATTTTTGCCCTCTTTTTACCCATGGCGCCCTTGCAGGTTTTCACCACGTCCATAGGTTTTGCTCTCTTACCCCAAGGGCCCTTTCGAATTTTCACCTGGTCATCACAAGCTCACTGTTTTTACCCGTAGTGCCCTTTCGGGTTTTCACTATGTCCATCTTGCTTTGAGCTTGTATATTTTTACCCGTACAGCCCTCAAATAGGACTGCAAGCATGAGCATAGGCATTGCTCTAATTTTTGAAAATTTCTAACTCTTTTCACCATAGATTACACAAATCCTCATCTCCACATGAAAGCTCAAACCATTTCAGATCAGTAGGGTCTTTTTATTGGGTTGTAATGTGGCTTATGGGTGAGATTTATAAAGAATAAAAGAGTAAGGAAGGATTCAAAATTGAGAAATCAGTAAGGTAAGGAGGTGATTTGTAACTTCACAACCTTCATTTCAGCATTATTCCATCTACTTCTTGAATTTTCAGATTTGAAGTGATCAGTTCCTAATCTTCTTTTCAATTTTTCCATGAAATGACTTCTCTTTCTCATTCTTTGTATTATTTTTCTATTTTTATCTTTGTATTTGTATGCTTTTCTTTTGTATTTTTCTCAAATTTTTTTTTATGGGTTGGAATGCCACAACTATACATCACACTTGCCTTCAAAAGCACTTTCTTTTCTTTCAACCAACTGTCAAACCAACTCTACCTTCTTCAATTCCTTCACCTTTACCTTCTGAAATCTCAGGGTGAGGGTCAGGCTGCATCAGGTGACTGAGTTATGGGTTTAAATTTTCTGGCTTTTGTCAAAGAAAAACTTAGATTTTTAAGGCTCAAAAGGTGTGTATCAAGGGTAGTTCAAAGGTGGGGAATTTTAAGCTCAAACTGTCAAAGGATGGCCTTACATCATGTCCTCAATGTCATGAATGCTTTCAAGCTGTTTCAACTTGGATTTGCTTAACTTCTAGTGAACAAGAATAGGTTCAATCAGTCCTTACAGTAGAAAAATTATCAAAACACTCATCAAAGAAAATTTTTCAGGCACAAATCTCACTGGGTATGGTCTTTCATCAAATTCTTGGGGTATATCCTCACAATTTTCTCTCTTTTCAGGTTCACTAAGCATCAATTTTTAAAAAATTCTCAACATTTGCTTTAGAGTTTAGCAAATTTCAGTTTTAAAAAGTTTTTAATTTCCTCTTTTTCAAAAATCAAGTGGGAAATCACTTTATTTTCAAAAAAATTATTCAACATAGCTGCACTAGCATTAACTATTCCATTGGCACACCTGCCATACCCCCAAACCTAAGATGAACATTGTCCTCAATGTTTACATAGTGAGTAACCAGGGGCAGCAGGGCAAAGCAAGAAAGAAAAACAAGCAAGAAAGTAGGAGCTATATGCAGTAAAGAAGAAAAAATTTCAAAACTCAATATATGGACAGAAAAATAGAAAAAATGATATACAAATGTAGTAAAATTCCTGCAAAAACAGAGAAATAGCAAAACAAAAGTAAAGAACTGAATACAAACATTCAAAAAGTGAAAAAAAAATCAATCAAAATAATATACACATTATCCTAAGAAAGAAAATTAGCAACTAAAACAACATTTAAACTAAATTCCTAAAACAGAAAAATTCCTAAGAAAAAAACTCATGAGTCATTTGTGATAAGGTAAGGTCCCCTGTGCATGAGTTTGTGTATGAATTAATATGAATTTCAAAGTGATGTAAGCATGAATGCACACAGTTAAAAATAGGATACATACATAGCTGAGACCCATTAAAAGTGAAGAACCTTGAAAGTGAATGAATGCAGAGGCTCCATTAAATTTTCAAAGAAAAAATATGATCCTCTACTCATTAACTTTCATGATTCAAAAATTTAAAAACCATGATCTCAGCAGTTCCATATGGGGGTATATGAATGATAGCAAAATAAAAATAGTCCATTTGAAAAAAAATTACGTTTTTATAATTTTCTATTTTTTATTTGTTTTAGATCAGCTGAGGCTCAACAAGAGCCCTTATTTACTACTGCTGAATAATACAAAGAATAAGACTGAAATTTTTGTTTGTGTTTTCAAGTTCTTTTATTTTTTTATTTATTTTTATTGTTTCAAAAAAAATCAGCATGCCTAAATGATAGCAGAAATTAAAACAAAGACAAACACTAAACACAACAAAATTGTTGGTTCAAAAATTAAAAATTGAAAATTAACACAAAGAAGGGGGAAATGCAAACTCAGGCAGATCTGATCCAGCTGCAATCCATCAGCTCCTCTTGTGGCTGCTACTCCAGATCTGCAAAAACTCAAAGACTGCAGCAGTACCTTATTCAAGCATATTAAATGTAATAAGCAAAACAAAAAGAAAAACTCAGACTACTACCCCAGTTCTGCAAAAAATGCAAAAGGCAACAACAACATTTATTCAAATAGCAATGAAGAAAATTTCAGAAAATTTCAGAAATACTACAGAATTAAAACAGATTTTCTATACAAAAACTGCAGTAGACATTTATTCAAACACTATGAATGCACTATACAGTTTTAAAACAAAACAACTATAAAAACTAAAGAAAAATCAGATCTACCAAATGAAAAACTCAGATCTACTAACTAGATCAAAACTCCCCAGCAGCAGCGCCAAAAACTTGTTGGGGATATTCTCGGTGCTGATTTATTATGAGTGTGGAAATAAAATCAAAATAAAAGTATGAAAATAGCAATCCTAAAATATCTAGACCTGCAAGATACTGGGTCCTTTTGTAGCAAGTTTTAAAAGTAAGAGTTTGCCCCACAAGAAGTAGTGATCTAAAACCTAGAAGGTATATAGTAAACCTCCAGATCTGCTACAGATCTGGCAATTCTAGCCTAGTTTAAGAAAGAAAGAGAGTTTTTCGAGTGTCACTAGATCAAATTTACAAAACTGAAATATAAAAATAAATCTACAAGATTGAGAAAGATGGATGGTAAAATAAAATATAAAATTAGGAGAAATGACAGTCAGGGACTGGTTCTTATTGCAAAACAGATCAAGGCATCTGAATTGGCAGCTTTCCTTCACTTGGCTACAAGCTCAAGTGAAAGATAGAAGAATTCAAACCAAACCAAAGGCTTGAACTGATCTTAAGGGTATGATCTGTCCACTTGAATGGTCACAGATCATCCTATAGACTTCATCCAATCCCAAGGTTCAAATTGAAACAATAAAATCATTGCAGCTACTATGCTTGTAAGGCTATAAGCACTTACAACCATAGGATCAAATAATTCATGTAGATTTGGTGAGAACCACTAGAAATCATAGATTATTTGGGGATCTAAACTAAGTTGGTCATTGCTTTAAATAGCTGCAATGACCAAGCTCACAAGGCTGCAATCTCTACAATCTCTTCACTGAAATAGATATCGAAATCAGAGCAAAGTCGGATCTACTACAATCTTTCACTTGTCTACAAGATCAAGTGCAAAGAGGAAGAATCCAATCTCACCTTCACTTATGGATTAGTCCTAAGGATATGATCTGTCCACTTGAATGGTCACAAATCATCCTAGAGATTTACTCCAGCAGTGAGGGTCAAGGTTGGAACAATGGAATTACTGAAGGCTCGATGGTTGCAAGGCTACAGGCTCAGGCAACCATAGGTGCATCAGATCTAGAAAAATCTAAAGCAATTGAATAGGAAAATTACAGATCTAATGGATTTTGAAAAATAGCATTTCATTGCTTAATCAAAACTTACAGTGCTTTGCCCTCAAGCCTACAGTCTATGCATGAATCCAGAGCTCGTCACAATGAATTTATAGATTTATCTACATTTATAACCTAGATCTGAGCTGCTATCTAGATCTAATCCAACAGACTGGATTAGGGAGAGAAGGGGGAAGAGAAAAAGGGATAAATAAAGTTAAAACTAAACCTAAATTGAGGTAGGAGAACTTAGGCTATTCCTTTGTTCCTAGTTTTCTTGCTAAAGAATTACAGTAGCAATGAGCCTTATTTATACAAATGCAGTGATCCATGTGTTTTGGATTGTAGCCAATCAGAGGAGAGAATTTGATTTCAATTTATGTTAATCCATGTGCTTCGCATTCTGCCCAATCAAAGAGAAGAGAGCTTAATTCAGTTCTACCTAGCTGACGTAGTTTGTTCCCGCCAAGAATTTGATTTGAAAATCTGTTTTGCCCATGTGCAGACCTTTCTTATGCTTTGGAGTTCCCAAATCTGCCCTTGCCAACCAAAAATACTCCAGCTGCACCATTCATAAAATTTCTACAAATAACTTGCCCATGTGCAGATTTCTTTTGTTCTTGGGAGTTCTCAAAAATACCCTCGTGATCATTGATGAAACCCAAAATATTCTTGCTGCAGCTACTACCAAAACAGCTCCCTTTGACTTTATTAAATGCCCATCATAGCTCCTCATATAACAGCTGTAATTAGATTGAAACCAAGATGCTGTTATTTCCCAAACTAACCCTCACATTTGCTGATGACTGCTGGGTCCCGAGTGGTATATGTTGCAGAAATTTCTAAGCAGCTTGAGAAGATGAAGAGGGCATTAATAATATGTTCAACAGGCTGGAGGGCTGCTGGTTTGTACTTCGAGAGGTTGGTGGATTGGTGTAGCAACCTTTCGAGAGGTTTGCTGAAGTGGAGTTGGTGCAGTTCGAGAGATTGTGGATGTGAGTTCAACCCATAGTAGCTTCAGGTACCTCTTCTTGAGGTTGGTGCATGATTTCGAGAGGATGGGTGCTAGTGTATGAAGACTACAGCTTTAATTACTGCTTCGTGAGGTTGGGAGGTGAAGGTCGACAGGTTCTGAAGCTGCAAAGGTCCTTTTCATGAGGTTGTGGGTGAATATGGGCTATTGGTCGATAGGTGTGCTGAAGCAAGAGGCTAAAGGTCGACAGGTTGCTGATTGCCACAATGGAGGTGTTATGAGGTTGCTGAAGGGAATAAAAGCTATTTGTCGATAGGGTCAAAGCTGTACTTTCTCGAGAGGATGAAGTTGGAGTGCTCGACAGGTTTGTGAAACAGTTGCTGCAGTTTAATAGTTAGACAGGTTGCTGCTCCAATGAAGATGTCGATAGGATTAAATGCATTCAAATCGACAGGTTGTTGGTGAGCCTCCATCTGCTCGATAGGATGGCTGAGAGGTCCACTAGCCCTTCGAAATGTTCAAAACCCAATTAATGAAAAGCTCGACATGTTGAAGGACTACTGCAGTTTGAAAAGTTGCAAGGCTTGGAGCACAGGTTGTTGTTTTAGTGTGTACACATTTATAATTGTGCAGCTGCTCTTCTTCTTCCTAAACTGCACTAAGGCTGCAATTTCTTCCTAAACTACAAAACAATATTAAAAACAATTATTAGTTACTCTAAATTCTAACAAAAGCTAGGATTTAATGGGTAGAAAATGGTAAAAACCAGTGACTAACATACCCCCAAACCTAACCTTTGCTAGTCCTCGAGCATAGTGAAATTTAAAACAATTAACCTATCACTAAATGCCACTTTCGTAGGGAGCACAGATGCATTTTGCATATACACCATGCCTTTTAAACCCCTAGGTGATCCCTAGTGGAGGAGTGAAGTCTCCTGATTTCAGTGAAGGTACCCACAAACTTCAATAAAAATAGTTAATATCAGTGCATCATGTTAAAACAGAGTTTAACCAAAATAAAATTCATTCCACACCTTCCTCATTCAATTTTTTAGAGGATTCTCAGCAGTAAATCAGCAGTTTAATTCTAAAATTTTGCTATAATTCCTTCACCATCAAGCAGCTCATATCAAGGCATTGTGCATGAAAATTAATGCATAGCTTACCATCAAATTAAGAATTTTGTTTTGATAATGCCCCCAACAAACTTCATTTCAGACTCAAGTCTTACCAGGGCTATCATTCAAGATAAAAATAGAAGGGTGCATCATTTCACACAGCTCAAGAGCAGTTACAGCCCTCAAATAGGACTGCAAGCATGAGCAATCATTGCTATAATTTTTGAAAATTTCTAACTCTTTTCACCATAAATTACATAAATCCTCATCTCCACATGAAAGCTCAAACCATTTCAGATCAGTAGGGTCTTTTTATTGGGTTGTAATGTGGCTTAATGGTGAGATTTATAAAGAATAAAAAGTAAGGAAGGATTCAAAATTGAGAAATCAGTAAGGTAAGGAGGTGATTTGTAACTTCACAACCTTCATTTCAGCATTATTCCATCTACTTCTTGAATTTTCTGATTTGAAGTGATCAGTTCCTAATCTTCCTTTCAAATTTTCCATGAAATGACTTCTCTTTCTCATTCTTTGTATATTTTTTCTATTTTTCTCTTTGTATTTGTATGCTTTTCTTTTATATTTTTCTCAATTTTTTTTATGGGTTGGAATGCCACAACTATACATCACACTTGCCTTCAAATGCACCTTCTTCTCTTTCAACCAACTGTCAAACAAGCTCTACCTTCTTCAATTCCTTCACCTTTACATTCTGAAATCTCAGGGTGAGGGTCAGGCTGCATCAAATGACTGAGTTCTGGGTTCAAATTTTCTGGCTTTTGTCAAAGAAAAACTTGAATTTTTAAGGCTCAAAAGGTGTGTATCAAGGGTAGTTCAAAGGTGGGGAATTTTAAGCTCAAACTGTGTAAGGATGGCCTTACATCATGTCCTCAATGTCATGAATGTTGTCAAGCTTTTTCAACTTGGATTTGCTTAACTTCTAGTGAACAAGAATAGGTTCAATCAGTCCTTACAACAGAAAAATTGCCAAAACACTCTTTAAAGAAAATTTTTCAGGCCCAAATCTCATTGGGTATGGTCTTTCATCAAATTCTTGGGGTATATTCTCACAATTTTCTCTCTTTTCAGGTTCACTATGCATCAATTTTTAAAAAATTCTCGACATTTGGTTTAAAGTTTAGCAAATTTCAGTTTTAAAAAGTTTTTAATTTCCTCTTTTTCAAAAATCAGGTAGGAAATCACTTTATTTTCAAAAAAATTATTCAACATAGATGCACTAGCATTAACTATTCCATTGGCACACCTGCCATACCCCCAAACCTAAGATGAACATTGTCCTCAATGTTTACACAATGAGTAACCGGGGCAGCAAGGCAAAGCAAGAAATAAAAACAAGCAAGAAAATAAGAGCTATATGCAGTAAAGAAGAAAAAATTTCAAAACTGAATATATGGACTGAAAAATAGAAAAATTGATATAAAAATGCAGGAAAATTCCTGCGAAAATAGAGAAATAGCAAAAGAAAAGTAAAGAACTAAATACAAACATACAAAAAGTGAAAAAAAATCAATCAAAATAATATACACATTATCCTAAGAAAGAAAATTAGCAACTAAAACAATATTTAAACTAGATTCCTAAAACAGAAAAAATCCTAAGAAAAAAAATCATGAGTCATCTGTGATAAGGTAAGGTCCCCTGTGCATGAGTTTGTGTATGAATAAATATGAATTTCAAAGTGATATAAGCATGAATGCACACATTTATAAACAGGATACATACATAGTTGAGACCCATTAAAAGTGAAGAGTCTTGAAAGTGAATGAATACAGAGGCTCCATTAAATTTTCAAAGCAAAAATATGATCAACTGCTCATTAACTTTCATGATTCAAAAATTTAAAAACTATGATCTCAGCAGTTCCAGATGGGGGTATATGAATGATAGCAAAAAAAAAATAGTCCATCTGAAAAAAATTTATGTTTTTATAATTTTCTATTTTTTATTTGTTTTGAATTAGCTGGGGCTCAACAAGAGCCCTTATTTACTACTGCTGAATAATACAACGAATAAGACTGAAATTTTTATTTGTGTTTTCAAGTTCTTTTAGTTTTTTATTTGTTTTTATTGTTTAAAAAAAAATCAGCATGCCTAAATGACAGCAAAAATTAAAACAAAGACAAACACTAAATACAGCAAAACTGTTAGTTTAAAAATTAAAAATTGAAAATGAACACAAAGGAGGTGGAAATGCAAACTCAGGCAGATCTGCTCCAGCTGTAATCCATAAGCTCCTCTTGTGGCTGCTGCTCCAGATCTGCAAAAACTCAAAGACTTCAACAGTACCTTTTTCAAGCATATTAAATGTAATAAGCAAAACAATAAGAAAAACTCAGACTACTGCCTCAATTCTGCAAAAAATGCAAATGGCAATAGCAACATTTATTAAAATAGCAATGAAGAAAAATTCAGAAAAAATCGGAAATACTGCAGAATTAAAACATATTTTCTATACAAAAACTGCAGCAGACATTTATTCAAACACTTTAAATGCACTATACAGATTTAAAACAAAACAGCTATAAAAACTAAAAAAAATCAGATCTACAAAATGAAAAACTCAGATCTACTAACTAGATCAAAACTCTTCGGCAGCGACGCCAAAAACTTCTTGGGGATATTCTAGGTGTTGATTTATTATGTGTGTGGAAATAAAATCAAATTAAAAGTATGAAAACAGCAATCCTATGATATCTAGACTTGTAAGATACAAGGTCCTTTTGTAGCAAGTTTTAAAAGTAAGAGTTTTCCCCACAGGAAGTAGTGATCTAAAACCTAGAAGGTGTATAGTAGACCTCCAGATCTGCTAAAGATCTGGCAATTCTAGCTTAGTTTAAGAAAGAAAGAGAGTTATTCGGGTGTCACTAGATCTAATTTACAAAACTGAATTATAAAACTAAATCTACAAGATTGAGGAAGATGGATGGTAAAATAAAATATAAAATTGGGAGAAATAGACAGCTAGGGACTGGTTCTTATTACAAAAGAGATCAAAGCATGTGAATTGACAGCTTTCCTTTACTTGGCTATAAGCTCAAGTGCAAGGTAGAAGAATTCAAACCAAACCAAAGGCTTGAACTGATCTTAAGGGTATGATCTGTCCACTTGAATGGTCACAGATCATCCTATAGACTGTATGATCTGTCCACTTGAATGGTCATAGATCATCCTATAGATTATATCCAATCCTAAGGTTCCAATTAAAACAATAAAATCATTGCAGCCACTATGCTTGTAAGGCTACAAGCACTTACAACCATAGGATCAAATAATCCATGTAGATCTGGTGAGAACCACTAGAAATCACAGATTATTTTGGGATCTAAACTGAGTTGGTCATTGCTTCAAACAGCTGTAATGACCAAGCTCACAAGGCTGCAATCTCTGCATAATTCCAGATCTCTTCACTAAAATAGATATGGAAATTAGAGCAAGAGTCGGATTTGCTATAATCTTTCACTTGGCTACAAGCTCAAGTGCAAAGAGGAAGAATCCAATCTCACCTTCACTTATGGATTAGTCCGAAGGGTATGATCTGTCCACTTGAATGGTCACAGATCATCCTAGAGATTTACTCCAACAGTGAGGGTAAAGGATGGAACAATAGAATTACTAAAGGCATGATGGTTGTAAGGCTACAAGCTCAGGCAATCATAGGTGCATAAGATATGGAAAAATCTAAAGCAATTGAATAGAAAAATTACAGATCTAATGGATTTTTAAAAATAGCATTTCATTGTTTAATCAAAACTTACAATGCTTTGCCCTCAAGCCTACAGTCTGTGCATGAATCCGGAGCTCTTCACAATGAATTTACATATTTATCTAGAATTATAAACTAGATCTGAGCTGCTATCTAGATCTAATCCAACAGGCTGGATTAGGGAGAGAAGGGGGAAGAGAAAAAGGAAAAAATAAAGCTAAAACTAAACCTAAATTGAGCTAAGGAGAACTCAGGCTATTCCTTTGTTCCTAGTTTCCTTGCTGAAGAATTACAGCAGCAAGGAGCCTTATTTATACAAATGCAATGATCCATGTGCTTTGGATTGCAGCAAATCAAAGGACAGAATTTGATTTCAATTTATGCTAATCCATGTGCTTAGCATTCTGCCGAATTAGAGAGAAGAGAGCTCAATTCAGTTCTACCCAGCTGAAGTAATTTGTTCCCGCCAAGAATACTATTTGAAAATCCGTTTTGCCCATGTGCAGACGTTTCTTATGCTTTGGAGTTTCCAAATCTGCCCTTGCCAACCAAAAATACTCCACCTGCACCATTCATAAAATTTCTGTAAATAACTTGCCCATGTGCAAACTTCTTTTGTTCTTGGGAGTTCTCAAAAACACCCGTGCTAATCATTGAGGAAACCCAAAATATTCTTGTTGTAGCTACTACCAAAACAGCTCCCTTTGACTTTATTAAATCCCCATCATAGCTCCTCATATAACAGCTGTAATTAGATTGAAACCAAGATGCTATTATTTCCCAAACTAACCCTCACATTTGTTGATGACTGTTGGGTCCCGAGTGGTATATGTTGCAGAAATTTCTGAGCAGCTTGAGAAGATGAAGAGGGCATTAGTAATATGTTCAACAGGCTGGAGGGTTGCTGGTTTGTACTTCGAGAGGTTGGTGGATTGGTGCAGCAACCTTTCGAGAGGTTTGCTGAAGTGGAGCTGGTGCAGTTCGAGAGGTTGTGGATGCGAGTTCAACCCATAGCAGCTTCAGGTACCTCTTCGTGAGGTTGGTGGATGATTTTGAGAGGATGGGTGTTGGTGTATGAAGACTGCAGCTTCAGGTACTGCTTCTTGAGGTTGGGAGGTGAAGGTCGACAAGTTCTAAAGGTGAAAAGGTCCTTTTCGTGAGATTGTGGGAGAATATGGGCTGCTGGTCGATAGGTGTGCTGAAGTAAGAGGCTAGAAGGTCGATAGGTTGTTCGCTGCTGCAATGGAGGTGTCGTGAGGTTGCTAGAGGGAATAAAAGTTGTTGTCGACAGGTTCAAAGCTGCACTTGCTCGAGAGGATGAAGTTGGAGTGCTCGACAGGTTTGTGAAATAGCTGCTATAGTTTAATAGTTCGACAGGTTGCTGCTCCAATGAAGATGTTGACAGGATTAAATGCATTCAAATCAACAGGTTTCTAGTGAGCCTCCATCTGCTCGATAGGATGGTTGAAAGGTTCACTAGCCCTTCGATATGTTCAAAACCCAATTACTGAAAAGCTTGACAGGTTGGAGGACTACTGCATTTTGAAAAGTTGCACATCTTGGAGCACGAGCTATTGTTTTAGTGTGTACACATTTATAATTGTGCAGCTACTCTTCTTCTTCCTAAACTGCACTTAGGCTGCAATTTCTTCATAAACTGCAAAACAATATTAAAAACAATTATTAGTTACTCTAAATACTAACAAAAGCTAAGTTTTAATGGGTAGAAAATGGTAAAAATCAGTGACTAACAAAGACCGGTTGTCCCGAAGAAACTACGCAAACACATCGGATTAGGCTACCAATCAGACGACAAGCAAGCCGACATCCTACCCACTTCACCAAAGTGGTCACTCTACGAACCTAATGAGGATATAAATTTCGACACCAAGGAAGAGCCCAAGAAGCTGCTGATCAGTGCAACACTCAAACCCAAGGAACGATAACAAATTATTTAAGTCCTCCAAGATTACCTCAGCTCTTTCACATGGTCCTATGAGGATATGCCCGAATTGACCCGAGTTTAGTAGAGCATCGGTTGGTCCTGGAACCTATGCTAAACCCGTCAAGCCGAAACTCAGAAGGATGCACCCCCAGACAGCACTACAAGTCAAAGAGGAAGTTGACCAGCTATACAAAGCGAAATTCATCAGAGCCGTCCCCTACCCCAAATGGATTGCCAACATAGTACCTATCACCAAGAAGGACGGCAGAGTGTGAGTATGCATTGACTTTCGGAATCTCAACAAAGCATGCCCAAAAGATGACTTCCCCCAACCACACATTGATATCCTAGTTGATAACACTGTCAGACACGAGATGTTATCCTTTATGGATGGTTTCTCCATATACAACCAGATTAAATTAGCAGAGTCAGACTAAGAAAAGACTTCATTCACCACGCCATGGGGAACCTACTACTATGTTGTCATGCCTTTCGGACTCAAGAACGCAAGAGCCATGTATCAACGCGCCATGATGGTCTTATTTTATGACATGATGCACAAGTGCGTTGAAGTCTATGTCAATGACATACTAGTGAAGTCTTAGACATGAGTAGGGCATGCCGAAGCACTACGACTGGTGTTACAATGATCCGAGCAATATCAACTGAAGATGAATCCAAAGAAGTGCATGTTTGGAGTAACCTCTGAAAAACTATTGAGATTTATAGTCAGTAAAAGAGGTATCAAAGTTGAGCTGGTGAAGGTTAGATCGATCCTCGAGATGCCACCTCCCAGCAACATCAAAGAATTATGAGGCTTGATAGGAAGGTTGCAGTTCATTAAGAGATTCATCTCCCAGCACTCAGATCGATGCAATCCTTTCTATAAGCTACTTAGAGGAGGAGCCGAGTATAGATGGGATGATCAGTGTCAGCAGGCCTTCGATAGCATCAAGAAGTACCTCTTCAACCTGCCAATACTATTGCCACCAGTTTCTGGAAGACCCCTAATCCTCTACCTCTCAACAAACGATAAAGCAATGAGAGTAATTATTGGACAATATAAAGAAGAAGGCAAGAGAGAGAAGGCTATCTACTACCTCAATAGAATGATGGTCGATTACGAACGAAAATACATGCCAATGGAGAAAACTTGCCTCACACTAGTGTGGGCCTTGACGAAACTATGGCACTACTTCGGAGTGCACAAGATATTAGTACCAGCACGCATGAACCCTCTGAAGTACATCTTCGAGAAGCCCACCACTTTCGGGAGGGTCGCATGATGGCACATGTTACTACAAGAATTTGACATCACCTACGTCAAATAGAAATCTGTCAAAGGTCAAGCGATCACTGATTACCTCGCCGGCTTACCACTCCCAGACGATGAGCCTATGCATGCAGACTTCCCTGATGAAGACTTGCTCTCCATTCACAATGAAGAGCCCAATAAGACCTCATGGACCCTCTACTTCGACAGTGCTCTCAATTATAAAAGGAAAGGTATCGGGATAGTCCTACTAAGCCCAGAAGGTGTCATCAACCAAAAACCTTTCAACTCGACTTCCTAGTCACCAACAATATTGCAGAATATGAAGCTTTCATCACTGGACTATGAGCAGAGCTACAGCAAGGATTCAAGCAGTTGAAGACAATCGATGATTCCAAACTAATATCGTAAGTTATCAGGGAGTGAAAAACCAAAGAAAGACAACTGATGGCCTACCTAGAGATAGCTCAGTTCTTAATAAAGAAATTCGAAAGAATCTTCTTCACGCACATTTCTAGATTAGAAAAAGAGCTCGCGGACTCTCTCGCTATACTGGCCTTAGTCATACAGATACTAGTCGGACAAAGTATGAAATCCTTTTTCATCGAGAGGTTGATGACACCAGCACACAAAGTCGCTTGGCAAGTGAAATCGGAAGTACCAATTGCACCAGAAGCTCACAAGAACAAAGGGTTGCCTGCCCCAAGCACTTCCACTGAGAAAGAGGCCACCATTGCCACATTCAGATTCAAAAAATTACCAATCGATGATGGGCAACCATGGTACTTCGACATCTAGAATTTCTTAAAGCACCAACATATCCCTCCTTATGCTACAAAGATCAAATGAAAAATCATAAGGAATTGGTGTGCGAGATTTTGCATACTCGGTGAAACACTATATAAAGAAGCCTTCACAAAAGTAGTACTACTGCGATGCATGACGACAGCTGAAGGACAATACATCATCCGAGAAGCGCACGCCAGTGCCTGCGGTGCCCATGCCGGTAGATAGAGACTCACAGATCAGATCATATGACAAGGCTACTTCTGGCCGACAATGATAAGAGATTGTCACCTCTACGTCCAATGATGCAAGCAATGCCAAGAACACGCCGCGCTCATCAAAGCTCCATTAGTTGCATTGAATCCTATAACCTCACCATGGCCATTCTCGATGTGGGCCTTTGACATCATCGGACCTTTTACGAACACAGTTGGGAACACTCACAAGCACGCGTTCATACTCACTGTGACTGAATACTATACCAAATGGGCAGAAGTTGAATCCTACGTCAGAATCACCGCTTCGATACACTTGAGGTTTATCATTTGGAACATTATCACCCGGTTTGGAGTACCCAGCATGTTCGTCACCGACAATGAACCACAATTCATCACAGAGAAGACGAAGAAGCTATGCAAGAAATTCAACATCGATCTACACCACTCATCGTTGTTATACCCTTAGGGAAATGGACAAGCAGAAGCTACAAATAAAATGCTTATCCAAATTCTGAAATGAACACTAGAGACGAACAATGGAGCTAACTGGCCTGAACAATTACCAAAAGCACTCTGGGCCTATAGGAGTTCTATTCGCATGGCCACTAGCCAAACTCCTTACCTCCTCACATACGGGATGGAAGCAGTCCTACCCTATGAGATACGGATACCATCCTTATGAATTCAACTCGATAAGGAGCCATCCTTAGACAAAAGGAGAATTACTCTGCTCACTTAGCTAGAGCAACTTGATGAGACGCGTCTAAGGGCAGCAGATCATGCTTAGGTATATCAAAAGAGAGTGGCCAGGGCTTACGATAAGAAAGTCCTCGAGTGAGCTTTCGACATTGGAGAATTAGTCTTGAAGAAAATCATGCCCTCTAAACACACTCATCCAAAGGAAAAACTGAAATCAAACTAGAAGGGCCCATATGTTATAGCAGCCGCATATCCAGGGAATGCATACAAGTTGGTGAGCCAAGATGAGGAAGAACTCCCCAGCCCTTGGAACACCATGTACCTTAGAAAATACTACCCTTAACCACATGATTATCACATCATGTAGCCAAATACTTATATCTATCACCCCGTAGTTGTCCCGGCCCATTCATCGGTCGTACGCCCTCAATTCCTAAACTATCCTTAAGACTTTCAACCTACTGCCCACCTTCTTATTCGGACAATTTGATCAAAGGATTAGTGACATACTTGACCTCTTTGAAAAGCATAAGTAACACCTGATTCTCATCCACCTTTCCCATCAATGGAGGAGACGTTAGAGCGCAAGAAGTGAAGACGCTAGGCTCCATCAAAACTCACCATTCTTGTGTTAACAGGTTACTTTTGAAAAAAAATACATATATATAAAAAAATTGAGTGAGAGCAATACGACGAATGAACCAGTCAATGAGCCCAAGGAAGCATAAGCAGGCTATGAGGACATCCCTGGTAACTTTACTAGAAATGTATAAGCTGCGAGGGTATCCCTGAGGTCCCTATACTACTAGATGTCGTCGTAAGGTGGTGGGAGGAGGACAAACTCCTGCTAACCATAGAATGTGAGACTTTGATAGTGTCGAAATATGACGGAGAGCTCAATCATGGCACCCCATACCCACTGTGCAACCGTGAGATTTTTTTACGATCCCGTCGCGACGATGCGCTCGCTAACAAAAATATAGAGTCGCCACCTAGAGCTTTTGGTGCCTGGGGATACTTAGAACATTTTTATAAGCACCGAAGTGGTCCAAATATGACTCTAAATCCAGTCCACACCAAAGATTCTTGGGTAGGGGCTTCAGTTATCGATCGGAAAGGTGTTAGTCACCCGATCAACTTGCTTAATGTAGTCTCTACTTATGGCCAAAACACAAATAGCATGAAAGAAATAAAAGAGCTTTCCTCTTGCCCAAAGGGCCTTAAAATCCTATTTGTGCCCCTCTGTCCCTACCAAAAAGTCGGCGGTGTAACATCACAAATACAAGGATGGAGGAAGACTAAAAGAGATAGGAGAAGAAAGGGGAGAGCCGGAGCCCTCAGGCCCTTGTAGCACCATAGGGGAGCCTTGTGTGGCTTGCTTTTGATGAGCTCTTGAAGGCTTGAATGACTTGAGAATGGGTTTTAACTCTTAAGGGAGATAGCTAAGAGATAGAGGGAGGGTGCTAGGGTAGAACACACATCTAACCTAGAGGCTTTTGATGAAAGGCAAGGGTGGGAAGGAGGTTTTGAATTCTAATTTTTGTATGGGAAATGTGAACCAAAGGGAGAAAGATCTTCTCACTTAAGTTCTTTCTCTCTTAGGCCAAAATTCTCAACTTTTAATCTAAGGGGAGGGAGCCTCTATTTATAGGAAATGGGTGGATTAGAAGACCACTTAGATGCTAATTAGGGTTAGCAATTAGGTAATCCTACATCTAAGGATTCCTAGTAATTTTGGAGCCTTGAAACATGTGAGAAGGTCCTCCAATGGTGGATGATAGGGTGGGGCCTTAAGTCACCTAATGGGTTACAAATATAGTGTAAAAGGGTGCAACAGGACTATTAAGACACACCCCAAAGACCCAGGTGGTCAACAAGTCAAACCCCAGACACAAAATTCGGGGCAAAACCAAAGGTCACTGTTCATAAGCTTGGCGCAACTATTAGTTGTGCCAGGCATGTCTATAGTAAAATAGTGCAGCACAGTAGCCTGGAAATTGGCTTCCCGAGGTGGGGTCCACTTCAATGCTAGCGTAACTATTAGTTGCGCTAGGCTTAAGTCTTGGGGAAAGTGGCTTGACGCAACTATTTAGTTGCGCCAGGTTAAAATATAACTGGCACAACTATTAGTTGTGCCAAGCCATTTCTGAGGAGAAATGGCCTGGTGCAACTATTAGTTGCGCCAAATCCCTAGGGGGGCCAATTGATATTACTCTTTTGCCCTACGAGTTTGAACCGCCATATTTTTTAATGTACAACTCCGATTGGGGTGATTCTTTGTTTGTTGAAAAGCTGGAGACCTCTACTTTCCAATGGTATAAGATTTGATCATAGTAGAAGGCCATAGCTAGTCTTGGTGCACCACTCTTTATCCATGGCTTGAGAAAACTACGAGGTTCAGAACGGGTTCTAAGGGTCGAGATTGGTTTCTAAGGATTCGGGGTAGGTTTCTAAGGGATCTAGAATGATTCTTAAGGGTTTGGAAGGGTTCCTAAGGGTTCCATACATACCATCAATAGCTCAAAAGTACACCTCTCTTGAAATGTATTTCGATCACACCTTGGACCAAATTTGGGTGTCTACAGATGCCCCTCTTTAGTATCTGATCACTAATGACCGAATGCCAAAGAAAAGAGACATCTGAAGAGGCCCAAAGTATTACCAATGGGTCTGCTACATTCAAAATGAACTTCAAACATTAGATGAGTAACATGGTGAGAAAACGAAAGCCCTGCATGACAGGCCAAACATTCGTTTCTCAAGGTAAACGGTCCCCAAGCACTTAGCGATATTACTTGGCATAATCGAGGTGGAACGAGTTGCGAAAGCCCTATATGCTAGGCCAAACATTCGCTTCTCGAGATGATTTGAAGGTATTTAATGTTTAAGATTCATTCTGAATACAACAACTTTGCAAGTAAGAGGGGTGATGACCCACATTCAAAGATAGGCGTGAAGTAAACATACGCAAGGCTCCACAGTTTGCGTCCAATCCTACGAGGCATTTGATTACCCCATCTGACTGTTCGCGGGTGCCCCTACCTAAGGTAAGGTTTGAAATCTTTGGGCGAATCCATCAATCCCGAAGTTTATTTAGCATGACTACCTGAGTGGAGCGAATAGAGGTCGCAATGCTTTTTGGGGAGTGTGTGCCATTTTCAAAAAATGTGCCCCAGACCCACATGACCTAGAGCATTGAACTTCAAATAATCCTGAATAGATCCAACCATACATTGGGTATCTCTCAAAAGGGACACCCAATCCTGGTCTCTGCCAATAATGATCATAAATATTATTTAACTATGCATAATCATGCACCCATTAGGGGCGATAAGCAACAAAGGTGATGGAAGCCCCGACCCGGACCTGCCTGGGTATAATTTACGAGAACAAACGACTATCATACAGATACCCAAGCACATGGCGTACACTTTACAGGGATACCACTACCAATACAGGTTTTAAGCCTACAAAAAATAAAGGGAAAATGGACCCTTCTGGATCCATGGTTACACATAGTTTGATTGATACGTAATCTCATTCTCAACAGGTTGGCTTCAACCAACGATTGACCTTTTCCAATAGAGTTATCCAAACCTCAAACCTCATAGGGCGCGCGCCTAGACCATGTGGACCAAGATTCCACACCTCCGAAAAGTTCGTGAAAAATCTGAAGCTTAGACTCTCACGTTCATATGAATCAAAGACAGAGCGCTTAGCTCAACAATTTATCAGTGGAATCGTCCTGATCGAAACATTGACCGTCTGATCATGATTGACCACGTTGCTCCTACATTGAAGTAGGATCCATGGTTCCAAGACGAACCTTAGATCTAGTACATTAGTTTTGCACAGCTGCGTTGTCATTAATATATTGACATTTTACCGCATCGAAAATACGCATATGAGTAGTTGTGCATGAAAAGTTCACAGATTTCTTTTTCTTTTTCAAAATGATTTTCATTCTCCCCTTTTTTGAATAGACCTGACGTCGGTGGCGGGATGCTTCAACTGATTTGTCCATCGCTGAGAAGTTGCCTGCTTCGAGGCTTTGGACCGTTTGATGTTCCTGCACATCCTGGAGAAAATGTCAGTCCCTTTTTTGTTTATATAGGTAACAATAAGCATTCTAATTAACAGAAGGAGAAACAAACATTTACCTATATTTTTTCATTTTCAAGATTTATATATATTTTTTGGATTTTTATTTTCAAAGATTTTTTATTTTTTTCTTTATTTTTGAGATGGAAGTATGATGCTATAACTATGTACATGGGAAACAGTAGAAATATATACATACATTTTTTTTGTATTTGGATTTTTCTAGATTTTTTTATTCTTTTTTCAGCTTTTCTTCTTCTTTATTTTTTCTGATGCCTTATCAGTGGGGTGAAGTCACGGGTCTCATTTTGAGCATAGCTGAACTCTTTCATTTGGTCGGGCCTGAGTGAGTTTCAGCAATTTCACCAAGGCCGGAATGTCAATCCCTTTGGATTGAGTCAAACCTTTCTCCTTACCTTGAGTCATACGTTTGACAAAGTAGTTTTACAAAGATAATTCTGGTCGGGGCCTAATTTAAAATAGCATGAGTGGCCCAGAAAAAGGGATTAGGGAGAGTAACCAAGAGGGTTCAAACATTAATTTTATCGACCCATTCCAACAATTATTTTTCTTTTTTTCTTCTTCTTTCTCTTTTTTTTTATTTACCTCCTTTTTTACCTGTGGCGCCCTTTCGGGTTTTCACCACGTCCATGGGCTTAGCTCTCTTACCCCAAGCACCCTTTCGGGTTTGCACCTGGTCTGCACAAACTCGTTTTTACCCGTAATGACCTTTCGAGTTTTCACCACATCCATCTTGCTTTGAGCTTATATTTTTATTTTTCTTTTTCTTTTTTTACTTTGTTTTTTTTTTTAAAAGCCACGACATAGACGTCGATTTCGTCATAGTCAGCTGGATGGGGTCTAGGGTCGTCTCACAACTTGGCTCGTGTTGACTTAACATATACTATGACTGCTTGTGAACCTGAAAAAGAGGGCTTCCTTCAAGGTGTAGCTTGGCCATGGGCCAGGTTAGGATTTGAAGGTATGCTGGGCTAAATAGGGTTTTCTTGATATGGGTTTAGTTTTTCTCAACATTCCTCTTCCTTGGAGGATTTTACTGTACATGCCCCACAACTCTATTTTTTCTTTTTATTTTTATCTTTTTTTTCAGGCAATCTCTTTTTGAGGTTTTACTTTTCCAATTTTTTGGATTTTGATGGTAACTTTACTTCCTTTTTTGTATATGTACATATATTTTGTTTTTCTGGGAAGTGGTTCGTTGAAAGAAGGGCCTAGGCTCAAAATGGGGTAGCAAAGGACATCATCTTTTTTTTTTACGGATGCTTTTTTGCTACTATGTTTGGAATGATGGCCTCTTTTAGGTGGTTCTTAAGTAGCCACGTATCTGTTTCACCAATACTTACCTTATCGCGATAGACTAAGCATAGAACCGTCGAACATATCCAACATTGATGGGCTCAGGAAGATGATCTCCGTCCATGGTGGCGAGGCGGATGGCGTATCCCGGTAGCACTTCTCGAACGATGAAAGGTCCTTCCCAATTCGGTTTGAACTTCCCTCTAAGATTAGCGTGGAGGGATGGGAAGATCTTCTTCAACACAATGTCTCCTATCATTAGATCTCAACCACGGACACGTTTATTGTAAGTGCGTGCGATTCGCCCTTGGTAGACCTGAGTATGACACAAGGCTAGGAGTCTTTTCTTGTCTAGTAGATTTAATTGGTCAAAGCGGGATCTCTCTTTCTCTGCTTTGGGTAAGCCTGATTCCATAAGGATTCGGAGCGAGGGTACTTCAACCTCAACTAGTAGGATGGACTCAGTTCCATACACAAGGGAGAATGGTGTTGCCCCTATAACGGTACGGATTGACGTTCTATAGGCCCATAAAGCAAATGGCAACATTTTGGTCTAATCTTGGTAAGTGACAACCATCTTCTCAAGGATGCGGATGACTGTCTTATTTACAGCTTCCACGGCTCCGTTAGTTTAAGGCCGATAAGGGTATGAGCGATGGTGCTTGATTTTGTATTGCTCGTAGAAGACTCGGATACGCTTATTTGCAAAGTTTGTGTCATTGTTCGTGATAATATCTTTGGGTACTCCAAATTGACAAACAATATTGTTTTTGAGAAACTTCTCTACATGACTGGCCGTGATGTTGGCATATGATGCCACTTCTACCCACTTGGTGAAGTATTCAATGGCGACGTGGATGAACCGATGTTCGTTTGATGCTTTCGGATTAATCATTCAGACAACGTCAAGGCCCCAGGTAGAAAACGGCTAAGGAGTGGTCATGCAGTGAAGATCGATGGCAAGAGAGTGTATCAGACTAGAGTGTTCCTGACACTTGTAGCATTTCTGAACATGTTTGTAGCAATCCGATTCCATAGTGGTCCAAAAGTATCCTTGTCACAGAATTTTCTTAGCAAGCATGTGACCGCTGACATGGGCTCCACATACTCCCTTGTGGATCTCCTTCATGATATTGATCGCTTCACTTTCTGTAAGGCATCTAAGTAAGATGTTATTGTAGGGTCGCTTGTAAAGGCATTCCCACAAATGATGTAGCCTGTCGCTAAATGTTGAATGGTTCGTCTGTCCGTCTTGGGCGTACTCTCAGGGAAAGTTAGTGTCTCGAGAAAACTCTTAATATCTGAGAACTAAGGTGGCTCATCCTCAGGCTTTGTAGGTTCCTCAATCTGGAGGCAGAAGGCCGGCTCATTCCTTTGCTCGATCATGATCGGCTTCATCTCAAGTCCATATGGAATTTCTACCATCGACACCAAAGTGGCTAGTGCATCGACAAAGTGATTCCTTATCCGGGGGACATATGAGAATGTCACATCTTGGAAGCAAGCTAACAGATGCTCGAGGTGTTCATGGTAAGGGATCAGTTTCTCATCTTTCGTCTTCTAATCACCATTCGTCTGGCATATGATCAGCTGCAAATTGCCAAACACTCGAAGGTGAGTTATATTCAGATCAAGAGCCGCCTGCAGACCAGTGGCACAAACTTCGTACTCAGCCATGTTAGTGCAAGGGAAGTTTAGCTTGATAAAGACGGGTACATGGGATCCTTTCGACGAAATCAGAATGGCACCAACTCCCATACCCTCGGCATTAGCTGCCTCATCAAAGTGCATTACCCATGATTCTTCTGCTTCTTTTATATCGTCTTTTGTCATGAAAAGGATGTCCTCATCGGCAAACTCAGTTCTCAAAGGCTCATAATCTGGTAATGGATTGTCGGCAAAATGATCGGCGAGTGCCTACCCCTTAATCGACTTCTGAGTGACGTACGTGATGTCGAACTCAGATAATAAGAGATGTCAGCGTGTAGTCCGCCCAGTGAGAGCGGGCTTCTCAAACAGGTATTTCAATAGGTCCATTCAGGCCAAAAGTAGAACAACTTGGGATAGCAAGTAATGGCGGAGCCTCTGAGTAGCCCATACAAGAGCCAGGCATGCTTTCTCCAGATGAGAATAGCACGCTTCATAATCAGTAAACTTCTTTCTTAGATAGTAAATGGTTTGTTCTCTTCTTCCTATCTCATCATGCTGACCTGAGACACATCCCATCGAAACTTCTGTCGTGGAGAGGTACATTAAGAGTGGTCTCCTCGGCTCGGGTGGTACCAAAATAGGTGGATTGAGGAGGCAACTTTTGATTTTATCGAATGCTGCCTGACAGTCGTCATTTAATTCAACGGGTGAGTTCTTTCGAAGTAGCTTGAAGATCGGCATGCAGATTGGGGTTAGTTGCACAATGAACCGACTGATATATTGTATTCTGCCTAAGAACCCTCTAACTTCTTTCTCAGTAGACGGTGGTGACATTTCTGTGATAGCTTTGACTTATACTGGGTTGACCTCGATCCCTTTCTTACTAAAAATGAATCCCAATAGTTTCCCTGACATCGCACCAAATGTGCACTTCTGTGAATTCAGACGTAGCTTGTACTTTCTCAACCTCTCAAATAGCTTCTGAAGGTTTACCAATTGATCGCCTCTCTTTGATGACTTGGGTATCATATCATCAATGTATACTTCAATTTCATGGTGCATCATATCATAAAATAGCACAGTCATAGTTCTCTGGTATGTTGCACCGACATTCTTCAGCCCAAATGGCATGACTCTGTAGCAAAAGGTTTCCCAAGGAGTGATGAACGCAGTCTTCTCTTGATCTGCCTCTACCATCTTAATTTGATTGTATCCTGAGAATCCGTCCATAAATAAAAGCATCTCGTGCTTAGTAATGTTTTCAACCAAGATGTCGATGTGCGGTAATGGGAAATCATCCTTCGAGCTTGCCCTGTTCAAATTACAGAAGTCGATACACATGCGAACCTTTCCATCCATTTTCAGAATAGGCTCGATATTGGCTAGCCACTATGGCTGTTTGGATACCATGAGGAACCCCGCATCATACTGCTTGATGACCTCATCTTTGACTTTCAACATCCACTCGAGTCAGAGATGCGTCAGCTTCTGCTTAACTGGCTTCATATCAGGGTAGAGAGGCAGCTCATGCTCGACCAAATCGGTGTCCAGACCAGGCATGTCCTCGTATGACTAGGTAAAAATGTCTTGGTATGACCGAAGGAAGTCGATCATGCTTTTTCTTTCTTCGGGAGATAGCGACGTTCCGATTTTGGTAATTCAGGGAATCTCCTCATTCCCTAGATTAACATCCTCGGTTTCCTCGACAATGGGGGTAGGGCCATGCTCAAATTTGGCAAACCGATCAAGGAGCTCATTGGGGAGCTCCTCTAAGGGGATGTCCTCGTCCAGACTCGTAACTCCTACCTCTTCTTGTATTTCTATAGGAAAGGAGTCGATTTTACGTGGGACGGTTATTTCAATTAAGGCATCCTTTTGTGTGATTTTATCTAGAATTTTAAATGACAATATTTTTTAACTTTGTATTTTTTCAATGTTTTTGGAATTTTATATTTTTCCAATGTTTTTGTGGTTTTGTACTTTTTCAATGTTTTTGAGATTTTTGTTTTCTTCGGAGACGGACCCTTGGCAGCATGAGTCTGTATATATATACGGTATTGTCTGCCAAGGGTTTATCTCACTTTTTATAGGTTATTTTTTAGGGGAAATAAGTGCCAAATTGTAGGCCACTCACTACTTCCAGAGTTTGGGACAAAGATGCCCAATTGCATACCTGACTTGCTGCCCTTTACCTTTTTGGATGTAGGAGGCTGGTGAATGTGACTCTTCTGGACTGGCCTCCATCATATTGACCATAGGTTCGTCTGAGATTTCATCCTCAAATGTCAGCAGAGTCCTGTGGTGGTTTACAACAGGAGGAGTTTGTTCAGGTATGGAATGCTACTCCACAAATAGGGATAGGAAAGCCAGATCTATTTCGAGGTTGGGAAGAGAGATGTTGGGATTGGTGGGATGGATAGGGGTTGTGGGTTTGTGTGGGGTCAAATGGGTTATCCCATTTCTATCAATCTTTACAACCCCAGCGCTGACAAAGGATTCCCTGATGTGCGGCCTAGGGCGAGGTTTCTCTTCTATGTTGATTCCTTGAGCTCTTGCCGCTGTAGCGACCCTAACTTTCTCTTTGGCCTCTCAGACCTCTTTCTCTATGGGCTTGTAACCTAACCCAAATCTAACTTTCTGCCCCTTGGTAAAAACTGGCTCTCTTCTGCCTTGCAATCTAGGCCCGAGCCCTCTGCCTTTCTGATAGCCCCATTTCTGGAGCATGGCCACCGCTGCTTCCATTCCGCAGCCGGTTGTTGACGTGATGTTTCTCAGGGGTTTCGAGCCTACTGCTGACACCTCATACTTGAAACTGTAGAGGTCGGTGTCTTCCTCAGTATGTGGCATATCCACTATCTTCGGATTTTAAATGTTGTGGGTGGCCTTGTCTTTCTCATCGTGCCCTTCACCAATAATGGTAATCACCTTCTGCCCGAATATGAATTTTAGCTATTGATGGAGGGTAGAAGGTATCGCCCCGACCTCATGTAACCACGAGCGTCCTATCAGCAAATTAAAAGAAGATTTGATATCCATCACTTGAAAAGGTATAAAGAAGGTCATGGGCCCAATTACTAATTCCATATCGACCTCTCCCATTATTTCTCTTCTTGTATTATCAAATCCCCAAGCGCTAGTCCTTGTCGGCCTTAGCATACAGGGGTCCACACCGATCTTGGTGGCAGTTCGTAATGGGCACACATTCAGTGCTAACCCATTATCAATTAGAACCAAGGGAATTATCATGTTCCCAGATTTGATAGTAATATTGAGGGATTTGGCATGACTGTTTCCCTCCTCAAATAGATCTATGTCTGAAAATGAAATGGCAGTGGGTGCCATCACTTGTCTGATTATTTGCCCGACTTCATCTAGGTTCACCTGTTGGGACACATGGGCATTCTTTAACGCCTTCATTAAAGCTTGGAAATGGAGTGGGGAAGTTATTAAGAGATCCCAGACAGTGATATGGGTTGGCATCCTTCTTAATTGAGTCTCGAGAATGTGCTCCTGGCTCATATTCTCAAACGAGTGGACTGCACTATCCTTCTTCCCTTCTGGCCATGCTGGTGCTAGTGCTATTGCTATTGCTGTTGCAGTTGCTGCTATTGTTGCCTCAGGCTGTTTCAAGATTCTTCTCATTGCTGTTGTCAGCATTAGCATTGGTTTGCTCATAGCTTAGCGGAACCTGATGTGGATCATATTGGTCCAGAGAGCTGGAATGGTATGGCTGCCGACACCTGAAGTGTATGTATTGATGGCTCAGGAGGTGTGGGCAATACTTGGTTTATTTTGGTGGTAGCTAGTTGGGTGGCAAAATTGGGCCAAATGGGGGTGGTGAAGCTTTAGGATGGTGGTACTAGGGAAAAGGGGGTAAAAGTAGGCCATTGATAGCTGATAGGTGATGGCGGGGGATCGGGGGTTTGATGGGCCATTAGGTAATTGATGGGGATGGTGGAGTTTACAGGTGGTTGAACCAGGGGTAATGGGGTGGGCGCAGGCCATTGGTAGTTTATTGATGGTGGAGGATTGGGGGCCTGTTGGTTTATTGGGTAATTGATGGGGGTGGTGGAATATGGTTGATACGCATTTATTTGTACGTAGTTAATGGGGGTGGATGGTGGAAAATAGGCCCTAAGATCTAGGGGCTCAACTGTTGTGTAGGGGTAGGAAAATAATCTACCAGATTCAGGGGCTCAACTGCTGGTGTAGGGGCAGGAAAATAATCTGTCAGATTCAGGCTCAACCACCCCAATAGTTCTTTCTTCTCGGTCTCGCAGCCTTGGGATCACAAAATTTTCTCTGTTACTGATGTAATCAGAGGGGTCAAATTCGTACTCTTCCTAAATTTCCTCTACCATCCCTATGGTGGGTCTGGGACCTGCTATTCCGGTAGGGTGTGGTGGCAAAGGCACCTAGTGAATATTCGCATACTGATTTGCTTGGGTGGGTGCTAGGGGAATGATCTTTCCAGCATCAATTAAATCTTGGATCGCGTGCTTCAATGGAAAGCAGCAATCAGTCAGGTGACCCGGACCCTGGTGGAAATTACAATGAGTATTCGGGTCAAAATTATATGGAATTGGATTGGGAGGAGGTCATGGTTGGAGCGCAGTTACTAATTCCTTTTCAATTAATAAAGGTAAAAGTACACTTAAAGATTGCCCCAAGGGCATAAAAACACGATCATAATGGGCTCTCCTTTCCGAGGTTATTTGTACCCCCTGTCCATTCCCTACTCTCTGCACTGGCCCTGGTCTGTCGGGAGCTGGTTGCACTGCCTTAAACTGAAAGGGGACTACATTGTTATTGGGCTTGCTATTGGTCACATTCTGCACCTCTGCCCCTGCCCTCCTGTCACTTCTCTGTTCGGCAAACCTTTTAACTCCGCTAGGTCCCCCTAAAGCATTCTTGCTGAGTCGTCCTTCCCTGATGGCATCCTCACAGCGGTTCGCATTCCTTACCAAATTAATAAAACTGGACTGATATTGGTAGACAAGAAAATCAGAAATCACTGGCAGAGTGTTCTTTGAAATCATCTCTATCTGCTCATCGTTTGGTATTCTGTTTCTGACTTGAGCTGTTAGGGCTCTCCAATGCCCCAAATAGTCGCTGAAGGTCTCGTTGGAATTCTATTTCAATCAGGCTAAATCAGACTTGCGTGGTTTAATATCAGTATTGTAGACATACTGTTCCTGGAACAACTGCGTCAAGTCCTTCCATGTCTTCATCATAGACTATTCAAGAGACGTAAACCATCTCAGAGTTGGGTCGATTAAACTTTTCTGAAAGACTTTTATTAGCAGTCTCTCGTCCCCCCCTCCCCGTACTGGCACATGCCCCCACAATAGGACTTGAGGTGTGCAATCGGGTTGCCCATGCCATTATACTTATCGAATACTGGCATTTTAAATTTGGGGGGCAGGGCGACCTCGGCGAACAAGCATAAATCCGTGAAGTCTGTGGCATGGATTTCAGCACCACCCATCTTCTATAATTGCTTCTGAATTTTATCAAACTGTTCTTTTAGCTGTTCCGGCTCCTTGCACATGGGGGTCGTCTTCTCAATTATTAGCCTGGACTCACTTTGGGCTGTCAGGGGTGGGGTGAGCCCTGCATAGGCCCCACTGTTTCTGATCTCATCCTCCTCATATTGCGAGTTTATATAGGGTGCAGTGAGGACGAGATTTTCATGTTGATGTATGGACTGGATGGGATTGGACTGGATGTGGGTTGGGTGAGCCCCTTGGATGTAAGGGAAGTGTTGTGGGGTGATGGGATGAGTGGTAGTTTGGTTTAGGGGTGGAACCTGATGAGGCCATTGGACATGAGGGAAGGTTTGGAGATAATCTTGGGGTATTGGGCCATGAGAAAATTGGGTTTGAGGTATGGCATGGGTTTGACCCAATTGTGAAGGTTGGGGGTGGGTGAAATTTTAGGGGTATTGTGGAGGGTATGAGTATGGAGCTTGGGCCATGGGCCCGGGGTAGGTTTGGGCCATAAGGCCTTGGTCGGGTTGGGTTTGGGTGAAGGTTGTGGAATTTGGGGAATCTTGGCCCATTAGGCCTTCATGGGTATGGCCCATTGGGTTTTGGAAGGTTTGGGCCATGGGCCATTGGTGGTTATGGGCCTAGGCCAGATGGGTCGGGGATATGGGCCCTTGGGGTATGTGGGTTTGACCCATTGGGTTTTGAGGGGTATTGGCCATGGGCCTTTGGAGGATTTGGGCTTGGGCCAAATGGGCTTGGGTCATGGGCCCTTGATGTACGTGGGTTGGGCCCATTGGGTTTTGAGGGATATGGGCCATGGGCCATTGGTGGGTTTGGGCCATAGGCCCTTGATGGGTTTGGGTCATGGGCCCTTGGGTATGGATGATGGGGTGTTGGGCCATTGGGTCTTGGAGATCATGGGTTTTGGGCCAATGGGCCTTGGTGAATGGTGGGGTTTTGGGCCAAATGGGCTTGGGTCATGGGCACTTGATGTACGTGGGTAGGGCCCATTGGGTTTTGAGGGGTATGGGCCATGGGCCCCTGATGGGTTTGGGCCTTGGGCCCTTGAGTATGAGTGATGGGGTGTTGGGCCATTGGGTCTTGGAGATCATGGGTGGTGGGGTTTTGGGCCAATGGGCCTTGGTGAATGGTGGGGTTTGGGGCCAATGGGCCTTAGGGCATGTGGGAGATGGGGGTTTGGGCCATTGGGCCTTGGGGCATATGGGAGATGGGGGTTTGGATGGTGTGAATTATGTGGGTTTGATGGGGGTCATGGGGGAGCGAAGCATGGAGGTTGGCCAAGGTATGGGATGGATTCATGGATGTGGGGTGTGAATGATGTGAGGTGTTTTGGGAAGCCTTCTATAAGGAGTAGGCTTGGAACATCTCCTCCATCATAGTCATGGAAGGAGAATCGAATGTGGATGGTGGATTTAAGGGATGATTGGGTATAAATGGGGTGAATGTGGAGGAAAATTTGGGCATGGCCATGGTAAGTAATTGGATATGGGGTGGATTGAAGAAATGGGTGGGGGATTGACAAAGGGGGATGGGTTGGGGATGTTTAAGGATGATGAAGGGTAAAGTGTGGGTGTTTGGAAAAAATCGGGCATGGCCCTGATAAAAATGGGCATGACTCGGGTAGATGGGGGGACTTGTGGGGGGTCGGATAGGGTGGTGGTGACATAGGTAAAGGATGGTGGATTGGGTCTATATGGGGAAGATGGAAAATGGGGCATGGGTGTGGATGTGGAAATTTGGCTTGGGATTATCAGGGATGGGGGTGGGAAATGTGTTGGGTTTTGAGGGGATGTGGATGGAATGGGTGGTTGGTTTGGCATGGATGTGGGGGGGGGGGGGGGGGGGGGGAAGGGGCATGGTAAAAGGATGTGGAATGAGGGGGTTGATTTTGGATATTTTGGGAGGTGGTGGTTGGGAAAATTGGGGCGCCAAATGGGCCGGTAATGATAAAAGGGGATAGGGTGATGGGGATGGATGTGAAGGCTTCTCCCGAATAGGAGTGGGTTGGAGAATGTGGCGGGGATGAGTCGGGATCGGCGTAAGCCGGGTCCACTACCAACGACATCCTTCAGGAACGGGTTGGGTAAGGGTGCCTTGGATAAGGCCCAAAAATCCTCCTCCTTCCCCTACAGGACGGTGGAGGGCAAGATGATGTCGTTGCACCGACACCACAAAGATTCTATTTTTAGGTTTTTAATTTGATGATTTTTTTTTAAAGAATTTTTTTATAGAAAACAAAGGTTTCGAGGCCTTGAAATTCCCTTCTCGGGTGGCTTTTGTATCCTAACTTGAGACCTACGGTAACGATTCTGATGCGCTTCGGAAGAATCAAAGGAAGACCTTTGATCTATTGAAGGTGCGGAAATCGAGGCAAACAACCTGATCCCCCATAATGAGCCAAAAAGAAGTCACCTTCTTTTCACCGGTGGGGGCGTATTGGGTGTCGGAGATGGCGAGGCCTAAACAAAGGTAGTGAGCACACTAATCAGGGCACTCGGGAGGTGAGAAAGCCTTAGATTTTGGGTTGTTGCTGTCCAGGCAGGCTTAGCGCAACTAATACATGCGCCAAGTCAGAAAAGCCTCATTTTACACTGGCCCAACTATTAGTTGCGCCAAGGTAAAAGTGGGCGGATTTAAGGCTGGCGTAACTATTAGTTGTGCTAGTTATAATTCCGTAATTTTTATACTGGCACAACTAATACTTACTCCAGGATAAAATGAAGCTCCAGACCTCTTGACAGTAGGGAACAACAGCATGAAAATGGGTCTATTTTTAGTTTTTTGTGGAAGCTGGGCTTCCGGGAACTATCTATTTTTATATGGTTGATTCTCTCCTTACCGCACCTAAAGGTTTGAGTTCGGTATAACTCGCTAGCGTGCTCCCCGAGGGTTTTAAGCTTTGGTTATGAGAACCCACCTGATATACCTTCGGTGCAAGCACCTTCTCAGATACTTGGTGGGTTGGGACTTTTCTGGATCATCACCAATAGGGGTTGTCACCATACTAAGACCCGGGTGGTTGTATGTGTGCCTAAACCCAACCCTTTGAAAATCTATCCTGTAAAAACAAGTTAATTAAGCTCCCTATTCTTGATTCAATTTTAACTTCTTTTTTTTTTCAAAATATTTTTTTTATGGAAGTTTTCTTTAGTCCAAAAGACGGGGGTGATGACCCCATGCCGCCACGATAGGCCGGTGCCTACTGTCAAAATATGTTTGCACAAGTAAGCCTGCCAATCGGCTGAGGCACTTTAAATGATGAAAAATTAAAGAAATTTAAAGACAATGCTCAAGTAGGCCGCCAATCGGCTAAAGCACCTAAAATGACAGAAATATAAGGGAAAATAAAGACAATGCACAAGTAAGCCCGCCAATGCTAAGGCATGTAAATGACAGAAAAGTAGGGGTGAGAAAATGATAAAAATAATAAAAAAAATAAGCAAAAAAGGTTAGTAAAATAAAAAGAAATGGCCAAACTTCAAGGAGAAGCTCTAAAAGCTATCCCTAGCAGAGTCGCCATTTGTGCAAACGTGAGATTTTTTTACGATCCCGTCGCGACGATGCGCTCACTAACAAAAATATAGAATCGCTACCCAGAGCTTTTGGTGTCCCAGGATACCTATATAATTTTTATAAGCATTGAAGTTCCACAAATATGACTTTGAATCTGGTCTACACCAAAGGTTCTTAGGTAGGGGCTTCGGTTATCGATCGGGAAGGTGTTAGGCACCCGATCAACCCGCTTAATGCAGTCTCTACTTATGGCCAAAACACAAATAGCATAAAAGAAATAAAAGAGCCTTCCTTTTGCCCAAAGGGTCTTGAAATCCTATTTGTGCCCCTCCGTCCTTACCGAAAAGTCAGCTGCGTAATGACACAAATACAAGGATGGAGGAAGACTAAAAGAGATAGGAGAAGAAAGGGGAGAGCCGGAGCCCTCGGGCCCTTGTAGCACAGTAGGGGAGCCATGCGTGGCTTGCTTCTGATGAGCTCTTGGAGGCTTGAATGACTTGAGAATGGGTTCTAACTCTTAAGGGAGATAGCTAAGAGATAAAGGGAGGGTGCTAGGGTAGAACACACATCTAACCTAGAGGATTTTGATGAAAGGCAAGGGTGGGAAGGAGGTTTTGAATTCTTGTTTTTGTATGGGAAATGTGCACCAAAGGGAGAAAGATCTTCTCACTTAAACTCTTTCTCTCTTAGGCCAAAATTCTCAACCTTTAATCCAAGGGGAGGGGGGACTCTATTTATAGGAAATGGGTGGATTAGGAGACCACTTAGATGCTAATTAGGGTTAGCAATTAGGTAATCTCACATCTAAGGATTCTTAAGGTTTTTAGAGCTTTAAAACATGTGGGAAGGTCCTCCAATGGTGGATGCTAGGGTGGGGCCTTAAATCACCTAATGAGTTGTAAATAGGGTACAAAAGGGTGCAACAGGACTATCAAAACACACCCCAAAGACCTAGGTGGTCAGTAAGTCAAACCCTAGACACAAAATTTGGGGTAAAATTAGAGATCACTGTTCATAAGCCTGGCGCAACTATTAATTGTGCCAGGCATGTATACAGTAAAATAGTGCAGCACAGTAGCTTGGAAGTTGGCTTCCTGAGGTGGGGTCCACTTCAATGCGGGCGCAACTAATAGTTGTGCCAGGCTTAAATCCTGGGGAAAGTGGCTTGGCACAACTAATAGTTGCGCTAGGCAAAAATATAACTGCCGCAACTATTAGTTGCGCCAAATCCCTAGGGGGGGGGCCAATTGATATTACTCTTTTTCCCTACGGGTTCGAACCGTAATATCTTTTGATGTGCAACTCCGATTGGGATGATTCTTGACTTGTTGGAAAGCTGGAGACCTCTACTTTTCAACGGTATAAGATTTGATCATAGTAGAAAGTCATAGTTAGTCTTGGTGCACCGCTCTTCATTCATGGCTTGGAAAAACTAGGTTCAAGTCTGGAATAGATTCTAAGGGTCGGGATTGGTTTCTAAGGATTCGGGGTAGGTTTCTAAGGGATCTAGGATGATTCCTAAGGGTTTGGAAGGGTTATAGGGTGGTTCCCAAGGGTTCCATACATGTCATCAATAGCTTGAAAGTGCACCTCTCTTGAAATGTGTTTCGATCAGGCCTTGGGCCAAATTTGGGTGTCTACACCCACTCTGAGAAAAAGACTGTTACTCATCCCTTTTAGAAAGCATTAGATACAAACTATTTCCCCACATCACTGAGCCTTTTCTCTCTTTCACCCTTTTCTCTCTTTCACCCTTACCGCACTCCCCTTATAACAATGACCATGGGATATGTGACAGCCCGACGTTTCCCTGTCTCTAAACTGGGAAAGGTCGCGCCATCGGATCACCTGACATAATCCTTTCATCAAGGGATTACTTCTTTAATTTAAAGTGATGCAATTTTGGAAGCAATGTGTTTTAACTCTAACAGATAGATAATATGGCAATAAACTGATAGATAGACTAACAATACTATAAACAAACAAACAAAAGATCTGATGCATAGCTTTTCACCGATGATGGCCACCCGTCATCTAAACAGTGAAAAGAAAACCTATACATCCTAACATATCTCTGAAACTACCATATCATTTATACATGTCTAGAATTTATCTCACTCTTTCCTCCCTCTACCTTTTTTTCTCATATTCCCAAGCTACAAACCTATTTTGGGAAGAACTCTTCTAAGAAATCGTCTTCCTCGTCTTCATCGTCGTCATCGTCTTCCCCTTCTTCTTCGTAAGGCACATAGGTGGGATCTGCAACATGCTCTGGGTCAGGCTCTGCAGCTAAGACATTGAAGTCGTGGTATAAGCTATCATCAAAGCTCAGTAGAGAATATCACATTGTTATTCTATATTAACAGTTTTTCACTTTTTCATAGAGATGCATAAATAAAGTAAATTTATGAATAACATGCTGAAATGTTGTATTTATCCATGATGTAACAGGTGTGAGAAATAAACTGAAACCAAATATACATGTAAGCGAAAATAGGAGAACAGCAAGGTCAAGCTCCCGAGTTAGCGGGATCACTTGGACCAAAATAACTCAAGCTCCCGAGTTAGCGGGATCACTTGGACCAGAATAACTCAAGCTCCCGAGTTAGCGGGATCACTTCATTTAAAACAGAGTAGCAACGTATAACAAATATATCAAATGACAGGATATAATGAACAACGTGAAATTCTTAAGCTCAAGATGCAGTTCCATGTATTTCTTTTATGCTGAATGGTATGAAGCTACTATAAGCATGAATTTACAAAACCGATTTCTTGTTATAAACTAGAAATATCAGTTTCTTTCTGACTTGGGTCAAACTACCAGATGCTCTTGATGCTGATTTATGATATATATTATTATTTTGTTTCTCATCAGATTTCTGGCAATTTAAGTCTATTTATTTCAGATCAATTCAGGTTTATCAGTTTAAATAAAATATCAGATTTTATCTCTACTATGCTTATTAGTGCGTACATAATGTTCATCCAAGCTTCTATAAAACTAAGTGACATGCTTATACAAATATAAAATACCAACGTAGACTCCCTACCTGTGTACGTCGAGTCTTACGAGTGTTGTCGTTGATGCACTTTTAGTCATCCGATAACATCATACGAACCCATTTCTTCAAAATTGTTTAAGTGCTCCATGTGGCACCAATCTAGGGAAAAATGGATTTATTTTAAAAACTAACAGTCTATAGATGGCTCATTGTGTGCCAAGACCCAATTAAGCAATCACCTGGACCCATCATGGACCCAAGGTCCGAATTGTAAGAGAAATAGCCCAAACACCTGTGCTGGTGGAGGTTGTTGCGGCAAGCTTCAAGGCTTGCCGCGGCAACCCTATAAGGTTGTCGCGGCAAGCCTGTGTATTCTTTTAGCTTGCCGAGGTTCAGATTGGGTTCCTTTGTGTTCTTGTTATTTGTTGTACTCCTTTTTACTTATTTATTTAAATTTTATTTTATATAGATGCATATTTTCATCTTCATTTTCATCTAGATGTCTAAATATGTATAGATCTGTATAAATTTAGCATGTATTTATATATAGATTTTATTCCATTCACAGTTCTTTCATGAAGACTCGGAGTGCATGATGATTCCGTTATGATACATCATACTCCAAATACTTCCTTGTCTGTATATGTGTTGTGTACTGTTAATTCTTGTTAATGAAATCAACGGTATCACAGTACACAGTACCAATCAAGCATGAAAAATTCAATAGTTTGATTTACCTATAACAAGTTTAATGAGTGTACCTTTTTGGTGTCCTGATCGGGTATGTGGTAATCACCGGACTAACTTCTACACGACCAAGTAAGCTCCTGCGACCTTAAGTCGACTAACTCGCCGATCACCATGTGATTTACGACTCCACAGTAGAATAATTGTGACAGCATACAGACTTCTTCTGCTGTTTTATTTTTGTAGGATTTGATTGTTATGGGGTTGGGTTGTAGAAGAATGGAAATTGAAGAATGAAGAAGGCTCTTCGATGCTAGGTTTATAGTGGTTACCTTACCTTGCGTGCATGTAACTGGGAGATGACTCATTGGAGTCGTGGAGTTTAAAGCGAATGAAAGTAGCTTATAAGCTACTTTAAGATAAGTTTCCTTGCCAAGCCAACACTACCTATGTAGTGTATTGCATACAAGACAAAACAGAAATCTCTTGTATAGGTTATAGATGAAACAAACTGAGAAACTGACAAAAAGTTTATACAATAGCCTTCCCCCTCTCTTGGTTATTTTAAGACTAATTAGTGTTATATGTTGTTTAGTTTAGGCTAAATTTTTTGTTTTTTTGGGCTGAGATCTTATATAATACCCATCCGATTTTGGTCTTGTATGGGCAGATAAAACCAAATGGTTTTGGCTTCAATGTAAAATGTATATAACACTGCTAGTGTATAAGAAACTGGTTACTAAAGAGGTAGTTTAAAATTTTGTCTTAATATGGCAGTGTCTAGCTTGAAGCCCAATTTCTAATGTCTCACTTTTGCACAGATTTAAAGGTTAGCTTAATGAGGTCCTTACACATGACCTGACCGGACTCTCATCACTACAATGCTAAATCTGGGGATCATTGTATTCTCCCCTATTTTAGGAATTTTCGTCCTCGAAAATAAATCAAGACAATGAAAGCAGCAGATCAATGCTGTAATCATGTACATAACTGTTGTACGGCCCACACAACATGTGGTGCTTACTAACAAAATTTTTAACACAAGACAAGATTAAAATTAACCAGATAGAACCGAAATCAAAATCTATATTTAACAGGTAGAACTACAACATGAGAAATAACAACACGCATCAATGAGTTTAGTCCTACTACATGTGGCACATGACTTCATGTGGCATATGTCTATGATTATTTAAAAATCAACATTGAATCTCTAATGAAAATTTACCATCTACACACAGCAGATAGAGTCTCATTTAAAATTTATATAAACCAAATAGAACTACTCGTTACTTATTCATCAATAATCATTAAGACAAAATGTAAACGAAACCAAATAAAAGCACACTTAAAGCTTTATTAGTAACAACAAAACTTAATCACTTATCAATCATAGATATGAGGTATATATTGGTCAATTAATCATACTTAACCAAACTTGTTAGAATGAATTCAATTTAATGTAAAAGTAAAACGAGTTTGTGAGATTATATTTTACCAGGCTAGGGGCATGGCTGTTGTTGGCCCGTTGAGGAAGGACCAGCTTCTTGTTGTGGGAAGTCTAGCTGGTACTCCGGGACCAATAATGCTGCGTTTCGAGTGTATTGGGAGACATAGTTGCGTGCCCGCCCAATATAAGGGTTTGCAGCAGTTTGGAATGTATGCTCCATCATGATATTCGTTGCTTCTTCAATATAATCGATACATTGATGGAGCATGTAATGGTTTCGATATAAATTATCGAATTGAATGAGGGTTTGCTCATGGTTTTCACGCATGAGTTGGTTAAGATCAGCGTTTGTACAAGTCCCTTGTGTCGAAGGAATCGACTCGGTTTGGGTTTGTGGTTGAGGGGGAATGGGGATATTATGGGTTGGGATGGAAGGTATTTCTTGTTGGGCTTGTGGAGGATGGCAGACTTGTTTGGCTTGGCAGTTACTCACCGCTTGGAAGGATCGTTGGTACACATTCCGCCAAATAGCAGGGCTAAAGTCCCGCATATTATCAGTGGCGACCTCTTCACCTGCTGGGATCTTATATGAAACTAGATTGACACTATTCGAGTGTCCTTCTAATATCCGAGAAATCAATCGAGGGTAGGGGCAGGATGGCATGAGACTTGAGACGTTGCTTTGTAAGTGTTCATTGGCATATTTAATGCCTTCCCAGATTACCTTTGAGGCATTTACCCATCGGTTTTCATGAACGACAAAGAGAGCTTGTAAGAGAGCATCTCGGTGCTCTCTCTCATGCTGCATGAGGTATAAATTACACCGAAATACACAATCTATAAACTACATTTTCTGTGGTAGTTGGCTACGACGGACTGAAAGGCTGCAGTCAGAAGCGGTCTGCCCATCAGTCATTTTAGTGGTGATGTGATGGAACTTCACATTCCATTGTCTAGGCATTTGCAGTCCAGAAGTCACATCAAAATTAGGACTACAGTCCATAGCTTGGGCTATGTGCTGTAAATTTAAATAAAACTTTCGATTATCTATTTCAGTCTCCAACTGACTGACTGTTGGGGAGACTCTTAAATTTTGGTAGAATAGACGGATTAAACGGGGATAAAATTAAGTATGAAATGGTTGATATAAGGCACCTAGCTGTGCCTATTCCATAAATCGGATAGACCATGCAGTCTGATCATTTGGGGTTAAGAGTCGATCATCAATGATCCACTCGGGTTCCATAGCTTTTGTAGCCCACCATGGGACGGCCTATTCGTGCTCAACGGGTGGATCAATCGGTTCATGTGAAGAAGCAGGGCCCTTGCCCTTTGCTTGAGCTGAGGCCTTTGGAGGTTTAGAGGCTCCAATCTTTTTAGGAGGCTTTTTAAAATAAAAAAGACAAGAACAAATGGAAGCTAGAGTTCTTATTTTTTTACCTTAAAAGACACCAAACCTGCTAGAAGTTAGGACAATAATCAGGAAATTGAGGGTTGTCTAATGCAGATCAGGGGCATGCAACTAAGTTTCGCTAGATTTGGAGGAGTCCATGCACGTATCCTAGCTTGGATGGTCGAAGAACACAACTCTACTCAAGTGAGCAACAGAAAAATAACTTAAAATGGGTTTCGGACCCACCAATTCGCCACAGGGTTGCCGCGGCAACACTAAAGGCTTGCCGCGGCTAGCACTAGTCCTTCTCGCAGTAAGGTGGTCCAGATATTGCTGGCCCAGATTTCTAGGCTCTTCACTTGTGGTGTAAGTTCCTTTTGTGCTGGGGTGTTGTAGACACCCAAATTTGGCCCAAGGCCCGATCGAAACACATTTTGAGAGAGGCGCATTTTTGAGCTTTTGATGGCATATATGGAACCCTTAGGAATCACCCTAAAGCCTTAGAAATTACCCTAGAATCCCTAGGAACCTACCCCAAACCTTTAGGAACCTACCTCGAACCTTTAGAAACCAACCCCGACCCTTAGAACCCTTTTCGAACCCTAACCTAACTTTCCCATGCAATAAGGAGGAGGGGTGCACCAAAACTGGCTACAATCCTCTACAGCAACCAACTCTTATACCATTGAAGAGTAGAGGTCGTCAGCTTTCCAACGGTCCAAGAATTGCCCCAATCAGAGGTATATATCAGAAGATATGGCAGTCTGAACCCGAAGGGCTGGAGGGAAATTTCAAGTTGGCCCCTTAGGGATTTGGCGCGACTATTAGTCGCACCAGGCTATTTCTCCCCAGAAATGGCCTGGCGTAACTAATAGTTGCGCCAGGTATAAATTTTGCCTGGCGCAACTAATAACTATTAGTTGCGCCAGGCCAATTCTCCCAGATTTTAAGCCTGGCGCAACTAATAGTTGTACTAAGTTTAAAAGGTGGCCCCCACCACGCGAGCTAACTTTCAGACACTGTTCTGCACTATTTTATTGTGCATTTGCCTGGCACAACTATTAGTTGCACCAAACATATGAACAGTAACTCTGGGAATTTGCCCCAAAAATCGTGATTGGGGTTTGACTTGTTGACCACCTCAACCTTTGGGGTGTGTTTTGATAGTTCTGTTGTACCCATTCCTTACCTATTTGCAACCCTCTAAGTGGCCTAAAGCCTCACCCCATCATCCACCATTAGAACCTCCTTCACACCTTTCCAAGCTCTTAAAATCGTAGGAAACCTTAGATGTGAGATTACCTAATTGTTAAACTCATTTAGCTCTTAAGTGGCCTCCTAACCCACCCTTTTCCTATAAATAGAGCCCCCCATCCCTTGGTTTAAGGGTTGAGAATTTTGGCCTAAGAGAGAAAGAGCTTAAAGTGAGAAGATCTTTCTCCCTTTGGTGCACACTTTCCATACAAATTCCAGAATTTCAAAACTTCCTTTGAGTGATATTTTTCATCTTAGATCCCTTAGTTTAGGTATATGCTACTCATTCACCTTCCCTCTCTATCTCCTAGCTAGTAGGCCTTAGTGGTTAGAACCCCTTTTTCCCACCATTCAAGCCTTCAGGAGCTCATCAAAGCAAGCCACACAAGGCTCTCCTACGGTGCTACAAGGGCCCGAGGGCTCTGGCTCTCTCCTTTCTTCTTCTATCTCTTTTTGGCATTCCCTACTCTTTCATTTGTGCCGTTACACCGCCGAATTTTCGATAGGAACGGAGGGGCACAAAGAGGATTGGAGGCCTATTTGGGCAAGAGGGAATCATTTCCTTTTCTTTTACATCATTTCCTTTTTGGCCATAAGAAGAGACCATGTTAAGCGGGTTGATCGGGTGCCTAACACCTTCCCGATCGATAACCGAAGCCCCTACCCAAGAGCCTTTGGTGTGGACCAGATTCAGAGTCATATTTTTAGCACTTTGGTGCTCATAAAAATGAACTAGGTATCCCAGGACACCGAAAGCTCTGCGTGGCGACTCTATATTTTTTATCGTTAGAGAGTGCATCATCGCAACGGGTTCGTCTTGATTCCCACGGTTGCACAGATGGCGAATCTGCTGGGGACTATAGTTAGTAGAGCTTCCCCTTGAACTAGGCCTTTTTTTTTTTCTAATATTTTATTGCTGTTTTTTATTTTATTTTTACTGTTTTTTGTACTCACCCCTCCGATTACGTCATTTTACTCACCCCTACATTTCTGCTTTAAATTTCAGCAATCTTAGCCTAGTCATTTGACTAGCACCTTTCTTACTTACCCCTACGATTCGGCTTTAAATTTCAGCAATTTTTGCCTAGTCACTTGACTGGCACCTTTGTTACTCACCCCTACATTTTCACTTTAAATTTCAGTAATTTTCGCCTAGTCACTTGACTGGCACCTTTCTTACTTTCCTTTACAATTCGGCTTTAAATTTCAATACTTTATATTTCCCGCCTAGTCGCTTGACTGGCCTCGTCATTTTTTTTACATTCATATCCTAACAGTGGACGCCGGCCCGTAGTGGCGGCACGGGATAATCACCCCCGGTCTTTGAACTAAAGAAAACTTCCGGAAAAAAAAAAGAAAAAAACTTTGAAAAAATTAAAATTGAACCAAGTTAGGGAGCTTAATTAATTTGTTTTGCAAGGTAGATTTTTCAAAGGGGTTGGGTTAGGCACACATACAAATACCCGAGTCTTAGTATGGCGGCAGCCCCTAGTGGTGATGATCCAGAAAAGTCCCAACCCACCTAGTATCTGAGAAGGGGCTTGCCCCGGAGGTATATCGCGTGGGTTCCCATTCCGAAACTTAAAACCCTTGGGGAGCGCGCTAGCGAGTTATACCGGACTCAATCCTTTAGGCGCGGTGAGGAGAGAATCGATCACCATAAAATAGCTCAGTTCCCGAAAGCCTAGCTTCCACAAAAAACCAAAAAAAAGACTCATTTCGGGCATCAATGGCTGCTATTTTCTGTTCTTGAGAGGTAGTTTTTGCCTGGCGCATGTATTAGTTGCACCGGTGTAAAAACACTAGAATTTATAACTGGAGCAACTAATAGTTGCGCCAGCTTTAAAACTCGAAGATTTTACCTTGGCGCAACTAATAGTTGTGCCAGTGTAAAATTCCTCCCCTGCAACCTTGGCACAAGTATTAGTTGCGCCAGGTCTGTTTAGCAGGACCCAACCTGAATCCTTGGCCCTTTCCACCTCCCGAGTACCCCGATCAGTGTGCATAGTGCCTTGTTTAGGCCCCGCCATCTCCGACACCCAATACACCCCCGCCGGTCAAGAGAAGGCAACTTCCTTTTTGCTCATTTCAGGGGATCAGGTCGTTTGCCTCGATTTTTATGCCTTCAATAGATCGAAGGTTCTCCTTCAATTCTTCCGAAGTGCATCGGAACCATCGCTGTAGGTCTTGAATTAAAGTACGAGAGCCACCCGAAAAGGGAATTCCAAGGCCTCGGAACCTTTGTTTTTCAAAAAAGTTTTCATAAAATTCAAAAAATATATATATATATAATCAAAACCTAAAAAATATTTAGTTTGTGGTGCCGGCACAACGGCATCATCTTGCCCTCCGTCATCCCGTCGGGGAAGGAGGAGGATTTTTGGGCCTTATCCAAGGCACCCTTACCCGACCCGCTCCCGAAGAATGTCGTGGGTAGTGGACCCGGCTTATGCCGATCCCGACTCCTCCCCGCCACATTCTCCAACCCACTCCCATTCGGGAGAAGTTTTTTCCACCATCCCCCTCACCCAACCCCCCTTTACCGTCACCGGCCCATTCGGCGCCCCCATATTGCCAACCACTACCCCCTAAAATATCCAAAGTCCAACCCCCCATTCCCCATCTTTTACCCAAACCATGCCCATGCAAAACCCTAACTTGTTTTCTTAACCCACATCCATGCCCCATTTCCCATCTTCACCATATAGACCCGATCCACCCGCCCTATCCGATTCCCCACAAATCCCCCCATCTACCCGGGTCATGCCCATTTTTACCAAGGCCATGCTCGGTTTTTCCCAAACACCCACACTATACCCTCCATCATCCTTAAACATCCCTAACCCATCCCCCTCTGCCAATGCCCCACCCCATTCCTTTAATCCATCCCCTATCCTATCATCTACCATGTCCATACCCAATTTTCCCTCCACATCCACCCCGTCCATACCCAATCATCCATTAAATCCACCATCCACATCCGACCCCCCTTCCATAGCCATGATGGAGGAGATGTTCCAAGCATACTCCTCATGGAGGGCTTCCCAAAATATCTCTCATCCACACCCCACATCCATAAATCCATCTCATACATTAGCAAACCTCCATGCTTCACTCCCCCATGACCCCCATCAACCTCCCATAATCCACACCATCCAAACCCCCATCACCCATATACCCCAAGGCGCCCCATGGCCCAACCCCCCACCATCCATACACCCCAAGACCAAATGGCCCAAACTCCAAACTCCCACATACCCCAAGGCCCATCGGCCCAAACCCCCTTTTCCCACACATCTCAGGGCCCCATGGCCCAACCCTCCACCATCCATACACCCCAAGGCCAAATGGCCCAAACTCCAAACACCCACATACCCCAAGGCCCATCGGCCCAAACCCCCTTTTCCCACACATCTCAGGGCCCCATGGCCCAATACCCCACCATCCATGATCTCCAGGGCCCTATGGCCCAATACCCCACTACCTATCTTCCCCAAGGCCCATTGGCCCAAAACCCCATTACCCATATCCCCCAGGGCCCATTGGGCCAAACCCATCAGGGGCCCATGGCCCAAATCCACCAATGGCCCATGGCACAGACCCATCAAGGGCCCATGCCCCAAACCCAACAAGGCCCATCGGGCCAGACTCATCAAAGGCCCATGGCCCAGACCCCATCAAGGCCCATTGGGCCAGACCCACCAAGAGCCCATGGCCCATACACAACAAGGCCCATTGGGCCAAACCCACCAAGGCCCATTAGGCCAAACCCACCAAGGGCCCATGGCCCAAACCCATCAGGGCCTATTGGGCCAGACTCACCAAGGGCCCATGGCCCAAACCTACCCAAGCCCATTGGCCCAAACCTATCCAGGGCCCATGGCCCAAACCTACCAGGGGCCCATGGCCTAAACCCATCAATGGCCTATGGCCCAAACCCAAACCCCACACTCATACCTTCCACAATACCTCAAACATTTAACCCAACCTTCACATCTGGATCAAACCGATGCCTTAACTCAAACCCAATTTCCCCATGGCCCCACACCCCAAGGCCATCCCCAAACCTTCCCTCACACCCAATGGCCCTATCTGGCCCCACCTCAAAACCAAATGCCCATCACCCAACAAACCTTTCCTCACCCACAATGGGCTCACCTAGCCCCCACTCATGTTATTCCAGTCCAACCCATGCAACAACAACAGGAGAATCCCGCCTTCACTGCACATTACACCGACTAGCAGTATGAACAGGACGAGATTAGGAATAGTGGGGCCAATGCTGGGGCATTGACCAGCCTCAACCCTCCACCAGTAATTGCCCACCCCCTGGTAGCCCAGAGTGAAGTCCGGTGACAGTGAAAGCGGCCCTATATCAAAAAAGTCGAGCGGTGAAAAAGAGATTAGACAAAATACAAAAATAGCTGATGAAAATGGGTGGTGCTGAAATCCACGCCACGGACTTCACAGACCTATGCACATTATTTGAGGTCCCCTTAAATTTAAAGCCGATTTAAGCAAGTACAATGGCACAGGCAACCCGATCGCACACCTCAAGTCCTATTGTGGGGACATGTGCCAGTACGGGAGGGAGGAAAGATTGCTAATAAAAGTCTTTCAGAAAAGTTTTATCGGACCGGCCCTAAGGTGGTTCACATCTCTTGAACCATCCATGATGAAGACATGGAAAGATTTAGCGCATTTGTTCCAGGAACAGTATGTCTATAATACTGATATTGAACCACGCAAGTCTGATTTGGCCCGTTTAAAGTAAAATCCAAACAAGACCTTCAGTGACTACTTAGGGCGATGGAGAGCACTGGCAGCTCAAGTTAGAAATAGAATACCGGATGATGAACAGATAGAGATGATTTCAAAGAACACTCTACTGGAGATCTCTGATTTTCTTGTATACCAACAGCAGTCTAGTTTTGTTGATTTGGTGAGGAATGCCAACCGCTGCGAAGATGCTATCAGGGAAGGGCAGTTGAGTAAGAATACTTCAGGGGGCCCTTGCGGGGTCAGAAGATTTTTTTAGCAGAGGAACGAGAAGAGAATAGGGGCAATGTCCAAAACATAGCCAACACCAGGCCCAATAATAATACTGCTCCATTTTAATTTCAGGCAGCCCCGCTAGCACCAGTTAGGCCTGAGCAGATTCAAAGAATGGGGAACGAGCAAGGAATGCAAATGACCCCGAAACAGAGGAAAGCTTGCTACGACCGAGTCTTTACACCTCTGGGGCAATCTTTGAGTGTACTTTTGCCCATGTTAGTAGAAAAGGGATTAGTGGCTATCCGCCAACCGCAACCCCCTCCTCACCCAATCCCAAAGAACTATGACCCAAATACCCACTGCAATTTTCATCAGGGTTCGAGTCGCCCTACTGATCGCTGCTTCCCATTGAAGCACGCCATCCAAGATTTGATCGATGCCGAGAAAATCATTCCCCCTGCACCTTCTCAGCATGCTAATATTCATCAAGTACCACTACCCCCACATCCTACCAGAGGAGCAGGTCCCAGACCCACCATCGAAATGATAGAATATGAGGAGGAGTTTGAATTTGACCCATCCGATTATATCAATGATTGGGAGAGTTATGTGCACCGCTGTTAAGAAACGTTGAAGAAAGGAATATAGGGGTAGTCGAACCCCTAAATTTGTCAGATTATTTCCCCAACCTGACTCCACAAATTAAACCCTTGGATCTCAGGGCATACTTTCCATTGCCCACACCCGTCAATTATGTGAATATCAATGCATACCAACCATACACCACAACCCCCATCAATTACCCGATGAGCCATCAGGCCCCCAATCCTACACCCACACCCGCCAGTCATCAATGGCCTATGCCCGCCCCATTCCAACTACCACTATATACCACAACCCCCATCGATTACCCTCTAATCCACCAAGCCCCCAATCCAACACCCGCACCCATCAGTTATCAATGGCCTGCACCCACTCTATCACCCCCAGTTAAACCACCAGCGAATTCCACCACCCCGGTCAATTACCTAACGGCCCATCAGACCCCCCATCTGCCACCAGCACCCACTAGCTATCAATGGCCTACTTTTACCTCCTTCCCTCCAATGCCACCACCCTCAAGCTCCACCACCCCCATTTGGCCCAATCATTCCACCCAACCCACTCCACCGGGGTGAATCAAGTATTGCCCACACCTCCTGAGCCGACAGTACAAGTACCTCAAGAACCGGCAGCCATACCCTTCCAGCTCTCGAGACCCACATATGATCCTCATCAGGTCTCGCTAAGCTACGAACAAATAGATATCAATGTCGGAAGTAGCAGTAGAGAAGGGGCAGTAGATTTTGTTACCAAGTCAGAGAGAATATCGAAGCAACCCGAAATACCAGCAGCAGCACAGGCCCAACTCGAAGGAAAGAAAGACAGCGCGGTGAACCCCTTCGAGAAAATGAGTCGAGAACATATACTGGAGACTCAGCTGAGAAGAATGTTTGCTCATATCACTATATGGGATCTGTCAATGATGTCCCCACTCTATTTTCAAGCATTAATGGGGGCATTAAAAAATGCGCATGTATCACTCCAAGTTAGCCCAGATGAAGTCGGGCAGATAATTGGTCAAGTGATGGCTCCAAATGCCATTTCATTTTCTGATGCCAACTTACCTGAGGAACGAGGTAGCCACTCAAAATCTTTGAATATAACCGTTGAGTCCGGAAATATGATTATCCCCTTGGAACTGATTGATAATGGGTCTGCATTGAATATATGCCCATTGAGAACCGCTACCAAGATTGGGGTTGATCTATGCATGTTAAGGCCCACCAGAACCAGCGCTAGAGGATTTGACAATATCAGGAGAGAAATAATGGGAGAAGTTGATCTTGAGCTATTGATAGGGCCAACGACCTTTTCCATCTTGTTTCAAGTCATGGATATCAAATCCTCATTTAATCTGTTGTTAGGGCGCTCGTGGCTACATGAAGTCGGAGCCATACCTTCCACATTGCACCAGAAACTCAAATTTGCATCTGGGCATAAGATTATCACAATCATTGGAGAGGGGCACAATGAGAAAGAAAAGGCCGCCAATAGCGTTAAAAAACCCAATATGTTGGATGTACCGCACATCGCCAAGGACGGCGACCTCCACAGTTTCGAGTACGAGGTGTCAGCTATACTCCCAGAACCCATTGAGGGCATCATGTCTAAAATGGGAGGCGGTATGGTAGCGGCAGTGGCAATGCTCCAGAAGTGGGGCTACCAGAAAGGAAGGGGTCTAGGACCAAAATTACAAGGAAGAAAAGAGCTAGTTGTCGCCAAAGGGCAGAAGGTCCGATTTGGGATAGGATACAGGCCCACAGAAGAAGAGTTCCGAGAGGCCAAAGAGAAAGTTAGGATCTCGCAGCTACAAAAGCTCGAGGAATCACCATAAAAGAGAAACCTCACCCTAGGCCGCACATCAGGGATTCCTTTGTCAGCGTAGGGGTCATAAAGATCGACCAAAATGGGGCAACCCATTTGACCCCACACAAACCCATAGCCCCAATCCATCCCACAAATCCCCAGATCTCCCTTCCCAGCTTGGAGATAGATTTGGCCGCATTGTCCCTTTTTGAGGAACGACGGTCAGTACCTGAACAAACCCCCCCTGTGGTAAATCACCACAAAACTGAGTTATCATTTGAGGACATGATCTCAGACGAAATGGGGATCAATATGATGGAGGCTGACTCCAATGAGCCATATCAGTCAGCACCCTCCATCCCAACAGGTAAAGAAGCGGCCTCTCAGGTACGCAACTGGGCATCTTTGCCCCAGACCCTGGAAGCGATGAGTGGCCTAACATTTGGCACCCGTTTCCTAAAAAAAAATTACCTATAAAAAGTGAGATAAGCCCATGGCAAGCAATACCTTGTATATACACAAACTCGCCTTGCCAAGGGACCGTGTCCGAAGAAAACAAAAATCTCAAAAATATGGAAAAAATACAAAATCTCAAAAACATGAAAAAAACACAAAATCCTAAAAACATTGAAAAAATCCAAAGTCCAAAAATATTGTCATTTAAAATTCCAGAAAATGTCCCACAAAAGGATGCCTTAATCAAAATACCCGTCCCACGTGAAATTCGACGCCTTCCCTGTAAAAATACAAGAAGAGGTAGGGATCACGAGTCTGGACGAGGATGTCCCCTTTGAGGAGCTCCCCGATGAGCTCCTTGACCGATTTGCCGACTTTGAGCACGGCCCTACTCCCATTGTCGAAGAGATCGAAGAAGTCAATCTTGGAGCTGAGGAGGTTCCCAGGATAACCAAAATCGAAACGTCACTGTCTCCTGCGGAAAGAAAAAGCATGATCGACTTCCTTAGGTCATACTAAGACATTTTTGCCTAGTCGTACGAGGACATGCTTGGTCTGGATACTGTTTTTGGTTGAGCATGAGTTGCCCCTCTACCCTGATATGAAGTCAGTCAAGCAGAAGCTAAGATGTCTCTGACCCGAATGGATGCTGAAGTCAAAGATGAGGTCATCAAGCAGTATGACACAGGGTTTCTCATGGTATCCAAATACCCGCAATGGCTACCCAATATCGTACCTGTACCAAAGAAGGACGAAAAGGTCCGCATGTGTATTGATTTCCACAATTTGAACAAAGCGAGCCCAAAGGACGATTTCCCATAACCACACATCGACATCTTGGTCGATAACACAGCTAAGCACGGGATGCTTTCTTTTATGGATGGATTCTCAGGATACAATCAGATCAAAATGGTAGAAGTTGATCGCGAGAAGACACCGTTCATTACCCCCTGGGGAACCTTTCGCTATCGAGTCATGCCATTCGGGCTGAAGAATGCCGGTGCAACGTACCAGAGAGCTATAACTGCACTATTTCATGACATGATGCACTGAGAGATTGAAGTATATGTCGATGACATGATAGCCAAATCACCGGAGCGAAGCGACCATCTAGTAAACCTTAAGAAGCTATTTGAAAGGCTAAGGAAGTATCGACTACGTCTGAATCAACAGAAGTGCGCATTTGGTGCTATGTCAGGGAAATTACTAGGGTTCATCGTCAGTAGGAGGGGGATCGAGGTCGACCCAATCAAAGTTAAAGCCATCACTGAAATTCCACTGCCGTCTACCGAGAAAGAGGTTAGAGGGTTTTTAGGTAGAATACAGTATATCAGTCGGTTCATTGCACAGCTAACTCAAATCTGCACGCCGATCTTCAATTTACTAAGGAAGAATTCTCCCGTTGAATGGAACAACGATTGTTAAGCAGCGTTCGAAAAAATAAAAAGCTACCTCCTTAATCCACCAGTTTTGGTACCACCTGAGCCAGGGAGACCACTCTTGATGTATCTCTCCACGACAGAAGTTTCGATGGAATGTGTCTTGGGGCAGCATGATGAAACGGGAAGAAGAGAGCAGGCCATTTACTATCTGAGCAAGAAGTTTACTGATTACTAGACGCGCTACTCTCATTTGGAGAAAGCATGCCTGGCTCTTGAATGGGCTACTCAAAGGCTCCGCGACTACTTGCTATCTCAGGCTGTTCTGCTTTTGGCTCGAATGGACCCATTAAAGTACCTATTCGAGAAGCCAGCTCTCACTGGACGAACCGCATGATGGTAACTTTTATTATCGAAATTTGACATCATGTACGTTACTCAGAAATCGATCAAGGGGCAGGCACTTGCTGATCATCTTGCTGATAATCCTTTACCTAACTGTGAGCCGTTAAGAACCGAATTCCCAAATGAAGATATCTTGTTCATGACGGAAGACGATACAGAAGAAGTAGAAGAATCATGGGTAATGCACTTTGACGGGGCAGCAAATGTCGAGGACCAAGGAGTTGGCACCATCCTGATTTCACCAAAAGGATCCCATGTACCGATCTCTATCAAGCTCAACTTCCCTTGCACTCATAACATGGCTGAGTACGAAGCTTGAGCCGCTGATCTGCAGGCGGCTCTCGATCTGAATGTAACTCACTTTTGAGTATTTAGCGATTCACAATTAATCATATGCCAGACGAATGGTGACTGGAAGACGAAAGACGAGAAACTGATCCCCTATCATGAACACCTCGAGGATCTAATAGCTTGCTTCCAAGAGGTGACTTTTTCATACGTCCCCCGGATAAGGAATCGCTTTGCCGACGCATTAGCAACTTTGGCATCAATGATTGAAATCCCCTATGGTGTTAAGATGAAGCCGATCGTGATCGAGCAGAGGAATGAGCCAGCCTTCTGCCTCTAGATTGAGGAACCTACAAAGCCTGATGATGAGCCACCTTGGTTCTCAGATATCAAGAATTTCCTCCAGACCCTGACTTTTCCAGAGGGTACATCCAAGACAGACCAACGAACCATTCAACATTTAGTGGCAGGTTACGTCATTTGCGGAGAATGCCTCTACAAGCGATCATACGATAACATCTTACTCAGGTGCCTCACTGAAAGTGAAGCGATCAATATTATGAAAGAAATCTATGAGGGAGTATGCGGAGCCCATGTTAGCAGTCACATGGTCGCTAAGAAAATCCTATGACAGGGATACTTTTGGACCACCATGGAATCAGATTGCTGTAAACATGTTCAAAAATGCTACAAGTGTTAAGAACACTCCAGTCTGATACACGCTCCTGCCATTGATCTTCACTGCATGACCACTCCTTGGCCATTTGCTACCTGGGGCCTTGACGTTGTCGGAATGATTAATCCAAAAGCATCAAACGGACATCGGTTCATCCTCATCGGCATTGAATATTTCACCAAGTGCGTAGAAGCGGCGTCATATGCCAACATCAGTGCCAGTCACGTCGAGAAATTTCTCAAGAATAATATTGTGTGCTGATTTGGAGTACCTAAAGATATCATCACGGACAACGGCACAAACTTTGCGAATAAGCGCATCTGAGACTTCTGTGAGCAATACAAGATCAAGCACCATCGCTCATCCCCTTATCGGCCTCAAACTAATGGAGCCGTGGATGCCGCGAACAAGACAGTCATCTGCATCCTTGAGAAAATGGTCGTCACTTATCGAGATTGGAGCGAAATGCTACCATTTGATTTATGGGCCTACCGAACATCGATCTGTACCGCTACAGGGCCAACACCATTCTCCCTTGGGTATGGAACCGAGGCCGTCCTCCCGATAGAGGTTGAAGTATCCTCGCTTCGAATCCTCATGGAATCAGGCTTATCCGAAGCAGAAAAAGAGAGATCATGCTTTGATCAGCTGAACTTATTAGACGAGAAGAGACTCCTAGCCTTATGTCACACTCAAGTTTACCAGGGGCGAATCGCACGCGCTTATAATAAACGTGTCCGAGGTCAAGATCTAAAGGTAGGAGACACTGTGCTGAAGAAGATCTTCCCATCCCTCCACGCCGATCCGAGAGGAAAGTTTAAGTTGAACTAGGAAGGACCATATGTCATTCGAGAAGTGCTGCCAGGATATGCCATCCGCCTCACCACCATGGACGGAGATCATCTTCCTGAGCTCATCAACGCTAGATACGTTCGACGGTTCTACTCTTAGTCCATCACGACAAGGTAAGTGTTGGTGAAACAGATAGTGACTGCTTAAGTACCACCCAAAAGAGGCCATCATTCCAAGCACAGTAACCCAAAAACATCCCTAAAAATGATGATATCCTTTGCTACCCCATTTGAGCCTGGGCCTTTCTTTCAATAGACCCAGTCCCCCCCAAAAAATATATATATACGTGTACATATACCAAAAAAAGAGAAAAAAAAGATGCATGTTTATAAAGTTACTATCAAAATCTAAAAAAATCGAAAAAGTAAAACCTCAAAGAGAGATTGCCTCAAATAAAGTAAAAAGAACAAAGAAGAATCACGAGGCATGTAAAGCAAAACCCCCAAGGAAGAAAGTATGTTGAGAAAACTAGAGCCGTATCAAGGAAACCCTTTTAGCCCAGCATACCTTCAAATCCTAACCTGACCCATGGCCAAGCTACACCCTGAAGGAAGCACTTTTTGTAGGTTCGCAAGCAATCATAATATCTGTTAAGTCAACATGAGCCGAGTCGTGAGACGACACCAGAGCCCCATCCAGCTGGCTATGATGGATTCGACGTCTATGTCATGGCTCTTGAAAAAAATATATATAATAATAAAAAGAATAAAAAATAAAATAAAAATACAAGCTCAAAGCAAGATGGACGTGGTGAAAACCCGAAAGGGCTCTACGGGTAAAAATAGCGAGTTTGTGCGGACCAGGTGAAAACCTGAAAGGGCGCTTGGGGTAAGAGAGCTAAACCCATGGACGTGGTGAAAACCCGAAAGGGCGCCACGGGTAAAAAAAAGGGGGAGAGATAAAAAAAAGTAAAGAAAAAGGAAAGGTTTGGACTGATAGAAATTATTGAAGAGTCTCCTTGGTTACTACCCCTGCCCCCTTGATTTTGTGGGGCCGTTCATACTAGTTCAAATCAGGTCCCAACCAGAATTGTTGAAACCCGCACCGTCAAACGTATGACCCGAGGCAAGGAGAAAGGTTTAACTCAATCTAAGGGGATCCACATTCCAGCCTTTTTGCAAAATCCGGAAACCCACCCAGGTCCGACTCCAAAGAAAGGGTTCGACCATGCTCAAAAAAGTAGACCCAGGATTCCCCAAAGTATCACCCAATGATTAAGGCACAACAAAAAAAGACAGAAGAGATAATACATAAACCAAAAATAGATCTATATAGATGTATATAACTGCCTTTTGCATCACTTACATCACACCTCAGAAAATAGTCGGTATGATGACTAGCGTGTTTTCCTTTGTACAAGTATAGAGAAAAATAATAATAATAATAATAACAACAAAAAAAATATATATATATATATATATATGTATACAAAAAATGTGTGTGTATCTGTAAAGGGGTTCTCTACGCCTTTTTTTTTGTGTATGATCTGTGCAAAATGTTATGTGTGCAGGAAGGAGCTAACGGCCTAGCTCGCGCTTCAAAGCGCTAATCTCAGCATAAAGGTCATCCTCTCGGACATTCCTCTCAGTCAACCAATGACCATGCAGGCTTTTGAACTTCTTCCGAGAAGAGTTGGCGGCTTCAAAAGTAACGCTCAGTGATTCCTTCAAATGGAGAACCTCGCTCTTCGCTGTGTCTGCTCTAACCCTCTCGCATACAAAGAGTTCTTGCAGGACCCTCTTCTCATCCACCAATAGCTCGATACGGGTTCGGAGCGCCGCCTCTTTCTTTGGCTAGGGGCCTCCAGTATCAATGATCTCTGACAAATTCGGGCCATCAGTGGCAGGCCGCTCAGTCAATAGCCAGGCCTCGTACTCAGGAGAAGTTCTAACTGAGTCTCTCTACTCAAAATCACACATCAGTGTCGACTAACGCTTCTCCCAAAGAGCAGCAATTCGATCTATGTCCCCAGAGGATCCCCTAAAAAAGATCAAATCACATAAAAGGGGTCTGGCCTCACAAGGCACCTGCTGAGGGCAGCCGAACTGACGCAGCACCCAGAATGGGAAGTAGAAGGTACTGTCGGTCAGTCCTAGGAGGGTGATACCCTCATGGTCTCTAGAACAAATCACTAGGAAGGTCCGGTTCAACCAAGGAAGCCTCCATGTCCGCTCAGCATCGACCAACCAAAGTTTCAGAGCCGGCGTATCACCCTGGGGAAGTAAGTGGCATCTACCCAAAAAACATTGGGCCACCTCGCCTCGAGCAACATAGAAGAGAGGCACGGGCCCCAAAATGGCAAAATGCTCACCCAACCAAACCTGGAGCAACAAGGGGCATCCCCGAAGGCCCTCCACCTTGCCCAAGGCAAAAGAATCAAGGCATCGGTACAGCTCGGCAAGCACTAAGTGCATCATGGACCGGCCCGCCTCCAACTCCATCAAAATATCACAAACTACCAATGAGAAGCTCTCTCCCCCGATGTAGAAGAGGATTTCAGAGATGAGACCAAGTGCTAGAGCTTTCACGATAAAGACACTCCTAACCGGCAATCTTTGGAGGCTTTCATCACTGAAAAGTTCTTTGAGGAATTTCAGTGAATACCTTGTGGGCCCATCGACGAGGCTCTTCTCATACTCGGATTTCTTCAAACCAAGAGTAAGGTTAACGGATCTGGAATACCCTGACCTAGGCATAACTCTTATAAGGTCCCTGTGAAGCTTCAGGCCAGATAGATTGGATAGCTCCTCAAGGGTTGGGGTCAGCTCCCGCTTTCCAAAACAGAATACATGGAGGTTCACATCCCAGCACGAAGCCGCGGCATGAAGGAGTTCCCACCGAAGAGGAATCTCTAGGAAGGAAGAAAGGTGAGATAGCCCAAGGTGCTCCAAGTCAGCGAGCTCACTCTCGTTCAAACTCCCAAACCAAGCCGCCAGGAACTTGGGCCCCAGGCCCAACAAAGAGGATACATTGGCTCTGGGCCCTCCACGTAAGGGAGGGTTAGGAAGCGGATCCATGAACGTACAAGGATCTTTTGGGAATATAAGAATCAATGTAGGGTGATGGACCCACCTTGGAAAAATAAGAGCAAAAGAGGCCGGTCAAAGGATCCATGTCAAACAAAAAAGAATAATTTCTAGGTCAATTCGGGCATATAAGGCCCCCGCATGAGTCAAACACGCGCGAATAATTACGCCACATTTCATCCCAAATTTGGCTGGCACAACTAATAGTTGCGATGCATTGCATCCCATTTGGCCTAAGCGCAACTATTAGTTATGCGACTAAAATCCCCTCTGACCATCTCAAGACCGCGAGGAGGACTTACTCTTCTTGTTGATTTTATATATATCGGCACTTCCGACCATCAATGGTTTGTGAATTATTTTGTTATGTGCTGGATTGATCCTACATTGAGGCATGCGACCCCAAAAGGCCCCCTCTACAGCCGTCTCAGACCTACTTGAGGATTGATCCTACATTGAGGCATGCAACCCAAAAGGCCGCTTTTTTTCAAAAAAGGGGGGCAACGGGCAGACACATCCTGCGAATATAGAAGGCAAGGAAACCATGGCATAAACTCAAAACAAAGGCATTAAAATAATAAATATTTTCAAAAGATACATGTCCAAAAAATATATATATATATCATCCATCCCATAATGCCTGAATCTAAATTCAAAATGCTGAGTTTTAAAAGCAAAAAACTGAAAGCCTCTTCCTTGCTCGCCCCCTTGGACTTCTTGCAGCGGTGAGAAGAGCTCTGATAAGTCCTCATATCCCCCACCCTAGACTACGCCTGTGAGATCCTACTGAGCAGGGAACGCGGCTCCTTAGCCCGGGCACGCTACAAGAGATAGTCGAGGACAAGGTCAGTCAAAGGGGCAATGATAATGAAAAGAACAAGAGGAGTCGAGCAGCCAAGTACTCACCGTCTCCACCTCCCGAAGCTCTACCAGATGACGATGGTACTCCGCATATTCCATGGCCGAGTTGAAGTCCTACGATACATTGCTCAATTGTCAGAACAACCCTGAAAGCCAGTGCAGAAGGAAACTAAAATGAAGGAGAAGTGGCTCATCAGAAAATTTGCCCCAGGGACCACCTCAGGAGGAGGAACGCGGGCCGCCTCGGCAGAGAGCCGTGCCTGTCAATCTACGTCAGCACATAGGTCTGAGAGGAAGCCATCGTCAAGACGCCGAAAGGTCCCATAGGCTACAGACGGACCACCACCAAGGACACCCGCCTGAGAGGTACCCGACGGACCAGCTCCTGATGAACCCTCGCCCGAGGGACCCGCACCAAAAGGACCAGCACCAGAGGGATCTACCCCTGACGTGTCAGCAGCACAGGGCCCACCTTCACCGTCCGAATCATCCCCCGGAGCAAACTGTGAACCAGGCAAGAATCTATTTAGATAAGACCAAGGCTGAGTAAAAGTGAAGGGGAAGCTAATTCAAGTTGAGAAGGAGTTACCTAACCAAGTGGGCCACCGAACGCAAGGAAATTAGCGCTAGGGACAAAACGCGGCAGGATGAACCGGTAGGGTAGGCACTCGTACCAGGCATGATAATCCCCAGGCACATGGAGAGCGCGAATGGCAAACCCATTGTTGAAGAAGGCTACTGTCAACTCCTCAATCGCCAATGGACTCCAAATGTCGTAGGGTGGGTCCACGGTATATGAGTAGCCTGAGGTGCACCACCCGCTCCCCCAGATATTAGCATCTGGCCCACGCTCCATAGAAGAAGACGACGCGGCGATTGTTGAATAGGCGAGAGGCACCCATGACTGCTCGGTCCCAGAAGGGGGATGTTAGATACGGATCAAGGAGGATCTGCTCAAAATCAAAAGGCAAGAGAGACCAAGTAAGCAACATCGTAATCAAAAGGAATGCCCAAGCTGAAAGTAAACAAAGGTTGAAAAGTTATCACCTGCTCAGGCACCATCAAATCAAGCTGGGACCTCAGGCCCATTTCCAAGTGCCTTAGGCCCACGTCACGGCATCGGGCCTGATGCCAGTTGCTGAGGAGGGGATAGGTGAGCACCTCCGAGAAAAGGAGCGGGCCCCAGGGTGAAAATGGTGATATCCCCATACCTGAAAAAGGGGCACGACACAAGAGCAGGTCAGCAACATAAATGGATCAGTCAAAAAAAAAAAAAGAGAAAAATGATGAATAGATGATAGCGATAACAAAAGCAAAGGGATGAGGAATTACCTCCAGGACAGCCCAGAATCCCACGGCAGACTTCGAGTCCCCGGTCGTAACCCGGGATAAGTTGTACATCAGCCAGGCGTATCCCGCCCCTCCCCAGTCATGCCTGGGAACATCGCCCCAATTATCCATCACGCTCAACAAGGCCAGGCTGACTCCTCTCCCGCTAGCATTTGTAAAAAGGGTCTTGCCCAGCAGGAGTAGGAGGGTGATGCGAGCTAAAATGATCGCCCGCTCTGCCGCGATGTAAAGCACCTGATCTAGCTGACCTAGGTCCACCAACTCATCAGCAGAAAAGAGGGAGGTCAGTCAGGACATCTTGACCTCTGTGCCATGGGCCTGCGCACGAGGAGGATAGGCCCCGATCAACCGAATGATGTCCTCCCGGCTCGGTACCGCCAAGGTAGATATCAGGACTCCACCTATCCTAATGCTAGTAATCATGGCCCAATCAACGGGCATCAGCGTCAGCTCGGCGTACGGCATGTGGAACGTTATGGTCTCGGGATGAAACCTCTCGATGAGGGCCTTCAGATAGGCGGCATCAGCCCTCATGGCAGGGCAGGACAAGAAATCTTCGAAGCCCACCTGCTCCAACAAGACTTTCACCACAAAGGGGACATAAAGGTAGAACTCATGGAAGTCGAGCCACCCCCCGCGGAATACAATGTTGGGCAGCTCCTGCACCCAAAGAAATATACATCAGATGGCAGAGGTAAAGAAAAAAAAAATGCGCAAAGGAAAGAAACTGAACCTACCTTTTACCTTGCCCGCTATTCCGAAATTTGAGATATGGGTGTGCTGCTGATGGAGGAGGCCAACCCGAGCAGCCTCACCCTGCATCTCGAGCCATGGGCCCGCCCTCCACTCCACCCAGAGGAACTGCTCTCCCCGTGGACTATACACTATCTCGGGCCCCTCTTCGTGGCCCTCCTCGGGAATGTGCTCATCACTGCCCGACATGCTGGGGCAACAAAACAGTCACATCAAAGCAGATCAGTGACAAAGGAACTATTTATGAGCACAACATTAAGGGAAGGTAAGTATGCTCATCCTCTTTCTGCTCATTGTCAAAATAAAGATACACACACATGCAAAAAAATATAATAATATATAGTAAAATGAATAAATCCTTTCCTTTTTGAAATTGCAAAAAAATATCCCTTCCTTTCCATCCAAAAAAAGAGATAAAGTAAAATAAAATAAATCTCCCTTTTCCTCTATGTTTAAAAATAAAAGCTAGTTGAAATAAAAAAAAATCATCATCAAAATTAAAGAGCCCTTCTTTTATGTTTTAAAAAAAACAACAAACAAAAAAAAACACACAACAAAAGAGAGAGAGACAAAAAAAAAGTAGTCTTATTTGTTTACAAAAAGAGGAAGAGAAGAAAAGAAGTCCTTCCGTTTCGAAAAACTAAAAACAAAAAAACAATTCCATAAAATCATAAAAACACAAAAAGAGTCCTTTCATTATCACAAAGGAAACAAAAAAAAAAACCTTCTTTTATGAAAAACAAAGGTTAAAAAAACAAAAAAAAAATCCTTTTCGTCATGGTCCATAAAATCAAAAAATAATTTCCTTTCAAAAAAATCCCTCCTTTTGTGACCATAGAATCAAAAAAATAAAATCGTTCTTTTACAAAAAAAAGAGAACTAAAACCAAAAAAATATATATATCAAAGGTAGAATCCTTTTCCTTGAAAAAAAAGGATATAAAAAAAAAAATCATCACAAAAAAAAAGGAGGAGAAAAGCATTCTCCTTGATTAATTCTCAATATATATAGGAACCAAAAAAAATCATCATTCTCTTAATTAATCTTTCGAAAAAGAAAACTAAAAATTCCCTTTCTCCTAACTAGTTTTCAAAATAAATAAAATCTTGGCCTTGCATTTTAGATAAAAAAAGAAAAAAAACACAAACAAAAATAAAACCCCTTTTCTAAGCACAAATAAAAAAAATGTATATATTATGCACCAATAAAACCCATAAAACCACAAAAATAAGGCATTATTCATTCACACATGTTGAGAACTAGAAAATACCATTTTCCACCCTTTAACCTGGGCCTTGATAGACCCTTGAGAGAACTAAATAAGTGTTTTAAGTGCTTGCATTACAGCTAACAATAAAGACAAACTTAACCATGAAAGCAGCCTAAAAGTGCCAAAAAGATGATAATCCATGTTGATCCAAAGGAAGAAAGAGAAGGGACAACCTCACGAGCTGTCAAAATGCCTAAACTAAAGAGGATAAAGGCCTGGTTGTAACCTCGAAAGTGTGGAGCTATTCGAACAGAAGAATGCATTACAGAGTGCTTTTTGAAAAGAATTTGAACATTTCGAAAAGAACCTGAACTTTGCGAAAAGAGCTTCAGAAGTCACAGTACCTTGCGAAAAGTTTCCCAAACTATGCGAAATGGTATTCTGGGGATTCCTAGCATCTACAAGGGTAATTCAGTAATCTTTTGCATGCGCCCCAATGCATTTAAAAACCTAGGGACATTCCGGAAGATTCTGAGCACGAACCAAAGGCATATTTCACCCCATGTGAGCACCCGAAGATGAAATCAATTGGCGGGAACTTCTAGAAGTTCTAACAGATTTTCGAATTACATAACAGAATTGATGCTTCTGTCATGTGATTGGTTGAACCAAATCAAGCAATTCTGATTGGCCAAAACAGATATGGATCCTCGTGCTCGACTACCATTGGTTGATATAGATCTAAGCACTTCTGATTGGTCAATACACATCTGAGCTAGACCTGGGGGAAACTATAAATAGATGAACCATTTGCTTAATTTGGGTATCCAGATTTTGAGTTTCATTTTTGTTGCTCCATTTCCAATTCAGATAGCTTGTCTGAAACTCTTGTAATAGCCTAACTTTTACTTGCAATTGAGAGCTGTGAGATACTTTTGTAATTCAAAAGAGAATTGTATTCAAGACTACAAATCCGAGAGATGTTTAAGCTATGCTCTATAATTGTAATGGTGAATTTGAAAAGGTTGCTGTGAATCGTACGTTCTCAATTGGATTCGTGTTGAGGGTTCCCTGTGATCTCCTTATTGCACTAGACTCCTTTAGATTTACTGTTTTTCAAGCAATTTTCCTTGATTCATTATCCCTGTGGGAATTAGTGTTTGTAATCTAATCTTTCACAGCATTTGTAGTAGTGTTTTTTGTTCTGAATTGAGGGTTCAGATTAAAGACTATTGGATGGTCTGTGGCTATTGAAGTAGACATACCATAGCCATAAGTTTAACTCTAATCCTTAAGTTAGATTACTTCCTCTTGCATCTGTGCTTGTAGCCAAATGAAGATTGGATCATCTCTCATTTGATCTACATTTATTCTCATTTTATTTCAAAAACCAAATCAAAGTTAGATATTATTTCTCCATTCTTATTAATTTACATCAAAATCTCCTCAACTTAGATCTGGATCATTTAGTTTAATCTTTACTTTTATCATTTAGTTAATGTGACAAATTCAACCTCCCATCTTATGTGCTTTGTAGATAAGATCAGAGGCCAGATCTGGTAGCTCAGATCTGGAGGTTTATCTTACATTTTAAATAAATTCTCTGTGGATGATCTTTTACTCACTTACATTTAAAACTTGCTACAATTGGCCCTGATCTTGCAGGCTAATTTACTTCTCTCTGTGCTGATATTTCTTTATTCTTTTTAGTTTTCCAAATTCAGTACAATTCATTATTTGTAAGTCTGTTTTCAAAACACAAATAAATCATGTACACTTAGAATTAAACAACAAGTTTTTGGCGCCGCTGTCGGGGAATTTTTTTTAAAATAGGTAGACCTAAGTTTTCATTTTGTTTTTATCTTTACATTAGTGCTAAACTATTCTATTGTTTAAATCTGTGTAGTCATTCATATACATTTTGAAGCGTGGAATCTACTTTAAAAAGAATTCTGAAGGTTTGTTATGCATAATTTGATTCTCTGTTCTATGTTGTATGTTTGGTAGGAGGACTCTCAGCCCTGAGATTATCCCTCTAAATTTAGAAGTTGAAAGGCTACTACGAACCAGACAATCATCACAGAATTCTGCTGAAACAGCTACTATGGGTGAAAAACCTCGACTTTTGAGGGATTACTTTGCACCTGGTACCTATAATTCTCCATTTTGCATTCAATTTCCTATTGAAGGAAATTATGAGATCAAATCATCAACTATCCAAATGCTTCCTTCTTTCCATGGGTTGAGTAAGGAAGATCCATACAAACATGTGGATGAATTCTTATCTCTTTGCACCACATTCAACATAGCTGGACTTGGTCCAGAAGCAACCAAGCTTAGGCTCTTTCCTTTTTCATTAAAGGACAAAGCTAGAGCATGGTTGTCTATGTTAGCACCAAATAGTATCACTTCTTGGAATGATCTGCAGTGTCAATTTTTAGCCAAATATTTCCCTATGTCTAAAACAAGCCAGTTGAGACAAAGTATTATTTCCTTCTCACAACATTCAACTGAAACTTTTCATGAAGCATGGCAAAGATTTAAAGAACTTTTAAGGCAATGTCCTCATCATCAAATCCCCCGATAGCAGCTTGTTCAAAGCTTCTATCAAGGAATTGATCAAAAGGGCAAGAATATGGTAGATGCTTCCTGTGGAGGCACTTACTTGCAAAAAATAGTTGAGGAGGTCTGGGATTTATTTGAAGTAATTGGTGAAAATTCAACTCACCAGGAATCTTTGTCAAGAGATATTGAGAATCCTGCTAGGTTGAACACTCAGCAAATCACCAAAGGAAAGATTTATGAGGTGAATGAATTAGAAAGGAAGATGGATAATTTAACCACAAAGTTTGATAGATTGATGGATGCACTTAAAAATCCAATGGTAGCAAGAGTAGAGGAGGCATGTCTGATATGCCAGTCCCCTACTCATTCACATGATCAATGTCCTGCTGCACCACAGTTCCCAGATCTAGTGATGGAACAAGCTCATGCTGCCCAATCATTTGGACAAATACAGTCAAATGAATATGCATGGAGAGGACACCCCAATTTAAGGTGGAGCCATGGCAATTATCAATCGCAATAGCAGCAGCAATCAAAGAACCAAGTACCTTTCAAAGCTTTCGGCCTTATCGGCGAATTTTATATACCAACTTTTATTGACCCATTCCACAACAACTTTGTCGACAATCTGCTCCAGTTCAAGCCCCTTCCAGATCCCCTTCTTTTGAAGATCAAGTTCTAAATTCACTCCAGAATTTAGGGTCTTTAACCTTTTAATCGTGAACTTTTCACTAAAGATTGAAGAAATATTGGGTCAACTTTCAAATACTTTGGCCAAAAGAGAGGAAGGAAGGTTACCTAGCCAACCTTTGAACAATCCCAAAGGACAGTTCATGGTTAGAGAGGCTTCTGTTTCACATGAAGAAGTAAAAACTGTCACTACTTTGAGAAGTGGAAGAATTGTAAATAACAAAGTGGGTACTGAAAAGGAAGAAGAAAAAATTGAGGAAACTGATAGAGATATGCAGCAGGAGCAGCATGATGTTAGCATTGGGGGTGCTGATGTACCTCAGAAAAATAAAAAAAATGAAAAACAAAAAAATCAAAAAGATTCTGATAATGCTTCTAAAGCTGTAGATGAAGGACTAGTTCCTCATTTACCATTTCCTCATGCCATGAAATCTGTATCCCCTTTTGATAAAGGGAACACAAAAATAGATGAAATGATGGAGACTTTCAAGCAAGTCAAGATAAATCTACCTTTACTTGATGCAATTAAATAAATCCCAGCATATGCAAAATTTTTGAAAGATATTTGCACTCACAAAAGACAATCTAGGATACAGTTATCCAAGAAGGTCTTTGCTGTGGAAAGAGTTAATCAGGTTTTGTCCATTACCGCACCTCCTAAACTTCAAGATCCTGGAATCCCCACAATCCCTTGCATTATTGGGGAACATACCATTGAAAAGGCTTTATTAGATTTGGGTGCTAGTGTCAACCTGCTTCCATATTTGGTATATGAGAAACTAGGTTTGGGAGAATTAAAACCCACCCATGTGGTGTTACAACTAGCAGACAGATCTGAAAGTAAGCCAGTTGGGATGATTGAGGATGTATTGGTAGGAGTAGATAAGTTTTTCTACCCTGCTGATTTTCTGGTATTGGACATGGAACCTACAAAAAGCAAAACTTCCATCCCTGTCATTTTGGGGAGACCATTCCTGGCTACAGCCAATGCTTGCATTCAATGTAGGTCTGGTATTATGGAAGTCTCTTTTGGAAATATGAAGGTGAAATTAAATGTTTATAATGCAGTCACAAAGCCTCAATTCAGTTCTGAGGAATGTTTTCTTGTTGATTTATTGGATGAACTGGTGGAAGAGACTCTACCACAGTTTTTGCAGTGTGAAGATTTTACCACAGACTTGAAAAATGCTTGGAAAAATGCTATGGAAAAAATGATTTGTACCTCAAAGTCTGAGGAAGCAAATGTTGTGCAAGGAACTCATGATCAATCAGTAAGGTTCTCTTCATGGAAACCTGCTATTCTTCCCCTTCCACAAACAGCCAAGGTACCTTTGTTACCTTCTTTTCTCAGCCCACTGAATGTAGAGCTAAAGCAGTTGCTAGAAAATTTGAAATATGTGTTTTTAGGAGACCATAAAATATTGCCTGCGATTATTTCTTCCTCCCTCACTAAGGAGTAGGAGGAAGAGCTGTTGATTGTGTTGAAACAGCATAAGAAAGCAATTGGCTGGACTATTGCTGATTTGGGAGGAATCAGTCCAGCTATTTGCATGCATAAAATTCATTTGGAAGAAGAAGCAAAGCCTTCTAGGGAAATACAAAGGAGGCTAAATCCTCATATGCAAGAAGTGGTCATGAAAGAGGTTGTTAAACTATTGGATGCAGGGGTCATTTACCCCATTTCATATTCAGCTTGGGTGGCACCTACACAGGTGGTACCTAAGAAATCTGGGATCACTGTTGTAACCTCATATTTTGGTGAGCTTATGTCAACCAGACAAACAACTGGTTGGAGGGTCTGTATTGATTACAGAAAACTAAACACAATGACCAGAAAAGACCATTTCCCTCTTCCCTTCATTGATTAAATTTTAGATTAGCTAGCAGGAAAAGCTTATTACTGTTTTCTTGATGGTTACTCTGGTTACAACCAGATTCTTGTGTATCCACAAGATCAGGAAAAGACCACATTCACTTGCCCTTTTGGCACTTTTGCCTATAGGAGAATGCCTTTTGGTCTTTGTAATGCTCCTGCTACCTTTCAAAGATGCATGTACTCCATTTTCTCTGATATGATTGACCAATTTATGGAGATTTTTATGGATGATTTTTCAATCTATGGAGACAATTTTGCCCAGTGTTTACATCATCTCAAATTGGTGTTACAGAGATGTGAAGAAACCAATCTAGTTTTGAGCTGGGAGAAGAGCCATTTCATGGTCACCCAAGGCATTGTCCTTGGCCATGTTGTCTCCCACAAGGGCATTGAGGTGGACAGAGCAAAAATTGATTTAATTGCACATTTGCCACCTCTCAAAATTGTTAAAAAAATCAGAAGTTTTCTGGGACATGCTGGATTCTACAGAAGGTTCATTAAGGACTTCAGTAAAATATCCAAGCCTCTTTGTCATTTATTGTGCCAAGATGTCCCTTTTGTTTTTAACAATGAATGCTTGAAGGCATTTGAATTCTTAAAAAACTGTTTGATTTCAGCTCCAATATTACAGTCTCCAGATTATTCACTGCCTTTTGAACTGATGTGTGATGCATCAGATTATACTTTGGGAGCTGTTCTTGGGCAGAGAAAGGATAAGCTGCCTCATGTCATAGCTTATGATAGTAGATCAATGATTGATACACAGCTCAATTACACAACAACTGAGAAGGAGCTGCTGGCAATTGTTTTTGCTTTAGAGAAATTTAGGTCATATGTTTTGGGTTCACAAATAGTGGTGTTCACTAACCACTCAGCCCTGAAATACCTTCTGTCTAAGAAAGATACCAAACCAAGATTAATCAGGTGGATCCTCCTATTACAGGAGTTTGATTTACAGATCAAAGATAAAAAGGGTGTGGAGAATGTGGTGGCTAATCACCTGTCTAGAATTTTAACTGCTAAGATTGATAGGCTGCCTATCAATGAATCTTTCCCTGATGAGCAACTTTTTGCTATCAGTATACACACCCCTCGGTTTGCAAACATAGTCAACTTTTTGGCTACTGGAAGAACTCCTCAACATTGGAATAAAATGGATAAAGATCTTTTCTTCTCAAAGGTTAAACATTTTATTTGGGAGGATCCTTATCTGTTCAAGATTTGTGCAGACCAAATAATAAGATGTGTTCCTGAAGAAAACTTTCATAGCATACTTTCTATGTGTCATGAACAGGCCTGTGGAGGTCATTTTAGTAGAAACAAAACTGCTGCAAAGGTTTTGCAGTGTGGATTTTATTGGCCTACACTTTTCAAAGATGCTCTGTAGCACTTAAAGTCTTGCCAGAACTGCCAGAAATTGGGCAGCATTTCTAAGAGAAATGCAATGCCATTACAGCCTATTTTGGTAGTTGAATTGTTTGATATTTGGGGGATAGACTTTATGGGTCCCTTTCTTCCTTCCAATGGGTGTAATTTCATCTTAGTAGCTGTGGATTATGTATCCAAATGGGTTGAAGCCACAGCCACTAAAACCAATGATCACAGAGTGGTTTTGAAATTTTTAAAGGATAACATTTTTTTCAGGTTTGGTTTTCCCAGAGCTATTATCAGTGATGGGGGAAGCCATTTTTGTAATAAACATTTTGAAGCTTTATTGAAAAAGTACTCTGTGACTCATAGAGTAGCTACTCCATATCATCCACAAACCAGTGGACAAGTGGAGATTTCCAATAGAGAAATCAAACATATACTGGAAAAGACTGTGAAGAAGGATAGAAAGGATTGGTCCTTTAAGCTGAATGATGCATTGTGGGCATATAGGACAGCCTATAAAACCCCAATTGGCATGTTCCCATTCAGATTGGTCTATGGCAAAGCATGCCATTTACCAGTTGAGTTAGAATATAAGGCCTTTTGGGCTATTAAAACCTTGAACATGAATCTTACTACTGCCGGTAATCACAGGAAACTACAGCTTGAGGAGTTAGAAGAGTTGAGGATGGATGCATACACCAATGCAAGATCTTACAAAGAGAAAGTCAAAGCCTTCCATGATAAAAATTTGTTGAGAAAAGAATTCATAGCTGGCTCTAAGGTATGGCTATTTAACTCAAAACTTAAGTTTTTTCCTGGAAAGCTGAGATCCAGATGGGAAGGGCCATATAAAGTCATTCATGCATCACCTTCTGGGGCTGTTGAAATTTTGGACCCGAGTGATGGAAGAATCTTGAAAGTAAATGGTCAGAGGCTCAAACCATGCATTGAAAATACCCTGGAGCCTGTGCTAACCATCTATCATCAAGATCCATCCCATATCTGAGAATAAACAAACGTATATATATTTTACGATTAACTTGTTTTATAATTTTTGCATAGTTGTTTGCTCTCTGTTTTTAATCATTTTTACTTTCAATTCGAGAAGTTTAAACATGTAAAAAAATTCAACTCGCAAAGAAAAAAATCCTTCTCGAAAAGTTTAATTAACTTTTCGAAAAGGAACTGAACCTGTAACTAACTGCTCGAAAAGAATGATTTGCTTTTCGAATAGTTAGTTCGGAATGATTTGCTTTTCGAAAAGTTAGTTCTGAAGCTATTTGTTGTTCGAATAGTTGTTTCTGAAGCCATATGCTCTTTGAATGGTACTGATGCCATTCTCACTTGTAAAAAAGGACTATTTTGAACTTTTTGAAAACTTCAAAGATATTTGTGAAAATCATTTTGAGCATATTTAAACCCTTTCTAAGTAAGGGTTTCATATTCGAAAGCCTTCTGAGAACGTCTTGCTTCACAGAAAACCCTTTTTCTTTCCTTCCTTGCTTGATTTAAGAATTCAGCCACACTTTTCTTCATATTTGTTCGATCATTTAAGCTTGAAGAGAGGGATTTTTTACTTCTGGTTCTGGTGGATTTCAGCGAGCAAGCAACAAGTTCAACCAAAACCCTAGATTTCAGTATTTTTCTGTGCATTTCCTCTGTTTATCATTTGCAAAGTTTGATTTGGTGTCAGCATTTATTGTGGGAGTTTTTATACAACGCTTTAGAATGGGGAAAGCTGAAAAATCATTGGCTGAAATGTTCCAAAAATCTACTGCTAAGAAAATTAGCAAACCGTCCAAAAAAGGAAAAACCAAAGCTTCAGCTAAAAGGAAACTTTCAATGAATAAAGCTGATATGATTGAGAAGGGGAAAAAGGTTAGATATGAGGAACCCACCCCAACAGCTGACACTAGCCCTGAGTCTGAGCTTCCTCCTTTGCCTATTCATTTGGTACTACCGAACCCATTTATTGAAGCTCAGAAGCTAATTCCAGAATTTATTGTTGATGAGACCTTTTTCTACAACAAACACAGATATCGAGTTATCTTTGAAATACATTAGGGATGCCTCACTGAGCAATATCCTAACCCCTCTTCCAGAGAAAATTTATCCACGAATGGTGAAATTATGATGCCAAAACTTGGTAAAAGTGATAGAGAAGGATGCTGATGTCCCTACTCTTGTTATTTTCATTGATGATTGCGATTTAACTGTCACTTATGAAGACATTGGGAATGCTTTGGGGATACCTTTTCAACATGATCCTGTTGGTCCACTGGCTGCATCAGAAACTGCCTCTTTCAGAGAAATGGCTGCACATTTAACCCAAGGCATCGTTGGAACTGGACAATCCATAATGAGGAGAGACCTAGCACCTCAATTTTTACTGATGGATTCCATTTTGAGGGGATGTTTTTATGTCACTGGGCACAGCCAGGAAAGAAGGACACCAATTTTAGAGGCTCTCTTCCATTTTTCTAAGAGGCAATTTTTCAATGCCCCTATGTTGATTTTTGAAGCCATGGCTGCTATTAGTACCAAGCTGAAAAAGGAGCAGAAATTAGTTGGAATACCATTTGGTAGGCTGATCACAGCCCTACTAAGAGCCAAGTTTGACATTGATGAGTAAGAGCCATTTGAAGTTATATCTCCTCATGCATTTGGGAAAAAGGCTTGGACTACAAGTCAAGCAATGTTGAAAAGAATGAGGGAGGAAGTGGAGCCTGCCCCTGCAGCTGCTATTGAACCTGCCATACCTGAACCTGCCCCTGCAGCTACTATTGAACCTGCTTTGCCAGACCCTGAGGTGACCAGCTCTTTAGCTGCACCTATTTCAACTGCAGCTGACATTGAACAAGTTGTCCTTCCTGTGGTGACCAGCTCTTCAGCTGCACCCATTCTTGAAGAAGTTGTCATCTTACCCACCTCACCGAGCCCAACTCCTATTCTTGCACCCTTTCAAGCAATCCCATCTCCCATAACCAACATAATCCCAGTTGCAGACTCCTCCTCTACACCAACCACTCCAGCCATACTCACACCACCAATCTCTCTCAACAATATCCAAGATTTAGCCCCTGACTTTGTTGAACAAGCTCCTAGTACTCCTCTACTCCAAAGCTTCTCAGGTTCACCTGCTAATTCAACTAATACACCTGAAGTAACTCATACCCAAACTGAACCTGAGATATTCACTACAAAGGCCTATTCATCATTAATGGGATCTATTTTGGAGAATATTGGGCTGAAATCTGTACCTATACCTGACCCTCCTCATTTCACCCATTTGGCTACTTCCCCCTTTACAGCCATTTCACCCATTGCACGTCAACCATCTACTTCAGTTTTACCAGCCCCTACTATGCATATCACACCCACACCTGAATCAATTAGCCAAATATTTACCTTTCTCTAATCCATCCAAGCCCAACTACAGATCGACACAGACAATCAGTCTGTGACCAATGCCCTTCTCCAAACCTTAGCCTCCACATCCCACACAACTACCTTAGCCACTGTACCTGCTGTTGATAACCATGCTACCCAAACAGACCCTGAGGTAGTCCTTGTAGATCCACTCATCCCCACCATTACTGCCCATGCTACCCAAACAGACCCTAAGGTAGTTCTTATTGAGTCCCCTTCACCTCTCCTTACTTTCTCTGATCAATCAACTCAGACAGACCCTGAGATCATTATTTTGGACTCCTCTTCTCCCACTCCCACTGCTGGGATACCTTTGGTCCCCTACCACTCCATTCCCATTCCCAGATTTGCCACTCTCAAAAAGGCTATGGAAGAGAATCCATATATCTGTCGAGATGTCCTCAAGGGGTTAGCTGATTTGCAAGCTTACATTAGAACCCCTTATGAAAACCAGATTCGGAAATTGGAGTTATTCATGAAATTTGAGAGAGAGAAGATGCAGGACCTGCTGGGTCAAACTTTTCAGATGGTTAGGAGTGAGCAGCACAAGGTGACCATGTTGCAAGCACAGCTTGAACAGGAAAAATTGAGGACTACTAGACTTGAAAAATATATTGGCCTCACCAAAAAGATCAAAACTGAGGAATACACCGAGCTGAAAAACACAATCCAGGAGAAGGCTAAATCAAGTTCAGACTCCAATACTGATTCTAGTTCTGACTCTGACAGTGACTCCAGTTCTGATCCCATTGAACCAACTTATGATACAGACTTTGACCCCAGTTATTAGAATACATTGTACATATCTGTTTTATGGGTCTATAATATAAAATTTTGGTTTTGTGTTAATACATTGTACATACATTGTGCATTTCTTTTCTTTCTTCTTGTCATTATGATTTCTGTTTGATTGTTTCTTTTCTTTGCTAATACACTTCGGACCAGTGCGGACCCTGCTCACCATAGGTTTGGGGGTGTGGCAGAAATGCCAATAATTGAGTTAACATTAATGCAGCTGATGATCAGCAGAATTTTTGAAAATGAAGTGATTTCACACTTGAAAAATGAGGAAGTTAAAACTTTTTAAACTGATTTTTAGTGTAATTCCAATACTTTCATGAAGTGAATGTCAGAAAATTTTCAAAACTAAAAATTGATGTTTTAGTAAACCTAAAAAGAGAGAAAACAATGATGATATACCTCAGGAAGTTGATAGATAACTACACCCTGTGAGACTTGGGCCTAAAATGTATTTTTGGGAGATATAAATTGGCAATTTTTTCTGCTCTAAGGACTGTTTGAACCTGCTTACTATCACTAGAAGTTACATATATTCAAATTGAAATAACTTGACAGCAATCATGATATTAAAGACATGATGTAGGGCCTCGTTTTGGACAGTTTGAGCCTCAAAAAGCCCCACCTTTTGAAACTGCCCTTGATACACACCATTTGAGCTTTATAAATCTAAGATTTCTTTGAAACCTCATCAAACAACTTCATCAACCTCATTTAGCTTAACCCTCACTCTGAGAATTCAGAAGGTAAAGGAAAGGAAGCTGAAGAAAGGAGAGTTGGGTAACAATTTGGTAAAAGAAGAAGAAAAAGAATTGAAAGCAATGATGTATCAACAACATAAATGTGGCATGTCAGTAATTGTTAAAAAAAATATAAAAAAAAAGAGAAAAAGAAAAGGGAGTCATTTCATTGGAAGTTTGAAAAGAATGAGGAAAAGATGGCCACTTTGGCTCTGAAAATTCAAAGAAGAAAATAAAATTGTGCTGAAATGAAGAAGGTGTGTCTGTCACTTCCTCACCTTGACTGACTTCTAGATTTTGGAATCCATTCCAACCCCTTTATTCTTGATAAATTTCACCCATAAGCCACATTACAACCCAAGTTAAAGTCCTTACTAATCAATGATGGAATGAGCTGTCACATGGAGATAAGGATTTGTGTAATCTATGGTGAAAAGAGCAGTGAATTCAGAACTAAAAAACAAAGCCTATGCTCCTGCTTACAATCCTATTTGAGGACTGTAATTGCTCTTGAGCTGTGTGAAATAGTGCAACCCTCATATTTGCATGGTGAGTGAAAACCCTGGTGAGAGTTGAGTTTGAAATCAAATTATTTGGGGTAACATCATCAACAAAATTTTCAAATAGAAGGCAAGCTTTTCATTAATTTTTCTTATAAAAACTTTTTGACACCAACTGAGTGAATGATAAAGGAATTACAGCTGAATTTTAGTTTTAAACTAATGTTTTCTTGGAGATCTTTTTACAGCTTGACTAATGCAGGTGTCAATAACCTGACTGGATAAAAGTCTGCTTTAACATAACTGCATTGATATTAACTGATTTCTTGGAGAAGTTTGTGGGTACCTTCACTGCAAACCCTCAGGAGACTTCACTCCTCCACTGGGGATCACCTAGGGGTTTAAAAGGCTTGTTGCATATGCTAAATGCAACTGTGTTCCCTACAAAAGTGGCTTTAATTCTGTCTTTGCTCAGGGACTAGCAAAGCTTAGGTTTCGGGGTGTGTTGAGAACTAGAAAATACCATTTTCCACCCTTTAACCTGGGCCTTGATAGACCCTTGAGAGAACTAAATAAGTGTTTTAAGTGCTTGTGTTACAGCTAACAATAAAGACAGGTTTAACCATGAAAGCAGCTTAAAAGTGCCAAAAAGATGATAATCCATGTTGATCCAAAGGAAGAAAGAGAAGGGACAACCTCACGAGCTGCCAAAATGCCTAAACTAAAGAGGACAAAGGCCTGGTTGTAACCTGGAAAGTGTGGAGCTATTCGAACAGAAGAATGCATTACAGAGTGCTTTTCGAAAAGAATCTGAACATTTCGAAAAGAACCTGAACTTTGCGAAAAGAACTAAAAGCTCCAGGTTTAGTTTTCGAAGAGCACCTGAACTCTTCGAAAGGATTTCTGACCTATTCGAAAAGAAGAGAACTCCTTCTGAGCAAAGACCTGAACTTTCGAAAAGAGCTTGAAGTCCACGATTACTTGCGAAAAGTTCCCAAAACTATGCGAAATGGTATTCTGGAGATTCCTAGCATCTGCAAGGATAATTCAATAATCTTTTACACGCGCCCCAATGCATTTAAAAACCCAGGGACATTTCGAAAGATTCTGAGCACGAACCAAAGGCATATTCCACCCCATATGATCACCCGAAGATGAAATCAATTGGCGGGAACTTCTAGAAGTTCTAACAGATTTTTGAATAACATAATAGAATTGATGCTTCTGTCATCTGATTGGCTGAACCAAATCAAGCAATTCTGATTGGCCAAAACAGATCTGGATCCTCGTGCTCGACTACCATTGGTTGATACAGATCTAACCACTTCTGATTGGTCGATACACATCTGAGATAGACCTAGGGGAAACTATAAATAGATGAACCATTTGCCCAATTTGGGTATCCAGATTTTGAGTTTCATTTCTGTTGCTCCATTTCCAATTCAGATAGCTTGTCTGAAACTCTTATAATAGCCTAACTTTTACTTGCAATTGAGAGCTGTGAGATACTTTTGTAATTCAAAAGAGAATTGTATTCAAGACTACAAATCCAAGAGCTGTTTAAGCTGTGCTCTGTAATTGTAATGGTGAATTTGAAAAGCTTGCTGTGAACCGTACGTTCTCAATTGGATTCGTGTTGAGGATTCCCTGTGATCTCCTTATTGCACTAGACTCCTTTAGATTTACTATTTTTCAAGCAATTTCCCTTGATTCATTATCCCTGTGGGAATTAGTGTTTGTAACCTAATCTTTCACAGCATTTGTAGTGGTGTTTCTTGTTCTAAATTGAGGGTTCAGATTAAAGACTATTGGATGGTCTGTGGCCATTGAAGTGGACATACCATAGCCATAAGTTTATCTCTAATCCTTGAGTTAGATTACTTCCTCTTGGATCTGTGCTTGTAGCCAGATGAAGATTGGATCATCTCTCATTTGATCTACATTTATTCTCATTTTATTTCAAAAACCAAATCAAAGTTAGATATTATTTCTCCATTCTTATTAATTTACATCAAAATCTCTTCAACTCAGATCTGGATCATTTAGTTTAATCTTTACTTTTACCATTTAGTTAATGTGACAAATTCAACCTCCCATCTTATGTGCTTTGTAGATAGGATCAGAGGCCAGATCTGGTAGCTCAGATCTGGAGGTTTATCTTACATTTTAAATAAATTCTCTGTGAACGATCTTTTACTCACTTACATTTAAAACTTGCTACAATTGGCCCTGATGTTGCAGGCTAATTTACTTCTCTCTGTGCTGATATTTCTTTATTCTTTTTAGTTTTCCAAATTCAGTACAATTCATTATTTGTAAGTCTGTTTTCAAAACACAAATAAATCATGCACACTTAGAATTAAACAATAACACATCATCAGTCAAAATGCTTACAACGGAAATAAACCACTCGTCATCTAGAAATGCAAGATCATGATCATATTTGCATAAAAAAAAACAAGAAAAATCAAGAAAAAAGAGTTTTAAATGATTACCTTATGAAGAAGGAGGGGTCTTTGGTCTAGCGTAAGCCCGCGATCAATCCACAAGCAAAGTAACGGAAATAGAGCACGCGTAGAGGCAATGTAAAGGAACCCTAAGGGGAGGGGGGACGAATTTTCGCTTTCAAAGAGGAAGAGAGGGGGGAAGAATTCGAAATGAGGCCCCACTCCCTGAGTTCGGATTGTTTTAACTGCCCAGCCAAACCTGGCGCAACTAATAGTTGCGCCAGGCAAATGTTTGCCTTCCTTTGGCTTGGCGCAACTATTAGTTGCGCCAGCCTATCTTTGGGCCCATAGTGGCCTGGTGCAACTAATAGTTGCGCCATGAACTCAGGCCAGGTTTTGAGCCTGGTACGGGCCAGATGGGAAGACCGGTCCCCCCCACTTTCTTTTGTTTGTTTGTTCGGTCCTTCCAACAGATGCACACGCTCCTAAGGCGGCATTTTGGTCATCCTTCGACTTGCCAAGGCAGTCGTGCTAAAATAAGGACAGGCCGAGGTCAACAAGCACCCCGGTCCTACACACAAGGAAAATCCAAAAACTATAATCCCCACAGAGAAGCTGGAAATATTCACCTAATAAATTCACATAAAATAATAACTCCAAAATTCCAAAAAAATTTACATAAAATAATAACTCCAAAATTCTAAAAATTCACATAAAATAATAACTCCAAAATTCTAAAAAAATTCAAATAAAATAATAACTCCAAAATTCCAAAAATTCACATAAAATAATAACTCCAAAATTCCAAAAGCATTCACATCAGATAGTAGCTTCAAAATTCAAAAAAATCCCATAAAATAACAGTTGAAATTTTTTTTAAAAATCGCATAAAATGATAGAAAAATCAAAAACAGATATGAACTCCTCGACGGCGCACAAGCATAAAGCGGCAAAATGTCAATATTTTATCAGCAATGCAGCTGTGCCACATCTAAGTCCTAACTCGAAGGTTCGCCTTGGATTCTGGTTCCTTCTTCAAGGAAGGAGCAACGGTGTCAGTCCCGGTCAAATAGTCAATGTTTCGATCGAATCGACTCCACTGCTAAATCATTTAAGTCAAACGCGCTGTCTTTGGATTCATGTGAACTTAAGTGTCTTAAGCTTCAGATTCTCCGTTGAAAAAGATCAATCGTTGGTTGAGACCAACCTGTTGAGAATGAGATTATGTGTCAATCAAACTATGTGCAACCATGCATTCAGAAGGGTTCATTTCCCTTTTATTTTCTGCAGGCTTAAAACCTATATGGGCAGCGGTATCCCTATAAAGTGTACGCCATGCATCTGGGTAACCGTATGATGGTCGTTTGTCCCCGTAAATTGTACCCGGGTGGGTCCGGGTCGGGGCTTCCATCGCCTTTGTTGTTGCTTATTGCCCCTAATGGGTGCATGTTTATGCATAGTTAATTGATGTTTATGATCATTGTTGGCAAAAACCAGGATTGGATGTCCCTTTTGGGTTAGCACCCGGTAACTGGTTGGATCTGTTTAGTGGTATTTGAAGCTGGACGCTCTGGGTCATGTGGATCTGAGGCACGTTTTGAAAAATAGCACGCACTCCTAAAAAGCGTTGTGACATCTATTAACTTCGCTCATGTGGTCATGCTAAATAAACTTTGGGATCGATGAGTTCGCCCAAATATCTCAAACCCTGCTTTCTGCAGGGGCACCCGTGAATAATCCAATGGGGTCATCAAATGCCTTGTAGGATTGGACGCAAATTGTGGAGCCTTGCGTATATTTACTTCGCGCCTATCTTTGGATATGGGTTGATCACCTCTCTTACTTACGAAGTTGTTGCATTCAGAATGAATCTCGAACATCAATCACCTTCAAAAAATCTCAAGAGGCAAACGTTTTTCCTAGCTATTGAGCTTTCACAACTCATTTCACCTCTGTTATGCCCAGTAATGTCGCTAAGTGCTTGGGAACTGATTATCTCGATAAACGAATGATTAGCCTGGCACTCCAGGGCTTTCATTTTCTCACCGTGTTACTCACCTGATGTTTGAAGTTCGTTCTGAATACAGCAGACCCATCAGTAATGCCTTGGGCCTCTTCGGATGTCTCTTTTCTTTGGCATTAGATTATTAAGCGATCAGATACCAAAGAGTGGCATTTGTAGACACCCAAATTTGGCCCAAGGCTCGATCGAAACATATTTCGAGAGGCACATTTCCTTGCTTTTGATGGCATGTATGGAACCCTTAGGAATCACTCTAAACCCTTAGGAATCACCTTAGAATCCCTAGGAACCAACCCCGAACCTTTAGGAACCTGCTCAGAACCTTTAGAAACCAACCCCGACCCTTAGAACCCTTTTCAAACCCTAACCTAACCTTCCCAGGCAATAAGGAGGAGGGGTGCACTAGAATTGGCTACGACCCTCTACAATAACCAACTCTTATACCATTGAAGAGTAGAGGTCGTCAGCTTTCCAACGGTCCAAGAATTGCCCCAATCAGAGGTATATATCAGAAGATATGGCAGTTAGAACCCGGAGGGCAGGAGGGTAATTTCAAGTTGGCCCCTAGGTATTTGGCGCGACTATTAGTCGTGCCAGGCTATTTCTCCCCAGAAATGGCCAGACGCAACTAATAGTTGTGCTAGGTATAAATTTTGCCTGGCGCAACTATTAGTTGCGCTAGGCCAATTCTCCCAGATTTTAAGCCTGGCACAACTAATAGTTGCGCCAAGTTTAAAAGGTGGCCCCCACCCTGTGAGCTAACTTCCAGACACTGTTCTGCACTATTTTACTGTACATTTGCCTATCTCAACTATTAGTTGCGCCAGGCATATGAACAGTAACTATGAGAATTTGCCCCAAAAATCGTGATTGGGGTTTGACTTGTGGACCACCTCAACCTTTGGGGTGTGTTTTGATAGTTCTATTGCACCCATTCCTTACCTATTTGCAACCCTCCAAGTGGCCTAAAGCCTCACCCCATCATCTACCATTATAACCACCTTCACACATTTCCAAGCTCTCAAAATCCTAGGAAACCTTAGATGTGAGACTACCTAATTGCTAAACTCATTTAGCTCTTAAGTGGCCTCCTAACCCACCCTTTTCCTATAAATAGAGCCCCCCACCCCTTGGTTTAAGGGTTGAGAATTTTGGCCTAAGAGAGAAAGAGCTTAAAGTGAGAAGATATTTCTCCCTTTGGTGCACACTTCCCATACAAATTCCAGAATTCCAAAACCTCCTTTGAGTGATATTTTTCATCTTAGATCCCTTAGTTTAGGTATATGCTACCCATTCACCTTCCCTCTCTATCTCCTAGCTAGTAGGCCTTAGTGGTTAGAACCCCTTTTTCCCACCATTCAAGCCTTTAAGAGCTCATCAAAGCAAGGCACGCAAGGCTCTCCTACGATGCTACAAGGGCCCAAGTGCTCCGGCTCTCCCCTTTCTTCTCCTATCTCTTTTCGGCATTCCCTACTCTTTCATTTGTGCCGTTACGCCGCCGAATTTTCGGTAGGAACAGAGGGGCACAAATAGGATTGGAGGCCCATTTGGGCAAGAGGGAATCATTTCCTTTTCTTTTACATCATTTTATTTTTGGCCATAAGTAAAGACCGCGTTAAGCGGGTTGATCGGGTGCTTAACACCTTCCCGATCGATAACCGAAGCCCCTACCCAAGAGCCTTTGGTGTGGCCCGGATTCAGAGTCATATTTTTAGCACTTTGGTGCTCATAAAAATGAACTAGGTATCTCGAGACATCGAAAGCTCCTGGTGGCGACTCTATAGTTTTTATCGTTAGAGAGTGCATCGTCATGACGGGATCGTCTTGATTCCCACGGTTGCACAGGTGTAATTAGCATCTATAAGGTCTGTATAAAAATATATTTTGGCCTTTTTGATGTATATTGCTAGGTTAAACAATTTATTTTGATGGAATTTTGATCCATTTAGCAGTATATGTAGTGAAAAATATTATATTGACCCATAAATGGCCTTGTATTGATAAATAGGGACATGTGGCAATAGGCTGGGATACATCCTTGCTTAGGTGTCGCTGCTTTAAAATTTTGAACTTGTTTATTATTTATTATTCAAATTATCTTGAATATTCTCAAAAAAATTTATTTTTATAAGATTTTATAAAAGAAGTGTATTTTAATGCTAATTCTAATCAGATTATTTTATTTCTGTTTATTGATATTAATGTCTATAAAACTCTGTTGATGTAGTTCTTTGTATACCATTGCAGGGTGAATCAATAAAACATTAAAATAATTATAATTAAATCATTTTATTTCTTTGTATCAACAAAATATTAATATAATTAGAAATCAAGCATTTCATTTCTTAGCAATAGTCATGTGACCAACTATAAAGAATTTGTAAGTGAAATTTAGGTACTTACCCTATGTAAATAATCGAGGGTACTGAGCACGAATGTCAGCTTTGCACTCCCAGGTAGCTTCATGTGATCCATGATTCTTCCATTGGATCAGGACAAGTGGAATTCGTTTTGTTCTCAAAATTTGATCTCTGCAGTCCAAAATCTGACCTGGTTCTTCGGTCACTGTTAAATCTTCCTGAATGTCCAACGGTTGATAATCCAACACATGCGTTGGATCACTAACGTATTTCCTCAGCATCGATACGTGAAATACATCATGAATGCCTACTAGATGCGGAGGTAACGCGAGTCGATATGCTACTTCTCGTACTCTGCCTAATATGGGGAATGGTCCAACGTAACGAGAACTCAACTTGCCTCGTTTCCCAAATCGCATCATGCCTTTTGTCGGAGAGATTTTGATAAAGACGTGTTCGCCAATCTATATACCATTCAATCTAAATGAATGACCATATAAATCGAATGAATTCACAAAAGACATATCAGTGTAGGATATTACCTGAAAATCAACACTCATTCTTTTGAGATCAGCGTAACTCTTCTGTCGACTCTGAGCACTCTTCAATCGTTCCCAAATAACATGAACAACTGCATTGGTGCTTTCTATCAGGTCAGGGCTTAAAATCAAATGTTCTCCTGCTTCTTCCCAGTTAATCGGAGATTTACATCGGCGTCCATACAATGCTTCGAATGGTGCCATACCGAAGCTTGACTGGAAGCTATTATTGTATGCGAATTTGATCAGGGGTAAGTGTTTATCCCATGATCCTTGAAAATCTTGCATACAGGCCCTTAACATATCTTCAATCACTTGATTTACCCTTTCCATCTGCCTGTCGGTCTAAGGATGAAATGCAGTACTGAAGTCTAACTTGGAACCCATACCTTCTTGAAAACTTTGCCAAAATCGGGAAGTATATAAAGGATCGCGATCTGACACGATGCTTACGGGTATCCCATGTAATCATACAATCTCCCTCAGATAAACTTCAGCTAATTTGGATGCTGTATATCGCGTACTATAGGGTAAGAAATGTGCCGATTTGGTGAGACGATCAACAATCACCCAAATTACATTGTAACCCTTCTGAGTACGGGGCAAACCGAGAATGAAATCCATAGAAATATTTTCCCATTTCCACTCTGGAATAGGCAATGGTTGTAGCAAACCAGCAGGGTGTTTGTGCTCGACTTTTACTTGTTGACATGTCAAACACTTTGCAACATATTTTGCTACGTCGCGTTTTAGACCGTTCCACCAGAACGTCTGTTTAAGATCCTGGTATATCTTTGTACTACCAGGATGAATAACATAGGCTGACTTATGCGTTTCTTCAAGAATTTCCTGACGTAAGGCATGATCATCAGGTACGCATACTCGTCCTCGAAATAATAACGATCCATCATCCTTTATTGAGAATTATGGCTGTAGCCCACTTTGTACCCCTTGTCGGATGGAAATAAGCTCTGCATCTTGCATCTGGAGCTCTTTAATTCTATCAAAAAGTGGAGCTTGGGTCATTACTGTAGCAAGTAAATTTCCAGTTGACGTTACTCTCAAAGTAGCACTCGATGATACAATGTCATTGAGTAGTTTCCATCTTTGTAATCGTGTCCCCATATGAGATAATTGAGCGGATGATTTGCGACTTAGTGCATCAGCTACAACATTGTCTTTACCGAGATGGTACTGAATAGAACAGTCGTAATCTTTCAAGAATTCCATCCACCTTCTCTGTCTTAAATTTAACTCTTTCTGGGTGAAGATATATTTAAGACTCTTGTGATCGGTGAAGATCTCAAAGGTTTCACCGTACAGATAGTGTCTCCAGATTTTTAACGCAAAGATGACCGCTGCTAATTCTAGGTCATGAGTGGGATAATTCTTCTCGTGGTCTTTTAACTGACGGAAACCATATGCCATTACACGTTCCCATTGATTCAACACACATCCTAACCCACTATATGAGGCATCACTGAAGACAACAAAACCACCACTACCGAATGGTAATGCTAGAACAGGTGCGGAAGTGAGTCTCCTTTTTAATTCTTGAAAACCCTGTTCATATGCCTCAGTTCATTCGAATTTAATATTCTTTCGAGTGAGCTGCGTGAGTGGTTCAGCAAGTCATGAAAATCATTCCACAAAACGTCGGTAGTAGCCTACAAGACCTAGAAAACTTTGAATCTGCATCGTTGCCTTCCATTGTACTCGACTTCAATCTTTACGATCGACGGTAATACACCTTGGAGATAATATGACCCAGAAAACTAACTTGATTCAACCAGAAGTCGCATTTACTAAATTTAACATACAACTGCGAATCTCTCAATGTTTGTAATGCCAGACGTAGATGATCTTCATGTTCTGTCTTTGTCTTTGAATAAATGAGTATATCGTCGATGAATACTACAATACACTAATCGAGATAAGGTTTAAAGCCTCGATTCATCAAGTCCATAAATGCAGCAGGTGCATTGGTCAATCCAAAGGGCATGACGAGAAACTCGTAGTGATCGTAGTGTGTTCGGAAAGCTATCTTTGAAATATCTTCAGCTTTCACCTTCATCTGATGATAACCCGATCGTAGGTTAATTTTTGAAAAGAATCGCGCTCCTTGTAACTGATCAAAGAGATCGTCGATTCGAGGAAGCGGATATTGATTCTTAATCATCAATTTATTGAGTTGGCGATAATCAATGCAGAGACGCATTGAACCGTCCTTCTTTTTAACAAACAACACCGGTGCACCCCACGGAGACACACTCGGTCTGATAAAGCCTTTGTTAAGAAGCTCTTGTAATTGCTCCTTGAGCTCTTTCAACTCTGCCGGCGCCATTCTGTATGGTGCTTTCGATACTGGATCGGTACTTGGAGCTAATTCAATAACAAATTCTACTTCCCTATCAGGTGGTAGTCCTGGCAGCTCATCAAGAAACACATCAAAAAATTCACAAACGATTGGTACATCGGAAAGTGACATTTTATTCACTTTCTGTTCATCACTTTGTATAAAAGCAATATACCCTTGAGCACCTTCATCAAGTAATTGTCATGCTCGAATTGCGGATATCAACGAAAGATTAGTTGACGGTACACCATAAATTTTAGCTGATATCTTCTTTTGGGGACGAAAAGAGACAATCTTCTTGTGACAGTCAACGTTCGCATGGTGGGTGAACAACCAATCCATGCCAAGGATCACGTCGTATCCTTGCATCGGCAACAAGATCAAATCAGCTACTACTTCATATCCCTAGTAATCCTTGATAGAAACAATAATCGACCGGTATACTTTATCAGTCGTGAGGGATTGTCCAGTCGAAAGTGTAACATCGAGAATAAAGTCGAGAGGTTCTGGAATACCTCCTAACTTCTTTAACTGTTCAGCAAATTAGGGTGTGACAAACGAATGTGTAAATCCGAGATCTATCAAGACTCGTGCGTCATAACACAGATAAGCATCTTTTGGATATAATTGTAAGATACCTAAAGCATGCAGACTCGCGTTAACTAGAGTACATTTTCTGTTGTAATAATAATATATCCGTGTATAATATAATGTTTATGTTTTACTAGATGCACCTTCTCTATCTAAAATGATAATTAATTGTACCTTTTAATGTAAACATGAATGGACAACCATACCTTGAATGATGCCATGGCTAGTCCTCGCATCTTTTACAGTGACAGCATAAGCTCGTCCTTGTACCGTAGGCCGTGCCGATCGTAACACTAGTCCTTCCTTTGTTGTTATTCCTACCATTTTTGGGCATTCTCTGATCCGATGTCTCATTTTGCCACATCGAAAACACGCACCAGAAGCTTTACGGCACTCATCGGTTTTGTGTGCCTTCTCGCATTTCCCACAAATTTCTTTCGAGGCAACTGATGAAGCCGTATAAGATCCCATGAGAGAACCTATCAGCCGTGCTTGAGAAAACCCTAGATGTACTTCTAGCTACTGGTGAAAAGGATTGAGTCTGAACACGTGGAATCCATGGTGGTAATGGAAATGTCGATGAACCATATGGCCGTGCATAAGCTCCTACAGCTGGTGGAAATGCTGCTTATCCTTTAGATCGTGGTCGCTTGATAATTTGACCGGTACTATAGGACTGAGGTGGAGCTTTTCTGGCCTTTTGTTTTTCTTCTCTCCTTCTGAACATGGTGTCCACATCAATTTCCGCGATCAGGACTAATTTCATCACGTTGGCATAAGTCGTTGCCTGAAATAAAGAAATGTGTTCTTTGATCAGAGGTTTCAAACCTCGCTCGAACTTTTGGGTTTTCATCAAATCGGTGGCGACCAACAAAGGTGCAAAATGAGAGAGACGTGTGAATTCTACCTCATATTCTCTAACCGTCATCTGACCTTGGACCAAGGTTGCAAATTGTACTTTGAGTTTATATCTCTCGAGCACTGGGAAATATTTTTCATTAAATGCCTTGGTGAACTCTGCCCATGTCCATGGTACTCCAGGCATCCTTGTTCTTTCGATAGACTGCCACCATGGCTTTGCCTCACTCTCCAGTTTGTAAGCCACCCAACTTACTTTTTCCTCCTCGGTGCACGTGACTCTTTGCAGTACTTTCTCAATCTGTGTTAACCACTTCTCAGCTTCCATCGGGTCATGTTGACCATGGAAACTCGGTGGTCGAAGTCGAACAAATTCTGTAAATCCCTCGGGACGTCGAATCGCAAGCATGGCCATAGTATTGACCATAGTCTCCAATAACTAAGAATTGTGTCCTACATTCTGTTCAACACCAGGAACACTTCCCATCGATAGAGTATTTACAACTGGCGGAGTTTGCTCTGGCGGAGTATGCTCTGCAACATTCTCCATTGTCATTCGACTTTCAGCCAGATGGACATTCTCACCACTCCCCGAAGCAATGTCATGCTCGTACCTGGATACTGGAATCGTATTCGGCCCAGTACGATGGGGTAATGGTGCTCTACCTCTACCTCTTCCACGACATGGAGGCATCTCTACCTATTTTGATCAGAGAAGAACTTAATTAAACCACCTATCCTAATTTCCTATGAATCAACTATCAGACATTTTACCATATATATATGTCAGAGTTCAGTCTCCAAATGACTTAATGCCTGGAGCTTTGATACCACCTGTGACAGCCCGACGTTTCCCCGTCTCTAAACTGGGAAAGGTCGTGCCATCGGATCACCTGACATGATCCTTTCATCAAGGGGTTACTTCTTCAATTTAAAGTGACGCAATTTCGGAAGCTATGTGTTTTAACTCTGACAGATAGATAATATGGCAATAAATTGATAGATAGACTAACAATACTATAAACAAATAAACAAAAGATCTGATGTATAGCTTTTCACCGATGACGGCCACCCGTCATCTAAACAGTGAAAAGAAAACCTATACATCCCAACATATCTCTGATACTACCATATCATTTATACACGTCTATAATTTATCTCACTCTTTCCTCCCTCTACCTTTTTTTCTCATATTCCCAAGCTACAAACCTATTTTGGGAAGAACTCTTCTGGGAAATTGTCTTCCTCGTCTTCGTCGTCGTCGTCATCTTCCCCTTCTTCCTTGTCAGACACGTAGGTGGGATCGGAAATGTGCTCTAGGCCAGGCTCTGTAGCTAAGACATTGAAGTCGTGGTATGAGCTATCATCAAAGCTCAGTAGAGAATATCATAGTGTTATTCTATATTGACAGTTTATCACTTTTTTATAGAGATGCATAAATAAAATAAATTTATGAATAACATGCTGAAATGCTATATTTATGCATGATGTAACAGGTGTGAGAAATAAACTAAAACCAAATATACATGCAGGCGAAAACAGGAGAACAACAAGGTCAAGCTCCCGAGTTAGCGGAATCACTTGTCAAGCTCCCGAGTTAGCGGGATCACTTGAACTAGGAAAAGTCAAGCTCCCGAGTTAGCGGGATCACTTGGACCAGAATAACTCAAGCTCCCAAGTTAACGGGATCACTTGTCAAGCTCCCAAGTTAGCGGGATCACTTGTCAAGCTCCCGAGTTAGCGGGATCACTTAATTTAAAATAGAGTAGCAACGTATAACAGATATTTCAAATGACAGGATATAATGAACAACATGAAATGCTTAAGCTCAAGATGCAGTTCCATGTATTTCTTTTATGCTGAATGGTATGAAGCTACTATAAGCATGAATTTACAAAACCAATTTCTTGTTATAGACTAGAAATATCAGTTTCTTTCTGACTAAGGTCAAACTACCAGATGCTCTTGATGCTGATTTATGATATATATTATTATTTTGTTTCTCATCATATTTCTAGCAATTTAAGTCTATTTATTTCAGATCAATTTAGGTTTATCAGTTTAAATAAAATATCAGATTTTATCTCTACTATGCTTATTAGTGTGTACATTAATGTTCATCCAAGCTTCTATGAAACTAAGTGGCATGCTTATACAAATATAAAATACCAACGTAGATTCCCTACCTGTGTACGTCGAGTCTTACGAGTGTTGTCGTTGATGCACTTTTAGTCATCCGATAACATCATGCGAACCCATTTCTTAAAAATTGTTTAAGTGCTCCATTTGGCACCAATCTAGGGAAAAATGGATTTATTTTAAAAACTAACAGTCTATAGATGAGTCATTGTGCGCCAAGACCCAATTAGGCAATCACCTGGACCCATCATGGACCCAAGGTCCGAATTGTAAGAGAAATAGCCGAAAAACCTGTGCTGGTGGAGGTTGCCGCGACAAGCTTCAAGGCTTGACGCGGCAAGCCCTTCAGCTGGCCTTCTTGCCGCGACAACCCTATAAGGTTGCCGCGGCAAGCCTATGTATTCTTTTGGCTTGCCGAGGTTCAGATTGGGTTCCTTTGTGTTCTTGTTATTTGCTGTACTCCTTTTTACTTATTTATTTATATTATATTTTATATAGATGCATATTTTCATCTTCATTTTCATCTAGATATCTAAATATATATAGATCTGTAAAAATTTATCATGTATTTATATATAGATTTTATTCCATTCACAGTTCTTTCATGAAGACTCGGAGTGCAGGATGATTCCGTTATGATACATCATACTCCAAAAACTTCCTTGTCTGTGTATTTGTTGTGTACTGTTAATTCTTGTTAATGAAATCAACGGTTATCCACGATTGCATCAATCAAACATGAAAAATTCAATAGTTTGATTTACCTATAACAAGTTTAATGAGTGTACCTTTGTGGTGTCCTGATCGGGTATGTGGTATTCACCGGACTAACTTCTACACGACCAAGTAAGCTCCAGCGACCTTATGTCGACTAAATGTGATTTACGACTCCACAATGGAATAATTGTGGTAGCATACAGATTTCTTCTGCTGTTTTATTTTTGTAGATTTTGATTGTTATGGGGTTGGGTTGCAGAAGAATGGAAATCGAAGAACGAAGAAGGCTCTTCGATGCTAGGTTTATAGTGGTTACCTTACCTTGCGTGCATGTAGCTGGGAGATGACTCATTGGAGTCGTGGAGTTTAAAGCGAATGAAAGTAGCTTATAAGCTACTTTAAGATAAGTTTCCTTGCCAAGCCAACACTACCTATGTAATGTATTGCATACAAGACAAAACAGAAATCTGTTGTATAGGTTACAGATGAAACAAACTGAGAAACCGACAAAAAGTTTATACAATAGCCTTCCCCCTCTCTTGGTTATTTTAAGACTAATGAGTGTTATATGCTGTTTAGTTTAGGCTAAATTTTTTTGTTTTTTTGGGCTGAGATCTTATATAATACCCATCCGATTTTGGTCTTGTATGGGCAGATAAAACCAAATGGTTTTGGCTTCAATGTAAAATGTATATAACACTGCTAGTGTATAAGAAACTGGTTACTAAAGAGGTAGTTTAAAATTTTGTCTTAATATGGCTGTGTCTAGCTTGAAGCCCAATTTCTAATGTCTCACTTTTGCAAAGATTTAAAGGTTAGCTTAATGAGGTCCTTACACATGACCTGACCGGACTCTCATCACTACAGTGCTAAATCTGGGGATCGTTACAGGATAGGATGGCCACTATCAAAGGTAGACCCCCAATAAAAGAATGATATGATTAGACAATCCTCCTAGTTCGGTGACAGTCTCAATGCAAACGTTTCTTCAAAACTAACTCACCAAATACACATGGCCACCTATAGACCCAAAATATTTATCAAAAACTCATAAAGGCTCCATTGCACCTCAACACTGGGGCATTTTTTTTATTCAGAGAAGAATCACGTTAAAAGCCACTGCATGCCCATAAAGAAGATGCGGAACGATGAAGTCACCACTCGAGGAATATCATTGAGGATATCGCACTACTTATTCCATCACGCTCCTACACTGTAGCATTTTTTTAGTATTAGAATTTTCTTTCTGTTATTTGCTTTCTCGGTTGCATTATTTTCCTTTCCTTGTAATAAAAAAAAGGAAAAAAAAAAAAAAGAGAGAGAAAGAAATAGAAGAAAAATGCCCCTTTTATTACCAGACCTCAGTCTGAGATACTTCCCCCCTTGACAATCAGTAAGGGGGAAAATAAAATCACTAATGCCTTTATCCTCATGTGCAGATACAAGATAACCTTCGACTATTACCGGGCCAACTCAAAGAGCATCTGAGTCCCAATAACATGCGACGGTGCCAAAAAAATAAGACGGCAGAAGGTAACAAGAAAATGAAGTGAAGTCAGGTACATCTAAACCAAAAATCTCTTTTATATACCAAAAGTTTCTTTTACATCTGTCACCGGGGGAGTACCCCCTGTATATATAATAGATAAAAGAGAAAAACAATAAAAATGCCCTACTCCCTTCGCTGCCTCTGCGAAGGACGCTCGCTACCATCTCCCATATCCTCAACTCCCGGGTCTGGGGTCTGATCCCCCAACAACTTAATACCAGCACCTAGAGTCGGAGGACACTCCATACGAGGAGAAGGCCTAGCAACAGAACATCCCTCACTCACCTGGCTGGAGGCCTGTCGAGAATGTGAATGCAGAGAACCAAAGGCAAGCATAGGCCCTAGGGCTGAGTCTGTCTAAGCATAGGCCCTCATGCGCTCATGAACCTCTTAATGAATCTCTGCCAGTGAGTCGCTAGCCCTCAACCCCAACCCTCAAAAATGATCGGCCATCCCTCACACTCTCCCACCAACTCTCGCCAACTCGTGCTGTAAAAGATCTATCGTCGACTTCATCTCAACACAAGCCACAGCTCGGGCACTCTCTAACTCTGTTGTCCGAGTCCTCTACTTGACCAACAAGTCTACGTCACCTCCTGGAGATGATGCTTTGCGATATCGGAAGGGATCTCACGAATCTCCTTGTGAGCTAAGACGCGCTGTGTCTCCATACGCGAATGCTCTAACTCACGGACCTGTACAAGTCAGAGGCTAAGGAAGTGCATATACATAACAAGGCAAAGGGTATAGACAACGTAGATATACTAGCTCAGCACGCTCCCGCAGAAGATGCTCTACAATAGCAGTAGTGGCTGGATCAGCTGGAGGAGCCTCAGACGTAGGCGGCTATAAGAAGCAAAGAAAGAACATCAGGGATACAATGGTGCTAAAAAAATCGAGAATGAAAAATAACCACACTAACCAAATATACCTTGGAAGGAGAGGGAGTCGACCCCTGAGGGGGAGCCTCGGGAGCAGAGTCAGGAATAACCTGCACGTGAACCAAACAAAAAAGAAACTCATCAGATAAAACTAATTAGCAAACGAAATAAAAAAAAAACCAAATGAACTACACATAAACAAATATACCTGACTCTCTGGGTGTAGGGAAGCAACAGTCGCCTCCCTCGTCTGGAGATCCTCAGCAAGGTGGCGCAGAAAAGACATGACTCAACATCAACAAACCACTAAACAACACAAGGCCGAATAACTCAAAAGAGTGAAGAAACTTACTTAGTGCTCTAGCTCCGCCCGGAGCTGAGCCATCGTCGGATCCTCCCTACTAGAAGAGGCGACTGAAGACGGGTCGAATGTTGGAGCAGAAGGCCCAATAACGGACAGCTCCGCTCTCTGCAAATATCAATAAAAACATTAGACCTAACAACGTCAACAAAATGCTAACAAATGAAAACAAGACAAGCACTTACCATTCGATCAATCTCTGAGCGTAGGCTAGCCACCGCCCAATCAGCCTGTTGCTGGCTATAGTAAGACCTTAGCAATGCCGTCTGCCTGGCGACCTCTCTCTCCCTCTCTGTCTGACAAATACGAACCAAATAAGACTATTAAACTAGGAACGATTAAAAATTGAAGTGAAAAATTTCGCAAATAGATACACTCACCAGAGATCACCGCGTCTCTGCGAGCTGAACCCTCAGCTCATCCTCCGAGGTCCTAGCCTTGAAAATTGAGTTCGTCAAGGACCACAACATCTCCTCATCTAGACGAGGAGCGCATCTTGTCCCTCCATCGCCTTGTGAAGTGCGTCCAGTGCTCCGCGGACGCCCGCACCTAAGTGGCCCTGCTCTAATGCAGCCAGTCTCTCCCTCAAAGTGGAGGCAGACTCAGGACCACCAACTGTAAAAGAACCGCTCCCATGGAAAGGGCGGGAAAAATTCGACCACCACCTATATCATGAAACCACCGTAGGAACTCCCGAGCATCTGCCTCATCACACACCTCGGTAACCCTAGTCCCCCCAACTCTAAAGTCCTCAATCTGGGCCGTCATCCTCGACGAAAAAAATGAGACCAGAGGGACCAGTCATCCTCCTCGCCACGCAATGGTGAATCTCTGAAGGGACTCCCTGAGGGAGTTCCAATTGATGAGTCGCTCAAGAGAGGTGGATGCACTCCACCTTCTCAAAACAATGGACCCAGATGTCCACATCAAAGAATGGCCATCCGAACTGAATCACCGACTACCCTGCGTCCTCCTCTACACCATAGGGCCTCCAAATCATCTGTGACTAAAAGTAAACAAAACGGCATATCGAGTCTATGACCAAAGACAAATAAAACACTCTAAAAATACAGACAGCATGTACATGCCCTGCGTGCATATCCTCAAACAAACCCCGCACTGTCTGTAGGTCTGAAGATTGAAGACGGCGCCCCAACGCCTGCCGCCACACATGCATCCAGGGGAAGGTGAAAGTAATCTCCCTCGAAACCCACGGGCTCAAGAAGGAGAAATGGTCGTATGCCCAAAACTGAACACACGACGTCAGAAACCATCACGCTAAACTTACTAAGACTTTACCGACAAAACCTGTAATCAACCAAAACTCACCTAGATAAAAAGGAGGAAGCCTCTGACGGTCACGACGCCTCTCCCTCTAAGGTAAAGTTGCTCGTAGAGGTGTGCCAACGAAGCTGCCCCCCAAGCATAGGCAGGCACTTGATCTAGGTCCCTCAACAATGTCAAGAAAAGACCCATCACACACCCCCAAGTCGAAGACGAGAAGAAGACCGCCCCAAAGAAATGCATCAAGAAACCTCAGAGTACTCGATCTGCCGCTACTCACGGTTCAATCACTGGTGCCCTACATGCCATCTCCTCGCGGCATGTATCAAAAACTTCCCTGACCTCCGAGTGACGTCTCGAAGGAACGAACCCGTATAAAAAAACCAAGTAACCCGGACAATCCCTGTCCTAGACCCACTGTGTCGGTATTCAACACCGAGCACCTCCCGACACACGGACTAATAGTTACTCTCCATCTGCCCCGTGATAGGTGCTCCCTCGAACGCTTGACGATGATCTGGACCCGGTCTTGGTGTGGCGTAACATTCCCTCGGCAGCAACTTTTCTTGCTCCTCCCTCCATCTCTCCATAATCGCACCAATCATGGCACAGTCAACTGAAAAGGGCTCCAACTCCAAAATCGACCCAAAGCCAAAGGCCGCTAACCGCGCTTGCTGGAACTCGGGCAGGACACAGTATCGAGCATGAGACTCTAACCATGCCGTACTAATGGCCAGTGCCGGAGGCTCCTGACGAACCACAAGAAACAAGATACACATTAACCTAGGCCTACACTAACCTTAATCACAATCACAGACGATGACTAAACCTACCTAATGGCAATAATGATAAAAATGACAATAACGAAACTAATACGAATGACAATCGACAACAAGCACGCAAAACATGATAATGCAGAGTAATAAAGTAAACGTAACACCAGTATGGAGGATTGACATAAAAGTAGAAGGTTTCCATCCTAGGAATTCTACATCGTAACCTAAATGCCTAGAAATAACAGAGACTCTTGTTCATGAATACCTACCTGATCTCACGCGAATAACTCCTCCAGTGGAATCTTGATCACGGGCTCGTGAGGAGCAACAATCCTGGCACAAGTCGTTTAAATAAAATAAGATACAAAATACGTTGTGTAGGTGTATGAAGTAATAATAAGACTTTCAATAAGTCACGTAAGTTAAGTTGACAAGACAAGTAAGAAAAGTGATAATCATTAGAAGCATCTTGTGCACTAATATCTGTTACATCCTTTCAGCTTTATAGTTAATAAATGTTTATAAAAGTATTTGTTATATTTTTTTTTATGAAATTGTAAATATTTTACTTTCATTCACGAAGTTGCACCCACGATCACCTGGGTAGATTATACTGGATCGGTTGTGCAACCCACTGAGTTTACGTGACTGAGTAAACTCACCCCCCTCCTAAAAACTAACAGCTGCAGGTGAAGATATGGACTACACTTCCCGATGGACTTGATGCAGTTGTAGATGATACGGTTTATGAGAGTGACGACATGGATAACCAGCTTAACGTTGTCAGGTATGTATTAATTGTTTAAGAAGACTTTCTAGTGTTTGATCGTACTTTTATTTATGGTCATTTAATGTTGTAGACTTCAAATTCAATATAAGTTTAATGAAGAAAATTTTGATATGAGAAGAAGATTTGGTTCACAATTTTTGGAAGCCATATTTTATGTAAGATTTAGTAAGATATATATGTCCGCTTATTGTCTTAACAAGCGTGCGGTGTCATAACACAGAATTCTAGGCCCTTGAGATTGGCTAGGATTCTGGGTCATGACACCTAATTAGCTGCACTCCATTTGTTATATTTTTCCCATTTGCAGCGCTTGCAACAACTTCTTGACCTCTAGGAGTCATTGGGGGAGCACTAGCCGGTCATGCTGTCGCAACATTGGTAACATAACAATATGCAGATTATTATTTTGTGCCCTTACTATTAAATATAGCAGCTAAATTACATATCGGTATGAATTTTTCTGGGTTCTTCTTACAACTTTCCGTAGTGGAGGGTTCTTTATTAGGAACATTCTTCTCTGAGAAGTAAGCTTGTTTTTTCAGCTTTTAGCTATAGGCCCAAAGCTATGTTAATTCGCTAATTCACTAACCGATATATGAACCTGGTTCGAACGAACCAGTTCATGGTTTGGTTCAATCTAATTTAGCATGACAGGCAAACCACTCATTAATGCTACTATTTTGTTTGAAAACATTATTTTAGAAATAAAGGGAGAAGCTCTATGAAGCCATTATACTATTTATGTCTCAATTATTTTCTATTAGTTATTACATTATTGTTTCTCATTTTATTAAGGTTAGAAATATCTCCAATTTTGATCACCCTAGCAGAAAAGAGAGTGAGCATTAGATCAAACCCAACTTATCATTAAGCATCCCTATTTAAGGATAGAGAAAATATAGAATGAGGTTGGCCTTTTTTCCCCCTTGGATCTGTGCGTTCATTGGATGAATAGAAGTGATTTTGCATACTTTTTATTTGATTGAATTATAATGGCGGGTTTAGATCTTGTCTTGTATTATAGCAATATATTAACTCATAGTGTTATTTATTTTTTGTCCAGGTTATGCCCATTGTTGCAGGAGTTGAAATAAAGGTATTTTTCGTAATATGGTATTTCATAAAATACTAATTTGAAACTTGGGAAAGCATTTGATGGAAGATTATTGTTGTTTTCTGACACTTAATGTAAAACTTGTTTTAATGGTTTCAGCAGAGGGAGGGGGGTAGCATTGGTGGTAGTCTCACTAGGGTGCTATTATTGGATCTAAATCCAACAACACTATGAAGTGATACTTGTTGAAAGGGGAGAACAACATTATCATATAGAGCTGATATATGGAAACCGAATTGGAATGGGTCATTGATTGAGGCACTATTTTTAATCAAAGTGTGTTACTTCATGCAAAGGAGTTAATGTAAAGATCTGATGGGTTGAAAATTGCATCAAAGAAATTGTATCAAAGTGGTCAAATGTTTTTCCTTTAAATTTAAATATCCAAACCTGTGTAAGCCATTCATTTTAAGAATTTTGTACATAAGAAACAACAATGTTAGACGTTTTAAGAATTTTGATAATGAACTAGTATGAGCAACTTCCTTGATCCCAAGTCAAAAGTTTGAGTTGAGCAGCGTGTGGTCCATCAGATGAATGCAGACTTAAAGGGAATTCCTCTTGGTACAGAAATCACCGTGTCATTCTTCTTGTGCTAAATATAAAATAGAATAATTATTTCTTTTATATTATTTAAGGGTTATGGATATGTACTACTGGGCAATATGGTGCCTGGGGCCCAAAAGCCATCTCGAATAATAGAGTAAAACTTAATGGAAACGGCTTGTAGCCGTCACCATAACATAGGAAATCTTATTGGAGTCAGCTAGAAGCCGTCTCCAATAATAAAAGAAAACTTATTAGGGACGCCAATAGTAGAAGATTGTTATTGGAAAAGGCTGAAAGTCGTCTCCAATATATGCTGATATGGCAATGGAAACGGCTTATGGCGGTCTCCAATAAACTCAAATATTAGGGACGGCCAAAAGCCATCTCCAATGTTTAATTTCTAAAGGCATTGGAGATGGAGCTATCGGAGACTGCATAGAAGCCGTAGCCAATAGTATTGGAGAGAACTTAGACATCTTTGGAGACAGCCAAAAGCGGTCTCCAATAAACATATTTTTTGTAGCGATCAATTGTGTGGCAAATCAGGGCGAAACACGATCTCCATCATCTAATCCGAAGTAATCAATGATTTTGAAGGGGTTTCACTTTTAGATATTGCATGAGCGCTAATAGAGGTACCTGTGGAAGTAATTGGGCTGAATTTGAATCCTTCCCATATTTGGGACTCTGATATGTGTACAGTTCTTGAGTTTGACCGATTTGATTCATGGCAGATGGAGATCGAAATTTTCATGGTGCACGGAAGCTATGGGGTGCGGACCTCGGGAGGCATGCATTTGGAGTATGCATGCACTAATGGGATAAGGGATTTTGACCGAGATTAAACAATACCATGGAAGTATGATTTATTATTGAGCCATGTGGCGTAAATCTATGACCGATCTAAATTATTCAAATGAATATTCATCATTATTAGGGCTGTCAACGGGCCGGTTCAGGCCGGGTTTTTGATAGGCCCGTTTAAGTTTTAGAATAAAAGTGAAGCCCGAACCAGGCCCGATATCTTATCCGGACCGGGCCCAGCCCGCCCGATTATGAAATATGTGAGCCTGAGCCCGACCCGAATAAATCCGGCCCGATACTAATCGGGCCGAAACTCGGGCCGGACGGGCCTTTTATAGTTTTTGTCTTATATTTTTTCTATTCGGGCCGGGTTCGGGCCGAGCGAACATTTTATGTGTTTTGCCCAACAGTAGTTCGGGCCAAGCGAGCATTCTATTTGGGCTGGGTCCAGAACCTGTTTCATAAAATTAAAAGACCCATACAAGACCTGTAAACCATACAAGACCAGAGCATGTTTTATAAAAACTCAACCTATAAACCATAACAAGACCAGAACCTGTTTCATAAAAAACCAAAAAACTAAAAGACCCAACCTGTTTCACTTGCATACAAGACCAACCTGAAAACCCAACTTGTAAACCATATTTTAGAAACTATATAATACAAACCGAATATAAATTACAAAAAATTAACTATGCTAATAATGGTAGCATAAATTACAAAAAATTAATCATATTTTAGAAACTCTCAAATCCTCTTTTAAAAAAATTTCTGTGTCCATCTTCTCATTCAGCCATCCTCTCCTTAGTCCTTTTTTTACCCTTTTCCATGAAAATCCTCTTCTTCAATAACCTATAAAACAAAGAAAACAAAAGAATTATAACTTGTACATTATATAACTAATCAAACTCACTTCAATATAAATGATCAAACTCACCTCAAAAGGAAATCATATTCCTTCATTCTCATCAATATCGACAACACCACTATAATCATGACGTATCAAATCTTGACCGTAAATGACTATTTCTACCGTTTCCGGATGTAATGAACTCCTAGTTTGATCAAGCACCCTTCCCCCGGTGCTAAAAACAGATTCTGAAGCAACTGTAGAAAGAGGAATTGCTAATATATCCTGCACAATTCGCGAAAGAACTGGGTATGTAGTTGAGTTATTTTTTCACCATGCTAAAATATCAAACTTTTCGGTTTGAGGCTCTTGTGGGCTCTCTAAATACAAGTCTAATTCAGACTTCGTTCCTAAAGTGGTCGGGCCTTTACGCCTACCATTATTTTTAAATTGTTGCCATAATGAAAAAACTTGAAGACCACCCTCTTTAATTGGAACACTTGGAGGTAATTCACAACCATTATCATCATTCAAATTATATTTACTATTATACTTATCGAATATGATAGTCAAATTACCGAGCACGTCCTTATAATATTTTTCACCATCTTCTTCATATAAAATACCAAAAACAAAGGCCAAATATTTCATTTTAAATTGAGGGTCTAATACCACAGCAATTGAGAGGAGTAAAGAATATTCTTTCCAGTACTTATCAAATTTATCTAGCATTATCTTAGCCATATTATGGGCCCACACAACCTTTTCATCCGCCATTTGTTTTTTAAGTTGTATATAAATTTCGATTACCTGATGAAAAAATAAATGAATGGTTGGATATTTTGTACCGGAGAAAATTTTTGTAGCTTCGAAAAAAATTTCCAAATACCCAAAAAGGGCTTCGGCCTTAACCCAATCTTCAGCCGATGGCGCAAATGGATAGTTTGAATCGCGATCTTTTAACCAAGAGAACCCATCTCTAAATGGAAATACAGATTTTACCATTAAAATGTGGAGTTCCATCGAGTTGCGACATCTAGATATAATCCTCCAACAATGTGCCTAGCATTTGCCTTTACCCAAATATTAAAATTTTGTTGGCGGGATGGTGATGATTTAATATACTTGATGCTCTCCCTAATATTTCCAACACTATCTTTAATATCTTTCAACCCATCTTACACAATCAAATTGAGAATATGCGCGGAACATCGAACGTGAAATAACTTACCTCCAAGTGGAAGCAAGTTCCTTCTAGTAAGATGTTCTCTTAAATATTTAGCCATAACAGTATTATTAGATGCATTATCTAATGTTATAGAAGAAATTTTATGTTCTAATTTTCATTCAATGATACATGATAAAATATGATCAAAAAGAGCTTGACCCGTATGAGGATAAGGGATCAAAGGGAAGTTAATCACGCGGCTTTGCAAATTCCAACTCTCATCAATAAAATGAGCAATTAGACACATATACCCAAGTTGTTGATTAGAAGTCCAAATATCTAAAGTGAAGCTAATCCTTCCTGATATTTTATGAAATAAGTCATATAATTTTACTCTATCTTTTTTATAGACATCAAAACAATCTTTTTTAACCGTGTTATGAGAAACCATTTTAAATTTGGGTTGTAGACCTTGAAGTAAGTCACTAAACCCTACGTGACTAACAAATTTAAATGGTAATTCATGCAAAATTATCATCCGAGCAACTAGCTCACGACATTTCATTGGGTCAAACTTATAGTTACCAACTCCTCCTTTTCCATGCACACACAACTGCTGTTGTTTATTATCATTATTAACTACTTTTATTCTTGGACAATTAATTTCGGCGTGTCTTTTTAAATGACTAGTTCCATTCTTTCCACTATCACCGCCTAAAAGTACCTTACAAAGCTTACATTCCGCTTTGAGGACTCCCTCAACCATCACTTCGTTAAAATACTGCCAGACACTAGATGTCTTTCTCCTTTTTTTACGATCAAGGCATTGTGGAGGTAGAGGGCTTAAGGTAGAGGATGCAAGAATTGTTGGATCAATAGGCATTGTAGAGGTAGAGGGACCCACACCACCTGTCGGTGATGGATTTCCTTGGAGAGGAGGACTGCTAATGATATCAACATCATCGTCCGCTGCCTCTATCTCCACAATGCCACAATCCTCAAATAGATAAAAGGGATTTGACATATGGCAAATATAATTCAAATAATTTTTTTAGATACGACAGATTTAAATATAATCAGATATTAAACTAATCACTTTAATACCACATCAATTGCAGAATTTTAAATAAAAAATTAATCACTAAATTTAAACCAATAACTGATTTTTTCTTAAAAAAAATTTAACCACTATTGGCAGATTGCAGAAGTTTAAATTAATCACTATTGGCAGATAATCAGATTTTAAATTAAACACTAATTGCAGAGTTTAAATAAAAAATCAGATAATCACTATTGGCAGATAAATTATAATCAGATAATCACTATTGGCATTTGGCAGATAATCAGATAATCAGAGTTTAAATTAATCAGAATTTAATCACTATTGGCAGATAATCAGATAATCAGAGTTTAATCACTAATTCACTATTGGCAGATAAGTAGATAATCAGATAATCTGAGTTTAAATAAAAAATTAAACACTGATTTTAAATTAATAACTGATTTTTTAAAAATAAAATTTAATCACTAATTGCAGCATACCACATCAATACAACATTTTAAACTAATAAAATAATAAATTAAAAATTAAAATTAAAATTAAAACTTATTGCTTATTGGGGGAATGGCAGAGCCGGTGGTGGACTAATGGTGTTGGTGGTGGTGCGCGGCGTATTGGTGGCGTCGTGGTGGTGCGTGGCCCAATCAGATCACCGACGGCGACGAAGAAACCCTAATCAGATCGGCATCAAGGCGCAACCGTGCAAGGCGGCAGAGATAGAGGGTTGGGCTTGATAGAGAGAGAGAGAGAGATCGGGATATGGGACTGGCTATCGGCTGAGAAGTGAGAATGGAATAATGGATATAGGGTTGGTCGGCTGTGCACTTGGGCTGGGTAGAGAGAGAGGGGGGTTGGGACTGGACCGACTGGTAGAGAGAGAACTACAAATGACTATTTCCTTCCTTGAAAAGTTGATGCTCACGGATCTCGGGATGGGAAACTATTTGTACATCCACCTTGATATCCGGCAAAGCTAAATTTTTCAGAAAATTATGCGGCTGACATGTGTTACTAGCTACTTTTATAAAAGGTGGTAGGGGCTATTACTATTTACATGTATGAGAGGTTTCAGCTTTATAAGTTGTAGAGTTCTGTTGGAGCTCGTTTGGGGTTGGATTGGCTTTTAGAGTAGTAGAGAAGAGATGAGGAGTGGAAAGAGGGAGTTAAAGAGGATTGAAAAATGAAAACCCAACTCAGAGACAACTAGACAAGCTTCTTTTTATAAGAGAAGAGACAACCTCTTCAAGAAAGCCAAGGAGCTCTGTACTTTGTGAGAGCTAAATAGAGAAGGTTAGGCTGGGACCACTAGGTAGCTTGGGTAGAGAGAGAGAGAGAGAGGTTGGGATTGGGTCACTGGCAGAGAATTAGTACTAAATTTGAGTAGAGAGAGAGAGAAATTGAGACTGGTATTCTAGTAGAGAGAGAGAGGGTTGGGCTGGGTAGAGAGAGAGAAAGAGAGGTTGGGCCTGATAGAGAGAGAGAGTTAGAGAGGGTTGGGCTAGGTAGAGCCGTAGAGAGAGAGAGGTATTTTGGGCTGCAGTGGTGCCGGCAGCCGACTGCAAGGGCTGCTGAACCAACTGTCGAGAACTTGAGATGGAGAAGAAGATGGAGCCTTGGAGATGGAGAACCAACTGAACCTGTGAACCGTTGTGAGCAGTGAGCAGGGCGAGAGCCGTCGGTCGAGATAGAGAAGAAGGGCCGTCGTCGAGATGGAGGAGGAGCTCTAAAACTGAAATGAAATGAGGGTTAAAAGCCCTAATTTGTTCTTTTATAGGCAAAAATCTAGAGAAATTACCCATTTAACCCCCCATCTATCCGTTGAACGGTAATGAGAGGGGTTAAAAGGGTACTTATAAACGGGTCGGTTTCGGGCCGGGCTTACTGGCCCGTTTAGTTTAAGATATATTAGAGGCCGTTTATGTCATATGTCAAGGCCCAAACTCGAACCCGTTTATATTCAGGCTTAGCCCGGCCCGGCCCATTTATGAAAATTTTAAAAATATAGGCCTGAACCCGGCTCATCCGGGCCGGGCCAGGGCTGAAACCTGACCCATTGACAGCCCTAATCATTAGAACATATCTAGTCGAAAGAAACATGCCTATAAACAACTGTAAAACATTCAATTTGATTGACCAAATTTAAAATCAGCCATTAATACTAAAACCAATAATTTATGTTATAGTCAAAAGATCGGTTGCTCTAACACCATATTTTGAGCTTGTTCCACTTCAATCAATTATCTATACCATTAAAGTTAAGGATCACCAAAATCTTAGAACATTAATGGTGTAAGATCATTTAAATATCACTTTTAGTCTTTAATTGACGCTTAGGAGAATTGGGTCCATGCGGTATGCACGGGAGCATCCCACCCGTAATGGGGGCCACTTATCGCCAATTCTTATAGGATGGTATTAGTACCACACCTCTTGGTGTTACACTCACTACACTTAAACAAAAGAAATTATTATTATTATTATTTTTACCTTTTTCTGATATCTTAGGGTAATCTCATGCTTATGCTGAGACTAATCCCTAATGGATGCTCTTGCCTTCATCCTATAACGAGTATTTCATGATTTAAAAATATATTTGGAAGATTTTGTTAATTGCCTTAAATTAAATGATCGAGATTGTTTTTGGTCTTTCATGAAATTGATCATAAGATCATAAGCCTTACATCATATAGTCACATGTTGATTTCAAGTGACACACATACCAAAAGTATAACATGATCATAGTGTTCATGTCAACCTTTTAAGAAATGTGCAACATGTAATCAATATATGACCGCTTGATAGTAGATCTATGACCTCAATATTTATTTTGTGAAAAATGAGGAAGAAAATCAATTTCCATCCTCTCATTTAAAAGAGTCAACCGATATTTCCATTATTCAAAGTGAGGTGGCTCTAAGATAAAGTAGGGTCGTGAAAGATTAAATTGAGATTATTGATTGCTATTTAACGAGAAAAGGGAAATCATATTTCCATTTATAATCACAAAATCAGAGTTCGGTAATAATTCGGCAAAGTTAAAATCCGAAAAAATTCGGCAAAGTTCGAGAAGTTCAGGAACAATTCGAGGAAAAAAAAAAATAAAATAAAATAAAAAAAAAAAAAAAATATATATATATATATATATATATATATATATATATATATATATATACGATAAATTTTGTTACTATATTTACATGTCATTAGCCGCCACGTGTACCGTCTGGAAATGGACATGTATCTGTGGTCGGTAAAGCGACGTTAGTACGTTCCGATTCGCCGCTCCTTAATCTCACAAATGGACCTCTCGGACAAGCAATAGGAAAGGAGATGGCTAGGATTTTCTGCCAGAATCATTAGATGCTCGCGCTGACGACGATTTCTTGGTTTGTACGCAACCTCCTTGTCGCGTCAGCTGCTCAGCTCATCCTTTTAGCTCGGCTTCGCTACTGAAGGGCGGCTTGGTTTCGTAAGATTTAAGGCTCCTTTTCGTTTAACCATTTTATTTTCTCTGTCCAGCTATTGGCGTGGAGCTCTTGAGCCAACCCGACTGGCTTTTATTTGTTTTCTTCACCTTTTCTCTTACAAAGTAAATAAAAATAGGTACCGAATCTCCTAATAGTCATTTAATCACCAAATTCTGTTTAAACGATCAAAATCAAAGATCATTTATGTTATACGCTACAAAAATAAATTGTTTGAGGGGCAGTTGCTGTTAGGCAAAATAAATTGTTTGAGGGGCAGTTGCTGTTAGGCAGTTTTTGAAAGCTAAAGGATTAATAAGAGGCAATATTTTTTTTTATAGCGATAGGACTAATAGCAGCAATTTCTTTTATTAATAATGATAGTTTTTAGCTGCCGTTAATAGTCTAATTTTTTGTAGTAGTAAAAAAATACACTTTTGAGAGATTTGAACTATCCGTTCTATGCACTTTAATATCAACGATCGTTCTTAATTTTGATGGCTAATATTAAAGTTCACCGATTGGATGGTTTACATCCACTTATAAGCATGATCTTTTAGCTAGAACATGTTCTAAAACGATGGATTGCGAGTTGAAAAACTGAGATTGATCATAGATGTGTGCCACAGGGCACAATAACTACAAAAAATAAGACAATTAGTGGTAGTCAAAAGCTGTCGTTATTAACAAAAAAACTATTAAAGGCTATTAAGACTATTAGCGATGAGGGTATTAGCGGTAGTTTTTTGTTAATTGCGGCAGTTTTGGGTGCCGGTAATAATCTTATTTTTTGTAGTGAATGATAAATCACACTTCAATGGTGTGAGATAAAAAGTGACATTTTAATGGCAGGGGATCATTTCAACACCAACAGGTGTTGAAATGTCGGAAGCGCTCATATATGAAACTAATTCAAACCCATTGATTGATTAGAATCAAGCAATGAAGATTGTTTTTCACACTAATGTTCCAAAAAATGGATCTTGAGACCATGATCTTACAATCAAACGATGATTTTTAAATCTATGCGACATAAATCCCAAAAAAAGCCCTAAAATCACATTGAGCAATTTGGTGTTGTGATTTTAGAGCTACTTTTTTTAGATCTGTAAATTAAAAAATCATCTTCCGATGATACGCTAATGGTCTCAACATCCATTATGTCAAAGATTGGAGTGAAAAGCGATCTCCATTGTCTGATTCGAACCAATCAACGGATTTGAGCGGACGTAGGCACTTCCAGTATACCTCTAGATGCGAACGGAAGTACCCCAATAAAATTGGATTCTAATTTATAAGGATAGCCACCCTTACAAATGAGGCATCTGATTGAGCCACACAAAATTTTTTTGTCATACTTTAGGATTGGACCTTTTCCTAGTGGTATACCCCTCAAGCTTATAGCATTGAGGTTATGGGTTCAAATGCCATGCTTACTTAAGAAAAAATCTCACCTTGCACATAATGTCTTAAATAGTTCACCTTTCCTGTAATGACCCGGATGTTCTTAAATTGTATTTAATGATGTTAGATGTGTTTTGCACTAAATTTGGTGGTAGCGCTCCACATTAGAACCTACCCTATTTTGGAAAACCTTATTTAAGTACGTAACCCTATTCTTCTTTTCTTATTCTAATTTTTTTAGGAAATTCTAGCCGTTACAACCTTCTTCTTCAACCCATCTTTTTTGTATTCCTTAATTTCTTCCCTAAAACCTTTTGTGAGTTATTCCATAATAACTACCGAGATTCTATTTCTACCATCAAGAGCGAGGAGTGTTGATCACTGAATTATGTTACTTTCCACCTCCTAACCTAGCCCTTACTAGACCTTAGAAATGTTTAATAATTGACTTTTGAGTATGTTTTTGTAGTTAGCAATAATCTGCAGGATAGTTTAAGAACCCATGTAATAAGTGCCACAAAGAAGAGTAGAGTCAAGTACTGGAGCTGATGAAAACGCAGAGATCAAAACCTTGGTGGTCCCCACCCAAGGGGCTGTTCAGCATGCCTCTGAACCCTAGAAGTTCTGCAATGAGGGAAAAGTGGGACCCATGCCTAAGGGAGTGCTATAGCAGACTAGACAAACCAGCTGAGAGGTCTGAAACCCTCAGATCTAGCCTCTCGAGCAACTCTCGAGCAGTCTTGAGTAGTTCAGTGCCTTAAGAGCACACTCGAGCAGTTCAAGACCTGTAGCAACATCTTGTCGAGCACTTACACAACCCAGTTGAGAGACTAAACTTCACCTCTCGAGCACTGTCGAGCAGTTCATAAACTGTGGCATCCTAACCTCTCATGTCCTCTCAAGCAGACCAGAGCTGAAGCATCATATCCTCTCGAGCAGGCTCGAGCAGATAAAGCCCCACAACATTCATCCTCTCGGTGATGCATTCATTTGCTCAAAGAAGAACAATTAGAAGCAGCCTGTCGAGCACCCATCGAGCAGCTCTAGCCTTCAGAAGACAACCACTCAAGAATCCTTCAGAAAGAGGCCCATCTGCTCGAGCTATACACTGAGAAGCCTTCAGCTGACTCACCCTCTCGAGACTCGGGACTCAGCTGATATTTATGAACTTCAGGGGCATTTTTGGGACTGCAACAACACATGGGACACCTGTCTAAATGTGTTGTGTATTTTCTAACAGAATGGGAGCAATACTTGGCTGAAAATAAGCCACATCAGCAGATCCTAATTGTCTTAATTTTCTTTTCCTTTGATTAAGCAAAGCATAAAGCACTTTTTGGGTGTGTATATAAAGAAAGAGAAAGCATGCTTAAAAATGGGGGGATCACACATCACATGACAGTTGAGCTCATTTGAGGGTTTAGGTCATCTTCTTTTTCCTTTTTTCTTCCTCCCTTAGCTCAACATGTCTGGCGAAGTCTTTGTAGCAGTTAGGGCTAGTTTTTATTGTGCATTGCTTTCTAATAACTTTGTGAAGAGCTTGGAGTCATGCACAGACTGTAGACTTGAGAGTTGTATCATTGTAAGCTGTGTCATTGTAAGTTTCTTTGTAGCAATGAATAGCTTATTTTAATGTTTCATTGAATCTGTAATCTCTTTTTATTTTCATTAGATCTTTGTAGATTTTATGTATCTATGGATGCATGAGCTTGTAGCCTTATAAACATAGCGTCTACAATTATTTTATTGTTCCATCTTTTACCCCCATGACTGGATTATATCCATGGGATAGCCTGTGACAATTTGAGTGGACAGACTATAGCCCTAAGACTAGTCCATACTTCAGGGTGAGTTAGATTCTTCTTCCTTGCATATGTGCTTGTAGCCAAATGAAGGATTGATGCAGATCCAACTCTTGCTCTGTTTTCCATTGCTTTGTACATTAAAAATTAGCCCCTAACTACCTATTTTTCCATTTTCTGTTTATTTTATCAAACCACTTTCATCTTTCTTTAAACCCCCTTTCTTTTATTTTAGATTTAGCATTTATTTCTATTTTAATAGTGACAACCCCCCAAAATACCCTCTCTCTACCCTATTTATTAGTTAAGATAGATTAGGTTTAGAGTTACTAGATCTATAGCAGATCTGGAGATTTACTACCTTTAGATCCATAACTCCCTGTGGGACAACCCTTACTTCATTTAAAACATGTAACAACAGCCCTGTATCTTGCAGGTGGTGTTTGTGTTCTAATCCCATTTTTATTATCTTTGTTTTGATTTTTCCATTCTTTGTTCTGTCAGATTTTGACCATTTTTATAATAAAGAACAATATCAACATAAAGTGAACCAACAAGTTTTTGGCGCTGTTGATTGGGAGTTTTTTATCTAAGTAGTAGATTTGAGTTATTCTTTATGTTATGCTTTAGATATGTTTGTTGTCTTTGTTATGTTTGAATAAATGACTATTGATCACTGATTTATGCCACTTTCCACCTCCTAACTTAACCTTTAATAGACCTTTGAGCTGTTAATAGCTGATGTTTAAGTGTGTTTGTGCAGTAGCAATAAATTGTAGCTTAGTGTAATAATCCATCTAATGCATGCCAAGAAGAGAGGAAAGAGAGACAAACATTGAAGCTGATAGAAAGACATGGATTGAACCAGTGTGGTCCCCACCATGAAACATCATGCCTTGGACCCCTAGAAGTCCTACAGTGAAAGAGAAGTGGGGCCCACACTCAATGGAGTGCAACAACAGGGTGGACAAGGTAGCAGAGAATCATATCTTTGACCTCGAGCAGATGCTGAGTACACTCGAGAAGCTGTCGAGCAATTCAGTGACTGCTGTAGTAACCACTTGAGCAGTTGTCGAGTAGCTCTATATCTTCACAATTAACTTATCAAGCAGCTTAAGCAGATTGCACCTCCAGAAATTCAATCTCGAGTGGTTCTCGAGCACTTCATAGTTAAAGGTAATGCATAACCCGTCGAGAGCTCTGAGAAGAACTCCGTCAAGTGTCTACAGAACATGTCGACACCTTTAGATCCTACCTATCGGCAACCACTCGAGAACCATCCAGGAGCAGCTTATCCACTCGAGATCCACTCAAGCGTTTATGCCTGAAGCTGTCTGAAGCTTCAACCACTCAAGCAACTCTATCCATTCAAGCCTCAACCACTCGAGATCCACTCAAGTTTGATATTCTGAAGCATTTAAACTTGTTGAGAACCTCTCGAGATCTATGTTCTGAAGCTCAACCACTTGAGGCTCGGGTTCCTACTTGCACTTGTGAACTTCAAGGATATTTTTGAAATTCCATAGCATCTAGGGCACATGTCCCAATGTGCTGAGTTGTTCCCCACACCCCGAGACAACACTTGGCTGAAAATAAGCCACATCAGTAGGATCCTAACTAACTTGATTCCCCTCTTCTCTAATTGGCCAATGCAAAAAGGTACTTTAGGAATTATATAAAAGCTATGTAAAAATGCAGAAATGGACAGCTAGAGAGATCTGGAGCAAGAAGGATATTCTTGCCTTAGGTCATTTTAGGGTTAGGTCATCTTTTTATTCTTTTTCTCTTTCCTTAGCTCAGCATGTTGGGCTAAATCTTTGTAATAGTTAGGGCTGAGATAAGCTGTAAAAAGGTTGTGCATTAGCTTTGTAAAGAGTCTGGAGTCTTGCAAAGACTACAGCCTTGAGGGCAAACCATTGGCTGCAGTGATTATCTTATTCTAGCTTTTAACCCCCATGACTGGAGTATATCCATGAGATATCTAGTAACCATTTAAGTGAACAAGATATAGCCCTAGGACTAGTCCATATCTCAGGGTTGAGTTGGATTGTTATACCTTGCATTTGAGCTTGTAGCCAAATGAAGGACAACTGTAGATCCAACTCTTGCTCTGCTTTGTCATGCCTTTTTTAGTGAAGATTAGTCTCTAGCTATTTACTTCCCATATTTTCTATTTATTCTCCCAATCCATCTTCATCCTTCTCTAAACCCCATTTTTTTATTGTTATTTTTATAGTTAGTTTTATTTATGTTTTTAGTTTAGTTTTTGTGACACCCAAAAACTCTCTCTTTACCTTGATTTCCTAGCTTAGGTTTGGAAATGCCAGATCTATAGCAGATATGGAGATCTACTATTCCACTATTGTGTTTAGATCATTAATCCCTGTGGGACAACCCTCATTTATCAAAACTTGCTACAACAACCTTGGATCTTACATGACTGTGTTTGTTTTACTGATGTGCTCAATCCATTTTTAGACCCCCTTTTTCAACTGTTTTTGCCTATTTTTCATTGCTGCCATACTTTTACCAATTTTAATAATAAGCACAAGCAAAATCACACTAACGAGTTTTTGGCACCGCTGCTGGGGATCTTTGATCTAAGTAGTAGATCTGAGTTTTTCTTTATGTTTTTATTCAGATTAGTTTACTGCATTTTATCTCTTTGAATAATTTACTGCTGTATTTTTGGGACTTGTGCAGGTCTGGAGCAGAAGCAAATTAGGAGCAAATAGCTGCAGCTGGAGCACAACCTGCCTTAGTTTGTATTTTTTTTCTCCCTTGTCTTAGTTTCATTTCTGCATTCTTTAAATATCAGCAGTGGTGTTTTATTTTACTTTTTATTTGTTGTATATTTTCTGCTGTGTTGTTGTAAGTACTTTTTACTTGAGTGTATTGTATGCTGGGTAGAAGGCCACTCAATCCTGAGTTGGAGCCTTTGAATCTTGAAATAGAGAGAGTCCTTAAACCTAGGCAACCAACACATACCCCTGTAGAACCTATAGAAACATTACTGATGGGAGAGTAACCTAGACCTCTGAGGGACTATTATGCACCAGAGGCATATTCATCCCCCTTTTTCATTTAATTTCCCACAGCTGAGGGTAATTATGAGATTAAACCTCAGACCATCCAAATATTATCATCCTTTCATGGGTTAAGTAAAGAGAACCCTTACAAACACATTAATGAGTTTCTTGCCTTATGCACTACATTTAAAATTGCTGGCTTGGGAGATGTAACTACTAAAATGAGACTTTTTCCTTTTTCATTAAAGGATAAGGCTAAAAATTGGCTTAACATGCTCCCACCTAATAGCATAACATCTTGGAATGCCCTACAGTGTTAATATTTAGCTGAGTTTTTCCCCATGAGCAAAACCAGTTAGTTGAGAAAGAGCATCATCTCTTTTGTTAAGTTCCCAACTGAAGATTTTCATGAGGCCTGGGAAAGATTTAAGGAATTGTTGAGGCAATACCCACACCACCAAATCCCCAAATGACAGCTTGTTCGAAGCTTCTACCAGGGGATCGATTCTAAGAGTAGAGATATGGTGGATACTTCATGTGGTGAAACTTATCTCAACAAAATTGATGAGGAATCCTGGGATTTGTTTGATGTGATAAGTAAAAACTCTATGCAGCAGGTGTCTCTATAAAAAAATGACATTGAGCCAGCTACTAGAGGTATAAAAGAACCCACTTCCAAGGGAAAATTGTATGAATTAAATGTGTACAATGACCTAGAGAGCAAAGTGGACAATTTGTCTAAAAGGTTTGATAAAGTGTTGAGTGTGTTGCAGCCTCAAACTGCTGCACAGGTTGAAGAGGCATGTCTGATATGCCAATCACCCACACACTCACTGTTAGACTGCCCATCAGCTGGTCAATATCTTGAATTGGTAATGGAGCATGCTAATACTGCCCAATCATATGGACAACAGCCTGCTGGGTATCCCTGGAGGAACCATCCTAATTTGAGGTGGAGACAAGATAACTTTCAGCAACCCTAACAGCAGCAGGCAATTCCCTATAGACCAGCCCAACAGTACAATCAAGGTTATGTATAAAGACAGTAATTTTCTTAGTCAAATCAATTGACTTTTCCATCACCACCACAGACCAGAGCACCCTCCTTTGAGGAGTAGGTTTTGTCCTCACTACAAAATCCCAGCTCCTTGTCACAGGCTGTGAACTCCCACAGTCAGAGTACTAAAAAAATTAAAGATCAGCTGGATCAATTTTCAAACACTCTGACCAGGAGAGAAGAGGGTAGATTGCCAAGTGAGACTATGATCAACCCCAAGGGACAATTTATGATTGGTGAAGGTTCCTCAACTTATTAGGAAGCTAAGGCCATCACCACCTTGAGGAGCGGTAAAGTGGTGGATAACCAAGTAGGCTGTGAGAGAAAGAAGATTGCAGGAGAAGAAAACTCAGCCCCTGCTGCAGAGAGACAGAAGGAAAATAATGGGGCTACTGTTGAGCCTCAACGATTGAAAAAAGTTAAAAATACCAAAAATAGTGATGTAGATGCTAGGCAAGTAGCTGAGGTACCAGCATTACCTCAGCTGCCATTTCCTTAAGCTTTTGAAAGACCTTCTCCTTTGATAAAGGGAATGCTAGAATGGAGGAGATGATGGACACATTCAAGCAAGTGAAAATCAATTTACCTTTGCTTAATGCCATCAGGCAAGTCCAAGGCTTATGCTAAGTTCCTTAAGGACTTATGCACCCAAAAGAGAAAAGTTATGATCCACTTGTCTAAGAAAGTGTTTACAGCTAAAAAGATAAAATTTGTTTTGTCCATAGTTACACCAGCTAAGCTTCAAGACCCAGGGGTACCTACTATCCCCTGCATCATAGGTGACCACACCATAGGAGGAGCTCTCTTGGATTTGGGAGTTAGTGTCAACTTGCTACCATACTTAGTGTATGAACAGTTAGGTTTTGGGGGGTTAAAGCCCACACCTGTGGTCCTCCAATTGGTTGACCGATCTAAGAGAAAACCTATGGGCATTGTGGAAGATGTGCTGGTGGGTGTAGACAAATTTTTCTACCCAACTGATTTTTTAGTGTTAGACATGGAGCCTACTAAGTACAACACTTCCATACCTGTTATTTTGGGCAGGCCATTTCTTGCAACTGCCAATGCTTGCATTCAATGCAGGTCTGGAGTGATGGAAGTCACTTTTGAAAATATGAAGGTTAAGTTGAATGTGTAAAATGTTGCCAATCAGCCTCAACTTGACAATGATGACTGTTTTGCAGTAGATGTTATAGAAGAATTAGTGGAAGAGACCTTACCCAGACTGCTGGATTGGGATGGGTATTGGATGATTTTGAAGAAGTGTGGACTGAGGTTGTTGAGGAGGCCTCACTCTAGTTGCTGAAGAAATGAACACATTGGATTCTTCAGTGGGCCTAGTGCAGCACTCTACATGGAGACCTACTTTGCTGCCCCTCCCTCAATCCTCGAAGGCACCTTTGCTGCCTTTTGTGGAAAGTCCCCCAGATCTGGAGAGTCTTTAAAATATGCATTCATGGGGCAGGATAAAAAATTGCCAGTAATTATATCCTCCTCTCTCACTAAGTAGCAGGAGGAGGAATTACTTTATGTCCTCAGGAAGCATAAGAAAGCCATTGGATGGTCAATTACTAATTTGGGAGGAATTTATCCATCTGTTTGCATGCACAAAATTCATCTGGAAGAGGGTTCCAAACCCTCTAGGGAAATACAGAGAAAGCTGAACTCTCACATGCAAGAAGTAGTCATAAAAGAAATTATCAAATTGCTTTATGCTAGGGTCATTTACCCTATTTCTAATTCTGAGTGGGTGTCACCTATTCAGGTGGTCCCCAAGAAATCTGGCATCACAGTAACACCAAATGAGTCTGAAGAGTTAATGCCAATCAGAGAGACCACTGGTTGGAGAGTGTGCATAGACTACAAGAAATTAAACTCTAAGACCAAAAAGGACCACTTCCCTTTTCTTTTTATTAATTAAAATTTGGACAATTTGGTAGGCAGAGCATATTACTACTTTCTTGATGGATATTCTGGTTAAAACCAGATACCAGTGTATCCTCAAGAGAAAGAAAAGACCACTTTCACCTGTCCATTTGGCACCTTTGCCTATAGAAGGATGCCATTTGGACTGTGCAATGCTCCTATAACTTTCTAAAGGTGCATATATGCCATTTTTTCTGATATGATTGATAAGTTTTAAAAAAAAATTATGAATGACTTTTCAGTTTATGGAAGTGATTTCAGTCAATATTTGCATCACCTCTGTCTTGTGCTTCAAAGATGTGAAGAAACCAACTTGATTTTGAGCTAGGAGAAGAGCCACTTTATGGTCACCCAAGAAATTGTGCTATCTCAGAAGGGCATAGAGGTTGACAAGGCAAAGATTGACTTGAGTTCACTCTTGCCCCCACCAAAAACCATCAAACAAATCATATCACTTTTAGGACATGCTAGTTTTTATAGAACATTTATTCAAGATATCCAAACTATTGTGCCACTTGCTTTGTCAAGATGTGCCATTTGTGTTTGATGCTGAATGTGTGAAGGGATTTGTGATGTTGAAAAAGTGTTTGACTTCTGCCCCAGTAATCTAGGCCCCAGATTACACTCTACCCTTTGAACTAATGTGTGATGCATCTGATTTTGCTGTTGGAGCATTTTGGGACAGAGAAGAGAGAAACTGCCCTGTGTAGTTTACTATGCCAGCAAAACACTATAAGAAGCTCAGCTGAATTATACAACCACTGAGAAAGAGCTTCTGGCTATAGTGTTTGATTTGGACAAGTTTAGACCTTATTTGCTAGGGCCTAAAACTATAATTTTTACTGATCACTCTGCCCTGAAATACTTGCTGGCAAAGAAAGATGCAAAGCCAAGACTGATTAGATGGATCTTACTCCTGCAGGAGTTTGATCTTGAAATCAAAGACAAAAAAGGGGTGGAGAATGTGGTAGCTGATCACTTATCCTGAATTATGGTTGATGAAAGTGCTCCAACACCACTTAAAGATTCATTCCCTAATGAGCAGTTATTTGCCATCAAGTCTAGTTTGCCCTGGTTTACAAATATTGTCAATTACCTTGCTGTAGGAAGGATTCCTTCTCACTGGTCCAAGATGGACAAAGACTTGTTCTTTTCACAAGTCAAGTATTTTTTCTAGGAGGATCCATACCTCTATAAATATTGTGCATACCAGGTTATTAGAAAGTGTGTCTCTGAAAGTGAAGTCCCCAATATTTTGACCATGTGTCATGAAAATGCCTATGGGGGTCACTTTGGAGGAAAAAAGACATCAACCAAGGTACTACAGTGTGTTTTTTACTGGCCATCCTTGTTCAAGGATGCTTTTGAACACTGCAAGGCCTGCATGAGATGCCAAAGTATGGGTGGCATATCAAAAAGGGATTCCATGCCATCGCAGCCCATCCTTGTTGTGGAGCTATTTGATGTTTGGGGGATAGATTTCATGGGTCCTTTCCCTCTTTTCATGGGTTTTAATTTCATTCTTGTGGCTGTTGACTATGTTTCCAAATGAGTGGAAGCTATAGCCACAACGACAAATGATTATAGAGTTGTCCTAAAGTTTGTAAAAGAAAATATATTCTCCAGATTTGGCACCCCTAAAGCCATCATCAGTGATGGGGGAAGCCATTTCTGTAACAGACACTTTGAAAGCTTGCTCAAAAGGTATGTTGTTACACATAGGATTGCCACTCCATACCACCCACAAACTAGTGGGCAGTTAGAGATTTCTAATAGAGAAGTCAAGCATATCCTGGAGAAAACAGTCAGGACAGATAGGAAGGATTGGTCCCTGAAGTTGACTGATGCTTTGTTGGCTTATAGGACAGCCTATAAGACTCTTATAGGTATGTCCCCATTTAGAATGGTTTATGGCAAAGCTTGCCATCTCCCAGAGGAGTTAGAGCACAGGGCCTATTGGGCCATTAAAAATTTAAACATGGACCTAACTCCTACTGGTTTGAATAAAAAATTGCAACTGTCTGAGCTGAAAGAACTGATGTTGGATGTCTATTCCAATGCTAGAATTTAGAAGGAGAAAGCTAAGGCCTTCTTTGACAAAAACCTTATGAGGAAGGACTTTGCTAATGGAGCTAAGGTATGAGTTTTTAACTCAAAGCTCAAGTTCATTCCAGGTAAATTAAGATCCAGATGGGATGGGCCATTTACTGTTATTCATGCATTCCCATCTGGTGTTGTTGAGATCATGAACCCTACTTCTGGAAGGTTCATGAAAGTCAATGGACAGAGGCTCAAGCTCTATATAGAGAATGTTATGGAGCCTGCTGAAACCATCCACTTTTAAGAACCTCCCACTAATGTGTGATCTCCAGCCTTGTACCATATGTACCATAAGTATGCTTGTGTTTTTAAGGTTTGTAAATACTGTGTTTTTAGGGTCTGTTTCCATGAATCTTGTTGTGTACTATTTTGTACTATTTTGTAAAATGTTTAACTGTGATTGAGTGTGAATGAGTCTGATTAGCATTAGGAATCATTGAATTTCAAGGTACGAGAGTGTGCCTGTCAGTACAAGGGTAATCTGAGCTGTGTTCAGCCTTCTCGAGAGGATCAGGAGCCTTCAAGCATCCTCTTAAGGCATTTTAGAGTGCGTATTTGGCCTTCTCGAGAGGATCTTACCTTACATAGCATCCCCTCGAGACACTTCACCTAAAGCAAAAATAGTCTCGACAGGTTTTCATGCTAAAAAGCAGGTGCTTGAGATCTGCTCGAGATAATTTCTGGAGCCTTGATAGGCTCCAGTGCTTTCAAATACATCTGCTCAAGCCAATAGTTGAGTCTCGATAGGCTCCAAAGCTTAAAAATAGCTGCTCGAGCATCTACTCAAGTCAGCACATCTGAAGCCTCGATAGGATTAAGCACCTAGAAGGCATCCTCTCGAGCTGTTGTGCAGTTTATATTTTCAGGCTAATGAGCTCGACAGGCTAATGAGCTCGACAGGCTAATGATCTTATATGTCATCTACTCGAGATCCTCTCGAGTTTATTATTTTGAAGGCCCAGCCTCTCGAGGCTCGAGATTTCAAGTTATAAGCCTGTCAATCAGTTCAGGCTCTCTCATTCATGCCATTTGCCCTAACACTCAACCACATTCACAGCCAGATTTTCTTCTTCCCTCTTCTCTACACCCTCTGCTCCACCATTTATCCATTACACTTTCCATTTTTTTGAGCTACTAAAGACACACATTACACACCAAGAATCTCCTGATTTGATTCACTATACACTGTCTTAGACAGAACCCTAGTTTTTGGGTAAATCTTGAAATTTCTTCTCAGTCCTCTTCATTTCATAGTTTATTTAACTGGCGTGAGTCATTTTTGTACTGGGGGTTGGTTGCTTTTTCATCCTCATTGTGTGGATCAAGTATGTGCCAAGTTTTTAGGGATACCTAGGGTTTGCATTGATTTCACAGTAAGTAAGGTTCAATGGCTGAGAACCTGAATTTTGGAGAAACCCTACAAACCCTACTCCAACTAGAAAGTCACAGAGGATAGCTTCATCCTCACTCCCTGAAGCCCCTAATGCTTCTGTAGCTAACCCTAAGAGGAAAATAGTTTTGGATAAATCAGTAGCCCCAAAGAAAAGAGCAAGAACTGACACCGAAGAACCCAAAAAGGTCAAATCCAAAAAGTAGAAAAAAGGAAAGGGAATGTAGACACCCAAATTTGGCCCAAGGCCCGATCAAAACACCTTTCGAGAGAGGTGCAATTTTGAGCTTTTAATGGCATGTATGGAACCCTTAGAAATCACCCTAAACCCTTAGGAATCACCCTAGATCCCTTAGGAACCTATCTCAAACCTTTAGAAACCAGCCCCGACCCTTAGAACCCATTTCAAACCCTAAACCTAACCTTCCCGGGTAATGGATGAAGAGTGGTGTATCAGGACTATCTAAGTTTTTCTATTGATATAAAATCACATGCCATTGGAAAGAAGACTTCTCCAGCTTTTCAACGAGCTAAGAATCACCTCAATTGGAGTTATATATCAAAAGTTACGACGATTCGAATATCGAGCAGAATTTCAGGATTTTTGCCTGGCGCAACTAATAATTGTGCCAGGCCATTTTCCCCCTTGATTTGCCTGGCGCGACTAATAGTTGCGCCAAGTCATTTACCCTCAGAAATGGCCTAGCGCAACTAATAGTTGCGCCAAGTATAAATGGGTCCCCCCACCCCTCGCGAAGCCAACTTCCAGGCTACTGTTCGCTACTGTTTTACTGTGCATTTGCCTGGTGCAACTATTAGTTGCGCCAGACATATGAATAGTGACTGTGAGTTTTTACCCCAAAATTTGTGATTGGGGTTTGACTTGTTGACCACCTCAGTCCTTGGGGTGTGTTTTGATAACTTTGTTGCACCCTTTTAATGCCTATTTGTAACCCTTAAGTGATTTGAAACACTAACCTATCATCCACCATTAAAACCACCTTCACACCTTTCCAAATCCTTAAAATCCTAGGAAACCTTAGATGGCCCATTACCTAATTCTTAAACTTGTTTAGCCTCTAAGTAGCCTTCTAATCCACCCTTTCCTATAAATAGAGCCCCCTCCCCTTGGTTTAAGGGTTGAGAATTTTGCTTAAGAGAGAAAGAGCTCTAAGTGAGAAGTTCTTCCTCCCTTTGGTACACTATTTTCCCTCAAAATTCAAGAATTCCAAAACTTTTTCCAAGCTTGTTCTTACATAAAAAACCCATAGCCTAGGTGTGTGTGATCCCCTAGCCTATTTTCTCCCTCCTTTAGCTAGTAAGCCTTAGTGGTTAGAACCCATTTCTCTACCATTCAAGCCTTCGAAAGCTCATCAAAGCAAGGCACACAAGGCTCTCCTACGGTGCTACAAGGGCCTGAGGGCTCCGGCTCTCCCCTTTCTTCTCCTATCTCTTTTCGGCATTCCCCCACTCTCCCATTTGTGCCGTTACGCCGCCGACTTTTCGGTAGGAACGGAGGGGCACAAATAGCATTGGAGGCCCATTTGGGCAAGAGGGAATCATTTCCTTTCCTTTTATTCTATCTTATTTTTGGCCATTAGTAGAGACCGCGTTAAGCGGGTTGATTGGGTGCCTAACACCTTCTCGATAGATAACCGAAGCCCTTACCCAAGAGCCTTTGGTGTAGACCGGATTCAGAGTCATATTTTTAGCACTTCGGTGCTCATAAAAATGAACTAGGTAGCCCGGGACACCGAAAGCTCCGGGTGGCGACTCTATATTTTTATTAGAGAGCGCATCGTCACGACGGGACCGTCACGAATCCCACGGTTGCACAAATGGCGACTCTGCTGGGGAGTAGCTAGTAGAGCTTCCCCTTGAAATTGGCCCATTTATTTTTATTTTACTAACCCTTTTATTGCTTTTTTTTAGTGTATTTTTGCTGTTTTTTTTACTCACCCCTCTGATTAAGTTGCTTTACTTACCCCTACTTTTACGTCATTTACATGCCTCAGCCGATTGGCGGGCCTACATTCGCCTTGTCTTTTAAAATTCCTTACTTTTCCGTCATTTTAGTGCCTTAGCCGATTGGCGGGCCTACTTGTGCATTGTCTTTTAATTTCCTTTAAATTTCCGTCATTTAAAGTGCCTTAGCCGATTGGCAGGCCTACTTGCGCATTCATATTCCATCAGTGGACGCCGGCCTGTAGTGGCGGAACGGGATAATCACCCCAGGTCTTTGAACTAAAGAAAACTTCCAAAAAGAAGAAAAGCTTTGAAAAAAAAAATTAAAATTGAACCAAGTTAGGGAGCTTAATTAATTTATTTTGCGGGGTAGATTTTTCAAAAGGGATGGGTTAGGCACACATACAAACACCCGGGTCTTAGTATGGCGGCAGCCCCTAGTGGTGATGATCAAGAAAAGTCCCAGGCCACCTAGTATCTGAGAAGGCGCTCACGCCAGAGGTATATTGGGTGGGTTCCCATTCCGAAGCTAAAAACCCTTGGGGAGCGCGGTAGCGAGTTATACCGGACTCAATCCATTTAGGTGTGGTGAGGAGAGAATCAGTCATCAAGAAAACTGCTCAGTTCTTAGAAGCCTAGCTTCCACAAAAGCCAAAAAAGAGACTCATTTCGGGTGTTGGTAGCTGTTGTCAAACAACCTGGAAGTTCAGTTTTTGGCTGGCGCATGTATTAGTTGCGCCAGCATAAAAATCTGGCATTTATAACTGGCGCAACTAATAGTTGCGCTAGCTTTAAATCCCAAAATTTTACCTTGGCGCAACTAATAGTTGCGCTAGTGTAAAATTTGTCCCCTACAACCTTGGCGCAAGTATTAGTTGCGCCAGGTCTGGTTGACAGCCCTCCAGCCCGAATCTGTGGCCTTTCCACCTCCCGAATTGCCCGATCAGTGTGCTTAGTACCTTGTTTAGGCCCCGCTATCTCCAACACCCAATACGCCCCTGCCAGTCAAGAGAAGGCAACTTCTTTTTGGCTCGTTTCGGGGGATCGGGTCATTTGCCTCGATTTCCATGCCTTCAATAGATCGAAGGTTCTCCTTTGATTCTTCCGAAGTGCATCGGAACCGTCGCCGCGGGTCTTGAATTAAGGTACGAAGGCCACCCGAAAAGGGAATTCCAAGGCCTCGGAATCTCTGTTTTTCAAAAAATCTTCATAAAATTCAAAAAATAATAAATAATTTAAAACCCAAAAAGAAATAGATAGTTTGTGGTGCCGGCACAACGGCATCATCTTGTCCTCCCTCGTCCCGTAGGGTAAGAAGGAAGAGGATTTTTGGGCTTTATCCAAGGCACCCTTACCCGACCCGCTCCTGTAGAATGTCATGGGTAGTGGACCCGGTTTACGTCGACCCCGACTCATCCCCGCCACATTCTCCAACCCACTCTCATTCGGGAGAACTTTTTTCCACCATCCCCCTCACCCAACCCCCTTTTACCGTTACCGGCCCATTTGGCGCCCCTATTTTTCCAACCAATACCCCCCAAAATATCTAAAATCCAACCCCCCGTTCTCCATCTTTGGCCCAAACCATGCCCATGCAAAACCCTAACCCATTCTCCCAATCCACATCCATGCCCCAATTCCCATCATCCCCCTATAGACCCGATCCGCCCTCATTCACCTATGTCACCTCCGCCCTAACCAATCCCCCACAAATCCCCTCATCTACACGGGTCATGCCCGTTTTTATCAAGGCCATCCCCACCAAGGGCCCATGGCCCAAGCATACCCAGGGCCCACGACCCAAACCTACCAAGGGTCCATGGCCCAAATCCATCAATGGCCCATGACCCGAAATGATCAAGGGTTCATGGCCCAAACCCAAACCCCACACCCATACCTTCCACAATACCCCCAACTCTTAACCCAACCTCCACACCCGGGCCAAACCCAATTTTCCCATGGCCCCACACCCCAAGGCCATTTCCAAACCTTCCCTCATACCCAATGGCCCCATCAGGTCTCACCTCAAAACCAAATCCCCATCACCCAACAGACCTTTCCTCACCCCCAATGGGCTCACCCCACCCCCACTCATATCATGCCCATCCAGCCCATGCAACAACAACAGGAGAATCCCGTCTTCACTGCACATTACGCCGATCAGCAGTATGAAGAGGACGAGATTAGGAACAACGGGGCCTATGCTGGGGCTTTGACCAGCCTCCACCCCCTCCCATAATTGCCCATCCCCTGATAGCCCAGAGTGAAGTTCAACCTACGGCCGAGAAGGCAGCCCCTGTATCAAAGGAGTCAGAACAACTGAAAGAGCAGTTAGACAAAATACAGAAGCAGCTAATGAAAATGGGAGGTGCTGAGATCCACGCCATAGACTTCACAGACCTATGCCTGTTTGCTGAGGTCCCCTTGCCCCCCAAATTCAAAATGCCCGCCTTCGACAAATATAATGGCACGGGCAATCCTATTACACACCTCAAGTCCTATTGTGGGGACATGTGCCAGTACGGGGAGGACGAAAGACTACTAATAAAAGTCTTTCAGAAGAGTTTGACTGGGCCGACTTTGAGATGGTTCACATCCTTAGAACCATCTATGATGAAAACATGGAGGGACTTAACGCACCTCTTCCAAGAGCAGTATGCCTACAACATAGACATTGAGCCGCGTAAGTCCGACTTGGCCCGTTTAAAGTAGAATCAGAACGAGACCTTCAGCGACTACTTAGGGCGATGGAGAGCGTTGACAGCTCAGATTAGGAATAGAATACCTGACGAAGAACAGATAGAGATGATTTCGAAGAGCACTCTGCCAGTGATTTCGAACTTCTTGGTATACCAGCAGCAGTCCAGCTTTGCTGATCTAGTAAGAAATGCTAACCGATGCGAGGATGCCATCAGGGAGGGGCGTCTAAATAAGAACATACAGAGCGGACCCAGTGGGGTTAGAAGATTTTCTGAGCAGAGGAATGAGAAGAGAACAGGGGGTGATGTCCAGAATATAACCAACACCAGGCCCAATAACAATACTGCTCCATTTCAGTTTCAGGCAACACCAGTTAGGCCTGAGTAGACACAGAGAATGGGGAATGGGCAAGGAATGCAGATGACCCCGGAACAGAGGAGAGCCCGCTACGACCGAGTCTTCACACCTCTGGGGCGATCTTTGAGTGTACTTTTACCCCTGTTAGTAGAAAAGGGATTAGTGGCTATCCGCAAACCGCAACCTCCCCCTCACCCGATCCCAAAGAACTATGACTGCAATTTTCATCGGGTCGTCACTCTTGATCACGCTTCCCCTTGAAGCACGCGATCCGAGATTTGATCGATGCCGGGAAAATCATTCCCCCTGCACCTTCTCAACATGCCAATATTCATCAAGTGCCACTACCCCCACATCCCACCGGAGGAGCAGGTCCCAGACCCACCATCGGAATGATAGAAGATGAGGAGGAGTTTGAATTTAACCCATCTGATTATATCAGTGATCGGGAGAGCTATGTAACACCGTTGTTAAGAAACATTGAGGAAAGGAATATCGGGGTTGTTGAGCCCTTGAATTTGTCGGATTATTTCCCCAACCCGACTCCGCAAGTCGAATCATTGGATCTCAGGGCATATTTTCCATCCACCACACCCGTCAATTATGTGAATATTAATGCATACCAACCATACACCACAAATTTTCTGATGAGTCAACAAGCCCCCACTCCTATACCCGCACCCACCAACTACCAATGGCCGGCGCCCGCCCCATTCCAGCTACCGCCATATACCACAACCCCCATCAACTACCCCATAAACCCCCAAGCCCCCAAGCCCCCAATCCAACACCCGCACCCCTCAGTTATCAAAGGCCTGTGCCCATCCCATCATCCCCAATTCAACCACCAGCAAGCCCCATCACCCCGATCAACTACCTGACGGCCCATCAGACCCCTCATATGCCGTCAGCACCCACCGACTATCAATGGCCTACTTTTACCTCCTTCCCTCCGGTGCCACCACACCCAAGCTTCACAAACCCCATTTGGCCTAATCTTTCCACCCAACCACCCACTACCACTGAGGTGAATCAAGTATTGCCCCCACCTCCTGAGCCGACAGTATAAGTGCCTCAAGTACTAGCAGTCATACCTTTTCAACTCTCGGGACCAACCTATGATCCTCATCAGGTCCCACTGATGATGTCCAGAATATAACCAACACCAGGCCCAATAACAATACTGCTCCATTTCAGTTTCAGGCAGCACCAGTTAGGCCTGAGCAGACACAGAGAATGGGGAATGGGCAAGGAATGCAGATGACCCTGGAACAAAGGAGAGCCCGCTACGACCGAGTCTTCACACCTCTGGGGCGATCTTTGAGTGTACTTTTGCCCCTGTTAGTAGAAAAGGGATTAGTGGCTATCCGCAAACCGCAACCTCCCCCTCACCCGATCCCAAAGAACTATGACCCGAATACCCACTGCAATTTTCATCAGGGTCCGGGTCACCCTACTGATCGCTGCTTCCCCTTGAAGCACGCGATCCGAGATTTGATCGATGCCGGGAAAATCATTCCCCCTGCACCTTCTCAACATGCCAATATTCATCAAGTGCCACTACCCCCACATCCCACCGGAGGAGCAGGTCCCAGACCCACCATCGGAATGATAGAAGATGAGGAGGAGTTTGAATTTAACCCATCTGATTATATCAGTGATCGGGAGAGCTATGTAACACCGTTGTTAAGAAACATTGAAGAAAGGAATATCGGGGTTGTTGAGCCATTGAATTTGTCGGATTATTTCCCCAACCCGACTCCGCAAGTCGAATCATTGGATCTCAGGGCATATTTTCCATCCACCACACCCGTCAATTATGTGAATATCAATGCATACCAACCATACACCACAAATTTTCCGATGAGTCAACAAGCCCCCACTCCTATACCCGCACCCACCAACTACCAATGGTCGGCGCCCGCCCCATTCCAGCTACTGCCATATACCACAACCCCCATCAACTACCCCATAAACCCCCAAGCCCCCAAGCCCCCAATCCAACACCCGCACCCCTCAGTTATCAAAGGCCTGTGCCCATCCCATCATCCCCAATTCAACCACCAGCAAGCCCCATCACCCCGATCAACTACCTGACGGCCCATCAGACCCCTCATATGCCGTCAGCACCCACCGACTATCAATGGCCTACTTTTACCTCCTTCCCTCCGGTGCCACCACACCCAAGCTTCACAAACCCCATTTGGCCTAATCTTTCCACCCAACCACCCACTACCACTGAGGTGAATCAAGTATTGCCCCCACCTCCTGAGCCGACAGTACAAGTGCCTCAAGTACTAGCAGTCATACCTTTTTAACTCTCGGGACCAACCTATGATCCTCATCAGGTCCCACTGAGCTACGAACAAACAGATGTCAATGCCGGTAGCAGCAACAGAGAAGGGGAAGTAGATTTTGTTACTAGGTCTGGGAGGATATCAAAGCAGCCAGAAGTACCAACAGTAGCACAGGCCCACCCCGAAGGAAAGAAGGACAACGCTGTGAACCCCTTCGAGAAGATGAGTCGAGAACATATACTGTAGACTCAGCTGAGAAGGATGCCTGCCCATATCACTGTATGGGACCTATTGATGACATCCCCACTCCATTTCCAAGCATTAATGGGGGCGTTAAAGAATGCGCATGTAGGTCAGCCCAGATGAAGTTGGGCAGATAATTGGGCAAGTGATGGCTCCGAATGCCATTTCATTTTCTGATGCTGATTTACCAGAAGAAGGGTGTAGCCATTCCAAGTCTTTGAATATAACTGTTGAATCCAGAAACATGGTCATTCCCTTAGTACTAATTGACAATGGGTCTGCATTGAATATATGCCCGTTAAGAACCGCCACCAAGATCGGGGTTGACCCATGCATGTTAAGGCCCACCAGAACCAGCGCTAGAGGATTTGATAATACCAGAAGAGAAATAATGGGAGAAGTTGATCTTGAGCTATTGATAGGGCCAACGACCTTTTCCATCTTGTTTCAAGTCATGGATATTAAATCTTCCTTTAACTTATTATTGTTTGTGGGTAGAATCGAACCATACCGTCCACTTTGCACAAGAAGCTCAAATTCGTGTATGGGCATAAAATTGTTACAATCATTGGGGAGGGGCATGGTGAGAAAGAAAAAGTCACCAATAGTGTTGAAAAACCTAATATGCTGGATGTACCACACACCGCTGAGGACGTCGACCTCCACAGTTTTGAATACGAGGTGTCGACAATACTCCCAGAGCCCATGGAGGGCATCATGTCTAAAACGAGAGGCGGTATGGTGGCAGCAGTGGTAATGCTCCAAAAGTGGGGCTATCAGAAAGGAAGGGGTCTGGGACCCAAATTACAAGGTAGAAGAGAGCCAGTTGTGGCCAAGGGATAAAAAGTAAGATTCGGGTTGGGATACAAGCCCACAGAAGAAGAGGTCCGAGAGGCCAATGAGAAAGCCAGGGTCGCCGCAGCTGCAAGAGCTCAAAGAATCAACATAGAAGAGAAACTTTGCCCTAGGCCACACATCAGGGATTCCTTTGTCAGCGCAGGGGTCGTAAAAATTGATCAGAATGGGGCAACCCATTTGACCCCATACAAACTCAAAGCCCTAGTTCATCCCACCAATCCCCAGATCTCCCTTCCCAGCTTGGAGATAGATTTGGCCGCGTTATCCCTTTTCGAGGAACGACGGTCGGTACCTGAACTAGCTCCCCCTGTGGTGAATCACCACAAAGCCGTGTTAACATTTGAGGATATCATCTCAGATGAAATGGGGATTAACATGATGGAGGCTGACTCCAATGAGCCATATCAGCCAGCACCCTCCATTCCAACAGGTAAAGAAGTGGCCCCTCAGGTACGCAACTGGGCATCTTTGCCCCAAACTCTGGAAGCAGGAAGTGGCCTAAAGTTTGGCGCCTGTTTCCCAAAAAAAAACAACCTATAAAAAGTGAGATAAGCCCTTGGCAGGCAATACCCTGTGTATATAGCAACCCGCCTTGCCAAAGGTCCGTCTCTGAAGAAAATGAAAATCTCAAAAACATAAAAGAGAACAAAAATCTCAAAAACATGAAAAAAACACAAAATTCCAAAACATTGAAAAAATCCAAAGTCCAAAAATATTGTCATTTAAAATTCCAGAAAATGTCCCACAAAAAGATGCCTTAATCAAAATGCCCGTCCCACGTGAAATCGACCCCTTCCATGTAGAAACACAAGAAGAGGTAGGGATCACGAGTCTGGACCAGGATATCCCCCTCGAGGAGCTCCCCAATGAGCTCCTTGACCGATTTTTCAATTTTGAGCATGGCCCTACCCCCATTGTCGAAGAGACCGAGGATGTTAACCTAGGAACTGAGGAAGTTCCTAGAATAACCAAAATCGGAACATCACTGTCCCCTGAGGAAAGAAAAAGCATGATCGACTTCCTTCGGTCATACCAAGACATTTTTGCCTGGTCATACGAGGACATGCCTGGTCTGGATACTGATTTGGTCGAGCATGAGTTGCCCCTCTACCCTGATATGAAGCCAGTCAAACAGAAGCTGAGACATCTTCGACCCGAGTGGATGTTGAAAGTCAGACGAGGTCATCAAGCAGTATGACACGGGGTTTCTCATGGTATCCAAGTACCCGCAATGGCTAGCTAATATTGTGCCTGTGCCAAAGAAGGATGGATAGGTCTGCATGTGCATCGATTTTCACAATTTGAACAGAGCGAGCCCAAAGGATGATTTCCCATTACCACACATTGACATCTTGGTCGATAACACAGCTAAGCACGGGATGCTTTCTTTTATGGATGGATTCTCAGGATACAATCAGATAAAGATGGCAGAGGTTGATCGTGAGAAGACAGCATTCATTACCCCCTGGGGAACCTTTTGCTATCGAGTCATGCCATTCGGGCTGAAGAATGCCGGTGCAACGTACCAGAGAGCTATGACTGCACTATTTCATGACATGATGCATCGAGAGATTGAAGTATATGTCGACGACATGATAGCCAAGTCACCGGAGCGAAGCGACCATCTGGTAAACCTTCAGAAGCTATTTGAAAGACTGAGAAAATATCGACTACATCTAAATCCACAGAAGTGCGCATTTGGTGCTATGTCAGGAAAACTGTTAGGATTCATCGTCAGTAGGAGGGGGATCGAGGTCGACCCCGTCAAGGTCAAGGCCATCACAGAAATGCCACTGCCGTCCACCGAGAAAGAGGTTAGAGGGTTCTTGGGCAGAATACAGTACATCAGTCGGTTCATTGAACAACTAACTCCAATCTGCACGACGATCTTCAAGCTGCTAAGAAAGAATTCTCCCGTTGAATGGAATGATGATTGTCAGGCAGCGTTCGATAAAATTAAAAGCTACCTCCTGAATCCACCTGTTGTGGTACCACCTGAGCTAGGGAGACCACTCTTGATGTATCTCTCCACGACGGAAGTTTCGATGGGGTGTGTTTTGGGGCAGCACGATGAAATAGGAAGAAGAGAGCAAGCCATTTACTATTTGAGCAAGAAATTCATAGATTACGAGGCGCGCTATTCTCACCTGGAGAAAGCATGCCTAGCCCTTGTATGGCTACCCAGAGGCTCCGCCACTACTTACTGTCTCAAGCCATTTTACTTTTAGCCCGAATGGATCCATTAAAATACTTGTTCGAAAAATCGGCTCTCACTGGACGAACTGCACGATGGAAACTTTTATTATCTGAATTCGACATCACGTACGTCACTCAGAAATTGATCAAGGGGCAGGCGCTTGCTGATAATCCTTTACCTGACTATGAGCCATTAAGAACCGAATTCCCAGATGAAGATATCTTATTCATGACGGAGGACGATACAGAAGAAGTAGAAGAATCATGGGTAATGCACTTTGACGGGGCAGCAAATGTCGAGGGCCAAGGAGTTGGCGCCATCCTAATTTCACCAAAAGGATCCCATGTACCGGTCTCTATCAAACTCAACTTCCCTTACACTAATAATATGGCTGAGTACGAAGCTTGCGCCGCTGGTCTGCAGGCGGCTCTCGATCTGAATGTAACTCACCTTCAGGTATTTAGAGATTCACAGTTAATTATATGCCAGATGAATGATGACTGGAAGACGAAAGACGAGAAGTTGATCCCCTATCATGAACACCTTGAGGACCTGATAGCTTGCTTCCAAGATGTGACTTTCTCATATATCCCCCGGATAAGGAATCGCTTTGCCGACGCATTAGCAACTTTGGCGTCAATGATTGAAATCCCCTATGGTGTTGAGATGAAGCCGATCGTGATCGAGCAGAGGAATGAACCAGCTTTCTTCCTCCAGATTGAGGAACCCACAAAGCCTAATGATGAGCCACCTTGGTTCTTAGATATCAAGAATTTCCTCGAGACCCTAACCTTCCCAGAGGGTACATCCAAGACAGACCGACGAACTATTCAGCGTTTAGCGGCAGGTTACGTCATTTGCGGGGAATGCCTCTATAAGCGATCATACAACAATATTTTGCTCAGATACCTTATAGAAAGTGAAGCGGCCAGTATTATGAAAGAAATCTATGAGGGAGTATGCGGAGCCCAAGTTAGCGGTCACATGCTCGCTAAGAAAATTCTGCGGCAAGGATACTTTTGGACCACTATGGAATCGGATTGTTGCAAACATGTTAAAAAATGCTATAAGTGTCAAGAACACTCCAGTCAGATACATGCTCCTGCCATTGATCTTCACTGCATGACCACTCCTTAACCATTTGCTACCTGGGGCCTTGACGTTGTCGGAATGATTAATCCAAAAGCATCAAACGGACATCGGTTCATCTTCGTCGCCATTGAATACTTCACCAAGTGGGTAGAAGCGGCGTCATATGCCAACATCATGGCCAGTCACGTCGAGAAGTTTCTCAAGAATAATAGTGTGTGTCGATTTGGAGTACCCAAAGATATCATCACGGACAACGACACAAAGTTTGCGAATAAGCGCATCCGAGACTTCTGTGAGCAATACAAGATCAAGCACCATCGCTCATCCCCTTATCGGCCTCAAACTAATGGAGCCGTGGAAGCCGCGAACAAGACAGTCATCCGCATCCTTGAGAAAATGGTCGTCACTTACCGAGATTGGAGCGAAATGCTGCCATTTTCTTTGTGGGCCTCTCGAGCGTCGATCCGTACCTCTACAGGGGCAACACCATTCTCCCTTGTGTATGGAACCGAGGCCGTCCTCCCGGTGGAGGTTGAAGTACCCTCACTCTGAATCCTCATGGAATCAGGCTTACCCGAAGCAGAAAGAGAGAGATCACGCTTTGATTAGCTAAACTTACTGGACGAAAAGAGACTCCTAGCCTTATGCCACACTCAAGTTTACCAAGGGCGAATCGCACGCGCATACAATAAACGTGTCCGCGGTCGAGATCTAAAGGTAGGAGATACTATGCTAAAGAATATCTTCCCATCCCTCCACGCTGATCCAAGAGGAAAGTTTAAGCCGAACTGGGAAGGACCATACTTCATTCAAGAAGTGCTGCCGGGATACGCCATCCGCCTCGCCACTATGGACGGAGATCATTTTCCTGAGCCCATCAACGCTGGATACGTCCGACGGTTCTACTCTTAGTCCATCACGACAAGGTAAGTATTGATGAAACAGATACGTGACTGCTTAAGAACCACCCAAAAGAGGCCATCATTCCAAATACAGTAGCCAAAAAAAAGCATCCTTAAAAATGATGATATCCTTTACTACCCCATTTGAGCCCGGACCTTTCTTTCAATAAACCCATCCCCAAAAAAAAAATATATATATATATATATACGTATACATATACCAAAAAAAGAGAGAAAAGATGAAGTAGAGTTACCATCAAAATCTAAAAAAATCGAAAAAAGCAAAAACTCAAAAAGAGATTGCCTGAAATGAAGCAAAAAGAACAAAAAAAAAATCTAGAAGAATCACGGGACATGTACAGTAAAACCCCCAAGGAAGAAAGCATGTTGAGAAAACTGAAGCCGTGTCAAGGAAATCCTTTTAATCCAGCGTACCTTCAAATCCTAACCTAACCCATGGCCAAGCTACACCCTGAAGGAAGCCCTCTTTGTAGGTTCGCAAGCAGTCATAATATCTGTTAAGTCAATATGAGCCGAGTCGTGAGACAACACCAGAACCCCATCCAGCCGGCTATGACGGAATCAAGGTCTATGTCGTGGCTGTTAAAAAAAGAAAAGAAAATAAAAATAAAAATAAAAAATAAAATAAAAATACAAGCTCAAAGCAAGATGGACGTGGTGAAAACCCGAAAGGGCATTATGGGTAAAAACAGCGAGCTTGTGCGGACCAGGCGAAAACCCGAAAGGGTGCTTGGGGTAAGAGAGCTAAACCCACGGACGTGGTGAAAACCCGAAAGGGCGCCATGGGTAAAAAGAGGGAGATAAAAAAACAAGAGAAGAAAAAAAGAGGAAAAGAGGAAAAAATTGAAAAAGAAAGGTTTGGACTAATTGAGAAGATTGGTGCTTGAGGAAACCTTTTGTTACTCTTCCTGTATCCTCTTATCTGACTGGGCCGCCCATGCTAGTTCAAATCGGGTCCCGACCAGAATTGTCTTTGTGAAACCACATCGTCAAACGCATGACCCGAGGCAAGGAGAAAGGTTTGACTCAATCTAAAGGGATCAACGTTCTGGCCTTGGTAAAATCTGGAAACTCACTCAGGTCTGACTGCATGAAAGAGTTCGACTATGCTCAAAATGGGACCCGTTACTCCGTCTCACTATCAAGGCATCAAAAAAAAAAAAGAAAAGAAAAGGAGGAAAAAAAGCTAAAAATAAAAAAAATAAGAAAAATCCAAACACCAAAAACTGTGTATATATTTCTACTCATTTTCATGTTCATATTTTCACCATCATATTTCAATCTCAAAAATGAAGAAAAATAATAAAAAATCTCCAAAAAATAAAAATCCAAAAAAAATATCTTGAAAATGAAAAATGTAGGTAGAAATCTACTTTTTTTTTTATTGTTTAGGATGCATTTTCTTTATATGTATAAACAACAAAGGGACTGACGTTTTCTCGAGAATGTGTAGGAACATCACACGGTCCAAAGCTTCGAAGCAGGCAACTTCTCAGCGATGGACAAATCAGATAAAACATCTCACCACCGACGTCAGGTTTAACAAAAAATGAATATCATTTTGAAAAGAAAAAGAAATCTATGTTTTCATGCTACGCATAGAGACACACATGCGTGTTTTGATGCGGTAAAATGTCAATATTTTATCGATAATGCAGATGTGCAAAATTAATGTCCTAGGTCAAAGGTTCGCCTTGGATCCATGGATCCTACTTCAAAGTAGGAGCAACGGTGTCACTCCCGGTCAAACAGTCAATGTTTCGATTGGGTCAACTCCACTGCTAAATCTTTTGAGTGATGAGCGCTCTGTTTTGGATTCGTGTGAGCTTGAGTTGTCTTAAGCTTCGGATTCTCCGTTGAAAAAGGTCAATCGTTGGTTGAGACCAACCTGTTGAAAATGAGATTATGTGTCAATCAAACTATGTGCAATCATGCATTCAGAAGGGTTCATTTCCCTTTTATTTTTTGCAGGCTTAAAACCTGTATGGGCAGCGGTATCCCTATAAAGTGTACGCCATGCGTCTGGGTATCCATATGATGGTCATTTGTCCCCATAAATTGTACCAGGGTGGGTCTGGGTCGGGGCTTCCATCGCCTTTGTTGTTACTTATTGCCCCTGATGGGTGCATGATTATGCATAGTTAATTGATGATTATGATCATTATCAACAGAGGCCAGGATTGGATGCCTCCTTTTGGGAGGTGTCTAATGTTTGGCTGGATCTGGTCAAGGAAGTCGAAACTGGATACTCTGGGTCATGTGTATCTGAAGCACGTTTTGAAAAATGGCACGCACTCCTAAAAAGCGTTGTGACATCTATTCACTTCACTCAGGTGGTCATGTTAAATAAACTTTGGGATCGATGGGTTCGCCCAAAGATCTCGAACCCTTCTTTCTGTCGGGGCACCCGGGAATAATCCAATGAGGTCATCAAATGCCTTATAGAATTGGACGCAAACTATGGAGCCTTGCGTATGTTTACTTCGCGCCTATCTTTGAATGTGGGCCGATCACCCCTCCTACTTCCGATACTGTTGAATTCAGAATAAATCTTAAACATCAAATCCCTTCAAAATCATCCCGAGAAGTGAACATCTTTCCCGACTATAGGGAGTTCGCAACTCATTCCACCTTGGTTATGCCCAGTAATGTCGCTAAGCGCTTGGGAACCGATTTCCTCGAGAAACGAATGATTAGCCTGGCACTCCAGGGCTTTCATTTTCTCACCATGTTACTCACCTGATGTTTGAGGTTTGTTCTGAAGGCAGCGGACCCGTCAGTAATGCCTTGGGCCTCTTCGGATGTCTCTTTTCTTTGGCATATGATCACTAGTGATCGGATACCAAAGAGGGGCATCTGTAGATACCCAAATTTGGCCCAAGGCCCGATCGAAACACCTTTCGAGAGAGGTGTAATTTTGAGCTTTTGATGGCATGTATGGAACCCTTAGAAATCACCCTAAACCCTTAGGAATCACCCTAGATCCCTTAGGAACCTATCCCAAACCTTTAGAAACCAGCCCCGACCCTTAGAACCCATTTCAAACCCTAAACCTAACCATCCCGGGTAATGGATGAAGAGTGGTGTATCAAGACTATCTAAGTTTTTCTACTAATATAAAATCATATACCATTGGAAAGAGGACTTCTCCAACTTTCCAACGAGCCAAGAATCGCCTCAATCGAAGTTGTATATCAAATGTTACGGCGATTCGAATATCGAGCAGAATTTCGAGATTTTTGCCTGGCGCAACTATTAGTTGCGCCAGGCCATTTTCCCCCTTGATTTGCTTGGCGCGACTAATAGTTGGACCATGTCTTTTTCCCCTAGAAATGGCCTGGCGCAACTAATAGTTGCGCCAAGTATAAATGGGTCCCCCCACCCTCATGAAGCCAACTTCCGAACTCTTGTCGCTCTTGTTTTTCTTGTGCATTTTCCTGGCGCAACTAATAGTTGCGCCAGGCATATGAATAGTGACTGTGGGTTTTTGCCCTGAAATTCGTGATTGGGGTTTGACTTGTTGACTACCTCAGTCCTTAGGGTGTATTTTGATAACTTTGTTGCACCCTTTTAATGCCTATTTGCAACCCTTAAGTGATTTGAAACACTAACCTATCATCCACCATTAAAACCACCTTCACACCTTTCCAACCCTTAAAATCCTAGGAAACCTTAGATGGCCCATTACCTAATTCTTAAACTTGTTTAGCCTCTAAGTAGCCTCCAAATCCACCCTTTTCCTATAAATAGAGCCCCCCTCCCCTTGGTTTAAGGGTTGAGAATTCTGCTTAAGAGAGAAAGAGCTCTAAGTGAGAAGTTCTTCCTCCCTTTGGTGCACTATTTTCCCTCAAAATTCCAGAATTCCAAAACTTCTTCCAAGCTTGTTCTTATATCAAAAACCCATAGCCTAGGTGTGTGTGATCCCCTAGCCTATCTTCTCCCTCCTTTAGCTAGTAAGCCTTAGTGGTTAGAACCCATTTCTCTACCATTCAAGCCTTCGAAAGCTCATCAAAGCAAGCCATGCAAGGCTCTCCTACGGTGCTACAAGGGCCCGAGGGCTCCGGCTCTCCCCTTTCTTCTCCTATCTCTTTTCGGCATTCCCCCACCCTCCCATTTGTGCCGTTACACCGCCGACTTTTCGGTAGGAACGGAGGGGCACAAATAGCATTGGAGGCTCATTTGGGCAAGAGGGAACCATTTCCTTTCCTTTTATTCTATCTTATTTTTGGCCATTAGTAGAGACCGCGTTAAGCGGGTTGATCGGTGCCTAACACCTTCCCGATCGATAACTGAAGCCCCTACCCAAGAGCCTTTAGTGTAGACCGGATTCAGAGTGATATTTTTAGCACTTCGGTGCTCATAAAAATGAACTAGGTATCCCGGGACACCGAAAGCTCCGGGTGGCGACTCTATATTTTTATGAGAGAGCGCATCGTCGCGACGGGACCGTCACGGATCCCACGGTTGCATAGGGAGCAATCCAGTAGTCTAGCCCATTCACCACCCCTGCTAATTTTGTGGCTACCCTCAGTCTGGTACCAGAGACAGTCTTTGATAAGGCATTTATCACTAAGGAAGCTTTGGCTAAAGCAGTCATTGAATTTCTGACCAAGGCCTCCCTAGACTCATTGTTACAGCCACTTGAAGAATTGGTTTACCCTAGATTGGTAAGGTTGTGGTACCAAAATATCAGAATGAAAGAGTCTGGGGGAGGACCAGAGGGGAAGGATCCTATGATGGTAATCCTCATTGATGATTTTGATGTACTTGTGGACTCCACTGACATTACATAAGAATTGGGCATCCCAGCATCATATGTCCCATCTTGTAATTTGGGAGCCCCAATCAATGCCTCAATCACAGTGATTGCCTAATAATTGACTCAAGAGAAGAAGGCATCTAGGGACTCAGTAATGAGAAGTGACTTCAGCCTTAATTTACTTTTCATGGGCACTGTATTAAGAAAGAACATTTTTGTGGCTGGCCACCAACAAGAGAGGAGACATCCAATCATAGATGCCTTGTACTACTTCTCAAGAGGGCATTGCTTTGAGGCTGCAAGATTGATATTTGAGGGAATGAAGGATACTCATCAAGGTGAAGAAGAAGTAAAAGCTACAAGGGCTACCTTACTGTAGGCTGATCACAACCTTGCTCAAGAAGAAAGGGTATACTTGGAAGATGGGGGAGCCCACTGATGAGCTGCAACTAGTGGTGTGTGGAAAAAAGCAATGGAGCATCAGTATGACACTGATGAACAAGAAGAAGAAGAAAGATCATGTGGTAGCCACTGCTGCTGCCACCTCTACAGCAACCATTCCTGTAGAGCCCACAACAGAAGGCCAGACCATAGCCACTGCTGCAGCCAGTCCTGAGGATGCAGCAACAACCACCTCTACAACAGCACCTACAACCATCCATGTAGTACTTCCACCAGTCCCATCAGTAACCTATCCACCCTCCACAACCTCTTCTATACCCCCACCAGTCCCATCAGTCCCCACTCCACCAACCCTACCTTCCCATTCAATTACTGTGACATACCCAATTCCCCCTCCCATAGAATTCCCCTTTACCATTCCTACCCCCCAATTAATAAAACATATAAGAAAAAGAAAACCCACCACCCCACTACTGAACCCACTACCATACCCACTGACATACCCATCCGAAGTCCAAACCCACCTTCCCCTTTTACCTATGATGACAGTGAACTACTATCCACTGGCATTGAATCATCTCACCCCATTGAACACACAGACCCAATTCCCTCTCCTACATATACCCCTCCACTATCACCGAACCCAGACCAATTCACAACAGAGGGGTACTCAGCCCTAATAGACTCCATTGTGGGGGATATTAGGCATGAGTACAACCCTCTCCCTGAATTCCTACACCCACACACATTTAGCCATGCCCCCTACCTCTCCATTTCAACCAATTTCCACCCAAAATAGTACCCAACCTGTTACCCCTTCCTTATCAGACCCTCTAACCCAAATTATCACCCTCCTAACCTCTCTCGAAGCCCAAATCCATATCAACTCTAAAAACTAAGCCACCATCCAAAACAACCTTAACTCCATCCAATCAACCCTTTAACCATTTATACCTACACCCTAATCATCCACACCTACCCCTATCCCTACCCCTCCTCCTTACCAGCAACCTTCCACATTAGTGGTAACAATTGAAGCTGCCACCCAATAGACTTTGAGACTAAAGAGCTACCTTTAGTTTCCTTTTTTGAAGCCTCAACCTTCCCCCAACCCAAAACCACTGAAGAGGTACTACCACATGCCCTCCCATCTATCCCTTCCCCATCTACCAACACTTATACTGAGCTTGCTGTGATCTCCACCTCTCATACTGATCCTTCCAACTGGGCCATTGTCCCAGTGGAATAAATTCCATTACCTCTTTTTTCTACCCTCACTACTTTCATGAATGACAACCCATACATTGAAAGGGATGTGCATTTGGTGGTGGAATTTGTGAGAAATATGGTATTGCAGGCCTGTGAAGACTAACTAGCATTGATGAAGACTGAGTATTGGAAATTGATGACAAAAATATTAATGGATCATCAGAAGGAGATTGAGGCCATGCAAAAGAGGCTCACACTACTGTAACAATGTGAAAGATGTATGAACAGAGGACCAACTAGCTTTCCAAGCTGGTGGAAACATTAACCACCACTATCTCATTGATTGGTCCTAAAGATGTGATGCCTCCAGTAAAAACTAAGGAAGTAAAAATCTAGGAGCCTACACTACAGAAGAGTAGCACCAAACAAAGGAAGCCAGTAGCATCTAGAACCAAAGCTGGGGCTGCACAGGCTACCAATCTTAAGAAGGGAAAGGAGAAAACTGTGGAGCACATAAATGTAGATTCTGATTCAGATCACCTCTAGGAGTAGCTATAGTTAGTTTTCTTTGGTGTCTTCTGTAGTTATTATATTTAGGAGTGTGTAATTGTAGAAGCATTTTATATAAAACTTCCCCTGTGTATAGTATTCAATTTTGTAAATAATTTTTTTTGTTTATGTACATTCATTTGGTGTCATTTTTTATAATTAGTTGTTCATTTAATTTTCTGTTGTATCTTGTTATGCCTTTTCATGCCTTACTGCCCCTAAATAAAATTCTACTGACACATTGAGGACAATGTTTAACTTAGGTTTGGGGGTATGGTAGGGTAGAACAATGAAGTAGTTAAACGTAGTGCAGCAATGTAGTTAGACTAAAATAAATAAAGTTAATTCTCACCTGACCAATTGTGAAAAAGGAGATTAAAACTGGTGGCAGATGTTTTAAAATTGAAATCATTTAAAAAAAATAAAATTTAACACTCCCATGAAGTTAACATCAAGAAAATTTTTCACAATCAGTACTTAGTAAACCAAAGAGGAGAGAAACAGGTGAGGATATACCCAATGAGTTTATTGAAGACCATACCCAGTGATATTTGGGGCCTATAAAATTTTTTCTTTTGAAGAGTGTCTTTGGCAACTTCTCTGCTCTAAGGAATGATTGATTCAATACCTTTTCACTAGAAGTTAGACCCCCAAATTGAAACTATTGACAGTACTCATGACACTAAGGAGATGATTTAAGGACATCATTTGGACAGTTTGAACCTTAAAATTCCTACCCTCTGAAACTGCCCCTTGCATACACTATTTGAGCCTTTAACTCCATTTTTCTTTGACAAACACCAGAGTATTTAACTTCATTTTTCTTGGACAAACACTAGAGTACTTGCACCTAAACCACATGACCTGATTTAACCTCACCCTCACTCTGAGATTTTAGAAGATAATGGAGAAGATATTGAAGATAGGTGGGCTGGGTTCAACATTTAGTGGAAGGAGAAGAGAAGAATGCTATAAACAGTAGTGTATCAATTGTATAGTTGTGGCATTTCATAAAAATAAAAAATAGAAAAAATAAAAAATTATAAAAAGAAAAAAAATAATAAGAGAGAGAGAAGTCAAGAGAAGTACTTCATCTGAAAAAGTAAAAAGAAGAGAAGAAGCTGGCCACTTCAAATTTGAAAAATACAAATAAAGATGAGGTTGTGATGAAATGAAGAAGGTGAAGTCATGAACCACCTCCTTCCCTTGCTGATGTCTCAATTTTGAACCCTTTCTACCCCTTCTATTCTTTTGAAACCTCAACCATAAGCCACATTACAGCCCATCTAAAAGATCTTGTTGATCCAAAGTGAAATGAGTTGTCATGTGGAGACAAGGGGATGCCTAATCTATGGTGAAAAGTATATGAGGAGGTCAGAAATTAGAAGTAATGCCTATGCTCATGCTTGCAGGCTTATTTGAGGTCTGCAACTGATCTTGAGCTGATGAGAATGTGAACACCTTGAGCTTCATTTCTGAGAGACAACCATGGTAAGGATTGGGTCTAAAGATTTACTTCAGTGGGTAATGTTTAAACTTGATTTTTAAATCAATGGTGAGCTTAGTACCAATTTTCACACACTACACTCTTGATGTAAACTGATTAGGTGTGATGGATAGAAATGCCGATTCATGTGTTAAAATGTTTGCCTTGACTGTTTTAACCTCCTTTAAATTTGAATGATCAAGGTGTGGAATGAAGTTTTATTTGTTAAAATCTATTGTATCATATATTGCACTATGCTTAACTGTTTTGTTGAGAAGTTTGTGGGTATCTTCACTGAAAATCATCAGGAGACTTTACTCCTCCACTAGGAATCACTTAGGGGTTTAAAAGGCTTGATGCATAAGCTAAGCATCCGTGCTCCATATGAAAATGACATTTAAATTTTTAGAATAATTGTTTTATTTTTCCTTTGCTCGAGGACTAACAAAGATTAGGTTTGGGGGTGTGTTAATCACTGATTTATACCACTTTTCACCTCCTAATCTAACCTTTAATAGACCTTTAAGCTGTTAATAACTGATATTTAAGTGTGTTTGTGTAGTAGCAATAAATTGTAGTTTAGTGTAACAATCCATCTAATGCATGCCAAGAAGAGATGGAAAGATAGGGATTGAACCAGTGTGGTCCCCACTATAAGGGCTGTTCAATATGCCCTGAGCCCCTAGAAGCCCTACAGTGAAAGATAAGTGGGGCCCACACTCAATGGAGTGCAGCGACAGGGTGGACAAGGCAGCAGAGAATCAGATCCTTGACCTCGACCAGATGCTGAATCCTCTTGAGAAGTTGTCGAGCAGTTCAGTGACTGCTACAGCAACCACTCAAGTAGTTGTCGGGTAGCTTTGTGTCTTCACAATCAACCTATCGAGCAGCTCGGCTAGATTGCACCTCCAAAAATTCAATCTTGAGCAGTTCTCGAGCACTTTATATTGAAGTAGTGCGGCTGTTGAGCAATTCAAGCTATAACAGACAACCTGTCGAGGGCACTACAGCAAAACCTGTCGAGAACTTCAGATCCTACCTGTCGATAGGCACTCAAGAACCATACAAGTGCAACTTATCCACTCGAGATCCACTCGAGCTTTTATGCCTGAAGCTGTCTGAAGCTTCAACCACTTGAGATCCACTCGAGTTTGATATTCTGAAGCATTTAAACCTGTCGGGAACCTCTCAAGATTTATGTTTTGAAGCTCAACCACTCGAGGCTCGGGTTTCTGCTTGCACTTGTGAACTTCAAGGGTATTTTTGGAATTTCACAGTACCTGGGGCACATGTCCCAATGTGCTGAGTTGTTCCTCACATCCCGAGGCAATACTTAATCGAAAATAAGCCACATCAGTAGGATCCTAACTAACTTGATTCCCTCTTCTCTGATTGGCCAATGCAAAAATGCACTATATGGATTGTATAAAGGTGATATAAAGATGCAGAGCTACGGATCTTAGAAACATCTGAATCAAGAAGGATGTTCTTGCCTTAGGTTATTTTAGGGTTAGGTCATCTTTTTGTTCTTTTTTCTTTCCTTAGCTCAGCATGTTGGGCTAAATCTTTGTAATAGTTAGAGCTAAGATAAGCTGTAAAAAGGTTGTGCATTAGCTTTGTAGAGGGCATCTTGCAGAGACTGTAGCCTTGAGGGTAAACCATTGTAGGTTCCTTTTTTTTAAGCAATGAAAGCTGTATTTACTGTTCCATTCAATCTGTAATTTTTTTGTGATTTTCATTTAGAGCCTTATAGATTGTATGCACCTATGGATGCATGAGCTTGTAGCCTTACAAACATAGTGGCTATAGTGATTATCTTGTTCTGGCTTTTAACCCCCATGACTGGAGTATATCCATGGGATATCTTGTGACCATTTAAGTGGGCAAGATATAGCCCTAGGACTAGTCCATATCTCAGGGTTGAGTTGGATTGTTCTACCTTACATTTCAGCTTGTAGCCAAATGAAGGATAACCACAGATCCAACTCTTGCTTTGGTTTGGCATGCCTTTTTCAGTGAAGATCAGCCCCTAGCTATTTACTTCCCATGTTTTCTATTTACTCTCCCAATCCATCTTCATTCTCCTCTAAACCCCCTTTCTTTTATTGCTACTTTTATAATTAGTTTTATTTATGTTTTAGTTTAGTTTTTGTGACACCCAAAAACTCCCTCTCTTTACCTTGATTTCCTAATTTAGGTTTGGAAATACCATATATGTAGCAGATATGGAGATCTACTATTTCACTATTGTGTTTACATCATTAATCCCTATGGGACAACCCTTATTTATCAAAACTTGTTACAACAACACTGGATCCTGCAGGACTGTGTTTGTTTTGCTGCTGTGCTCAATCCATTTTTAGGCCCCCCTTTTCAACTGTTTTTGCCTATTTTTCATTGTTGCCATACTTTTGCCAATTTTAATAATAAGCACAAGCAAAATCACACCAACAATGACTGCTGTAGTATTTTGATTTTCTGCTGATTTTCTACATTATTCTTCATTTGTATCTCTTTCTCTCTTGTTATAGTTTCATTTCTATAATCTTTAAATTCAACAGTAGTGTTTAGCTTTCTTTTTATTTGCTGTAATTTGTCTCTACTGTGTGTTGTATGCTGGGAAGAAGGTCCATCCATCCTGAAATCATACTATTGAATCTTAAAATTGAGAGAGTCCTTAGATCTAGGATAACATAACACATCTCTGTTGAATATTTAGAAACATTTGAGATGGGTGAGCAACCTAGACTTCTTAGGGATTATTATACACCAGGGGCATATTCATCCCCTTTTTGCATTCAATTCCCTGCAACTGAGGGTAACTATGAAATAATATCTCAAACCATTCAGATGTTGCCATCCTTTCATGGGTTGAGTAAAGTTATAAGCATATAGATGAGTTTCTGTCTGTGTGCGTAACTTTTAAAATTGCTGGTCTGGGAGATGAAGCCACTAAGATGAGATTGTTTCTTTTTCATTGAAGGATAAAGCAAGAAATTGGCTAAGCATGCTCCCAGTAAATAGCATTACATCTTGGAATGCCTTATAAAGCCAATTCTTGGCTAAAATTTTCTCAATGAGTGAGACAAGCCAGTTGAGGAAGAATATTATTTCTTTTGCTCAGTTCCCAACTGAGGATTTTCATGAATCCTGAGAAAGATTTAAGGAACTGCTGAGACAATGCTCGCACCACCAAATACCCAAATGATAGCTTGTTCAAAGCTTTTACCAGGGGTTAGATTCTAAAAATAGACACATGGTGGATGCATCTTCTGGTGGCCCATATCTCAGCAAAACTGATGAGGAAGCATGAGATTTGTTTGATGTGATAAGTGAAAACTCTATGCAGCCGGAGTCTCTGACAAGAAATGACATTGAGCCAACTACTAGAGCTGTAAAAAAACTCACTTCAAAAGGAAAATTATATGAACTTAATGTATATAATGACCTAGAAAGGAAAGTGGACAGTTTATAACAAAAATTTGATAAATTACTGAGTGTGGTGCAATCCCTAATTACTGCACAGGTTGAGGAGGCATGTCTGATATGCCAATCCCCCACACACTCTCTTCTAAACTGTCCATCTACTGGTCAATACCCAGAGTTAGTAATGGAGCATGCCAATGCTGCCAAGCTTATGGGTAGCAATGTGCTGAGTTTGCTTAGAGGAACCACCCTAACTTGAGGTGGAGACAAGACAATTTTCAGAAACTCCACAAATAGCAAGCATTGTCCTACAGACCTCAACAATATAGTCAAGAGTATTTCCCAAGACATTAGTTCTCACAGCCAGTGGCACAGCAAAGTCAATTGACTTTACCACCAGCACAAACCAGACCTCCCTCCTTTGAGGAGTAGGTTTTGTCTTCATTACAAAATCTCAGCTCCCTATCACAAATAGTGAATTTCTACAGCCAGAGTATCAAGAAAATAGTGGACCAACTTGGTCAAATCTCAAATGCTCTGACAAAAAAGGAAGAGGGCAGGCTCCCGAGTCAAACACTGACCAATCCTAAGGGGCAATACATGATAGGTGAAGCCTCTTCAACTCATGAGGAAGTTAAGACCATCACTACCTTGAGGAGTGGTAAAGTGGTGAACAACAAAGTGGCTTTTGAGGCAAAGAAAGTGCAGAGAGAGAGGACCTGCTCCCTGTCGTTGAGCAACAGTAAAAGGAAAATAAAGGGGCTGCTGTGGAGCTCCAACAGAAAGAAAAAAATAAAAAGAAAAAAATTGATGACACTGTTAGGGCATCAAATGAGGTACCAGCAATACCCCATCTACCATTTCTGCAAGCTTTTAAAGGGCCTTCTCCTTTTGACAAGGGGGAATGCTAGGATGGAGGAAATGATGGACACATTTAACAAAGTAAAAATTAATTTACCTTTGCTTGATGATATAAAGCTAGTCCCAGCCTATGCAAAGTTCCTAAAGGACTTATGCACCTAGAAGAGGAAAGCTAGGACCCACTTTACTAAGAAAGTATTTGCTGCTGAAAAAGTGCAACAAATTTTGTCCATAGAAACTCTAGCCAAACTCCAAGACCCCTGGGATACCTACAATCCCCTGCATTATAGGTGATCATACCATAGGTAGAGCTCTCTTAGATTTGGGAGCCAGTGTTAAGCTCCTTCCATACTCTATGTATGAGAAGCTAGGTTTGGGAGAGTTAAAGCCCACACCTGTTGTACTCCAGCTGGCTGACAGATCTGAGAGGAGGCCTATGGGCATTGTGGAGGATGTGCTGGTAGGGTAGATAAAATTTTCTATCCAGCTGGCTGACAGATCTGAGAAGAGGCCTATGGGCATTATGGAGGATGTGCTGGTAGGGTAGATAAAATTTTCTATCCAGCTGATTTCTTAGTTTTGGATATAGAGCCTACCAAGTGCAACACTCCAATACCTATAATTTTGGGCAGACCATTTCTGGCCACTACCAATGCATGCATTCAGTGTAAGTCGGGAGTGCTGGAAGTCACTTTCAGGAACATGAAGGTAAAGATCAATGTTTATAATGAAGCCAACCAACCTCATTTTGAAACTAAGGACTATTTTTTGGTTGATGTCATTGATGAGTAAGCAAAAAAAACCTTGCCCAAACTGCTGGACTGGGATGAAGTGTCTAGATGGGAGGACCCATTTATTGTCTCACATGCATCCCCATCTGAAATTGTTGAGATCATGGACCCTAATTCTAGAAGGGTCTCTCATACATCCCCATCAATCTTCAAGAACCTCCCGATTGATGTATGATCTCAAACTTTTGTACCATGTGTAACATAACTGTTGAAGTGTATTAAAATTTTGTAAATATTGTGTTCTTGTGGTCTGCTTTTGATGAATCTTGATGTGTGCCATAATTGTTGATGTTCTATTGACTGTTGAATGGATCTGTTTAGAATTAGGATTACTGAGCTTATTTGCATGAGAGTATGTCAATCACGAGTCTAAACAAGCCATTTTGCATTCTCGAGAGGATCAGAAACCTTCAGGCATCCTCTCGAGACCATTTTGAAAGTGAACTAGCTGTCCCTCGAGAGGATCATGCGCTTCAAATCATCGTCTTGGTACAGGTGTTTTGAGTCCATACAGAGCCTCGACAAGATCCTGCGCTTAAATGCAGCTACTCGAGATCTGCTCGAGATATTATTTTTGAAGCTTCATCCAGTTGGAACTCGGGTTCCTAAGCTTATAAGGCTCTTGTGAGGCTCACTCTCTTAGTTCATCTCTTCGTGCTAAACACTCTCACCCCTTCACTGCTTTGATTTTCTTCTTCCCACTCCACTAATCGCTGCCTACTACTCCACTTGTCCGATATTGCTGACAGTTTGATAAGCAACTCTAGCCAAACATATAGCACTTAGGATCTTTGGATTTGGATTTATCATTCCTCGCAATGCCCTAGTTTGGGTAAGTTTTCATTTCCTTCTCAATCCATTTCGTTCTCTGTGTATTTTCTATGGGATTGAGATCTTTTTGTTGAGGATTAGTGGATTCATCATCATCTTTTAGTGCGTTGAGTGTTTGCTGTGTTTAGGAAAACCTAGGGTTTGGAGAAATTAGATAGAAGTTAGGGTTTCAATATGGTCGACAACACTGAGTTTGAAGAAACCCTAACCAGCTTGCTTAGTCCTACCCAAACCCATCCCCCTTCACCAACCAGAAAATCCAAGAGGATTGCCTCGTCCTCAGTTCCTATAGCTCCTACGGCTAGTTCAAAAAGAAAATATGTTATTTCGGGTGACTTAGCAGCTCCAAAGAAGAAAACCGAGGCTGGCACCCATGAGCCTAAAACTAGAAAAGAGAAGAAACAAAAGAAGGGCAAGGGAGCTGCCCCTGAGTTTGACCCCTTTACTACCCCCAAATGACTTTGTGGAAAATCTCAGCCTGGTACCCGAGACAATCTTCGATAGGTCCTTTTTCACTAAGGAAGAGTGGGCTAAGGAAGTCATAGTGTTTTTGACAAAAGCCTCCATGGATTCCCTGTTGAGGCCTTTAGAAGAAATTGTATACCCAAGATTAGTGAAATTGTGGTACTTGAATATTAGGATGAAAGAGTCAGGGGAGGGCTAGATTAGAAGGACCCTGTGTTAGTGGTCCTGATTGATGATTTTGAGGCAGTTGTGGACACAACTGATATAGCACAGGTATTGGGAATCCCTGCAACATATGATCCATCTTGCATCCTTGGAGCCCCAATCAGTGCCTCAATGATGGAAATGGCCCAACATTTAACTTAGGGGAAGAAAGCATCTGGTGGTTCACTTATGAGGAGTGATTTCAACAGAAACCTACTATTCATGGATAATATTTTGAGGAAGAATGTGTTTGTGGCTAGATACTAGCAAGAGAGGAGGCATCCAATTGTTGATGCACTGTACTCTTTCTCTTTGGGACATTTTTTTAGTGTTGCCAAATTGATCTTTGAGGGAATGAGTGACATACACGGTAAGGTGAAGAAGAGACAGACAATATAAGGTTTACCCTAGAGCAGGCTGATCACAGCCTTGCTCAAGAAAGGAGGATATGCGTGAAAAGTATGTGAGCCAACTGCTGAGTTGCCACCAGCTGTGTTTGGTGAAAGGCAGTGGAAGTTTAGCATGACACTAATGAAGAAAAAGGAGTGAAGCAGCCACTTCGGTAGCCACTTTCACAGCCACCTCAGTAGCTCCTCCATCATCCACCCTTGAGACCACTCCACCATCCTTACTTGTCCACCCCACTCCACTAACCTTACCTTCCTAATCCATTCATGTATCAACTCCTTCTTCCTCCCATAATTTTCCCCTACAACCTTCCTACACCTCCAATCCAGAAAACCTATAAAAAGAAAACCCAACATCCCACCACAGAACCCAACCCATCCACTACCATTCCCCCACCAATCCTAAGCCAAACACCTGAAGAACCTACTCCATCCACCCTTCCAGATAGTGAGACAATGGATGCTGCCATTGAACCCACTTACTTCAGTCCTTCACCTGTCCATTCACCTATCCTTACCCCTATTCCTTCCCCTGCCCATTACCCTCCACTGCCCCTTATCCAAGACCAATTTCATACCACCTTTGACCAATTTACTGATCGACTTATAGTATGTATATATTTAAATTAAAATCAAGCCTTAACCCATTGCAAGCGCACAATGAAAATTATAGCGTAAGGATAGGATTGATCCTATGAAGAAGTGATTATCTTCTTATAGATTTTTATATTCATGTTTTAAAAACTATCTTTATCCTTTAAGTCCTAAACTACGGGAGAAATATGAATAAAAGAATGGGTTCCTTAATCTAATTGCATAAAAATAAATCTTAGTCCTCCTTTAGATTGAGGTCGTCAATCTCAACCTTCAGCTATTGGATGTTTATAAATTTAAAATACCGTTACACCATATTGTAGCCTTCCAGAATTTGGTCATCAATCAAAAACTAAAATTCTTCAATACAGATTTAATCTAATCAATAATCTCATAAAATCTAGGTGTCAATCAAATTCGAGAAAATTGAAGATGGAAAAGTAAAACTGTTACACTAATCTGCAAACTTTAACCTGAGTCGTCAATTTAAATAAAAATTTGAAGATGTTTACAAAGCATATAAAATCTAAACTAAAAATAAAATAAAATCTAAACTAGAAAGCAAAAGTAGAACCATCCAAAGGATTGATCTTTCAGCTTTCTCAGCCTTGGTTGTCAGGCAAAACCTCAGAGAACTATGGATGATGTTACTTTATAAATCATAAACTACTTTGATCGGGAGAAAACACAGACCTCAGTTGTCAATTGATGCTGTAAAATTCTTCGATGATTATTCCTATGCCGAGCCCTCTTATTTATAGACCATAATGGTTGGTTTACAGAGATCTAATTCTAATAAAAAAAATTACTAAAATAAAAGATTCCTAATATAACTCTAATTCAAATTTTATTCTGCCTTGCTTTTGGATGTTTGATGTATTCCAAATTTCTTTTCTTAATAGCAGCAACAGAGTCTTTTTAAGATTCTTCTTCATCAATCTTCTAAATCCGTGATTAGTCAAACTTCTAATTAAAGAGTTCTTCTAATTTTGTTCTTGGCGGTGGAAATTCTCACATGATCAGTAACAATAGAAGTAATAAGGAAAGCTTCTATAATCGTAATCGTAATTCACGATTATCCTTTTTTTCTTCTCTTTCTTAGAAAATTATAAATCACGATTTTCTATCTATCATAGCTTCCTCGGTAGACGATTCTCTAAATTACAATTCTTCGTCTTTCTTCTATATTCTTTCTTTGAAGAATTACACATTACGATTTTCTATGGATCTTCATTAGTAACGCTCTATCATCAATAAAATCGTAAAATATAAATTTTCTATCTTTCTATAAGTGATGAATTGTTTTTTACGCTTAATCATCTTTTTATTGCTCTTTTGGGTTCACATTGACAAAGGTTAACATTATGGCTCTCTTTTACTATTTTTCTTTAATATTTGCACATCATCAACTTATTAGTAGCAAACTAAGTCTTAGCATCATTAAGTTAAGAGTTATAAAATAGTATATTCTGTGACTTATCACACCCCCAAACTTAAGCTTTGCTAATCCCTAGCAAACAAGGAAATATAAACTAAGAAATTAAATGTCACTTTCGTAGGGAGCACGATTACATTTAGCGGATGCAACAAGCCATTAAATCCCTAGGTGATCTCAAGTGGAGGAGTTGTAGTCTCCTGAATGTTTTCAGTGAAGTTACCTACAAACTTCAAATATATATATTTTTATAAATATATTTTTTTCTTTAAAAATTAAAAGTAAATAAAAAAATCTAACTAATCTACTTAATTGGTCAATGTTGTTTATTCTTAGTGTGCATGATTTATTTGTATTTTGAAAACAGACTTACAAATGATGAATTGTACTGAATTTGTAAAACTAAAAAGAATAAGAAAATATCAGCACAGAGAGAAGTTAATTAGCCTGCAAGATCAGGGCCTATTGTAGAAAGTTTTTAATGTAAGTGAGTAAAAGATCGTCCATAGGGAATTGATTTAAAATGTAAGATAAACCTTCAAATCTGAGCTACCAGATCTGACCTCTGATCCTATCTACAAAGCACATAAGATGGGAGGTTGAATTTGTCACATTAACTAAATGATAAAAGTAAAAATTAAAACTAAATGTCCAGATCCGAGTTGGGGAGATTTGATGCAAATTAATAAGAATGGAGAAATAATATCTAACTTCGATTTAGTACTTGATTGCAGAATGAGAATAAATGTAAAACAAATGAGATATTATCCAATCTTCATCTGGCTACCAGCACAGATGCAAGAGAAAGTAATCCAACTCAAGGATTGGAATTGAGTTGGACTTATGGCTATGGTCTGTCCACTTTAATGGACACAAATCATCCAATAGTCTTCAATTTGAATCCGTGATTCAGAACAAAAAACACCACTACGAATGCTGTGAGAAATTAGGTTACAAACGCCAATTCTCACAGGGATAATGAATTAAGGGAAATTGCTTTAAAAACAATAAATCTAAAGGAATCTAATGAAATAAGGAGATCACAGGGAACCCTTAACACGAATCCAATTGAGAACGTACGGTTCACAGCAACCTTTTCAAATTCACCATTACAATTACAGAGCACAGCTTAAACAGCTCTCGGATTTGTAGTCTTGAATACAATTCTCACGTAAAGTACAGAGATATCTCACAGCTCTCAATTACAAATAAAAGCTAGGCTATTACAGAAATTTCAGACAAGCTATCTGAAATGGAAATGAGGCAATAGAAATGAAACTCAAAATCTGGATGCCCAAATTGGGCAAATGGTTCGTCTATTTATAATTTTCCCCAAGTCTAACTCAGATGTGTATCAACAAATCAGAATTGGTTAGATCTCTATCACCCAATAGGAGTCGAGCACAAGGATCCAGATCTATTTTGGCTAATCAGAACTGCTTGATCTGGTTCAGCCAATCAGGTGATAGAAGTATCAATTCTGTTATGTAATTCAAAAATCTGTTTGAGCTTCTAGAAGTTCCCGCCAAGTAATTTCATCTTTGGGTGTTCACATGGGGTGGAATATGTCTTTGGTTCGTGCTTAGAATCTTTCAAAATGTCCCTGGGTTTTTAAATGCATTGGGGCATGTGTAGAGATTACTGAATTACCCTTGCAGATGCCGGGAATCTTCAGAATACCATTTCGCACAGTTTGGAGAGCTTTTCGCAAGGTACAGTGACTTCTGAAGCTCTTTTTGCACAGTTCAGGTGTTGTTCGCAAGGAGTTCTCGTCTTTTCGAATAGGTCAGAAATCCTTTCGAAGAGTTCATGTGCTCTTCGAAAACTAAGCCTAGAGCTTTGAGTTCTTTTCGCAAAGTTCAAGTTCTTTTCGAAAAGTTCAGATTCTTTTTTAAAAGCAATTTGTAATGCATTCTTCTATTCGGATAGCTCCACACCTCTTTCCAGGTTAAAACCAGGCCTTTGTCCTCTTTATTTTAGGCATTTTGACAGCTCGTGAGGTTGTCCCTTCTCCTTCCTCCTTCGGATCAACATGGATCATCATCTTTTTGACACTTTTAAGCTACTTTCAAGGTTAATCCTGCCTTTATTGTTAGCTGTAAAACAAATACTTAAAACACTTATTTAGTTCTCTCAAGGGTCTATCAAGGCCCAAATTAAGGGGTGAAAAATGATATTTTCTAGTTCTCAACACACCCCCAAACCTAAGCTTTACTAGTCCCAGAGCAAAGACAAAATTAAAAACAAAGTAAAGAGTCACTTTCGTAGGGAGCACAGTTGCATTTAGCATATGCAACAAGCCTTTTAAACTCCTAGGTGATCCCTAGTGGGGGAGTGAAGTCTCCTGAGGGTTTTCAGTGAAGGTACCCACAAACATCTCCAATGAATCAGTTAAGATCAATGCAGTTCTGTTAAAACAGACTTTCATCCAGTCAGATTATTCACATTTGCATCAGTCAAGCTGTAAGATGGTCCTCAAGAAAACATCAGTTCAAAACTAAAATTCTGTTGTAATTCTTTTCACCATTCACTTAGTTTGTGTCAAAAAGTTTTTACAAAAAAAAAAAAAAACTAATGAAAAGCTTGCCTTCTATTTGAAAATTCAGTTTTGATGATATCCCAAGTAATTTGATTTCAAACTCAATTCTCACCAGGGTTTTCACTCATCATGCAAATAGGAGGGTTGTACTATTTCACATAGCTCAAGCGATTCTGATCCTCAAATAGGACTGTAAGCAGGAGCATAGGCATTGCTTTTCAGTTCTGAATTTACTGCTCTTTTCACCATAGATTACACAAATCCTTATCTCCATGTGACAGCTCAATCCATCATTGAGCAGTAAGGACTTTAACTTGGGTGGCTTATGGGTGAAATTTATCAAGACTAAAGAGGTGGAATGGAGTTCAAAATTGAGAAGTCAGTCAAGGTAAGGAGGTGATTTGGACACTTCCTTTATTTCAGCACAATTTCATCTTCTTCTTTGAATTTTTCAGAGCCAAAGTGGCCATCTTTTTCTCTTTCTTTTTCAAACTTTCAATGAAATGACTTCTCATTTTTTTATTTTTTTATTTTTCTTTCAAAGCAACATTTACTGAAATGCCACATTTCTTTTGTTGATACATCCTTGCCTTCAATTATTTTTCTTCTTCTTTTACCAAACTGTTACCCAACTCTCCTTTCTTCAACTTTCTTTCCTTTACCTTTTGAATTCTCAGAGTGAGGGTTAGGCTAAATGAGGTTGATGAGGTTTCAAAGAAATCTTAGATTTATAAAGCTCAAATGGTGTGTATCAAAGGCAGTTTCAAAAGGTGGGGCTTTTTACAGTTCAAACTGTCCAAAAGGAGGCCTTACATCATGTCTTTAATATCATGATTGCTGTCAAGTTATTTCAATTTGAATATGTGTAACTTCTAGTGATAGTAAGCGGGTTCAAACAGTCCCTAGAGCAGAAAAAAATTGCCAATTTATATCTCCAAAGAATACATTTCAGGCCCAAGTCTCACTAGGTGTAATTTTCTATCAAATTCCTGAGGTATATCATCATTGTTTTCTCTCTTTTTAGGTTTACTAAAACATCAATTTTATTTTGAAAATTTTCTGACATTTACTTCATGAAAGTATTAGAATTACACTAAAAATCAGTTTTAAAATGTTTTAACTTCCTCATTTTTCAAAACAACAGGTGTGAAATTACTTTATCTTAAAAAATTCTGCTGTGATCATAAGCTGCATTGATTTTAAGTAAACTATTGGTAATTCTGCTACACCCCCAAACCTATGATGAGCAGGGTCCTCACTAGTCAGAAGTGCATAAGCAAAGAGAAAAGAAAAACAATAAACAGAAATCATACTGACAGAGAAGAAAGAAAAGAAATGCACAGTAATTACTAATTAACAAGAGTTAACAGAAAACAGGAATTCCATATTACAGATCGACAAAACAAACATGTACAATGTATTCTAATAACTGGGGTCAAAATCAGTATCATAAGTTGGTTCAATGGGATCAGAACTGGAATCACTGTTAGAGTCAGAACTTGAGTCAGTATTGGAGTCTGAACTCGATTTAGCCTTCTCCTGGATTGTGCCTTGCAGCTCGGTGCATTCCTCATATTTGATCTTTTTGGTGAAGCCAATATACTTTTCAAGTCTAGTAGCCCTCAATTTTTCCTGTTCAAGCTGTGCTTGTAACATGGTAACCTTGTGCTGTTCACTCCTAACCATCTGAAAAGTTTGGCCCAACAGGTCCTGCATCTTCTCTCTCTCAAATTTCATGAACAACTCTAATTTTCGAATCTGGTTTTCATAAGGGGTTATAATGTAAGCTTGCAGATCAGCTAACCCCTTGAGGACATCGCGAAAGATATAAGGGTTCTCTTCCATAGCCCTTTTGAGAGTGGTAAATTTGGGAATGGGAATGGAGTGGTAGGGGACCAAAGGTATCCCAGCAGTGGGGGTGGGAGAAGAGGAGTCCAAAAGTATGACCTCAGGGTCAGTTTGAGTAGCTTGATCAGAGAAATTGAGGAAAGTTGAAGGGGAATCAAAAAGTACTACCTCAGGTTCTGTTTGGGTAGCATTGTCAGCAGTGGTGAGGATGGGTGGATCTACAAAAACTACCTCAGGGTCTGTTTGGGTAGCATGGTCAGCAACAGCAGGTACAGTGGCTAAGGTGGTTGTTTGGGATGTGGAGGCTAAGGTTTGGAGAAGGGAATTTGTCACAGACTGATTGTCTGTGTTGATCTGTAGTTGGGCCTGGATGGATTGGAGAAAGGTAAAGATTTGGCTAATTGATTCAGGTGTGGGTGTGGTATGCAGAGTAGGGGCTGGTAAAGTTGATGTAGATGGTTGAGGGGCAATGGGTGAAATGGCTGTAAAGGGGGAAGTAGCCAAATGGGTGAAATGAGGAGGGTCAGGTATAGGTACAGATTCAAGTCCAATATTCTCCAAGATAGATCCCATCAATGAGGAATAGGCCTCAGTAGTGAATATCTCAGGTTCAGGGGTATGAGTTACTTCAAGTGTATGAATTGAATGGGCAGGTGAACCTGAGAAACTTTGGAGAAGGGGAGTGCTAGGAGAATGTTCAACAAAATCTGTGGCCATATCTTGGACATTGTTAGGGGAAATTGGTGGTGTGAGTATGGTTGGAGTGGTTGGTGTAGAGGGAGAGTCTACAATTGGGATTATGGTGGTTATGAGTGATGGGACAGCTGGAATGGGTGAAGGAATAGGAGCTGTGCTAGGTGAAGTGGGTAAGATCATGAGCTCTTCAACAATGGGTGCAGCTGAAGAGCTGGTCACCACAGGAATGACAGCTTGTTCAATGTCAACTGCAAGTGAAATAGCTGCAGCTAAAGAGCTGGTCACCTCAGGGTCTGGTATAGCAAATTCATGGGCAGCTGTAGGGGCTGGTTCAGCTATAGCAAGTTCAATGGCAGCTGCAGGGGCCGGTTCAGCTTCTTCCCTCATTTTATTCAACATGGTTTGGCTTGTAGTCCAAGCCCTCTTCCCAAATGCATGAGGGGAGATAATCTCGAATGGCTCTGGCTCATCAATGTCAAATTTGGCCCTTAGCATGGCTGTGATCAGTCTTCCAAATGGTATGCCAGCTATTTTCTGTTCCTTCTTCATCTTGGAACTGATGTCAGCCATGGCTTCAAAAATGAGCATAGGGGCATTGAAGAATTGCCCCTTAGAGAAATGAAAGAGGGCCTCCAAAATTGGTGTTCTTCTTTCCTGGCTGTGCCCAGTGACAAAAAAACACCCTCTTAAAATGGAATCCATCAGCAAACAGTGGGGTTCTAAGTCTCTCCTCATGATGGACTGCCCACTTCCAACTATGCCTTTGGTTAGATGGGCAGCCATTTCTCTAAAAGAAGCTATTTCTGGTGCAGCTAATGGACCAGCAGGATCGTATTGAAATGGTATCCCCAAGGCATTTCCAATGTCTTCATAAGTGACTGTTAAATCGCAATCATCAATGAAAATTACAAGAGTAGGGACATCAGCATTCTTCTCCGTCACTTTTACCATGTTTTGGTACCATAATCTCACCATTCGTGAATAAATTTTCTCTGGAAGAGGGGTTAGGATATTGCTCAGTGAAGCATCCTTGATGTATTTCAAGGATAGCTTACATTCTGGTTTGTTTGAGAAAAAGTTCTCATCAACAATATGTTCTGGAATCAACTTCTGAGCTTCAATGAAGGGGTTTGGCAGTACCAAATGCATAGGTAGAGGAGGAAGCTCAGGCTCAGGACTAGCAACAACTGCTAGGATGGGTTCCTCATGTCTAACCTTCTTCCCTTTCTCAATTTTATCAGCTTTATCCATTGATAGTTTCCTCTTGGCTGAGGTTTTGGCTTTTCCTTTTGTGGAGGGTTTCCTAACTTTCTTAGCAGTAGATTTAGGGAACATTGCAGCCAGTGACTTTTCAGCTTTCCCCATTTTAAAACTTTGTTTGAATCTCACACAATGAATGTTGATACCAAATTGAACTTTGCAAAATATAAACAGAGGAAATGCATAGAAAAATACCGAAATCTAGGGTTTTGGTTGAACTCGTTGATCGCTTGATGAAATTCACCAGAATCAGAAGCAAAAAGTCCCTCTCTTCAAGCTTAATCCGTGGAACAAATATGAAGAAAATTGGATATGAACTCTAAAAGCACGTAGGGATGGAAAGAAAATGGGTTTTCTGTGAAACAGGACACTCTGGGAAGGCTTTCGAATATGAAACCCTTGCTTCGAAAGGGTTTAAATATGCTCAAAACGATTTTTGCAAAGCATCTTTGAAGTTTTCGAAAAGTTTAAAACAATCCTTTTCAAAAAGGAGAATGGCATTAGTACCATTCGAAAAGCAAAAGCTTCAGAACCAACTATTCGAAAAGCAAAAAGCTTCAGAACCAACTATTCGAAAAGGAAATCATTCTTTTCGAGCAGTTAGTTATAGGTCCAGATTCTTTTCGAATAGAAAATTAAACTTTTTGAAATGTATTTTTTTTTTCTTTGCGAATTAATTTGTCACATATTATAACTTCTCGAATTGAGTGTAAACATGACTAAAAACAGAGAGAAATAAACTATGCAAAAACTACAAAACAAACACAAGTAAAATATATATGATACGGTTGTTTAACATCAGATTTGTGGAGGCTCTTGATGGTAGATGGTCAGCACAGGCTCTAGGGTATTTTCAATGCATGGTTTGAGCCTCTGACCATTTACTTTCAAGGTTCTCCCATTACTTGGGTCCATAATTTCTGACGAAGGGGATGCTTGAATGATGATATGGCCCTTCCCATACGGATCTCAAATTTTCCAGGAAAAAACTTAAGTTTTGAGTTGAATAGCCATACCTTGGAGCCAGCTATGAACTCTTTTCTCAGCAGATTTTTATCATAGAAAGCCTTAATTTTTTCTTTGTAAGATCTTGCATTGGTGTATGCATCCATTCTCAGTTCCTCCAACTCAGCAAGCTACAGTTTCCTGTGATTACCAGCAGTAGTAAGATCCATGTTCAAGGTTTTAATAGCCCAAAAGGCTTTGTATTCTAACTCCACTGGTAAATGGCCTGCTTTGCCATAGACCAATCTGAATGGGGACATGCCAATTGGGGTTATATAGGCTGTCCTATATGCCCATAATGCATCATTCAGCTTAAAGGACCAATCCTTTCTGTCCTTCTTCACAGTCTTTTCTAGTATATGTTTGATTTCTCTATTGGAAATCTCCACTTGTCCACTGGTCTGTGGATGATATGGAGTAGCTACTCCATGAGTCACAGTGAACTTTTTCAATAAAGCTTCAAAATGCTTATTACAAAAATGGCTTCCCCCATCACTGATAATAGCTCTGGGGGAACCAAACCTGGAAAAGATATTGTCCTTTAAGAATTTCAGGACAACTCTGTGGTCATTGGTTTTAGTGGCTGTGGCTTCAACCCATTTAGATACATAATCCACAGCTACTAAGATGAAATTAAAACCATTTGAGGGAGGCAAAGGTCCCATAAAATCTATCCCTCAAATATCAAACAATTCAACTACCAAAATGGGCTGTAAAGGCATTGAGTTTCTCTTGGAAATGCTCCCCAATCTTTGGCAGTTCTGACAAGACTTATAGTGCTGCATTGCATCTTTGAAAAGTGTAGGCCAATAAAATCCACACTGCAAGACCTTTGCAGCAGTTTTATTTCCACTAAAATGACCTCCATAGGCCTGTTCATGACACATGGAAAGTATGCTATGAAAATCTTCTTCAGGGACACATCTTCTAATTATTTGGTCTGCACAAATCTTGAATAGATAAGGATCCTCCCAAATAAAATGTTTAACCTTTGAGAAGAAAAAATCTTTATCCATTTTATTCCAGTGTTGAAGGGTCCTTCCAGTAGCCAAAAAGTTGACTATATTTGCAAACCAAGGGGTGTGCACATTGATAGCAAAAAGTTGCTCATCAGGGAAAGATTCATTGATAGGCAGCCTATCAATCTCAGCAGTTAGAATTCAAGACAGGTGGTCAGCCACCACATTCTCCACACCCTTTTTATCTTTAATCTGCAAATCAAACTCCTATAATAGGAGGATCCACCTGATTAATCTTGGTTTGGTATCCTTCTTAGACAGAAGGTACTTCAGGGCTGAGTGGTCAGTGAACACCACTATTTGTGAACTCAAAACATATGACCTGAATTTCTCCAAAGCAAAAACAATTGCCAGCAGCTCCTTCTCAGTTGTTGTGTAATTGAGTTGTGCATCAATCATTGATCTACTAGCATAAGCTATGACATGAGGCAGCTTATCCTTTTTTTGCCCAAGAACAGCTCCCAAAGCATAATCTGATGCATCACACATCAGCTCAAAAGGTAGTGAATAGTCTGGAGACTGTAGTATTGGAGCTGAAATCAAACAATTTTTTAAGAATTCAAATGCCTTCAAGCATTCATTGTTGAAAACAAAAGGGACATCTTGACACAATAAATGACAAAGAGGCTTGGATATTTTACTGAAGTCCTTAATGAACCTCCTGTAAAATCCAGCATGCCCTAAAAAACTTCTGATTTGTTTAACAGTTTTCGGAGGTGGCAAATGTGCAATTAAATCAATTTTTGCTTTGTCCACCTCAATGCCCTTGTGGGAGACAACATGGCCAAGGACAATGGCGCCAAAAACTTATTGTTTAATCTTAGTGTGCATGATTTATTTGTGTTTTGAAAACAGACTTACAAATGATGAATTGTACTGAATTTGTAAAACTAAAAAGAATAAGAAAATATCAGCACAGAGAGAAGTTAATTAGCCTGCAAGATCAGGGCCAATTGTAGCAAGTTTTAAATGTAAGTGAGCAAAAGATCGTCCACAGGGAATTGATTTAAAATGTAAGATAAACCTTCAAATCTGAGCTACCAGATCTGCATTGAATGCAAGCATTGGCTGTAGCCAGGAATGGTCTCCCCAAAATGGCAGGGATGGAAGTTCTGCTTTTATAGGTTCCATTTCCAATACCAGAAAATCAGCAGGGTAGAAAAACTTATCTACCCCTACCAACACATCCTCAATCACCCCAACTGGCTTTCTTTCAGATCTGTCTGCTAGTTGTAACACCACATGAGTGGGTTTTAATTCTCCTAAACCTAGTTTCTCATATACAGAATATAGAAGCAGGTTGACACTAGCACCCAAATCTAATAAAGCCTTTTTAATAGTATGTTCCCCAATGATGCAAGGGATTGTGGGGATTCCAGGATCTTAGAGTTTTGGAGGTGTGGTAATGGACAAAACCTAATTAACTCTTTCCACAACAAAGACCTTCTTGGATAATTGTATCCTAGATTGTCTTTTGTGAGTGCAAATATCTTTCAAAAATTTTGCATATGCTGGGACTTGTTTTATTGCATCAAGCAAAGGTAGATTTATCTTGATTTGCTTGAAGGTCTCCATCATTTCATCTATTTTTGTATTCCCTTTATCAAAAGGGGATGCAGATTTCATGGCATGGGGAAATGGTAAATGAGGAACTAGTCCTTCATTTACAGCTTTAGAATCATCATCAGAATATTTTTGATTTTTCTGTTTTTCATTTTTTTGATTTTTCTGAGGTACATCAGCACCCCCAATGCTAACATCATGCTGCTCCTGCTACATATCTCTGGCAGTTTCCTCAATTTTTTCTTCTTCCTTTTTAGTACCCACATTTTTATTTACAATTCTTCCACTTCTCAAAGTAGTGACAGCTTTTACTTCTTCATGTGAAACAGAAACCTCTCCAACCATGAACTGTCCTTTGGGATTGTTCAAAGGTTGGCTGGGTAACCTGCCTTCTTCTCTTTTGGCCAAAGTATTTGAAAGTTGACCCAATGTTTCTTCAATCTTCTTTATGCTTTGACTGTGAAAGTTTACAGTCTGAGTTAAAGACCCTAAATTCTGGAGTGGATTTAGAACTTGGTCTTCAAAAGAAGGGGATCTGGAAGGGGTTTCAACTGGAGCAGATTGCTGTACAGGTTATTGTGGAATGGGCTGCTAAAAATTTGGCTTGGTATAAAAATTCTTCTTGTAAGGCTGAGCAGTTTTGAAAGGTATTTGATTCTTTGGTTGCTGTTGCTGTAGTGATTGATAATTGCCTTGGCTCCACCTTAAATTGGGGTGCCCTCTCCATGCATATTCATTTGACTGCATCTGTCCAAATGATTGGGCAGCATGAACTTGCTCCACCACTAAATCTGGGAACTGTGGTGCAGCTGGACATTGATCAAGTGAATGAGTAGGGGACTGGCATATCAGACATGCCTCCTCTACTCTTGCAACCATTGGATTTTTAAGTGAGTCCATCAATCTATCAAACTTAGTGGTCAAATTATCCATTTTCCTTTCCAACTCATTCACCTCATAAATCTTACCCTTGGTGGTTTGCTAATTGTTCAGCCGAGCAGGATTATCAATGTCTCTTGATAAAGATTCCTGTTGAGTTGAATTTTTACCAATCACTTCAAATAAATCCCAGACCTCCTCAACTGTTTTTTGCAAGTAGGTGCCTCCACAGGAAGCATCTACCATATTCTTGCCCTTTTGATCAATTCCCTGATAGAAGCTTTGAATAAGCTGCCATCGGGGAATTTGATGATGAGGACATTTCCTTAAAAGTTCTTTAAACCTTTCCCATGCTTCATGGAAAGTTTCACTTGAGTGTTGTGAAAAGGGAATAATATTTTGTCTCAACTGGCTGGTCTTAGACATAGGGAAGTATTTGGCTAAAAATTGACATTGCAAATCATTCCAAGAAGTGATACTATTTGGTGCCAACATAGACAACCATGCTCTAGCTTTGTCCTTTAATGAAAAAGGAAAGAGCCTAAGCTTGGTTGCCTTTGGACTAGTCCAGCTATATTGAATGTGGTACAAAGAGACAAGAATTCATCCACATGGTTGTATGAATCTTCCTTACTCAAACCATGGAAGGAAGGAAGCATTTGGATAGTTGATGATTTGATCTCATAATTTCCTTCAACAGTAGGAAATTGAATGCAAAATGGAGAATTATATGCACCACGTGCAAAGTAATCCCTCAAAAGTCTAGGTTCTTCACCCATAGTAGCAGTCTCAGTAAAATTCTGTGATGTTTATCTGGTTCGTAGTAGTCTTTCAACTTCTAAATTCAGAGGGACAATCTCAGGATTGAGAGTCCTACCAAACATACAACACAGAAATAGAGAATCAAATTATGCACAGCAGACCTTCAGTATTCCTTTCAAAGTAGATTCCACGCTCAAAATGTATATGAATAACTGCACAGATTTAAACAATAGAACAGTTAGCACTGATGCAATAAAAAAAATAAAAAAAACTTAGGTCTACCAATTTTAAAATAAATTCCCCGACAGCGGCGCCAAAAACTTGTTGTTTATTCTTAGTGTGCAAATTATGAATTGTACTGAATTTGTAAAACTAAAAGGAATAAGAAAATATCAGCAAAGAGAGAAGTTAATTAGCCTGCAAGATCAGGGCCAATTGTAGCAAGTTTTAAATGTAAGTGAGTAAAAGATCGTCCACAGGGAATTGATTTAAAATGTAAGATAAACTTTCAAATCTAAGCTACCAGATCTGACCTCTGATCCTATCTACAAAGCACATAAGATGGGAGGTTGAATTTGTCACATTAACTAAATGATAAAAGTAAAAATTAAAACTAAATGATCCATATCCGAGTTGGGGAGATTTGATGCAAATTAATAAGAATGGAGAAATAATATCTAACTTCGATTTAGTACTTGATTGCAGAATGAGAATAAATGTAAAACAAATGAGATATTATCCAATCTTCATCTGGCTACCAGCACAGATGCAAGAGAAAGTAATCCAACTCAAGGATTGGAATTGAGTTGGACTTATGGCTATGGTCTGTCCACTTTAATGGACACAGAACATCCAATAGTCTTCAATTCGAATCCGTGATTTAGAACAAAAAACACCAATACAAATGCTGTGAGAAATTAGGTTACAAACGCCAATTCTCACAGGGATAATGAATTAAGGGAAATTGCTTTAAAAATAGTAAATCTAAAGGAATCTAATGAAATAAGGAGATCACAGGGAACCCTTAACAAGAATCCAATTGAGAACGTACGGTTCACAGCAACCTTTTCAAATTCACCATTACAATTACAGAGCACAACTTAAACAGCTCTCGGATTTATAGTTTTGAATATAATTCTCACGTGAAGTACAGAGATATCTCACAGCTCTCAATTACAAATAAAAGCTAGGCTATTACAGAAATTTCAGACAAGCTATCTGAAATGGAAATGAGGCAATAGAAATGAAACTCAAAATCTGGATGCCCAAATTGGGCAAATGGTTCGTCTATTTATAGTTTTCCCCAAGTCTAACTCAGATGTGTATCAACCAATCAGAATTTGTTAGATCTATATCACCCAATAGGAGTTGAGCACAAGGATCCAGATTAGTTTTGGCCAATCAGAACTGCTTGATCTGGTTCAGCCAATCAGGTGACAGAAGCATCAATTCTGTTATGTAATTCAAAAATCTGTTTCAGTTTCTAGAAGTTCCCGCCAAGTAATTTCATCTTTGGGTCTTCACATGGGGTGGAATATGCTTTTGGTTCGTGCTTAGAATCTTTCAAAATGTCCCTAGGTTTTTAAATGCATTGGGGCGTGTGTAGAGATTACTGAATTACCCTTACAGATGCTGGGAATCATCAGAATACCATTTCGCACAGTTTGAAGAACTTTTCGCAAGGTACTGTGACTTCTGAAGCTCTTTTCGCACAGTCCAGGTGCTGTTCGCAAGGAGTTCTCGTGTTTTCGAATAGGTCAGAAATCCTTTCGAAGAGTTCATGTGCTCTTCGAAAACTAAGCTTGGAGCTTTGAGTTCTTTTCGCAAAGTTCAAGTTCTTTTCGAAAAGTTCAGATTCTTTTCGAAAAGTTCAGATTCCTTTCGAAAAGCAATTTGTAATGCATTCTTCTGTTCGGATAGCTCCACACCTCTTTCCAGGTTAAAACCAGGCCTTTGTCGTCTTTATTTTAGGCATTTTGACAGCTCGTGAGGTTGTCCCTTCTCCTTCCTCCTTCGGATCAACATGTATCATCATCTTTTTGGCACTTTTAAGCTACTTTCAAGGTTAAGCCTGCCTTTATTGTTAACTGTAAAATAAATACTTAAATCACTTTTTTAGTTCTCTCAAGGGTCTATCAAGGCCCAGATTAAGGGGTGAAAAATGATATTTTCCAGTTCTCAACAGTCAATACATAGTCTATTATGATTTTCTAAAATTACTAATCCTTTATCCTTATTTTCCGTTACAACAATTATCCTTGATTAGAATTCTAACAATTTCAATTCACCATAAGCACAGAGTGTATAGGCACTAGTGAACAGTTTATTCTTCATAAATTTTTTTAAACTGCAGATTTTGAAAATATTTTCATTCAAAAACTCACTATTCTTATATAATCCATAATATCTATTATCCTATATAATCCATAGAAAAGATAAGGATAATTGCAAAAATGAATCTCATAGAAAAGATAATCTTATCTTATTCTTATGATTTCCTATATAATCCATAATATCTATCATCCTTATCTCTACTAGGTTTATGCCTTTGTAAATCATAAATCAGAAAGGTCTTTCCTTCAGCTTGTAATGGGGTTTTGGGTTTCAGAAGGTATCAAGGAAAGGTTGAAAAGGATTCAAAGTTTTTCTGAGAATTTAGCTCTTTTTTTTCCTATCTTCTTTTACTATTCTACTTCAGTAAGTATCCATGATTGGATAACTAATTCCCATTTATTCCTTTTTATATATATATCCCAATTCTTCAGCTATAAAATCATCTTTTACGATTTTCTCTTCTTTATAGCTTTTTACTAAATCGTAATTTTAAAAAAAAAAAAATCATTTTTTACGATTTTTCTTTCTTTTCCCATATTTTCTTTTATTTCCTTTCTCTGTACCTCTTGTAGCATTCCCTTTATCTGTTTTTCTTTCTCTTTTCACTCTCTCTTCTTCCCTTCTTCCCTTCTAAACTCTAAGAAATTATAAGGATTAAAGGTAGAAAGCTTTGGGTAGTACATATAATTAAAAGTTTATAAAATTTTGGTATAAAGAAATTTTATTTCAGGCTTCTAATATGGGTTCAAAGGATAAAATGTTCTGGGATTTTAGCTTTTCAGCTTTGTTTTAAACAAAAGATGACCTTAAATTATCTTTACGATTTACTAGCATAGATGCCTTATTACTTTGATATTTCTAATAGATAGTTTTAGATAAAAAATCAGTTCATCATATTCATAGAATAATTCGATTCTAAATTCAGCAATATGAGATTTTATATCAGTATAGAAGTTCAAAGAAATTTTTGCGATTTGAATAGAAACAGTCTCTCTCAGAATAAAAGAGGAAATATGGCTCAAAATCTCACTAGTTTATAATTTTTGAAACTATAGTTTAAATTTTTGTAGTTTAGATCAATCTATTGTTTCAAACATTCATTCTAATATAGTGTTTCAATGAGCCAAGCATGACTTATAACTGTTTTAAATTCTAATTATTAAACTTCTATTATAATGAATCGTAAGTTTTTGGGATTTGTAATTTCTTCCATCATAATTCCTATGCACTGATCAGAAAAAAAAAATTAAAAATTACTAAAAATAAAACTACTATACACAGAAATTGTGTATCCCCCCAAACATAAATCGGACAATGCCCTCATTGGCACAAAAAATAGGAAACACAAAATAATAAATTTTTTTTTTGATATACTGATTATTTACCGAAAAAAATTGGTTACTAGATATATACTCTCTCTCAAACTTGAGAGAAAATATTCGCGGATTATTCTCGGAGTATCAATAACAAAAATGTTAGTAAGAAGAAAAAAAATGTTAGTAATGTTAGTAACACATACTATTAGTAAAAGGAAAATTTTTTATATAACTGAATACTTACAATGAACAAAAAAATAAAAATAAAAATTAAGAAAAGAGAAAGAAAATAAAAAAAATCTAATTTCATAAAAGAAAATAAACCTAGGAAAAATCTATGGAGATCATACCTTTGGGGTTTGTAATTTTCTGTAATATTTTTACTCACTTGTAGAATATGATACAAGAGTAGAAGCAGTGAGTTCATCTTCTCCATCTGACATCTCGGTTGTAGAATAACCATCTTTATCTTTTTCTACAGTTGAATCCCTATGTGCTGCCAATTCAGCTTCTTCTGTATGTCATTCTTCCACAATCATTGGACAAGAAGTTCCTTCCGGGCACTATTTTTCTTTATCAGCCTTTTCTTTATGCATGAGATCTGTAGTTAGCTTCTTAATTATGACAGATTTTAGTTGAATTCCTATCCTCAGCTTCTCTGCCATGGCTTGTTCCTTTGCTAATGCAAGAAAGTAGTTCTTACTTTGGGACTCCAACATTTTTACCTCTCTATCATTGACTGACCATAAGGAATCTCTATCCTCTTGCAGTTGTCTTACTTTCCCTTTTGTTATAGTCAGTAAGTGATTCTTTTCTCTTAGCTGTTGATGGAGCATTTTCTGGTAGTCCTTAAGGGCCTTTTCTCCAACAATTTCTACATCATCAGGAACTACCATCAAACCTCCAAATTGTTTAAGAATACTGGCAATTTTCTCTTCATATACTCTCATCTCTTCTTCCCAAGCTTGCTATTTTTCACTCATTTCTGTAGTCTGCAGCACTAGTTGGGCTTTAAGGGTTGAAGTAGCATCCTAAACTCTCTTTTTTGTCTCTGCTGCCCATCTTGCACCTTGCTCTTCTAGAGCTTTTCGTCGCAAGCTATCCATTATTTCTGCCTGTTCTTGAGCTGTCAAGGTGGTATCATGGACTCTCTGTTTTAAATTTTGGAAGTCCCCCATCCACTTTTTTACTATACTTGGCAGTTACATCACTGGTGGGGCATTTTTAGAGATCCATTGTTCTAGTTTTCTCACCCTTCTTAGTACTTTAGGCAGTAGCAATAATTTTGGTTCATGTCTGTGTTACCATTGCTCTACTACCCTTAATCTCCTTTCTATCTCGTGCAATGATGCGGTACTAACTGGAGGATTCTCAGGGGGTGCTTTTTCTCCATGTAATAAATCTGAAAAGCTCTCTCTTAGTAACTCTGAGCTTTGTTCCGCTTCCACTGCTTAGGCTATGAGAGTTTGCATGGTATTGGCTGCAAGTGTATGCTAAGCAACAGGTTCTGTTGGTACAGGGGTATGGCTAGAAGTAGTCATTCCTGCAGCATGTTGATTAATTGCGGAAGGAATTTATTCTAATCTTTTGAGAATTGGGCTCACAGGGTCTGCTCCCGTGATGATTGGCAGTGTGTTTGCCTCTGTTGAAGGGGGTATAGCAGGCCCTACGGGTGAGTCCAAAGCAGGGTCATACAAACTGGCTTGGTCTGTAGCCGGGACTCTTAATTCAGTTATTATTTTTGATATCAGAGAGCTAATCTATTCTCTCTTATGAGGTGGAAAAGAAGTACTCATACCTTCTATCATAACTGCTTTTTCTGGTGCTACGAATTTTACTGTCTTCTCTATGTTAGTTTCCTCACTTTCCTCATGAATTTGGGAGATTTGTGGTACAGAGGGGGTACTTTTGGAGTGAGGACCTAATGAAATTTTCTTCTTATTTTCATCACCTAAAGTTCTCCTATAGGCTAAAACTGTTAAGCCTTCCTTTGGTCTTGGTAAAGCTTTTTCCTTGGGGTCTATACTATACCCCACATTCATCAGCAGATTTGTTATAAGTCCTCCAAATGGCAGGGTCAACTTTTTCATCTGGTATTTTTCTTGACTCATCTTCTTCCTCATAGTAGTGGTCATCTCGAAATGGTAAGAGGGCACATTGAACCAATAACGATTTGTCATTAGGTACAATGCCTTAGCAAATAATGCTCTTCTCTGTGTTCCATGTCTCGTGGGGTGAATAGTTTTATGAATAAGCATATCGAAAAAGTGAAGTGATAAACTTCTTGCTTCTAGATCTTTTCTAAGGAAAAAGGACCTGTCCAGTGGAGCTTTTCCTAATAATTCTGTTGCCATTTGGGTAAAGTTGGGGAGGGTATCTGATGGCATCCTCAAAAGGTTGGCCTCTGAGTTATCTTGGGACAATTGTGGTATCTCTAGGGGTGCATTCATAACCCTGGTGACCATTTTCTTTGAAATTTCGATCGAAAGTCCATCAATACAGGTGGAGAGAGTAGGGGGTGGTCCTTGGCTGCCTTTGGTCGTATTTTTGTAAAATAGCCTCACCAATCTAGGATAGACTGGTGTAACTCCTGACTCCAAGAAATAGTTCAGCTTGACATCCTTAAAATATTTAATAGCTTCTCCACCCATTTTTAATTTTTCTAAAGATTCAACATCCACTGCAATTTTAGAACCCACAATATGATGTTTCACTGAAGTAGGGACTTTATCTGCTGGTATAGCAGAGGACGCTGGATTTTTTCTTTTATCTAATTTTAGTCCCCTTTTTAGACACAGACTCTGTCCCAGTTATGGCTTTAGAGTTTTCTCTGATAACTACCCCAGAAGATTTGGGTTTCTTCTTAGGTGGGTCTGCTGCTTTTGATTTAGCCTTAGGGGCAACAGACCGTGCGATACAGTGAATGATTTGGGTGTTATCAGAATTATTACCTTCTTCTTCTTCAACTTCTTCCCTTTGTCATTTGCCCATTTCGTTCGCCATACTTTCACTCTACAAAAATTAATACCAACACCATTGATTAAACTTAAATTCCATGTATTGAATAAAATCTCTTGCAGAAATCCTTCCTTTTTACAATTAAAATCGTCACCTTACAATTTTAAAGATTGAAACTCTAATTTGTAAGTATAAAATGAAATGCACGTGGGGTTCTCTAGAATAAAACAAAGGAAGTAAGGGGTTTTTAAGAAAATAGACGGTTAGATTGGGTGGAAGAACGATTAAGATTACAGACGATTTGAAAAAAGAGAGGGAAGGTAGGAGGAGAAAACTGGAAGGTTTTTAAAAATGGGACCGACATATCATTTTTACAAATATGTAGGTCCTGCTTTCAGTGACGACTTGCTGAGCCAGTCATCACATGAGTTTTAACCTAGAATCGTAAGTGCATTCTAGCCTTTCGTGAATAAGAATTGCAATTGTTACGTTTCTGATAAACATAACTACGATCAATCGTAAATCCATACGATTGTCCATTATAATATACAAGAGATATGAATTACGACTTATCACTTTTCAACAAAATTGGTCGTATTATAATACCTACACTAACTAAAAAAAAAGAAAAGAGAAATAGTTTACATAGTTTACAATTGGTACTACGGATGAGTCGGTAGCTCGACAATCCAAGAGGTATTTATTTTTAATTTTGGAGAGGCGATGTCACCCCTAGGAATACTTATCCTCTAGGATTATTTATTGGTTGCGTAGGTAATTGACCACTTTCTCTCCTTACCACTTGAGAAGCTAGCTGGCCTATCTGGCTTTTCAACTTCGTTATGGACTGCGTGTGTGAATTAAGTACTTGGGAGAACTGAGCAAGCTGGTGTAAGTCCTTTGAATACTGATGTGATTGTTGCTGTAAGTCTCGAAGGATCTGAATAACCGTGGCATCAGGTGCATTGCTCTGTGGTCCATATTAGGGCTGCATGGCCGACAATTGAAGTTTTTATTGGAAAATTTGAGTATGGGAAAATCTGGGCTACACAGCTGTTGGTGCTAGCTGTGCTCCTCCCATGGACCATAATTAAATCCAGGATGGTTCCTCCACGACGGGTTGTAGGTGTTCTCATAATGTTCCCTCTAGAAATCCATTACTTGTTCATTTTCCATTACCTCCTAGTCTAGTGGCGTAGCTAGGTTTTCAGTAAAATTATGAGTCTGGCTATTAGAGTAGCCGGCTATAGAGCTATCCAGAGTGCTAGATTTGGCTGTCATTAATATCGTGATTTGTTGTTCCAGAGCTAAAATTTTTGCACTCATATCCTCCTCCTTCATTACTTTATCTTTAGGGATATCGTAAAGTCTAGCCCTAGTGAGTGGGGTGTGGTGAGTAACATTAGGATCAGATCTAAGCAGAGCCTATTTCTGTTTTGAATTATTGGCCAATTTTTTGAATAAATTCCAAGACTGCTGGCCATTCTGAGCCATGAAGGCTCCTCCACTTACGACATCGACTGTAGACTGGTTGGTCTCAGTCAACCCCTGATAGAAACTTTACGCTATCGACCAATTTGGTACCTCGTGATGAGGACACCACCGTAACAGATCCTTCATCTGTTTCCAACTCTCATGAAATAATTCTCTTGGCTTTTGCCTGAAGTCTTGAATTGCTTGACGAATTTGATTAATTTTAGCAATTAGGAAGTACTCGCCCAAGAACTTGAACTGCAATTCCTCCCAGGTGGTAATACTTCTGGCAAGTAACGAAATTATCCATGCCTTCACCCTGTCCTTGAGAGAGAAAGGAAATAGACATAGTTTTACGAACTCGTTATTGGCAGTCGATGTTTGCAACATAGTGCAAAGTTCTATGAAGACCCTTAGATGCTGGTAGGGATCTTCTCAATCAAGCCCATGAAAGATCGGTACAGATTTAAGTGTATGGAGCTTGATTTCATAATTTTTACTCGCATGCACCTCTGGTGGAACTATACAAGAGGGCTCAGTCAATGCTATGGGGCTGAAATGTTCCTGGATGGACAAATCGTTAGCCATTATTAAAGATTCTATTGTAGAAATTATGTAACATCCCTAAGTTTTGAACCACATGAACTAAGTGAGCGTGCCCGTGGTGACACTTTGTGCCCGTGTGCAACCTAGAAGCAAAATTGACTATTAATGAAAGTTTATTAATGATTTAAAGCATATCATATTTGATTGGCCTGATTAATTTGGGCTGACCTTATGGGCCAACTGATTGAACTGACAATTGGACCGACTTTGGGCCTTAGTTGGTGTGAAAACGCGTGTATGTGGGCTTCACACCAAGCCTAATCCTTTGGATAAGAATTTGAACACACAAGTGGTGTGTGTGCATTCCATACTAAATTAAAGACCTTTTGGTGTGATATAAAACATGTTGCCTATGTATATAGGTCCCACGCCAGAACGAAGCAAGATGGATAAGGTTTAACAACTAATTGTGTGTATGTGTTTCATACCGGAAAAATCCCTTTTTTCTATAAAAGAAGGCAAAAGCTTCCTTTGGAAGCTATTACCATTTGGAAATTTTGTGAGGCTTTGTTGGTTTTGTAAGAGGGTTGAGAGAGAAGGAAGAGATAAAAGAAGAAGGAGAAGAAGGATTCGCCGGGTTTCGTGTACTTCGAAGCTTTGGATTTTTGTGAGAATTAGTGAGATTGTGTAAGGGAAAGATTGGTTGGTGATTTCGATGCTGAAGAGTTGCGAGGTGTGATTTGAGGCTGAATGGGGTTTAAAACCCCTTCTCTTATGAAAAGATTCGTGTGTTTTGAGTCGCTAAATCTTAGCGAGATTGTGCTAAGAGTGTGGAAGATCACCCTACGATCGTGTCAGCATCGTAGTGATTGTGGAGCTTGGAAAGATCAAAAAGGGTTTTGAAACTCATTTATTATAAGGAAGAAGATGATTCGATCATCGGGAACATTTCGTGCCTGATTTAAATAGGTAAATAGCGCAATTCTTCCATGTGTTAAACTAAATATAGGTTGCTTAAAGGTGTTCAAAAGATTAGGATCAAATAGATTGAATTTTGATGTCAAAATGGGTTTTAAAAAGCCCAAAACGTGTAAAATCACACACAGTCGCTCGCCCGAGCTTTGAACTCGCTTGCCCAAGCTAGGTGTGCCACTGAGACTCGCTCGCACGACCTTAAAGCTCGCTCACGCGATTGATGCAGTCTCAGTAGTTTGGCCACAACTTTCTGCTCTGAACTCCAATTGATGCGATTCTTATGGCATTGGAAAGAGAACAATGAGATCTACAACTTTTATGAATTAACAATTTAGTGAATCCAAAGATTGAAAGGTCAAAACTTAGTCGGAAGTTGGGTCAAGTTTCGAGTTAGCACAAATTTGCCCTTTTCTGCCTCGGTTTTGAGAGAACACGTAAATACGTCAAATTTATTAGTAATTTGATGCAATCCTTAATACCTCATGGTATGTGTGATGTAGATTGAGGGTAAGAAACCTTCTGAAGGCATAAGTTAGACCGTGAGGCTCTGAGACTTGCTCACGCGAGGTTTAAGTGACTTATAGGCTTGCTCGCGTAAGGCCTCGCGTGACTGTCTCTAGTGCACTGGTAATCCAGTCGGCTGCATGACTTTCAGATCTCGCATGGGACTTGCACGCCTAAGCTCCAGGGTTCGCTCACAAGAAACATAGTCAAATCTGTTTTGTTTCTTTTCATCAGAATTCTTTAGAAATATGTATCTTAGGTTTTTCTTATGTATTCCTAAGGGGTATTTGGACGTTTTGAATGTAGGACTAAAGTGTTGAGCTTGCGTGTGAGATCTTAGGAGAGCTAGGTGTGGCATATGATGAGCATGATTTGAGGTAGGGAAAATTTCGTAACATGTGCATTTGATTACATTTAGCATAAATTTTGTGATGTGATAGAATTTGTGTGATTTTTGAAATTTGTCAGTTATTTAGTATAATATCATTCATGGTTTTAAAATATCGAAAGTGGGTGTGAGTATTTGTATTCAGATTTGTATATGTGGGTGTGAGTATGTGCATTCAGATTTGTATATATGTGCGTGAAATCAATTACGTTCCTACGTGACATCAGAAAGATGTAAATAAATATGTATATGAGATGTGAAATTTCGAACCTAATTATAAAATATCATATTTAACAGTGATAAACTATAAGTTAATTTTGCACTTTGATTTTAGGTTATGTGGATACCCAACTGACACGGTGGGATATCCGTTATCGGTACGGCAGGATATATGTACAACTGTGCTCCGATACGGTGAGATATCCGTTCTTTGATTTTCAATCAGTGGAAATACTTCCTTCGGCACAAGTCACCTTATTCGAAGGGACTTGGGTATCATACAAATGGTTCATGTGAATGACGATGGTGGGTATTCCCATCAGGGGCTCGATGCTATATATGCTCAAGAGACTATTTAAGTGATCAATTTAAGTTCTTCCTTTGTTATGAGAATAAGTTTTGGAAATAAGTTTTTGAAATCATGTGTTAAACTTTGAAATTTTGTATTTGATAGTAGTTTTACTTCAAGTCAAATATCCTTTAAGTTGTGCATCTTTATTTAGAAAACATATGCGATTTTGTCATAAGATATATGCATGATGTGATAATATGCATGTAATTGATGTTTTTCTACTGAGCTTAGATGTAACTCATCCCTCGACTATATGTCATAGGTACAAGAGTGGATCAGGAGCAAACTTTGGAGAAGGGCTTAGGATCTCCCATTTGGAGAATTCTACCTTAGGTGAGGATTTGGGCTGGTTATGTTTTGCGTTTGTTTGGTGGATTTTTTAGATCTCTTGGATTTAGGACTTGGTATGTCTGGAGATTAAATACATTGTAAGGTTTATTTTGTAAGTATGTTTTGAAAGTCACTATTTAGGTGATGGCCGGCCATCACCGGTGGTTTTCTTGTGGGCCCTTTTTAGTTTTATGGTTATGTAAAGTGGAAATCTTTATTTTTTCCATACATATATCTTTGCTTTGACTCTACTTTTGTAGATATACCAAGTATTTCTGTATTTGGATTACGAAGTGTGATCCGACGGTCTGATTTTTCCTAAGTTTAAGATGTAAGAAAGAAAAAAAAATATTTTACATGATTTTGTGCTTTAGGAAAAATCGGGTTGTCACGTTTGGTATCAAAGCTTAAGCATTAGGTCTTGTTGGGACCCAAGACTATGGCAGTAGATTCTATTAGGACATAGGAGATCTAATTATTACTCTATCATAGTTGGTAGAATTTTAGGCTTTAGGTCCCTAGAAGATTCAAAGCTGTGGCATTTGGTTCTGTTTAAAACATGGGTTGTGGATCTTCACGATCCCTTATAATGGAGATATTTGATGATCGTGATCGAAGTATGGCTAGTAAATTAAATACATTTTAAGATTTTTGTCGGAACATAGAGCCATGACGATCATGATCACTATTGATTGAAACCTTTGTTTCATTTTGACAGATCGCTATGGCACCACACAAAAGAGCAAAGACTGTACACACCGGAGAAAGTGAGCAAAATAGGCAGTTGCTGGAAACAATGATCAACACAATGGCTCAACAGATTACATTACTCACAAGAATGTTAAGAGACACGACTCACACCTCTTCTTCAACATTGGTTGAGTCATGCCCTAGGTGTTACGGGCGACATCTAGAAAAAGACTGTAGATGGTCTACAGGTGCGTGTTTCAATTGTGGGAGAATGGAACACTTGATAAAACATTGTCCTGCTTTAAGGGGGGAGGCGACGACATCTGTAACAACTCAGGATACCTCTCGGTCTACCATTCGGGATCGTACCTTTGTCATCTCCTCATCTGCAATGACTGAGGCCTGCACACGGTGTGAAAAGCGACACAAAACGGAGGAGTGTAGACGCACCTTGGGTGCATGCTTCAAATGTGGTCAGGTGGGACATCTGGTGAAGAAATGTCTTAATAAACATTGAGGGCAGATAACGCTGACGTCTACTCCGGGATCAATTCTTCCTACAACTCAGGGTGGTACCAGTGATGCATTGACACGAGATGCCTAACAGGAAAATGAAGTTCCCCAAGGTATAGATTCATTATCGATTGTCAAGATTTACTTATAATTTTTCAATGATGAATGTCCTACAAATTCGTGTTTGATTGTGGCATTTGAGGAATATCACGACACCATCATATGTGCATCTAGTTAAATCACTTGCATGGCATAAATAATTTTCAAATTCAAAAGATTAACTAAGTAGGTGACAATTATGATGACAGACTTGAATCAATCGTGACAGTTAGGGTGTAATTACTTAAGGATAGATTATTTAGTAAATTTGAAATTAAGTTAACACTTGTGAGCAATGATGGTTGAAATAAGATTTGTAAACAAATTTACTTTTAACGGACCAAATCGTAATGTTCTTCAGACTAATAAATCATGAGTGATTAGTGTTCGGAAGCACTCCTTCCAACCTTGAGGGCGGTTGTTAATCACTGTAGATTTACGTGGAAAATCCTTAGGGATTTAGGGGGAATTCAAAACAATAATGCCAGTAGTTGAGATAAGATATGGATGATTCAATTAAGGACATAATGGGAGAACAAAGTCAGACATAGCCGTTATGGATTGCGTAGTTCCCACTTAAATCATAATTAATAATTGTGGATCCATAGGAACGACATTCAAACTTAGTTATTATATGGATTGTGTTGAGGATTGTGCACATGAAGAGACGATAAATCTTAACCTAACATGTATATCCGACCTATTGATTATGTCGGAATGATTTAAGACATAAAGTATGGAATTTCGAGATCATTGTAGTAAGTTTTAAATAACATCATTTTAGTATTGACAGTATACCTTTACGGACATAGGTGATGGTGAATGTTCGTATGCTTGCAGTTGATGGTTCAAACAATTTTACGATATCAAATTACTGTATCCGATTAATCATTTTGAATTTTGTGGGCGTCGCACCTTTAGACTAATGGTTATGATTATTAGTTCATAATTAAAATCTTGGTGATTATTCGTTCATGGTCAAAATCTTGACGATTATATTAATTATACAATTGTATTAAATGTGCTCGTTAATGGTTGTCGGAAATCCCCACTTTAACGTGAGTGTATATTAAGCCTTGTGGATGCGTTATTCTATGGGTGCTAGTTAATGGTTTCAAGTTTATCTATGTGTGCAACCGTAGATTTTTAACGATCCCGTCAAGACGAATGCGCTCGTGTGAAAAATTTAGAGTCGCCACCCGGAGTTTTTGGTGTCCCGAGAAACCTAAATCAATATTAAATGCACCGAAGCCAAATATGACTCTAATTCACTGGTCTACGCCAAAGGCTCTTGGGTAGGGGCTTAATGCGGTCTCTACTTATGGCCAAAACAAAAATAAAATAAAAGAAGTAAAAAAGTCCTTCCTCTTACCCTAGGGCACCAAAATCCTATTTGTGCCCCTTTGTTCCTACCAAAATTTTGGCGGTGTAACGACACAAATGCCAGGATAGAGGAAGAACAAAGAAGGTAGAAGAGTAGAGGGGTTGCACCCGTGGATCCTTGCATAGGCGTGCTTCAGTGAGCTTTCAATGACTTGTATGGTTAGAACAAGGGTTCTAGCTCCTAGGGCTTGATAGCTAAGAGGTAGAGAAGGAAGGCTAGAGGATGGCTCTCACCTAAACTAGGAGATTTTTGAGGATAGGTAAGGTCTAAAGATGGTTTGAAAATTTTAGAATTTGTATGCAAAAGGGGGCACCAAAGGGGGAGGGAGCTTCTTTCTTAATCTTCTCTCTTAGGAAAATTTTCAAGCCCTTTCAAAGGGAGGAGTACCTCTCTATTTATAGGAAAAGGAGAGGTTAGGAGGATGCTTAGAGACTTAAGTTGGATTAGCAATTAGGTAATCAAGGATCTGATTTTGAAGCTTATAAAAGTGTGAAAGTAGCTCCAGTGGTGGATGATAGGGTAGTGCTTCAAATCGCTTGAGGGTTGCAAATAGGATAAGGAAGGGTGCAACAGAATAAGTGAAACACACCCAGGGCATCAAGTTGGTCAACAAGTCAAACTCCACAGATGAAATTCGAGCAAAAAACCCAGGGTTATTATAGCTAAGTTTGGTGTAACTAATAGATGCGCTAGGAAAAGATACAGTAAAACAGTGCATGGGAAGTTGTAAGGCTGTGGGGGGACTCACTTAAACTTGGCGCATGTATTACATGTGCCAAATTCATATGGATCCCCCACCCAAAACCCTAATTTTACTAGAAAATTCAGAACGCGATATCTTTCGATGTACAGCTCTGAATGAGATGATTCTTGGCTTGTCGTAAAGCTAGAGAATTATACTTTTCAATGGTATATGATTCAATCATAGTAGAAGATCTCAGCTAGTCCCGATGTACTACTCTTTGATCATTGCTCGGGAAGGTCTAGGTATGGGTCCGGAACGGTTCTAAAGGTTGGGATTGGTTTCTAAAGGTTTGGGGAGGTTTCTAAGGGATCAGGGGTGATTCCTAAGGGGTTTGGGATGACTCCTAAGGTTTTGGAAAGGTTCCTAAGGTTACGATACCTACCATCGGAAGCTCGGAAGTGCGCCTCTCTGAAAGTGTGCTTCGATCGGGCCTTGGGCCAAATTTGGGTGTCTACAGATGCCCCTCTTTGGTATCTGATTACTAATGATCAAATACCAAAGATAAGAGACATCTGAAGAGGCCAAAGGCATTACTAACGAGTCTGCTATATTCAAAATGAACCTCAAACATCAGGTGAGTAACATGGTAAGAAAATGAAAGCCCTGTATGTCGGGAAAAATATCCGTGTCTCAAGATCATCGATCCCCAAGCGCTTAGCGACATTACTGGGCATAACTGAGATGGAGAGAGTTGTGAAAGCCCAATATGCTGGGAAAAACATCCGCTTCTCGAGATGATCAAAGGTGTTCGATGTTTAAGTTTCACCCTGAATCCAACAGCTTCGTGAGTAAGAGGGTGATCGACCCATACTTAAAGATAGGTGCAAAGCAAATACGCAAAGTGTTGTGTTGCTTACCTTACAATTATTAAAGGGTTAAAATTAGCAAACTAAGAGGCAAAATCATAGAGAAATGGGATCAAGGTAAGCAATCAAGCCTACAAGAACCAGGGCTATTGCAGCAAGCTTTAAGGGATAAGTAAGGGTATGTCCACAGGGAAATGTACTTTAAAATAAGGTAAATCTCTAGATCTATGACAAATTTGACACTTTAGCCTATCCTAGTTTAAAACAAAGCAAGGAAAGAGGAGAGGTTTTTGTAGGGTTGTCATTAAAACTACTGAAAATTAAATATATTGCTAATGATCTAGAACTGAGTAAAAATCACATTTAAAGAGATGGAGAAAAAAAATTAAATCAAAAGGGAGAGAATAGCAGCTAGGGGTTTTGGTCTTTACTGAAAATTGATTGGTTCAGAGGCAGTGCAGGGAACTGATTTACAACAATCGCTCATCTGGCTAGAAGCTCAGATGTAAGGTATAAGAATCTAACATAGACCCGAGAATTGAAGTGATCCTAAGGCTAAGATCTGTCCACTTGAATGGTCACAGATCATCCCAGAGATTCCTCTAATTCAAGGGTCTTAATTAGAGCAATTAAACCATTACAGATGTTGTGGATGCAAGGCTACAAAATCAGGCATTCATAGGGATATTTAATCTAGAGAAATCAAATGACAATCACAAGATTTATAGATCAAAATTAACTTTACAATCCCCAATTTACTGATTCCAAACAAACTTACAGTACAATGTGCTCAGATCTGTAATCTGTGCAACATCCAATCCTTCATACAGAGCCTTGAACCTCTCAATTTACAGCTCTTAACCTCACCCTAGCTATTAAGCGGTTTAGCCAACCATTATTGGCTAAGGAGAGAATGGGGGAAGAAGGAAGAAGGAATGAATTTTAGAGGGGAAGGTGAATTCAAATTTGCTCTGAGTTCTCCCAATTTCTGGATGGTTCTTTTGTAAACTCCTCAGGCTTTTATAGTCTTCTTCTCTGTCCTCAGATCTGTTTTAGCCAATCAGAGCTCAAGGGAAAAATTATTTATTTTGAGCTGCTGACGTGGCTGATTTTGTTTCTAGAAACTCTCCACTTATTGGTCCAATCTGGACAGGTACATGAGAAGTGGTTGGAGAGTTCCCATTCGCGTTCATTTATGTTCCAAAAATACCCCCAAGGGTTGTTGAAGTGCCTTGGAATGTGTGCACAGAGCACTGAAGTGAGAAGTAGTCTCAGCTAAAACTGACAAGTTCCCAAATCGAGCTTCGATAGGTTCAGGGAACATCTCGATAGGTTTTAAGGCTTCTTTGTGCTTCATTCAATAGGTTGAAGTAGGTTTTCGACAGGTTGGATGGCTTCTCGATAGGATTTATTGTATTGTTTAACAGGATGACATCAAAACCTCCCTGCTGTCTTAGCTTTAGCCAGCCTATCGACAGGTTATAATTCAACCTGTCGACATCTTATATAGCTCCAGTTGAGCTTCTGACAAGTTCAGTACTATTGTTCAAAAGGTTGACTCAGCCTCGCACAACTTCTGGTAAGTCCTTGGTAGGTTGGGTTTGTCTGCTCGTTAGGTTCAGGGGAACCTATTGACAGGTTCTTCTTTGCTATTTTGAACCTCACAAGATCCCTTGTATCTCCAGATAAGTACTCGATAGGTTGTAACACACCACTCAACAAGTTCTTTCAACTTGTCGACAACTTCATTTTTCTCTCTCAGAACCTATCAATGAGTTCTCATTCAGCTTTTAGGCTTCTCGACAGGATGCTTCCTTTGGTTTCCACTCCTCGACAGGTTCTAGGAACTTGTCGAGCTCTTCATATCCAAGCATCCAAACCTATCGATAGGTTGAATTAACATCTCGACAGGTTATAGCCTTTGATTCCACAACTGGCACATAGATATGGGGTGCTATTCTTCATCTGTTCAGCACTCAACACCTTTTTGAGGGGTTTGATCTTCATCTACTGCAGCTGCTCTTGCTCCCAAGTGTACCCAGTTGGACACATGACATTCCCATAGATTTCTGAGGCTCTGTGGACTGCTTGATTGGCTAGCCTTTTGGACTACATGAGCACATGATGAGGCAGTAGATCTCTTCTTTGGCATTTTTAGATGGATGTCTGCACTATGACTGTATTTTATTGCTTAACTACAAAAATATACTCAAAACACATTATTAGTCAACTCAAAGGTCCATCAAAGGTCAGGTTAGGAGGTGAAAAATGGAATTTTTTACTGCTCAACATACCCCCAAACCTAAGCTTTGCTAGTCCCTGAACAAAGGAGAAATTAAAAATAATTATTGAAAATAGAAAAATACCACTTTTATAGGGAGCACAGATGCATTTAGCACATGCATCAAGCCTTTCAATCCCCTAGGTGATTCCTAGTGGAGGAGTGGAGTCTCCTGAGGGTTTTCAGTGAAGGTACCCACAAACTTCTCCAATGAATCAGTTAATATCAATGCAACATGTCAAAATAGAATTTAAACAAAAATAAAATTCATTCCACACCTTACTCATTCAATTTTTTTTAGGGAATTCTCAGTAGGAAATCAGCTGTTTAATACTAAAATTTTGCTGTAATTCCTTCACAATCAATCAGCTCATGTCAAGGTATTGTGTGTGAAAATTAGTGCAAAGCTCACCATCAATTTGAGAATTCTGTTTTGATAATGCCCCTAACAAATTCAATTTCAAACCCTAGTCTCACTAGGGCTGTCACTCACAATAAGCATGAAGGGTGCATCATTTCACACAGCTTAAGAGTAGTTACAGCCCTCAAATAGGACTGCAAGCATGAGCATAGGCAATGCTCCAATTCCTAAAATCTTCTGACTCTTTTCACCATAGATTACACAAATCCTCATCTCCACATGACAGCTCAATCAATTTCAGATCAGTAGGGTCTTTTTATTGGGTTGTAATGTGGCTTATGGGTGAGGTTTATAAAGAATAAAAGGGTAAGGAGGGATTCAAAATTGAGAAATTAGTAAAGTAAGGAGGTGGCATGCACACCTTCTTCATTTCAGCTCATCTTCATCTCCTTTGATATTTTCAGATTTGAAGTGGCCATCTTCTCATCTTCTTCTAATTTTCCAATGAAGTGACTTCTCTTTTTGTTTTGTTTTTCTATTTTTCTCTTTCTTTTTGTATGCTTTTCTTTTGTATTTTTCCCAAAATTTTTTTTTTCCTTTTATGGGCTGGAATGCCACTACTATACATTTGATACACAGTTGCCTTCAAGTGTGCTTTCTTCTGCTTCCACCAACTGTCAAACCAGGTTTTCCTTCTTCAACTCCATCACCTCTTCCTTCTGAAATCTCAGGATAAGGGTCAGGTTGCATTAGGTCACTGAGTTTTGGGTTCAAATTCTCTAGTTTTTATCAAAGAAAAGCTTGGATTTTTTTAAGGCACAAATGGTGTGTATCAAGGGCAGTTCAAAGGTGGGAAATTTTAAGCTGAAACTGTCCAAAGGATGACCGTACTTCATTTCTTCAATGTCATGAATGTTGCCAAGCTGTTTCAATTTGGATTTGCCTAACTTCTAGTGCGCAAGAATAGGTTCAATCAATCCTTAGAGCAGAAAAATTGCCAAAACACTCTTCAAAGAAATTTTTTTCAGGCCCAAATCTCACTAGGTATGGTCTTCCATCAAATTCTTGGGGTATATCCTCACAATTTTCTCTCTTTTCAAGTTCACTAAGCACCAATTTTTGAAAATTCTTGACATTTGCTTCATGAAAGTGTTAGAGCTACAACAAATTTCAATTTATAAAAGTTTTTAATTTCCTCTTTTCCAAAATCAGATGGGAAATCACTATATTTTCAAAAATTTTATCCAACACTGCTGCACTAGCATTAACCATTCCATTGGTACACCCTGCCATACCCCCAAACCTAGTAGGAGCAGTGTCCTCACTGTTTTGGAAGTATAACAAAAGAACAGCAGGGTAAGCACAAGGATAGTAGCAATTGAAGCATAAAGAACAAATGAGAACAAAAGTAAACATAAAGGAAAGCAAGAAACACAGTGAAACTGTCAAAACAGAATTTTTATTTCACACAAGTAGTTGCAAAGAACAAAAGAAATAGTACATTCTAAACAAAAAGTATATACAACATAATCCTACATACAAACTAAGAACTGCAAAAATCTAAACACAATCTACACCTAATAAGAATTTGAGTCAGAGCTTGATATGGTCATTGGCTCCCATCCATTTTGTTCAACGAGTTTGTCATACTCCTCCTTGAGCCTCTCCTTCCTCTTCAGTTTTTCAATGCTAGCAGCACCTTTCTTAGTTCTTTTTGCAGATGGTTTCTAAGGCCTGGTGTTGTCCTAGGCCATGGTGGGCTCCCTGATGGAAAGGGCTTTGGATTCTGAGGGACCCAGGGTTGAGTATAGGGAGAGGGTTTCAACTAACCTAGCCAACATCTCAGATTTCTGCTTGTACTTCTTGTAAAGGTCCAGGGATTTGAGGACCATTTTCCATAACTTCCACTCCTCTGCCCTATGAGGTTCTAAAATAGGGTCAATCTCCTCCTGATGTGGTTGCTGTAGTAACACCATGACTGCATCCACTAAAAATTGTACATCCTCTTTGACATATGGGTTGGTCTCAATGGCTTTGGTGAGGGATGGCAGAGGTGAAAAGGTGTTGGTGCCATATGGGATAATGGTCTAATGGTGAGGGTCATCCATGGAGGAGGGGGTGATGGGCAGCTCAGGAAGTGGTGGTGATGGTACAATGAGGGTCAATGGTAGCTCAACTTCCACAGTAATAGACTTAGGTGGGGTGGTGGGATAGGTAAAAGGTAAAAAGGGTAAGTCAACCTCCAAGGGGTCAGTTGGGGTTGCAGCAGGGATGGGCAGAGCTCCTTCCTCAAAATCAGTTTGAGTTGAGGAGTCCCTGGTAGAAGGTGCAGGGATTGGTTCTGCTACCTCAGCAGTGGTAACCACTACTAGAGGGGGAAGCTAAGGGGATGGAGGTGGAGTGGGTACTGGAGTAGGTGTAGTAGTAGGAGTTATAAGAGGTTGACTGGTAGAGGTGGATGGGATTAGGGTGTAATGAATGGCTTGAAGGTAGGTGGCCATAGCAGACTGGTTGGCTGTGTTGGTTTGGAGCTAGGCTAGGATGGTGGTGGAAAGGGAAAGAATCTGGGTAGAGGCCTCTGGTAGGATTTGGTATTGGGCAATAGGTGGAATGGGTATAATGGGCTAGAAAGGAGATGTGGGAGCATGTTGGACTTGATTTTCTTTGGTAAGGGGTTGTGATGGGAAATGAAGGTAGGGTAGGAATTGGGTCTATGGTAAGAGGAGCTAACACAGGGGTGATTGTGGTGGCGATGGAAGGGATGACTGAGCTGCTCAGAGGTATGGGGACTACAATGGAGGGTATGGAGGGTGATGGAATGGGAATGCTGGCAAGATCAGAGCTGATAGCATACAAGGTCACATCAATGGAGGGAAGAAGTATGGATGTAGAGGTCACAGGTGGCACAGAGCTAGTAGCAGCAGAGGTAGGTAGAGACTGAGTAGTTGAAGTAGAGGTCCTAAGTGCAGTAACTGAGCTGGCTGATGGGGCTGTAGGGATCACAGGTGCAGTTGCTGAGCTGGTCACCTGAGGGGCTTCCCTCTAAGAACTCTCTCCTGGCTTGTTTTTACTTTTCCCAATCAAGGTCCTGCTTGTGGACCAAGCCTTCTTCCCAAATTATTTAGGACTCAGTTTCCTCACTGGCTCATCCTTTTGGATCACAAATTTTCCTTTCCTTAGCAGAGTAGTGATGAGCCTGATGTAAGGTAACCCTGGCAACATTTGTTCCTTTTTAATTTTGTCATTCACATCCACCATTGCCTCAAATACCAGCTGAGATGCATTTAAGAATTGGCCTTTGGAGAAAAAATAAAGGGCATCCACTATGGGGGTTCTTCTCTCTTGCAGATGTCCATTGACATAAATGCTCTTCCTTAAGATTGAGTCTATGAACAGCAGGCTAGGGTCAAGATCTCTTCTCATCAATGACTCCCCAGACCCCACAATGCCTTGAGTCAGATGTCTGGCCATTGCTCTAAAGGACACACTCTTGGGTGCTGCTAGACCTTAGGCTGTATCAAAAATCGATGAGACCCCTAATGGCAACCCAATATCACTGTAATCCACAACCAGCTCTCAATTATCAATCAAAACTATAAGTGTAGGCTCAGTTGACCCTAGCTTCATCTTCTTTATGATGTTCTGATACCACAGTTTGATTAGCCTAGGGTGGGCCTTTTCTTGCAATGGGGTCACCAAAGGTATCAGGCCTGCCTTCACCAAATAGTCCAAGGTGTCCTTACACTCCTCTACTTTAGAAAAATAAGGTATGCCAAATTTTATCTCAGGGATCAGGTCCAAAGCATCCACAAATTCATTGCGAGTAGTTAGGTTCATAGGGATTTCAGGTTCAGCCTCTATGTTAGGTTCAGGCACAGGGTTAGGTTCAGGGACATCCTCCATAATTTATGCACTGATTTTGGCTTTATTGGATTTCTTAGCTTTCTTAGGTTTTTCCATGATGAGCTTCCTTTAAGCAAGTGGGTCCTCTTTGGGCTGTGTGGCTAGCCTACTAGATTTTCTAGTGATTTTTGTGGCTGATTTGGCAGGGGCTTTGAACAGATCAGCTAAGGTATCCTCACGGTCAGCCATTGGATAAGAAATCCACACAATTAACTCTCAACAATTCACAGTAATCTTTTTTTGCCCGATCAAATTACCACACAAACTAAAAATGGAAGTACAAAGCTTGGAAATCATAAAGTGGAGGTTAAAGAAGAACTTACCTACAGAAAACCTAGGGTTTCTCAGAACTTGCTGTGCACGGCACCAAACTAACAGAGACGAGGTGCAAAATGTAGCCCTTGTAAAATTGAAACACTTGGAACAATGGTAGGGTGATTGGAGTTGGAACCAGTGAGGTGGAGGAGAGAGAAGAAATATTAGGAAATCGGGCACAAGAGGAATAGAGCTCTGAGCAGAAGATGTCGACTGGATAAAATGACCTCTTGACAGGTTTAAAATAAGTAAAAAGCTATTTTGATAGGTCAGGGAAGGAGATTTCTATATGTTGAAGCAACCTGTTGAATTATTAAAACAAGTGGATTGCCAGGTCTATCAGGCTGAAGGTCTCGATAGGTTCTTTCAACCTATCGATAGGTTACAGGCTTCAGAAAAAATCAAATCGATAGGTTCAGACATTCTATCGACAAATACATGGGCTTCAGGGTCCAGCGTCTCGACAGGTTTAAAATACTCAATATTTAACCTCTCTACAGGTATCAGAACCTGTCGAGAACATAGCCTATAGCTTTAGTACCTATCGACTTTTCGCTCAACATCTCGACAGGTTCATAGATCCTAGCGAAATTCACATTTACACCTTCAGTACCTGTCGATCATCAATTCAAACCTCTCGACAAGTATCATAACCTGTCAAAATGCACATTGGGAATCTTCAGAACCTGTCGAAAATCAAGTTAGACCTATCGACAGGTCTGTTTAACAATCCACCTTATTTCTCATCAGTTTCCTTGTCTCCATTCACACAGATTTTGCAATTCTACTTTGTTCCCATTGGATTTCTCATGCATTGGGGGCCTTCCTAACTTAATCAAGGTTGAGTCAGTAACCTAAATGAAACACTTAAACAAAAATGGCAACATATATACAAGGCCAATAGTTTTAAAAACAGCAATAGACACAAAACCAACAGTTATGATACATAATATACATTGTTGAAAATCAGTCATACTTTGGAGGTTCTTGAAGGTGAATAGTCACCACGGGTTCTAGTATATTTTCAACAAAGAGTTTGAGCCTTTGACCATTAACTTTCATGATCCTACCATCTTTTGGATCCATGATCTCAACAGCTCCAGACGGGGATACATGCATTACAATGTAAGATCCCTCCCATCTAGATCTTAACTTGCCTGGGAAAGATTTCAATTTGGAATTGAACAGCCATACCTTATTGCCAGCAGTAAACTCCTCAGCAAATGCTTGTAATAAAAAGCTTTGACATTTTCTTTATAGATCCTTGCATTGGAATAGGCTTCCAATCTCAGCTCTTCCAGCTCTGATAGCTGCAGCCTCCTATGCATGCCAGCAGAAGTTAGATCAACATTCAATGATTTAATAGCCTAATAGGCTTTATGTTCTAACTCTACTGGTAAATGACATGCCTTGCCATACACCGGCCTAAAGGGAGACATCCCTATTGGGGTCTTATAGGCAGTTCTATAAGCCCATCAGTCAACTTCAGGGACCAATCCTTCCTATCTCCTCTCACAGTTTTCTCTAAAATGTGTTTGATCACCCTATTAGAAATTTTCATCTGTCCACTAGTCTGTGGGTGATATGGGGTGGCAACGTTGTGTTTCACAGAGTACTTTCTAAGTAAGTTATCAAACTGTCTATTGTAGAAATGGCTTCCCCCATCACTAATGATAGCTCTGGGGGTACCAAACCTAGAGAAAATGTTGTTCTTCAAGAAATTAAGGACAACTCTGTGATCATTAGTTCTTGTGGCTATGGCCTCAACCCATTTGGACACATAGTCCATAGCCACAAGAATAAAATTGTATCCATAGGAAGGAGGGAAAGGACCCATGAAGTCAATCCCCCAAATGTCAAATAGTTCAACAACAAGTATAGGCTGTAAAGGGATGAAATTTCTTTTGGAGATACTTCCCATTTTTTGGCATCTTTCACAAGCTTTGTATATACTTCAATTTCTCGGTGCATAATGTCGTGAAATAGCGCTGTCATGGCCCTTTGGTATGTCATGTCGGCATTATTCAACCCTAATGGCATAACCCTATAGCAGAAAGTTCTCTAGGGAGTGATGAACAGTGTCTTCTCTCGGTCTACCTCTACCATCTGGATTTGATTATATCTAGAGAATCCATTCATGAATGATAGCATCTCGTGCTTAACAGTGTTATCGATCAAGATGTCGATGTGCGGTAATGGAAAATCGTCCTTCAGGCTTACTTTGTTCAAGTTTTTGAAATCAATGCACATACGGACCTTTCCATCCTTCTTCGACACTAGAACGATATTGGCTAGCCACTCGGGGTATTTTGATACCATGAGGAATCCTACGTCATATTGCTTGATAACCTCATCCTTGACTTTCAACATCCACTTGGGTCGGAGTCGTCTCAACTTCTGCTTGACCGACTTGATATCATGGTAGAGTGGTAACTCATGCTCGACCAAATAAGTATCCAAACTAGGCATGTCCTCGTATGATCGTGCAAAGACGTCTTGATATGACCAAAGAAAGTCGATCATGCTTTTACTTTCCTTGGGAGACAACAATGTTTCGATCTTGGTGATTCTTGGAATCTCCTCAGTACCTAGATTGACATCCTCGGTTTCTTCAACAATAGGAGTAGCACCATGCTCAAAGTCAGCAAACCATTTAAGGAGTTCCTTGGGAAGCTCCTCAATAGGGATCTCCTTGTCCAGACTCGTGACTCCTACCTCTTCTTGTATTTCTATAGGAAAGGGATCGACTTCATGTGGGACGGGATTTTCGATTAAGGCATCATTTTCTTCAATTTTATTTGGATTTTTAAAAGACAATATTTTTAGATTTTGTATTTTTTCTATGTTTTTGTGATTTTTATTTTCCTCGAAAATGGGCTCTTGGCAAAGTGAGTCCCTATATATACATGGTATTGCCTGCCAAGGGCTCATCTCACTTTTTATAAGTTATTTTTTTTTAGGAAATAGGTGTCATATTTCAGGCCACTTGCCACCTCCAGAGTTTGGGGCACAGACGCCCAATTACATACTTGCGATGCGGCTCCTTTACCTGTTTACATTTGGATGGAGGGTGCTGACTGATATGTCTCTTTGGAGTCAACCTCCATCATGTTGATCGTAGATTCGTTTGAGGTTCTATCCTCAAACGTCAACATAGTCCTGTGATGGTTTACCACAGGGGGAGATTGTACAGGTGTGGAATATCATTTCTCAAAGAGAGAAAAAGCGGCCAGGTCTATTTCCAGGCTGGGAGGGATAATCTGGGGATTGGTGCGGTGAACAAGTGTCGCAGGTTTACGTGGGATTAATTGAGTTACTTCATTCTGATCAGCATCTGAAAATGAAATGGCATTGCGAGCCATCACCTATCCAATTATCTGCCCGACTTCATCTGGGCTCACCTGAAGAGATATGTGTGCGTTCTTTAACGCTCCCATTAAGGCTTGAAAATGAAGTGGGGACATCATCAATAAGTCCTAGACCATGATATGAGTTGGCATTCTTCTCAGCCGAATCTCCGGTATGTGTTCTCTGCTCATTTTCTCGAACGGGTTCACTACACTATCTTTCTTCCCCTCTAGTTGGGCTTATGCTACTGCTGGTGTTTTTGGTTGTTTGGAGATTTTTCCAGATCGAGTGACAAAGTCAGCTGCCCCTTCCTTACTATTGTCGGCATTGATGTCTGTCTGCTCGTAACTGAGCGGGACCGGGACCTGATGAGGACTGTAGGTTAGTCCCGAGATCTGAAATGGAGTGGCTGCTGTTAAGTAGTGAAAAATACCATTTTTCACCCCTAAACATGAGCTTTGAAAGACCCTTGAGAAGACTAAATAAGTGCTTTAGTGTGCATTTTACAGCTAACCAATTAGACAGGTCCAAGTCCGAAAAGCATCCTAAAATGATCAAAAAGCTGACAACTCATGTCAAGCTCAAAGAGGGAGTGAAGAAATAGCCTCAGCAATGGCTAAAAAGGTCCTAAAAGAGCAAGAAAAGACCTGAAGAAGAAGAAGGATCCATTCGCAAAGAAGAAATCAAGTTAAAAGTTCAAATCGCAAAGTAAAAAGTACTTTTCGAAAAGGTCAAAGTTCATTCGAATTGATTTCGAGTGTAATGAACTACTCGAAAAGAACCATGTTTCGCTCAATAGTTGAAATTTCCTTTCGAATAGAAGATCCGGGAGAAGTCCTGCGAAAAGACTTTCGAAGCCAAATTGCTTTGAAAAGAACTTCCGAGCCAAAACACTTTTGCGAAAAGGCACTTAAACTCTCTGAAAGGACATTACGGGAATTACACTTGTTTAAAGGGCATTTCAAATCTCTTACACGCCCCAATGCATTTAATCACAAGGACATTTAAGATTCCAATCAAGATCCAAAAGCATATTCCAACCCATGTGAGCTCAAAGATGAAATCACTTGGCGTGAACTTCTAGAACTCAAACAGATTTTTGAATTCCATAATGAAATTGATGCTTCTAAGCGCGATTTGAACGGATCGAGCATTTTCATTGGCGAAAGATCTGGATCCCGTGCTCAACTCGCCATTGGGCAATCCAGATCTGAACACTTCGATTGGTCAATTCTATGCGGATCAAGGAAAGCTATAAATAGAAGACATTTGCCCAATTGTGGCATCCAGTTTTAGAGTTTTCATCTCTGTTTCCTCATTCGGTCCGGATAGCTTATCCGAACCCCCTGTAATCCTTCTTGTAGTTTACCTTTGAGAGCCATTGTGAGTGATTTGTACTTCCAAGTTCGGATTCAAGATCGAACTGAGGGCTCTTCGAGAAGCTCAGACGTAAGTCCGAGGGCTCTCTAAGAAGTGCTCAGTAATTGTAACGTTGGATTTTAAAGGTTGTGTAATTTGTGTCTTCTCCATTGGAGTCATGTCGAGGGTTCTGAATGTTCACCTTAGTGCATTAGACTTCTTTAGATTCACTCATCCGCATCCAACTTCCTTAATTCATCATCCCTGCGAATTAAGCGTTGGTAACCTAATTCAAGCGGCATTTACAAGGATGTTCATGTACGAACTAAAGAATAGGCTACATGACTAGGCATGATCTGTGACCATTTAAGTGGATGAGATCACGACCATAAGTCTAAACCTATTCCTTAATTCGATTTATTTCTCTTACATCTTTGGTAGCCGGATGAAGATTGAATCTGCTCTGTTGAACTACAGATTCTCCATTAAAATTCAGAGGCTAAAGTACATGAAGCTATTATTTCTGCATTTGTCTTATTTTAAACACCTCCCCAACTCGCATCTGGATCATGTAGTTAGTTCTTTTCTTTATTTGCTTATAGTTAAATGTGACACAATCCAACACTCTCTTTTATCTATTCTTTATTTTAGATAATTATAGAGCCAGATCTGGTAGCACAGATCTGGAGGTTTATCTCTCTGTTTAGACAAACTTCTCTGTGGACGATCTTGAAATACTTACTTTTAAAACTTGCTACAATTGGCCCTGATCTTGCAGGCCAGTGTTAGCCCCAATGTGCTGATATCCCTTTCATAAGTTAACATCCATATAACCTAGCATTCTTTAATTCTTTAATTTTTGATTCATAATGCACACAATTATGGCACACTTGGAGCGACAACAAGTTTTTGGCGCCGTTGCCGGGGAATTTGTTCTAAAATAGATAGACCTATGTTTTATTCTCTTTTATTTATTATTTATTAATTCATTTTTTCTGTTGTTATCTCTGTGCAGGTTACAAATACAGCTGCGTAAAGGAAAGGAAAGCACCTAATTCGACAGGTTTGCGGTACCAAATTCTCTCTGCGTTGTATGTTTGGTAGGAGAACTCTCAACCCTGAGATTCTCCCTTTTAATTCAGAAGTTGAAAGACTCCTAAGAAACAGACATACACCACAGAGTTCTGCTACAATGGGTGACGAACCTAGATTGTTAAGAGACTACTTTGCTCCTGGTGCCTATAATTCCCCTTTCTGCATTCAATTTCCCACAGTGGAGGGAAATTATGAGATCAAATCATCAACCATCCAAATGCTGCCTTCATTTCATGGATTAAGTAAAGAAGATCCTTACAAGCACATTGATGAATTTGCTTTGTGCACAACATTTAACATAGTCGACTTGGTCCAGAGGCAACCAAGCCGAGGCTCTTTCCTTTTCATTAAAGGACAAAGCTAGAGCATGGTTATCTATGTTAGCACCAAACAAAGATCACATCATGGAATGATTTGCAATGTCAATTTTGTCAAAATATTTCCCAATGACTAAAACCAGCCAACTAAGACAAAGCATCATCTCTTTCTCCCAAAACTCAATCAAACTTTCCATGAGGCATGGGAAAGATTCAAAGAATCAAAGACAATGCCCTCACCATCAAATTCCTAAATGGCTTGTTCAAAGCTTCTATCAAGGAATTGATCAAGGGCAAGAACATGGTGGATGCCTGTGGAGGTACCTACTTACAAAAGAGCTTGAAGAGGTTTGGGACCTCTTTGAGGTGATTGAAAATTCAACCCGCAGAATCCTGTCAAGAGACACGAGAATCCACTAGGGTGAATAATCCCCAATTCACAAGAGGGAAAGTTTATGAAGTCAATGAGCTGGAAAGGAAAGTGGATAATTTGACCACAAAATTTGATAGGTGATGGACTCATTTAAAGCTCCAAATGGGTCAAGAGTAGAGGAGGCATGTCCGATATGCCAGCCCCTACTCATTCAATTGATCAATGTCCTTACGCATCACAATTTCAACTCATGATGGAACAAGCTCATGCTTCAGGTCTTATGGAGATGCAATCCAATGACTACCCATGGAGATCTCATCCTAATCTCGTGGAATCGAACAGCAACAGAGCCCAAAATCAAATACCTTTCAAACACCTTTCCATATCGAAATTTTTACAATAAACAAAATTTTCAAACCTAACCCCACAACCCATGCAAAGATTCTACACAGCCCTGCCCCTCCTAGGTCCCTCATTTGAAGAGCGGGTCTTAAGTTCACTTAATTTAGGAACTCTATCTGTCGTGAACCTTCACAGTGAGCATTAAAAATTGAAGAAACTTTGGGCGACTCTGAATTCATTAGCTAAGAGAGAGGAGGGCAGACTACCACCGACCTTTGAACAATCCTAAGGGACGGTTCATGGTTGGAGAATCCTCAATGGCCATGAGGAGATTAAAGTCGTGACCACTTTGAGAAGTGGAAGAGTAATAAAAACATTAGGGTAGTGAAGAGGAAAAGAAGAAGAACAAGATGCGGGAAGCACGATGATGAAAACAATGAGGTTGTTGATTTACCTCGAAAACCCAAAAAATGAAAAGCAGAAAAATAAAAAATTGTTGAAAAGATGAGGAGGAGAGATTTGTTCCCCACCTCCCATTCCCTCATGCAATGAAGTCTCCTTTGACAAAGGAAACACAAAAATTGAGGAAATGATGGAGACATTCAAGCAAGTTAAAATTAATCTAATCACCGCTGATGCAATCAAACAGTCCCCATATGCTAAATTTCAAGGATGTGTGCACCCACAAAAGGCAATCTAGGATACATTTATCTAAGAAGGCCTTTTGTGGAGAAAATCAACCAAGTACTATCCATTGCAACACCCCTAAAATGCAAGATCCTCGGAATCCCCACAATCCCCTGCATCATTGGGGGAGCATACCATCGAGAAAGCTCGCTAGATCTGGAGCTAGTGTCAACCGCTTCCTTATTCTCAGATATGAGAAGCTAGGTTTGGGAGAATTAAAACCCACTCAAGTGGTGTTGCAACTAGTCGATGATCCGAGAAAACCCGTGGGATTGATTGAAGATGTGCTAGTAGGAGTAGATAAATTCTTCTATCCCGCCGATTTTCGGTGTTGGACATGGAACCAACCAAAAGCACACTTCCATCCTGTCATTTTAGGGAGACCATTCACTGCCACAAAGAAATGCTTGTATTCAATGTCGGTCCGTATCATGGAAGTTTCTTTTGGTAATATGAAAGTCAAATTGAATGTTTATAATGTCATAACCAACCTCAATTTTCTGTCAAGAGTGCTTTCATGTTGACATCATGGATGAACTTGGGGAGGACTCTTTGCAAAAATTTCTGCAGGGTGAAGACTCCATCACAGAACTAAAAAATGATTGGGAATCCACCGAGAAGAAGGAAAAGGAGATCAAATTCAAAGGAGTCTGCTTTGTGCAAGGCACTCACAAACAATCCTCAAGTTCTCCTCTTGAGACTGCTCCTCCCTCTTCCACAAATTACCAAGGTACCTTTGCTGCCCTCTTTTCTCAAATTTCACCCGAATTGGAACTCAAACAGCTCCCAAAATCTGAAATATGTGTTTTGGGAGATCATCAAACACTACTGTGATTATTTCTTCCTCCCTTACAAAGGAGCAAGAAGAGGAGTCATGGTAGTTCTAAACAAGACAAGAAAGCAATTGGTCGGACCATTGCTGATTTAGGAGGAATAAACCAATTTGTATGCATGCATAAGATCCACTGGAAGAGGATGCCAAGCCTTCTAGAGAAATGCAAAGAAGGTTGAATCCTCACATGCAAGAAGTGGTAATGAAGGAAGTTGTCAAGTTGCTAGATGTCTGGGGTCATTTACCCCATTTCAGATTCTGCTTGGTAGCACCCACAGTGGTGCCTAAGAAACTGCATCACGTAGAAGTTGAACTGTGAACTTATGTCCACCAGACAAACAACTGGATGGAGGGTCCGCATAGACTACGAAAATTAAATACCATGACAAGGAAAGACCATTTCCTCCCCTTCATTGACCAAATCCTTGATAAGCTTGCAGGTAAAGCTTACTCCGCTTCCTTGATGGGTACTCGTTACAACCAGGATCCTGTGTACCCACAGGACCAAGAAAAGACCACCTTCACCGCCTTTGGCACTTTTGCCTATAGGAGGATGCCCTTTGGTCTTTGCAATGCCCTCACATTTTCAAAGATGCATGTATGCCATCTTTTCGACATGATTGATCAATTCATGGAGATCTTCATGGATGACTTTTCAATTTATGGAGACTTTTTCCCAATGCTTACACCACCTCAAGTTGGTGTTGCAAAGATGTGAAGAAACCAATTTGGTTCTAAGTCGAAAAGAGTCATTTTATGGTCACCCAAGGCATTGTCCTAGGACATGTGGTCTCCCATAAAGGCATAGAGGTGGACCAAGCAAAAATTGATCTAATTGCACATTTGCCTCCTCCCGTAATCTGTAAGCAAATCAAGTTTCTTAGGGCATGCAGGATTTTATAGGAGGTTCATCAAAGATTTCAAAGAAAATTTCCAAGCCACTCTGTCATTTCATCGTGTCAAGATGTTCCTTTTGTGTTTACTAATGAATGCATGACCTTTGAGGTCCTTAAGAAATGTCTGATTTCAGCTCCCATCTTGCAGTCCCCCTGACTATTCAAAGGCCCTTTGAGTGATGTGTGATGCATCAGACTATGCCCTAGGAGCTGTCCTAGGCGTAGAAAGGATAAGCTTCCCATGTCATAGCTTATGCCGCAGATCCATGATAGATGCCCAGCTCAACTACACAACAACCGAGAAAGAGTCCGCCATTGTGTTTGCATTGGAAAATTCAGGTCTTATGTTTTAGGTTCACAAATTGTGGTGTTTATCGACCACTCGCCTAAAATACCTTCTGCCTAAGAAGGATACCAAGCCCAGACATCGGTGGATCCTCCTATTACAGGTGAGTTTGATCTGATTAAGGATAAGAAAGGAGTGGAAAATGTGGTGGCGATCACCTATCCGTAATTCTCAATACCGAGGATGATAGCTTACCCATTAATGAATCATTTCGATGAGCAACTTTTGCCATCAATACCCATGATCCTTGGTTTGCAAACATAGTCAACTTCTTGGCTCGGATGATTCCTCAACATTGGAATCGAATGGATAAAGATCTTTTCTTCTCACGAGTTAAACATTTCATTTGGGAAGATCCTTATCTATTCAAGAATTGTGCGTACTAAGTGATCAAGATGTGTCACGACCATGAATTCTCCGGCATATTGTCAATGTGTCATGAACAGCCCTGGAGGTCATTTCAAGGTAACAAAACAGCAGTAAAAATTCTGCGGTGTGGTTTTTATTGGCCCACAATCTTTAAAGATGCCTTACAAAGATCAGAATCCCGCCAGAATCGCCAAAATTGGGCAAGATTTTAAAAGAAACTCAATGCCTCTACTGACCTATTCTCGTGGTTGAGCTGTTTGATGTATGGGGAATAGATTTTATGGGCCCTTTCCTCCTTCTAATGGAAATAACTTCATTTTAGTAGCAGTGACTATGTCTCCAAGTGGATTGAAGCCATAGCTACTAAATCAAATGATCACAAAGTGGTTTTGAAATTTCTCAAGGACCACATTTTTTCCAGTTTGGTTTTCCAGAGCCATCATCGGTGATGGGGAAGCCATTTTGTAACAAAGCTTTGAAGCTCTATTGAAAAAGTACTCACCATAGAGTAGCCACTCCTATCATCCACAAACCAAGGACAAGTGGAGATTTCAATAGAGAAATCAAACACATTTTGGAAAAACAAGAAGAAGGACAGAAGGACTGGTCCTTTAAGCAATGATGCTTTGTGGGCATACAGTAATCGCCTACAAAACTCCAATTGGAATGTCCCTTTAGATCGGTCTATGGCAAAGCATGTCATTTGCCAAGAGAGTTAGAATACAAAGCTTCGGCTATTAAAACATTTAATATGGATCTAACTTCATTGGTAATCACAGGAAACTTCAACTCACCGAATTGGAAGAGTCATGGATGGATGCTTATACAAGCTCCAGATTGTATAAGGAGAAAGTCAAATCATTTCATGATAGGAGTTTAATGAGAAAAGAGTTCATACCGGGTCCAAGGTATGGTTATTCAACTCTAAACTTAAATTCTTTCCGCAAATTGAGATCCAGATGGAAGGGCCATACATCGTCATCAAGGCCTCCTCAGAGTCGTGGATATTTCAGATCCCAAGGATGGAAGAATCCTTAAGGTAAATGGTCGAGGCTCAAGCCATGCATTGACAACACTAGAACTGTCGCCCATCTGTCATCACGAATCTCCAACAATAACTGATGGTAGAAAATTGTATATTATGTTTGTACAACATAGTTTTGAATTTCTCTGTTTCTATTTCTTTTTCTTGTTCGCATAGTTTAAATACACTTAAAAGTTCAAATCTCAAAGCAAAAACTACTTTTCGAAAAGCCCAAAGTTCTATTCGAATAGATTCGAGTCAATGAACTGTCGAAAAGAAAGATGTTCTTTTCGAATAGTTAATTATGTTACAGCCTTTTCAATAGAAGGTCCGATGCTAAGTCCCTTGCGAAATAAACTTTCCGGTTATCTACTTGTCGAAAGGCACTTTTGCCATTCAAATAGAAAAAAAGGGCTCTTTGGAATATTTCAAAACTTAAAGGTGCTTTGCGATTTTAGCTTCAAGTATATTTAGTCGCTTTGAAGTTAGCTTTGTATTTGCAAACACTCCGCAGAGCGACGCCCACTAAAACCATAGCTCACTCTCTTCTCACACGAGCTCCACAAATATATCACCGTTTGTTCCTAATTGTTTGAGCGTTTCCATTTTTCGAGAGATCACAGTCGACCGCTGGCCATGATCTTTACAAACAAAGCGACTCAGTTCAAGCACAAACCTTAGATCGTGGTATTTTTTCTATCCATTCTCGCCAATCTTTTAGAAAAATCTAAATCTGTTAGCCAAAGTGTGTGGGCTTTTGTTTTCCTCCATTTTAAATATGGGAAAGACCGAGAAACCTTAGTCGCCACTTTTCTAAAGGGCAATTTTTCAATGCCCCCATGCTCATCCCGAAGCAATGGCTGATGTGAGTGCCAAGATAAAGAAGAAACAGAAAATTGCCGGCCTCCCCTTTGGAAGACTAATTACAGCCTCCTAAGAGCCAAGTTTGACATAGATAGGGAAGAGCCCTTTCAAGTCCTCACCCCCATAACTTTGGCAAGAAAGCCCGACCACAAGTCGCTATGTTGAGGAGAATGAGAGCAGCAGGAGATCCAAAGACATGCCCCTCGCTTGCCCCCGCCTGTCGAACCCATTCCCTGCCAGAGCACTGAGCGAGCGCCTCAGCTAAGCCCGACAGGAACCTAGCCTCGCAAGTGTGGGTGGGCTCAACAACCACCTATGGACCCCCTCGCAACAGACATGAACCCGTGAGTGAACTAGCACAGAGTCCAAGAGATACCTCACGCAGGTTTAAACTGCTATGGAGCCTCCACCACCATCGACCTCACCACCTGCCATTTTACAAGAACCATTTCTGTGGTGACCAGCTCTAGTCGCACCACCGTCAGACCCATTCTACCACCACTACACTGCACCCTATTCCCCACACCCTTCCACCCCACACCCTTCCACATTGGAGCTCATCCAAGCCCTAATCGCACCTCTTACCACCCACCCCAAAGACTTCGCCTCCATGTTGCCTCACAAGCAACCCAAATGCACCTGTAAGTCCTAGTGCTTCCTCCACTACCACCTGTGCTACCCAAACCACACCTCAACCTCAGAGCCTTACCTCCCTTCTCGCCGAGATAGCTACCCAAATCCACCTCTCTTACCCTCCCTCCCCACTGCACCCACTTTAGTCCCCTACTTGTAAAAAGACAAAATAAACCCTCACCCTTACTCCTTTCCTCCCTCTTTTCCTTTATTTTCACAAATTTCTGGTTCATGCAATTTGCTTTCTGCAATTCCTTGCTATTTTTTCTCATTGTTTTCCCTAATAACTGTGACTATGCCACCACCTTTGAACCAAGGAGGACACCGCTCCTCATAGGTTTGGGGGTGTGGCAGATGTCCCGCCCAAGGAATAGTTAACCTAAGGACAACAGAATCACCTAAGTAATCGTGAAATGAATTATTTTACTTAAGAATCATGACAATTAGGAAGTTTAAAATTTCTTTGCAAAATTTAGACATCATAAACCTTTCAATATTCTACATTTCCATGATGTTAGCACCATGAAAACCTCTGGTATCGACATTTAGCAAGTCATGGGAAAGAGAAAAGGTAAAGACATACTTAAAAGCTCAAGGAAAAACCATAACCAGTGAGAATTGAGCCCATATATTTTCCATCTCTTGAAGAGTGACGAGGCAATTTTTTCGATTCAAAGGATTGGGTGAGGCATTAGATCCACTAGAAGTTAGGAAACTCCAAATTAAAACAAGTAACAAGACTCATGAAACCGAGGAAAAGATCAAGGCCTTCTTGGACAAATTTTGAACCTATGAGAACCAACCAAGAAAATTCTGCTGTTGTACCCCATTTGAGTCAGAATCCTACACAATTCTTCATCAAAAATACCCAAAAGTACTTGCACTGAACCTATGGAACTAATTCAGCCTTCCCTCACTCGAGAATTCAGGAGGTAAAGGAGAAAGAATCGAAGATGGACCATTTCGGGCAACATCAAGAAAATGAAGAGAAAATACCTCAAAAACAGGCAATATGGTGGACCGAGAAAGGAAGAGACAAACAATGTGAAAAAGTTGCAAGCAAAAAGGCAAAAAGGGACCTTATGATGAAAAAATGCAAGATCAAAGAAAGAACTCGATCACCGTGAATGTGAGAATCTCGAAAGAAAGAAGCTAAACTCAAAAGGTGGAGTCATGAACCATCTCCTGCACTTCACGAGTTCCCAAATTCAAACCGTGGATCAAACTGTTTTTCCTTGAAACTTCACTCCATAAGCCATACAAACAAACCTAGATTAAAAGCCCTTGTGATCCAAAGTTGAGTGAGCTGTCATGTGGAGATAAGAAGTGACCCAATCTATGGTGAGGAGATGTCAATGATGCCATTGCCTAAGAATCATGCCTATGCTCATGCTTACAGATCCATTTGGGAGATGTAACTGCTCTTGAGCTTGAGTGAAAATGAACCCCTCAACAAAAACAACGATGAGAGTATACCCGGTGAGTGTTTGGGTTGGAACTTGAGCATAATAAGTATGACTTACAACCTAATTTTTATTAGGATGATGAGCTCACTGGCACATTTGTACAATTTTCTATGGCTGCTCACGGATTGGAAATATTGAAACATTCATGAGGTTCTTAAAATGTTTAAATTCTGCAAACAATAATCAAATTTTCTGTTTCATCATTGATTCAAGAGTAACTAATCCTCGCTCCTTGATTGCTCATTTGATAATTTTGCACCGATGTTAACTGCTTTCATGGAGAAGTTTGTGGTACCTTCATGAAAACCCCTCAGAGACTTCACTCTCCTCTAGGGACCACCTAGGGGTTGAAAAGGCTTGTTGCATATGCTAAATGCACCTGCGTGCTTCCTACAAAAGTGGTTTTTTACTTTGTTTTTTATGTTTCTTGCTCAGTGGACTAGCAAAGCTTAGGGTTTGGGGTGTGTTATGCAGTGAAAATACCATTCTCGCCCCTAAACATGAGCTTTGAAAGCCCCTTGAGAAGACTAAATAAGTGCTTTAGTGTGCATTTTACAGCTAACCAATTAGACAGGTCCAAGTCCGAAAAGCATCCTAAAATGATCAAAAAGCTGACAACTCATGTCAAGCTCAAAGAGGGAGTGAAGAAATAGCCTCAGCAATGGCTAAAAAGGTCCTAAAAGAGCAAGAAAAGACCTGAAGAAGAAGAAGGATCCATTCGCAAAGAAGAAATCAAGTTAAAAGTTCAAATCGCAAAGTAAAAAGTACTTTTCGAAAAGGTCAAAGTTCTGTTCGAATTGATTCTGGAGCTGTAATGAACTACTCGAAAAGAACCATGTTCTGTTCGAATAGTTGAAATTTCCTTTTCGAATAGAAGATCTGGGGAGAAGTCCTTTGCGAAATAAACTTTCTGAAGCTATCTACTTGTCGAAAGGCACTTTTGCCATTCGAAATAGAAAAAAAAAAGGGCTCTTTTGGAATATTTCGAAAACTTAAAGGTGCTTTGCGATTTTAGCTTCAAGTATATTTAGTCGTTTTGAAGTTAGCTTTGTATTTGCAAACACTCTCTGCAGAGCGACGCTCCACTAAAACCATAGCTCACTCTCTTCTCACACGAGCTCCACAAAGATATCAGCCGTTTGTTCCTAATTGTTTGAGCGTTTCCATTTTTACCGTCAGCCATGATCTTTACAAACAAAGCGACTCGTTCAAGCACAAACCTTAGATCGTGGTATTTTTTCTATCCATTCTCGCTCAATCTTTTAGAAAATCTAACTGTGTTAGCTGCCAGTGTGGGCTTTTGTTTTCCTCCATTTTAAATATGGGAAAGATGAGAAATCCTAGTCGCCACTTTTCTAAAGGGCAATTTTTCAATGCCCCATGCTCATCCCGAAGCAATGGCTGATGAGTGCCAAGATAAAGAAGAAACAGAAATTGCGGCCTCCCTTTGGAAGACTAATTACAGCCCTCCTAAGAGCCAAGTTTGACATAGATAGGGAAGAGCCCTTTGAAGTCCTCACCCCCATAACTTTGGCAAGAAAGCCCGGACCACAAGTCGCTATGTTGAGGAGAATGAGAGCAGCAGGAGATCCAGACATGCCCCTCGCTCTTGCCCCTCGCCTGCTGTCGAACCCATTCTGCCAGAGCACTGAGCGAGCAGCTGTTCCTGCTAAGCCCGACAGGGAACCTAGCCTGCAAGTGTGGGTGGGCCTGAACAACCACCTATGGACCCCCATGTACATGAACACGTGAGTGAACTAGCACAGTCCAAGAGATACCCTAGCTGAGGTTTAAAGCTGCTATGGAGCCTCCACCACCACTTGCACCTCACCACCGCCATTTTACAAGAACCATTTCTGTGGTGACCGCTCTCTACTGCACCACTGCTGCACTCCCATTCTACCACCACTACACTGCACCCTATTCCCCACACCCCTTCCACCCCACACCCTTCCACATTGGAGCTCATCCAAGCCCTAATCACCCTTACCACCCACCCCAAGTGCTGCCTCCATGTTGCCTCACAAGCAACCCAAATGCACCTGTAAGTCCTAGTGCTTCCCCTCCACTACCACCCAAAGTGCTACCCAAACCACACCGAACTCAGAGCCTTACCTCCCTTCCGGGCCGAGATAGCTACCCAAATGACCCTCTCTACCCTCCCTCCCCAGCACCCACTTTAGTCCCCTACTAAAAAAGACAAAATAAACCCTCACCCTTACTCCCTTTCCTCCCTTTTCCTTTTATTTTCTCACAAATTTCTGGTTCATGCAATTTGCTTTCTCTGCAATTCCTTGCTATTATTTTTTCTCTTTTTCCCTAATAATCGTGACTATGCCACCACCTTTGAACCAGGTGAGGACACTGCTCCTCATAGGTTTGGGGGTGTGTGCATGTGTCTGCCCAAGGAATAGTTAACCTAAGGACAATGAATCACCTAAGTAATCAGAAATGAATTATTTTACTTAAGAATCATGACAATTAGGAAGTTTAAAATTTCTTTGCAAAATTTAGACATCATAAACCTTTCAATATTCTACATTTCCATGATGTTAGCACCATGAAAACCTCTGGTATCACATTTAGCAAGTCATGGGAAAGAGAAAAGGTAAAGACATACTTAAAAGCTCAAGGAAAAACCATAACCAAAGTGAGAATTGAGCCCATATATTTTCCATCTCTTTGAAGAGTGACTGAGGCAATTTTTTCTGATTCAAAGGATTCCGAGGCATTAGATCCACTAGAAGTTAGGAAACTCCAAATTAAAACAAGTAACAAGACTCATGAAACGAGGAAAAGATCAAGGCCTTCTTGGACGGCTTGAACCTAACAGAACCAACCAAGAAAATTCTGCCTTTTTTGTACCCCATTTGAGTCAAATCCTACAATTCTTCATCAAAAAATACCCAAAAGTACTTGCACTGAACCTATGGAACCAATTCAGCCTTCCTCACTCGAGAATTGAGGAGGTAAAGGAGAAAGAATCGAAGATGGACCATTTCGGGCAACATCAAGAAAATGAAGAGAAAATTCAAAACAAAAGTAATATGGTGACCTAGAAAGGAAGAGACAAACAATGTGAAAAAGTTGCAAGCAAAAAGGCAAAAAGGACCTTATGATGAAAAATGCAAGATCAAAGAAAGAACTGATCACTGGAATGTGAGAATCTCGAAAAGAAAGAAGCTAAACTCAAAAGGTGGAGTCATGAACCATCTCCTGCACTTCCGAGTTCTCAAATTCAAACCCCTGCTCAAAGCGCCTTTCCTTGAAACTTCACTCCATAAGCCATACAAACAAACCTAGATTAAAAGCCCTTGTGATCCAAAGTTGAGTGAGCTGTCATGTGGAGATAAGAAGTGACCCAATCTATGGTGAGGAGATGTCACTGATGCCATTGCCTAAGAATCATGCCTATGCTCATGCTTATGCATCCATTTGGGAGATGTAACCGCTCTTGAGCTTGAGTGAAATGAACCCTCAACAAAAAACACCGATGAGAGTATACCCGGTGAGTGTTTGGGTTGGAACTTGAGCATAATAAGTATGACTTACAACCTAATTTTTATTATGATGAGCTCACTGGCACATTTGTACAATTTTCTATGGCTGCTCACGGATTGGAAATATTGAAACATTCATGAGGTTCTTAAAATGTTTAAATTCTGCAAACAATAATCAAATTTTCTGTTTCATCATTGATTCAAGAGTAACTAATCCTGCTCCTTGATTGCTCATTTGATAATTTTGCACCGATGTTAATCGTTTTCATGGAGAAGTTTGTGGGTACCTTCACCGAAAACCCTCAGAGACTTCACTCCTCCTCTAGGGACCACCTAGGGGTTGAAAAGGCTTGTTGCATATGCTAAATGCACTGTGCTTCCTACAAAAGTGGCTCTTTACTTTGTTTTTATGTTTCTTTGCTCGGGGGACTAGCAAAGCTTAGGTTTGGGGGTGTGTTAAGTAGTGAAAATACCATTTTCACCCCTAAACATGAGCTTTGAAAGACCCTTGAGAAGACTAAATAAGTGCTTTAGTGCATTTTACACTAACCAATTAGACAGTCCAAGTCCGAAAAGCATCCTAAATGATCAAAAAGTCGACAACTCATGTCAAGCTCAAAGAGGAGTGAAGAAATAGCCTCAAAGAATGGCTAAAAGGTCCTAAAAGAGCAAGAAAAGACCAAGAAGAAGAAGGATCCATTCGCAAAGAAGAAATCAAGTTAAAAGTTCAAATCGAAAAGTAAAAAGTACTTTTCAAAAGGTCAAAGTTCTGCTCAATTGATTCGAGTCAGAATGAACTACTCGAAAGAACCATGTTCGAATAGTTGAAATTTCCTTCGAATAGAAGATCCGGGAGAAGTCCTGCGAAAAGACTTTTCGAAGCCAAATTGCTTTGCGAAAAGAACTTCCGAGCCAAAACACTTTGCGAAAAAGGCACTTAAACTCTACGAAAGGACATTCTGGGAATTACTTGTTTAAAGGGCATTTCAAAATCTCAGACGCGCCTAATGCATTTAATGCCTTCTGTGGACATTTCGGAAGATTCCAATCAAGATCCAAAAGCATATTCCAACCCATGTGAGCGTCAAAGATGAAATCACTTGGCGTGAACTTCTAGAAGCTCAAACAGATTTTTGAATTCCATAATGTAATTGATGCTTCTAATAGCGCTGATTGTTGAACCGCATCGAGCATTTTCATTGGCGACAGAGATCGGATCCCGTGCTCAAGCGCCATTGGGCAATCCAGATCCCGAACACTTCGATTGGTCAATTCACTGCAGGTGATCAAGGAAAGCTATAAATAGAGAAGACATTTGCCCAATTGTGGCATCCAGTTTTTAGAGTTTTCATCTCTGCTTTCCCTCATTCCGCCGGATAGCTTATCCGAACCCCCCGTAATCCCTTCTTGTAGTTTACCTTTGAGAGCCATTGTGAGTGATTTGTACTTCCAAGTTCGGATTCAAGATCAGAATCGAGGGCTCTTCGAGAAGCTGATCAGTAAGTCCGAGGGCTCTAAGAAGCCGTGCTTCGTAATTGTAACGTTGGATTTTAAAAGGTTGTCAGTAATTTGTGTCTTCTCCATTGGAGTCATGTAGGGTTCCAATGTTCACCTTAGTGCATTAGACTTCTTTAGATTCACTCATCCGCATCCAACTTCCCTTAATTCATCATCCACATGCGAATTAGCGTTGGTAACCTAATTCAAGCGATTCTGATGATGTTCATGTTACGAACTAAAGAATAGGCCACTGACTAGTGATGAGGATCTGTGACCATTTAAGTGGATGAGATCCACCATAAGTCTAAACCTATTCCTTAATTGGATTTATTTCTCTTACATACATCTTGGTAGCCGATGAAGATTGAATCTGCTCTGTTGAACTACAGATTCTCCATTAAAATTCAGAGGCTAAAGTACATGAAGCTATTATTTCTGCATTTGTCTTATTTTAAACACCTCCCCAACTCGGATCTGGATCATGTAGTTAGTTCTTTTCTTTATTTGCTTATAGTTAAATGTGACACAATCCAACACTCTCTTTTATCTATTCTTTATTTTAGATAATTATAGAGCCAGATCTGGTAGCACAGATCTGGAGGTTTATCTCTCTGTTTAGACAAACTTCTCTGTGGACGATCTTGAAATACTTACTTTTAAAACTTGCTACAATTGGCCCTGATCTTGCAGGCCAGTGTTAGCCCCAATGTGCTGATATCCCTTTCATAAGTTAACATCCATATAACCTAGCATTCTTTAATTCTTTAATTTTTGATTCATAATGCACACAATTATGGCACACTTGGAGCGACAACAGCTGCCAGTATCTGGCGCGCTTGTACTGATGGCTCAGGAAGGGTAGGCGATACGTGGCTAATCTCTGACAGGGATGGGTGGGTGGAGAAAATGGGTCAACTGGGGGTGGCGAGGTTTCTCGATGGCTGGACCAGGAGTAATGGGGTAGGGGTGGACCACTGATAATTGATAGGTGGTGGTTGGATATGAGGGACATGAAGGGCTATTGGGTAATTAAATGGGGTGGCAGTGTATGGTTGATAGGCATTAATTTGTACATAATTGACAGGAGTGGGTAATGGGAAATAGGCCCTAAGATCTAATGGTTCAATTTGGGGTGCAGGGTTAGGGAAATAATCTGATAATTTCAAGGGTTCAATCACCCCAATACCTCTTTCTTCTTGATCTCTTTGCCTTGGTGCTACAAAACTTTCTCGGTCACCGATGTAATCCAACGGATCAAATTCAAATTACTCATCATCCTCTTCGATCATACCGACAATGGGTCTCGGACCTGCCCCACCGAGTGGGTGTAGGGGCAGCGGTGCTTGATGTATGTTCATGTGCTGATTCACTTGGGAAGTTGCAGGTGGAATGATTTTCCCAGCCTCAATTAAATCTTGTATTGCGTGCTTTAATGGAAAGCAGCGATCGGTTGGGTGACCCGATCCCTGATGAAAATTACAGTGAGTGTTGGGGTCATAGTTCCTCGAGATGGGATTTGGAGGAGGTCGTGGTTAGAGGGCTGTGACTAATCCCTTTTCTATTAATAAAGGCAAAAGTACATTCATTGATTGCTCTAAGGGTGTAAAAAGTCGGTCATAGCGGGCCCTTCTTTGCTCTAGAGTCATCTGTGCTCCCTGCCCATTCCCAGTTCTTTGCATCGGCTCGCTTCTTACTGGAGTTGGCATGGCGACTTTGAATTGGAATGGGATTGTATTAGTGTTGGGCCGGGTGTTAGAAATATTTTGAACATCGGCTCCTGCTCTTTTCTCAGTTCTCTACTCAGAAAACCTTCTGACCCCACTAGCTATGCCAGGTACGTTCTTGCTTAGACGACCTTCCCTGAGAGCATCCTCACAACGATTGGCGTTTCTTATCAAATCAGTAAAGCTCGTCTGCTGTTTATAAACGAGGAAGCCTGAGATCACTGGCAAAGTATTTGTTGAAATCATCTCAATTTGTTCATCATCAAGTATTCTATTTCTCACCTGAGCTGCCAGTGCTCTCCAATGCCCTAAGTAATCATTGAAGGTTTCATTAGGGTTCTGCTTCAATCGGGCTAAGTTTGACTTGCGCGGTTCAATGTCTATATTATAGCCGTATTGCTCTTGGAATCAGTGAGTTAGATCTTTCCACGTCTTTATCATAGACGGTTCTAGGGACGTAAACCACCTCAAGGACAGACCAGTTAAACTTTTCTGAAAGACCTTTATCGGTTGTCTTTCATCTCCCCCATACTGGCACATGCCCCCTTAATAATACTTGAGGTGTGCAATGGGATTGCCAGTGCCGTTGTATTTATAAAAAACTGGCATTTTAAATTTTGGGGGTAGGGATACTTCAACAAATAAACACAAGTTTGAGTAGTTTGTAGCATTGATTTCAGCTCCACCCATCTTCAACAGCTGTTTCTGGATTTTATCTAGCTGCTCTTTCAACTGCCCTAACTCCTTAGACAGGGGGGTTACCCTTTCAGCAATCGGTCGAGATTTACTCTGCACTAATAGGGGGTTGGCTGTTATGGGAGGAGGATTAATGTTAGCCAATGCCCTGGCATAAGCCCCACTATTCTTAATATCGTCCTCTTCATACTGTTGGTTTGCATAGGGTGTAGTGACGGCGAGATTCTCCTGTTGTTGTTGCATGGGCTTAATGGGGGTCGGATGAGACCATTGAATGTGAGGGAAATTTTACGGAGTGACGAGATGAGTGGAAGTTAAATTTTGGGGTGGGGCCTGATGGGGCCATTGGGTATGGGGAATAGTTTGAAGATGGCTTTGGGGTGTAGGGGCATGGGTAAATTGGGGTTGATGCAAGGCATGGGCTTGAACTGGGTATGAGGGTTGTGGGTGAGTGAAATTTTGGAGGAATTGTGAATGGTATGGGTGCAAGGCTCCAAGGTTTGGGCCTTGTTGGGATTAGGAGTTGGGTAAAGAGCTCTGATGGGTTTGGGCCATAAAGCCTTGGGGAGTTTGGATCATGAGGCCTTAGTGGGTCTGGCCCATTGGGCCTTGATAGGTCTGGCTCATTAGACCTGGGTGGGTCTAGCCCATTGGGCTTTGATGGGTCTTACTCAGTGGGCCTTGATGGGTCTAACCCATTAGTTCTTGATGGGTTTAGCTCAGTGGGCCTTAGTAGGTGATGAGGGTTTGGGCCATTGGGCCTTGGAGGTTTTGGGTAATGGGGGGTTTGGATGGTATGGATGATGGGGATCATGGGGGAATGAGGCATGGAGGCTTGATAGTGTATGGGAGGGGTTCATGGGTGTGTGGTGTGGATGAGAGGGGTTGTTTTGGGAGGCCTTCCAACTGGTGTAGGCCTGGACTATCTCCTCCATCATGGCCATTGGAGAGGGATCAGCTGGAGATGGCGCATTTGAGGCTATTTGGGGTGTGGATGAAGTGGAGGTGTGGGAAAAATTGGGCATGACCTGGGTAGATGAGGGGATATGGGGTGGATCAGAGAATGAGGGGAAATGGGGTGTATTTGGAGGAGATTGGGATAAATTGGGCATTGCTTTGGTGTATGTGGGAAAATGGGGTTTATGAAGATTGGATGTGGAGGCAAAATTTGGGTTGGATGTGGAGGGTTGGGATGTATGTTGTGTAGATGGATGTGGAGAGTTGGGTATGGTGGGATTGGAGGGAATATGGGGTATGTTCGATGTGAATGGGAAATGTGGTTGATTTGGCATGGATATGGGGGGAGGGGGGGGGGGGGCAATGGACATGGTTTGGGAAAATGATGGAGAATAGGGTGCTGGATTTTGAGTGTTTTGAGAGATGGTGGACTGGAAGATTGGTGCACCGAAGGGCCCGGTGACGATAAACGAAGATTGGGTAAGGGGGACGGATGTGAAGACCTCTTCTATATGGGAATGAGTTGGGGAATGTGGTGGGGATGAGTCGGGATCGGCGTAGGCTGGGTCCACTGCCCAAGACATGGTTCGGAATTGGGTAGGGGGTGCCTCGGTTGGGGCCCATAAAGTTTCCTCTTTCTTCCCCTACGGGATGATGGAAGTGAAGGTGATGCCGTTATGTCGGCACCACAAATTCCTATTTTGGGTTTCTTTTTATTATTTAAATTTTTTTTGGAATTTTTTATAAATGAAATGATTTAAGGATTCTGGGGCTTTGAATTTCCGTCTCGAGTGGCTTTCATACCCTAAATAAGTCCCACGACAAGACCCCGATGTGCTTACGAAGAATCAAAGGGAAGCCCTTTGATCTATTGAAGGCACAAAAATCGATGCAAACAACCCAATCCCCAGAGCGGGTAAAAAGAAGTCACCTTTCTTTGACTGACGGGGGCATATTGGGTCTCGGATAATGCAAAACCTAAATAGAGGTGCTAAATTACTAATCGGGGAATCCGGGATGGTGAGATAGGCCACAGATTTGGGTTGTACTGCCTAAAGCAGGCTTGGCACAGGTATTAGATGCACCAGGCAAATTTGCTCAGATTCTAAGCTTGGCGCATGTATTAGTTGCGCTAGAGAAAAACTGGGTAATTTTAGCTTGGCGTATGTATTAGTTGCGTCAGGCAAGACAGTGGGGTCAAACAGGTTTGACAGTAGAAACAACATCCCAAAATGAGTCTCTTTTTTTAGTTTTTCTGGAAGCTATGCTTCCGGGGATAGCTTGCTTAATTGCACTGGGTCTCTCCCAACCGAACCAAAGGGATACAAGGCCGATGCGGGTTCACTAATGCTCTCTCCCACGGGTTTTAGGCTTTGTAACGAGAAAGGTTACCCACCCGATATACCTCCAGCGCAAGCACTTTCTCAGATACTAGGTTGGTTGGTAATTTTTCGGATCATCACCACTAGGGGCTGCCGCCATACTAAGAACCAGGTGTTTGTATTTAAAGTCCAAAAACGGGTGGTGATGGTCCCGTGCCGCCTCTATGGGCCGGCGTCTACTGATAGTATATGATTGCGAGAAAGTAAAGGCGCACGTAAGCTCACCAAACGGCTAAGGCATATAAATGACGGAAAAATTAAAGAAACGTAAAAACAAAGTGCAAGTAGGCCCGCCAATCGGCTAAGGCATGTAAATGACGGGAAAAGTAAGGAATTTTAAAGACGATGCGTAAGTAGGCTCGCCAATCGGCTAAAGCTCGTAAATGACGTAAAAGTTGGGGTGAGAAAATTGACGGAATCAAAGGGGTGAGTACAAAAATAAAAAAAATAGCAATAAGGTTAGTGAAATGAAATAAAAAGACCAAAATTCAAGGGGAAGCTCTACTAGCTATTCCCCAGCAGAGTCGCTATCTGTGCAACCGTGGATTTTTAACGATCCCGTCACGACAAATGTGCTCGTGTGAAAAATTTAGAGTCACCACCTGGAGCTTTTGTTATCTTGGGAAACTTAAATCAATATTAAATACACTGAAGTGCCAAATATGACTCTGATTCATCGGTCTACGCCAAAGGCTCTTGGGTAGGGGCTTCGGTTATCGATCGGGAAGGTGTTAGACACCCGATCAACCCGCTTAATGCGGTCACTACTTATGGCCAAAATAAAAATAAAATAAAAGAAGCAAAATAGTCATTTCTCTTGCCCTAGGGCACCAAAATCCTTTTTGTGCCCCTTCGTTCCTACCGAAATTTCGACGGCGTAACAGCACAAATGCGAGGATAGAGGAAGAGCAAAGAAGGTAGAGGAGTAGAAGGGAGAGCCGGAGCTCTCAGGCCCTTATTGCACCATTGTGGATCCTTGCGTAGATGTGCTTCAGTGAGCTTCCAATGGCTTGTATGGTTAGAACAAGGGTTCTAGCTCCTAGGGCTTGATAGCTAAGAGGTAGAGAAGGAAGGCTAGAGGATGGCTCTCACCTAAACTAGGGGATTTTTGAGAAAAGGTAAGGTCTAAAGAAGGTTTGGAAATTCTGGAATTTATATGCAAAAAGGGGCACCAAAGGGAGAGGGAGCTTCTTTCTTAATCTTCTCTCTTAGGAAAATTTTCAAGCCCTTTCAAAGGGAGGGGTACCTCTCTATTTATAGGAAATGAGAGGTTAGGAGGATGCTTAGAGGCTTAAGTTGGATTTGTAATTAGGTAATCAAGCATCGAAGCCTAGGATTTTTGAAGCTTAGAAAAGTGTGAAAGTAGCTCCAATGGTGGATGATAGGGTAGTGTTTCAAATCATTGAAGGGTTGCAAATAGGATAAGGAAGGGTGCAACAGAATAAGTGAAACACACCTAGGGCATCAAGATGGTCAACAAGTCAAACCCCATAGATGAAATTCGAGCAAAAAACCTAGGGTTACTGTAGCTAAGCCTCGTGCAACTAATAGATGCGCTAGGCAAAGGTATAGTAAAACAGTGTATGGGAAGTTGTAAGGCCACAGGGGGGACCCACTTAAACCTGGATCAACTAATACTTGCACCAAATTCATATGGATTCCCCACCCAAACCCTAATTTTGCTGAAAAATTCAGAACGCTCTCCGAATGAGATGATTCTTGGCTTGTCAGAAAGCTGGAGACTTCTACTTTTCAATGGTATATGATTTAATCATAGTACAAGATCTCAGCTAGTCCCAGTGTACCACTCTTTGATCATTGCTTGGGAAGGTCTAGGTATGGGTTCGAAAGGGTTTCTAAAGGTTGGGATTGGTTTCAAAAGATTTGGTGAGGTTTTAAAGGGATCAGGGATGATTCCTAAGGGTTTGGGATGACTCCTAAGGTTTTGGGAAGATTCCTAAGGTTACGATACCTGCCATCGAAATCTCGGAAGTGCGCCTCTCTCGATGTGCGCTTTGATCAGGCCTTGGGCAAAATTTGGGTGTCTACACAATGGTAATGACTAGTTGGGCAGTGTAAAATTTTGTTCTTGGTTAGATTTTTATTTTGATGGAGATAGCATCAATTGGGTGAATCAAACCTTTCTCTGATTAATAGTATCAGTTTCAGAGGTGGTTGACTGTACTCGATAAATATTAGCCAAAAGTTGAAGGGGTTGCTAATGGTTAACATCATTGAAGTGACGATATACTGAGTTAGTAGTAAAATTGTAAGTGCTTGATGGTATGGTTGATCCTATTTATGGTTACAGTTCTGGATTAATGGTTCTAATCTCAAGGTCAATATATCTTTCTTTGTGGATATGTCCTTACCAACTATTTAGGGAGATACTTCGTGAAGTTGTGAAAGTATTGTTTCGTAATTACCTGTGTGAGAGTTGAGTGATCTATCTTTTCAACTATTGAGTGAGCACCGGTCAGGTTAGTGAGAGATGGACATCCTTAGTGTAAAGCTCAACAGATAGATTTTTACCAGTGTGTGGTCAATCTTCAGACAATGCGTTGTAACAAATCCCCATTCAACTCTGAGGCTTTGACCATGTGTATAATTCTAATTTGTTGCAGCGTTCACTGTGTGTAGGTTGAGTTTAACAAATGACTACTATTTTGGATAACCAAATGTCATGTCATGTATTTTCGAGGATGAAAATTCCTTAAAGGTGACGAGATTGTGATAACCCTAGTTTAGAGGACGTTGAATCTTAATGAGGATACCCAGATGGGTGGTGCCAAGAGATAGCTACGGACCTTTGATTGATTTTGGATATTTCAAATTCTGGATAATTGGAAATTTTGGATAATGATAACTTGTGGATGTTTATGGTTTTGAATTAACACATAAATATGTGGATGGTTAAAATTTTTAAGATGGTTGGTCTTAGATAATTCTAAATGATGGAATGTGATGGACATTGGGTCATTATAGAATGAAATTTGTACTCATTTACATAGATTTTTGATGAGTGGGTTTTCAATGGGATGATATATGGATTTTATGCAGGTAAGTATGGAGATGTGTAGAGTATGAAAGTGTGTATGGGTGTACTGTGGATGGATTTTTCTTGCAATGTTCACCTTCGCTGTTTGCTTTGCTTGGAATTTATACGCAGGTGATTGTTCGGTCTTGACTGGACAATTTTATTAAGATAAGAATTTGTTAAGACCACATTAAAGGATTGGATTCTCTTAAAGGGGAACAATTTTTGTATTCGTTAAATATCTTTTAGTTGTGTATGTTCAACTTCATATTGAGTGATGACCTACTCTCAAACCAGAGGAACTAATCAATTTTCGAGGATGAAAATTTTATAAGGAGGGAAGAATGTAACATCCCTAAATTTTGAACCGCATGAACTGACTAAGTGAGCGTGCCCATGGTGACACTTTGTGCCCGTGTGTAACCTAGAAGCAAAATTAACTATTAATGAAAGTTTATTAATGATTTAAAGAATATTATATTTTTTTGGGCCGATTAATTTGGGCTGACCTTATGGGCCAACTAATTGGACCGACAGTTGGACCGACTTTGGGCCTTAGTTGGTGTGAAAACATGTGTGTGTGCTCCAAACCTAAGCCTTTGGATAAGAATTTGAACACACAAGTGGTGTGTGTGCACTCCATATCGAATTAAAGACCTTTTGGTGTGATATAAAACACTTTGCTTATGTATATAGGTCTGTTAATCTCTTAAAAGTACCACTTTTCATCCTTTAACCTAGTCTCTGATGGACCTTTGAGCATGTTAATAATGGTTTTTTAAGTTTGATGTGTAGATAACAACAAAAGCAGAGCTTAATGTGGCAATCCTGTATTTTCAAGTCAAGAAGAATGCATTTTATGTCAAGCTATGGAGCTGTTGGGCAGACATTGAAAGAACCATGGTGGTTCACACCATTGGGGGAATTAGGCACACCAGTGGGGCCATTTGGCTAGCCAATAGGGGCCCTGGAGGTCCAACAGTGGAAGGAGTGTGGACCTTGGCACAGAAGACTGTTGTAAAGGCCTATGCACTGCAGCAGAAGATCAAATATGAAGCCTCATAAAGATCTCGCGTGGTTTAACTCATCCAGAAGTAACCTCGCATGGATCTCGCAAGGTTGGAGCCAGCAGTAGTCTATCGCACCGCGCAGTTTAGGTCCAAGCATCAAAGACCTCACACAATTCATCTAACCTCGCGAGCCAACAAACTTGAAGCATTAAGGAGTTCGTGCAGCTCCATTCAATCTTCGCGAACGGTATACACTTTTAGCCTAGCGAGCAGCAAATGGAACTCACGCAACTCAGGAGGAGAGAGAGCCCCAGAAAACATTTTTCGTGCAGATCTCGTGTAGATCCAGCATGACACATTCCACCCTCGTGAGCTGCATTGCTCACACTCATTGAACCTCGCGAGGACTCTCCAGCATGCACTTCAGCCATGCGACAACATGCGTGGGATAGCTGTTTTGGCATTTCACACTTTCTAGGGCACACCTCTCGAGGTACCCAGCTGTCCCACGCCTCCTGAGGCAATCCAAGGGCCATAGATCAGCCACAGAATCAACTCTAAAACATTCTCATTTCAGATTGGTTGTTGCACACAAATGTTTTAGGGTTTGCTTATAAATATGCTGTTATCTCTATTGTAATTTTATCTAGAATAGCTGGATCACTTTAGTAGTTTTTTAAGGCTAGGGTTAGGGTATAGTTTCCCTTTTTCTTTTCCCTTTCTTCTTCCTTAACTCAGCAGCAATGCTGAGTTAAAGCTTAATGTAGCAGCTATTTTATTTCAGTTTTTACAATCGATTTTGTATAAAAATAGAGTGAGTAGTTTTGGGATCTACATAGACTGTTGCCTTAAGGGCCAAACATTGTAAGTTCTATTTTATCAATGAAATGCCATGCTTTAATGTTGATTAGATCTATATTTTGTCTGAGTTTTCCCATAGATTTATGTAGATTTGATGCTCCCATGGCTGTTTGAGCTTGTAGCCTTTCAGCTATGGTGACAGCGGTAGTTTTAATATTCTATTTCATTGTCTGTGGGTAAGATAGCCTCTGTGGATAGTCTGTGACCATTTAAGTGGATAGACTATAGCCCTAGGGCAGGTCTCGGTCACAGATCTGAGATGGATTCCTTTTCTCTGCACTTGAGCTTGTAGCCTAGTGAGAGATTGTGCAGATCCAAACTCTACTCTATTTTGCAACACTATCATCAGTATTTAGATATGAGTTTTTGTAGATATTGCAAACTTGTGAGCTGGGATATTGCAGGCCTTTTGTAGCAATGACAAATTAAATATAAGCCCCCATTCAGCCTGGGATCTCTTGTGGTTCCCACTTGAGTTTCAAGGTCTGTATGCTCCTATGGATGCATGAGTTTGTAGTCTTGCAAACATAGTGTCTGCAATGGTATTTATGTCCTGATTTGATTCATTAGATGGAGGAAATCCCTTGGATTGTCTGTAATCATTTGAGTGGACAAATTATAGCCTTAAGATCAATCCACTCCTCTGGATTAGGTTAGTTTTCTGATTTAATCAATGTAATTTGATTATCTCTCTTGGATAGTCTGTGACCATTTAAGTGGACAAATTATAGCCTTAAGAGCAGTCTAAATTACATGGGTTGAGTTGGATTCTTCTACCTTGTAGATGTGCATGTAGCCATCTAAAGGATTGCTATAGATTCATGCCTAACACCGAGTTGCATAACTAATTTATCCCTAACTGTCTGCTTCTCCATTTTTTATCTTTATTTTACCACACACATCATCATCCTTCCTTATCCCTTACTTTAGCTGTAATTTTATTTCTGTTATTAGGTTAGTTTAGCTTTATGACACTTAAACACCCTCTCTTTACCTTACTTTTTAGTTAGGTTTAGAGTTGTCAGATCTGTAGCTAGATCTGGAGTTACTATATAACCCCTGTGGCTCAAATCATTACTCCCTATGGGACAAACTCTTACTTTCAAAACTTGCTACAACAGGCCCTGTATCTTGTAGGATTGTGTATTTTAGATTGCTATTTTGTGTGCTATTTTCATCCCTTTCATTCCACCTTTTCATTCTGATTTTTACCATCTCATTTTAATAACAATAATAAAGCATCCAAAATACACCAACAAGGTCCCACGCCGGAACGAAGCAAGATGGATAAGGTTTAACAACCAATTGTGTGTATGTGTTTCATATGGGAAAAATCCCTTTTTTCTATAAAAGAAGGCAAAATCTTCCTTTGGAAGCTATTACCGTTTGAAAATTTTGTGGGGCTTTGTTGTTTTTGCAAGAGGGTTGAGAGAGAAGGAAGAGAGAAAAGAAGGAGAAGAAGGATTCGTCGGGTTTCGTGTACTCCGAAGCTTTGGATTTTCGTGAGAATTAGTGAGCTTGTGTAACGGAAAGATTGGTCTGCAATTTTGACGTTGAAGAGTTGCGGGGCATGGTTTGAGGCGGAATGGGGTTTTGAAAACCCATTCTCTTGTGAAAATATTTGTGTGTTTTGAGTCGCTAAATCTTAGCGAGATTGTGCGAAGAGTGTGCGGAAGATCACCCTACGATCGTGTCAGTATCTTAGTGATTGTGGAGCTTGGAAAGATAAAAAAGAGTTTCGAAACCCATTTATTGCCAGGAAGAAGACAATTTGATCATCAGGAATGTTTTGTGCCAGATTTAAAGAGCTAAATAGTGCAATTCTTCCATGTATTAAACTAAATATAGGTTGCTTAAAGGTGTGCAAAAGATTAGGATAAAATAGATTGAATTTTAATATAAAAATGGGTTTTTAAAATCCCAAAACATGTAAAATCACGCACAGTCGCTCGCCTAAGCTTTGAACTAGCTCACCCGAGCTGGGTGTGCCACTGAGACTCGCTTGCCTGACCTTCAGCTCGCTCGCGCGACTATGCGCGCGCGACTGACGAGTCTTAGTATGTTGGCCGTAACTTTCTGCTTCGAACTCCAATTGATGTGATTCTTATAGCGTTGGAAAGAGAATAATGAGATCTACAACTTTTATGAAATTAAAAATTTAGTGAATCCAAAGTTTGAAAGGTCAAAATTTAGTGAGAAGTTGAGTCAAGTTCTGAGTTAGCACTAATTTACCCTTTTCCGCCTCAATTTTGAGAGAATATGTAAATACGTCAAATTTATTTATAATTTGATACAATCCTTGATACCTCATGGTATGTGTGATGTAGATTGAGCATGAGAAACCTTCTGGAGGCATAAGTAAGCCCATGAGGCTCTAAGACTCGCTTGTGTGAGGTTTAAGTGACTTAGAGGCTCGTTCGCAGGAGGCCTCGCGTGACTATCTCCATTGCACTAGAAATTTAGTCGGTCATGCGAGTTTTAGATCTCACGTGGGACTCGCACGCCCGAGCTCTAAGGCTCGCTCGCTCGAGAAATAGAGTCAAATCTATTTTGTTTCTTTTTGTTAGAATTCTTTAGAAATATGTATCTTAGGTTTTTCTTATGCATTCTGAAGGGGTATTTGGACATTTTGAATGTAGGACTAAAGTGTTGAGCTTGCGTGTGAGATCTCAGGAGAGCTACGTGTGGCATGTGATGAGCGTGATTTGAGGTAGGAAAAACTTCGTAATATGTGCATTTGATTAAATTTAGTATGAATTTTATGATGTGATAGAAATTTATGTGATTTGTGAAACTTGTCAGTTATTTAGCATTCATTCATGGTTTTAAAATATCAAAAGTGGGTGTGAGTATGTGCATTCAGATTTGTATATATGTGTGTGAAATCAACTATGTGTGTGCGTGACATCAGAAAGATGTAAATAAATGTGTATATGAGATGTGAAACTTCGAACCTAATTATAAGATATCATATTTCACGGTGATAAACTATAAGTTAATTTTTTACTTTGATTGAAGGCTATGTGGATACCCAACCGACACGGCGGGATATCCATGACCGACACAGCGGGATATCCGTGACTGACACGACGGGATATCCTTACAATTGTGCTCCTGTACGACAGGATATCCGTTCTTTGATTTCCACTCAGTGAAAATACTTCCTTCGACACAAGTCACCTAATTCGAAGGGACTTGGGTATCATAAAAATGGTTCATAAGAACAACGATGGTGGGTATTCCCGTCGGGGGGTTGATGTTATATATGCTCGAGAGACTATTTAAGTTCTTCCTTTATTATGAGAATAAGTTTTTGAAATTGTGTGTTAAACTTCAAAAATTTGTATTTGATATTAGCTTTACTTCAAGTCAAATATCCTTTAAGTTATGCGTCTTTATTTGGAAAACATATGCGATTTTGTCATAAGATATATGTGTGATGTGATAATGTGTATTTTATTGATGTTTCTCTATTGAGATTAGATGTAGCTCATCCCTTGAGTATACGCCACAGGTACAAGAGTGGATCAGGAGCGGATTTTAGAGAAGGGCTTAAGATCTCTTGTTTGGGGAATTCTACCTTAGGTGAGGATTTGGGCTGGTTATGTTTTGGGTTTGTATGATGGGATTTTTGGATCTCTTGAATTTAGGACTTGTTATGTCCGGGGATTAAATACATTGTAAGGTTTATTTTGTAAGTATGTTTTGGAAGCCATTGTTTAGGTGTTGGTCAGCCGTCACCGGTGGTTTTCTTGTGGGCTCTCTTTGGTTTTATTGTTATGTAAAGTGGAAACCTTTGTTTTTGCCATATATATATATTTGCTTTGACTCTACTTTTGTAGATATACCAAGTATATCTGTATTCGGATTATGAAGTGTGATCCGACAGTCCGATTTTCCTGAGTTTAAGATATAAGAAAGAGAAAAAATATTTCATAGGATTTTTGTGCTTTAGGGAAAATCGGGCTGTCACAAATTCGGCTTGCTGCCAAATTACATCGAAGAGTCCTTTCAATATATGGATCACACTCACAGAAATCTAGACTTCGAGATCGGGTGTGATGAAGAAAAGAAAAATCTATTTTTAATAATTTTAAATTTATCATATTTCTATTCTAGAAGGCAAGGAGAGAGAACAAATCTAAGCCTCGAGCTTCGCTAATCAAGGGAAGTTGAGACTTTGAGTCAGCGCTTCGAATAAACCTGTGAAAGATTAAGAAGTGATTCAAAGAAAGTTAAAAATATAAAGAAGTGTAAAAAGAGAAAGATAAATATTTATTTTTAAAATGAAAATATAAATAAAAATAAAAGATAAAGCCCTTTCGCGACAACAACGCCAAAAACTTGACCGACATATAGTATGTATATATTAAAATTAAAATCAAGCCTTAACCTATTACAAGTGTATAATAGAAATTATAGCGTAGCGATAGGATCGATCCTACGAAGAAGTGATTATCTTCTTATAGACTTTTATATTCCTATTTAAAAAACCATCTTTATCTTTTAAGTCCTAAACTACTGGAGAAATATGAATAAAAGAATGGGTTCCGTAATCTAATTGTATAAAAATAAATCCTAATCCTCCTTCAAATTGAAGTCGCAAATCTCAACCTTCAGCTATCAGATGTTTACAAATTTAAAATACCGTTGCACCGTATTGTATGCTTTCAGAATTTAGTCGTTAATCAAAAACTAAAATTCTTCAATACGGATTTAATCTAATCAACAATCTCCTAAAATCTGGGCGTCAATCAAATTCGAAAAAATTGAAGATGGAAAAGTAAAACTGTTACACTAATCTGGAAACTTTAACCTGAGTCGTCAATTCAAATCAAAATTTGAAAATGTTTACAAAGCATATAAAATCTAAACTAAACATAAAATAAAATAAAATCTAAACTAGAAAGCAAAAGTAGAACCATCCAAAGGATTGATCTTTTAGCTTCCTCAACCTTGGTTGTCAGGCAAAACCTCAGAGAACTATGGACGATGTTACATTGTAAATCCTAAACTACATTGATCGGGAGAAAACACAGACCTCAGTGATCAATTGATGCTGTGAAATTCTTCAATGATTATTCCTGTGCGGAACCCTCTTATTTATAGATCATAAGGGTCGATTTATAGATATCTAATTCTAATAAAAGAAACTACTAAAATAAAAGATTCATAATATAACTCTAATTCTAATTTTATTCTTCCTTGATTCTAGATGTTTGATGTGTTCCAGATTTCTTTCCTTAATAGCAGCAGCAAAGTCCTTTTAAGATTCTTCTTCATCAATCTTCCAAATTTGTGATTAGCCAAACTTCTAATTAAAGAGTTCTTCTAATTCTGTTCTTGGTGGTGGAAATTTTCACGTGATCAACAACAATAGAAGGAATCAACGAAGCTTCTATAATTGTAATCGTAATTCACGATTATCCTTTTTTTCTTCTCTTTCTTAGAAAATCGTAAATCACAATTTTTTATCTTTCATAGCTTTCTCAATAGGCGATTCTCTAAATTACAGTTCTTCACCTTTCTTCTATACTCTTTCTCTGAAGAATCGCACATTACGAATTTCTATGGATCTTCATTGGTAATGCTCTATCGTCCGTAAAATCATAAAACATGATTTTTCTATCCTTCCTTAAGCGGCGAATTGTCTTTTACACTTAATCATTTTTTTATTGCTCTTTTAGGTTCACTTTGACAAAGCTTAACATGATGGCTCTCTTTTACTAATTTTCTTTAATATCTGCACATCATCAACTTGTTAGTAGCAAACTAAGTCCTAGCATCATTAGGTTAAGGGTGATAAAATGGTTTATTCTGTGATTGATCATTTACCAAAGAGGGCTACTCAGCCCTAATAGACTCCATTGTGGGGAAAATTAGGCATGTGTACACCCCTTTACCTGACTCCCCACCCCACTACCCATTTAACCATGCAACTACCTCACCATTTAAACCAGTTTCACCCCAACTTGCTACCCCTGTCTTCCTAGACCGTCTATCCCAAATCATTTCCCTCCTAACCTCCCTTCAAGCCCAAATCCACACCAACACAGAAAACCAATCCTCCATCCAAACCAGCCTGGCCTCCAACAAATCAACCCTTCATTCATTCACACCCCAACAACCCAACCCTATCCCTACCCCTTCTCCATGCCAACCCTCTTCTACAACTGTGGCAACACTTGATGTTGCCACCCAAACTGATTTTGAAGAAGAGTTGATTCTGGTCCCCATTTCCACATCTTCCAACTCCACCCAAATTGAAACCCCTGAGGATGAGTTGATCCCTTCCCAACCATCCATTACTTCCCTATCCATCCAACTTGCTACAGAAGCTGCTCTTGTCTCCCTCTCTGTTCATGATCCATCTTACTGGGCCATTGTACCAACTGACCCATCCAAAGTACCTCTAGCACCCCCCCTCACTGATCAAACGCATGCCAACTTTGTGGGAAATAATGTACTACAAACTTGTGAGGATCAGCTAGACCTGATGAAGACAGCAAGTTGGAAACATTTGAAAGCAGTTATACTAGCTCATCAGAGGGAGTTGTTGGCCATGCAAGAAAAATTGGACAATGCTATAACTATATATAAATTGTATCAGCAGAGGGCTAACCAATATGCAAGGCTGTATGACTCATTATCAGCCACTCTCATGTCATTGGGTGTTCATGACGTGGAGCCTCCATCAGAAGTTAAGGAAATTAAAATTCAAGAGCCCTATCCCAAGAAGGGCAGCACCAAACAAAAGAGACCAGCTGCTTCAAGGACAAAAGTTGGTGCTGCCAAGGCAGACAGTGAGAATAAAGGCAAAGAAAGAGCACAAGAGCAAATAGATATTGACTCAGATTCAGACCATATGTAGGAATTTTTCTGTTTTTAGGAATTTATTGTTTTTAGCAGTTTTCTATTTTTTTTTATTTTCCAGTTAGCATGTTCTAATCAGTGTTCTATTTTGTACACTATTTTGTTATGAATTCTATGTTTCTGTGAATAAAATCATGTTGTTAGTATAATTGTTTCTTTCTTTTCTGGAGTTTTTTTTTTTTTTTTCTTAACCCTGTTGCCCCTAAATACATTCTTTGTTGAAAAATTGAGGACAATATTTATATTAGGTTTGGGGGTATGGCAGGGTAGTCCAATAAAATAATTAATTATAGTACAACATTGTTAGTTAAATGGAATGAAATAAAGTTAATTCCCACCTAACCATTCACGAAAGCGGAAATTAAAATTGTTTAGCAGCCCTGTTAAAAATGAAATCTTATGAAGTCCTAATACTTCCAAGAAGCAAACTTCAAGAAATATTTTTCATAATTAGTGCTTAGTGAACCTGAAAGGAGAGAAAAATGTGAGGATATACTCCATGAGTTTACTTAAAGATCATACCCAGTGAGATTTGGGCCTATCAAACTTTCTTTTAAAGAGTGTCTTGGAAAAAAAAATTCTGCTCTAAGGAATAATTGAATCAACATCTTTTCATCAGAAATTATGCACCCCAAATTAAAACTATTTAGCAGAACTCATGACACTAAGGATATGATATAGGGCCCTCATTTGGACAGCTTGAGCCTGAAAATACCTACACATTGAATTTCCCTTTAGATACATTGTTTGAGCCTTATAAACCTACTTTTCTTTGACAAACACTAAAGTAATTGAACCTAAACCTCATTGACCTGATTCAACCTTATCCGCACTTTGAGATTTCAAAAGGTAAAGGAGAAGATATTGAAGAAAGTTGAGCTGGGTTTAACATTTGGTGAAGGGAGAAGAGAAGAAGTCTATAAAAAAAAAATAGTGTGTGGTTGTATATTTGTGGCATTTCATACAAAAAATAAATAAAAAAGAGAGAAGTTAAAAGAAGCCCTTTATTTGAAAAATTAAAAAGAAGAGAAGAAGCTGGCCACTTCAGATCTAAAAAATATAAAAGAAGATGAAGTTGTGATGTAATGAAGAAGGTGAAGTCATGAACCACCTCCTCCTTTTAGTTGATTTCTCATTTTTGAATCCCTTTTATTCTTTTTAAACCTCAACCCTAAGCCACATTACAACCCAACAAAAAGACCTTATTGATCTAAAGTTAATTGAGTTGCTATGTGGAGATAAGGGGATGTGTAATCGATGGTGGAAAGAACATGAGGATTTTAAGAATTAGCAGTAATGCCTATGCTTATGCTTGCAGGCCTATTTGAGGCATGTAATTGATCTTGAGCTGCAGTAAAAGCGATACACCTTGGAATTGCATTTTTGAGTGATAGCCTTGGTGAGGATTGGGTCTGAAATTAAATTCATTAGGGCAATATCTAAACCTGATTCTTGAATTAATGGTGAGCTTAGTACTAATTCCCACACACTATACTCTTGATGTAAGTTGATTGGTTGTGATGGAAATACATGCTGATTTAAGTATTAAACTGACTGCATTTCTATTTTAATTCCTCTGAATTAAAATAAAAATAGGGTGTGGAATGAAATTTTATTTGAGAAGATCTGATTTGTCATATGCTACACTACACTTAACTGTTCTATTGTGAAGTTTGTGGGTATCTTCACTAAAAACTCTCAGGAGACTTCACACCTCCACTAGGAATCACCTAGGAGTTTAAAAGGTTTGATTCATAGGCTAAATCCATCCGTGCTCCCTACAAAAGTGGCATTTAATTTTTAGAATAATTATTTAATTCTCCCTTTGCTTGAGGACTAGCAAAGATTAGGTTTGGGGGTGTGTTAATTACTGAATTATGCCACTTTCCACATCCTAACCTAACCCTTACTAGACTTTAGAGCTATTTAATAATTGACTTTTGAGTATGTTTTTGTAGTTAACAATAATCTGCAGAATAGTGCAGCAACCCATGTAATATATGCCAAGAAGAGAAGAGAAGAGTAGAGTCAAGCATTGGAGATGATGAAAACACAGAGATCAAAACCTTGGTGGCCCTACCGAAGGGGTTGTTCAGCATGCCTCTGACCCCTAGAAGTTCTGTAATGAGAGAAAAGTGGGACCCATGTCTAAGGTAGTGCTGCAGTAGACTTGACAAACCAGCTGAGAGACCTAAAACCCTCAAATCTAGCCTCTCAAGCGGCTCTCGAGCAAGCTCGAGTACTTTAGTGCCTTCAGAGCACACTCTTGCAGTTCAGGACTGCAGTAATATCCCGTCGAGCACTTATATAGCCCAGTCGAGAGACTAAACTTAACCTCTAAATCACTCTCGAGCAGTTCACAAACTGCTGCATCCTAACCTCTTAAGTCCTCTCGAGCAGACCAGAGTTGAAGCATCATATCCTCTCGAGCAGGCTTGAGCAGACAAAGCCTCACAGCATTCATCCCCTCGGTGATGCATTCATCTACTCAAAGAAGAACAATTAAAAGCCTTCAGAAGCAGCTTGTCGAGCACCCATCGAGCAGCTATTGCCTTCAGAAGACAGCCACTTGAGAATCCTTCAGAAAGAGGCCCATATGCTCGAGCTATACATAGAGAAGCCTTCAGCTGACTTCACCCTCTCGAGGCTGGGGACTCAGCTGATATTTATGATCTTCAAGAGAATTTACGGGACTGCAGTAGCACATGGGACACTTGTTTGAGTGTGTTGGACTTTTCCTAATAGAATGGGAGCAATACTTGGCTGAAATTAAGCCACATCAGCAGATCCTAACTGTCTTGATTTTCTTTCCCTCTGATTGGTCAGAGCATAAAGCACTTTTTGAGTGTGTAAATAAAGAAAGAGAAACCATGCTTGAAAAGGGGGGATCACACCACACACAACACACAACAGCTGAGCTCATTTTAGGGTTTAGGTTATCTTTTTTTTCCTTTTTTCTTCCTCCCTTAGCTCAACATGTTTGGCAAGTCTTTGTAGCAGTTAAGGCTAGTTTTTATTGTGCATTACTTTGTAATAACTTTGTGAAGATCTTGGAGTCATGCACAGACTGCAGACTTGAGAGTGTGTCATTGTAAGTTTCTTTGTAGCAATGAATAGCTGATTTTAATGTTTCATTGAATCTGTAATCTCTTGATTTTCATTAGATTTTTATAGATTTTATGCACCTACGGATGCATGAGCTTGTAGCCTTGCAAACATAGTGTTTACAGTAATTTTACTATTCCATCTTTTATCTCCATGACTAGATTATATCCGTGGGATAGCCTATGACCATTTGAGTGGACAGGCTATAGCCTTAAGAGTAGTCCATATCTCAGGGTGAGTTGGATTCTTCTTCCTTGCATTTGTGCTTGTAGACAAATGAAGGATTGCTACAAATCCAACTCTTCCTCTGCTTTCCATTGCTTTGTGCATTAAAAATCAGCCTCTAATTGCCTACTCCATTTTCTGTTTATTTTACCAAACTACTTTCATCGTTCTTTAAACCCCTTTTCTTTTATTTTAGATTTAGCATTTATTTCTGTTTTAATAGTGACAACCCCCAAAAACACCCTCTCTCTACCCTACTTATTAGTTAAGATAGATTGGGTTTAGAGTTACCAGATCTGTAGCAGATCTGGAGATTTACTACCTTTACATCCATAACTCCCTGTGGGACAACCCTTACATCATTTAAAATTTGCCACAACAGTCTTGTATCTTGCAAGGGGTGTTTATGTTCTAATCCTATTTTTTATCATCTTTATTTTGATTTTGCCATTCTTTGTTCTGTCATATTTTGACCATTTTTATAATAAAGAACAATATCAACAGAAAGTGAAGCAACAAGGAGGAAGGAGGAGAAATTTTGGAGTGGGACGTCGATCTTTTCACCTTAATCGTCGTAAATCTATCATTCATGCTTCTAGAGATGGGTACCCATCAATCCATCTTATTCTTCTCAAATCCCATCGCGTAGGGTACGTTTGATCGTGTATCGACAGGCTAATAAAATGAATATGTCGCTTTCTTTTATATAAAATTGCTTTTAAAATGAATGAAATGGCTAACCCAAGCTATAATCATATTTTATTTATTTTTCTGTCTTGTAGATCTTATTTTCGTAACCTTAGAAGTTGCAGGATTTTTGAAATCGATCGATCAATTTCCTATTCCGATCGATCGATTCTAGACCGAGTAACAAAAGTATATTTTCTTACTTAGTCGATCGATGGATTTTCATTTTCGATCGATCGATTCTAGGCAGATTCGACTTTGCATCTTTCTTGTTAATAGTCGATTGATCGACTTCTTCATCGATTATGGACTGAGACCGTGTCATTTATTTAAATCTATATTTTTACCTTTTATTTCGATCAATCGATCTGAGCTCTCGATCGATCGATTCTGCACTGAGACTATGTCATTCTTATATATATACATACTCTTTTATTTTCAATCGAATGAGCCTGACTCCCGATCGATCGATTCTGGACATATTATATATATATATAATTGCTTTCATTCTCATTCAATCGATGCCTAGACCGATAGATCGATTCTGAACCGAACTGATTATCCTTTTGCTTTATATTTGACCAATCGACTCTAATTTTGAACCGAACTGATTGCATATATATTTTATTTTCGTTCAACCATCAATTTTGATCGATCAATTCTGACCCGAAAGTAAAAAATAATTATATTAATTTCGATCGATCGATCGATTCTCATCCAAACATACATCAATCACTATTATTATATGTTTCTTTCTTTCTTATAATCTCATGCTAGCATGACCAAAATATAATGCATGCCAATCACTTGAATGTTTCGATCGATGGTCGTGATTTATCTAACCTTAAATGATAATGTCTTTCCATTTGAGTATTTAATTCTAGTAATCGATATATAGATCAATTTTATCGCTTGAACATGACCACTTCGATAATATGAAGAGTTAGAAATTTGATGCTCTCGTGAAAATAGAACTCTAGCCTTCACTTTGTTGAAATCACACTAATAACTACCATATTCTATATTTATTGGTCTGTTATATAAATATTTATATATGTATAAACATAGCAAAATCAGGATATAAATCTTTTCTTTAAGTATGATAATTATTTGTTTCCATCTTGATCATGGTATACAAGTTATGAATATGTTAGGTCATATGTATGTGAGTGCATGAAATCATGCCTACGCTTGGGCGTGGTGATTCGCTGAGATGGTATCGAAGTGAGGAATATATCGTATTCATATGCCTTACAACTCATGGTTGTATAGGACATCATAACAAGTAGGGTGAGTGTGAATTCAATATAATCTCGTATACGGTGACATATACGGTGGACCCTATCACCCTGAGTTCTAATATGATAGGATATGACATGAGTTATGATATGAAATTCAACCCCTAGGCCTTAGTTGTAGTGAGATCTCTTTATGGTCATGCGAAACTCATAATGTGGGCATCCATATACGGATGCAACTCCTCTATAATAGTATGAAACCTCTATGGTAGAGAGGTCTCTTTACTGCCACAAGTACATTCAAGTTACTACGAAACCCTTTCCTCGGAAAGCATGATTTAGTGAAGGTATCCCACTATAGCTCGTCTTAGTATTAAGTTGTAAGAGTAAGTTATGATATACGTATGTTAAGATAAGATAGTTATGAGTATGATAATAAGACACCCCTATTTAGGCCGGTAAAAGATTAAGAACTTAAGTCTGTAAGTGTCGTTTCTTAAGTAGCCACCATAAGGGCAACAATGTCTTACAACTAAGACAGGTCTCTAAGAGACAATATGAGTATGTTATGAGTTACGTTTGGCCATGTCTCCCTATTAGGCTGGGTGGGGAGTATGAGTATGTTATGGAGTGCGTTATAATATGGTGGTAAGATACTGTAATGACCATCACATGGTAGGCTCGAGCAGCGACTTTGGCACAGGTTATATAAGATTTATGAGTATGTTAGGTACGCTAATAGTATGTACAGAGATGTATGTGCAAAAATAATATGATATATTATGTTATGAGATATAGTGAGGTACGTTAGGATATGAGTATCTAAACCATGGTCCTGCATTTATATTATAATACATAATAGCCCAAAAAATCACGCTAAACTATGACCTCGGGATCCGTGCCCGATTGGTCACAAGTTTGACCAATCAGGAGATCAAGAGTTAGCATAGAATGTGATGAACGGACGAGATGTGATGGGTTGAATGCTTATGTGGTGTGTGTTGTGAATGTGAAGTCGCATACACCTACCGTGGTGTATGTGCTCAACACACACACGTGAGGAAAGGGATAAAAGGGTTTAATAACCCTAAATGTGTGTCTTTGGTGGTTGAGAGAGAAGTAAAGAAGAGAGAGAGAGAGGAAGTAAAGAGAGGAGTTATTGCAACTGATTTGGAGGGGGGATTCAAGCGATAAAAGTCGGATTCAACACTGTTTGGATCTGTTAGAGCCAAAGCTGGAAACCCTAGCCTTCCAACCATTTGATTTGAAATCAATTCGAGATTGATTCAAGGTAAATTTTTATAATCAAATGCATAGATTATAGGGGTTAAGTTGTGGTTGAAAGTGGGTTAAATCATAGGATAATGGGTTAGAAAAATAGAGGAAAAAGTATGGAAGAGAATCTGACAATTTCGATTAATCGAAATTGGGTTTCGATTAATCGAAATTTGCCAGGAAGTTGAAAGGTCAGAGGACCCCGATTTCGATTAATCGAATTGGAGTTCGATTAATCGACCTGGGATTTCGATTGATCGACGGTATCGATTAATCGATCGGGAACCTCCAAAGGGACCTCAGGTTGGAGGAAAGGACTTGAGGGAAATCGACTAATCGAAATGGAATTTCGATTAATCGATTTCAGTTTTCGATTAATCGATTTGGGATCGATTAATCGATTTTAGGAACTCGACTACTTGAATCGAGAATCGACTTTGCGAAACTGAGAATTTCGATTAATCGAATTAGGATTCGATTAATCGAATGAAAACTCGACTACTCGAATTGAGAATAGACTTTGCAAAACTGAGAATTTCGATTAATCGAATTAGGATTCGATTAATCGAATGAAAATCGAACTACTCGAATTGAGAATCGACTTTGCGAAACAGAGAATTTCGATTAATCGAATGAGATTCGATTAATCGATATTGACTTTCCATTAATCAATTTTGGAAATCGATTAATCGAATTAGATTCGATTAATCGATTTTGGAATTCGATTAATCGACTGAGATAAAATATGTTGACTTTTGGGTTTGACTTTAAGATTCTTGGAGAGTCGTAGACCTTCTTTATTGCATCCTTTGTGATGTGTTTCACTTGTTATGTGGTACCATAGGTGGTACGTGTGGACTAGTGCACAAGGAGCCACGTGGGACCTTGATGCAATGATCAAATGAAGACTTGAGGTAGGGAACACCTTGAACATGTACTTTATTTTACAAGAGCATGTATGTAGTGATATAGAATTCAATTCAAATGTTTATTTCTTAAGAAATTGTGAAAAGTGTGTGTGTGTGACATCCATAAGAGTAATCATGATGAGCCATCCCCAGGGGATGAAGAAGTAAAGAGATAAGAGCATCAAGTGTGATGCAAGTAAATGGATGCATCCCAGGGATGTATCCAAGGATTGAATCATGTTGATAGGGCCTAACTGATATAAGATAGCACACTTACACGGTGAATAACTATATGTAAGGCACCAATATTTTTGTTATTTGAGGTTTGATAGGTTACCCCACCGACGTGGCGGGATATCCACGACTGACACGGCAGGATATCCGTGACCAATACGGCGGTGAAACCGTAGGCCAGTGCGGAGGCTTATCCGTACATAATAAGCACACCCCAGGGGTGTTGATTGAGACAAGTGAAACCCCGCCACCAATCCCCAGGGGAAAGGGGCTTGGGTACTATTTGTATTCCCAGGGAATACGTTAAAACTGTCTATATAGATGACGATTAAGGGTATCTCATCGGGGCTCGATGCTATATTGCTCGGGGATTACTTAAGTTGAAATATCATGGAATATATGTGAGTTATAATTTATATGTTCAACTGTGTTTGTTCCCTATTGAGCTAGGATGTAGCTCACCCTATAGACTATACGTCGCAGGTCCACTACTAGCAGCTGCCGAGGCTTCAGGAGACGCTGACCCCGGTGAGTCGGACCTTGCGGCCGGTGACGAGTTGGAGCCACCTCCTGAGGTCTTCTTCTAGAGGACTCCGTTGTGCCACTTTGAGGGCTTTTTAGAGAGATTTTGTACGGCTTGGTATGTCAAGCCTTGATTTTGTTTAAAACCATGTACATAAGGAGTTGGGATTATTCTTTTGGGACGAACCATCCGTGATGATTTCTATCATCGATGGTTCGGATCGGTTCTCCATTCATGCAGAGGCATGAGGGTAGAACTGTCTTTTGGGGAGTTAATTAATATAGATTTAAATTCCGTAATTTCGTTTATTATACTTTTTTTGGATGCTTGATATACCAGTGTTCCGTGCTTAGCTAAAGGGCACGGTCAAGATGATCGTGCTGATGGCACGGGTTTCGGGGTGCCGAAATCCGGGTCGTCACATAATATGAGCTCTATGATATGCACATGATTTGTCATTTTTTCTTTCTGATTCCATTGATATATTATTATTATCACTCACATGTTACACTCACAATGCACCTGAGTAGAGTAGGGTGGATTGGTCGTGTATCCACTGAGTTTATATGACTGAGTAAACTCATCCCCCAAAAATTTAACAGCTACCAGTGATTATATCAACGGAGTGGACGCTAGTTATTTTGATCTTATTGGTGTTAATTTCATTGACCTCGTAGATGTTGAATACCAAGAGCCTTGGGAGGGCAATACCGTTGGGCACCAAGAGGACCTTTGTGACAGCCCGGATTTTGGCACCCCGAAACCCATGCCATCAGCACGATCATCTTGACCGTGCCCTTTAGCTAAGCACGGAACACTGGTATATCAAGCATCCAAAAAAGTATAATAAACGAAATCACAGAATTTAAATCTATATTAATTAACTCCCCAAAAGACAGTTCTACCCTCATGCCTCTGCATGAATGGAGAACCGATCCGAACCATCAATGATAGAAATCATCACGGATGGTTCGTCCCAAAAGAATAATCCCAACTCCTTATATATATGGTTTTAAACAAATCAAAGCTTGACATACCAAGCCGTACAAAATCTCTCTAAAAGCCCTCAAAGCGGCACAACAGAGTCCTCTAGAAGAAGTCCTAAGGAGGTGGCTCCAACTCGTCACCGGCCGCAAGGTCCGACTCACCGGTCATGCCTCCCAAGCCTACACTGCTAGTAGTGGACCCGACGATAGTCTATAGGGTGAGCTACATCCTAGCTCAATAGGGAACAAACACGTTGAACATATAAATTATAACTCACATATATTCCATGATATGCCATGCATGATGTGTCTATGCGCTTATTGATGAAAATGCTTAAAAGCATTTCGTTTTACTGTTGATTACTTATGTTTTCATTTACTCATGAATGATGCTGAAAAGGCCTAAAGCAAAACTTAAACTTTCAACTTAAGTAATCCCCAAGCAATATAGCATCGAGCCCCGATGAGATACCCTTCATCGTCATCTATATAGACAGTTTTAATGTATTCCCTGGGAATACACATATAGTACCCAAGCCCCTTTCCCCTGGGGATTGGTGGCGGGGTTTCACTTGTCTCAATCAACACTCCTGGGGTGTGCTTATTATGTACGGATAAGCCTCCGCACTGGCCTACGGTTTCGCCGCCGTATCGGTCACGGATATCCTGCCGTGTCAGTCGTGGATATCCCGCCACGTCGGTGGGGTAACCTATCAAACCTCAAATAACAAAAATATCGGTGCCTTACATATAGTTATTCACCGTAAGTGTGCTATGTTATATCAGTTAGGGCCTATCAAAGATGATTCAATCTTTGGATACACCTCTGGGATGTATCCATTTACTTGCATCACACTTGATGCTCTTATCTCTTTAGTTCTTCATCCCCTGGGGATGGGTCATTATGATTACTCTTATGGATGTCACACACACACTTTTCACAAATTCTTAAGAAATAAACATTTGAATTGAATTTTATATCACTACATACATGCTCTTGTAAAATAAAGTACATGTTCAAGGTGTTCTACCTCAAGTCTTCATTTGATCATTGCATCAAGGTCCCACGTGGCTCCTTGTGCACTAGTCCACACGCATCACCTATGGTACCACGTAACAGGTGAAACACATCACAAAGGATGCAATAAAGAAGGTCTAAGACTCTCCAAGAATCTTAAAGTCAAACCCAAAAGTCAACATATTTTATCTCAGTCGATTAATCGAATTCCAAAATCGATTAATCGAAGTCAATATCGATTAATCAATCTCATTCGATTAATCAAATTTCGCTTCGCAAAGTCGATTCTCAATTCGAAAGTAGTTCGATTTTCATTCGATTAATCAATCCTAATTCGATTAATCAAACTCTCGCCGCAAAGTCTATTCTCAATTCGAGTAGTCGAAGCATTCGATTAATCAATCCTAATTCGATTAATCGAAATTTGGCCAAAGTCGATTCTCGATTCGAGTAGTCGAGTTCCTAAAATCGATTAATCGATCCCAAATCGATTAATCGAAAACTGAAATCGATTAATCGAAATCCCATTTCGATTAGTCGATTTCAAGTCCTTTCCTCCAACCCCGGGGTCCATCAGAGGTTCCTCAGATTAATCGATACCCAAATCGATCAATCGAAATCCCAAGTCGATTAATCGAACTCCAATTCGATTAATCGAAATCGGGGTCCTCTGACCTTTCAACTTCCTGGCCAATTTCGATTAATCGAAACCCAATTTCGATTAATCGAAATTGTCGATTCATTTCTTTCAATGTTCTTCTCAATCTTCTTCCATACTTTTTCCTCTATTTTTCTAAGCCATTATCCTATGATTCTAACCATTTTCAACTACAACTTAGCCTCTACGATCTATGTATTTTATTCACAAATTTTTTTTACCTTGAATCAATCTCAAATTGATTTCAAATCAAATGGTTGGAAGGCTAGGGTTTCCAGCTTTGGCTCTAACAGATCTAAACCGTGTTGAATCCGACTTTTATCGCTTGAATCCCCCCTTTAAATCAGTTGCAATAACTCCTGTCTTTACTTCCTCTCCCTCTCTCTTCTTTACTTCTCTCTCAACCACCAAAGACACACATTTAGGGTTATTAAACCCTTTTATCCCTTTCCTCACGTGTGTGTGTTGAGCACATACACCGCGGTAGGTGTATGCGACTTCACATTCACAACACACACCACATAGGCATTCAACCCATCACATCTCGTCCATTCATCACATTCTATGCTAACTCTTGATCTCCTGATTGGTCAAACTTGTGACCAATTGGGCACGGATCTCGAGGTCATAGTTTAACGTGATTTTTTCGGGCTATTACATCCTCCCCACCTTGGGAATTTTCGTCCTCGAAAATAACCCAAGGTTTGTCTGGCTGGGTCTCTCTCGCCCCCCCCCCCCCCGACACTCTCAGGTGAGGCGATCCAGTTGACTCAAACGCATTAAATTAGTTACATATACTAGCATAGAATTTAAATTTGACGAATGTGAACAATGTACACAAAAAGTTTGGATTTTTATTAATATCAGCAAATTTTTACAAGGCGCCACATGAGTTGGCGTACAAAACATACATCTATACAATCATGACTCATAAAAAAAATAAAACTCATGCAATCCCCCACCAGTGTCTGTGTCGAGCAGCAGCTGCCCATCCGAGGTGACGCATTACATGCTGGTCAAGGGTCTGGAGCTGGTTGTGGCTGCGGTGGTGGCGACTGTGGTGGAAGCGTCTCAGTCGGCGGAGCGGAGGTAGATGTGGAAGGAACCGCGTCTGCAGTGGTGGGATGGAAGATGGGTCCTCGATGGAAGGCGGCAAGGCCCAAGTGTCCACTCCTCCCGGGCGAGGTAGCGGTGGTAGTCCGTCGGGTAGATGTAGCGGAGGATGTGGAACATCAAGAAGTCCATCCTCCTGCTTCATCCACTGCTGTTGGCCTCCATGCAGCCAACACGCCCTCGGCGGTAGGACCGGATGGAGTGACGCACGGCTGTAGGATGAGGTGGGTGTCGCGGGCGGAGTGGTGTGGTGTTGGTGAGGCTGGTGTGAGAGGGAACCTCTACATGGATGGCTCATGGGATAGGTGCCTCACCCACGGTGGGTCCCGGCCGAGGTGGTGGGGGTGGTGGCGGTGCTACTGCCGCTGCCGGGCTCGGAGCGGACCCGAGCTGGTAGGGTCCGCTGAGCAGATTAGAAGCACGGGTCCATGAAGACTTCGTAAACGTCTTCACGCGATCCATAGCCCTCACCTCGTGAGGCGAGATGCTGTAGGAGGGCTCGTCGGAGTAGCACTCCAACATGCTCGAGATGAGTCGAGCATACGGCATCTTCTCCTTGGGCCGCATGTTGCCCTTCATTAGCTTGCCCTTGATGTATTTCATCTCTTCTAGGATGACCATTGTGGCGTCGAACCACTGGCCACAGAAGGCCGCATAAAGTGCATGTTGCACTTTGTCCACGCGCTCGGTGTCGTGGCGCATCGGGTAAAGGTTGCACTTTATCACCGAGTCGAGCATCCACATATAGTGTGGAAGGTCAACCCTCTTGATGGAGGAGCCCGACCCCTTTTTACCATTGGTCATGCGGGTCATGACCTCCTCGAATCGAGGGTCCTCCTCGAAGGGTGGGAATAAGGTGGTCTCTGGAGTGAAATCGAGGTAACCCTCGAGTACCTCGTGGATGTGACGACGAGTGATCGTGTATAGACGACCCTCGATCTTGGTCAAAATACAATCATCGGTAGGGCCATCGGTTAGCCCTTGGTAGAATAGTCTAACCAATCTAGGGTAGTAAGAACCCCGGATTGGTTTGAGAAGGTTGCCGAGGCCGGCGTTATTGAGGTAGTTTCGAGCCCATTGGGTCTCGCCCGGCACATCGGGATCGGTGAATAGGGTAGGGTCGATAATGTACTCGACCTCAAATGTCTTGGCCGCCCACCATTCGTTTGGTTGTATTACATTAGTGGGTGGTGGGGGCATTGGTGTGAACTGCTGGGAAGACTTCACAGAGACGCCGCCCGAACCGGAGGTGGTCTCATGCCGACGGTGATGGAGTCCTCACCGGCGATGGGGTAGGTGGTTGTGGCGCTGCGTTTACGCCTAACCGCAACTTAGAAGTCGCTTCTTCAAGATAATCGGGTTTTAAGTGCATTTTGGGTGAAATAGGACGAATCTAGGGTTTGTAACTAACTCAAATTGAAAGAAAAGCGGAAATCTAGGGTTTACCTTAAGTTTCGATGGCGGATTCGGAAGCGAATCAACGGAAGATCCAAACCCTAGACCACTCGGTTGGTTGGAGAAGAAGGAGAAGATGAAACGCCCAAAATCCCAAGCAAGAAAAATTTCGAATGGGAAATGAAATCCCCAATTTTATATATATAGGCCTCGGCTCGATTAATCAAAATTCTATTTCGATTAGTCGAAATTCAAAACTAGGTTAAGCCGCGTAAAATCGATTAATCGATTTCTCAAATCGATCAATCGAAAGTTAAATTCGATTAATCGAAAACATTTCGATTAATCGAAATCGCATCCGTTTAAAAATTTAAGTTTTTGAGCTCACTGGCGCGAGCCAGTCGATTAATCGAAATCCATTTCGATTAATCGAAAATTCAAAATCGATTAATCGAAATTTACTTCGATTAATCAAAATCGTGTAGTAACTTCTATATTTCCAGAATTCATTAAGTATTCGATTAGTCGAAATCCATTTCGATTAATCGAAACTCTCAAAATCGATTAATCGAAATTCACTTCGATTAATCGAAATCGTCTATCTGACTTCAATTTCTTCCAAGTCCCATAAGTAAATCGATTAATCAAGATTCCAGTTCGATTAATCGAAATCCAATATCGATTAATCGATTCTCAAAATCGATTAGTCGATCCCAAATCGATTAATCGAGATTCCAACTCGATCAATCAAAATTTGCCTTCTATGTATATTCTAACTCTCCTTTCAATTTCCAGTCACTGGTACATGCCAGTCGACTAATCGAACAAAATCGATTAATCGAAATTCCAAATCGATTAATCGATTTGAAATTCGATTAATCGGTTTTGCCCAATTTCTGCAGAATTTCAATCTCTTGGTTTCTTTGATTTCTTTTGGTAGTTTATGACATCAAGTGGTTCATGGTTCCTTTAATCATACAATCGAGGAAAATTTCTTTAATCATATATACACAAGAAGGAAAAATATTCCTTTAATCATACAATCGAGCAAAATTTCCATCGAATTACAAGGATTGTGGAGATTCTACGAACACGTTCGTGGTTTACATTGAATTCTCACATCGTTGGAAACAAGGCTGGATATTGTTCTTTCACATCGGCCTCTCGTTCCCAAGTAGCCTCTTCTTTAGGATGGTTGTTCCACCGAACAAGCACTAAGGGAATCACTTTAGTGCGCAGTACTTGTTCTTTTCGATCCAAGATTTCCACTGGTTCCTCTATCATGCTCATGTCCTCACACATCTCTATAGGTTGCTTTCCTAATACATGAGACGGATCATTCACGTACTTCCTGAGCATCGATATGTGGAAAACATTATGTACTCGATCAAACAGCGGTGGTAAACCAATGCGATATGCAACTTCACCTACTCGTCCCAAAATTTCAAATGGTCCAACATAACGTGCACTTAACTTCCCTCTCTTGCCAAATCTCATTACACCTTTCATAGGTGATACTTTCACAAACACGTGCTCGCCCACCTTATAGTCGACACTAGTCCGCTTCATGTCGGCGTAACTTTTCTGTCTACTCTGTGCTGTCTTCAACCTTTCTCTGATAATTTGAACGACGGTAGCATTATCTTCAAGTAGTTTTGGTCCTAACACAAATTTCTCACCTGTTTCCTCCCAATTTAGAGGTGACTTGCATCGTAATCCATACAGAGCTTCATACGGTGCCATGCCAATGCTTGTTTGGAAACTGTTGTTATATGCGAACTCGAGCATCGGTAGATACTCATCCCAGTATCCTTGCATATCAAGCATGCAAGCCCTGAGCATGTCTTCTATTACTTGGTTCACTCGCTCTGTTTGCCCATCAGTTTGAGGATGGAACGCTGAACTAAAGTCTAGTCGTGTTCCCATTCCTTCTTGAAATTTCTTCCAAAACTTGGACGTATATAGTGGATCACGATCTGAAACTATGCTGCTTGGAATCCCATGTAATCTTACAATCTCCTTCATGTATAGATCTGCCAGTCTTCCTGCTGTATATGTAGTATTGTACGGCAAAAAGTGCGCTGATTTGGTTAATCGGTCTACGACGACCCAAATGGCATTGTGTCTCTTGGCAGTACGGGGTAATCCAACAATGAAGTCCATTGAGATCGATTCCCACTTCCATTCTGGTATTGGTAAAGGTTGCAATAGTCCAGCAGGATGTCTATGATCAACCTTCACTTGTTGACAAGTCAAACACCGTGACACGTACTCGGCCACGTCTTGCTTCAGTCCTCTCCACCAGTAGTTCTTTTTCAAATCTTGGTACATTTTGGTGCTACCAGGGTGGATAGCATAATTTGACTTATGGGCCTCATCAAGAATCGTTCGTCTTAGATTGGCATTGTCCGGAATGCATAGACGGCCTTTAAACAACAAAGAGCCATCTTCTTTTACTGAGAAGTCCGACCTGATGCCTTCACTCACGTCTTGATGAATCTTTGTTAATGTCGGATCTTTCATCTGTAGATCGTGGATATGCTCAAATATCACTGGCTTTACTGATATGTTAGCCAAAAAGGATCCGGTGGCTTTTGACTCAATGTTCGCATCGTAGAATTCCAGATCTTCCCATAATTTCCATCGGTGCATACCCAAAATCAAACAAGCTAACTGAGCTGAACCTTTCCGACTCAATGCATCGGCTACTACATTCGACTTGCCAGGATGGTATTTTATGGAGCAATCATAATCCTTGAGGAATTCCATCCACCTGCGCTGTCTCATGTTGAGCTCCTTCTGTGTAAACAGGTATCGGAGGCTCTTATGATCGGTGAAAATTTCAAAAGTCTCACCATACAAGTAATGTCTCCAAATCTTCAACCAAAAATGATCCGCCATTCCCAAGTCATGAGTCGGGTAATTTTTCTCGTTCTTTCAAATTGCCTTGATCCGTAAGTTATCACCTTCTTGTGTTGGTTGAGCACACAACCAAGGCCATTGTATGACGCGTCGCTGTACACGGCGTATCCTCCATCGCTCAAGGAATCGCTACATCGACCCGGTGAGTCTCGTTTTGAGTTCTTGAAAACTCTTCTCGCATGCCTCACTCCACTCAAACCTTGAATATTTTTGTGTCAGCTTTGTGAGAGGTCCCGATATCTTTGAAAACCCCTCAACGAACGCCGATAATAGCCTCGCTAAGCCCGTAAAACTTTAGACATCGGTCAACGCCTTTTGGCTGGTCCCATTTAACTACTACTTCTATCTTTGCTGGATCTACAGTGACACCATGCTTTGAGACAACATGTCCCAAAAAGCTAACCTCTTCCAACCAAAATTCACACTTGCTGAGTTTGGCGACAATTGGTGTTCACGAAGGCGTCAGAGAGCAATCCTCAAATGTTCTTCGTGTTCCATCTTGGATTTGGAGTATATCAAGATATCATCAACAAACACTACGACGCAGAGTCCAAGTGTGGTTTAAACACTTCATCGAGATCCATAAACGACGCCGAGCATTCCAATCCAAACAAAGATCACAAGGAATTCATAGTGTCCATATCGTGTCCGAAAAGTCGTCTTCAATGTCCTCACTTTGACTCAAGAATCGATGATACCCAGATCTCGTCGATCTTGGAAAAATACCTTGCTCCTTGCGCTTGGTCGAATAGATCGTCAATTCTAGGTAAAGGGTAGTTCTTCACAAAGTGAGTTTGTTCAATTGTCGATAGTCAATGCATAGCCGCATTGACCCATCCTCTTCTTGACAAACAAGACCGGTGCTCCCCATGGAGACACGCCGGTCTAACAAAACCCCTTGTCCATAAGCTCTTGTAGTTGTTCCTTCAACTCCTTTAACTCGTGAGGAGCCATTCTATAAGGTGCTTCAAATAGGCTCCGCTCTGGTGCTAAGTCAATGGCTAATTCTACTTCTTTCTCGAGGTAATCCTGCAATTCTTCCGAAACACGCCAATAAGTCTCGCATAACCGCTATCTAAAATGACATTCTTTTCTTCCTTGTCCTCCTTTAAGAAAGCCAAGTATCCATCGCAACCCTTTCTCGATCATTTTCGGCCCCATCACGAGATCAAGGGTGATGACGACCTCACTCCTTGAAACCAAAATGATCTTCTTGTGTTGGGTCTGAAAATGACTACCTTGTTCTTGCAATCGACGGTTGCACAATGCTGCGCCAACCAGTCCATGCCAAGGATCACATCAAACCCTTGCATGTCTAACAGTATCAACTTTGCTTCTAGTTCATGCACCTCTAAGTCTCGAACTGCTACAATGATGGATTTGCATGCTAACTCCGTGTCTACTAACTCTCCAGTCGGAATAGACACAGATAGGACGAAATCCAATGTCTCTGGAACAATCTTCATCTTCTTGGGGAAACGTGGAGTGACGAATGAGTGGGTAGACCCTGGGTCTATCAACACTCGAGCGTCATAACCACCGAAACATCCTTTTTCATATATGTTTAAAGTACCTATAGCATACATACATACATACAATAATTTACACATCAATTTACACTCTTAATTCACATACAGCTTTTGTATAAAAAAAAAATATATCTATTCAATTTCTGATGCATGCTCCTTCTCTATCTAAAATTTTGATGAAATGAAAACTTTCTTTAATTTTAAAAAAAGGTCTCACCTTGTATGACGTCATGCACGTTCCCTGCTTCCTGAGCAGTGACTACATAGGCTCTCCCCTGAACGATCGGCTTCCTTGCTTGAATTGGTCGTGGTGCTGCAACTGAAACCGTCTTTCTCTTATCCGTCTCGGGGCAATCCTTGATTAAGTGGCCCACCTTGCCACATCGGAAACAACCGCTAGTTCCCATTCTACAATCCACCGTCCTATGAGGCTTGCCACACTTTGCGCAAGTCTCCCGAGGTGCAGAAGAAACAGTACGAGAACCCTGTGTGTTAGTGGCGCCAGTAGACATGGCAGGGTTCTCATAGCGAATAGGTCTCCCCGACGCAAGTAATGGAAACCTCTGTTGGTTTTGTTGTTGCGTCGGTCTTCCGAAACTCCCTTGGAACTGTGGTCTCTGATTCTGGGCTACGAACCTCGGCTTTTTGTTCACCAATTCGTAGTGCCCTGATCTTCCTTGTTCATTTCCTCCCCTCTGCTGCTCCCTCTGTCTAGATCGATTTGTATTCTCCTCTTCAACCACTAGCGCTTTACTCATGACCTCTTCATAAGTCCTCAGTTGAAATGGAGCTACGCCTCCTCTAACCTCAGGCTTCAAACCTTGCTGAAACCTCTTGGACTTCATCACTTCAGTAGCGACGTAATCCGGAGCAAAACGGGCAAGTCGTAGAAACTCTACCCCATATTCTCTCACTGTCATCCTCCCTTGCACCAATTGTAAAAATTGTATCTCTAATTGGTTCCTCACCACTTCTGGAAAATATTGTTTGTTGAACTCCTCAACAAACTCCTCCCAAGTCCAAGGCAACTCTGGGGTCTCCTGAGCCCGAGTCCGTATCACGGACTTCCACCAAGGCCCAGCCTCCCCATCCAACATGTAAGCTGCCCATCTCACACTCTCATCTTCCGTGCAAGTTAGCATGCTAAAGACTTTCTCCATCTGCATCAGCCAGTTCTCAGCGGCCATTGTGTCTGCCTGCCTAGAAAATGAAGAAGGTCTCATCCTCCTAAACTCTGTAAAAGATGAGGGCACAGGCAACGCAGGTCCTACAGGTGGTGTAGGTGGCTACTGTTCTCTTGACGCATGAGCTGCAAAGGATGCGGCTTGTTGTGCCATGGCAGCTGCCATAGTCTCCATAGTGTGCATCATCCTTTGTCGCTCCTCTATATCTTCTTGTCTTTCTCTCAATCTTTCTTGCTCTCTTAGATCTTGATCCTGATGATCTCGATCCTCTTCATCCCGTTTACTACCATCGCCTCGGGGCCTCTGTACCTCCTAAAGGCACTCTATTTGTAGGAGAGATGTAACCATCTCCACTACGTAGACTCCTCTGCAGGCCTCCCCTTGGTCGGCCTCTTCCCCTAGATGACATTTGCGGCTGCATTTGAAACTAAAGTTTCGTTAGCAGAAGCCTCTATGTTCTGACGAAAGAACCCTTGTCAGAATTGCTAAAAGAAATTCGCTCTGATACCAACTGTGACAGCCCGGATTTCGGCACCCCGAAACCCGTGCCATTAGCACGATCATCTTGACCGTGCCCTTTAGCTAAGCACGGAACACTGGTATATCAAGCATCCAAAAAAGTATAATAAACGAAATTGCGGAATTTAAATCTATATTAATTAACTCCCCAAAAGACAGTTCTACCCTCATGCCTCTGCATGAATGGAGAACCGATCCGAACCATCGATGATAGAAATCATCACGGATGGTTCGTCCCAAAAGAATAATCCCAACTCCTTATATACATGGTTTTAAACAAATCAAGGCTTGACATACCAAGCCGTACAAAATCTCTCTAAAAGCCCTCAAAGCGGCTGGCTGAGTCCTCTAGAAGTAGTCCTCAGGAGGTGGCTCCAACTCGTCACCGGCCGCAAGGTCCGACTCACCGGGTCATCTGCCTCAAGCTCCTGCTGCTAGTAGTGGACTGCGACGTTTAGTCTATAGGGTGAGCTACATCCTAGCTCAATAGGGAACAAACACGGTTGAACATATAAATTATAACTCACATATATTCCATGATATGCCATGCATGATGTGTCTATGCAGTTATTGATGAAAACAGTTAAAAAGCATTTCGTTTTACTGTTGATTACTTATGTTTTCATTTACTCATGAATGATGCTGAAAAGGCCTAAAGCAAAACTTAAACTTTCAACTTAAGTAATCCCCGAGCAATATAGCATCGAGCCCCGATGAGATACCCTTCATCGTCATCTATATAGACAGTTTTAACGTATTCCCTGGGAATACACATATAGTACCCAAGCCCCTTTCCCCTGGGGATTGGTGGCGGGGTTTCACTTGTCTCAATCAACAGCCCTGGGGTGTGCTTATTATGTACGGATAAGCCTCCGCACTGGCCTACGGTTTCGCCGCCGTATCGGTCATGGATATCCTGCCGTGTCAGTCGTGGATATCCCGCCACGTCGGTGGGGTAACCTATCAAACCTCAAATAACAAAAATATCGGTGCCTTACATAGTTATTCATCGTGTAAGTGTGCTATCTTATATCAGTTAGGCCCTATGAAACATGATTCAATCCTTGGATACATCCCTGGGATGTATCCATTTACTTGCATCACACCTGATGCTCTTATCTCTTTACTTCTTCATCCCCTGGGGATGGCTCATCATGATTACTCTTATGGATGTCACACACACACACTTTTCACAAATTCTTAAGAAATAAACATTTGAATTGAATTCTATATCACTACATACATGCTCTTATAAAATAAAGTACATGTTCAAGGTGTTCCCTACCTCAAGTCTTCATTTGATCATTGCATCAAGGTCCCACGTAGCTCCTTGTGCACTAGTCCACACGTACCACCTATGGTACCACATAACAGGTGAAACACATCACAAAGGATGCAATAAAGAAGGTCTAAGACTCTCCAAGAATCTTAAAGTCAAACCCAAAAGTCAACATATTTTATCTCAGTCGATTAATCGAATTCCAAAATCGATTAATCGAATCTGATTCGATTAATCGAATCTCATTTGATTAATCGAAATTCTCTGTTTTGCAAAGTCGATTCTCAATTCGAGTAGTTCGATTTTCATTCGATTAATCGAATCCTAATTCGATTAATCGAAACTCTCAGTTTGGCAAAGTCTATTCTCAATTCGAGTAGTCGAGTTTTCATTCGATTAATCGAATCCTAATTCGATTAATCGAAATTCTCAGTTTCGCAAAGTCGATTCTCGATTCGAGTAGTCGAGTTCCTAAAATCGATTAATCGATCCCAAATCGATTAATCGAAAACTGAAATTGATTAATCGAAATCCCATTTCGATTAGTCGATTTCCCTCAAGTCCTTTCCTCCAACCCCTGGGGTCCACTGGAGGTTCCCAGTCGATTAATCGATACCCAAATCGATCAATCGAAATCCCAGGTCGATTAATCGAACTCCAATTCGATTAATCGAAATTGGGGTCCTCTGACCTTTCAACTTCCTGGCCAATTTCGATTAATCGAAACCCAATTTCGATTAATCGAAATTGTCAGATTCAAATTTCTTTCGAAATGTTTTCTTCAATCTTCTTCCATACTTTTTCCTCTATTTTTCTAAGCCATTATCCTATGATTCTAACCATTTTCAACTACAACTTAGCCTCTACGATCTATGTATTTTATTCACAATTTTTTTTTATCTTGAATCTATCTCAAATTGATTTCAAATCAAATGGTTGGAAGGCTAGGGTTTCCAGCTTTGGCTCTAACAGATCCAAACCGTGTTGAATCCGACTTTTATCGCTTGAATCCCCCCTCCAAATCAGTTGCAATAACTCCTCTCTTTACTTCCTCTCTCTCTCTCTTCTTTACTTCTCTCTCAACCACCAAAGACACACATTTAGGGTTATTAAACCCTTTTATCCCTTTCCTCACGGGTGTGTGTTGAGTACATACACCGCGGTAGGTGTATGCGACTTCACATTCACAACACACACCACATAGGCATTCAACCCATCACATCTCGTCCGTTCATCACATTCTATGCTAACTCTTGATCTCCTGATTGGTCAAACTTGTGACAAATCAGGCACGGATCCTGAGGTCATAGTTTAACGTGATTTTTTCGGGCTATTACAACCTTAGTGTTGACTTTGTCCCGAGTGTCGGCTACTGATAGTTGTAGACTCGATACTGAGTTTCGTTCAATTCTATTATTTTTGACTCTATAGTTTCATGTATCGGATTTGTCTCTGACTTTTATTTCTTTTTTATTGGTGGTTTACTTAGATTTTATCGCATTTATTTAATTATTTATGATTACTTTTATATTTTTACCTTTATTTGTTGGGTTCACGGATTTCGAGAAACTATATTTGTGCAAGAACTTTGATTATGTGTATGCCCGCTTAGCATATCTGGGATGCGTGCGGGTCATAAATCGGAATTCTAGGCCCTTGGGATGGTGTAGAAGTTCGGGTCGTGACATTTCCACATAACATGCCTTGATTGCACACAAAAATAAAAAAAAGCCATTATCCAGTGTTTTCCAGTTGGAATGAGGAGTAGAGAGGGATGGATGAGATATAAACCTAATCTATGGTTTTTTACACAAATTAGCTACTCTTTGAAATCCAGCCCACATTTCATGGTTGACCGCTCAGCCTTTTACTAGGGCACCAAGCAAAAGCCATGGTTTGAAATCTCGCCGGGAGACATCTTCTCGCTTGAGATGAGACATCGCAGGCGATACGTTTAGCATTTCGGCCCGGAACGAGACGAGATTGGGATGTGAATCGATCGAGACTCTAAATCACGCCATATCTCGCCAATACGGATGAGATCTCGGTCATCTCGTCAGAGATGGGAGAGATAGAGTACATCTCACCAAGATATGGTGTGATTTTGAGGGGAAGTAGAGTCTAATGTTTATTTTAAGGTATAATGTGTTTAAATGATCTTAGACCATTAAAATTAGACTTTCCATCTCACACCATTAATGTGTGATTTATCATTATCCCTTGTGGGACACATTTATAATCAATCTATATTTTCCAAGTGTCAATCTTTCATTGGAATATGTCTCGACCAAATGAAACATGTTAATAAGTGAACGTGAACCATCTGATCGACAAATTTTAATATCAGCCATTAAATCTAAGATTAACCGTTATTATTAGAGTCTAATCAAATCATTAAAACCTCTCCAAAAATGTGAGTTTTGGGTCCATTGCCCTTCTATTTGAGATCTATCCCTTTGATGGTGTGGATTACCACCTTCGTAAACTACTGATGGTGTATGATCATTTAAACACCATCTTGCTATTTAAATGACGATCGGGAGAGTGAGTCCCTTAGTTTAAAAGGTATAAAAAAGTAAATAAGGTGCCTGTATGTTATAGGGATCTTAAGGTGGGTTTTAAATAAATAAAAAAATAAAAAACGTAAAGGTACCTTTGCTTCACCCATGAATACCAAGATTATTTTAAATTTTATATATATATATATATATATATATATATATAGATAGGTGTTTTTGTTATTTATGCTGTTCTAATTATGTCTTAATCTATTGCAAGCGCACAATGGAAATTGTAATGCTAGTATAGGATCATTCCCATGAGGAAGTGATTTATTTTTGTATTTTGCTTTTTTAATAACTTATATTTATCTTTAAGACCCCAAACTACTTGAGAAATATGAATAAAATAATAGTTTTTTAAACTAATTGTAAAAAATAAATCCTAATCTTCAAACTTCTGGATTCTGGTCGTCAATTAGTCTCCTTCTGTTCTCAGATATTTATAAAAATAAAATACCATTACACTATATATCAAGTCTCCTAGCGTTGGTTGTCAATTAAAACTAGAATCCTATCAATACAGATTTAATCTAATCAACAATCTCCTAAAACTTGGGCATCAATCAAATTCTAAAAAATTGAAGATGGAAAAGTAAAAATCGTTACACTAATCTACAAATCTCAACCTTAGTTGTCAATTCAAATCAAAACTTGGAGATGTTTACAAAGCAGTAAATTGCAATAAAATAAATCTAAACTAGAAAGGAAAGTAAAATATATCTTGCACCCCTTAGCTGCATGCTTCAATTGTTTATGAGAAACTATAGATATCTACACTAATCTTTCAGCTCTCAATCCCAATCGTCAATTATGATCAAGGAACCTTGGCTATCTAAACTAAACTATTCTTAAATTTGATCAGACCAACCTCAGTCGTCAATTGATGCTGAGAAATCCTTCGATGAAATTATTCCTATGCCGAACTCTCTTATTTATAAATCATAAGGAGTCGGTTTACAATGTTCTAATAAAAGAAACTACTAAAAATAAAAGAAATCTAATATAACTCTAATTTCTAATTTAATTTTTCTTGCTTTCACTAGTTGATGCACTTCTGGACTTTCTCCTTAATTTCAGTAACTGAGATCTTTAGGAGTCTTTCTTCATCAATCTTCTCAGATTGGTGATTTAACAGACTTCTAATTCAAGAGTTCTTCTATTTTTGTATATGACGGTGTAAATCTTCACATGATTAGCAGTGTAAGAGTTTCAATCTATACAATTGTAAATTACGATTTCTCTTTTTCAGCTTATAACTTTTCAAAACGATTATTTATTACGAATGATCATTTTTTCTTTGTATTGCCTTCCACTAGAACGTCTTTTCTGAAGAATCGTAAATTATTATTTTATATTTTTCTTTGTACCGCTCCATTGTCTTTTGCGATTTCCTGGCTTTATTCATGCGTATGATCGTCTTTTTTGTTCAATCGTCTTTCTTACTACTTTTTGAGTTCATTTCGATGAAGATTAATACTTTGGTTCTCTTTTACTAATTTTCTTTAATATATGTACATCATTAACTTGTTAGTAGCAAACTAGGGTTTAGCATCAATAAGTTAAGGGTGATAAAATTGTATATTCTATGACTGATCACACCCCCAAACTTACATTTTACTAGTCTCTAGCAAACAAGGAAAGAAATACTAATTTAAAATTTAACTGCTACTTTTGTAGGGAGCACGATTGCATTTAGCAAATGCAACAAGCCTTTAAACCCCTAAGTGATCCCTAGTGGAGGAGTTGTAGTCTCCTGAAAATTTTCAGTGAAGTTACCTACAAACTTCATAATATTTTTTAGTTTTTCAAATTTTCAAAGTTAAATAAAAGTAAAAAAATCTAAACTAATATTATACACTGATTATCTAATCATCATATGGTTATTATAATTTTCAAAAATAGGATTCCATTAACCACCATTTTCCATCTTAACAGTTATCCTTGATCAGAACTCAACAATTTCAATCCAGTAAAGCGTGGAGTGTGCGTACCAGTGAACAATTTATTCTTTATAAATTTTTCTAAACTGCAGATTTAGAAAATATTTTCATTTAAAAACTCTCACTATTGGCATACTTTCAAAAAGAAGTCGAAATTTTTGGGTTCTCTCAATATGACATTTATGATGAATTATTCAAAAGATAATTAAAAAAAAATAACACGAATCTAATGGAAAGAATAATCAATTTTATTCATATGATTCCCTGTGCAATCCATAGTATCTATTACTCACATCTTTATTAGGCTTATGCTTTTTTAAATGGTAAATCAAAAAAGTCTTTCCTTCGGCTTGTAATGGGGATTTAGTGGGTTTAAAAGTTTCAAAGAAAGGTAAATAGGATTCAAAGGTTTCTAAGAATTTAGTTCTTCATTTTCTATCTTCTTCTCTTCTTTTCTTTTCTACTTCAATAAGTATCCAAAAAGTTGGATAACTTCTTCCCATTTTCTTTTTCTCTGTAAATCTCATTTTTTTTTTTTTTTTTTTCTTCAGTTATCCTTTTGATTTTCAACTTTAGAAGCCCTTTGCTTCTCTTTTTTGTAGAATCATATTTACGATTTTTGACTCTTTTCCCATATATTCTTCTCTTTATTTCCTTTTATTTCTTTTTAGCTGTACCCTTTTGTTGCATATCCCTTATCTATTTTCTTTTACTCTTTTCACTCCCTCTTTTTCCCTTCTTTTGTATTCTAAACTCTCAGAAAATTATAAGGGTCAAAGGTTGAAAGGTTTAGGTATGGTTAAGGGTTTATAAATCTTGGTACAAAGAAATTCAGTTTAGGCTTCTAATATGGGTTCAAAGGATAAATGTTTTTCTAAGATTTTGGCTTTTTGGCTAAAATAAAAGATGGCCTTTGATCATTTTTATGATTTACTAGTATAAATGCCTTATTGTTTTGATGCTTCTAATAGATAGTTCTAGACAAAAAAAGTAGGTTATCATAATCATAGAATATTTTGATTCTAGGTTAAGCAATATGAGATTTTTCATAAAAATAGTAAAGAAGTTCAAAGGAATTAAATTGAATAGATAACAGTCTTTCTCTCCAAAGAAAGGAGAAGTTAGTCTCTAAAGCGCACTGATTATATAATTTTGAAACTATAGTCTAAATATTATAGTTTAAATCAATCTATTGTTTCAAACATTCATTCTGATACAGTGTTCTTGAAGAGCTAAGCATGAATTGTAATTGTTCTATTTCTACTACGATGGATCGTTAGGTTGTTTGAAATCATATTTTTTTCTATCATAATTGACAATGTGATGTTTAAATAGTCAAAATTCTAAACTAAGAAATACTAAAAACTGAAACAGAAAGAAAATTTTCTTATGCAAAAATGCTAAAAGTAATGCAAAAATAAAGTATTATTTACAAGATTAAACTAATATATACTCAGAATGCGTATGTCCGCCCCAAACTTAAACTAAACAATGCTCTCATTAGCATAAAAAAGTAGGGGATACTGTCAAAATTAATAAAGGGATCATACCTGTGAGGCTTGTGATGTTCTAAAAAATTTTACTCACTTGACAAAGATGGATATGGTATAAGGGCTAAAGAAGAAGGACCTAATTCTGGTGCTAGTAAGGCTAGCAGTGAGGAGGAGATGCTCGATAGGTCTTCCTTAGAGTCGGATTCCACATCTGTAGAATAATTATATTGTTCTGCTGGAAGTGGTTCTCTTTGTTTCTCAGGCTTAGCCTCCTTTTAGGGAACATCAGTGCTTTCCTTTTCAACCTTTTTTTTGTTTTTCAAATCCTTATTCAACTTAGTAGTCACAGTGGATTTCAACTGGACCACAAGTCTCAGGTTTTCTGCTTCTTTTTCTTTTTTCTGTAGAGAATCTTTGAAGGTATCATTTTCAGCATATTTTGCATTTATTTCTTGTTGTTGTATAATTGTAGTGCGCAAAAATGGAATAAATAGTACAAAAATAACAATAATTCATACACAATCCTGCAAGATCTAGGGCTGTTGTAGCAAGTTTCGATAAGTAAGAGTTTGTCCCATGGAGAGTGATGATCTAAAAACTAAAAGGCGTATAGTAAACTCCAGATCTAGCTACAGATCTGGCAACTCTAAACCTACACTAGAAAGTAAGGTAAAGAGAGGGTGTTTAGGTGTCACAATACTAAACTAAACTAAAACAAAAATAAAAACTACAGCTAAAGAAAGGGGGTAAAGAAGAATGTAGATGGAGTGGTAAAATAAAGATAAAATGTAGAGAAGTAGACAACTATGGGATAATTTTTAGTGCAGCTCAGATCAAGAACTAGAACTGCAGCATTCCTTCACTTGGCTACAAGCACAAGTGCAAGGTAGAAGAATCCAACTCAACCCTGAGATATGGACTAGTCTTAGGGCTATACTCTGCCCACTCGAATGGTCACAGAGCATCCCATGGATATAACCCAGTCATGGGGGAGGAGATGAAATAGGGAAACCATTGCAGACACTATGCTTGCAAGGCTACAAGCACATGCAACAATAGGATCCAACATTCCATGAAGATCTAGTAAGAACTATTAGAAATCACAGATTGAATGGGCCATTAGAATTAGCTAGACATTGCTACAAAAAGGCCTGTAATTACCAAGCACTCAAGTCTGCAATCTGTGCAATATCTCAGGTCTCTTCACTGAAAATGGTCTTGTAAAACAGAGGAGAAGCATACAAGTACAAAGGCAGGAAAAAAGAATCCAACCACAACCCTGTGATCTAGACTCATCCTAAGGCTATGATCAGTCCACTTGAATGGTCATAGATCATCCCAGAGATGTGATCTAGCCATGGGGTAAAGACCAGAACAATAAACCCACTGTTGCCACCATGTTTGTATGGCTACAAGCACATGCACCCATAGGAGCATTAAACCCATATAGATCTATGTGAAAATACAGAAAAAATGCAGATTTAATGAACATTAAAAATGGCATTTCATTGAATATAAAGAACTTACAATGATTTTCCATCAAGGCAGCAATCTGTGCAAACTCCCAAAACTACTCACTGAGTTATTATAAAACCGATTGCAAATCAGAAATAAACCTAGCTGCTACAAAAGGAATTAACCCAACATGGTTGCAGAGCTTAGAAAAGAAAGAAGAAAATAAAACCTAACCCTATAAAGATAAAACCCTAAAAGTGATCTCAGGCTAATCCTGGATATTTTCCCAAGACAGAATATGTTATATTTATACAATTCATAAAGCTATGAAAAGCTTTGGCCAATCAGAAGAAAGAAAGAATCAAGTTAGTTATGCCCTACTGACGTGGCCTATTTTTTGCTAAGTCATGCCTCAAGATGTGTGGGATAGCTAAGCACATTGGGATGTGTGCCCTAGGTGCTGTAGAATCCCAAAAATACCCTTGGAGTGTTGAAGACCGTTGCTGGAATGGCTGGAACCTGAGTTGAGCTTCAGATTTTCTATCTCGAGTAGATCTCGAGAGGATGGGGAGCTTCAGGCATTTCAGGTCTTTATAGCTCGAGAGGATGCTTGAGAGGTTGAAAAGAGCCTTTGAACTGCTCGAGTGCATAAAAGATGCACATTACAGTGCTCGACAGGTTGAAGTTAACTTACAGGGACCACTTGAGTGGATTTAATCGCTCAACACTTCAGCTCGAGGGGTTTACTTGGACTGCTCAAGTTTCATAAATCAGCACATTAAAGTCCTCGAGAGGTTCAAATCTCATTGCTCGAGTGGTTTAAATGGAGTTCCAGGTTCCTAGCTCGACAAGCTGTTCGAGTAGTTAGTTTTCAATGTAATAAACTGCTCAACAGTTCGGTGAACTCCTCGAGTTCTGCAATAGCAGCAGTTGTGCTTCTCGTGTGGTTGGTTGCATCAGGTCTGCAGCTCGAGTAGCTGCTCGAGTGGCTTATCTTCAAGGGTAGGAACTGCTCAAGATCTTGGTGTAACAACTCGAGAGGCTGCTCCTGCTTCAGCAACTACTTGGGAGGCTCAAATATGCAACTCTACAGGTTGCTTAACTTTAGCAAACTGCTCGAGTTCTTCAAGGTAGCAGCTGTGCTACTCGAGGACTTCAATCTACAAGCAATCCAGCTCATGAGGGTGGTGTAGCAATCCTATAAACTACTTGACAGCCTTGTTTCTCATCATTTAAGCTTGAAGGGTTGGACTGCTTCAGCAAATGCATGTGAGGTTGGTCCATAAGTTGCCACACAGCAGCTCCTACTTCAGCAATGTGGCTTGGATTTGTGTATAGCCTCCACTCTCTAGCTGCTCATCTTCAGTTCTACAACTCAACAGCCTGGTTTTTAGCAATTGCAACTGGTGTCGAGTATATGGTACTGAGGTTGCTGGAGTGCATGAGTCACCATTTGCTGTAGCATTGATATGCTTGGGCTGCTTGTAAGGAGACTATTGTAGCTGTCATGTGCCCAACTGATGTTCCATTTAATCCACTGCAGCAGCACTCCATAACTTTGGCTCCACTTCTCACCCTCAGTAGGCCTTCTAGGACCCCGAAGCATGCTAAACAGCCCCAATGGTGTGAACTACCATGGTGCATTCATTGTAACTCCATCAGGGCCACAAGTTGGCTCATAATTCCTTCCTCTCGGCTCTAAAATGATGGATTGCTGTATTAAGGCATATTTTCCTGTTATCTACAAAAACACACTTAAGAATCATTATTAACTAGCTCAAAGGCCAATTAAAGGCTAGGTTAGGAGGTGAAAAGTGGTACTTTTCAGAAATTACCACACCCTCAAGCCTAATCTCTGCTAGTCCTCGAGCAATGGAAAAATTAAAAATAATTATTCAAAATAGTAAATGCCACTTTCTTAGGGAGCATGGATGCATTTAGCTTATGCATCAAGCCTTTTAAACCCCTAGGAGATCCCTAGTGGAGGGGTGAAGTCTCCTGATGGTTTTCAGTGAAGATACCCACAAACTTCCCCATTAAAACAGTTAAGTATAGTGCAGCCAATGTCAAAACAAATTTCAATAAATATGGCATCATTTTACACCTATTCTTTAAAAATCAGAGGAAATTACAGCAGTAATGCAAACAGTTTAAAACTCAAATCAGCATGTATTTTCATCACCACCATTCAGTTTTCATCAGGAATACAATGTGTGAAAATCAGTACTAAGCTTGCTTTTAATTCAAAAATTAGGTGTAGATACTACCTCAATGAAATTAAATTTCAGACCCAATCCTCACCAAGACTATCTCTCAACAATGAAAATTCAAGAGTTCACATTCTCATCAACTCAAGATCAGTCACAGACCACAGATAGGCCTGCAAGCATGAGCATAGGCATTGCATCTATGTTCTTGACATCCTCATATATTTTCACCATAGATCAAACATCCCTTCATCTCCACATAGCAGCTCAATCCACTTTTGTTCACTAAGGACTTTTATTGGGTTGTAATGTGGCTTAGGGTTGAGGTTTAAAAGAACAAAAGGGTAAAGAGGGATTCAAAATTGAGAAATCAACAAGGGGTGGAGGTGATTCATAACTTCACAGCCTTCATTTCAGCACAACTTCATCTTTCTATAGGTTTTTCCGATCTGAAGTGGCCAGCTTCTTCTCCTATTTCCAATTTTTAGATGAAGTAATTCTCTTGACTTCTCTTCCATTTTTTTTTTCTTTTTATATTTTTTATATTTTGATGATGAATTTCCACACATATACCACTGCTACACTGCTATTTATAGGTTACTTTTCTTTTCCTTCCACCAAATATTGGACCCAACTCACCTATTTTCAACTTCTTCTCCTTCACCTTTTGAAATCTCAGAGTGAGGGTATGGTTAAATCAGGTCGTGAGGTTTAGGTTCAAGTAGTCTAGTGTTTGTTAAAGAAAAATAGATTTAAAGGCTCAAAGAGTGTATGCAAAAGGGCAGTTGAATGGGTAGGAAATTTTAAGCTCAAACTATCCAAATGAAGGCCTTAGATAATCTCCTTAGTGTCATGAATGCTGCCAATCAGTTTCAATTTGGGGGTGTTTAACTTCTAGTGAAAAGATATTGAGTCAGTCATTTCTTAGAGCAAAAAAATTTGCCAAAAACACTCTTCAAAAGAAATTTGATAGGCCCAAATCTCACTAGGTATGGTCTTCAATTTAACTCATGGGGTATATTTTCACCTTTTTCACTCCTCTCTAGTAAACTAAGTACTAATTGACAAAAATTTCTTGATGCTAACTTCATGGAGGTGCTAAATTTTCAAAATTTTTAGTTTTAAATGTCTGCAAAATTTTTAAATTTCCTCTCTTAACATGGTTAGGTAAGAATTGACTTTATTTATCTCAATTCAACTAACACTGCTACACTAAAATTAACTATTTTACTGGCCAGCCACCCTGTCATACCCCCAAACCTAAGATAAACAGTGTCCTCACTATTTCAACATACATGTATAGGGGTAGCAGAGTCATGGAAAAGAAAAATAACTAAATTACAACAGAAAATTAAAGAGAAAATAAAGTAAAAGAATGCAGAAAATTAGACTAAAACAGAGAAAAAGAGAATTTAGACAACCTGACACTAAGAAAACAAAACATCTACACACACTTCTAAAACAAAAACTGTATAAAACTGAAATTACACTAAAACAAGCAGCAATTAAACTAAAAACAAGTATATTAAAAACAACAACTATATTAAATCCTAAAACAGGAGAATCCTAAACACAACTTCCTAAAAATGATATGAGTATGAATCTAAATTGATGGCAACGAATTATCAACATTAATGGCAAACATTTTAAAGTAAGATTCATAAAAAAAAATCAGATCACTAAACACAATATTTACACACTAGTCCAGATGGGGTGCATGAATGATATCAGTTTTGGCATACCCCATCTGGATCTCAACTGAATTGGAAAGAACTGCAATATAAAAACAAAAGGCCATACTTTTGTATTAGTATCAAACCTGAGATCTTCCAGCTCAGCAGTTTTAGTTGCATGAGAAATACAGGGAGTAGTTCCAGCTCCACAGCAGGTGGACAGTCAATTAAAAGGTAGCAAAGATGCAACTCGACAGGTTGCTTAGCTTCAACAAACTGCTTGACTTCTTCAAGGCAGCAGCTGTGCTACTCGAGGACATTAATCTACAGGCATTCCAGCTCATGAGGGTGGTGTAGCAAGGCTGTAAACTACTTGACAACCTTGTTTCTCAGCATTTAAGCTCGTGGGGCTGGACTGCTTCAGCCACTGCCTATGAGGTTGGCCTATAAGCTGCTGCATAGCAGCTCCTACTTCAGCAATGTGGCTTGGATCTGTGTATAGCCTCCACTCTCCAGCTGCTCATCTTTAGTTCTACAACTCAACAGCCCGGTTTTTTAGCAATTGCAACTAATGTGGTCGAGTATATGGTACTAAGGTTACTGAACTTCATGACTCACCATTTGCTGCAGCATTGATATTGTTGGGCTGCTTGTAAGGAGACTGCTGTAGCTGTCATGTGCCCAATTGATGGTCTATTTAATCCACTGCAGCAACACTCCAGAACTTTAGCTCCACTTCTCACCCTCAACAGGCCTTCTAGGACCCTGAAGCATGCTAAATAGCCCCAATGGTGTGAACCACCATGGTGCATTCATTGTAACTCCATCAGGGCTACAGCTTGGCTCATAATTCCTTCTTCTTGGCTCTCAAATGATGGATTGCTACATTAGCCTATGTTTTCCGGTTATCTACAAAAACACACTTAAGAATCATTATTAACTAGTTCAAAGGTCTATTAAAGGCCAAGTTAGGAGGTGAAAAGTGGTACTTTTCAGAGATTAACATCTCTTCCCTTAGCTTCTTCGATTCATCTTTTGTTCTTGCTATTTCGACCCAACTTTTGGTCATAAAGGGCTCAATATGTTGCTTTTATTCTTTGCAAATCAGGCTTAGGGAATCTTTATCTCCTTATAATTTAAGCAATTTTCCTTATATTACTATTAGTTGATGAGTCTTTTCATCCAGCTGAGCATTTAGTGCCTACTCGTATTCTTGATGGGATTTTTCTCTTGCTATTTCTCTGACATCTGGGTCTTCAATGAATTCGCCGAATTGCTCCATCAGAGTTGCTAATTTGTCCTCATACTATTTCTTCTCTCCTTCCCATGCCTGTTCATTTGCTTGCAATGCTCTATTCTATTATTGCAATTGCCTAACTTGTTCTCGAAGGATGGCAGTGGACTCTTGGACTTTCCTATTTGTTCCAGCTATCCAACGTGCATAGTGATCTTTTGCAGCTTTTCACTTTAAGTTGTCCACTATCTCACGATATTCTTGTGTTGTAGGCATGGATTTGAGGACTTTACTTTTCAGCCTATGGAACTCCTCCATCATCTTTCTTACTATTTGTAGCAATGGAATTAGATTTGGTGCATTTATGCTTTGCCACTGCTCTACTTCTCGCAATCTCCTTTCCCAATCAGGATGATCTCTTGAGGTCATGGGAACTATTGTAGTGGTAATTGGAGGAGATATCTCTTGGTTCATCAAATCTGTGATGCCCACTCGTAGAGTGTCAAAACTTTTTCTTACTTCTGCTGCCTAGAATATAGGAGTCTACTCTGCATTTGATGACCCGTAGGGTGGATTATCTTGTGAATCAAGACATCCAGGAAGTGGAGTTGTAAATCCCATGATTCAAAATCTTTGCACAAGAAAAATAACCTGTCTTTTAGGGTTTTCCTAGCAAGTCTGTCACCATCTGAACAAAATCCGGAAGGGCATCAAGTTGTCTCTTAGTATGTTCACTTTCGGAGTGTCAAGGGACACTTTAGGTCTCTCTAAGGGTGCATTCATGACCGCTACAACCATTTCCTTTGTTACGTGGATTGGGAATTCATCAATGGTTGTGGCAAGAATTGGGAAGGGACCCTTGCTACGATTATTCATACTTTTGTAAAACAGTCTAACCAACCTCAGATAAACTCGTGTGACTCTGGGCTCTAAGAAATACTGAAGCCCTGCATCTTTAAACTACTTGATAGACTCTCTACCAATCTCAGACTTTTCCCAAAAGGCAACGTCCACTGCGATTTTGGCTCCCACAATATGGTGTTTCATTGATTTTGGGAGTCGTTCTACTATAATAATAGAGGGTGCTGGTCTTTTACCTTTATCCATTTGTTTGCCCTTCTCTGGGGCAGACACAGTTTCAACTTCCATTTCTTCCTTGGGTAGTTCTCTAATAACCACCCTGGAGGATTTGGGATTCTTTCTGGGTGGGTCTGCTGCTTTCAATTTCACTTTAATGGCAGCAAACCGTGCGATATGACTAATAAGTGAAGAGTGGTCTGAATTATAACCTCCCTCTTCCTCTTCTTCCTCCCTCTGTCGCTTGTTTTGTGCCTTTGTCATGCTACAATTCCTTTTTCTAAAAGATGTAGAAGAATAGTGCTTAACAAGTTGTAACTTGCATATATAAATTCATAAACATTTGCAGAGACTCATCTGTTAAGAAAAATGGAGATTGTTACCTTGCTCTCGGCAAACAACAAACCCTAGTTTTAAAATATCACCTAGAACTTAAATAGGATTCTCTAAATTGGCCAGGAAATGCAAGGGATGTTGAAGAAAAATGGTTGGGTCTTGATCGAGGGATTTTTGAAAATAGAGGAAAAACGGGAGCAAAAATGGAGAGTTCAAAAATAGGGTCGATGTATCCTCTCTCGAATATGTAGGCCCTATCTCAGTGATAACCTGCTGAACCGATCATCACACATTTTTTAACCTAGAATCGTTGGTTGACTCTAGCTTTCAGCTTTATATGCGACCTCTCGTATCGGTTAAATCATAATCACTACGCTTCAACTGATAAACATTTCCTAACTTATGAGCAATCGTAAATCCAAACGCTTGTTCGTAGAAGTATACAATAGGAATTATATTACGATTCATCATTTTTCAATGATTTGGCTCGTAATGTAATGGCTAAGCTTATAAGAAAAGAAACAATTTTACATAGTTTACAAAGGGTGCTACGGATGAGTCGGTAGCTCAACGATTCCTTGAGGATTTTAGTTTGGGTTGAGGGGAGCAGATTTCTCCCCCAAGAACACTTGTCCTCCCGAATTAACTAGCTGCGTTGGCAACTAGCTATTCTCTCTCTTTGCCACTTGTGAAGTTAGCTGGCTAATATGGCTTTCTAGTTTCATAATGGATTGTGTGTGTGGATGAAGCACTTGAGAGAATTGAGCAAGCTGATGTAAATCCTTTGAATGTTGATGCGATTGTTGCTGCAAATCTCGTAGGATTTGAACAACTATGGTGTCAGGTGCACTGCTCGGTGGTCTAAATTGGGGTTGCGTAGCAGGCAATTGAGGTCTCTAGTGGAAAACTTGGGTCTGGGGAAATCAGGGTTGTACAACCGATGGTGCTAATAGTGTTCCTCCTTTGGAACCATAGTTAAATCCAGGGTGGTTCCTCCACACTAGATTATACGTGTTCCCAAAATCTCCTCTCTAAAAGGCCATTACTTGTTCATTTTCTACCAGCTCTTGGTACGATGGCACAGCTGGGTTTGAAGTATAAGTTTGAGATTGGCAGTTAGAACAGTTTGCCAAGGGTCTATCTGGACTGCTAGGTTTGGTAGCCATTAATTTTGCGATCTATTGTTAAAGAGCCAAAACCTTCACACTCATATCATCCTCCTTTACTTTATCTTTACTGATATCGTAAAGTCCACTCCTCACGAGCGGGGTGTAATGAGTGATATCTAGATTAGATCTAATCAAGGCCTTTTTTTGTTTGAGTTATCGACCAATTTCTCGAATAGGCTCTAGGACTGCTGGCCATTTTGAGCCATAAAGGCTCCTCTGCTCACGGCATCAACTGGATAGTCTCAGTCAACCCTTGGTAGAAACATTACGCTATTGACCAGTTTGACTCATCATGATGAGGGCACTTTCTCTGTATGTCTTTCATGTGCTGCAAACTTTCATGAAGCAAATCTCCAGGCTATTGCTTGAAATCTTGAATTGCTTGGCGAATCTGATTAGTTCTACCAATTGGGAAGTACTCATTTAAGAATTTAGATTGAAGTTCATCCCAAGTGGTTATACTCCTGGCAGGCAGTGAGGTCAGCCATGCTTTCGCTCTGTCTTTGAGAGAGTAAGGGAACATCCGTAGCTTGACTGACTCCTCATTAGCCGTCAATAGTTGTAACATCATGTAGAGTTCTATAAAATCCCTTAAATGTTGATAGGGATCTTCTCTATCAAGCCCATGAAAAGTTGGTACAACTTGAAGTGTATTGAGCTTAATTTCATAATTCTGTCTAGCTATAGCCTCTAGTATAACTATACTAGTCGGAGTAACTAGGCTGAAATGTGCTTGCATTGAGCGGTCACCAACCATGGTTGAGGACTCTCTCCTAGAAGATCGGTTTACTGCGAGATTACGCAAGAGAGTTTGTTCGATTTTCGGATCACACTCGAAGAAATCTAAACTTCGAGATCGAGTGTGATGCATACACTAAAAAATTTGATATTTTTGTATTTTTAGCTTTATTTGATTTTTATTTTAGAAAGTACGGAGAGAAAAAATCTGAGCCTCGAACTTCTCTGATCAGGGGAAGTTGAAACCTTGATTCGCTAACTTCGAATAAACCTGCAAAAGCTTAGAAAGCGATCAAGAAAATAAAAAAGAGAAGGATAAATATTTTTTTTCTAAAACTACTATAAAGTACAATCCACTTCCCTGGCAGCGAAGCTAAAAACTTGTTATTGTGTTTATGTTGTTCTAATTAAGTCTTAACCTATTGCAAGCACACACTAGAAATTGTAATGCTAGTATAGGATCGTTCCCTTGAGGAAGTGATTTATCTTTATATTTTGTTTTTCTGAAAATTTATATTTATCTTTAAGATCCTAAACTACTTGAGAAATATGAATAAAAGAATAGTTTTTAAACTAATTGCAGAAAATAAATCCAAATCTTCAAACTTCTGGATTCTAGTCGTCAATCAGTCTCCTTCTGTTCTCAGATATTTATGAAATTAAAATACCGTTACACTATATATCAAGTCTCCTAGCATTAGTCATCAATCAAAACTAGAATCCTATCAATACAGATTTAATCTAATCAACAACCTCCTAAAACTTGGGCGTCCATCAAATTTTAGAAAATTGAAGATGGAAAAGTAAAAACCGTTACACTAATCTGCAAATCTCAACCTGAGTCGTCAATTCAAATAAAAACATAGATGTTTATAAAGTAGTAAATTTTAATAAAATAAATTTAAACTAGAAAGCAAAGTAAAATATATCTTTCACCCCTCAGCCGTAGGCATCAATTGCTTCTGAGAAACTACGGATATCTACACTAATCTTCCAGCTTTCAATCCCAGTTGTCAATTGTGATGGAGGAACCTTGGATATCTAAACTAAACTATTCTTAAATTTGATCGAAAGAAAACCCAAACTCAATCGTCAATTGATGCTGAGAAATTCTTCGATAAAATTATTCCTATGCCGAGCTCTCTTATTTATAGATCATAAGGAGTCGGATTACAATGTTCTAATAAAATAAACTACTAACAACAAAAGAATCCTAATATAACTCTAATTTCTAATTTTATTTTCCTTGCGTTAACTGGTTGATGCGCTTCTAGACTTTCTCCTTAATTTTAGTAACCGAAATCTTTAGGAGTCTTTCTTCATTAATCTTCTCAGATTCATGATTTAACAGACTTCTAATTCAAGAGTTCTTCTATATTTGTACATGGCGGTGTAAATCTTCACATGATCAGCAGTGTAAGAGCTTCAATCTATACAATCGTAAATTACGATTTCTCTTTTCAGCTTATAACTTTTCAGAATGATTCTTTATTACGAACGATCATTTTCTCTTTGTATCGCCTTCCGCTGGAACGTCTTTTCTGACGAATCGTAGATTATGATTTTATATTTTTCTCTATAGCGCTCCATCGTATTTTAAGATTTCTTGGCTTTATTCCTGCGCCTGATTATCTTTTTCGTTCAATCATCTTTCTTACTGCTTTTTGAGTTTATTTCGATGAAGATTAACACTTTGGTTCTCTTTTACTGATTTTCCTTAATATCTGCACATCATTAACTTCTTAGTAGCAAACTAGGGTTAAGCATCACTAAGTTAAGGGTGATAAAATATTATATTCTGTGACTGATCAATAGGGAAAAAGAAAAATGCGCTCGGGGGTAGAGATTTCTCTACACTCCCCCAATGGGGAGCGGACAAGTGGAAAGTGCTTTTGCACTAAGTCGGGATAGCCACAGCGGGGGTTTCCTAGTGATAGTGGTAGGTAAAGTAGACAGTTGGAGAATACTAGAGGCTATTCCTGACGGTGGAAGGATGCGTTTTCCCTAAGGGAAAGGTCTTGTCATGATATGGTGGTAAAACAATTCAAAAAATGGTATAGGTCCCTTCTCTTTCCCTCCCTCTTCAGGTTCTTTGTCTCCCTCGTTCCTTCTCTTCCCCTCCCTCTTCAGGTTCTTTCTCTCCCTCATTTTATTTCCTCTCCGTCGCATGCACTTCTCTGCATAGTCTCTTACTGGATTACGGTCTAGATTGAAGCACACAACTTTCTCTCTCTCTCTCTCTCTCTCTCTCTCTTTCTCTCTCTCTCTCAATGGAGCATTGATGCTATAAAAGCACACAACTTTCTCTCTCTCTCTCTCTTTTACTGGAGGTCTTACTGGATAGAAGGGCATAAGAGATAACTTTCTATTTTTCTGGAGCTTATACTTGATAAAAGCATAGAAGAAATAACTTCTGTGCTTTTTCTGGAGCTCGTACTGGATAGAAATGCAGAAAGAGACAACTTTCTCTTTTTTTCTAGAGCTTGTACTAGATAGAAGTGTAAAAGAGACAACTTTTTCTTTTTTTTTGAAGCTCGTACTAGATAGAAGCGTAGAAGAGACAACTTTCTCTTTTTTTGGCGCATGTACTAGATAGAAGGCTAGAAGAGTGACATTTAAGCTAAGTATTAATTCTCTTTCCTGTGAATTATTTTTAGCTTACAGAAAATTAAAATATATATGATATTAGATGTGTTGTTGCTTATGCGCCCACGCGACGACGCTTCGTATGTGAATCGGTTTCTCATATGCTCGTAGTTTATGGATCTCTTCACTTATTTATAGGGTGGAGATCAAAAAATTATAAGCATTTAAAAATATATAAATTATAAGCACACGCTTCTTATTTGAAGCGATAGGAAGCGAGAACGCTAGGAGTTAGAAGCATCATCACTTCCATATTGAAGCGCTGGCGCTTGGTATGGTCGCCTCATCGCTTCTAACTCGAATCTATTTCCTTATTAGCCCGTTGTTGATTTATTTTTTGCCTAATGCAGGGCCAGTAATGGACTCGATTGGAGGATTCAATATAGGTAGTGTTGATTTAAATCTCACTCCTGAGACGGTTTCTTTAGAAGGAGTTCCACTTGGTTGTGATAGGGATATCAAAATGTTGGATTCTTGTGAAAGTGTTGAGAATACGAGCGAAAAATGGAAGCCATGTATGGGCTTGAAATTCTAATATGAAGATGAGGCCTATAACTTCTATAATTTATAAGCGAAGAAAGTTGGTTTAAGTATTAAGAAAAGTAACACTTACAAATCCGCAAAGGGGGAGATTATAAAGAGAAAATATGTATGTTCATTCGAAGGATTCAAGTAGCCTGACAAGCGTAAATTGCACCCCGATATAAAGTGTTCAAGAGATAATAGAGGCGGATGTGGGGCAAGGTTGAAGATTAGGATCGACAACTCAAAGTTGTGGGAGGTTATGAAATTTAGAGAGTCACATAATCATCAGTTGTATTCACCTATGAAAGTGAAGGAACTATGATCACATGATAAGATGAACAGGGTAAGTAAATCGTTGATAGGAGCATTTGATGGCATAATTCCTGCTTCAAAGATTTCTGCTATTTTGTCAAGTTTGGAAGGAGAGGTTGGCGTGATGGTAAACCCTCAACAAATGCGAAATTACCTAAAGAAGATAAGAAAGGAGAGCAATATCGATCCGATGCGCATGACCATGATCAAGACCTTCATTGATAGGCATAATAAAGGAGATGGTTTCTTCTTTGAAGCCGAATTAGACAAAGAATGTTGTATGCATAGTATATTTTAGGCTGATCACAGGTCATAGATGGCATATCAACAGTTCGGTGATGCGGTGGTATTCGACACCACTTAAAAAATAAATAAATTGCTGCTACCTTTTGCCCCATTCACAAGGTCAACCATCATTGGCAGCCGACACTTTTTGGATGTGCATTGCTCGTGGATGAGACGGAGGAGATATTCATTTGGTTGTTTAACACGTGACTGAAGTGCATGGGTCATAAGAAGCCTAATGCAAGGCCAACTCCGAAGTTCTTCCGGAGCCCACGCATCACCTATGTTGGCTACTTACCTTGTGTTCAAAAAGAGGTTTAAAATCATACAATTGAAGGATCTATTGATTGCACACACCAAGGCAAGCAGACACAGAGACCTGCAAGTATTCAGGGCCTGTTGTAGCAAGTTTTAAAAGGGTAAGTAAGGGAATGTCCACAGGGAAATGTGAGCTAAAAATTAGGTACATCTCTAGATATAAAGCAGATATGGCACCCTACCTAATACTAAAATAGCAAAGAGAGAGGGGAGGTTATAAGGGGTTGTCACTTTAAACTAAACTACAAAAATAACATTAAATGCAGAAATGAATTGAGATTAAATCTAGAGTTCAGATCTTGCAAGTGAGGGAAATTTTTGGTGAAAATAAAAAAAATAGAAAATGGAGAGAAGAAGCTTGGAGTTTGGTCTTGCTGCAATTGGGTTGAGCTGCCAGGGTTACAAAGAGCTCAAAGTGCACCAATCCCTCATCTAGCTATAAGCACAGCTACAGGGTAGAAGAATCTGATCTAGGCCAGAGATTTGGCTTGATCTTAAGGCTATGATCTGTCCACTTCAATGGTCATGGATCATCTAATAGATTCACTCCATTCTCATGCTTCCATCAGAATATTATAATCACTACAAATGTTGCGACTGCCAGGCCACAGACACAGGCAATTGCAGGAACATCAGATCTAGGGAGATCAAATGGGATCCAAGAGGTCTACCAGTTAAGTAGGTGAGCTATTCTCATCTACACAAATCCGATCGAGCACCAAATGAAAGCAGATGAACTATGGATCTAATTAAAACAATAAAACCAGCATTGCATTGAAACAAACTCACTATATAATGAAATGCTCTTAGATTTATAGTCTGTGCATCATCTGACCCTCAATAACACTCTCAACTCTCTCCAATTACTGATCCAACCTCACTCCTTGCTGCTCTAAATAAATTAGCCAACCATAGTTTGGTAAAAAGGAAGAATAGAGAATTTTGATGCAAGCACTGATCTCGAGAATTGATCCCCCCTTTTTCTAAGAGCTTCCCTCCTTATATAGCTCTCCCCTTCAGCCTTAGATATATTTTTCCCGCCAATCACAGCTCAGCTGGAATAATTATGTTATTCCCTCTTTTATTCCCCTTCTAGAAGGCTCTCTCAGTTAGTTAGAGTTGGGAGAGAGCACGTGGGTCGGTTAGGTTACCAGGGCACTTCTAGAAACTTTGTGCTGGTCACCAGAGTGCCTCGAATTGCGTATAGTAGGTCACCAACTTGCAGTGTGTGCACAACGGCTTTTCTGAGAAGTCCTTCAGTCAATTTCGATAGGTTCTTGAGGCTTTCGACATGTTCCAAATAGGCCTTCTGTTCCTTTCGCTAGGATTCAGGATCCTTTTGATAGGTTTCGATAGGTTGGTGCTAAAAATAAAGCTCCAGCATCACAGCCTTCATCTGGGGTATTCGACGGGTTGGGGGATCATTTCGATAGGTTGATTTCTGCACAATAAGTTTCGATAGGTTCTCTTCTGGCTCCTGCCGACAGGTTTTCAGACTTTTCGATAGGTTCTGTTCAAGCTCAGGCAACCATTGGATAGGATTCTCCCTTTTGTTTCCGACTGCGTGATAGGTTTCGGATCCTATCGAATTCTCCCATCCTCATGACTTCTTCCTTTTTTCAGCCTTCAGATCTTATCGACAGGTTCCAGTAACCTCTCGACAGGTTGTTTTCAGCCTGTTTTCACTCCTTCAAAGCTGCTTTATTGTTGCTGCATGCTCTAAGTGGGCCATTGTTGGGTCTGAGCTGTACTGAGAGATGGATTTCTACACTATGACTGCCTTTTACTGCTATCTACAAGACATACTCAACAAACATTTATTAGTCCACTCATAGGTCTATGAAAGCTCATGTTAAGGGGTGAAAAGTAGTACTTTTCAGAGATTAACACACTCTCAAACCTAAGTTTTTCTAGAACCTGAGCAAAGGAAGAATAAAGAAAACTAAAATGCCACTTTTGTAGGGAGTACAGATGCATTTAGCATATGCATCAAGCCTTTTAAACCCCTAGGTGATCCCTAGTGGAGGAGTGGAGTCTCCTGAGGGTTTTCAATGAAGGTACCCCCAAACTTCTCCAATAAAATTAGTTAACACTCATGCAACATGCTAAAACAGAGTTCAAGTAAAATAAAATAAATTCCATACCATGTCCCTTCAGTTTTAGAGGATTTTCTGCAGAAAAATCATCAGTTTAAAACCTGAAATTCTGCTGTAATTCCTTCATCATCAATCAGTTCATGTCAAGGCATTGTTCCTGAAAATTAATGTAGAGTTCACCTTTAATTTAAGAAATCTATTTTGATAATGCCCCAATCAATTTTGATTTCAGACCCAAATCTTATCGGGGTTGTTCACTCATAACAAAAGTAGAAGGCTGCATCATTTCTCACACAGCTCAAGAATAGTTACTGCCCTCAAATATGACTGCAAGCATGAGCATAGGCACTGCTCTAACTTATGAAAATTTCTAACTCTTTTCACCATAGATTAAACAAATCCTCATCTTCACATGACAGCTCAATCCATTTCAGATCAGTAGGGTCTTTTTTATTGGATTGTAATGTGGCTTATGAGTGAAATTTGTAAAAAAATAATGGGGTAAAAAGGATTCAAATTGAGAAATCAGTAAAAGTAAGGAGGCGGTCTAGACAACACCTTCTTCATTTAAGCACAATTCCATCTACTTCTTGAATTTTTAGATTTGAAGTGGCCAGTTTATAATCCTCTTTTCAGTCTTTCAATGAAATGACTTCTCTTTCTCATTCCTTTTCTTTGATTTTCTGTTTTTCCTTTTCTTTTTGTACTTTTTTCCATTTTTCTTATTATGGATTGGAATGCCACAACACCACCAAATGTGCTTTCTTCTTTCTCAACCAACCATCAAACCAGCTCTACCTTTTGAAATCTCAGGCTAAGGGTCAGGCTGTATCAGGTCACTGAGGTTTTGGATTCAAATTTTCTAGTTTTTATCAAAGAAAACTGGGAATTTGAAGGCTCAAATGGTGTGTATCAAGGGCAGTTCAAAGGCTGGACATTTTAAGCTCAAACTATCCAAGGAATGGCCTTACTTCATATCTTCAATGTCATGAATGCTGTCAAGCTATTTTAATTTGGATTTGCCTAACTTCTAGAGATCGAAACTAGATCCAATCAGTTCTTAGAGCAGAAAAATTGCCAAGACACTCTTCAAAGAAAATTTTTCAGGCCCAAATCTCACTGGGTATGGCCTTTCATCAAATTTCTGGGGTGTATCCTCACAGTTTTCTCTCCTTTCAGGTTCACTAAACATCACTTTTTGAAAATTCTTAACATTTTCTTCATGAAAAATGCTAAAACTATAGCTCATTTCAGTTTTAAAAAGTTTTTAATTTCCTTTTTTTTTTCAAAAATCAGGTGGGAAATCACTTTATTTTCAAAAACTTTTTCAATATTGCTGCACTAGCATTAACTCATTTCATTGGCATACCTACCATACCCCCAAACCTAAATTAAGCAGTGTCCTCACTATGCAGAGAGCATGGTAGCAATGAACAGGGTATATGAAGAAACAGATGGAAGAAGAAGCACAAAGAAAGACATAACACAGAAAAGAAATTACTATTAACATCTAAAATATGTACATGGTCCAAAGCAGGAAGAGAAAACAAACAAACATAAACTATATTTATTGACAGGCATCATCAGGCCAGTCATACAAATCTGCCAAAATTTTCAAATCATCCATGGATAAAGGAGCTTTTCCTTTAGGTTGGGACTTCTTGGTGGATTGCTTGGGGGCCTCCTCAGATTGGGCAGTAGATTTCTTATCATTCTTGGCAGAAGCAGTAAGAGAATCAGAATCAGAATCAGAAGGGAAGAGGGCAATAGGATCGAGGCCAAGGGGAGCAACAGCTTGCTTTCTTTCCTCCTTGGAGAGTAGAGTGGAGGAGGTGTCATGTGGGGGTGGGGGCTTAGTGGGGGCTACCTCTTCAGACTAGGTAGCAGGTTCCTTCCCTTTACTGCGAGCAGAATCAGAGGAAGCAGATCTCTTTGCAGTAACTTTTCTCTTTGTATAAGTCCTCTTAGGTTTTGGTGGGGAAGGTTTAGCTGCAGGAAGATCTTGGGCTAGAGGAGGGGACATCTACAGGTGGGGTAGGAGTAGGTTGAGTGGAAGAAGCTGGACAGGGATGGGGGGAGGTAGGATTGTCCGGAGGAGCTGTAGCAAGAGGAGCTGGTTGATATGGTTGAGATGTCATCAAGGCAATCCTTCTTTCCAGAAATTTGATTTTTTTCGCAGCATGGAGCTGGCTGGTCTCAGAGAGTTCTTGGGTAGCCTTAATTATGTCCCTGGCATTGGCTAATTTTTTATGGAGATTGTCAGCATTCTTCTTCTCAAACTCGGCAATGTGAGTCTGAGCAGCAACAAGTAGTTTGGTGGACTCATAAAGAGTCAGGATTTCCTTCCACACCTGAGACATATCTCGGAGCTAGATTCTTTGCTCCAATTCCATGATAGCAATCCTCTCCTCATATGAGACTTCCAGGGAAGCTCAGAGGGCAGCCATACCACTCAAGACATCCCGACGGATGTAGGAGTTGTCCCTCATTGCATACAGTAAAGTGAGGTAAGGGGGAATGTAGATGGGGGATCTGAGTACAATGGGAAAGGAAAGGGGTGGAGTGGAAGATGAGGAGGGGGTGGAGAAAACCAGTTCCTCAAGTGGATCAGTTTGGGTTGAGGCATCTGTGAAGACAGGGGGAGTGAGAGTGAGTGGTTGGGTGATAGGTGACACAGTAACTTCAGTGGCTACTATTGGAGGTGATGGAGGGGTAAAAGATGGGGATGAGATAGGTATGGGGAAAAATGGAGTGGCTACCTCCTCAAACTAGGTAACAGTTGTGGGAGGTGGAACTATGGGTGAAGATGGAGGAGATAAATGGATAGGTGATTGGATAGAAGAAAGAGGGGAAATGTGAGGGGGTTGGGGAGCTGAAGAGGATGGGGTAAGGGTGGATTGAATGGATTGAAGGCAGGAGCTCATGAGGGCTTGGTTGTTGGTGTTTGTGGTCAATTGAGTTTGGATAGATTGTAATAGGGAGAGAATTTGGGTGAAAGTATCAGGCATGGTGGGACTAGAGGGGACAGGTGTTTGAATAGGGTGGAAAGGGGAGGAGGGTGCATGGTTGAAATGAGGGGGGTTGGGGTGTGGAGAGTCCAGGAGTGGGGTGTACTCATGCCCAATATCTTCCACAATGGATGTCATTAGGGCAGTGAACCCAGCAGTGGTAAACTGGTCTAAGCCCTGGGTATGAAGTAGGGGTTGGTGAGGGGGGAAGTTAGAAATGGGTTGGTCAAAGGGTGGAGAAGAAACGGTAGGGGTAGGCTCTGGTAGCGTTGGAGGTTCAAGGACTTCAGGTTTTAGAATTTGAGTGGTGGGTGGAGGTAAAACTGGCTCAGAGTTAGGAGGAGGGGGGTTTGTTGGAAGAGGAGCTGATACAAAGGGGAAAAGCAAAGTGGGTGGAGGTGTTGGTGATGATGTAGGTAAGGTAGGTGAGAGGATGGATGAGGGCATCTCTGCAGTAAGATCTGCTGCAATGGTAGTGTGCACCTCCTCAACCTCCTCCATCTCAGCTGGCTTACTCTTCTTTATTAGGGTCAAGCTAGTGGACCATGCCCTTTTTCCATACTCTTTTGGAGTCAACTTCTCGATTGGCTCATTTCTCTTAACCATATATTTCCTAGCCTTGGGAAAACATGTAATGAGCTTGCTGAAAGGCAACCCAGCACCTTTTGCAAATGCTTGTCTTTTAAGCACCTTATCATTAATGTCTACCATTGTCTCAAAAATCAGCTGTGGTGCACTCAAAAATTGCCCTTTTGAACAATAGTACAAAGCATCTACAATTGGGGGCCTTCTCTCCTGTAGGTGCCCAGTGACATACACATTCTTCCTCAGAATAGTGTCAATGAATATGAGGCTGGGTTGGAGGTCTTTTCTCATCAAAGATTCACCAGATCCCACAATTCCATTAATGAGCTGTTTAGCCATTTCTCTAAATGCAACCCATTTGGGTGCTCCTTCAGATCTAGTGGAGTCAAATTGATGTGGAACTCTCAAAGCCACCACTCAAAGCCATCCCAATGAGCCAATCATCAATCAGAATTTCCAGCATAGCCTCATTCCCAGGCACCACCGTCTTTGTCAAATTTTGGTACCACAATTTAACCAACCTAGGGTACACAGTCTCCTTCAAGGGTGTAAGTAGGGGTAACAATCCCTCCTTCTTTAGATACATTAGTGTCCTCTAGCACTCCTCTATCTCAATAAAGTATGTAAGATCAAAATCTATCTCAGGGATAAGGCTCAACCCATTCACAAACTCATTAGGGGTGGTTAATGTAGTGGGAAGCTCCACTGCAGGTAATATGTCAAGGTTGGGCAAAGGTGTTTTCCCAGTTGGAGCAGATCTCTCCATGGGTATTTCTGCATCAGGCTCTTGAATTGCGACAGACTTGGCCTTTTTTTCTTTAGGAGCCTTCTTGTGCTTCCCCGCAGGAAGCTTCCTCTTGGTAGGTGGGTTGGTGGTAGGCTTTGATTTTATAGAAGACTTTGGGTGGAAGAAGCTGCTTGCCGGAATAGGTTAGCTAGGGTTTCTTCAGAATCATCCCTATTGCTCTCAAAAATTGATCTCTTACAGCTCACTCACCAATTTGGATTAAAATTCTGAGGTAACCAACTAGAAAAGCAACAGAGTGAAAGCAGGGAGACAGCTTACCCTAAACCCCTAGGGTTTTACAGAAATCGTGATGCTAAATTCCAATTTCACAAAAATCAGGTGCAAAATGCTCCTTAGTGCGGGCTGAATGAACTTGAAGAATGGCAAACTGAGTGGTGAACAGTCCTTACAGTATTTTGCGGAAAGAGAGCAGCGACAAGTGAGGAAGAGAGAGCTAGAGTTTTACAGAAGTGTTGAATGGGCAAAAGTGACCTACCGACAGGTATATAAAGAGTGAAAACCAATTTCGATAAGATGAGTTGAGTGATTTCGATAGGTCAAAGCGTCCTATTGAACACTATAAAACATACAACGTGTAGATGTAATGCTTCGATAGGTTAAATCCTTCTTATCGATAGGTTCATCTAGCGCATGATTCATCCTTTCGGTAGATTCCTAATAAGTATTCAGAACCTATCAAAAACTTCTTTCCGACCTTTTGAACCTATCGAAGAGTTGTTTTCACCTATCGACAAGTCTTAGTGCCTATCGAAAGGTCCCATATGCTCATAGAAACTGCATTTTTGTGTTGTGTTCAGCCTCAGCACCCAGCAAATTCCTTTGTTGTGCTTCCATTCACGTTGTTTTCATTATTGACATACTCCCATGGTCCCTAGACTACTGACAAGATTGATATGTTGAACTAATTCTAGCACGGCAATTTTATTGTAAATGAACAAATCACCAAAATAGAACAAAATAAAAATATAGTACATATGATACACACTGAAATCATGTATAAATTGGAGGAAAATCAATGGTCTCCTCAGGCTCACAAATTTTTTCAACACAAATCTTTAGCCTTTGCCCATTGACTTTCATGACTCTACAATCTTTGGGGTCCATGAGTTTTATAGCCCCGGAAGGGAAAACATGTAAAACTGTGTAAGTCCCATCCCATCTGGACTATAATTTTCCTGGAAAGAATTTTAATCTTGAATTGAACAACCATACCTTGTCACCTATTTTGAATTCTTTCCGCAGCAAGTGCCTATCATGAAAGGCTTTGATTTTTTCCTTGTAAATCCGGGCATTTGAATATGCTTCCAACCTTAACTAATCAAGATCAGATAATTGCTATTTCCTGTTCATAGTAGCAGAAGTTAAGTCAGAATTTAATATTTTAATGGCCCAATATGCTCTATGTTCTAACTCAAAAGGAAAGTGACATGCCTTGCCATACACTAGCCTGAATGGAGACATCCCTATGGGGGTCTTATAGGCAGTCCTATAAGCCCACAAGGCATCTGGCAGTTTTATGGATCAATCTCTCCTATCAGCTCGCACAGTCTTCTCTAGGATGTTTTTGATTTCCTTGTTAGAAATCTCTACTTGTCCACTGGTTTGTGGGTGGTAGGGAGTAGCAACTCTGTGAGTCACAGAGTATTTTTCCAACAGTTTTTAAAACGATTTATTGCAAAAGTGGCTTCCTTCATAACTAATTATAGCTTTGGGGGTGCCAAACCTAGAGAAGATGTTGCCCTTTAAGAACTTAATGACAACCTTATGATCATTTGTTCTTGTAGCTATGGCCTCTACCCATTTGGACACATAGTCCACAGCTATAAGGATGAAATTATATCCATAGGAGGGGGAAAAAGGTCCCATAAAATCAATTCCCCATATGTCAAATAGTTTAACAACAAGCACAGGTTGCACGGGCATGGAGTTTCTTTTTGTAATACTTCCCATTTGCTGGCATTTAGAACAAGCTTTACAATGCTGTATGGCATCCTTGAACAGAGTGGGCCAATAGAAACCACTTTGAAGCACCATTGCAGCAGTCTTGTTGCCACTGAAATGGCCCCCACAGGCTTGTTTATGACACATAGTTAGAATATTTTCAAACTCAGTTTTAGGTACACATCTTCTTATCACCTGGTCTGCACAATACCTAAAGTGGTGAGGATCCTCCCACATGTAATATTGAATTTGTGAGAAGAACAGATTCCTATCATCCTTACTCCAATGTGGGGGTACCCTTCCCACAACAAGATAGTTTACTATATTGGCAAACCAGGGCATACTTATCTTCACAGTAAAAGCTACTCATCTGAGAAAGAATCATTGATGGGCAAGCTATCTATTTCAGTATCTGGACTCCTTGATAAGTGGTCTACAACCACATTTTCAACCCCCTTCTTGTCTTTGATTTCCAAGTTGAATTCCTGCAGAAGAAGAATCCATCTAATTAGTCTAACTTTAGTTTCCTTCTTAGACAAGAGGTATTTCAGGGCTGAATGGTCAGTAAACACAGTGATCTTGGATCCCAACACATATGATCTGAACTTTTCCAAAGCAAATACAATGGTTTGCAGCTCCTTTTCAATTGTAGTGTAATTTAATTGAGCATCAACCATTAATTTACTAGCATATTCCACCACACATGGTGCTTTGTCTTTCCTTTGTCCCAGTATTGCACCAATGGCAAAGTCTGATGTATCACACATCAGCTCAAATGGCAGAGAAAAATCAGGAGCTTGCAATATAGGAGCAGTAGTCAAATAGGTCTTTAGAAGTTCAAAAGCAGCTAGGCATTCATCATTGAACACAAATGGAACCTCTTGGCATAGCAAGTGGCAAAGAGGCTTGAAAATTTTGCTAAAGTCTGTGATGAACCTCCTGCAGAAACTAGCATGGCCTAAAAATGACCTGACTTGTTTGACAGTTTTGGGAGGGGCCAAATGTGCTATTAAATCAATTTTGACTTGATCAACCTTTATTCCTTTTTGGGAAACAATATGTCCTAGGACAATACCTTGAGTCACCATGAAATGACTCTTTTCCCAACTTAAAACTAGGTTGGTCTCCTCACACCTTTGCAGCACAAGGCCAAGATGGTGTAGGCATTGGCTAAAATCATCCCCATACATAGAGAAATCATCCATAAAAATCTCTAGAAACTTGTCAATCATGTTAGAAAAGATAGCATACATGCATCTTTGAAAAGTGGCAGGTGCATTACATAGCCCAAATGGTATCCTTCTGTATGCAAAGGTTCCAAATAGACAAGTAAATGTGGTTTTTTCTTGATTTTGAGGGTAAACAGGAATCTGGTTATATCCTGAATAACCATCAAGGAAATAGTAAAAAGCCTTACCTACCAACTTATCTAAGATCTAATCTATAAAAGGCAATGGGAAGTGATCTTTGCTAGTTTTCTCATTGAGCTTGCGATAGTCTATGCATACCCTCCAATCAGTGGTCTGTCTGGTTGGAATCAGCTCACCTGAATCTGCTTAAACTACTGTGATCCCAGATCTCTTGGGCACCACCTGGGTAGGTGCCACCCATTGAAAATCTGAGATAGGGTAAATGACCCTAGCATCAAGAGTTTGACTACTTCCTTTATTACAACTTCTTGCATGTGTGGATTGAGCTTCCTTTGCATCTCTCTAGAGGGTTTAGAGACTACTTCCTTCATTATAACTTCCTGCATGTGTGGATTGAGCTTCCTTTGCATCTCTCTAGAGGGTTTAGAGCCCTCTTCAAGATGAATTTTGTGCATGCACACAACTAGATTTATCTCTCCCAAATCTGCAAAATGTTGTTGCTTCTTAGTGTGCTTGATTTATGTGTGTTTTGAAAACAGATTTATAGCTGCTAAATTACCGTGGCTCTAGACTATATAAACAAATTAAGAAATATCAACACAGTTAGAAGAGAATTAGCCTGCAAGATCAGGGCCAATTGTAGCAAGTTTTAAAAGTAAGTGAGTGAAAGATCGACCACAGAGAATTTGTCTAAAATGTAAGATAAACCTCCAGATCTGAGCTACCAGATCTGGCTTCTTATCCTATCTAGAAAACTGATAAGATGAGAGCTTTGAATTTGTCACGTTTAACAAACTAAAAACAAAGAAATTTAAACTAAATGATCCAGATCCGAGTTGGGGGAGTGATTGAAACAAAGATGGAGAAGTAATATCTAAATCTGATTTGGTCTTTGAAATCTAATGGGAATAACTGCAGCTCAACAGAGGTGATCCAATCTTCATCTGGCTACAAGCACAGATGTAAGACAGATAAATCTAATTCAAGGATTAGGCTTACGCTTATGGCTATGGTCTGTCCACTTTAATGGCCACAAACCATCCAATAGTCTTTAATCCAAATCCTCAATTCAGAACAATAAACATCACTACAAATGCTGTAAGAGACTAGGTTACCAACACTAATTCTTACAGGATTAATGAATCAAGGGAAATTGCATGCACAACAATGAATCTAAAGGAGTCTAATGTACTGAGGAGATCAGAGGGAACCCTTGACATGAGTCCAATGGAGAATGCATAGTTTCTGAACCTTTTAAAATTCATCCTTACAATTTCTGAGCACCTTACGACTCTTGGATTTGCGATCTTGGATGCAAACTCTCCCTTTAATTACAGCAGATCTCCACGACTCTCAAATGCAAGTACAAAGTAGGCTATTACAAGGATTGCGGACAAATGGCAAATGGGGATTAGAAATGAAACTCAAAATCTGGATGCCCCAATTGGACAAATGCTTCGTCTATTTATAGCTTTCCCCAGGTCCAGCTCAGATGTGTATCAACCAATCAGAGGTTCTCAGATCTGTATTGACCAATGGTAGTCGAGCACGGGGATCGAGATCTGCATTACGCCAATCGAAATCCTCGATCTGTTTTAATCGGTGAAAAAGGCATCAATTCTATTATGCATTTTGAAAGTTTGTTAGAGTTTCTAGAAGTTCCCGCCAAGTTATTCCCTCTCTAGGTGCTCACGTGGGGTGGAATATTCCTTCGCTTTATGCTTAGAACCCTCTGGAATGTCCCTAGGTTTTAAAATGCATTGGGATGCGTGCAATAGATTACTGAATTGCCCTTGTTAAAGCTGCGAATCTCCAGAATACCTTTTCACAGAGCTTAGGGGCCTTTTCGCAAAGTGCTGTGAGTTCTGAAGCTCTTTTCGCAATGTTCAATCTCTCTTCGAATTGTGTTTTCTCCTTTTCGCAAAGTTTAATCTTCTCTTTGAAGAGTTCAGATGCTCTTCGAAAACTAAGCCTGGAGTTTTAGTCCTTTTCGCAGAGTTCCAGGTTCTTTCTGAAAAGTCGTGTTCTTTGAAAAGAACTCTGTAGTGCATTTCTCTATTCGAATTGTTCCCTGCTTCTCTTACAGGTCTTTGCCTCTTCCATTTAGACCTTTCAACAGCTGATGAGGTTGTTTCTTCACTTCCTTCCTTTGGACTGACATGGATTGTCATCTTTTTGGCACTTTTAAGCTGCTTTTATGGTTAAGCCTGTCTTTATTGTTAGCTGCAACATAGGCACTTAAAACCCTTATTTAGTTCTCTCAAAGGTCTATCAAGACTTAAGTTTAGGGGTGAAAAATGGTATTTTTCACTTGTCAACACACCCCCAAACCTAAGCTTTGCTAGTCCCTGAGCAAAGAAAAGAATAAAATAAAATAAAAAAACAAAGTAAAGAGCCACTTTTATAGGGAGCACAGTTGCATTTAGCCTATGCAACAAGCCTTTTAAACCCCTAGGTGATCCCTAGTGGAGGAGTGAAGTCTCCTGAGGGTTTTCAGTGAAGGTACCCACAAACTTCTTCAATAAGTTAGTTAAGATCACTTTTGATTCACCACTTTCCTCAATTGATTATTCACACCTGCATCAGCTATTTTGTAAGAAGGTTTTTCAAGAAAGCTATCAGTTTAAAACTAAAATTCTGCAGTAATTCTTGTTACTACTCAGTCGATTTATGTCAGAGGCCATTTACAAGGAAAATTAACAAACAGCAAGCCTTTGATTTAGGAATCCAGCTTTGATGTTGCCCTAATCAGTTGATTTTAAACCCAATTCTCACCAGGATTTTCTCTCAATAAGCAAATGAGAGGGTTGTACTATTTCACACTCAAGAAGCGATTCTGATCCTCAAATAGGGGTATGGCGAGAAGCATAGGCATTGCTTTTAGTTATAAATTCACTGCTCCTTTCACCATAGACTACACAAATTCTTATCTCTATGTGATAGCTCAATCCATCAATGATCAGTAAGGACTTTTACTTGGGTTTGATTTTAGCTGATGGGTGGAATCTCTAAAAAGGGTTGGAAAGGTGTTCATATTTGAGAAGTCAGTCAAGGTTAGGAGGTTATATGCAAACCCACTTTTCTTCAGCATAGTTTCATCTTCTTCTTTTGAATTTCCAGAGCCAAAGTGGCCATCTTTTTCTCTTTCTTTTTCAAACTTCCAATGAAAATGCCTTCTTTCTTTTGTTTTGCTCAAATATTTTTCTTTTCTTTTTCAAATTAGCACTGACTGCATGCCACATTTCCTCTGCTGTTTCATCATTGGCTTCAACTTTTACCCTTCTTTCGCTATTAAATTGTTACTCAATTCTCCTTCCCTCAGCTTTCTTCCCTTTCTCTTCTGACTTCTCGGGGTAGGGTTAGGCTAAATGAAACTGATGAGGTTTATTGGATGAGATTTCAAAGGATTCATCGATTTATTCAGCTCAACTGGTGTGTATCAAGGGCAGTTTCAAAAGGTGGGGCTTTGTAAGGTTCAAACTGTTCAAAAGGAGGCCTTACATCATGTCTTTAATATCATGAGTGCTATCAAAATATTTCAATTTGGATATGTGTAACTTCTAGTGCCAGTACGCAGATTCACACAGTCTCAAAAGCAGAAAAGATTGCCACAACATACCTCCAAAGAATATATTTCAGGCCCAAACCTCACTGGGTGTGGTTTTTTATCAACCTCTTGGATATATCTTCACTGTTTTCCTTCATTTTAGGTTTACTAAAACATCAATTTTCTTTTGGAAATTTCCTGACATTTACTTCATGAAAGTCTTTAGAATTACAGTAGAAATTCATTTTAAAAAGTTTTAACTTCCTCATTTTTCAAAACAACAGGTGTGAAATGACTTCATTTTCAAAAGTTTTACTGATCATAAGCTGCAGCAAGCATTAACTTACTTATTTTATTGGCATACCTGCCATACCCCCAAACCAAAGGGAAGCAGGGTTCACACTGGTCCAAAATAGAGGAAAAATATATGCAAGAAAGAAAAACAACAAAAGTAATGATGGCAAGAAGACAGAAAAAAAGGCACAGTAGTAGACACAAAACAGAATTTTCTATTACAACTTTATAACACAAAAAGTACAATGAGAGCTAATAACTGGGGTCAAAATCTGTATCATAGGTTGGTTCGTGTGGCTCAATCGAGTCACCGCTTGTAATCGAGCTAGAGTCGTTGTTGAGTCTGAACTTGATTGAGCTTTCTCCGGAATGGTGTTTTGTAGCTCAGTATACTCCTCAGATTTGATCTTTTTGGTTAGGCCAAGGTGTTTGGTGAGGCTAGTGGTCTTCAATTTTTCTTGATCCAGTTGGGCTTGCAACATGGACACCTTGTGTTGCTCAGTCCTCACCAGCTGAAATGTTTGACCCAGCAAGTCCCGCATTTTATCTCTTTCAAATTTCATAAAAATCTCTAACTTCCGGATTTGGTTTTCATAGGGGGTGCGGATGTAAGCTTGCAAATCAGCTAGCCCCTTTTGAACATCTCTGCGAATATAAGGGCTATTTTCCATGGCTTTGATGAGGGTCGCATAGCGGGGGAGGGGAATGGAATGGTAGGGGACTAAAGGTGGCCCAGCTGTGGTAGGGGGGGAGAAGTGGCTAGAAGGGGGATAGCAGGGTCTGTCTGAGTGGCTTGGTCAGAGAAAATGGGGAGTGGTGGAGGGGATGGAATCAAAGGAGCTTTAGTTTGAGTATGTGCTGCATGGGTAGTAGTGCTGGGGGTGGGCAGATCAACCAATATTACCTCTGGATCCGTTTGGGTGGCCTGGGAAGAAAAAATAGGTACAGGGGTAATGGTGGTTGTTTGGGATGTGGAAGCTAAGGTATGGGAGTTCCATGGTTCTGGTGATTATACGTGTTGATTTGAAGTTGGGCTTGGATGGATTGGAGGTAGGTAAGGATTTGGGTAATGGATGCAGGTGTGGGAGAGGTGGGCATAGTAGAGACTGGGACAACTGAGGTGGAGGGAGGAGGTGCAATGGCTGTAAAGGGAGAGGTTGGAAAGTGGGAGAAGGGAGGAGGAGCAGGTATAGGGGTGGGGTCCAGTTCCATGGTTTCAAAAATAGAACCCAATAAAGAAGAATAGGCCTCTGTAGTGAAGGGCTCGGGTTCAGGTGTATGGGAGACTTCAAGTGTGTGGGCTGAATGAGCAAGGGAAGGTGAGGGGCTTTGGAGCAGAGGAGTGCAGGGAGATGGGGCAATAAAATTTGCAGCTAACTCTTCTAAAACCTGGGCAGTGGAGGGCGAAATTGGTGGTGTGAGAATGGTTGGTGTAGAGGGGGAATCCACAATTGGAATGATGGAATGTGTGGGAGATGGGACAGCTAGGATAGGTGAAAGTGCAGGGGCTTGAGTAGGGGAGTAGGGTGCAAGGGCAACTTCCTCCAAAGTGGGTGCAACTGAAAAGCTGGTCACCAAAGGTACTGGCAAAGATGTTTCAAGAAGTGGGGCAGCTAAAGAGCTGGTCACCACAGGAGTTGGCAGAACTGGATTGGGCAAAGTTGATTCTGACAAATTTGGATCTAGCAACATGGCAGGGGCAGGGTCATCTGCAGGGGTGGGTTCTGGCTCACTCACAACTGCAGGTTCAGGTGCAGCAGCAGGGGCATGTGCAGGTTCACCTGCCTCTCTCATCCTTCTCAGCATAGCCTGGCTTGTAGTCCAAGCCTTTTTCCCAAAATTGTGAGGGGTAATGACTTCAAATGGCTCCTCACTATCAATGTCGAATTTGGCTCTGAGGAGGGCTGTGATCAATCTGCCAAATGGTAGGCCAGCTATCTTCTGCTCTTTCTTCAGCTTGGTACTGACATCAGCCATGGCTTCAAAAATTAACATAGGGGCATTGAAAAACTGCCCCTTGGAGAAATGAAAGAGGGCCTCTAAAATTGGTGATCTCCTCTCTTGGCTGTGCCCAGTGACATAAAAGCTGCCCCTTAAAATGGAATCCATCAATAGAAATTGGGGGGCAAGGTCTCTTCTCATGATGGACTGCCCAGTGCCCACAATACCTTGGGTTAAATGGGCAGCCATCTCTCTAAAAGAGGTTATTTCTGGAGCAGCCAAAGGACCAGAGGGATCAAATTGGAATGGTATCCTAAAGCGTTTCCTATGTCTTCAAATGTCACAAGAAGATCGCAATCATCAATGAAAATTACAAGGGTAGGGACATCGGCATCTTTTCAAACTTGACTAGGTTTTGGTACCATAACTTCACCATTCTTGGGTAAATTTTTTCTGGCAAGGGGGTAAGGATATTGCTTAGTGAAGCCTCTCTAAGGTATCTTAAGGATGGCAAGCACTCTGGTTTGGTGACGAAAAAATTTTGGTCTACCATCAGCTCGGGTATTAGCTTCTGAGCTTCAATGAAGGGATTTGGTAGGACCAAATGAATGGGCAGAGGAGTAAGCTCAGGCTCAGGGCTAGTAGCAGCAGGGGTGGGTTCCTCATGTCTAATTTTCTTTCTTTTCTCCACCCTGTCTGCCTTATCCATTGAAAGTTTCCGTTTAGCTGAAGTTTTGGCTTTTCCTTTTGCTTTTGGGGTCGATTTGCTCTCTTTCCTCGCAGAGGATTTGGGAAACATTGCAGCTAATAACTTCTCTACTTTTCCCATTCTAGATTGATGTATAAAAATGCCCAAAATAGATGCTGACACAGAATCAAATTACTAAATGATAACCAAAGAGAATGGGTAGAGAAATACCGAGATCTAGGGTTCATGTTTGAACGAGTTGTTTGCTTTGCAGAAATCCCCCAGATTACAAGCTGAAATCCTTCTCTGAAAATTCAAATGATCTACACAATCAGTTACAAAAGGGTAGTAAACTTGTTAACTCGTGCAAGGAGAGAGTGAAGTAGGGTAGCAGTGAAGAGTCGCTCTGCAGAAAGAGTTTGAAATGAAACCCCGACTTCGAAAGGGGTTTAAATATACTCAAAGTTAACATCGCAAAGCGCCTTTAAGTTTTCGAAAAGTTCAAAAGACCTTTTTACAATTCGAATGGCATCGGTACCATTCGACAAGTTAACGACTTGAAACATCATTTCGCAAAGGAATTAGCTTCAGAACTATCTTTTCGAAAAGAAAATGGCTTCAGCACCAACTATTCGAAAAGCACATCTTTGCTTTTGAGCAGTTCATTACAGCTCCAGAGTCTATTCGAAAAGCAATTTGGACTTTGCGAAAAGTGAATTATGACTTTGCGACTGATCTTTAAGCTTGTTTAAACTATGCGAAAAGAGATAAAAGCAGAAATAGAGAAAATAAGCAAAAACTATGATATACAAACATAATGTACAGTTTTCTACCATCAAATTTTTGGAGATTCGTGATGATAGATGGGCAATACAGGCTCCTGGGTATTTTCAATGCATGGTTTGAGCCTTTGACCATTGACCTTTATGATTCTTCCATTACTTGGATCAAGGATGTCAACAGCTCTCGAAGGGGCTGCTTGAATGACAGTGTATGGTCCTTCCCATCTGGATCTCAGTTTTCCTGGGAAAAACTTGAGCTTTGAGTTAAATAACCATACCTTAGAACCAGCTGTGAACACTTTTCTCAATAAATTTTTATCATGAAAAGTTTTGACTTTCTCTTTATACAATCTTGAATTTGTGTATGCATCCATTCGCAGCTCTTCTAACTCAGCAAGTTGCAATTTCCTGTGATTACCAGCAGTAGTTAGATCCATGTTCAATGTTTTAATGGCCCAAAAAGCTTTATATTCTAACTCTACTGGTAAATGGCATGCTTTGCCATAGACCAACCTAAATGAGGACATACCAATTGGGATTTTATAGGCTGTCCTATATGCCCACAATGCATCATTCAGCTTAAAGGACCAATCCTTTCTGTCCTTCTTCACAGTCTTTTCCAAAATATGTTTGATTTCTCTATTGGAAATCTCCACTTGTCCACTGGTTTGTGGATGATATGGAGTGGCTACTCTATGAGTCACAGAGTATTTCTTCAACAATGTTTCAAAATGTCTATTACAAAAATGGCTTCCCCCATCACTGATAATGGCTCTGGAAAAACCAAACCTGGAAAAAATGTGATCCTTAAGAAATTTCAAAACCACTTTGTGATCATTTGTTTTAGTAGCTATGACTTCAATCCATTTGGATACATAATCCATAGCTACTAAAATGAATTTATTCCCATTGGAAGGAGGAAAAGGACCCATGAAGTCTATCCCCCAAACATCAAACAACTCAACTACCAAAATAGGCTGTAAAGGCATTGAGTTTCTCTTGGAAATGCTGCCTAATTTCTGACAGTTCTGGCAGGACTTACAATGTTGCAGGGCATCCTTGAAAAGTGTAGGCCAATAAAATCCACACTGCAAAACTTTTGCAGCAGTTTTGTTTCCACTAAAATGACCTCCACAGGCCTGTTCATGACACATAGAAAGTATTCTATGAAATTCTTGGTCAGGGACACATTTCCTTATTATTTGATCTGCACAACTCTTAAACAGATAAGGATCCTCCCAGATGAAGTGTTTAACCTTTGAGAAGAAAAGATCTTTATCCATTCTATTCCAATGGTGAGGAATTCTTCCAGTAGCCAAAAAGTTGACTATGTTGGCAAACCAAGGAGTGTGTACACTAATGGAAAAAAGTTGCTCATCAGGGAAAGATTCATTGATAGGCAACCTATCAATTTCAGCAGTTAAAATTCTAGAGAGGTGATCAGCCACCACATTCTCCACCCCTTTTTTATCTTTAATCTGTAGATCAAATTCCTGTAATAGGAGAATCCACCTGATTAATCTTGGTTTGGTGTCCTTCTTAGACAGAAGGTATTTCAAGGCAGAGTGGTCAGTGAACACCACTATTTGTGAATCCAAGACATATGATCTGAATTTTTCTAAAGCAAAAACAATTGCCAGCAGCTCCTTCTTAGTTGTTGTGTAATTGAGTTGTGCATCAATCATTGATCTACTGGCATAAGCTATAACATGAGGCAACTTATCTTTTCTCTGTCCAAGGACAGCTCCCAAAGCATAATCTGATGCATCACACATCAGTTCAAAAGGTAATGAATAATCTGGAGACTATTATATTGGAGCTGAAATCAGACAGTTTTTTAGGAATTCAAAAGCCTTCATGCATTTATTATTGAAAACAAAAGGGACATCTTGGCACAGCAAATGACAAAGAGGTTTAGTTATTTTACTGAAGTCCTTGATGAACCTTCTGTAAAATCCAGCATGTCCTAAAAAACTTCTGATTTGTTTAACAGTTTTGGGAGGTGGTAAATGTGCAATTAACTCAATTTTTGCTTTATCCGCCTCAATACCCTTGTGGGAAACAACATGGCCAAGGACAATGCCCTGGGTGACCATGAAATGGCTCTTTTCCCAGCTCAAAACTAGATTGGTTTCTTCGCATCTTTGTAGTACCAATTTGAGATGGTGTAAACACTGGGAAAAACTGTTGCCATAGATTGAGAAATCATCCATAAAAATCTCCATAAATTGGTCAATCATATCAGAAAAAATTACATACATGCATCTTTGGAAGGTAGCAGGAGCATTACAAAGACCAAAAGGCATTCTCCTATAGGCAAAAGTGCCAAAAGGGCACGTGAATGTGGTCTTTTCCTGATCTTGTGGGTACGGGAATCTGGTTTGTAACGGAGTAACCATCAAGAAAACGATAATAAGCTTTTCACCTGCTAGCTTATCTACGATCGATCAATGAATGGGAGGAGAAATGGTCTTTTGGTCATTGCATTTAATTTTCGTAATCAATCTGGACTCTCCATCCAGCTTGTTTGTCTGGTTGACATAATCTCACGAATCTGAGGTTACAAGGTGATTCCAGTTTCTTAGGTACCACTGTAGGTGCTACCCAAGCGAATCGAAATGGGGTAAATGACCCCTGCATCCAACAACTTAGCAACCTCATTCATGACCACTTCTTGCATATGAGGTTCAACCTCCTTTGCATTTCTCTAGAAGGCTTTGCATCTTCTTCCAAGTGAATTTTGTGCATGCAAGCTGGGTGATTCCTCCTAAATCAGCAATAATCCACCAATTGCCTTTTATGTTCTTTTAAGACTATCAACGACTCTTCCTCTTGCTCCTTTGTGAGAGAGGAAGAAATAATGGTGAGCAATGATTTATGATTACCTAAGAATACATACTTCAAATTTTACGGCGGTTGCTTTAGTTCTAAATCAGGTGAAATTTGGAAAAGACAAAGGTACCTTAGATGTTTGTGGAAGGGGAGAGTAGCAGGTTTCCAAGAAGAGAAACTTGCGATTGATTAAGAGTTCCTTGCACAACATTTATTTCCTCAATTTGAGATACAACTTGCTTTTTTTAAGCATATCCCCAAGCATTTTTAACATCCGTGGTGAAGTCTTCACCTAGAAATTATTGTAAAGCCCTTCCACAAGTTCATCCAATAGATCAACATGAAAACATTCTTGAGCTGAATTGAAATTTGTGTATTTGCATTATAAACATTTAATTTTACCTTCATGTTTCCAAATGAGACTTTCATAATACAGACCTGCATTGAATGCAAGCATTTGTGTAGCTAGGAATGGTCTTCCCAAAATGAGGATGGAACTTTTGCTTTTTGGTTCCATATCCAAAACTAGAAAATCAGCAGTTAGAAGAATTTATCTACTCCCACATCTTCAATCATCCCTAGCTTTCTTTTAGGATCATGCATGCTAGTTGTAACACCACATGAGTGGGTTTTAATTCTCCTAAAACCCTGGTTTCTCATATACGAATATGGAAGTAGGTTGACACTAGCACCAGATCTAATAAAGCCTTTTCAATGGTGTGTTCCCCAATAATGCAAGGGATTGTGGGGATTCGAGGATCTTGAAGTTTAGGAGGTGTAGCAATGGATAACACACAGTTAATTCTTTCCATAGCAAAGACCTTCTTGGACAAGCTGTATCCTAGGCTGTCTTTTGTGAGTGCAAACATCTTTCAAAAATTTTGCATATCTTTGGAAATTTGTTTGATTGCTTCAAGCAAGGTAAATTTATCTTGACTTGCTTGAAAGTCTCCATCATGTCATCTATTTTGTGTTCCCTTTATCAAAGGGATCTGATTTCATTGCATGAGGAAATGGTAAATGAGGAACTAATCTTTCATCTCGACTTTAGAAGTATTTTGAAATTTTTTAATTTTCATTTTCATTTTTGGTTTTTACGAGGTATATCAACCCCACTACTATCACTATCTTTGCTCTTCTTTGCATATCTTTATCCTCTTCCTCATCTCTTTCTTCTTGATCCACTTTGTTATCTATCATTTTTCCACTTCTCAAAGTGGTGACAGTTTTTACTTCTTCATGTGAATTAGAAGCTTCTCCAACCATGAATTGTCCTTTGGGATTGTTCAAAGGCTGGCTGGGTAACTTTCCTTCCTCTCTTTTTGCCAAGGTATTCGAAAGCTGTCCCAATGTTTCTTCAATCTTCTTTATGCTCTGGCTGTGAAAATTCACAGTTTGAGTTAAAGATCCTAAATTCTGGAGTGAATTTAGGACTTGATCTTCAAAAGAAAGGGATCTGGAGGGGGTTTGAGCCAAAGCGATCACATAGGTTGTTGTGGAATGGGTTCTTTGAAAGTTTGGTTTGACATAAAAATTCTCGTCTGGTCGTGCGCTTTTGAAAGGCATTTGATTCTTTGGTTATTCTTGTTGTTGGGATTGGTAATTCCTTGGTTCCACCTCAAATTGGGGTGTGCTCTCCATGGATATTCATTTGGCATCTGTCCAAATGATTGGCGACATGAGCTTGTTCCACCATTAAATCAGGAGCGTGATGCGGGGACATTGGTCAATTGAATGAGTAGGGGACTGGCATATCAGACATGCCTCCTCTACTCTTGAAACATTTGGAGTTTTAAGTGAGTCCATCAATCTATCAAACTTTGTGGTTAGATTGTCCATCTTTCTTTCCAACTCATTCACCTCATAGATCTTCCCTTTGGTGGGTTGGTGGTTGTTCAACCTAGTAGGATTTTCAATTTCTCTTGGCAGAGATTCCTGCTGAGTTGAGTTTTCACCAATCACTTCAAATAAGTCCCAAACCTCTTCAACTATTTTTTGCAAGTAAGTGCCTCCACAGGAGGCATTCCACCATATTTTTGCCTTTTTGATCAATTCCTTGATAGAAGCTTTGAGCTAGCTGCCATCTAGGAATTTGATGATGAGGACATTGCCTTAACAGTTCCTTAAATCTTTCCCATGCTTCATGGAAAGTTTCAGTTGAGTTTTAGGAGAATGAAATGATACTTTGTCTCAATTAGCTTGTTTTAAACATTGGGAAATATTTGGCTAAGAATTGACACTGCAAATCATTCCAAGAAGTGATACTGTTTGGTGCTAACATAGATAACCATGCTCTAGCTTTATCCTTTAATGAAAAGGAAAGAGCCTAAGCTTGGTTTATACAGACCAGTCCATTATGTTGAATGTGGTGCAAAGAGCCAAGAATTCATCCACATGTTTGTATGGATCTTCCTTACTCAACCCATGGAAGGAAGGAAGCATTTGGATAGTTGATGACTTGATTTCATAATTTCCTTCAACAGTAGGAAATTGAATGCAAAAGGGGGAATTATAAGCACCAGGTGCAAAGTAATCCCTCAAAAGTCGAGGTTCTTCACCCATAGTAGCAGAATTCTGTGTTGTTTGTTTGGTTCGTAGTAGCCTTTCAACTTCTAAATTCAATGGGAGAATCTCAGGGCTGAGAGTCCTCCTCCCAAACATACAATTCAAAACAAAAACAATCTGCTTATTCACAGCAAACCTTCAGAATTTCTTTTTAAGTAGTTTCCCTTCTTCAAAAATTGGATATGAATAACTGCACAGGTATAAACAATAGAATAGTTTAGTAATGATAAACAAAATTAAAAGTGAAAACTTAGGTCTATCTATTTTAGAACAAATTCCCCGGCAACGGTGCCAAAAACTTGTTGTTGCTTCTTAGTGTTCTTGATTTATGTGTGTTTTGAAAACATATTTATAGTTGCTAAATTACCGTGGCTCTAGACTATATAAACAAATAAAGAAATATCAGCACAGTTAGAAGAGAATTAGCCTGCAAGATCAGGGCCAATTGTAGCAAGTTTTAAAAGTAAGTGAGTGAAAGATCGACCACAGAGAATTTGTCTAAAATGTAAGATAAACCTCCAGATCTAAGCTACCAGATCTGGCTTCTTATCCTATCTAGAAAACTGATAAGATGAGAGGTTTGAATTTGTCATGTTTAACAAACTAAAAACAAAGAAATTTAAACTAAATGATCCAGATTCGAGTTGGGGGAGTGATTGAAACAAAGATGGAGAAGTAATATCTAAATCTGATTTGGTCTTTGAAATCTAATGGGAATAACTGCAGCTCAACAGAGGTGATCCAATCTTCATCTGGCTACAAGCACAGATGTAAGAGAGATAAATCTAATTCAAGGATTAGGCTTACGTTTATGGCTATGGTCTGTCCACTTTAATGGCCACAAACCATCCAATAGTCTTTAATCCAAATCCTCAATTCAGAACAATAAACATCACTACAAATGCTGTAAGAGACTAGGTTACCAACACTAATTCCCACAGGATTAATGAATCAAGGGAAATTGCATGCAAAACAATGAATCTAAAGGAGTCTAATGTACTGAGGAGATCAAAGGGAACCCTTGACATGAGTCCAATGGAGAATGCATAGTTTACAGCAACCTTTTAAAATTCATCCTTACAATTCTGAGAGCCTGACTTAACGACTCTCAGATTTGCATCTTGGATGCAAACTCTCCCTTGAATTACAATGATATCTCCACTCTCAAATGCAAGTACAAAGTAGGCTATTACAAGGATTGCAGACAAGCTGTCTGGCTGGGAAATGGGGGATTAGAAATGAAACTCAAAATCTAGATGCCCCAATTGGGCAAATGCTTCGTCTATTTATAGCTTTCCCCAGGTCCAGCTCAGATGTGTATCAACCAATCAGAGGTTCTCAGATCTGTATTGACCAATGGTAGTCGAGCACGGGGATCGAGATCTGCTTACGCCAATCGAAATTCCTCGATCTGTTTCAGCCAATCAGGTGAAAAAGGCATCAATTCTGTTATGCATTTTGAAAGTTTGTTAGAGTTTCTAGAAGTTCCCGCCAAGTTATTCCCTCTCTAGGTGCTCACGTGGGGTGGAATATTCCTTCGCTTTATGCTTAGAACCCTCTAGAATGTCCCTAGGTTTTCAAACGCATTGGGATGCGTGCAATAGATTACTGAATTGCCCTTGTTAAAGCTGCGAATCTCCATAATACCTTTTCGCAGAGCTTAGGGGCCTTTTCGCAAAGTGCTGTGAGTTCTGAAGCTCTTTTCGCAATGTTCAATCTCTCTTCGAATTGTGCTTTCTCCTTTTCGCAAAGTTCAATCTTCTCTTCGAAGAGTTCAGATGCTCTTCGAAAACTAAGCCTGAAGTTTTAGTCCTTTTCGCAGAGTTCTAGGTTCTTTACGAAAAGTGCAGGTTCTTTGCGAAAAGAACTCTGTAGTGCATTTCTCTGTTCGAATTGTTCCCTGCTTCTCTTACAGGTCTTTGCCTCTTCCATTTAGACCTTTCAACAGCTGATGAGGTTGTTTCTTCACTTCCTTCCTTTGGACTGACATGGATTGTCATCTTTTTGGCACTTTTAAGCTGCTTTTATGGTTAAGCCTGTCTTTATTGTTAGCTGCAACATAGGCACTTAAAACCCTTATTTAGTTCTCTCAAAGGTCTATCAAGACTTAAGTTTAGGGGTGAAAAATGGTATTTTTCACTTGTCAACAGTCCACCCTATTGCTCTCTTATGCCTTTTTAGCACACAGAGTAATTCTTCTTCCTGCTCAAGAGTGAGGGAAGAAGAGATTATCACTGGTAGTTTGTGATTGGATCCTAAAAAGGCATATTTTAAAGATTTTGGGAATTGCTTTAACTCCACATCTGGGGGACTGATGAGTGAAGGCAATATGGGTGCCTTAGAAGGTGGTGGAAGAGGTAGTAAAGCAGGAGTCCATGGGTGATGCTTTGCTGGCCCTACTTCAGAATTAACACTTTTCACTTGCTCAAGCTCAAATGTGGATGCTTTCTCTTCCATTGTTTCATTCCATACTTATTCAAAAACTTTAAACAAATCATTACCATGCAGTAGCTGAGGAAGATTTTCTTGCACAAACTCATCCAGCACATCAATGAAAAAATAATCCTCATTCTCTAAGTGGGGCTGATAGGCTGCATTGTACACATTCAGCTTGACTTTCATATTACCAAAAGATACTTCCATGACCCCTAATCTGCATTGTATACAAACATTTGGAGTGGTAAAAAAGGGCCTGCCTAAGATCATAGAGATAGAAGTAGCACACTTGCTCTGCTCCATATCCAGCACCAGGAAATCAGCAGAATAAAAGAATTTGTCAACCCCAACCAAGATATCTTCAATGATCCCCACAAGCTTCCTTTCAGATCTATCAGCTAGTTATAAGACCACATGTGTGGGCTTCAACTCTCCCAAGCCCAGCTTCTCATATACTGAATATGGAAGCAAATTCACACTAGCTCCCATATCTAATAAGGCTTTTTCAATGGTATGATCCCCAATGATGCAGGAGATAGTGGGGACTCTAGGGTCTTGGAGTTTTGTTGGAGTTGCAATAGTCAGTATCTGTTTCACTTTTTCTGCTGAAAAGGCTTTCTTGGACAGATGTATCCTTGATTGTCTTTTGTAGGTGTAAAGGTCCTTTAAAATTTTGGCACAGGCTGGAACCTGCTTGATTGCATCAAGTAGAGGCAGGTTGATCTTCACTTGCTTAAAAGTTTCCATCATTTCCTCTATCTTAGCATGCCCTTTATCAAAAGGAGAAGGTGCTTGCATTGCCCTAGGAAATGGAAAATATGGGACTGCTCCCCCATTTGGAGCCTTAGTCAACTCATCATTTCTTTTTTTGGTTTTATTATTTTCTTGAGGATCATCATTATCCTTCTTATTCAACATGGGTTGCTCCTGTTGTATCTTATCAGTAACCACTTCTTTTTCTTTTTCTGAAATTTTCAAAGGCCCACAGCCTACTTGATTGTCCACCAGCCTTCTACTTCTTAATGTGGTGATAGATTTAGCTTTCTCATGGGAAGAGGAAACCTCACCTACCACATATTATCTCCTTGGGTTGTCCATGGGTTGGCTAGGCAGCCTCCCTTCCTCTCTCTTAGTCAAAGTATTAGACAGTTGACCAAGATTGTCTTCTATCTTTTTAATGCTTTGGCTATGAGAGTGCACAGTTTGAGACAAGGATCCTAAGTTCTGCAATGAGGCCAGAACTTGTTCCTCAAAAGAAAGTGATCTAGCAGTTGGAGGGGGTGCAACTTGCTGCACAGGCTGAGCCATAAGTTGAGTCATGGGTTGTTGGTAGTGGAGCCTTGGAAAGTAATTCTAGTGGTAGGGCTGAGCATTTTTATAAGGCATGGACTGCTGTGGTTGCTACTGGTAGTTTGGAAAAGTATCTTGTCTCAACCTCAAGTTGGGGTGGTTTCTCCATTGGTAACTAGCAGTAGGCTGTTGCCCAAAGATTGAGTGGCAGCCACATGCTCCATCACAAAGTATGAAAATTGATCAGCTGAGGGGCATTCCTCAAGGGAGTGAGTGGGGGACTGGCATATAACACATGCCTCCTCCACTTTAGCAGCCATGGGTGATTGCATTGCTCCCATGAGCTTATCAAACTTTTGGGTCAAGTTGTCCACTTTCCTTTCCAAATCATTGTGCCCACTCACCTCATACATCTTTCCTCTTGTGGTATTTTCTTTCACCATTCTAGGGATGTCCAAATCCCTGGACAATGTCTCTCTTTGCATGGAGTTCTCATTGATGATGTCGAACAACTCTCAAGCCTCCTCAGCAATTTTATGGAGGTAAGTTCCAACACAAGCGGCATCTACCATATCTCTGCTTTTAGAATCAATTCCCTGATAGAACAAGTTGCCATTCAGGGATTTGATGATGGGGACATTTCTTCAAGAGTTCTTTGAATCTCTCCCATGCTTGGTGAAAGTCCTCAGTTGGGTCTTGAGAAAATGAGATAATGCCCTTCCTCAAGTGGTTTGTCTTGGACATGGGGAAAAAGTTGGCCAAAAACTGACATTGAAGATCACTCCAGGACTGAATACTGTTGGGTGGGAGCATTGACAACCAAATCTTGACTCTATCCTTTAATGAAAAAGGAAAGAGTCTCATCCTGGTTGTTTCTTCTCCCAAACCTGTTATATTGAATGTAGTGCACAGTCCTAGAAATTCATCAATATGCTTATATGGGTGTTCTTTTGTCAGGCCATGGAATGAGGGTAGCATTTGGATTATGGAAGACTTGATCTCATAGTTCCCTTGAACAGCAAGGAATTAAATGCAGAAGGGGGAATTGTAAACCCCTGGTGCATTGAATTCCTTCAAGGTTCTAGGATGCTCACCCATTTCAACAGATTCAGATGCAGCAGCTGTGGGTGAGATTTGTATAGACCTAAGAATTCTTTCAACCCCTGGATTGAAAGGAACAATATGAGGATTGAGAGTTCTCCTTCAAACATACACCACTCACAATCTTAATGCACACACAATACAGAGCCACAACAATCAGGAACAACACAATTAACTAATACATCTACAAATCCACAAATCAGAAAAATAAAAGGAGTAGAGGGATGCAAACTTTAGCACAGTCTCTAGCACAATGCTCCTCCTTAGACACAACTTTCAATTTGTTAAAAATGACAAAAACTACTCCAAAACAGTAAAAACATTCAAAGATAGCGAGTGAAAAACTAAATAGTCTATTACAGATCTACAATCTATACTAAAAATAACTTAGATCTATAAATTATAAGCACACAGTTCCCCAACAGCGGTGCCAAAAACTTGTTGGCTAGTTACCTTGTGTTCAAAAAGAGGTTTAAAATCACACAGTTAAAGGATCTATTGGTTGCACACACCAAGGTAAGCGGACACACAGACCTGCAAGTATTCAAGGCCTATTATAGCAAGTTTTAAAAGGGTAAGGGAATGTCCATAGGGAAATGTAAACTGAAAATTAAGTAAATCTCCAGATCTAAAGCAGATCTGGCGCCCTACCTAATACTAAAATAGCAAAAGAGAGAGAGGAGGTTTTAAGGGGTTGTCACTAAACTACAAAAACAACATTAAATGTAGAAATGAATTAAGATTAAATCCAGAGTTCAGATCTTGCAAGTGAGGGGAATTTTTGGTGAAATTAAAAAAATAAAAAATGGAGAGAAGCAGCTTGGAGTTTGGTCTTGCTGCAATTGGATTGAGCTGCCAGGGTTATAAAGAGTTCAGAGTGCACCAATCCCTCATTTGGCTATAAACACAGCTGCAGGGTAGAAGAATCTGGTCTAGGCCAGAGATTTGGCTTGATCTTAAGGCTATGGACTGTCCACTTTAATGGTCATAGATCATCCAATAGATTCACTCCATTCTCATGCTTCCATCAGAATATTATAATCACTATAAATACTGTGACTGTCAGGCAACAGACACAGGAAATTGCAGGAATATCAGATCAGGGAGATCAAATGGTATCCAAGAGGTCTACCAGTTAAGTGGGTGAGCTATTCCCATTTACACAAATCCGATCGAGCACCAAATGAAACCAGATGAACTATGGACCTAATTAAAATAATAAAACCAGTATTGCATTGAAATATACTCACTATACAATGAAATGCTCTCAGATTTGTAGTCTGTGCATCATCTGACCCTCAATAACACTCTCAACTCTCCCTAATTATAGATCGAACCTCAGTCCTTGCTGCTCCAACGAAATTAGCCAACCATATTTGGGTAAAAAGGAAGAATAGAGAATTTTGATGCAAGCTTTGATCTCGAGAATTGAACCCCCATTTTTTTGGCAGCTTCCCTCCTTATATAGCTCTCCCCTTTAGCTTCAAATCTATTTTTCCTGCCAATCACAGCTCAGCTGAAATAATTCTGTTATTCCCTCTTTTATTCCCCTTCTAGAAGGCTCTCTCAGTTAGTTAGAATTGGGGGAGAGCACATGGGTCGGTTAGGGTTTCCTAGGGCACTTCTAAAAACTTTATGCCGGTCACCAGAGTGCCTCGGATTGCATGCAGTAGGTCACCAACTTGCAGCGTGTGCACAACATCTTTTCTGAGAAGTCCTTCAATCGATTTCGATAGGTTCTTGAGGCTTTAACAGGTTCCAAATAGGTCTTTTGTTTCTTTCGCTAGGATTCAGGATCCTTTCGATAGGTTCCGATAGGTTGGTGCTTAAAATAAAGCTCCAGCATCCACAACCTTCATCTGGTGTGTTCCACAGGTTGGGGGATCCTTTCGATAGGCTGATTTCTACGTAATAAGTTTTGATAGGTTCTCTTCTGGCTCTTATTGACAAGTTTTTAGACTTTTAGATAGGTTCTGTTCAAGCTCAGGCAACCATTCGATAAGATGCTCCCTTTTTATTTTCGACTGCGAGATAGGTTCCGGATCTTACGAATTCTCCCATCCTCATGACTTCTTCCTTTTTTCAGCGTTCAGATCCTATCGACAGGTTCCAGTAACCTCTTGACAGGTTGTTTTCAGCCTATTTTCACTCCTTCAAAGCTGCTTTGCTGTTGCTGCATGCTCTAAATGGGCCATTGTTAGGTCTGAACTGTACTGAGAGATGGATTTCTGCACTATGACTGCCTTTTACTACTATCTACAAGACATACTCAATAAGCATTTATTAGTCCACTCATATGTCTGTCAAAGCTTATGGTAAGGGATGAAAAGTGATACTTTTCAGAGATTAATAGCCTCTGCTTATGGCACATAGGGAGGAATGAATTGAACCATCTCTCTCAGCTGAAGGTAAAGTTTTAGAATTTCAGGAGAAAGTACAATCAGTACAAGTTTAGTCAAACGGTTGATGATTTCGAAAGGAGATGGACAGAACTCGTCGAGGAGTTTCAATTTCAAGACAACGCGTAGAATTGAAACAAATGCACGCTCTTAGAAGGAAATGGATTCCATTCTACATGAGCGATACCTTTTGGGTCGGCATGACCACTACACAATGCGGAGAAAGTATAAATTCTTTCTTTGATACGTATGTCAATGCCCAGAGGAGTTTGATAGAATTTGTCAAGCAATATGATCTTGTCATCCAATCTCGTTGTGATAAAGAAAATAGGGAGAATCTCGGCTCAATGTCTATGACACCGGACCTCTTGTTCAAAAATTCAATCAAGAAGCATGTCGTTGTTGTTTATACAAGAACCATATTCGATAGATTCCACTCTGAGTTTCAAAAGTATACCTCTTTTAAGTTCCAAAAGGTGGTTAAAGAGGAAGCTGAGGAGGTTATTGTATACCAAGTGCGTAGAAGTAGTGGGGATGGCACAGAGGATAATGGTCGAATATTCAAAGTTTGTTTCAAGTGTGGAGATGTCACGACCACTAGTGCTTGCAAGCACTTCGACGCAGAGAGTTTGTTATGTTCTCACATCTTCAAAGTTTACTTAGAGGAAGAGGTAGACCAAATTCCTTTCAAGTATATTCTACGCCGATGGATGAAAGATGCTAGATACAGTAATGTATGTTTAGGGGTGAGTGACAAAGAGGATTCCAATTTTATATCTATGATAAAAATATGGAAGGTGAGAGAAGCCAGACTAAAGTTAATTTAGTTAGGAATAGAATTGAATCGCTTGGTGGGTTACACGTTGGAAGGGATGATAAAACTATTATATGGTGTAGAGGCCATTAGAACTGAAGAGGATAATGAAAGAGCAACTAGCAGTGCATCCTATCCAGACGGCTCCTCCTAGCCTAGTGAAGGAATTTCATTACAAGACCATGCCAACATTATAATAAGAGATCTAATACAATGTGCCATGAAAGATAGGCCAAGCAACAATGACAGCATGAAATTTGGAATGGAGGTTGGTTTTGAACTGTCACAAAAAAAGAGACGCCATTGTAAGGGCTGTGGTCAGTTGGGTCATAAAATCACAACTTGCACATTTCTGAAGGTCAGGATGATGGCTTATAGGGCTGGACAGAGCCAAACAGAATAGGGGATGAGGGAACGTGTGGTCTCACCAAGTCACACTGATTCAATTTCTTGAAAAGCGCAATCACTTGGCCTAGGAAGCGCAGATGCTTCACATCTGAAGTGTCACCAATTCATATCTGAAGCGTGAGAGCATCGCTTCGATTAGTTGGCCCTTATTTTTTGATGCGTTGATGCTTCGATACATTGCATCTGTGCCTATCTGACCAGAGCTATATTTATTATCATGTGGCTAGCCTATGGTAATCTTTTCACGTGTAAAATTTATTTTTTTTATGTGTTCATTCTTGATAATTTAAGGATTGATTTCTATGTTTGTAACCATCATTTAGAGGCGACGGTGCATCATGAAGGAAGCTACAACGCTCAGTTTTTGAAGCGTGGGAGCTTCATCATTGATGCATCGACGCTTCTTTTTAATCCTATGCACCTATTGGATCCCAAGTGAGTGAAGCGCCTGCGACTCAACTTGGAACTATTGAAATTGTTAACTTTTCGTGAACACACTCCTGTGGATTGACATTTTCATATACTCATGGAGCTTCATTTTTAATGCTCAGAACGATTTTGGAAGAAAATTTTTTTACTAATTAGGATATAGAAGATTTCATTCATAAATCATAACTATTTTTGTACATCGTCTTTCTTTACACTATCTCTGTACATCGTGTTTCTTACACCGTCATCGCTTCTAAGTAGAAGCGTCTTCGCGTCCTATTTAAAGTGTCATCGCATCTTAGTTGAAGCGGCATCCTTCTTATTTGATGCGACGTCGCTTACCATTGCTGTGATGACACTTATTATTATTTATAACGTCTTTCTTTACACTATTTTCCTATACACTTTCTTTCTTTATCGTAAATGGGTTTGATGAATGTGCAACCGTGGATTTTTAACGATCTGTTGCGATGATGCGCACTCGTGAAAAATTTAGAGTCGCCACCTAGAGCTTTTGGTGTCTCGGGAAACCTAAATCAATATTAAATGCACCGAAGTGCCAAATATGACTCTAATTCACCGGTCTACGCCAAAGGCTCTTGGGTAGGGGCTTCGGTTATCGTTCGGGAAGGTGTTAGGCACCCGACCAAGCCGCTCGTAAGCGGTCTCGAAATTTCGGCCGCATAACGACACAAATGTGAGGATAGAGGAAGAACAAAGAAGGTAGAAGAGTAGAGGGGAGAGCCAGAGCTCTCGGGACCTTGTTGCACCGCTGTGGATCCTTGCGTAGGCATGCTTCAGTGAACTTCCAATGGCTTGTATTGTTAGAATAATCTAGCTCCTCGAGCTTGATAGCTAAGAGGTAGAGAAGGAAGGCTAGAGGATGGCTCTCACCTAAACTAGGGGATTTTTGAGGAAAGGTAGGGTCTAAAGAAGGTTTGGGAATTCTGGAATTTGTATGCAAAAAGGGGCACCAAAGGGAGAGGGAGCTTCTTTCTTAATCTTCTCTCTTGGGAAAATTTTCAAGCCCTATCAAATAGAGGGGTACCTCTCTATTTATAGGAAAAGGAGAGGTTAGGAGGATGCTTAGAGGCTAAATTGGTTTATCAATTTGGTTATCTAGCATCTAAGGCTTCCTAGGTTTTCAAGAGCTTGGAAAAGTGCAAAGGTTACTCCAATGGTGGATGATAGGATAGTGTTTCAAATCACTTGAGGGTTGCAAATAGGATAAGGAAGGGTGCAACAAAACAAGTGAAACACACCCAGGGCATCAAGATGGTCAATAAGTCAAACCCTAAAAGTGCAATTCGAGCCAAAAACCCACAGTTACTGTAGCTAAGCCTGACGCAACTAATAGATACGCCAGGCAAAGGTACAGTAAAATAGTGCATGGGAAGTTGCAAGGCCACAGGGGGACCCACTTAAACCTGGTGCAACTAATACTTGCGCCAAATTCATATGGATCCCCCACCCAAAACCCTAACTTTGCCAGAAAATTCAGAACGCGATATCTTTCGATGTACAGCTCCGAATAAGAGATGATTCTTGGCCTGTCGAAAAGTTGGAGACTTCTACTTTTCAATGGTATATGATTCAATCATAGTAGAAGATCTCAGCTACTCTCGGTGTACCACTCCTTAATCATTGCTCGGGAAAGTCTAGGTATGGGTTCGGAAGGGTTTCTAAAGGTTGGGATTGGTTTCTAAAGGTTCAGGGAGGTTTCTAAGGGATGAGGGGTGATTCCTAAGGGTTTGGGAAGGTTCTTAAGGTTACGATACCTGCCATGGGAAGCTCAAAAATGTGCCTCTCTCGAAGTGTGCTTCGATCAAACCTTGGGCCAAATTTGGGTGTCTACAGATGCCTCGCTTTGGTATCTGATCAGTAATGATCGAATGCCAAAGACGAGAGGCATCAGAAGAGGCCCAAGGAATTACTAACCGGTCCGTTGTATTCAAAATGAATCTCAAACATCAGGTGAGTAACATGGTGAGAAAATGAAAGCCCTGTATGTCGAGAAAAATGTCTGTTTCTCAAGGTCATCGGTCCCCAAGCGCTTAGCGACATTACTGGGCATAACCGAGATGAAGCGAGTTGTGAAAGCCTAATATGCTGGGAAAAATGTCCACTTCTCGAGATGATTGAAGATGCTTGATGTTCAAGTTTCATTCTGAATATAACAGCTCCATAAGTGAGAGGGTGATCGACCCATACTCAAAGATAGGCGCGAAGTAAATACGTGAATGTCCACAGTTTGTGTCTAATCATATGAGGCATTGATTGCCCCATTTGATCAGCCACGGGTGCCCCTGCGTGAAGTAGGGTTCGAAGTCTTTGGGCGAACCCATTGACCCCAAAGTTATTTTAGCACAATTACCCGAGCGGAAGGAATATTGATGTCGCAACCCGTTTTGGGAGTGAGCCACCTTTGAAATTCTTATTATTTCATGTGAGATTTTATGTGGAATTTCTTTGTGATATTTGTATTATTTCATGTGAATTTTTTTTGTGATTTTATGTTGTTATTTTATGTGAATTATTTTGGGCTTTTTACTGTTATTTTATGTGTGAATTTTTTAGATTTTTTGTTGTTATTTTATGTGAATTTTTTTGGGCTTTTTGATGATATTTTATGCGTGTCTTTTTTTTGGACTTTTGGCTATTATTTTATGCATATTTTTTTTGACTCTTTGCTATTATTTTATGTGTATTTTTTTAGGAATTTTTGCTGTTATTTTATGTGTATTTTTTTTTGACTTTTTGTTGTTATTTTATGTGTATTTTTTTTGGATTTTTTGTTGTTATTTTATGTGTGATCGGGATTGTTTGAGCATGCTCATCGTTCTCGATCCATTTATTCTAGCACAGCTTCCCGGGCAAGTCAAATGAGAGTTGACATGCCATTTGGGGGTGTGTGCATCTACAGAACAACAAAACAAAAGAAAAGGGGTCAGGCCAGGTGTGTACAAACCACACCTAGCCAGAACCCAGCCGAAAAGTAGCCTGGAGCATGTATTACTTGCACCAGGCCAAATGGGGGCCAAAATACACTCGACACATGTAATACATGCGCCAAGCAAAATCTTGGGATGATTTTAAACCCCCCAAGACAAAAGAGGGTCATTTCGAATTTTCTCTCCCTCCCTCTCCAAACCGAAATAGGTCTTTTTCCTACAGTTCCCTTGGATCGATTCCAAGTGTGCTTCATTGCCGGTGTTCGCTCGTGCCGATTAAACACCCGCTCTACGCCGGATCATAGACCTAATTTTTTTTTAAAGTAATTACTTTAAACTTATTCTTTTTTTATTTTTCTTGAAATCTTTTGCAATGAGTTTATGAATCTTGCTTTCTTAGATGATAAATAGGTTATTTATCTTGTAAGCATGATTATTGATGATGGGTTTGATGTTTATTCCATGAATGATGCTCTATTTGTGCTTTTTTTTATGGGTTTAATAGGACATATATCCATCTTTTTTTTTTTTTGCACATAAAGAAAGAAATTTTGTATATATAATTTTTGATTTTATTTTTCCATATAAAGAAAGGATTTTTTTTTGTATATATAATATTTTTTCTTTTGCACATAAAGAAAAGATATTTTTTTTATTTTTAATTTTGTAAAAAAGAAAGGAAATTTTATTATTATTATTTTGGTTTTATTTTTTTTGAAAAAAAGAGAGGGAATTAGCATACTTACCTTCCCTTGACTAGTAGCACAATGGTTTCTTATCATTTGATAACACCTGACATGACTGCCTATATTTACCCCAGAATATTGAGCGAATAAGAATACGTGCATGAGGAAGAACAAGAAGAGGGGCCGAAAATGGTCTATGATCCCCGAGGAGAACAATTCTTTATGGTGGAGCACCCTGCCGGCTCTTGGTACGAAATGCAGGGTGAGGTTGCCATGCTGGCCTCCTCCATTAGTAGCATATTCATATCTCCAATTTCGGTATTGTCGGTAAGGTAAAGGGATAAATTCAGTATTTTTTTTTCTTGTGCGACCTTGCTGTGTTTCCATGATCTGGCGCCTCTTTTACCTTGGTGTAGGACTTGCCCCATATTGTGTTTCAAGGGGGTTGGTTGGACTTTTAGCAGTTTTATTGCTACCTCCGACCGATCGTGACATTCCTGCTTGGACAGGATGGTTTTGGAGAGTTTCTTTCATGCCCCGCCATGCGAGCTGACGTGGCTTATCTAAGGACCCTTATTGAGTATTTTTTTCCGGAGACCATGACCTTTCACATGGGCACGACCGAGATGACACTAACTCGCATAGATTGGGCCATGATTAGGGGGATCCTGATAGGGGGGGTTCCAGTGGCCAACCTTGCAGTGCCTGATCGGGATGAGATCATTCGATTGATAGGGGCTTATCCCCCCTCCATAAGTCTGCAAGGTACTGAGGTCAAAAGGTCTTGGCTGCCTAATCTTTTTGAGATGAATGAGTTGGTAGATCTGGGGCAGCCTGAAGTGGACATTTTTATTGAGCCCGAGTACGTGGTTATGTTGGCCCGCATCTTGCTCCTCTTACTATTGGGCAAGACCCTCTTCTCAAATGCCAACGGCAAACGGGTCTCCCTAGCCTTGCCCAGCCTCATGGACAATTGGAATGACGTGCATAGATATGATTGGGGCGGGGCTGGCTACGTCGCGTTGATGTCCAACCTAGTCGGAGTCTTTGTTGGCAACACAAAGTCCATCATCGACTTTTAGCTTGCTTTGGAGGTAACTTCTGACTCTTTTGCTTTTCTCAGTTTATTTGGATGATCATTCTCTGCTTCTGACTCGTCTCTTATGCACTACTCTTTTCAGGCGTGGAGGTATTTGCACTTTCAGCCAGGCCGCCCCCTTCTTCAATCTGATATATACACTTATCCGCTTCTGAGTAATTAGAATATGCACCGCCGCAAGGATGTTGGAATGAAACACTTGGAGATGGGCTTGAGGTCCCAATTCGACCTGCTGATACCGAAGCAGGTAAGGCTATTTTTCCCCTTTTTCATTTTTGAGCTTCTCTTTATTATTGTGCTGCATGTTTGACTGATCGGACACTCCTTGATTTGGGTAGATTATATATGACCCCTACATTGGTTCTCCTTATTGGGATCGAGCCGCTGTAGGTCCATCTCGCCTCTTCATCGACCGCTGCGTCTTTTCCTATGGGGCTTGGGTTAGGGCTTATTACCTAGGGGAGCAAGTAGTTCATCAGTATCTAGACTATCCTGTTGTGCCCTCTGCTCTTCCTACAGATGTCATGGCGCCAGTGGGTAGTATAAAGGAGCTCATTGTCGAATTCCTTCAAAACAGGGTCCCTATCGATGCCTTCCTAATGCCAGGGGACTATCAGGTGTGGTATGAGTCTTTGCCTTATCGGTCTCTTCTCCCAAGCTTCGTTCCTGGCACAAACTTCTATGCTTTTGGCTGCCTATGCTCTCACGTAGTTCTTCCTTTTCTTTCATATTGGTTCCTGTGGTTTTCGTTGACTTGTGATCTTGACCAATGGAACCCCTATTTCTTTTCATAGTTTAAGCAGGGAGGTGATTATGATGATGATAATGGGGCAGCGGCGGGTATTACTAATGCTACGCGAGCTGGTTCCTTAGGTGCCCCTGGTGCTGGGGCCTCTGGTAGTTCGGCTGTGGAGGTCCAGGGGACCTTCAGGCGCCTCGATGATGCTTTCCTTGGTGGTTTATGTAAGGCCGTAGAGGAGAGGGCCCGCATATCTACTGACACAATCCGGATCCCTCCTCCTGAATTAGTTCCTAGGGTAAGCAAGTTTTCTCCTTCTGCATGCTTATTTCTTAGAAAAATGCATGTGCTGGCGCCTGTAGCTGAATGTCTCTTTCCTCTTTGTGTAGGACTGGTGAACTAGCCAGAGTATTACCGCAATATTATCGACCTTCAGATAGTGGAAGTGGTGAGTATCATTCTGACCATTCTTTGATTATTGCCTTGCAATTTATTTTTCAACTGATCTAATTGGTTGTTGTCTTGCAGTGTGCTCATGAAAAGGAGTCGCACTCCCTACTCAGTCGACTTTCTCAAGCATGGACCCAAGTAGGAGACATTCGGACCTATCAAAGCTCTTCACGTCGGCAAAAGAAATCCAAGGGTGCCACCAAGGATTAGGCTTAGCTCTTGGTTTTGAACTTTAGACATTTTGGGACATATTCTTTTTGAGATTTTGATCAATTTGTAATGGATGATGTGATGCTTTGTTCACTTTATTTTTGATGGTTTTTCAACTTCTTTAGAATATTAGTGCTTTTTCCCTTTTTATTGCATGCTCTGCTTCCCTTGTATTGTTTCTGATTGCTTGCAAGATGGGTTTGATTTTAGCAAAAAAGAGGGCCTCCTAGGCTACCTGCTTTGTTCAATGTTTTATTCGCCTTTGATGTGGATTTTTCCTACACAAATAAATGCTTATATAAGTTAGGTGCAATAGGAAAACAAAATTGTTATGTGATCACAGCATGAAGCAAAGGTGAACTGGCTAGGGGGGTCCAACAAAGACCAAAAAATCCCCCTCAAAACCCCACTTTTACTGTAGGGGAAAAAATGCACTGGTGCATTAATACATGAGCCAGGTGCCTCCTGGGGGTAGTGGGCCCTTTTAAGCCCGAGAATGGCCCTTTTTCCTTCTCTTTTCATTTTGGCCTGACATTTTCTGCTGCCTTTTTCTCTCATTGCTTTCCCAAGGGTGGGTCCATTGTCCTATATCAAATTTTTACATTTTTGAAAAATCCTTGTATGCCAATGGCCCCGCTTTCCAACCCTCTCTTACATGGAGGGCCTGGAACCAATTTACTCCCCTCGTTGGGCCTAGGGCCTAGTTTTCTCAAAAGTTGGCTTAGGAGCTTGAATGAGAGTGAGCTCATTAATTTAGATCAGCTCGGATTGTCACGCCTCTCATCCTTCCTTGAGGTTCCTCCACAGTTGGACCTACTTCATGAGGTGACCTCCTTTTGGGATGTAAATGTCCATGTGTTCCGTTTTGGGAAGCGGGAACTATCTCCCACACTTAAAGAGCTCTCCAATCTATTAGGCTTGAAGCTCCACAGAGGCCTTGCAAGAGTTGTGCTGAAGCCGGGCTACACTAAAGCCGTCCACCTCACTCTAGTTTTGAAGAAATCCGAATATGAGAAAAGCCTCATTGGAGGGCCCACCAGGTGTTCGATAAAATTCCTAAGAGAACTTTTTGGTGACGAAAGCCTTTGAAAATTGCCAGTCCGGAACGTGTTCAATGTGAAGGCCTTTGCTCTAGGTCTCATTTCTGAAATCCTTTTCTACACTGGGGGAGGGAGCTTCTCTCTTGCTCTCTATAATGTTTTGACAGAATTAGAGGGGGCCGGTCATTAAGTGATGCATCTGATCTTAGGCAAACTCTATCGTTGTCTTCACACTTTTGCTTTGGGCAAGGTGGGGTGCCTCAAGGGATGTCCACTTCTACTCCAGGTCTAGCTTGGAGAGCATCTTGCAGTTTTGGGACCAGTGCCTCGCTTCTATATCGTTCGTGGTGAGGTGGTCCGATGCTTTTTAGGCAGGTGCCACATACTTCCACAGGGAGATATGTCAGTGTTGAAGCTTTGGCTGACCGATACAGAGCTGGTATGGAGACTTCCTTGGTTAGATCAGACCTTCCTAGTAGTTTTCTCTAGAGACCATGAGGGCATCACCCCCCTTGGATTGACTGGCAGTACCATCTACTTCCCATTTCCGGTGTTGCGTCAATTCGGCTGCTCTCAACAGGTGCCTTGCGGGATGAAACCCCCTTTATGTGATTTGATCTTTTCTCGGGGGTCCTTTGGTGACACGGATCAGATTGCTGCTCTCTGGGAGACGCGTCAGTCGATGCTTATGTGCGGCTTGGAGCAAGGGGGGTTTAGTTCTTTCCTCCCCTGAGTATGAGGCTTGGTTGTTATCTGAGCAGCCTACTGCTGATCATCTGGATCAGGCAGAGAGAGACGATGTGGGAGGGCCTTGGCCGAAGAAGGAGTCCGCGCTTCAAGCCCGTATTGAGCTACTAGTGGACAAGAAATGCATTCTGCATGAACATTTAGAAAAACAAAAGGTTAGAGTAGAAACGGCAAAGGCCAGAGCTGATGTAGCCGAGTGCGAGGTCCTCCATTTGGGAGGATCCTTGAATGATGCTCTTGGTGCTACCGACGCGTCCCATAAGCGGTATAGGAGCCTTCATGGTCACTAGATGACTGAGCGGGACGTACAGGAGGATGCCCTACGTGTAGAGATTTACGCCTTGAAGCGTGACTCCATCCTGCATATACTTTTTGGACAGATCAAACCATAGAAATGGGCGTAAGAAACCCCTATTAGATACATCTTTTTGGTATACATATTTTCATTATGTTATTTTATTTTTTTTGCACTTTTGTAAAAAAGAAAGAAAGAAGGTAGATAGAAGCTAGACATCACACATATTATCTTTTGGGATGTAGTGTCAGCCACGTATAGACTTGTAATAAAAAAAAGGAAATCTATCTTTTTACAAGGATTTTATCTTCTCTATTTTGTTTTCATAAAATGATAAATTGGGGGTTTGTGCCAGCAATTCCTGTGGCGCACATAGTGTGAGTGTGAAAATGGGAAAGGAAAATATATTATCTTTTACAAAAGTGGCCTTTCCAGTCATCGAGCCAATCATCCCGGAGTGGGGAGTCACAGTGGTGGGAAGTGAAGATCATTAACTCTTTTTGTGGTTTTTTCTCTTTCTCATTTTTTTTTTGGTTTGATGCCTTAATTATCGGGGGGGATGACGGGTCCTCTTTTGAGCATGGTTGAACCCCTCTTTCACATGATTGGATTCGAGTGAGGTTAGCAACTTTTACCGAGGTCGGAACATCCATCCCGTTGGATCAAATTGGCCTTCTCTCCTTACCCTGGGTCATACGTTTGACGGTGCGACCATTTAAGACATTCTTGGTTGGGACCCTGATTTCAGCTAACATTAGCAGCCCGATCGGGAGTCAGGTGTACAGGAGGGTAACCAAGGGATCATTCTTATTATCTTTCAACCTTTTCTTCTTTTCAACATTCTTACTCACAACGCCCAAGGTGGGTTTTAGTCGTGCCCATTGTTTCCCTCTTTTTACCTGTAGCGCCCTCTCGGGTTTTCACTACATCCATGGGTTTGCATTTTTTTCCCCGACACCCTTTCGGGTTTTCACTTGGTCTGCACAAACTCGCTCTTTTTACCCATGGCACCCTTTCGGGTTTTCACTACGTCCATCTTACTTTGACCTTATATTTTTTATTTATTTTTCTTTTCTTTTTATCAAAGGCCACGACATGGACGTCGATTCCATCATGGCTGGTCGGATGGGGATCTCGTCGTCTCCCAGCTTGGCTTGCGCTAACTCGACGAATACTTTAACTGCTCGCAAAACTTAAAGAGGGATTTTCTTCGAGATGTATTGTGGCCATGGGTAAGGTTAGGATTTTGAAGGTATTTAGGGTTAAAAGGGTTTCCTTAACTGGGTTCCAGCTGCCATAATACACTTCTTCCTTGGGGGACCATGACCATACATGCCCCACATTTTCTCTATATATATTTTTTACTTTTTTGGATAATCTCTTTTTGGGGTTTTACTTTTCTAATTTTTTTGTTTTTAATGGTAACTCTTTTTCTTCTTTTTTTGTTGGTATATGTACAAAGGGTATGAGCATTTAGGGACATTTTTTAGCTTCTAGGTTTTAAAATGATGGCCTCTTTTGTTGGGTCCTTGAGCAGTCACATATCCATTTTATCAATACTTACCTTGCCGCGGAGACCTTATAAGTAGAACCGTCGGACGTACCTAACATTGATGGACTCAGGAAAGTGATCTCTGTCCATGGTGGCGAGGCAGATGGTATACCTCGAGAGCACTTCTCGAATGATGTAAGGTCCTTCCCAGTTAGGCTTGAATTTCCCTCTCGGATCGGCATGAAGGGACGGGAAGATTTTCTTGAGCACGGTGTCTCCCACCTTCAGATTTCAACCGCGGACATGTTTATTGTAAGCTCGTGCGATTCTCCCCTGGTATACTTGGGTATGACACAAGGCAAGGAGCCTTTTCTCGTCCAGTAGGTTCAACTGCTCAAAGTGGGATCTCTCTCCTTCATATTCGGGTAAGCCAGACTCTATGAGAATGTTGAGCGATGGTACTTCAACTTCAACTGGCAGGACCACTTTAGTTCCATATACAAGGGAGAATGTTGTTGCCCCTGTAGCGGCAAGGATTGACATTCGGTAGGCCCATAAAGTAAATGGCAACATTTAGCTCCAATCTTGATAAGTGATGACCATCTTCTCAAGGATGTGGACGACTATTTTGTTAGCAGCTTCCACGGCCCCATTGGTTTATGGCTGATATGGTGACGAGCGATGGAGCTAGACTTTATACTGCTCGCAGAAGGCCTTGATGTGCTTGTTCGCAAAGTTAGTGCCATTATCTGTGATGATGTCCTTGGGTATGCCAAATCGGCAAACTATATTTCTTTTGATGAATTTCTTGACATGCCCGGATGTGATGTTTGTGTAGGATGCAGCCTCTACCCATTTGGTAAAGTACTTGATGGCGACAAGAATGAATTGATATCCGTTTGAAGCTTTTGGATTGACTTTTTTGATGACGTCGAGGCCCCAAGTAGCGAATTGCTATGGAGTGATCATGCTGTGTAGATCTATAGCTGGAGTGTGTATCAGACTGGAGTGCTCTTGACATTTGTAGTATTTTTTAACGTTCTTGCAACAATCAGATTCCATAGTGGTCCAGAAGAATCCTTACCACAGGATCTTCTTAGAAAGCATGTGCCTACTAATGTGGGCCCTGCATACTCCCTCATGATGTTGACTACTTCATCCTCTGTAAGGCACCTGAGCAAAACATTATTGAAAGATCATTTGTGAAGGTAGTCAGATGACGTAGTTTGTCGCTAGACGTTGAATGGTCCGTCGATCCGTCTTGGACGTATCCTCAGGGAAAGTATGAGTCTTGAGGAATTCTTGATATCTGAGAACCAAGGTGGCTCGTTATCTGACTCTGTAGGTTTCTCAATCTGGAGGCAAAAGGCCGAACATTCCTCTGTTCGATGATGATTAGCTTTCAACACCATAGGGGATCTCTATCATTGATGCCAAAGTCACTAATGTGTTGGGGAAGCGATTCCTTATCCACGGGACATAGGAGAACATGACATCCTTGAAGCATGCTATCAGATCCTCCAGGTGCTCATGGTAGGGGATCAATATCTCATCCTTCACCTTCTAATCTCCATTCGTCTGACATATGATCAACTGGGAATCGCCAAACAATTTGAGATGGGTTACCTTCAGGTTCAGTGCTGCCTGTAGTCCTGTTGCACAGGCTTCATATTCGGCCATGTTATTTGTGCATGGGAAGTTGAACTTGATGGAAATTGGTATGTGTGATCCCTCCGGTGAGATTAGGATAGCACCAACTCCTTGACATTCGGCATTTGTTGCCCCGTCAAAATGCATTACCCAGGATTCCTCCGTCCCTACTGTGTCATCCTCTGTCATGAACATGAACAAGATGTCTTCATCTGGGAACTCGGTTCTTAAGGTCTCATAGTCAGGTTGAGGATTCCCGACAAGATGATCAGTGAGTGCTTGCCCCTTGATTGACTTCTGAGTGACATAGGTGATGTCAAACTCTAATAAGAGAAGCTACTAGTGTGTTGTCCGCCTAGTAAGAGCCGGCTTTTCAAACAGATACTTCAACAAATCCATGCGTGCTAAAAGTAGAACGGCCTGAGATAGCAAGTAGTGACGAAGCCTCTGTGTGGCCCATACAAGAGCCAGGCATGCTTTCTCCAGATGAGAATAGCGCGTCTCGTAGTCAGTAAATTTCTTGCTCAGGTAGTAGATGGCCCGTTCCCTTCTTCCTGTCTCATCATGCTGCCCTAGGACACATCCCATCGAGACTTCCGTCATGGAGAGATACATTAAGAGTGGTCTCCCAGGCTCGGGTGGTACTAAAACTAGCGGGTTGAGGAGGTAGCCCTTGATCTTGTCAAATGCGGCCTGATAGTCATCGTTCCATTCAACGAGAGAGTCTTTTCTTAGCAATTTGAAGATTGGTGTGTAGATTGGAGTGAGCTGTGCAATGAATCGACTGATATACTCTATCCTGCCCAAGAATCCCCTGACCTCTTTCTCGGTAGATGGTGGTGGCATTTCTGTGATGGCTTTTACCTTGACAGGGTTGACCTCGATAGCTCTCCTGCAAACAATAAATCCTAGCAACTTTTTTGACATGGCATCGGATGAGCATTTCTAAGGATTTAGTTGCAGCCTATATTTTCTCAACCTCTCAAACAACTTTTGGAGGTTTATCAAATGGTCACTTCACTCCGGTGACATGGCGATCATGTTGTCGACGTAGACCTCAATTTCTTGGTGCATCATGTCATGGAATAGTGCTGTCATAACTCTCTGGTACGCTACACCGGTATTCTTCAACCCGAATGGCATGACACGGAAGCAGAAAGTTCCTCAGAGAGTGATGAACACTATCTTCTCTCGGTCTACCTCTGCCATCTTGATTCGATTATATCCGAAGAATTCATCCATGAATGAGAGCATCCCGTGCTTAGCAGTGTTATCGACTAAGAAGTCGATGTTTGCTAACGGGAAATCGTCCTTCGGGCTCACTTTTTTTAAGTTTCTGAAATCAATGCATATACGGACCTTTCCATCCTTCTTCAGCACTGGAATGATATTGGCTAGCCACTGGGGGTATTTGGAGACCATGAGGAATCCTACGTCATATTGCCTGATGACCTCGTCCTTGACTTTCAGCATCCACTCGGGTCGAAGTAGTCTCAACATCTGCTTGACCGGCTTGATATCAGGGTAGAGTGGCAACTCATGCTTGACCAAATCGATATCCAAACTAGGCATGTCCTCGTATGACCATGCAAAGATGTTTTGATATGATCAAAGGAAATTGATCATGCTTTTTCTTTCCTCGGGAGACAACGATGTTCTAATCTTGGTGATTCTTGGAATCTCGTTAGTACCTAGATTGACGTCCTCAGCTTCTTCAACAATAGCGGTAGGACCGTGCTCAAAGTTAGCAAACCATTCAAGGAATTCCTTGGGAAGCTCCTTAGTAAGGATCTCATCCAGAATCGTGACTCCTACCTCTTCTTGTATTTCTACAGGAAAGGGGCCGACTTCACGTGAGACAGGATTTTTTATTTAGGCATCTTTTTCTTTGATTTTATTCAGAATTTTAAAAGATAATATTTTTTGGTTTTATATTTTTTCCATGTTTTTGGGATTTTGGTTTTCTTCAGAAATGGGCTCTTGGCAAAGCGAGTCCTTATATATACATGGTATTGCCTGCCAAGGGCTCATCACACTTTTTATAGGTTATTTTTTTTTTAGGAAATCGATGTCGAATTTTAGGCCACTTGTCGCTTCCAGAGTTTGGGGCATAGGAACTCAATTGCGTACCTGAGATGCCACTCCTTTACCTGTTTAGATTTGGATAGAGAGTGTTGACTGATATGTCTCTTTGGAGTCAGCCTCCATCATGTTGATCCTAGGTTCATCTGAGATTTTATCCTCAAACATCAGCATAGTCTTAGGATGGTTTACCACGGGGGGAGATTATACAAGTATGGAGCATCATTCCTCAAAGAGAGACAACGCGACCAGGTCTATTTCCAGGCTAGGAAGGATAATTTGGGGATTGGTGGGGTGAACAGGTGTTGTGGGTTCATGTGGGGTTAATCGATTTTCACAACCCTGACGCTCACAAATGAATCTCTTATGTGAGGCCTGGGACAGGGCTTCCCCTCTATGTTTATCCCCCTGGCTCTTACGGCTGCCATGGCACGGGCTCTCTCCTTAGCCTCTAGGACTTCTTCTTCTGTGGGCTTGTAACCTAGCCTAAATTTGACCTACTGGCCTCCCTTGGTCTTGACCGGTTCTCTCCTGCCTTGCAGTCAGGCCCGTAGTCCTTTACCCTTTTGATAGCCCCATTTCTGGAGCATGGCCACTGCCGCTATCATTCCACCTATAGTTCTTAAAGTTATGCTTTTCGGGGGATCTGGGACTACAGCCGATACCTCGTATTCAAAACTATGGAGGTCAATATCCTTAGCTGTATGTGGCACATCCATCACTTTTGGGTTCTCAATGTTGTGGGTGGCCTTTTCCTTTTCATCGTGTCCTTCACCGATGATGGTGATAATTTTATGCTCAGACACGAACTTAAGCTTCTGGTGCAGCGTCGAAGGTATCGCTCCAACTTTATGTAATCATGGGCGCCCTAGTAATAATTTAAAAGAGGACTTGATATCCATTACTTGAAATAGTATGGAGAAGGTCATTGCCCCAATCACCAACTCAAAGTTAACTTCTCCCATTATCTCTCTTCTCGTGTTATCAAAACCTCTGACACTAGTTCTTGTAGGTCTCAACATGCACGGATCTACTCCAATCTTCGTAGCTGTTCTCAAGGGGCATACATTCATAGCAGACCCGTTATCAATTAATACCAAGGGGATTATCATGTTTCTGGATTCCACAATGATATTGAGGGATTTTGAGTGACTATTTCCTTCCTCCGATAAATCGGCGTTTGAAAATGAAATGGCATTGGGAGTCATCACCTATCTAATTATCTACCCGACTTCATCTGGGCTCACCTGAAGAGATACATGTATGTACTTTAATGCCCCCATTAAGGCTTGAAAATGAAGTGGGGACGTCATCAATAAGTCCCAGACCATGATATGAGCTGGCATTCTTCTCAACTGAGTCTCTAGTATGTGTTCTCTACTCATTTTCTCAATCGGGTTCACTGCACTATTTTTCTTCTCCTCTGGTTGGGCTTGTGCTACTGTTGGTGTTTCTAGTTGCTTAGAGAATTTCCTAGATCTGGTGACAAAGTCAACCATCCTTTCCTTACTGTTGCCGGCATTGATGTCTGTCAGCTCGTAACTAAGCGGGACCTGATGAGGATTGTAGGTTGGTCCCGAGATTTAAAATGGAGTAGTTATCGGAATCTAATGTGCTTGTACTGGTGGCTTAGGAAGGGAGGGCGATACTTGGCTAATCTCCGACAGGGATGGGTGGGTGGATAAAATGGGCCAACTGGGGGTGGCGAGGTTTGTGGATGGTTGCACCGGGGGTAATGGGGTAGGGGTGGACCACTGATAATTGATAGGTGGTGGTGGGATATGGGGGACATGATGGGCTATTGGGTAATTAATGGGGGTGGCAGTATACGGTTGATAGGCATTAATTTGTATGTAATTGACAGGAGTGGGTACTAGGAAATAAGCCCTAAGACCTAAGGTCCAATTTGGGGTGTAGGGTTGGGGCAGTAATCCGATAATTTCAACGGTTCAATCATCCTAATACCTCTTTCTTCTTGATCTCTTTGCCTTGGTGCTACAAAACTTTCTCAGTCACTGATGCAATCCGATGGATCAAATCAAAATTCCTCTTCGATCATACTGACAATGTGTAACATCTTCAAAATTTAGGTCTTGAATAATGTCCTTGGGATGCGAACCTGACTAGTCATAGGTTTGACCGAGTGAAAGTCAACACGATTGCTATGGTTAAAATAGCCTTAATGTTAGTAAGCACGTATGCGTAGCATAGGATCTAGTTTAGAGATCATATATACCTATCTTTGGTGTATGTGCTTTACACCAAAGCAAGAGAGGGGGTTAAATGAAGTAAATAACTTAAGAGAGTTATTTCACTTTAAGTTTGGTTGGTGTAAAGAATTTATGAAGAGAGAGAGAGAGAGAGTAAGAGATGGACTAAATGCTAGAGAGGTTGTGTGGATTTCGAATTTAAGACAGACTTGAGCAATTACTCCGGATACGACGCATTGGAGTAGGTTGAAGGTGGAGCTAGGAAACCTAGCCAATGGCCCAAGCCTTTGGATCAATCAAGGGTTGATTTGAGGTGAGTTTTTGTTAGATTTAAATGGATATGTTGTGGTACTTAAATTTAGTTAATTAATGTTAAAATGATGAATTAAAGAAGTAGAAATGAATGAGAAATGGAAAGGAAGGAAACTGGAAGAAATGCCCGCAAAGGGCTGGATTTCTAACCAAATAGATTGATCGATTTGGAAAATTAATCAATCGATTTTGACTTAGAAGTAAGCTGGAGAAGAATGCCCAAAACCGATTGATCGATTTGAAAATTGAGCAATCGATTTGTGGATTTCAATTAATCGATTTAAAATCGATTAATCATCTGAGCACTCCCAGTGACTGGAAAATCAAGAGCCTGGGAAAACCGATTGATTGATTTGAAAATCGATCAATCGATTTTAGAATTTCGATTCAGTATGCTTCGTTCAGTTACGTATTGCTTCGTCTTGTCAAAACTGTCAACTAAAACCTCGACTCTGATTTGATAGTTGACTTCTTACCTTGTGGACTTTGAGGTTCTAGGAGAGTCTTATATCTTATTTTATGCATCTTTCTTGATGCTTTGCTTATGCTATGATGTACCATGCGTTATACAAGTGAGTGCGAGCATGGAAAAAGCATTGGACCTTAACACTTGAGGATTAACGCGCGTGAGGTAGGGAACACGTTGAACATGTACTTTAATAGCAAGAGCATGTATGTAATGATATAGAAATGAATACTTATGCATCAAAAATGTGAATCTTAAGGGTGTGTGTGTGTGAACACTAAATAAGGAAATGAGTATGTGACGTCCCCAGGGGATGTGAATGTCATAAGGGCATCTGTGTGATGCATTGAGTTGGAAATCCTAGGGATGTATGTGAAAATATAAAGCAAAGTGAATGAGAATTGATAAGACCTAATATAATATATTTAGCACAATCACACGGTGAATAACTATATGTATTGCACTTTTGATATTTAAGGTTTGGAGAATACCCCACTAACGTGATGGGATACCCACGACTGACTCGACAGAATATTCGTGATCGGTATGGCAGCCAATCCGCACACCAGTTGCACATCCCAGGGATGTATGTATGTATGAAACTTAAATCATGTCGCCTATCAGAAAGGGACTTGGGTAGTATTGAATGAATGAAAAAGGATATGAAAATGGTCTGATTAGACGACAATGGAGGGTATTCCATCGGGCCCGATGCCATAGTAAATCAGAGAATATTTAAGTTATGATTTAAGTCTTCAGGCCAAATCATTGTCTTATATGAGCAAGTTAAGAATAATTGGAAACATGTAAAGTAACCATAACATCCAGAGCATCTCTTCAGTGATTTAAATTGCTTTTCTAGCTAATTCATTTTTACATCATGCTGCTAAATATCATGGACTATATGTGAGAGATTAACTTATATGTTCATTCAGTTGTTTCCCTATTGAGCTATGATGTAGCTCACCCGTTAGACTATATGTCACAGGTCCCATGCTTGCGGCTGGTGCTATTTCGAGAGGCGTAGATCCGGAGGAGTCGGATTACGTACCTGGGGAGGATTTAGAGCCCCCTCCTAAGGACTTCTTCTAGAGGATCCATGCGTACTTTGATTTAGTTTTGGGAGAGTATTGTACAGCTTGCTATGTCAAGCTATTTTTGAGAAAATGTAATTAGACAATGATATATTCTTTTGGCGAACCATCCAGGATGACTGTTGTGTCGTCACTGATGGTTCGGGTGGGTTCTTTTGCTCATGCGTTGGCATGAGACTAGAACCAACTTTTGGATTACTTATTTTGATGGTTATATATATAGAACTAGAGATTTCGTTCGATTCAGTTATTATGCTTTATTTTGCTTTATTGTTGCTTAGATATACTAAGGTTCCGTGCAGGCATATGGGGCACGGCCTCGAGGGTCGTGCTGATGGCACGGGTTTTGGAGAGCAAAAATTTGGGCTGCCATAGTTGGTAGCAAAGCAATTTCTTTTAGAATTCTGACAAGTCTTAGTTTTATAAGAGCATAGAGATTTCTGCTAATGAAATTGTGGTTTCATGTGCAAACCGTTATGTCTTCTAGAGGAAGAGGACGACCTCAGGGCAGTCATGACAGAAACTTACAGAATGGAGACGATTTTGTCTCAGCTTCGAATAGGGTACCGATGGGGAATAAAGAGGCCCCAGGGAGTAGTGGCCAGGCATAGAATTAGGATAGAGATCGCCAGGATCGAGAGCAGAGAGAACATGAAAGTGTTAGAGAAAGAAATAAGGAGAGAGAAGTGCGTCAGCGGATGATGCATACTATGGAAACCATGACAAATGCTATGGCTCAACAAGCAGCATCCTTGGTAGCTCACAATCCCAATGAGCAGCATCAGCCACCTGCACCTCTAGTAGGTCCTACACCGCCAGTGCCCTCAGCATTTACAGAGTTTAAGAGGATGCATCCTCCTAACTTTTCAGGGTAAGCAGAATCAATTGATGCAGAAAATTGGCTGAGCCAGATGGAGAAAGTATTTAGCGTGCTTACGTGCACGGAGGACGAGAGTATCCGTTGGGTAACTTACATGCTAGATGGGGAGGCAGGCCCTTGGTGGAAGTTCGTTTCTAGGACTGGGGCTCAAGAGACCCCAAGATTATCCTGGACGTGGGATGAGTTTGTGGAAGAATTTAACAAACAATACTTCCCTGAAGTTGTAGGAAATCAGATGGAAGTAAAATTTTTACAGCTCTAGCAGGGAAAAATGTCAGTTAAAGAGTATGGGGTTGAGTTTATGAGGCTTGCTCGCTTTGCTCCTAATTTTGTAGTTACAGATCTGATGAAAACAAAATGACTACAACGCGGCTTGAGGCCGGACATCACGGGTAAGGTAGCAGCGTTTGAGTTGAAGACCTATGGAGAGGTCATGAGCAAAACCTTAGTCATTGAAGAGGACAATGAGGACAGATATAGAAGAAGGGATCAGTCAGGCAGAGGAAGAACGGATTATATTAAGGTTGGAAACTACGAGCCGGTGAACAAAAAGCCGAGATTCGTAGCACCTATTCAGCGACAACCGTTCCAAATAAGGTATGTTAGACCGATGCAGCAGACAAACTATCAGAGACTACCTGTGCTTGCGTCGGGAAGGCCGATAAGAAATGAGAGCCCTGCTACCACCATGGGAGCAGTAGTTACACAGGGTTTTTCATGAGCAGTGTCTACTACAGTGGAGACTTGTGTCAAGTGTGGCAAGTCTCATAAGACAGCAGAGTGCAGAAGGGGTACTTGGGGTTGCTATAAATGTGGAAAGGTGGGCTACATTATCCGAGATTGCCCTGAGATGGCTAAGGAGAGGACGGATTCTGTTTCAATGCCACGACCTATACAAGCAAGGAAGTCGGTCGTATAAGGAAGAGCCTACGCAGTTACGGCTCAAGAAGCACAAAATACAAACGATGTGATCCAAGGTGAGATTTTCTTTTAAATAAAGAATTTCAATTTCTTAAAAGTTTTTAGTTAGAGAAGGTGTATTCATATAAGAAGTAGAGTAGACTAATTGTCTTCCATAAATTTTGATGTATATAGTGTGCTATGTATATAAATATGTATGCTTTATAGGTACTTTATAATTGTATGGCAAGGGGAGTGACCTAGCTTATGAGGCGAGAGTGTTGATAGACCCGGGGTCTACCCACTCATTTACTACTCCTCGCTTTACAAAGAGAATGAAGGTCAACCCTGAGATGTTAGACTTTGTATTAGTGATGTCTATCCCGACTGGGGAATCGGTTGACACGAAAAGGGTTTGTAAATCGATGATAGTGACCATCAGGGATGGAAACATCTTTGAACTATCGATAAATTTAATTCTGTTAGACATGCAAGGATTCAACGTGATCCTTGGCATGGACTGGTTGTCACAGTATTGTGTGACTGTAGATTGCAAGAACAAGGTCGTCATCTTCCTACCTAATACGAGGAGATCGTTCAGATTTCGAGGAGTGAGATCGACGTTTATGCCACTTATCTCTGCAGTCAAGGCCAAAAGTTTGATCAAGAAGGGTGCAGTGGTTACTTGGCATTTTTAAAGGAAGATAAGAAAGGAAAGAACATTGTCTCAAAGATAGTGGTTGTACATAAATTTGAAGATGTATTTCCAAAGGAATTACCAAGGTTTCCTCCAGATCGATATGTAGAATTTGCTATCGACTAAACACCTAGAACGGAGCTTGTTTCCAAAGCACCATATAGGATGGCTCCTGCTGAGTTGAAGGAGTTGAAAGAGCAATTGCAAGAGCTCATGGATAAGGGGTTTGTAAGACCTAGCGTGTTTCCATGGGGAGCATCGATCTTATTTGTAAAGAAGAAAGATGGGTCAATACGACTGTGCATTTACTATCGCCAGTTAAACAAACTGACCATCAAGAATCGATATCCATTGCTTAGAATTGACGGCTTATTCGATCAGCTGTAAGGAGCAAGGTATTTTTCTAAGATCGATCTGAGATCTGGATACCATCCGCTGAGAGTCAAGGCAGAGGACATTCAGAAGACATCATTCAGGACACGATACGACCACTACGAGCTCTTAGTGATGCCATTTGGTTTGACAAATGCACCGGCGTCGTTTATGGATTTGATGAATCGGGTGTTTAAACCACACCTGGACTCTTGCGTCATATTATTTGTTGATGACATCCTGATATATTTCAAGTCGAAGAAGGAACATGAAGAACACTTGAGAGTTGCTCTACAAACTTTATGTGAACACCAACTATTCGCCAAACTTAGTAAGTGCGAGTTTTGGTAGGAAAAAGTTAGCTTTTTGGGACATGTAGTCTCAAAGGATGGTGTCAAAGTAGATTCGACTAAGATTGAAGCAGTGGTGAACTAGGAACAACCAAAGACGGTAACCGACGTCTGTAGTTTCCTTAGTCTAGCTGGCTACTATCGACATTTTGTAGATGGATTTTCTAAAATATTGGGACCTCTTACAAGGTTTACAAGGAAGGATGCAAGATTCGAGTGGAGTGAAGTGTGTGAAGAGAGTTTTCAAGAACTCAAGAAGAGACTCACTTCAACTCTAGTGTTAGCAATTCCTTCAGGTAGTGGAGGGTTCATGGTATATAGTGATGCTTCTCATAATGGTTTAGGCTGCATGCTCAACCAACACAAGAAGGTGATAGTGTATTGTTGGGTGATCTCTTCTAAGTTGCTGTGCTTTATTGGTTGGTGGTAAAAGTCATTTAAAAATCAAAGAAAGAGTAAAACAGGGGATGGAATCAGCACAACTAAGAAATCCTAAACCTGCAAGATACAGGGTCCATTGTAGCAAGTTTTGATAAGTAAGAGTTTGTCCTACAGGGAAAGGTGATCTATAGCTCCAAAGGAGCCATCTCTAGTAGTCCCTCCAGATCTGACTACAGATCTGGCAGTCCTAAGAGGAGGGGAGTTTAAGGTCACTTATTCTAAGTATTCTAAGGTACTCTAATGTCTAAACTACAGAAGGGGTTGAGAGGATGGATGGAGTGTGGAAAATAAATATAAAAGGGTGAGAAGTATGTTATTGAGCCCAGATCAGAGGAGTTTTGTAACTCAGATTCAGATCTGATGTTATAGAAATCCTGTCCAATGGCTACATTATCACCACTGAGGAGAAAGGATTCAACCCATCACTCTGCCATGACTCAACCCTTAAGGTTATAACCTGTCCACTCAAATGGTCCAGACTATCCCATAGGGGAACCATAATCCAGGGATGGGTCAAAACATAACAAGTAAATCATTGCAGGCACTATTTCATCAAGGCTACCAGCTCAAGAATCCATAGGGAACCTCAACCTCTAAAGCTCTATGTGTGGGGCTAAGGCTGTATAGGACCATGATAGCCCAGACACATAGAAACCTTCAATCTAGTCATTCCATTGCTTGAGTGAGGCTAGAATGGTCCAGTCACAAGCCTACAATCTCTATAACCAGATCAGATCCAACATCTGATGGCGGATCTATATCAGTACAGGGGAGTCTGCCTCTGTACAATCTCCCACCAGGCTTCTACAAGCTCAGGTGTAAAGAAGAAGGATCCATCTTGGATCGATGGATTAGAATCACCCTAAGGCTATAACCTGTCCACTTGAATGGTCACAGACTATCCCAGAGGCTATCCTCCTCACAGAGCCCAAGACAAAACAAGAATATTGCTGCCACCACCATGGCTACCAGGCTACCAGCTCAAGCTCCCATGGGGATTTCAGATCTAGTGGGTCTTGTGGTGGGGCTAAGGCTGTATAGGACCCTGATAGCCCAGACACACAGGTCACTTGGATCTGAATGGCCCTTTGAATCAGTCCTCCATTGCTTTAAAACACAGCCAAAGTAATGGCGGATCACAAGGCAGCATCCTTGCACAGATCATCTCACATTCAAACACAAATCCCATAAAGTACAGATCCTATTACAGAACTTCCATTAATCTAGTTCAAAATACATACAAAGACATAGCCAGCAAGTGCTGGACTATGGAGGGAAGGAAAAAGAAAAGAAAAACTACTTACAACTATAAAAAGAAAAACAAAACGATCTCAGATCAAGTCTCCAAGAAATGAGACGTGTTCCCAGATATTCCAGGATGTAGAAAGAAAAGAAAGTCTAAGCTCGCCTAAACCTAAGCTAAGTGTGGGTATTTATAGCAGTGGTGTGGCGGCGCATTAGGGTTAGGAAACCCTAATTTTAACGATTCCACGTGGCCGAATAGTGATCCTTCGATGCCTTGGGGCACGTGCACAGAGATTTGAGTGTGGGAGTGCGTGCCCTAATCGCTGGAAATTCCCAAAAAGTCCTCTGCTGAAGAGATAAAAGTTTGAGGTTCAGAGCTTCAATAGGTAGCCATTGTTTCCCAGACTTGTCGCGTGGTAGCTCTTGCTCTTCGCGAGGATGGTTTGACATTGAAGCTTCAGTCATCGTGAGGTTGGCTTGGTTTGCTCTTCAGGCAATCGCAAGGTTGAGTAGACATCAGAGCCTCAGATGTTGCGGGGTTAGAGCTCGAGCAGTCGCGAGGTAGCTGCACGATCGCTAGGTTGATCTTCGCGAGGATAGATTTGAATAGTGCGAGAACTTCTCTTTACTAGCCTTCGCGAGGTACCTCACGAGGCTATAATGGATTTTCAAACTGCGCGAGGTTCCAGGTCTTAACTGATCTTCGCAAGGATGGCATTGCCTTCGCAAGGATGCTTTCTTCTTGAATGGCATGAGAACTGCGCGAGGAGTTCTCTTCTGATAATTACGTCCCGCGACCACTGCACGATAGCTGCGCGAGGAGTCTCCTGAAGCTCTCTCTTCTCAGCCGTTGTGAGCGAACTGCGTGAGGTTGAGAGAGGTCTGCTTTGAACTGTGCGAGACTGTGCGATCTGTTCTACTCTTGAGCTTCGTGAGAGCTGCACGAGTTTATGTTTCTGAAGCTCTTTAGTCAATCAACTGCATGAGAAATTATTGTAAAGTCTTGGGAAGCTCAGCTGGACTGCGCGAGGCTCATTTCAGGTCTGGATTCAGAGTCCATCCTTCTGAGGGACTTCTGGTGCCAAAACAGGCACTTTAGCAGGATTCTTGGCCTTATTTCACTGCTGGTTATTGCCTACATAAAACACTTAACAAGGACTTATTAGGTGGCTATGGGTCTAATCAAAGGTTAAGTTAAGGGGTGAAAAGTGGTACTTTTCAGGTCTTAACACACCCTCAAACGTAATCTTTGCTAGTCCCTTAGCAAAGCTACATTAAACCTACCATAAAAATTAAATGCCACTTTCGTAGGGAGCACGGATACATTTAGCATATGTACCAAGCCTTTTAAACCCCTACGTGATCCCTAGTGGAAGAGTGAAGTCTCCTGAGGGTTTTCAGTGAAGACACCCACAAACTTCTTCAATGAAACAGTTAACAAAAGTGCAATATCATCCAGTGGGCAGTGAAGGGGCTGACTTAGTTTACTCTTGAATCATTAATCATATAAGAAATTTAATTCATTGGTTGCACAGTAATTTAAACAGCATAAACTTCTCATGAATGCTCAGCATTTCCAATCAGTTTATAATCACAAAAAACTGCACAAGTGTGTGCCAGCACTGAGCCCATCCTTAGATCAAAAATTAGGTTAAGGTCATACATAGTGCATTCAAGTTCAGACCCAAAAACTTTGCAGGGCATACTCTCATGAGGGTTTTGTTGAGGGGTTTATTTTCTCACAGGCTCAAGAGCCGTTACATCCCCCAAATGGGTCTATAAGCATGAGCATAGGCAGAGTTCTTAAGTGCTGACATCATTGGTAGTTCCTCACCATAGATTGGATAACTCTTTATCTTCACATGACAGCTCACTCAACTTTGGATCACAAGGGCTTCTAACTGGGCTGTAATGTGGCTTATGGAGTGGTGTTGAAAGAATGGGGGGTTGAGAAGGGGTTCAAAATTGAGAAATCAGTAGGTGACAGAGGTGATTCATGACTTCACCTTCTTGAATTCAGCTCCCTTCATCTTCTTTGAGATTTTCAGATTTGAAGTGATCAGTTTCTCCTCTTGATTTTGATTCTCCAGTGAAAATTCCTCTTAATCCCTCCTTTACTCCTCTTCATTATTATTTTTATTTCTTTTTGATGGAATTTTCTTCTTTTTATTTTTTTTTCTGCTTTTCAGAAATGCCACTATGTTCTTAGTTGCCATACTGTCGGATTTGAGGTATTTCTTCCCATTCACTTAATGTTAACCATAGCTAGTCCATTTCCAACCTTTTCTCCTTTACCTTCTGAATTCTCAAAGTGAGGGTAGGCTGAAGCAGGTTCGTAGGTTTAGGTTTAAGTACTCAGGCGTATTTTGAAGAAATTTAGGATTTCAAGCTCAAAGGGGGTATGGACAAGGGCAGTTGCTTAAGGGTTGGTCTTGTTAGGCTCAAACTGTCCAAGAGAAGGCCTTAATCCTTTCCTAAGTCTCATGAGTACTGTCAGTTGTTTCAACTTGGAGTTACCTAACTTCTAGTAAGCACAGTGACTCAGTCAGTCCTTAGAACTAGAAAGGTTGCCTTGGTTACTCCTCAAAAGATGGGAAAATTTTTATATAGGCCTAATTCTCACTGGTTATGGTCTTCCTTTGAACTTTTAAGTATGCCCTCACCTTTTTCTCTCTCTACTGATTTACTAAGTGCTGATACAAGTAAGTTTACTTGGTGATATTAACATGGAAATGTGGAATATTAAAAGTTTATAATGTTAAAAGTTTGCAGAAATTTTAAATTTCTTATTTTCATGATTCTTTAAGTGAACAGAGGTCCATTTCCATATTACTCAGATGAGTCTGCTGCACTTAGGTTAACTATTCCATTGGCAGGGTCTACCTGCCAATCCCCCAAACCTATGAGGAGCAGTGTCCTCACTGGTGCAAAGGTGTCTGTGCAGCAGATTTATTAAAGCATAAAAGACCTGAACAAGAAACAAAACACACAACAGAGAATAGATGTAAAATTAAATAAATAAAAAAAAAGAAAATTACAAAAAAAAACAAGGGAGGAAGAAAGGAGAGAGGGATCAGGGGTGAGGGGGTTGAGAGGGTGGGGGAGGGGGAGGGGGAGGGGTGGAGGGGGCAGGGGATGGTTCTATCTTTTGCTTTTTCTGTGGTGGTTGGAGCTTTTCCTCCTCTTTAGCCAGGATTTGCAGAACCTCCTAGTATTCATCCCAGAGGGGTTGTAGGGGATCCGACTCTTTAGGTGGTGGCGGATCCAACCACATTGGGTAAAACTTGTTAGGCAGCGCATTCGGCTTGTCATCTGCCATGGTTAGAAGTAGGGAAGGGCCGCTAGAGTGAGAGGAGAAAGGATGCTACGAATATGAAAGGGGTTCCCTATGTATTTAAAGGTGAGGATGGTGGAAGATGAATCGGTTGAATAAGATCCAAGTCATCGCAATTAATTGAGAGTGAGTTGGGAAACGTCAAGTCCCAGCAATCAGCGTGGGAAATGACAAATGCATTTGACTCGCGCAGCTGGGTAAGGGGATCACCAGATAACTGAATCGCACGAATATGGAAGTTAAAGCTTGAAGTGCACGGGAGATTCTGCAGCATTGAAGCTCGCGACAGCGAAAGAAATGGTCTATGCGAATTGCGCGAGAGCTTCCCAAATCACAATTTGGAATGCGCGAGGGCTTAGTGCCAAACAGGGGCACTATAGTTAGTGCAGCCTACTCATCAAAAATATTCAAATAATATGCATTCAAATTCGAAAATCAGTAATTCACAAAAGAAGAAGAATAAATCCTACCCATCCCACCTGAACTCTATCCAGCTCAACGTAATCAGCTTCCACACAACCACTAAAATTTCCTAAAACTTATGGAAGAAACAAAAGTAGTATAGTACAACGTGGACACAACTGTGGGTCAGGTAGATGTGGGGGTCCCATGAAAATGAATAGTGTGCATAGGGTAAGTAGGTTGTTCAATGCAAGGCTTAAGCCTCTGACCATTCACTTTGAAGGTCCTCCCAGATTTGGGATCCTTGATTTCCACAGCACCAAATGGGGAAACGTTTAAGATAACATAGGGACCTTCCCATCTAGATTTTAATTTGCCAGGAAAGAATTTTAGTTTGGAGTTGAATAACCACACCTTACCACCCGGTTCGAGGCTTTTTCTCAGCAAACCCTTGTCAAAGAAAGCTTTAGCCCGTTCCTTGTAGATCCTGGCATTGGTGTAAGCATCCATCCTTAGCTCATCCAATTCAGACAACTGCAATGACCTGTGATGACTAGCAGAAGTTAGGTTCATATTTAAATTCTTAACTGCCCAATAGGCTTTGTGTTCTAACTCTACTGGGAGATGGCAAGCCTTGCCATAGATCTTCCTGAATGGGGACATTCCAATGGGAGTCTTATAGGCAGTCCTATAAGCCCACAGTACATCATTGAGCTTATCAGCCCAATCTTTCCTGTCAGTCCGAACTGTTTTCTCAAGGATGTGCTTGATCTCCCTATTGGAAATTTAGACTTGCCCACTTGTTTGTGGGTGGTAAGGAGTAGCAATCCTATGGGTCACAAAATATTTCTTGAGCAAGCTCTCAAAATTTCTGTTGCAGAAATGGCTACCCCCATCACTGATAATAGCTCTACGGGTTCCAAATCTTGAGAAAATGTTCTGCTTTACAAATTTGAGGACCACCTGGTTATCATTGGTTCTTGTGGCAATGGCTTCTACCCATTTGGAAACATAGTCCACTGCCACTAAGATGAAATGGTAACCATTAGAAGGAGGAAAGGGGCCCATGAAGTCTATTCCCCATACATCAAACAGTTCTACAACAAGGATGGGCCGCAAAGGCATTGAATTTCTTTTGGACAGCCCTCCTAATTTTTGACATCTCTGGGATGCCTTGCAGTGTGTGTATGCATCTTTGAATAAGGAAGGCCAGTAAAAACCACACTGCAGGACCTTTTCAGCTATTTTTCTCCCACTAAAGTGGCCTCCACAGGCATTTTCATGGCACATGGCCAGAATACTGGGTATAACACTTTCGGGGACACATCTTCGGATGATTTGGTCAGCACAGTACTTGTATAGGAAAGGTTCCTCCCAAAAAAAATATTTGACCTTTGAGAAAAACAGGTCTTTGTCCATTTTGGTCCAGTGGGGAGGAGTCTTTCCTATAACTAGATAATTGACAATGTGTGCAAACCAAGGGACTAAGGATTGGATGGAAAATAATTGCTCATCCGGGAAGGCATCATTTGTAGGGCCATCTAGGCATTTCTCTAAGATAATTCTCGACAAGTGGTCAGCCACCACATTCTCCACACCCTTTTTGTCCTTGATTTCGATGTCAAACTCATAGGGAGTATCCATCTAATCACCTAGGCTTAGCATCTTTCTTGGACGAGGTACTTCAATCTTTGAATGGTCGGAAGATTACAGCTTTAGATCCTAGTAGGTAGGCTCTAAATTTGTCAACAGCATAAACAACTGCTAAAAGCTCTTTCTCAGTTGTGGTATAGTTCAGCTGAGCTTCGGCAAGTGATTTGCTGATATAAGCAATGATCACACATGACTTATCTTTCTTTGGCCCAAAATGCACCTATTGCCAAGTCGATGCATCACACATCACTCAAAAGGTAGGTATAGTCCTGGGGTTTGGAGTAGGTGAGGTGAGGCATTTTTTCAATGTTTCAAAAGCCTTAAGACAATCAGCAGAAAAGTCAAAGGGCACATCCTGGCAGAGCAAGTGGCACAATGGCTTGGCAATTTTGCTGAAGTCCTTAATGAATCTCCTGTAAATTCCTGCATGCCCCAGGAAGGATCTGATTTGCTTGACTATTTTTGGAGGGGGCAAATTGGCAATGAGGTCCACTTTGGCCTTGTCTACCTCAAGCCCTTCTTTAGAGACTACATGGCCCAACACAATGCCTTGTGTTACCATGAAGTGGCTCTTTTCCCAGCTTAATACCAAATTGGTCTCCTCACATCTTTGCAAAACTAGGCTGAGGTGTTGTAGACACTGGCCAAAACTGTCCCCATATACAGAAAAATCATCCATAAAAATCTCTAAAAACTTGTCAATCATATCAGAAAATATAGCATACATACACCTCTGAAAAGTGGCTGGCGCATTACAAAGTCCAAAAGGCATCCTTCTGTAAGAAAATGTGCCCAAAGGACAGGTAAAGGTGGTTTTCTCTTGGTCTTGAGGATGCACAGGGATTTGGTTGTACCCTAAGTATCCATCAAGAAAATAGTAAAAAGCTTTTCCAGCCAACTTATCCAAAATTTGATCAATGAAGGGGAGAGGGAAATGTTCCTTTCTGGTTTTAGAGTTGAGCTTCCTATAATCAATGCACACTCTCCAGCCAGTGGTCTCTCTGGTTGGCCTCAACTCTCCAGTTTCAGTCTTAACCACTGTTATGCCAGATTTCTTGGGCACCACTTGGATAGGGGCCACCCAATGAGAATCAGAGATGGGGTAAATCACCCCTGCATCTAGCAATTTAATGATCTCCTTGAGGACCACTTCCTGCATGTGAGGATTTAACTTCCTCCGCATTTCCCTGGAGGGTAGTGCTCCCTCCTCAAGATGAATCATGTGCATGCAGATTGATGCATCCATTCCTCCCAGATCGGCAATGGTCTAACCAATTGCCTTCTTGTGCTTCCTCAAAACTATTAGTAATTCCTCTTCCTGCTCATTGGTAAGGGAGGAAGAGATAATCACAGGAAGCTTATCACCTTCCTCAAGGAAGGCATATTTTAATGTTTCTGAAAGCTTCTTGAGTTCCAGATCAGGTGCTTGTTGGGTGGATGGCAGAATAGGTGCATTAGAGATTGGAGGAAGAGGCAGCAATGTTGGTTTCTAACTAGAATGCTGCACTGAGCCCACATAAGACGTCAATATGGTCATGTCTTTTGATACCACATCTGGGCTCTCTTCCTCCACCATGTCCCAAATTTTAACTAAATTCTTGACAATGTTGCCCCACTCCAGCAGAGTGGGCAATTCCTCTTCTACAATTTCCTCTAGTACATCTACTGTAAAGCTCTCCTCATTGTCCATCTGAGGGTACTTTGCACTGTTGTACACATTCAGCTCAACTTTCATATGTCTAAAAGTTACCTCCATTACTCCAGACCTACATTGAATGCATGCATTGGCAGTGGCCAAGAAAAGCCTGCCCAATATAACAGGTATGGGATTTGGGCTATTGTTGCACCCCATGTCCAAGACTAAGAAGTCAGTAGGGTAGAAAAACTTATCCACTCCCACTAAGACATCCTCAACCATTCCCAGAGGTCTCCTCTCAGACCTGTCAGCCATCATTAGTACAATGGGAGTAGCTTTCAGCTCCCCCAAACCTAGTTGCAGATATACACTATATGGCAACAAGTTAACACTGGCTCCAAGGTCTAAAAGGGCTTTTCCAATTGTATGGTCTCCAATTACACAGGGAATAGTGGGTATCCCTGGATCTTGCAACTTCTCAGGCATTGATATGTTAAATACAGAATTCACTGTATCAGTTGCAAAGACCTTTTTGGACACATGGCCTCTAGCCTTTCTCTTTTGGGTGCAGAGGTCTTTCAGGAGCTTTGCATAGGCTAGGAATTATTTAATTGCCTCAAGCAGGGGTAAATTGATTTTCACCTACCTGAAGGTCTCCATCATTTCCTCCATCTGGGCATTCCCTTTATCAAAAGGGACAGGACCTTCCAAAGCCTGAGGAAATGGCAGCTAAGGTACTGCTGGTTCCTCAACTGCTAGCCCATGACTAAACTTTTGTTTCTTTCTTTTTTCATGTTTTTCTCCCTGCTGAGGCTCAACTATAGCCTCTTTATTTTTCTCCTGCTGCAAGGTGGCAGGCACTTCTTGGCTTTGTGGTCCAACGACATCTCTATCATGATCATTTGCATCATCTGTGAAAATGGCCTCTACTGGTCTATTACCCACCTGGTTGTCTACCAGCCTGCTAAACCTTAGGGTAGTGACAACATTGGTGTCCTCAAACTTTGAGGAAGCTTCCTCGATTAAAAATTGCCCCTTGGGGTTAGCAATTGGCTGGCAGGGCAACCTCCCTTCATCTCTCCAAGCCAAGACATTTGACATTTGGCTTATCTGTTCTTCCATTTTTTGGAGGCTCTGACCATGAGAGTCCACAGTCTGAGCCAAGGATCCCAGGTTTTACAATGAAGCCAAGACCTGGTCCTCAAAGGAAACATTTCTTGGTTGAGAAGGGGGTAAGACCAATTCATTTTGTTGATGATGGGGTTGTTGATGGTGCTGGAAGTTAGACACAGGGGCATTCCCTTGATTGAACTGCTGCTGTGGCCTTTGTGGTAGGGCCAACATCTGCTGGGGATGCATGTAGTTGTCTTGCCTCCACCTCAGATTTGGGTGGTCTCTCCATTGGTAACCAGCATTTTAGTGCTGGTATCCATATGGTTGTCTATTGTAGCCCCCAGATTGTTGCTGGCCATAAGATTGAGCAGCAGCAGCATGTTCCAAAACCAATTCAGGAAATTGCCCTGTAGATGGACATTCCTCCACTGTGTGCTGTGAGGACTGGCATATCAGACATGCCTCTACCACATGAGCAGCCCTTCTGGGTTGCATCACAGTCAGTAATTTGTCAAACTTCATAGAGAGGTTTGCCATCTGCAGCTGCAGGTCATTGTTCCCAGACACCTCATAAACTTTTCCTCTTGATCCAGCAGCAGGCCCCACCTTTGACTCAGTTTCCTGACCAGTTCTTGCCAGGGATGGCTTTTGAAAAGCATTCTCACTAATCACCTCAAATAATTCCCATGCCTTCTCAGCAGTCTTGTGCATGTAGGATCCACCACAAGAGGCATCGACCATATCTCTATTTTTCTCATCAATCCCATTGTAGAAGCTTTGTAAAAGCTGCCACTCTGGGATCTTGTGGTGGGGGTATTGTTTGAGCATTTCTTTAAACCTATCCCAGGACTAGTTAAAATCCTCAGTTGGGGATTGAGCAAAAGCAAGAATCTCTTTCCTCAACTGGCTAGTTTTGGTCTCAGGGAAGAACTTGGTCAGGAACTTGGTCTGCAGGTCTTTCCATGAAGCAATGCTATTGTTGGGAAGAGTGGTCAACCAGGTACTGGCCCTATCCTTCAGAGAGAAGGGAAAGAGTCTGAGCCTAGTAGCCTCAGGTGCCAAACCAGTGATATTAAAAGTGGTGCAGAAGGCCAAGAACTGGTCAATATACTTGTAAGGGTCCTCCTTGCTAAGCCCATGGAAAGAGGGCAACATCTGGATGATTGAAGTTTTGATTTCATAGTTCCCCTAAACATCAGGGAATTGAAAGCTAAAAGGTGAGTTATAGTCATCCGGAGCATTCAACTCCGTGAGGGTTCTGGGTTGTTCCTCACCCATAATTGCTATCACAAATTCACTTGGGGGCTCTCCTGTGGTGTGCCTGTCTCTTCTAAGTCTCCTTCCCCTTTCTAACTCAGGGTTAAGAGGCTCTAAAGTAGGGCTGAGAGATCTCCTCCCTAGCATACAAGCACACTAGCAGCAAGGAAGACTTCTTACAGGCACATTACAAAAGAATATTTGTACAATTAACACATTTATCTAACTAATTTACAGCTATTCAAATAATACATTCAAAACTATCCTAGATACTGCTAGGAATTTTTTTTAAGAAAGATAGATAGAGTTTTAAAAGTCAGAGAGTTTGCAAATAGAGGTAGCTAAGCTCTAATTGCAGTCCAACTGTCCTTCATCACGCTAGATCCGAAAGGTTCAAAATTATGTCAGCAGTATCAATTATTCACATTTGCAAAGAATACTAGGAATACAAAAACTAAGGGTCTACTAATAGATCATCTATCCTCGGCAACGGCGCCAAAAATTTGTTGCGTGATCTCTTCTAAGTTGCTATGCTTTATTGGTTGGTGGTAAAAGTCATTTAAAATCAAAGAAAGAGTAAAACAGGGGATGGAATCAGCACAACTAAGAAATCCTAGACCTGCAAGATACAGGGTCCATTGTAGAAAGTTTTGATAAGTAAGAGTTTGTCCCACAGGGAAAGGTGATCTACAACTCCAAAGGAGCCATCTCTAGTAGTCCCTCCAGATCTGACTACAGATCTGGCAGTCCTAAGAGGAGGGGAGTTTAAGGTCACTTATTCTAAGTATTCTAAGGTACTCTAATGTCTAGACTATAGAAGGGGTTGAAAGGATGGATGGAGTGTGGAAAATAAATATAAAAGGGTGAGAAGTATGTTATTGAGCCCTGATCAGAGGAGTTTTGTAACTCAGATTCTGATCTGATGTTATAGAAATCCTGTCTAATGGCTACATTATCACCACTGAGGAGAAAGGATTCAACCATCACTCTGCCATGACTCAACCCTTAAGGTTATAACTTGTCCACTCAAATGGTCACAGATTATCCCATAGGGGAACCACAATTCAGGGATGGGTCAAAACATAACAAGTAAATCATTACAGGCACTATTTCATCGAGGCTAGCAGCTCAAGAATCCATAGGGAACCTCAACCTCTAAAGCTCTATGTGTGGGGCTAAGGCTGTATAGGACCATGATAGCCCAGACACATAGAACCAGCAAGCGGTTGAGTACAACCTTCGATCTAGCTGTCCATTGCTTGAGTGAGGCTACAATGGTTCAGTCACAAGCCTACAATCTCTATAACCAGATCAGATCCAACATCTAATGGCGGATTGTTGTCGATTTCAAGTGTGCTTCCCTTATTTGTTGCTGGTGAAAGTATTTAAGAATCAAAAACAGAATGAAATAGGGGATGAATCAGCACAACTCGAAAATCCTAGACCTGCAAGATACAGGGTCTTTTATAGCATGTTTTGATAAGTAAGAGTTTGTCCCACAGGGAAAGGTGATCTAAGGCTTCAAGGGAGCCGTCTCTAGTAGTCCCTCCAGATCTGTCTACAGATCTGGCAGTCCTAAAAGGAGGGGAGTTTGAGGTCACTTATTCTAAGTATTCTAATAACTAAATTATAGAAAGGATTGAGAGGATGGATGGAGTGTGGAAAATAATTATAAAAAAGGGTGAGAAATATGTTATTGAGCCAAGGTCAGAGGAGTTTTTGTAACTCAAATTTAGATCTGATGTTATAGAAATCCTGTCAAGAAGCTACATTATCACCTCTGAGGAGAAAGGATCCAACCCATCTCTACTGCCATGACTCCACCCTTAGGGCTATAACTTGTCCACTTACATGGTCACAGACTATCCCATAGGGGAGCCACTATCCAGGGATGGGTCAGAACGTAACTATTAAATCATTGCAGGCACTATTTCATCCAGGCTACTAGCTCAGGATTCCATAGGGAACCTCAACCTCTAAAGTTCCATGTGTGGGGCTAAGGCTGGAAAACCATGATAGCCCAGACACATAGAACCAGCAAGTGGTTGAGTACAACCTTCGATCCAGCTGTCCATTGCTTGAGAGAGGTTACAATGGTCCAATCACCAGCCTACAATCTCTATAACCAGATCAGATCCGGCATCTGATGGCAGATCTATACAACTATGGGGGAGTTTGCTTCTGTATAATCCCTCACCAGGCTTCTACAAGCTCAGGTGAAAAGAAGAAGGATCCATCTTGGATCGGTGGATCAGAATCACCCTAAGGCTATAATCTGTCCACTTAAATGGTCACAGACTATCCCAGAGGTTATCCTCCTCACGGAGCCCAAAATAAAACAAGATTATCGTTGCTACCACCATGTTCACCAGGCTACCAGCTCAGGATCCCATGGGGATTTCAGATCTAGTAGGTCCTGTGGTGGGGCTAAGGCTGGAAGACCATGATAGCCCAGACACACAGGTTACTTGGATCTGAGTGGCCCTTAAAATCAGTCCTCCATTACCTAGGCAATGGTGGATCACAAGGCAGCAGCCTTGCACAGAGCATCTCACAAATCAACAGCAATCCCACAAAGTATAAATCCAATTACAAAATTTCCATTAATCTAACTCAAATACATATACAAAGTCATAGCCAGCAATTGCTAGACTATGGAGAGAAGAAAAGAAAAAGAAAAAGAAAAACTACTTACTGCTAAAAATAAAAGAGAAAAGAAAAGTGATCTGAGATAGGTTCCTAGATACCTAAACCTAAGCTAGGCCTGGGTATATATAGCAGTGGGGTGGCGGCGCATTAGGGTTAGGAAACCCTAATTTTAAAGATTCCACGTGGCCTTCTACTGATCCTTGGATGCCTCGAGGCGTGTGCACGAAGATTTGAGCGTGGGAATGCATGCCTTAATCATTGGAAGTTTCCAGAATGCCCTCTGCTGAAGAGATGGAAGTTTGGGTTCAGAGGCTCGCTAGGTAGCTGTAGTTTCCCAGACATCTCTCGTGGTAGCTCATTGCTCTTCACTAGGATGATTTGACACTGAAGCTTCAGCCATCGCGAGGTTGCCTTGGTTTGCTCTTCAAGCAGTCGCGCAGTAGAGAGTTGAGCTCTCGCTGAGTTGGGGTTCGCGAGGTTGAATAGAAAACGTAGTCTCAAGCGTCGCGAGGTTGCAATTCAAGCAGTCGCGCGGTAGATTAGTCTTCGCCGGGCAGCAGCGTGAGAACTACGTGAGCTCTTTTCTTTACTTGGACTTCACGAGTTACCTCGCGAGGTTCTTTTGAGTTCTGACTGTGTGAGGTTCTTTGTCTCACTCAATCTTCGCGAGATGGGCTTTGCCTTCGCAGGATTCTTTCTTTCTTGAATGGCGTGCAAACTGCGCGAGGTGTTCTTCTTCTAAAAATTATACCCCGCGGTGACTGCGTGACAGCTGTGCGAGAAATCTTCTAAAGCTCTCTCTCCTCAGCTGTCTTAAGCAATCTTTGTGAGATTGAGAGAAGTCTGCCTTGAACTGCGCGACATTGAGCGCTGTGTTCAACCCTTGATCTTCGCGAGAGCTGCGCGGAGTTGAGTTTCTGAAGCTCCCCAGTCATTCATTTGCGCGAGAGGTTGCTTGTAAAGCCTTGGGAAGCTTAGCTGATCTGCGCGAGGCTTCAAGGTGCATTCTCACTGAGGGGCATCTGGTGCCAAAGCAGGCTTCATAACAGGATTCTTGGCCTTATTTCACTGCTAATTATTTCCTAAACAAAACACTTAAGAGGAGTTTATTAAGTGGCTAAGGGTCTAATCAAAGGTTAAGTTAAGGGGTGAAAAGTGGTACTTTTCAGGTCTTAACACGGATCTATATCAGTACAGGGGAGTTTGCCTTTGTACAATCTCCCACCAGGCTTCTACAAGCTCAGGTGTAAAGAAGAAGGATCCATCTTGGATCGATGGATTAGAATCACCCTAAGGCTATAACTTGTCCACTTGAATGGTCATAGACTATCCTAGAGGCTATCCTCCTCACGGAGCCCAAGACAAAACTAGAATATTGCGGCCACCACCATGGCTACCAGGCTACCAGCTCAAGCTCCCATGGGGATTTCAGATCTAGTGGGTCCTGTGGTGGGGCTAAGGCTATATAGGACCATGATAGTCCAGACACACAGGTCACTTGGATCTGAATGGCCCTTAGAATCAGTCCTCCATTGCTTTGAAACACAGCCAAAGTAATGGCGGATCACAAGGCAGTAGCCTTGCACAAAGCATCTCACATTCAAACACAAATCCCATAAAGTACAAATCCTATTACAGAACTTCCATTAATCTAGTTCAAAATGTATACAAAGACATAGCCAGCAAGTGCTGGACTATGGAGGGAAGGAAAAAGAAAAGGAAAACTACTTACAACTATAAAAAGAAAAACAAAATGATCTCAGATCAAGTCTCCAAGAAATGAGACATGTTTCCAGCTATTCCGGGATGTAGAAAGAAAAGAAAGTCTAAGCTCGCCTAAACCTAAGCTAAGTGTGGGTATTTATAGCAGTGGTGTGGCGGCGCATTAGGGTAAGGAAACCCTAATTTTAACGATGCCATGTGGCCGAATAGTGATCCTTCGATGCCTTGGGGTGTGTGAACGAAGATTTGAGTGTGGGAGTGCGTGCCCTAATCGCTGGAAATTCCTAAAAAGTCCTCTGCTGAAGAGATGGAAGTTTGAGGTTTAGAGCTTCACTAGGAAGCCATTGTTTCCCAGACTTGTCGCGTGGTAGCTCTTGCTCTTCGCAAAGATGGTTTGAAATTGAAGCTTCAGCCGTCGCGAGGTTGGCTTGGTTTGCTCTTCAGGCAGTCGCGAGGTTGAGTAGACATCAGAGCCTCAGATGTCGCGGGGTTGGAGCTCGAGTAGTCGCGAGGTAGCTGCGCGATCACTGGGTTGATCTTCGCGAGGATAGATTTGAATGGCGCGAGAACTTCTCTTTACTGGCCTTCGCAAGATACCTCGCGAGGCTATAATGGGTTTTGAATTGCGTGAGGTTTCAAGTCTTAACTGATCTTCGTGAGGATGGCATTGCCTTTGCAAAGATGCTTTCTTCTTGAATGGCGCGAGAACTACACAAGGAGTTCTCTTCTAATAATTGCATCCCGCGGCCACTGTGCGACAGCTGTGCGAGTCTCCTGACGCTCTCTCTTCTCAGCCGTTGTGAGCGAACTGCGCGAGGTTGAGAGAGGTCTGCTTTGAACTGCACGAGACTGTGTGATGTGTTCTACTCTTGAGCTTCACGAGAGCTGCGCGAGTTTATGTTTCTGAAGCTCTTTAGTCAATCAATTGCGCGAGAAGTTGTTGTAAAGTCTTGGGAAGCTCAGATGGACTGCGTGAGGCTCATTTCAGGTCTAGATTCATAGTCCATCCTTCTGAGGGACTTCTGGTGCCAAAACAGGCTCTTTAGCAGGATTCTTGGCCTTATTTCACTGCTAGTTATTGCCTACATAAAACACTTAACAAGGACTTATTAGGTGGCTATGGGTCTAATCAAAGGTTAAGTTAAGGGGTGAAAAGTGGTACTTTTCAGGTCTTAACATGTATGGATCGAGACAGCTGAAAGATCATGAGAAGAACTATCTGACACATGACCTGGAACTAGTAGCGGTCATATTTACGTTGAAGATTTGGAGGCATTATTTGTATGGTGAGATCTTTGAGATTTTCACCGACCCTAAGAGCCTCAGGTACCTATTTACACAGAAAGAGTTGAATATGAGGCAGCACAGATGGATGGAGTTTCTCAAGGATTATGATTGCTTCATACAGTATCATCTAGGCAAGGCTAATGTGGTAGCCGATGCCTTTAGTCGGAAGGGTTCAACTCAGTTGACTAATCTGATCATGGGAATGCACAGATAGAAATTGTTCGAATATTTGTCATTATATGGTACAAATATTGAGGTGCAAGCTACACGAGCTTTCTTAGCTAACATATCAGTGAGACCTATGATCTTTGAGCATATCCATGAGCTACAGATGAGAGACCCGGAGTTAACCAAGATTCTCCAAGATGTGATTGAAGGCATCAAATCAGAGTTTTCAGTAAAAGAAGATGGTTCCTTAATGTTCAAGGGCTATTTTTGTATTCCAGAGGATGCCGATCTGCAACAAACTATACTTGATGAGGCTGACAGGTCGAAAAATGTGATCCACCCCGAAAGCACCAAAATGTATCAAGACTTGAGAAAGAATTACTGGTGGAGAGGTTTGAAGCAAGACGTGACTAAGTACGTATCACGGTGTTTAACTTGTCAGTAGGTGAAAGTTGATCATAGACATCCTGCTAGATTGTTACAACCTCTACCCATACCAAAGTAGAAATGGGAGTCAATCTCCATGGACTTCATTGTTGGACTATCGCGTACAACAAAGAGATACAACGCCATTTGGGTAGTCGTGGATCGATTAACCAAGTCAGCACACTTTTTACCTTATAACATGATGTACACAGCAGGAAGACTCACGGAGTTGTATATGAAGGAGATCGGGCAGTTACACGGGATTCCTAGTAGCATTGTCTCTGATCGTGACCCATTATATACTTCAAAGTTTTGGAAGAAGTTTCAGGAAGGCATGGGTACGCGATTCGATTTTAATTCGGCTTTCCATCAGCAGATTGATGGGCAAACAGAGTGGGTGAATCAAGTGATAGACAACATGTCATAGCGTATATGCTTGAACTACAAGGATCATGGGATCAACACCTACCGTTGATCAAATTTGCATATAATAATAGCTTCCAAACAAGCATTGGAATGGCACCGTACGAAGCTCTTTATGGAAGGTGATGTAGATCGCCTATCAATTAGGAAGAAATCGGCAAAAAGTTTGTTTTGGGGCCGGAGTTACTTGAAGATAATGCTATCGTTATCCGTATGATTAGAGAGAGACTTAAGTCGGCTCAGAGCAGACAGAAAAGCTACGCCGATTTCAAGAGAACGAGTGTGGACTACACCATTGGAGAGCATGTATTTGTGAAGGTATCGCCTATGAAAGACGTTATGAGATTTGGAAAGAGAGGCAAGTTGAGTCCCCGTTACCTTAGACCCTTTGAGGTTTTGGATCATGTAGGCGAGGTTGCGTATCGCGTTGGATTACCTCCACGATTTGATTAGGTACACAACGCCTTCCACATCTCTATGCTCAGAAAGTATGTGAATGATCCTTCCCATATTTTGAGAGGTCAACCTTTGGCAATGCACGAAGATATGAGCATGATAGAGGAACCGGCGGAGATATTCGATAGAAAGGAGCAAGTGTTACACACGATAGTTATTCCATTAGTGCTTGTTCGATGGAAGAATCATCCGGCCGAAGAAGCTATGTGGGAACGAGAGGTGGATGTGAAAGAGCAATATCCAGACTTGTTTACCGAGAGTTGAGAAACTAATTATATCATCGCATGTATAATTGTAAGTTCGAACCGTCTATGTAATCAAAAGTTGTGCGTTTATGCCAACTTATTCAAGGAATGAAAAAGGACAAATGTGGATTGTAAAGGTACAGTTGTGCGATTTAAGTGCAGAGCATAAGGGTCATTGCATCATGAGAAATGGATGGCCAATAGGTGCTAAGGAGTAAAAGTAAGGTCCGCAAGTGACTTACCTAAAAGCCATAGACAAGCGGACGAAAATGACAAATGGAAGTGGAAGGAAATAAAAAGCAAATTTTTTGGAATTTGCTGTAAAAAATGATTAATTGAATTCCAAATCGATTAATCGATTAATTGATTTTGTTCGATCGAACGACAGGCACACGCTAGTGAGATGCAAAACCTGGAAATTAAATAGCAGTGAATTTTGATTAATCGAGTTAAATTCGATTAATCAATTTTGAAAATTGATCAATCAATTTTTGAAATTGATCAATCGATTTCGCGAAGCTGAGGTTAAGTCGTAAAAATTGATCAATCGATTTTTGCCTATTTAAGCCAATTTTGGGATTTTCTTTCCCATTTCAAAATTTTCACTTAAGTTTTCTTTTAGGCGCCATTTTTCTCCTCTTTTGGCTAGCAAACCTACAACGATTTAGGGGCTTTGGGAGGATTGTATTCAAATTGAATCACACCCGTTCGGATCGAACATGCAAGGTAAACCCTAGTTCTTCATTTTCCCTTTAATTTGAATCATCACAGCCCTAGTTTTTGAAAATTTTCTTAGTTAAACCCATAATGCCACCTAAAAATAGGTTAGCTTCGAAGCAAGCTACTTCCAAGCTACCGGTACGGCATAAAAATGCCACGCCACCACCACTTACACCTTCATCATCATCATCACCATCATCAGATTCATCATACTCGATGGACGCGTCATCACACGAATTGTCGCCCCCACCCCCACCACCTGGAAATTTGCTCCAACCAAATGAATGGTGGGCAACAAAAGAGTTTGAATATGAATACATTATCGATGAGGCCTTGTTTACCAATCCCGAGGTTGAGGGAAAAACCAAATGGGCCTGACAATACCACGAAAATGCGGGTCTCGATAATCTTTTGAAACCGTTGCATGATTACTACTACCCTAGACTCGTATGGTTATTTTATCAAAACCATCAAAAGGGCCGTGTAGATGACACCGCAAGATCAATGGTCTTAAATACATATTTACCCTACGCCACATCCATGTGTCTTTGGATTGTTAACCCACGTAGCCAAGACTAACCTTTTTCCTCCTTTTCCACAACCCGTCAATTTTGAAGAGATTAGAACCGAAATGACCATGGGAAACAAGGACTCCAACAAATCTATACGGAGGGTAGACCTACCCCCTTACATGTGGATGCTTGATTCAATAATCAAGTGCAATCTATACCCCATGCGCCATGATACAGAGACGGTAGAGTTGGTCCAACAGGCTTTATATGCAGCATATCGCGGCTGTTGGTTCGACGCTACCAAGATAGTCTTCGAGGGGATGATATACATCAAGAGGAAAATGATGAAGGGCCCGTTGAGACCCAAGGAGCATATGCCCTACACTCGGCATATCTCTAGTATGTTGGAGTGATACTCTGACACCCCAGAGTATGCTATTTCTCCCATCGAGCGCAAGGCAATCAACCATGTGAAACATTATTCCATAGCTATATGGGGGACTCTGAGAATATTGAAAAGGCTTTACGGTTGAGGGCTAACACCGCAGCCGTGGCGATGCACCACCACCACAAGAGGGACCCACCACCGGTGAGGGGAGTAGCACATTATCGCCACAGGACCACGCAGAGGGGGAGCAGCCTCATGACCCAGTACCAACTGAGGAGCATCCTTCAATGTCACCTCCTGGTCCTTCACAGTCCACTCCCACTACTTATGCTCGAGCTCATCGGAGGCGGGCATCACAGGCCCTTGCGATGAGTACCATTGATGATGTTCTCGCCCTCATGGCGGAGAACAATCGCCAAATGCTGGAGCGCCATCGCTGTATAGAGGAGACCAACACCCACATAGACCATAGGCTAGACTTTCACGAGGCTTTGCACCACCAGACTATGTAGTTCATGTATCCCACCGGCTATCAGCAGCGCATCGCAGCGGCGCGGACATGGGCTCTTGATGCTTCAGGCTCTGGTACACGTGCGGCTGACGATGAGGACCAGCCCGGGGATGGGATTGCGTGATTTAGCTTGTGGCTTTTCTTTTTGGATTGTAATTACTTTTAGAGGATTGTAACTATTTTTTAAAAGGTTATGTATGGAACTATCTGGCATGGATGCCATTATTTTTGGAATAGTACTTATTTTGGGTGCGGGTAACCAATATATGAAATGCAAATCAAATCTCAGTCAATTTCTTTGACTCATGTTTATTTACTCCAAATTGCTAAAAATGCAATTAGTCTTCATGCAGGATGTGTGGTGTTTATGATTGAATAGAAATACATCACTCAGTGTGTGTGGGTCTTCCATAGGGAAACCTTTGGGTCCATTTTCGAGGACGAAAATTCCTAAGGTGGGGAGAATGTAACATCCCCAAAATTTGGGCCTTGAACAGTGTCCTCGGGATGTATGCTCGACTAGTCGTAGGATTGACCGAGTGTATGTACTTTACACCAAAGCAAGAGAGGAGTTCAATGAAGTAAATAACTTAAGAGAGTTATTTATCTTTAAGTTTGGTTGGTGTAGAGAATTTATGAAGAGAGAGAGAGAGTAAGAGATGGAGTAATGCTAGAGAGGTTGTGTGGATTTCGAATTTAAGCTGGGCTTGAGCAATTACTCCGGATACGACGCATTGGAGTTCGTTGAAGGTGGAGCTAGGAAACCTAGCCAATGACCCAAGCCTTTGGATCAATCAAGGGTTGATTTGAGGTGAGTTTTTGTTAGATTTTAATGGATATGTTGTGATACTTAAATTTAGTTAATTAATGTTAAAATAATGAATTAAATAAGTAGAAATGAATGAGAAATGGTAAGGAAGGAAACTAGAAGAAATGCCCGCAAAGGGCTGGATTTCTGACCAAATCGATTGATCAATTTGGAAAATCGATCAATCGATTTTGACTTAGAAGTAAGTTGGGCAAGAATGCTCGAAAACGATTGATCGATTTGAAAATCGATCAATCGATTTATGGATTTCAATTAATCGATTTAAAATTGATTGATCGTCTGAGCACTCCTAGTGGCTGGAAAATCAAGAGCCTGGGAAAACCGATTGATCGATTTGAAAATCGATCAATCGATTTGAAAATCGATCAATCGATTTTGGAATTTTGATTAATTAATTTGGGATCGATTAAACAATTTTGAGAATTCAATTGAACGATTTTGGATATCGATCAATCGATTTGAGCAGTTTCTGTTGACTTCTGTTTTGGACTTTGAGGTTCTAGGAGGGTCTTGTACCTTCTTTTATACACCTTTCTTAATGCTTTGCTTATGCTATGATGTACCATAGGTCATACAAGTGAGTGCAATCATGGGAAATGCATTGGACCTTGACGCTTGAGGATTAATGCGCGTGAGGTAGGGAACACCTTGAGCATGTACTTTAATTGCAAGAGCATGTATGTAGTGATATAGAAATGAATACTTATGTGTGTGTGTGAACACTAAATAAGGAAGTGAGTATGTGACGTCCCCAGCAGATGTGAATGTGATAAGGGCATCTGTGTGATGCATTGAGTTGGACATCCTAGGGATGTATGTGAAAATGTAAAGCAAAGTGAATGAGAATTGATAAGGCCTAATATAATATATTTAGCACAATCACACGGTGAATAACTATATATAGTGCACTTTTGATATTTAAGGTTTGGAGAATACCCCACCGACATTGCGGGATACCCACGATTGAGTCGGCAGAATATCCGTGATCGGTACGGCAGCCAATCCGTACTCCAGTTGAACATCCTAGGGATGTATGTATGTATGAGACTTAAACCCCGTCGCCTATCAGAAAGGGACCTGGGTAGTATTGAATAAATGAAAAAGAATATGAAAATGGTCTGATTAGACGACGATAGAGGGTATTCCATCGGGCACCCGATGCTATAGTAAATCAGAGAATATTTAAGTTATGATTTAAGTCTTTAGGCCAAATCATTGTCTTATATGAGCAAGTTGAGAACAAATGGAAACATGTAAAGTAACCATAACATCCATAGCATCTTTTCAGCCATTTAAATTGCTTTTCTAGCTAATTCCTTTTTACATCATGTTGCTAAATATCATGGAATATATGTGAGAGATTAACTTATATGTTCATTCAATTGTTTCCCTATTGAGCTATGATGTAGCTCACCCTTTAGATTATACGTCATAGGACCTGTGCGTGCGGCTGCTGCTACTTCGGGAGGCATAGATTAGGAGGATTCAAATTATGTACCTAGGGAGGATTTGAAGCCCCCTCCTGAGGACTTTTTCTAGAGGATCAGCTCGTACTTTGATTTAGTTTTGAGAGAGTACTGTACTGGTTGATAAGTCAAGCCATTTATGAGAAAATGTAATTAAACAATGATATATTCTTTTAGCGAACCATCCAGGGTGACTGTTGTGTCATCACTGATGGTTCGGGTGCGTTCTTTTGCTCATGCATTGGCATGAGACTGAAACCATCTTTTGGATTAGTTATTTTGATGGTTATATATATAGAACTAGAGATTTCGTTCGATTCAGTTCTTATGCTTTATTTTTCTTTATTTTTGCTTGGAAATACCAAGGTTTTGTGCAGGAATATGGGGTACTGCCTTGAGGGTCATGCTAATGGCACGGGTTTTGAGGAGCTGAAATCCGGGCTGCCACACAATGGGTCTCGGACCCACCCCATCGGGAGGGTGTGGGGGCAGCAGTGCTTGATGTATGTTTGTTTGGTGGTTCACTTGGGAAGGTGCCCGTGGAATGATTTTCTCGGCATCAATTAAATCCTGTATTGCGTGCTTTAATGGAAAGCAATGATCGGTTGGGTGACCTAGACCCTGATGAAAATTACAGTGAGTGTTGGGGTCATAGTTCCTCAGGATGGGATTTGGAGGAGGTCATGGTTGAAGGGCTATTACTAATCCCTCTTCTATTAATAAAGGCCAAAGTATATTCAGTGATTATCCCAAGGGTGTAAAAACTCGGTCATAGTGGGCCCTTCTCTGTTCTGGAGTCATCTGTGCTCCCTGCTATTAGTTTGTTTTTCGAGACTCCTGCTGCTATTTTATTAAGAACAGTGGAGAGAATAAATCAAGAGTGGGGAATTGGAGATGGGTCAACACAGCAAGTCTGAAATAAACACAGACCTGCAAGATACAGGGTCCATTGTAGCAAGTTTTGATAAGTAAGAGTTTGTCCCACAGAGAAATTGATCTAGAACCCAAAATGGGCTATAATAGTAGGCCTCCAGATCTTGCTACAAATCTGGCAATCCTAAAGAAAGAGAGTTGGGTGTCACGACTATACTAAATTAATCCTAAAAGCAGAGAAATAAAATGTAGCCCTATCCTAAAGAAAGGGTTAAACAGAGGATGGTGATGGAGTGTGTCGAAATAAAATACAAAAATTGGTGAGAAGTAAGTAGGTTGAGCTAGAGTTAATGATGCAGTAATGTAACTCAGATTTAATCTGTCTCTACAGTGCTCCTTGCGGAGACGATATTAAAAGCCTCAACAAGGTATAAGCACCCAGTTTAACCCATGCCATTTGGGGCGCTCTTAGGGCTATACTCTATCCACTCCAATGGTCACAGGGTATCCGATAGAGTCTGTCAAATCCCATTAGTTAAACCAAAAATTCACTAGTCTAATCCAGAATAGTGGATCGATTATTTCCACAGCCACTGGACCAGCTCTAGCCATAAATACTATTGCATCACTATGTAATGCCGGTGCTACAAGCTCCCCAGATCTGTGCACAGACCTAGTTGACATCCATAAGTATTCCAACCCATAAGATCCTAAGTGCTTTGCTAAGGCCAAATGCTCACTAGTGCCCATAAAAAGGACCATATAACAAGTTGAAAAGGGCTTTAGATTCAGCTGGTCATTGCTACAAACGGCCTGCAATGATTCAACCTCAAGCTGCAATTATGTTAAGTGGTGAAAAATGCCACTTTGCACCCTTTAACCTGACCTTTCATGGACCTGCAAGCACACTAATAAGCCTCTGTTGAGTGCATTTCGTAGATAACAAGGAAATCCAGTAATAATGAAGAAAAGCACTCAAGAATGCCCAACAAGGAACCATCTCTCAGCATAGGAAAAACTCAGCAATAGCACACCAAAGGGGTAGCACATCATTGAACCCTTGGAGCGCGTGGCTGCAGCAGAGCAAGGTGAAGGAAGTTAGAATATGTTGAAAACATCCTATTGATTGGTCACTTGAAGAGTTCGATAGGAGCTGAAAGCATTGAAAGGAAGGAATTCATACAGTTGAGAAGGGTTCGACAGGATCAGAAAGGATAAAAAGGAAGAATTCATGCAGAAGTGAAGAATTCGATAGGATCCAAGAACCTATCGAGCAGTTGAGAGAGAAAGAGAATTCAACCTCTCGAAAGATAGCTTGAGGGAAAGAGGAGACCTATCGAAAGGTTCCTTGAACCCATCGAATGGTCCATTGAACCTATCGAATGGTCCACTAAACCTATCGAAATAGAAGTGCTAAAACAGCACCTATCGCAGAATGATTTGAACCTTTCAATAGGAACAAAGGTCATCCGATCGAAGCAATAGAATGTGAAACCTCAACCTATCGAATCACTCTTCCAACCTGTCAAAAGCCCTAGATCAAGTACAGGGAAGCTGAAGCATCTGAGCCCAACCTATCGGAACCTATCGAAGAAATCAGGCAACCTATCAAAAGAGGCTACAAGCTTACTTTTAACCTGTCGGAAGCTTCTCCAACCTGTCGAAATCATGTGCTGAACTTCTTAAAAACTATGTCATGCACATGCTGTGACTTGGTGACCTGCTGCACGCAAACCAACACACTTTGGTGACCGACACGACGTTCTAGAAGATGCCCTAGGAAACCCTAATCGACCCACGTGCTCTAACAAAACTCTAACAAACTCTGACAACCTTCTAGATGGGATTTTTGCTAGGAAAAATAGGGGAAAAAGCTATATATTGAGATCCCCAATTACCATTGGGGGGGGGATCGAAATTTTGAGTAATTTTCCAAAGATCAGAGCTTGCAGCGAGATTCCATTTTTCCTCCTTTAGCCCAACCATGGTTGGCTAAATCTCTAGGAGCAGCGAGGGGTGAGTTAGATCTATAATTGGGTAAGGTTAAGAGTGATTGCTGGGGTTAATTGTTGCATAGACTGCAGATTTGAGAGCATTCCATTATAAGAGTGACCTTGTTTGCAATGTAAATATTGTTTTCAATATTTTAATTAGATCTAAAGCTCTTTTGATTCCTCTTGGAGCTCGATCAGATTTGTGTAGAGGAGTTGCTTGATCAGCTCACCCACTTAACTGGTAGACCTCTTGGATATCATCTGGATTCCCTGGATCTGATATCCCTGTAATTTCCTGCATCTATGACCTAGAAATTACAGCATCTGTAGTGGTTTTAATTATTCTAATTGAGGCCCTGGCTTTATAGGAGATCTCTAGGATGGTTTGTGACCATTAAAGTGGACAGATCATAACCTTAAGGTAAATCTTAGCTCAGGCCTCAATTGAATTTATCTGCTGCAATCCATGGATTTGATAAAGCCTATAGGTTGGTCTGTGACCATTAGTGTGGACAGATCATAGCCTTAAGGCCAGGTGGATCCTGTGATTTGAAGTAGAAGTTTTACCCTGTAGTTGTGCTTGCGGACAGTGCCTGTGGCTAGCTGAGGGACTTATGTGCTTTTGAACCCCTGTAATATGCTTAGCTTAACCTGATTGCAGTGAAGAGAATCTCTAAGCTGTTCTTCTCCATTTTCTGAGTTTTTAAACCATCCATCTGTCAAATCTGAGGCTCCAGATTCGATCCAAAATAATCTGCATTTGATTTGTAGTTTAGTTTAAGTGACAACTCATTTCAAAATTCTCCTGTCTTTTAACTAAAGTAGAGATAGCTAGGGTGTCAGATCTCTCACAGATCTGGAGATCTATCCTATTTCCAACCAGCCTCCCTGTGGACATTCCCTTACTCACCATTCTTTTAAAGCTTGCTATAAAGACCCTGTATCTTGCAGGACTAGGATCTTTTAGATGTGCTGAATCCATCTCTGTTCCTCTTAATTTTTACACCATAAATTAGCACACTAGAAATCCACAATAAGTTTTTAGCGCCACTGCCGAGGAGGCAGTTTAGAAATTGATAGATCTAAGTTTTGATCATAAATTTATAGTTTTTGTTTGATTTTACTAACTGCAATTGTGAGTTTTACTATTTTTTTCAGTATTCTTTGTGTCCATTTCACCAAATCTGAGTACAGAATGAGAGGAGAGCTGTGCTGAAGGCTGCTCTATAGTTTGCATCTCTTCTCCCCTCTTTATTTTCAGATCTGTTGATTTTTAGATTAGTTAATCAATTGTGTGTTCCTATTTGTTGTGTGAGGATTTACTCTGCTTTCAGTTGTGGGAGTTGTATGTTTGGTAGGAGAACTCTTCAACCTGAGATTATTCCATTAAATCCAGAGGTTGAAAGACTTCTCAGAACCAGATCAACTACATCCATAACTGTTGACATTGAATCTGTCGAAATGGGTGAGCAGTAGCAGCCTCGAACTCTTAAGGAATTCAATGCACCAGGGGTCTACAATTCCCCCTTCTTCATTCAGTTCCCTGCTGCTCAAGGAAATTATGAGATTAAATCGTCCATCATTCAAATGTTGCCCTCATTTCATGGCCTGACCAAGGAGGATCCCAATAAGCATATAGATGAATTCTTAGGACTATGCACCACCTTTAACATCACAGGTTTAGGGGAGGAGGCCACTAGGATGAGACTCTTTCCTTTTTCATTAAAGGACAGAGCCAGGACCTGCCTATCTCTGCTTCCACCTAACAGTATACAATCCTGGAGTGATCTCCAATGTCAGTTTTTGGCCAAATTCTTTCCTATGTTAAAGACCAGTTAGTTGAGGAAGGGTATCATCTCTTTTACCAATGATCCAACTTAAGACTTTCATCAGTCCTAGGAGAGATTTAAAGAACTCCTCAAGAAATGCCCCCACCATCAAATCCCTGAATGGCAACTAGTTTCAAGCTTTTACCAGGGAATTGACTCAAAGAGCAGGGACATGATAGATGCCTCTTGTGGAGGCACTTATCTTCATAAAACTGCTGAGGAGGCATGGGAGCTCTTTGACATCATCAGTGAGAACTCTATGCAAAGGGAAACCTTGGCAAGAGATCTAGAGCCTCCTAAATTGGTGAAAGAGAACACCTCAAGAGGAAAGATATATGAAGTGAGTATGCCAAGTGAGTTGGAAAGGAAAGTGAACAACTTAACTCTGAAGTTTGATAGGCTGATGGGAGCAATGCAGTCATCTGTGGCTGCTAGAATAGAGGAGGCATGTGCTATATGCCAGTCCCCTGCTCACTCCTTAGATGAATGCCCATCAGCTACCCAATTTCTTGAGTTCATAATAGAGCATGTGGCTGCAACTTAAGCCTATGGGCAGTAGCCTGCTGCTGGATATCAATGGAGAAACCACCCCAATTTGAAGTGGAGACAAGATGGATACCCCAATCAATAGCAGCAGCAGCCCATGCCGTACAGAAATGCTCAGACCTATCAAGATGGTTATGCCCCAAGATCTCAATATTAGCAAACCATGGCCCAACCTGTAGCTCCTCTTGTGCAGCAAGCTGCACCTACTCCAGCTGTGAGAACGCCATCTTTTGAGGAATAAATTCTATCTTCATTACAGAACTTGAACACCTTGACCCAAACTGTGCATTCTCACAATCAGAGCATCAAAAAGATAGAGGACCAGCTTGGTCAACTGTCTAATGCTCTGACTAGGAGAGGAGGAAGGTTACCTATCCAACCATAAGATAATCTACGAAGACAGTTTGTAGTGGGTGAAGTTTCCTCCACATATGAGGAAGCCAAATCTATTACAACTTTGAGAAGTGGTAGGCTAGTGGACAATCAAGTTGGCTATGACCTGTGAAAAGTTTGAATGAAGAAAATGGAAGGAGTTTTCCAAGAACACAATAGAGGTCACCAGTGGTGGACCTGCAGGAACAACCCAGTGTTAATAAAGAGGATGATATGGATCCTCAAGGAAAAGAAAAAATTAAAAAGAAAGAAGCCCCATTGGCTAAGGCTGCAAATGAGGGAGCAATCCCTTAGTTGCCATTTTCCAAAGCATTGCAAGGACCCTCCCCTTTTGACAAAGGGCAGGGCAAAATTGAGGAAATGATGGAGACTTTCAAGCAAGTAAAGATTAATCTACCTTTACTGGATGTCATTAAATAAGTCCCAGACTACGCCAAATTTCTGAAGGAGTTATGCACCCATAAAAGACAGTCTAGGACATACTTGTCCAAAAAAGTCTTTTCAGCAGAGAAGGTAAAACACATTCTGTCCATTGCAACCCCCATAAAACTTCAAGACCCTGGAGTGCCCACTATCCCCTGCATCATTGGAGATCATAAAATTGAGAAGGCCCTATTAGAGTTAGGAGCCAGTGTGAACTTGCTACCCTATGCAGTCTACAAAAAATTAGGCCTGGAAGACTTGAATCCCACACCTATGGTTTTGCAACTGGCTGACAGGTCCGAAAGGAAGCCTATGGGAGTCATTGAAGATGTCCTAGTGGGAGTTGACAATTTTTTTTACCCTGCTAACTTTGTGGTATTAGAAATGGAGCCAAGTAAAGGTAGTTCCTCCATCCCTGTGATTCTAGGCAGGCCCTTCTTGGCCACTGCCAATGCCTGCATTCAATGCAGATCTGAAATCATGGAGGTCTCCTTTGGCAACATGAAAGTAAAACTGCACGTGTACAGCACCAGCTCTCAACCCCCTTTTGATGAAACCTGTTTTTCCATTGCAGGGTATGAGAATCCTCAACAGCTGCTGCAGAACAATGAGGGGCCTATAAAGACTAAATTGCAACAAGGGGTTGAAAAATTGCTGAGGAATGTATCTAAGAAGGATGACAAGTTCAAGGAACATGGGGAGGCCGTTAACCTTTCAGATCCTCCAGATTAGCACCTGCAGTTGAGTATTATCATATGCATCATATTTTGCTTCTGTTTTAGATTTGTTTTTAATTTGCATCTCTAGTAGAATTCTTTTGAAATAAATATGCCATGTTCTCTAGTGAATCATCCTTTCAAATTTGCCAGCTGGCCTAAGATAAGGGGAGCTCATCCACATAAGAATCTAATCGATAAGTGCTAAAGCTAAGGGTGCCCAGAAAGGCAGCTTTATCTGGGTTTTGAAACCTTCGATAGGCCTAATCTACATTTCGTTAGGTTTCATGGTGATTTCGACAGAATATCTAATGGTTTCAATAGGAACTGGATGTTTTGACAATTAAAACCAACTGCTCGATAGGTTAAAATAAGGGTAAACAAAGATTTCGATAGGTACTGAGTACATATCGGACACCTATCGAAATGACGCTGTCTCTACTGTTTAAACCTATCGATAGGATGGTCTCACCTATCGAAATCCTTAAAAATCACCCCTTTTGAAAGCTTGGATGTCTGAGCTTTCGATAGGACGCTTCAACCTATCAAAACCATTCCAGTTATCCTATCGAAATCGCATTTTCACCTATATATACCTGTCGATAGGTCATTTGTGCTTCACTCTTTCCCACTGAAAAATGCTAGCTTCCTTCCTCATTTGTCGCCTTCCTTTTTCTCTACTAAATCCCCACAGAATCTTCTGCTATTTAGTGTGCCATCTTGTCAATACATTCAGCCTGCGTAAAGGAGCATTTTACCCCTGATTTTAGAGAAATTGGAGCGGTGCATCGCTAGCTTTTTGAAACCCTAGGTCCCTGGAGGTGAGTTACCTTCCTACCATCACTCTGTTGTCTTGCTAAGTTTTCCCATTCCTAGCTGGTGAGGAATTACTCCCTGAGATTATAATGGATGAGCCTGAGGAAACGCTAGCCAGCATACGTCGAAAATCAACTGCATCCACCCCTAAATCCTCCAAGAAAGCGCTACCTGCTACCAAACCACCTGTAAAGAGGAAGCTCGCTGAGGGGACACCCAAAAAGAGTCCTAAAGTTAAGAAAGCCAAAGCTGTTGAAATCCAGGAACCTGTGGTAGAAACACCCCTAGAGAAAGCTACCCCAGACAGGCCCATTGCTGTAGAGCTTTCGGCTATACTAACCACCCCCAATGAATTTGTTGACAAGTTAAACCTTGTCCCTGAGACCGGATTTGATCTGGCATATTTTGCCAACATTGAAGAGTGCCAGGAAACACTGAGCTATTTGAAGAAAGAAGGCTTGTTGCCCCTACTGTCGCCATTGAAGGAATCGGTGTATCCCAAGCTGGTGAAGTTATGGTACCAAAATCTGAAGAAGAAGGTGGCACAGGGGGCGGACGATGTATTAGAAATTTCAATTGATGATTGGAAACTGATTATCGCAGAGACATAGGAATGGCTTTGGGGGTACCATACCAATTTGACTCCAACCGCGCTGAGGGAGCACCTGTTGGAGCTGCATTTAAGGACATGGCCAAGCAGCTAACCAATGGGATTGTGGGTTCTAGAGAATCCCTGATGAGGAGAGACCTCCACCCTAGCCTCTAATTCATGGATACCATCTTAAGGAAAAATGTCTATGTTACAGGACATTTGCAGGAGAGAAGGTCCCCATTAGTGGATGCCTTATTTTATTGTTCCAAAGGACAGTTCATGAATGCACCTAAGCTGATCTTTGAAACTATGGTGGACATAAATGACAAGGTGCTAAAAAGACAGGCTTTTACTAAGGGAGGAGGCCTACCCTTCAGTAGACTCATCACCTGTCTGCTCAAAGCTAGAAAGTATAAGCTCAAGGATGCTGAGCCAGTGGAGAAAATGGCTCACAAGGTTTTTGGAAAGAGAGAATGGTCTACAAGCTTAACCCTGATTCAAAAGACCAAACCGGTTGCAGCAGAGAAGGAGGTGCCCACTACCTCAGCAGTAGATCTTGCTACTGACATTCCCCCACCCATCATTCCTCCTACATCACCTACCTTTTCATCCACCTTACCTACACCATCACCTACACCTGAGATCCTAGACCTCCCCACCTTCTCCGAGTCTATCCCCACCATGCCTTCCCCACCCTCCCTCCAACCCCTTCCTGATTTTCCCCCTCCTCCACTTCCTACACATACACAGGGTTTGGATCAGTTCACTTCTGCTGGTTTCTCTACCCTCATTTCTTAAATTGTGGAGGATGTTGCTCATGATTACACCCCACTTCCTAACTCCCCCCACACCGCTCCTCCTCACTTTACCCATGCCCCATCTTCTCCTTTCCATCCCATTCATTCATCCATCCCCTCTACTTCCACCTTGCCTAATACTTTCACCCAGATCCTCTCCCTCCTTCAATCCATTCAGGCCCAAGTGGCCACTAACACTGACCACCAGGCCTTCATGAGCTCATGTCTCCAATCAATTCAATCCGCCCTGACTCCCGCCACTTCAGTCTCCCATCCTTTTCCCCCTTCTCCTCCCTCCCCTGATCCCTCCCTTTTAAATTTCTCTCCTCCCTTTTCACCTATGCCCTCCCCCATCCCTACTAATATTCTTTTTGTGGAGTTAGCCACTCCATCTTTACCCCAAGCACTTGTTATGCCTTCATCCTCACTTGCCCCTATTTCAGCAGTTGCTGAGATACCCACCACCCATTTCCCTTTGTCTTCCCCCCAGTTTTCCAGGATGCCTCCACCCAAACTGATCCATGGGAGGATCTGGTTCTTTCCACCCTCTCCTCTTCATCCCCTCCACCCTTATCATTGCCCCTTGTCCTTCGCCAATCCATGTACATTCCTCCCTACCTCACCCTCCTGTATGCAATGAGGGACAACCCTTACATCCACAGAGATGTCTTGAGAGGTATGGCTGCACTCCGGGCTTCCCTTGAGGCTCCTTATGAGGAGAGGATTGCCAACATCGAATTAGAACACCAAATCCAGCTCTGCGATATCTCTCAAGGATGGTCTGAAATCCTGGTTTGATATTATCAGTGAAACAACTGGCAGCGGCTGAGAGTCTCATTACCAAATATAAGAAGAAGAATGTTGAGCTCCTCAAGAAAAAGTTAGCCAATGCTCAGGAGATCATCAAGACCACCAAGGAGCTCTCAGATGCTAACCTCCTCTATGTTGCCAAGAAGATTGATATTTTAGAGAAAAAGGTTGCTTCCTTATTGTGTAAACTCTTTGAGCCTACCCCTCTGGCTACAACACCTCCTGCTGCACCTTCCCCCCCTCACCCATGCCCCCCTCTTACAACTATTCCTTCCGCAACCCCACCTGTGGATGTTGCCCCTACTGCCACTGCCCCTCCTCCCTCACCTCCTGCCTCGCAACCCCCTCCCACCCCACTTGTAGAGGCTCCCCATCCCCCTCCTGCCGAAATACCTCCACCTGACAAACCTACCCCTCCCAAACCGAAGAGGACTTACTCCAAACGAACCACCACCGCTAAGAGATCTGCTACTTCTGCTACCACTATTAAAAAAGGGAAACAACCTACTGCCCCATCCGAGGAAGTTGCGCCCCGTAGGTCTTCCCCTCAGTCTGACCCCCATGGCACCCTACTCACTAGGGATGAAAGACGAAAGGCTGCTGCGGCTCTAGGATTGGACCCCATGGCTCTTTTCCCTTCCGATTCGGATTCTGATCTTGCACCTGCAGTTGATCCTAAAGGTAAAAAGGCTACTGCCCTGTCTGAGGAGGCATGCGCTAAACAACGTAAGCAATCCAAATCCAAGGGCAAAGCCCCAGCATCTAGGTGGTAGCTGGCACCAAGCTGTATATGAATGTGGCCATGTGTTGTTTCTTTTGTCTCTTGTATATATTAGACATTTTTGTTATGATATAGATATCTTCTTCCCCAGTTTCCCTCTTGATTGCTTTGTCTTAAAACAGTGAGGACACTATTTAGTTTAGGTTTGGGGGTGTGGCATGTATGCCAATAAACTAGTTAATTTTAGTGCAGCCAAGTTGAAAAGAAATAATCGGAAAGATAATGAATTCACCTCATATTTGTTGTTAAGGAAACCTTCAAAACCATTTGCAACTAAAACAAGCTGAAGTTTTAACATTCTTCACGAAGAAAATGTCAAGAATTTTTGCAGGAAGTCTTTAATGTGTGATAAACCAGCAACGAGAAGAGACTGTGAAGATACTCTCCAGAAATTGGATGGAAGGCCATACCCAGTGAGAATTGGGCCTGAAATTTTTTTTTTTAAAGAGTGTCTTAGCAAATTATTTCTGCTCTAAGGACTAATGGGATCTAATTATAATCATTAGAAGTTAGGCAAATCAAAATTGAAACAAGCTCGACAGCATTCATGACATTGAGGACATGAAGTAAGGCCATCCCTTGGACAGTTTGAGCCTAAAATGTCCCACCTTTGAACTGCCATTGATGCACACCACTTGAGCCTTAAAAGTCCCAAATTTCTTTGGCGAAAACTAGAAATTTTAAACCCAAAACCTTTTAACCTATTGTCAGTTCACCCCCAATCTGAGAAATCAAGAAGAGGAAGGAGAAGCAAGGTTAGAGGAGCAAGGTGTTAAATCTGGTTGAAAGAAAGAAAAACACAGTGGGTGGTATCTGTGGTATTCCGTTTTAAAAAAATAAAATAAAATAATAATAATAATAATAATATGAGCAAGAGAAGTAATTTCATTGAAAGATTGAAATGAGGATTAGAAACTGGCCACTTCAAATCTGAAAGTTCAACAAGTATATGGAATTGTGCTGACATGAAGAAGGTTGAGTTGCAAATCACCTCTTTACTTTTACTGATTTCTCAATTTTGAATCCCATTCCACCCTTTCATTCTTTAGAAACCTCACCCATAAGCCACATTACAACCCAATAAAAAGTCCTTACTGATCCGAAATAGATTGAACCGTCATGTGGAGATGAGGATTTGTTTGATCTATGGTGCAAAGCATTAGAAAATATCATAAATTAGAGCAATGCCTATGCTCCTGCTTGCAGTCCTTTTTGATGGCTGAGTGATATGATTTATCCGTCTTCTCTGTACTAATGAGTGAACGGCCCTGGTGAGACTTGAGTCTGAAATCTAGTTGATGGGGGAAGTATCTAAGCAGGATCCTCAAATTAATGGTGAGTTATGCATAAAATTTTAGAAGAAATGCCTGGACACAAACTGAGTGATGATGGAGAGATTTCAGCAAACTTTCATATTTCCAAATGGATGTCCTTTTGTTGAATTTCCTTTAATGAATGGGCATGATGTGAATTTATTTGATTTGCTTAAATTCTGCTTTAACAGGTTGCACTACTATTAACTAAGTTGTATTGGAGAAGTTTGTGGGTACCTTCACTGAAAACCCTCAGGAGACTTCACTCCTCCACTAGGGATCACCTAGGGGTTTAAAAGGCTTGGTGCAGGTGCTAAATGCATCCGTGCTCCCTACGAAAGTGGCATTTTATTTTTCTTTTGAATTCTCCTTTGCTCAGGGACTAGCAAAGCTTAGGTTTGGGGGTATGTTAAGTGGTGAAAAATGACACTTTGCACCCTTTAACTTGACCTTTCATGGACCTGCAAGCACACTAATAAGCCTCTGTTGAGTGAATTTCGTAGATAGGAAAGAAATCCGGTAATAATGAGGAAAAGCACTCAAGAATTCCCAACAAGGAACCATCTCTCAGCACAGGAAAAACTCAGCAATAGCACACCAAAGGGGTAGCACATCATTGAACCCTTGGAGAGTGTGGCTGCAGCAGAGCAAGGTGAAGGAAGTTAGAATATGTTGAAAACGTCCTATCGATTGGTCACCTGAAGAGTTCGATAGGAGCTGAAAGCATTGAAAGGAAGGAATTTGTATAGTTGAGAAGGGTTCGACAGGATCAGAAAGCAGAAAAAGGAAGAATTCATGCAAAAGTGAAGAATTCGATAGGATCTAAGAACCTATCGAGCAGTTGAGAGAGAAAGAGAATTCAACCTATCGAAAGCTAGCTTGAGGGAAAGAGGAGACCTATCGGAAGGTTCCTTGAACCCATCGAATGGTCCATTAAACCTATCGAATGGTCCATAGAACCTATCGAAATAGAAGTGCTGAAACAGCACCTATCGCAGAATGATTTGAACCTTTCGATAGGAACAAAGGTCATCCGATCAAAGAAATAGAATGTGAAACCTCAACCTATCGAATCACTCTTCCAACCTGTCGAAAGCTCCAGGTCAAGTGCAGGGAAGGTGAAGCATCTGGGCCCAACCTATCGGAACTTATCGAAGAAATCAGGGAACCTATCGAAAGAGGCTACAACCTTACTTTCAACCTGTTGGAAGCTTCTCCAATCTGTCGAAATCATGTGCTGAACTTCTCAGAAACTATGTCATGCACATGTTGTGACTTGGTGACCTGTTGCACACAAATCGAGGCACTTTGGTGACCGGCTCGATGTTCTAGAAGTTGCCCTAGGAAACCCTAACCGACCCACGTGCTCTAACAGAACTCTAATAAACTCTGGCAACCTTCTAGAAGGGATTTTTGGCAGGAAAAATAGGGGAGAAAGCTATATATTGAGATCCCCAATTACCATTGGGGGGGATTGAAATTCTGAGCAATTTTTCAGAGATCAGAGCTTGCAGCGAGATTCCATTTTCCCTCATTTAGCCCAACCATGGTTGGCTAAATCTCTAGGAGCAGCGAGGGGTGAGTTAGATCTGTAATTGGGTAAGGTTAAGAGTGATTACTGGGGTTAATTGTTGCATAGACTACATATCTGAGAGCATTCCATTGTAAGAGTGACCTTGTTTGCAATGTAAATGTTGTTTTTAATGTTTTAATTAGATCTAAAGCTCTTTTGATTCCTCTTGGTGCTCGATCGGATTTGTGTAGAGGAGTTGCTTGATCAACTCACCCACTTAATTGGTAGACCTCTTGGATATCATCTGAATTCCCTGGATCTGATATCCCTGTAATTTCCTGCGTCTATGACCTAGAAATTGCAGCATCTGTAGTGGTTTTAATTGTTCTAATTGAGGCCCTGGCTCTGTAGGAGATCTTTAGGATGGTCTGTGACCATTAAAGTGGACAGATCATAACCTTAAGGTAAATCTGAGCTCTGGCCTCAATTGGATTTATCTGCTGCAATCCATGGATTCGATAAAGCCTATAGGATGGTCTGTGACTATTAAAGTGGACAGATCATAGCCTTAAGGCCAAGTGGATCTTGTGATTTGAAGTGGAAGTTTTACCTACTGTGCTTATGACTCGTGCACAATGGCCAGAGGACTTATGTGCTTTTGAACCCCTGTAATATGCTTAGCTTAACTTGATTGCAGTGAAGACAATCTCCAAGCTGTTCTTCTCTATTTTCTGAGTTTTTAACCTATCCATCTGCAAGATCTGAGGCTCCAGATTCGATCCAAAATAATCTGCATTTGATATGTAGTTTAGTTTAAGTGACAACTCATTTCAAAACTCTCCCGTCTTTTAACTAAAGTAGAGATAGCTAGGGTGTCTGATCTCTCACATATCTGGAGATCTATCCTATTTCCAACCAGCCTCCCTGTGGACATTCCCTTACTCACCATTCTTTTAAAGCTTGCTACAAAGGACCCTGTATCTTGTAGGCCTAGGATCTTTTAGATGTGCTGAATCCATCTCTGTTTTCTTTTTATTTTTACACCATAAATCAGCACACTAGAAATCCACAACAAATTACTACAAAGAGATCAGATCTAACATCTGATGTCGGCTAGGTAAAATAGAGGGGAGCCAGTTCCTATACAAACCTCCTCACAAGGCTCTAGAAGCTCATGTGTAGGGGAGGAGAATCCTTCTCAAACATGTGAATGGACACAACCTTAGGGCTATACTCTGTCCACTTGAATGTTCACAGGGTATCCCATTGGTCTGTCCATACCACAAAGGCCTGAGAAAGAATATGGAAACTGCTACAACCACCATGGTCAACAGGCCTCCGAGCTCCCTGGATCTCGCTACAGAACCAGCATTGCTTTCCATGGGGCTATCAAACCAAGGAAAATCAGCTGGTAAATAATAGACCTACTAGAAACTGAATGGGCTAGTTAAAAATACATGGATCCTATAGACGTCTATAAACGTATAAAGAAACCATAAGATCTTTAAAGCAAATTAGGTATTAAAACGGCAATTCATTGATGAACATAAAACTTACAATGAACTATCTCTAGTCTTCAGCCTGTACACAACTGCTCATCCCAAAATCCCAATGTATACCAAAAACCTATTACAAAATTGAAACCAAACTAAACCTAGCTACTTACAGGGGGGTTAGCCAGGAAGTGGTGGGCTAAAAGAGAAGAAAAATAAGAAAAAGAGATGATCAAACCCTAACCCTAGACTGCTGCAGTTCTCAGCCGACAGAGGATGAAGGAATGATGAAAATAATAAACTCTAAGTACAACTTATATACTCTATCAAAACGGCCTTAGCTCTAAAGAGATTAACCCTAATTTTTCTAGCAAACGTGGCACTGTTTCAACCCTTGGATGCCTGGAGATATGTAGCTCAAAATCAGCACCTCGAGATGAGTGCCCTAACATTGGGAAATTCCTAAAAGATCCATGAGTTAAAACTGAGAAGTGGAGAGCCCATGCTTCGCGGGGCTGGTATTTGCTTTTAGCTCATTCGTGCAGCTGCTTTACCTTTATGGAGTTGCCTTTGGCTTGTGGGAAGTGCTTGCTCGTGCGTTAGCTCTTCATTTGATTACATAGTTCACTGGCACTATAATTCTATTACAGAGATGATCTGGAGCACCAGGATTTCTCGCTCAGTTGAGCTTCAGAAACTATCTCTCACTAAGTACTCGCGTAGTTATGCTCCAGTGCTCGCGTAATCAATGGTAAGGCTTTAGAGTGCACAAGATCTGTGTGAAGAGAATTTTGTGCGTGTCTCTCTTCCAGGGCTACGCGAGAACTCCGCGAGGTGATATTTTGTTCAGTGTACATATGGTCTCACTGTGGTCTTCGCGCGGTTACTTTGAGGCTTGATCTTCGTGAGAGCTTCGCGACCACAGATTCTGGGGACTTTAACCTGCGAGATCTTCGCAAGGTCATTTCAGTTGTCCTTCTGACTGCTCGGCGTATCTATGCGAGGGTCTCTTCCACTTCATCTTTAGCTTCTAGAGGATGCTCCTCAACTCTGCGAGGTCTCTCTTACTGCTCTGGTTCATTGCACTTGCTGCTATCACAGTCTCCCCTCTTCTCAGCTAACTTCATTTATCTGCTAAACTTTGGTCAATGGTGATTAGCAACAATGAGTCACCATAGTAAGCACTACCAAGGTGTTCCATTAGGCTTTGTCTCAGCTGTGATCTTTGAGTATATTCTCTCTCTTTTGGGCTAAAAAGCAAGTAGTTTGTATCAAGCTGCATATTTTATTACTAACTACAAAACATACTTAACAAATGGTTATTAGTCTGCTTCAAGGTCCAGCAAAGGCTAAGTTAAGAGGTGAAAAGTGGTACTTTTCAGTGAATAACACACCCTCAAACCTAATCTTTGCTAGTCCTTGAGCAAAGGAAAAATTAAAATAACTACTCTAAGAATTGAAATGCCACTTTCGTAGGGAGCACGAATATATTTAGCATATGTACCAAGCCTTTTAAACCCCTAGGAGATCCCTAGTGGAGGAGTGAAGCCTCCTGAGGGTTTTCAGTGAAGATACCCACAAACTTCTCAATGAAACAATTAACGAAGGTGCAACATTATCAAGTCAGCTGTCCAGAAACAGAGCATCAATTTACCTTTGATTCAATAAAAATGTGAGGAATTTTGACATGAAAAGCACTGACATTTAGTCATCACAACCTCTACCTGAGTGCACAACATTTCCAATTAGCTCACAACAAGGGGGGTGACACATGTATATCAGCACTGAGCTCATCATTAATTCAAAAATTAGGTTATAGGCCATGCTTAATAGATTCAACATCAGACCCAATGCTCATCAGGGCATACTCTCACAAGGGACCTTGAGGGTTTCATTTTCTCTCAAGCTTAAGAGTAGTTACAGCCCCCAAATGGGTCTGCAAGCATGAGCATAGGCAAAGCACCTAAGTCCTGGCATCATTGGCATATCCTCACTATAGATTTGACAACTCCTTGTCTTTACATGACATCTCATTTAACTTTGGATCACAAGGTCTTTAGTTGGGTTGTAATGGGGCTTATGAAGTGGGTTATAAAGAATGAAAGGTTGAAAAGGGATTCAGAATTGAGAAATCAGTAAGTGAAGGAGGTGATTCATGACTTCACCCATTTGTAGTTCAGTCTCTTTCATTTTCTTTCAAAATTTTCAGACATGAAGTGGCCAACTTCTCTTTATTTTAAATTTTCCAATGAACTGTTCCTCTTGACTCCTCTCTCACTCCTCTTCATTATTATTTTTTTTTCTTTTTTTTCATTTTTCATTTTATTTTTGTTTTCATTTTTGTGTTTGTGACTTGCCACCTCTTTCCTCAGCTGCTACACTGCTCAACTTTAGGTATCTCTTCTCCATTCACCCAATGTTGACCCTGTCTTGTCCATCTTCAGCTCCTTCTCCTTTACCTTATGAATTCTTAGAGTGAGGGTAGGTTTGAGTCAGGTCCATAGGTTTAGGTGCAATTACTCAGTTGTATTTTAAAGAAAATTGGAAATTAAGGCTCAACAAGTGTGTGCACAAGGGCAGTTGATTAGGATTTGGTTTGTTTAAGTTCAAACTGTCCAAGAGAAGGCCTTGATCCTTTCCTAGGTTTAATGATTGCTGTCAGCTATTTCAACTTGAAGGTGCCTAACTTCTAATGAGGGCATTGCCTCAGTCAATCCTTAGAGCTAGAAGAATTGCCTCAGTCACTCCTCAAAGGAAGGAAATTTTTTTTTTTGTAGGCCCAACTATCACTGGTTAGGGTCTTGCATTGAACTTTTAAGTATGTGCTTACCTTTTTCTCTCTTTAATGATTCACTCAGTACTGATACAAGTGAGTTTACTTGGTTTTCACATCATGGAAAAGTTAAAACTTTAAAATCTTGTAATGCCTAAAGGTCTGTAAAATTTTAAATTTCTCATTTTTCTAATGATTCTTAGGTGAACATGGTTCTGTTTCTGTCTTACTCACTTGACTCTTCTACACTTGGGTTAACTACTTCATTGGCAGAACCTGCCACACCCCCAAACCTATGAGGAGCAGTGGCCTCACTAATTCAAAGGACAACGGTTGTGCAGCAATGAACAAACACAGATATATATAACACTACACTAAAGCAGAGAAAATCACGAAATGAACACTCAATACTTTGACAAACACACAAACAAACAAACAAAAATGAAATAAAGTAATAGTTACACAGAAGTAACAAAAAGAAAGTTCATTATATTAGAAAATATATTTACATCACACTACTCCTAACTCTAAACATGTGCAAACATCAAACATCTAAGTGTCAGTTGGTTCATCCTTAATTTTAACTCCTTCTCCTTTGACTTTCCTTTGCTCTACAGGTGGTGGGGGGTGCTCTACAAGTTGCTACAGCTAGTTGCCTCTCAAGGATTTCAGCCTTTTATTCAGCCAATTCAGCTCGGGCAATAAGGAGTGCCCTGATCTCCTTGGAGGCAGTCAACCTTTTCTCTAATGCATCAACTCTCAACTTTTCTGTTGCAGTAGCCATTTTCTCTTATTCAACATTGAGCTTCTCTTGTGTAGCCGAACTCTCTTGGGCTTCATATAGACACAACATTTTTTTCCAGCCCTTCGCGATGTCCTTTAGCAGGTTTTCAGTATCCCCTTTGAGAAGATTAATCCTATTATCGTAGGAAAGTTTAATGGTAGTCAGGCCTCGAATAACATCTCTTTTGATGTAAGGGTTCATCAACATTGCAGAATCCTAAAATAGTTTTTCAGCTCAATCTTCATGCAAAGTATGATAAGGGCACCACAATATTTTTCAACAAACACAGTTCAAATTCAGATGAAACATAGGCACATGTATTCACGCACAGCAATTCAAATATAGACAACGCAAAACAAATAATTCAACAACACACTAAAAGCTCAAATGACAGAATTCTAAAGAACACAATTCAACACAAAATTTTCATATATATGATACAATTATTACCAATATTTGGCTCACTGGGCACTAGCTTCCTCTTGATTAGAGGATGCATCACCAATCATAAATTGACCTTTCGGGTTTGTCAGGGGCTAACAAGGTAATTTTCCTTCCTCCCTCCTATGCAGAGTATTACAAATCCGACCAAGCTGGTCCTTAATCTTTTTTATGCTCTGTCCATGAGAATTGACTGTCTATACCAGGCTCTCCAAATTCTGCATTGAAGCCATCATCTACTCTTCAAATGAAGAGAACTTGGCCTGTTGTGTGGGCAGAGCCAACTGGTTAGACTGTGGGGTAGGTAACAGGAAATTTTGCCTTGGTGGGTGACCTTGATTAAACTGGTGTTGGGGTCTATAAAGAGCTACCATCTGCTACTGCTGGGGTTGAGGATATGAGTCTTATCTCCACCTCAGATTTGGGTGGTTCCTCCAAGAATACCCAGCAGGCTGCTGCCCAAAAGTTTGAGCAGCATTGGCATTCTCCAAAACAAAATCCAAAAACTGGTTGACAGATGGACAATCATGAATAGAATGTGTGGGGCATTGGCATAACAGACATGCTTCCTCCACCTGTGCAACCATCCGAGGTTGCATCGCATTCATCAATTTATCAAACTTCAAGCTCAGGTTGTCCACCTTCCTCTCCAGATCACCTTGCACCTTCACTTCATATATTCTACCTCTAGGGGTGGCCTCTTTCACCATTTTAGCTAGAATCTGACTGTCATTACATGATAGAGACTCCTGCTGCATGAAATTTTCCCTTAATATGTCAAACAACTCCCATGCTTCCTCAGCTGTCTTGTGGAGGTAACTACCACCATAGGAAGCATCCACCATATCCCTGCTCTTGGCATTAATTCCTTGATAAAATACTTGGACAAGCTGCCACATTGGGATTTGATGGTGGGGGCATTATTTTAACATCTCCTAGAATCGTTTTCAAGCTTCATTAAAGCTCTCAGTTGAGGACTGAGTGAATGACGGAGTATTTGTCCTCATCGGGCTTGTTTTGTTCATGGAGAATTTTTTTGCCAGGAACTTGGTTTGAAGGTCACTCCATGACTGTATGCTGTTGGCTGAGAGCTTTGATAGCCATGTGCTGGCTTTATCCTTTAATGAGAAAGGAAAAAGGCTCAATTTAGTGGCCTTAGGCCCTAAGCCAACAATGTTGAAGGTCGTGCAAAGTGCTAAAAACTGGTCGATATGCTTGTATGGATCTTCTTTACTCAGCCCACGAAATAAACACAGCATACTGATAGTGGAGGATTTAATTTCATAGTTCCCCTCAACAGAGGGAAATTGAATGCAGAAGGGAGAGGTGTACTCCCCAGGTGCATTGTATTCCTTCGATGTCCTCTGCCTCTCAACCATAGTAGTTGGTTCAGTCTTAACAATAGGGCTTTGCGTGGTGTGTCTAGGTCTAAGGATCCTTTCCACCTCTTGATTTGGGGGTTCCAAGTCAGGGTTTAAGGACCTTCTACCGAGCGTACACTCACCAATAGTAATGAAAATGCTTACAAGCACACACAAAGAATCTCAAGTAAAAATTATAACTACACAGTTTACACTAAACAAATAACAGGGACTTTAACATAAATGGACTGAGATTTAGGGGGAAGGAAGTGCAAACAGAGCTAACTACACTCCAGCTGGAACTTTAGCTTTTCCCTTCTTCTGCTATCAATTTCTACAAAATTTCATAAAGAATCAGTAGTACTTTTTGTTCTAAATTAGGCACAGCTACAAAGAATTGGTTAGTCTAAATTATAATATAACTCAGGTCTACTAAAAAGATCAATATCCCCGGCAGCGGTGCCAAAAACTTGTTGGTTTATTTTTCGAGACTCTTGCTGCTATTTTATTAAGAACAGTGGAGAGAATAAATCAAGAGTGGAGAATTGGAGATGGGTCAGCACAACAAGTCTGAAATAAATATAGTCCTACAAGATACAGCGTTTATTGTAGCAAGTTTTGATAAGTTAGAGTTTGTCCCACAGAGAAATTGATCTAGAACCCAAAATGGGCCATAATAGTAGGCCTTCAGATCTGGCTACAGATCTGACAATCCTAAAGAAAGGGAGTTGGGTGTCACGACTACACTAAATTAATTCTAAAAGCAGAGAAATAAAATGTAGCCCTATCCTAAAGAAAGGGTTAAATAGAGGATGGTGATGGAGTGTGTCAAAATAAAATACAAAAATTGGTGAGAAGTAAGTAGATTGAGCTAGAGTTAATGATGCAATAATGTAACTCAGATTTAGTCTGTCTCTATAGTGCTCCTTACTGAGATGCTATTAAAAGCCTCAACAAGGTATAAGCTCCCAATTTAACTCATGCCATTTTGGGCGCTCTTAGGGCTATACTCTGTCCACTCCAATGGTCACAGGGTATCCGATAGAGTCTGTTAAATCCCATTAGTTAAACCAAAAATTCGCTAGTCTAATCCAGAAGAGTGGATTGATCATTTCCAGAGCCACTGGACCAGCTCTAGTCATGAATACTATTGCAGTACTATATAATACAAGTGCTACAAGCTCTCCAGATCTGCGCACAGACCTGGCTGACATCTATAGGTATTCTAACCCATAAGATCCTAAGTGCTTTGCTAAGGCCAACTGCTCCCTAGTGCCCATAAAAAGGACCATGCAACAGGTTGAATAAGGCTTCAGATTCAGCTAGTCATTGCTACAAATGGCCTCCAATGACTCAGCCTCAAGCTACAATTACTACAAAGTGATCGGATCTAACATCTGATATCGGCTAGGTAAAACAGAGGGGAGCCAATTTCTGTACAAACCTCTTCACAAGTCTCTGGAAGCTCATGTGTAGCGGAGGAGAATCCTTCTCAAACATGTGAATGGACACAACCTTAGGGCTATTCTCTATCCACTTGAATGGTCACAGGGTATCCCATTGGTCTGCCCATACCATAGAGGCCTAAGAAAGAACATGGAAACTGCTGTAACCACCATAGTCCACGGGCCTCTGAGCTCCCTGGATCTCACTACAGATTCAGCATTACTTTCCATGGGGCTATCAAACTAAGGGAAATCATATGGTAAACAATAGACCTACTAGAAACTGAATGGGCTAGTCCCAAATACATGTATCCGATAAACATCTAAAGAAACCATAAGATCTTTAGATTCAATTAGGCATTAAAATGGCAATCCATTGATGAACACAAAACTTATAATGAACTGTCTCCAGGCTGCAACCTGTACACAACTGCTCATCAAAAAATCCCAATGTATACCAAAAACTTATTACAAAACTGAAACTAAACTAAACCTAGTTGCTTACAGGGGGGTTAGCCAGCAAGTGTTGGGCTAGGAGAGAAGAAAAATAAGAAAAAGAGATGATCAAATCCTAACCCTAGCCTGCTGGAGTTCTCAGCCGACAAAGGATGAAGGAAAGATGAAAATAATAAACTCTAAGTACAACTTATATATTCTGTCAAAATGGCCTTGGCTCTAAAGAGATTAACCCTAATTTTTCCAGCAGACGTGGCACTGTTTCAACCCTTGGATGCCTGGAGATATGCGCCTTGAAATCCATGCCTCAGGAAGTGTGCCCTAGCTTTGGGAAATTTCCAAAAGGTCATTGAGTTAAAATTGAGAAGTGGAGAGCCCGTGTTTCGCTGGGCTAGTATCTATTTTTAGCTCATTCACATAGTTACTTTGCCTTCACGGAGTTGCCTTTGGCTGGTGGGAAGTGCTTGCTTGTGCATTAACTCTTCATTTGATCGCGTAGTTCACTGGCACTACAATGCTATCGCAGAGATGATCTGGAGTGTCAGGATTTCTCGCTCAGTTGAGCTTCAGAAGCTCTCTCGTTAAGTACTCGTGTAGTTATGCTCCTGCACTCGCGTAGTCAATGGTAAGGCTCTAGAGTGCACGAGATCTATGCAAAGAGAATTATCGGCGACTCTCTTCCAGGGCTACGTGAGAACTCCGTGAGGTGACAGTTTGTTCAGTGTACATATGGACTCGTTGTGGTCTTCGCACAACTACTTTGAGGCTTGATCTCTGCGAGAGCTTCGCGACCATAGATTCTGGGGACTTTAACCTGTGAGATCTTTGCAAGGTCATTTCAACTGTCCTTCTGACTGTGCGGTGTATCTGCACGAGGGTCTCTTCCACTGCATCTTTAGCTTCACGAGGAAGCTCCTCAACTCTGTGAGGTCTATCTTTTACTGCTCTGGTGCATTGCACTTGCTACTGTCACAGTCTCCTCCCTTCTCAACTAGCTTCATTCATCAGCTAGACTTTGGTCAATGGTGATCAGCAACAATGAGTCACCATGGTAAGCACTACCAAGGTGTTCCATTAGGCTTTGTCTCAGCTATCATCTTTGAGTGTATTCTCTCTTTCTTTTGGGCTAAAAAGCAAGGAGTTTGTATTAAGCTGCATATTTTATTGCATACTGCAAAACACACTTAACAAATAGTTATTAGTCTGGTTTAAGGTCCAGCAAAGGCTAAGTTAAGAGGTGAAAAGTGGTACTTTTCAGTAAATAACACCTGCTCAGTCCCTGTTCTTTCCATCGGCTCGCTTCTGACTGGTGGCGGCTTTGATTTGTTACGGGATTATATTAGTGTTGGGCTGGGTGTTGGCAATATTCTGAACATCGGCTCCTACTCTTTTCTCATTTCTCTACTTAGAAAACCTTCTGACCCCACTGGCTCCACCAGGTACGTTCTTACTTAGACAACCTTCCCTGATAACTTCCTCACAGTGATTGCTGTTTCTCACCAAATCAGTAAAGTTGGACTGCTGTTGCTAAGCGAGGAAGTTCAAGATCACTGGCAAAGTATTCTTTGAAATCATCTTAATTTGTTCATCATCAGATATTCTATTTCTCACCTAAGCTGATAGTGCTCTCCCAGTGCCCTAAGTAATCGTTGAAGGTTTCATTATGGTTCTCCTTCAATTGGGCCAAGTCTAACTTGCGAGGTTCAATGTCTATATTATAGACATATTGCTCTTGGAATAAGTGAGTCAGATCTTTCCATGTCTTTATCATAGATGGATCTAGGGACCTGAACCACCTCAAGGCCGAACTAGTTAAACTTTTCTGAAAGACCTTTATCAGTAGTCTTTCATCTCCCCCATACTCGTACATGTCCCCACAATAAGACTTTAGGTGTGCAATGGGATTGCCAGTGCTGTTGTATTTATCAAAAATCAGCATTTTAAATTTTGGGTGTAAGGGGACTTTAACAAATAAACACAAGTCTGAGAAGTCTGTAGCGTGGATTTCGGCTCCACCCATCTTCCATAGTTGTTTCTAAATTTTTTCTAGCTGCTCTTTCAACTGCTCTGACTCCTTAGACAGGGGGGTTACCCTTTTAGCAATCGGTCGAGATTCACTCTGTGCTACCAGAGGGTTGGTTGTTATGAGAGGAGAATTAATATTAGCCAAAGCCCAGGCATAAGCCCCACTGTTCCTAATCTCGTCCTCTTCATACTGTTGGTCTGCATAGGGTCTAGTGAGGGCAAGATTCTCCTGTTGTTATTGGATGGACTAAATAGGGGTGACGGGATGAGTGGAAGTTAGATTTTGGGGTGGGGCCTGATGGGGCCATTAGGTATGGGGAAAAGCTTGAAGATGGCTTTGGGGTGTAGGGGCATGGGTAAATTATGGTTGATGCAAGGTATGGGCTTGAACTGGGTATAAGGGTTGTGGGTGAGTGAAATTTTGGAGGAATTGTGAAGGGTATGGGTGCGAGGCTCCCAGGTTTGGGCCTTGCTGGGCTTGGGTGTAGGGTAAAGAGCTCTGATGGGTTTGGGCCATAAAGTCTTGGGGAGTTTGGCCCATTAGGCCTTGGTGGGTTTGGCCCATGTGGCCTTGATGGGTCTAGCCCATTGGGCCTTGGGATATATATGGGTCATGAGCCCCTAATGGGTCTGGGTGATGGGGGTTTGGGCCATTGGGCCTTGGAGGTTTTGGGTAATGGGGTTTTGGATGGTATGGATGATGGGGGGTTGATGGGGATCATGGGGGAACGAGGCATGGAGGCTTGATAGTGTGCGGGAGGGGTTCATAGATGTGTGGTGTGGATGAGAGGGGTTGTTTTGGGAGGCCTTCCAACTGGTGTAGGCCCAGACCATCTCCTCGATCATGGCCATTGGAGAGGGATCGGATGGAGATGGTGCATTTGAGGTTTGGATGAAGTGGAGGTGCGGGAAAAATTAGGCATGACCTAGGTAGATGAGGGGATATTGGATGGATCAGAGAATGAGGGGAAATGTGGTGTATTTGGAGGGGATTGGGATAAATTGGGCATTGCTTGGGTGTATGTGGGAAAATGGGGGTTATGAGGATTCGATGTGGAGGCAAAATTTGGGTTGGATGTGGAGGGTTGGGATGTATGTTGTGTTGATGGATGTGGAAAGTTGGGCATGGTGGGAATGGATGGAATATGGGGAATGTTGGATGTGAATGGGAAATGTGGTTGATTTGGCATGGATATGGAGGGGAGGGGGGGGGAATGGACATGGATTGGGAAAATGACGGCGAATAGGGTGTTGGATTTTGAGTGTTTGGAGAGGTGGTGGACGGGAAGATGGGTGCTCCAAAGGTCCCGGTGACGGTAAACGGAGATTGGGTAAGGGAGACGGATGTGAAGGCCTCTTCTATATTGAAATTAGTTGGGGAATTTGGCGGGGATGAATCGGGATCGGCGTAGGCCGGATCCATCGCCCACGACATGGCTCGGTATCGGGTAGGGTACGGGTGCCTTGGGTGGGGCCCGTAAAGCTTCCTTCTTCCCCTTTGGGATGACGGAGGTGAAGGCAATGCCGTTATGCCGGCACCACAAATCCCTATTTTGTTTTTTTTTATTATTTAATTTTTTAGAATTTTTTGTAAATGAAATGATTTAAGGATTTCGGGGCCTTTGAATTGCCATCTCGGGTATCTTTTGTACGCTAAATAAGTCTCACAGAAAGACCCGATGCACTTCGGAAGAATCAAAGGGTTGCCCTTTGATCTATTGAAGGCATGAAAATTGATGCAAACAACCCGATCTCTTGGAGCGGGTAAAAAATAAGTCACCTTCCTCTGACCGACGGGGGCGTATTGGGTGTCGGATAATGCTAAACTTAAACAGAGGTGCTGAACCACTAATTGAGGAATCTGAGATGGTGAGATAGGCCACAGATTCGAGCTGCACTGCCCAAAACAGGCTTGGCGCAAGTATTAGATGTGCCAAGCAAAATTGCTCAGATTCTAAGCTTGGCACATGTATTAGTTGCGCCAGGTAAGACAGTGGGGTCAAATAGGTTTGACAGCAGAAACAGCAACCCGAAATGAGTCTCTTTATTTTGGTTTTTCTGGAAGCTATGCTTCCGGAGACAGCTTGCTTAATTGCACTAGGTCTCTCCTCACTAAACCTAAGGGATACAAGGCCGATGCAGGTCCACTAATGCTCTCTCCCATGGGTTTTAGGCTTTGTAACGGGATAGGTTACCCATCGGATATACCTCTAGCGCAAGCGCTTTCTCAGATACTAGGTGGGCTGTTACTTTTCTGGATCATCACCACCAGGGGCTGCCGTCGTACTAAGAACTGGGTGTTTGTATCTTTAAAAACCCAACCCTTGAAAATCTAACCCTGCAAAATCCAATTAAGTCCCCTTTGTTGGTTCAATTTTAATTTTCAGGTTTTATAGGAGTTTTCTTTAAAGTCCAAAAATGGGTGGTGATGGTCCCGTGCTGCCTCTACGGGCCGGCGTCCACTGATAGTATATGATCGCGAGAAAGTAAATGCATACATAGGCTCGCCAAATGGCTCGTGTAAATGACGGAAAAATTAAGGAAACGTAAAGACAAAACACAAGTAGGCCCGCCAATCAACTAAGGCATGTAAATAACAGGAAAAGTAAGGAATTTTAATGACGATGCACAAGTAGGTCGGCCAATCAGCTAAAGGCTCATAAATGACGTAAAAGTAGGGGTGAGAAAATTGACGGAATCATAGGGGTGAGTAAAAAAAAATAGCAATAAGGTTAGTGAAATGAAATAAAAAAGCCAAAATTCAAGGAAAAGCTCCACTAGCTAGTCCCCGACAGAGTCACCATCTGTGCAATCGTGGATTCTTAACGATCCCTTGTGACGATGCGCACTCGTGAAAAATTTAGAGTTGCCACCCGGAGCTTTTGGTGTCCCAAGAAATCTAAACCAATATTAAATGCACCGAAGTGCCAAATAAGACTCTGATTCACCGATCTACGCCAAAGACTCTTAGGTAGGGGCTTCAGTTATCAATCGAGAAGGTGTTAGGAACCTTACCAACTCGCTAGTAAGAGGTCTCTACTTATGGTCAAAATAAAAATAAAATCCTTCCTCTTTCCCTAGGGCACCAAAATCCAATTTGTGCCCCTCTGTTCCTACTAGAATTTTGGCGGTGTAATGGTACAACTGTGATAGAGGAAGAACAAAGAAGTTACAGGAGTAGAGGGGAGAGACGGAGCTCTTGGGTCCTTGTTGCACCGCTGTGGATTTTTGTGTAGGCATGCTTCAGTGAGCTTCCAATGGCTTGTATGGTTAGAACAAGGGTTCTAGCTCCTAGTGCTTGATAGCTAAGAGGTAAAGAAGGAAGGCTAGAGGATGGCTCTCACCTAAACTGGGGTATTTTTGAGGAAAGGTAGGGTCTAAAGAAGGTTTGGGAATTCTAGAATTTGTATGCAAAAGGGGGTACCAAAGGGAGAGGGAGCTTCTTTCTTAATCTTCTCTCTAAGCAAAATATTCAAACCCTTTCAAAGGGAGGGGTACCTCTCTATTTATAAGAAAAGGAGAGGTTAGGAGGATTCTTAGAGGCTAAATTGATTTATCAATTAGGAAATCTAGCATCTAAGGTTTCCTAGGTTTTCAAAAGCTTGGAAAAGTGTGAAGGTTACTCCAATGGTGGATGATAGGATAGTGTTTCAAATCACTTGAGGGTTGCGAATAGGATAAGGAAGGGTGAACATAACAAGTTAAACCCACCCAGGGCCTCAAGATGGTCAACAATTCAAACCCTAAAAGTGCAATTCGAGCTAAAAACCCACAATTACTGTAGCTAAGCCTAGCGCGACTAATAGATGCGCCAGGCAAAGGTACAGTAAAACAGTGCATGGGAAGTTGCAAGGCCGCGGGGGGACACACATAAACCTGGCACAACTAATACTTCCACCAAGCCATTTCTAGCATGTATTACATGCGCCAAATTCATATGGATCCCCCACCCAAAACCGTAAATTTGCTAGAAAATTCGGAACGCGATATCTTTCGATGTACAACTCCGAATGAGATGATTCTTGGCTTGTCGAAAAGCTGGAGACTTCTACTTTTCCATGATATATTATTCAATTGTAGTAGAATTTCTCAGCTTGTCTCAGTGCCCCACTCCTTGATCATTGCCTAGGAAACTCTAAGTATGGGTTCGAAAGGGTTTCTAAAGGTTGGGATTGGTTTATAAAGGTTCAGGGAGGTTTCTAAGGGATCAGGGATGATTCCTAAGGGTTTGGAATGACTCATAAGGTTTTGGGAAGGTTCCTATGGCTACGATACTTACCATTGGAAGCTCAGAAGTGTGCCTCTCTCGAAGTGTGCTTTGATCGGGCCTTGGGCCAAATTTGGGTGTCTACAATGAAATTGAACATGGTTCTTATACATTGGTCGATCTAGCAGACCCTCATTCAGCCTTTGATGAGGTCCTCGTAAGGATTTGTAGGAGCAAGGATTACACTATCGAGAAAATACCACAAAAGATATGCCTCAAAAGGAGTAAAGATCTGCCTCCCTTCATTCTCTTTCCTTCTTTTACCTCGGAAGAAGGAAAGAGAATGAAAGGAGGAGCTTTCCTTGGGAGTATGCTGGATGAGTGGATATGGTGATGGCGGTGGTTGGTTGGGGGAGGATGCCACATTTTATGAAAATGTTGGAGGGTGGTATGGGATGGGTCGCGGGTCAACAAGGCCGTGGCAGTAAGCAAGGCGGTGGTGGAGGAGGTAGCGGTGGTGGTAGAGGTTGAAATAGTGGCAGAAATGGAGGTAGAGTTGTAGTCAGATGTGGGGAGTTTGTTATGCTGGTGGTGGTGTATGAGGAAGTTGAGTTGGAGATGGTGGCGGTGGTTGTGGCTGGGGTGGAGGCGAAAGAAGAAGAACCGACTGCGGAGCCAGGAGAAGAAGCATCAACTTTGGAGTCGGGAGAAGAAGTACCGACTCTGGAGCAGGGAGAAGAAGCACTGGCTCCGGAGCTAGGATTAGAAGGGGCTCTGGGTCTCCCACCACTGACAGCATAACGTGAAGGTCGTTACGGTTTGAAATGATGATAACTTCTTCAGGAGGAGGGGGAACCACATGCTCGTTGTCGGGGACGACCACTAGCTCATTGTTGTCAGGGATGTCGATAATTGAACCATCGTAAGAACTGATAAAATGCTTCCGCACTAGCCGATGGCTCTTTCTCAAACTGTTACAACGTATTTCAGTATGGGTTGAGGAAGATGAAACTTTTAGTTGAAGGAGCAATAGAAGATGAAAAATTTTGAGCACTATGATGCCCTTTAAATAGCAATTTATCATGCAATTTCATTAAATAGATTATCGTAGTCATTATGGTGCACTGCCGCCATAGAGGGATTTCACAAATTTTTGTGCTTCTTATTTATTGCATCGGCCGTGCGTATTTCACGAACTCCTCTCAAATTACGATAAGAAGTGAGCCGATGTTTGATGTTACCCATGAAGCTTATTGCGTCAGTGCTTCTAAATTGGAGCGTCAACTCTTCCGAATCGAAGAGTCAGCGCTTCTAAAGTGAAGCATCAACGCTAATGAATCAAAGAATTATTGCTTCTAAATTGAAGCGTTAGCTATTAAATTTAAGTGGCATTTCATTTATTATGAATTTTGAGGAGTTTGAAATTGTGGAGTCGGTTGTCTTTTCCAACATTATTTATTGAATCAGCTTGTCGGGGCCCAATAAAAATGCCTTTTAGCCTTCAGTCAGTTTAATCTTCACTCCATATCTTGTCTTTCGCCATCCATCTGCAAACCTAACCCCCTTCACCATGGAAGAAGAACCCAACTTTTCATCTAAGATTAGCGAAGCATTTCTTCTTCTTGATCGAGCCCTTGAAAGGGAGAAGGCTGAGTATATTTAGCTACATCTCGCGCTTTTGGCCGATATGAAGAGGTGGTTGCAGAGGTCGATGGATGGTATTGAAGCAGGGCTGGCTGCGATTGTAGCTATGTCTCCCATATTGGAGTGGCGGCTGCTCAAATTATGATGCAGTTCGAATGGGGAGTCGTCTACCTCTCCACCCTCTTGATGTCTGAGGCAGCTATGCTATGCTCTGTTAGTGTTTGTGTGCCTCTCAAGATTTTTGTTTTCTTCTTTCTTCTATGGTGTAATTTTATAAGTGGTACTTTATAAGAATAAATTTTTTTTTCATTTATATGAATTCAATCTTACAGCTTTTTGTTTAATGTAATTATGGAATGTGTTGTATTTTCACACATTTCACTATTTGTTAGGAGAGGCAGTGCCTCAGATAGTCGTAGTCATCATGGTGCACGTACTGTTGCCAAAGGCATTTCGTAAATCGATGACGCTTCATATTTATTGCATCAGGCTCAACTATTCTACAAACTCCGCTCAAATTATGATAAGAAGTGCCTTGATGCTTTGATTTTACCCATGAGGCTTACTATTACAAGCGACAATGCTTGAATAAGACATTTATTTAGGCGTCAGCGATTCTAAATTGATGTGTTAACAGTCCTGAATAGAATCGTCATCACTTTTAAATTGATGCATCAACGCTTATTAATTGAAGCGTCATCGGTGCTAATATTCAGGACGTTGTCGCTTCATTGACTATGGAACTACGTTTGTATTACTCAGAATAAAAACAAACTACGAGATACCCCAAAATTTATCATAGTGACGAGTGCACCGATGGAGCTACGCTTGTATTACTCATAACAAAAACAAACTACGAGATACCCCAAAATTTATCATAGTGACGAGTGCACTGGGAATAAGAAAATAATATAGAAAAGAAAATAATATAGAAAAGAAAATAATACAGAAAAAAGAAAATTTCTATTAATATTGAAAGAAATATTTGCAGAGATTAACCAATACAGTGATTACATTAAAAATAAATCCGTTGGACCACCAAAAGAAAGTTGAGATTAGAGACTTTGGAGTCTCTGAAGACGAGCTTGAGCTTTTAAAGGTTTTGCTGTGGGGAGTAAAGATTTTGAAAATAATGGTTATCTTCACTTCTAAACTCGGGCAGAGCGATTCACAAAAGCAAACGTTCATTAGAAATTTAATGGCATTCCCAAGAGATTCTTCATGTATTACAATATCCCTCACGCGATGTGGCTTTATAGGGAAAAGGCTACGGTTTGAAACATAATTTTGAAATAAATATCAAGGATCGGTGGCAGGTAGCATATTCTACAAAGTTCTCTGGAATTAACATAAGAAGCGCAACGCTATTTGAAGTTACCTATGGCGCTGGTTCTTCGAAGCGTTAATGCTTCAGTAAGCCGATTGTAGAAGCGTCATCGCTTCTAATTTGAAGTGTCATTGCCTCTAATTTGAAGCTTCATCACTTCCATTACGGGTGATGATGCTTCTTGACGTAAGCGGCGTTCCTTTATTATGATTTGACAGGACATTGATATTGTTGACTATGTTATCTTTTCGTAGTCTTTTCCAAAATAATTTATTGCAACGGATGTTCGTATCCTAGTAAAAATGAATCCCGAGGAGCTTCAAATAATGGATTGTCTTATATTTTTGCCTGGTCTTATCTAACATTAATTATTTCAGCGGTTGTTCGTATTCCAATAAAAATGACTTATTTTTCAAAAAATATAAAATGCCTAAATCATGCCGCTTCATATGCACGTATCCCAATAGTCATGCCGCTAAGGAGCACCGAGTGCGACGTCTCTTATGTAAAGCACCCACGCTTCATTTATCACATTGTAATAACAAATCATGTGTTAAAATGGTTCCTCGATCATATTATTGAATGTTTGAAGGCGGATATTCTAAAACAACAACTTACGCTTCTGGCAGAGACAAAGGCGCGTTTTCAAAGGGTGAAGGACAAGATTGAAGGGGATATAGCTGCAATTGAAGACATTTCTGCCAAGTTTGAGGGGTGGTTGTGCAAAGTACGACGCAGTCCGAAGGGGGATTCGCCTACCCCTAAATGATGGCTTCTCAGGCGGCTTTGTAGATGACTCTCCTCCCTCTTTCCTATATTTTCTTTTCTTTATCTTGTATAGTTTGTTGTACTTTTTTTTTAATATATGAATTCATTAATAAAAACTATGCTTTTGTCATTTAAATTAATGCAATCTCTGCTTTTCAATGTATTGGTTGCCCTAACAATCATGCGGGTAATAATAATTCCTCTAGGTCGTAGCGCTAGCTCTAATTAGAAGTGTCATCGCTTCTATTTTCAAGTGTCATCGCCTGTAATTGAAGCATCGGCACTTCGGCTGATGGCGAGGTATCTTGACGTAAGTGGAGTTTCGTTTATTATGAATCCCGAGAAGTTTGAAAGAGGGAGCCATCTCTGTTAATCGTAGCCGTCTGCAAAACCCCCCTTCCTCTAAACCTTAAACCAATTAATGAAGTGTCATCAGCTCTTAATTGAAGCATGGACAACCTTGGGATATACATTATATATTACAGCTAACCTCTGTCACTGACAGTTTGAAGGGGTAGTGCCTCAGCTAGCCTTAATACTCAGCTCACTTCAATAAGACGCGTTAGCTCTTCTAACTCCAGGCGTCATCGCTTCAAACACGATTCGTTATCGCTTCTAACTTAAAGCGTCATCGCTCTATAATTCAAGCGTCTGCGCTTTTTAATTAGATCCTGGTCACTTTTCAATTGAAGCATCATCATTTTTAACTATAAAGTGGTGGTAATTCCAATCTATTTAAAATTCGTATTTATTGCAGTGACTGTTTTAGATCTGTATCTTTTGATAAACTTTGTCCTTAGTGCATATGAAGAGATTGGCAAGAATAACAAGAAAATAACATGTCTCCAAATGAGCTAACGAAATCTATACATTTCATAGTTAAAAAATGATGATGAATCAATTAAATAGCGACCACGATCTAATTAAAAAGTGCTGACGCTTTTTAATTAACTAAACAAAAATATACAGCCAAGGGAAATCCTAGGAAAAGTGTCATCGCTTCTTAAACGTACAAATGTAAGTTGACACTTACACCTTTTTATGGGAAGCAACGACCGACCTTACTTTATTTACTAGCTTTGTCAATGTAATAACACGTAGCACCTTTTTTGTGCGATATAGCACATAGCATCTTTCTGTGCAATGCGATTGTTCGTATCTCAATATGAACCCCTTTTTTACTCAAATAAACAAGGGAGCATGTTAAAACGTAATCTGGGCCGTCTGATTTGGAGTTTATGATCTATAGATCCTTAATGGATAAGATTGAATGAAATATAATCTTCATCATGTGATTAAATATAGTCAAATGCTATTATTTGATTCTACGGTTGACAACAATAGATCATATGATAAATATCGTGTTTTGCTCTAATCTTATCCACTAAGGATCTATAGATCATGAAAGTTAAATCACCCAGCCTAAATTGTATTTTCGCATGTCACATGTCCCTAAAATACAGTCTTTCTTTAACCTCGATCTATCTCGAAGCGACATCGTTTCGACTTCGAAGCGATATCGCTTCAATCACGAAGCGTTATCGCTTCTATCACGAAGCGTTCTCGCTTCAATCTCGAAGCATTATTGCTTTAATCTTGAAGCATCATCATTTGGATCTTGATCAACTTACTATGTATGTCTAATTAAGTCTTAATCTATTGCAAGCGCACAATAGAAATTGTAGAGCTAGTATAGGATCGTTCCCACGAAGAAGTTTATCCTCTTTATATATATATATATATTTTTTTTTCTTTCTATTTTAAAGTTTATCTTTATCTTTTAAGGTTCTAAACTACTTGAGAAATATGAATAAAAGAATGATTTCTTAATCTAAAGTGCAGAAAATAAATCCTAGTCCTCCTTCAGATTAAGGTCGTTAATCCCAATCTTCAACTACCGGATATTTATAAAAATAAACAGTACCGTTACACCGTATTGCAGTCTTCTAGAATTTGGGTGTCAATCAAAAACTAAACTTCCTTAACATAGATTTAATCTAATCAACAATTTTTTTAAATTTGAGCGTCAATCAAACTCTAGAAAATTGAAAATAGAAAAGTAAAAACCATTACACTAATCTGCAAATTCCAATCAGAGTCATCAATTCAAATTAAAACTTGAAGATATTTACAAAGCATGTAAATAAAGTAAATAAAATATAAACTAAAAAGCAAATAAATATATCTTTCACCCTCAGCCGCAGTCGTCAATTGATTCTGAGAAACTAGGATATCTACACTAATCTTCAGCACCCAATAGCAGTCGTCAATTGCTATTGAGAAACTTCTGATATCTAATCTACTATAACTATTTTGCACTACTGATCGGAAGAAAATCCAACCTCAATTGTCAATTGATGCTGAAATTCTTCGATGCTTGCTCCTACACCGAGCTCTCTTATTTATAAATCATAACGAGTCGATTTAGAAAGACTTCTAATTCTAATAAAAGAAACTAATAAAAGATTCCTAATATAACTCTAATTCCTAATTTTATTCTTCCTTGCTATCAATAGTTGATGTGCTTCTAGGTTGTTCTCCTTTATTTCAACAACCGAGATTTCCTAAAGCTTATCTTCATCAATATTCTCAGATCTGTGATTTACTAATCTTCTAATTTCATATAGCTTCTAATTCTGTTCTTGGCGGTGATAATCCTCATTCAGGTGATCAGTAGCAATAACAATAGTAGGAAAGCTTCTTTTTTGAAAAATCATAAATCACGATTTTCTATCTTTTATAGTTTCCTATTCAGATGATTATTTGAATTACGATATTTCCACTTTTTTCTTCTTTCGTCTCTTTTGAAGAATCGTAAATTATGATTTTTTAGCTTTTAGTAGGTGGGAAATTGTCTTTTTTGCTCAATCATCTTTCTTGCTTCTTTTTGAGTTTATTTGGATGAATATTAACACTTTGGCTCTCTTTTATTGATTTTTCTTAATATCTGTACATCATTAACTTGTTAGTAGCAAACTAGGTCCAAGCATAACTAAGTTAAGGGTGATAAAATGGTAAATTATGTGACTGATCACACCCCCAAACTTAAGCTTTGCTAGTCCCAAGCAAACAAGGAAATATAAAATATCTAAACTATGAATTTAAATGTCACTTTCTTAGGAAGCACGATTTCATTTAGTAGATGCAACAAGCCATTAAACCCCTAGGTGATCCCTAGTGGAGGAGTTATAGTCTCCTGAAGGTTTTTAGTGAAATTATCTACAAACTTCAAATATTTTTGGATTTTTTCAAAATATATTTTTCAGAAATCTAAAATTTAAAAATACTAAACTAATTTTGTACACTAACTAAAATAACTAAGTTACCTAAATTACCTAAGTTGTCAAATTGGTCAATACATAGTTTATTACGATTTTCCCCAAATTACCAATCTATTATCCTTACTTTTCATTACAACAGTGGTCCTTGATTAGAACTCCAACAATTTCAATTCATAATCAGCACAGAGTGTATATAAACTAGTGAATAGCTTATTCTTCATAAATTTTTCTAAACTGCAGATTTAGAAAATATTTTCATTCAAAGACTCACTATTTACATACTCTCAAAAAGATATCGAAACTTTTGGGTTCTCTTAGTATATTTTCAAGAAGAATTCAATCAAAGATATTTGTAATAATAAATCTCATAGAAAAGATATTCTTATCCTATTCTTATGAATCCCTGTATAAACCATAGTATCTATTATCCTTATCTCTACTAGGCTTACGCTTTTGCAAATCGTAAATCAGAAAGGTCTTTCCTTCAGCTTGTAATGGGGTTTTGGATTTCAGAAGGTATCAAGGAAAGGTAGAAAAGGATTCAAAATTTTTCTGAGAATTTAGCTCTTCTTTTTCCTATCTTCTTCTACTATTTTGTTTTAGTAAATATCCATTATTGGATAACTTCTTCCCATATACTTCTCTTCTTTTATATATATATCCCAGTTCTTTAGCTATAAAATCGCCTAATACGATTTTTTATTTTTTTCACAACTTTTTGCTAAAGAATCGTTCTTCTTTTCCACTCATTTCCCATATTTTCTTTTTCCTTTATTTTTTTTTCTTTTGTACCTCTTTTCTAACATTCTTTCTCTGCTTCATTCTTACTCCTTTCACTCCCTCTTCTTCCCTTCTTTGCGTTCTAAACTCTCAGAAATTGTAAGGGTTAAAGGTAGAAAGCTTTAGGTGGTACATATAGTTAAAAGTTTATAAAATTTTGATATAAAGAAATTTGGTTTTAAGCTTCTAATATGGGTTCAAAGGATATAATGTTATGAGATTTTGATTTTTTCGCTCTGGTTTAAATAAAAGATGGCCTTAAATTATTTTCACAATTTACTAGCATAGATGTCTTATTGCTTTGATATTTCTAATAGATAGCTCTAGACAAAAAAAATCAGTTCATCATATTCATAGAATAATTCGATTTTAAATTCAACAATATAAGATTTTATATCAGTATAGAAGTTCAAAGAAATTTTTATGATTTGAATAGAAACAGTCTCTCTCAGAAAAGAGGAAATATGGCTCAAAATCTCACTAGTTTATAATTTTGAAACTATAGTCTAAATTTTTATAGTTTAGATCAATCTATTGTTTCAAACATTCATATAGTGTTTTAATGAGCTAAACATGAATTATAACTATTCTAAATTCTAATTATTAAACTTCTATTATAATGAATCGTAAGTTTTCAGGATTTGTAATTTTTTTTCTATCATAATTCCTATGTACTGATCCAAAAATAAAAATAATTTTCAAAACAATTCAAATAAAATTACTACTAAACACTGAAATTGTGTATCCCCCCAAACTTAAATTGGATAATGCCCTCATTGGCACAAAAACATGGGACACAAAATAAAATTAAAAAAATTATTGACATACTGATTATTTACCGAAAAAAAATATGTTACTAGATACACATTCTCCCCCAAACTTGAGAGAAAATACCCGTAGCTTATTCTCAGATTATCAATAACAAAAATGTTAGTAACACACATCGTTAGTTAAAATAAAAGAAAATTTCATATATTATATGTACAATGATTAAAAATGGCAAGTAAAATCTAAAATCTATCCTAAGAACTAATTACATAAAAGGGTATAAACCTAGAAAAAATCTAGACACACACTAAACTAAGACACTGGCAGCAATGTCCGAAAGGGGTCTTCAATGAAGATCGGTCCTCGGCTTCTATTGTCGCCCATGACAACAAAATCATCATCAGGCGGTAGGTTCATCCAATAGAAAAGGGAAAAAGAAAGTTTAAGAGGATGAGGGAGGTGGCGGTGGGGAATGAGGTGTACGAGGAGAAGATGGTGGTTTCGCTTTATGATTTTGAATAGGGAGGGAGGAGAAGAGAGCTATGATTTCGTTTATTATCCGCATCCTTTCATCAAAGATTGCGGTGAGTTCCTCCTCGTGGCATCGGATGAGGCGGAGAAAGGTCTCTGATACTTCAAACCAATCTGGTGGATTTGTGATCGGTTTTAAAGTGTACCCTTGCAAGTGCATAAGATCTATTGCAGCACGATAGGAACATGGGTGTCGAACCCACAGGGAAAAATATGAAATCTAATTAATTCTTTCAAAGATTGGATAAAAATACTCGAGGAAGTACCAAGGGAGAAAGTTCGCTTTACCAATTAATTAAAACACTTTTCTAAATGCAATAAAATTAACTAATCTGAGCAAAGATGATTTTTTTTTTGAAGAATAAAAGAAACAATATTTTAAAATGCTTAAGGAATATGCTACCCCAGACTCGTAACTTTTTTATTACCAACCCCACGATTCCAAATCACATCATTCACACCCTCATTTATCTAGAAAAATGATTCGTAAAGACGTGATCATTAATCTGGCATACCCTATCTAAAAATGATGATTCAACCTATCATTGCGGTATGAGTCATGTAAAAAGCATAGCGTATCTCATAATGTTTAAATCACAATAATAGGCACATAATCGCTCTACAGCCTAGATTAGCCTGCAGGTCCAGATCTAGCGATTATGGTCGTTGATACGCGCAATCAATGATCATAATAAAGCATTCACATATATTCAACCAACACACTTTTAGCAGAACAATTCATTGATGACATTAAGGACTTATGGATTTAATCATAAAAAATGCTACTTATATGGGGATCGCATCCTCCTTGAACAATTGATTTAGCTGCTCATCCTTGGTGTATGATCTCTTTGCACATTCAAAGTCTTTCTTCCTTTCATTTATCACTAAAGGTCTTTTTACCAAAGTTTTTTTTTCTAAATACAATCTATGATTTTATAAAAGAAAAATAATGCAAATCATAAGTACAGTCTACCCAGATAACCCTAGAAGAAGAAGAAAAGAAGAACCCTTGAAAAGATGCGCAGAAGAGTCTAAAAAAAATGAGTCATGATACCCCTCTTTTGAACAAACCCGTAGCTTTTATAGGGTTGAGCAAACCCTATACCTAATAGCCTCAATCGATTGAGACTAAAGTCTCAATCGATTGACTTTTGGTTCGGCAAAAGTGGGGGCAAAGCTGTCTTCTATTGTCAATCGATTGACATTCTTGTGTCAATCGATTGAGGCATAAGGGTAGAGTCTTCATTCCCTTGTTGGATGTTGAGCTACCTCACGGATTTCGATGCTTCTTTTGACCTTTTTGTCCATAGCTCTTATGTAGCCTTTAATTACCTTCTGTTATGCTCTTTAACGATCCAATGGTCAGAAACACCTGTAATCATTAAAACCTCACAACAACCATCAGATGCTTTCATTGGATAGCTAAATATAGGAATTAGGGTGCGAAATATAGTCACATTTCGGCACCGATCAATTTGCCATGACAAGGATATTGGTAATGAAGGTGAAAGCTAAAGGAATGTAATCATAATGGATGGTGAGAATGCTTATTTATAAGCAATCTGAGACAATGAATACGAAATGTTGTCATAAATGACAGGTATGTCTAATTAATTCTTAACCTATTGCAAACGCACAATAGAAATTGTAGAGCTAGTATAGGATCGTTCCCACGAAGAAGTTTATCCTGTTTATATATATTTATTTATTTCTATTTTAAAGTTTATATTTATCTTTTAAGGTTCTAAACTACTTGAGAAATAAGAATAAAAGAATGGTTTCTTAATCTAAAGTACAGAAAATAAATTTTAATCCTCCTTCTTTAGATTGAGGTCGTCAATCCCAATCTTCAGCTATCAGATATTTATAAAAATTAACAGTACTGCTATACCGTATTGTAGTCTTTTAGAATTTGGGCGTCAATCAAAAACTAAAATTCTTTAACACAGATTTAATCTAATCAATAATTTCCTAAAATTTGGGTGTCAATCAAACTCTAGAAAATTGAAGATGGAAAAGTAAAAACCGTTACACTAATTTGCAAATTCCAACCTAAGTCATCAATTCAAATTAAAACATGAAGATGTTTACAAAGCATGTAAATAACGTAAATAAAATCTAAACTAGAAAGCAAATAAATATATCTTTCACCCCTCAGCCGCAGTCGTCAATTGCTTCTGAGAAACTAGGATATCTACACTAATCTTTAGTACCCAATAGCAGTAGTCAATTGCTCTTGAGAAACCTCTGATATCTAATCTATTCTAATTATTTTACACTATTGATCGAAAGAAAATCCAACCTCAGTTGTCAATTGATGCTAAAATTCTTCGATGCCTATTCTACACCGGGCTCTCTTATTTATAGATCATAAGGAGTCGATTTACATAGACTTACAATTATAATAAAAGAAATTAATAAAAAATTCTTAATATAACTCTAATTCCTAATTTTAATCTTCCTTGCTATCAATAGTTGATGTGGTTCTAGATTGTTCTTTTTATTTCAGCAACCAAGATTTCCTAAAGCTTATCTTCATCAATCTTCTCAAATCCATGATTCACCAATCTTCTAATTTTATATATCTTCTAATTATGTTCTTTGCGGTGATAATCTTCATTTACATGATCAGCAGCAACAACAATAGTAGGAAAGCTTCTTTTTTGAAAAATCATAAATCACAATTTTCTGTCTTTTATAGTTTCCTATTCAGACGATTCTCTGAATTATGATTTTTTTACTTTTTTCTTTGTTTGTCTCTTTTGAAGAATTATAAATTATGATTTTCTAGCTTTTAGAAAGAGGGAAATTGTCTTTTTCGCTCAATCATTTTTCTTACTGCCTTTTGAGTTTATTTGGATGAATATTAACACTTTGGCTCTCTTTTATTGATTTTCCTTAATATCTACTCATCATTAACTTGTTAGTAGCAACCAAAGTCCTAGCATCACTAAGTTAAGGGTGATCAAATGGTAAATTATGTGACTGATCATGTAACTCCCCATAACTTGACCTGACCTGTAATGCACCCGACATAATATGATGGGCCAATTCAGCTTTTAGGGTTGTGTGTTTTTAAACTAGACCCATTGGGGAAATTAGACTCCCGCTATGAAGCCCATTGGTTAAAGCTGAAGTGTGGCCCAATAACTAGCATCCCAATGATTAGGGCTAGCATGTTGGGAACCCAAATCACAAGACCCGTTTAATCCTAATCTTATGGCTTGGGCCCTTTGGTGAAGACCACATGTTAAGACCCGACTTGGACCCATTAGGAATCGAACCCATGACTTAAAAGGGGTCCCAGATCTAAGACCCTTGAGATAGGTTATACACCCACATAAGTGTGTGGCAGCCTCACTTGGGAACCCATCCCAGTTTAAATCACTCTCATGCGCGCATAATCCCTGCATGGTGGGGCTGCGTCGGCTAAAAGAAAATGTAGGGCAGAACTTCCCCTGCTCCTCATCATCTCCCGCTTGAAGGAGACCAACCACCATCTGATCTAGCCACCTTTGTCTTGCTCAACCTGACTTGCAACAGAGAGATTTCCCTTCCATGACAACAAACCTTTAAACCGTGGACTCTTTCAGATGGAGAGCGAAGCGATCAAGTGCCTTCTCGCAAGCAAAAGCACGTGCGAAAGCTCAGGAGCCCAACATATAGAAATCTCACTAAGGTAACCATGTGATCTTTGTTCGTAAGCTTGCTTCCTTAGTCATAGAGTCGGGTGTTTAAGAATCGGACATGCGAGGGTTGTTGTGACCAAATGCGGGAAGACTGATGCCTCGACATTCGCACATGCATCAGTGCATGAATTTTTGGGGACTCAAGGTATGAAAAGCAGACCTGAGTCTCGCGTTCTGGCATCGCATGCTTCAAAGCCTCAGAAAATTGGGCGTAGATATGCTTTAGGACCATTTAAGTCGATTTTTAGAGCTTTGAATCTAGTGATACGCGTAGTCCGAAGATGGCCGAAAGCTCAGTCATAGCAAGTCATTGTGTGAAGTGAATAGAATAAATCTTATGGACGGAGACGGGGAATTGAATAGTGGAAGGTTTTGCTCAGGAAGCAAAATGATAAGCAGATAGTCTGTCAGGCTCGCCACGGCGACTTAGAGCCTTGCCGCGGGGATAAAACACCTAAAGGCCTCGCCGCGACGAGATTTCAAGGCTTTTTCCTCTCGGGAAAAACTCGTCATGGCGAGACAGTTGCTTCATGTGGCACCTAAAGGACTTGCCGCGGTGACCCTACACCTCGCCGCGACGAGATGCCCTATTCTGCTGGGCTTTGAGGTTTATGCACTTTGGTGCCTTACGTGACCATGTCTCATGGCTAGTATGTTTAGTAACACATAGAGTGTATGCCATACATGTTCTAGGCTATATACGAGATGCGAACTATCGACACTTAAGGTAGGGAAGAACATCGCTCCTGACTACTCACTTTTCTCGAATTCTCGTTATTGATGCACATAGCCTATATTGAATATTTGCTAAAAGTGACATGAGATAGCACTTTCCATGTTTGAAAGTATTAAGACATAAATTTTTGCACATGTTTTTGCATATTTTGATACAATGCATCTTGCTTATGTATTATATACATGACTCCATAAATTTTCGATTTGGATAACCTAGAGCACCTCGTTGTTCCCTTGTTTTACCTGCACGCTCGAACTTGTAATTCCGTCGCGTCTCAGATCATGTGACCCTGTTAACGTAGATCAAGGGCTTGATGGTTTCAGTTCAAGTGACCCTATTAACTTAGCTCAGGGGCTTGACATTTCGTGTCAGGTGACCGTGTTAACGTAGCTCAAGGGCTTGAGTTCTGGGTATCAAGTGACCCTGTTAACGTAGCTCAGGAGCTTGACCTGTCTATTGTTGAGTGACCCTGTTAATTTAGCTCAGGGGCTTGACAGTTCGATGTGTAACTTGTTGACTCTCCTTGCCATTTGATATGCTTTGTATATGCTTTGTTGATCCTATATGCATTATGTTGAGGAAAAGTCATTACTGCTTTTTTAAAAACCAGACCATGATTTGTACTAAAGAAATTCTGATTTGCTCCTACTTAATTACGCATGTGTTTCTTTCATATCTAAGCATCAAGATTCATGAATGAAAAGGATAAATGGTAGTTTTGCCTATGTGATTCCCTATTGAGCTTGGATGAAGCTCACCCCTCGACTATACGTCATAGCTACAAGGGTAGACTTGGAGCGTGACCCGGAGCGAGAGGAGGACCCAGATTACAATCCGGACAAGGAGGAGGAATTGCCTGAGAGCCATATTCCTTAGCGTCTTGTGTGGCTAGGATATTTTTGGTTTTTGGGCAAACGGTATATGAACAAGTTTTGTAATTAAATACAAGTATATTTTGATTCACTATTTAGATGGAGGTCGGCCTCCATCGATGGAAAATATTTCTTTTTATTTTTTTGCGAATACGATAGTTAGATTAGTAGTTTTGTTACTCTTATTGTGATGCAGCTCTGTACCTTATTTTCGTTGTGCTTGCTTTGGACTCATTTTGTGAGCTTACCATCATGCGATGGCTTGATCCTTTCAATTATCGTACGAGAGGAAAGATCGAACTATTGGACTGTGATGCATCCAATAGATACCATAGCATCACTGTAACTCAGATCATGTATGCAATCCGACGGCATGGGTTTTGGGGTAAGGAAAACTCGGGCTATCACAGGTGGCATCAAAGCGCTAGGTTGTACGTCACAGGGGCAGTCAGAGCTATGACATGGTAGGAGCGACGACATTAGAGGCTAGTAATACGTAGGTTAGACTCTTAGAGTCGATGGATTAATCTGATTAGTATTGTGTGACATCTCAGGTCACCATGCCTCCGAGAAGAGGAAGACCGAGAATAGCGAACACTAGAGACGTGACCAACAACTAGGAATTTATCACAGAACCAAATAACACTCCGCTTGGTAAAAATAACCATGCCTCTGGAGTGGGCAACAATTTGGGAAATGCTCCCGAGGTGGAAAGGAATGCGGGGAACAACCGGCAGTTATTGGAGAACGTTGCAAATGCTGTGACCATGCTCGCAGAGAGACATCACCCATCAAGGTTTTCGGAGTTTAGGAAATTGAGACCTCATAGCTTCTATGGTTAGATAGACCCATTCAAGGTCGAACAGTGGCTGAGTCAAATAGAAAAGATCCTTCAGAGGGTTAGGTGCACCAAAGAGGAAAAGGTGGGTGGGCATCATTCCAACTCGAAGGAGAAGCGGACCCGTTGTGGAAGTCCGTGGAGAGGACTCGAGCCCCGCGAAACCCTTGGACATGGGCTGAGTTTACCGCAGTGTTTAATGAGAAATACTTTCCAGCACTGGAAAGACAACAAATGGAGATACAATTCGCCAACTTGTTACAAGGTGAAATGACCATTCAAGAATATGAAGCGGAGTTAATGAAACTTTCTCAGTTCGCACCAGCATTAGTGGCCACCGACTTGATGAAAACTCAGAAGTTTGAGTACGACTTAAAGCCAGCCATTAAGGAAAGGATATCCCTTTTTGAAGCAGTGACTTATGATCGAGTAGTGAGGTTGGCTCTTATTGCAGAAAAGGATGTGGATAGCATGATAAAGAGACAGGAAGAACAAAACAAAAGTAGAAGGAGTCAGTCGCAAGTACTTAGCGCTGAGCAAGCCAACAAAAGACAGATTTTTTATGCCTCGGCCATTTCACCCTATCACCTCGGCCACCTTACTCGGCAACCTTTCCACCCTTGCCTCCCAAATATCCAAGGCTCTCTACTACCCCCAATCCTACGGCAACCGGGGTATCAAAGGCTCAACCAGCGGCTTCTCACATTGCATCCTCCGCACCTCAAGTCTCATGTACAAATTGTGGGAGACCACACAAAATTGAGGAGTGCAAAAAATCCACTGGAGCTTGTTTTAAGAGTGGACGAATAGGGCACCATATCAGAGATTGCCCAGAGATGAAGGGTGTTGCAACCACTATAATTCCAAACCTGAGAGCTACGCGACCCACAATGCAAGGTCGGGCATATGCAGTCTCCACAGATGATGCCCAAGCAAAAAATCAGGTCATACAAGGTACGATCTTTAATTACAATGACAAAGCATTGTTTCACATTGTAGATGAAGAAAGTGTATCACCCTAGAACTGTTATGCTTGGTACTATAGCGCGTTATACACACAACTGATATTTTTACATATAATATGCTTAATCTAGGTATCATTCGCTTCAGTAAACAGAACAATATATGTGCCCACCAGGCCCTCATGTTGATAGACTCGAGGTCCACGCACTCATTCATTACACCAATTTTTGCTAGAGAGATCGGCTATACACCTGAACCCCTGGATTTTCTCCTAGCTATCTCCACACCAACGGGAAGTTTAGTGAGTACAGATGTGGTATGCCAATCGATCGTTGTCGCCATGGCACACCACGAAACTAGAGTTGATCTAATCCTGCTCAAAATATAAGGATTTGACGCAATACTTGGTATGGATTGGCTAACCAAATTACGAGCCAAGGTAGACTGCTTAGAGAAAACAATCACTCTCTACCCCAAGAGAGGGAGGCCATTCATATTCATTGGAATTCGACCAACCACCGTACCCTTTATATAAGCAATTCAAGTCAAACGACTGATCAGAAAAGGTTGCCAATGATACATTGCCTTCATACAAGGGCAAAAGGATGAGAAGGTTGACATTGCAAATATCCCGATTGCCTGCGAGTTTCTCGATGTATTCCTTGAGGAATTGCCGAGTTTATCATCAAAAAGAGAAGTCGAGTTTACAATCGATTTAGCTCCTGGTACGAAACCAGTATCAAAGGTGCCATACCGCATGGCAACAGCCGAGTTGAAGGAACTAAAGGAGCAATTGCAAGAGTTACTTGATAACGGATTCATTCAATCGAGCGTGTCTCCATGAGGAGCACCAGTGTTGTTCGTCAAGAAGAAGGATGGTTCAATGCGTTTGTACATAGATTACCAACAATTGAACAAGTTGACCATAAAGAATCGATATCTGCTCCCTAGGATAGATGACCTTTTTGACCAGTTGCAAGGAGCGAAGTTCTTCTCTAAGATAGACCTTCGGTCTGGCTACCATCAGATAAAGGTGAAAGCAGCAGATGTCCTAAAAATAGCTTTTCGCACAAGGTATGGTCATTATGAGTTTCTCGTAATGCCATTTGGACTAACCAATGCACCTGCATCCTTTATGGATCCTATGAACCGGGTATTTAAGACCAACCTAGACTGATTCATGGTGGTATTTATTGATGATATACTGATCTATTCCAAGTCAAGGGAAGAGCACGAGTAGCATATGAAATTAGGGCTCCAGACACTACGCGATCATCGATTATATGCAAAGCTCAAAAAATATGAATTCTGGTTGGAGCAGGTCAATTTTTTGGGACACATCATCTAGGAATCGAGTGTTACAGTGGACCCATCCAAAGTTGAGGCTGTAGTGAATTGGTAACAGCCCAAGACCGTCACCGAGATTCACAGTTTTCTCGGGCTCACCAGATACTACCATAGATTTTTGGAAGGATTCTCGACAATCACTGGACCACTCACACGACTCACTAGAAAGAACGTCAAATTCCAGTGGACAGAAGCGTGCGAGCAGAGCTTTCAAGAGCTCAAGCAAAGATTGGCATCTGCACCCGTGCTTACCATACCAGATGGCAGTTGTGGATTTGTGGTGTTTACCGATGCATCGCACACGAGATTAGGCTACATATTGAACCAGCATGTGAAGGTAATAGCATATGGGTCAAGACAGCTGAAAGACCATGAGAAAAATTATCCTACCCACGATCTGGAATAGATGTGGTTATCTTTACCTTGAAAACTTGGAGACACTACCTATATGGTGAAACTTTCTAAATCTTCACTGATCACAAAAGCCTGAAGTATCTCTTCACTTAAAGAGATCAGAGAAGATGGATGGAGTCATTGAAGGACTATGATTGCTTGATACAATACCATCAAAGAAAGGTAAGCGTGGTAGTTGATGCACTAAGCTGGAAATCATCTGCTCAGCTCACACACCTCGTAGCAAGAATGCACAGAGTTCAACTATTCGAGACTTAGACTCATGTGACACCACTTTTGAGATGAACAAAGTCAGAGCTCTTGTTGCGAATATCAAGATCAAATCGATTCTCTTCGAAAGGATCAGAGAAAGCCAATTTAAAGATCTAGAGTTTGAGGCTATCAAGCAGGAGATAAGTGAGGGAAGTCAACCGGGACTCTCAGTCCAGGATGACGGTTCCCTATTATTCAAAGGGTGCCTTTATGTCTTAGTAGATAGTGAATTAAGGCAGGAGATACTAGATGAAGCCCATAGATCCGCATATGTTATTAATCTGGGTAGCACCAAAATGGATCACGATTTGAAGAAAAAAAATTTGTGGAAAGGAATGAAAAGAGATGTGGCAGAATATTTGACAAAGTGCTTGATTTGCCAGCAGGTAAAGGTCGACCACAGACACCCGACAAGTTTATTACAGCCCTTACCTATACCTGAGTGGAAATGGGAGGATATTTCTATTGACTTTACTCTTGGTTTGCCAAGGACACAGAAGGGGCATAGCGTAATATGGGTGGTTATTGACCGCTTGACCAAATCAGCACATTTCCTCCCATATAGCACACGCTACACTGCAAGCAAGCTTGTCGAAATGTATTTGAAGGCGATTGTAAGGCTACATGGCATACCCTTGAGCATAGTATCAGATCGGGACCCACTCTATACTTCACAATTATGACAACGATTCCAAGCAGGCATGGGTTCTAAATTAGAATTCAGCTCAGCATTCCACCCTCAAATGGACGGGCAAATGGAAATGGTCAATCAAGTCATAGAAGATATGCTCTGGGCTTGTATGTTGGACTTCCAAGGGTCGTGGGATAAACATCTGCCACTAATTGAATTTGCCTATAACAATAGATATCAGGCGAGTATCGGCATGGCACCCTGTGAAGCACTATATGGCTGCTGATGCAAATCCTCACTCAATTGGGAAGAGGTCGAAGAGCGTCTAATGTTAGGCCTAGAAATTATTAAGAGCACTAACGACATGGGTTTTCTTATTCGAGAACCTCTGAAAGTCGCTCAGAGCTGTCAAAAGAGTTATATTGATCTTACGCGATCAAGCGTGCAATTCCAGGTGGGAGCTCATGTGCTAGTGAAAATCTCAGCAACAAAGGCATGATGCGATTTGATAAATGAGGAAAAATTAGCCCGAGATATATCGGTCCATTTGAAATCATGGGACGCGTTGGTGAAGTAGCTTATCGCATTGCTCTGCTGCCACAGTTATTAGCTATCCATGACGTCTTCCACGTATCTATGTTGAGGAAGTATGTGTGAGATGCGTCACATGTGTTGGACTATCAACCTATTCAAGTGCAAGAAGACCTGATCATAATCAAAGACCCAGAATTTTGGATAGAAGGGAACAAATTTTAAGAACCAAACAAATTTCGTTGGTTTTGGTCCAGTGGCACAATCACTTAGCCAGTGAGGGGACGTGGGAGCGAGAAGAGGAAATTAGAGAACAGTACCCAGGACTGTTTTCATAGCTCACTTTTGCATGTTTCTAAGTAAGATGTAATCGATCTCATGCATGTTAAACCAAATACTATTTACCAAAATTTTTGTATGACAAACAAAATTAACAGTACTCTAGAATTGTCACATACGTTTATCTTTCAACTCAAATTGATGAACTACTACTCAGAAATTGCTTCTGAAATCTAATCATGTCTATGTAATGGAAGGAATGCACATAATCACACAATTCAAATGGTTCCCAAACTTAGTACATTATTGTTCAAGTGAACCGATAATTGCAATGAAAGGATTCTCAATTCTTACTATAGTACCTACACCCAACCTACACTATAGCCCTTCAGTCAGATCAACACCGTAAGACTAGAACAAACCCATCGTCACAGCGAGATTGGACCTCGCCGCGGTGAGATTTCCTAAAGATGGCTCGCTGCGACGAGAACTTAAAGTCACCGTGGTGACTGATGAAGTTTATAAGGGGCCCGCTAAGACCACGGTGACGAGAACTTAAAGTCACCGTGGTCACCTCTCCTACGTGAACCTGGGGATTTTGTATTCAAATCCTTCGTTTTCTCGTACCAAAGCTCTCCAAACTACCAAACCGACTAGCACAAACTCCGCTGGAACCTATTTTCATCATTTTGAACCAAATTGTGAGGTAATCCACCTAAAACCATCTTTTACTTTCGATTTCTTTTCCTTCCGCATGGCTTCCAAGAAATAATCTACTTCCAATTGAGCCTCATATGCTCGAAACCATCCAAACAAGCCAAGGGCAAAGCCCCGGCCATGTCTAAATCCACATCGACATGAGAGCGACCTGACTCTTGGTGGGATGCGAAGACTTTTGAATTAGAGTGGTCCTTTGACCAACCATATTTCGATAGCGAAGAGGCATTCTTAGCACCACCGAGCCCCGAGAAAGAAACCTTTCATGAAATAGTCGCAGGAATGACCTGCGTGTAGACACCCCGATTTTGCCTTCTCAGAGTATACAAACTTGTTCGGTCAACCTTTGACCCTTTTAACCCGCAGTGTGGGACCATGCAATAGTACATGGCTGAACGCAGGCTGAAACAATAGCTCTATGGCTCAGATCCCAGCATAGGGAGACTATATACTGAAATAATAGTATATAGCCGGAATGCAGACTGAAATAATAGTCTTGCATTTCATTCTAGATACCATACCCGGACAACTCTGAATTACCCACGTAAAACCCCATGCGCAATTAGATCGCACGCAAAACCACAAGCGCGTGATTAGTCTACCTTTCAGACCAAACTTCCTTTCCCAAACTGATTCGAGACTCGATTACATGCCTGAAATAGGATGCGCAATCAGATTGAGCACTCCACCACCAGTGCGCAATTGGCCTACACCCGACCTAGTCTTACTACCCTTGACCCCTACGTTTCCTTGATTAAACGCTTCAGGTTAAACACATAATCAGATTGAGCGCATGATAACATGCGCGCAATTAGCCCTAATTTGTTGGGACTAGGAGACTCGCTGAGCAAGTCAGCCGGTTGCTCACTGAGTCGGTGACCGACTCAAAGCGATTAAGTGCCAGAATCCAGGTGCACAATTCAATTAAACACCCGTAAACAGGCACGTAATTGAAGGAAAAACTATAAAAGTTTTTTTCTCGAAGAGAGAAAGAGAGGCTGCAAATTTTGAGAGAGGAGACAGTAAATTTTGAAACCAGAGAACTTCGAGCACGAACCCAACCATGATTTCAAGATTCAAATGCCCGAACTTTCGATGATTCTCTCTGCAGTCCCGACCCTCCTTAGGTAAGGATTTAATATTTTAGTTTCCGACCGTAGCTTATAATGTCTAGATTTATTAATTCTTAATTTTATTTTTAGTCTTAGACCGTAGCACCCTTTTCGGACTGAATCTTCTATTTCTGGTTCTAATTCCCTGCTTTTAGAACCAGTCCTTGATTTGTCGATCATATATACCGACCCTTAAGACCGAATTCTACTCAAAAATCATAATTTACAATCCTATCATTAATTTCTAGTTCTAATCCTCAGAGTTCAGAACCAGTCCTTAATCATACAGTCTGATTTTTTGATTTAGGACCCGAATTCAGTCCTAAAAGTTTTTTTTTAATTTCAATTTCTTAGTTTAATACCTCCAAAAATCCAAAAATATTAATTTTAGTTTTCATAATTCTAGTTTATAATTCAATTTGTCCCTATTGTTTCGAAATCAACTCTGAAAAGCCTAAAAATATGACTTTACCATCCAAAATTCAATTTTTTCTTTCTCTCTTTAATCTCAGCCACCCGATTTGCCCAAGGGAGCTTATGGAGGGTACTCGGGAACAAGGCCAATCCTCCTTAGCATAACGGGCCCAAACCCCCTTTTTTTTTAGAATTTTAGAATTAATAAATTGCTTTAATTAGTTTATATCTAGACATAATTGATTATTTGCATTAATTAGGACTTGATATAATTATTAGAGAGCTAAATCAAAATTTTCTTTCCATTAGTTTAGTTAATTGATTATTCCAAATCCAAATTCTAGGAAATTTAGTTTATTCATGATTAGTTATATTTTTCCATCATTAATCCGTCAATAATTAGGCCAGTAGAAAAATCAGTATTTTTATTTCAATTAGAATTATAGTAGAATGATTACGAGTGCTTTAATTAGAATTATAGTAGAATTACTACAATTGCTTTAATTAGAATCCCAATACAATTAGCATGCTTAATTTTAGTTAGAATATTATTGAAACTGATACATATGCACTCCTAGTACCAATAGGAGACTGAAACCAATTAGACTTTTAGGAATACTAGAACCTTGATGCTCACTGTTGCTATTCTAAGTGTGCATGATTTATTTGTATTTTGAAAACAGATTTGCAAATGATAAATTATACTGAATCTGGAAAATTAAAAAGAATAAGAAGTATTAGCACAGAGAGAAGTTAATTAACCTGCAAGATCAGGGTCAATTGTAGCAACTTTTAAATGTAAGTGAGTAAAAGATCATCCACAGGGAATTGATTTAAAATGGATGGTAAACCTCCAGATCTGATCTACCAGATCTGGCCTCTAATCCTATCTATGAAGCGAATAAGATGAGAGGTTGAATTTGTCACATTAACTAAATTATCTAAAAGTAGAATTTAAACTAAGTGATCCAGATCCAAGTTGGGGGAATTGGATGTAAAATTAATAAGAATGGAGAAATAATAGTTGACTTAAGCTTAGTAACTGATTACAGAATGAGAACTAGTGTATCACAGTCGAGAAAGTATCCAAATCTTCATCTGGCTACCAGCTCTGATGTAAGAGAAAATAGTCCAACTCAAGGATTAGGATTGAGTTGAACTTATGGCTATGATATGTGCACTGTCATGGACACAGATCATTCAATAGTCTTCAATCCGAATTCTTGATTCAGAACATGAGCACCACTATAAATGCTGTAAGAAATTAGGTTATAAACACAGATTCTTATAGGGATAATGAATTAAGGGAAATTGCTTTAAAAACAGTAAATCTAAAGGAGTCTAATGAGTAAGGAGATCACAAGGAACCCTCAACATGAATCCGATTGAGAACGTACTGTTGAAAGCAACCTTTTCAAATCCACCATTACAATTACAGAGCACAACTTAAACAGCTCTCGGATTTGTAGTCTTGAATACAATTCTCACTTGAATTACATAAGTATCTCACAGTTCTCAGTTACAAACAAAAGCTAGGCTATTACAGAGGTTTCAGACAAGCTATCTGAATTGGAAATGGGGCAGCAGAAATGAAACTCAAACTCTGGATACCCAAATTGGGCAAATAGTTCATCTATTTATAGTTTTCCCCAAGTCCATTTCAGATGTGCATTAACCAATCAGAATTGGTTAGATCCATATCAGCCAATAGGAGTCGAGCACAAGGATCCAGATCTGTTCTGGCCAATCAGAACTGCTTGATCTAGTTCAGCCAATCAGGAGACAGAGGCATCAATTATGTTAGAAGTTCCCGCCAAGTAATTTCATCTTTGGGTGTTAACATGGGTTGGAATATGCCTCTGGTTCGTGCTTCGAATCTTCCAGAATGCCCCTAGATTTTTAAATGCATTGGGGCACGTGTAGAGATTACTAAATTGCCCTTGTAGTTGCTGAGAATCTTTAGAATACCATTTCGCATAGTTTGGAGACCTTTTCGAGAGGTACTGTAACTTCTGAAGCTCTATTCGCACAGTTTGGAGAACTTTTTGAAGGGGAAAAATGACTTCTGGAGCTCTATTCGCATAGATCTGGTGCAGTTCGCAAGGTGTTTCCTTCTTTTTTAATAGATATTCAGCACGTTTGGTTCTTTTTGAATAGATCAGGTGCTCTTCGAGAACCAAACCTAGAGCTTTAGTTCTTTTCGCAGAGTTCAGGTTCTTTTCGAATAGTTCAGGCATCCTATCGAAAAGCATTCTGTAATGCATTCTTCTTTTCGAGTAGCTCTAAAGCTCTTTCTAAGTTGACACCAGGCCTTTGTCCTCTTTAGTTTAGGCCTTTGGACAGCCAGTGGGGCTGTCCCTTCTCTTTCTTCCTCTAGATCGAAATGGATCATCATCTTTTTCACACTTTTAAGTTGCTTTCAAGGTTAAGCCTGCCTTTATTGTTAGTTGTAAAACAAACACTTAAAACACTTATTTATTTCTCTCAAAGGTCTATCAAGACCCAGGTTAAGGGGTGGAAAATGATATTTTCCAGTTCTCAACACACCCCCAAACCTAAGCTTTGCTTGTCCCTGAGCAAAGATAAAATTTAAAAATAGAATGAAAAGCCATTTTTGTAGGGAGCACAGTTGCATTTAGCATATGCAACAAGCCTTTTAAACCCCTATGTGTTCCCTAGTGGAGGAGTGAAGTCTCCTGAGGGTTTTCAATGAAGGTACCCACAAACTTCTCCAATAAATCAATTAATATCAATGCAGTTCTGTTAAAGCAGACTTTTATCCAATCAGATTATTCACACCTGCATCAGTCAGGCTGTAAGACGAATCTCAAGAAACTATCAGTTCAAAACTAAAATTCTGCTGTAATTCCTTTTACCATTCACTCAGTTTGTGTCAAAAAGTTTTTACAAGAAAAATTAATGAACAGCTTGCCTTCTCTTTGACAATCCAGCTTTGATGTTACCCCAAATAAGTCGATTTCAAACCCAACTCTCACCAGGGTTTTCACTCAACATGCAAGTAGGACGGTTATACTATTTCACACAGCTCAAGAGCAGTTACAGCCCTCAAATAGGACTGTAAGCAGGAGCATAGGCATTGCTTTTCAGTTCTAAATTTACTGCTCTTTTCACCATAGATTACATAAATCCTTATCTCCATGTGACAGCTCAATCCATCATTGATCAGTAAGGACTTTAACTTGGGTTGTAATGTGGCTTATGGGTGAAATTTATCAAGATTAAAAGGGTTGGAATGGAGTTCACAATCTAGAAGTCAGTCAAGGTAAGGAAGTGACAGACACACCTTTTTCAATTCGGCACAATTTCATCTTCTTCTTTGAATTTTCAGAGCCAAAGTGGTCATCTTTTTCTCTTTCTTTTTCAAACTTCCAATGAAATGACTTTTCCTTTTCTTTTTCTTTTTTTTGTTTTTTTTTGTTTTTTTTTTCAAAGCAACATTGACTGGAATGCCACATTTCTTCTGTTGATACATCATTGCCTTCAATTATTTTTCTTTTTCTTTTACCCAATTGTTACCCAACTCTCCTTTCTTCAACTTCCTTTCCTTTACCTTCTGAATTCTCAGAGTGAGGGTTAGGCTAAATGAGGTTGATGGGGTTGGTTGATGAGGTTTCAAAGAAATCTTAGATTTATAAAGCTCAAATGATGTGTATCAAGGGTAGTTTTAAAAGGTGGGGCTTCTTGAAGTTCAAACTGTCCAAAAGGAGGCCCTACATCATGTCTTTAATATCATGATTGCTGTCAAGCTATTTTAACTTGGATATGTGTAACTTCTAGTGATAACAAGTAGGTTCAAATAGTCCCTAGAGCAAGAAAAAAAATGCCAATTTATACCTCCAAAGAATATATTTCAGGCCCAAATCTCATTGGGTGTAGTTTTCTATCAAATTCCTGAGGTATATCATCACTATTTTCTCTCTTTTTAGGTTTACTAAAACATCAATTTTCTTTTGGAAATTTTCTGACATTCACTTCATGAAAGTATTAGAATTAAACTAGAAATCAATTTTAAAAAGTTTTAACTTCCTCATTTTTTAAAAACAAACAGGTGTGAAATTACTTCAATTTCAAAAATTCTGCTGATCATAGGTTGCATTGATGTTAACTCAACTATTGGCAATTCTGCCACACCCCCAAACCTATGAGGATCAGTGTCCTCATTGGTCCAGAAGTGAATAAGCAAAAAGAAAAGAACAAAAAATAAAGAGCATAAGAAAAGAAATGCACAGTAATTACAAATTAACAAAAGTCAACAGTAAACATTAATTACACACTCCAGAGCCAACAAAACAGACATGTACAAGAGATTCTAATAACTAGGGTCAAAGTCTGTATCATAAGTTGGTTCAATGGGGTTAGAACTTGAATCACTGTTGGAGTCAGAACTTGATTCAGTATTGGAGTCTGAACCCGATTTAGCTTTCTCTTGGATTGTGGCTTGAAGTTCAGTGTACTCCTCAGATTTGATCTTTTTGGTGAGGCCAATATATTTTGCAAGTCTGTCAGTCCTCAGTTTTTCTTGTGCCAGACTCTCCTGTAACATGGTAACTTTGTGCTGCTCACTCCTAACCATCTGAAATGTTTGGCTCAATAGGTCTTGCATCTTGTTTCTCTCAAATTTCATAAACAGCTCCAGCTTTCAAATCTGGTCTTCATAAGGGGTCCTAATGTAAGCTTGAAGATCTACTAACCCCTTGAGGACATCACGAAAGATGTAAGGGTTCTCTTCCATAGCCTTTTTGAGAGTGGCAAAGCGTGGAATGGGAATGGAGTGGTTGGGGACCATATGTATCCCAATAGTGGGGGTGGGAGAATCCAAAAGTACTACCTGTTAAGACCTGAAAAGTACCACTTTTCACCCCTTAACTTAACCTTTGATTAGACCCATTGCCACCTAATAAGTCCTTGTTAAGTGTTTTATGTAGGTAATAACCAGTAGTGAAATAAGGCCAAGAATCCTGCTAAAGAGCCTGTTTTGGCACCAGAAGTCCCTTAAAAGGATGGACTCTGAATCCATACCTGAAATGAGCCTCGCGTAGTCCAGCTGAGCTTCCCAAGACTTTACAACAACTTCTCACGCAGTTGATTGACTAAAGAGCTTTAGAAACATAAACTCGCACAACTCTCGCGAAGCTCAAGAGTAGAACACATCGTACAGTCTCGCGTAGTTCAAAGCAGACCTCTCTCAACCTCGCACAGTTCGCTCACAACGACTGAGAAGAGAGAGCTTCAGGAGACTCCTCGCGTAGTTCTCGCACCATTCAAGAAGAAAGCATCCTTGTGAAGGCAATGCCATCCTCACGAAGATCAGTTAAGACCTGGAACCTCGCGCAGTTCAGAACCCATTATAGCCTCGCGAGGTACCTCGTGAAGGCCAGTAAAGAGAAGTTCTCACACTATTCAAATCTATCCTCGCAAAGATCAACCCAGCGATCGCGCAGCTACCTCGCGACTGCTCGAGCTCCAACCCTGCGACATCTAAGGCTCTGATGTCTACTCAACCTCGCAATTGCCTGAAGAGCAAACCAAGCCAACCTCGCGACGGCTGAAGCTTCAATGTCAAACCATCCTCAGGAAGAGCAAGAGCTACCATGCGACAAGTCTGGGAAACAATGGCTACCTAGCAAAGCTCTGAACCTTAAACTTCCATCTCTTCAACAGAGGACTTTCTGGGAATTTCCAGCGATTAGGGCATGTACTCCCACGCTCAAATATCCATGCACGTGCCCCAAGGCATCGAAAGATCACTATTTGGCCATGTGGCATCGTTAAAATTAAGGTTTCCTAACCCTAATGTGCCGCCACACCCCTGCTATAAATACCCACACTTAGCTTAGGTTTGGGGGAGCTTAGGCTTTCTTTTCTTTCTACATCCTGGAATAGCTGGGAACACGTCTCATTTCTTGGAGACTTGATCTGAGATCGTTTTGTTTTTCTTTTTGTAGTTGTAAGTAGTTTTCCTTTTCTTTTTCCTTCCCTCCATAGTCCAGCACTTGCTGACTATGTCTTTGTATGCATTTTGAACCAGATTAATGGAAGTTCTATAATAGGATCTGTACTTTATGGGATTTGTGTTTGAATGTGAGATGCTCTGTGCAAGGCTGTTGCCTTGTGATCCGCCATTGCTTTGGCTGTGTTTCAAAGCAATGGAGGACTGATTCTAAGGGCCATTCAGATCCAAGTGATCTGTGTGTCTGGGCTATCATGGTCCTATATAGCCTTAGCCCCACCACAGGACCCACTAGATCTGAAATCCCCATGGGAGCTTGAGCAGGTAGCCTGGTAACCATGGTGGTGGCAGCAATATTCTTGTTTTGTCTTGGGCTCCGTGAGGAGGATAGCCTCTGGGATAGTCTGTGACCATTCAAGTGGACAGGTTATAGCCTTAGGGTGATTCTAATCCACCGATCCAAGATGGATCCTTCTTCTTTACACCTGAGCTTGTAGAAGCCTGGTGGGAGATTGTACAGAGGCAGACTCCCCTGTACTGATATAGATCCGCCATCAGATGTTGGATCTGATCTGGTTATAGAGATTGTAGGCTTGTGACTGGACCATTGTAGCCTCACTCAAGCAATGGATAGCTAGATCGAAGGTTGTACTCAATCTCTTGCTGGTTCTATGTGTTTAGGCTATCATGGTCCTATAAAGCCTTAGCCCCACACATAAAGCTTTAGAGGTTGAGGTTCCCTATGGATTCTTGAGCTAGTAGCCTGGATGAAATAGTGCTTGCAATGATGTACTTGTTATGTTTTGACCCATCCCTGGATTGTGGTTCCCCTATGGGATAGCCTGTGACCATTTGAGTGGACAGGTTATAACCTTAAGGGTTGAATCATGGCAGAGTGATGGGTTGAATCCTTTCTCCTCAGTGGTGATAATGTAGCCATTGGACAGGATTTCTATAACATCAGATCTGAATCTGAGTTACAAAACTCCTCTGATCTGGGCTCAATAACATACTTCTCACCCTTTTATATTTATTTTCTACACTCCATCCATCCTCTCAACCCCTTCTGTAGTTTAGACATTAGAGTACCTTAGAATACTTAGAATAAGTGACCTTAAACTCCCCTCCTCTTAGGACTGCCAGATCTGTAGTTAGATCTGGAGGGACTACTAGAGATGACTCCTTTGGAGCTGTAGATCACCTTTCCCTGTGAGAAAAACTCTTACTTATCAAAACTTGCTACAATGGACCCTGTATCTTGCAGGTCTAGGATTTCTTAGTTGTACTAATTCCATCTCCTGTGTTACTCTTTCTTTGATTTTTAAATGACTTTTACCACCAACCAATAAAGCACAGCAACTGAGAGATTCCGTAACAAGTTTTTGGTGCCGTTACCGGGGAATAGATGATCTATTAGTAGACCCTTAGTTTTTGTATTCCTAGTATTTTTTGCAAATGTGAATAATTGATATTGCTGACATAATTTTGAACCTTTCTTACAGATCTAGACAGTAGCAGTGAAGGACAGTTGGACTGCAATTAGAGCTTAGCTACCTCTGTTTGCAAACTCTCTGACTTTTAAAACTCTGTCTATCTTTCTTAAAAAATTTTCCTAGCAGTATCTAGGATAGTTTTGAATGTATTCTTTGAATAGCTGTAAATTAGTTAGATAAATGTGTTAATTGTACAGATATTCTTTTGCAATGTGCCTGCAAGAAGTTTTCCTTGCTGCTAGTGTGCTTGTATGCTAGGGAGGAGATCTCTCAGCCCTACTTTAGAGCCTCTTAACCCTGAGTTAGAAAGGGGAAGGAGACTTAGAAGAGACAGGCACACCACAGGAGAGCCCCCAAGTGAATCTGTGACAGCAATTATGGGTGAGGAACAACCCAGAACCCTCATGGAGTTGAATGCTCCGGATGACTATAACTCCCCTCTTAGCATTCAATTCCCTGATGTTCAGGGAAACTATGAAATCAAAACTTCAATCATCCAGATGCTGCCCTCTTTCCATGGGCTCAGCAGCATATTGACCAGTTCTTGGCTTTGTGCACCACTTTTAATATCACTGGTTTAGGACCTGAGGCTACTAGGCTCAGACTCTTTCCCCTCTCTCTGAAGGATAGGGCCAGTACCTGGTTGACCACTCTTCCCAACAATAGCATTGCTTCATGGAAAGACCTGCAGACCATGTTCCTGACCAAGTTCTTCCCTGAGACCAAAACTAGCCAGTTGAGGAGAGAGATTCTTGCTTTTGCTCAATCCCCAACTGAGGATTTTAACCAGTCCTGGGATAGGTTTAAGGAAATGCTCAAACAATGCCCCCACCACAAGATCCCAGAGTGGCAACTTGTACAAAGCTTCTAAAATGGGATTGATGAGAAAAATAGAGATATGGTCGATGCCTCTTGTGGTAGATCCTACATGCACAAGACTGCTGAGGAGGCATGGGAATTGTTTGAGGTGATTAGTGAGAACGCTTTTCAAAAGCCATCCCTGGCAAGAACTGGTCAGGAAACTGAGTCAAAGGTGGGGCCTGCTGCTGGATCAAGTGGAAAAGTTTATGAGGTGTCTGGGAACAATGACCTGCAATTGCAGATGGCAAACCTCTCTATGAAGTTTGACAAATTACTGAATGTGATGCAACCCAGAAGGGCTGCTCATGTGGCGGAGGCATGTCTGATATGCCAGTCCCCACAGCACACAGTGGAGGAATGTCCATCTGCAGGGCAATTTCCTGAATTGGTTTTGGAACATGCTGCTGCTGCTCAATCTTATGGCCAACAACAATCTGGGGGCTACAATAGATAACCATATGGATACCAGCACCAAAATGCTGGTTACCAATGGAAAGACCACCCAAATCTGAGGTGGAGGCAAGACAACTACATGCAGCCCCAACAGATGTTGGCCCTACCACAAAGGCCACAGCAGCAGTTCAATCAAGGGAATGCCCCTAGGTCTAACTTCCAGCACCATCAGCAGCCCCATCATCAACAAAATCAATTGGTCTTACCCCCTTCTCAACCAAGAAATGTTTCCTTTGAGGACCAGGTCTTGACTTCATTGCAAAACCTGGGATCCTTGGCTCAGACTGTGGACTCTCATGGTCAGAGCCTCCAGAAAATGGAAGAACAGATAAGCCAAATGTCAAATGTCGTGGCTAGGAGAGATGAAGGGAGGTTGCCCTGCCAGCCAATTTTTAACCCCAAGGGTCAGTTTTTAATTAAGGAAGCTTCCTCAAAGTTTGAGGACACCAATGCTGTCACTACCCTAAGGTCTGGCAGGCTGGTAGACAACAGTGGGGTGAGACCAGTTCACAGATGATGCAAATGATCATGATAGAGATGTCGTTGGACCACAAAACCAAGAAGTGCCTGCCACCTTGCAGCAGGAGAAAAATAAAGAGGCTGTAGTTGAGCCTCAGCAGGGAGAAAAATATGAAAAAAGAAAGAAACAGAAGTTTAGTCATGGGCTAGCAGTTGAGGAACCAGTAGTACCTCAGCTGCCATTTCCTCAGGCTTTGGAAGGTCTTGTCCCTTTTGATAAAGGGAATGCCCATATGGAGGAAATGATGGAGACCTTCAGGCAGGTGAAAATCAATTTACCCCTGCTTGAGGTAATTAAACAAGTCCCAGCCTATGCAAAGTTCCTGAAAGACCTCTGCACCCAAAAGAGAAAGGCTAGAGGCCATGTGTCCAAAAAGTTCTTTGCAACTGATACAGTGAATTCTGTATTTAACATATCAATGCCTGAGAAGTTGCAAGATCCAGGGATACCCACTATTCCCTATGTAATTGGAGACCATACAATTGGAAAAGCCCTTTTAAACCTTGGAGCCAGTGTTAACCTGTTGCCATATGATCGGTGCTGAAATATGACTATAATTCACACTTTAAATCCTACATTTAGCTGTTCAATGAAAGCATCTGATGGTTGTTGTGAGGTTTTGATGTTTATAGGTGTTTCTGACAGTTAGATCGTTCAAGTGCATAAAAGAAGGAAATTACAGGCTAAAAAAGAGATATGGACAAAAAGGTCCAAAGAAGCATTGAGAGCCATAAAGAGAATCAACCCCCATCAAGAAAGGGAAGAATTTGCATTGAAGAGTCAATCGATTGAGGCATTATGGTCAATCGATTGACAGATGGAGAAAAACTCAACCCTAGAAAGTCAATCGATTGAGACATGAAATTCAATCGATTGAGACATGAAGGCAGAAGTGCCCTAAGGGGATTCGAACTCAAAGTCAATCGATTGAGATCTCTCTCTCAATCGATTGAGGCAATTAGGGTTAGTTTCAATCGGATATTATAAATAAGAGGCCTACGGCTTTGTAAGGGGGGGGAGAGTTGTTTTTTTTAGAGAGTTTTTTTGATATAGAGAGTTTTAGTTTTGAGAGAAATTTGTGTAATAATTAGAAACTTTTGTAAGAGGGTTTTCTTAGAGTAATAAAATTGTGTTGAGATTTCCTGAGAAGATATATTTCTTTTACACCTTCTTTGCTCTTTACTTTGGGAATGGTTTTGAATACAATTGAAGATCTTGCACCAAGGATGAGAGGCTAAAGGCTGTAGATCGAGGATGCGATCCCCAGATAAGTACCTATATTTTATGTTTAATGCCATAGTTTGATAATTTCATCATCAAATCGTTTTTCTCAAAGTGTAGTGATCATGCTTTTAGTGTTTTGATCTAAAATACCATGAGATACGCTATGCTTTTCACATGATTCATACCGCGATTAGGCTGAGTCATCGTTTTTAGATAGGGTATGCTGGGTTAATGATCACGCTTAATTACTAGTCATGTTTCTCTTAGAATGATGGTGTGTTTGATGTTAATAAAATTGTGGGTTTAAAAATAGAAAAGGGTATAAATCTGGGGTAGCAAATTCCTTGATCTTGTTTTTAAAATTTGTTCTTAGATTTCTCATTACATAATTTTTAGATTAATTTATTTTCTTTCTTGCAATTAGAAAAGTGTTAACTCTTGGTAAAAATTAAATCTGCCCCTTGGTACTTCCTCGGGGATATTTTCTAAATCTCTAGGAAGAATTGAATAAAATTTCAGATTTCCCTGTGGGTTCGACACCCTTGTTCTTGCCTTACTAGAACAGATCTTGTACACTTGCAAGGGTTTATTTAAAATTGATCAAGTTTTTGGCGCCACTGCCGGGGATATCGGCGAAATTTTGGTTAATTCCGATTAGAGATTTTTGTTTTTATAGCAGTCAATCGATTGAGAATAACCCCTCAATCGATTGACTCTATTTTGTGTGTGTGTTTGCTTGTCAGTCAATCGATTGAGCCTTGTTATCAATCGATTGACTGTGTGTGTTTTTTTTAGCAATAATTGTGTCTCAATCTATTGACACAACTCTATCAATAGATTGAAAGCTGAAAATAAAAAAAAAATGTAATAATAAAAAAAAAAAAAAAAAAAAGAGTCCACAGTCAATCGATTGACTGTGATTCCTCAATCTGTGACAATCAATTGACTGAGATTCCTCAATCGATTGCAGGGTCTGTGTCAATCGATTGAGCTTCATCATCATTTTTTTTAGTCTTTTGTCTCAATCGATTGAGAATTTGGCCTCAATCGATTGACATCTTAAGAGTTTGTGCATTTGTGTTGGAATTTGGACCGCCACCCGACAACTCTTGTCATGGCAGCTGCCTTCTTGGGTTGGTTTTCCGTGGCCCTTTAATGCCCTTCCGTTTCCAAGGACACCAACCGGCGCTATCAATCCTCAATCGATTGACACCTTAGTGTCAATCGATTGACATTCAATAGTGGAGTAATGGCACGAGCCCCTTCTCCCAAGCAGTGCCACGTTGCCGCTCCCACCTCGCGACGTGGGAAGTCCGTGCATCCTCAATCGATTGAGCAGTAAGCCTCAATCGATTGAGGCTCACACTATATATATGGTCCTTAATTCTTCTCTCTTAGATTAGATTTTGCAATCTTCTTTTAGGAAGTTTAGGTTTTTAAAAATTCTTAGTTTAGTAGGATTCTTTTTTTTTTTTTTTTTTTTTTTTATTATTTTATTATTTTATTTCCTCTTTTAGATTTTATAGGATTTTCTAAAAATAATTTTTAGGAAGTTTATATTTTTTTTTTTTTTTTTTTTTTTTTTTCTTTTTTCTTTTAGGAAGTTTATATTTTAGGAATTTTATATTTTTAGGAAATTTATATTCTTAGTTTAGAAGTTTTCTTTTAGGAAAGGTTTTCTAGTTTTTTTTTTAATTTCTAATTTCTAATTTCTAATTTTTGAATTTAGATTTTATTTTTATTTTTTTTCTTTTTTTTTTATTTTTTTATTTTTCTGAATTTTAATTTTTTTTAAAAAAAAAAAAAATAATAATAATAATAATAATAAACATAAAAAATAAAAAATAAAAAAAAATTGAGTGGTTTTCTTTCCTTTTTCTTCTTACTTTGCTCTCTGTTCATAGCAGCATTCAATCGATTGAAGCTCCTTTCTCAATCGATTGATACTGAGCCACTTTCTGTGTGCTCTCTACTCTTTTCTCAATCGATTGACAGTCCTATGTCAATCAATTGACAGAATTCTTGTGTGTTTTTAATCTTTGAACCTCAATCGATTGGGAGAAGCCTCTCAATCGATTGACTGACAAAGTCTTTTTCTGATATTCTATGTGCTTTCTGACTCTTGGAACCTCAATCGATTGAGAGTATCCCCTCAATCGATTGACTGACAAGTCATTTGTGTGAAATTTTATGTGCTTCTGTCCATCTATTGAGACCACTGTCTCAATCGATTGAGTCTGTTTGAGGACTTATTTTGGGTTCTTCAAACCTTTGATTATGGGTGTGGTGTATGAGCTTTACTCGTTCTCATCACCCATTTATTTGCTACTTTAATCCGAGAGCGAACGATCTTTGCGAGACAATCGTAGAATCCAACGGAATCAGTATCATCCTACTGATAACATGGCTGATCAAGAGCAAGAAATGAATGAAAACAACAATCAGAATGGCAACAATGTGAATAATGGAAATAATGGGAACAATAATTACTATGGGGACCTAGAACACTTGAATACTATAATGATCCTGGTTTTTACGAGGATCAGGAGTGTATCATGCATGCTCCCATTCCAGGGAATCATTATGAATTCAAATCAGCGATGATTCAAATGCTACCAATATTCCATGGTTTGGCAAACGAAAATCCGCACGTTCATCTGAACGAGTTCACTGGGGTATGCAAAATGTTCAGAGTCCACAATGTTTACTGAGATAGCGAAGTCTGACTCTCTTCCGCTCTTTAAGAGACAAGGCAAAACGTGGTTCTATTCTTTAGAGCCGCAATCTATTCGTAGTTAATGAGCTACATCGCCTTCCTCAAAAGTATTTTCCCATGACTAAAGCCATAGAGATGCGTCAAAAGATCCTTTTCTTTTCCCAAAACCTCAGAGACATTCCATGAATGTTGGGAACGCGTTTTAAGGAGTTGATCAAGTTGCCCTAACCATCAAGTTCCAAGGTGGCAACAAGTCCAAAGTTTCTACAATGGACTGATTCCTGAAGAAAGACGCATGGTTGATGGATCTTGCGGTGGATCTTGTGCCACGAAAGAGGTCGATGAGTGGTGGTCTTTGTTTGTGAAATTGGATGAAAGCTCGATACAAAGTGAGACACCGAACCACTTTGGACTTAGCACCTAAATCTCATGTGTTGACCAAAGACGGATTGTATGAGGTCAACAATAATAACTCGATCTATCAACCAAGGTTGATATGTCATGTCAAACAGATGAACATGTTGTTAGCGCAACCAAGCAAGCTAAAGTTCTGTCACCCCCCATATGCTCAATTTGTGAGCACCCATGTCATATGGCTAATGAGTGCTCAACTACCTTTACATTCCTACCTGATCAATCTACTCTTCCATAGCAGATAAATCTCACTCAATCTTATCAGCGTCAAGCTAGAAACGTGTACTCAAATACCTACAACCCAGTGGAAAAATCACCCCAACTTAGGATGGGGTGGATCAAACCAAACCGTCAGTCAACCAGCAATACCGAGCCAATCCTATGAATGGACAACAAGCGTTTCCACAAAATTTTCAAAGAAAATTTCCGTCCCACAACAGAATTTTCAAGAGAATTCTAATTTTCACGAATTCTAACTTTCGTGAGCTTCATATTCTCATCCAAATTCGATTTCGAAAAATCGAATTTCAATCGAAATCTAATCAATCTCATACAAGCACTTCAAAGGATTCGATCCGGAAGAAAAGGTGATGCGCAGATGCAATCTTTTCAACAGATGATAATCGACCAAGTCAGTCAATTGGCAAATCAACTGAGTCGACGAGAGGAGGGTAAGCTTCCCAGCCAACCCATCAACAATCCTCGAGGCCAAGCATCATCTGATGAAGGACCATTAAATAGTCAACAGTTGAAAGTCATCGTATGAAGTGGACGGGAAGTTCATAATCAAGTGGAAATGCCTGTGGCAGCAGACAAAGAGCAGGAAGCAGAGAAAGAGAAAGAGTCAGCGAGAAGAGCGGAGAAAGAGAAAAGAAAAGAGAATGAGAAAGAGACCAGAAAAGAGAAAGAGGAAGAGAAAAGAAGAGAGAAGGGAAAAGAAAAGGTGATAGAGAATGAGTCTCCCTCAACTATCCAACAAGGACAAGACGAAGATTCAGAAGGGGAACCCGCACCTTTTGTCCCAAAGGCACCATTTCCTCAATGCCTAACTCCTCCATCAAGAATGGGAAAGGGACCAACAAAAATGGAAGATATTTTCGAAACATTTAAGCAAGTAAAGATAAACCTTCCATTGCTTGAAACGATCAAGCAAGTGCCTGAGTATGCAAAGTTTTTCAAAGATTTATGCACTCGAAAGAGAAATGCACGTAATCATGTTTCGAGGAAAGTGTTCTTGACTAATCAAGTCAGTTCTATATTGCAATTGGAAACCCCACAAAAACTAAAAGACCCTGGAGTTCCTACTGTTCCATGTGTCATTGGTGGGCAACCAGTTGGGAAAGCGTTATTGGATTTGGGAGCCAGTGTTAATTTAATCCCATATTCATTGTACGAGAAACTCGGACTGGGTGAATTGAGACCCACAACGGTCACACTGCAACTGGCAGATAGATCAGAAAGACGACCGAGGGGTGTTATTGAGGATGTCTTGGTTGGAATAGATAAGTTTATCTTTCCAGTGGATTTTGTTGTTTTGGACATGGACACACCTGTTAAGTCACTTAATCAAGTCCCCATCATCCTTGGACGTCCGTTTCTCGCTACGGCCAACGCGTGCATTAATTGTCGAACGGGAGTCATGGACATTTCTTTTGGAAACATGAAGGTACGATTGAATATCTTCCATGCGATGAACCATTTCCCAAACGAGGATGAGGTCGAATGTTTTTACATCGATCAGATAGATGAAGTGGTGGATGAGGCATTACCTTCAATGCTTACCAAAGAGGAATTTGAAAATGCTTTGTTGGCCATCTATGAAGCGAAAGGATCGGAAGAGAAGCAGTCCGACGAGATAGAGTCTAGCTCATCATGCCAGGATGACCACTTAGATGCGAGTATGCCTGCGATAGAATCATTTCCTGTTGAGGTGAAGGACGTGCTGCCTCCATCACTTGAGCAACCACCACTTGTGGAATTGAAACAATTGCCAGAGTCCCTCAAGTATGCTTTTCTGGGACCTCATGAAACACTTCCAGTAATAATCTCATCCACGTTGTCGGCCGAACAAGAAAAAGAGTTGTTGAAGGTGCTGAAAGAGCACAAGGAAGCTATCGGTTGGACTCTCACTGATCTCAAAGGGATTGACCCATCGGTATGTATGCATAAAATACATTTGGAAGATGAGAGTAAACCTTCAAGGGAACCACAGAGGCGACTTAATCCAAACATGCAAGAAGTCGTTCTAAAAGAAGTCATTAAACTCCTTGATGCTGGCATCATCTATCCGATTCGATAGTGAATGGGTTAGTCCATTCAAATTGTTCAAAAAGTCCTAATCACGGTCAAGGAAAACCTGCTGCAGGAGAATTGGTCCCCCACTGAAACTCTTTGGATGGGCGCATTGACTTTGGAAATTAAACACCGCCACCGGAAAGGATCATTTTCCTTCCGCTCATTGATCAAATCCTTGAGAAGTTGGGCAAGAGTTTCTTATTTTCTTGATGGGTATTCGGATACAATCAGTGCCTGTCTACCCAAAAAGACAACGTTCACATGCCCTTATGGTACGTTTGCATACCGCAGGATGCCATTCGGCCTATGTAATGCCCCGGCCACATTTCAACGGTGTATGTTGGCCATATTTTCAGATATGATCGACAAATTCATTGAAGTATTCATGGACGACTTCTCGGTTTTTGGGAGAACCTTTGATTCTTGTTTGAATCATCTTTCACAAGTGCTGCAACGTTGTGTTGACTCCAAACTTGTTCTTAGCTGGGAGAAGAGTCATTTTATGGTTAAACAAGGGATTGTTCTGGGGCACATTGTCTCACAGAAAGGAATCGAGGTGGATAGAGCAAAAGTTGATCTAATTGCTAACTTGCCACCACCCAACAGTGTTCGACAAATTCGATCATTTTTGGGTCATGCAGGATTTTATCGAAGGTTCATTAAGGATTTCAGCAAGGTGGCTAAACCATTGTGCACCTTGCTTGGCAAAGATGTTCCTTTTGAATTTACTGAGGACTGCATGCAAGCATTTTTGAAATTGCGAGAGCTCTTATCCAATGCACCAATCATCCGACGGATTATTCTCTCCCATTCGAACTCATGTGTGATGCATCTGATTACGCAATTGGAGCTGTCCTAGGGCAGAGGGTGAATAAATTACCTCACGTAATTTATTATGCTAGCAAGTCATTAATTGATGCCCAACTCAATTACACCACCACCGAGAAAGAATTATTAGCTGTGGTGTATGCTCTGGACAAGTTTCGTTCCTATTTGCTTGGATAAAAAATAGTGGTCTTTTCAGATCATTCCGCGCTGAAATATCTTCTAGCAAAGAAGGATACTAAACCGAGATTAATCTGTTGGATCCTTCTGCTCCAAGAGTTCAATTTCGAGATTAAGGATAAGAAGGGGGTTGAGAACGTGGTGGCTGATCATTTGTCGAGAATTCTACCTGAAGAATCTGCAATACCTGAGACCATCCGTGACACGTTTCCGGATGAACATTTGCTAGCAATTGATGTAGCTTATGCAAAGGTTCCATGGTTTTGAACATTGTGAATTATCCTGAGTTCTGGCGTAATCCCCCAGAGTGGGGTAAGAATGATAAGAATCTCTTTTCTCCCAAATAAAATACTATTTTGGGATGAACCATGTCTGTTCAAATTCGCTTTCGGATCGGATCATCAGGAGATGTGTACCCGAAGAGGAGCAAATGAGCGTCCTACATTTGTGTCATGCTGGGGCCTGTGGCGGCCATTTCGGAGGACAGAAGACCGCCCAGAAAATCCTTCAAAGCGGATTCTACTGGCCCTCCATCTTTCGTGACGCTGCTCAATTTTGCAAGGAATGCCGACGATGTCAACAGCTTGGCAATATTTCACAACGGAACATGATGCCCCTTAATCCAATTCTGATTGTTGAAATTTTTGATGTTTGGGGGATTGACTTTATGGGTCCTTTTCCCCCATCCTTTGGGTTTTCATATATTCTAGTGGCTGTTGATTATGTCTCGAAATGGATAGAAGCTGTGGCAACCCGATCGAATGATCATAAGGTTGTGGTCAAATTCCTCAGAGACAATGTGTTTACCCGATTCGGGATTCCAAGAGCAATCATCAGCGATGGCGGTTCGCATTTTTGTAATAGCCATTTTGCCACCTTAATGAAGAAGTACGACGTCACTCACAAAGTTGCTACGCCGTACCATCCACAGACTAGCGGCCAAGTGGAAGTGTCTAATCGGGAAATTAAGCGAATTCTAGAAAAAACGGTCCGACCGGATAGAAAAGATTGGTCAAACCGGCTCTCAGAGGCTCTGTGGGCATATCGGACCGCATTCAAGACTCCGATTGGAATGTCTCCGTTTCGAATTGTTTACGGCAAAGCTTGCCATCTTCCTGTCGAATTGGAGCATAAAGCATTCTGGGCGATAAAAAGATTTAATTCTGACATGCAAGCAGCCGGGTCGCATCGCCGATTGCAATTGAATGAATTGGAGGAATTACGCTACGAAGCGTATGAGAATTCGAAAATGTACAAGGAAAGGTATAAAAAGCTGCATGATGCATCCATTTCTCGAAAAGAATTTCACATTGGCCAAAAAGTTTGGTTATTCAATTCCCGACTGAAGCTCCACCCGGGAAAATTAAAATCTCGATGGGAAGGCCCATTTCAGGTAGTGTCCATTAGTGCGCATGGTGCCATTGAAATTCGGAGCCTTGTTGACAAGCGCATTTGTAAAGTTAATGGGCAAAGACTCAAACCAATGTTTGAGCCGATCACCCAGTTACAGATTGAGGCGATGCACCTCCGTGATCCTGGGATCGATCCGAAAGGTCGAGTCGACATATAAACTCGCTTCGAGGCACCCAGCTTGTTGTAAAAAAAAAAAAGAGTCCACATCAATCGATTGATGTGATTCCTCAATCGATTGAAGGGGCATGACAATCAATTGGTCGAGATTCCTCAATCGACTGCAGGCTCTGTGTCAATCGATTGAGCTTCATCATCATTTTTTTTAGTCTTTTGTCTCAATCGATTGAGAATTTGGCCTCAATCGATTGACATCTTAAGAGTTTGTGCATTTGTGTTGGAATTTGGACCGCCACCCGACAACTCTTGTCATGGCAGCTGCCTTCTTGGGGTGGTTTTCCGTGGCCCCTTAATGCCCTTCCCTTTCCAAGGACACCAACCTATCAATCCTCAATCGATTGACACCTTAGTGTCAATCGATTGACATTCAATAGTGGAGTAATGGCACGAGCCCTTCTCCCAAGCGATTGCCACGTTGCCGCTCCACCTCGCGACGTGAAGTCCATGCATCCTCAATCGATTGAGCAGTAAGCCTCAATCGATTGAGGCTCACACTATATATATGGTCCTCCCCACCCGTGGAGTCCTCATTCGAATTCCAGCCTAATTTTCAAGCCGAGATCTTTTGCTCATCCTTGTTTCGATCAAATGGCTGCCCTTATCCGACCACCGCGCCCAGCCAATGATCCACCGCGCATCCCTAATGAGCATTATATCGATCGCCAATTCCAAACGGAGAATTTTTTCGACTTGGTAAAGTACCGGAACATCGCGGAATGCGCACGGTCGATCGAATTCATCGAGGCCCTCCGTTTGGAAATGCTGCTCACCCCACCACCCATCGATGTAGCCCCGCGCATCATTCGGCTATTCTATCAAAAGATGGTGTGGGTGCCCGAGACCCTCTCCCCAACCGGCTTGCCGTTCATCACCATTGAGATCGATAACTGGCAATATAACCTCCATGCCGCTGATCTCGCCCGTGCTTTTAATTTCTACGAGGCTCGTCCCGTCAACCACCACCTTCCTCCGGCTATCGAGCGTAGCCAAGATGATATGATCAATCATATGTGTGGTGGTCGTCGTGGGACCGGTCGCCAAAGCACATGGATATCCTCTTTGGGATATCGTTATGGCCAATACCCTTGTGCCACTTGGCACAAAGACCGAGAGGACTTTGGGTCGGGTGAAGGCGCTCTACGCACCACACACCAATACTTGGTTTGATGCGCCTGGGTTGATGCCCGCAGAGATGTACCACTGCCATAGTGATATCGCCGGCCACGCCCGTACCGTAAGCGTGCATGATTCTCCTACACTTCCCACACTATGTGATGCACCTTCTGGATCACCTTGGCTGCCCCATCTATGACGATGAGGTGATGGGTGACATGCAATTTTATCAATATGGTGTGAATGTTTGGGTCAAGAGCATCAAGGCGATCATCCGCGTGCAATCGGCCCCGGTTGAGGATGCTCCTCCTCCTCCCCGTCCAAACCTCGCACAGCGCCAACGTAGCGGTGTTAGGCGACCTCGTCCCGAAGAGGTCCCCGATTTTGATGCCGAGGCGGCTGTTGCTCGCCTCGAGGTGCGGATGGACGGGCTGAATGCACGGCTCGGTGGTGTGGATAGGCGGTCCCGGTTTCAAACCGCTCTCCTTATGCGGATGGCTCGCGAGTCATTCCCGGTCGTACAACCATTTCATCGACGGTGCATGACAATGAACGAGGAGCGGGAATCGGAAGATGAAGATGAAGATGATGATGATGATGTCTGATTGTCTTGTTTTGTCTTGAAGTTTTTTTTTTTTTTTCTATTTGGTGTTTATGGTATTTTTGTTGATGTATCGGATCGGTGGCTGCAAGCTTCAATGATAATGTTTGCTTTGTTTTGGGCATATTTGTGTTTGGTTTCTGGCTCTCAGTCAATCGATTGAGATCTCTCTCTCAATCGATTGAGCTACCTCATGCCCTCCTATATTTTCCTCCGTCAATCGATTGAAACTTCTGTCTCAATCGATTGAATGATGCACCTAAATTTGGACATTCCTGGTTTTGGTCTCTATTTTTAGTATGGTTTATCAATCGATTGACATTTAGGTGCCAATCGATTGACACTTACTTGGTCAGCCAGTCAACCCCTGCTGGAATAGGGGAGTTTCTCCAAATATTTGATGTGGAGCTCGGATTTACCATCTGTGCCCTCTCTTGTCAATCGATTGACACAAACATGTCAATCGATTGACTGTTACTTCTTTCTAAATATTTCTCCATGCACCGACTTCCGAATTTTTTTCTTTAAAGTGTCCCTCTTTTAGGAAATTCTTAGCTATTTAGGGCACTTGCCGGGTCCTCCTTTGAGTCCAAATTTGCAGTTTCCGTCCCCGCCTTGTCGCCATGTCTTCCATCCGTCCTCGTACACGAGCCGCAATTCAAAAGTTAATGGAGCCCGCATAACGCGTGCGATACACCGCTCCACCACCCATCGATTGGTCCACCCATGCCATCCTCCACCTTGATGACGAATCTGTTTCATCACCCGTCCTCACCACCCCTACCCCACCCTTATCACCACCTCGGGCCCCAATCCCACCTGTCGGCGCGGTTGGAATTTCTGAAGAAATGTGGCGCTACGCTTTTCCAAAGCCACGGGGCGGAATCTCTACCATGGCGGACTAGAGGATTTGTTTTCGGTTTTTAGGATCTCAGTTTACATGTCTTTAGGGTAGGGGTGTTCTTATGTTTCGTTGTTTGATTCGGTTTGTTTTCGTTTTGGATTCGTTTGTTTCGTGTTGCATCACGTTAGATTTTGCTTTACTTTGTAATAATTTTCTTTCTAATAACAATTTAGTTTCGTATTTGTATTTTCTCTCTTTCCCTTGCTCGGTTGTTTTGTCCTTTGATTGCATAGAACAGGTTTGGGGGAGGCCTTCTTCCCTTTCTCCACATCATCACCAATGAGGACATTGGCCAGTTCAGGTTTGGGGGGGTAATTGGTTGTTTTCTAAAAAAAATTAAAAAAAAAAAATAACCTTTTAGCTGATTCTCGGATTTTTGAATGTTTATCAGTCAATCGATTGATCCTACTGTCTCAATCGATCAACTGATAAACATTAAAGGATATAAGAATTTATGGCTCAGTCAATCGATTGAGTCCAATCAGTCAATCGATTGAGTCCAATCAGTCAATCGATTGAGTCCAATCTGTCAATCGATTGAGAATTTGGTCTCAATCGATTAACTGATGGTTGGCAAATGCTGTAATTTAATTGATTATTCATATTTGTCAGCATGAAGATTCTTCCTGAATTTCTTTAATCAATGCTATCATACCATGGTTATTTTATGAGTGCCCATAAGGTGTAGATATTGAACATTAATGATCATGAATCATGCTTAAAAATAATTGTTTTCATCACTCGCTCTCAATCTCAAAATCGGAGATTAAGTGTGTAACATGGAATCCTAAAGATCACAAAGAAAGACTAAAACCTTGAAAGTTTTTGAAACACTTGTCCTCGTTCTTAATGAGTGCTGAAATAAATTCGGAGTATCCTTGAAATCCTTGTTCCAATTGTTAAAACCCATTGATTTGTGATTTTATGTGTGTTATAACATTACACTAGAAATCATTGTGTACTAACTTAAGGCGAATGGGCATATTTTACCATCATGAAAGGAAATGATCTAAGGCCATCATTGGTTCGTCTGTGCTTAAAATGCCCCACCTCAGAAATTTATCCTTCTAGTACACCTTTGAGCTTATTGGAAATTTACCTTTATACATTCTTTGATAAGCTGCAATAACCTTTAACCCCTTACCGCTTCTGAAAATTCAGCTTGCCCTTACTTATTTCTGAGAAATTAGGAACAAGGGATGAAAATGAGTGAAACGAGAGTAAGTGGGGATTATATGTGTTGTAGTGTGTACTGAAAAAAAAAAAAAAAAAAAAAAAAAAAGGGGAGAAAAGGAAATTGTAAAAACAATGAAAAATATATTGAGAAGAATGGTGAGAGATTAGAAAAGAAAAAGAATAAAAATACAAAATCAGTAGTTGTTTCTTTTCCAATTTCTCAGAAATTTTTGAATCCACCCTTCCTTTCTTCTCTTAACCTTAACCCGAGCCCCATTACAACCTTAGAAAAGACCTTTTTGATCCAATCATGAGTGATGAAATGCCTTGTGGAGAGTAAGTACATAATTGTCTATGGTGCTTGATATATGCATGCTTAAAATACAGATATCTTTCTTAATGAGATTTCCCTTATAATTCTTTGATACACCGTCTTTCTTTAAACTTGTGAGATTTTCTCCTAATGGTGTTACAATTCCATCTCATTCATCGGGAGTGATTTCATTCTGAGTGTATACCCATGGTGAGGATTGGAGTCTAGACATGTGATCTAAAAGTTCCAGTTTAAGCTTGTCCTCTGACATAAGAACTTTGGGCAGTGATGATCTCATGACATTGAGGCATGAAATATGAATATTAGAAGACAATGGTCTGAACTGAATGTGGCATAAATGGAATAAACATGGTTAGATGTATTCTAAAAAGATTTTTCAGGGGCATCTAATTGCTAAAGGACATGATTAATCAATCCTAATAGCCTTGAAGTTTGTAGGTACCTTCACTGAAAACCTTCAGGAGACACAACTCCTCCACTAGGGATCACCTAGGGGTTTAAAGGCTTGTTGCACATGCTAAGTGCAATCGTGTTCCCTACGAAAGTGGCATTTAAATTTTAGGATGTTAGTTTATTTTTATATTTATCATTCTCTTTGCTCGAGGACTAGCAAAGTGTAGGTTTGGGGGTGTGATCGGTGCTGAAATATGACTATAATTCACACTTTAAATCCTACATTTAGCTGTTCAATGAAAGCATCTGATGGTTGTTGTGAGGTTTTGATGTTTACAGGTGTTTCTGACAGTTAGATCGTTCAAGTGCATAAAAGAAGGAAATTACAGGCTAAAAAAGAGATATGGACAAAAAGGTCCAAAGAAGCATTGAGAGCCATAGAGAGAATCAATCCCCATCAAGAAAGGGAAGAATTTGCATTGAAGAGTCAATCGATTGAGGCATTATGGTCAATCGATTGACAGATGGAGAAAAACTCAACCCTAGAAAGTCAATCGATTGAGACATGAAATTCAATCGATTGAGACATGAAGGCAGAAGTGCCCTAAGGGGATTCGAACTCAAAGTCAATCGATTGAGATCTCTCTCTCAATCGATTGAGGCAATTAGGGTTAGTTTCAATCGGATATTATAAATAAGAGGCCTACGGCTTTGTAAGGGGGGGGAGAGTTGTTTTTTTTAGAGAGAGTTTTTTTGATATAGAGAGTTTTAGTTTTGAGAGAAATTTGTGTAATAATTAGAAACTTTTGTAAGAGGGTTTTCTTAGAGTAATAAAATTGTGTTGAGATTTCCTGAGAAGATATATTTCTTTTACACCTTCTTTGCTCTTTACTTTGGGAATGGTTTTGAATACAATTGAAGATCTTGCACCAAGGATGAGAGGCTAAAGGCTGTAGATCAAGGAGGATGCGATCCCCAGATAAGTACCTATATTTTATGTTTAATGCCATAGTTTGATAATTTCATCATCAAATCGTTTTTCTCAAAGTGTAGTGATCATGTTTTTAGTGTTTTGATCTAAAATACCATGAGATACGCTATGCTTTTCACATGATTCATACCGCGATTAGGCTGAGTCATTGTTTTTAGATAGGGTATGCCGGGTTAATGATCACGCTTAATTACTAGTCATGGTTCTCTTAGAATGATGGTGTGTTTGATGTTAATAAAATTGTGGGTTTAAAAATAGAAAAGGGTATAAATCTGGGGTAGCAAATTCCTTGATCTTGTTTTTAAAATTTGTTCTTAGATTTCTCATTACATAATTTTTAGATTAATTTATTTTCTTTCTTGCAATTAGAAAAGTGTTAACTCTTGGTAAAAATTAAATCTGCCCCTTGGTACTTCCTCGGGGATATTTTCTAAATCTCTAGGAAGAATTGAATAAAATTTCAGATTTCCCTGTGGGTTCGACACCCTTGTTCTTGCCTTACTAGAACAGATCTTGTACACTTGCAAGGGTTTATTTAAAATTGATCACCATACAGTGTATATCTACAACTAGGTTTAGGGGAGCTGAAAGCTACCCCCATTGTGCTAATGATTGCTGATAGGTCTGAGAGGAGACCTCTGGGAATGGTTGAGGATGTCTTAGTGGGAGTGGATAAGTTTTTCTACTCTGCTGACTTCTTATCTTGGACATGGGGTGCAGCAATAGCCCAAATCCCATACCTGTTATATTGGGCAGGCCTTTCTTGGCCACTGCCAATGCATGCATTCAATGCAGGTCTGGAGTAATGGAGGTAACTTTTGGACATATGAAAGTTGAGCTGAATGTGTATAACAGTGTAAAGTACCCTCAGATGGACAATGAGGAGAGCTTTACAGTGGATGTACTAGTGGAAATTGTAGAAGAGGAATTGCCCACTCTGCAGAAGTGGGGCAACATTGTTAGGAATTTAGTTAAAATTTGGGGCATGGTGGAGGAAGAGAGCCCAGATGTGGTATCAAAAGACATGACCATATTGAAGTCTTCTGTGGGCTCAGTGCAGCATTCCAGTTGGAAACCTACATTGCTGCCTCTTCCTCCAACCTCCAATGCACCTATTCTGCCATCCACCTAACAAGCCCCTGATCTGGAACTCAAGAAGCTTCCAGAAACATTAAAATATGCCTTCCTTCAGAAAAGTGATAAGCTTCCTGTGATTATCTCTTCCTCCCTTACCAATGAGCAGGAAGAGGAATTACTAACAGTTTTGAGGAAGCACAAGAAGGCAATTGGTTGGACCATTGCCATTCTGGGAGGAATAGATGCATCAATCTGCATGCATAGGATTCATCTTGAGGAGGGAGCACTACCCTCCAGGGAAATGCAGAGGAAGTTAAATCCTCACATGCAGGAAGTGGTCCTCAAGGAGATCATTAAATTGCTAGATGCAGGGGTGATTTACCCCATCTCTGATTCTCATTGGGTGGCCTCTATCCAAGTGGTGCCCAAGAAATCTAGCATAACAGTGATTAAGACTAAAACTGGAGAGTTGAGGCCAGCCAGAGAGACCACTAGCTGGAGAGTGTGCATTGATTATAGGAAACTCAACTCTAAAACCAGAAAGGACCATTTCCCTCTCCCCTTCATTGATCAAATTTTGGATAAGTTGGCTGGAAAAGCTTTTTACTATTTTCTTGATGGATACTCAGGGTACAACCAAATCCTTGTGCATCCTCAAGACTAAGAGAAAACCACCTTTACCTGTCCTTTTGACACCTTTGCTTACAGAAGGATGCCTTTTGGACTTTGTAATGCGCCAGCCACTTTTCAGAGGTGTATGTATGCCATATTTTCTGATATGATTGACAAGTTTTTGGAGATTTTTATGGATGATTTTTTTGTCTATGGGGACAGTTTTGGCCAGTGTCTACAACACCTCAGCCTAGTTTTGCAAAGATGTGAGGAGACCAATTTGGTCTTAAGCTGGGAAAAGAGCCACTTCATGGTAACACAAGGCATTGTGTTGGGCCATGTAGTCTCTAAAGAAGGGCTTGAGGTAGACAAGGCCAAAGTTGACCTCATTGCCAATTTGCCCCCTCCAAAAATAGTCAAGCAAATCAGATCCTTCCTGGGGCATGTAGGATTTTACAGGAGGTTCATTAAGGACTTCAGCAAAATTGCCAAGCCATTGTGCCACCTGCTTTGCCAGGATGTGCCCTTTGACTTTTCTGCTGACTGTCTTAAGGCTTTTAAAACATTGAAAATATGCCTCACCTCTGCCCTTGTACTCCAAACACCAGACTATACCCTACCTTTTGAGCTAATGTGTGATGCATCAGACTTGGCAATAGGTGCAGTTTTGGGCCAAAGAAAAGATAAGCTGCCTGTGGTCATTGCTTATATCGAAATCACTTCAAGCTCAGCTGAACTATACCACAACTGAGAAAGAGCTTTTAGCAGTTGTTTATGCTGTTGACAAATTTAGAGCCTACCTACTAGGATCTAAAACTGTAATCTTCACTGACCATTCAGCATTGAAGTACCTACTGTCCAAGAAAGATGCTAAGCCTAGGCTGATTAGATGGATACTCCTGCTACAGGAGTTTGACATCGAAATGAAGGACAAAAAGGGTGTGGAGAATGTGGTGCCTAACCACTTGTCCATAATTATCTTAGAGAAATGCCTGGATGGCCCTACAAATGATGCCTTCCTGGATGAGCAATTATTTGTCATCCAATCCATAGTCCCTTGGTTTGCACACATTGTCAATTATCTAGTTATAGGAAAGACTCCTCCCCACTGGACCAAAATGGACAAAGACCTGTTTTTCTCAAAGGTCAAGTATTTTTTCTAGGAGGAACCTTGCCTATACAAGTATTGTGCTGACCAAATCATCCGAAGATGTGTCCCCGAAAGTGATATCCCCAGTATTCTGGCCATGTGCCATGAAAATGCCTATAGAGGCCACTTTAGTGGGAGAAAAATAGCTGACAAGGTCGTGCAGTGTGGTTTTTACTTGCCTTCCTTATTCAAAGATGCATACACACACTGCAAGGCATGCGAGAGATGTCAAAAATTAGGAGGGCTGTCCAAAAGAAATTCAATGCCTTTGCAGCCCATCCTTGTTGTAGAACTGTTTGATGTATGGGGAATAGACTTCATGGGCCCCTTTCCTCCTTCTAATGGTTACCATTTCTTCTTAGTGGCAGTGGACTATGTTTCCAAATGGGTAGAAGCCATTGCCACAAGAACCAATGATAACCAAGTGGTCCGCAAATTTGTAAAGCAGAACATTTTCTCAAGATTTGGAACCCCTAGAGCTATTATCAGTGATGGGGATAGCCATTTCTGCAACAGGAATTTCGAGAGCTTGCTCAAGAAATATTCTGTGACCCATAGGATTTCTCTCCTTACCACTCACAAACAAGTAGGCAAGTTGAAATTTCCAATAGGGAGATCAAGCACATCCTTGAGAAAACAGTTCTGACTGACAAGAAAGATTGGGCTGATAAGCTCAATGATGCACTGTGGGCTTATAGGACTGCTTATAAGACTCCCATTGGAATGTCCCCATTAAGGCTGGTCTATGGCAAGGCTTGCCATCTCTCAGTAGAGTTAGAACACAAAGCCTATTGGGCCATTAAGAATTTTAATATGAACCTAGCTTCTGCTGGTCATCACAGGTCATTGCAGCTGTCTGAATTGGATGAGCTAAGGATGGATGCTTACACCAATGCTAGGATCTACAAGGAACAGGCTAAAGCTTTCTTTGACAAGGGTTTGCTGAGAAAAAGCCTCGAACCGGTTGGTAAGGTGTGGTTATTCAACTCCAAACTATAATTCTTTCCTGACAAATTAAAATCCAGATGGGAAGGTCCCTATGTTATCTTAAACGTTTCCCCATCTGGTGCTGTGGAAATCAAGGATCCCAAATCTGGGAGGACCTTCAAAGTGAATGGTCAGAGGCTTAAGCCTTGCATTGAACAACCTACTGACCCTATGCACACTATTCATTTTCATGGGACCCCCACATCTACCTGACCCACAGTTGTGTCCATGTTATACTATACTACTTTTATTTCTTCCATAAGTTTTAGGAAATTTTAGTGGTTGTGTGGAGGTTGATTACGTTGAGCTGGATAGAGTTCAGGTGGGATGGGTAGGATTTATTCTTCTTCTGTGAATTGCTGATTTTCGAATTTGAATGCATATTAATTGAATATTTTTGATGAGTAGGCTGCACTAACTATAGTGCCCCTGTTTGGCAATAAGCCCTCGCGCATTCCAAATTGTGATTTGGGAAGCTCTCGCGTAATTCGCATAGACCATTTCTTTCGCTGTCGCGAGCTTCAATGCTGTAGAATCTCCCGCGCACTTCAAGCTCTAACTTCCATAATCACGCAATTCAGTTATCTCATGATCCCCTTACCCAGCTACGCAAGTCGAATGCATTTGTCATTTCCCACGCTGATTGCTGGGACTTGACGTTTCCCAACTCACTCTCAATTAATTGCAGCGACTTGGATGTTATTCAACCAATTCATCTTCCACCATCCTCACCTTTAAATACACAGGGAGCCCCTTTCATATTCGTAGCATCCTTTCTCCTCTCACCTTAGCGGCCCTTCCCTACTCCTAACCATGGCAGATGACAAACCGAATGCGCTACCTAACAAGTTTTACCCGATGTGGTTGGATCCGCCACCACCTAAAGATTTGGATCCCCTACAACCCCTCTGGGATGAATACGAGGAGGTTCTACAAATCCTGGCTAAGGAAGAGGAGGAAAAGCTCCAGCCACCGCAGATAAAGCGAAAGATAGAACCTTCCCCTGCCCCCTCCACCCCTCCCCCTCCCCCACCCTCTCAACCCCCTCACCCCTAATCCCTCTCTCCTTTCTTCCTCCCTTTTTTTTTTTGTAATTTTCTTTTTTTTTTTTTAGTTTTAATGAAATTTTCTTTTCTGCTATTCTGTACTGTTCTCTATTCTGTTGTGTGTTTTTTTTCTTGTTCTGGTCTTTTATGCTTTAATAAATTTGCTGCACAGACACCTTTGCACCAGTGAGGATACTGCTCCTCATAGGTTTGGGGGTGTGGCAGGCAGACCCTGCCAATCGAATAGTTAATCTAAGTGCAGCAAACTCATCTGAGTAATATGGAAATGGACCTCTGTTCACTTAAAGAATCATGAAAATAAGAAATTTAAAATTTCTGCAAACTTTTGACATTATAAACTTTTAATATTCCACATTTCCATGTTAATATCACCAAGTAAACTTACTTGTATCAGCACTTAGTGAATCAGTAGAGAGAGAGAAAGGTGTGGACATACTTAAAAGTTCAAAGGAAGATCATAACCAGTGAGAATTGGGCCTATATAAAAAAATTTCCATCTTTTGAGGAGTAACCAAGGCAACCTTTCTAGTTCTAAGGATCGGTCGAGTGGTATGCTCACTAGAAGTTAGGTAACTCCAAGTTGAAACAACTGACAGTACTCATGAGACTTAGGAAAGGATCAAGGCCTTCTCTTGGAAAGTTTTAGCCTAACAAGACCAACCCTTAAGCAATTGCCCTTGTCCATACCCCCTTTGAGCTTCAAATCCTAAATTTCTTCAAAATACACCTGAGTACTTGAACCTAAACCTACGAACCTGCTTCAGCCTACCCTCACTCTGAGAATTCAGAAGGTAAAGGAGAAAAGGTTAGAAATGAACTAGTTATGGTCAACATTAAGTGAATGGGAAGAAATACCTCAAATTCGGTAGTATGGCAACTGAGAACATAGTGGCATTTCTGAAAAGCAGAAACAAAAATAAAAAGAAGAAAATTCCATAAAAAAGAAACAAAAATAATAATGAAGAGGAGTAAGGGAGCAGTCAAGAGGAATTTTCATTGGAGAATCAAAATCAAGAGGAGAAACTGATCGCTTCAAATCTAAAAATCTCAAAGAAGATGAAGGGAGCTGAATTCAAGAAGGTGAAGTCATGAATCACCTCTGTCACCTACTGATTTCTCAATTTTGAACCCCTTCTCAACCCTCCATTCTTTCAACACCACTCCATAAGCCACATTACAGCCCTTGTGATCCAAAGTTTAGTGAGCTGTCATGTGAAGAACTACCAATGATGTCAGCACTCCATAAAGAGTTATCCAATCTATGGTGAGGAACTACCAATGATGTTAGCACTTAAGAACTCTGCCTATGCTCATGCTTACAGACCCATTTGGGGGATGTAACTGCTCTTGAGCCTGTGAGAAAATGAACCCCTCAACAAAACCCTCATGAGAGTATGCCTTGCAAAGTTTTTGGGTCTAAACTTGAATGCACTATGTATGACCTTAACCTAATTTGTGATCTGAGGATGGGCTCAGTGCTGGCACACACTTGTGCAGTTTTCTGTGATTGTAAACTGATTGGACATGCTGAGCATTCATGAGAAGTTTATGCTGTTTAAATTACTGTGCAACCAATGAATTAAATTTCTTGTATGATTAATGGTTCAAGAGTAAACTAAGTCTGCCCCTTGACTGCCCACTGGATGATATTGCACTTTTGTTAACTGTTTCATTGAAGAAGTTTGTGGGTGTCTTCACTAAAAACCCTCAGGAGACTTCACTCCTCCACTAGGGATCACCTAGGGGTTTAAAAGGCTTGGTACATATGCTAAATGTATCTGTGCTCCCTACGAAAGTGGCATTTAATTTTTATGGTAGGTTTAATGTAGCTTTGCTAAGGGACTAGCAAAGATTAGGCAGGTTCTATTTGGGTGGCATGGCCAAAAGTGTTGAGGATGGGTGGACCTAAAAATATTACCTCCGGATCTGTTTGGGTAGCTTGGTCAGAAACAGAAGGTACTGTGGCTACGGTGGTTGTTTGGGATGTGGAGGCCAAGGTTTGGAGAATGGAATTTGTCACAGACTGGTTACCTGTGTTGATCTGTAGTTGGGCTTGGATGGATTGGAGAAAGGTGAAGATTTGGCTAATTATGTCAGGTGTGGGTGTGGTATGTAAAGTAGGGGCTGATAAAATTGATGTAGATGTTTGAGGGGCAATGGGTGAAATGGTTGTAAAGGGGGAGGTAGCCAAATGGGTGAACTGAGGAGGGTCAGGTATGGGAACAGATTCAAGCCCAATATTCTCCAAGATAGATCCCATCAAAGATGAATAGGCCTCTGTTGTGAATATCTCAGGTTCAGGGGTATGGGTTATTTCAGGTGTATTAGTTGAATGAGCAGGTGAACCTGAGAAGCTATGGAGGAGGGGAGTGCTAGGAGAGTGTTCAACAAAATCTGTGGCAATATCTTGGACATTGTTAGGTGAAATTGGTGGTGTAAGTATGGCTGGAGTGGTTGGTGTAGAGGGAGAGTCTGCAATTGGGATTATGGTGGTGATGAGTGATGGCACTGCTGGGAAAGGTGAAGGGATGGGAGTTGTGATAGGAGAAGTTGGTAAGATGATGATCTCATCAATGGGTGCAGCTAAAGAGCTGGGAACCTCCTCAATGGTAGTATGTTCAATGTCAGCTGCAGGTACAATAGGTGCAGCTAAAGAGCTGGTCACCTCTGGTTCCGGTATAGTAGGTTCACTAGCACTTGCAGGGGCAATGGGTGCAGCTAAAGAGCTGGTCACCTCAGGTGCAGGTATATCAAGTTCTTGAGCAGGCTCAGCTTCCTCCCTCATTCTATTCAACATGGTTTGGGTTGTAGTCCAAGCCCTCTTCCCAAAAGCATGAGGGGATACAATTTCAAATGACTCTTGTTCATCAATGTCAAATTTGGCCCTAAGTAGGGCTGTGATCAGCCTTCTAAATGGTAGTCCAGCTATTTTCTGTTCTTTCTTCAGATTGGCACTAATGTCAGCCATGGCTTCAAAAATCAGCATAGGGACATTGAAGAATTGCCCTTTTGAAAAATGAAAGAGGGCCTCCAAAATGGGTGTCCTTCTTTCCTGACTCTGCCCAGTGACATAAAAACAACCTCTCAAAATGGAATCCATCAGCAAAAATTGAGGTGCTAAGTCTCTCCTCATGATGGATTGTCCAGCTCCAACTATGCCTTGGGTTAGATGTGCAGCCATTTCTCTAAAAGAAGCTGTCTCTGGTGCAGCCAAAGGACCAGCCGGATCATGCTAAAATGGTATTCCCAAGGCATTTCCAATGTCTTCATAAATGACTGTTAAATCACAATCATCAATGAAAATTACAAGAGTTGGGACATCAGCATCCTTCTCAGTCACTTTCACCATGTTTTGGTACCATAATCTCACCATTCTTGGATAAATTTTCTCTGGAAGAGGGGCTAGGATATTGCTCAGTGAAGCATCCCTGATGTAATTCAAAGATAGCTTGCATTCAGGTTTGTTTAAGAAAAAAGTTTCATCAACAATAAGCTCTGGGATCAGCTTCTGGGCTTCAATGAACGGGTTTGGCAGTACCAAATGCATAGGAAGAGCTCGGGACTAGGTCACCGTCTTTGGGATGGGTTCCTCATGTCTAACCTTTTTCCCTTTCTCAATCTTATCAGCTTTATCCATCGACAGTTTCCTCTTGGCTGAGGTTTTAGCTTTTTCTTTTGTGGAGGGTTTGTTAATTTTCTTAGCAGAAGATCTAGGGAACATTTTAGCCAGCGATTTTTCAGTTCTCCCCATTCTAAAACTTTGTTGAATGTCACACAATGTATGCTGACACAGAAATCAATTTTGTAAAACACAAACAGAGGATATCCAAAGAAAAAATACCGAAATCATTTTGCTTGAAATCTTTGATCGCTTGATTGAATCCACTAGGATCAGAAGCAATGGGTCCTTCTCTTCAAGCTTACTCAGAGGAACATAAATGAAGGAAATTTGATCTGAGCTCCAAAAGCACGCAGGGATAGAAGAAAAATGGGTTTTCTGTGAAATAGGACACTCTGGGAATGCTTTCGAATATGAAATCCTTGCTTCGAAAGGGTTTAAATATGCTTAAATCGATTTTCGCAAAGCATCTTTGAAGTTTTCAAAAAGTTCAAAAATGTCCTTTTCAAAAAGGAGAATGGCATCAGTACCATTCGAAATACGAAAAACTCCAGAAACAACTATTCGAAAAGCAAAAGGCTTTAGAGCAAACTATTCGAAACGTTTATCATTCTTTTCGAGCAGTTGGTTACAGGTCCAGATCTTTTTCGAAATGAATATTTTCTTTGCAAATTGATTTTTCACATACTATAAACTTCTCGAATTGAGTGTAAAATATGACTAAAACAGAGAGAAATAAAACTATGCAAAAATTATAAAACAAACACAATTAAAATACATATGATACAGTTATTTATCATCAGATTCGTGGAGGCTTTTGATGATAGATGGTCAGCACAGGCTCTAGGGTATTTTCAATGCATGGTTTGAGCCTCTGACCATTTACTTTCAAGGTTCTCCCATCACTTGGGTCCATAATTTCTTGACCCAAAGGAGATGCTTGAATGACAGTATATGGCCCTTCCCATCTGGATCTCAGCTTTCCAGGAAAAAACTTAAGTTTTGAGTTGAATAGCCATACCTTAGAGCCAGCTATGAACTCTTTTCTCAGCAGATTTTTATCATAGAAAGCCTTAAATTTTTCTTTGTAAGATCTTGCATTGGTGTATGCATCCATTCTCAGCTCCTCCAACTCAGCAAGCTGCAGTTTCCTGTGATTACCAGCAGTAGTAAGATTCATGTTCAAAGTTTTAGTAGCCCAAACGGCCTTATATTCTAACTCCTCTGGTAAATGGCATGCTTTATCATAGACCAATCTGAATGGGGACATGCCAATTGGGGTTTTATAGGCTGTCCTATATGCCCCCAATGCATCATTCAGCTTAAAGGGCCAATCCTTTCTGTCTTCTTCACAGTCTTTTCCAGTATATGTTTGATTTCTCTATATGAAATCTCCACTTGTCCACTGGTCTGTGGATGATATGGAGTATCTACTCTATGAGTCACAGAGTACTTTTTCAATAGAGCTTCAAAATGCTTATTATAAAAATGGCTCCCCCCATAACTGATAATGGCTCTGGGAGAATCAAACCTGGAAAAAATGTTGTCCTTTAAGAATTTAAGGACAACTCGGTGGTCATTAGTTTTAGTGGCTGTGGATTTAACCCATTTGGATACATAATGCACAGCTACTAAGATGAAATTAAAACCATTTGAAGGAGGAAAAGGTTCCATGAAATCTATCCCCCAAATATCAAACAATTCCACTACCAAAATAGGCTGTAAAGGCATTGAATTTCTCTTGGAAATGCTGCCCAATCTCTTACAATTTTGACAAGACTTACAGTGCTGCAGTGCATCTTTGAAGAGTGTGGGCCAATAAAATCCACACTGCAAAACCTTTGCAGCAATTTTGTTTCCACTAAAATGACCTCCACAGGCTTGTTCATGACATATGGAAAGTATGCTATGAAAGTCTTCTTCATGGACACATCCTCTAATTATTTGATTTGCACAAATCTTGAACAGATAAGGATCCTCCCAAATAAAATGTTTAACCTTTGAGAAGAAAAGATCTTTATCCATTTTATTCCAGTGTTGAGGGGTCCTCCCAGTAGCCAAAAAGTTGACTATATTTGCAAACCAAGGGGTGTGTACATTGATAGCAAAAAGTTGCTCATCAGGGAAAGATTCATTGATAGGCAACCTATCAATCTCAGCAGTTATAATTTTAGAAAGGTGATCAACCACCACATTTTCCACACCCTTTTTGTCTTTAATCTGTAAATCAAACTCATGTAATAGGAGGATCCACCTGATTAATCTTGATTTGGTATCCTTCTTAGACAGAAGGTATTTCAGGGCTGAGTGGTGTGAACACCATAATTTGTGAACCCAAAACATATGACCTGAATTTCTCCAAAGCAAAAACAACTACCAGCAGCTCTTTCTCAGTTGTTGTGTCATTGAGTTGTGCATCAATCATTGATCTACTAGCATAAGCTATGACATGAGGCAGCTTATCCTTTCTCTGCCCAAGAACAGCTCCCAAAGCATAATCTGATGCATCACACATCAGCTCAAAAGGCAGTGAATAATCTGGAGATTATAGTATTGGAGCTGAAATCAAACAATTTTTTAAGAATTCAAATGCCTTAAGGCATTCATCATTGAAAACAAAAGGAACATCTTGGCATAATAAATGGCAAAGAGGCTTGGATATTTTACTGAAGTCCTTAATGAACCTCCTGTAAAATCCAGCATGCCCCAAAAAACTTCTGATTTGCTTAACAGTTTTGGGAGGAGGCAAATGTGCAATTAAATCATTTTTTTCTCTGTCCACCTCAATGCCCTTGTGGGAGACAACATGGCGAAGGACAATGCCTTGGGTGACCATGAAATGGCTCTTCTCCTAGTTCAAAACTAAATTAGTTTCCTCACATCTTTGTAACACCAAGCTGGGATGATGTAAACACTGGGCAAAACTGTCTCCATATATTGAAAAGTTATCCATAAAAATCTCCATAAATTGGTCAATCATATCAGAGAAAATGGAGTACATACATCTTTGAAAGGTAGCAGGAGCATTACAAAGATAAAAAGGCATCCTCCTATAGGCAAAAGTGCCGAAGGGGCAAGTGAATGTGGTCTTTTCCTGATCTTATGAATACACAGGAATCTGGTTGTAACCAGAGTAATCATCAAGAAAACAGTAATAAGCTTTTCCTGCTAACTTATCTAAAATCTGATCAATGAATGGAAGAGGGAAATGGTCATTTCTGGTCATTGTGTTTAGCTTTCTATAATCAATACAGACCCTCCAATCAGTTATTTGTCTGGTTGAAATGAGCTCACCAGAATCTGAGGTTACAACAGTGATCTCAGATTTCTTAGGTACCACCTATGTAGGTGCCACCCAAGCTGAATCTGAGATGGGGTAAATGACCCCTGCATCCAACAACTTAATAACCTCTTTCATGACCACTTCTTGCATATGAGGATTTAGCCTCCTTTGCATTTCTCTAGAAGGTTTTGCATCTTCTTCCAAGTGAATTTTATGCATGCAAACAGCTGGACTGATTCCTCCCAAATCAGTAATAGTCCAGCCAATTGCCCTCTTATGTTGTTTCAATACAATCAACAACTCTTCCTCCTGCTCCTCAGTGAGGGAGGAAGAAATAATCACAAGCAATGTTTTATGGTCTCCTAAAAACACATATTTCAAATTTTCTGGCAACTGTTTCAGCTCTACATCAGATGGGCTGAGAAAAGAAGGTAACAAAGGTACCTTGGCTGTTTGTAGAAGGGGAAGAACAGCAGGTTTCCATGAAGAAGACCTTGCTGATTGATCATGAGTTCCTTGCACAGCATTAACCACCTCAGACTTTGAGGCACAAACTGTTTCTTCCACAATATTTCTCCAAGCATCTTTAAAATCTGTGGTTAAATCTTTACACTGCAAAAACTATGGTAAAGTTTCTTCTATCAGTTCATCCAACAAATCAACAAGAAAGCATTCCTCATAACTGAATTGAGGCTGTGTAACTGCATTGTAAATATTTAACTTTTCCTTCATATTTCCAAAAGACACTTCCATAATAGCAGACCTGCATTGGATGCAAGCATTGGTTGTAGCCAGGAATGGTCCCCCCAAAATGACAGGGATGGAAGTTCTGCTTTTTGTAGGTTCCATGTCCAATACCAAAAAATCAGCAGGGTAGAAAAAATTATCTACCCCTACCAATACATCCTCAATCCTCCCAACTGGCTTTCTTTCAGATCTGTCAGCTAGTTGTAACACCACATGAGTGGGTTTTAACTCTCCCAAACCTAGTTTCTCATATACAGAATATGGAAGTAGGTTGACATTAGCACCCAAATCTAATAAAGCATTTTCAATGGTATGTTCCCCAATAATGCAAGGGATTGTGGGGATTCCAGGATCTTGAAGTTTAGGAGGTGTGGTAATGGACAAAACCTGATTAACTCTTTCCACAGCAAAGACCTTCTTGGATAACTGTATCCTAGATTGTCTTTTGTGTGTGCAAATGTCCTTCAAAAATTTTGCATAGGCTGAGACTTGCTTGATTGCATCAAGCAAAGGAAGATTTATCTTGACTTGCTTGAAGGTCTCCATCATTTCATCTATTTTTGTATTCCCTTTATCAAAAGGGGATGCAGATTTCATGACATGGGGAAATGGTAAATGAGGAACTAGTTCTTCATTTATAGCTTTAGAATCATCACCAGAATTTTTTTGATTTTTTGTATTTTCATTTTTTTTATTTTTCTGAGGTACATCAATACCCCCAATGCTTACATCATGCTGCTCCTCCTGCATATCTCTAGCATTTTCTTCAATTTTTTCTTCTTTCTTATCAGCACCTACATTGTTATTTACAATTCTTCCACTTCTCAAGGTAGTGATAGCTTTTACTTCTTCATGTGAAACAGAAGCCTCTCCAACCATGAACTGTCCTTTAGGATTGTTCAAGGGTTGGCTGGATAACCTGCCTTCCTCTCTTTTGGTCAAAGTATTTGAAAGTTGACCCAATGTTTCTTCAATCTTCTTTATACTCTGACTATGAAAGTTTACAGTCTGAGTTAAAGACCCTAAATTCTGGAGTGAAGTTAGAACTTGGTCTTCAAAAGAAGGGGATCTGGAAGGGGTTTGAACTGGAGCAGATTGCTGCACAGGTTGTGCCATCTGTTGTGGAATGGGCTGCTGAAAATTCAGCTTGGTATAAGAATTCTGCTGGTAAGGCTGAGCAGTTTTGAAAGGTATTTGGTTCTTTGGTTGCTGCTGCTGTTGTGATTGATAATTGCCCTGGCTCCACCTTCAATTGGGGTGTCCTCTCCATGCATATTCATTAGATTGCATCTGTCCAAACGATTGGGCAGCATGAGCTTGCTCCACCACTAGATCTGGGAACTGTGGTGCAGCTAGACATTGATCATGGGAATGAGTAGGGGACTAGCATATCAGACATGCCTTCTCCACTCTTGCAAGCATTGAATTTTTAAGTGAGTTCATCAATCTATCAAATTTGGTGGTTAAATTATCCATCTTCCTTTCCAACTCATTCACCTCATAAATCTTTCCCTTGGTGGTCTGCTGATTGTTCAACCGAGCAAGATTCTCAATGTCTGTGGACAAAGATTCCTGTTGATTTGAATTTTCACCAATAACTTCAAATAGGTCCCAGACCTCCTCAACTATTTTTTGCAAATAGGTGCCTCCACAGGAAGCATCTACCATATTCTTACCCTTTTGATCAATTCTCTGATAGAAGCTTTGAACAAGCTACCATCGAGGAATTTGATGATGAGGGCATTGCCTTAAAAGTTCTTTAAACCTTTCCCATGCTTCATGAAAAATTTCAGTTGAGTGTTGTGAGAAGGAAACAATATTTTGTCTCAACTGGCTGGTCTTAGACATAGGGAAGTATTTGGCTAAAAATTAACATTGCAAATCATTCCAAGAAGTAATACTATTTGGTGGCAACATAGACAGCCATGCTCTAGCTTTGTCCTTTAATGAAAAAGGAAAGAGCCTGAGCTTGGTTGCCTCTGGACCCAGTCAAGCTATGTTGAATGTTGTACAAAGAGACAAGAATTCATCCACATGCTTGTATGGATCTTCCTTACTCAGACCATGAAAGGAAGGAAGCATCTGGATAGTTGATGATTTGATCTCATAATTTCCTTCAACAGTAGGAAATTGAATACAAAATGGGGAATTATATGCACCAGGTGCAAAGTAATCCCTCAAAAGTCTAGGTTTCTCACCCATAGTAGCAGTCTCAGCAAAATTCTGTGATGTTCGTCTGGTTCTTAGTAGCCTTTCAACTTCTAAATTCAGAGGGACAATCTCAGGATTGAGAGTCCTCCTACTAAACATACAACACAGAAAATAGAGAAAAAAAAATTATGCAAAGCAAACCTTCAAAACTGAGTAGATTCCAAGCTCAAATGTAACTGCACAGATTTAAACAACAAAACTGTTAGCACTGATGTAAAAATAAAATAAAATAAAAAACTTAGGTCTACCAATTTTAAAATCTATTCCCCGGCAGCGGCGCCAAAAACTTGTTGCTATTCTAAGTGTGCATGATTTATTTGTATTTTGAAAACAGATTTGCAAATGATAAATTATACTGAATCTGGAAAATTAAAAAGAATAAGAAGTATCAGCACAGAGAGAAGTTAATTAACCTGCAAGATCAAGGTCAATTGTAGCAACTTTTAAATGTAAGTGAGTAAAAGATCGTCCACAGGGAATTGATTTAAAATGAATGGTAAACCTCCAGATCTGAGCTACCAGATCTAGCCTCTAATCCTATCTATGAAGCGAATAAGATGAGAGGTTGAATTTGTCACATTAACTAAATTATCTAAAAGTAGAATTTAAACTAAGTGATCCAGATTCGAGTTGGGGGAATTGGATGTAAAATTAATAAGAATGGAGAAATAATAGTTGACTTAAGCTTAGTAACTGATTACAGAATGAGAACTAGTATAGCACAGTCGAGAAAGTATCCAAATCTTCATCTGGCTACCAGCTCAGATGTAAGAGAAAATAATCCAACTCAAGGATTAGGATTGAGTTGAACTTATGGCTATGATCTGTCCACTGTCATGGACACAGATCATCCAATAGTCTTCAATCCAAATTCTTGATTCAGAATATGAGCACCACTACAAATGCTATAAGAAATTAGGTTACAAACGCAGATTCTTACAGGGATAATGAATTAAGGGAAATTGCTTTAAAAACAGTAAATCTAAAGGAGTCTAATGAGTAAGGAGATCACAAGGAACCCTCAACATGAATCCGATTGAGAACGTACTGTTGAAAGCAACCTTTTCAAATCCACCATTACAATTACAGAGCACAACTTAAACAGCTCTCGGATTTGTAGTCTTGAATATAATTCTCACTTGAATGACATAAGTATCTCACAGTTCTCAGTTACAAACAAAAGCTAGGCTATTACAGAGGTTTCAGACAAGCTATCTGAATTGGAAATGGGGCAGCAGAAATGAAACTCAAACTCTGGATACCCAAATTGGGCAAATAGTTCGTCTATTTATAGTTTTCCCCAAGTCCATTTCAGATGTGCATTAACCAATCAGAATTGGTTAGATCCATATCAACCAATAGGAGTCAAGCACAAGGATCCAGATCTGTTCTGGCCAATCAGAACTGCTTGATCTAGTTCAACCAATCAGGAGACAGAGGCATCAATTTGTTATGTAATTCAAAAATCTGTTTGAGCTTCTAGAAGTTTCTGCCAAGTAATTTAATCTTTGGGTGTTCGCATGGGTTGGAATATGCCTCTGGTTCGTGCTTTGAATCTTCCAGAATGCCCCTGGGTTTTTAAATGCATTGGGGCACTTGCAGAGATTACTAAATTGACCTTCCAGTTGCTGGGAATCTTCAGAATACCATTTCGCATAGTTTGGAGATCTTTTCGAGAGGTACTGTCACTTCTGAAGCTCTATTCGCACAGTTTGGAGAACTTTTCGAAGGGGAAAAATGACTTCTGGAGCTCTATTCGCATAGATCTGGTGTAGTTTGCAAGGCATTTCCTTCATTAAGAATAGATCTTCAACACGTTTGGTTCTTTTCGAATAGATCAGGTGCTCTTTGAGAACCAAAGCTGGAGCTTTAGTTCTTTTCGCAGAGTTCAGGTTCTTTTCGAATAGTTCAGGCATCCTATCGAAAAGCATTCTGTAATGCATTCTTCTTTTCGAGTAGCTCTAAACCTCTTTCTAGGTTGAAACCAGGCCTTTGTCCTCTTTAGTTTAGGCCTTTGGATAGCCAGTGGGGTTGTCCCTTCTCTTTCTTCCTCTAGATCGAAATGGATCATCATCTTTTTCACACTTTTAAGCTGCTTTCAGGGTTAAGCCTGCCTTTATTGTTAGCTGTAAAACAAACACTTAAAACACTTATTTAGTTCTCTCAAAGGTCTATCAAGACCCAGGTTAAGGGGTGGAAAATGGTATTTTCTAGTTCTCAACACTCACTGGACTCTTGACAGTATCAAAATGCTAAAATAACTCACCTTAATAAGCCCACACAATCAGTATCATAATAATAGAATTGGGAAATCTAAATTGACCGAAATTATAATTACAAAGGGAAATAAGAGGAGAATTAAACTAACTAAACTAAAGAGAAGCATTGCTGTTGACGTTCGCAGGCGATCGATTTAATATAGAAGTAACCCACGCCCGCTTCACAATGTGAACACTGACGTGTTGCAGCGTCGTTAAATATCTGCAGCTGGCGATCGCAATCAAACTAGGAACCTTCCTAGAAAAATCCCCCCTTTTTATTTATTTTTGTCATTCCAAACACCGCATCACTAGAGTCCACCTGGATAGAATTGGAGCCACTGATTTAACAGGAGCTGATAGGAACCTAGAAAAAGTGCACACCAACAGATTAGCGATCGCGATGGGACCCTTTTGCAAACTTTTCTTAGATAGTTAGTTTGATTTTATTTCCTTATTTCCTTTCCCGTCGTGTCGTTTAGATTCCTTTTTAGATATATAAGTCTTCGTCAAAGACTTGAGATGTCTGGCATACGTAGAGTAAGTTTAGGAGACCCTCCGTTGTGGGGACTTCATGACAACCCCGCATATGAGGAAGAACCACCTTATACTTTTAGCCCATGGAAACCTGAAGTTAACATGGCTGGTGAACAAGAGAACCCCTTCTCTACACCGCACGCCGGTAATAGCCATAACGATTGAAATAATAACTCTGGATAAAACCTCACCACTCAACAAATCGTAGAACTTAGCATCCAAAGAATACAAAGAGGAGGTGATGACTCTGAAGTGTTGCTTCGAGGATTGGCCGCTGCATACAAAACCATTAGGGGACAACAAAATTTGGAAGAGCAAGAGTGACAAGAAAGACCACCGCCTACCTCGAGTATGGTGTCAGCTTGCGCCGCGTCATTGAGGTGGTATGCTCACACATTCTTTAACGACAACGCACTGGATAGGGCTAGCTTGTAGCTCATGCCAAAGGACAATACCATTAAGATCGAAGATCTCCCTAAAATGCTTGATGAGTACATGGCCAAGAGGGAGCGCCCTGGTCATTCATTCGGGTTCGATAAAATTTGCAGGGATGTCGAATTTAACCTGCCTATTGGATTCAAACCACAAAAATTTACCAAATATAATGGCACGGGAAACCCGAACCATCACTTGGCACTCTTTTGCAATGGCTGTCGGCCCATACGCGATAACCAAGGACTTCTCATCCACTACTTCCAACGTTCATTAGAAGGGGAAGCTCTAGACTAGTTCGCAAGACTCCCGCTCTATAAGATCAAAACCTTTGATGACTTAGTCGATCAGTTCTTAGACCAATATAAACACTTGATCCATGAGACAGTCAACCTCAGCGACCTGATGGCCACAAAGCAAGGACCTGATGAAGAGTTTGTTGACTTCATCTCTCGATGGAGAAAACCTGTCGCGAGGATCGACACTTCGATGAAAGAGAAGGACTCAGTCGACATTATCATCGACAATACTACGAACCGTTAAAGAGCGCACTTGTCATCAGTGATTGCCCCGACTTCATTGCACTTCATTCCCGGGCATCTCGACTAGCACGACATATTAAAGGCAGAGACCTTTCCCTATTTGTCGTTACATCCAAAATAGGCTCCTCTAGCAAATCCAAGTCGAAAAATAGTAAGAAAGCCTTAGGAACTGAACAGGTTAATACCGTTGTCAACCAAGGACAAAATTCTAATAACGAGAGCTTCCAACCACGAAACTTTGGGCAAAACCAAAACCAACAATGGTATACCAACCAGAATCAAGGCGTTAATCAATCCAAATACGCAAATCAGAACCAAGGCCAAAACCAGGGTCAAGGCCAATACCAAAATAGAAATCAATACTCCAATACCTATTAGAATCAAAATGCAATACAGAATCGACCGACTCACGCACCGAATTATAATAACGTCCCCCCACCGTAAAACTTTAATTCGGCTAGAGACCCCTACCAACCAAGGCAGGAACATTATCCCCCTTTACCCGATACGATCTTCCGGCTTCTTAACACTCAGAACCTCCTTCGATTCCCACCAGAGAAACCTCGCCCATGGCCTGAAAATCTAGACTACAGTAAATACTGCGCATTCATCGATATGCTGGACACATCTTAGAGGACAGTTGGGTCCTCCTAGACATGATCTATGACATGAGCGATTAGAACCAAATTGATTGGGAAGCGTTGATGAATCCTAACCCTAGCGACAACCAACCCCGACAAAATTTAGGGATCATAAACAACCCCATGCCTAACCACAACCAAGGGGCACCGGCCAAGTCACTACCGTAGATCTCCCCAATCAACCCTCTACTTTAATCACTCACATCGCTCTGCCAAACCCGCCACCTTATCTAAAATTCACCCAGATACGAGTCCACTCCTTTAGGGCAAGGAGACCATTCCTCCATCGTCCCCCACCAGAACCTTCGACCACTCCAAATCTTGAACAGACACCCTCACCACCTCCATTATCTGATTCTGAACCCGAGTTTGGAGATCATGTTCTTCAAACTGCAGCCCATGTTTCCCTGTGGGTAGAAAGTGTCACTCGAAAGACTCCATACCTAGAAAACGAAGCGAAGACTGAGTGGTCACTAAACATAAAGGAAGGCGACAGAGAAAAACTCTCTGACCCACATGAGACCCTAGTCTCAGCTTTTTTAGAAGAAGAGGATTACACGCAGTACCTCCCACCTTGGAATGGCGCCATACAAGCCCATGCTCCGACCTCTAATTTTACTTGCTTTGTAAATTTATTGACGTCGAGCCACACTAGGTTCAGTCAGCAGCTGACTTGCCCAATTCTCAAATCCGAAACCAATTACCCACCTCCTCCTTTCCCTCGAAAAAAGGATTTCACGAATGCACCACAACTAGATGGGAACATAAGAGAAAGAGAGGTTCATTTGCCGCCCCTACCTCACATCATTCCTCAGCCAATTCCCGTACCTCAACCACTTCAACCACCCGCACCTAAAGCCCATCGGCCAGGCAAAGAGATTGCACTCGAGTCGGGACAAGAATACGATCTACTACAGCATCTACAAAAGATCCCCGCTCAAATATCTATATTAGAGCTCATCAAGAAATCTCCTGATCATCACCAATTATTGGTAAGGACACTTGAGGACACACAGGTAGACAAGGACACAACCCTAGATGAGCTTCATCAAATCACCATGGTCATGGCACAACCTCTAGCACTCTCATTCACCAATGCGGACATGTCTAAGGAGTCACTCCGTGGGAGTGCCGCTCCTATATATCTCACAGTCATCATTAGAGGACTCTCTGTACCTCATGCGTTAGTGGATACCGGAGTAGGACTCAATATTTGCCCGCTCACGACATTAAAGATGCTTAAATATATGGAACAAGTTGTCAAGCCCTCGGCCCTGTCACTTATAGCTTATGATGACTCACGTCGCTTTGTTAGAGGGACTATTAAACTTCAGGTTCGCCTCGAACCTATTACAAAGGACGTCACCTTCCATGTTTCTGATTCCACTAGCACATAAAATCTCATCTTAGGAAGAAAGTAGTTAGAATCAATAAAGGCCATCGCGTCTACATATCATCAATGCGTCAAGTTCCCATACGAGGACTCCATCGTCCGTATATACGTCGATGCACCTCTCCAGGAAATGGATACTGATTATGTAGCAAGCATTCCTATGGCCCATGACTTCGTATTAAATATGGGACATAATCAAAAGACTCGAACCTTGGATGAGACAATCGTAGCGGAAGTCCACCCCCCTACCCATCCTAGTTCTCCCCCGATGTGTCGACAAGAGTTGATGAGGAGAGAGGTCGGTCCATACCTCACCAAGCTTTATGACATCAACCCCACTGCAACAAAGATGTGGGATCTTATGTACCAACTTGGATACGTTCCTCACATAGGACTCAAAAAGAATAAGTAAGGTCGTGTAGGACCTGTCGTCTCAATGAAAACACGCAAGCATATATGGCTAGATTACCAATCGGACGGCTCACAAGACGACTTGTTCCCTACCTCACCAAAATGGTCTCTATATGATCACTTCGTCTATGGGACCACTGAGAAAGCCAATGTACCTAAGCAAAAAGAGATATCCTTCACTAAATTTCAAGAAGTAGAAATTGAACAAATGACTAAAGCGTTCAATGATTTGACGAACCTGAATGACGACATTGATGAACCCCTTGAAGGAGTCAAACCCTTGTTTGACCTTAAAGAGCCTATAAGAAAGGGAAAGGAGGAGCCTCCTGAGCCTAATCCGTAATTAAAAGATTGGGAATCCACTGATGATGAGGACTTCCACATAGCTACCTTGCAAGGAGACAATGAAAATTTATACTCAATGTGGGAAGAAGATGATGCCTCACAAGCGGAGTTTAACTCGTATAGCATCAGCCTCTGCCTTGGTCTTAAAGGATGGGAATGCCCATGGGACTCACCTTGTATCTCTCACCCATATCAACCCCGTTGCAAGGCATGCACTAACATATTAGAGCAATTCGCTAGTGGGATCCGATATTCTGCGATGACAGAAGTGAACGGCTCCGACCCTGTAACGATGGAAACAAGCAACAAGTCACCGGCTCCACTATCGACGTAAGAAGAAGAGAATTCTGACAGCCAGTTGACTGACCCAAGAGGAAATACCCACGTCACACTCTTGGGGTTTGAAGAGGAGTTTGAATTATACTCTCCTTCATCCCCAGATGCACCACAACGCCTAATATTTTGGAAATCGTCCGAGGAAGAGTGGCGACCTTTGCCAAGTGATGATGAGGACTACTGGATAGACCTCCCCTCACTCGAATTAGTAGAGTAAGCCAACCTGGGACTTCAAGCCCTATCAGATCAAGAAAGTGAACTTGATATTATCATCGATTCTAAAGGACGGGAATGCCCTTAGGAATCTCCCTGCGTTCTTCACCATTATCAGCCTCATGGTCGATCATGCGTGCTCATCCCAACGTATTATGAAGATCAAGAGAGAGAGCTCACTCCCCCTGGGGATCCTTTAGGAAACTCCCCTTCGTGGGAAGAGCAACCATATCATATCTTCGAGGATGATAGTTCAATCGATTACGATCTCCAGAGATTCTTTGAGGAAGAGGTAATCAATGTGATAGAGGGAATCCAAACTACGATACCCCTGTCACCCACATCATTTATTCAGAAGATCTCATTAGATGAGGACTCCAAAAAAAAAATGTCAAATTCAGAATAAGTCTGCATCTCTCGAAAAATCTCTCGAGCGGCTCCAACGGTTGTCTTGTTCCCTCAATTAGAGGAAGCAGCTCTCCCGGCGCCTCTTGAGGCGACCGACTCTGTACCATATTTATTATCAACAATAAAAAAAATAGAAAAAATAAAAAATCCTAAAAGTTTGAAAATACAAAATCTAAAAAAATCATAAAACCTCAAAAAACAAAGGGAACCCTTCGTCCCGAATCCATCGTCCGATCAATAAGGAGACTTTTCTCCTGAGACTACTATCCTATCTTCTATACCAGGAGGTAAAGCATACCGACTAAACAACAAGCCGGTGAGCATACCTGATGAGAAACTTCATGACTTTGAGAGAAGAATCAATAGCCTTGACCTTCACCTTAGCAAAGATCTCTCAGTCATAAATTACACCGATGAAGGGTTACTTCTCACAAAATTGAATCCCCAGTGTAGTAATTTCATAGTATACGAGCTTACCGATGAGGAGGAAGGGACACCAGTCACCGAGGGAGCGCAGGACTTCCAACGGGTTATCAAGAATTTCGACGAGAAAACTCAAGCAACCGTGGAACCGACAGAAGAAATTAACTTTGGGACCGAAGAGAAACCTAAGAAATTGCTAGTTAGTGCAACGCTTAACGTTAAAGAATGCCAACATATTGTGCAAGTCTTGCAAGAACACCTTGACTCTTTCGCATGGTCCTATGAAGATATGCCTGGTTTACACCATAGCTTGGTAGAACATCAGCTTGTGTTGGAACCCGACGTAAAACCCGTAAAGTAGAAACTCCATAGGATGCACCCACAAACAGCTCTGTAAGTCAAAGAGGAAGTCGAAAAGTTACACAAACCCAAATTTATCCATGTCGTCCTCTACCCTAAATGGGTCGCCAACATAGTACCTGTCTCTAAGAAGGATGGCAGAGTACGGGTTTGTATTGATTTTTGAAACCTCAATCAGGCATGCCTAAAAGATGACTTCCCACTTCCACACATTGACACTCTAGTCGACAACATTGCTGGGCATGAGATGATATCCTTTATAGACGGTTTCTTAGGATATAATCAAATCAAATTAGCTGAGTCCGACCAAGAGAAGGCTTCTTTCACCACACCCTGGGGAACTTACTATTATGTCGTCATGCCTTTTGGGCATTTTTTACTACATGATGCATAAATGCATAGAAGTATATGTCGATGATATATTAGTGAAGTCCCAAACACGGGCAAGACATGTTAAAGCAGTCCGACTAGTGTTATAAAGAGCTAAGAAATATCAATTGAAAATGAACCCAAAGAAATGTGTCTACGAAGTCACTTATGGAAAGTTACTAGATTTTATAGTTAGCAAGCGAAGGATTGAATTCGACCCTGCTAAAGTAAGAGAAATCCTTGAGATGCCACCTCCCCATGATATCAAAGAATTACGAGGCCTGATAGAAAGATTGTATTTCATCAGGAGATTCATCTCCCAGCAATCAAACAGATGCGATCCTTTCTACAGACTACTTAAAGGAGGAACCGAGTACAAGTGGGATGACCAGTGCCAGCAAGCCTTCGATAACATTAAAAGGTACCTCCTTAACCCACCAATACTATCGCCCCTAGTTCCTAGAAAACCCCTAACCCTTTATCTCTCAGCAAACGATAAAGCAATGGGAGTAATTCTAGGATAATATAAAGAAGATGGCAAGAAAGAGAAGGCTATCTACTACCTCAGCAGGACGGTGGTCGAATATGAACAAAAATACACTCATGGAAAAGACCTGCCTCACACTGGTATGGGTTTCGACCAAGTTGCGACACTACTTCAGAGCATATAAGATATTAATACTAGCCCGAATGGACCCTCTAAAGTACATATTCGAAAAGCCTGCAATATTCGAAAAGCCTGCCTCACACTGGTATGGGTCCTTGCAGATCTCCCACTCTCGAATCATGAACCTATACACGCAGACTTCCCGATGAAGACCTACTTACAATCCACAACGAAGAGCCCGATAAGACTTCATGGACCCTTTATTTTGATGGCGCTATAAATCACAAAGGGAAAGGCATTGGGATAGTCCTCCTGAGTCTGGAAGGAGTTGTCATACCTAAAGCTTTTCAATTAGACTTCTCTGTCACTAATAACGTCACAAAATACGAAGCCTTCATAGCTGGACTATGAGCAGCATTACAATTAGGCGTTAGACAGTTGAAAACCATTGGTGATTCTAAGTTAGTAATCTCACAAGTCATAGGAGAATGGAAAACTAAGGAAAGGAGACTAATGGTATATTTAGAAACCGCTCAATATCTAGTAAACAAATTTGAAAGAATCTCTTTTACGCACATCCCTAGATTAGAAAATGAGCTTGCAGACTCCCTAGCTACACTAGCCTCGGTCATTCAGATACCCCTTGGACAAAGTACCAAAACCTTCGTCATAGAAAAATTAATAGTACCCACCCACGAGGTGGCATGGACCATCAAGAGAGAATTACCAATCCTTCCCACGAGCACGACATCAAAGGAAGTAATTACTCTGGAAAAGCACGACAAGTCAGGATCCAAAGTTGCTATGTTCAGATTTGAAAGATCACCAACCGACGGCAGGCAGCCATGGTATTTCGACATTTGGAGCTTCCTCAAATATCAGCACATTCCTCCTTACGCTACAAAGATCAAACGGAAGACTATAAGGAATCGATGCGCCAGATTTTACATACTTGGAGAAACACTATACAAAGAAGCCTTCACTAAAGGAGTACTACTACGATATGTTACAACCGTCGAAGGGCAATACATCATCCGAGAAGTACATGCCAGCGCCTACGGTGCCCATACCGGTAGACAGAGACTCACCGATCAAATTGTACGACAAGGCTACTTTTGGCCGACAATGACAAGAGATTGCCACCTCTACGTCCAATTCTGCAAGCAATGCTAAGAACATGCCGCACTCATCATAGCTCCATCAGTTGCATTAAATACTATGACCTTGCCATGGTCGTTCTCGATGTGGGCCTTCGACATCATTAGACCTTTCACAGACATAGTTGGGAACACTCACAAGCACGCGTTTATACTTATAGCAGCAGAATACTATACTAAATGGGCAAAAGCCGAATCATACGTCAGAATCACTGCTTCCTCACTCGTAAGGTTTATCATTTGGAATACTATACCAGGTTTGGAGTACCAGGATGTTTGTCACCGACAATGGACCGCAGTTCATTACAGAGAAGACAAAGAAGTTATGCAAGAAATTCGGCATCGATCTACGCCACTCCTCATCGTTCTATCCTCAAGGAAATGGACAAGCAGAAGCCACCAACAAAATGCTAATTTGAATTTTGAAATATATAGTAGAAATAAGCAATGGAGCCGACTGGCCTAAATGACTATCAGAAGCACTCTGGGCCTATCAGACTTCTATTCGTACGGCCACTGGCCAAACTCCCTACCTCCTAACCTACGGGTTGGAGGCCATCCTACCATATGAGATACAAGTACTATCCTTATGGAATAAACTCAATGATAAGTTATTCTTAGATGAGAGGAGGATTTCCCTACTCACGCAGCTAGAGCAGCTTGATAAAACACATCTAAGGGCAGCCGATCATGCTCAGGTATATCAGAGGAGAGTGGCTAGGGCTTACGATAAGAAAGTCCTTGAACAAACCTTCAATATCAGAGAATTAATCCTAAAGAAATTCATGCCTTCTAAACATGCCCACCCTAAAGGAAAACTGAAACCAAACTGGGAAGGCCCTTACGTCATAATAGCCGCATACCCCGGAAATGCCTATAAACTGGCGAACTGAGATGGGGAAGAACTCCCTAGCCCTTGGAACTCCAAGTACCTTAGAAAATACTACCCTTAGCCCTGTGATTATTATATCCCATGATTAAATACTTATAGTTATCACCCCCGTAGTTGTCACGACCCATTCATTGGTCGTACCCCTTCAATCCCCAGAATATTCTTGAGACCTCCCATTTATCGCCTACCTTCTTATTCGGGCAATCTGACCAAAGGACTAGTGACCTACCTAATCTCTTTCAAAAGTATAAGTAATACCTAATCCTCGTTCCCCTTCCCCTGCCATTCGAGGAGACATTAGAGCAAAAAAAATGAAGATGCTAGGTTCAATCGAAACTCATTATTCTTGCGCTAGTAGGATGCTCTCAAAATATATCTATATATCAAAAGTCGCCCGAGAGCATTACGACGAATGAACAAGTCAATGAGCTCAGGGAAGCATAAGTAGGCCATGAGGACATCTCTGGTAATTTCACCAGAAGTGTATAAGCAAGCTGTGAGGGCACCCCTAATATCCCTATACTACTAGATGTCATCATAAGGTGGCGGGAGGAGGACAAACTCCTGCTAACCATAGAATGTGAGATTTTGATGGTACCAAAACATGACGGAGACCTCAATCATGGCACCCCGCATTCCCTCGAGAAGAAGACTGTTACTCATCTCTTTTCCAGAGTATTAGTTACAATCTACTCCCCACATCATTGAGCCTTATCCTTTTTCTACTTCTTTTTATATTTTAGACGATAAGTTGGAAGCCTCACAGGATATTCCAAGGAATGAAATTGAAAGATCATGAATGACGACTGATGCAATCACCTGCTATACTTACCATACTTTTCCCTAATAACCACGGGATAGGATGACCACTACCCTAAGATAGACCCCGTATGCAACTGACCTGATCAAAGAGACCTCCCCCCAGTTTGATGACAGTATTGATGAATGCTCTCTTCAAGACTAACTCACCTAATACCCACGATTTCACATAGACCCACAGTGCTAATCAAAGGCCATGAAAAGCTCCATTGCATCTACACGTTGGGGCACTTTTTTAGATCAAAAGGAGAATCATATCAAAATCTCCGATTCGTCCACCAAAAGATGAAGAACGTCGAAGTTACTGTGCAAAGAAAGCTACCGAAGCCACTGTACTGCCGATACAATCACACCCCTACACTGGGGCATTTTATTTTTATTTATTATTTTTTAGTTCTTGTTGCTACGATAGTTATTTGCTTTCCCTGTTACATTGCTTTCAGAAAAAAAAAATAGAAAAATGAAGTAAAAAAAAAAAGAAAAAAGAGCATATATCTACCTTGGTTACCAGGCTCCGGTTTGAGATTCTAATCCCCCTTGACAACTAGCAAGGGGGAGAACAAAAATTACTAATGGCTTTACCTTTACATGTGCAGATATGAAGCAACCTTCAACTACCATCGGGCCAGCTAAGGAAGCATCCAAGTCCCGATGATGGTTGCCGGTACCAAAAACAAAAGCAAATGTAGATGCAAGAGGTAACAAAAGTAAAAGGAGCTGATCAGGTACATCTAAACCAAAATCTCCATATATATATATATATATATATATATATATATATGTTAAAGTTTTCTTTCTTGTTTTACAATTACCATCGGGGGCATACCCCCCTGTATATACAATGTGCACTCATAATGGACAAAACATATACGTGCACGCACCTACTCCCTATGCTGCTGTTGGGACAGTCGAGCACCACTATCCCCAGTATCATCAGCTCAAAGGCCCATAGACTGATCCACTAAAAAAATGATCCCGGTGCCTGGAGTCACTGGAACCTCTAAATGGCATGACCCCACTACAGAGCCCCCCTTACTCGCCTGATTGACAGTTCGCCTCGATCGAGAATGAAGAGGATATCCACCTGGATACCCATGAGTGACAGAATCCTCGCGAGTATCACTCCTGACACGATCACGCGACTTGTGACGAGACTACCTAGACGAAGACCCCCTAGCCATCGACTCTGATCCCGAGGCTCTGCGCCTGGCTGCTCCTCACCTTGCTCACCCTCAACTCCCTCACCCTCAGCTCTATCACCCTTCTCCTCGGCTACCCTCGGCTCAACCTTGGGTACCTCCTCCCTGACCACCATCTAGTCACCCTCAGGGACCTCCTCTATGATTAACTCCCCAATATCCTCCTCCATGGCGATAGTGTTGGAGTGTTTGCCTACCCTCAAATGAGGGTCTAAAATCATCAATAAAACTAGGCAGACACACTCACACAGACTTGCAAGTAATCAAGGTCTGTTGTAGCAACAAAAACTTGTTGGAGTGTTTGCCTATCCTCAAATGAGGGTCTAAAATCATCAATAAAACTAGGCAAACACACTCACACAGACCTACAAGTAATCAGGGTCTATTGTAGCAAGTTTTATAAAAATGGTGAGTAAGGGAATGTCCACAGGGAGGTTAGTTTAAAAATATGATAAATCTCCATATCTGTATTAGATCTGGCACCCTAACTATTACTAATTTAGCTAAAAGACAGGGGAGAGGTTTGAAATGGATTGTCACTTAAGCTAAGCTAAAATTAAATGTAAACTAATCTTGGATTGAGTTTAGGATCTTAGATCTTGCAGGGGAAAGGGTAAAAAAATTAGAAATGGAGAAGAGTAGCTTGGAGATTGGTTTTCACTGAAATCAGATTCGATTAATCATGCTACAGAGGTTTAGAGCACACAATTCCCTCAACTGGCTATAAACATAGCTGTAGGGTATAAATTCCACTCCTAATCACAGGATCCACTTAGTCTTAAGGCTATTGTCTGTCCCCTTTGATGGTCACAGGCCATCTTATAGACTTTATCGAATCCATGGATTGCAGCAGATGAATCCAATTGGAGCCTGAGCTTAGATTCATCTTAAGGTTATGATCTGTCCACTTTAATGGTCACAAACCATCTTAGGGATCTCCTTCAAAGCTAGAGCATCAATTAGAACAATTAAAACCACTACAGATGTTGCAATTCTCAGGTCACAGACTCAAGGAATCACAGGAGCATCAGATCCAAGGAGATCAGGTAGTATCCAAGAGGTCTATCAGTTAAGTGGGTGAGCTGATATACAGACTCCTCTACACAGACCTGATCAATCACCAAATGGAACCAAAGGAACTTTAGATCTAATTAAAGCATTAAAATCAACATTAACATTGCAATCAAAGTCACTCTACAATGGAAATACTCTCACATCTGTAGTCTGTGCAGCTAGGAACCTATAATAACACTCTTAACCTCACCCAATTACAGATCTAACCTTTCTCCTCACTACTCAAAGGGAATTAGCCAACCATGGTTAGGCTAAAGAAGGAAAATAGAATTTCTCTGTAAGCTCTAATCTCCAGAATTTGGCTCAGATCTTGATCTCCCCTCAATTGCAATTGGGGGTCTCTATATATAGCTTTCTCCTCTATTTTTCTCGCCAAAAATCCCTTCTAGAAGGTCCTCAGAGTTTGTTAGAGTTCTGTTAGAGCACATGGGTCTGTTAGGGTTTCCTAGGGCATCTTCTAGAACCGTCGTGCCGGTGACCAAGTGCCTCGAGTTGCATGTAGCAGGTCACCAAATAACAACGTATGCACAGCTGAATTTTTGAGACGTTCTGCACACAATTTTGACAGGTTTAGGAAGCTTTCGACAGGTTCAAATAGAGCTTTTTGGTCCTTTCGCTAGGTTCTTAGAACTATTCGATAGGTTTCGATAGGATGAGCCTTCGCTTAGAGTTCCAACCTTCTCAGTCCTTGGTTTGGAGTATTCGACAGGTTGGAGGGACTCTTCGATAGGTTGGAGAACCATTTCGATAGGTTCCACTCTGCATGCTATCCTTTCGATAGGGTTGCTCTCACTCCTATCAAAAGGCTCAAGTACCCTTCGATAGGTTTTGTTCTAGCGTCTTCATCTAGATAGGTTCAGGAAACCATTCGACAGGTTCCCTTGATGCCTCAGGTAGGCTTTCGATAGTATGGTTTCTTCCTTCCTTTCAGCTGCTTGATAGGTTCTTGGATCCTATCAAACTTCTCTATCCACACGAATCCATCCTTCTTCTACCTTCAGATCCTATCGAAACCTCTTCAACTGCATGAATTCTCCCTTTCTTTGCTTTCAGCTCCTATCGAAGTCTTTAGGTGACCAATCGATAGGATGTTCTCAGCCTGTTCTCACTTCCTTCGCCTTGCCCTGCTATAGCCACGCGCTCCAAGGGTTCAGTGATGTGCTACCCTCCGGTGTGCTGTTGCTGGGTTTGTCCTGTGCTGAGAGATAGCCCCTTTTTGGGAATTCTTGAGTGGTTTTCTATATTTATCCTCTTTTAATGTTGTCTACAAAATGCACTTGACAGAGACTTATTAGTGTGCTCATAGGTCTATCAATGGTCAGGTCAAAGGGTGAAAAGTGACATTTTTCACCACTTAACAGACAGCACCAGTCTAAGCCTCAGAAGTCTCGCCCACATCCGTCATCAACCTCCTCTCCAACTCAAAAATAGTGACCTCACGCACGACACTACCCTCACCCTCCATATCGAAATAAAGAACTCGAAAAACTAAAGTAAATGGAAGAAACGGTGCCTCAAACAGACGACCAGATCACGAGATATCATGAAAACATGAAAACCAGAGCACAAGAAAACTAGGAAACTTGAGAATCGAAGACTAAAATGGATAATGCGATGAAAAATGAAAGGTTTCAACTATTTATAGAACTTGTCTGGATCGCGTGCCTAAATCCCAGTGCTCAATCTAATCACGTGTAGTAAACTATGCATTTAATTCAGATCAAACGCCCTATCCTGAGTGCACAATCTAATCGTCGCCTGCTCACTATAACCAGACCACTTGGTTGCGCGTTTCCCACTAGGCACGCAATCACATTAAGTGCCCAAAAAGTAGCATGCAAATTCCAAGGGTCAGCTGATCCTGCGCATCAAACCTGGCGCTTAATCACATTAAACGCTACTTGACTGACGCTTAATAACCTCTTGCACCTTTGAATGCTCGTTCACGCCCGAGCGCGCAATTCATTCTAACGCCAGGACTAAAGAGTGTAATTTCTCAGAAAACAAAAATTTTCACATGCCCAGAACAGTAAAGTCAAACTTGAAATAAAGACATTCTAATGCTCACTACTAACCTAAATTACGCCCTTGATAAGGCCAACCCAAACACTCTTAATTTAAGAAAACTTATGCCCCGAAAGCCCAAAAAATGCCCTTTACTTCATAATAAACAATTAAAGCCCAAGAAAATGCTCTCTCCTTCACTTTCCTCAACCAAAAAAATGCCTCCAATACCCTCACGTGCCCTCAATAAGATTAAATACTCACATTGCCTCTATAATACTCAAAACTAAACGAAAAAAAAACTATCCTTAACACGCCCCCACATCTAAAATAAACAACCAAATTAAAACCAAAAGGATCACACCCACAACAAGATAATGAAATATAAATTAAATCAAACAAAAAATAAAGATTATTGAATAACCACAAATGAAATAAAAAAAATATAATCACTCCATAGATTAATAAAAATCATTATAACACACACTGAGGGCATATCATCTGAATATACAACTTAAAAATAAGAATGCTAAAATCAGCACATTCAGGCAATGCCCGAATCCGGACTTATTCGAGAGACTAGAGATCTCGGAGAAGCCCAGAGGAGGAACGCACCCTGAACAAATTCTAACCGTGATGACCTCTTCCCCTCACCCCAAGCTGGCAGAAAGGAAAGAGTGGCTTACAGAAAGCCACCCAGGACTTGCGGGACCCACTACTAGAAGCTCCCCTTGGACATATTAAAAATGAGGAGCAACTAAAATTGAATCCGCAGAGCCTACCGAGGAAAAATAGGCATCGGTCACGAGAACTCTGACCCTGCCTTATCCTTGGGTTTCCTCTCTACCACCTTTTTCTCCTCCACCTCTTCTCCCGATGGAGTGAGACTTCGAGTTGGATTGATAGCACCAACCCTAGTATCACCTCGAATTCCCAATCCTGTCCATTCTCATGATCCACTTAATAAACACAATTCCTTGGGTTTAATACCCGAGAAATGAAATAGAAAGGAATAAAAGACAATGAACAAAAAATGCCCAAAGTTACAAACACAAGATATGCCCCCAACTACCATCTAGAACCCATGAATACTCACACCGTTTTAACAATTATCATTCCAAAAGAAAAGACCCTCAAACAAAACACCTTAAATGAAACAAGAAAAAAAAACCTTAAATAAAATAAAACAAAATCTAACTTATTTAAGAGCACCCAAAAATGCCCCAACAAACCAATAGAATCAAGCGAACCCTCCAAACAAGGTGAACTGATCTAAAAAATAAACCCTGAATAAATCCAAAAATATAAAACTAAGCTAAATCAAATCCTAAAACTACGTCAAAACAAATCAGATAAGTCCAATTAATTAAGTAAATTTAAACCAACTAGCTGATCACAATAGAATAGACAATAAAAAGTACCCCTTTATTCATAATTCAAAATTTTATAATATCGGCGGAGGCATACCTCCTGAATTACAACCCAAAATAAAAACCTAGAACCTAACATACAACCCAAAATGGAAAACAAAACCACAATGAGCCAAAGCAAGGAGCAGAATGTCCAATCGGAGGCTTCAAAGATGTTGCCACCAGACTTGGAGAACTCAAATGAGCCACCGGCAGAAGAAACGGAAAATAGGTTAGAGATACATCCCTCCATTTACAGCACCTCCTCTCCCCGTCATCTTCACCTCCTCCACCGCCGCTCTGCAACACTACCTTCACTGCTCCCTAAAAAGGAACGATGTGAAGGCTGGCACCCTTATTCCCAATACCGCCCATTCGTAAGACAATTCTATCCCTAAGCATCACCTCAGGGTGAAGATCATGCAAAATAATGAATATAGGAAGAAACCTCATCCCAATCTGATGGTTAGATTGCTCAATATCGCTAAAACACGAATCTCAGAATACCAAAACACTCAGAAAAGTCAATACTCGAGACTAAACCAAAGAATGAGAAACAAATGAAGCCTCCCACACTTATATAGAGTACGACCCCAATCGCGTGCTTAACTAAGCGCACTTAATCCGATCACATGCCACACATATCACGCTTAATCTAAAACACGGACTAAGATTCAAGCGCGTAATGAAACTGTCACACGCGTAAACTACGCGACCTTCTGATCCTATGCTTTTCAACTGCCGCACAATCTGATCAAACGACCCGTTCATGCCACACAATATGAAAGGTCACCCGTACACTGACCGAGTGACGCTCCGATCCCACGCGCATCCAAGGACATGCAATCCAATTAAACGACTTCCCCTTGCCACGCAATATGAAAGGTCACCCGCGTAGTGACCTGGTGACCCTTCAATCATGCGCAGATACTTAAGAGCGCAATACAATCACACACCTATATCCACATACGTAATTAGCCCCTTAGACCATGAATCGCATGCCTGAAAATAGGCACACAATCGGATCACGCGACTGGAAACAGGCACATAATTCCTGATTTTTACACAAAGTTCGGTCTCGATTCGAGAAAAATTCCCTTTGTCCCATCGCGTAGCCTCATAGGCTATCCACATCGATGAAGGAGCAGCCGCCCACTCTTCTCCCATCACGTAACCCTACCAAAAATGTCAACCACGCCCTTGGTCCAATTACAGACAAAACATGCATGCCTCGCATGACATCATCACCCCTGCCCTATCTCAATCAAAACCCTTTTGTCCCATCGTGCAGCCACCCAAGCACATCCCACCATGATAAAAAAAGCACACACGCATGGCACCTCCCGAATATCCGATCTCATCGCAAAAATTGTAGCCATGCCCCCATGGCCCATCGAAAAATCCTGAAAATGCAGATACGTCAAAAAGCCAACACAACACAACCACAACTTGAGCTCACCTGACCCAAGATCTGCTAAACAAAGAGATCAACGTCCCAGCGTGAAAATATCCTACCAGTGTCCCACCACTAACTACGCTACACCTCCCATTGCAGACACCACTGCCTGGAAAGCTCAAACAACACGCTTACCACGGCAAAAGAAGAAAAGGGAGAAGCCTCAATTAGGTCCCATCGCTAAAACAAAGAACCTTCCTCCCAAATTGCTCAATACAAATGGTCACCAGATACCACAGTAGATAAAAGCATAAAAAAAAGAGATACTTGATATTCCTCTCATGTCCCATCGCATCCCACTAATGTCAAGCTACAACACGAACATACTGTCAAAAACTATCCAAGTCCTATCACGGTATCACCACAACACCACTTGTCTCATCGCGACATCACCTTCCCCAAGTCGCTACATCACACCGACAACTGCCAACCACCACAGTAGATAAAGCAAAAAAAAGAAAGAAAAGACAACTTCAAAGCCCCATAGCAACAACACCCCACTACAATATCATAAGTCCCATTACACAACTCAGGTAAGTATCACCCCCAGGTACGTATTACTCATTTTTCAATTACTCGATATTGCTTATAAATATAGTTATCTATGATTAAGTAAAAATGTTTTCAAAACCCATCTCTCTTGACTTGTGAGTTACTGTAGTCCTCCCATAAGAGACAATCATCAGTATTCACCAAGAAGGTTAGATGGAGTATCCGACATGCCAAGTGTCGTCTTGACAACCACATAAACGGTCGGGTCCACAAATCCCGTATCAGTGGATCTGCTCAGCGACATCTCGGTAGTCATGTTTTCTTCCTTTTACCACAGAATTGTTCTTAAGTTAAAATCCCTAGAATTTCAAAATCTCGAGACCCTCTTACTTGCTTCAAAAAAAATCTTTTACTACAACAAAAGAAACAAAAAAAATAAGAATGAAAATAATACTGTCAAAATGAAAAAAAAGAAAAGAAGCAACAAAGTAAAGAGACCCAATTCATCCTTCTCTAAATACCTAAAAAAAAAATTGATTAAGTGCCTCATTACCCATATACCATAAAGCTGACATTTAACTCCTGAGACCACCTGAACTCACAATTAAGCGCATATCCCACTGCGCAGAATTGGATCGAGTGCATACGCTACTGCGCAGAATCACTTGTTCAGATACCTTAGGATCAGAATTCCCTAACTTAAAGACCCCCTGAACTCACAATCAAGCGCATATCCCACTGCGTAGAATTGGATCGAGTGCAATGCCACTGCGCAGAATCATTTGTTCAAATACATTATGACTAGAATTCCCTACTTAAAAGGTGACCCCAGATGAATCAAGCGCACGCGCCACTGCACAGAATTCAACTAATTACACCTCACAAAATTTACCTTAATTACCAGCCCAAACCGAGCCTTTTTCCTTGGGAAACTGAACAACAAATATAATCAATCTAAGAACTTACAAATGCCTACTGGAAAAGGAACGCCTGACGCGCATTGGTGTGAGCAATGACGCACCCGGTCAAACATGACTTGTTAAAGCATTCGATATTATATTACACTCTCTTTTTGTATTACCGGTCCCTGGATCTTATGGACATTTGTATGGTGCCTCTCGGTACCTCGATCACGCCATATCCCTCTGTTAGCTCGTGCCATGCGACAGGATGCGCCATGCACCCACAGATCCGGAAAGTTCCTTTCGACAGCTACCATTGGGCTCCCGAATGCTCCATTTAAGCTTGCGCTGATAGATAAGAAAGCCAAGCATGTCATGTCAACATCCCCAATTCACATCTGTGAATTCCTAAATGAAGCAAGAACGCACCTCGAATGAGGGGTGTCTACTTCTTCGATGCGTTCTTACTTCGCAAGAGCGCATCGAAGAGGGGCATCTGTAGACACCCCCATTTTGCCTTCTCGGAGTATACAAACTTGTTCGATCAACCCTTTTAACCCATGGTGTGGGACCATGCAATAGTACATGGCTGAACGCAGGCCAAAATAATAGCTCTCTGGCTCAAATTCCAGCGTAGGGAGACTATATACTGAAATAACAGTATATAGCCAAAATATAGACTGAAATAATAGTCTTACATTTCATTCTAGAGACCATACTCGGACAACCCCAAATTACACGTGTAAAACCCCACACGCAATTAGATCGCATGTAAAACCACAAGCGCATGATCAATCCACCTTTCAGAGCAAACTTCCTTTCGCAGACTGATTCAAGACTCGATTACGCGCCTGAATTAGGACACGTGATCGGATTAGCGCTCCACCACCAGCGCAATTGGCCTACGCCCGACCTAGTCTTACTACCCTTGACCCCTACGTTTCCTTGATTAAACGCTTTAGGTTAAACGCTTAATTAGATTGAGCGCATAATAACATGCGCACAATTAGCCCTAATTTGTTAGGACTAGGAGACCCGCTGAGCAAGTCAGCCGGTCGCTCACTGAGTCGGTGACCGACTCAAAGCGATTAAACACCAAAATCTATTCACGTAATTCAATTAAATGCCCATAAACATGCGGGTAATTGAAGGAAAACCTATAAAAGCCTTTTTTTCTCGAAGAGAGAAAGAGAGTTGCAAATTTTGGGAGAGGAGACGATAAATTTCAAAATCAGAGAACTCCGAGCACGAACCCACAGAACCCAACCATGATTTCAAGATTCAAACGCCCAAAAATTCTGATGATTCTCTCCGCAGTCCCGACCCCCCTTAGGTAAGGATTTAATATTTTAGTTTCCGACTGTAGCTTATAATCTCTAGATTTATTAATTCTTAATTTTATTTTCAGTCTTAGACCGTAGCACCCTTTTCGGATCGAATCTTCTATTTCTGGTTCTAATTCCCTGCTTTTATAACCAATCCTTGATCCGTCAGTCCAATATACCGACCCTTAAGACCGAATTCTACTTTAAAATCATAATTTACAGTCCTATCATTAATTTCTGGTTCTAACCCTCAGAGTTCAAAACCAGTCCTTAATCATATGGTTTGATTTTCTGATTTCGAACCCGAATTCACTCCTAAAAGTTTTTTTTAATTTTAATTTCTTAGTTTAATACCTCCAAAAATTTAAAAATATTAATTTTAGTTTTCATAATTCTAGTTTATAATTCAATTTGCCCCTATTGTTTCGAAATCAACTCTGAAAAGCCTAAAAATATGACTTTACCATCCAAAATTTAATTTTTTTTTCTTTAATCTCAGCCACTCGATTTGCCCAAGGGAGATTACGAAAGGTACTAGGGAATGAGGCCAATCCTCCTTAGCATAACGGGCCCAAACCCCCATTTTTTTTAATTTTAGAATTAATAAATTGCTTTAATTAGTTTATATCTAGAGATAATTGATTATTCACATTAATTAGGCCATGATATAATTATTAGAGTGTTAAATCAAAATTTCCTTTCCATTAGTTTAGTTAATTGATTATTCCAAATCCGAATTCTAGGAAATTTAGTTTATTCTTTATTAGTTATATTTTGCCATCATTAATCTGTCAATAATTAGGCCTGTAGAAAAATCATTCTTTTTATTTCAATTAGAATTATTGTAGACTTATTACGAGTGCTTTAATTAGAATTATAATAGAATTACTACAATTGCTTTAATTAGAATCCCAGTATAATTAACATGCTTACTTTTAGTTAGAATATTATTGGAAGTGATACATATGCACTCCTAGTACCAATAGGAGATTGAAACCGATTGGACTTTTAGTAATACTAGAACCTTGATGCTCACTAGACTCTTGACAGTATCAGAACACTAAAATAACTCAACTTAATAAGCCCACACAATCAGAGCATAATAATAATAATAGAATTGGGAAATCTAAACTCGCCAGAATTATAATTACAAAGGGAAATAAGAGGTGAATTAAACTAACTAAACTAAAGAGAAGCACTGCTACTGACGTTCGCAAGGGGACGATTCAGTATAGAAGTAACCTACACCCGCTTCACAGCGTGATCACTAACGCGTTTCCTAGAAAGATCCCCCCTTTTTATTTATTTTTTTCATTCCAAACATCGCATCGCTAGAGTCCACCTGGACAGAATTGGAGCCACTGATTCAATGGGAGGCGAGAGGAACCCAGAAAAAGGGAGCACCAACACCGCAGACAGCACAGGCCAGGTCAATCTATCATGGAATCACTCAGCTCCGTCGACAAACCCTTGACTTCCCTACCCTATGCTCGACTCATATGCCGACTCCTTGACAGCCATGAAGATGACGAGAATGAAGAACCATATGAGATCCTAATGGATGAGGAAACTAGGAAGGACAATATCAAGGAATTTTCATGGAAGCAATGGAATATGATTCTAAAGAGATGTTGGTTGAGTGTGAGGAATAGAGCCTTGCGGCAACCAGCTATTGGTGCACAACAAGTAGAGCTTGAGCAAGCTGCACAGCAGCCCACTCAACCTATGCTGGCATAGCCCCCACAACCATAGATGCCATAGGATCAATTCCTAACATTGCCGGAGTTTACCCAGCATATGGAATTACAACAGCTTTTCTCAGCTTTTAGAAGCCCAACATAGGCAAAATAGGCAATAATTTGAAGTCCACCAAAACAACTACATTATGCATTAGAGATTGGATTTCCACGATGAGGTCCTACAACTTTGGATGGCAAAAGCATACCCCACTACTCACACTCCCATGGGGGCTCATGCACGCCTAGTCATTTCGGATTACACCAAGAACGCAGCTCGTACAAGGACTGGTCCTTCTGAGACGGAACCTCGACAACGTCACACTCAACCTGCCGACCACGCAGCGGAACACCATGGGGAGCATCCAGATCATTAACTGATCCGAAATTTGGTAAACACATTGCACGAACTCCTTACGTTTAGAATATCAATTATGAATGTCAGAACTCATAAATGCGATGGCAATATACCGTATTGGAAGGCACATTTTGTATACCTTTGCAATGTTTCAAATAGCCCAACGACTGTTCCAAAATTCTAACTTAACAAACATTTTGTATACCTTTGCAATGACATAAATAACTCAACGACTGTTTCCTAGCCTAACAAGAAGTTGGTATATTGTTGCAATGCTTTAAAACAGCTAATGACTACTCCACATCTAGTCAAATTACTTAGACTCACAACGGGTTGAATCTCAACACTGTCAGTCAAATAGTTTCAATCCCTCATTAGGAATAACACTAACATGTTACAAGATCTACACTCGTGTCTAATGCCCAGTAACTTTCCATACATCACTCATTTCACTAGTAGAGGTAAATCAATTGGACGAATCATGACTACTTCTAAAAATTCTAATATCGGTACTGCTATCATATATGTGAAACCTTAAACTTCTAGAATAGTGTAACACTCATTCAAACGGATTACAAGGGATTTTCCCCATACACCCTCGTCCCATCCTTGTCAATTGCTTTTAACTGCATGACGTAGGTCTTGTAAAACAATAGTACGGTTGCAGTCTTTCTTCATCTATACCGTCTTCAATTTTCTAGGACAAAAATTTATTGAAGGGGGGGGGGATGTAACACCCCGTAACTCGACCTGACCCGCAATGCACCTAACGTAATATGATGGGGCAATTAAGCTTTTACAACTGGGTCTTTTTGAACTAGACCCATTGGGGCAATTAGACTCCCGGTATGAAGCCCATTGGTTAGAGCCGAAGTGTGGCCCAATAACTAGCAGCCGAATGATTAGGGCCAACATGTTGGGAACCCAAATCACAAGACCCGTTTAATCCTAACCTTATGACTTGGACCCTTTAGTGAAGACCACATGATAAGACCTGACTTGGACCCATTAGGAACAAAACCCATGACTTAAAAGGGGTCCTAGATCTAAGACCCTTGAGATAGGTTATACACCCACGTAAGTGTGTGGCAGCCTCACTTGGGAACCCATCCCAATTTAAATCACTCTCATGCACGCATAATCCCTACATGGTGTGGCTGTGTCAGCTAAAAGAAAATGCAGGACAGAACTTCCCCTGCTCCTCATCATCTCCCGCTTGAAGAAGGCCAACCACCGTTTGATCTAGCCACCTATGTCTTGCTCAACCCAACTTGCAATGGAGAGATTTCCCTTCCACGACAACAAACCTTTAAACTGTGGACTCTTTCGAACGGAGAGCAAAGTGATCAAGTGCCTTCTCACAAGTGAAAGCGCGTGCGAAAGCTTAGGAGCCTAGCATACAGAAATCTCACTAAGGTAACCATGTGATCGCTATTTCGTAAGCTTGCTTCCTTAGTCGTAGAGTCGAGAGTTTAGGAATCGGACATGTGAGGGTTGTTATGATGGGATGCGGGAAGACCGATGCCTCGACATTCATGCGTGCATCAGTGCATGAATTTTTGGGGACTCAAGGTATGAAAAATATACCCGAGTGAATGCATTCTGGCATCGCATGCTTTGAAGCCTCAAAAAATCGGGAGTGGATATGCTTTAAGACCGTTTAAGCCAATTTTCGGAGCTTTGAATCTAGTGATTCGCATAGTCCGAAGATGGCCGAAAGGTCAGTCTTAGCAAGTCATTGTGTGAAGTGAATAGATTAAATCTTGTGGATGGAAACAATGCATTGAATCGTGGAAGGTTTTGCTCCGGAAGCAAACAGATAAGCAACGAGTCTGTCAGGCACCCCACGGCGACTTAGAGCCTCGCCGCGGTGAGAAACCACCTGAAGGCCTCGCCACGATGAGATTTCAAGGCTTTTTTCTCTCAAGAAAAACTCGCCGCGGAGAGACACTTGCTTCATGTGGCACCTGAAGGACTCGTCACGGTGACCCTGCACCTCCCCGCGGCGAGATGCCCTGTTCTATTGGGCTTTGAGGTTTGTACACTTTGGTGCCTTACGTGATCGTGTCTTATGGCTAGTATGTTTAGTAACATATAGAGTGTATGCCATACGTGTTCTAGGCTATATACGAGAAGCATTTGGAAAGGAATTTTAACTTGATTTGCACACGTGGATGCGAACTATCAGCACTTAAGGTAGGGAAGAACATCGCACCCAACTACTTACTTTTCTCAAATTCTCATTATTGATGCGCATAGCCTATATTGAATATTTGCTAAAAGTGATATGAGATGGCACTTGCCATGTTTGAAAGTATTAAGACATAAATTTTAACACATGTTTTTGCATATTTTGATACAATGAATCTTGCTTATCTACTATATACATGACTCCATAAATTTTCAATTTTGATAACCTGATGCACCTCACTGCCCCCTATTTCACCTATGCACTCAAACTTGTAATTCTGTTGCGTCTCAGATCAAGTGACCCTGTTAACGTAGCTCAGGGGCTTGATGGTTTCAGTTCAAATGACCCTGTTAAGTTACCTCAGGGACTTGACATTTCGTGTCAAGTGACCTTGTTAATGTAGCTCAAGGGCTTCACTTCTAGGTATCAAGTGACCCTATTAATGTAGCTTGGGCTTGACCTGCCTCGTGTTGAGTGACCCTATTAACGTAGCTCAGGGGCTTGACAGTTCGATGTGTAACTTGTTGACTCTCCTTGTCATTTGATCTAGTAATACACTTTGAATTGTTTCCCTACTTTCTATACACTTTATTGATCCTATATGCATTATGTTGAGGAAAAGTCATTACTACTTATTTAAAAACCTGACCATGATTTGTACTAAAGAAATTTTGATTTGCTCCTACTTAATTACACATGTGTTTCTTTCGTATCTAAGCATCAAGATTCATGAATGAAAAGGATAAATGGTAGTTTTGCTTATGTGATTCCCTATTGAGCTTGGATGAAGCTCACCCATCGACTATATGGCACAGCTACAGGGGTAGACTTGGAGCGTGACCTAGAGCGAGAGGAAGACCCAAATTACAATCAAAACGAGGAGGAGGAATTGCCTGAGAGCCATTTTCCTTAGCATCTTGTGTGGCTCAGATATTTTGGGTTTGTGGGCAAATGGTATATGAACAAGTTTCGTAATTAAATACAAGTATATTTTAATCCATTGTTTTGATGGAGGTTGGCCTCCATCAGTGGAAAATATTTCTTTTTAAGTTTCTGCGAATATGATAGTTAGACCAGTAGTTCTGTTGCTCTTATTGTGATGCAACTTTGTATCTTATTTTCGTTGTGCTTACTTTGGACTCATTTTGTGAGCTTACCATCATGCAGACTCATTTTGTGAGCTTACCATCATGCGATGGCTCGATCCTTCCTATTTTCATACGAGGGGAAAGATCGAGTTGTTCGACTGTGATTCCATAGCATCACTATAACTCGGATCATGTATGCGATCCGACGGCATGGGTTTTGGGGTAAGGAAACTCAGGCTGCCAGAGATTAGATCTCGAATCATCGTCATTTCAAATTTTTTACTTTTGGGCTGACTTTTGTTTATGTGCAGAACTATTCAAAAGGTGTGTACCCCCCAACCTTAAATAGGACAATATTGTGCACAAAATAGGGGATACCTAAAAATTTATCATAGTGCCTAGTGCAAAGAAAGTCAAGAAGAAAAATCAGCAACAAGAAGAAAAATCAGCACAAAAGAATGTGTTATACACAAAAAGAAAATTTCAATCAATATCGAAAAAAATATTTACATAGATTAACTTTTGTCTAAACCAAGGAAAAATAAACCAAGAAGTTGATTATATAAATGATAAACCTAGGAAAAATCTAGACTAGGACTGACATGGTAAAGTTTGCGATGGGGATCTGTCTCGGGGTCTTCAAATTTTGGCTCCGTCAAGAGAGATGGCTCCCTCATGCAATAAATTTCTAATCCATCATCCTCGTAGTTTGTTATAAATTTTTAGCTCCATCAAAAGAGATGGCACCCTCATTCAACCATTGACGAGGTGATTGCAAGGATTACACTGTTGACAAAATACAACAAAAGATACGCTGAGACAGTGGTGACGAGGAGACTGAGGTCCGTGGGAGAAGGAAAGAGAATGAAGGGAGAAGGGGCAAGGAAGGGGTCTTCACATTTTTGGCTCCATCAAGAGAGATGGCTCCCTCTTGCTATAAATTTCCAACCCACCGTTGTAAGATCCCTAAATTTTGGAAATCGCGTAAGTTAACTAGGTACACGTGTCGGTGCGGCACACTGTACCATTTCGGGTTTTGCAAGATCACTTTGTGTGTGTGAGGATCATTTGAATGAGTGAGAATGAACAAACACCTAAGTTAGGTGTGTGAGGCTCATAAGCGAACAAACCCAGATTGACAAACACCTTGATATGTGTATTCTCACATAGAAGCTAACTCTAGGTATAAAAGACTATGGCTTATGAGAGAAGCCATTACCTTTGGCTTTGCAATTATAAAGCTACGAGAGAGAGAAGGAGGCCACCTTGTGTTCGTGTGAACCATTGCCGACGAAAGAGCGAGTTCGCGATCGATCTCCTTCACAAGATCGCTCATTGTGATCGTGTGATTGGAAACACCAATTCGTGGAGTGCAATAATCCCTTGTGAGAAACCCTTTTTGTAGAGATCCTCCTTGATTCACCTAGAGCATGAATTGATCGTGGGTGTAGTGAAGGAGTAGAGCGTGGTGTTCGTCGCAATACGATCGCGAAAGTACGGGTCTTCAAGCCCTTACGACATAAGTGATAAGAGCATCGTGGATCTCGAGTTTGGATCAAGGATCACATAAGAACTCTGCGAAATAAATGAGGTAAGATCTTGTGGATTGTGTGTATTAAATGGTGATTTAATAGCGACAAATGGGGGCAATTAATGCCCCAGATATGTTGCATTTAATGTGAATATGAGTTAGGTAGAGAGGGGAATGGGAAAGAGAAATAAAATAAAAATTCAAAGGATATTGTTGAAATCCTGAAAGTCGCTCGCGTGACCTTGAAACTCGCGCGCGCGACATTAGGTTGCTCTTGCAAGATAGGCTTCAGAATAGCCTAAAAATTAGCTCACGCAACTAAGAATGTGCCAAGAGACTCGCTCACGCGACCTCGAAACTCGCACGCGCGACTGTCTCAAGCTATTTTGAAAAGAATTAAGTGAACACAGTTACTCACGCGAGGCCGGGTGACTAATGTGTGCCTGATGATGTCACTCATGTGACTTTGATGCTCGCGTGCGCGACTGAGTAAGCTTGGGCTCTTTTGATTATTTTTGGAAAATTTCTTCGAAATTCCTATCCTTTTGTTCTTCAAAGCAGTAATACATGCTCTTTTAATATGTTGGAATGTAGGGTATGGATTAGATATGTGCATGAGGATCTTCGCTCCATTACACGCAATTAGCGTGTTTTCGTAAGCCCTGAGGTAGGGGAAACTCAATAGCATTTACATCAACATGATTTCTATAGGCATTGTGACATGATAAAACAAATGAGATGAATTGGTTTAAATTTTACGAACATGAGCTTTGTACATGGATTCCAAATTATTTTTTGAAATGTGAACTCTGTTATGAATGTGAATTATGTGTTAAGAGATGTGAACACCGTCAAGGAGGAGAATTCTGTTAAGAATGTGCGTGTGAACATCATATTCATGCTTCATTTTTGAACTCCGAAACTAGTTATAAATTAATCACACTGATGAACCACACGGTGATAAGCTATATGTTAGAACTAGCACAATGGTTAAAGGTTCACTTGGATCGAATCCCCATCATGTACCAGTATGGCGAGATATCCGTACAATTATACCGGCCAATGGTAACTTTAGTAGCACAAGTGACCTCCTAGCGTAGGGGCTTGCGCACATCGAAAATGGTTCAATTGAATGACGATGGTTTGGGGATTTCCATCGGAATATATGCAGCTCCCAATGTTATATATGCTTGGGAGACTATTTAAGTTATGGTTTTAAGTCACTCTGAAATACAAGAAGCATGTAAAATCCGAAATCAAATATGAACTTTGAATTAAGAAACAAATTCTGAATGTGTAATTAAATTCTATTTTATTTTGATTCAAGCATCTCGAAATTCAGTTTTATGTGAAATGTGCTTTCAAAATCAGTCATGAAATATATGCTTTGAAATATGATATAAATGCTAGTAATATTCTCCCTATTGAGCTTAGACTCTTAGCTCACCCTTCGACTATACGTCACAGGTACAAAGTTTGATAAGGATTAGGAACAAGACAGTGATCCAGAGTATACTCCGGAGGAAGAATCAGAGCCTCTATCAGAGGAGTTTTTCCCTTAGGGAATATTTGATCATTTTGAGTTGTGAGACTTAGGCTTGGTACGCTCGGCCTTCATATTTAGCTTAGAACTTTAGATTCATGTAATGTAAGCTTATGTTGTGAACCAATGTTTAGGTGACGGTCGGCCATCACCGGTGGTTTGTTTCGGTTATGTCAGACTTATGAATTGTTTAAGGATAGAATCGTTATTTTGTCTTGTTATATATAGAGAATTGGAGTTTTCTTTCGTCATATATAATGACTCTATTTGCTTTGCAAGAGATATCTACTTTGAATTCCACCCTCTATGTGGACTTACCAAGTGTTATGTTCGGGGATCGTTGGTAACGGCGATCAGACGGCACGGGTTTCAGGGCTAGGAAATCCGGGCTGTCACAATTGGTATCAAAGCTTATGGCTTTAGAAAATTTGGATAGAATCTAGACTTGGAATAGGAGTTTAAGGTTTTGTCAGAGTATAGGGACCATCTGTTGATGAAACTTTTCTTTCATGTTTAAAGATCAATATGTCCACTAGAGGTAGAGGAAGACCGAGAGGCTGCCATATATGAAACACGAGGAGTGGTGAAGGGATCACCACTGGTTCAAATAGGATTTTGATCAAGGAAAGGAATACTCTAGAAGGAGATCAAGGAAAAGATGAAAGTGAGAGAATGGCACAAGCCATGGAGACTGTGGCCAATGCATTGGCACAACAGACAACATTGATGGCTACAAACAACACGAATAATTATCAGCCTCAACCTTTGGCATTCATAGAGTTTAGGAGGATGCGTCCTCCAACCTTCTCAGGACAAGCCTATCCACTTGAGGCAGAAAAGTGGCTTAATGAAATTGAGAAAATCTTTAGTGTGCTTCCATGCACTGAGGATGAGAAGGTGAGAAAGGCTGCTTTCAAGTTAGATGGGGAGGCCGACCCATGGTGGAAATCAATATCAAGGACAAGAGAACAAGAACACCCAAATGCTTTGTGGACTTGGGAAGAATTTGTTGACGAGTTCAATGAACAATACTTTCCTAAGGTGGTAAGGAGTCAGATGGAGGTGAAAATTATTCAATTGGAACAAGGACAGATGACCGTGCGAGTGTATGGAACAGAGCTTGTAAGGCTTTCAAGATTTGCACTGTAACATGTAGCCTCGGATGTAATGAAAGCGAAGAAATTACAACGCGACTTAAGGCTAAATATTCAAGATAGAATCTCGATGTTTGAGTTGGATAATTATGGTGGAGCCATGGGCAAGACTCTGGTTGCCGAGGAAGACATAGAGAAAATGTATAAAAGAAGGGACCAACAAAATAAGGGTAAGGCAAATCAGGTGAGGTCCAGTGGTTACGAAGAGGCAAACAGGAGGCCTAAATTTTCAATACCGACACCAAGGCAACCGAGTCAGAGTGTCTACTCAAGACCGTTTGTGCCTACGCTTAGTAGATTCGCTCGTCCATCAGGCCCTACGATGAAAACGGGGGCATCTGTTTCACAAAGCCAGTCAATAGCAACATCGTCTACTCCGGTTGAGACATGTGCACATTGTGAAAAATCACATAAGACCGTAGAATGTTGACAAAATTCAAGAGGATGTTTTAATTGCAGCAAAGTAGGGCATATGATAAGAGATTTCCCTGAGCTAGGAAAGGAAAGGATGACATCAGCTGCTACACAGAGGCCTACATGATCCATGCAACCTACTATTCAGGGTCGTGCTTATGATGTCACTATTGTGGATGTGCAGAAATCCAATGATGTCATACAAGGTATAATCTATTTGAATTATCATTCTTCACTTAAATTTCATAATGGAGTTTGTTGTAGTTTGTTTTTAATACGTGCAAATCAGCAGTGCCATCGCACACACTCGTACACTCTAAATCGAGTTGCATGTTGATAGGTAGGTACTCTTCATCTATATCAAAGTAATGATATTTGTTATCATGAAGCACGGGTATTAATAGACTCAGGTTCTACACACTCTTTCGTGACTCCACAGTTTGTGACGGAATTGAGTGTCATCCCTGAAACCTTAGATTTTATTCTGGCCATATCAATTCCTATGGGAAGTTCGGTGAGCACGGATATGTTTTATCGATCAATCATTATTTTAGTTGAAGATCATGAGACGACGGCAGATCTCATCTGAATTGGATATGCAAAGATTCAATGTGATCCATGACATGGATTGGCTATCCACTTATTATATAAGCGTTGATTGCCTATGGAAAGTAGTTACTTTCTGTCTTTCGAAGGGAAAGCCGTTTAGGTTTTGTGGTGTCAAGTCCAATGTAGCACCATTTATTTCTGCGATTCGAGTTGAATGACTAATGAGGAATGGGTGCAGTTGATACCTCGCATTCTTGCAAGAGCAACGAGAATAGAAGAACAACATTTCTGATATTCCAACTGCATATGAGTTTCCAAATGTGTTTTCTAAAGAGCTACCAGGATTACCACCAGATCGAGAAGTTGAATTCGCAATTGATTTAGCTCAAGGTACGGAACTAGTGTCGAAAGCGCCATATAGGATGGCACCGGCCAAGTTGAAAGAATTGAAGGAGCAATTGCAAAAAATCATAGACAAAGGGTTTGTAAGATCAAGTGTTTCTCCTTGGGGAGCACCAGTCTTATTTGTTAAGAAGGACGGGTCGATGAGATTGTGTATTGATTATCGTTAGTTTAATAAGTTGACGATCAAAAACCATTATCCACTTCTAAGGACTAATGATCTCTTTGAATAATTGTAAGGGGCAAAGTTCTTTTCTAAGATTGATTTGAGATCCGACTACCATCAGTTAAAAGTTACGGCAGAGGATATTCAGAAGACGACATTCAGAACTAGATATGGACATTATGAATTCCTAGTGATGCCTTTTTGCTTGACTAACGCACCAGCGTCATTCATGGATCTCATGAATATGGTGTTCAAACCACATCTTGATACATGTATGGTCATATTCATAAATGATATCCTCATCTACTCAAAGTTAGAGGGAGTGCATGAGCAGCATCTATAAATCTCTCTACAGACTTTACGTGAACACTAGTTATATGCAAAGCTCAACAAGTGTGAGTTTTTGTTAGAACAGGTGAGCTTTATGAGACATGTTGTTTCTGAAACGGGTGTTATGGTCGATCTAACAAAGATAGAGGCCGTTATGCAATGGGAATAGCTAGAGATTGTAATAGAAGTACGAAGTTTCCTTGGATTGGCTGGTTACTACGAGAGATTTGTATAAGGCTTTTCCAAGATATCGGGACCGCAAAAAAATGTGAAGTTTGAGTGGGCCGAGTCGTGTGAGAAGAGTTTCCAAGAACTTAAGAAAAGACTTACCTCTGCACCCGTGCTTGTTATTCCATTAGGTAGTGGAGGTTATGTTTTGTTTAGTGATGCATCACATAGTGGGTTAGGCTATGTGCTTAACATAAACAAGAAAGTTATTGCCTGCGGTTCGAGATAGCTCAAGGATCATGAAAAGAATTACCCAACACATGATCTTGAATTGACAACAGTGATTTTTGCTTTGAAGATATCAAGACATTATCTTTATGAAGAAACCTTTGAGATATTCATAGATCATAAAAGCCTCAAGTACTTGTTTACTCAGAAGGATCTAAATATGAGGCAGAGAAGATGGATCAAGTTTCTCAAAGATTATGATTGCTCTATTCAATATCACCTAGGAAAAGCGAATGTTGTGGCAGATGCGTTGAGTCAGAAGAATTAGGCTCGATTATCGAGCCTCATTATGGGAATCTATTGATGGAAATTATTGGAAGACCTCTCATTGTATGACACGAAGATCGAGGTGAGAGATTCATGAGCCTTAGTGGCAAACCTCACAATCAGACCAACGATCCTTTACAATATTTACGAGCTTCAGATGAAAGATGCAGAACTTATCAAGATCAGATGAGGTGTGACCGACAGTATTAGACCAGATTTCTCCATCAAGGAGGATGGATCGCTACTATTCGAGGGCATTTATGAATACCGACCGATGTCGATCTTCGGCATGCTATTTTAGAAGAAGCCCATAAGTCAAAGTATACTATTCATCCAAGTGATACCAAGATGTACCAAGATCTAAAGAGGAGTTTTTGGTGGAGAGGTTTGAAGAAGGATGTCGTCGAGTACGTCTCAAAGTACTTGGTGTGTCGCAAGTGAAGGTGGATCACCGACATCCATCGGGTTTATTACAACCGCTACCGATATCGAAATGGAATTGGGAATCCATTTCTATGGATTTTATATTGGGATTACTAAGAATGGTAAAAGGACATAATGCAATATGGGTAATCATCGATAGACTAACCAAGTTAGCTTATTTCCTACCTTACAACACCAAGTATACAACGAGTAGACTTGCGGAGATGTATCTGAAAGAGATCATCCGATTGCATGGTATTCCTATGAGCATTGTTTTGGGTAGAGACCCATTGTATACGTCACAATTTTGGCAGAAATTCTAAGAGCGAATGGGTTCAAGGTTAGACTTCAGCTCTGCATTTCATCCACAGATAGATGGATAGACTAAGAGGATGAATTAGATTGTAGAGGACATGCTACGAGCTTGTATGCTTGATTTTCAAGGATCATCAGATCAACATCTACCACTGATCGAGTTCGTATACAATAACAGTTATCCGATGAGCATTGGTATGGCTCCCTACGAAGCACTATATGGAAGAAGATGTAAATCTCCGATTAACTGGAAAGAAATCAGAGAGAAATTTATTTTGGGTTCATAAGTTGTTGAGACTACCACTGAAGTTGTACGTTTAATCCGTGAAAGATTGAAGGCAGCACAAAGTCGCCACAAGAGCTACGCCGATCTGAAAAGAACGATTGTTGAGTTTAAACACAGAGATAAAGTATTCATAAAGATTTCATCCACGAAGGGGGTAATGCACTTCGAAAAATGAGGGAAACTAAGTCCACGTTATGTAGGATCGTTTGAAGTTTTGGGACGAGTTGGAGAAGTTACATATCGGGTTGCTTTGCTACCGCAACTGTCGAGCATGCACAACATATTTCACATGTCGATGCTAAGAAAATACATGAAGGATCCAATGCACGTCCTAGACTATCAACTGAATGAGATTCAAGAAGACTTGACCATTAAAGAAGAGCCGGTATAGATTCTTGATTGGAAGGAGTAAGTGTTGCGTACCAAACGTATTCCATTGGTACTTGTAAGGTGGCAAAACCATTCGCCGAAAGAAGCTACATGGGAGCGCAAGTCGGACATCAGCGACCCGCATCCGCAACTCTTTTAATAAACTTTGATTTAATGAGCAAAGTAAAATTTTGAGTTGTTTCACTGAGAAATATATAAGATTTGTAGATTTTTTATGTGTGCATTTTAGTTATTAATTGCGATAGTTATTAGATGGTTAACCTTTTGACAAGGGCGCCATGTACAAATCGCAAATCGTCAAGTATTACTGAGATTGGATTAAAGAAAGCCCACGAATTAATTCAACATGATAAGTGTATGCGTATGGATTTTATACTCAAATTTTGGGTGTAAATGAATGGGAATTAGGAAAGGGTAAAGCGATAGAAGAAACTTAAACCAAAGATATGCAAATCGAAAAGCTGAGAACTTGCATGACGCTAGATTTATGGTAGTCGCATCGCTTGAAGAATCCACGTGTGAAGGAAAGAACACGATCATTCGGCGATCGGTTCGGACTTAGGTGTAAGTCGCCCACACGATTGTAGAGCATAAATGACCTGGGGGTCATTTCTTTTCCATTTTTTCATGGAGAGATTTTTGAAACTAGGGTTTTTTGCTCCCAAACCCCCAAATCTTCTCATCGTGCGTCAAATTAGCTAGGGGAAACACTCAAAATAGCTTACACCTTCGATCACAAGCACGTTCCTCCCATTTTCTCCGATTTCCTTCGCACGAATACGGTAAAATTTCTCATTTCTAGCTCAAATTTCTTCTTTTTTTTTGAATCCACTATTATGGGACCACGGAAGATATTCGCGTCTAAAGCTACACCATCTAAACGTCCGAAGGTGGTTCCACCATCGATCGTGCATGAACAACCCACAGAATGGTGGAATTTTAAGACGTTTGAAATGGGGTGGTCCATAGACAAAAATCTTTTTGAGGGCCGAGACGGGATCCAATGGATGCGAGAATACCTTGCCGCGACTGAGCTGAAACCACTTCCCAAGCCGTTCCATGACTATTTTTGCCCTAGGCTCGTGCGCCTTTTCTATCAACACCTCCGCATGAGCGATGATCAAACCGAGCTAGTGACTGAGATAGACGGTCATGAGTTTAGTTTTGAGCTTACTAACATAGCGATCGTGATGGGCTATCCATCGAGGTATAAGGAGGGTGGACCACTACAACCACCAAACCCACACAAGGTGTCCTTTGAGGACATTACTTCAAACATGATAAATGGACGAACCGGGTTCGGGATGTCGTTCAAAAAAGGGCAGCTGCCTGATTATATGGGGCCACTAGATATCATATTCAGAAAATTTTGTATCCACTTGGACACAAGCATGAGAGGAGAGATGTGCTTCTCCAAACCCTCTATTCTGCTTTCCAGGGGAAGTGGGTCTCTGCCCCAGTCATAGTGTCAGATGGCATTGTCTATGCTTGCAAGAATGCGAGCCAGGGTGCCCACAAAGTAACCCTCAAGCATTTACCGTATGCTTGATTGATCACACGGATGATCGAGCAGTACGTTGATGAGCAGTCCGATGGGGGTATTGGATTGCACGAACCGAGCTGCCCAGAATCACTGCCAACACCCATCAATACAAGTATGAGGATTTAAAAATTAGTCTCTCTAGTTTGAGGACGAGCGTGAAATGCCGACAAATTGAAGAACTTGCACAACAAGCGCCACAACAACGACATCATGAACCTGATCAGGCGACTCAGTATCCAGTACCACCACACCAAATTCTAGTCCAACCACCAATTCCTCCATACTGTGGCATGGAATTCACGACGAAGTTGTTCAAAAGAAAGGACTTACAAGATCTCAAGCTTACACGTATAGAGCAGCAGAATGACCACCTCACGCGCCAACAATATTACCATGAGGCTATGCTGACCGACGCGATGCGGTACATATATCCTTCAGATTATTTACAGCACATGGCCTCTAGTTCAGGAGCTGGAGAGCATGGGGACGATGAGGAGCAGCCAGGTAGCCGTGACAAGGACTAGTAGGATGACGTCGTATATTTTGAGGGCTAGGAGTTGAGTGAGGAAATTGTAAACTTTTGTTTCAAACATTTTGAGATGTAAGTATTTTTGAAATATCAAGTTCTAAAACTATCGCGCATAGTTGTGAAAATATAAATTTTTGGGTTTTGGACGACTTTGGTATTTAGCATGGTTTGTGTGATGATCTTGTATGATTTATTTGTGATTTGGTATTGTATATGGAGTTCGAATGTGTTTGATGGTGATTCGATATTGTGGATAATAACTGTGCGTTGTGATAATGGTTAGTGGTGGATATGTTGTGCATTGCAGGATGGAATGGAGTTGATTGACCCTATGAGATAATCAATAAATTAGTGGGGGGATAATTGTTAAAAATTTGATAAAATTGTGTGGGGGAAAATTGTTTTGTACAGATATAGGTGAACGTGAAGATGTGTGAATATGTAATGGAAATTGTCTATGTGTGTGGGTATGGATGTCACATACGAGTACGCGTGCATGGATATATAGGTATGTTATAGGTAAACATCTACGCTTATGGTAAATTTTCGAGGACAAAAATTCTTATAAGCAGGGGAGGATGTGATATCCCCAAATTTTAGAAACCATGTAAGTTAACTGGGTACACATGTCAGTGCCGCACACTGTACCGTTCCAGGTTTGGCAAGATCACTTCATGTGTGTGAGGATCATTTGAACGAGTGAGAATGAACAAACACCTGAGTTAGGTGTGTGACGCTCACAAGCGACAAATTGACAAACACCTTGATATGTGTATGAGTGCTTCTATGTTGTGTATGAGTGCTTCACATAGAAGCTAACTCTAGGTGTAAAAGATAATGGCTTGTGAGAGAAGCCATTACCTTTGCCTTTGCAATTAGAAAGCTAAGAGAGAGAGAGAAGGAGACCACCTTGTGTTCATGTGAACCATTACCAACGAAAGAGCGAGTTCACGATCGATCTCCCACACAAGACCACGCATAGTGATCGTGCCATTGGAAACACCGATTCTTGGAGTGCGAGAAACCCTTGTGAGAAATCCTTTTTGTAGAGATCCTCCTTGATTCACCGTAGACCATGAATTGATCATGGGTGTAGTGAAGGAGTAGAGTGTGGTGTGCATTGCAATACGCTCACGAAAGTATGGGTCTTCAAGACCTTGCGACATAAGTGATAAGAGTGTTGTGGATCTCGAGTTTGGATCAAGGATCACACAAGAACTCCACAAAATAAATGAGGTAAGATCTTGTGGATTGTGTGTATTAAATGGTGATTTAATAGCGACAAATGGGGCCAATTAATGCCCTAGATAGGTTGCATTTAATGTGAATATGAGTTAGGTAAAGAGGGGAATGGGAAAGAGAAATAAAATAAAATTTCAAAGGAAATTGCTGAAATCTCAAAAGTCGCTCACGCGACCTTGAAACTCACACGCGCGATATTAGGTTACTCTCGCGAGATAGGCTTTAGAATAAACTAAAAATTAGTAGAGACCTGTCGCTCGCGGGACCTCAGAACTCACGCGTGTGACTGTCTCAGGCTGTTCTAAAAAGAACTAAGTGAACACAGTTGCTCGCGTGAGGCCGCACGATTGCGGTGTGCCTGATGATGTTCCTCGTGCGCGCGACTGAGTAAGTTTGGGTTGTTTTGATTATTTTTGGGAAGTTCTTTGAAACTCCAATCCTTTTATTCTTCCAAGCAGTAATACATGCTCTTTTAATACATTATAATGTAGGATATAGATTAGATATGTGCATGAGGATCTTCGCTCCATTTCATGCACTTAGCGTGCCTTCATAAGCCGTGAGGTAGGGGAAACTCAATAGCATTTACATCAACATTATTTGTATAGGCATTGTGACATGATAAAACAAATGAGATGAATTGTTTCAATTTTACGAACATGAGTTTTATACATGGATTCCAAATTATTGTTTGAAATATGAAGTTCATTAAGAGTGTGAATTATGTGTTAAGAAATGTGAACTCCGTCAAGGAGGAGAATTCTGTTAAGAATGTGTGTGTGAACTTCGTATTCATGTTTCATTTTTGAACTCCGAAACTAGTTATAAACTAAATGTTAAAACTAGCACAATGATTTAAGGTTCACGCAGATCGAATCCCCATCATGTACCTGTACGGCGGGATATCCGTACAACTATACTGGCCAATGGTAACTTTAGTAGCACAAGTGACCTCCTAGCATAGGGGCTTGCGCACTTCGAAAATGGTTCAATTGAACAACGATGGTTTGGGGATTCCCATCGAAATATATATGGCTCCCAATGCTATATATGTTTGGGAGACTATTTAAGTTATGGTTTTAAGTCGCTTTAAAATGCAAGAAGCATGTAAAATCTGAAATCAAATAAGAAATTTGATATTAAGAAACAAATTTCGAATGTCTAATTGAATTATGTTTCATTTCGATTCAAGCATCTCGAAATTCAGTTTTATGTGAAATGTGCTTTCAAAATCAGTCATGGAATCTATGCTTTGAAATATGATATAAATGCTAGTTATATTCTCCCTATTGAGCTTCGATTGTTATCTCACCCTTCAAGTATACATCATAGGTACAGAGTTTAATAAGGATAAAAAACAAGACAGTTATCCAGAGTATACTCCGGAGGAAGAATTCGAGCCTCCACTAGAGGAGTTTTTCCCTTATGAAATATTTGATCATTTGAGTTGTGAGACTTAGGCTTGGTACGCCCAACCTTCATATTTAGCTTAGAACTTTCGATTCATGTAATGTAAGCTTATGTTGTGAACCACTGTTTAGGTGATGGTCGGCCATCATCGGTGGTTCGTTTCGGTTCTGTTAGACTTATGGTTTGTATAAGGATAGAACCGTTATTTTGTCTTATTATATATAGAATTAAAGTTTTCTTTTACCATTTATGATGGCTCTATCTGCTTTGCTTGAGATATCTGCTTTGAATTCTACTCTTTATGTGGACATACCAAGTGTTACGTTCTGGGATCGTCGGTAACGGCAATCTGATGGCACAGCTTTTGGGGCTAGGAAATCCAGGTTGTCACAACCATCCTCATAGAGGAACTCGCACCGAGGATGCAACCTTTGATGGTGAGGTTGATGAGAGTATGAAGAAGTGGGGGAAGGTGAGAAGTTGAAAAAAGGGTCGGTTTGGGACAAGCTTTATGGCAACGGGCGGCCTCGGTAGAGGATTCAACACTTAGAATGAGTCGCTAGCGCTTCAACTTTTCTAATCTCTTTATTGTAACTAGAAGTTCGGCTCTTTGCTTTTCAAGGATTCGCTCAAGCCTTCTACTTAGCTTGTCATGGTCTGGTTCTTCCACCATGAGGTTAGTGGAAGGAGATGGAGAAAGTCGATAGGTTTGGAATGAGAAGGTTTGTGATGGGACATGTCTTTATAGGGAAAACAGCTAGGTTTTGAAACATCACTTCGAAATAAATTTTGAGGGTCGGTGGAGGAACTTCTCTCGAATACCGAGCCACTGTTTGATGTTAGCCATGACATTTGTTCATAACAGTGTCAACGCTTCAGTCAGACGATTATAGAAGTGTCATTGCTTATAATTTGAAGCATCAATGCTTCATTCACGTGCGGTGATGTATCTTTACCTAAGTGGGGTTTCGTTTATTGGGAATTTTGAGGACTATAAAATGGTAGATTGTGTGGTCTTTTCGCGCATTCTTTTCCAACATTATTTATTGCAGCGGCTGTTCGTATTCCAGTAAATACGCTTCTTTTCACGCAGTCTTTTCGAACATTATGGAAGAAGGCTTTTCATATTCCAATCGAATGAAAAAGTGGTTTTACAGTACGACCATTTATTCATATTGACTGTAGACACCCAAATTTGGCCCAAGGCCCGATCAGTCTGTACTCCAAGAGAGATGTACCCTTGTGCTTCCGATGGCACCCCTAAACCTTTAGGAATTACCCTGAACCCTTTAGAACCATTCCCCCAATCCTTAGGAATTGCCCTAAACCCTAGGATCCCTTCCCAAACCTAACTTAAACCCTTCTGAGCATTTGATGGGAGGATAGCTACAAATTTTACATAGATCACTACCGAGGATGAGCCACATACCATTGGAAGGAGGACTTCTCCAGCTTTCTAGCAAGTCAAAGATCACCCAATTTGGAGTTGTGGTTCAAAAGATATGGCTGATTGAAGTTTTACATAAAATCATGACTTTTGCTCATGCGTACGTTTTAGATACGCCCAGCAAATTTGGCCCCATTTTGGTCAGGTGTATATATTATATATGCCTGGCATTTCTGGGCCACATTTGGCTGGGTGTACATAATATATACGCCCAGCATAGGTAGGGTACACCGCGGGCACCCACCTCCTCAGGTCTCCTCTAGTTTTCATGGAAATCACTGTACATAAACTGGGCGTATGTAATATATACGCCCAACTTAGCTACAGTAACTGTCATCAAATGCTCAAAATTCCTTCATCAAGTTTGACCTTTTGACCATCACCTTGTTTTAGGTGGGTGTCTTAAGGTTATTGCCCCCCCTTTGAGCTTATATGCAACCCTTAAGTCACCTATGGTCTCACCCCATCATCTGCCATTGAAACCAGTTCCCCAAACCCCTAGGACCCTAAAAACCTAGAAAACCTTAGATGGAGGATTACCTAATTGCTAAACCAATTAGCTCTTAAGTAACCCTCTAACCCACCTCTTCTCTATAAATAGAGAGGCACCCCCTCTTCCCAAAGGGTTGAAAAATTAAGGTTGAAAGTTGAGCTTAAGAGAGAGAGCCCTAGTGAGAGAAAGTTCTTTTTATTTTTGCATTCTTCAACCAAAATTAAAGCATGCTTAGTTCACCCCTTTTAATCAATTTCAACCATTAGACCACCCCTCTTTTAGTCAAGCTTAGTCCCTAGCTTCATCCTACACTTCCCATCTACCGAATCCTAGCATTAGAATCCATTCCTCTACCGTTTACGCCCTTTAAAGCCATCGGAAGTACGCCGAAGCGAAGGTCTTCTACGGTGCAACAAGGGCCCGTGAGTTCCGGCTCACCCCTCTCTTCCTCTACCTTCTTGGTATTTCCTTCGTCCAAGGATTCAAGCCGTTACGCCGCCGAAATTTTGGTTTTGGCTCAAAGCTTGATAGGACCGTATTGCCTTCCGGCAAGGGGAAGCTCCACCCGTTTGTTTTTTTATTTTGGCCATAGATAGAAACTGCTACATGCGGGTTGATCGGGTTCCTAAACCCTTTCCGATCGATAACTGAAGCCCCTACCCTAGAGTCTTTGGCAAAGACCGGTAAATCAGAGTCATATTTAACACTTTGGTGCTCAAAATATTGATTTAAAGGTTTCCCAGGTCACCAAAAGCTCCGGGTGGTGACTTTATATTTATTCCATCGCGAGTGCATCGCCGCGACGGGCTCGAGAGAATCCATGGTCGCGCAGATGGCGACTCTGCTGGGGACATCACCCTAGCGCTTCCCCTCTTGTTGGCCTGTTTTTTTTTAATCTTTACTAACCATTGCTGTTTTTTCTGATTTTCTGTTGTTTTTTTTCATTTTTGTTATTTTTACTACCATAATTACTCCTACGATTCGGTCCTTTAAGTGCCTTAGCCGATTGGCGGGCCTACTTGCGGCTTTAAATTTCAGTTTTTACGGTTTTATCATTTAAGCCGCCTTAGCCGCTTGGTGGGCTTGCTCGCATCTACTTTCCACGTCATTTAAATTTCAGTCATTTACAAGCCTTAGCCTTTGGGTGGGCCTACGTGCACTCTTTATTTCAGTCATCATATCTCACCGTTGAACGCCAGACCATTGAGGCGGCACGGGCTTGTCATCCCTGACCCGAACTTGGACTTAAATTCACTCCCATTTAAAAATCTACAATTAAAAGTGAACCAACAGTGTGGGGACATAATCAAATTTATTTTTGCATATTTTGGGTGGTTTTCGGGGGGTTTAGGCACAGATATAACTTACTCGGTCCCCAGTGAGGCGGCAGCCCTAGTGGTGATGATCCTGAAAAGAACCACCCCTTCCTGTACCTGAGAAGGCGCTTGCGCCGGAGGTATATCGGTTGGGTTGCCAATTCCGATCAAGCCGTAAAACCCACAATGGTGAGAGCGTAGACAACCCGAATTCAGCCGTGTATCCCTAGGAAATGGAAAGGAGTGACCCGATAACATACAAAGCAGTCCCCGGGAGCATCCCTCCCAGGAAACTAGTTCAAAAAGACTCATTGTGGGCTTGTTGTTCACTGTCAAAACATGCTGGAAGAATAGTTTTTGCCAGGCGTATATATCAAATACGCCCGGCAACAAATCCCCAGAAATAGTCAGGCGTATATAATATATACGCCCAACCAAAATCCCTAGATTTAAGCCAAGCGTATATAATATATACACTGAGCCAAATCTGCTAGTTTGGGTCAGGCGTATATAATACATACGCCCAGTATAAACTGGGTTCAGGCAGCCCGATTTGAGGCCCAATCCACCACCTAAGTTCCTTGATTAGTGGTATTAGTGCCCACAGTAGCCTCTCGCATTCTGTAACGCCCAATATGCCCCCGCCCAGTCAAAAGAAGGCAACTTCTCATTGATTTGCTCCAGGGGATCGGGTCGTTTGCGTGGATTCCCTCACCTTCAATAGAACGAAAGGGATTCCTTTCGCTTCTTCCAAAGTGTGTCAGACCCCGCCGTGGGACCTACTAAAGGTGCATATATCACCCGAGACGAGAATATTTCTAGGGCACCAGATCATCATTCATTTAAATAGGGGAGTTAATTTCCATTTGAAAAATCCAATATATATATATATATAGAAAAATCAGAAATCCATACATACGTATACTGTTGGTGTGACCGTCACTACGGTGACCTCGAACCCAACCCATAGAAACAGAACTAGGAAGGTATTTGGCCCTTACCCAAGACATCGATACAACACTCGTCAACGGATCATGTCGAGCGCCGATACATCCCCACCATCATCCCCATCCCATTCCCATATAGGAGAAGACTCGATCTCCGACACCTCCACCCAAAACCAGTTCGATGTCATGGGTCCATTTGGGGCACCCGTGTTCGCATCCACCCCATCCCCCACCCATACATTCTCCCAACATACCCCCATCTCATCCCCTACTGAAACCCCTCATTTCCCAACCGACCCATACATCCCCATCTTCCATCCATACAACCTTACCGCACCCCCTACTCCCAAAGACCCCATAGGGAGCCCCATCCCCAGCCTACCCCCCACGTCCCATCCACCTCATTATCCATGCCCCCTACATCCTATATCCCATCCAACTCATCTCACATACCGTCCACATCACATGGCCCATCCACATCCCAACATACCCTCCCATTTACCCAAGTCATGCCCAACTTTTCCCAGGGTATGACTAGTAACCCACTATCTTCCATAGCCATACATCCATACCCTCCAAGCATAATTACCCATACCCCCCATACCCAGGTCATGCCCAACTTCACTAGACCCCTTCCATCCTTTAATGGGTCGTCACCCTCGAATCTCACACCTGAATCCATGCCCTCAATGGAGGACATGAGAATGATGTATACCCTGTGGGCTGCCTCTCGGAAACCTACATCCCAAATCCCACATCCAGGTCTCCAAAACCTCCATACCCCATTCCCTCATGACCATGCCCAACCACCCATCATTCATACCATCTAAGATCCCCCACCCCAATTCCAGGCCCAAGCCCAAGCCCACTCATCTCAGGCCCAAACCCACACAAATCCATGGGCCTAAGCCCAAATATCTTTAGAACCATGGGCCTAAGCCCACCCCAAACCCAAGCTCAGACCCAGGCCCATGCCAACCAAACCCAACAGACCCAGGCCCAGGCCGAAAATCCTCAAGGCCCATGGGCCCAAGCCCAAACCCATCAGACTCAGGTCCAGGCCCAAAATCTTCAAGGCCCATGGGCCCAAGCCCAAACCCATCAAACTCAGACCCAGGCCTAAAACCCTCAAGGCCCATGGGCCCAAGCCCAAACCCATCAGATTGAGGCTCAGGCCCAAAACCCTCATGGCCCATGGGCCCAAGCCCAAACCCACCAGACTCAGGCCCAAGCCCATCAGACCCAGGCCCAGTTCCAAGCCCCCCAGGGCCCTTGGACCCAAACCTATCAAACCCAGGCCCAAGGTCCATCACCCCACACCCAATACCCACATGGCCCATTAGCCCAAACCCAACAGGGCTCATTGGCCCAAAATCATACCAACCCCCACACCCAGGCCCAAGGCCCATCAACCCAAGCCTTCTAAAACCATCAAGCCCAAATCTATCAAACCCAAGGCCCGTCCACCCACACTCATCAAGGCCCGTTCACGTACCCCTTACCCCTTCACCAGTACCCTTCATTCACCTATACCCCTTACGCCCCCATCCTGCCTCTAACGGAAAATCTGATCCACTCCATTCCTCAAAACCACGCCTACAGCATCCCGCCACATCAACCATACCCCCATCACCCCCAGAATGTGCACCCAGCTCAACACATCATTAATCCACAAACCACTCATCCATTCGCTCCTTCCCATCCTCTATAAACCTTGTGGCCCCACCAGGTCATCCAACCCATCACCCCCCAAGTCTAAATAGCGGACCTCGCCACTCACGAGTACAATGACCAATAGTACGAGGAGGACGAGATCTGCAACAGTGGAGGAGCTGCCAGCTTCTGCCCCTCCAGGCCCACCATCGTCACGCCCAGGGCCGAACAAAATCAGGGGGAGGCAGTCCCAGCTACAGCCTCAAAAGAATCAGAGTGGCTGAAAGAATAGATAGACAGAACACAGAAGTAGCTGACGAAGATGGGAGGGGTAGAACTGCATTCGACAGACTTTTCAGACATATGTCTGTTCTTAAATGTCCCCCTGCCATAAAAATTTAAGATGCCATCATTCAATAAATATAATGGCACTGGCAACCCCATCACCCACTTAAAATCTTACTGTGGGGATATGTGCCAGTACGGCCAAGATGAACGACTCCTCATCAAAGTATTCCAAAAGAGTCTAACGGGCCCAGCACTGAGATGGTTCACGTCTCTAGAACCATCCATGACAAAAACTTAGAAAGATCTGACACACTTATTCCAAGAATAGTATGTCTATAACATGGACATAGAGGCAAGGAAGTCGGATCTGGCCCGTTTGAAGCAAAGACATGACGAAACATTCAGTACCTACTTAGGAAGGTGGAGGGCATTAGCCGCCCAAGTGACGCACCGAATTCCTGAAGATGAGCAGATTGAATTGATAACCAAGGGAGCTCTCCTCATCCAATAGTCGATTTTTGATTTGATAAATGCCAACCACAAGACGTTAGAGAGGGCAGGTTGGGAAAGAGCATGGCCAATGAAGCCACTGGGGTTCGAAAAGCTGCCGAACCAAGAATTGAATGAAGACCAGAGACAGAGGTACAGAACATCGTTTACCCCCAGGCCAATACCAATGCCCCCCGATACAGCTCCAGGCCGCACAACCACCCCCAGCCCATTTCGAGCAAGCGCCAAGGCCAAACAATGGACCGAGAGCCCCATTTCCCTAGGAACAGATGAGAGCACTATTCAAACGGGTGTTCACACCGTTGGGGCAATCTTTAAGTGTCTTATTACCGGTGTTGCTACAAAAGAGTCTAGTCAATTTACTCCAGCCTCGCCCTCCACCCAATCCAATCCCGAGAAACTATGACCCAAACCTGCATTGTAACTTCCACCAGGGACTAGGTCACCCTACGGACCGGTGCTTCCCACTAAAGCACGCGGTCCAAGATTTAATAGAGGCAGCAAAAATTATTCCCCTGCCACTTCCTCAAGAGCAGAACCAGAACATCCATCAAGCCCCTCTACCACCTCACCCAGGAGGCCTCAGGCCTAACATCCACTGGGTAGAAGAGGAAGAAGAAGAGTTTGACCCCTTGGATTACATCAGTAATCAAGAGGAGTTCTCATTTTCCAGGTTGAATAAGGACGAACCATCTGTGGGGATAATCAAGCCGTTGTATTTAGTCGATTACTTCCCCACCCCGGCATACCAGGAGGAGCCCTTAGATTTAGGGCAGTATTTTTCCACTTCTGCTCCTGCCTATAAAATCCAAGCAGGCACAGCCCCGCCGCAATCATACACGTATCCGCCCCACACGTATCCGCCCCACTCCTAATTTATCCCATACATCCCTCCGTCACACCCAAATCACCCCACGCCATACATGACTCCACCTTCCCATACTACCCTACCCATACACACCCCCAAATCTCTCCACCCAATACACCACTCCTCCATCCCCAAATTATCCCATCCCGTACACACCCCCAAATCCCACCACCCAGTATACTTCCCCTCCATCCCCAAATCATCTTGCCCAATACACAACTCCACCATCCCCAAATCACCCCGCTCCATGCACAACTCCATCATCTCCAATTTACCCCGTTTCATCCACGAACCCATCATCGCCCCACCATGGCACCCCACATACAAACCCTTCATATCCATACCCCCCTGCTCCATCCGCTACCCCACCATACCACTATCACCCCGCTCCACCTGCAACTTAGACATCTCCCAGTCACTCCATCCCATGCAACATATCACTCATCCCCAGTTACCCCGTCTCACACCCACTCCCGCCAGCTCTTAATCACACCCCCAACATCTGATCCCATCGCCCTCTGACCCCTCCATCCCAGTCATACTCCCACCATCTCCTCGCTATTTTTCCCCCAATCCAACTCCACCCTCACCCAAAAAAACAACCCCTCACCCACTCCCCTTATCTCCCGCTCCCAATCACCACTGGTCTTACCACGCCGAAGTAATGCCTCTACAAGCCCCCTTCGCACCCGCAAATTCAACGTCGCCAATTCCCGCCACTACCATTCCGCCCCCTATTGGAGTCATCCTGGTTGGACCAAAGAATCTGACATACCTGGCCCAATCCTCCCCAGAATCACCATGCACTCCCTTCCTCATCTCGAAACCTGCCTATGACTCGCATCAAGTGTCGTTAAGCTATGAACATACGGACATGAATGCTAGTTGTAACCGAGAGGACACTGTTGAATTTATTACCCAGTCTAGCAGGATTTCTACACAGCCAAAAGCATCGAGGGCCGTCAGAGGAGAAGAGAAGAAGAAAGAGCAGGCTGCAGGGAACCCCTTTGAGAAAATTGCCAGAGAGGATGTGTTGGAGACGCAGCTCAAGAGAACACCCGCACATATTACTGTGTGGGATTTGTTAATCACGTCCTCGCTCCACTTTCAAGCCTTAATGGGAGCACTCAAAGACGCACATGTTTCCCCCCACGTAACCCCAAATGAGGTGGGAGAAATAATCGGGCAAGTATTGGCCCCAAATGCCATCTCATTCACTAATGTGGATCTGCCGCTCGAGGGGAACAACCACTCTAAGCCCCTGAATATAACAGTGGAAACAGGGAACCTGGCGGCATCGTTGGTCTTAATAGACAACGGGTCGACACTGAACGTATGCTCTCTAAGGATGACAATCAAAATTGGTTCGAACCCTAACACCTTCCGGCCATCCATAACAAGCGCCAGGGGATTCGACAACACCAGGAGAGAAATCATAGGAGAAATAGACCTTGACTTGATCATCGGGCCGCAAACCTTCACCATCCCCTTTCAGGTGATGGACATCAAGTCAACGTTTAATCTACTATTGGGCCGGCAGTGGCTACATGAGATCGGGGAAATACCATCAACTCTACACCAAAAACTCTTATTCATCTCAGAGGGAAGAATCGTCACCATCGTAGGTGAGAGCAGAGAAGATAGGGAGAGGAGCGCTCTGCATATTGAGAATCTGAAAGTGCTTAACATGTCGCACACAGCAGATGACACCGATCTCCATCGTTTTGAGTATGACTTCTCAATCGTTACCCTCGGGTTGACTGAAAAAACCCCTGCCAAAATTGGAGTAGGAATGGATGCAACTATGTTCATGCTCCACAAATGGGGCCACCAAAAAGGGAAAGGGCTGGACCCGCGCCTTCAAGGAAGAAGAGACCCCGTCAAGGCCAAGGGGCAGCAAACCAAATTCGGCCTGGGCTACAGGCCCATTGAAGAAGAAGTCAGAGAGGCCAAAGAAAAGATAAGAGCCGCAGCAACTGCCAGGGCCAGAGGTGTCAACCTAGAAGAAGAGCCTCACGCTTGACCCCACATCCGTCAAACCTTTGTGAGCGCCGGGGTGGTAAAGATTGATCTGAATGGGGAGATGAGGGTAACCCCACACAAGCCTGCTTCCGCCCACCCCACCAATCCTTACATCATCCCCCCAGACCTCGAGGTGGACTTAGCCGCCCTCTCCTTATTCGAGGAGGAGGTCCCCCGGTCCACCCATCATTCTAGCACCAACCACTTTGGGCCCATCCTAACCATAGAGGACAGGGTCCCAGAGGATCCCTCCGTAAACATGCTGAGGGAGGAACTGCAAGAGCTTACCGATGTCGCTTCCAACCAAAGAGGTAAAGGCCAGGCCTCGCAGGTAAGTAACTAGGCATCTTTGCCCTAACTCCTGAGAGCCGCCAAAAGCCATGAATACGGCACCGACTCTCAAAAAAAAAACAACCTGTAAAAAGTGAGGTTAGCCTCTGGGACACTATCCTGTATATATAAAGATCCACCTTGCCAAGGGCTGACCTCCAAAAAAATGCAAAAAATCATAAAAATAGAAAAAATACAAATTCCAAAAATATTGTCTTTTAAAATTCCTAATAAAATTAAAAATGATGCCGTAATACCCATCCCACGTGAAGTCGACCCCTTTCCTATAGAAATACAAGAAGAGGTAGGATCCGCGAGTCTGGACGAGGAAGGTCAAATCGATGAGCTCCTCAAACAATTTTCCGATTTTGAGCATGGCCCGACCCCGATCGTCGAAGAGACGGAGGACATCAATTTGGGCACCAAAGAGGCCCCTAGAATCACCAATATCGGAACATCGCTGTCCCCTGCAGAGAGAAAAGGTATGACAGACTTCCTTCGGTCATACCAAGACGTGTTCGCATGGTCGTATGAAGACATGCCTTGTTTGGATACCGATCTGGTTGAGCATGAGCTGCCACTCTACCCTAATATTAGGTCGGTTAAACAGAAGTTGAGACGCCTCCAACCTGAATGGATGTTGAAGGTGAAGGACGAGGTCGTTAAGCAGTATGATGTAGGTTTTCTCATGGTATCCAAGTACCGCAATGGCTGGCCAATATCGTCCTCGTACCAAAGAAGGATGGGAAGGTTCAAATGTGCATTGATTTTTAAAATCTTAACAAGGCAAGCCCTAAGGACGACTTTATGTTACCACACATCGATATCTTGGTTGATAACACTGCTAAGCACGGAATGCTCTCATTCATGGACGGATTCTCGAGCTACAATCAGATTAAGATAGCAGAGGCCGACCGAGAAAAGACTGCGTTCATCACTTCCTGGGGTACCTTCTGGTTACAAGGTGATGCCATTCGGGCTCAAGAATGTTGGGACAACCTACTAGAGAGCAATGACGGCCCTATTCCACGACATGATGCACCGAGAGATCGAAGTGTATTTCAATGACATGATTGCCAAATCGCCAGAAAGGGATGACCACTTGGTAAACCTTCAGAAGTTGTTCGAGAGGTTGAGAAAGTATAGGTTGCAGTTGAATCCCCAAAAGTGCGCGTTCGGTGCTATGTCAGGAAAACTGTTAGGCTTTATTATCAGTGGGAGAGGGATTGAGGTCGATCCGACCAAGATCAAGGCCATCACTGAAATGTCACCACCATCTACAGAGAAGGAGGTCAGAGGCTTTTTAGGCAGAATCTAGTACATCAGTCAGTTCATTGCACAGTTAACTTCGATATGTGCACCGATCTTCAAAATACTAAGAAAGGATTCACTAGTTGAGTGGAATGATGACTGCCAAGCTGCATTTGACAAGATCAAGGGTTACCTCCTAAATCCTCCAGTATTGGTACCACCTGTACCCAATAGACCCCTGATAATGTACCTGTCCACGACAGAGTTTTCAATGGGCTGTGTGTTAGGGCAGCATGATGAGACAGGAAGGAGAGAGCAGGCCATCTACTACATGAGCAAGAAGTTCACTAATTATGAGGTGCACTATTCTCATCTGGAGAATGAATGCTTAGCACTCGTTTGGGCTACTCAAAGACTTCGACACTACCTATTATCCCAAGCCGTTCTACTTCTAGCATGGATGGATCCGTTAAAGTACCTGTTTGAGAAACCTGCTCTCACTGGCCGAACTGCACGATGGCAACTTTTATTATCTGAATTCGACATCACATACGTCACTCAGAAATCGATCAAGGGGCAGGCACTCGCTGATCATCTTGCTGAGAACCCTCTGTCGGACTACGAGCCACTAAAGACTAAATTCCCCGATGAGGACATCCTGTTCATGACAAAAGAGGATATGGAGGAAATAGAGGAGTCCTGGGTAATGGACTTTGATGGGGCATCGCATGTTGAAGGCTAAGGAGTTGGCGCCATCCTAATTTCACCGAAAGGATCCCATGTATCGGTCCCTATCAAGCTCAACTTCCCCTGCACTAACAATATGGCTGAGTACGAAGATTACGCCACTGGTCTGCAGGTAGCTCTCGATCTGAATGTAACTCACCTTCGAGTATTTGGTGATTCACAGTTAATCATGTCATACGAATGGTGGCTGGAAGACGAAAGATGAGAAATTGATCCCCTATCATGAACACCTCTAGGATCTGATAGCTTGCTTCCAAGATGTGACTTTCTCATATGTTCCCTGGATAAGGAATTGCTTTGCCTATGCATTAGCAACTTTGGCGTCAATGATTGAAATCCCCTATGTTGAGATGAAGCCGATTATGATCGAGCAGAGGAATGAGCTAGCCTTCTGCCTCCAGATTGAGGAACCTACAAAGCCTGATGATGAGCCACCTTGGTTCTTAAATATCAAGAATTTCCTCGAGACCCTAACTTTCCCAGAAGGTACATCCAAGATAGATCGATGAACCATTCAACGTTTAGCGGCAGGTTATGTCGTTTGCGGGGAATGCCTCTATAAGCAATCATGCAATATCATCTTACTAAGGAGCCTCACTGAAAGTGAAGTGGTCAATATTATGAAAGAAATCCAAAAGGGAGTATGCAGAGCCCACGCCAGCAGTCACATGCTCGCTAAGAAAATCCTTCGGCAGGGATACTTTTGGACCACTATGGAATCGAATTGTTGTAAATATGTTCAAAAATGCTACAAGTGTCAAGAACACTCCAGTCTGATACATGCTCCTACCATTGATCTTTACTGTATGACCACTCCTTGGCCATTTTCTACCTGGGGCCTTGATGTTGTCGGAATGATTAATCCAAAAGCATCAAACTGACATCGGTTCATCCTCGTCGGTATTGAATACTTCACCAAGTTGGTAGAAGCGGCATCATATGCCAACATCACGGCCAGTCATGTTGAGAAGTTCATCAAGAACAACATCATTTGTAGATTCGGTGCACCCAAGGATATCATCACTGATAATGGAACTAATTTCTCTAATAGGAATATCCAGGCCTTGTGTGAGCAGTTCTAAATCAAGCATCATCGAATATCCCCATATAGGCCACAGACGAACGGAGATGTAGAGGCGGCCAACAAAACTCTGATCCTCATTCTGGAGAAGATGGTAGTCACTTACAAAGATTAGAGTGAGCAGCTATCCTTCGCGCTTTGGGCCTATAGAACGTCTATCCGTACCCCATTCTCCCTTATATATGGAATCGAGGTCCTTCTCCAAGTAGAGGTTGAAGTGCCCTCGCTCCGAATCCTCATGGAATCAGGCTTGCCTGAAGCAGAGAGAGAGAGATCCCGCTTTGAATAATTAAACTTATTGGACAAGAAGAGACTCCTAGCCTTGTGTCACACTCAAGTTTACCAGGGGAGAATCGCATGCTCTTACAATAAATGTGTCCGCGATGGAGATCTAAAGGTAGGAGACATTGTGTTGAAGAAAATCTTCTCATCCCTCCATGCCAATCCAAGAGGAAAGTTTAAGCCAAACTGGGAAGGACCATACGTCATTCGAGAAGTGCTGTCGGGATATGCCATCCGCCTCGCCACCATGGACGGAGATCATCTTCCTGAGCCCATCAACGCTGGATACATCTGATGGTTCTACTCTTAGTCTATCGCGATATGGTAAGTATTGATGAAACAGATACGTGACTGCTTAAGAACCACCCAAAAGAGGCAATCATTCCAAGCACAGTAGCCCAAAAACATCCCTAAAAATGATGATATCCTTTGCTACCCCATTTGAGCCTGGGCCTTTCTTTCAATAAACCCATTCCCCTAAAAAAAACAAAAAAACAACAAAAACATATATATATATATATATATATATATATATATATATACGTGTGCATATACCAAAAAAAGAAAGAGAGAAAAGATGCATGTGTATAAAGTTATTATCAAATCCAAAAAAATCGAAAAAAGTAAAACCTAAAAAAGAGATTACCTTAAATGGAGGAAAAATAATAACAAAAAAATGTGTAGAAGAATCATGGGGCATGTACAGTAGAAACCCCCAAGGAAGAAAGTATGCTGGGAAAATTGAAACCGTATCAAGGAAACTCTTTTAGCCCAGCATACCTTCAATTCCTAACCTAACCCATGGCCAAGCTACATCCTGAAGGAAGCCCTCTTTGTAGGATCGCAAGCAGTCATAATATCTATCAAGTCAACATGAGCCGAGTCGTGAGACGACACCAGAGCTTCATCCAGCCGGTTATGACGGAATCAGTGTCCATGTCATGGCTTTCTGGTTCTTGAAAGAAGAAAAAATAAATAATAAATAAATAAATAAAAATAATAAAAAATAATAATAAAATAAGAAGAAAGAAAAAAAATTAATTTGAGTTCAAAGCAAGATGGACGTGGTGAAAACCCGCAAGGGCACCGCGGGTAAAAACAACGAACTCACGCAGACTAGGTGAAAACCTGAAAAGGCACCTAAGGTAAGAGAGTGAACCCATGGACGTGGTGAAAACCCGAAAGGGCGCTACGGGTAAAAACAGGGATGACAGGCATAGCGAAAACCCGTCTTGGGCGCTGTGAGCAAAAATGTCAACAAAAGAGAGATTAGGAGAGGATCTATTTTGGCCCGCCTATTTTAGTCTAGACCCCTTAAGCCTCTTCTCCCCTTTGCTGGGCCGCTCAGGTTAAAATTGGATCGGATCCCAATCAAGTATGTCGTCTCTATCGCGTCGTCTGACACATGACCAAAGGTAAAGGCAGAAGACCAATCAATCTCGAGGAAGCTGACCTATCCATGTTTAAAAAGAAAAACTAGAGCGTCATAAACAAGGCTCGACCATGCTAAAAAAAGGACCCACCAGTTGGCCTCGGAAGCACCGGCATCACAAAAAGGAGGAGAAAAGGAGAAAATTTTCAAAAAAGATAATAGATTTTCCTTTTCCATAAAAAGCCTCACACTGTGTAGGAGAAAATTTTCAAAAAAGATAATAGATTTTCCTTTTCCATAAAAAGCCTCACACTGTGTAGGAGAAATTTTTTAAAAAAGATAATAGATTTTCCTTTTCTTTAAAAAGCCTCACACTGTGTAGGAGAAAATTTTTAAAAAAGATAATAGATTTTCCTTTTCCATAAAAAGCCTCACACTGTGTAGGAGAAAATTTTCAAAAAAGATAATAGATTTTCCTTTTCCATAAAAACCCTCACACTGTGTAGGAGAAAATTTCAAAAAAGATAATAGATTTTTCTTTTCCATAAAAAGCCTCACACTGTGTAGGAGAAAATTTCAAAAAAGATAATAGATTTTCCTTTTCCAAAAAAAGCCTTACGTTGCGAGACGTATGGAAGAAAATTCGAACACCAAAAAAATATATATGTATATATAGCAGATTTCATTTCTTTTCTTATAGCGTTACGTATGAAGTGTCACGTCCCAAAAAGATAACAACATGACACACTTTCTATTTTTTGCCTTCTTTACAAGTATATAAAAAAAAACAAATAAAAAAAAGAAGAAATACCCCCAAAAGAAGGAAAGAGATCTCTGTTAAGGGGCATCAGCCCCCCTCTGTGTATATGATCTATGGTATGTACAGGAATAGGTCAAGGGCAGGGACCACGTTTCAAAGCACTGATCTCTCCAAGAAGAGAGTCCTCACGAGTATTTCGATCAGACAACCACCTACCATGAAGATTCTTCGGCAGCCTCCACGAAGCATCAGCTGCACTGCGAGACTCAATCAAAAGCCCAGTCAACCGAAGGACCTCACTCTCGGCCGTAGCAGCTCTCACCTCCGCAATCTCAGCTCTAGCCCTTTCCTTCTCCAAAGCCTCAGTCAAAGCCAGCCTCTCTATAGAAAGAGACTCAATCCTAGTCTGGAGTATCATTTCCTTGTATGGCCAGGGTCCCATCTCTATCGCATCTACCAAAATCGGGTTAGGGGTAGGTAAGCCCTGGGATGCCAGCCAAACCTTATAATCAAAAGAGAGAACACCCCCCTGAACTAAGCTGCACATGTGTGCCGATTGGCGGGTCTCCCAGAGGGCTGCTATGCGGTCTAGGTCACTGAGAGAACCCCGAGAGAATATTAGAGAGCACAAGGGCGGCCTCACAGTGCACGACACGTGTTGGGTATATCCGAATTGACGGAGCACCTGAGATGGGAAATAGTAGATACTACCAGTCAATCCCAAAAGCGTGATACCCTCACAATCCTGAGAGCAGACAATCAGAAAGGTGCCATCCATCCAGGGAAGTTTCCAGATCAACTCTGCATCAGATAGCCACCGGCTCAGTTCCTTGATGCTCCCATGGCGCAGTCTCGAGCACCGGGTCTGAAAGCCCCGAGCCACATCCCCTCTTACTAAGCAAAATCTCGGCACGGACGCCATGATAGACAAATGCTCTCCTAGGCAAATCTGAATAAGGAGTGGGCTCCCGCTAAGAATCCTGACCTGACCCGAGGCCGAGGCATCCAGGCCCCGATACATCTCAGCCAGGACCAAGTGCACCAGTGAACGACCTCCCTCCAATTCGGTCAAGACATCGCATAACCCATAGGGAAAATGTCTCGCCCCCAGTAAAGAAGAGAACTTTCGATAGCAAATAAAGGGCAAAGGCCTTTACATTGAAAGGATCTCGGAAAGGCAACTTTCAGAGACTCGAGTCGCCAAAAAGTTCTCTCAGGAATTTCACCGAGCACCTAGTGGGCCCCTCGGCGAAGCCCTTCTCATACCCACCCTTTTTCAAGCCGAGAACCGCGTGGGCCGCCTTTGCATACCCTGGTTTGGGCACCACTTTGGCAAGTCCCCGATGCATCCTCAAGCCAGTAATAGAGGCTAGCTCCTCCAAGGTTAGGGTGAGCTCCCTGGACCTGAATCTGAAGACATGGGCCCTATGGTCCCACGATGCCAAAGCCGCCTGCAAGAGGTTGGGCAACAGAGGAATAGCAAAGAGGGAGGAAAGGCGGGATAACCCGAGGCGGTCCAGAACAGCAAGCTCGCCCTCGGCCAAGCTATCACACCATTTTTGCAAAAAACTGGGCCCCGGGTCCAAACAGGGAAGTATACTAGCCCCAGCCCCCGTATAAGAACTTGGGCCTTTTTTTAGGAAGCGGGTCCATGGACGTATAAAGATGTTCTTTATAAAAATCATCCAATGTAGGGCAACGAACCCGCTTGAATAAAAGGAAGAGAGAGAAAAGAAAGAAAAAAAAGAGGGGCAAAAAGGCCAAGCACGGGTGAAAAGAGAGGAAAAGAGGGCCAAGTTCGGGTTATAAAGAACCCGTTGAGCCCAGTTATATGAGGCGTATATATTATATACGCCAAGGCAAAATTGTAGATATTCTGCTAGGTGTATATATTATATACGCCAAGGCAAAATATTTAATATTCTGCCAGGAGTATATATTATATACGCCAAGGCAAAATTTTAAATATTTTCCCAGGCATATATAATATATACGCCCCAGTTAAAAATGCAGGGAAGTGTGGCTCCCCTCACATTGGTCCATTCTTTTTTTACTTCCCCAAGGGAGGGACGGGTTTCACTTAGCCTACTTTTTTATCCTGGGGCAGCCAACAGGCGGGCATGCTCACGCACCCATGGGAAACCCTCGGATGACGCGGTATCCGTGGGTCATATGCGGAGACTCACATGCGGGCGGGCTCAACCCCATCATTGGAGGGGCTCTGGCCCGCTTCATGCCAAAGAAAAAGAAACCATAAAAGCAGAGAGATAACCAAACGAAGCATTCATATAAACCATAAAAATCATAAAACCATCCAAAAAGAATTGTTGTTTAAAAAATTACATATTCTCCAATGTTAGGATATTTTAAGTGCTTGCGACTGACTTTATTGAAGACAGTGATAAGAATGGAGTGAATGAAAATGAATGAAATGTGGAGTGAGAATTACGGAGCAGCAAGCCTAAAATATGCACAGTCCTGCAAGATACAGGGCCTGTTGTAGCAAGTTTTGATAAGTAAGAGTCTGTCCCACAGAGAAGTTGATATAAAGCTCCAAGGGAGCTATCTTTAGTAGGCTCTCTAGATCTGACTACAGATCTGGCAATCCTAAATGGAAGGGGATTAAAGATCACTATAATCTAAATCCTAAGGTAACTTAATGTTTAAATTATAGAAAGGGTTAAGAGGAATGGTGGAGTGAGAAAATAAATATATAAAAGGGTGAGAAGTATGTTATTAGGTACAGATCTGATGGAATCTTGTAACTCAAACTCAGATATGTTGCTATAGCAATCCTGTCTAATGACTACATTATCACCAAAGAGGAGAAAGAATCCAACTCACCCCTGTACCATCATCCAATCCCTTAAGGCTATAACTTGTCCACTTAAATGGTCACAGACTATCCAATAGAGGAACCACACTCCAGAGATGGGTCAGAACAAGTTTATCATTGTAGGCACTACTTCATCCAGGCTACAAGCTCAAGATTCTATAGGAACCTCATCCTCTAAAGTTCTGTGTGTGGGGCTAGGCCTACAAAGCGCACGATCCTAGAGACACAGGACCAGCAAGAGTTTGAGTACTAGCTTTTAAGCATGGTTGTTCACTGCTTTAGAAAGACTGCAGTCATCCAGTCACAAGCCTACAATCTATACAGCCAAATCAGATCTACAATCTGATGGTGGATCTATACAAATATAGGGGAGTCTGTCACTGCACAATCTCTCACAAGGCTACAAGCATAAATGCAGAGAAAAAGAATCTATCTTAGTTTCATGAATTGGCCTCACCCTAGGGCTATAATCTGTCCACTTGAATGGTCACAGATTATCCACAGAGGCTATCCTCCTCACAAAGGTCTAAGACAGAACAAGAACATTGCTGCTGTTGAGAACTGGAAAATACCATTTTTCACCCCTCAACCAGAGTCTTGATAGACCTTTGAGAGAACTAAATAAGTGTTCTAAGTGCTTGTGTTTCAGCTAACAATAAAGACAGGCTTAACCATAAAAGCAGCTTAAAAGTGCCAAAAAGATGATAATCCATGTCGATCCAAAGGAACAAAGAGAAGGGACAACCTCACTAGCTGTTAAAAGGTCTGAACTGAAGAGGCAAAGACCTGGTCTTAACCCAGAAAAGAAGTATGGAGCAATTTGAACAAAAAAATGCACTACAGAGTACTTTTCTCAAAGAACCTGAATTGTTCGAAAAGAACCTAAACTCTGCGAAAAGAACTAAAAACTCCAGGCTTAGCTTTCGAAGAGCACCTGAACTCTTCGAAGAGATGATTGACCTTTTCGAAAAGAAGAGAACTCCATTCGAACAGAACCAGAACATTGCGAAAAGAGCTTCAGAAGTTACAACACCTTGAGAAAAGTCCCCTAAACTATGCGAAAAGGTATTCTGGAGATTCCCAGCTTTTGCAAGGGCAATTCAGTAATCTTTTTCACGCGTCCCAATGCATTTAAAAACCTAGGGACAGTCCAGAAGATTCTAAGCATGAAGCGAAGGCATATTTCGCCCCATGTGAGCACCCAGAGATGAAATAACTTGGCGGGAACTTCTAGAAACTCTAACAAACTTTCAAAATGTATAACAGAATTGATGCTTTTGTCACCTGATTGGCTGAACCAGATCGAGCAATTCTGATTGGCTAGAACTGATCTGGATCCTTGTGCTCGACCACCATTGGTCGATACAGAGCTGAGCACTTCTGATTGGTTGATACACATCTGAGCTGGACTTAGGGAAAACTATAAATAGACGAACCATTTGCCCAATTTGGGCATCCAGATTTTGAGTTTCATTCCTATTCCCCCATTTCCAAACCAGATAGTTTGTCTGAAATCCCTATAATAGCCTCACTTTTACTTGCAATTGAGAGCTATGAGATACTTCTGTAATTCAAAAGAGAGTTGTATTCAAGACTACAAATCTGAGAGCTGTTTAAGCTGTGCTCTATAATTGTAATGGTGAATTTGAATAGATTGTTGTAAACCATACATTTTCAATTGGATTCATGTTAAGGGTTCCCTCTGATCTCCTTATTGCATTAGACTCCTTTAGATTTACTGTTTTTCATGCAATTTCCCTTGATTCATTAATCCTGTGAGAATTAGTGTTTGTAACCTAATCTCTCACGACATTTGTAGTGATGCTTCCTGTTCTAAATTAAGGCTTTATATTTAAGACTATTGGATGGTCTGTGGCCATTGAAGTGGGCAGACCATAGCCATAAGCCTAAACCTAATCCTTGAGTTAGATTTATTTCTCTTACATCTGTGCTTGTAGCCAGATGAAGATTGGATCATCTCTCAATTGATTTGCAGTCATTCTCATTGTATTTCAAGGACCAAATCAGAGTTAGATATTACTTCTCCATTTTTATAAGTTTACCTCAAAATTCCCCCAACTCGGATCTGGATCATTTAGTTTAACTTTTACTTTTATCATTTAGTTATTGTGACAAATTCAACCTCCCATCTTATGTGCTTTCTAGATAAGATAAGAGGCCAGATCTGGTAGCTCAAATCTGGAGGTTTATCTTGCATTTTAGACAAATTCTCTGTGGACGATCTTTTACTCGCTTACATTTAAAACTTGCTACAATTGGCACTGATCTTGCAGGCTAATTCACTTCTCTCTGTGCTGATATTTCTTTACTCTTTTTAATGTTCTAGATTCATTATAACTTAGCAGTTGCAAACCTATTTTCAAAACACAAATAAATCAAGCACACTCAGAATAACAACAGCTGCTGCCACCATGTTCACAAGGCTATAAGCACAAGTTTCCATGGGGATTTAGATTTAGTGGATCCTGTGGTGGGGGAAGGCCTGCAAAGTGCCTAACCTGGACACACAGGTCACTTAGATCTAAATAGTTCCTTAAAAGCAATCTTCCATTGCTTACGATATAACTTAGCAATGGAGGATCTCAAGGCAGCAGCCTTGTACAGCACAACTCACAACAAAAACATCATCCCATACATGCAATAAATCCTATTGCAAAAACTCCATTAAAATCTATACCAAATAATCATACAAAAGGCATAGCCAGCAAGTGCTGAACTATGGAGAGAAAGAAAAAAGAAAAAGAAACTACCTAGAACCGAACCTTAGCCTACTAAAATTTACAGCTTAATCGAGAAGACGAAGTCTGAAAAGGCCTTAGTCTAAAGTCTGTCCAAAGGTCCTTAAACCTAAGCTAGGCTTAGGCTTATATAGCAGTCGGCTGTGTGTGAATTAGGGTTAGGAAAACCCTAATTTCATTTTTTCAATTGCGGCCCACTCTTGTCCCTTAGCTGCCTCGGGGTGTGTGCACCGAGATTGGACCATTGGAGTGCATGCCCTAGTTACTGAAAGTTCCCAGATTACCCCTGCAGTAGTGGGGAGAAGTTAAGAACCCGATCCTTGCTGAGTAGAGAAGATTTGCAGATCTTTCTGCGTGGTAGAATTGGTGTCGCAAGGTTGAATTGACTTGAAGCTCATGCAGTCGCGTGATTGACATTTTGGTCATCACGGGATACAAATGGTTGTTGCGAAGTTGTTCTTTCAGCTTTGAATGGCGTGGGAATTGCTCGCGTGTTCGTCCCTTGGTGAATCTTGCGACGAATCCTCGCGAGGAAGCAGTGTTAATGAGCTTATGGATCGCACAAGCATTTCCTTGGAGGTTTGTATCCCACGGCCACTGCACGGCAACTGCGTGCGGGAGTGCCTGGAGCTCTCTCACTTCAATGAATCACGCAATGATTGAAGACTCCTTTCTTGAGCTGGCGAGACTACGCGAGCGCTTAAGACTGAGCCTCGCGAGGACCCTTCGAAGTCTGCTTTTCAATTCTTTCTGGCACCTGAGAACTAGAAAATGCCATTTTCCACCCTTGAACCTAGGCCTTGATAGACCCTTGAGAGAACTAAATAAGTGTTCTAAGTGCTTATGTTACAGCTAACAATAAAGACAGGCTTAACCATGAAAGCAGCCTAAAAGTGCCAAAAAGATGATAATCCATGTCGATCCAAAGGAAGAAAGAGAAGGGACAACCTCACTAGCTGTCAAAATGCCTGAACTGAAGAGGCAAAGACCTGGTCTCAACCCAAAAAAGAAATGTGGAGCAATTCGAACAAAAAAATGCACTACAGAGTGCTTTTCGAAAAGAATCTGAACATTTCGAAAAGAACCTGAACTCTGCGAAAAGAACTAAAAGCTCCAGGCTTAGTTTTCGAAGAGCACCTGAACTCTTCGAAAGGATGATTGACCTATTCAAAAAGATGAGAACTCCTTTCGAACAGAACCTGAACTTTGCGAAAAGAGCTTCAGGAGTCGCAGTACCTTGCGAAAAGTCCCCTAAACTATGCGAAATGGTATTCTTGAGATTCCTAGCTTTTCCAAGGGTAATTCAGTAATCTTTTTCACGCGTCCCAATGCATTTAAAAACCTAGGGACATTCCAGAAGATTCTAAGCATGAAGCGAAGGCATATTCCACCCCATGTGAGCACCCAGAGATGAAATCACTTGGTGGGAACTTCTAGAAGCTCTAACAAATTTTCAAATTGCATAACAGAATTGATGCTTATGTCGCCTGATTGGCTGAACCAGATCGAGCAATTCTGATTGGCCAGAATAGATCTGGATCCTTATGCTCGACTACCATTGGTTGATACAGATCTGAGCACTTCTGATTGGTCGATACGCATCTGAGCTAGACCTGGGGAAAACTATAAATAGATGAACCATTTGCCCAATTTGGGTATCCAGATTTTGAGTTTCATTCCTACTCCCCCATTTCCAAATCAGCTAGTTTGTCTGAAACCCCTGTAATAGCCTAACTTTCACTTGCAATTGAGAGCTGTGAGATACCTCTGTAATTCAAAATAGAGTTGTATTCAAGACTACAAATCTGAGAGCTGTTTAAGTTGTGCTCTGTAATTGTAATGGTGAATTTGAAAAGGTTGCTGTAAACCGTATATTCTCAATTGGATTCGTGTTAAGGGTTCCCTCGAATCTCCTTATTGCACTAGACTCCTTTAGATTTACTATTTTTATGCAATTTTCCCTTGATTCATTAACCCTATGGGAATTAGTGTTGGTAACCTAATCTCTCATAGCATTTGTAGTGATGTTTCTTGTTCTGAATTAAGCATTTAGATTAAAGACTATTGGATGGTCTGTGGCCATTGAAGTGGACAGACCATAGCCATAAGCCTAAATCTAATCCTTGAGTTAGATTTATTTCTCTTACATCTGTGCTTGTAGCCAGATGAAGATTGGATCATCTCTCATTTGATCTGCAGTCATTCTCATTTTGTTTCAAGGACCAAATCAAAGTTAGATATTATTTCTCCATTTTTTATAAGTTTACATCAAAATTCCCCCAACTCAGATCTGGGTCATTTAGTTTAACTTTTACTTTTATCATTTAGTTAATGTGACAAATTCAACCTCCCATCTTATGTGCTTTGTAGATAGGATAAGAGGTCAGATCTGGTAGCTCAGATCTGGAGGTTTATCTTGCATTTTAAACAAATTCTCCGTGGATGATCTTTTACTGATTTACATTTAAAACTTGCTACAATTGGCCCTGATCTTGCAGGCTAATTCACTTCTCTCTGTGATGATATTTCTTTACCCTTTTTAATGTTGCAGATTCAGTATAACTTAGCAATTGCAAATCTGTTTTCAAAACACAAATAAATCATGCATACTAGAGTAGGCAACATGTTTTTGGCGCCGTTGCCAGGGAATTTGTTTTAAAATAGGTAGACCTAAGTTTTCACTTTTATTTTTACATCAGTGCTAAACTATTCTATTGCTTATATCTGTGCAGTTATTCATATCCATTTTGAAGAAGGGAATCTACTTCAAAAGGAATTCTGAAGGTTTGCTGTGCATAATCTGATTCTTTGTTCTGTGTTGTATGTTTGGTAGGAGGACTCTCAGCCCTGAGATTGTCCCTCTGAATTTTGAAGTTGAAAGGCTATTACGAACCAGACAAACAACATAGAATTCTGTTGAAACAGTTACTATGGGTGAAGAACCTTGACTTTTGAGGGATTACTTTGCACCTGGAGCATATAATTCTCCCTTTTGCATTCAATTTCCTACTGTTGAAGGAAATTATGAGATCAAATCATCGACTATCCAAATGCTTCCTTCCTTCCATGGGTTGAGTAAGGAAGATCCATACAAACATGTGGATGAATTCTTGTCTCTTTGCACCACATTCAACATAGATGGACTTGGTCCAGAGGCAACCAAGCTTAGGCTCTTTCCTTTTTCATGAAAGGACAAAGCTAGAGCATGGTTGTCTATGTTAGCACCAAATAGTATCACTTCTTGGAATGATTTGCAGTGTCAATTTTTAGCCAAATACTTCCCAATGTCTAAAACAAGCCAATTGAGACAAAGTATTATTTCCTTCTCACAAAACTCAACTGAAACTTTCCATGAAGCATGGGAAAGATTTAAGGAACTTTTAAGGCAACGTCCTCATCATCAAATTCCCCGATGGCAGCTTATTCAAAGCTTCTATCAAGGAACTGATCAAAAAGGCAAGAATATGGTAGATGCTTCCTGTGGAGGCACTTACTTGCAAAAAACAGTTGAGGAGGTTTGGGACTTATTTGAAGTAATTGGTGAAAACTCAACTCAACAGGAATCTTTGTCAAGAGATATTGAAAATCCTGCTAGGTTGAACAATCAGCAAACCACCAAAGGAAAGATTTATGAGGTGAATGAGTTGGAAAGAAAGATGGATAATTTAACCACAAAGTTTAATAGATTGATGGACTCACTTAAAAATCCAATGGTTGCAAGAGTAGAGGAGGCATGTCTGATATGCCAGTCCCCTACTCATTCACTTGACCAATGTCCTGCTGCACCACAATTCCCAGATCTAGTGGTGGAACAAGCTCATGCTGCCCAATCATTTGGACAGATGCAGTCAAATGAATATCCATGGAGAGGGCACCCCAATTTGAGGTGGAGCCAGGGGAATTATCAATCACAACAGCAGCAGCAACCAAAGAACCAAATGCCTTTCAAAACTGCTCAGCCTTATCAGCAGAATTTTTATGCCAAGCCAAATTTTCAGCAGCCCATTCCACAACAACCTGTACAGCAATCTGCTCCAATTCAAATCCCTTCCAGGTCCCCTTCTTTTGAAGATCAAGTCCTAAATTCACTCAAGAATTTAGGATCTTTAACTCAGACTGTGAACTTTCACAGTCAGAGCATAAAGAAGATTGAAGAAACATTGGGTCAGCTTTCAAATACTTTGGCCAAAAGAGAGGAAGGAAAGTTACCCAGCCAACCCTTGAACAATCCCAAAGGACAGTTCATGGTTGGAGAGGCTTCAATTTCACATGAAGAAGTAAAAACTGTCACAACTTTGAGAAGTGGAAGAATTATAAATAACAAAGTGGGTACTGAAGAAGAAAAAAGTGAGGAAAATGATAAAGATATGCAGCAGGAGCAACATAATGTTAGCAGTGGGGGTGCTGATGTACCTCAGAAAATTCAAAAAAATGAAAAAACAAAAAATCAAAAGGATTCTGATAATGCTTCTAAAGCTGTAAATGAAGGACTAGTTCCTCATTTACCATTTCCTCATGCCATGAAATCTGTATCCCCTTTTGATAAAGGGAACACAAAAATAGATGAAATGATGGAGACTCTCAAGCAAGTCAAGATAAATCTACCTTTGCTTGATGCAATCAAACAAATTCCACCATATGCAAAATTTTTGAAAGATATTTACACTCACAAAAGACAGTCTAGGATACAGTTATCCAAGAAGGTCTTTGCTGTGGAAAGAGTTAATCAGGTGTTGTCTATTACCACACCTCCTAAACTTCAAGATCCTGGAATCCCCACAATCCCTTGCATTATTGGGGAACATACCATTGAAAAGGCTTTATTAGATTTGGGTGCTAGTGTCAACCTACTTCCATATTCTGTATATGAGAAACTAGGTTTGGGAGAATTAAAACCCACTCATGTGGTGTTATAACTAGCAGACAAATCTGAAAGAAAGCCAGTGGGGATGATTGAGGATGTATTGGTGGGAGTAGATAAATTTTTCTATCCTGCTGATTTTCTAGTTTTGGACATGGAACCTACAAAAAGCAAAACTTCCATCCCTGTCATTTTGGGAAGACCATTCTTCATTTTGGGAAGACCATTCCTAGCTACAGCAAATGCTTGCATTCAATGCAGGTCTGGTATTATGAAAGTCTCTTTTGGAAATATGAAGGTGAAATTAAATGTTTATAATGCAGTCACACAGCCTCAATTCAGCTCTAAGGAATGTTTTCATGTTGATCTATTGGATGAACTGGTGGAAGAGACTTTACAACAGTTTTTGCTGTGTGAAAATTTAACCACAGATTCTAAAGATGCTTGGGGAAATTCTGAGGAAGAAATATTTTGTACCTCAAAGTCTGAGGAAGTAAATGTTGTGCAAGGAACTCATAATCAATCAGCAAGTTTCTCTTCTTGGAAACCTGCTATTCTTCCCCTTCCACAAACAGCTAAGGTACCTTTGCTACCTTCTTTTCTCAGCTCACCTGATTTAGAACTGAAGCAGTTGCCAGAAAATTTGAAATATGTGTTTTTAGGAGACCATAAATCATTGCCTGCGATTATTTCTTCCTCCCTCACAAAGGAGCAAGAGGAAGAGCTATTGATTGTTTTGAAACGACATAGAAGGGCAATTGGCTGGACTATTGCTGATTTGGGAGGAATCAGTCCAGCTGTTTGCATGCATAAAATCCATTTGGAAGAAGATGCAAAGCCTTCTAGGGAAATGCAAAGGAGGTTGAACCCTCATATGCAAGAAGTGGTCATGAAAGAAGTTGTTAAGTTGTTGGATGCAGGGGTCATTTGCCCCATTTCAGATTCAGCTTGGGTGGCACCTACACAGGTGGTACCTAAGAAATCTGGGATCACTGTTGTAACCTCAGATTCTGGTGAGCTTATGTCAACCAGACAAACAACTGGGTGGAGGGTCTGTATTGATTACAGAAAATTAAATTCAATGACTAGAAAAGACCATTTCCCTCTCCCATTCATTGATCAGATTTTAGATAAGCTAGCAGGAAAAGCTTATTACTGCTTTCTTGATGGTTACTCTGGTTACAGTTTACAAGATTCACATGTACCCACAAGATCGTGAAAGACCACATTCACTTGCCCTTTTGGCACTTTTGCCTATAGGAGAATGCCTTTTGGTCTTTGTAATGCTCCTGCTACCTTTCAAAGATGCATGTACTCCATTTTCTCTGATATGATTGACCAATTTATGGAGATTTTTATGGATGATTTTTCAATCTATGGAGACAGTTTTGCCCAGTGTTTACATCATCTCAAATTGGTGTTACAGAGATGTGAAGAAACCAATCTATTTTTGAGCTGGGAGAAGAGCCATTTCATGGTCACCCAGGGCATTGTCCTTGGCCATGTTGTCTCCCACAAGGGCATTGAGGTAGACAGAGCAAAAATTGATTTAATTGCACATTTACCACCTCCCAAAATTGTTAAACAGATCAGAAGTTTTACGGGACATCTTTGGATTTTACAGAAGGTTCATTAAGGACTTCAGTAAAATAACCAAGCCTCTTTGTCATTTATTGTGCCAAGATGTCTCTTTTGTTTTCAACAATGAATGCATGAAGGCATTTAAATTCTTAAAAAACTGTTTGATTTCAGCTCCAATATTACGTCTCAGTTATTCATCGCCTTTTGAACGATGTGTGATGCATCGATTATGCTTTGGGAGCTGTCCTTGGGCGAGAAAGGATAAGTGCCTCATGTCGTAGCTTATGCCGAGATCAATGATTGATGCAGCTCAATTATACAAAGAATCGAGAAGGAGCGACAATTGTTTTTGCTTTAGAGAAATTTAGGTCATATGTCTTGAGTTCACAAATAATGGTGTTCACTGACCACTCTGCCTTGAAATACCTTCTGTCTAAGAAGGACACCAAACCAAGATTAATCAGGTGGATCCTCCTATTACAGGAATTTAATGTACAGATCAAAGATAAAAAGGGTGTCGAGAATGTGGTGGTCATCAATTGCCCAGAATTTTAATCACGAGATTGATAGGTCGCCTATCAATGAATCTTTCCCCGATGAGCAACTTTTTGCTATTAGTGTACACACCTTGGTTTGCAAACATAGTCAACTTTTGGCTACTGGAAGAATTCCACAACATTGGAATAAAATGGATAAAGATCTTTTCTTCTCAAAGGTTAAACATTTTATTTGGGAAGATCCTTATCTGTTTAAGATTTGTGTAAACCAAATAATAAGAAGATGTGTCCCTGAAGAAGAATTTCATAGCATACTTTCTATGTGTCATGAACAGGCCTGTGGAGGTCATTTTAGTGGAAACAAAACTCGCAAAGGTTTTGCAGGTGGATTTTATTGGCCTACACTTTTCAAAGATGCTCAAAAGATTGTAAGTCTTGCTTGTAACTACTTAAATTAGGCAAGATTTCAAGAGAAACTCAATGCCTTTACATCCCATTTTGGTAGTTGAATTGTTTGATATTTGGGGGATAGACTTCATGGGTCCCTTTCCTCCTTAATGGGTGTAATTTCATTTTAGTAGTAGTGGATTATGTATCCAAATGGGTTGAAGCCACACCACTAAAACCAATGATCACAGTGGTTCTAAAATTTTTAAAGGATCACATTTTTCCGGGTTTGGTTTTCCCAGCTATTATCGATGATGGAGAAGCCATTTTTGTAATAAACATTTTGAAGCTTTATTGAAAAAATACTCTGTGACTCATAGAGTAGCTACTCCATATCATCCACAAACCAGTGGACAAGTGGAGATTTCCAATAGAGAAATCAAACATATACTGGAAAAGACTGTGAAGAAGGACAAAAAGGATTGGTCCTTTAAGCTGAATGATGCATTGTGGGCATATAGGACAGCCTATAAAACCCCAATTGGCATGTCCCCATTCAGGTTGGTCTATGGCAAAGCATGCCATTTACCAGTGGAGTTAGAATATAAAGCCTTTTGGGCTATTAAAACATTGAACATGGATCTGACTACTGCTGGTAATCACAGGAAATTGCAACTTGCTGAGTTGGAGGAGTTGAGAATGGATGCATACACCAATTCAAGATCTTACAAAGAGAAAGTCAAAGCCTTCCATGATAAAAATTTGTAAAGAAAAGAGTTCACAACTGGCTCTAAGGTATGGCTATTTAACTCAAAACTTAAGTTTTTTCCTGGAAAGCTGAGATCCAGATGGGAAGGGCCATACACTGTCATTCATGCTGCTCCTTCTGGGGCTGTTGATATTTTAGACCCAAGTAATGGAAGAATCTTGAAAGTAAATGGTCAGAGGCTCAAACCATGCATTGAAAATACCCAGGAGCTTATGTTGCCCATCTATCATCAAGAACCTCCCCAAATCTGATGGTATACAACTGTACAATATGTTTCTGTTCTATAGTTTTTGCATAGTTTTCTATTTCTCTATTTTTATTCATGTTTGTTCTCTTTTTGAGAAGTTTAAATATGTGAAAAATTAATTCGCAAAAGTAAAATTGTCTTTTCAAAAGTTCAATTTACTTTTGAAAAGGATCTGATTTGTAATAAAGCGCTGAAAAGCAATGGTTTGCTTTTCGAATAGTTGTTTCGGAAGGCGTTTGCTTTTCGAAAAGTTGTTTCTGAAACGATTTGCTTTTTGAAAAGTTGTTTCTGAAACTGTTAGCTTTTCGGATGGTACTGATGCCATTCTCTTGTTGAAAAAAGGACTGCTTTTGGAACTTTTGAAAAGTTAAAAATGACTTCAAAATAACTTTGAGCATATTTAAACCCTTTCAAGTAAGGGTTTCTTATTCGAAAGTTTTCTGAGAACGTCCTGTTCCACAGAAACCCCATTTCTTTCTTTCCTTGCGTGATTTTAGAATTCAGCCACACTTTTCTTCACATTTGTTCGATCATTTGAGCTTGAAGAGAGGGATTTTAGCTTCTGGTCTAGTGGATTTCAGAGAGCAAGCAACACGTTCAACCAAAACCCTAGATTTCGGTATTTTTCATGCATTTCTCTCATTTATCATTTGCAAAGTTTAATTTTGTGTCAACATTTGTTGTGGGCATTTTATACACAACTTTAGAATGGGAAAGCTGAAAATCATCATTTGCATGTTTCCAAAATCTTCTGCTAAGAAAATTAGCAAACCAACCCCAAAAGGAAAAACCAAAACTTTAGCCAAAAGAAAACTATCAATGGATAAAGCTGATAGGATTGAGAAAGGGAAGAAAGTTAGACATGAGGAACCCATCCTCGGCTAGTCCCGAGCCCGAAGCTTCCTCCTCGCCTATGCATTTGGTACGCTTAAATCCATTCATTGAAGCTCGAAGGTGATTCTGAGCTTATCGTGGATGAAACTTTTTCACAACAAACCGAATTCGTTATCTTTAAGATACATGAGGGATGCCTCACTAAGCAATATCCTTACCCCTCTGCCAGAGAAAATTTATTCGTGAATGGTGAAATTATGGTACCAAAACCTGGTAAAAGTAACAAAAAAAGATGCTGATGTCCCTACTCTTGTTATCTTTATTGATGATTGTGATCTAACTGTCACATATGAAGACATTGGGAATGCTTTGGGGATACCTTTTCAATATGATCCTTCTGGTCCATTGGCTGCACCAGAAGCAGCCTCCTTCAGAGAAATGGCTGCACATCTAACCCAAGGGATCGTTGGAACTGGACAATCCATAATGAGGAGAGACCTAGCACCTCAATTTTTATTGATGGATTCAATTTTGAGGGGAAGTTTTTACGTCACCGGGCACAGCCAAGAAAGGAGGACACCAATTTTAGAGGCTCTCTTTCATTTTTTTAAGGGGCAATTTTTCAATGCCCCTATGTTAATTTTTGAAGCCATGGCTGATATTAGTGCCAAGTTGAAAAAGGAGCAGAAATTAGCTGGAATCCCATTTGGTAGACTAATCACAGCCCTACTAAGAGCTAAGTTTGACATTGATGACCAGGAGCCATTTGAAGTCTTAGCTCCTCATACTTTTGGGAAAAAGGCTTGGACTACAAGCCAAGTAATGCTGAAAAGACTGAGAGAGGAAGGTGAGCCTGCACCTGCAATTGCTACTGAGCCTGCATCTGCAGCTGTTAGTGGACCTGCCATACATGAACCTGCCCCTGCAGCTCCCTTAGAACCTGCTTTGCCAGACCCTGAGGTGACCAGCTCTTTAGCTACACCCATTCTTGAAGAAGCTGCTCTTCCTGTGGTGACCAGCTCTTTAGCTACACCCATTCTTGAAGAAGTTGGCATTTTACCCTCCTCACCTAGTCTAGCTCCTGCCACTTCACCTATTCCAGCAGTCCCATCTCCCATACCCAACATTATCCCAATTGCAGATTCCCCCTCTACACCAACCACTCCAACCATACTCACACCACCAATTTCTCCCACCAATGCCTAAGACTTGGCCACAGATTTTATTGAACATTCTCCTTGCACTCCTCTTCTCCAAAGCCTCTCAAGTTCACCTGCTCCTTCAGCCCACACACCTGAAGTATCCCATACCCCTGAACCTGAGCCTTTCACTACAGAGGCTTATTCATCATTGATGGGGTCTATTTTTGAAAACGTTGGGCAACACATCCCTATACTGACCCTCCTCATTTCACTCACTTGGCTACTTCTCCTTCTGACCATTTCACCCTTTGCACCTCCACCATCCACTTCAGTTATACCAGCCCCTGCTATCCATACCTCACCCACACCTGAATCAATTAGCCAAATACTTACCCTTCTCCAATCCATCCAAGCCCAACTACAGATCAACACAGGATAATCGGTCATGACCAATGACCTTCTCAAACCTTGGCCTCCACATCCCACACAACTACCTTAACCATCGCACTACTTGTTGATGACCATGCTACCCAAACTGAACCTGAGGTAGTATTGGTTGATCTACCCACCCTCACCACTACTGCCCATGCTACCCAAACTGAACCTGAGGTACCTCTGGTTGAGTCCCCTACACCTCTCCTCACTTTCTCGGATCAAGCCAATCAGACCGACCCGGAAGTCATCCTTCTGGACCCCTCTTCTCCCACTCCCACACCTGGGATACCTTTGGTCCCCTACCATTCCATTCCCATTCCCAGATTTGCCGCTCTCAAAAGGGCCATGGAAGAAAATCCATATATCTGTCAAGATGTCCTCAAGGGTTTAGCTGATTTGCAAGCTTACATTAGAACCCCTTATGAAAACCAGATTCAGAAATTGGAGTTATTCATGAAATTTGAGAGAGAGAAAATGAAGGACCTGTTGGATCAAACTTTTGAGATGGTTAGGAGTGAGCAGCACAAGGTGACCATGTTGCAAGAACAGCTTGACCAGGAAAAATTGAGGACTACTAGACTTGGAAAGTACATTGGCCTCACCTAAAAGATCAAATCAGAGGAATACACTGAGCTGCAAAACACAATCCAGGAGAAGGCTAAATCGAGTTCGCATCTAACATCGATTCTAGTTCGACTCGACAAAGGACTCCAGTTCTGATCCCATTGAACCAACTTATGATACAGATTTTGACCCCAGTTATTAGATCACATTGTACTTATCTGTGTTATGAGTTTGTAATATAAAATTCTGGTTTTTCTTGTGTAATTACTATGCATTTTGTACTTTCTTCTTGTCATTATGATTCCTGCTTGATTGCTTCTTTCTTTGCTTTGGACCAGTGCGGACCCTGCTCCCCTTAGGTTTGGGGGTGTGGCAGAAATGTCAATAATTGAGTTAACATCAATGCAGCTTATGATCAGTGGAATTTTTGAAAATGAAGTAATTTCACACCTGTTGTTTTGAAAAATGAGGAAGTTAAAAACTTTTTGAAATTAATTTCTAGTGTAATTCTAATACTTTCATGAAGTGAATGTCAGAAAATTTCCAAAAGAAAATTGATGTTTTAGTAAACCTAAAAAGAGAGAAAACAGTGATGATATACCTCAGGAATTTGATAGAAAACCACACCCAGTGAGATTTGGGCCTGAAATGTATTCTTTGGAGGTATGAATTGGCAATTTTTTCTGCTCTAGGGACTGATTGAACCTGCGTACTTTCATTAGAAGTTACACATATCCAAATTGAAATAATTTGACAGCAATCATGATATTAAAGACATGATGTAAGGCCTCCTTTTGAACAGTTTGAACTTCAAAAATCCCCACCTTTTAAAACTGCCCTTGATACACACCATTTGAGCTTTATACATCCAAGATTTCTTTGAAACCTCATCAACCTCATTTAGCCTAACCCTCACTTTGAGAATTCAGAAGGAAAAGGAAAGAAAGCTGAAGAAAGGTGAGTTGGGTAACAGTTTGGTAAAAAAAATAATTGAAGGCAATGATGTATCAGCAGAAGAAATGTGGCATTCCAGTCAATGTTACTTTGAAAAAAAAAAAAAAAAAAAAAAAAAAAAAAAGATAAGGCATTTCATTGGAAGTTTGAAAAAGAAAGAGAAAAAGATGGCCACTTTGGCTCTGGAAATTCAAAGAAGAAGATGAAATTGTGCTGAATTAAAGAAGGTGTGTTTATCACCTCCTTACCTTGACTGACTTCTCAATTTTGAACTCCATTCCACCCCTTTATTCTTGATAAATTTCACCCATAAGCCACATTACAACCCAAGTTAAAGTCCTTACTGATCAATGATGGATTGAGCTGTCACATGGAGATAAGGATTTGTGTAATCTATGGTGAAAAGAGCAGTGAATTAACTAAAAGCAATGCCTATGCTCAGAATCGCCTATTTGAGCTTGATGTGAAATAGTACAACCCTCTTACTTACACGTTGAGTGAAAACCTGGTGAGAGTTGGGTTTGAAATCGACTTATCTGAGGTAACATCAAAGCTGGATTCTCAAATAGAAGGCAAGCTGTTCATTAATTTTTCTTGTAAATAACTTTTTGACACAAATTGAGTGAATGGTAAAAGGAATTACAGCAGAATTTTAGTTTTGAACTGATGTTTTCTTGAAAATCTTCTTACAGCCTGACTGATGCAGTGTGAATAATCGATTGGATGAAAGTTTGCTTTATGAGCGCATTGATCTTAACTGATTTATTGGAGAAGTTTGTGGGTACCTTCACTGAAAACCCTCAGGAGACTGCACTCCTCCACTAGGGATCACCTAGGGGTTTAAAAGGCTTGTTGTATATGCTAAATGCAACTGTGGTCCCTACAAAAGTGGCTTTTTATTCTGTTTTTAATTTTGACTTTGCTAAGGGACTAGCAAAGCTTAGGTTTGGGGGTGTGTTGAGAACGAGAAAATACCTTTTTCCACCCTTTAACCTAGGCCTTGATAGACCCTTGAGAGAACTAAATAAGTGTTTTAAGTGCTTGTGTTACAGCAAACAATAAAGACAGGCTTAACCATGAAAGCAGCCTAAAAGTGCCAAAAAGATGATAATCCATGTCGATCCAAAGGAAGAAAGAGAAGGGACAACCTCACTAGCTGTCAAAATGCCTGAACTGAAGAGGCAAAGACCTGGTCTTAACCCAGAAAAGAAATGTGGAGCAATTCGAACAGAAAAATGCACTACAGAGTGCTTTTCGAAAAGAATCTGAACATTTCGAAAAGAACCTGAACTCTGCGAAAAGAACTAAAAGCTCCAGGCTTAGTTTTCAAAGAGCACTAGAACTCTTCGAAAGGATGATTGACCTATTCGAAAAGAAGAGAATTCCTTTTGAACAGAACCTAAACTTTGTGAAAAGAGCTTCAGGAGTCACAGTACCTTGCGAAAAGTCCCCTAAACTATGCGAAATGGTATTCTGGAGATTCCTAGCTTTTGCAAGGGTAATTCAGTAATCTTTTTCACGCGTCCCAATGCATTTAAAAACCTAGGGACATTCCAGAAGATTCTAAGCATGAAGCGAAGGCAAATTCCACCCCATGTGAGCACCCAGAGATGAAATCACTTGGCGGGAACTTCTAGAAGCTCTAACAGATTTTCAAATTGCATAATAGAATTGATGCTTATGTCGCCTGATTGGCTGAACCAGATCGAGCAATTCTGATTGGCCAGAACAGATCTGGATCCTTGTGCTCGACTACCATTGGTTGATACAGATCTGAGCACTTCTGATTGGTCGATACACATTTGAGCTAGACCTGGGGAAAACTATAAATAGATGAACCATTTGCCCAATTTGGGTATCCAGATTTTGAGTTTCATTCCTACTCCCCCATTTCCAAATCAGCTAGTTTGTCTGAAACCCCTGTAATAGCCTAACTTTCACTTGCAATTGAGAGCTGTGAGATACCTCTGTAATTCAAAATAGAGTTGTATTCAAGACTACAAATCTGAGAGCTGTTTAAGTTGTGCTCTGTAATTGTAATGGTGAATTTGAAAAGGTTGCTGTAAACCGTATATTCTCAATTGGATTCGTGTTAAGGGTTCCCTCGAATCTCCTTATTGCACTAGACTCCTTTAGATTTACTATTTTTTATGCAATTTTCCCTTGATTCATTAACCCTGTGGGAATTAGTGTTGGTAACCTAATCTCTCATAGCATTTGTAGTGATGTTTCTTGTTCTGAATTAAGCGTTTAGATTAAAGACTATTGGATGGTCTGTGGCCATTGAAGTGGACAGACCATAGCCATAAGCCTAAATCTAATCCTTGAGTTAGATTTATTTCTCTTACATCTGTGCTTGTAGCCAGATGAAGATTGGATCATCTCTCATTTGATCTGCAGTCATTCTCATTTTGTTTCAAGGACCAAATCAAAGTTAGATATTATTTCTCCATTTTTTATAAGTTTACATCAAAATTCCCCCAACTCAGATCTGGATCATTTAGTTTAACTTTTACTTTTATCATTTAGTTAATGTGACAAATTCAACCTCCCATCTTATGTGCTTTGTAGATAGGATAAGAGGCCAGATCTGGTAGCTCAGATCTGGAGGTTTATCTTGCATTTTAAATAAATTCTCTGTGGACGATCTTTTACTCATTTACATTTAAAACTTGCTACAATTGGCCCTGATCTTGTAGGCTAATTCACTTCTCTCTGTGCTGATATTTCTTTACCCTTTTTAATGTTCCAGATTCAGTATAACTTAGCAATTGCAAATTTGTTTTCAAAACACCAATAAATCATGCACACTAGAGTTGCCAACACACCAAACCGCGTGAGAACGACACGAAGACTGCATGACCAGTTTGTGTGTTGTCTTCAGAAGCCCGCGATAACTGCACGAAGGCATTATCTCTGGTTTGTTTCAGCTTTGATGTGCCTGTGCTGCAGACAACTCTCTGTTTGGGTTCGTCCTTCATTCGGCTGAGGTAGTTCTGGGGCAACAGTGAGCTTCTTGGTATGGTTAAGGGTTTATTTACAGCTACTGCTTATTACCTACAAAACAGACTTAAAATACATTTATTAAATGATTAAGGGTCTAACAGAGATTAAGTTAATGGGTGAAAAGTGGTACTTTTCAGGTCTTAACACACCCCCAAACCTAATCTTTGCTAGTCCCTTAGCAAAGCTATAATTAAATGCCACTTTCGTAGGGATCACGGGTATATTTAGCATATGTACAAAGCCTTTTAAACCCCTAGGTGATCCCTAGTGGAGGAGTGAAGTCTCCTGAGGGTTTTTCAGTGAAGACACCCACAAACTTCATCATTAGAATCAGTTAAGTATAGTGCAGATAATGACAACACAAATTTTTGATGTTTAACGCTTCATTCCACACCCAATTTTTTTAACACTTAGAGGAAACTGCAACGATGTTGCAGGCCATTTAAAACTTAAAGGTTAACATGTGGTCGTCTGACCACCATTCATTTAACATTAGAATTTCAATGTATAAAAATCAGTACCCAGCTTGCCTTTGATTCAAAATTCAGGTTGGATACAACCCCAATGAGGTTAAAATTCAGACCCAATTCTCACTAGGGCTATCTCTCAACATTAATATCCTGAGGGTGTTCACATTATCAACAGCTCAAGAGCAATTGCAGACCCCAAATGGGCCTGCAAGCATGAGCATAGGCAAAGCTTCTAATTTCTGACATCTTCAGGAATTTTTTACCATAGATTGGACAACTCCTCATCTCCACATGACAGCTCATTTAACTTTGGATCCACAAGGTCTTTTTGAATGGGTTGTAATGTGGCTTATGGTTGGGGGGTGTAAAGAATAAAGGGATAAAAAGGGGATCCAAATTAAGAAATCAACAAGGTAAGGGGTGGTTCATGACTTCACAACCTTCATTTCAGTAAAAACTTCATCTTTCTTTTTTTATTTCTGACTCAAAGTGGCCAGCTTCTCCTCTTCTTTTCAATTTTCAGATGATGTTGTCCTCTAGGCTTCTCTTTCTTTTTCTCTTTTTATTTCCTTATTCATTCTTTTGATGAAATGCCACACAACTGCCATTGATACACAGCTGTTCACAAGTTGCTTTTCTTCACCTTCCACAGAATATTGGACCATTCTCAGTATCTTTACTTCCTTCTCCTTTACCTTCTGAATTCTTAGAGTGAGGGTAAGGTTGACTCAGGTCATGAGGTTAAGGTGCAAGTGTTATGGTGTTTGTGAAAGAAAATTATGATTTTTAAGGCTCAACTAGTGTATGCAAAAGGGCAGATTTTAGAAGGTTGGATTTTCAGGCTCAAACTGTCCAAATGAGGGCCTTGGATCATTTCCTTAGTCTCATGAGTGCTGTCAATTAGTTTTGATTTGGAGTTGGACAAATTCTAGTGAAAAAGTCTTGATTCAATCAGTCCTTAGAGCAGAAATAATGCCAAAAAAACACTCTTCAAAAGAAAATGCTAAGCCCAAATCTCACTAGGTATGGTCATCAAATTTAACTCATGGGGTAGGTGTATTTTCATCTGTTTCTCTCCTCTTAGGCTCACTGGGTACTTAACTCAAAAAAATTTCTAATATTAGCTTCATGGTGGTGTTAAGATTTTTTTAACTTTTTCTGTTTCAAAAAGTTTGCAAAAATATTTAAATTTTTACATGTTTTCTCATTGTATCAAGTTAAGTGGAAATTAACTTTATTCATCTCAGTTATATCACCATTACTGCACTAAAATTAACTATTCTATTGGCAGACTGCCACACCCTCAAGCCATTCGGAGCAGTGTCCTCACTGGTTCAAAGGTGGGAACAGGCAGTAGATTCCAATCCGACAGACAAAAATAAACATAACAGAAGATAAAGAAACAGAAAAAATAATGCTAAGAATAGTAGAGAACGAAAAGAAACTATCATTAAAAGAAAAAGAAAATGGTATAAAAAGAGGGTAAAAGAAAAGACAAAATGGGGGGGGGGGGGGGAAGAGGGATCAAGGGAGAGGCGGTGGGGGAGGGTGTGAGGAAGGTGGTGTGGGAGATGCAGGTGGATCAATTTTTTTCTTCTTTTTCTCTCTCTTCTTTTTCCTCTCCTCCTACTTTTTCTTCTCTTCCTTGGCTAGGATCCGCTGGACCTCGTCAAACTCGTCCCAGAGAAATTGCAAGGGGTCTGGCTCGGGTTCCCCATCCGTCATGGGTGTGGAGGTATAGACCGCTAGGGTTAAAATAGGAGGAATGAAATGAAGAGGAACTGAGGGCCGATTTAAAAGAGTTAACTGTGGAACATGAATCGGCGGATTTAAAGTTGTGCCCCTTTCCAAGCTTGGCGATAAATGCGGTTTGTGTGGGGAATGAAGAAACACACAACTGATTCTAGGAAAAGAGGGTGAGCAGTAAATGAGTGGCTAAATTTAACCTGTGCAATAAAGGGGATCCTGTGGGTCGCACAGCTGCACAGAGGTAGGTGTGGAGTTATGTTTGGCGCGTGGTAAGGACTTCGCGAGGAGTTCAGACAGGGCCCACAAGTAGGAAAAGGAAACCACTTGAATCGTATGAATGAAGTCAATTGTCACATTGATTTCCATATGAAATGATCATAACCACCTAAAAGACATCTCCCATGACAAAATGGCACAAAAAGAGTAAGGAGTAAAAAAAAAACTTAAACAACCACGCAGAACAGATCAATAGACAAAAAATTTTGAAAATTATATTAACTATAAAAACATGTACAATGGGAATTACAAAAACTAAAAAAAAAAAAAACTAATCTAAAATTGATGGTCTAATCTGAATCCGAATCTGTGAAGAAATCCCAGCCCATCTTTTGAGCATGTGCCTTAAGGGCAGCTTTGTCCTGTTTCTTCTTTTCTTCCCTTTCATTGTTCTTTTCGGCTGGTGTTTTCTTGGCAGTTGGAGCTTTAGGTGCCCTCACCCGTACTTTTGGTTGCTTGGGGACATGTGGTTCCTTAGGTTCTTGAGGGGCTTTTCCTTTCTTCTTTGCAGGGGGAGTGGCAGGGGATTTGCCTTTCCCTTTGCCTATGGCTACCGCAGTGGGGACCACTGGAGGTTTCCCTTTTTCTTGTGATGCAGGCTGGCCGGGGGAATGTGCCTCTTCAGACTAGACAACTGGCTCTTTGCTAATTTTTAAAGGGACAACTTTGGGAGCAGACCTCTTAACAGTGACTTTCCTCTGCTTAGGATAAGTTTGCTCCTGTTGAGGTGTAGCAGAAGCCTTAGTAGTTGGAGGCTACTCTGTAGGAGGTGAGGGAGGAGGGGCAGCTGGGGCCTTGCCTTTCTCTTGATGGGTCTTTGGTTGTGCCTCCTCAGATTGGGCAACTGCAGATGGAGTAGCTTTAAGCTCTGGGTCAGGTATTTGAACAGAGATTGGGGTAGGCTACAGAGGAACATTTCTGGCAGCATCCAATGCGGATTCCAATGAGGCAATCTGAATTTGGTGTTTTAAGAGGCCAGTCTCATGGATATCTTTTTGGATGCTGAAGATCTCTTGGGCATTTTTGAGCCTCTTTTCAAACATTCTGGCTCGGGCCTTCTCTGTAGCAGCATTTTCTTTCTTGAACTCCCAATTCAACTCATGATAAGTAGCTGTAGCCTTGGCCTTCTGGTAGGCTTCAAAAATGTTAGTCCACCCCAAGGAGATGCCTAAAAGTTACTTTCTGTGGGCCTCCTTCATTTCATCGATCTTCTCCAGGAGGGGGGTCTTAATGGACTGGCGAAGTTTAGCCATGCCCCTCAGGACATCCTTCCGAAGGTAAGCATTATCCCTCATATGATGGAGGATGGTGAGGTAGGGAGGGCTGTAAAAATGATGTTTTGGTGTAATGGGCAGATAGGAAGTGGAAGGAGCAAACTGTGATTGGTCCTGGGGGAGAGAAGGTTGGGTAACAGGGGGTAAGTCGGAAGGGGGATAAGTTCTGGGTCAGCCTGTGTCTTTTTGTCAGTGTACGTTGGAGGTGGTAGGAAAAGGGGTGGGATGGAGGGTATAGGGGGGAATGAGAATGGGATAGACTCAGTAGGAGTAGGGGGTGATGGGGGAAGAAAAATGGGAATGGTGAAAGGTATGAAAGGGAATGGGGGGGGGGGGTTATGAGTCAGGAGGGAAGTCTGTTTGGGTTTCTTTGTCAGTGGACAAGACCAAGGGGGTTGTAGTGGGTGGTGGAGGGATGGGTGGATTGGTTAAGGTGTGTAGGGTGGATTGGATGGAGGTGAGTTCAGTCTGCATCTGGTCCTGTTTTTGGGTAGTGGTGGATAAATGGGCTTGGATGTCTTGGATAAGGGATAGGATAAGGGTCAGTGTGTCAGCGCTAGGAGGCTGGGTTTGTAAAGAAGAGGGTACTGGTTGGAAAGGTGAGGAAGGTGCATGGTGGAAAGTGGAAGGAGGGGAAGAGTGTGGTTCTGGGGAGTGATGGTGTGATGTAGTTGGTGAGTCTGGGAGGGGGGTGTAGTGGGTGGGCAGTGTCTCAAGGAAGGTAAACAGAAAGGCTTGGAAGCCTATGGATGTGTTTATGGTTAAGTCAATGTCTGTGAGGGGGGATGTAGTAGGTATGGTTGGGGTGGTGTCTTGTTCAAGGTGTGGTGTGTCAGTGTGGAGGAAAGGGAAGGAGGGTGGGGTCTGGGAGATGGTGGGGGTTTTTTCAGTGGTTTTTCCTTTTTTATAGGATATGAGGGGAGGGCTGGCAGGTGTATGTGTAGCTGAGGGGGGTATGGGGGCTATTTACTGAGGTAAGGTAGGGGATGAGGAGTCCTCCCAGGGACCAATTACAGGTGAAGGGAGAGTGGGCATGGAGAATGGAAACAGAGGGGGGTCAGAGATGGATGCAAGAGGGGTAGTGGATGCATGAGTAAAAGGTGGAGGGGGAATTGGTGCTGCTGCAGCAATGGTACTGATAGGCTCTGGGGGCACCTTCTTGGTAGCAGGTGTAGACCCTGATCCGGCTGCCTCTTCTGCTTGCTTGGGCAGGGCCTGAGCCTTAGCTTTCTTTTTCTTCTGGGCCTCCATCAGACTCCTGCTGATTCCCTAGGGTCAAAGGTGGTGGTCTGCTCAGTTTTTCCTATCTCGTATCCCCCCTTGAGTAGCAACAAAGTAATGATCCTCGCATAAGGGAGTGTGTGAGGCTTCTTGTTTGTCCCTATCTTCTCCACTATCTTTCATTGCTTTAAAAATTAGCCAGGCTGCATGGAAGCCATGGCCCAGGTGGAAGGAGTAGACAGCATCCACAATGGGGGCTCTCCTACTGATGTCCGGAGCAGTATATGTTCTTGCGCAGGACTTGGTCAATGAACAAAAGTTCAGGTTCCAATTCTCTCCTTCTGATCGAGTCCCTTGTGGCTTTTAATCCTCTAGTTAAGGCCCATGCAATTATATCAATCGATGCACTTAGAGGGGGCCATATCCACAGCTAGGGTCGAATGCGGCTGGGATGCCCAAAACTTTAGCAATCACCTTGGGGCTCACTAACATATCAAATTTGTCAATCAGCACCAACAAGCACACTTGTCCATCTTTGTCCTTCTTAACCCTGATGTGCTGATAGAACAGTTGCACTAGCCTAGGGTAGGCTAGTGCTGGAATTCCTCTCATCAATGGCATCAGGCCCGCTTTGCTCATAAACTGTACTGTAGGGGCAGAGAGAGGTTCTTTCTCAAAAAATGATAGATTAAAGGCTGTCTCAGGCTCCAACGGAATTGACACCATGAGCTCAGAAGGAGTAGAGAACTTAGGGGTTGGTACCGCCGCCTCCTCAACCACTTATTTTCCTTTTTTGGATGACTTTGAAGTCTTGGCCTTCTTAGGGGTGGTCTCAGCAGGGGCCTCATCCTTCCCCTTTCTCTTTTGTGCACTCTTGGGAGCCATTTCAAACTCTATATTCTAATGTGAGGAATGGAGAGGGAGATCTAGGTGCTTACCCTAAATCCTAGGGTTAGGTTTGATCTGGCGCACAGGGCACCGCAAGATCTCTGATCAGAGGGCAATGGATGGGGGTGACTCTAGGAGCAACCCTTTAGATTTGTGGAGTGAATGATGAGCTATAGGATTGATGCTGGAGGAGAGAGGGAGAAGAGCGCAAGAAGCTAGGGTTTTATAGAGGGAAGAAGGAAGAAAATAATGGAAAAGGAACCAAGCGCGGGGTTAAAATACTTATCGCGAAGCTTGGCGCACTTTAGAACAATTGATCGCGGGGTTGGAAATGAACCTAGCGAAGGTGTTGATTCAATCTGGATTGCACAACAATCTCTTAGAGCGCGCGACAGTGTAAGATGAATTCATGTGAATTGTGCGAGCGGCTCCCTAGTCTCCAATTGGATTATGCGAAAAGCTCTGAGGTTCATTTTGAATCGCGCGACAGCCTTAGAATCTCGCGACAGCAAATGAAGTATTTCTGGTGAATTGCACGAGAGTCTCTAAGGTGTCCTGTTGAACCTTGCGATAGCCTATGAATCTCGTGATAACTAAGGAATGGCTCTATGTGGATCGCACGAGAGGTTCTCAGGTACAGATGAATCTCGTGACAGCTATTGAATGTGTCCATGTGAACTGCGCGAAATTCTCCCAGACTTCCTTTTTAACCTCGCGATGGCTTTAGAATCTCACAACAGCTGATGAAGTATGTTGTCAGTAGTGCGCGAGGGTCTCTCAGGCTTCATTTTGGACCCAGCGACAGCAAAGTATAAAATAGAGAGCAAGTGCTCTCTGTTCTGTCCTTTTGCATATGTGCTGTGATTGGATCCTAGGCATGACTCTCCCCATGGATACCTCTAGACATATAAAAACTCAATCATTCAAGCAAGGAAAATGAAAATCAGCCTCCCACATTATGCATTCCAACAGAAACTATCAATTAAAGAGCAGGAAACATCAAACCAAGCTTCAAAAGTTTAAACTAGACAGGTTCAGAATCAGATGGGACCATTAGCAATTCCTAGAGAATTTTAACAAAAGAAAGTAAGATAAATCTACCAAAATCAAAGTACATATGATACAGTGATGACACACCTGTGGATCAGCATAAAGAAGGATCCCCCTGAAAGTGAATGGTGTCCATGAGTTCGACAGGTTTTTCAAAACAAGGCTTAAGCCTCTGACCATTCACCTTCAAGGTTCTCCCAAACTTGGGAACCTTGATTTCCACAGCACCAGATGGGGAAACATGCATGACAATGTAAGGACCTTCCCATCTGGATTTCTATTTGCCAGAAAAAAATTAAGTTTGGAGTTAAATAACCAAACCTTCTCACCAGCTCTGAAACTCTTTCTCAATAGCCCTTTGTCAAAGAAAGCTTTGGACCTTTCCTTGTAGATCCTGGCATTAGCATGCGCATCCATCCTTAGCTCTTCCAATTCGGACAGCTGCAGCAACCGGTGATGACCAGCAGAAGTTAGCTCTAGATTTAAATGTTTGATGGCCCAATAGGCCCTGTGTTCTAACTCCACAGGGAGATGACAGGCCTTGCCGTAGACCAGTTTGAAAGGAGACATACCAATGGGAGTCTTATAGGCAGTCTTATAAGCCCACAATGCATCATTAAACTTGCAGCCCAATCTTTCCTATCTGTCCTCACAGTCTTCTCGAGGATGTGCTTGATCTCCCTAATTGAAATTTCAACTTGCCCATTGGTTTGTGGGTGGTAGGGAGTAGCAATCCTATGGGTAACAGAATATTTCTTGAGCAAGCTCTCAAAATTTCTATTACAGAAATGACTACCCCCATCACTGATGATGGCTCTAAGGGTGCCAAATCTTGAGAAGATATTCTGCTTTATAAACTTGAGGATAACCTGATTATCATTAGTTCTTGTGGCAATGGCTTCTATCCATTTGGAAACGTAATCCACTGCCACTAAGATGAAATGAAAACCATTTGAAGGAGGAAAGGGGCCCATAAAATCAATACCCCACACATCAAACAGTTCTACAACAAGGATGGGCTGTAAAGGCATTGAATTTCGTTTGGACAACCCTCCTAATTTCTGTAAAACTTTGTCAGCTATTTCTCTCACTAAAGTGACCCCCACAGGCATTTTCATGGCACATGGCCAGAATACTGGGGACATCACTCTCGGGAACACATTTTCGAATGATTTGGTCTGCACAATACTTTTACAGGCAAGGTTCCTCCCAGAAAAAGAATTTGTCATGTGAAAAAAATAGGTCTATCAATTTTTGTCCAGTGGGCAGGAATCTTGCCTATAACTAGATAATTGACAATATGCGCATACCAAGGAACTAAAGATTGGATGGCAAACAGTTGCTCATCCGGGAAGACATCATTTGTAGCAAGGTCATCAACACCTTTTTCCAACATAATTCTAGACAAATGGTCAGCCACCACATTTTCTACACCCTTCTTATCCTTGATTTCGATGTCAAACTCCTACAACAGGAGTTTCCATCTAATCAATCTGGGCTTTGCATCCTTCATGGACAGTAGGTACTTTAATGTTGAGTGGTCAGTGAAGATGATAGTTTTAGACCCAAGTAGGTAAGGTCTAAACTTGTCCACAGTAAAAACTACTGCCAGAAGCTCTTTCTCAGTTGTTGTGTAGTTCAGCTGAGCTTCAGCAAGTGATTTGCTGAGATATGTAATGACCACAGGCGGCTTATCTTTTCTCTGGCCCAAGACAACACCTATTGCCAAGTCAGATGCATCACACATCAACTCAAAGGGCAAGGTATAGTTAGGTGTTTGGAGTATAGGGGCAGAGGTGAGGCAAATTTTTAAAGTTTCAAAAGCCTCCAGACATTCAGCAGAAAAGTCCAAGGGCACATCCTGGCAGAGCAGGTGGCACAATGGTTTAGCAATTTTGCTGAAGTCTTTGATAAACCTCCTGTAGAATCCAGCATGTCCAAGGAAAAATCTGATTTGCTTGACTGTTCTTGGAGGGGGCAAATTTGCAATGAGGTCAACTTTGGCCTTGTCTACCTCAATTCCATCTTTAGAGACTACATGGCCCAACACAATTCCTTGTGTTACCATGAAGTGGCTCTTTTCCCAGCTTAAGGCCAAATTGGTCTCCTCACATCTTTGTAAGACCTGATAGAGGTGTTGTAGACATTGGTCAATGCTATCCCCATAAACCGAAAAATCATCCATGAAAATTTTCAAGAATTTATCGATCATATCAGAAAAAATGGCATACATACACCTCTGAAAGGTGGCTGGGGCATTACACTGTCCAAAAGGCATGCTTCTGTAAGCAAAGGTGCCAAAAGGACAAGTAAAAGTGATTTTTTCTTGATCAAGAGGGTGCACAGGGATCTGGTTGTACCCTGAGTACCCATCAAGAAAATAGTAAAAAGCTTTCCCAGCCAACTTATCCAAAATTTGATCAATAAAGGGGAGAGGGACGTGGTCTTTTCTAGTCTTGAAGTTGAGTTTTCGATAATCGATGCAAACTCTCCAGCCAGTGGTCTCCCTGGTTGGTCTCAACTCTCCAGACTCAGTTGTGATTACTGTTATGCCAGATTTCTTGGGTACCACTTGGATTGGTGCCACCCATTCAGAATCAAAGATGGGGTAAATTACCCCAGCATCCAGCAATTTAATGATTTCTTTCAGGACCACTTCCGGCATGTGAGGATTCAGTTTCCTCTGCATTTCCCTGTAGGGTGTTGCGCCCCTCTAGATGAATCCTATGCATACAGATCGATGCATCAATCCCTCCTAAATCATAATGGTCCAGCCAATTGCTTTCTTGTGCTTCCTCAGAACTGTTAGCAATTCCTCCTCTTGCTCACTGGTAAGAGACGAGGAGATAATTACAGGAAGTTTCTCGTCTTTCTCGAGGAAAGAATATTTCAATGTCTCTGGAAGCTTCTTGAGCTCCAGATCAGGGGCTTGTTGGATGGATGGCAGGATTGGTATACTGTTGGTTGGAGGAAGGGGCAGCAATGTAGGTTTCCAATTGGAATGCTGCACTAAGCCCATAGAAGACCTCAATAGGGACATGTCTTCTGGCATTAAAGCTAGGCTTCCTTCCTCCACCATGTTCCAACCTCCAGTTAAATCAGTGATAATGTTGCCCCACTCAAGCAGAGTGGGCAATTCTTCTTCAACAATTTCTTCTAGTACATCCACTGCAAAGCATTCCTCATTGTCCAAATTTGAGGGTACTTTTGCCTTTGTGTACACATTAAGCTCAACTTTCATATGTCTGAAAGTGACCTCCATGATCCCAGACCTGCATTGAATGCATGCATTGGCAATGGCCAAGAATGCTCTGCCCAGAATAACAGGTATGTTGCACCCCATGTCCAAAACAAGGAAGTTTGTAGGTTAGAAGAACTTGTCTACCCCCACTAGGACATCCTCAACCACTCCCATGAGTTTCCTCTCAGACCTATCAGCCATCAATAGAACAATGGGGGTGGGCTTCAGCTCCCCCAAACCTAGCTGCTGATACACACTGTATGGCAGCAAGTTAACACTGGCTCCAAGGTCTAATAGGGCCCTTCCAATCGTGTGGTCTCCAATAATACAGGGAATAGTGGGTATCCCTGGGTCTTGCAACTTCTCAAGTATTGTCATGGTTAATATAGAATTAACTGTATCAGTCGCAAAGACCTTCTTGGACAAATGGCCTCTGGCCTTCCTTTTCTGAGTATAAAGGTCTTTCAGAAACTTTGCATAGGCTGAGACCTGTCGGATTGCATCAAGCAGGGGTAAATTTATCTTAACCTGCTTAAAGGTCTCCATCATTTCCTCGATCTGTGCCTGCCCCTTATCAAAAGGGGCAGGGCCACTCAAAGCTTGAGGAAATGGCAGGTGAGATACTGCTGGTTCCTCAGCTGCAAGCCTATGACTGAACTTTTATTTTTTTCATTTTTCTATTTTTATCTCCTGCTGAGGTTCAACTACAACCTCTTTATTTTTCCCTTATTGAAGGGTAGCAGGCAGTTCTTGACTCTGTGCTCTAACAAAGTCCTTATCACTTTCACTTGACATTTCCTTGGGAATGACTTCTCTTTGTTCGTTTCTCACCTGGTTGTCTACCAGCTTGCTAGACCTTAGGGCTGTGATGGTATTGGCCCCCTCAAAACTTAAGGAGCCTTCTCCGATGGAATACTGGCCCTTAGGGTTGGCTATTGGCTGACTTGGCAACCTACTCTCTTCTCTTTTAGCCAAAGAATTGGCTATTTGGCCTAATTGCTCTTCTATCTTCTTAATGCTCTGACTCTGAGAAGTCACAGTCTGATTCAAGGGACCAAGGCTTTGCAATTGGGCCAAAACTTGTTCCTCAAAAGAAGCACTTCGGGGCTGAGGTGGGGGAACTACCAATTGACTTTGTTGCTGGGGCTACTGTTGCTGCTAGAAATTCGACCTTGGGGCATAACCCTGGTTAAACTGCTGCTGTGGCCTTTGAGGTAAGGCAAACATCTGTTGTGGCTGCATATAATTGTCTTGCCTCCACCTCAAATTTGGGTGGTCTCTCCATTGGTGTTGAGAACTGGAAAATACCATTTTTCACCCCTTAATCTGGGCCTTGATAGACCCTTGAGAGAACTAAATAAGTGTTTTAAGTGCCTATGTTGCAGCTAACAATAAAGACAGGCTTAACCATAAAAGCAGCTTAAAAGTGCCAAAAAGATGACAATCCATGTCAATCCAAAGGAAGGAAGTGAAGAAACAACCTCATCAGCTGTTGAAAGGTCTAAATGGAAGAGGCAAAGGCCTGTAAGAGGAGCAGGGAACAATTCGAACAGAGGAATGCACTACAGAGTTCTTTTCACAAAGAACCTGCACTTTTCGTAAAGAACTTGGAACTCTGCGAAAAGGACTAAAACTCCAGGCTTAGTTTTCGAAGAGCATCTGAACTCCTCGAAGAGAAGATTGAACTTTGCGAAAAGGTCCCCAAGCTTTGCGAATAGATCTCCAAAAGTTACAGTTCTTTTCGAAAAGGTCTCCAATCTGTGCGAAAAGAGCTTCACAAGTCACAGCACTTTGCGAAAAGACCCTTAAGCTCTGCGAAAAGGTATTTTGGAGATTCGCTGTTTTAACAAGGGCAATTCAGTAATCTGTTGCACGCGTCCCAATGCGTTTTAAAACCCAAGGACATTCCGGAAGATTTTGAGCACGAACCAAAGGCATATTCCACCCCACGTGAGCACCCAAAGATGAAATTACTTGGCGGGAACTTCTAGAAACTCTAACAGACTTTCAAAATGCATAACAAAATTGATGCCTTTTTCACCTGATTGGCTGAACCAGATCAAGCAGTTCTGATTGGCTAGAACAGATCTAGATCCTGGTGCTCGACTCCTATTGGCTGATATGAATATAACCAACTCTGATTGGTTGATACACATCTGAGCTGGACCTGGGGAAAGCTATAAATTGACGAAGCATTTGCCCAATTTGGGTATCCAGATTTTGAGTTTCATTTCTAATCCCCCATTTCCCAGCCAGACAGCTTGTCTGCAATCCTTGTAATAGCCTACTTTGTACTTGCATTTGAGAGCTGTGAGATACTGCTGTAACTCAAAGGAGAGTTTGCATCCAAGACTACAATCCGAGAGCTGTTTAAGCTGTGCTCTGTAATTGTAATGGTGAATTTTAAAAGGTTGCTGTAAACTATGCATTCTCCATTGGACTCATGTCAAGGGTTCCCTCTGATCTCCTCAGTACATTAGACTCCTTTAGATTCATTGTTTTGCATGCAATTTCCCTTGATTCATTAATCCTGTGAGAATTAGTGTTGGTAACCTAATCTCTCACGGCATTTGTAGTGATGCTTCTTGTTCTAAACTAAGGCTTTGGATTAAAGACTATTGGATGGTTTGTGGCCATTAAAGTGGACAGACCATAGCCATAAGCTTAAACCTAATCCTTAAATTAGATTTATCTCTCTTACATCTGTGCTTGTAGCCAGATGAAGATTGGATCACCTCTGTTGAGTCATAGCGATTATTCTCATTAGATTTCAAGGACCAAATCAAAGTTAGATATTACTTCTCCATTTTTTGTATAAGTTTACCTCAAACGTTTCCCCAACTCAGATCTGGATCACTTAGTTTAATTTTTACTTTTATCATTTAGTTAAACGTGACAAATTCAAACCTCTCATCTTATCAGCTTTCTAGATAGGATAAGAAGCCAGATCTGGAGGTTTATCTTACATTTTAAACAAATTCTCTGTGGATGATCTTTCACTCACTTACTTTTAAAACTTGCTACAATTGGCCCTGATCTTGCAGGCTAATTCTCTTCTAACTGTGCTGATATTTCTTTAATTTCTTATATAGTCTAGAGCCACTGTAATTTGGCAACTTTAAAACTGTTTTCAAAACACACATAAATCAAGCACACTAAGATTCAACAACAAGTTTTTGGCGCCGCTGCCGGGGAATTTGTTCTAAAATAGATAGACCTAAGTTTTTCAATTTTGTAGATTTGATTTTCATTTTAATTTTTGCTTTAAACCTGCACTTTGCATTCCAAGTGCTTGATTAAATGTCTACTGCAGTTTTGTATAGAAAACTTTTATATCTGCAGTAATTTTTTTATTTTTTACGAGTTTTATTCTTTGCCTTCTAGTTATTTGAATAAATCTTTCACGCCACTTTTTGTCTTTTGTCAAATTTGGGCAGAGCCCTGAGTTTTCTTTTATTTTGTCAATATACTTGAATAAAGGTCTTCTTGCAATTTTGGATTTTTGCGATCCGAGCATGTCAACAAGGAGCATCTGGACCAAAAGTCGAGAGCGGATCTGCTTGAGTTTGCATCCCCTTCTCCTTTGCATTCATTTTCTATTTTTAAATTCTTGAGAACCAGCAGTTCTGCTGTGTTTAATGTTTGTTTTGATTATAATTTCTGCTGTCTTTTAGGCATGCTGATTTTTTTTAAAAAAAAAAAAAAAACCAAATACAAAATAAAAGAAAATGAAAACACAAATAGAAAATCTCTGAGTTGTTTCTCATTATTTTCAGCAGTAGTAAATAAGGGCTCCTGTTGAGCCCGGGCTGATCCAAAACAAGTAAAAAAAAAAAAAAAGAAAATTATAAAAACAAAAAAAAAAAAATATATATATATATATATAGATATCTTCCGGATGGGCTGTTTTTCTCCATTTGCATCCACTTTTCCCATCTGGCCCTGCTGAGATCATTTTTTCTTTTTTAGGAATCATGTAGGATAATGAATAGTGGATCATAGGCTGTTTTGAATATTCAATGGACCCACTGATTTTATTTTCCTTCAAGATTCTTCATCATAAATGGGTCTCAGCTGTGTGTGAACCCTGTTTTTAATATGTGCTCCCATGCTTCATTATTCTTTTTTATTCATACACATCATCAACAAAGGGGTTAGTCTTATGAATCTTGCTTTTCACTGTATTCCTGCTAATCATTATTATAATCACTTAGATTCATAAGTATCTCAGGCTTTTGGGTTTGTTTCTTTGGGCTTAGGATGTATCATTTGGCATTTTAGTTTCAAATTCTGTTTTTAGATCGCTGATTTTTTTTCTTTCTTAGGTTAATGTGTCCTCGTTTTACTGATTTTCGTCATTTTTCTGTGAGTATAGTTAGTTTATAACTTTGTTTTCCTATTTTGCATTCACAAATTCTGTTTTTTTTGTATCAACACTTTTCTTTTTCTTTTTTAACTTTGTATTCAGTCCCTTACCTTGCTTTTACTGTTTCTCTGTTATTAGCATTAGTTTCCTTCCATTTGCTTTGCGCTTTTTATTTTTCGATCATATATTCAGTTTTAGATTTTATTTTGTAGTTCTAGCTTAGTTTTGTTATTTTTTTCTGTTTATCGGTAATTTCTATATTTATATAACATTTTTTTCCTTTCCTGCTCATATATTCGGTGTTATTTTCTTTATTTTCTTTGTACATAGTAAATTTTTTTTTTTTTTTCCGCTTAGTTTTCCTTTCTTCTTTTATCCTGCGCTTCTCGTTTCTCGATTCAGAACATTGAGGACAATGTTCATCTTAGGTTTGGGGTATGGCGGTATGCCAATAAAATAAGTTAATGCTTGGTGCGACTTATGATCAAGAAATTTTGAAAATGAAGTAATCTCACACTGTTTTTTTGAAAAATGAGGAAGCTAAAACTTTTAAAATTAATTTCTAGTGTAATTCTAATACTTTCATGAAGTGAATGTCGAAAATTTCCAAAATAAAATTGATGTTTTAGTAAACCTAAAAAGAGAGAAAAAAGGATGATATACCTCATGAATTTGATAGAAAACCACACCCAAAGGAGATTTGGGCTGAAATGTATTCTTTGGAGGTATGAATTGGCGCTTTTTTCGCTCTAGGACCTATTTGAACCGGCTTGTTTTCACTAGAAGTTACACATATCCAAGTTAAAATATCTTTGACAAAGAATCATGATATTAAAGACATGATGTAAGGCCTCCTTTTGGACAGTTTGAACTTCAAAAAAGTCCAACCTTTTGAAACTGCCCCTGATACACACCAATTGACCTTTATAAATCCAAGATTTCTTTGAAACCTCATCAACCTCATTTAGCCTAACCCTCACTCTGAGAATTCAGAAGGAAAAGGAAAGAAAGTCAAGAAAGGTGAGTTGGGTAACAGTTTGGTAAAAGAAAAGAAAAATAATTGAAGGCAATGATGTATCGCAGAAGAAATGTGGCATTCCCAATGTTGATTTGAAAAAAAAAAAAAAAAGAAAAGGAGAAGGCATTTCATTGGAAGTTTGAAAAGAAAGAGAAAAGATGGCCACTTTGGCTCGAAAATTCAAAGAAGAAGATGAAATTGTGCTAAATTGAAGAAGGAGTGTCTATCACCTCCTTACCTTGATCGACTTCTCAATTTTGAACTCCATTCCACCCTTTATTCTTGATAAATTTCACCCATAAGCCACATTACAACCCAAGTTAAAGTCCTTCATCATCAAAGATGGATTGAGTCACATGGAGATAAGGATTTGTGTAATCTATGGTGAAAAGAGCGGTGAATTGAACTAAAAGCAATGCCTATGCTCACCTTACATCCTATTTGAGGGTCAGAATCGCTCTTGAGTTGTGTGAAATCTGCAACCCTCATATTTGCATGGTGAGTGAAAACCACGGTGAGAGTTGAGTTTGAAATCAGTTATTTGGGGTAACATCAAACTGAATTCTCAAATAGAAGGCAAGCTTTTCATTAATTTTTCTTGTAAAAACTTTTTGACACCAATCGAGTGAATGGTAAAGGAATTACAGAATTTTAGTTTTGAACCGATGTTTTCTTGAAAATCTTCTTACAACTTTGTTGATGCGGTGTGAATAATCTGATTGGATGAAAGTTTGCTTTAACAGAACTGCATTGATCTTAACTGATTTATTGGAGAAGTTTGTGGGTACCTTCACTGAAAACCCTCAGGAGACTTCACTCCTCCACTAGGGATCACCTAGGGGTTTAAAAGGCTTGTTGCATATGCTAAATGCAACTGTGCTCCCTACAAAAATGGCTTTTCATTCTATTTTTAAATTTTGTCTTTGCTCAGGGACTAGCAAAGCTTAGGTTTGGGGGTGTGTTGAGAACTGGAAAATACCATTTTTCACCCCTTAAACTGGGCCTTGATAGACCCTTGAGAGAACTAAATAAATGTTTTAAGTGCCTATGTTGCAGCTAACAATAAAGACAGGCTTAACCATAAAAGCAGCTTAAAAGTGCCAAAAAGATGACAATCCATGTCAATCCAAAGGAAGGAAGTGAAGAAACAACCTCATCAGCTGTTGAAAGGTCTAAATGGAAGAGGCAAAGGCCTGTAAGAGAAGCAGGGAACAATTCGAACAGAGGAATGCACTACAGAGTTCTTTTCGCAAAGAACCTGCACTTTTTGTAAAGAACCTGGAACTCTGCGAAAAGGACTAAAACTCCAGGCTTAGTTTTCGAAGAGCATCTGAACTCCTCGAAGAGAAGATTGAACTTTGCGAAAAGGTCCCCAAGCTTTGCGAATAGATCTCCAGAAGTTATAGTTCTTTTCGAAAAGGTCTCCAATATGTGCGAAAAGAGCTTCAGAAGTCACAGCACTTTGCGAAAAGACCCTTAAGCTCTGCGAAAAGGTATTTTGGAGATTCGCTGCTTTAACAAGGGCAATTTAGTAATCTGTTGCACGCGTCCCAATGCATTTTAAAACCCAAGGACATTCCGGAAGATTTTGAGCACGAACCAAAGGCATATTCCACCCCACGTGAGCACCCAAAGATGAAATTACTTGGCGGGAACTTCTAGAAACTCTAACAGACTTTCAAAATGCATAACAAAATTGATGCCTTTTTCACGATTGATTTGAACAGATCAAGCGATTCATTGCTGATTACGAAAGTCTGGATCCCGGTGCTCGACTCCTATTGGTCGATATGAATTTAACCAACTCGATTGGTTGATACATCCGAAATTTGGACACTGGGAAAGCTATAAATTGACGAAGCATTTGCCCAATTTGGGTATCCAGATTTTGAGTTTCATTTCTAATCCCCCATTTCCCAGCCAGACAGCTTGTCTGCAATCCTTGTAATAGCCTACTTTGTACTTGCATTTGAGAGCTGTGAGATACTACTGTAACTCAAAGGAGAGTTTGCATCCAAGACTACAAATCCGAGAGCTGTTTAAGCTGTGCTCTGTAATTGTAATGGTGAATTTTAAAAGGTTGCTGTAAACTATGCATTCTCCATTGGACTCATGTCAAGGGTTCCCTCTTATCTCCTCAGTACATTAGACTCCTTTAGATTCATTGTTTTGCATGCAATTTCCCTTGATTCATTAATCCTGTGAGAATTAGTGTTGGTAACCTAATCTCTCACGGCATTTGTAGTGCTGCTTCTTGTTCTAAACTAAGGCTTTGGATTAAAGACTATTGGATGGTTTGTGGCCATTAAAGTGGACAGACCATAGCCATAAGCTTAAACCTAATCCTTAAATTAGATTTATCTCTCTTACATCTGTGCTTGTAGCCAGATGAAGATTGGATCACCTCTGTTGAGCTGCAGTTATTCTCATTAGATTTCAAGGACCAAATCAAAGTTAGATATTACTTCTCCATTTTTTGTATAAGTTTACCTCAAACGTTTCCCCAACTCAGATCTGGATCACTTAGTTTAATTTTTACTTTTATCATTTAGTTAAACGTGACAAATTCAAACCTCTCATCTTATCAGCTTTCTAGATAGGATAAGAAGCCAGATCTTGTAGCTCAGATCTGGAGGTTTGTCTTACATTTTAAACAAATTCTCTGTGGACGATCTTTCACTCACTTACTTTTAAAACTTGCTACAATTGGCCCTGATCTTGCAGGCTAATTCTCTTCTAACTGTGCTGATATTTCTTTAATTTCTTATATAGTCTAGAGCCACTGTAATTTGGCAACTTTAAAACTGTTTTCGAAACACACATAAATCAAGCACACTAAGATTCAACAACAATTGGTAACCAGCATTTTGGTGCTGGTATCCATATGGTTGTTTATTGTAGCCACCAGATTGTTGCTGTCCAAAAGATTGGGCAGCAGTAGCCTGTTCCATTACATACTCGGGGTATTGCCTCACAGATGGGCATTCTTCTATTGTGTGTTGTGGAGATTGGCATATCAGACATGTCTCCATCACTTGTGCAGCCATTCTGGGCTGCACCACAGTCAAAAGTTTATCAAATCTTTCAGTAAGATTTGTCATTTGCATTCTAAGGTCATCATTTCCTCTAACTTCATACATCTTCCCTTTAGAAGTCTCAGCAAGCCCCAACTTAGGAGAAGGCTCTTGAAAAGTTCTAGATGAGGACATCTTCTAGAAAGCATTTTCACTTATGACCTCGAACAAGTCCTATGCCACATCAGCTGTTTTATGCATGTACGTTCCACCACAAGAGGCATCTACCATGTCTCTGCTCTTCTCATCAATCCCATTGTAGAAGCTCTGGACAAGCTGCCAGTCAGGGATCTTGTGGTGTGGACATTGTTTGAGAATCTCCTTAAATCTGTCCCAGGCTTGGTTAAAATCTTCAGTTGGGGATTGGGCAAAAGCAAGTATGCCTTTCCTCAACGGGCTGGTTTTGGTCTCTGAGAAAAATTTAGACAGAAATCTTGTTTGGAGGTCTTTCCAGGAAGTGATGCTGTTGTTTGAGAGAGTAGATAACCAGGTCATGGCCCTGTCCTTTAAGGAGAAAGGAAAGAGCCTTAACCTAGTGGCTTCTGGTCCCAAACCAGCAATGGAGAATGTCGTGCATAGGGCCAAGAACTGGTCAATGTGCTTGTAAGGGTCTTCCTTGCTAAGCCCATGGAAAGAGGGAAGCATTTGGATGATGGAAGTTTTGATCTCATAATTACCCTGAACATCTGGGAATTGAATACTGAATGGAGAATTGTAATCATCCGGAGCATTCAATTCCTTCAATGTTCTAGGTTGTTCTTCACCCATAACTGTTGTCTCAATTTCAATAGGGGGTTCGACTGTGGTGTGTATGTGCCTTCTCGGTCTTTTACCCCTTTCTATCTCAGGGTTAGCAGGCTCTAATGTAGGACCGAGGGATCTCCTTCCTAACATGCACACACACCAACAATAGGGAAGACTATTCACAGGCACATTACACTTAACAAAAATTGCAACTATCCTAATCAACTGCTATGGACTCTTCAAAGGAGAAATAAACTGAGGTTTTGAAGGTTAGAGAAGTGCAAACAGAGGTTGCTAGACTCCCAGTGCAATTCTACTCTCCTTCTCTGTTACGGTCTAGATTTGTAAGAAAAATTCCAAATGTAAATCAGCAATATCAATTATTCACAAGTACAGCTACCAAAGAATAAAGAATACAAAAATCTAGAGTCTACTATTAGATCAAGTTCCCCGGAAACGACGCCAAAAACTTGTTAGGATATTTTAAGTGCTTGCTACTGACTTTATTAAAGACAGTGATAAGAATGGAGTGAATGAAAATGAATGAAAGGTGGAGTGAGAATTACAGAGCAGCAAGCCTAAAATATGCACAGTCCTGTAAGATACAGGGCCTGTTGTAGCAAGTTTTTATAAGAGTTTGTCCCACAGGGAAGTTGATCTAAAGCTCCAAGGGAGCTATCTTTAGTAGGCTCTCCAGATCTGGCAATCCTAAATGGAAGGAGATTAAAGGTCACTATAATCTAAATCTTAAGGTAACTTAATATCTAAATTATAGAAAGGGTTAAGAGGAATGGTGGAGTGAGAAAATAAATATATAAAAGGGTGAGAAGTATGTTATTAGGTACAGATCTGATGGAGTCTTGAAACTCAAACTCAGATCTGATGGAGTCTTGAAACTCAAACTCAGATCTGTTATAGAAATTCTGTCCAATGGCTACATTATCACCAAATAGGAGAAAGAATCCAACTCACCCCTGTGCCATGATCCAATCCCTTAAGGCTATAACCTGTCCACTTAAATGGTCAGAGACTATCCAATAGGGGAACCACAATCCAGAGATGGGTCAGAACAAGTTTATCATTGTAGGCACTACTTCATCAAGGCTACAAGCTCAAGATTCCATAGGAACCTCATCCTCTAAAGTTCTGTGTGTGGGGCTAGGCCTACAAAGGGCACGAGCCTGGACACACAAGACTAGTAAGAGTTTGAGTACTAGCTTTTAAGCATAGTTGTTCACTGCTTTAGAAAGACTGCAGTGATCCAGTCACAAGCCTACAATCTCTATAGCCAAATCTGATCTACAATCTGATGGTGGATCTATATAAATATAAGGGAGTCTGTCACTACACAATCTCTCACAACGCTACAAGCACAAGTGTAGAGAAGAAGAATCTGTCTTAGTTCCGTGAATTGGCCTCACCCTAGGGTTATAATCTGTCCACTTGAATGGTCACAGACTATCCACAGAGGCTATCCTCCTCACAAAAGTCTAAGACGGAACAAGAACATTGCTGCTGCCACCATGTTCACAAGGCTACAAGCATAAGCTTCCATGGGGATTCAAATTTAGTGGATCCTGTGGTGGGGGAAGGCCTACAAAGTGTCTAACCTGGACACACAGGTCACTTAGATCTAAATAGTTCCTTAAAAGCAATACTCCATTGCTTACGATATAACTTAGCAATGGAGGATCTCAAGGCAGCAGCCTTATACAACACAACTCACAACAAAAATATCATCCCATACATGCAATAAATCCTATTACAAAAACTCCATTAAAATCTATACCAAATAATCATATAAAAGGCATAGCCAGTAAGTGCTAGACTATGGAGAGAAAGAAAAAAGAAAAAGAAACTACCTAGAACCTAACCATAGCCTACTGAAATTTATAGCTTAATTGAGAAGACGAAGTCTGAAAAAGCCTCAGTCTAAAGTCCGTCCAAAGGTCCTTAAACCTAAGCTAGGCTTAGGCTTATATAGCAGTCGGCTGTGTGTGAATTAGGATTAGGAAAACCCTAATTTCATCTTTTCAATTACGGCCCATTCTTGTCCCTTCGATGCCTCGGGGTGTGTGCACGGAGATTAGAGCATTGGAGTGTGTGCCCTAGTTACTAGAAGTTCCCAGATTACCCCTGTAGAAGTGGGGAGAAGTTAAGAACCTGATCCTTACTGAGTAGACAAGATTTACAGATCTTTCCATGTGGTAGAATTAGCATCGCGGGGTTGAATTGACTTGAAGCTCATGCAGTCGCGTGATTGACATTTTGGTCACCGCGGGATACTAATGGTTGTCGCGAGGTTGTTCTTTCTGCTTTAAATGGCGCAGGAATTGCTCGAGCGGTTCGTCCCTTGGTGAATATCGCAACGAATCCTCGCGAAGAAGCAATGTTCATGAGCTTATGGATCGCGCGAGCATTTCCTTGGAGGTTTGTATCCCGCGGCCACTGCGCGACAATTGCGCGGGGGAGTGCCTGGAGCTCTCTCACTTCAATGAATCGTGCCACGATTGAAGACTCCTTTCTTGAGCTGCGTAAGACTACGTGAACGCTTAAGACTGAGCCTCACGAGGACCTCGAGAAGTCTACTTTTCAATTCTTTCTGGCACCAAACCGTGCGAGAATGGTGCGAAGACTGCGTGACCAATTTGTGTGCTGTCTTCAGAAGCCCGTGACAACTACGCGAAGGCATTATCTCTGGTTTATTTTTGCTTTGATGTGCCTGTGCTGCAGACAACTCTCTGTCTGGGTTCGACCTTCATTCTGCTGAGGTAGTTTTGAGGCAACAGTGAGCTTCTTGGCATGGTTAGGGATTTATTTGCAGCTGCTGCTTAGTACCTACAGAACAGACTTAAAACATATTTATTAAATGATTAAGGGTCTAACAGAGATTAAGTTAAGGGATGAAAAGTGGTACTTTTCAGGTCTTAACACCCAATAAACAAAAGTCTAAATTATTTCAATGCTTCAAATTTTTAGGAAATAAACTAGTCTTGGGTAGCCCCCTTCGACTTCTTTCAGTGCCAGGTTACGCTTTGAAAAGTACGAGTCTCCCCCACCCGAGTCCACGCCTGAGTGATGCGGCCGAGCAGAGAGCGCGACTCCTTTTCACGAGCACGCTGTAGCAGCACACCAGAGGCTAACAGGTAGGCTAACAAGCAAAAGGCAAATAAAAAAAAATGTTTAGGTTTTGTCAGTATTCACTCATCACCTCAGCCTCTCTAAGCCCGACGATGTTGCGATAATATTCAGCTTGGTTCACGGCCGACTCATAATTCTGCGCAGCAAGAAAAAGAGGTGTCAGTCACATAGGTCATCAGCATAATTCAAAAAAAGAAAGGGAGCAAAGCAACAAGGGAGAGATTACCCCAGGGATCAGCTCAGGAGGTGGGATCCAAATAGCTTTAGCGGATATGCGTGCCTTCTCAACCACATCGGCACACATGCGTGACAGGAAAGCATCATCCAAGCACTTAAAGGTCCCCTGGACCTCGGCTGGCGAACTGCCAGAAGCACCAGCATCGAAAGGGTCAGAAGGTCCAGTACCTATAGCCTCATTAGGAACAGTTGTCTCATCCCCCTCATCTGAGTTGCCACCCTGCCCAAACTATAGAGAGAAATGTTTTTTTTTTAAATAGTAGGGCAATCAAGGCAATCACAGGAAGGTTGCTAAAAAAAAGAGGAAAGAACATTACCTAAGACCGCGGACCGCCAAAAGCCAAAAAGTTAGCACTAGGCACGAACCGGGGAGCAGAGAACGATAGGGCAGAGACTCATACCACATCTGATATCCCCCCAAAAAAAGAAGGTCATCAATGGGGACCCCATGATGGAGAAAGCGAGCGGTAAGCACTTCGGTAGAACCTTTAGGAGCCAACACATCAGTTGGAGGAGCCTGGGGCATAGCGAAAAGAGGACGGTACTGATGAACCACCCTCTCTCTTAGGTAATAGGCCCTAGCCCAGGACCCATAGAAGAAAATGATGCGTCGATCTAACAAAAAATGAGAAGGACCCACTACAGCCAGGTTCCAAAAGGGAGATCCGACGTAGGGGGTCAAGGATAACCTGCGCAGAAACAAAAAGGAGGGATATGAACATTTGGTCAAAACCCACAGCACGAAAGAGCTATCAAATTTGCAAAGAGAGAAATTTTTATACCTGCTTAGGGATCAACAGATCAAACTGGGAGTACAACCCTAACTCCAGGTGCTTCATGCCTACGTCCTGACGGCGGTTCGCGTGCCAATTGCTCATAAGGGGGAACGTAGGAAGTTTAGATAGAAGCAAAGGACGACCAGGTTGGAAATGCAGATACCCCAAACCTGAAAAAGCAAGTAGATAAAAACAGATATGCCAAAAGGGAAAAGTTGAACAAACTGAGACCAAAGGATATAATACCTCAAGTGCGGGCCAAAAGCCCACAACGGAGCTAGACTCCCCAAGTACGGCTCGCACCAGGCTAGACATGAGCACCGTATAGCCAGCACCACTCCAATCAATTCGATGCACGTTGTCCTAGTTCACCATAAGACTAAGAAGAGACAATGAGGCCCACCCTCCGCTGGTATTTGAAAGAAGAGTCTTACCCAAAAGGAATAACAGAGAATTACGGGCCAGCATCAGTGCACGCTCTGGCTCGAGATAAATGGCTGCATCGGGCTGGCCCAGATCCATTAACTCATGAGGCTCAAATAGACTAACCAGCTAGGATAACTTGACTTCAGAACTGTAAACATTCCCTGAGGTTGGGTAGGCCCCTATCAGCCGAGTCACCTCCTCCCTATCAGGTGTGGGTGTAGGTGTCACTGGCACCCCTCCGATCCGAACCCCAGTAATCATGGACCAGTCCATAGGTATAAGGGTCATCTCAGCCATGGCCATATGAAACGTCATGGTCTCAGGGCGAAAGTGCTCAATCAGGGCCTTCACATAGGCCGTGTTGGCCCTCACAGTGGGGCACGAAATGAAATCCCCAAAACCAGCTTGAGCAAGCAGGTCCTTCACCACTGGGGGAAGATAGAGCACGAGGCGCTGGAGATCGAACTAGCCACCCCAGAACATGATATGAGGTAAAGGTTGCAAACAAAAGGAATCTATCAAATAGGAGCGAAATGGTATAGCAAAAGCTTTAAAGGAAAAGAAAGGGGCTCATCTGTTTACCTGGCCAGCAATCCCGAAGTTGGAGATATGGGTGTGCTGACAATGGAGGAGGCCGGTACGGGCGGCTTCACCTTGCATTTCATACCAGGGTTGAGAGGAGCGCTAAGAAATGATAAACTGCTCCCCATGAGGACCATAGGCCATCTTTGGCCCCTCCTATTGATCTTGCCCTTCTTCGCCAGACATCCTGAAAATGTGGAACACATCGGTATAAGGAAAGGTTGCTAAAGAAAAAAGAAAAAAAAAACAAACAAAAAAAAAAACAAAACAAACAAAAAAAACAACAACAAACTAAAAAGAGAAAAAAGAAAAGAGAAAAAAGGGGAAGAAATGCAATAATCCATCATGAAAGAAACATAAGAAAAAAGAAAAAAAATAAAAAATGAATGATGAATGATGAATAATGATGATATAACAAAAAAAATGAATAAAAAAAGAGGAGCATAGGCGTAAGGAAACACATACTTGAAAAAAAAGCATTAATCTTTCACCACAAAAAGGAAGAACATCAAGCATTTCAAACAAAAAGAAAAGCATTATCAAAATCTAAAGGAAAGATGAAAGAGGGGTGGTGATTACCTTCAATAGGAGAGGAAATAGATCTAAAGATCAGCGGAGAGTGAACGCTTTTAATCGGCACAAGCGACCCCCAGTGGTAGAACTCAAGCAAAATCAAAAACCCTAGGGGGCTATCTCGGACTTGAGAAGGAAGGAGGGAAGAAAATGGAATTTGAAAGGAGGGCCCCTTTTGAAGCTGCGCTTTTCATAATCGCCACTTTTGATAAAGCGTATATAATATATACGCTACCATTTTCAGCAGATTTGTCGGCGATATATATATACGACCAAATTTTGGCTTTGATGACCTGACAGGCCTGTTGTATGCCTCAGATCTAGGCCTAGCCCCTCTTAGAAGCCCACATATCACCAGGCGATGGTGCACGCATCCCCAAATGGCCCTTCGAGCTCCCTTCGATTGGCCCAAAGGGACCGTGCTATAAAAAAAAGAAAGAGATTCACATAAAATAATAAAAAAAGAGAAAAAGAAAAATGCTGAAACACAACACTAGTTCTCAAAAGAGCGTCGCAATGCCTATTTGCCCCACTCCGAGAGCCATGTTAAATCAACTCGAAATGATCGGGTTCACCTGAAAATTTTCAAACCCTATTTTATACAGGGACACCTCACGCCTGATCCGACAGGCAAGATACTGGTCATGTTTATCCCCGCATAGTAGGAACCCGCTTCCGAACCCACTTTCCTGAACAAGATATCTGGGTCTAATTTGTTTAAAAACCAAGACCCCGCATCCCCAAGAGTCAGGACCTGATCCAGCAGGCAGATAACTTTACCCATCCCTTGTCACTATACCTTGCATTCCAAAGAATCAGGGCCTAATCCGATAGGCAAATAAACTCACCCATCACCGATCGCTCCAGGGAACATACACCTAGCCCAAAATCTTCCCCAACTGGAGACGAGACCTGATTCGACAGGCAAACCAAAGACCTATCACCGGAATGCGCCTTAAGGTATATCAACATGGCAAGTTGATCTGCCTAAGGATACATGCGAAAATAAAAACAATTTGAACATGCTCAAAGTCTCGAACTAACATGTGCAAAAAAAAAGAGAAGAAAAAAAAAAGGGGGGGAGAAGGAGAAGGTTCGAAATAACAACCTTTTGTTATGTAGTTAAAATCCTGAGTAAGTTGACCCCACCTTCCAAGCTTTGGCTCTGATCATCCACCTTCGGATCTATGTTGACCAAAAGTGCACCCGACTTCAAACCATTCAAAAAGTTTATTGACAGTTGAAACTGACCCGTCAAAAATGAAATTACAATCAACTAAACTATGTGCAAACGTATAGACCGAAGGGCTCATTCCCTTTTATTTCCTCTTACACAGGCTTAAAACCTGTATAGGCATGGTGTCCCTGTTGAATGTACGCACTTGCATCTGGGTATTCGCAGGATGGTCATTTTTCCTCGTAAATTGTACCTAAGGGTCGAGGCTTCCGTTTGTGCCTATTTACTGCTTATCGCCCTTGATAGGTGTCTGTCTGTGTATAGTTAGTGAGATATGATTTCATTGGGGATGGAGGCTAGAATTGACCATCTCTTTCGATGGATGTTTGGTCCTAGCCCGATCTTTTTTAGCTTTGTCTCGAGTTAAGGCACTCCGATTCGTGTGAATCAGGAGCACCTCACCACCGGAACGTGCACATCCCCAAGGTGTACCTATCCTCAGCAGAGCGCATGCACTCTTGAAGCGTATCAACTGGCATTTGATTCACTTAAAGAGTTGTGCAAGAATAAAATTATCAGAGGCCCTTGAGCTTTGCTTAGAGGCCTCGAAGCAAAAGCAAATATGAAAATAACACACAAAAATTCACTCTAAAAATGGGCACACATTCCTAAGAAGTGTTGCGATATCAATATTCGCTCCACTCGGGTAAATCATGCTAAAGCAACCTCGAGGTTGATGGGTTCACCCAGAGACTCCGAGCCTTACCTCAGTAAGGGCACCCGTGGCCAATCCAATGGAGCTGTCGATACCCCATAGGATTGGACACATTGTCTAGGCCTTCGCTTTGTGTACTTCGCGTCGATTCCGAAGCATAGATCGATCACCCCATTTCATGGAGCTGTCTGGTTCAGATTAGTATTCAACATCACAAATCTATAATTTCCCTCAGGAAGTGGATGATATCCCGGCTAGTGGGTTTACACTTTTTGTGATCATCACAGTTATGCCCAGTAATGTCACAATGCTCTTGGGGGCGGTTAGCATTGGGTACGAACGATATCCCGAAATGAGAGGGCTTACGTACACTCACCATTACCATGAATGTTTAAGAATTGAGTTGAACCAGACAGACCCATCAAACGTGCCTTGGACCTCTTCGGATGTCTCTTATCTTTGGCATCCGATCATTAGTGATCGAATACCAAAGAGGGGCATCTGTAGACACCCAAATTCGGCCCAAGGCTCGATCAGTCTGTACTCTGAGAGAGATGTACCCCTGTGCTTCCAATGGCACCCCTAAACCTTTAGGAATCACCCTGAACCCTTTAGAACCATTCCCCCAACCCTTAGGAATTGCCCTAAACCCTAGGATCCCTTCCCAGACCCAACTTAAACCCTTCTGAGCATTTGATGGGAGCAGAGATAAAAATTTTACACAGATCACTACTAAGGATGAGCCAAATACTATTGGAAGGAGGACTTCTCTACCTTTCCAGCAAGCTAAAGATCACCCAATTTGGAGTTGTGGTTCGAAAGATATGGCCGATTGAAGTTTTACATAAAATCATGACTTTTGCTCTGACATATGTATTAGATACGCCCAGCAAATTTGGCCCCATTTTGGTCAGGCGTATATATTATATACGCCTGGCATTTCTGGGCCACATTTGGCTGAGCGTACATAATATATACTCCCAGCATAGGTAGGGTCCACCGCGGACACCCACCTCCTCAGGTCTCCTCTGGTTTTCATGGAAATCACTGTACATAAACTGGGCGTATGTAATATATACGCCCAGCTTAGCTACAGTAACTGTCATCAAATGCTAAAAATTCCTTCATCAGGTTTGACCTTTTGACCATCCCCTTGGTTGAGGTGGGTGTCTTAAGGTTGGTTGCCCCCCCTTTGAGCTTATATGCAACCCTTAAGTCACCTATGGTCTCACCCCATCATCTGCCATTGAAACCAGTTCCCCAAACCCCTAGGACCCTAAAAACCTAGAAAACCTTGGAGGATTACCTAATTGCTAAACCAATTAGCTCTTAAGTAACCTTCTAGCCCACCTCTTCTCTATAAATAGAGAGGCACCCCCTCTTCCCAAAGGGTTGAAAAATTAAGGTTGAAAGTTGAGCTTAAGAGAGAGCCCTAGTGAGAGAACGTTTTTTTTATTTTTGCATTCTTCAACCAGAATTCCAGCATGCTTAGTTCACCCCTTTTAATCAATTTCAATCATTAGACCACCCCTCCTTTAGTCAAGCTTAGTCCCTAGCTTCATCCTACACTTCCCATCTACCGAATCCTAGCATTAGAATCCATTCCCCTATCGTTTAAGCCCTTTAAAGCCATCGAAAGTACGCCAAAGCGAAGGTCTTCTACGGTGCAACAAGGGCCCGTGAGCTCCGGCTCACCCCTCTCTTCCTCTACCTTCTTGGTGTTTCCTCCGTCCAAGGATTGAAGCTGTTACGTCGCCGAAATTTCAATTTTGGCTCAAAGCTTGATAGGACCGTATTGCCTTCGGGCAAGGGGAAGCTCCGCCCATTTGTTTTTTATTTTAGTCATAGATAGAGACCACTACGTGCGGGTTGATCGGGTGTCTAAACCCTTCCCGATCGATAGCCGAAGCCCCTACCCTAGAGTCTTTGGCAAAGACCGGTAAATCAGAGTCATATTTAGCACTTCGGTGCTCAAAATATTGATTTAAAGGTTTCCCGGGTCACCAAAAGCTCCGGGTGGCGACTCTACATTTATTCCATCGCGAGTGCATTGCCGTGACGGGTTCGAGAGAATCCATGGTCGCACATTGACCATATCCTTTCGTTTGCCCTCTGTCTCTGAAACCCGTTTCTCTAAACCCTAAATGTTAAACATGTCGGAACAACCTAGCTAGTCCAAGATAAATGAAACCCTTTATCTTCTTATCGAAAGGGAAAAGTACGAGATATACGTGCTTTGGTGAAGAAGGAGAGGCAGTTTTGCCAACAACAACGCATTCTGGACGACGCTGTAGACACCCCATTTTGCCCTCTCAGAATATATAAATTTGTTCAGTCAACCTTTGACCTCATAACCCGGATATGGGACCATATGCTGAAACAATAGTATATGGCTGGACATAAGCTGAAACAATAGTTCTGTGGTTCAAGCCCCATACCCCTAACGTGGGGACCATATATTAAAACAATAGTACATGGTTGAACACAGGCTGAAACAATAGCTCTGTGGCTCAGATCCCAATGTAGGGAGACTATATACTAAAACAATAGTATATAGTCAGAATGCAGACTGAAACAATAGTCTTGCATTTCAGACCCCTTTTAACCCTGATGTGGGACCATATATTGAAACAATAGTATATGGCTAGACACAGGCTGAAACAATTGCTCTGTGGCTCAGGCCCCATACCCCTAATGTGGGAGCCATGGACTGAAATTATAGTACATGATTGAAAATAGGCGAAAACAATAGCTCTGTGGCTCAGATCCCAATGTAGGGAGACTATATACTGAAACTATAGTATATAGTCAAAGTGCAGACTGAAACAATAGTCTGGCATTTCAAGCCCGACCCGGACAACCCCAAATTAAGTGACTAAAACCATGCGCTCAATTCAATTGCACGCCAAATCACAAGCGTGCAATTAGTCCTTTCTCAGACCAGACTTCCTTTCCCTAGACCACCTCGAGACTCAATCACACACTTGACACCAGACGCGCGATCGGATTGAGCACCACACCATCGGCACGTAATTGCCTACGCCTGATCTAGTCTTACCGTCCTTGACCCCTAAGTTTCCTCGATTAAACGCTTCGAGAGTGGCACTTAATTGGATTACGCACCTCACAATGTGCACGCAATTAGTTCAAATGCTATTAGGCATTTGAAGAAATACTTATGAAAGCTTTTTTTTAATTTCGACATAACAGAACACAAGAGGCTGGACAATTTTTGAGAGAGAACGAACTTTTTTTTGGGATTCCGAAACCAGAGAACTCCGAGGACAAACCCATAGAGCAACCTATTCATGATTTTGAGATTTAAGCTTTGAATCTTTGAGATTTCTCTCCGCAACCCCGACCCTAGGTAAGGATTTAATTTTTTTAATTCACGACCGTAACTTCTAGTCTCTAGATTTAGGAATTCTATAGGTTTTAATTTTCAGTCCGAGACCATAACACCCTTTTTTATACCGTAATTTTTTATATCTGGTTCTAGTTCTCCGAATTTAGAACCATTCCTTAATCCGTCGGTCTAATTTATCGACCCTAGGCTTTAATTCTGTTCTAAAATCTCAATTTCCAGTCCTATCATTAATTTCTGGTTCTAGTCCTTAGATTATAGAACCAGTCCTTAATCATACGGTCTGATTTCCTGATTTCGGACCCGAATTCAGTCCTAGGAATTTAAATTTAAATTTATATTTCTTAGTTTAATATTTCTAAAAATCCTAAATAGTAATTTTAGTTTCTATAATTCTAGTTCATAATTTAATTCATAATTATCACTTCGAAATCAACTCTGAAAAGCCTAATATACTATTTTATAGTCTAAAATCTAATTTATCTTCAATCTCAGCCACCCGATTTGCCCAAGGGAGCTTACGGAGGGTACTCAGGAATGAAGCAAATCCTCCTTAGCTTAGAGGGCCCAAAATCCCTTTTTTTTAGAATTATTTAGTTGCTTTAATTAGGGTTAAAATATCAGTTTCATAATTTCTTCTTAGAATTTTAGTATAGTCAATTTACATGCTTTATTTTAATTAAATCCTCAGAATAATTACTTCGATTAGAGTTCCAATAAAATTACTTCCTTTATTTTAATTAAATAGTTCTAGCATAGTTAATTCCTCACTTTATTAGACCTCAGTATTAGTAATCAGTCCTTTTATTTTAATTAGAATCTCAATATCATTAATTTATTGCTCTGATCATAATTCTAGTCAAATCAGTTCCTTTATTTTAATTAGAATTTAGTATAGTTAATTCATTGCTTTAATCAAAATTTTAGCAAAATTTGTTTATTTGCTTTAATTAGAATTTTAATAAAATTATTATATTTGCTTTAATTAGAGTTTTAGTTAAATCAGTCTTATGTTTCAATTAGAATTTTGATACAACTAGGATACCTACTTTACTCAGAAGTATAACTAGCATGCTTGGTTTAATTAAAGTTCCATTAAAATTGATACACCTGCATTCCTAGTACAATTAGGAGACCGATGTTAATTGGACTGTTAGTAGTATTAGGACACTATATTAATTAGAATTCAAGTAGTGCTAGGAAACTAAAATTAATTAGACTCCTGATAGAATTAGAATATTAAATTAAATAAACTATAATAAATTTCTACACAACTAAACTCACAATCGAATTGGGAAGTCTAAACTTATCAGAACTATAACAATAACAGGGAATAAAAGGAAAATTAAACTATCTAAATTATAAGAAAAGACATAGTTGCTGACGTTCGCAGGCAGACGATTCAATATAGAAGTAACCCACACTCGCTCTCAAGCGTGATCATTGACGTGTTGCAGCATCGTTAAACATCTGCAGCTGGAGATCGCAACAAACTAGGAACTTTCCTAGAAAATCCCTTTATTTTACCTCCACTATTCCAAATGCCGCAATGCTAGAGTCCACTTGGATAGAATTAGAGCCACTGATTCAACGGGGACCGAGAGGAACCCAGAAAAAGCGCGGACCAACAGACTGACGATCGCGATGGGACACTTTTGCAAACTCTTTTTCTAGATAGTTAGTCTTCATCTTATCTCCCTTTTTTTTTCTTTCCATCATGTCATTTAGATTTCCTTTTATACATATATGAGTCTTCGTCAAAGACTTGAGATGTCTGGCATACAAAGAGTGAGTTTAGGAGACCCAGCATTGTGGGGATATTATAATAACCCCACGTACAAAGAAGAGCCACTTCACAATTCCAGCCCGCAACAACCTGAGATTAACATGGCCGGCGAGCAAGAAAATCCCTTTTCCACGCACCGGTAATAATCATAATGGGAGAGATGGTAACACCAGATAAAACTTCACTGCTCAATAGATCATAGAACTCAGTATTCAAAGAATACAAAGAGGAGATTATGACTCCAAAGAATTGCTTCGAGCATTGGCCGCCTCATATGAAACCATTAGGGCACGATAATTTTCAGAAGAACAAGAGCGATAAAAGAGGATACCTCCTACCCCGAGCACGGTGTCAGCCCGCGCTACACCATTGAGACAACCTGCCCACACATTCTTCAACGATGACCCTTTAGACAAGGTTTGCTCACAGGTCACTCTAAAAGATAGCACCATTAAAGTCGAAGATCTCCTTAAAATGCTCGATAAGTACATGGCCAAGAGAGAGAGCCCGGTCACTTATTCAGATTCGACAAATTTTGCCAGGACGTCGAGTTTAATTTACCAATAGGATTTAAGCCACCAAAATTTACCAAATATAATGGCACGAGAAATTTGAATCATCACTTGGCCCTCTTTTGCAATAATTGCAGACCCATACGTGATAATCTAGGACTTCTCATTCACTATTTCCAACGCTCATTAAAGGAGAAGCTTTAGATTGGTTTGCGGGACTCCCACTCTATAAGATAAAAACCTTCGATGAATTAGTCAGTCAATTCCTAGACCAATACAAACACTTGATCCAAGAGAAAGTTAGTCTCAATGATCTAATGGCAGCCAAGCAAGGACCTAATGAAGAATTTACTGACTTCGTCGTCAGATGGAGAAAACTCGCTGCTAGGATCGACACTTCAATGAAAGAGAAGGATTCAGTGGACATTATCATCGATAACACTAGAGAACCGCTAAAGATTGCGCTTGTCATAAGTGATTGTCCTGACTTTACTGCACTCCACTCCCGGGCATCCCGACTAGCGGGACACAGTAAAGGCAGAGCCCTTGCTCTATCCATAGTCACATCGAAAGTGGGCTCTTCTAGTGAATCAAAATCGAAAAATAATAAGAAAGTCTTAGGAACCGAATAGGTCAACACCGTTGTTAATCAAGGATAAAACTCTGAGAACGAAAATTTCCACCCACGAAACTTCGGGCAAAATCAAAATCAGCAACAATACACGAACCAAAACTAAGGCACTAATTAGCAAAGATATGCAAACTAAAACCAAAACTAGAACCAGAATCAGGGCCAGTATCAGAATAGAAATCAATATCCCAACACCTACCAGAATCAGAACATGACATAGAATCGACCGACCCACGTGCCGAATTACAATAGCGTGCCCCCACCCGTAGAACTTTAACCTAGCCAGAGGCCCCTACCAGCGGAGGCAGGAACACTATCCCCCTTTACCGGATATGATTCCCAACATCTTCTGTCTCCTTAATACTTAGAATCTCCTCCTATTCTCACAGGAAAGACCCCACCCATAACTAACAAATCTAGACTATAGTAATACTGTGCCTTCCATCGAGATGCGGGACATAACCTAGAAGACTGTTGGGTCCCATGGATGTAATCTATGACATGAATGACCGAAGTCAGATCGATTAGGAAGTGCTTAGGAATCCTAACCCTAATAATAACCAACCCCAACAAAATTTAGGGATTGTTAATAACCCTATGTCCAATCACAACCAAGAAACATCAGCTCAGGTCACCACCGTAGATCTCTCCGGTTGATCCCCCTTCCACCTTAATCACTCGCATACAACCCACTGCTACTTTCATGACACCAGCGAGATCTCCTTCACCCTCGCATCCCTCGGCCCTAATCACTCGCATCGCTCCTCTGGATCCACCTCCTTATCCAAAATTTACTCAGATACGAGTCTATTCCTTTAGGGCTAGAAGGCCACTCCTCTATAGTCACTCACCAGAGCTTTCAACCCCTCCAAATCCTGAACCAATTGCATTACCGCTCCCTTTGTCTGATTCTGAACCCGAGTATAGAGATCACGTTCTCTAAACTACAGCCCAAATTGCTGCATGGGTAGAAAGTGTCACCCAAAAAATTTCAAGCCAAGATAACGAAATAACCACCGAGTGTTCACTGAATCTAGAAGAAAGTGAGCCAGAAGAACATCCTGACCCGTGCGAGACACTGGTCTGTGCTTTCCTAGAGGATGAAGATTACACACAGTACCTCCCACCTTGGAGCGGCACCATTCAGGTATGCGTTCCAACCTTGAATTTCACCCATTTTATAAATACATCCGCATCAAGCCACACCGGGTTCAGCCAACAACCGACTTGCCCGATTCTCAAATAAGGAACTAATTACCCACCTTTGCCTTTCCCTCGAAATAAGGATTTCATGAACGCACAACCACCAGAGGGGAATGTAAGAGAAAGAAAAGTTAACTTGCCTCCCCCACCTCACATCATCCCTCCACCAATTCCTACACCTCAACCATTCCAACCACCCGCACCTAAGGCCCATCGGTCAGGCAAAGAAACTGTGTTCGTGCCAAGGCAAGAATACAACCTTTTGTGGCATCTCCGAAAGATCCCGACCTAGATATCCATACTAGAACTCATCAAGAAATTTCCTAACCATCACTGATTGTTGATAAGGATAGTTGAAGGCACGCAAGTGGATGAGGATACGACCCTAGATGAGCTTCATCAAATCACTTTGGTCATGGCGCAACCTCCGGCGCTCACTTTTATAAACGCAAATATGCCTAAAGAGTCACTCCACAGGAGTGTGGTCCCCATATATCTTACGTGTCATAATTAGAGGATTCTCCATACCACACGCACTAGTTGACACAGGAGCGAGACTTAACATCTGCCCTCTCACCATGTTAAAAATGCTCGAATACACGGAGCAGGATGTCAGGCCCTCCACACTGCCACTCATAGCTTATGATGGGTCGCGTCACTTTGTCAAAGGAACTATCAAGCTACAGGTTAGCCTCAGGCCTGTAATGAAAGACGTTACCTTCCATGTTTCTGATTCTGCTAGTATGTATAATTTCATTTTAAGAAGATAATGGCTGGAGTTAATGAAGGCCGTCGCATCCACATACCATCAATGCGTCAAATTCCCATACGAGGACTCCATCGTCCGTATATACACGGATGCACCCCTCCAGGAGATGGATATTGATTACGCGGCAAACATACCAACCACTCACGATTTGAATATGGGTCATATTCAAAAGACTCGAATCCCTAATGAGACAACCCTTGTGGAAGTCCGTCCCCCTACCCCTCCTAGTTTTCCTCCAACGCATCAACAAAAATTAATGAGAAGAGAGGTTGGCCTAGACCTCGCCAAACTCTATACCATTAACCCTACCACGACAAAAGGGTGGGACCTTATGTACCAACTTAGATACATTCCCCACACCAGACTTGACAAAAATAAGCAAGGTCGTGTAGGACCCATTGTCCCGACGCAAATACATAAGCACATAGGGTTAGGTTACCAATCGGACGACCCGCAAACCGACTTGTCTCCTACCTCACCAAAATGGTCTCTATATGACCACTTTGCCTATAGGACCACTGAGAAAACAAATATGCCAAAGCATAAGGAAATGTCCTTCACTAGATCCCAAGAAGTGGAAATTGAGCGAATGACTACAACGTTCAATTATTTAACCAATTTAAATGAAGATATTGATAAATCACTCGAAGGAGTCAAGCCCATGTTCGACATTGAGGAATTTATAGAAGAGAGGAGAGAAGAACATCCAGAACTCAACTCATAAGTACAAGACTGGGAATCCACTGACGATGAAGATTTCCACATAGCAGCCTTGCAAAATGGTGAAGAGCACTTATGCTTAACATGGGAAAAAGATGATACTCCATAAGAAAATACTAACTCATATAGCATCCTCCTCAGCCTTGGCCTTTAGGGATGGGAATGCCCTTAGGACTCCCCTTGTATCGCTTACCCATACCAACCCTATTGTAGGGCATGCTGACACTAGTAATGATCTACCAGTGCAGCTACTGACACTAAAAGTAGAAAATCCCAACAGTTATCCGATTGACCTAGGGGGAAACACCCACACCGCCCTCATAGAATTTGAAGAGGAACTTGAACTAGACACTTCTACATCCCCAGATTTGTTGCAACTCTAAATATTTTTGAAATCTCTAGAGGAAGAGTGGCAACCTCCCCGGAGTGATGACGAGGACTACTAGATTGACCTCTCGACACTCGAGTTAGCGGAGTGAGCCAATCTAGGACTTCAAGCACTATCAGATCAAGAAGATGAATTCGATATCGTCTTCGACTCTAACCTAGAAGGATGGGAATGTCCTTGGGGATCCCCCTGCATTCTTCACCATTATAAACTTCGCTGTCAAGTATGTACGCTCATCCTAACATATTATGAAGATCAAGGAAAAGAACTCGCTACCCTCGAGGATCCTTTGGGAGATCCCCCTCGGTGGGAAGAACAATATTATTATAACCTAGAGGATGATTGTTCAATTGACTACGATCTTCACAGCTTCTTCGAAGAAGAGGCAATCAATGTGGCAAGAGAAGTCCATGCGTTAGTGTCGCTATCACCAGCATCACTCATTTAAAAGATCTCATCAGATGAGGACTCTAAAAAAATGCCAAATTCACAACAAGTCTGCATTTCCCCAAGAATAGCACGAGCAGCTCCGGTGATCTCGCTCCCTCTCTGAATAACTGAGCGGCTCCGGTGACCGTCTCGCTCCCTCAATTATCAAAAATAAAAAAAATAAAAAAATGAAAAACCCTAAAAATTCATAAATACAAAATTCAAAAAAATCAGAAAACTCTAAAAAAAAAGGGAACTCTTCATCCCGAACTAAATTTGTGGCCAACAAGGAGACTTTTCTCCTAAGATTTCTATTCTATTTCCCGCATGAGGATGTAAAGCATCCCAGCTAAACAACAAGCCAGTGATCATATCAGACGAGATACTTCGTGACTTTGAGAGAAGAATCAGTAGTCTTGACGTTCACCTTAGCAAGGATCTCTCAATCATAGATTATGCCGATGAAGGGTTACCTTTCGCAAACTCAGATCTCCAGTGTAGCAATTTCATAGTATACGAACTTGCCGAGGACAAAGAAAGAACACCAGTTGCCGAGGAGGCACTGGACTTCCAACACATTATCAAGCATTTCGATGAGCAAACCCAAGCTATCGTGAAACCCACAGAAGAACATAACTTTGACATCGAAGAGAAGCATAAGAAGCTACAGATTAGCGCAATGCTCAACTCCAAGGAACGCCAACAAATTGCACAAGTCCTGCAAGAGCACCTCGATTCCTTCGCATGGTCCTACGAGGACCTGCCCAATTTAGACCCAAGTTTAGTAGAACATCGCCTCGTCTTCGAACCCGATGCAAAGCTTGTTAAGTAGAAGCTCCACAGGATGCACCCACAAACCGCCCTCCAAATTAAAGAGGAAGTTGATAAGTTACACAAAGCCAAATTTATTCGAGTCGTTCTTTACCCAAAGTGGGTCGCCAACATAGTACCTGTCACAAAAAAAAATGGCAAAGTACGAGTTTGCATCGACTTCCAAAACCTCAACCAGGCATGTCCAAAAGATGACTTCCCACTTTCACACATTGACACTCTAGTCGACAACACTGCTGGACATGAGATGCTATCGTTTATATATGATTTCTCTGGATATAATCATATCAAATTAGTAGAGTCTGACCAAGAGAAGAATTCCTTCACCACACCATGGGGAACATACTGTTACGTCATTATGTCTTTTGGGCTCAAGAACGCAGGAGTCACATATCAACGTGCCATGATGGCCATCTTTCATGACATGATGCATAAGTGTGTAGAAGTTTACGTCGATGACATATTAGTGAAGTTCCAACGCGAGTAGGATATGTTGAAGCGCTCCGACTGGTGTTACAAAGAGCCAAGAAATATCAGCTAAAAATAAACCCAAAGAAATGTGTCTTCGGGGTCACTTCTGGAAAATTACTTGGTTTCATAGTTAGCAAGCGAGGGATCGAAGTTGACCCTGTAAAAGTCAAAGCCATCCTTGAGATGCCACCTCCCAGTAATATCAAAGAGTTTCGAGGCCTGATAGGAAGATTGCAATTCATTAGAAGATTTATTTTCCAGTATTCGAACAGATGCGATCCTTTCTACAGACTCCTTAAAGGAGGAATTGAGTACAAATGGGATGATCAGTGTCAACAAGCCTTCGACAATATCAAGAAATACCTCCTTCACTCGCCAATACTATCAGTTCTTGGAAGACCATAATTCTATACCTCTCAGTGAATGACAAAACAATGGGAGTAATTTTGGGACAATATGAAGAAGACGGTAAGAAAGAGAAGGCTATCTACTACCTTAGTAAGACGATGGTCGAATACGAACGAAAATATACCTCAATGGAGAAGACTTGCCTCACATTGGTGTGGGCCTTTACCAAATTACGACACTACTTCGGAGCACATAAAATACTAGTACTAGCCCGAATGGATCCTCTAAAGTACATATTCGAAAAGCCCATAATATCAGGAAAGATCGCTTGCTGGCATATGCTCCTGTAAGAAGTCAACATCACTTGTATCATGCAGAAATCGATCAAAGGGCAAGCAGTCACCATTATCTCGCAGATCTCCCACTGTCGAGTGATGAGCCCGTGCATGCAGCTTTCTCCGATGAGGACCTACTCATGATTCATAACGAAGAGTCCGATAAGACCTCATGGATCCTTTATATTGACGGAGCTCTAAATCACAAAGGAAAAGGCATCGGGATAGTCCTCCTAAGACCAGAAGGAGTTGTCATACCTAAGGCTTTTCAATTAGATTTCCCTATCACTAACAATGTCGCAGAATATGAAGCCTTTATAGCTGGACTATAAGCAGCGCTACAATTAGGTGTTAAACAGTTAAAAACCATCGGTGATTCCAAACTAGTAATTTCACAAGTCATAGGACAATGGAAAACTAAGGAAAGGAGACTAATGGCATACCTAGAAACCGTTCAATATTTAGTAAAGAAATTTGAAAGAATCTCTTTCACGCACATCCTTAGATTAAAAAATGAGCTCGCAGATTCCTTAGCCACACTAGTCTCGGTCATCCAAATACCCATCGGGCAAAACACCAAGACCTTCATCAAAAAGCTGACAGTACCTGCCCACGAGGTAGCATGGACCGTCAAGAGAGAATTACCCGTCCTCCCCACAAGTACTAGACCGAAAGAAGCAATCACTCCAGAAAAGCACATCAAGGCAAAAACTTAAGTCGCTATTTTAAGATTTGAAAAATCACCAATCGACGATGGACAACTGTAGTATTTCGACATCTAGAACTTCTTGAAACATCGACATGTCCCTCCATATGCCATGAAGATCGAACGAAAGACTATAAGGAACCGATGCGCCTAGCTCTGCATACTTAGTGAAACATTATACAAAGAGGCCTTCAGTAAAGGAGTACAACTACGATGTGTCAAGACCGCCAAAGGACAATACATCATTCGAGAAGCACACACTAGTGCGTGCGGCGTCCACTCCGGTAGACAGAGACTCACCGATCAAGTTACACGACAAGACTACTTCTGACCGACAATGATCAGAGATTACCACCTCTATGTCCAATCCTGCAAGCAATGCAAAGAACACGCCACACTCGTCAAAGCTCCATCAGTCGCATTGAATACTATATCCTCGCCATGGCCATTTTTTATGTGGGCCTTCGATGTCATTGGACCTTTCACAGACACCATTGGGAACACTCAAAAGCATGCGTTCATACTTACAGTGACCGAATACTATACCAAATGGGTGAAAGCTGAATCCTATGTTAGAATCACCACTTCAACACTCATAAATTTTATCGTTCAAAATATCATCACCAGGTTTAGAGTACCCAAGATGTTTGTCACTGACAACAAATTACAGTTCATCATGGAAAAAAAGAAGTTATGCAAGAAGTACGATATCGATCTATGCTACTCATCACCGTTCTACCCTCAAGGCAATGGACAGGTAGAAGCTACGAATAAAATGTTGATTCAAATCCTAAAATGCACAGTAGAAATGAGCAATGGAGCCGACTAGCCTGAACGACTACCAGAAGCCCTTTGGGGCTATAGGACCTCTATTCGTACGACCACTGGCCAAACTCCCTACCTTCTTACCTACAGGATGGAAGCAATCCTACCACATGAGATACAAGTACCATCCTTACAGATTCAACTCGATGATGAGCTATCCTTAGACGAGAGGAGAATTGCACTACTCACATAGCTAGAGCAGCTCGATGAAACACGTCTAAGGGCAGTTAATCACGCTCAGGTATATTCAAGGAGAGTGGCCAGGGCTTACGATAAGAAAGTCCTCGGATGAACCTTTAATATTGGGGAATTAGTCTTGAAGAAAATCATGCCCATCCGAAAGGAAAACTGAAACCGAACTAGGAAGGCCCATATGACATAACAGCCGCATACCCTAAAAATGCCTACAAACTGGCGAACCGAGACTGGGAAGAACTCCCTAGCCCTTGGAACACCATGTACCTCAGAAAATACTACCCTTAGCCTTATGGTCGTCACATCCCGTGGTTAAATACTTATACTTATCACCCCCGTAGTTGTCACGACCCATCCATTGGTCGTACGCCTCCAATTCTTAGAATATCCTTAAGACCTCCGATTTAGCGCCCACTTTTTTCCACTCGGGCAATCTGATCAAAGGACTAGTGACCTATATAACCTCTCTCAAAAGCATAAGTAACACTCGATCCTCATTTTCCTTCCCCCCCCATTGGAGGAGACGCTAGAAAAAAAAAATTGAAGATGTTAGGTTCAATTAAAACTCATTATTCTTACGCTAGCAGGATACTTTCAAGAATATATACATCAAAAATTTTGAGTGAGAGCATTACGACGAATGACAAGTCAATGAGCTCAGGGAAGCATAAGCAGACTATGAGGACATCCCTGGTAATGTTACTAGAAGTGTATAAGCAAGTTGCAAGGGCATCGCTGATGTCCCCATACTACTAGATGTCGTTGTAAGGTGGCGGGAGGAGGACAAACTCCTGCTAACCATAGAATGTGAGATCTTGATGGTACCGAAACATGACAAAGAGCTCGATCATGGCACCCCATATCCCCCTGAGATAAAGATTATTACTCATCCCTTTTGGAAAGCCTTAGATACCAACTATTCCCCCCATCACTGAGCCTTACCCCCCCTCTTCTATTTTTATTTCGGACGATAAATCAAAAGCCTTACAGGATGTTCCTAGAAATGAAATCAAAAATCGATGAATGATGACTAATGCAATCACCTACTATACCTACCATACTTCTCCCTAATAATCACGGGATAGAATGACTGCCACCCTAGGATAGACCCTCGTATACAACTGACCTAATCAAAGAGACCTCTCCGGTTCGATGATGGTACCGATCAACTTTTCTTCAAAACTAACTCACCAAATACCCATGACTGCTTATAGACCCAAAGTGCTCATCTCAAAACCCAAAAAAGCTCCATTGCATCTTGACGCTGGGGCAGTTTTTAGATTAGAAGAAGAATAATATCAAAAGCGCCGGCTTGTCTACAAAGAAGATGAGGAACGCCAAAGTTACCATCCAAAAAGTGCTACCGAAGATACCATACTGCCAATCATACCACGCTCCTACACTGAGGCATTTTAATTTTTTTATTATTTTCTATCTTAGCTATTTGTTTTCCCTGTTGCATTGCATTACTTTCGAAAAGAGAAAAGAAAAAAAAATGCACAATATCCACTTTTACTACAAGGCCTCTGTCTTAGACACTTACTCCCCTTGACAACTAGCAAGGGGGGAACAAAACCTACTGATAGCATTACTTTTACATGTGCAGTTACAAAGCAACCTTCAACCACCACCAGGCCAGCTCAGGAAGCATCCAAGTCCTAATGACGGTCGATAGCGCTAAAGCAACTAAAAAGTAAACGTAGACGCCAGAGGTAACAAAATGAAAAGGAGCCAATCAGGTACATCTAAATAAAAAATCTCTCTATATATATCAAAATCTTTTCATTTCTTTTTACACTTATCACAGGGAGCATCCCCCCTATATATACAATACACACATGCCATGAATACAAAGTAAACACACACACACACACACACACACACTCCTAATCCCTATGCTACCGCTGGGATGGCCGATCACTACTGTCCCCAGTATCATCAGCTCGGAGGTCCGCAGACTGGTCCTCTGAAAACACAATCCCAACACCTGGAGTCCTCGGAACCTCTAAATGATGAGGCCCCGCCACAGAACACCCCTCACTCGTCTGGCTAACAGATCACCTCGATCGAGAATGAGGAGGATACCCCGCAAGAATATCCCAAATCGCAGAACCCCTAAGCATCATTCCTGACGTGATCATGTGACGTGTGACAAGACTGCCTAGCCGAGGAACCCGTAGCCCTCGACTCCGAGCCATCAAGCTGACTAACCAACCTACGCACCCCTCGCTCACTCCTCGTCAGACGATACTACAACAGATCTAGGGACACCTGCATCTCTGCCCATGTCGTCTGGCATGCCACCTCTGACACCACGATCTGAGTCCTCTATGTGACCATCATCTTAATGACCAGGTCCTCACGACTCTGCATCTTCCCAAGGATCAGTCTAGCCTCAGGAGTGGCATGTGCGCCGCCTCTAGACGCGCTTCCTCAAGCTGACAGACATTCATAACCACACCAAGTCATAGGAAAACTAATATATACATGAACAAAATAAGAAACTTTGAAAAGGAATGGGTTATATCAGATCCAGCCTCTCCTCCATGAGTCACCCAACCATCTCAGCTGTCACTGGATCAGCAGGAGGTAAGGAAGGAATAGTGAACGTAGGCGGCTGCAACAAGAACAAACAAATACATCAGAAAATAACTATAATGACAAATAAACCATGAACACAATAACTAAAACATACCTGAGTAGGGATAGGAATGGACTCCTGAGGGGGAGCCTCGGGAGCAGAGTTCGGAACAGCCTGAACAAAGAACCAAACAAACCAACACAAGACATGTCAGAATAAAATAAAGATGAAATAATCTAAATAGAATTACACCACACCAGAAACTATACCTGACTCTCTGGGCGTAGAGAAGCAGCAGCCGCCTCCCTTGTCTGAAGATCGTCGGCGACCAGACGCTGAAGTACAATGTAATGTTAGTAAACTATTAAGAAACCAAAACAATGACACCTAACAAACTAATGCAATGACACAAACAAGATAAAAGATTGAATGGAACTTACCCAATGATCTAGCTTCGCTCGAAGCTGAGCCATCACTGGATCCTCCCGACTAGAGGAAGCAACTGAAGCTGGATAAAATATCGGAACAGGACCTCCGGCAGCGAGCTTGGCTCTCTACGAATAACAATAAACACATCAATTGGCAAGATCATAATGCTAACAATGCTAAATTATATTTATAAGGACACCTACCAATCGATCAATCTGAGATCATAAGCTGGCCTCCACCTCTCGGCCGGCCTACTGCTGACCGCATAATAACTCGATCATCGTCGCCTGACGAGCAACCTCACCCTCCCTCGCAGACTATCCAGAATAAAATAAAATAAGACACCACAACCATGTCAGAACGACGAGAAGACCGCGTCCACATAATATAAAAAAAGAACATATATTAACTCATCAAGAGCAATTGATTCTCCGCTAGCCTAGCCCCTAACTCATCCTCCGCCGTCCTAGCCTGAGCAATCGAGGAGGCTAAGGAGTGCAGCATCTCCTCATCTGGATGAGGAGCACACCCCATCCGCTCCATCGCCCTATGGAGGGCATCTAATGCCCCCAGTATGCTCGCGGTGAGATGGCCCTGCTCCAACGCATCCAACCTCTCCCTCAAAGCCGATGCCGACTCCTGCCCACCAATCGCGAAAGAGCCACTCCCATGGAAAGGACGTGTGAAGAGGCACTTGCCACACAACACACTAAACCACCGCACATACTCTCGGGCGTCCGTCTAGTCGCACGCCCCTGTAACCTTGATCCCCCTAGCTCTAAAATCTGTTATCTGAAGTGCCATCCGCTCCCCAAAGTTTCGGCCAGGAGGGCCGGTCATCCTCTTTGCCACTCTTTGGCGAATCTCTGGAGGGACTCCCTGAGCGAGCCCCAACTGCCATACCGCTCGAGAAGTGTGGATCTTCTCCACCCTCTCAAAATAATGGACCCATATGTCGACACTAAAGAAGGGCCGGCCAGACTGGATCACTGGCACGCCCACATCCTCCTCATCTGCATACGACCTCCAAATCACCTACAACAAAACAAACAAGTCAACCCCTCAATGAAGACTCAGATCCTAAAAGACCAAAATGAAACAAAACAAAAAAACATATGCATGACGATCTATACCTGCCCCACGGGCATATCCTCAAAGAGACCGCGCGCGGTCTGAAGATCTGAAGACCAATGGCGACCCCTCAATGCCTCCCTATACACGTGCATCCGAGGAAATGTGAACCTCACCTCTAACAGAACCCCCGAACGAAGAAAAGATAAGTGATCATATGCCCAAAACTAGAAAATAAAATAGAAGAAATGCTAAGTGGATGCTACCAAAAAAAAAATAGAGACACTATGACATTAATTAAACTAAAACTCACCTGGAGGAAGGGAAGGAAACCTCCGATCGTCGCAAAATCCCTATCCCCGATGGTAAAGCTGCTCATAGAGATGCGTCAATGCGGCCGCACCCCACACATAGGTGGAGACTCAATCCAAGTCCCCGAGAACCATAAAAAATAACCCGGTGAAGCATCTCCGAGTCGAAGAAGAAAAGAGTACCACACCAAGGAACTGCATCAAGAATGCTCGAAGCACCCTATCCGCAGCCAACGCCGACTCCACCACGGGCTCCCGGCCAGCCACTATCACACAGCGCACCTCATAAGACGCCTTCGCCTCTGAATGGAGCCTTGGAGGGACGAAGCTACTCGTAAATGTATCGAAAAACCAACTGACTCGAACTACGCCTGGCCCCGATCCGCTCAACCTATATGGCACACCCAAAATCTCCTCACACACCTCCAAATAATGTCTTGCAATCCGCTCTGTGATCGGCTCACCCTCGAAAGGAAGACCGATAATGTAGACCCAATCCTCTGGAGTCGGCAATATCATACCAACTAGAAAGAGAAGCGCCTGGTGCTCCTCCCTCCACCTCTCGAAGATCACCGCGATCAGGCCTCGATCGACCTAAAAGGGGTCTAGCGCTAGGATCGGTCTGAAACTGAAAGACACTAGCTGTGCCCGCTGAAACTTTGATAGGGCACGGTACCAAGTATGAGACTCGATCCATGCTGAGCTGATAGCCAGCTGCGGGGGCTCCTATTAAACGAAACACAAACAATAATAGCAAGACTAACACATACCTATGACGAAAGACAAACAAATTTAGAATTAAAAGTAAGTCAAATATACCCCAAACACAATGATAATTTACAACAAACACAAAACGTGATAAGGGCAACTGAATAGAAACATGACCTATCTCTAGATGCCGTCATGGTGCATGAGTGAGCACACAACTGAGGATCAATACAGGTTCGACAGAAATTAGAAGGGTTTTCAGAGCCTAATAAGCCAATGTCATAACCTAAATGTCTAAGAAAATGAAAGAACTCTTGCTCATGGGTGCTTACCTGGCCTCCAGCAAAGAAATCCTCCAGTAAAAAGTGTCTTTGATCTCGCTACACCTCACCCTAGTGCTCCTCAACCGCACCCTCAGCTCTCTCACCCTCAGGTGTCTCACCCTCAACCCTCTCACCCTCATCCTCAGCGACCCCCTACTCAATCTCGAGCACCTCCTCCCTAACCCCCGACTGGTCAACCTCCAATACCTCCTCTATAACCACCTCCCCAACATCCACCTCCCCGACAACGTCGGTCCGAGCCTCAGAAGTCTCACCTATCTCTACCCCTAACATCCTCTCCAACTCACAAATAGTAAGATCGCACCCACCAATACCCTCACCCACCATCCTAGAATGAAGAGCATGAAAAATTGAAGAGAATAAAAGAAACGGCACCCAAAACGGATAGCCGGATAGCAAAATATCACAAAAACATGAAAATTAGAGCACAAAGAAGTAAGGAAACAAAGAATCGAAGACTAACACGGATCGCACGACAAAAATGAAAAGTTTTGAATTATTTATAGGACACAGCTAAATCGCGCACTTAAGTTCTGGTGCTCAAACCAATCACGCACTACTCTCACCGCGCTTAATTCGGATCACACGACCGATCTTAAGCGCGTAACCTAATCGTCGCCCGCTCAAACCAACCCAACCATCTGGTTGCGCATAGTCTACTAAGCGCGTAATCGCTTCAAGCGTCAACACAGTGGTGCACGAATTCCAATGGTCACCCGTACAATGAGTAGCCACAGCCCTAATCACGCCTGGTACTACGCGTTTAACTCGATCAAACGATCGAAAACTGGTGCTTAATGACCTTTTGACGCTCTGAACGAACGTGCACCCTCTGGCGCGCAATTAATTTATGCACTCGAAGTGAAGCGCGGAATTCCCTAGAAACCAAAAAAAAATGCCCAGGATAGCACATTCACAGGCCTAAATTGGGTGATCTTCAACACTAATTATTAGCCTAAACATCGCCCTTGTTAAGCCCGATCTAAAACATTTCAGACTTAAAGAAATATGCACCCCAATAACTAAAAGAAAATACTCCAGACTAAGACCAAACTAAACTAAAAAAAAAATGCCCCGACACCATTTACACACGCTCCACCCAAAACAAAAATAAAAAATTGCCCCAACTAATACCAAACCATAAAAAAAATGCCCCCCATCATTCATTCACTTGAACCTAAACCAAACTAAACCAAAAACTACTTCCAAAACACCCCGGATCAAAATAGATAAATAAGATCAGACCAAATTTAAATAAATAAGCATCACGCCCAAAACAAGTCGAAGCAAGCTATTAAAATAAACCAAACTGAAATTTGCTAAATAGAGATCACCACTAAAGAAATTAAAATCATAATCACTTCATAAATAAATGACATAATTACAAAATACACCGAGGGCATACCCTCTGAATATATAACTTAAAACAAGAAACTTAAAATCCACACGTTCAAGCAGTACCCGAATCGGGATTTATTCGGGAAATCAAAAATCCCATCTTCCCCTCTGCCCTTAGCATGGCAGCAATTTGACTACTACCTTGCATTCCCAATCCCTTCTATTCTCAATAATCCACTCAATCAACATAACTCTTCAGGTCCAACACTCAGGGTACAAAGAAGAATGGAAGAAAAGACATTAATGAACAAGAAAATGCCGAAAACAAAAATGCCCCAAAACTTTTAATCCCAAAATTGTAATAAAATTCAAAACGACAAGAACCCAGGACTTTTAGCTCACACATTTATAAACTATACCTCCTGAATTACCAAATGAAAAGTGTCACACCTTTAATCCCTTCCAATCTAATTAAATCCAAACCAAACACATACCCCCTAAAAGACCACAATCCATGACAAACCCAGATGACCCAATAATCACACAACACTTACCCCTTCAAGGAAACACAAATCCCAAAGTAAAGTAAACAAGCCAATAAGATTCAAACACTTAACACCTATCAAAACTTTTGAAAACTCACACCTTTTAACAAGTGTCACTTCAAGTCAAACAAGAGACCAAAACAAAGAACCTTAAACTTTAAACAAAAAAAAATTCTCTAAAGTAAGACCCTAACCTGTTTAGGACTAGAAAAATGCCCCCAACTAACCAAACAGAATAAAAAAAACTCTCTAAACAAAACCCGATAAAGCAAATAAGCACTGAATAAATTCGAACTGAACCCCAAGCTAAACTAAATTTTGAAATAAGTCAAATAGATCTAATAAATCTAACTAATCCACTAACAAGTTTAAACGAATAAGCAAGCATGAAAAAATAAAAAATGCCTCTTTATTTATAACTCAAAAGTTTTACAAGTATCACAGGAGGCATACCTCCTGAATTTACAACCCAAAACGAAAACCTAAAACTTTAATCTACAACCCAAAACGAAGATAGGATTGAAAACTAAGACGAAGTGAGGAGCAGATTCCACTCGGAGCGTCCAATCGGAGGCTTCCGGGAGAATTGGTTGGGGAACACATCCCTCCACTTTTTACTCCTTCTCTTCAGCTATCTTCACCTCCTCCACTGCCGCCTCCTCAACGTTGCCTTTACTGCTCCCTGAAAAGGACCGATGTGAAGACTAGCGCCCTCATTCCCAATACCGCCCATTCCCAGAATAACACCATCCATGAGCATCACCTCAAGACAAAGATCATGTAAAATAATGAATATAGGAAGAAACGACATCCCAATGGGACTGTTAGATCACCCGATATCGCCAAAATATAACTTTTAGAACACAATATATCTAGAAAAGGTCAAAATTCGAGACTAAATCAGAGAATGAAAAACAAATGAAAGCTCTCTCACTTATATAAAGTACAGACCCAATCGCGCGCCAGAGCACAGGCGTTTAACTCGATCACATGCTAGGCACACTGTGCACAATCCAAAACACGCGCCCTAACCAAAGTGCGCAAATAAGCCATCACTCGTGCCAGCCGTGCGACGCTCCGATCGCGCACACTCTATGAACCACGCAAATTTATCAAACGACACACTGCAGCCACACGACCTGAAAGGTCACCTGTACACTGACTCGGTGATGCCTCGATCATGCGCTATGATTATAGCACATAACACAATTACATGCATACCTACACACGTGTAAACAACCCCTCAAGCCTGAGATCGCATGCCCGAAAATAGGCGCGTAATCGTATTAAGCGACCTAAAGCAAATGTGCAATACCTGACTTTGGATGAAATCTACACCCTCAAACCTTTGTATCCCATCTTGGCCAAAATCCTTTTGTCCCATCGTGTAGCCTCACTGCTCCGACAGAAAAGAAAGACCTACTCACCCGTCCTATCGCGTACCCTTACACGAGAAGGAAGCATTGACAGCACCCATCCCTATCGCGATAACGTGTACACATGCGATATCACCTCAATATCCTGTCCCACCATAATAAATTAACCATACCCTCATGATCCATCGCGAAAAATAAAAAGAAAACCGCCTAAAGACGAAGCCAATCACGACATAACCACAACATGATTTCTTTTATAACCCAAGATCTGCCAAAAAAAGACACCAACGTCCCATCACGCAAATATCCCACCAGCACTAGCATCCCACCGCTAACTACGATTATGACATCCCATCGTGAACATCACTACCTGAAAATAAAAAAAAGCTCAAACAACACATGTCACGCCATATGACAAAAAGAGGGAAAGGTTGATTGTGTCCCATCACTAAGGCAAAGAACTCTCTCTCTCTTGAATTGATCCCCACGTCCCACCAGGACTCACCCAACATGCAACTAAAGAAAGGGAGAATCCTCAGGTCCCATCACAACATCATTTCTCCCAAGACATTACATCACACCGGCGATTGCCAACCCATCCCACACTGGACACAAATAAAATGGAAAGAAGAAATCTCTAAAGTCTCATCGCGGTACCGCCCCCAACAACCCATAAGTCCCATCGTAGACCACACAACCACATGCCATCCAGGTAAGTATCACCCCTAGGTAAGTACTACCCACTTTTTATTTTACTCGATACTCCTCATAAATATAGTTAGCTATGATTAAGTCAAATATTTTCAAAACCCGTCTCTCTTGACTCGCGAGTCACTGTGGTCCTCCCATATGAGACAATCATCAGTACTCATCGAGAAGGTTAGACGAAGTATCCGGCATGCCAAGTGTCGTCTTGACAACCATAATATTGGTCGGGTCCACAAATCTTGTATCGGTGGATCTGCTCAGTGACGTCTCGGAAGTCACATTTTTCACCGTTTTACCATCGAATTGATCTTAAGTTAAAATCCTTAAAATTTCAAATTTTCAAAACTCTCGAATTTTCAAATTCCCCTTACTACAAAAATAAAAAAAACAGAGAGAGAAAAGAAAAGAAGAACAAAGCTATAAGATAAATAGACCCAACTCACCTTTCTTTAAATACAAAAAAAGGCTGATTAAGCGCCCCATCACCCGCGCATAATAAATTACACTTAAACCTGACCTTTAATTCCTAAGACCCCTGAACTCACAATCAAGCGCATATCCCACTGCACAAAAATTGGATCAAGCACACACTCTACTATACAGAATCATTTATTCTGACACATTAGGATTAGAATTCCCAACTTAGAGGCCGACTCCAGATGAATCAAGCGCACGCGCTACTATGCAGAATTCAATTGAACACACCTCACAAGACCCCCAACTAATCTCACCCAAACTGAGCATTCTCCTAGGAAACTAAACATTAAGTATATTTAATCTAAGAACTTGTAAACGCCTATTGGAAAAGAAACGCCTGACGCACATTGGTGTAAGCAATGACACACCCAGTCTGACATGACTTGCAAAAGCCTTCGATATTACATGATACTTCATTTTATTATTATCAGTCTTTGGACCTTGTTTTAGACATTTGATTGAAGCCCCGATACCTCGATTGTGTAAAATCCCTCTGTTAGCCTGTACCATGCGGCGGGATGCGCCATGCACCCACAGACCTAGAATGTGCCCTTCGACAGCTACCATTTGCCCTTCAAATGCTCCATTTTAGCTTGTGTTGATAGATAACAAAGCCAAGCATGTCATATCAGCATCCCTAGTTCTCATTTGTGATTTCCCAAGAGAAACGAGAAGACACCTCGAATGAGGGGTGTCTACTTCTTCGACGCGTTCTTACTTTGCAAGAGCGTGCCGAAGAGGAGAATCTTTGGACACCCCCATTTTGCCTTCTCAGAATATACAAATTTGTTCAGTCAACCTTTGACCTCATAACCTAAATATGGGACCATATACTGAAATAATAGTATATGGCTGGACAAAGGCGGAAATAATAGTTCTGTGGCTTAGGCCCATACCCCTAATATGGGGACCATATACTGAAATAATAGTACATGGTTGAACACAGGCTGAAACAATAGCTCTGTGGCTTAGATCCCAACGTAGGGAGACTATATACTGAAATAATAGTATATTGTTGGAATGCAGACTGAAATAATAATCTTACATTTTAGACCCCTTTTAACCCTAATATGGGGCCATATACTGAAATAATAGTATATGGCTGGACACAGGCAGAAATAATAGCTCTGTGGCTCAGGCCCCATACCCCTAACATGGGATCCATGCACTGAAACAATAGTACATGCCTGAACATAGGTTGAAATAATAGCTCTATGACTCAGATCCTAATGTAGGGAGACTATATACTGAAACAATAGTACATAGTCGAAATGCAGACTAAAACAATAGCCTGGCATTTCAAGCCCAACCCGGACCTGGACAACCCCAAATTAAGTGCCTAAAACCATGCGCTCAATTCGATTACACACCAAATCACAAGCACGCAATCAGTCCTTTCCCTAGACCACCTCGAGACTCGATCACGCGCCTGACATCAGACGCATGATCGGATTGAGCTCCACACCACCGGCGTGCAATTGGCCTACGCTTGACCTAGTCTTACCATCCTAAGTTTTCTCGATTAAACACTTCGAGAGTGGCGCTTAATTGGATTATGCACCTCACAATGGGCGCGCAATTAGTTCTAACATTATTAGGACTAGGAAACTCACTGAGCAAGTCAGCCGATCGCTCACTGAGTCGATGACCGACTCAAGATTAAACACCGGGAAGTCAGCGCATAATTTGATTAAACGCCTAAAACAGGGCATTTAATTGAAGAAAACCCTATAAAAGCTTTTTTTTAATTTTGACCGAACATAACACAAGAGGCTGGACAATTTTCGAGAGAGAACGAACTTTTTTTTGGGATTCTGAAACCAGAGAACTTTGAGGACAAACCCATAAAGCAACCTAGTCATAATTTTGAGATTTAAGCTTCGAATCTTCGAGATTTCTCTCTGCAGCCCCGACCCAAGTTAAGGATTTAATTTTTTTAATTCATGACCGTAACTTCTAGTCTCTAGATTTAGGAATTCTATAGGTTTTAATTTTCAGTCCGAGACCGTAGCACCCTTTTTTAGACTATAATTTTTATATCTGGTTCTAGTTCTCCGAATTTAGAACCAGTCCTTAATTCGTCGATCTAATTTACCGACCCTAGGTTTTAATTTCGTTCTAAAATCTCAATTTCCAGTCCTATCATTAATTTCTAGTTCTAGTCCTTGGATTATAGAACCAGTCCTTAATCAAACGGTCTAATTTTCTAATTTCGGACCCGAATTCTGTCCTAGGAATTTAAATTTAAATTTAAATATCTTAGTTTAATATTTCTAAAAATCCTAAATATTAATTTTATTTTCTATAATGCTAGTTCATAATTTAATTCATAATTATCACTCCGAAATCGACTCTAAAAAACCAAAAATACTATTTTACAGTCTAAAATCTAATTTATCTTCAATCTCAGCCACCCGATTTGCCCAAGGGAGCTTACGGAGGGTATTCGGGAACGAGGCCAATCCACCTTAGCATAGCGAGCCCAAAACCCCCTTTTTTTTAATTATTTAGTTGCTTTAATTAGGGTTATAATATAAGTTCCATAATTTCTTCTTAGAATTTTAGTATAGTCAATTTACATGCTTTATTTTAATTAAATCCTTAGAATAATTGCTTCGATTAGAGTTTTAATCAAATTAGTTCCTTTAGTTTAATTAAATAGTTCTAGCATAGTTAATTCCTCGCTTTATTAGACCTCAGTGTCAATAATCAGTCCTTTTATTTTAATTAGAATCTCAATATCAGTAATTTATTGCTCTAATCATAATTCTAGTCAAATCAGTTCCTTTATTTTAATTAGAATTTATTATAGTTAATTCATTTCTTTAATCAGAATTTTAACAAAATTAGTTTATTTGCTTTAATTAGAATTTTAATAAAATTAGTATATTTGCTTTAATTAGAGTTTTAGTGAAATCAGTCTTCTATTTCAATTAGAATTTCGATACAACTAGCATACTTGCTTTACTCAGAATTTCAGTATAACTAGCATGCTTGGTTTAATTAAAGTTCCATTAAAATTGATACACCTGCATTCCTAGTACAATTAGGAGACCGATGTTAATTGGACTCTTAGTAGTAATAGGACACTATATTAATTAAAATTTAAGTAGTGCTAGGAAACTAAAATTAATTAGACTCCTGATAGAATTAGAATATTAAATTAAATAAACTATAATAAATTTCCACACAACTAAACTAACAACCGAATTGGGAAGTCTAAACTTATCAGAACTATAACAATAATGATGAATGAAAGGAAAATTAAACTATCTAAATTATAAGAAAAGACATAGCTATTGACATTCGTAGGCGGACGATTCAGTATAGAAGTAACCCACACCTGCTCTCAAGCGTGATCATTGACGTGTTGTAGCGTCGTTAAACATCTGCAGCTGGCGATCGCAGCAAACAAGGAACTTTCCTAGAAAATCCCTTTATTTTACCTTCACTATTCCAAACATTGCATTGTTGGAGTCCACTTGGACAGAATTGGAGCCACTGATTCAACGGGGACCGAGAGGAACCCAGAAAAAGTGCGCACCAACAGACGCTGAGTCGTCTACCACATCCCTCCCTCGCCCTACACCCCATCCTAACTCTCCACCCTCTTCCCCATCTTCACCTACCCCTACCCTCCCGACGGCAAGTAGATGGTATCTCGGTGTCGGGAGGAGTCGCTTTTTTTGGCAGGATAAATTTTGAAGACGACGCACAACTTTTCTTATTTGTCTAACTAGTTTTATCCTACGTTTTCTTTTCCTTCTTTTATAATTTATTTTTATAATTAGTCACAGTTTATATGAATACAAATAATTTCGTTTAATTTCACCAAGAGGATAATACGTCTGTTGAAGTAAAATATAAGTTGCAAATGCATTAAGAAAATGGAGGCGCTAATGCTCCATTTGTGGAGCGCTAACACCTCATTGCCAAAGCGTTGACGCCCCATTGTGAAAGTGTTGACGCCTCAATGTCAAGCCGCTATGAATAAATCCCGTGTATTAAAAAATTCCCGTGTAAAATGAATCACTGTACATTTATGTGTAGCAAAAAATTTATAGAAGCGATTCCACATCGTCACTGACATCCTAATTCTCTTCCTTGTGCGTACCAATGGCATGCCCAATCTCCGCCCTAAAGGTTTCGATGTCCTCTGGCTTGAAATCTACTTGGTGTTCCCTGCTTAAATAATCCACATATTTCATCACAAAAACCCCACAGTCAGTATCTTTTTTTGGGTCGGCACATCATAGACAGCGTTACTATCCCAAGGCCATTGTCAAAAACGAAAGTTGGGCCGCCATTCATATGAAGCAGGGCTGGGAGGTAATGCTTATGTCAATAAAGAAAAAGTAAAATATTAGTTAGAAATAAATTTATAAAATAGAAGGGAGCACTGACTTATTAATGTCAAAACATTGACGCCGCATTTTGGAGGCACTGGAGCCCTAATGTCAAAGCGTTGATGCCCCATTTTGGAGGTGCTGACGCACCAATGTCAAAGCATTGACACCCCATTTTGATAGTGCTAATGCCCCATTGTCAAAGCGCTAACGTACTATTTTTAAATCACTGACTTCACATTGTCAAATTGTTAATGCCCTTTTTGGAAGCACTTCCGCTAAGAGCGATAAACGATTCCGGCATTACTTTTGAGAGTATTCTAGCGTAGCTTACCAGTGTCCTTATTGCCTTGCCAAATTTAGTTTTCGCGGGATGATCTGGGAGGGGGTCAAGGACATCAATTTTATAAACTGATGGGTCACTATAGCAAGCGCCCAATGTCATGGCTTCGGGATGTGAATCAGAATAAAAAAAACTTCACACTCAATCACATTCAAGGCACGATTTTTATTTATGATAAAATGCTGCAATGACAGCATGCTCTGCTCCGAGAAAAAAGATTCGGCATACTCTCTGCTCCATCCCACCATGCCGGGGGGGGCTTGTTCACCACTCTCTCTAATGAAATTCTCGAAATCTCTAAAATCCGTGTCATGCAGTTGAGTCCAACGGCTGTCATCTGAAAAGTCTTCCTCTTCTTGTCAATGTCTTCCTGCTTGTCCATGACTATAAAATATGTGGTAATTATCTGCATATCAAAGTATAAATATTAATATAGAATAAGGGAAGTGACAATTTTGAATAGGGACTAATACTTACTGGGTCTTCTATTTCCTGTTTGGATCCCAGGTAGCGCATCAACTCGATGGTAATACATCGGGACCCAACGGTCGAGATGATAGTCCTACATTCAAATTACAACATAAGTGGATCAGTCTCTAGCGCTTCGAAGTAGACACATTAGCGCTTACTTTACAAAGTGATGGCGCTCTGACCTAAAAGCGATGACGCTCTGACCTAAAGGCGACGACGCATCGACAACGACAAGTTGATGCTTCGAAAGGCATGTTAAAAGTTGTATGGAGGGTACTCGTTCTCTCTATTGGGCATTGCCCAAATAGCATTCATATAGTCGCTAGGTGGTGCATCAGCGGGCGGTAAACCAATCACTTTGGCCTTCTTTTTACGCGTTTTGGAGACCAGCTTTCCCTTTCTTTTAGAGTGAGTATGGGAGGGAGGAATCATGAGGCCTTTAGCTCGGATCCTCTCACTTCTCCTGAAAGAGATGGGGACTTCGTCCTCCACTTCTTCTTCTTCTTCTTCATGAGACGCAGTAGACGGTGGTGGTGGTGGTGGTGGTAGTTGTGGTTGGAGATGGGGTTTCTCCTTTGTAGGAGGTTGGGTTTTAGACTTCAGTTGGATAAGGGCTTCGGGTTTTGTTGGGGCTGTGGCTTGGTTTGTGGTTGTGGATGCAGTTGGGGCTGGGCTTAGGCTTGTCCTCAGGCTTGGGCTTGGGCTTGGGCTGGGGCTTGTACTTGGGCTTGGGCTTGGGGTGTGGGTGGGGTTGGGAATAGGGTTGTGATTGTGGTTGTGGGTGGGGTTGGGGCTGGGGCTGTGGGTGGGGTTGGGGATGGGGTGTTGGTTTTTAATTTGTGTGCGTTGTGCTTCTTTTTATTGTAAATGTGTGGTTAAAATACAGCAGAGATGAAAAAGGCAAAAATAGTTGAAAAAGGAGGGGGACAGAAAATGGATTGAACACAATAGCAAAACAAACACACAATCCTGTAAGATCCAGGGCTATTGTAACAAGTTTTGATGAGGAAGAGTTTGTCCCATAGGGAGTGATGATCCAATAACTATAGTGGAATAGTAAATCTCCATATCTACTATAGATCTGGTAACTCTAGACCTAAACTAGAAAGCAAGGTAAAGAGAGGGTATTTTTGGGTTGTCACAAATTAAACTAAAAACATAAATAAAAATAGAACTAAAAGAAAGGGGGTAAAGAAGAATGAAGGTGTTTGGGAAAATAAATAAAAACTATAGAAAAGTAGCAGCTATGGGCTAATCTTCACTGCAAAATAGATCAAGAGCTAGATCAGCAACTGTCTTTCACTGTGCTACAGGCACAAGTGCAAGGTAGAAGAATTCAGCCTAACCCAGAGACATGAATTGATCTTAGGGCTATATTTTATCCATTCAAATGGTCACAGAATATCCCAGGGACTTTATCCACTCAAGGGATTAAAGTTAAAATAAGAAAACCATTATAGACACTATATTTTCAAAGCTATAAGCTCATGCATCCATAGGAGCAAACAATCCATAAAAATCTAGTGAAGACCACAAGAAATCACAAATTGAATGAAGCTTTAAAATCAGCTGGTCATTGCTACAAAGAGGGTTGCAATGACATAGCTCTCAAGTCTACAATCTTTGCAAGATCACAGATCTATTCACTAAAAATAGTATTGTAAAATAGAGGACGAGATGGATCTGCAACAGTCCCTCACCTGGCTACAAGCACAAGTGCAGGGAAAAAGAATCAAGCTCAGCCCTGTGATCTGGACTAGTCTTAAGGCTATACCCTATCCACTTAAATGGTCACAGGGTATCCCAGGGACTAATCAAATTACAAAGGTTAAAACTAGAATAATAAAACCACTGCAACCACTATGTTTGCAAGGCTACAAGCTCATGCATCCATAGGTGCAAACAACACATAAAAATCTAAATAAAAAATATAAGATGAATATAAAGAAGCATTAAAAATGGCTTTGCATTGCATAAAAATAACTTACAATGACTTGCCCTCAAGGCAGCAGTCTCTGCAAGATTCCAAGATCACTCACAATGTTCTTACAAAATTAGTTACAAATTAAAATAGACCTAGCTGCTATAAAGATTTAGCCAGCAAATGTGGTGCTAAGGAGGAAAAACAAAAAGAGAAGGAAAACCTAACCTAAAAATGAAAACCTAAGAGTGAGCTCAAGCTAATCCTGGCTCCCTTTTACAAAACAAATTACAGCTATAAATGCAATTCATAAAGTTTCTTTTTTATGCATTGGCTAATCAGAAATCATAACTTTGGGAGCTGCTGTGGTGGCTCATTCTCAGTCTAGTGCTGCCTCGGGATGTGGAGAATAGCTCAGCACATTGGGACATGTGGCCTAGTGATGTAGAATCCCAAAAATACCATTGAAGTTTTAATGGGGAGGCTGAAACCCGAGCCTTGAGAGGTTGCCGCTTCAGAACATGTGTTCTCGAGTAGATCTCAAGAGGTTTAAATGATTTCTGCAGGTTGCTCGTGGAGTTCTTGAGTGGCTAGGGAGCTTTAGGTCTACAGCTCGACAGGTTCAAGTTCTTCAGCTCGTGAGGATGGCTTCAGGCTTTAGCTCATGAGGTTGAAGCAGCAGCTCGAGTGGATGATATTTCAGCAATGCAGCTCGACAAGCTGGTTTTAAGACTATTCAACAGCTTGGTTTTCTTCAGCAAGAACAGCTGCTCGAGTGGTTGGTGTTTCAGCAATGAAGTGATCGAGATCCACTCGAGCCTAATGTACTGAAGCTGCTGGTTTGCTCGAGGTTAGAGTTCTGAGTGTGCATCTACTCGAGAATTACTCGAGATTTAAATGTTGAAGCTACAATGTGCTCGAGATCCACTCGAGAAGAGATTGTTGAAGTTGTGGTCTGCTTTAGCTGCTCGAGCTGCTGGTTTGCTGCACACATGATGTGCTCGAGCTGCTTCCTGCACTGCTTAGCAGGTTACTCTTGAAAGCACAGAGCTGCTCGAACTTGTTGTGTTGAAGGTGTTGAGCTGCTTGAGTTGTTGGAGTGCTCAAGTCGATTGCTTGCTCAGCTGTTCTATATAATCTGTGCTTGGGTCCACTTTCCTTCTCACTGCTAGACTTTTAGGGGTCCAGGGCATGATAAATGGCTCACATGGTGGGGACCACCATAGTGCATTCTCTATAATTCCATCAGTTTCATAGCTTGCCTCTAAATTCTTTCTTCTTGGCTCTCATTAATTGGATTGCTGCACTAAGCTGTAGTTTATTACTATCTACAAAAAATACACTTAAAAAGTAATTATTACACAGCTCAAAGGTTTATCAAAGACTAGGTTAGGAGGTGGAAAGTGGCATAAATCAGTGATTAACATGGGACTGTGATTGTGGTTGTGGGTGGGGTTGGGGTTCGGGCAGAGGCAGACCTTTGGCATTGGGGAAATGTGTCTGATAATCCCCAGCGAAGCCTAGCGGACTTCCCGCCACACTGCGGGCCTATAATATGATAAGAATATCAGTTCTTATTTAAAAAATAGTTAACATGTAGAAGCATTCGCGCTTCATATATGAAGCGTCGATGCATCATAGAGAGAAGCATTGTCGCCTCCTGTAAAAGGGTCAGTGCTAGATATGGAGGCGTAGGCGCTTCATAGTCGAAGCGTCAACGCATCTATGCGCTTCGTTGTTGGATTTCCTCAAGCTCAGCATTTATCCTGTATAGTTTAGAAGCATATCTTGGATAGACACACTTGTTTATTTCGGAAGAGGGTGAACTGATTCTTAATATTTGCCTGTTCCTTCCAGATAAGGGCGTTCTGACCCTTTAGTTTCTCGTTCTCCTGGTCGAGCTGAAGAACCATTACCTTCAGTCGCTGGTTCTCCTTTTACAACTGAAGACCCTTTATACGGAGGTCATCGAAGTCTTTACTCCACTATATCATTGACCTCTCACAGTCTGCAATTCTTGAATCGGTAGACTGTTTCTATTGTTTATCAATCCGCTATTTCACGGATTGACCGAATTTAGGTTCTTCTTCTTCTTCATGTTCCTACTATGCCTTTTCCTCGTTCGAGATGCTAATAACGTCAATGTCCATTTTCTTCCTCTGCACAGTAATGAGAGGGACTGGTTATCCTTCACCTGATTCCACAGGCCTCTGCCTTGTTCTCAATACGACTTCTACCACAGGCAAGGACCTTTCGTAGAGTGTCGCCTCTAGTTTCCAGACGTGAGCAGCCCACAAGATGATAGATATTTTATATTATTTTTGATTGATTAAACTTTTGGGAATACTCAATCGCTTCCTTAAGAAGTGATTGCGCTTGTTATAGAGGTGCCATCTCTTCATTTCGTAGCGATTGCGCTCATATTAGAGGTGCCATCGCCTCATTTAGAAGCGAATATTTTCTTTTAGAGGTGCCATCTCTTCATTTCAAAGCGTTTGTGCTTCTAAATTATAGTGATAACGCCTGTATTTGGAGGTAATATCACCTCATTTCGAAGTTTCCTTGTACTGGAAGCCTGCGATGTATGGTTTCCTCATTTTTTCATTTGCTTCCCATTTTAGCAGTCTTGGGAAGCGAATGGCGCTGACAACCTTGGTTGGGGCGCAACTTATGTTAATCTCGTATGCCCGAATCTGAGAAAAATAAAATAAATATTTGATGACTTTTGTAATCGTCACCGCTTCGTAGGAATAAAATAGGACATTCTGGGAGACGACATTACCTACAGGGAAATAGTGCAGCCATAAATATTATAACCATGCTTAATATTATAACCATGCTTTTTGTGATCTTTCTCAGCTATATTCCTCATCCACTTCACTTTCTTCATGCACCCTAGAAGTTTTTTATACACGTGATGGCCCCATGGATATACGTTGAAATTGGGGAGATCATCAACGAGGTCGAGGTGGGGGTTCTTGAGGGTATATTTTGTATTTGGGAAGAGGACGGTGGCGAGGACGAACGACAGACAGAGTTTCAGAAACTCTTCGTTAGCATCCTGCTCGAGACTGTCAATCTCCTGTTCGATGTGTGCCCTATTTATATCTTTGAGGCCTTTGAGAAACTTATATCTAATGGCCCGTTCTTCATGAATCTCCACCTTTAGAGGGTAATCGGAGGGTGCGGTCATTCCATGACCAATTATCAAGGAAAAATTAAGGGATTGAAATCTGATAATGTCAGACTTGTCAATCCCAAAATTTCAAATGTTGCCATGATTCAAGAACTTGATGATTGCGTCCAAGAGGGTGTTGACACTTATCACGCCCTTTGGAGCCACAAAGAATAAATCGAAGACTGAATCCTTAAGGAGATCTTTCCTCCCCTCAGATGTCGCGTCATAAATGGCCCGACACATTCCGATGGTGCAATTAGCCGTTGGGGTCATGAGAACCATTTTCAAAATCTGTGACATAAAAAAGGGAGAAGTTTAGAGAAGAAGGTACTAATAATAGGAAAGGCGTCGCTTCCATATACAGGCATAAGCGCCTCAAATGTTAGAGCACCGACACTCCAAGTGGTGAGGCACCCCGCCCATATATGAGGCACAAGCACCTCAAATGTTGGAGCACCGACATTCTAAGCAGTGAGGCGCCCCGCCCATATATGAGGTGCAAATGCTTCATCTATGGAAGGGATGGCGCTTCTATTTGCCATTTTTAAAATGGGCGGAAATAAAATGACACTCACCTTGTTACTAAATGTAGAAATAGGGTTTCGCCACTTTGATGTTTCTTACTGTGCTCTGAGAAGATGAAGATTGGGAGGGCGAAGGTGAAATGTAATTTGTGAATTTTTAATTCACAAAATTCTCGCCTTAAATATTTTTCTAGAACGAGAATAATGGTCATTGCACAACACAATGTCAGGCGTCGTAATCCAGTCGGCCTCCCCCAACTCCTCATTTAACGTTCTAACAATGTTAATAAATGAAATACGTTCGGGCATTGTTTCGCACAATATGGTGCCATGTGTCAAATTTTGGGACGCTTCGTATCATACTACAGAGCATTAACGCTTCCTTCTCATTGCAATAGCACTAACAGAAGATAGTGCCAGTGCTTCTTACTTGAGCGCTAGTGTTTCTCAAGGGAAGCAAAGCTTCCTCTAACATAAGAGCCATTAATGTTCAACATTTGAGCAATAAATGTTAAATATATTGCCAATTAATGGACTCCCTGTAGGGGTCTCTCAAACAGTCAATTCAAATGGTAATGATTACTATTGAGAACCCTGAAGTAATGCGCATCTTTTAATTAATGCTATTACATCAAACATCGCAATAGCTCATCATATAGGAAGCACAATCGCCTCCTTCATAGAAGCGTAAGCACTTCGAATCAGATGGTCTTCTCGTATATTTTTTCAAATATAATCATGAAAAAATCACGATGTCAGGCATGGACTCCCTATGCCTCTCCATGCTTTGCTTTTCTGATTATGTTAGTGTCAATGGTAACCATAGTTAAAACATGGTGAAATTAGAAAAAAGAGGGACTGTCGCATCAGCGATAGAGGTGCTACGTGTCGAGCTTCTATCAATATGCGTAGAGATATCTCTACGTCTGAGCGCATATCCCTGAGCCTTATATATATATATATATATATATGAGGTGAGGGACTATATGCCTAGGCGTAGAGATTTCCCTACGCCCACCGTTAGGTGGCCATCATATGACACTACAAAACTAAGTGGTTTTCAGCGACACTTGCTATTAAAGCATTTTTGGGTAGAGACAGAACTAACAATGGCAGTTTTTGGTAGCGACAGGACTAATAGCGGAATAATCTTTTTTTTTGTAGTGTGAGGCCCATCACAAGAATCGGGTGTCATGACAACTTAGGCAAGGTCGATCAAATCCAATTGAAAAAACATAAATGTTTTTATGACTTTTCGACGGTTAAAGATGTGGTCAAAGTTGGTGAAAATCAATGCACCAAAATTTTGGGGCCTTACCTTATCTTTGACCTATCAAACGTAGGGCAAAAAAATCAATTTTTTTTTTTTTAATAAAAATCACATGTTTCATGGATGATTAAACCAAAACGGGATTTGTTTGGGGTTGATCATGCCAAATGGCTTGTGATCGAGCCACCGGGCGCATAGGTCATCATGTGCGCCGAGGCATATATTCCCAAAAGCCTATATATATATATTAATTTTCTAATTTAAATATGATTATTATAAATATTTTATAAATTTTAATTATAATTTAAATAATAAAAAATTCAAATTTTTGTCTCATGTCAATTCACACCATCTCACCGAGATGCGAGACGTCTCGATCTCGGAGGTATCCGAGACATCTCGGATTCCCAAGATTTCAAACCATGCTTCCAAGTGCCTTAAATGCAGCAATCTCTGCTTGTCCAATTTGTTATTTGCAATTTCTAAAACATTTTCTAAAGCTTTAGTGGTGGATATTACTTAGCAAGCTCATTAAAGCTGGGCTTGAAGAAACATGATGAGGTCACTCGAAGATACAAATGGTACAGAAAAGTTTGAGAATCATGCGGAGTAAGGCAAAGAGGTATAATAAAGTGATAGAAAGTGAAAAAAAGTTGGTGCTCCACCTGTAACTACGCCAATGATGGGAGAGACTTGGGGAATCACATGGAGTATTACTCGCACACACTATGTGAAAATGCCAAAAAAATCACTGCCTTAAACAGTGATTTTTTCAAAAAATCACTGTCATTGACAGTGATTTTTTTTTCAAAAAAACCACTATCCTAAATAATTGAAAAAAAAGTAGTGATTTTTTTTATCAATATACAAGACAGTGGTTTATGAACTTTAACAACGACTGCTCTTAATAGTCATAGAAAAAATCATTGCTTTCGGCAGTGGTTTTTTTATGCAAATTTTTTTAAAAAAAAATTTACGTCGACGATTTTTTATGCATTTTTTTAATGCAATTTTTTTATGCTTTCTTTAATGCTTTTTTTTTTAATGTAATTTTTTCAATGCTTTTTTAATGCTTTAAAAAAAATTATCTAAAGAAAAACAACTATTAATCTCATATTTAAACACGTCCATTCAACTCAAATGCAAATCATTTATTGTCATTAATAAAAGAATTAGATGTCCAATTCTTTTATTCAAACAAAAGGTTGCATCTCAACCTATGATCCAACCTTTCAAATCAACCAAACATTTTAAATTCTACATGTCCAATCTTTTTATTTAAATAAAAAGAAGAAAAAAAGAAAGAGAGTTAACAATCTAAGGACCCCATGACCCATTTTCAAAATAACAAAAATAAATAAATAAATTTGCTTCGCCTCTCCTGCCAAGTGTCTCGTCCCCTAGTGATCCGTTTGAGGTGAACTTCTAATAAGAAAGCTTTGCCTGAAGTCAAAAGGAGAACATCATTAAACTAAAATATCGATGACTTCCATCTAAGGAGTCCCCATCTAATAGGTCGGGTTGAAAATATGGACCTGCTATATAAATAGGTTGTATTCAAGTTAGCTCAAACCCGATCTGAACCCAACCTGGTACGTGTTTGCTACACAAGATATAGGTATATCATTTTTTTAACAGATCAAGGTCAGATCCAAAACTAGATAACAGGTCAGGGTCCAAAACTGAAAATGCTATTAAACATATGAATCAAGAATGAGTGCAGAAAAAGTACATGATCCTGATAAATACATATGATAAAACACATTGACTTATAGAAAATACTCAAAATTTCAATTTAACGCTAATGATAAGTGAATTGTGAACCTTCTCATATTGGTGGATCGAAGAGAATTGTGAACACCTTATATTGGTGGAGATTGCAACTAAATTAGCTTTAGGACTTAAATTATATTCTTATTATGACTCTTCCCATCAAAGAACTCTAATTATTTCCCAATGAAAATTTAGATATGAGTCTGCATGTAATCAAATATCTTCGTCCCCAAGGTTTGGTATGAATGCTTTGACCTATGGTCAAATGGGTTAGACAGTTAAGCTAATGGGCCACTAAAAGTCTAATATTTTCCCACTCTGTCCATTCGGCCAATTTGAAAATACTTTTATTTTGACTCATAAATTCTTTTAGAAACGACCATACACATGCATGCTTTTTTTAGAAGTATTCTAATCACTTCCAAACTTATTTAGCCATCATAATATCACATATAGTTAAGCAAACTACTAACACACAGTCATGGTGGTTGTACATCAATAAGCGAATAGTCCCTTTCAAGCACCACAACGTTACCAGTGCAGATAAAAACATACAAACAAGTAACAGAAGCTTCAATCATAATCAACAATAAAGGCGTTTCAGAGTCATTGGAAGAGCATTGATATTCAGCTATTGCAGATGTGGCATTGACAGATTTCAAAAAAAAAATCTGTTTTTTGTGACTGATTTTGAGAGGACTCTTAAATAACAAAAGGATTTGAGTGGCAACATCCAATCACTAACCTCAACCCTCTGCCTCAACAAAAGGTATCTTCCATGGGTCTTACAACCAACATGTACAATCATATCGCATTGCAAGCAAAGGAAACTTCCATCTATCTCACAGTAAAAGAAAGCTACATTCAGAATCCAAAGGTAAAAATATAAGTTTAGGTTCTTACTTCAAAGAAAGGTAAATGTAGGCCTGGTACAAAGGACCTGGTAACTTGCCTAGTCCCTTGTTAGTTTGTTGCCATGTGGTACCCAGTCACATGATAATACCTACAAAGAGGTGAAAAAGCAAAAAAATCAGACTCAAAGTCGAACTTTAGAAATATTAAGAGAATTTCCTCAGTCTCAAAAATACCATTTCAGCCAGGTCCAACCATGAAATGAAGACTAACTTCATATGTAATGACAAGTAGATATCGAGAGTGTAAGTTCTCATAGTAGTCGAGCAATTTCAAAAGACAGGAATTGCTGAGGCATGCTTAATTAGAGTAAATTGAGACTTCATGGATCCACATTGGTAAACAAAACCAATGGTTTATGATTATAGATATGGAGCTTCACCACCGTTGATGATGCTTAGCAATTCCTCAAATGGTTTTCCAATGTTCACATAATCCAATTATCTGCAAAGAGTAGCAAAGAGTTGGTGTTAGTTCCCGGCTTCAGCACCAGCCATAGCACCTGCAAAGAATTAGTATCAGAATGACCATTAGTTGGTAAAGATTGGCGTGAACAGAGACGGGGATAATTTGAATTTGTACGGATGCGCACAGATGGTCCACTAGTTTTAGCAAGACTACTCATTCCATCACTATGTTTAGCATAAACCGAGCAAATTACTTACAACAGGAATAGTTTGTAATTGTTGAAATAACTGTGGTCAAATCTGGGTAGAGAAGAAAAATGAAAATGTGTAAAACAAAGAGCAGGAAAAAAAGAGAGAGGCATCCATGTGTTTTGGAAAATTAAAAGCACACCAATCGAAAAATTAACAAAAAAAAGAACAATGTACTATCTGATAAATTGAAAAACTGCTATAAATCGAATCAATGAGACGATGACAATCTCGAGCCTAAAAATAAATATAACATTAAAACTTCTTACTTAAGTGAACCTACAAGTAAACAGAATCTAAACATGTAGAATAAAGCAAAGCTAGAATTAAAATTTAAAGGATCCTTCTTGTATACCTAGCCTAAGATTTCAAGGTTTAGACAATCTAATGCACAAGGTCCTTTCGATACTTGATTTGCATATCTGTACTGAGGTAACCATGACATGTTATTTATGATGGGAAACAGTGTTATTGGGCAAGGCGTACATGTGCAGTTGTGGGCAAATAATTTTTCTACTAAACAACATGCCAAGCCAATGTGCGACTAATGAGTGCACAAGGTGAAGCATGAGCAGGTTTATTGACACTAGATGGGCATGAATTTAGGCCAACATAATACAAGGGTGTTGGGTGTGTGTGTCAGGCTGGATGGTATAATACATCAAGTATAGTTGACCTTGGTGTATGGTGCCATGGGGCTGCATGAAGTTTTATGTGGCAACGGTTGTTTGATATTAAAATCTTGGCCAAGGTTTTGTCCTTGTGCATTAAATTGAGTCAAAAGTTAAAAGATAACCGGGTACCTTGAAAGCAAGTCTCTCTCTCTCTCTCTCTCTCTCTCTATATATATATATATATATATAGAGAGAGAGAGAGAGAGAGTGAATTTGGTTATGTTTAAAAAAGAAATTTAAATTTGCTCTTTTAAATGGGCTGCTCTTTGGCTCCAAAGAGAAATCCTACACACAGCCTTAATAATTATGTTTAGCTAAGGCACAATTTCAGTCCATGAATCATTAACTAGCTCTAGGTGAGGAAAGGAACTACCTGCAATTGATTTTGTTTCTGCTCAAGGTCTCTCCAACACAGGCAAATCACCTTCAAACCTTGAGAAAGAGCATTTGCAACTTTATCTCCAACAAACTGCACAAAGCATGCATAACAGAAATTACATAAGCAAATATGAAAAAGAATTTTGCAAGATAATAAACCAAAACTATAAAAGAAACTCTTCCACATTTCTTAGAAGGAAAGCTAATCCAAATTGTCAAGTTCATTTTGCCTCGTTTGCCCATTATTGTTCACAATTTGCTTCACAATCAATAATATAGATGCAAAAGCCTCAATTTCCAAGAATTCGCTACTCAGCTTGCCCAAATGGGTTATAACTTCATAGGCTGGCCCAAATCTTGTAGCCATAAGAAACAAGGGGAAAAAGTACAATGACTTTACAAGTGAAGCAAATTGCATAAAAATAGGAAGTATATTTGTAACCATTTTCTCTCACAAGAAGCCGAGACACGCCTACTACAACATAAATATAGATAAGATAGTATAATACTATGTCATCCAAAAAGACTCTACATACCTTGTTGCCCGTCTTTTGTGAGTTGAATTTGGGGGGGGGGGGAGGAAATACAAAGACACTCTTTAACCCAAGAATAAATACAAAGGCACTCTTCTTGAGCAGATTCAGCCACAAGATGGTATTGAAAAATCATGTCTATCATGTGTTTTAAGAGCCTACAGGTGACCAAAACTGAACTCGCTAATTAGACAAGTTTTAACGATTGTATGGTAATTGTTCAAATTAATTTGGCACTTATAGGCTCTTTTGGCCACATGAATTATCTTTCGAGGAATCCAGTCATCCCAGTGGTAGCTCATATTGGGAGCTATAAGAATTAAAATGAAGCAAGGCTCATAAAAGATTTTTGGGAGTCTCACAATGATGAAATCACGTTTTATGATGAAGAATTATTCACAATGGCTAATGGAGCAGAAATACCTGACAAAAACTTCCTCTAACTATTTATGGTACATGAGAGAGTAAGTAGCAAACCTCTGAAAGTAGATCATCGTTATAAATAAAGTATTTATAATTCTATAGTAACTAATGTCATATGATTAGTATATACAGTCAATAACTTCTCTCTTTATATCTATTCAATGTCAAGTTAAGCAGAGATGAAAGATTTTTTAACGATGATGTTTCCTAACTATTTGTGCTACATGAGAGAGTGCTCTCTCCATCTACACCAACAATTATCACAAATGATGTTTCATAAAAATGAAATTCAAAGCTGCAAGTTAAGGTGATCATATAACAAAAATCAAGTCAAGAAATCACAGATGCAAGCCCACATACATCAAAGTGGATCTAATCTAACGGAAAATGTGGGTTACTTCTAGTTAAGTTAGTAGGATAAATAATACGACATTATTTTAACAATTGGCTGGTTCATACAAGTTTAACAACAGTAGAAGATAAACTAGACAGTAACTAAATTTTCAGTAGAGATGTAGTCTCATTTCCTAGTTGATACTATAGCGCCAAAGAAAGTTACATTATAGTTAAAATGCTTGATCGAACTAGTAACTGTCAACATTTTTCTTTTTAACTTTCACAAGCTGATTTGATAGCTAACCTCACAAAAATGAACTGCCTAGGCCAGCAATGCCCAACTATTTACTTATTGCGCCAAAAAAATCAGCATTAGTCTGCCCTAATCTGAAGGCATATTTTGTAGAGAATTTTATGGCCAATTTTAGAGAGCTTTGGATAAAACGCTCTATCTGAAACTGGTAAAATTTAAAGAAAACTTCGTTCTTCCATACCAATTACTCGTATTTCCACCAAACTTCAAGAGAACTTCAACATAATTGTTTGAGTTTAATGTGCAGATATTAAAACTTGGTGAGTTGGTGTTGCAATGGCAGCACTCTGTCAGTTTCAAATGAAAGGCAGAGATCAAATGAAAATGAAAATGAAAATGCACAGAGAACAAATGAAAATGCATATATATGTATTTAATCAATTGCTATTAATTATAAAATAGTATAACTTCATGTACAAATACCAGTTCTGTCAAATACCGTGTTTGGTGTAAAGTCTAGTCAAATACTAGGTTCGATTACAAATACAAGTTCAGTCAAATACCATGTTCGGTCACAAATACGAGTTTTGTCAAATATCCAGTATACTTCCTTACAAACAAGTTCAGGGTTTACAAAGGCATGTCAATTCTTTGACCTTTCAACCAGTTTTTTACATGATCCAACACTGGTCAATGGTGTGGTCAACCTTGTTCAACTAAAATTTATATACAGGTCTCTGCATGTTATATCTTAAAGAAACTCTTTCAAGATCGTATTTCGAATATTTGTAAGGTTTCAAGGATTTTGATATCCAATTATAATTCAAAATCCCTGATTTCAAGGTTCAATTCCCTACACCAGTCCAGATCTGATGGATCATAAGCCTTCTTGGTCAATGTAATCAGTTGAATCTTAGTTGCAAATGGAGCTTAACCCATGAAATTGTTTGATGAAGCATATTATGCTTGAAAATATATCATATATTTGACCATATCCATGCCGATAGCAATTTTTATTGTGGCTACAAATTTTGCGGCTTCAAATCAGATTAGTGTTGGACCGATAGTTGTGAACTTGTGAGCTTTCCCTTATGATTAGACAACTTTTTCTTCCAAACTCAGATTTAGTTCCTTGTAATTGGTAGGTGTATGCCCCTTAAACCAATGTAACTGTAGTTATTTATATTATCCTTATTTGCATTCTGTGTGTGTTTATGAAATTGCATCATATAATTTGGGAATAATTCGTGATTAATTTGTAGAGCCTTAAATTTCATGAATTATTCACGATTTTTTTCAAATATTAAGAGACTTTGGTGACTATGGTCCGAATTTTGAAAATTATTATAATATTAATTGGCAACGTGTTTACCAATTATTATATATCCATGTATCTAGTGAACAAATTATCAATATATTGAACTGCACTGACATGAGTAAGTTTGTAACCCTTGTAAAGTTAAAACTTAAAACCTATGTACTTCTCTATACTGAAATTGGCAGTTTACTGCTACTCGGGAACAAAATAGATGTCATAAAGCTGATGTCACTCGGTGTAATTCCAAAGCAATAAACATAAATTAAGCAGGGGATGTAAAAATTCAAAGAAACTAACCTCACAAATTTTTCCTCTCGGTAATTCATAACTTCCTTTTAATTGCAATCAATTCCAATATGGATGTCAAATTTGGGACTATAGATGGCTACCATTAGAACGTGTTATTGCCAGCCTCCGAAGAAAAATCCACTTCTCTTCTTCCAATATAAACTTAGCATAAAGCCATGGTCTGACAAAAACAAAAAGAGAAGATGTCAAAACAATCATACAAATATTTCTGGAGTATTCTTTCAACAATAGTCATGGTAAATTTGATAGGAAAGAAATCTCATAATTTTGTAGGAAATCATATTCTTGACACAACGTATAAATGAAAGGAAATTGACACTAGTAACCATCTCCATTGGAAAGAATTTAGCAGGAAATGACGATTGGGGAGTGGTGATTTGGGCCTTTTGGAAAAAAATTCGAGTTACAAACTTCCAATGTCAAGTAACTAGTATATAGATAAATAGATATTCTTGTATAACTATAGATATAAGATATACTTGTGAGCCATTTTGGGGATCTGGTTCGAGTGTTATAAAGTACAAATGTGCAAAGATTCCTCCTGTTAGCATATTCATATAAGCATGAACTCTACTGCTAACTATATTGAGCAGTTTATCTACACCTTAAATCTTTGCAGCTAAAGTGACATGCAATAAGCTAATACATACCTTTAGCGTGGCTGCCACTTTTATCAGCATTTGGGCATGATGAACCAACAGAGACGAAGTCATCATTAGGCACAATACCAGGCCCACTGCCAAAGAAGAGCCTGTGGAATTTGTATATCTATTTTACACAAAGAATGAGTCATCAAATTACATTAACAATTATTCTCAATCACTAGTTATTTCCAACATAACACATTAAAAAATGAGAGGAAGGGGAGAAAAAGATAAAATGATAAGCATTCTGATAGTTAGATTACCTTCTTAGGCTTTTGAAACTGAACCATACTATGCTTCAAGTTACTTAGAGGTCCTTCTACTAAGTACTCATGTTCCTAATGAGATAGGTATCAAATAAAGCAACCATTATTTAATAGCTTTAACAACCAAAAGCTCGTCCAGTAAAAATAAATGCCTCATCGTCCAAGTTAAAATTAAAAAATGACAGCAGCCCAAGAAACTAACCTAAGCATTTAGTGATTACAACACAGGTAAAAACAAAAGTACATTTTTTAACTTTCCCAGTGATTGTTTTGTTTTCATTTTGAAAATATCAAATTTTATTAAAGACAAGTAATACAACTAAAGAAGCCAATTTGGGTCCTGTCACCATCAATCAATTTATCAGTATGTACAAACTTACAAGAAATTATATTTTGTAAGCTATCCAACAACTTAACAAGTACATAAAAGGAAAATGTTTCATTGCAGCCTGTTTGGAAACATGTAAAATCCCATTTTTGTAGGGAAAAAATGGTTTATTACTTAAAAACAACATTTTCCTCCGTTTGGTAGGAGGTATTGGGCCATGTTACCTTGAAAATAATCGATTTTCTATTCAAAAACCTTTTAGCAAAACAAGTGCTTAAAACCCTTTTTTCTCTTTGGCCTCCTACGGGAGATTAGCGCCCAACCATCTTCTTCCACTCTATTAACAACACACAAAACAACCCCTCTAACCTAACTTCTTTTTCCAACCCATTAACACTACATTTTGAGTAAAAGAAAAAAATTACTCATTTTCCTTCAAACTAGGTAAAAACAAGATGTGTAAAATATCCACAAATAAAAAATAAAAAATTGAACTAAAATTGTATTCCACCCGCAAGAACAGTTGATAGATTCTTGAGATTTGTGGTCAAAAACAAAATTTCACTTCTGGCAACAGGATCAAACTATAGTTTTCTATATGCAGATTCAGATTTACTAGTAAATTACCATTGGGCATGGAGGATAGAGTCTCAGAGTCTCAGTACGTGTTGGATGGAGATACTAGAACTTGTCTAGGGCTCCATCAGTTACTTGTGCGGCAAATTCAACAACAGATACTGCAACTATAGTTTTCTATATGCATTCCTCTCCAACAGTTCTTCGAGTTTTCTCAATCTATCCTTCAATTCTTTGCTCTGAAATCATCAACAAAAATTATCAAACATAAAATTAAAAATAAATAAATAAATAACTGAAATTGAACACCAATTGATTGGAGTACACTTTCTTTAGGTTTAGGGCTAGAAAAAACAAAATGGGAGCTAGAGAAGAGGTGGAGGAGAGTAGGTCGAGTGGAAGAAGAAGATGCAAACCTGAGATCTCTGAGGGATTTGTATGGAATCAAAGTCTGAGAGGAGAGGTTCGAAGCGATTTCTCGTCCCTCTTTGCTGAGAAGCGGATTTTGTGATGCGGAGAGTAGAAGGGAGCAGAGGGTTTCATTGTTTGCGATCTGGCATCCGCCCCTCCTCAAATGCATCAACAAACAAATGAATTAGTAGCCGGAGCATTTCTTCGCGCGGATCAGTGGAGAAAATGGATTAGGGTTTCATGTTTTGAAGAGAGGGAGAGGGAGAGGGAGAGGGAGAGGCGAGAGACAGAGAGAGGGGGCTAGGGTTAAAAATAACAAAAGAACAATGTGATATAAATTTATATCGTGGATGAGGGGGTGAGCTGCGTGGGTCGGGCCAAACCCACTATTTTAAGTAGTGGTTCTTTTCATACCTCTATAGTGGTTTTTCTCCCATTTTGACGTAGTGACAGAGGTAGCTAATACTTGCACACAAAACAAAAAGGATTTTTTTTAAGAAAATTATGTGCAAGGATAGAGTTTGTATATGCAATCAATGGCTCTCATTTTAATTAATGACAGTGATAGCGTACAATAGAAGTTACCATCAGGCCCCAAAATCACACTGCTGGAAATTTTTGAAACTTTGTTGGCTTAAAACATCGGTAAATGATGAGTTGCTAGTTGGAATACTTAGAGGATTAAATATGTATTCCATATGGTAGATGGATTAAATATGTGTTCCATAATGTGTAAAAGTGGCTTGTTATTGCCATAAATTATGTCATGCGATCAGCAGACTCAGTCGGCCGAGTTGGGCTCAATTTCGATTGAGAAAAAGTTTGGCTCAACAATGATATATGATTGACACCTACATTAATAGATAAACCACATTGTCCAATTGTTTAATCAATCCAAGTGGTTAAAGAGGTCTTTAAATGTAGGTTTGAAAATAAGTAGCACAAATACGAAGTGTAAATTTTGTGAACATGATAGTCTAAAGGAGGATTTAGTTAACATAAAAAGTAATTAATGTCAGGTTGTCAAAAATGTTACTATTTACGTTATGACCCGTGTTTAATTTTACTATATTAAATGGTGATAGATCTAAGAAGTGCAAAATTTGGTACTTGTGCCCACACTGAATCATGGCCCTCGCAAATTCATTAAAGAAACTTCTAAATATGATTCAGTTTACTCAAAAATAGCAACCGAATTTCCAAGAAATCTGCTGCTTTTAAACAGCTAAGGCAAGTAATATAATTCCATTATTTATGGGGTTCGATTGAGTAATCAAATTAAATCATAAAAAGCACTCTTGCTCTTTTAAGCAAAGTCAACTTGGCATTTGAGACTCTTCCTCTAATCACCCTTCTTTATAAATCTAAAGTCATAAGGGAATTAGAAATATACATCATTCCTTCTCTCTCAGTCGTCTCTCTCTCTCTTGTTCTCTCTTCTCTGCTAAGCACAGCCATTGTGCACCTTCGGTAAGTGAGATCCATGTCAATCGACACTGATAGTTTCAATCCACCATCGTATTGGCGACCTGTGCATCCGGTTCTGGAGACTAATCTTTCCCCATCAAGGTTTCTCGTTGCTGCGTGTATAATATACACGCTAGACATTTTTTGGGACCTTTTGGCTTAGCGTGTGTAATACACATGCTAGGTAAAATCTGGGGAATTTTGAACTAGCGTGTATATTACACACGCTAGGTACTTTCTGGTCAGTGGGGGGCCTTTAAAGCGCGAGAATGCACTCCTTTTTAATTTTTTTGAGTTGGGTTTTGAGTTTTGCTCCCATATTTTTTTCTTTTCTTTCTGAGGGTGGGCCATTGTCCTACATCGAATTGTGATTCATTAAACATCTTTGTATGACCATGGACCTGCTTTTTGCCCCGCCTCTCTCGGAGGTCCGGGACCTTTATACTCCCTTCCTTGGGTGTGGGGCCCAGCTTTCTAAGGAAATGGCTTGATAGCCTAAATGAGCATGAACTTGTGGGTTTCGATCAACTCAGATTGGCCCGTCTCTCGTCTTTCCTTGATGCTCCTCTATTGTGGGACCTCATTCACGCAGCGGTCTCGCATTGGGATGTGGAAACCCATGTTTTCTATTTTGGGACCCATGAGCTAACTCCAACACTCGAAGAGCTCTCCATTTTTTCAGGTTTGAGGCTACACCGAAGCCTTGCTAAGGTGCTACCGAAATCAGGTTATGCCAAGGCCGTCCATATGAATATAGGCTTGAAGAAAAGATGAATATGAGAAAAGCCTTGCCGATGGGCCCACCAGGTGCTTGGTGAAATTCCTAAGAGGACTTTTTGGCGACGAAAGTTTGCGAAGATTTCCGGTCAAGAATATTCATAACGTGAAAGCTCTTGCTCTTTGTCTTCTCTCAGAGGTCCTTTTTTACATTGGGGGTAGAGCTTCTCTCTCGTTCTCTGTGACATATTGGCAGAGCTTGAAGGTGGTCGAATCGTGATGCATCTGGTATTGGCTAAGCTTTATCGCTGCCTTGACGCCTTTGCCTTGAGCAAGGTGGAGTGCCTCCGGGGATGCCTTGTTCTACTTCAGGTCTGGCTTGGGAAGCATCTTTCCATTTTGGGGTTCGTGCCCCACTTTTGTGTTGTTCGAGGGGAGGTGGCTCGCCACTTTTTGGGATGATGCCATAAGTTGCCACAGGGGAATACACGCGAGCTGAATCTTTGGATGGCTGAAGCCGAGCTGGTATGGAGGCTTCCATGGCTTCATACCTTCTCGATAGTTCGATCCAGAGACCATGAGGGCATCACTCTTCTTAGCTTGACAGGCAGTACCTATTACTTCCAATTTCGGGTGTTGCGCCAGTTTAGTTATACTCAGCAGGTGCCTTGTGTGTCAAAACCACCCCTGTGCTCCTTGATTTTCTCTCATGGGTCCTCTGGGGATTTGGATAGGATAGCCGCTCTTTGGGAAACACATTAGTCGACGCATATGTGCGGTGTGGAGCAAGGGGATTCTTTTTCAACTTCTCCAGGGTATGAGGCTTGGCTACTATCTGAGAGGCCTTATGCCCGTTACTTGGATCAGGTGGAGAGCAGTGATGCAAAGGGGCCTTGGTTGAGGAAGGAGTTAGTTCTTTAGACCCGGATTAAGTTGCTGATAGATGAGAAGCAAGTCCTGCATGAACGTTTAGAGAAAGAACAGGTTAGAGCTAATGTTGCAGAAGTAAGAGTCGGTGTTGCTGAATGTGAGGTTCTTCATCTGGAAGGAGCCCTTAGTGATGCTCTTGGTGTTACTGACGCTTCCTGGAAGTGATATAAGGGCCTTCATGGCCGCTGGATGATAGATCAGAATGTTCAGGAGGATGCTTTACTAGCTGAGATTCGTGTCTTGAAGCGCGAGTTGGGTAGTTGACCTGGCCCTGCACGTACTTTTTGAACAAATCAAACATAATAGGAAGGGGCATAAGAACCCCTGACAGATATCTTTTTTGGTATATATATTTTCTTAATGTTTTTATTGCTTTTTCAATTTTGTAAAAGGGGAAGCAAGGCATCACACCGATTATCGTTTTGAGATGTGTAAACACATTGCATACATGTAAATGGAAAAGGGAAATCTATTATCTTACACAAGTATTATCTGACTTTTCTTTTGATGACCTTTTGTTGCTTTGTAAAAGGAGAAACCGGGTGTCACACTGATCATCCTTTTGAGATGTGGTGTACACATAGTGTTGGCATGAAAATAGGAAAGGAAAATTTATTATCTTTTATAAGTGTGGTCTTCCCCTCTCTCTTTTTGTTTGATGCCTTAACCACGGGATGAGGTGACGGGTCCTCTTTTGAGCATAGTCAAACTCAATCATTTGGTTGAACCTGAGTGGGGGCCAGGAATCTTTAAGTTCAGAATGTCTATCCCTTCGGATTGAATCAATCTTTTATCCTTACCCTAGGTCATACGTTTGACGGTGTGATTATGAAGATATTCCTGGACAGGACCTAATTTGAGCTAACATGAGCGGCCTAGTTGGCAACCAAATGAATCGAAATTGTAACCAAGGGGGGTTAACTAAAGATTTTCTTTTTCTCCTTTTCTTTTTTTGTACTTTACTCACAGTGCCCAAGACGGATTTTTGTCGTGCCCATTGCTGCCCTCTTTTTTACTCGTAGCACCCTTTCAGGTTTCCACTACATCCGTGGGTATGCATTTTTACCCCGGGTGCCTTTCTAGGTTATCACCTGGTCTGCACAAGCTCATTGTTTTTACTTGTAGCGCCCTTTCTGGTTTTTACTACGTCCATTTTACTTTGAGCTTGTATATTCTTTTTCTATTTTTTATTATTCACTTTCTCAAAGACGATGACATGGACGTCGATTCTGTCATATCTGACTGGGTGGAATTCTTTTATTGTCTTACAACTTGGTTCGTACTGACTGGATGGATATCGTGACTGCTCGTAGACCTTAAAGAGGGCTTTCTTCAGGGATATATCTTGGCCATGGGTTTGAACAGGATAGGTTAGGAATTTTGAAGGTATTCTCGAGTTAGGAGGTTTCCTTGATTGGGTTCCCAGCTGCCGTAATACACTTCTTCCTTGGGAGATTTTTACTGTACATGCCCCATGATATTTCTATCTTTTTTCTTTCTAGATATATATATTTTTTCTTTTTTTTCTTTTCAGACAATCTCTTTTTGGGGTTTTGCTTTTCTAATTTTTTTTAAATTTTGATGGTAACTCTTTTTCTTCTTTTTTTTGGTTGGTATATACACTTTTTTCATCTTTTTTCCTTAGGAGGGGTTTATAAAAGAAAGGCTCATGGCTCAATAGGTGTAGCAAAGGGTATGAATATTCAGGGATGCTTTTTTAGCTACTTGGCTTTGAAATGATGGCCTCTTTTTTAAAGGATCCTTAAGCAGTTGCGTATCCATTTTTATTAGTACTTACCTTACTGTGGGAGACTTAGGAATAGAATTGTCGAACGTATCCAGTGTTGATTGGATCAGGAAAGTGATCTCCGTCCATAGTGGCGAGGCAGAGCACGTATCTCGGGAGTACCTGTCGGATGACGTAAGGTCCTTCCCAGTTAGGCTTGAATTTCTCTCTGGAATTGGTGTGGAGAGAAGGAAAGATTTTCTTGAGTATATTGTCACCCACTTTCAAACGTCGAGTGCAAACGTGCTTGTTGTAAGCACGGGCGATCCTTCTCTAATAGGCCTGGGTGTGACACAAGGCTAAGAGCCTTTTCTCATCTAGTAGGTTCAATTGCTCAATGTGGGACCTCTCTCTTTTGGCGTTCGGTAGATCAGATTCGACGAGAATACAGAGTGAAGGTACTTTAACCTCACTGGCAGGACGGCCTCAATTCCATACACAAGGGAAAATGGCGTTGCCCCTATAGCCGTACAGATCGATGTTCGGTAAGCCCATAGTGCAAATGGTAATATTTCGCTCCAGTTGCGGTACACAACAACCATCTTCTCTAGGATTCAGACGATTGTCTTGTTAACAGCCTCTACGTCCACATTGGTTTGTCGTCGATATGGCGATGAACGATGATGCATGATTTCATATTGCTCGCATAAGGTTTTGATGTGCTTGTTTACAAAATTGGTGTCGTTATCTGTGATGATGTCCATAGGCATGCCGAATCGACAAAAGATGTTGTTCTTGATGAACCTCTTGACATGACCGACTGTAATGTTTGCATAGGATGCTGCCTCTACTCATTTGGTGAAGTATTCAATGGCGATGAGGATAAACGTATGCCCATTCGAAGCTTTTGGATTGATTTTTCGAACGATGTCGAGGCCCCATGTGGCGAATGGCCTAGGAGTGGTCATGCTGTGTAGATCTATGGCAGGAGCATGTATCAGACTGGAGTGTTCTTGGCATTTATAGCACGTTTGCACATGCTTGCAACAGTCAGCTTCCATGGTGGTCCAAAAATACCCTTGTCGTTGGATCTTCTTGGTGAGCATGTTCCCATTGACGTGGGCCCCGCATACTCTTTCGTGGATCTCTTTCATGATATTGGCTGCCTCGTCCTTAGTTAGACATCGGAGTAGGATATTGTTATATGACCGCTTGTAGAGGCACTCGCCACAGATGACATAATTAGCCGCTAAATACTGAATGGTCCACCTATCTATCTTGAATGTCCCCTGAGGGAAAGCTCAAGTTTTGAGGAAATTCTTGATATCTGAGAACCATGGTGGCTCATTATCTAGCCTTCCGGGTCCCTCAATCTGAAGGCAGAAGGTAGGCTCATTCCTCTATTCGATCATGATTGACTCCATCTCGACGTCATAGGGGATTTCTACCATTGATGCTAACATTGCTAGTGCATCGGCAAAGTGATTTCTTGCTCGCGGGACATAGGAGAAGGTATCATCATCGAAGCATGCTATCATATCTTCAAGGTGCTCATGTTATGGGATCAAATTTTCATCATTCATCTTCCAATCTCTGTTTGTCTGGCATATGATCAACTGTGAGTCACCAACCCCCTGAGATGAGTTACATTCAGGTCCAAGGCTACCTGTAGGCTTGCTATGCAGTCTTCATACTCGGCCATGTTGTTAGTGCAGGGGAAATTAAGCTTGATGGAGACTAGTATATGAGATCCTTTTGGCGAGATTAGAATAGAGCCAACTCCTTGACCTTCAACATTTGCTACCCCGTCGAAGTGCATTACCTAGGACTCCTCTATCTCCTCCACCCCATCCTCTGTCATAAATAAGATGTCTTCTTCTAGGAATTCAGTTCTCGAAGGCTCGTAGTCAGGTAAGGGATTCTTGTCCAAATGATCAGCTAGTGTTTTCCCTTAATTAACTTCTGAGTGACATACATGATGTCAAATTCTGATAAGAGAAGCTGCCAATATGCAGTTCGGCCAGTGAGAGCCGGCTTTTTTAATAGACACTTCAACGGGTCCATTTACGCCAGGAGTAAAATGTCTTAAGATAGCAAGTAGTGGCGGAGCCTCTATGTAGTCCATACAAGTGCCTAACATGCTTTGTCCATATGAGAATAGCGTGTCTCGTAATCAATGAATTTCTTCCTCAGGTAGTAGATGGCCTGCTCTCTTCTTCCTGTCTCATCATGCTGCCCTAAGACACATCCCATTGAAACTTCTGTTGTGGAGAGATACACTAAGAGTGGTCTCCCTAGTACTGGTGGTACCAACATTAGAGAGTTGAGCAAGTAGCTCTTGATCTTATCAAATGCTACTTGGCAGTCGTCGTTCCACTTAATGGGCGAAACTTTTCTTAGTAGCTTGAAGATCAATGTGCTGATAGGAGTGAGTTGTGCAATGAACCAACTGATGTACTGTATCCTGCCTAAGAAGCCTCTACCTCTTTCTTGGTAGATGGTGGTGGCATTTCAATGATAGCTTTTACCTTTATTGGATTGACCTTGATGCTTCTTATGCTAATGATGAAGCCTAGTAGCTTTCCGGACATGGCACCGAATGCACATTTATGAGGGTTTAGATGTAGCCTGTATTTTCTCAGTCTTTCGAATAGCTTTTGGAGGTTTATCAGGTGGTTACCTCTCTCTGGTGGCATGGCGATCATGTCATTAACGTATACCTCAATTTCTCGGTACATCATGTCGTGGAACAGCGTTGTCATGGCCCTTTGGTACATCGCTCCAATATTTTTCAATCAAAATGACATGACTAAGTAATAGAAAGTTCCCTATGGAGTGATGAATGTCATCTTTTCTTGGGCTGCTTCTGTCATCTTGATCTGATTGTATCTAGAAAATCCATCCATGAACGAGACCATCCCATGTCGTGCAGTGTTATCAACCAAGATGTCGATGTGTGGCAACGGGAAGTCATCCTTTAGGCTCGCCTTGTTCAGATTTCTGAAGTCGATGCACACGTGAACCTTTCCATCTTTCTTTAGTACCTAGATTGGCATCTTCTATTTCTTCAAAGATTGGTCTCAAAATTGGAAAATTGGTCAAGGAGCTCATTGGGAAGCTCCTCAGTGGGGATCTCCTCATCCAGACTCGTGACTCCTACCTCTTCTTATATTTCTACAGAAAAGGGGTCGATAGCACGTGGAACGGGATTTTCAATTAAGGCATCATTTTTGTTGATTTTATCGAGAATTTTAAAAGATAATATTTTGGAATTTATATTTTTTCTATTTTTTTAGAATTTTTCTTTTCTTCGAAAATTGGCCCTTGGCAACAAGGGTCTCTATACATACATGGTATTGCCTGTCAAGGGATAATCTCATTTTTTATAAGTTTTTCTTTTTGGTGTCATATTTGCATTCATTCTATGCTTCTAGAGTTAGGGGCATTGACGCCCAATTCTTCGCCTGAGGTGCTGCCCTTTACCTGGCCTCGTGGAGGAGGCTGAACAAGATCATTTTTTAAGAGTCTGCCTCCCTCATGTTTATCATGGGATCGTCCGGGACCCGATCCTCGGATGTCAACATGGGTTTGTGATGATCTACCGTAGAGGGGCGCATTGATGGGGGAACCTCTTCCTCGAAGAGGGACAGGGATGCCAAATCTATTTCCATAGTGGGGGGGATGATTTGGGGATTGGTTGGGTGAATAGCTGCTACTGACTTGTGTTGGGTCAGCTGGGTTGCCCCATTCTGATCAATTTTCATGACACTTGCACTCACGAATGTACTCCAAATGTGAGGTCACAATTGGGGTACATCTTCCAGGTCTATTCCCTGGGCTTTGGCAGCGGCTATAGTTCAGGCCTTCTCCTTGGCTTCCTGAATTTCTTCCTCAGTGGGCTTCTAACCTAACCCAAATCTGATTAGTTGCTCATCTCTGGCCCTGACTGGATCCTTCCTGCCTTGTAATCCTTTACCTTTTTGATAGCCCCATTTCTGGAGCATGGCCACAGCTGCGACCATTCCACCTCTGGTCTTCATGGTGATCTTCTCGAGGGGCTCAGGGATTACTGTCGATATATCATATTTAAAACTATGGAGGTATGTGTCTTCGATCGTGTAGGGCACATCCAACACTTTGAGGATCTCGATGCTGTGAGTAACCTTTTCTCCTTCCTCCTGCCCCTCACCCAAAATGGTGATGACCCTTTGCTCGAAGACGAATCTAAGCTTTTGGTGCAAGGTTGAAGGTATTGTCCGGACCTCATGTAACCATGGTCGTCCTAATAGTAGATTGAACATGGATTTGATGTTCATAACTTACAAAGCTATGGAAAAGGTCATTGGCCCAATAGCGAGCTCAAGATCGACTTCCGCAATTATTTCTCTTCTTGGGTTATCAAATCCTCTTGCACTTTTTCCTGCTAGCCTGAACGCAGAGGGATCCACCCCTATCTAGGTTACGGTTCTTAGAGGGCACACATTCAAGATTGATCCATTGTCTATTAATACTAATAGAATCACCAAGTTCCCAGCTTCTACCGTGATGTTGATGGGTTAGAATGATTATTTCCCTCATCCGACAGGTAAGCATCTAAAAAAGAGATGGTATTGGGAGTCAACACCTGCCCAATTATCTGTCCCACTTTGTCTGGGGTTACTTAGATGGACACATGTGTGTATTTTAATGCTCCCATCAGAGCTTGGAAATGGAGCAGAGATGTTATTAATAGTACCAGACTGTGATGTGAGCTGGCATTATTTTCAACTGCATTTCTAGTATGTGCTCTCTGCTCATTTATTCAAAGGGGTGTACCGTTGTAGGCTCCTTCTTCTCTTTCGGCCGGGCTGATACCGATACTTTAGGTTGTTTAGAGATTCTTCATGATTGAGTAATAAAATCTACTACCCCCTCCCTGCTGCTACTTATATTGATGTCTGTTTGATCATAACTGAGTGGAAGCTAATGGGGATCATAGGTTAGTCTTGGGATCTAGAATGGAGCGGATGTAGGCCTCGGGGTGCTTAGATTGGTGGATTGGGATGGGTGGATAACACTTGGTTAACAGTGAAAAAAGTGGGCCAAATGGGGTTGATGGGGTTGGTGGATATCTATATTAGTGGTGGTGTGATGGGGGTGGGCCACTGGTAATTAATCGGTGCCGGAGGGGGAGATGGGGCAAAATCAGTCATTGGGTAATTGGTAGGGGTTGCCGCTGTGTATGGTTGATATGGATATAAGCTGGGTTGGGCATAATTGACGGGAACTAGTGCTGGAAAATACCTGCTCAGATCTAATGGTTCTGCCTGGGGTGTGGGATTGGGAAAGTAATCAACCAAGTTTAAGGGCTCGATTACTCCTATTCTTCTATCTTCCTAATCTCTCTGCTTCAGTGCTATAAAGTCTTCTCGGATGAGGATATACTCCGAAGGGTCAAACTCTTCGCCATCTTCCTCTATCACTTGACGGTGGGCCTCGGGCCCGTTCCACTTGGTGGATATAGTGGCAATAGAACCTGATGTGTATTGGCATGCTGCTTTGCCTGGGGAAGTGCTGGAGGAATAATTTTACTGACCTCTATTAACTCTTGTATCACATGCTTTAAGGGAAAGCATCGATCAGTCGAGTGTCTCGGTCCTTGATGGAAATTATAGTGGATATTGGGGTCGTAATTTCTTGAGATCGGATTTGGCACAGGTCGCTGCTGGAGTGCAGTGACCAAACCCTATTCGATCAATAAGGGTAATAGGATATTCAAGGACTGCCCCAAAGGTGTAAAGACTTTATCGAAATGGGCCTTTCTCTATTCTGGGGTCATCTGTACCACTTGTCCATTTCCAGTTCTCTACATCTGTTCACTTCATGTTGGGGCTGGCTACACTGCCTTAAACTGGAATGGGGTTATGCTGGAATTGGGTCGTGTATTTACAACTGTCTGTATATCTACCTCGATTCTTCTCTCATTCATCTGTTCAGTGAACTTTCGGACCTCATTGTTTACAATTTTGTTTAACCACCCTTCTCTTATGGCATCTTCACAACGATTGGCATTCCTTAACAAGTCAACAAATCTGGGCTGCTATTGGTACACAGGGAAATCTGAGATGACCAGAAAAGTATTTTTCGAGATCATCTCGATTGGCTCATCATTGGGTATTTTATTTCTCACTTGAGCTACCAATGCCTTCCACCGGCCAATGTACTCACTGAATGCTTCATCGGGCTTTTGCTTTAGTCGGGCTTGATCTGACTTTCTAGTTTCAATGTCTATGTTGTTGACATACTGCTCTTGGAATAGGTGGGTCGGATCCTTCTAGGTTTTAATCATGGAAGGTTTCAGGGAAGTGAACCACCTCAAAGCTGGGCCCGTAAGGCTTTTCTGGAACACTTTGATGAGGAGTCATTCATGTCTGCCATACTAGCACATGTCCCTGCAATAGGACTTGAGATGTGCAATGGGGTTCCCATGCCATTGTATTTATCAAAGATTGGCACCTTAAATTTGTGGGGCAAAGGGACTTACGCAAATAGGCACAAGTCAGAAAAGTCCATGGAATGGATTTCAGCTCCACCCATCTTCATCAACTATTTTTCGATTTTATCCATTTGTTCTTTTAACAGCTTTGACTCCCTTGATGGTAGGTCGGCCCCTCAACCGGCTGCCTCCATTCACTTTGGGCTATCGGTGGGTTGGTAAACACGGGTGGTGGGGGACTGAAACTGGTGAATGCCCCTGCATAGGCCCCACTATTCTTGATCTCATCCTCCTCATATTGTGGATCCACATATGGCAGAGGGAGGGTGAGGTTATCCTGTTGGTTCTGAGTGGGCTGGATGGGTGCCTGGTGTGACCACTGTACATGGGGGAAGCTCTGATTAGTAACTTGTAGGGTGAGGGGATGAGTGAGATGTGGATTTTGGGCCGGTGCCTATGAGGCCACTGCATTTGGAGGAACCCTTGGGGATGGGTTTAAGAGGTAGGGGGATGGGTGAATCGGGGGTGGTTCATGGTCTGGGATGGATTCCCATACTGGATTGGGTGTGAGGGATGTGGATGAGTGAGGCCCATGCCATGTTGAGAGATTGGATGGGATGGGTGCATTATTTGAGGGGGGATGGGGACCTGTTGGGCAAGAGTGGGTACTGTGGGAATTATGGAGGGTTTGAAATTGGGGCTCTTAGGTTTGGGCCTTGATGGGCTTGGGTATAGGGCACAGGGCCTTGATGGGCTTGGGTCTTGGCTATTGGGCCTTTTATGGGCTTGGGCTATTGGGCCTTGATGGGCTGGGCTATTAGGCCTTGATTGGCTTGGGCCTTGATGGGCTTGGATATAGGGTTTTGGGCCTTGAGGCCCACTTAAATGGCCCCATGATTGATGAAAGTTTTGGATGGTATGGACAATGGGAGGTTGGTTAGGATTTTGGGGGAATGAAGTATAGAGATTTTGTAGTGTATGGGATGGGTTTGGAGATGTGTGGGAAGGATGAGGGAGGCTTTGAGAGGCCTTCCAAATTGTGTAAGCCCTACCCATTTCATCAATCATGGCCATGAGATTGGGTGAGGGGGTTGATGTAGATGGTCCATCCGATGAGGGGGGGCATGGGGCATGGATCGAATGGGTGTGTAGGAAAAAATTGGCATGGCCAGGGTAAAATCAGGCATGACCTGCGTAGATGGGGGGATGTGGTAGGTTTGAATCTAATGTGGAAAAGGTGGGTATGGATTGCATGGGTGGAGAAAATTGGGACATAGTATGGGTGGAGGCGTGGGGAAAATGGGGTGTAAGTTTGATGGATGTGGAAGGTGAATTTGGAGTGAATATGGGTGGAAAGGGGGATGGATTTTGAGGGAATGGGGAGGATGTGGATGGAAATATGGGTGCACCGAAGGGTCCGGTGACGGTAAATGGGAGTTGGGTGAGCGGAATGGAGATAGGAATCTCCTCCAAATGGGAAGGTAATGGGGAATGGGTGGGGCTTGACTCTATTCTTTTTATGTATATTATAATTATATTAAATTCAAGTCTTAACCTATTACAAGTGCTCAATGGAAATTATAGTACTAGCATAGGATCGTTCCCACGAGGAAGTTCATTATCTAATTAATTCTTATTTCTATCTTTTATCTAAATCCCTATCTTAAAAACTTTTATTTATCTTTAAGATCTAATCTACTGGAGAAATATGAATAAAAGAATGGGTTATTAAACTAAAGTACATAAAAATAAATCCTAATCCTCCTTCAGATTAAGGTCGTCAATCTTAATCTTCAGCTTTCAGATATTTATGAAAATAAACTGTACCGTTACACCATATTTCTAGTCTCCTAGCATTGGTCGTCAATCAAGTCTAAGATCTTATCAATACAGATTTAATCTAATCAACAATCAACCAAAAATTTGTGCGTCAATCAAACTCTAAAAAATTGAAGATGGAAAAGTAAAAACCGTTACACTAATCATCAAATTCTAACCTGAGTTGTCAATTCAAATTAAAACTTGGAGATGTTTACAAAGCAAATAAAATATAAACTAGAAAGCAAAGTAAAATATATCCTTCACCCCTCAGCCGCAGTCGTTAATTGTTACTGAGAAATTACAGATATCTACACTAATCTTCAGCACTCAATTACAGTCGTCAATTGCTCTTGAGAAACCTCTGATATCTAATCTACTCTAACTAGTATACACTACTTTGATCGGAAGAAAATCCAACCTCAGACATCAATTGATGCTGAAATTCTTCGATGCTTATTCCTATACAGAGCCCTCTTATTTATAGATCATTAGGGACCGGTTTACAAAGATCTAGTTCTAATAAAAGAAACTACTAAAAACAAAAGATTCCTAATATAACTCTAATTCCTAATTTTATCTTTCCTTGCTTTCATTAGTTGATGCGTTTCTGGATTATTCTTTATTGAGCAGCAGCAGAGTCCTTTGGATTTGATCTTCATCAATCTTCTCAGATGTGTGGTTCATCAAACTTCTAATTTCAGGAGTCTTCTAATTCTTGATATGGCGGTGTTAAACTCTCACATGATCCGCAGCAACAGTGTGTAGTAGAAAGCTTCTATTTTTAGGAAATCATAAATAACGATTTCTTTCTTATCTTTTTTGGAAAATCGTAATTCACGATTTTCTAGTTCTCAAAGCTTCCTCATGGTTGACGATTTCTCTGAATTACGCTTTATTGCTTTTCTCTTTTTGTCTCTTTTGAAGAATCATAAATTATGATTCTCTGGCATTCAGTAGGCGGAAAATGTCTTTTTCGCTCGATCATCTTTCTTATTGCTTTTTTAGTTCATTTTGACAAAGATTAACACTTAGGCTCTAATTTACTGCTTATCTTTAATATCTACATATCAGTAACTCGTTAGTAGCAAACTAAGTCCTAGCATCACTATGTTAAGGGTGATAAAATGATAAATTATGTGATTGATCAGGGATGAATCGCGGTCGGCATAAGCTGGATCGACCGCCCATGACTTGGTTTGTTGGCGGGTTGGGTATGAGTTTCTCTGGTGATCCAAACAATGGTTTTTCTTGATTTTTTTTTTTTTTTTATTTGGATAAAAAGTTTGAACCTCTTTATGGTGCTTTTTCGGGGCCTTGGAATTCTCGTTTGGGGTGGCGTTCACACCCCTAATATTTCCCACGACGGGATCTCGACACACTTCGGAAGAAACAGAGGAAACCCTTTATTCTATGTGAAGGCACAAAAGTCCACACGACGACCCGATCCCTCGATAAAAGTCAATACGATGGTGACCCCTTTTGACCGGCGAGGGTGTATTGAGTGTCGAAACATGTGGGATTTATCGAGGATACTAAACCACTAAGCAGGGGATTCGGGGAACAGTAAAAAGGCCTTAGATTCGGGCTGCTTATCCAGAATAGGCGAGAGTATGTATTATATACGCTAGGCTAAAAAATCTAGAGATTTGGCTTAGAGTGTATATTATACACACTAGGCTAAATCTGAGGATTTTTGGCTTAGCGTGTATATTATACACGCTAGAGCAATTCTAGGAGGGCTTAGCGTGTATATTATACACGCTAGGCTAAATATATATATATTTATATTTTGAAACAGCAGCAGCAAGCCCGAATTGGTCTACTTTTTTTAGGTATTTCTGAAAATTGGTGCTTTCGGGGATTGATTTTCTTGTTATTTCGGGTCCCTCCTCACCCAACCTAAGGATACAAGGTTATTTCGGTGTATTCTAACGCGCTTCTCCAAAGGTTTTAGGCTTTGTAATCAGATCGGTCACCCACCCGATATACCTCCGGCACCGAATGCCTTCTCAGATACTGGATGGTGTGGTTCTTTTCAGGATCATCACCACTAGGGGCAGTCATCGTACTAAGAATCGGGACGTTTGTATCACTACCTAAATTTCCACCCCTTTTGTAAAAGCTACCCAACATAAAAATGAATTAAGTCCCTAGTTCACTTTTAAGGTTCAATTTTAAAATTCAATTTTAAAAAGGGAGTTTGCTTAATGTTCAAAGACGAGTTGTGAGAATCCCATGCCGCCTCTATGGCTGGTGTCCACTGTTGGTATATGAAGCTAATTTAACAAGTAGCCCGCCAAACAACTAAGGGCTGTAATGATAAAAAAGAAAAAGATGCTCAAGTAGGCCCGCTAATCGACTAAGGCATGTAAAAGATAAAAATGTAAATGCTCAAGTAAGCCTACCAAACGGCTAAGGTGTGTAAATGACAGAAATGTAGGGGTGAGTATAAAAAATGCCGAATCGTAGGGGTGAGTACGAAAAGAGACAAAAAAGAGGTTAGTAAACGAAGAAAAAAAAGAAGAAAGAAAAAAAATAAACAAACGAGGCCAATTCTTCAAGGAGAAGCTCTACAAGCTCTCCCCAGCAAAGTCGTCATCTGTGCAACCGTGGGCTCTCGCGGGTCAATCATGACGTTGTGCTCATATAGGTAAATATATAATTGCCACCCAAAGCTTTTGGTGTCCTGAGAAATCTAAATCAACATTAAAAGCACCGAGGTGCAAAAATATGACTCTGATTTCGGTCTACACCGAAGGCTTTTGGGTAGGGGCTTTGATTATTGATCAGAAAGGTGTTAGGCACCCGATCAACTCGCTCGTAAGCGGTCTCTACTTATGGCCAAATACAAAGAAAAATATAAAAAATAAAATAGCACTTCCTCTTGCCTGAAGGCACTCTAATCTTATTTAAGCCCCTCGCAATCACCGAAATTTCAGCGGTGTAACGGCTCAAATTCTAGGATAGAGGAAAAGCAAAGAAGGTAGAGGAATAGAGGGGAGAGCCGGAGCTCTTGGGCCCTTGTAGAGCAACCGTGGACCTTCACATAGCTGCATTTCGATGAGCTTTCAATAGCAAATGGTTGGAGAAACAGGTTTTGATCTCTAAAACTAGGGAGCAAGGAGGTAGGAGAAGAAGGCTAGGGGCTAGTTCTCACCTAAGCTAAGGGACTAATGGTGGAAAATGGAGTGCAAAATGCAAACTAAGGTGCTGGAATGTTTTAGGTATTAGTGTTGGAAAATGGGAGGGGAGCTCACTAGAATTTTCTCTTTTGGAAAAAATTTCAAGCCCTTAACAAGGGAGGGGTGACTCTCTATTTATAGAAAAGGAGAGGATTAGTGAGATGCTTAAGTCCTAATGGGTTTAGCAATTTGGTAATAGAAAATCTAAGTATTTTGGGTTTTTCAAGGTTTTGAAAAGGTGTGAATTGGGTTTTAATGGTAGATGATAGGGGGGGCTCTAAATGGCTAAAGGGTTCTAAATAGAACAAATGGGGGTGCAACTGTCCTATCAAAACCCACCCCAAACATTGGGGTGATCAACTACTCAAACTCCAAAAGTGAATTTTAGACAAAATCCCAAAAATCACTATAGATAATCCTAGCGTATATATTATACACGCTAGGCTTAGGAATAGTGTCCCTAAGAAGTCCAGAGCCCATTATGGAGCTCAAATCTAGAGGAAGAAGGCCAATTTTACCTAGTGTGCATATTATACATGCTAGGTCAAATTCCTACAAAATTGGTCTAGCGTGTATATTATACACACTAGGCAAAATTCAATCAAAAAATGACCTAGCATGTATATTATACACGCTAGGCCAAATCCTTGCATTTCAACCCTATTTTCAAACTACCCTAACTTTTGATATATAACTCGGATTGAGATGATTCTTAGCTCTTTGGAAATCTGGGAACATCCCCTTTCTGATGGATAAGTCTCAGCTCTTTTAGAGGTCTATGCAAACCTTGGCATCCCTCCTCCCATCCACTATCCAGGAGGATTCAAAACGGGTTTGGGAAGGGTTCTAATGGTTTAGGGTTGATTCCTAAGGGCTTGAGAAAGTTCTTAAGGGTTTGCGAAGGTGCCTAAGGGTTAGAGAGATGTTATCGGAAGCTCGGGAGTGCGCCTTTCTTAAAGTATGTGTCGATCGGGCCTTGGGCCAGATTTGGGTGTCTATAAAAGGTTAAGTGCTAAACACAAGTGTCCCAACTCATGGCCTGGGGTGCTACAAAAGAGAAGTTAGTTTATTGTATGCAAGTGGATTGGTCCTAAGGGATGGGAAGATAGACCTTCCCCCTTCCTTCTTTACCATTTTCCTTTCTTTTTTGGTCTAGCATGTGTATTATACACACTAGACATTTCTAAACGTTTTTTGGCCTAGCGTGTGTAATATACACGCTAAGCGTCTTTTGGAAATTTTTTGGCTTAGCGTGTGTAATACACATGCTAGGAAATTTTTGGGAAATTTTAAACTAAAGTGTATATTACACACGCTAGGTGCTTTTGGGCGGTGGTGGGCCTATAAGGCCTGAAAAGCTTCTTTTTTCTCTATTCTAAGTTTAGTTTTAGATTTTGCTCCAACATTTTTGTCTTCTCTTCCCGAGGGTGGGTTCATTGTCCTACATTAAATCGCGATTCCTTTAAATGGCTTTGTATGACCATAGACCCGCTTTACAACCCTGCCCCTCCGGGGGGGTCCAGGACTTTTATACTTCCCTCCTTGGGTGTAGGGCCCAGTTTTATGAAGAAATGGCTCGATAGCTTGAATGAGAGTGAACTTGCAGGTTTGGATCAACTTAGGTTGGCACGTCTCTTTTCTGTCCTTGATGTTCCTCTATTTTAGGACCTCATTGACGCAGCGATTTCGCATTGGGATGTGGAAACCATGTCTTTCGCTTTAGGACCTGTGAGCTAACTCCAACACTTAAAGAGCTCTCCATTTTGTTGGGTTTGAGGCTACATCGAGGCCTTGCTAAGGTGGCACCAAAATCGGGTGTGCTAAGGTCGTCCACACGACTTTAGGCTTGAAAAAAGGTAATTATGAGAAAAGCCTTGCCGGTGGGCCCTCTAGGTGTTCGATGAAATTCCTGAGAGAACTTTTTGGTGACGAGAGTTTACAAAAATTGCCGGTCAAGAATATTCAAAACATGAAAGCTTTCTCTCTTTGCCTTCTCTCAGAGGTCCTTTTTTATACTGGGGGGAGAGCTTCTCTCTTGCGCTCTGCGACGTACTGGCGGAGCATGAAGGGGGCCGCTCCATGATGCATTTGGTATTGGCTAAGCTTAACCGTTGCCTTGAAGTCGTTGCCTTAGGCAAGGTGGAGTGCTTCTGGGGATGCCTTGTTCTGCTTCAGGTCTGGCTTGGGGAGTATCTTGCCATTTTGGGTCTATGACCTGCTTTTATGTTATTCGGGGAGAGGTGACTCGCTGCTTTTTAGGCCGATGCTCCAATTTGCGACAGGGGAATACACGCAGGTTGCATCTTTTGCTAACTGAGGTTGAGTTGGTATGGAGGCTTCCATGGCTTGACAGGACCTTCCCTACAGTTCGATCTAGAGACCACGAGGGTATCACCCTTCTCAGCTTGACTGGTTGTACCTGTTACTTCCCATCTCGGGTGTTGTGCCAGTTTGGTTATACTCAATAGGTTCCTTGTGCTATAAAACCACCCCTATACACCTTGATTTTCTCTCGGGGGTCTTCTGGGGATTTGGATAGGATAGCTGCTCTTTGGGAAACACGTCAATCTATGCATATGTGCAATCTGGAGTAAGGGAATCTGACTTTGATTTCTTCAGGGTATGAGGCTAGGCTACTATCTGAGAGGCCTTCTACTCGTCGCTTGGACCAAGCGGAGAGCAGGGATGTAGAGGGGCCTTGATTGAGGAAGGAATCGGCGCTTTGGACACAGATTGAGTTGCTGATAGATGAGAAGCGGGTCCTGCACGAGCGTTTAGAGAAAGGGCAGGTTAGAGCTAATGTTGCATAAACAAGAGCTAGTGTTGCAAAGTGTGAGGTTCTTCGTCTGGAAGGAGCCCTGAGTGATGCTCTTGGTGCTACTGATGCTTCTCGGAAGCGATATAAGGGCCTTCATGGTCACTAGATGACTGATTGGAATGCTCGCGAAGATGATTTACGTATAGAGATTCGTGTCTTGAAGCACGAGTTGGGTCGTTGACCTGGTCCTGCACATACTTTTTGCATAGATCAAACACCATAGGAAGGGGCATAAGAACTCCTGACAGATATCTTTTGGTATATATATTGGCTCTCTTTTCACTTTTTTGTAAAGGTAAAGAGTTGGATACCACACCGATTACCTTTTTGAGATGTGGTGCGAGTAAAGTGTAAAGATGAAAATGGAAAAGGGAAATCTATTATCTTTTTATGGTTTTTTTTATATTATAAAAATGGAAAAGGGAAATCTTTTTTCTTATTTAAGTATCTTTTCTTCTATCCTCTCTCTTTTTTTTTCTTTTGCCTTAAACGTGAGATAAAGCAATGGGTCCCATTTTGAACATAGTCAAACCCATTCATGGTCGGACCTTAGTGAGATTTGGAATCCTTGCCAAGGTTGGAACATCCATTCCTTTGGACTGAATCAATCATTTATCTTTACCTCAGGTCATGCGCCTGACGGTGCAGTCTGAAGGACCTGCCTGATCAAGACCCGTTATCACCCTTTTTTACCGATAGCACCCCTTCGGGTTTTCACTTCGTCCATGGGTATGCATTTTTACCCTAGGCGCCTTTTTAAGTTTTCACCTGGTCCACACAAGCTTGTTGTTTTTATCCATGGCGCCCTTTCGGGTTTTCATCATGTCCTTTTTGCTTTGAGCTTATATTTTTTTCATTTTCTTTTCTACTTTATTTTCTCAAAGGCCATGACATGGACGTTGACTCCGTCATAGCCGGCTGGATGGAGTTCTTTCATTGTCTTATAGCTTTGTTCGTGCTCACTCAATGAATACCATGACTACTTGTAGAACTTAAAGAGGGCTTTCTCTCAGGATTAATCATGGCCACGGGTAAGGTTAGGAATTTTAAAGGTATTCTGGGATTAAAAGGTTTTGTTGATTGGGTTCCAGCTGCCATAATACACTTCTTCCTTGGGAGATTTTCATTGTACATGCCCGATGATATTTCTATCTCTTTTCTTGTCTATATATATTTTTTATTCTTTCTCTTTTTAGACAATCTCTTTTTGGGGTTTTGCTCTTTCGATTTTTTTAGATTTTGAGGGTAACTCTTTACTCTTCCCTCTTTTTTTTTTGTTTGGTATATACATTTTTACCTCTTCTTTTTTCTTCTTGAGAGGGGTTTATAAAAGAAAGGCTCATGGCTCAATAGGTGTAGCAAAGGGTATGAGTGTTCAGGGACACTTTTTTAACTACTTGGCTTTGAAATGATGGCATTTTTTATGGGGTCCTTAAGCAGTCACGTATCTATTTTATTAATATTTACCTTGCCATAAGAGACTTAGGAATAGAATCGTCGTACGTATCCAGCATTGATGGGCTCAGGAAAGTGATCTCCGTCCATGGTGGCAAGGCGGAGCGCATACCTCGGGAGCACTTTTTGAACAATGTAAGGTCCCTCCCAGTTGGGCTTGAATTTCCCTCTTGGATCAATGTGGAGAGAAGGGAAGATTTTCTTGAGTATTATGCCACCCACCTTTAAATCTTGGATGCGAACATGCTTGTTGTAAGCATGTGCGATCCTTCTCTGATAGGCCAGGGAGTGACACAAGGCTAGGAGCCTTTTCTCATCTAGCAGGTTCAGTTGCTCAAAGCAGAACCTCTCTCTTTTGGCTTCTGGTAGATCAGATTCAATGAGAATGCAGAGTGAGGGTACTTCAACTTCGACTGGCAAGATGGCTTCGATCTCAATCACAAGGGAGAACGGTGCGGCCCCTGTAGTGGTACGGATCGACGTTTAGTAAGCCAGTGCAAATGGTAACATTTCTCTCCAGCCGCTGTATGTGACGACCATTTTCTCAAGGATTCGGACAAGTGTCTTGTTGGCAACTTCGATGGCTCCGTTGGTTTCTGGTTGATATGGTGATGAGCGAAGATGTTTTATTTTATACTGCTCACAAAAGGCTCTTATGCGCTTGTTCGCGAAGTTGGTGTCGTTGTCTATGATGATGTTCTTGGGTACATCGAATTGACACATAATATTATTTTTGATGAATTTCTCGACATGATTGGCCGTGATGTTTGCATAGGATGTCGCATCTACCCATTTTGTGAAGTACTTGATAGTGATGAGGATAAATTGATGCCCCTTTGATGCTTTCGAATTGACTTTTTCAACTACGTCGAGGCCCCATGTGCAAATGGCCAAGGAGTGGTCATGCTTTATAGATCTATAGCAGGAGCATGTATCAGACTGGAGTGTTGTTGGCATTTGTAGCACTTTTTCACGTGCTTACAATAGGCAGTTTCCATGGTGGTCCAGAAATACCCTTGCCATAGGATCTTCTTGGCTAGCATGTGCCCATTGACGTGGGCCCCTCATACTCCCTCATAGATCTCTTACATGATGTTGGCTGTCTCACCCTCAGTTAGACATCAGAGCAGGATATTCTTATATGACCACTTATAGAGGCACTCACCAGAGATGACAGAATTAGCCGCTAAACGCTGAATGGTCCACCCATTTGTCTTGGACGTACCTTCCGGGAATGTTCGTGTTTCGAAGAAACTTTAGATATCCGAGAACCATGGAGGCTCGTCAACTATCCCTACGGGTCCCTCAATCCAGAGGTAAAAATTTGGCTTGTTTCTATGTTTGATCATGATTGGTTTCACCTTGACACCAAAGGGGATTTCTACCATTGATGCCAACATTGCTAATGCATCAGCGAAGCGATTCTTGCTCGCGGGACATAGGAGAAGGTAACATCATCGAAGCATGCTATCAGATCTTTGAAGTGCTCATGGTATGGGATCAACTTCTCATCCTTTGTCTTCCAATCTCCATTTGTTTGGCATATAATCAACTGTGAGTCACCAAACACCCTGAGATGAGTTACATTCAGGTCCATGGCTGCTTGTAGGCCTGCTATGCAAGCTTCATATTCGGCCATGTTGTTAGTGTAGGGAAAACAGAGCATGATGGAGACTGGTATATAAGATCCTTTTGGCAAGATTAAGATAGTGTCGACCCCTTAACCTTTGACATTTGCTACCCCATCGAAGTGCATTACCCAAGACTCTTCGATCTCTATTGTATCATCCTCTTTCATGAACAAGATGTCCTCATCAGAAAATTTGGTCCTTAGATGCTCATAATCAGGTAAGGGGTTCTCAGAAAGATGATCGGCGAGTGCTTGCCCCTTGATTGACTTTTGAGTGTCATACGTGATATTGAATTGAAATAAGCAAAGTTGCTAGCATGCAGTTTAGCCAGTGAGGGCTAACTTTTCAAATAGATACTGCAATGGATCCATTCACGCTAGGAGTAGAACGGCTTGAGATAGCAAGTAGTGCCGGAGCCTCTGTGTAACCCCTATGAGAGTCAGGCATGCTTTCTCCAGATGAGAATAGTGTATCTCGTAATCAGTAAATTTCTTGCTCAGGTAGTAGATGGTCTGCTCTCTTCTTCTTGTCTCATCATGCTGCCCTAGGACACATACCATTGAAAATTCCATTGTGGAGAGGTACATTATGAGTGGTCTCCCTGGTTCGGGTGGTACCAACACTGACGGGTTGAGAGGGTATCCCTTGATCTTATTAAATGTTACTTCACAGTCGTCGTTCCATTCAACAGGATTTTCTTAGTAGCTTGAAGATCTGCATGCAGATAGGAGTGAGTTATGCGATGAATCAACTGATATATTGTATCCTGCCTAAGAAGCCTCTGACCTCTTTCTCAGTAGATGGTGATGGCATTTTAAAGATGGCTCTTACCTTAATTAGGTCAACCTCAATGCCTCTTTTGTTGACGATGAAGCAGTAGCTTTCCTGACATGGCGCCAAATGTGCATTTCTGAGGGTTCAGGCACAACTTGTATTTTCTCAGCCTCTCAAACAGCTTTTGGAGGTTTATCAGATGATCACCTCTCTTTGGTGACTTGGCAATCATATCATCAAAGTATACCTATATTTCTTAGTGCATCATGTAGTGGAAGAGTGTTGTCAACGCCCTTTGGTACGTCACCCCAACATTCTTCAACTCGAATGGCATGACTCGATAACAAAAAGTTCCCCATGGAGTAATGAGCGCTGTCTTCTCTCGGTCTGCTTCGGCCATTTTGATCTGATTGTACTCAAAGAATCCATCCATAAATGAGAGTATCCCATGACTGGCAGTGTTATCGACGCAGATATCGATGTGTGGCAATGGGAAGTCATCTTTCGGGCTCTCCTTGTTCAGGTTTTCGAAGTCGATGCACATGCGAACTGTTAATCACTAATTTATGCCACTTTCCACCTCCTAACCTAGCCTTTAATAGACCTTTGAGCTGTGTAATAACTAATTTTTAAGTGTATTTTTATAGCTCAAAATAAACTCTAGCTTAGTAAAACAGTCCATATAATAAGTGCCAAGAAGAAAGAAATTAGAGTCAAGCCTTGAAGCTGATGGGAATTACAGTGAATGAACCATGGTGGTTCACACCATAGGGGCTATTTAGCATGCCTTGGGGCCCTAGAAGTCCTGTAGAAAGAGAGAAGTGGAACCCAAGCTTAGTGGAGTGCTGCTGCAACATACCATATAGGACAACTGAGAAGCAACCAGCTTCAACAGCTTTAGAAATCTCATCTCAAGTAGTTCTCAAGTGGATCATAGCTTCAGCACTCCAAGCTCCAGTAGTTGTCAAGTGGTTCTATGCCTACAGCAAATCAGCATCTCGAGCAGCTCGAGTAATACACATTCATAACTTCAAGCTCAAGTGGTTCTCGAGCACATCCTAGCTACCACATTGAAGTTGTCGAGTAGTAGCAACACTGTAACCTGTCGATCAGCTTCAAAACCATCCAATGGAGTAGTTTAAAAGCCTACTGCAGCATCCACTCGAGCAGCTCTTAGGCTTCAGCAGCAACCATTTGAGCAATTGAGAGTTGAAGCATGAAACCTGTCGAGTGGAGGAAGCATTTAAACCTGTCGAGAACTGAAAGCTACTTCAAATTTAACCATTCAAACAATTCACATTCATCCTATTAAGTTGTTGCCTGAAGAAAAGCATCCTGTCGAGCTGAGAAGCCTGAAGACCTTCAGCTAGTCAAGATTTGCTCGAGAATACATGGCTGAAGCCTTTATCCACTCATCAACTACTTGAGATTCGGAAACACTCCAACTACTCGAGCACCTCTCGAGATTTATGTTCTGAAGCTCCAACCACTCAAAGCATGGGTTCCAGCTTCTATATTCGAACTCTAGGGGTATTTTGGGACTTTCACAACACCTGGGGCACATGTCCCAATGTGCTGAGCTGTTCCCCACATCCCGAGGCAACACTAGGCCGAAACTGAACCACGTCAGCAGGGCATAACTAACTTGATTCTCTCTCTTTCTGATTAGCCAAAGAAAAAAGGAGCTTTATGGATTATATATGTAGTTGTAATATATTTTGTAAAAATCAGCCAGGAATATTCTTAGCCTATGCTCATTTTAGGATTAGGATTAGGGTTTAGTTTCCTTCCTTTTGCATTTTCTTTTTCTTTCCTAAGCTCAGCAATGTTGGGCTAAATCTTTGTAGCAGATAGGGTTATTTTGGATGTTGTAATCTATTTTATAATAACATTGTGAGCAGTCTTAGAATCTTGCAGAGACTGCAACCTTGAGGGCAAAGACATTGTAAGTCCTTTTTAGCAATGAACAACCATTTTTAATGCTCTATTTAATCTGTATTCTTCTTATGTTTATCATTTAGATTTGTATGGGTTTTATATACCTATGGATGCATGTGCTTATAACCTTGCAAACATAGTGGCTGCAGTAATTTTTCTTTTCTAGTTTAACCCATTGATTGGATCACATCCATGGGATATTCTGTGACCATTTAAGTGGACAGAACATAACCCTAGGATTAGTCTAGATCTAAGGGTTGAGCTAGATTCTTTTTTTCTGCACTTGTGCATGTAGTCAAGTGAGGGACTACTAGAGATCCAGCTCCTCCTCTGTTTCTCAATACTATTTTCATTGAATAGATCTAGAGACTTGCGGAGATTGCAGACTTGAGAGCTAGGTTATTGCATGCCTCTTTATAGCAATGACCAGCTGATTTTAAAGCCCCATCCAATCTATGATTTCTTGTGGTCTTCGCTAGATTTTCAAGGATTGTTTGCTTTTATGGATGCATGGGCTTGTAGCCTTGTAAACATAGTTTCTGCAATGGTTTTCTTGTTTCAACTTTAACCCCTTGATTAAATGAATTCCCTGGGATATTCTGTGACCATTTAAGTGGATAGAATATAGCCTTAAGATCAATTCATATCTCTGGGTTAGGCTAGATTCTTCTACCTTGCACTTGTGTTTGTAGCAAAGTGAAGGACAGCTGCAGATCCAGCTCTTGATCTATGTTGCTGTGAAGATTAGCCCATAGCTACTACTTCTCCACAGTTTTTATTTATTTTCCCAAACCACCTTAGTTCTTCTTTACCCCCTTTCCTTAGATTTAGTTTTTATTTCTATTTTTAGTTTAGTTTGTGACACCCCAAAAACACCCTCGCTTTACCTTGCTTTCTAGTTTAGGGTTAGAGTTGCCAGATCTGTAGCAGATCTGGAGATTCTATTCCACTATTATGTTTAGATCATGACTCCCTGTGGGACAATCTCTTATCAAAACTTGCCACAATGGCCCTGGATCTTACAGGATTGTGGTTGTTTGGTGTCTGTGTTCAATCCATTCTCACTATCTTTTTATTCTTATTTTTCCCTTCTCCTTTGTTGCCATACCTTTATCAGTTTTATAATAAAAAGAATTACAGCACAAGCCAATATCAGTTTTATAATACGATGCCATACCTTTATTTCCATCCTTCTTTAGTGCAGGGATGATATTGGCTAGCCATTGCTGGTATGTGGAGCCTATGAGAAACCCTGCATCGTATTGTTGATGAGCTCATCCTTCACTTTCAGCATCCATTCTGGCCTAAGGTGTCTCAACTTTTGCTTGACCGGCTTAACATCTGGATATAGCAGTAGCTCATGCTCGACCAAATCGGTATCCAAACCAGGTATATCCTCATATGACCATGCGAAGAAATCTTTGTATGATCGTAGGAAATCAATCATGCTTTTTCTTTCCTCGGGAGATAGCAACATTTCGATCTTGGTGATTCTAGGAACCTCCTTTGTACCCAGGTTGATGTCCTCTGTTTCTTCAATGATTAGGGTTGGGCCATGCTCAAAATTGGCAAATTGGTCGAGGAGCTCATTGGGGTGCTCCTCAATAGAGATATCCTTATCTAGACTCGTGACTCCTACCTCTTCTTGTATTTCTATAGGAAAGAGGTCGATTTCACGTGGGACGGAATTAAGGCATATTTTTTTAGATTTTATCAAGAATTTTAAAAGACTATTTTTTAAGATTATTTTGTATTTCTTTTATTTCTTCATATTTTTCTTTTTCTTTCGATATGGGCCCTTGGCAAAGCAAATCTTTATATACACATAGTGTCCGCCAAGGGCTAATCTTGCTTTTTATAGGTTTTGTTTTTTTGGAAGCTAGAACTGTATTTACGGCCACTCAATGCTTCAAGGGTTAGGGGCATTGACGCCCAATTCCTCACCTGTGGTGTCATACCTTTACCTGCTCTGATGGAGGTGGCTGATTGAGATGGCTTTTGGGAGTCAGCCTCCATCATGTTTATCATGGGCTCATCCGGGACCCGGTCCTCCAATGTCAACATAGGTTTATGGTGGTTTTTGGTAGGGGGTGCATTGACGGGGGAACCTCTTCCTCAAAGAGGGATAGGGATGGCACATTTATTTCTATATTGGGGGTAATGATTTGGGGATTTTTTGGGTGGATAGCGGTTGCCGGCTTGCATCGGGTCAGTTGCGCTGCCCCATTTTGATCTATTTTTATGACCCCTACACTCACGAACGCGCTTCAGATGTGAGGCCATGGAGGGGACTCATTTTCAAGGTCTACCCCCTTGCCTTTGGTTGCAGCAATAGTCCGGGCCTTCTCTTTGGCCGATTGGACCTCCTCTTCTGTGAGTTTGTAACCTAACCTGAACTTGATCTATTGTTCGCCTCTGGCTCTAACTAGGTCTTTCCGGCCTTACAAGCAAGGACCTAAGGCTTTTCCTTTCTGGTAGCCCCATTTCTGGAGCATGGCAATTGTTGTAGCCATTTCACTCTCAGTTTTTAGGGAGACCCTTTTGAGAGGTTCGGGTGCCACCGCTGAGACATCATACTAAAAACTATGGAGATCCGTGTCTTCAGTTGTGTGTGGTATGTCCAGTACCTTGAGGTTCTCGATACTGTCTGTGGCCTCTTCTCCTTCTTCCTCTTCCTCTCCCTCTCCTAAAATGGTGATGATCTTTTATTCTGATATGAATTTGGGCTTTTGGTGTAGGGTTGTAGGTATTGCTCTGATTTCATGCAGCCATGGACGCCCTAGCAGCAGATTGAAGGAGGATTTGATATCCATAACTTGGAAGGGGATGGAGAAGGTCATTGGCCTAGTGGTGAGCTCAAGATCAACTTCTCCAATTACTTCCCTCCTGGTGTTATCGAATCCTTTGGTGCTTGTTCTAGTTGGCCTGAACGTGGAGGGATCCACCCCTTCTTGGTTACAGTTCTCAGAGGACACACATTTAATGCTGATCCATTGTCTATAAGCACCAATGGGATTACCAGGTCCCTTGGTTGTACTGTGATATTGAGGGGCTTGGAATGATTGGTTCCCTCACTTGGAAGATCAGCATCTGAAAATGAGATTGTGTTGGGGGCCAATATTTGTCCAATTATCAACCTCACCTCATCTAGGGATACCTTAATGGAGGCATGTGCGCCTTTCAAAGCTCCCATTAAGACTTGGAATGGAGCGAAGACATCATTAAGAGGTCTCAGACGGTGATATAAGCTAGCATCCTTTTTAGCTGTGTTTCCAACACATGCTCTCTGCTCATCTTTTCAAAGGTGTGTATCGTGGTAGGTTCCTTTTTCTCTTCCAATCGGGATGGTAACAATGTCTCGGGTTGCTTAGAAATCCTCCCTAATCGTGTAACGAAATCCACAGTCCCCTCTATACTACTGTCAGCATTGATATCTATTTGGTTGTAGTTGAGCGGGATTTTGTGGGGGTCATAGATCAGCCCTAAGATCTGAAATGGGTTAGTTGAGGGTATCGGAGGTGCCTGGACTTGTGGTGCAGGGAAACTAGATAGAACTTGGTTATCTTTTTCTAGAGGCAGATAGGTTGGGGGGAAGGAGAAAATGGGCCAAGTGGGATCTATGGGAATTGTGGATGACTGTATTGGTGGTGATGTGATGGGGTTAGACCACTGGTAATTAATTGGTGTCAGAGGGGGAATCTGGGGAACACTAGTTATCCAGTAATCGGAGGGGGGTGGTGTTGCCTATGACGGGAGCTGGTGGTGGAAAATACATCCTCAAATCTAAGGGCTCTACTTGGGGTGTTGGATTGGGGAAGTAATCAGCCAAATTTAAGGGCTCGATTACCCCTATGCTTTTATCTTCCTGATCCCCCTGCTTTGGTGATATAAAGTCTTCCCAGATGAGTATATACTCTGATGGGTCAAACTCTTCACCATCTTCCTCTATCACATTTACGGTGGACCTTGGGCCCATTCCTCCTAGTGGATGTGGTGGCATCGGGACTTGATGTATGTTGGCGTGTTGACTTGCCAAGGAAAGTGCAGGAGGAATGATTTTGTCGGGGTCTATTAGGTCCTGGATCGCATGCTTTAAAGGAAAATATCGATCGATTGGGTGACCTGGTCCTTGATGCAAATTACAGTGAGTATTGGGGTCGTAATTTTTTGGGATTGGATTGGTGGTGAGCGTGGTTGGAAAGGTGTAACATGACCTTTTTCAGCTAACAAAGGTAGAAGGATGTTCAAAGATTGCCCCAACAGGGTAAAGACTCAGTCGAAACAAGCCCTTCTTTGTTCCGGGGTCATCTGTGCCCCTTGCCCATTGGCTACTCTCTACATCGGTTCGCTTCGTGTTGGGGCCAGCTATGCCACATTAAATTAGAATGGGGTTAGGCTGATGTTGGGTCGTGCATTTATGACTATCTATATATTCACCCCGATTCTTCTCTCGTCCCTCTGTTCAGTCAACTTTTGGACCCCACTGGTTATGTTTTTGCTTAACCATCCTCTGATCGCATCCTCATAATGATTGACATTCCTTACTAAGTCAGTAAAGCTAGACTACTATTAGTATACCAGGAAATCTTAGATGATTGACAGAGTGCTTTTTGAAATCAGCTCAATTTGCTCATCATCAAGTATTCTATTCCTGTAAACACCCAAACTTGGCCCAAGGCCCGATCGAAATACCTTTCGAGAGAGGTGTAATTCTGAGCTTTTGATGGCATGTATGGAACCCTTAGAAATTACCCCAAACCCTTAAGAATCACCCTAGATCCCTTAAGAACCTACCCCAAACCTTTATAAACCAATCCCGACTCTTAGAACCATTCTAAACCCTAAACCTAACCTTCCCGGGCAATGGATGAAGAGTGGTGCACCAGGACTAGCTTAGGTCTTTTACTAATTTCAAATCATATACCATTGGAAAGAAGACTTCTCCAGCTTTCCAACGGTTTGAGAATCACCCCAATCGGAGGTATGCGTCAAAAGATATGGCAAACCGAGCCCGGAGGACATGAATGTAAAGTCATGTGGGCCCCTTAGGGACTTGGCGCAACTAATAGTTGCGCCAATATTAAACTTTGCCTGGTACAACTAATAGTTACGCCAGGCCAATTTTCCCTTATTTTAAGCCTGGTGCAACTAATAGTTGCGCTAGATTCAAAAGCGTGCCCCATCCTCGTGAGCTGACTTCCAGGCACTGTACATTACTGTTTTACTGTACATTTACCTGGCACAATTATGAACAGTAACTGTTGGGATTTGCCCCAAAAATCATGATTGGGGTTTGACTTGTTGACCACCTTGACCTTTGGGATGTGTTTTGCTAGTTCTGTTGCACCCTTTTGAAGCCTATTTACACCCCTTTAAGTGGCTTAAGGCCTCACCCCATCATCCACCATTGGAGGACCTTCTTACACATTTCAAGGCTCCAAAAACCCTAGGAATCCTTAGATGTGAGATTACCTAATTGCTAAATCCATTTAGCTCATAAGTGGTCTCTTAATCCACTCATTTCTTATAAATAGAGCCCCCCTCCCCTTGGTTTACGAGTTGAGAATTTTGCTTAAGAGAGAAAGAGCTCCAAGTGAGAAGTTCTTCCTCCCTTTGGTGCACTATTTTCACCTAAAATCTAGAATTCAAAAACCCTTCCCAAGCTTGCTCTTACACCCAAAACCCTTAGCCTAGGTGTGTGTGATCCCCTAGCCTCTCTTCTTCATCTCTTAGCTAGTAGGCCTTAGTGGTTAGAACCCCTTTTTCCACCATTCAAGCCTCCAAAAGCTCATCAAAAGCAAGCCACGCAAGGCTCCTCTACGATGCTACAAGGGCCCGAGGGCTCCGGCTCTCCCCTTTCTTCTCTTATCTCCTTTTGCTCTCCCTACCCTCTCATTTAGTGTCGTTATGCCGCCGAATTTTCGATAGGAACAGAGGGACACAAATAGGATTGGAGGCCCATTTGGGCAAGAGGGAACTATTTTCTCTTCTTTTACTTTATTTTATTTTTGGCCATTAGTAGAGACCGTGTTAAGTGGGTTGATCGGGTGCCTAACACCTTCCCGATCGGTAACCGAAGCCCCTACCCAAGAGCCTTTGGTGTGGATCGAATTCAGAGTCATATTTTTAGCACTTTGGTGCTCATAAAAATGAACTAGGTATCTCGGGACACCGAAAGCTCTGGGTAGCGACTCTATATTTTTCGTTAGAGAGCGCATTGTCGCGACGGGATCGTCTCGTTTCCCACGGTTGCACGGATGGCGACTCCGCTGGGGAATAGCTTGTAAAGCTTCCCCTTGAACTTGGCCTTATTTTTTTTTATTTTTACTAACATGTTATTGCTGTTTTTTTAGTTTTTTTTTGCTATTTTTTTTACTCACCCCTCCGATTAAGTTGTTTTACTTACCCCTACTTTTCTGTCATTTACGAGCCTTAGCCGATTGGCGGGCCTACATGCGCATTGTCTTCTAAAATTCCTTACTTTTCATTCATTTTAGTGCCTTAGCCGATTGTCTGGCCTACTTGAGCTTTGTCTTTTAATTCCTTTAAATTTCCATCATTTAAAGTGCCTTAGCCGATTGGCAGGCCTACTTGTGCACTCATATTCCATCAGTGGACGCCGGCCCGTAGTGGCGGCATGGGATAATCACCCCCAGTCTTTGAGCTAAAGAAAACTTCCAAAAAAAGAGAAAAGCTTTGAAAAAAAAAATTAAAATTGAACCAAGTTAAGGAGCTTAATTAATTTGTTTTTACGGGATAGATTTTCAAAGGGTTGGGTTTAGGTACACATACAAACACCCGGGTCTTAGTATGGCGGCAGCCCCTAGTGGTGATGATTCAAAAAAGTCCCAGCCCACCTAGTATCTGAGAAGGCGCTCGCGCCGGAGGTATATCGGGTAGGTTTCCATTTCAAAAAGCTTAAAACCCTTGGGGAGCGCGCTAGCGAGTTATACCGGACTCAAACCCTCTAGGTGTGGTGAGGAGAGAATCGATCACCAAAAAATAGCTCAGTTCCCGGAAGCCTAGCTTCCACAAAAACCAAAAAAAGAGACTCATTTCGGACATTAGTGGCTGCTGTCTTCTGTTCTAGAGAACTAGTTTTTGCCTGGAGCAAGTATTAGTTACGCCAGTGTAAAAACACTGGAATTTATAACTGGCGCAACTAATAGTTGTGCCAGCTTTAAAATCCCAAGTTTCACCTTGGCGCAACTAATAGTTGCGCCATTAAGTAAACGTCCCCGCAACACAGGCTCATGTATTAGTTTGTTTATTTTTCCCCACCCAATCCAATCCTTGGCCTTTTCACATCCCAAGTTCCCGATTAGTGTGCTTAGTGCCTTCGCATCTACACGCCTGCCCGGTCAAGAGAAGGCAACTTCTTTTTGGCTCATCTCGGGGGATTGGGTTCTTTGCCTCAATTTTCATGCCTTCAATAGATCGAAGGTTCTCCTTCGATTCTTCCGAAGTGCATCGAAATCGTAGATGCGGGTCTTGAATTAAGGTACGAGGGCCACCCAAAAAGGGAGTTCCAAGGCCTCGAAGCCTTTGTTTTCCGAAAAATCTTTCGAAAAATTCAAAATATATATATATATATAACAAAAACCCAAAAAATATAGTTTGTGGTGCCGGCATAACGGCATCACCTTGCCCTCCGCCGTCCCTAGGGAAAGAAAGAGGAGGATTTTGGGGCCTTATCCAAGGCACCCTTACCCGACCCGCTCCCGAAGGATGTCGTGGTTAGTGGACCCGGCTTACGTCGATCCCGACTCATCCCCGCCATATTCTCTAACCCACTCCTAGTCGGGAGAAGTCTTTTCCACCATCCCCCTCACCGAACCCCCTTTTACCATTACCGGCCCATTTGGCGCCCCCATTTTCCCAACCACTATCTCCCAAAATATCCAAAATCCAACCCCCCATTCTCCATCTTTTGCCCAAGCCATGCCCATGCTAAGTCCAACTCATCTCCCATCCACATCCATACAAAACCTAAACCCATCCATGCCCCAATTCCCATCATCCCCCTATAAACCTGATCCACCCACATTCACATACACCACTTCCACCCTATCCAAGCCCCCGCAAAATCTCCCATCCATCCGAGTCATGCCCATTTTTACCGGGGCCATGCCCAACTTTCCTCATCCCTCCTCATCATGCCCCCTATCACCCCAAAACATACCCAATACACCCCCTCATCCACCCCATACCCCCCACCTACCATGGGCATGCCCGATTATACCGAGGCCATGCCCAATTTTTCCTCCACCTCCATCCCATCTATACCCCATCACCCCTTAAATCCCCCATCTCCATCCAACCCTTCCTCCATGACCATGATGGAGGAGATGTTCCAAGCCTATTCCATGTGGAAGGCTTCTCAAAACACCCCCTCTCCTCCACACCCCATGCCCATGAACCCATCCCATACCCTAGCTAATCTCCATGCCTCACTCCCCCATTACCCCCATCAACCCCCCATAGTCCACACGACCTAAACCCCCATTACCCACGTACTCCAAGGCCCATTGGCCCAAACCCCCTTTTCTCACATACCCCAGGGGCCCATGGTCTAATACCCCACCACCCAAACCTACCCAGGGTCCATGACCCAGACCCAAGGGCCCATGGCCCAGACCCATCAAAGTCCATTGGGCCAAACCCATCAAGTGCCCATGGCCCATACCTATCAAAGTCCATTGGGCCAGACCCACAAGGCCACGGCCCAGACCCACCAAGGGCCCATGGCCCATACTCATCAAGGCCCATTGGGCCAGACCCACCAAGGGCCCATCGCCCAGACCCATCAAGGCCCATTGGGCCAAACCCCTCAAGGGCCCTTGGCCCAAACCTACTCAGGCCCATTGGCCCAGACCCATCAAGGGCCCGTGGCCCAAACCTACCAAGGGTTCGTGGCCCAAACCTACCAAGGTTCCATTGCCCAAACCTATCAGTGGCCCATGACCCAAAATGACCAAGGGTTCATGGCCCAAACCCAAACCCCACACTCATACCATCCACAATACCCCCAACATTTAACCCAACCTTCACAGCTGGGTCAAACCCATGCCTTACCTCAAACCCAATTCTCCCATGGCCCCACACCCCAAGGCCATCTCCAAACCTTCCCCCATACCCAATGGCCCTATCAGGCCCCACCTCAAAACCAAATTCCCATCACCCAACAAACCTTTCCTCACCCCCAATGGGCTCACCCAATCCCTACTCATGTCATTCCCATCCAACCCATGCAACAACAACAGGAGAATCCCACCCTCGCTACACACTATGCCGACCAGTAGTATGAAGATGACGAGATTAGGAATAGCGGGGCTTATGCTGGGGATTTGACCAGCCTCTACCCTCCTCCCATAATTGCCCATCCCCTGGTGGCCGAGAGTGAAGTTCAACTGACGGCCAAGAAAGTAGCTCCCGCGTTCAAAGAATCAAAGCAGCTGAAAGAACAGTTGGACAAAATACAGAAGCAGTTAATGAAAATGGGTGGTGCTAAAATCCACACCACGAACTTCACAAACTTATGTCTGTTCGCTGAGGTCCCCCTGCCCCCCAAATTTAAAATGCCAACCTTTGACAAATATAATGGCACTGGCAATCCTATTGAGCACCTAAAGTCCTACTACAGGGACAGGTGACAATACGGGGAGGACGAAAGACTGCTAATAAAAGTCTTTCAAAAGAGTCTGACCAGGTCGACTTTAAGATGGTTCACATCTTTAGAACCGTCTATGATGAAAACATGGAGGGACTTGATGCATCTCTTTCAAGAACAGTATGTCTACAATATAGACATCGAGCCGCGTAAGTCCGACTTGGCCCATTTAAAGCAGAACCAGAATGAGACCTTCAACGACTACTTGGGGTGATGGAGATCATTGGTAGCTCAGGTCAAGAACAGAATACCTGATGATGAGCAGATAGAGATGATTGCAAAGAACACTTTGCCAGTAATCTCAGACTTTTTGGTGTACCAGCAGCAGTTCAGTTTTACTGATCTGGTGAAAAATGCTAACCGATGCTAAGACGCCATTAGGGAGGGGCGTCTGAATAAGAATATATCGAGTGGACCCATGGGGTTAGAAGATTTTCAGAGCGAAGGAACGAGAAGAGAATAGGGGGCGATATCCATAACATAGTCAATACCCGGCCCAATAATAATACTACCCCATTTCAATTTCAGGCAGCCCCACCAGCACCAGTTAGGCCTGAGCAGACGCAAAGAATGGGGAATGGGCAAGGAATGTAAATGACTCTGGAACAGAGGAGAGCCCTACGACCGAGTCTTCACACCTCTGGGGCAATCATTGAGTGTACTTTTGCCCCTGTTAGTAGAAAAGGGATTAGTGGCTATCCGCCAACCACAACCTCCTCCTCACCCGATCCCAAGGAACTATGACCCAAATACCCACTGCAATTTTCATCAGGGTCCAGGTCACCCTACTGATCGTTGCTTCCCATTGAAGCATGCCATCCAGGATTTGATCGATGCCAGGAAAATCATTCTCCCTATAGCCTCCCAGCATGCTAATATTCACCAAGTGCCACTACCCCCACATCCCACCGGAGGAGCAGGTCCCAGACCCACCGTCGGAATGATAGAAGATGAGGAGGAGCTTAAATTTGACCCATCCGATTATATCAGTGATCGGGAGAATTATGTGGCACCATGGCCGAGAAATGATGAACAAAGGAATGTTGGGGTAATTGAAACCCTAAATTTGTCTGAATATTTCCCCAACCCAACCCTGCAATTTGAACCCTTGGATCTTCGGGCATACTTTCCACCACCACACCCGTCAATTATGTAAATATTAATGCATACCAACCATACACCACAACCCCCATCAATTACCCTATAAGCCCCTAGGCCCCTAATCCTGCATCCGCACCCGCTAGTTATCAATGGCCTATGCCCGCCCCATTTCAATTACCACCATACACCACAACCCCCATCGATTACTCTTTAAGCCACTAGGCCCCCAATCCAACACCCACACCCATCAGTTATCAATGGCTTGCGCCCACCCCGTCACCCCCAGTTCAGCCACCGACAAACTTCACCACCCTGGTCAATTACCTAACGGCCCATCAAACCCCCCATCTGCCACCAGCACCCACCAGCTATCAATGGCCTACTTTTACCTCCTTCCCTCCAATGCCACCACCCTCAAGCTTCACCACCCCCATTTGGCCCAATCATTCCACCCAACCCGCTGCCACCGAGGTGAATCAAGTATTGCCCAACCTCCTGAGCCGACAGTACAAGTACCTCAAGTACCGGCAGCCATACCTTTCCAGCTCTCGGGACCCACATATGATCCTCATCAGGTCCCGCTAAGCTACGAACAAATAGATGTCAATGTCGGTAGCAGCAGCAGAGAAGGGGCAGTAGATTTTGTTGCCAGATTAGGGAGGATATCAAAGCAGCCAAAAATACCAGTAATTGCACAGGCCCAACCCGAAAGAAAGAAAGACAGCGCGGTGAACCCCTTTGAGAAGATGAGTCGAGAACATATACTGGAGACTCAGCTGAGAAGAATGCCTGCCCATATCACTGTATGGGATCTGTTGATGGCATCCCCACTCCATTTCCAAGCATTAATGGGGGTGTTAAAAAATGCACATATATCACTTCAAGTTAGCCCAGATGAAGTCGGGCAGATAATTGATCAAGTGATGGCTCCAAATGCCATTTCATTTTCTAATGGCGATTTACCTGAGGAAGGAGGTAGTCACTCAAAATCTTTGAATATAACTGTTGAGTCTGGAAATATGATTATCCCCTTGGTACTAATTGATAATGGGTCTGCATTAAATATATACCCGTTAAGAACCGCCACCAAGATCGGGGTTGATCCGTGCATGTTAAGGCCCACCAGAACCAGTGCTAGAGGGTTTGACAATACCAGGAGAGAAATAATGGGAGAAGTTGATCTTGAGCTGTTGATAGGGCCAATGACCTTTTCCATCTTGTTTCAAGTCATGGATATCAAATCCTCATTTAACTTGTTATTGGGGCGCCCGTGGCTACATGAAGTTGGAGCCATACCTTCCACGTTGCACCAGAAACTCAAATTTGCATCTGGGCATAAGATTATCACAATCATCAGAGAGGGGCACAGTGAGAAAGAAAAGGTTACCAATAGCGTTGAAAAACTCAATATGCTAGATATACCACACACCGCTGAGGACGTCGACCTCCATAGTTTCAATACGAGGTGTTGGCAATACTCTCGGAGCCCATCAAGGGCATCATGCCTAAAATAGGAGGCGGTATGGTAGCGGCAGTGACAATGCTCCAAAAGTGGGGCTATCGAGAAGGAAGATGCAGGACCCAAATTATAAAGGCGAAGAAAGGCATTGTGGCTAAGGGAAAAAAAGTAAGATTCGCTGGGATACAAGCCCCACGAGCAAGAGGTCAGAGGCCAAAGAAAGCCGAAGGTCACTGTAGAGCTCGAGGAATCAACATAGAAGTGAAACCTCGCCCTAGGCCGCACATCAAGGATTCCTTCATCAGCGCAGGGTCATAAAGATCAATCGAAATGGGGCAGCCCATTTGACCCCACACAAACCCACAGCCCCAATCCATCCCACCAATCCTCAGATCTCCCTTCCCAGCTTGGAGGTAAATTTGGCCACGTTGTCCCTTTTCGAAGAACGACGGTCGGTACCTGAACAAACCCCCCTGTGGTGAATCACCACAAAACCAAGTTATCATTTGAGGACATGATCTTAGACGAAATGGGGATCAATATGATGGAGGCTGACTCCAATGAGCCATATCAGTCAGCACCCTCCACCCCAACAGGTAAAGAAGCGACCCCTCAGGCATGCAACTGGGCATCTTTGCCCGAAACTCTGGAAGCAAGAAGTGGCCTAAAGTTTGACACCTATTTCCCAAAAAAAAACAACCTATAAAAAGTGAGATAAGCCCTTGGCAGGCAATACCTTGTATATTCAGCAACCCGCTTTCCCAAGGGTCCATCTCTGAAGAAATATAAAATCTCAAAAACACAGAAAAAACATAAAATCCTAAAAACATTAAAAAAATCCAAAGTCTAAAAATATTGTCATTTAAAATTCTAGAAAATGTCCCACAAAAGGATGCCTTAATTAAAATGCCCATCCCACGTGAAATCGACCCCTTCCCTGTTGAAATACAAGAAGAGGTAGGGATCACGAGTCTGGACGAGGATGTCCCCTTCGAGGAGCTCCCCAATGAGCTCCTTGACCGATTTGCCAACTTTGAGTATGGACCTACCCCCATTGTCAAAGAAATCGAAGAAGTCAATCTAGGAACTGAGAAGGTTCCCAGGATAACCAAAATCGGAACGTCATTGTCTCTTGAGGAAAGAAAAAGCATGATCGACTTCCTTCGGTCATACCAAGACATTTTTGCCTAGTCATACGAGGACATGCCTGGTCTGGATACTAATTTGGTCGAGAATGAGTTGCCCCTCTACCCTGATATGAAGCAAGTCAAGCAGAAGCTGAGACATCTCCGACCCGAGTGGATGTTGAAAGTCAAAGACGAGGTCATCAAGCAGTATGATGCAAGGTCTCTCATGGTATCCAAGTACCCACAGTGGCTAGCCAATATCATACCTGTGTCAAAGAAGGATGGAAAGGTCCGCATGTGTATCGATTTTCGCAATTTAAACAGAGCAAGCCTAAAGGATGATTTCCCATTGCCACACATCGACATCTTGGTCGATAACACAGCTAAGCACGAGATGCTTTCTTTTATGGATGGATTCTCAAGATACAATTAGATCAAAATGGCAGAGGTTGATCAAGAGAAGACCGTGTTCATTACCCCTTGGGGAACCTTTTGCTATCGAGTCATGTCGTTTGGGCTGAAGAATGCCAGTGCAACGTACCAGAGAGCTATGACTGCACTATTTTATGACATGATGCACCGAGAGATTGAAGTGTATGTCGATGACATGATAGCCAAATCACCGAAGCGAAGCGACCATCTGGTAAACCTTCAGAAGTTGTTTGAAAGGCTGAGGAAGTATCAACTATGACTGAATCCACAGAAGTGCGCATTTAGTGCTATGTCAGGGAAACTTCTAGGGTTCATCGTCAGCAGGAGGGGGATCGAGGTCGACCCAATCAAAGTCAAAACCATCACTAAAATTCCACCGCCATCTATCGAGAAAGAGGTTAGAGGGTTTCTGGGTAGAATACAGTATATCAGTCGGTTCATTGCACAACTAACTCCAATCTGTACGCCGATCTTCAAGTTACTAAGGAAGAATTCGCCCGTTGAATAGAATGACGATTGTCAAGCAGCATTTGAAAAAATCAAAGGCTACCTCCGTAATCCACCTATTTTGGTTCCACCTGAGCCAGGGAGACCACTCTTGATGTATCTCTCCATGACAAAAGTTTTGATGGGATGTGTCTTGGGGCAGCACGATGAAACGGGAAGAAGAGAGCAGGATATTTACTATCTGAGCAAGAAGTTTACTGATTACGAGACGCGCTATTCTCATCTGGATAAAGCATGCCTGGCTCTTGTATAGGCTACTCAGAGGCTCCGCCATTACTTGCTATCTCAAGTCATTCTACTCTTAGCCCGAATGGATCCATTGAAATATCTGTTCGAGAAACTAGCTCTCACTGGATGAACCGCACGATGGTAACTTTTATTATCTGAATTCGACATCACGTACGTCACTCAGAAATCGATCAAGGGGCAGGCGCTAGCTGATCATCTTGCCGACAATCCTTTACCTAATTATGAGCCTTTGAGAACTAAGTTCCACGATGAGGACATCCTGTTCATGACAGAAGACGATACAGAAGAAGCAGAAGAATCATGGGTAATGCACTTTGACGGGGCAGTAAATGTTGAGGGCCAAGGAGTTGCACCATCCTGATTTCACCGAAAGGATCCCATGTACCGGTCTCTATCATGCTCAACTTCCCTTGCACTAACAATATGGCTGAGTACGAAGCTTACGCTGTCGGCTTGCAGGCGGCTCTCGATCTGAATGTAACTCACTTTCGAGTATTTGGCGATTCACAATTAATCATATGCCAGACGAATGGTGACTGAAAGACAAAAGATGAAAAATTGATCCCCTATCATGAACACCTCGAGGATCTGATAGCTTGCTTCCAAGATGTGACTTTCTCATACGTCCCCCGAATAAGGAATCGCTTTGCCGATGCATTAGCAACTTTGGCGTCAATGATTGAAATTCCCTATGGTGTTGAGTTGAAGCCGATCATGATCGAGCAGAGGAATGAGCCGACCTTCTGCCTCCAGATTGAGGAACCTACAAAGCCTGATGATGAGCCACCTTGGTTCTCAGATATTAAGAATTTCCTCGAGACCCTAACTTTCCCAGAGGGTACATCCAAGTCAGACCGACGAACCATTCAACGTTTAGGGGCAGGTTACGTCATTTGTGGGGAATGCCTCTACAAGCGATCATACAATAACATCTTACTTAGGTGCCTCACTGAAAGTGAAGCGGTCAATATTATGAAAGAAATCCATGAGGGAGTATGCGGAGCCCACGTCAGCGGTCACATGCTGGCTAAGAAAATCCTACGACAGGGATACTTTTGGACCACCATGGAATCAGATTGTTGCAAACATGTTCAAAAATGCTACAAGTATCAAGAACACTCCAGTCTGATACATGCTCCTACCATTGATCTTCACTGCATGACCACTCCTTGGCCATTTGCTACCTGGGGCCTTGACGTTGTCAGAATGATTAATCCGAAAGCATCAAACGGACATCAATTCATCCTCGTCGCCATTGAATACTTCCCCAAGTGGGTAGAAGCAGCATCATATGCCAACATCACGGCCAGTCGCGTTAAGAAGTTTCTCAAGAACAATATTATGTGTCAATTTGGAATACCCAAAGATATCATCACGAACAACGGCACAAACTTTGTGAATAAGCACATCCGAGACTTCTGCGAGCAATACAAGATCAAGCACCATCACTCATCCCCTTATCGACCTCAAACTAATGGAGTCGTGGAAGCCGCGAACAAGACAGTCATCCGCATCCTTTAGAAAATGGTCGTCACTTATCGAGATTGGAGTGAAATGCTGCCATTTGCTTTGTGGGCCTACCGAACGTCGATCCATACCCCTACAGGGGCAACACCATTCTCCCTTGTGTATGGAACCGAGGACGTCCTCTCGGTAGAGGTTGAAGTACCCTCGCTCCAAATCCTCATAGAATCAGGCTTACCCGAAGTAGAAAAAGAGATCCTGCTTTGAATAATTAAACTTATTGGACGAGAACAGACTCCTAGCCTTGTATCACACTCAAGTTTACCAGGGGCGAATCGCACGCGCTTATAATAAACGTGTTCGCGGTCGAGATCTAAAGGTAGGAGACACTGTGCTGAGGAAGATCTTCCCATCCCTCCACGCCGATCCGAGAGGAAAGTTCAAGCCAAACTGGAAAGGACCTTACGTCATTCAAGAAGTGCTACCGGGATACGCCATCCGCCTTGCCACCATGGATGGCGATCATCTTCCTGAGCCCATCAATGCTGGATACGTCCGACGGTTCTACTCTTAGTCCATCACGACAAGGTAAGTATTGGTGGAGCAGATACGTGACTGCTTAAAAACCACCCGAAAGAGGCCATCGTTCCAAGCACAGTAGCCCAAAAATATCCCTAAAAATGATGATATCCTTCTCTACCCCATTTGAGCCTGGGCCTTTCTTTCAATAAACTCATTCCCTCCCAAAAAAAATATACGTGTACATATACCAAAAAAAAAAAAAGAGAGAAAAGATGAAGTAGAGTTACTATCAAAATTCAAAAAAATTGAAAAAGCAAAACCTCAAAAAGAGATTGCCTGAAATGAAGCAAAAAGAATAAAAGAATATAGAAGAATCACAAGGCCTGTACAGTAAAACCCACAAGGAAGAAAGTATGTTGAGAAAACTGAAGTAGTATCAAGGAAACCCTTTTAAGCCCAGCATACCTTCAAATCCTAACCTAACCCATGGCCAAGCTACACCCTGAAGGAATCCCTCTTTGTAGGTTCACAAGCAGTCATAATATATGTTAAGTCAACATGAGCCGAGTCGTGAGACAACACCCCATCCAGCCGGCTATGACAGAATCAACGTCTATGTCGTGGCTCTTAAAAAATAAAAAGAATAAAAAATAAAATAAAAATATAAGCTCAAAGCAAGATGGACGTGATAAAAACTCGAAAGGGCATTACGGGTAAAAACAGCGAGCTTGTGCGGACCAGGTGAAAACTCGAAAGGGCGCTTGGGATAAGAGAGTTAAACCCATGGACGTGGTGAAAACCTGAAAGGGCACCACGGGTAAAAAAAGGGGGAGATAAATAAAGAAAAATTGAAAAAGAAAGGTTTGGACTGATGGAAAAGATTGATGTTTGAGGAGCCTTCTTGGTTACTCTCCCTGATCCCTTTTTGGGGGCCGCTCATGCTAGCTCAAATCAGGTCCCAACCAGAATTGTCTTCGTGAAACCCGTACCATCAAACGTATTACCTGAGGCAAGGAGAAAGGTTTAACTTAATCCAAAGGGATCAACGGTCTGGCCTTGGTAAAAACTGGAAAACCACCCCGGTCCGACTTTAAAGAAAGGTTTCGACCATGCCCGAAGCTGGACCCAGGGTTTCCCGAAGTTTCCCCGAATGATTAAGGCACCAAAAAATATATATATATAATAATAAAACCAAAAATAGATCTGTATAGATGTATATAATAAACTGCCTTTTGCACAACTTACACCACGTCCTAAAAAATATATATATAGTCGATGTGATGACTAACGTATTTTCCTTTTTACAAGTATAAAACAAAAACAACCAAAACATAAAGAAAATATGTATACCAAAAATGTGTGTGTATCTGTAAAGGGGTTTTCTATGCCGCTTTTCTGTATATATGATATGTGCAAAAAGTTCTGTGTGCAGGAAGGAGTTAGTGACCCAGCTCGCGCTTCAAAGCACTAATCTTAGCATGAAGGTCATCTTGCCGGACATTCCGTTCCATCAGCCAACGACCATGCAAGCTCTTAAACCTCTTCCGAGAAGAGTCAGCAGCTCCAAAAGCGACGCTCAACGATCCCTTCAAATGGAGGACCTCACTCTCTGCTGTTTCTGCTCTAACCTTTTCATGTGTCAAAAGTTCATGCAAGATCCTTTTCTCGTCCACCAGTAACTCGATGCGGGCTCTGAGTGCCGTCTCTTTCTTTAACCAGGGGCCTCCAATGTCAAAAATCTTCGATAAATCTGGACCATCGACAGCAGGCCACTCAGTCAACAGTCTGGCCTCACAAGGCACCTGCTAAGGGCAGCCGAACTGACCCAACACTCGGAATGGGAAGTAAAAGGTGCTGCCCATCAGTCCTAGGAGGGTAATGCCCTCGTGATCTCTACTACAAATTATCGGGAAGGTCTGGTCCAGCCAAGGGAGCTTCCATGTCAGCTCGGCATCGATCAACCAAAGTTTCAAAGCTGACATATCGCCCTGGGGGAGCAGGTGGCATCGACCCAGAAAAGATTGGACCACCTCGCCTCGGGCAATATAAAAGCGGTGCACGGGCCCTAAAACAGCAAAATGCTCACCCAACCAGACCTGAAGCAACAAGGGGCATCCTCGAAGGCCCTCCACCTTACCCAAAGCAAAGGAATCAGGGCATCGATACAGCTCGGCAAGCACAAAATGCATCATGGACCGGCCCGCCTCCAGCTCCACCAAAATATCACAAACTGCCAGTGAGAAGCTCTCTCCCCCGGTGAAGAAAAGGATTTCAGATATGAGACCGAGTGCTAGGGCTTTCACATTAAAAACATTCCTAACCGGCAATTTTCGGAGACTTTCGTCACCAAAAAGTTCTTTGAGGAATTTTAGCGAACACCTTGTAGGCCCCCCAATGAGACTTTTCTCATACTCGGATTTCTTCAAACCGAGAGTAAGGTGAACGGATTTAGAATAGCCCGGCCGAGGCATGACTCTTGCGAGGCCCCTGTGAAGCTTCAGGCCAGACAGATTGGATAGCTCCTCAAGGGTTGGGGTTAGCTCCCACTTCCCAAAACGAAATATGTGGAGATTCACATCCCAAAATGAAGCGGCGGCATGAAGAAGTTCCCACCGAAGAGGAACCTCTAGGAAGGAAGGAAGGCAAGATAGCCCAAGGCGCCCCAAGTCGGCGAGCTCACTCTCATTCAATCTCCCAAATCAGGCCGTTAAAAATTTGGGCCCCAAACCCCACAAGGGGGACAAATTGGTTTCGGGCCCTCCGTGTAAGGGAGGGCTAGAAAGTGGGTCCATGAACGTACGAGGATCTTTTAGGGAGATAATAATCGAAGTATGATGATGGACCCACCTTGAAAAAATAGGGGCAAAAAAAAAACTAGTCGAAGAGACCAAGTCAAAACAAAAGAGCTAACTTTTGGGCTGACTCAAGTATTTAAGGACCCACTGCCCCCAAGTTAAACCTGGAGAAACTAATAGTTGCTCCAGTACATTTTGGCCCCCTGTCTTGCCTGGCGCAACTATTAGTTGCGCCAGCACAAATTGCCCCTTTTCTTGCCTGGTGCAACTATTAGTTGCGCCAGCACAAATCAGCTGAGAGTTTTGACCTGGCGCAACTAATAGTTGCGCCACACTCCGAGCTCCCCCTCCTCAGCCATTTCGGGACCTAACTTGGGGGACTTACACCCCTTTTGTTTGTTTGCTTCACACACCCTGTTCATTTAACAACCAAGCATTTGTTCTATTTATTTATATGCAGGACCGATCCTACATCAAGGCATGCAACCCAAGGGGGTCACTTTCCAAAGACATTTTGGGCCAACACATCCTACAGAGCAACGGATTTGATACAAAGAAATCGGGGCATAAAATCAAAGCAAGACTATCTCCCAAATGATAATAAAAATAAATTTTGTTTCCAAAGTACCACATCGACCATTCCCGAAATTGTTTAAAACAGATCCAAATCAAATTCCAAAAAATACTGAGTTTTCCAAAAAGAAACTAATAGCCTATTCCTGGTTGGCGCCCTTTGACTTCTTACGACGACGAGAAGAACTCTGAAAAATCTGCATGTCCCCCACCCTAGACCATGCCTGCGAGATCCTACTGAGCAAGGAGCGCAATTCCTTAGCACGAGCACGCTGCAAAGCACAAACCAAAGTCAGGAGTCAGAATCAGTTAAAGGGCAAATGATGATAAAATTAATAAAGAGGAATAGAACAGCAAGGCACTCACCGTCTCGACCTCCCTAAGCTTCGCCAAGTGACGATGGTATGTCGCATACTCCATGGCCGAGTTGAAGTCCTAGATTCAGAACTATGCAATATCAAAGGTCAGGACAACCCTAAAAGTGTGTGCAGAAAGAAACCGAAATGATAAAAGGTTGGGCCATCAAAGGGCTTACCCTTGGGAACACCTCAGGAGGGGGAACGCGAGCCGCTTCGGCAGAGAGTCATGCCTGTCTATCTACATCAGCGTAGAGGCTCGAAAGGAAGCTATCATCAAGGCGCCAAAAGGTCCCATAGACTACAGAGGGATCACCAACAGGGATACCAGCGTGAGAAGTCCCCGACGGACCAGCACCCGACGAGCCCTCACCCGAGGGACCCACACCAGAGGGATCCACCCCCGACATATTATCCGCACTAGGTTTGCCTTCACCATCCGAATCATCCCCTGGGGCAAACTGTGAACAAGATAAAGATCCACTTAGAGGGGGGCAAAAGCCAAATAAAAGTAGAGAGGGAACTAATCCAAGTCAGGACAAATTACCTGACCTAGTGGGCCGCCAAATGCCAGAAAATTGGCACTGGGAACAAAGCGCGGCAAAATGAACCGATGGGGTAAGTACTCGTACCAAAGGTGATAGTCTCTGGGCACGTGAAGGGCATGGATAGGGAGCCCATTATTGAAGAAGGCCGCTGTGAGCTCCTCGATACTGCCGACAGGGTACCAGACATCCGTCGGAGGGTCCACGGGTATGGCATAATAGCCCTGAAACTAATGCACCACTCGCTCTCCCAAATAACAAAATTTGGCCCACGCTCCGTAGAAGAACACGATGCGGCGATTATTGAATAAGCGGGAGGCGCCTACAGGTGCTCGATCCCAGAAGGGGGGATACAAGGTATGTATCCGGGAGGATCTGCTCATGGCAAAAAAAAGGAGAGAAACCAAGCAAGCAACACCTCAGTCAAAGAAAATTTCCAAGTTAAAAATGAACAAAGGTTGAGAAAAGAGAGGAGAGTTGTTACGTGCTCGGGGACCATCAAATCAAGTTGGAACCGTAGGCCCATTTCCAGGTGCTTTAGGCCCACGTCATGACGTTGGGCCTGATGCAAGTTGCTGAGAAGAGGATAGATGAGCGCCTCCGAGAAAAGGAGCGGGCGCCCGGGGTGGAAGTGGTGGTATCCCCATACCTAAAGAGACATCACATAAAAGCAGGTCAATGGCACATAAAAGTCATGCAAAAAAAAATATATGTGTTGACGAGGGCAAAGAAATGCGGAATTACCTCCAGGGAGGCCCAAAAACCCACGGCAGACTTCGACTCCCCAGTCGTAGCCCGAGACAAATTATACATCAACCACACATACCCTGCTCCTCCCCAGTCAAGCCTAGGAACGTCAACCCAATTATCCATCACGCTCAATAGGGCCAGGCTGACTCGACCCCCACTGGCATTTGTGAAAAGGGTCTTGCCTAGCAGGGTAGGAGCGTGATGCGAGCTAAGACGATCGCCCGCTCTGGTGTGATGTAGAGCACCCTATCTGGCTGACCAAAGTCCACCGACTCATCAGTGGAAAAAAGGGAGGTCAGCCAAGACATCTTGACCTCTGTGCCATGGGTCTGCTCGTGAGGAGGATAAGCCCCAATCAGTTGAATAATGTCCTCCCGGCTCGGTACCGCCAGATCAGATATCGGTATCCCCCCAATCCTGATACTGATAATCATGGCTCAATTGACGGGCGTCAATGTCATCTCGACGTACGGCATGTGGAATGTCATGGTTTCAGGGCAGAACCTCTCAATCAGGGCCTTCAAATAAGCAGCGTCAGCCCTCATGGCAGGACAATACAGGAACTCCCCAAAGCCCACCTGCTCCAATAAGACCTTCACTATGGGGGGAACATAGAGGTAGAGCTCGTGAAAGTCGAGACATCCCCCATGGAACACAATATTGGGCAGGTCCTGCACCCAAAGAAAATGCATATCAAATCAAAAAAAAAAAGAGTGCATAACGGAAATGAATTGAACCTTTCGTTTACCTTACCCGCTATCCCAAAATTTGAAATATGAGTGTGTTGCTGGTGAAAGAGGCCGACCCGAGAGGCCTCACCCTGCATCTCGAGCCATGGGCCAGCCCTCCGTTCCACCCAGACAAACTCCTCCCCCCGCGGGCCACGAATAACTTCGGGTCCCTCCCCGAGGCCCTCCTCGGAAATGTGCTCATCACCGCCTGACATACTGGGGCAACAAGGCAATCACAGCTGGTCAAGTACAGAGATACACATACAACCTTATTCTTTCAAAAAAAATAACAAAAAGAAACCTTTACTTTGCTTTGATCTTTCAAAAAAAAACCTTTTACCTTGTTTAAGCAAAAAAGGGGAAGAAGAAATAAGAAAAGCGAAAAAAAAAAACCTTTATGTTTCAAAAAAAAAAAAAAAATCCCTTTCTTCTATGCTCCTAAAAATCGAAAACCAAAAAAAAGAAGCCTTTCTTTTATAAACAAAACCACAAAAAAAATCCTTACTATTAGAAAAAAAAACAACCACAAAAATAACAAAAATGCCTTAGTTGTTTTTCCCAAAATCCCTTGATTCCAAGGGAAGTCAAAAACCATTCCATTAATTTTCAAAAAAAAGAAACCGAAAATCCCTCCTTCCTAAATTAGTGTTCAAAAAAAAAGAAAAGATCAAAAATCCAATATATGCAAAAATAAAAACATACAAAAAAAAAAAGAAGAAAAGAAGAGAAAAAATAACAAAAATAAAGCTCATTCTTTATACACAAATAAAAACAAAAAAAAAATATATATATATATATATATATATATATTAGGCACCAACAAATTCCACAAAATAACAAAAATAGGGCACCATTCATGAAAAAATTGCCAACATATCATCAATAAACAAGCATACAAAGAAGATAAATCATTATTCATCAAAGAATGCAAGATCATAGCAATATTTACAAGAAAAAGCAAGAGAAATCAAAAGAAGTAAGTTTTAATGGTTACCTTTCGAAAGAGGATGGGTCTCTGATCTAGCGTAAGCCGGCACTCGATCCACGCAAGCAGGGCAACGGCAATGAGACACGCAAAGAGGCAATGAGAGAAAACCCTAGGAAGAGGCAGTTTTCGGTTTCAAAGAGGAGGGAGGGGGAGAAAAATTCAAAATAAAGCCCTCCAGCCCGAACTCAGGCTATTTAAATTCCCCCAGCCAAGCCTGGCGCAACTAATAGTTGCGCCAGGCCAAATTTTGCCCTCCTTTTGCTTGACACAACTAATAGTTGCACCAGGCTATTTTGAGGCCCCTAGTGGCCTGGCACAACTATTAGTTGTGCCAGGTACTTAGGCCAGATCTTGGGCTTGGTGCGGGCCAAATAGGAGGGCCGGTTTCCCGCTTCCTCCTTTTGTTTGTTTTATCACCCCCGGCAGATGCACACGCTCCCGGAATGGCATTTCGATCATCCATCGACTTGCCAAGGAAGTCGTGCTAAAATAAAGGCGGACCGAGGTCGATGAGCACCTCAGTCCCACACCGGAAATATAAAAAGTCTAAAAAGAGAGAATCCCCACAGAGAAATCGAAAAAATTCCAAAAAAAATCATATAAAATAATGACTTCAAATTTCCAAAAAAATTAATCACATAAAATAGTTTGAAATTTTAAAAAATAGGTCGGTATACCCCACAGAGACGCACAAGCATAAGGCGATAAAATGTCAATATTCTATCTGCAACGCAGTTGTGCCATATTAAAGTCATGAGTCAGAGGTTCGCCTCAGATCTTGGGATCCTACTTTAAGGAAGGAGCAACAGTGTCGGTCCCGATCAAACAGTCAATGTTTTGATCAGGTCAACTCTACTGCTAAATTTTAGCATTTAGCACTCTGTTTTAGATTCATATGAACTTTAGTGTCATAAAGCTTCAGATTCTCCGTTGGAAAAGGTCAATCGTCGGTTGAGACCAACCTGCTGAGAATGAGATTATGTGTCAATCAAACTATGTGCAACCATGCATTCAAAAGGGATCATTTCCCTTTTTATTTTTTGCAGGCTTAAAACCTGTATGGGCAGCGGTATCCCTATAAATTGTACGCCATATGTCTGGGTATCTGTATGATGGTCATTTGTCCACATAAATTATTCCCGGGCGGGTCCGGGTCAGGGCTTCCATCGCCTTTGCTGTTGCTGATTGCCCCTGATGGGCGCATGATTATGCATAGTTAATTGATGTTTATGATCATTGTCGGCAGAGGCCAGGATTGGATGCCCCATTTTGGGAGGTGCCCAATGTTTAGGCTGGATCTGTTCAAGGAAGTCAAAGATGGATACTCTAGGTCATGCTGAGCTGAGGCATGCTTTCAGAAAAATGGCACGTACTCCTAAGAAGCATTGTGACATCTATTCACTTAGCTCGGGTGGTCATGCTAAATAAACTTCGGGATCGACGGGTTCGCCCAAAGATCTCGAACCCTGCTTTCAGTAGGGGCACCTGTGGATAATCCAATGAGGTCATCAAATGCCTTGTAGGATTGGACGCAAACTATGGAGCCTTGCGTGTGTTTACTTCACGCCTATCTTTGAATGTGGCTCGATCACCCCTCTTACTCACGAAGCTATTACATTCAAAATGAATTTTAAACATCAATCACCTTCAAATCATCTTGAGAAGCAAACGTTTTTCCCGACTAACGGGCTTTCACAACTCGAGAGGCGAACATTTTTCTCAGCTATTGGGCTTTCGCAACCCATGCCACCTCGATTATGCCCAATAATGTCGCTAAGCGATTGGGAATCAATTACCTCGAGAAATGAATGATTAGCTTGGCACCTCAGGGCTTCCGTTTTCTCACCGTGTTACTCATCCAATGTTTGAAGTGCATTCTAAATACAGCAGACCCGTCAGTAATGCCTTAGGCCTCTTCGGATGTCTCTTTTCTTTGGCGTACGATCACTAGTGATCGGATACAAAAGAGGGGCATCTGTAGACACCCAAATTTGGCCCAAGGCCCGATCGAAACACCTTTCGAGAGAGGTGTAATTCTGGGCTTTTGATGGCATGTATGGAACCCTTAGAAATCACCCCAAACCCTTAAGAATCACCCTAGATCCCTTAGGAACCTACCCCCAACCTTTAGAAACCAATCCCGACCCTTAGAACCCATTTCAAACCCTAAACCTAACCTTCCCGGGCAATGGATGAAGAGTGGTGTACCAAGACTACCTGAGGTATTTTACTGATATCAAATTATATACCATTGGAAAGCGAACTTCTCCAGCTTCCCAACAATCCGAGAATCACCCCAATCGGAGGTATACGTCAAAAGATATGGCAAACCGAGTCCAGAGGACATGAATGTAAAGTCATGTGGGCCCCTTAGGGACTTGGTGCAACTAATAGTTGCCCCAGTATTAAACTTTTCCTGGCACAACTAATAGTTGTGCCAGGTCAATTTTCCCTTATTTTAAGCCTGGCGCAACTAATAGTTGCGCCAGATTCAAAAGCGGGCCCCATCCTCACGAGCTGACTTCCAGGCACTGTACATTACTGTTTTACTGTATATTTGCCTGGTGCAACTAATAGTTGCACCAGGCATATGAACAGTAACTATTGGGATTTGCCCCAAAAATCATGATTGGGGTTTGACTTGTTGATCACCTTGACCTTTGGGGTGTGTTTTGCTAGTTCTGTTATACCCTTTTGAAGCCTATTTTCACCCCTTTAAGTGGCTTAAGGCCTCACCCCATCATCCACCATTGGAGGACCTTCTTACACATTTCAAGGCTCCAAAAACCCTAGGAATCCTTAGATGTGAGATTACCTAATTGCTAAATCCATTTAGCTCTTAAGTGGTCTCCTAATCCACTCATTTCCTATAAATAGAGCCCCCCTCCCCTTGGTTTAAGGGTTGAGAATTTTGCTTATGAGAGAAAGAGCTCCAAGTGAGAAGTTCTTCCTCCCTTTGGTGCACTATTTTCACCTAAAATCCATAATTCAAAAACCCTTCCCAAGCTTGCTCTTACACCCAAAACCCTTAGCCTAGGTGTCTGTGATCCCCTAGCCTCTCTTCTCCTTCTCTTAGCTAGTAGGCCTTAGTGGTTAGAACCCCTTTTTCCACCATTCAAGCCTCCAAAAGCTCATCAAAAGCAAGCCACGCAAGGCTCCTCTATGGTGCTACAAGGGCCCGAGGGCTCCGGCTCTCCCCTTTCTTCTCCTATCTCCTTTTGCTCTCCCTACCCTCTCATTTTGTGTCGTTACGCCGCCTAATAGGATTGGAGGCCCATTTGGGCAAGAGGGAACCATTTTCTCTTCTTTTACTTCATTTTATTTTTGACCATTAGTAGAGACCGTATTAAGCGGGTTAATCGGGTGCCTAACACCTTCCCGATCGATAACCGAAGCCCCTACCCAAGAGCCTTTTGTGTGGACCGGATTCAGAGTCATATTTTTAGCACTTCGGTGCTCATAAAAATGAACTAGGTATCCCGAGACACCAAAAACTCTAGGTGGCAACTCTATATTTTTCGTTAGAGAGCGCATCATCGCGACGGGATCGTCTCGATTGCCACAGTTGCCCAATTCCTGACTTGGACCGCCAATGCTCTCCATCACCCAAGGTAGTCACCGAATGTTTCGTCGGACTTCTGCTTTAGTCGGGCTTCTGCTTTAGTCGGGCTAAATCTAACTTGTAGGGTTCAATGTCTATGTTATAGACATACTGATCTTGGAATAGGTGGGTCAGATCTTTCCAGGTTTTAATCATGGATGGTTCAAGGAAAGTGAACCATCTCAAAGTTGGGCCTGTAAGGCTCTTCTGAAACACTTTGATCAGGAGTCATTCATCTCTGCCATACTAGCACATGTTCCCGCAGTAGGACTTGAAGTGTGTAATGGGGTTGCCCTTGCCCTTGTATTTATCAAAGGTTGGCATCTTGAAATTTTAGGGCAAAGGAACTTCTGCAAATAGGCATAAGTCAAAAAAGTCCGTGGCATGGATTTCAACTCCACCCATCTTCATCAACTATTTTTGGATTTTGTCCATTTATTCTTTTAACAGCTCTGACTCCATGGATGGTGGGGCTAGCCCCTCAATAGGCAGCCTCCATTCACTTGGGACTGCCTATGGGTTGGTCTGCACTGGATGTGGAGGGATGAAATTGGCAAATGCCCCCATTATTCCGGGCTTCATCCTCCTCATATTGATAGCTGGTATCAATAATAATTGGGGGAGGAGTGGGGTTGATTGGATTTTGGAAGTTTAGGGCGGGTGCCTGATGAGGCCCTTGTAAGTGAGGAAAGCTTTGCCGAGTGTTTTGGCGGGTAAATGGGTGGGTCAATGGAGCGTTTTGAGTGGGGGCCTGGTGAGGACATTGTGCTTAGTTAGGATTTTGATGGCTGGGTTGGGAGGTAAGAGGCTGGATGAATTGGGGATGGTTGATGGGATGGGATGGTCTCCATATTGGGTTGGGTGTGAGAGATGTGGATACATGGGGCCCATGCCGTGTTAAGAGATTGGATGAGATGGGTGTACTATTTGAGGGGGAATGGGGGCTTATTGAGTATAGGTGAATGTGAGATATTGGGGGAATGATGGAGGGTTTAAAATGGGACTCCTAAGTTTGGGCCTTGATGGGCTTGGGTATAGGGCATTGGGCCTTGATGGGCTTGGGTATAGGGTGTTAGACCTTGATGGGCTTGGTTATAAGGTGTTGGGCCTTGAGGCCCACTCGAATGACCCCATGGTTGATGGGAGGGGCCTTGTGTGGTGTGAATTATGGGAGGTTGATTGGGGTTGGCATTTTGGGGGAATAAGACATGGAGGTTTTAGAGAGTATGTTGAGGGTTGGACACATGGGATGGATGAGGAAGGTTTTAGGAAGCCTTCCAGGCTGTGTAGGTTTTGACCATGTCCTCCATCATGGCCATCAAATTGGTTATGAGGGTAAATGGGGATGACCCTTCCAATGTATGGGGAGATGTGAGCATGACCTGGGTAAAAGGGTGAGAAAAATTAGGCATGACATGGATAAAGCTGGGCATGACCTGGGTAGATAGGGGGATATGTGCTGGATTTGGGTTGGGGGCAAAATGTGGAGTGGATATGGGAAAATTGGGCGTGACTTGGGTGTATGTGGAAAAATGGGGTGGATTTGTGGAGAAAAAATGGGGTGTGCTTTGGGTGGAGGTGGATGGAATATGGGATGGATTTTGGGTGGATGGAGGGAAATTGGGTTTGTTGGAGGTGGAAGGGAAATGGGATAGATCTTGGGTGATGGAGGAGGAATGGGATAGAAAATGTGGCGAATTTTGAATTGATATGAGGGAAAAGGGGGGGAATTTTAGTTTGAGGTGGTGGGGAAGATGGGTGCACCGAAAGGTCCGATGACGTTGAAACGGGTTTGGGCGGGGGAGTCGGATATGGGTTATCCTCTAAATGGGAATGTGTTGGGGAACGGGGTGGGGATAAATCGGGATTGGCGTAAGACTAATCGGTTGTCCATGACGTGGTTTGGCGGCGGGTCGAGTATGGATTTCTTAGGTGAGGCCCGAATATTTTCTTCCTCCTTCCCGAATGGGATGATGGAGGGTAAGGCGATGACGTTGTTCCAGCAGCGCAAGCTTCCTTCCTTGGTTTTTAATTTTTCTTGAATTTTATGGTTTTAATTTTTTGAATGATGAAACAAAATTTTCTCCCTTGATTAAAGTAGTGCTTTATCCGGGGCCCCGGGGAACAACCTTTTCGGGCGGCATTCACGCCTCCCATGCCTCCCATAGTGAGACTCCGATGCTCTTTGAAAGAATCAAAGGGAATCCTTTGATCTATGTGAAGACACGGAAATTTGTTCAACGACGCGATTCCTCGTAAGAGTCAATAAGAGGGGTGACCTCTTTTTATCGTCGAGGGCATTTTAGGTGTCGAAAGGTGGGGAACAATCGGGAGTATGAAAAATCACTAAGCGGGGGGCTCGGGAATGTTGAAAAAGGCCTCAGATTCGGGCTGCCTAAACCAGACCAGTTTAGTATATGTATTATATACACTAGGCTAAAATCTTGAAATTTTGGCTTAGCGTGTATATTATACACACTAGGCTAAAAATCTGGGATTTTGGCTTAGTGTGTATATTAGACACACTAGGCAATTTCTGGGGGTTTCTTGGCTTAGCATGTCTATTACATACGCTAGGCAAAAATAGAGTATATATATATATATATATTATACAGCAATAGCATACCCGAGTTGGTCTATTTTCTTAATTTCTGGAAGCAGTGCTTCCGAGGACTGTCTTTTCTTGTTATTTCGAGTCCCTCCTTACCGTACCTAGGGATACAAAGCTATTTCGGGGTAATCTAATACGCTCCCCAAGGGTTTAAGACTTTTTCTTACGCTCGGTTACCCACCCGATATACCTCCTGCACAAGCGCCTTCTCAAATACTGGATGGGGTGGTACTTTTCGGGATCATCACCACTAGGGGCTACTATCGTTTTAAGAATCGGGATGTTTGTATCGCTGCCTATTTCCCCTCCTTTTAAAATCTACCTACGCAAAAATGAATTAAGTCCTTTGTTGGTTCAATTTTAAGTTCAATTTTTTTTTAAGGGAGTTTTCTTAAGTTCAAAAACGGGCGGTGAGAAACCAATGCCGCCTCTACGGGCAGGCGTCCACTGGTGGGATATGATTGACAAGAAAATTAAATGTTCACATAGGCCCACCAAACGGCTAAGACGGTAAAATGCACAAGTAAGCCTACCAATTGGCTAAGGCGTGTAAATGACAGAAACGTAGGGGTAGGTAGAAAAATGCTCAAGCATGTCCGCCAATCGGCTAAGGCGACAAATGAATGAATCATATGGGTAAGTAAAAAAAATTGATGGAATCGTAGGGGTAAGTAAGCAAAAGGAAAAAGTTAGTAAAAGGAAAGAGAAGAAAAAAAACAAGCAAAGGGGCCAACTTCAAGTAGAAGCTCTAAGGCTGCGTTAGGGTTAGCTCTGTCAAGGCAAAGAGCAGCTCATTTTCTCTTTGGATCCGGTAGAGAACTTCTTTCATGTTTGGTAATACAGCTCCTCACCCCATTTACTCTAGCAGGGAACTATTTTAAGTGATAAAACTGCTCTTTGTCTGGTCTATGCCAGAGCAGAATTTATCTGCTCTGACAGAGAACAGACAAAGAGTTGCTTCTGCTCTTATAAGAGCTAACCCAAACACAGCCTAAAACAACCCCAGCAGAGTCGCCATTTGTGCAATCGTAGACTTTGTGGGTCTATCGCGATGATGCACTCCCTTTGAACAAAGGATGCAGTCGCGACCCAGAGCTTTTGAGCGGTCTCTACTATGACTGTTTGGATGTGTATATAAAATATATATATATAACAAAGAGAGGAAAATGGGCAGCCCTTCCTCTTGCCCAAAGGCATGCCATTCCTATTGAGCCCTTCCCACTTGTCAGAATTTTGGCAGCATAACGGCTCAATTCTATGATAGAGGAAAAGCAAAGAAGGTAGAGGAATAGAGGGGAGAGCTGGAGCTCTTGGGCCCTTGTAGCTCCGCTGTGGACCTTTGCGTTGATACGCCTCTGATGAGCTTTCGACAGCAAACGGGCTTGAGAAATGGGTTTAGACTTCTAAGGCTTGGAAGCTAGAAGGTAGGAGAAGAAGGCTAAGGCCTTATTCTAGCTAAAGCTTAGGGATTGATAGAGGAAAATGGGAGCTAAAAGGCAAACTAAAGTTCTGGAATTTATGGAGGATTAGTACTTTGAAGTGGGGAAGGAACTCTCTTAAGGTTTCTCTCTTTTGAAAAAATTTCAAGCCTTTAAGGCAAACTAAAGTTCTGGAATTATGGAGGATTAGTGCTTTGAAGTGGGGAAGGAACTCTCTTAAGGTTTCTCTCTTTTGAAAAATTTTCAAGCCTTTAATCAAGGGGGGGTGGCTCTCTATTTATAGAAGAGGAGAGGATTAGTGAAGGGTTAAAGGACTAATTGGGTTAGCAATTAGGTAATAGGGATCTAAGGTTTTCTAGGGATTAGATAAGTGGGAATTGGGTTTCAATGGTAGATGATAGGGTGGGCTTCTAAGTGGCAAAAGGGTTTAAAAGAGGGCTAGTGGGGGTGCAACAGTCCTAACAAAACCAACCCTAACGGATGGGATGTTCAACAAGTCAAACTTCAAATTCGAGATCTAACCAAATCCCCAAAAATCACTGTTCCTAAGCCTAGCGAGTGTATTAGACACGCTAGGTTTGGGAACACTATTCTCTGAGAATCCTGGAGGTTTAGAGCCCGCCATGGGGCCAACAAAAGCCAAATTTGCCTAACGTGTCTATTAAACACGCTAGGCCAAAATCTGCCAAAATTGGCCTAGAGTGTGTAATACACACGCTACGCTAACTTCCTGCCTTTCTACCCGATTTTCAAACCGCCATAACTCTCGGTATACAACTCGGATTGAGGTGATTATTGGCTCGTTGGAAAGTTGGGAATATCCTCTTTATGATGGGATAGGTCTTAGGTCTAGCAGAGGTCTCTATAAACTTTGGTACTCCTTGTTTCAACCACTGCCTGAGAGGGTTTAAAATAGGTTCAGGAGGGGTTTTATAGGTTAAGGTTGATTCCTAAGGGTCGGGGATAGGCTTCTAAGGGTTTGAGTTAAGTTCTAAGGGTTCAGGAAGGGCTCTCATAAGCTCAGAGTGTACGCCTTTCTCGAAGTGTAAGTTATGAGGTTCTGGATAGTTTTAACATCATGTAGCAATGTTTGGTTTATTTCAAAATGCACCACAACTCAAGCAATTAGACACATGTTCACCTGGGTAATTTATAGTAGATCGATTATATAACCCACTGAGTTTACGCTACTGAGTAAACTCACCCCCTCCTAAAATCTTATAGTTTTAGGTGAGGACTCCGAGCATCCTGCCTATGATGATGTGGAGGCAACAGCATGATCAGACACATAATTTACCATCTTGAGGCCCTAAACTAAGTGATGTTAGCCGACAATTTGCTACTAATGATGTGTTGATGTGCAGATATTTAGAATAGTAAGAAAAAAAGAATAAAATTATTAATCTTTGCCAAAGTGAACTCATAAAGCAATAAGAAAACATATCGTAAAAGAATCATAGCTGAAAACACTAGTTCTCGAGCTCTCGAAGTAAAATCGTGAAGCTCAGGAGTCAGTAGAAGTGAAATCTAGAACTAAAATGTAGAAAAAGAAAAATCGTAACTTTACAATTTATTGAAGAGAAGGTTGAAGAGAGCAAGGTGAACCATGAGCGATCGAGCTGAAGCGAAAGTGAAGAATGAATACAAAATCGTACACTCGATTTTATACCATGAAAGCTTATGAGTACTGTTGAAGTTCACGTGAGAGATGTACAATCATGCACAGAATCGTAAACTCTAAAAATAGAGGTCATGCACTCTACGGATCTGAGAAGATTGGCGAGAATCACTGCTACTGGAAATTAGGAGAAGAAGTCCCACACACATCTTGTAATCAAAGCAACAAGGATAGGTATTAGGAAGTTTAGAATTTTAGGAAACTTAGTATTAGGTAGTTTACTTTATTTAGAATCCTAAGTCAATATAATCGACATCTTATGGTTCTATAAATAAGAGAGCTCGGCACCCAGAATAATCATCCAAAGTCTTGGTTTCAATTGACAACAGAGATTGGGAACTGATGTCCTCTTTGTGTTGTTCTAGTTAAGTCTTAACTTATTGCAAGCGCACAATGGAAATTATAATGCTAGTATAGGATCGTCCCCATGAGGAAGTGATTTATCTATGTATTTCACTTTTCTGAAAATTTATATTTATCCTTAAGGTTCTAAACTACTTGAGAAATATGAATAAAAGAATAGTTTCTTAAACTAAAGTGGAAGAAAATACATTCTAATCTTCAAACTTGTAGATCCTGGTCGTCAATCAGTCTCCTTCTATTCTCAAATATTTATGAAATTAAAAGTACCGTTACACTATATATCAAGTCTCTTAGCATTGGTCGTCAATCAAAACTAGAATCCCATCAATATAGATTTATTCTAATCTGCAACCAACCAGAATTTGAACGTCAATCAAATTCGATAAAATTGAAGATAGAAAAGTAAAACTGTTACACTAATCTGCAAATCTCAACCTGAGTTGTCAATTCAAATCAAAACTTGGAGATATTTATAAAGTAGTAAATTGTAATAAAAATAAATCTAAACTAGAAAGCAAAGTAAAATTATATCTTTCACCCCTCAGTCGCAAGCATCAATTGCTTTTGAGAAACTACTGATATCTGCACTAATCTTCCAGCTCTTAATCCCAGTCGTCAATTATGATCGAGGAACCTTGGATATCTAAACTACTCTAAACTAAATTTGATTGGAAGAAAACCCAATATCAGTTGTCAATTGATTTTGAGAATTTCTAAAAAGAAATTATTCCTATGTCTAGCCCTCTTATTTATAGATCATAAGGAGTCGGTTTACAGTGATCTAATCCTAATAAAAGAAACTACTAACAACAAAAGATTCCTAATATAACTCTAATTTCTAATTTTATCTTCCTTACTTTCAATGGTTGATGCGCTTATGAACCTTCTACTTTATTTCAGTCATCGAGATCTGTAGGAGTCTTTCTTCATCAATCTTCTCAGATTCGTGATTCGACAAACTTCTAATTTAAGAGTTCTTCTATTTTTGTGCATGGCGGTGTAGATCTTCACGTGATCAACAACAATGAGAAGCTTCTATTTGTGAAATCGTAAATCATGATTTCTCTTTTCTGTTACAGCTTTCTCTCTGGATAATTCTTTACTACGATCGATCGCTTTCTTTCTGTATCACCTTTTGCTTTGAACGTCTTCTAAAGAATTGTAAATTACGATTTCTTATTTTTTTGTTCCGTTCAATCATCAAAGACGATTTCTTGGCTTTCAGCAGTGTCAAATCCTCTTTTACATTCAATCATTTTTCTTATTGCTTTTTGAGTTTATTTTGACGAAGATTAACACTTTTGTTCTCTTTTACTAATTTTTCTTAATATCTATATATCATTAACTTGTTAGTAGCAAACTGGGGTCAACAATATTAAGTTAAGGGTGATAAAATGGTATATTCTGTGACTGATCATACCCCCAAACTTACGTTTTGCTAGTCCCTAGCAAACAAAAAAGAAATACTAATCTAAAATTTAAATGCCACTTTTGTATGGAGCACGATTGTATTTAGCAGATGCAACAAGCGTTTAAACCCCTAGGTGATCCCTAGTGGAGGAGTTGTAGTCTCCTGAAGGTTTTCATTGAAGTTACCTACAAACTTAAAAATGTTTTTGGATTTTTCAATTTTTTAAAAGCAAAATATGTACTAATTTTATACACTAGTTAAGTTAGTCATCATATGGCTATTATGGTTTTCAAAAATTATAAATATTTTATATCCTTACTTCCATCATAACAGTTATCCTCAATCAAAATTCAACAATTTCAATTCTGTAAAGCTTGGAGTGTGTGCGTACTAGTAAAAAGTTTATTCTTCATAAATTTTTATAAATTGCATATTTAGAAAACATTTTCATCCAAACTCTCACTATTGGCATACTATAAAAAAGATATCAAAATTTTTGGCATCTCTCAATATGATATATATGATAAATTCAAAGGACAATTGACTAATAAATAAATATCATGGAATGGATAATCAATTATGTTCTTATGATTTTTGGCTTATTCATAGTATCTATAACATATATCTCTACTAGACTCATACTTTCGTAAATCGTAAATCAAAAAGGTCTTTCCTTCGGCTTGTACTGAGGCTTTGGGTTAAGAGGTTCCAAAGAAAGATAGATAGGATTCAAAGGTTTCTGAGAATTTAGTTCTTCCTTCTCTATCTTCTTCTCTTCTTTTCTTTTCTACTTTAGTAAGCTTCCAAAAAGTTAGATAATTTCTTCCCATTTTCTTTTTTGTAAATCTCATTTCTTCTTTTGATTTTCTTCAGTTATCCTTTTGATTTTCAGTTTGGGAAGTTCTTTGCTTCTCTTTTTTGTAGAATTGTGTTTTACGATTTTTGACTCTTTCCCATATTTTCTCATTTTTTTAGTTCTCCTCAGTCGTACCCTTGTTCGCCATATCCCTTATCTGTTTTCTTATACTCCTTTCACTCCCTCTTTTTCCCTTCTTTTATATTCTAAACTCTCAAAAAATGTAAGGGTTAAAGATTGAAAGTTTTAGACAGTACATATGGTTAAGGGTTTATAAGATCTTGGTACAAAGAAATATTTTATCAAAGGATAAAATATTTTCTGAGATTTTGACTTTTTATATTTGACTAACAAAAGATGGGCTTTGGTCATTTTCACGATTTACTAGCATAGATGTCATATTGCTTTGATATATTTAATAGATAGTTCTAAAGAAATAAATCATCATAATCACAGAATATTTGATTCAAATTTTCAGCAATATGAGATTTTTCATAAAAACAGTAGAGAAGTTCAAGAAAATTTAAGCTTGAATAGATAGCAGTCACTCTCTCAGAAAAAATTATGGCTCAAAAGCTCACTGGTTAAATAATTTTGAAACTATAATCTAAATATTGCAGTTCAGATCAATTATATAGTTTCAAATAATCAATCTGATACATTGTTCAAAAAGAGCTAAGCATGAATTGTAACTGCTCTATTTTTTACTGTTAAATTTCTACTACAACGGATCCTAAGGTTTGAGGATTCATATTTTTGTCTATCATACTCACATGTGATGTTTAAATAGTAAAAATTCTAAACTAAGAACTACTAAAACTGAAACAGAAAGAAAAAAAATTTATGCAAAAATGATAAAAGTAATGCAAAAAATAAAGTATCATTTACAAAATTAAACTAATATATACAAAAGTTGTATATCCCCCTCCCAAACTTAAACTGGACAATGCCCTCATTGGCACAAAAAAAAATTCATACTTGTAGGGTTCAGAATGTAGTAAATCCATACGATCACTCGAGAACATAATATTGTACTGCAGGAAGTATCTTACGATCGATCGTGTTTTACCACAATTTGAATCGTAACATACTTGTTGAGCAAAATAAAAGAGTTAGTTTACATATTTTACGGGATTTTGCTATGGATGAGTTGGTAGCTCGACGGTGCCCATGAGTATATCAGACATACTCGGAGTCTTCCAGTGATATAATGACCACTGGCCTTTCTTCGTCTGGAAAAAAGAATTTCAGGGTTCCATATCCTCATTTGAGAATTAAGTGGGAGAATATGAACAAAATATGTGCTCTCTAATTTTTTTAGATTTTTGTAAAAAATTGACGGTGAGCTGCAGGCATTAGGAAAAGGTAGCCTTGGTACATATGATACTTCAGTCACAATATTGGGCACACTATCTTTATTTTTATTTTATTTTCAGTTTTAGGTTTTTCTGGTCTAGAAACTTCCTTGTTTCTCTTAGGCTCATCCTCTCCTTTCTTTGGGGCATCCACAGTTGTGGGCATCTCAACTTTATTATCCATAGCTCTGCCACTTCATAAAAATTGAACAATTTGGACATATTCTGCAAAAATTGATGTTTCTCCCATAAAACCTGTCCTCCTGAGTTACTCACAGGTTGTGACTATAACTGGTTGCTCTCTCGTTCCACCAATTGCATAGCTAGCTACTCATCTTGGGCTTCCAGCTTCGTAATTGATTGTGTCCGAATGAAAAACTTGAGAGAATTGAGCAAGTTGGGATAAATCCTTGGAACGCTGATGCCACTGTTGTTGTAAATTCGTAAGGATTTAAATAACCGTGTCATCAAATCCACTGCTTGGAGGACTGAACTGTTGTTGCTCATATGGTTGATATGGTCTCATGGGTGGTAGGTAGGTCTATTGTAAATTTTGTGCAAGAGGATAGCTTGGCTCAACAACAGTTGGTCCTTGTTGTTGGCCACTAGCGGAGCCATAATTAAAATAATGATGATTACTCCACTGCATGTTTTATGTGTTACAGCATTCACTCCGATGGAATGCATACGCCCATTCTCAGTCTATCATCTTCGGGTATAATGGGATAACAGGGCATTTAAACACTCAAAAAGATTTAAATTTTGAGATCGAGTGTGACGCATACACCAGAAAATATATTTTAATATTTTAAATTTTATTTGATTTTTATTTTAGAAAATAGGGAGAGAAAATAAATCTGAGCCTCGAGCTTCTCTAATCAGGGAAAGTTGAAGCCTTGATTCACTGCTCCGAATAAACCTGCAAAAGCTTAAGAAGTGATCAAGAAAATAAATAAAAAAAGAGAGAAATATAAAAAGAGAAAGATAAATATTTATTTTCTAAAATTAATATAAAATAAAATCTGCCTCCTCGACAATGGCGCCAAAAACTTGATGTGCTCTTTATGTTGTTCTAATTAAGTCTTAACCTATTGCAAGAGCACAATGGAAATTGTAATGCTAGAATAGGATCGTTCGCACGAGGAAGTGATTTATCTATGTATTTCGCTGTTCTGAAAATTTATATTTATCTTTAAAGTTCTAAACTACTTGAGAAATATGAATAAAAGAATGGTTTCTTAAACTAAAGTGCAAGAAAATAAATCTTAATCTTCAAACTTCTGCATCCTAGTCGTCAATCAGTCTCCTTTTGTTCTCAGATATTTATGAAATTAAAAGTACCGTTACACTATATATCAAGTCTCCTAGCGTTGGTCGTCAATCAAAACTAGAATCCTATCAATACAGATTTAATCTAATCTACAACCAACCAGAATTTGGGCGTCAATCAAACTCGATAAAATTGATGATAGAAAAGTAAAATTGTTACACTAATCTGTAAATCTCAACTTGAGTCGTCAATTGCTTCTAAGAAACTACAGAAATCTACACTAATCTTCCAACTCTTAATCCCAGTCGTCAATTGTGATCGAGGAACCTTGGTGTGACACCTAGTAAAATAATGCGAGGGTAAGTCGAAGCATGTGGTGTGTCACCAATCATTGGACCTAGAGCAGAGGGAAGCCGCATAGAAATTGTCCACTAGGGGCCCATATAAAGCTATGGCGCATGGGGACTAAAGGGATTGAAATCTGTTGGACCCCAAGACCCAGACCCTTTTAGAAACCAAACCAATCTTGGGTCTATTCAGAATTAAAATTCTTCTTAACAACATTGAATGTAAGTGCTAGTGGACTTGTCACTTAAGACCCAATGAAAAACCCACATGCAGTTAGGACCCGGCCTGAAAGTTCGAGGAACTAAGACCCATATGAAACAGGGTACTTGAGCCCATGAGTATGAGCCAAGAAATGGATTGTATACACAATTTTGGTGTATAAGCCACACACCTAATCCAAAACCCTTTCTATTTATTCACTACCTCACGTAACCATGAAAATCATTGTAGAAGGTGAGAGCACCGGCTGTTGCAGCTCGAGGAGAAACGAGAGAGAAAGAGAAGCCATTGCCATTCTCTTTGTATGCTTCTTTGTAAACCCAACCATACATCTCTCCCAAAACCCTCTCTGCTACAAGTGAAAAATCAACTCCTATTTACCTTTGAACACCCCAAATGTTAATCACTTATTTACACTATTTTTATACCCTTTAAACTTGGCTTTTGTTAGGATTTAGAGTGTTTAATAATTGCTTTTAACATTGTTTCACAGTTTAGGAATAAATCTACAACTATCCATGTTTATGTGCTAAGAAGAGGAGAATAGAGCAACCAAGTACTTCCATCTACATCAGCAGCTGCACACTTTGGAAGAAATGACAGAGTAAAGCAGCCCAGGTCTAAGCATGCTCAGAAATTCAGCATTGTGTCTATGGGAGCAGCTACACTTTCAGTATTGGGCACACAAGCTATACAGCCATGAGATGGTGATTTACATCATTGAGAAATTTAGTGTGCTTGGCACCTCAGAAGTCCTGCTGAAAATGAGTTGTTAAGCCCAAGGTCAATAAAGTGCAGAGGATTTGGTAAAGCTGCTAGGAAACTAGCCCTTCAAACATGCCAAATGTTGCTGCAATACTTGAAGATTGGAAGCTAGCAGCTGCAAAATTACAGAGCTGCAGATATATATATATATATATATATATATATATATATATATATATGCTTAATCAGATCTGAGGATATATCAATTGGCAGCTGCTGTAGATAATTGGATGCACACTCAAGTAGCCACTCGAACAGCAAAAGAGAAATCCAGCTGCACTCCCAGCAGAGTTAAAGAGCTCTAACATTTCCAAATGGTAGCAGCTACACCATGCAAGCAAGCATTGACCCATGTTGAACCAGTAGAGCCAACATCCCCAACCTCAGCACCTATCAAACGTTCCCCTTCATCCACACTTCAACCTACCAACTTGTGATGCCTTTATCTTTTCGAAATGCTGGAGCCATACAACCTATCGAGGAGTTTATACTACATACATCAGCACCTATCGAAGAGTGCAGCTCCAAGCAGCCCAACCTGTCGACATTAGACCTTCAGCCCTCTATCCACCAACCTATCGACAGCTATTCTCAATCCCCTTGAAGTGCACTTGGACTTCCCAGCCAACCTGTTGAAAAGATAGTGCAGCAGCCCCTTGAACCTCTCGAAATGGTTGTTGAAGCCTCCAAGCTTTAAACCTATCGACAGCATGAGTTGCAGTCTTATCCTCCAACTTCTCGACCCTCAACCCTCCACTCAGCCATCCTGTCAAGATACACCTAAATCCCCAGCCATCTGCTCGAACAGCAGCCATCCTCTTATCCATCCTATTGACTTCAGCAAGCCTAGCTTCAGAACCTGTCGACTACTTGCATAAACCTCCCACATCTGCTCGAACAGCACTTAGACTCCTCAGCCATCCTCTCAACACCTTACCTGGAGTTGTTGTCCTTTGAGTCTCCAACTCCAAACCTATCGACAGCAGCTGCCATCCTCTCGAAAATACCTCCCATCCTCATGACGAGGTACCTGAAGCAATATGGGTCTACACTTGCATCACCAAGCTGCAGCCATCTTTCACTCGAGAATGCTTATTAGTTCTGAAAACTGATCCAGCTCGGGCCCCATTGAACTACATGGAGTTTCAAATATCAGATTAATGAGGATACTTCAGTTTGCATCCATTAGATTGAACATCTTCAAGATCCCAACAATTCATCAAATCTAAAGTGACGGGGGTTGTTTTGGTAATAAACAACAGCAGGGCTATTTTGGGCAGCCAATAGGATGATGAGATTAATTTGGGGCATTCTCGGCTATTTGGGTTCATTAGTTACAGAAATTATTTGAGGTGTGCAGCTGGAGTATTTTTGGTTGGCAAGGGAAAATTTGGGAACTCCAAAGCATAAAAGAGGTCTGCACATGGGCAAAACTGATTTTCAAATCAAATTCTTGGCGGGAACAAACTACATCAGCTGGGTAGAACTGAATTGAGCTCTCTTCTCTCTGATTGGGCAGAATGCTAAAACAGGGATTAGCATAAACTGAAATGGAAAATCTCTCCTCTGATTGACCGTAATCCAAAGCACATGGATCACTGCATTTGTATAAATAACCCTCCTTGCCACGATAATTCTTTAGCAAGGAAACCATAGAATAGTTGTAGTTCTCCTTGACTCATTTAGGTTTATTTTTAGCTTTATTTTTCCTTTTTCTCTTTCCCCTTCTGTCTAATCCGGTCTGTTGGATTAGATCTAGATAGCAGTCTAGATCTGGTTTGTAATTGTAATCTCGGCATGAAGATGTGTGGATCGATTCACAAACTACAGATCTGAGAGCAAGGTTATTGTAAGTTGTTTGATTCAATAAATTGTTGATTTTAAAGTTCAATTAAATCTAAAGACTTGTGGTTCCATTAGATGTCTATAGGATTCATGTATTTGGGAATAACCCATTCAGTTTACCAGTAAATCTATTGATTGCCATCTGATTTCCCTTAGTTTAATATTCTTGTGGATGCCTGAGCTTGTAGCCTTGCATCCACAACATCTGTAGTGATTTTAATGTTCTAATTTAAACCTTTGATTTGGAGGAAATCCCTAGGATGATCTGTGACCATTAAACTGGGCAGATCATACCCTTAAGATCAATTCAAACCTCTGGTCTAGATTGGATTCTTCTACCTTAAACCTTTGATTTGAAGGAAATCCCTAGGATGATCTGTGACCATTCAAGTGGACAAATCATACCCTTAAGATCAGTTCAAGCCTTTGGTTTAGAGTGGATTCTTCTACATTGCACTTGAGCTAGTAGCCAAGTGAAGGACAGCTGTAATTCACATGCCTTGATCTGTTTTGCAATGAAAACTAGTCCCTAGCTGTCTATTTCCCCCCATTTTATATTTTAGTTTACCATTCATCTTCCTCAATCTTTTAGATTTAGTTTTATAATTTTGTTTTGTAGATTAGATCTAGTGACACTCGAAAACTCTTTTTCTTCTCAGATTAGGCTAGAATTGCCATATCTGTAGCCAGATCTGGAGATCTACTATATTGCCTTCTAGGTTTTAGATCACTACTCCCTGTGGGACAAACTCTTACTTATTAAAACTTACTACAAAGGATCGTGTATCTTGCAGGTCTAGGTATTTTAGGATTGTTGTTTTCATCCAGTGTTTTATTTTGATTTTATTTTGCTTTCAACACACATAATAATCATCACTTGAAATATACGCAACACCAAACTCTGTAGTTCTTTGTTCAATCAAGGTAAAGGAATCATGGAATCGGCACTTCGACGGCATTGATCCGACGCCGGCAAGACGTATATCTTCGCATGCAAGGAAAGCTAATAAAGGTAACCCTCATAGTGCATGTGTCGTGTTTTAGAAATATAATACTATTGCTAAGTAGTGATAATCGGGGTTGCATGTAGAGCTTTCAAGGATCGAATGCGTGTGAATCACGAGAAGGGAAGCATGGTGTTCGATCATTGAAACCCTTACACGTGTAGAGAAATTGGGGATAAATTACAAATGTAAAACTCGGGAATGCATGGGTTTTTGGTTTGCAAATTGATTGTATTAAAGAGGGGAGTCTCGTATATAAGCGATAGCTCATTTAGAAAATGTATGGTGTGTTTTGAAACCACTTGCGAAGCCATAAATGTCGGCTTGAGCCGAGGTGATGATCTGTTAAATGGAACAGGTCTGTATAGTACGCTCGAGCATAATTGGAACTGCTCAAGTAATACCATATGATCTGAAGCCTACGCTCGAGCGAGAATCTTAGGCTTAAACCGCTCAGGAGAAAACTGCTCGAGCGTGATATGGGTGTTTGTACTAAAACATCGCTCGAGCGGGAATGGACAAGCTCGAACATGAAAATGCCTGAAGCATACGCTCGAGCAAAAATCATAGGGTTAAATCGCTAGGGAGAAAGCCGCTCAAGCGTGGAATGGGAATTACATTGGAAAACCGCCTGAGCATAATTGGAGCCGCTCGAGCAGAAAGAGACCTGAAGGCATACACTCGAGTGGGAATCATAAGCTTAAATCTCTCGAGATAAAACCCCTCGAGCACAAATTATAGGATTGTACTGGGAATACGCTCGAGCAGGAATGGGAACGCTCGAGCGAGAAATCACCTAAAGCCTTCGCTCGAGCGGGATCCCTAGGCTTATTCCACTCGAGTAGAAGCCACTCACACGTGATTGTTGGAACCATTGGAGGTTCACTCAAGTAGGAATAAAACACGCTCGAGTGGGAACCCCCTGTTTTGACTAAATTACACTTGTGTGCTTATGAACCCTATATGATTAAGTGTGTTTGACTCGGATAATTAAGACATCTGTCGGGCATCATGATTTTAGGATAAACACATGGAGAGACACTATTGTCGAGCTCATTAGATTCGTGAGAAGTGACACGTGTGCTTGACGAGATTTATGTAAGGAAACTACCTTGCCTGATTATATGTTCTCTTGAAAGCATGTTTATGATGTGATTTACCCATGACTATGTTTCCGTAAAAATAAAGATATTTGTACCTTAAAAACTTGTAAATGTGAAGATTTGTTATTCTTTTCTCACAAGCTTTGCATGACTTTGTACACGCATCTCGACATCACATTATATTAGCATCTTGATCTCGCATTATGCTCGATTTAGCGTGTTCTTGTCTTATTGTGCTCTATGATATGCTTTCTCATTCTCTGACCATGTTATGTGATTCTGTGAGCATGTGCAATGAGGAGTGGAACCTCCATGAGAGGGGTGGAGTCCCCGGGGTTACAACCTTGTGTCCTAATACGGGCTGCTCAGTTCCCTAATACTGTAGCATGTGCTGAGGGAGTGCCTTTGGAGCGTGATCCTGAAAGAGAAGAGGATCTAGACTACAATCCTGCTGAGGAGGACTTGCCTAAAGAGCATTTTTCCTAGTGGCTGGTGTGGAACGAGAATAGTGCCCTTTTTTAGATCTTTTTGATAAAACGGTATATGAGGATGTGTTATTAAATATTACATATATTTTGATCCACTATTTAGATGGAGATCGGCCTTCATCGGTGGATGTTTATAGTCGTTTGAGCATGTGTGCATAGTAGGTAGACGTGGTTTCTTTTATCAATTTGTTACTACTATAGCTCTGTTTTACTTCCGCTTGCACACTTTACTTTCGTGTTTGTAAGCTTACTAGAGTGCGATGGCCCGATCCTTTCTATTGTTTAATTTTGAGAAATGATCGAGCTATCGGAGAGTGATGTTGTACATCGATACCATAACATCACTGTGATCAGATCTTGTGTGTATGATCCGACGGTGCGGGTTTTTGGTAAGGAAATCCGTGGCCGTCACAGGTGGTATCGGAGCCTCAAGCTTTAAGTCTTACGGGAATACAGAGCTATGAAGTAGGTTAGGACCAATGGTACTAGTCTAGCTATTAGGTTTTGACCCTAAGACTAATGGTCTTAGCTCGATCTGACTTCACTTTCACTTGGTCATGGCAGGTCAACATGCCTCCTAGAAGGGGAAGACCCAGGATTGTGTGCACCGATTGTGTCACTAATGGCGAAGGGATCGCCACACCTCTGAATACAATTCCTCTAGGCGACAACAATCATGCCTCCAGAATTGGAAACAATTTAGGCAATGCCTTAGAAGGAGAAAATCAGGCTGAGAATAACACAGGCAGTAACCAGCAGCTACTTGAAACCATGGTGACCACCATGGCTGCATTGGCTAAGAGAATGCAGCCATGTGGATTTCAAGACTTCTGGAGATTGAGACCTCTGAGTTTCTTTGGGCAGGCCGACTCAATGGAAGCCAAGAGGTGGCTGAATCAAATTGAGAAGATACTACAATGAGTCTGCTATACGGAAGAGGATAAGGTGAGGTGGGCTTCATTCTAACTCGAAGGAGAAGCAGACCCGTGGTGGAAGTTGGTTGAGAGAACTCGACCACCGAGAACACCATGGACTTGGGCTGAATTTACAAAAGTTTTCAATCAAAAATATTTCCCGACAACAGAGACATCAAATGGAAATTCAATTTACCAACCTCGTACAAGGACAAATGAGTGTCCGAGAATATGAGACCGAGTTTACTCGTTTGTCTCGATTTTCATAGGCATTAGTAGCCACCGAATTGATGAAAACGTAGATGTTTGAGTACGGTCTCAAACCAGTCATTCGAGGAAGAATTTCATTGTTTGAGGCAACTACTTAAGAGAGGGTAGTGAGGCTAGCCCTCACTACGGAGAAGGATATTTAAGACTTGCATAGAGTAAGGGATGAGCAGACAAGGAACAGAAAGGCTCAATATCAAGCGACGAGTTTCGAGCAGACCAACAAAGACCAAGGTATTTGATGTTGCCGCTGACACAAACCACTTATACGGCATCACCTAGGTCTGTTGATCTAGCAGTTTTGCCACCTTTACCCCCAAGACCTCCAAGGCCCTTTAATGCATCTAGTTCAATAAACCTGGGTGTAGCAGGGACACAACAAACGGTTTCTCGTACTGCTTCTTCCGCTACATTAATTGTATGTGCAAAATGTGGGAAACCACATAAGACCAACGAGTGTCGTAAAGCTACGGGAGCTTATTTCAAATATGGACATATGGGTTACGGGATCAGAGATTGCCCAAAGAATGAAGGTGTTATAAATGCGGCCATGCCAAATCTAAGATCTGTAAGGCCTACTGTGCAAGGTCGGGCATATCCAGTTTTCGCACATGATACCCAACCAAGCAATGAAGTTATCTAAGGTATAATATTTCTCGTGAAACTGTCAAATTATCTTCTTTCATTTTAGATAAAGAAGGTATTTCTATGAAACAAACCCTATAGTTATTTTACTTTATACCATATCATGTCATATATTCAACTAAGTTGATAGCGTTTATTGAATCTAGGTGTCATCCGTTTGAACAAAGAAAGTGACATATGTAAGCACAAGGCACTGGTATTAATAGACCCTGGGTCTAAATACTCATTTATTACACCACATTTTTCCAAGGAGATAGGCTTTACACCTGAGCCTATGGATTTTGTTTTAGCAGTCTCGATTCCAACAGGAAATCCAGTAAATACGGATACCGTGTCGATAGCCATAGTCACCATGGCACATCGTCAGACAACAGCTGCTATGATCTTGCTCAAAATGCAAGGGTTCGGTGTAATCCTCGGCATAGATTGGCTAACTAAACTACGACCTAAGGTAGAATGTTTGGAGAAGGTAGTTACTCTCTACCGCAAGAGGGGTAGGTGATCATTCACATAATTTACCATTTTATCACCCTTAACTTACTAATGCTAGGCTTTAGTTTGTTACTAATAAGTTACTAATATGCAGATATTAAAGATAACCAGTAAAAGAGACCCTAAGTGTTAATATTCATCAAAGTGAACTCAAATAACAGTAAGAATAACGATTGAGCATATAAAGGCGATTCGCTAATACAAGAAAGCTGAGAAATCGTATTTAACGATTTGGTGCTACTGCTGAAGTAAAAAGTAGAAAGAAAGAAATAAGAAATCGTAATTTTACGATTCTTTAAAAAAATGATTCTTCAGAAGCGACAAAAGAGTAGAGACGATACAGAAGAGAAAGGTAATAAATCGTGAATAGAAAATCGTCCAATATGAAAGCCATGAAAGAAAAGAAAATCATGATTTTTGATATTCCATAGAAGTTATAAAAGAACTTGTCATCTATGATTTTCAAAAAGTAGAAGCTTTCCTATTTACTATTATTACCATTGATCACGTGAGAACTATCACCGCCATGAACAAAATTAGAAGACTCCTAAAATTAGAAGTTTAGCTAATCACGGATCTGAGAAGATTGATGAAGATATACTCCGAATGTGACAGCCCGGATTTCATCACTCCAAAACCCGTGACATCAGCACGATCATCTTGACCGTGCCCCTTAGCTAAGCACGGAACATTGGCATATCAAGCATAAAATGAAATAATAAATGAAACTACAGAATTTAAATTTATATTAAAGCAATTCTCCAAAAGACAGTTCTCTCATGCTTCTGCATGAATGGAGAACCGATCCGAACCATCGATGATAGCAATCATCACGGATGGTTCGCCCCAAAAGGATAATCCCAACTCAATATATACATGGTTTAATCAAAACAAAGCTTGACATACCAAGCCGTACGAATCTCTATCTAAAAGCCCTCAAAGCGGCACAACGGAGTCCTCTAGAAGAAGTCCTCAGGAGGTGGCTCCAACTCTTCGCCGGCCGCAAGGTCCGACTCACCAGGGTCAGCGTCTCCTGAAGCCTCGGCCGCTGCTAGTAGTGGACCTGCGACGTATAGTCTATAGGGTGAGCTACATCCTAGCTCAATAGGGAACAAAACACAGTTGAACATATAAATTATTACTCACATATATTTCGTGATATGCCATGCATGATGTGTCTATGCAGTTATTGATGAAAATAGTTAAAAAGCATTGCATTTTACTGGTAATTACTTATGTTTTCATTTATTCATGAATGATGTTGAAAAGGCCTAAAGCAAAACTTAAACTTTCAACTTAAGTAATCCCCGAGCAATATAGCATCGAGCCCCGATGAGATACCCATCATCGTCATCTATATAAACACTTTTAACGTATTCCCTGGGAATACAATATAGTACCCAAGCCCCTTTCCCCTGGGGATTGGTGGCGGGGTTTCACTTGTCTCAAATCAACACCCCTGGGGTGTGTTTACTGTGTACGGATAAGCCTCCACACTGGCCTACGGTTTCGTCGCCGTATCGGTCACGGATATCTTGCAGTGTCAGTCGTGGATATCCCGCCACGTCGGTGGGGTACCCTATCAAACCTCAAATAACAAAAATATCGGTGCCTTACATATAGTTATTCACCGTGTAAGTGTGCTATCTTATATCAGTTAGGCCCTATCAAACATGATTCAATCTTGGATACATTCCTGAGATGTATCCATTCACTTGCATCACACCTGATGCTCTTATCTCTTTACTTCTTCATCCCCTGGGGATGGCTCATTATAATTACTCTTATGGATGTCACACACACACTCTTCACAATTCTTAAGCAATAAAACATTTGAATTTGAATTCTATATCACTACATACATGCTCTTGTAAAATAAAGTACATGTTCAAGGTGTTCCCTACCTCAAGTCTTCGTTCGATCAATGCATCAAGGTCCCACGTGGCTCCTTGTGCACTTGCTCACACGTACCACCTATGGTACCACATAACATGTGAAACACATCACCAAGGATGCAATAAAGGAGGTCCAAGACCCTCCATGAAGTTTAAAGTCAAACTCAAAAGTCAACAAAATTTAGCTCAGTCGATTAATCGAACACCAAAATTGATTAATCGAAACTCATTCGATTAATCGATTTCCAAAATTGATTAATCGAAAGTAAATATTGATTAATCGATTCTCAAATCGATTAATCGAGATTTTCATTCGATTAATCGAATCCTAATTCGATTAATCAAACCTCTCTGATCAGCCAAGTCGATTCTCAATTCGAGTAATCGAGTTCCCAAAATCGATTAATCGATCCCAAATCGATTAATCAAAATTTGAAATCGATTAATCGAAATCCCATTTCGATTAGTCAATTTTTCCCCAAGTCCTTTCCTCCAGCCCCTGGGGTCCACTGGAGGTTCCCAGTCGATTAATCGATACCCAAATCGATTAATCGAAAACCAAAGTCGATTAATCGAAACCCAATTCGATTAATCGAAATCGGGGTCCTCTGACTTTTCAACTTCTTGGCCAATTTCGATTAATCGAAACCCAATTTCAATTAATCGAAATTGCTAGATTCTTCCCCTTTTTGAGCTGCTCTTCCCAATCTTTTTTTCCACACTTTTCCTCTATTTTTCTAAACCATTATCCTATGATTTAAACCATTTTTAACTACAATTTAACCTCTACAACCTATGCATTATATTCACAAAGTTTTACCTTGAATCAATCTCAAATTGATTAAGTTGAGCGGTTGGAAAGGCTAGGGTTTCCAGCTTTTCTTGGCGGATCCTCTCCGAATCCGTTTATTGCTCGAATCCCCCCCCTTCAACTAGCATTTACTCCTTGCATTAACTATGGTCTCCTTCTCTCTCTCTTCTTCACTCTCTCTCAATCAACCAATTAAAAGAGAAACTAGGGCTATTAAACCCTTTTATCTTTCCTCTAACTTGTGTGTTGAGCACATGCACCATAGTAGGTGTATGTGACTTCGTATTTTCCATCATGCACCACATAGACACTCAACCCATCACGTCTCATCCGTTCATCACACCCCATACTAAATATTGGACTTCTATTTGGTCAAACCTAGGACCAATCGGGCACGGATCTCGAGGTCACAGTTTAGCATGATTTTTCGGGCTATTACACCGAAGGACTCTACTGCTGAAGATTAAAGAACCTTCTAGAAGTGCATCGACTAAAGAAAGCAAGGAAAAGATGAAATTAGAAGTAGAGTTATATTAGGATAGTTTTTACTTCTTTTATTATATTTAGAACTTATAAACCGACTCCTTATGATCTATAAATAAGAGAGCATGGTATAGGAATAATCATCGAATAATTTCAGCATCAATTGATGCCTGAGGTTAGATTTTCTTTGATCAATAGTGTAAAATAGTTAGAATAGATTAGATATTAAAGGTTTTTCAAGAGCAATTGACGACTGCAATTGAGTGCTAAAGATTAGAGTAGATATCCGTAGTTTCTCAGGAGCAATTGACGACTGTGGCTGAGGGGTGAAGGATATATTTTACTTTACTTTTTAGTTTAAATTTATAGCTTTGTAAATATCTTCAAGTTTTTTACGACTGTGGTTGAGGGGTGAAGGATATATTTTACTTTGCTTCTTAGTTTAAATTTACAGCTTTGTGAACATCTTCAAGTTTTAATTTGAATTGACGACTCAGGTTAGAATTTATAGATTAGTGTAACGGTTTTTACTTTTTCATCTTTAATTTTCTAAGGTTTGATTGACGCCCAGATTTTAGGAAGTTGTTGATTAGATTAAATCTGTATTGATAGGATCTTAGAATTGATTGACGACGACTGCTAAGAAACTAGAGATATGGTGTAACGATACTATTTATTTTCATAAATATCCAATAGCTAAAGATTGGGATTGACGACCTCAATTAGAAGGAGGATTTAGATTTATTTTATGCACTTTAGATTAAAACAAATTCTTTTATTTATATTTCTCCAGTAGATTAGATCTTAAAGATAAATAAAAGCTTTTAAAATAAGGATTTAAATAGAAGATATAAATAAGAAGATAGATAAACAAACTTCCTCGTGGGAACGACCCTATGCTAGTACTATAATTTTCATTGTGCGCTTGCAATAGGTTAAGACTTGAGTTCAATATAATTGTAATACACATAATAAGCCGATCAAGTTTTTCGCGCTACTGCCGAAAAAGCGAAATTTATCTTTATTTCTATTTTTATTCTTTTAGAAACCAGTATTTATCTTTCTCTTCTTATATTTCCTTATCTTTTTTTTTGTCTCTTCTTAATCTTTTGCAGGTTTATTCGGACCAATAAGTTAAAAGTTTCCAAATTCTGCCGGCCACAAAATTTTGAAGCTCAAATTTATTTCTCTCCCTGCCTTCTAGAATAAAAAATAGATAAATTTTAAATTCAAATAGATATTTATAATAACTGTTCTTAGCCACCCTGCTGTGATCTCAGTATAACAGGAAGAAACCAATACATGGCTAAGACCATGGGAGAATATTATGAACAGACACCTCTTACACCTCCCCCATGTATACAATTAACACCTATGACCGGTAATGAGAATTTTAAAATTATGCCCAAAGTATTTCAAACACTTCCAATATTTCGTGGGCTAAGGGATGAAGATCCTTATTCACATTTAAGACAGTTTATATAAGTGTGCAACCTTATCCAAATCTAAAATTTTCCAGAAACATCTCTTCGTCTAAGGTTATTTTCATATTCTCTTAGAGTTAAAGCAAAGCAGTGGATACATTCTTTCCCTCATAATTCATTCGCCAATTGGGAGGACATGGAACAAGGATTTCTCATTAAATACTTCTCAATATACAGAACGAATCAAATCTGATATCTTATTAGAACTTTCCATCAATCTTTAGATGAATCTCTTAAAGAGGGGTGGACGCGCCTTAACGATCTTTTATATATGTGTCCTCATCATGAAGTCACCCGTTGGCAAATGGTCCTCATTTTCTATGAAGGTCTAAATGACAAAACCCTGCACATAGTTGATGTTGCCTATGGGGGGATGTTCCGTACTTTGCCTGCTAAGACTGCTTGAGAACTCTTTGAGAACTTTAGCGAGGAACCAGTGCAAGCACTGGGTGAGATTGAATCAGAGACCTTAAGGAGTACACCTATTAGGCAGAGAGAATTATACAAATTAAAGTCAATGATGAATTGCCTTCTAAAATTAAACTATGGAAGACAAAAATTTAACCTCTGGTGGGTGTAAAATCGCACCCAACATCTCAACAAGGAGAAGCCTGTGAGCCTAACTACGACTTAACTCAGAAAATTCCTCAGCACTCTCCTGTATTTTGCCCCACACAGACCTAAGACCATACTGACACTAAGGAAGCCTTGTCGCAATTAGCCGAAAGTTGGGTGCAATATGGCCATATTCAAATGCAATTACTCCAAATCTCCTAAAATCTATTTCATTATTGAAAGTTCAGGTTGAGCGTCTAACCAATTGGGTTAGTATGAGAGAGAGTAACTATTCTTCTCCATGGCCAGTTGGCAACCTAGGAGGACATATCTTTATGGGAGGCACATCAACTCCCCTTGATCGTTATTGAATTTCCTCCTGAACCTGTCGAGCTACCAACTCACCTGTAGCAAACATGTGTAACATATATACATAAGTACTTTTGAAATGACCCCTCTACGATTTATAAAATATTACTAATCGTAAAGACTCTTTCTTTTGTTTTAATTACTTAAAAGTCCATGGAGTTGCGATTGTAGGTGATTCGTAGAGTCAAATCATAGCGAGTACGATTTGAAGCATCAATAAGTCTAACTTTTGTTCTAAAGAATTGTAAACGATAATTTTAGAGAACAGGCAATTCCAGTGATCGATCTTATCGGTTACATTAGAATTCGAACCCATTAAATTCATAAGGGAAACAAGCAAATTTCACATTTAAGACTACCACTTCCCAACTACCCTAACCTAGGAACCTACGCATAGACATTTACTCAAAGTGACAGTTCAATACTTTTCCCCATAAATCCATACACATCCATAGACTAAAACCATCCCACAACCTTTCTTCTTCCTCTGTCTTTAACAATAAAACCCCATGACGGATGAACATAACCAGAGTAATTTCAGTAAAAGACTCGATAAAATTCTTGAAATACATATAGCTGAGCTCCTAGCTATAGAACATAAAGTAAAAGATCTAAAGCGCCAACGACCTACTCGAAATACTGAAACGTAAACTGAAACTACCTTTGACCCTAAACCTAATCCAAATCCGAAACTATATACCAAGAACCCATCTTCCCCCACTTCCTAACCTTTACACCATCACAACCCACCCCGAATGCGTGTTCCTTTTTAATAAAGATGGGTTACAATTTCCAGTGTCATCTCTCATCCCATCCTTGATCTCCTCGCCACTCCTCTCCATCCCTCATACCTCCTCCCTACTTGCGTTATAATCTCTTCGTAAAATCTTCACACGGGAACAGAATAGCCTGAATGGGGGGCTGAGATGTGTCATCATCCAACTCTCCTCAACTTCTTTCGTAACTGTACTAACAGTGAGTTGATGAATCATGGACCAATTTGGAAGATTGAGGGGGAGAGGTTGACAGCTCTTGGAGTAGCGATCCTGTCAAGATATGGATGCCCTCTCTAAAGAAGAGGAGGGGAGGCGATCCTGCAAAGGCATAGATATGCCTTTGGTGGGTAGGAATGAGAGACTTTGATTAAAGGTGGCTAGAAGTCGAGGACCATTCTTCATCGAAGACGAATCCTTATCTCGGACGTTGCTGTCAGTTTCTTAGTTTAGTGTGTGTCTAGATTTCTCCTAGGAATTTCTTTCGATGTAATTAGCTTTCTTTCCATGTTTCTGTAACTAGTTTATATATAAGAAAAGTTTTTTTTCTTTCTTTGTTGTTTTTTATTTTTTTAACAAGTGCTACTAACATCTAACATTTTAGTTTCATAAACCCGGTAACTAACCCAGTAGTAAAATAAGGTAATATTTTTCCTGTGTCCCCTGTTTTGCACAATGAGAACATTGTTCTAAGTTTGGGGGGAATACATATCAATTTTGATAGTGTAGTTTTTCTCTTTAGAGTTTGTTTTTTAAAATTGAAGAAAGATAATCATTATATGAGAATTATGATAGAAAAAAATATGAAAATCTGAAATTCTTAGCAACCCATCATAGTAGTAGTTCAAAAATCAAAATAAAGATAGTTACAATTCAAAGTAAAGCATCCCTAGAATACTGTATCAGGAGAATAGTTGAATCTATACGATCGATCTGAACTGCAAATATTTTAGATTATAGTTTCAAAATCATATAACCAGTGAGCTATAGAGCCTATTTCCTCTTTTATTCTAAGAAAGAGAGAGTGTTTTTATTCATGCTAAATTTTCTTTGAACTTCTCTACTATTTGAAATCTCATAATATTAAACTTAGAGTCAAGATATTCTATAAATATGATGATTTATTTATTTAGAACTGTCAATTAAATATATCAAAGCAATAAGATATCCATATTAGTAAATCGTGAAAATGACCAAAGGCCATCTTTTGTTAAAACGGAGCCAAAAAGCTAAAAATCTTAAAATATTTTACCCTTTGAGCCCATATTAGAAGCCTAAAAACTAAATTTCTTTGTACCAAAATTTTATAAACCTTTAACCATGTATACTGCCCAAAACTTTCTATCATTGACCCTTACAGTTTCTGAGAGTTTAGAATGTAAAAGAAGGGCAGAAGAGGGAGTGAAAGGAGTATATACGTAACAGATAAAGGATCTGCTAAAAAGGATACAAGTAAGAAGAAATACAATCGTATGAAAATATGAGAGAAGAAATAGAAGAAATCGTAAAAAGACGATTCCATGAAATAAAAAGAGAAGAAAAAAAAGCTTCCAACTTGAAAGAAAAATGGGATTTGTACTAGAAAAGAAATGGGAAGAAGTTATCCAAAATAAGGATATTTACTGAAGCTGAAAAATATAGAAGAAGAGAAGGAAGAGTTAAATTCTCATAAATAATTTTGAATCATCTTTACCTTTTTTTTTCTTTGAAACCTTCTGAAAACCCAAAACCCCATTACAAGCCGAAGGAAATACCTTTGTAATTTATGATTTGTAAGAATATGAGTCTAGTAGAGATATATAAAATAGATACTATGAATAAATAGAGAAGTTATATAAACAGAACTGATTATCCTTTCCATGAGATGTATCTTCTTAGTTAATTGTCCGATGAAATTTGCATATATATCTACAATATTGTGAGAACCCAAAAGTTTAATTATTTTTTAGAGTATGCCAATAAGTGAGAGTTTGGATGAAAATATTTTCTAAAAACTGTAATTTAGAAAAATCTATGATGAATAAACTTTTCACTGATATGCTCACATTCCATGCTATACCGAATTTAAATTATTGAGTTATAATAGAGGATAATTGCGATGATGGAAAGCTAGGATAAAGGATTTTAAATTTTTTGAAAAATAATGAACATCTAATGATTGACTGAGTAATTAGTATATAAAAATCTATATTTTGAATTTTTAGTTTTGAAAAATCCAAAAATATTGGAAGTTTGTAGGTAACTTCACTGAAAACCTTCAAGAAATTATAACTCCTCCACTAGGGATCACCTAGGGGTTTAAAGGCTTGTTGCATCTACTAAATGCAATCGTGATCCCTACGAAAGTGGCATTTAACTTTTTAGTTTTAGGACAGTTCAATTTTCCTTGTTTGCTAGGGACTAGCAAAACTTAAGTTTGGAGGTGTGATCATTCATTTATCACCCTTAATTTAGTGATGCTAGGCTTTAGTTTGTTACCAATAAGTTACAGATGTACAGATATTAAAGATAACTAGTAAAAGAGAGCCTAAGTGTTAATATTTATCAAAGTGAACTCAAATAGTAGTAAGAATGACGATTGAGCGTACAAAGACGATTCGCCAATACAAGAAAGTTGAGAAATCATATTTAACGATTTTGCACTACTGCTGAAGTAAAAAAAGAAAGAGATAAGAAATTGTAATTTTACGATTCTTTAAAAAGACGATTCCTCAGAAGCGACAAAAGAGTAAAAACGATACAGAAGAGAAAGGCAATGAATCATGAATAGAAAATCGTCCAGTATGAAAGCCATGAAAGAAGATAAAATCGTGATTTACGATTTTCCAAAGAAGCTATAAAAGAAGAAATTGTTATCTACGATTTTCAAAAAATAGAAGCTTTTCTATTTACTATTATTACTACTGATCACGTGAGAACTATCACTGCCATGAACAAAATTAGAAGACTGCTAGAATTAGAAGTTCAGCTAATCACGAATCTAAGAAGATTGATGAAGATATACTCCGAAGGACTTTGCTGCTGAAGATTAAAGAACCTTCCAGAAGTGCATCGACTAAAGAAAGCAAGGAAAAGATGAAATTAGAAGTAGAGTTATATTAGGATAGTTTTTACTTCTTTTATTATATTTAGAACTTGTAAATTGACTCCTTATGATCTATAAATAAGAGAGCTTGGTGTAGGAATAATTATCGAAGAATTTTAGCATCAATTGACACCTGAGGTTAGATTTTCTTCCGATCAGTAGTGTAAAATAGTTAGAATAGATTAAATATCAGAGGTTTTTCAAGAGCAATTGACGACTGCAATTGAGTGTTGAAGATTAGAGTAAATATCTGTAGTTTTTCAGGAGCAATTGACGACTGCGGCTGAGGGGTGAAGGATATATTTTACTTTATTTTTTAGTTTAAATTTATAGTTTTGTAAACATCTTCAAGTTTTAATTTGAATTGATGACTCAAGTTAAAATTTGTAGATTAGTGTAATGGTTTTTACTTTTCTATCTTCTGTTTTCTAAGGTTTGATTGACGCCCTGATTTTAGGAAGTTGTTGATTATATTAAATTTGTATTGATAGGATCTTAGACTTGATTGATGACCAATGCTAAGAAATTAGAGATATGATATAACGGTACTGTTTATTTTTATAAATATCCAATAGCTAAAGATTGGGATTGACGACCTCAATCAAAAGGAGGATTTAGATTTATTTTATGTACTTTAGATTAAAATAAATTCTTTTATTCATATTTCTCTAGTAGATTAGATCTTAAAGATAAATAGAAGTTTTTAAAATAAGGATTTAAATAGAAGATATAAATAAGAAGTAAATAGATAAACAAACTTCCTCGTGGGAATAATCCTATGCTAGTACTATAATTTCCATTATGCGCTTGCAATAGGATAAGACTTGAATTCAATATAATTTTAATACACATAATAAGCCGATCAATAGACCTTTCAAGTTTATTGGCATCCGAGCAGCCGTCATGCCTTTCATATCCACCATTCGAGTTGAACGACTAATCAGTAAGGGATGTCAAGGATACCTTGCCTTCATCCAAGGACAAAAGGGTGAGAAGGTTGACATTGCTACCATTCTGATCGCTTGCAAGTTCTCTGACATGTTCCTTGATGAGTTGTCGGGTTTACCGCAAGAAAGAGAAGTCGAATTTACAATCGACTTAGCTCCGGGCACAGAACCAGTATCAAAGGCTCCATACCGAATCGCATCGGCCGAGTTGAAAGAGTTAAAGGAGCAATTGCAAGAGTTACTTGATAAGGGATTTATTCGGCCAAGTGTGTCTCCATAGGGAGCACCGGTGTTATTTGTTAGGAAAAAGGACGGGTCTATGCGACTGTATCGACTACCAGGAATTAAACAAATTAACCAAAAAGAACCGATACCCGCTCCCAAGAATTGATGACCTATTCGACCAGTTCCAAGGAGCAAAATTCTTTTCTAAGATAGACCTACGATCTGGTTACCATCAGATGAAGGTGAGAGCTCAAGATGTTCCAAAAATAGCCTTCCGCACAAGGTATGGCCATTACGAGCTTCTCGTGATGCCATTCATACTGAAAAATGCACCTGCATTGTTCATGGACCTCATGAATCGAGTATTCAATCCATGCCTGGATCAATGCGTGGTTATCTTCATCAATGACATCCTTGTGTACTCAAAGACGCGAGAGGCACACGAGTAGCATTTGCGTTTTACATTACAAACGCTACGTGACTCAGTTATATGCAAAGCTTGGCAAATGTGAGTTTTGGCTAGAACAGGTGAGCTTTCTAGGGCACATTATTTCATAATCGGGTGTAAAAGTGGATCCATCCAAGATAGAAGTCGTGTTAAAATGGGAATAGCCTAGAACAATCACCGAGATTCGTAGCTTTCTCGGACTACCCGATTAGTACCATCGATTTGTAGAAGGGTTCTCGAAGATAGCTGGACCGCTGTTGGATTATATTTCAAAATGCTTGCTGCTATTTTATTGGAAAACAGTGGAGAAAATAAATCAAGAGTGAAGAGATGGAGAAGAGAAAGAAAGTGCAGTCCTATCCTAAAGAAAGGTTTTATGAAGAAGGTGGTGATGGTGTATGTTAAAATAAAGGTAAAAATTGATGAGAAGTAGGCAACTAAGCTAAGGTTATTTCAGTCAAATAACTCAGATTTAGAGTTCTCTATAGTAATCCTTCAGATGCCTACAAGCACATTTGCAGGGTGGAAGAATCCAACTCAACTCCTATGGTTTGACTTGGTCTCTTAAGGCTATAACCTGTCCACTTAAATGATCACAGGCTATTCAATAGAGAGGGTCAAAACACAGGAATTAAATCAGAAAACCAATCTGTTCCACGAGAATGGACTGATCTTAAGGCTATACCCTATCCACTTACATGGTCACAAATTATCCAATAGATTTCCTCCAACCAATGGATCAAATCATAACATAAAGATCATTGCAGACACTATGTTTATCAGGCTACAAGCTCAGGCATCCATAGGAGCAAACAACTCTTGAAAAACTAGTGAAAACCATAGTTGTTCAAAGGATATTTGGAGACTTAAATGCAGTTGGTCATTGCTACAAAAGGCCTGCAATGACTCATCTCACAAGTCTACAATCTCTACAGAGAAATGAGATCTAACATCTGATGATGGTCATGTAAAATAGAGGGGAGCTTGTTCCTGCTACAACCTCTCACAAGGCTACAAGCTCAAGTGCAGAGGATAAGAATCCCTCTCAGATTTGTGACTTAGAATCACCCTAGGATTATAGTCTGTCCACTCAAATGGTCACAGGTTATCCACATCATAGAGGTCTAAGATGGAACAAAATAATTGCAACTACCACCATGGTCCCAGGGCTACAAGCTCAAGCTTCTATGGGGAATTCAAATTAATAAAATCCTAAATGCATGGCATTGATCAAAGAATACTATAGAAAGATAGAAAAATAACAGATTGAATAAGCATTAAAATACAAATTTCATTTATTAAACAGTACTTACAATGAAATTTCTCAAGGCAGCAGCCTTGTGCAAAACAGCCCTCAACAAATCCCAATGTGTACAAAACCCATTAAAAACTGAATCAAACTATACCTAATTGCTTATAGAGATCATAGCCAGCAAGTGCTGGGCTAAGGAAGAAGAAAAATGGAAAACGATGGTGATCTAACCTAACCCTAATCTGTTAGAGCTCACAGTTGACTGAGGTTAAAGGAAAAGATAGGAAAAATCAGCTAAGTTGCAGCTTTTATACTCAATGCTTAATGCCTTGACCCACAGGGGAGAAAATCCTAACTTTATGTTAGACGTGGCTTGGTTACAACCCTTGGATGCCTCGAGATACATGCATAAAGATCAAGGCCTTGAGATGTGTGCCCTAAACTTGGGGAAATCCCTAAAAGGTCCCTGAGTATGGAACTAGAAAGCAGGAGCCTATGCTTCGCATGGCTGGGGCTGCTTTATTTGCTCCTCGTGAGGCACGTTGCGTGGTTGAAGTAGCTGCAAAAGAGAACTCCCGAGGATGAATTTGCAGTGAGTGGTCTCAGCTCAAGCAGTGGAGCTTCAGCTAATTCTTATCGTGAGGGTCTCACATAGATGAGTTTAGATTTTGCCAGGCTCCTTGTGTAGTGAGTAGTACAGCTCACGCAATGGATGGTTTATGCATTTATGCACGTGAGAGCTGCACGAGAGATTTTTTGGAGCTCTCTCTCCTCTTGAGCTCCACGAGAGCTATACGAGTGGTTGGCATCTTCTGCATGGATGAGCCGCGCGAGAACTCTTCACGTGACATTTATGAGATTTTCTTGCCATAGACTGCACGAGTGCTTCGCGACATGAAATGAAAGAGAAATGCCAAGACTTCGCGAGAACTTCACGAGAAGGAATTCTGAAGGTTCTAGTGCGCGAGTGCTTCGTGAGGACTTGGAGTGTTGAGAGCAAATGAAGCGTGCGACTGCTGTGCGAAGTAGTTCTCTGAAGCCATTCCTTCACTGATCTGCACGAGTTATTCACGAGTGTGAGTAAATTTCAGCCCAATGAACCTCGCGCCAACTGTGCGAGGCAATTTAACTATGTTCTGCTGTTGTGCTCCTCCTGCTGCTGTAGCTTCCAACACTTGGGTCCACCAACCATTCCTCCTCTAGACTTCTAGGGTCCACCTTGGCATGCAATATGGTCACCATGGTGTATGCAACCAAGGTGTATTCTCTATTTTTGCATTAGCTTCACATCTTAGCATGAATTCTCTCATTTTTTTGCTTCAAACACATGGACTTTGTACTAAGTTGCAACTGTTATTATTAACTATAAAACATACTAAACAGAAGATTATTAGACAGCTCCAAGGTGTAGTAAAGTCTAGGTTAAGAGGTGAAAAGTAGTACTTTTCAGTGAATAATACACCCCCAAACCTAATCTTTGCTAGCCCTCGAGCAAAGAAAAATTTAAACAGTTAGTCTAGGAATGTAAATGCCACTTTAGTAGGGAGCACGGATGTATTTAGCATATGCATCAAGCCTTTTAAACCCCTAGGTGATCCCTAGTGGAGGAGTGAAGTCTCCTGAGGGTTTTCAGTGAAGGTACCCACAAAATTCTCAATAAAACAATTAACCAAAGTGCACACATTATCAAATCAGTTTTCAATAAACAGAATATCAGTCCACCCTTGATTCTTTTCAAAATGTGAGGAGTTTAAACATATGAAATGCACAAACAATTTAGCATGAAAAACTCTTACCTGCATGGATATCTTTTCCAATCAGCTTACAAGAAGAAAAATTGTAAGTGTATGCCAGTACTAAGCTTACCATTAATTAAAAAATTAGGTTTAAACAATGCCCAATACATTCAATGTCATACCCAATGCTTACCAGGGCAGTCTCTCACAAATAAATTTGAGGGTTTTTATTTTCACACAAGCTCAAGAGCAATTACAGACCCCAAAATGGGTTTGCAAGCATGAGCATAGGCAAGGCTTCTAAATTCTGGCATCATTAACTATTTCTCACCATGGATTAAACAACTCCTTATCTCCACATAACAGCTCATTCTAATTAGGATCACAAGGTCTTATGACTATGTTGTAATGTGGCTTATGGGTGAATGTTACAAAGAATGGAAGGGTAAAAAGGTTGCAAAATTGAGAAATCAGCAGGTGAAGGAGGTGATTCATGACTTCACCTTCTTCAATTCAGCATATTCTATTTTCTTTGATATTTTTCAGACTTGAAGTGGCCAGCTTCTCCTCTTATTTTCACTTTTTCCATTGAAATTTCCTCTTAACTCCTCTCTCTTCCTTTTCATTATTATTATTATTATTATTATTATTTTCTTTTGGATACATTTTTCTTTTCTTTTTATTTTTATTTTTCTGAAATGTCACCCTCCTCCCAACTGCTACACTGTTGTCTTCCTTTTGTGTTTCTTCTCCATTCACCAAATGTTAACCCTAGCTTGTCCATCTTCAACTTCTTCTCGTTTACCTTCTGAATTCTCAGAGTGGGGGTAGGGTTGAATCAGGTCTACAGGTTTAGGTGTAAATACTCTGGTGTATTTTGAAGAAAACTAAAAATTAAGGCTCAAAAGGTGTATGCACAAGGGTAGTTTACTAAGTTAGGTATCTTTAAGCTCAAATATCCAAGAGAAAGCCTTGATCCTTTCCTAAATGTCATGGGTACTGTTAGCTATTTCAACTTGGAGATGCCTAACTTCTAGTGAGAAAATGAACTCAGCCAGTCCTTAGAGCAAGAAGAATTGCCAAATACACTCATCAAAGAGAAAAAAATTTTGTAGGCCCAAATCTCACTAGGTATGATCTTCCATAGAACTCATGGGCATGTCCTTACCTTTTTCTCTCTTTAATGGTTCACTAAGTGTTGACACAAATGAGTTTTCTTGGTGTTTACCTCATGAAAATGTCAAATTTTAAAATATTTTATGCCAAAAGGTTTGCAAAATTTTAAATTTTCTCATTTTTATAGTTTCTTAGGTGAACTTAGCTCTGTTTCTATCTTACTCGATTCGGGTACACTTAGGTTAACTACATCATTGGCATACCTTTCCACACCCTCAAACCTCTGAGGAACAGTGTCCTCACTGTTTCAAAGGTAAAGAACATGTGTAGCAGTGTATATTTATAAAAATAATACACAAAAAAAGGCAAGTGGCATTAATAAACAGCAAAAATAATCAAAACCAAACAAAACTCCAACAAAAGATACCAAAAAGAACGTTCATTCATAAAACACTAATATGTATATTGCAAGTGAAAATAAATACAACAGATTCTAGAAAGCAAAGAAATCCTAACTAACTACAACTATAAATCTGCATCATTTGAATCTACATCTACAGCTTCCTGTACACCTTTCCCTTTTTCTCTCTTGAGAGCAGCAGCAGTGGATTTTGATCTCTTAGCAGTTGTCTTCATGTGCTTGGTGCTGATTCTTTTCTTGGGAGTAGGGGCATCAAAGGCAGCAAAATTAGCCCTCTTCATAGGAGCAACCCTCTTTTTGATCTTTTCCACTTGGGGCTCAACATGTGGTGCAGGTATATCAGAGGTCTCCACAGTGGAGGCCTCTGCAATCCTTGAGGACTTCCTTGTGGCCGCGGGACTGCCAGTTGGTTGAGGGTTCAGCATGCCTGCAAGAGTATCAATGAATTTGGAGCCTGTAGCCATGGTTACTAAGATTTCTAACACAGACTAGGTCTTGAAATGCAACTCTAAGGTAACTCACAATCCACTAAAAGTACTCCACACAGAACTGAGTAGTTCACAATCCAATGAAAGTTTTGTAAATAAAATCCTCCCTACTCAACACTTAAATAGCAGATCAATCAGACAAAATGAGAGACTGAGAACACTTACCACGAAATAGCTAGGGTTTCAGTCTAAATGCTGCACAATGGATCAAATTTCGCCACACCAAGTGCAAAATGGTCGAAAGTTGGTGTGGAGCACAATGGTAGCAGCAGAGTGACTGTGCTGGAGTAGAACGGGCAAAAAAGGAGAAAAATAGGCAAGGAGAGCTTGGAGGTGCTTTCAAAGGTAGGGCACAGGGGTAGAATAATGAAAAATGAAGAGAATAGCAGGGTATAAATTGGTGAAACCCGTGCCTCGCATGGTTCTCGCCAGGTGGTCGCGCAGTATCATATATCTCTCGCGCTGAAGTTTAATCTCACAAGAAGTACATTTTCAGAGAACTAGGGGGCCTCGCAACGTTCTTATCAGGACAGGCTTTAGGTATTTAGCTCGCGAAGCTCTCACAAGGAGCAAAGCGCATGAGATCCACTTGTCACGCAGCTAAGTGTCGCAAAGAAGAAAAGGCCTCACGAGGCTCAATTTCTGGCTCTCTTCATGTATTTCGCTCACGTGGCACTCGCGAAGATTCAAATTTCATATTGGAGCCCCACGAGCTCACTGTATTTGCTTGAATTATGGCTCGTGGGGTTCAAATTGTTACCCGAGAAAGCCTAAAAGTGCTCGCGAGGGTGAAATTCATGCCACTGAGCTTCGCAACATAGCTAAATCCAACATATCTCAGTGCCTACACATTGGCATGTGCATCTAAACTTTCATGCTCCCTGCAATTGTGCAACAGCACCAAATGTTTTTCCATTTCATCTATTTCACCTCTAATAACTTCATGCCCATTGCAAACATATGCACAAAGTAAACATCCTAGGAATCAAATGACTTTAAAGCACGGCATGTACATGCACTAACCACATTCAAAGCAGACTCATCTGACTAGATTTAGACTTTCTAAACACCCTCAACAGAGTCAGAACTAAAACAGCAAACTAAAATCAAATGAAACATGAAGTATATGATAGAAATCAAAACAGCACACACATGAAAAATAAGCAAAAATAGTGCATGACAGATTTGTAAAAGCAAACACAAAATTTCAAAAAACTATGGCACACAATTTACAGAGTTGTGGATCACTTAGCAGTGGGAGGTTCATGAAGGTGGATGGTCTGTGGAGGCTCCACATAGTTTTTAACACAAATTTTCAGCCTTTGACCATTCACTTTCATGCTCTTCCTAGAAATGGGATCCATGGTCTCCACAGCACCAGATGGGTAGGCATGGATGACAGTGTAAGGTCCATCTCACCTAGATTTTAGCTTCCCTGGAAAAAAATTTAACTTGGAGTTAAACAACCAAACCTTGGCACTAGCCTTGAAATCCTTCCTCATTAGTCCCTTGTCAAAGAAAGCTTTAGATTTTTCCTTGTAAATCCTTGAGTTGGCATATGCATCCAATCTCAACTCCTCAAGCTCTGATAGCTACAGCTTCCTGTGCATACCAGCAGGTGTTAGATCCAAATTCAATATTTTAATAGCCCAATAGGCTCTATGTTCTAACTCCACTGGCAGGTGACAAGCATTGCCATAAACTAGTTTGAAAGGGGACATGCCAATTGGGGTCTTATAGGCAGTCCTATAAGCCCACAGTGCATCATTAAGATTCATGGCCCAGTCTTTCTTATCACTCCTAACTGTCATCTCTAGGATGTGCTTAATCTCCCTATTTGAGATTTCAACTTTCCATTAGTCTAGGGGTGGTAGGGAGTTGCAATCTTATGAGTAACAGCATATTTCTTGAGCAAGCTCTCAAAATTTCTGTTACAGAAGTGGCTGCTCCCATCACTAATGATAGCTCTAGGGGTGCCAAATCTTGAGAAGATATTTTCTTTGATGGATTTCAGGACAACCTTAAGTTCATTAGTCCTTGTGGCAATGGCTTCAACCCACTTGGACACATAGTCCACTGCCACAAGGACAAAACTGTAACCATTTGAGGGAGGAAAGGGGCCCATAAAATCAATTCCCCAAATATCAAATAATTCCACAACAAGAATGGGCTGCAATGACATTGAACTTTTTCTTGACAGGCCACCCATTTTCTAACATCTGGCATAGGCCTTGCAGTGGGCTTATGCATCCTTAAACAATGAAGGCCAATAGAAGCCACACAGCAATACCTTAGCTACAGTTTTTCTCCCACTGAAGTGACCCACAGACATTTTCATGGCACATGCTCAGAATACTGGGGATGTCACTATCAAGGATACATTTTCTTATGATTTGGTATGCACAGTACTTATATAGGCAGGGGTCCTCCCAGAAAAAGAACTTGACTTGTGAAAAGAACAAGTCTTTATCTATTTTCTTCCAATGGGAAGGGACCTTGCCAGCAGCCAAGTAATTTACAATGTTGGCAGACCATGGCACAATGGACTGAGTAGCAAATAGCTGCTCATCAGGGAGCAATTCATTAACTACTGCAACTGCACATTCATCCAACAAATTTCTAGAAAGGTGGTCAGCCACCACATTCTCCACTCCCTTCTTATCCTTGATCTCAAGATCAAACTCCTGCAGTAGGAGGATCCATCTGATCCGCCTAGGTTTAGCATCCTTTTTAGCTAATAGGTACTTAAGGGCTGAGTGATCAGTAAACATAATAATTTTAGATCCAAGCAAGTAGGGTCTAAACTTGTCCACAGCAAACATAATAGCTAGCAGCTCCTTCTCAGTTGTGGTATAGTTGAGTTGAGCCTCTGCTAATATTTTGCTTGCATAATAAATCACTGCTTGCAGCTTGTCCTTCCTCTGTCCTAAGATAGCACCTATTGATAGATCTAACGCATCACACATCAGTTCAAAGGGGAGTGAGTAATCTGGGGCCTGGATTACAGGAGCAGTGGTGAGGCACTTTTTTATGACCTCAAAGGCCTCAAGGCACTCAGCAAAAAATTCAAATTACACATCCTGGCACAGCAGGTGGCACAGTAGCTTTGCAATTCTGCTGAAGTCCTTAATGAACCTCTTGTAGAATCCAACATGTCCTAAAAGGATCTAATTTGTTTGACAGTCCTGGGTTGGGGTGGGGGCAGGTGTGAAATCAAGTCAACCTTGGCTTTGTCAACCTCTATACCTCTATGGGAGACCACATGGCCTAACATAATTCCCTGTGTTTTCATGAAGTGGCTCTTTTTCCAGCTTAAGACCCAATTGGTCTCTTCACAACTTTGCAAAACCTGGTTAAGGTGACTTAAGCGCTGACTAAAACTATCCCCATATATAGAGAAATCATCCATAAAAATTTCTAGGAACTTGTCAATCATATCAGAGAAGATTGCATATATGCACCTCTGAAATGTGGCTGGGGCATTGCATAGACCGAAAGGCATTCTCCTATAGGTAAAAATGCCAAAGGGACATAGAAAGGTGGTCTTCTCTTGATCTTGAGGTTACACAGGGATTTGGTTATACCCTGAGTATCCATCAAGAAAGTAATAAAATACTTTCCCAACCAATTTATCAAGAATTTGGTCAATCAAAGGGAGAGGGAAGTGGTCTTTTCTGGTCTTGGAGTTGAATTTTCTGTAATCTATGCAAACTCTCCAGCCAGTGGTCTCCCTGGCTGGCATCAACTCCCCAGAATCAAAAGTAATGACTGTTATGTCTGAATATTTGGGTACCACCTGAATAGGTGGCACCCACTCTGAATCTGAAATGGGGTAAATCAGCCCTGCATCCAACAGTTTTACTATCTCTTTTAAGACCACCTCCTGCATGTGAGGATTAAGCTTCCTCTGCATCTCCCTAGAGGGTTTTGAACCCTCTTTCAGGTGTATTTTGTGCATGCAAACTGAGGCATCAATCCCCCCAAGATCAGCAATTATCTAACCCATTGCCTTTTTGTGCTTGTTGAGAGCACTCAACAATTCCTCCTCCTGCTCACTAGTGAGAGAGGAAGAGATAATCACTGGAAGCTTTTTATTCTATCCCAAGAAGGCATACTTTAATGTGTCTGAGAGCTGCTTATGCTTCAGATCCAGGGGACTTTCATTGGAAGGCAACAAAGGTGCTTTAGTGGCTTGAGGAAGGGACAGCAATGTAGGTTTCCAGCTGAAATGATGCACTAGGCCCACAGAAGACTCTAATGTGGTGTTGTCTTCTGTCATGAAAGCTTGGGCCTCCTCCTCAACCTTACTCCAAACATTTTCCAGATTCTCAAAAACATCATTCCAATCCGGTAGATTGGATAATTCTTCTAAATGTCCATCTGAGGCTGCTTGACAACATTGTATATATTCAACTAGGCCTTCATATTCCCAAAGGTCACCTCCATCACCCTTGACCAGCATTGAATGTAAGCATTGACAGTGGCTAAGAATGGTCTGCTAAGGATGAAAGGAATTGGGGTTTTACTTTTGCAAGGGTCCATGTCTAAAACCAAGAAATCAACAGGGTAGTAGAACTGGTCTACCCCCACCAAAACATCCTCCACCACACCCACAGGTCTTCTCTCAGACCTGTCAGCCAGTTGGAGCACAATTGGAGTTAGTTTTAGCTCCCCCAAACCTAGCTCCTCATATACAAAATATGAGAGCAGGTTCACACTGGCTCCCAAGTCTAAGAGGGCTCTACCTATGGTGTGGTTTTCAATTATGCAGGGGATTGTCGGTACCCCTGGGTCCTGTAATTTTTCAGGTCTGGCTATGGACAACATTGATTCCATATGGTCCACAACAAAGACCTTTTTCAACAGTTGTACCCTTGCTTTCCTTTTTTGTGTACAAAGGTCCTTTAAGAATTTGGCATAGGCAGGGACCTATTTAATAACATCAAGTAGGGGTAAATTTATCTTGACTTGCTTGAAGGTCTCCATCATTTTCTCCATCTGAGCATTCCCTTTATCAAAAGGAGATGGGCCAGCAAGTGCATGAGGAAATTTCAACTGTGGGGCTGTTGGTGCCACAGCTGCATGCCTAGCACCATCATGATCAAATTTTTATTTTTTTCTCTTTTCTTCATTAATTGTTTGTTGTTGGGGCTCAACATCATCCCCTTTATTTTATCCTTGCTTCTCCATATCAGGGGATGAATTCAATGGTTCTTCTACACTCACATTTTTTTCTTTTTTATTCTCCATGGTCTCCTCAGCCTTCTCCAATCATATACTGTCCTTTAGGGTTGGCCAAGGGTTGACTAGGCAACCTGCCCTCCTCTCTCTTGTTCAAAGCATTGCAGATTTGACCCAGCTAGTCCTCTATTTTTTTAATACTTTGCCTATGAGAGTTAACAATTTGTACTAAATTTCTCCAATTTTATATTGATGCAAGCATTTGCTCTTCAAAAGAAGAGGATCTAGGCTTTGATGGGGGCATAACCAACTGATTTAGCTATGGGGCAGGCAGCTGAAAAATCTGCCTAGGTGAATATCCCTGGTTGAATTGGCACTGAGGTCTGTATATGTATCTTGTCTCCACCTAAGATTGGGATAGTTTCTCCAGATATACCCAGTAGGTTACTGCCCATATGCCTGGGCAGCATTGGCATATTCCATAACCAATTCAGGGAACTAGTTGGCTGATGGACATTCTTGAAGGGAATGTGTGAGAGATTGGCATATCAGACATGCCTCTTCCAGTTGTGCAACCATCCTAGGCTGCATCACATTCATCAACTTGTCAAACTTTAAACTCAGATTGTCCACCTTCCTCTCTAATTCACTCTGCACCTTGACCTCATACATGCCACCCCTAGAGGTGGATTCTTTCACCATTTTAACTGGGTTTGACTGTCATTGCGGGACAGTGACTCCTGCTGCATGGAATTCTCACCTATAATGTCGAACAATTCTCATGCCTCATCAGCTGTCTGGAGATAACTACTCCCAAATGAGGCATCCACCATGTCCCTACTTTTGGGATTAATTTCTTGGTAGAAGACTTGCACAAGTTGCCACTGTGAAATTTGGTGGTAGGGACATTGTTTTAACATTTCTTGAAACCTCTCCCATGCTTCATAAAAATCTTTAGTTGAGGATTGAGTAAATGAAAGTATGTTTATCGACATCTGACTAGTTTTATTCATAGGGAAGAATTTTGTAAGAAATTGGCTTTGGAGGTCATTCCATGTCTGTATGCTATTGGCTAGGAGCTTAGAGTGCCAAGTTCTGACTTTATCTTTTAGGAAAAAAGGAAAAAGCCTAAGTTTGGTGGCTTCAGGTCCCAAGCCAGCAATGTTAAATGTGGTGCAAAGTGTCAAGAACTGATCAATGTGCTTGTAAGGATCTTCCTTACTGAGCCCATGAAAAGAAGGCAACATGTTGATGGTGGAGGACTTACTTTTATAGTTTCCCTCAACTGAAGGAAATTGAATGCAGAAGGGCGATATATAATCTCCAGGTGCATTATATTCCTTTAGTGTCCTTTGCCTCTTAGCCATCACAGCTGGCTCAATTTCAACAATAGGGGCTGGTGTGGTGTTTCTCAGTTTAAGGACCCTTTCTACCTCAGGATTTGGAGGTTCTAACTCAGGATTAAGGGACCTTCTACCAAGCATACACACACAGAACAGCAAGTAGAGAAAATACTCACAGCACACTATAAAAAAATTTGCAAACAAAAGTTATTGCTAAGAAAAATTTATAGCTAAACTACTGACAGGGAATGCAACACAAATGGAACTGAGTTTCAAGGTAAGAGAAATGCAAACAGAAGCTAGCTAAACTCCATCATGCAGCTCTAGTTTTTCCCTTCTGGTGTTGTCCAAATCTGTAAAAATTCCAACAAAAATCAATAGTACTTTTTATTCAAAATCAGGCACTGCTACAAAGAATTTTTGTAAACTAAAAATACAATACAATACAACTCAGGTCTACTAAAAAAGATCAATATCCCCGATAGCGGCGCCAAAAACTTGTTGGATTATATTTCAAAATGCTTGCTGCTATTTGATTGGAAAACAGTGGAGAAAACAAATCAAGAGTGAAGAGATGGAAATGGGCAAAATAATAAGTCTAAAATATACACAGCCTGTAAGATACAGAGCTGTTGTAGCAAGTTTTGAGTAAGTAAGAGTTTGTCCCACAGATAAATTGACCTAGGACCCAAAAAGGGATATATTAGTAGGCCTCCAGATCTGGCTACAGATCTTTCAGTCCTAGGGAAAAGGAGTTGGGTGTCACAACTACACTAAACTAACACTAAAAGAAGAGAAAGAAAGTGCAGTCCTATCCTAAAGAAAGGGTTTATGAAGAAGGTGGTGATGGTGTGTGTTAAAACAAAGATAAAAATTGATGAGAAGTAGGCAACTAAGCTAAGGTTATTTCAGTCAAGTAACTCAGATTTAGAGCTGTCTCTGCAGCAATCCTTCATATGGCTATAAGTACATCTGCTAGGTGGAAGAATCTAACTCAACTCCTATGGTTTGAACTGGTCTCTTAAGGCTATAACCTGTCCACTTAAATGGTTATAGGCTACCCAATAGAGAGGGTCAAAACACTGGAATTAAATCAGAAAACCAATCTGTTCCATGGGAATGGACTGATCTTAAGGCTATAACCTATCCACTTAAATGGTCACAGATTATCCAATAGATTTCCTCCAACCAATGGATCAAATTAGAACATAAAGATCATTATAGACACTATGTTTGCCAGGCTACAAGCTCAGGCATCCAGAAGAGCAAACACCCTTGAAAAACCAGTAGAAACTACAGTTGTTCAAAGGCTATTTGGAGACTTAAATGTAGTTGGTCATTGCTACAAAAGGCATGTAATGACTCAGCTCACAAGTCTTCAATCTCTACAGAGAATCAGATCCAACATCCGATGATGGTCATGTAAAATAGAGGGGAGCTTGCTCCTGCTACAACCTCTCACAAGGCTACAAGCTCAAGTGCAAAGGATAGGATCCCTCTCAGATTTGTGGCTTGGAAGTACTCCAGGGCTATAGTCTGTCCACTCAAATGGTTGCAGGCTATCCACAGAGGCTATCCACATCATAGAGGTCTGAGATGGAACAAGATAATTGCAGCTACCACCATGGTCCCAAGGCTACAAGCTTAAGCTTCCATGGGGATTTCAAATCAGTAAAATCCTAAATGCATGGCATAGATCAAAGGATACTATGGATAGATAGAAAACAGCAGATTGAATAAGCATTAAAACATAAATTTCATTGATTAAACAGTACTTACAATGAAATTTCTCAAGGCAGCAGCCTTGTGCAGAATAGCCCTCTACAAATCCCAATGTGTACAAAGCCCATTACGAAACTGAATTAAACTATACCTAATTGCTTATAGAGATCATAGCCAACAAGTGCTAGGCTAAGGAAGAAGAAAAATGGAAAAAGATGGTGATCTAACCCTAACCCTAATCTTCTAGAGCTCACAGCTGACTGAGGTTGAAGGAAAAGATAGGAAAAATCAGCTAAGTTACAGCTTTTATACCTAGTGCTTAATGCCTTGGCCCACAAGAGGGAAAATCCTAATTTTATGGTAGACGTGGCTTGGTTACAACCCTTGGATGCCTCGGGATGCATGCATAGAGATCAGGGCCTCGGGATGTGTGCCCTAGACTTGAGGAAATCCTCAAAAGGTCCCTGTGTATGGAATTAGAAAGCAGGAGCCTGTGCTTCACGGGGCTGCTTTATTTGCTCCTCGCGAGGCACGTTGCGTGGTTGAAGTAGCTGTAGAAGAGAACTTGCGGGAATGAATTTACAGTGAGTGGTCTCAGCTCGCGCAGTGGAGCTTCAGGTAATTCCTGTCATGAGGGTCTCGTATAGATGAGTTTAGATTTCTCCAGGCTCCTTCTGTAGTGAGTAGTACAACTCGCGCAGTGAATGGTTTAGGCATTTACGCGTGTGAGAGCTGTGTGAGAGATTTTTTGGAGCTCTCTCTCCTCTTGAGCTCCACGAGAGCTACGCGAGTGGCTGGAGTCTTCTGCATGGATGAGCCGCACGAGAACTCTTCGCACGACATTTATGAGATTTTCCTGCCATGGACTGCATGAGTGCTTCGCGACATGAAATGAAAGAGAAATGTTTGGACTTCACGAGAACTTCATGAAAAGGATTTCTGAAGGTTCTAGTGCACGAGTGCTTCATGAGGACTTGGAGTGTTGAAAGCAAATGAACCGCGCGACTGCTGCATGAAGTAGTTCTCTGAAGCCATTCCTTCACTGAGCTACGCGAGTTCTTCGCGAGTATGAGTATATTTCAGCCCTATGAACCTCACGCCAACTGTGCAAGGCAATTTAAATGTGTTCTACTATTATGCTTCTCCTGCTGCTATAGCTTCCAACACTTGGGTCCACCAACCATTCCTCCTCTGGACTTCTAGGGTCCACCTTGGCATGTAATATGGTCACCATGGTGTGTGCCACTAAGGTGTATTCTCTGTTCTTGCATCAGCTCCACATCTTAGCACGAATTTTCTCTCCTTTTGGCTTCAAACACATGGACTGTGTACTAAGTTGTAACCGTTATTATTAACTACAAAATATACTAAATAGAGGATTATTAGATAGCTCCAAGGTGTAGTAAAGGCAAGGTTAAGAGGTGAAAAGTGGTACTTTTCAGTGAATAACAACCGCTCATGCAATTCACTCGAAAGAACATCAAATTTGAGTGGGTCAACGCGTGTGAGAAGAGCTTTCAGGAGCTCAAGAAGAGATTAACCTTTGCACATGTGCTTATCATCCCATTTGGGACTGCAGGATTTGTATTATTTACCGATGCATCTCACACTGGTCTTGGTTGTATACTAAATCAGCATGAGCAAGTTGTTGCTTATGGTTCAAGACAGTTGAAGGACCACGAGAAAAATTATCCCACACATGACCCGAAGCTGGCAGCGGTCATTTTTGCTTTGTAGATATGGAGACATTATCTTTATGGCGAAACCTTTGAAATTTTCACAGATCACAAGAGCCTCAAATACTTGTTCACATATAAGGATCTAAATCTGAGGCAGAAAAGGTGGATAGAAATTTTGAAGGACTACGACTGCGTCATCCAGGAAAAGCAAATGTGGTAGCTAATGCGCTTAGCCAAAAATCGACTACTCAGTTGTCACACCTTGTGGCCAGAATTCATAGATGGAAACTGCTTGAGGACTTAACCTCAAGTCACACGGTGTTCGAAGTGAAGGAATGGGGAACACTTTTAGCAAATATTAAGATCAAATCAATCCTCTTCAAAAGTATGAGAGAAAGCCAATTGGAAGACCTAGAGTTTATGACCATCAGGCAGAGTGTAAACAATCGAAATCAGCAAGACTTCTCAGTTAAAGATGACAGTTCCCTATTATTCCGAGGTCGAGTTTGTGTACCAGCCGATGTTGCATTACGGCAGGAGATATTAGAAGAAGCTCATAAATCTGCTCACGCCATCCATTTGGGCAGTACCAAAATGTACCTCGACATGAAGAAAAATGTTTGGTGGAAGGGAATGAAAAGAGATGTGGCAGAGTACGTAGCCAAGTGTTTGGTCTGCCAACAAGTTAAAGTAGACCATGGACACCCTGTTGGCTTATTGCAGCCCCTACCTATACCTGAATGGAACTGGGAAAACATTTCTATGGATATCATACTCGGGCTGCCAAGAACACAACACAAAAAGGTTACGACGCAAGATGGGTGGTTGTTGGCCGCTTAACCAAGTCAATACACTTCCTTCAAGACAGCACCCACTACACTGTGAGCAAACTTGTTGAATTATATTTGAAGGAGATTGTAAGGCTGCATGGCATACCTTCAACCATCGTTTCAGATCGTGACCCCCTGTATACATCCCACTTATGACAGCGTTTCCAAGAAGGAATGGGTTCCAAACTAGAATTCAGCTGAGCCTTTCACCCGCAATCCGATGGACAAACCAAAAGGGTGAATCAAGTGATAGAAGATATGCTCAGGGCTTATATGTTAGATTTCCAAGTGGCATGAGATAAACATCTACCATTACTTGAATTTGCCTACAACAATAGTCACCAGGCAAGTATCGGCATGGCTCCTTTCGAAGCACTTTATGGCAGCCGATGTAAATCTCCACTCAATTGGAAAGAGGTTGGAGCGCGCATTTTATTGGGCCCAGAACTTATTGAGTGCACCAATGAAATGGTTCAACTCATACGCGACTACTTGAAAGTTGCCCAAAGCCGTCAGAAGAGTTATGCAGATCTTAAGAGAACAAACGTAGAATTTCAGGTGATCTTATACTTAAGACTATTTTATGTTTCAACCTAAACAACACAGAGCTAACAAGTATTTTCTTTTTAGGTGGGAGACCACGTTTTTGTAAAAATCTCACCAACCAAGTGCGTGATGAGATTTGGTAAATGAGGAAAGGTCAGCCCACGATACATTGGTCCTTTTGACCTGGTAGCTTATCACATCACTCTGCCACCGTAGCTGTCAAGCATTCACAACGTCTTCCATGTGTCGATGCTAAAAAAGTACGTCAGAGACATGGCACATGTGTTAGACTATCAGCCAATTAAAGTGCAAGAAGGCTTGATGCTGATAGAGGAACCGATGAAGGTGTTGGATAGCAAAGAGAAAATTTCAAGAACCAAGGATTTTCCGCTTGTTCTAGTTTAATGGCGCAACCATTCCGCCGCGGAAGCGACATGGGAACGAGAAGCAGAGATTCGTGAGCACTATCCGAACCTATTTCTGTAAACTTGTTAAGTTTCAAAAACTAGTGTAATCCATTGAAACAAGTTTTGACGGTATGGGAACTTGAATGAATGACAAATTTCTACCATTATAGGCTGCAATGACGAAGGTTACTTTATAAATACTGACAAAGGTACTCCGGACACTAATCATGGAGTCGAGTGCATAGCATTTTGAAGCACCAACTTAAAGCTATCACACGCATTCTGGCCCGCTCGAGCATCCACTTAAAATACGCTCGAGCATACTTTTAGGCCGCTTGAGTGGCCATCAAAGCTATCAATAGGGTGGAGAACCCTCGAATTCATTCCCGCGACATTTCAAAACACTCTCAAACCCATTCTCTCCCTTCCTCCACAAGAAGAAGCTCAAATCTGCTCCAAGGAACGCCATTTCGACGTGCTCGTGTAAGACCTCTCCGGATTTTGGCCCTAAATCTCGTGCACACTTTTCTTTTAAGTGGTAAAACCCTATAAACCCCTCTTTCTTTTCAAATTTTTGGAATTCTCTTTTTTCCTTGAATCTATGGCTTCAAGGAAGATAACGGTCTCAAAACCTTCTAAATCATCGGCCCCAAAGCCACATGCTTCGAAGAAATCGAAGAGCACTCTAAAACCAACCCCAAAACCGACCTTAGAGCAGCCAGCCGCATGGTGGGCTAACCAAATCTTTGAGCCTGAGTGGTCTTTCAGCCAAGACCTCTTAACTGACCAAGACACTACCGAATGGGCAAAAAACTATATACGCCAAGAAAAATTAGATGTTTTGCTCCAACCATTTCACACACACTATTTTCCGCCACTCGTTCGCTTGTTCTACCAAAACATGGAAGTCGGAGCTGGCGACCATGTCAGAACACTCACCACAAAAATTGATGACCGAACCTTCCAGATTAACGTCCTCGACGTCGCTAACACCATTGATTGCGCTATAGACTTCCATGACAACCTGGGCCTGTACCAGCCACACCTCAAGGACATCCCAATACACGTCATTGCCAAGAAAATTGCAGATGATGGTCTAGTGGTCAATGGCACTATTCGTCGACCCCAATTGCCACCTGAAATGTGGCCACTAGATGACATATTCCAAAAGAACCTTTACCCGCTTCAGCATGAGCAAGAGCGGAGAGGACCCCTGTTACAAGCACTATACTCAGCACACGGGGAGCATTGGTTTAATGCCCCTAAACTGATTTTTTAGGGCATCGTACATGCCCATGATCATATGCAAAGCACAGCCCCCAAAAATAGAATAATAAATTACAAGCCCTATGCCCGCCTCATTTCCCGAATGTTAGAGGGCCATGATGACATTGAGGAGGATGAACCATACCAAAATTTTTCGTGTGAGGAAAAGCGTACTGATAATGTCCATCAATGGACATTCCCTGATTGGAGCCAGACATTGAAAGCCTTGCGGCTCAGTGCTAAAAATAGACGCCTCCAACGACAAGAGAGTGCTCAATAAGAAACCGCCCAAACTGAACCCGTAGTCGACAGCACTCAGCAACCTCCCATCCCGCCACCGCAAGCACCTCGAGGAGATTTCCTGTCACTCTCTGAATTTAACCTCCAAATGCCCACCTTACACGGCTACCACCACATGCTTCACCAAAGGCTTGACTTTCATGAGAAAATTCTTATGCGCCTCATTGAGAAGGCCTACCCGACAGCATAAGTGCCTTTTGCGGCTCATGCTAGGATGTACACCTCAGACTATACTTTGAGGTTTACTCAGGGAGCCTCCGCGTTGGGAGCTGGTCCTTCAACCTTTGGGCCAAGGCATAGCAAGGAACAGGCCGCAGATCCGCCAAGTGAGCCTAAAATTCAATAGCATGCTCAATTGCACTATCTGCTACACTAATTATTTTACTAATCCTATGATGCAAATGTATTAGTAAATTGCTACTTAATGCTAAGTAACGCTATTACATCTTTGCAATTTATAATCCCGTGACTAAAAATCTTGTGTGATGGTAGTAGTTCGATAAAATAAATATTGATAATAGCATCAATATTCCTAACTATTGCATTTTGTATACCTTTGCAATGATTTGATAACAATTGTAATTATTCAGTAAATTACACTCTTCCATAAATCGTTTTGTGTTGATATTACACTCTGATCAACAAACATTTCAATATACTTATTGCCCTTGGTGTTTAAAATAGATTGGGCATTGAAACCTTCAAAACCTTCCACTCACTAGTAATTAAATTCATAAGAAACGGTCCAAGAGCATCCTTTAAGATCTTAGCAATGACTTACCAACTTAATTGTCTTTCCCCGACAACTTCCTTCAATTTTCGAGGATGAAAATCTTCAACGGAGGGGAGGATGTGGCACCCTGTAAAATCACACCCAGGAAAGTCGAAACACGTGGTGTGTCACCGATCATTGGACCTAGAGCAGAGGGAAGCCACGTAGAAACTGTCCACTAGGGGCCCATATAAAGCTATGGCACATTGGGACTAAAGGGATTGAAATCTATTGGACCCCAAGACCCAGACCCTTTTGGAAACCAAACCAATCTTGGGTCTATTCAGAATTAAGATTCTTCTGGACCACCTTGAATGTAAGTGCTAGTGGACTGGTCACTTAAGACCCATTGAAAAACCCACATGTAGTTAGGACTCGCCCAGAAAGTTTGAGGAACCAAGACCCATATGAAACAGGGTATTTGAGCCCATGAGTATGAGCCAAGAGATGGATTGTATACACAATTTTGGTGTATGAGCCACACACCTAATCCAAAACCCCTTTCTATTTATACACTACCTCACGTAACCATGCAAATCATTGTAGAAGGGTGAGAGCACCGGCTATTGCAGCTCGAAGAGAAACGAGAGAGAAAGAGAAGCCATTGCCCTTCTCCTTGTATGCTTCTTTGTAAACCCAACCGTAGATCTCTCCCAAAACCCTCTCTGCTAGAAGAGAAAAATTGATTCCTATTTACCTTTGATCACCCCAAACTCCGTAGTTCTTTGTTCAATCAAGGTGAACAAATTGTGGAATTGGCACTTCGACAGTGTTGATCCGACGCCGGCAGGACGTATATCTTCGCATGCGAGGAAAGCTAATAAAGGTAACCCTCCTAGTGCATGTGTCGTGTTTTAGAAATAGAATAATATTGCTAAGTAGTGATAATCGGAGCTGCATGTAGAGTTTTCAAGGATCGAACACGTGCGAATGGCGAGAAGGGAAGCATGGTGTTCAATCATTGAAACCCTTACACGTGTAGTGAAATTGGGGATAAATTACAAATGTAAAACTTGGGAATGCATGGGTTTCTGGTGTGTTAGTTGATTGTATTAAAAAGGGGAGTCTCATATACGAGCGATAGCTCATTTTGAATGCGTAAGGTGTGTTTTTAACGCACTTGAGAAGCCATAAAGGCCGGCTCGAGCTGAGGTGATGATCTGTTAAAGAGAACGGGTCTGTATAGTACGCTCGAGCGTAATTGGAATCGCTAGAGCGGAATACCATCTAAAGCCTACATTCGAGCGGAATACCATCTGAAGCCTACGTTCGAGCGGGAATCTTAGGCTTAAACCGCTCAGGAGAAAACCACTCGAGCGTGATATGGGTGTTTATACTAAAACCTCGCTCGAGCTGGAATGGACAGGCTTGAGTGTTAAAGTACCCGAAGCATACGCTTGAGCAGAAATCATAGGGTTAAATCGCCCGGGAGAAAGCCGCTCGAGCGTGGAATGGGAATTACATTGGAAAAATGCCTAAGTGTAATTGGAGCCACTCGAGCGGAAAGAGACTTGAAGGCCTACACTTGAGCAGGAATCATAAGCTTAAATCGCTCGGGACAAAATCGCTCAAGCATAAATTGTAGGATTGTACTGGGAATATGCTCGAGCGGGAATAGGAACGCTCAAGCGGGCAATCACCCGAAGCCTACGCTCGAGCTTAATTCCTAGGCTTATTCCACTTGGGTGGAAGCTGCTCGAGCATGGTTGTTGGAACCATTGGAGGTTCGCTCAAGCGGGAAACCCCTGTTTTGACTTAATTACACTTGCGTGCTTGTGAGCCCTATATGATTAAGCGTGTTTGACCCGAATACTTAAGACATCTATCGGGCATCATGATTTTAGGATAAACACACGGAGGGACACTATTGTCGAGCTCGTCAGATTCGTGAGACATGACACGTGTGCTTGACAAAATTTATGTAATGAAAATACCTTGCCTGATTACATGTTCTCTTGAAATCATGTTTATGATGTGATTTACGCATGACTATGTTTTCATAAAAATAAAGATATCTGTACCTTGAAAACTTGCAAATGTGAAGATATTTTTTCTTTTCGCACAAGCTTTGCATGACTTTGTACACACATCTCGACATTGCATTATATTAGCAACTTGATCTCCCATTATGCTCAATTTGTCGTGTTCTTGTCTTATGGTGCTCTCTGATATGCTTTCTCGTTCTATGACCATGTTATGTGATTCTATGAGCATGTGCAATGAGGAGTGGAGTCTCCATGAGAGGGGTGGAGTCCCCGGGGTTACAACCCTGTGTCCTAATATGGGTTGCTCAGTTCCCTAATGCGGGATGCTTTGCCATGTGACTTGTTTCTGAGTTGCGTTAGTCATACGGGGAGTAGAGTCTCTCAGAGAGGGGTGGAGTCCCCGGGGTTACGACCTTGCGTCCTACAACGGACTGCTTTGTCCCCTAGTGCAGGATACTTACCCTAATGCCATTTGATATGATGTCTTGAACCATGCTATGTGATATGCTACATCATGATTTCATGCTACAAATTCAGTTTTGTCTTGAATCTTGATCTCATATGTTCACATTCATTCTATTGGCATGTTTCGATTTCATGTTTGATTTCTTGTCTCGATACACATTGCATAAGCTCGTTTGTCAGAAATCGTGATTTAACTTGCGGAAATTATGAAATTTTCGTTATTCTGAAATTAATTTATTTGGATTTGATACTATACATTTTCCAATACTTTTACCTATGCATGAAGAACATGAACTAAAATGATAAGGTGTGATTTAGCATAGTATTTTCCTTATTGAGCTTGGATGAAGCTCACTCCTCGACTATACGTCACAACTATAGGAGTGCCTTTGGAGCGTGATCCTGAAAGAGAAGAGGATCCAGACTACAATCCTGCTGAGGAGGAGGACTTGCCCGAAGAGCATTTTCCCTAGTGGCTGGTGTGGAACGGGAATAGTGCCATTTTTGAGATCTTTTTGATAAAACGGTATAAGAGGATGTGTAATTAAATATTACATATATTTTGATCCGCTGTTTAGATGGAGGTCGGCCTTCATCGATGGATGTTTATAATCGTTTGAGCATGTGTGCATAGTAGCTAGACGTGGTTTCTTTTGTCATTTTGTTACTGCTATAGCTCCGTTTATGCTTCCGCTCGCACACTTTATTTTCTTATTTGTAAGCTTACCAGCATGCGATGGCCCGATCCTCTCTATTGTTTAATTATGAGAAATGATCGAGCTATCAGGGATTGATGTTGTACATCGATACCATAGCATCACTGTGATCGGATCTTGTGTGTATGATCCGACGACGCCATCACACTTGGACATCTAAACTACTCTAAACTAAATTTGATCGGAATAAAACCCAACGTCAGTTGTCAATTGATTCTAACAATTCCTTCAATGAAATTATTCCTATACCGAGCCCTCTAATTTATAGATCTAAGGAGTCGGTTTATAGTGATCTAATCCTAATAAAAGAAACTACTAAAAATAGAAGATTCCTAATATTACTCTAATTCCTAATTTATCTTCCTTGCTTTCTGTGGTTGATGCACTTCTGAACTTTCTCCTTTATTTGAATAATAGAGATCTTTAGGAGTCTTTCTTCATTAATCTTCTCGGATCCTTGATTCGACAGACTTCTAATTCAAGAGTTCTTCTATTTTGGAGTATGGCGGTGTAGATCTTCACGTGATCAGCAACAATGAGAAGCTTCTATTTGTGAAATCGTAAATCTCGATTTCTCTTTTTTATTATAGCTTTCACTCTGGATGATTCTTTACTACGATCGATCGTTTTCTTTCTGTATTGCCTTTTACTTTGAACGTCTTCTGAAGAATCATAAATTACAATTTCTTGTTTCTTTGCTCCGTTCAATTATAAAACATGATTTCTTGGCTTTTAGCAGCGTCGAATCGTCTTTTAGGTTCAATCATTTTTCTTATTGCTTTTTGAGTTCATTTTGGCGAAGATTAACACTTTAGTTCTCTTTTACTGATTTTTCTTAATATCTGCACATCATTAACTTGTTAGAAGTAAACTGGGGTCAAGCATCATTAAGTTAAGGGTGATAAAATAGTATATTATGTGACTGATCAGGAACCCGAAGATCAAAAGTAGGATAGTTTATTTTTTGTTTTCTAGGGTAGAGTATCTAAGAAATCTTGATCATAATTGACGATTGGGATTGGGAGGACGAAGATCAAGAATTAGTTTAGATTTATTTTCAGTCCTTTACTTTTATGCAATTTAAATTTCTGTTTCTATTACATCCAAGGAATCTTTATCTTAATTGACGACTAAGAGAGAAGTTCTGGAACATCATCGAATAGTTAAAATTACATTTCAGCATGTAAATATCCGAGGATTGATAGATTTTAATTGACGACTGATCAGTCACAGAATATACTATTTTATCACTCTTAACTTAGTGATGCTAGGACATAGTTTGCTACTAATAAGATGCTGATGTGCAGATATTAAAGAAAAATAAAAGAGAGCCAAAGTATTAATATTCATCAAAATTAACTCAAAAAGCAGTAAAAAAATGATTGAGCGTAAGAAGACGATTCGCCACCTATTGAAAGTTGAGAAATCGTATTTTACGATTAAGCGCTAATACTGAAGCAAAAGAAGAGAAGAATGAGAAATCGTAATTTATGATTCTTAGAAAGGTGATTCTTCAGAAAGCGACAAAAGAGTAAAAGACAATATAGAAGAAAGCAATAGATAGAAAATCATGATTTACAATTTTCTAAGAAAAGAAGAAAAAGAGTAATCATGAACTATGATTACGATTATAGAAGCTTTCCTGTTACCTCTAGTGCTGCTGATCACGTGAGTGAAGATTATCACCGCCAAGAAAAGAATTAGAAGAACTCTTTAATTAAAAGTTTGGCTAATCACAGATCTAAGAATATTGATGAAGATAGACTCCTAAGATCTATACTATTGTTATCAAGGAAAGAAATCCATAACACATCAACTGTTGAAAGCAAGGAAGAATAAAATTAGAGTCATATTAGGAATCTTATATTTTAGTATTTTCTTTTATTAGAATTAGAACTCTGTAAACTGACTCCTTATGATTTATAAATAAGAGAGCCCGATATAAGAATAATTATCGAAGAATTTTACAGCATCAATTGACAACTAAGGTCTGTGTTTTCTCTCGATCAAAGTAGTTTAGGATTTACAAAGTAACATCATCCACAGTTCTCTGAGGTCTTGCCTGACAACCAAGGCTGAGGAAGCTGAAAGATCAACCCTTTGGATGGTTCTACTTTTACTTTCTAGTTTAGATTTTATTTTATTTTTAGTTTAGATTTTATATGCTTTGTAAACATCTTCAAATTTTGATTTGAATTGACGACTCAGGTTAAAGTTTGTAGATTAGTATAACTGTTTTACTTTTCCATCTTCAATTTTCTCGAATTTGATTGATGCCCAGATTTTAGGAGATTGTTGATTAGATTAAATCTGTATTGAAGAACTTTAGGTTTTAATTGACAACCAAATCCTGGAAGGCTACAATACGGTAAAACGGTATTTTAAATTTGTAAACATCCGATAGCTGAAGGTTGAGATTGATGACTTCAATCTAAAGGAAGATTACGATTTATTTTTATGCAATTAGATTCAGAAACCCATTCTTTTATTCATATTTCTCCAGTGACTTAAAAGATAAAGATAGTTTTTAGAAAAGGAATATAAAGATCTATAAAAAGATGATCACTTCTTCATGGGATCAATCCTATCACTAGTGCTATAATTTTCATTGTGCGCTTGCAATAGGTTAAGGCTTGATTTTAATTTAAATATATACATACTATAAGCCGGTCAAGTTTTTGGCGTCGTTGCTGAGGAAGCGTTTATCTTTTATTTTTGTTTATATTCCAATTTTAAAAATAAAGATTTATCTTTCTTTTTTTAAATTTTTTTAAATTTTTAACTTTCTTTTATCACTTCTTAATCTTTTGCAGGTTTATTCGGAGCTGTTGGCTTGCTTACCTTACAATTATTAAAGAGTTAAAATAGTAAATTAAAATGACAAAGTACAGTAAAATGGGATCAAGGTAAGCAATCAGTCCTGCAAGAACCAAGGTTATTGCAGCAAGCTTTAAGGGGTAAGTCAGGGTATGTCCACAGGGAAATGTGCTTTAAACTATGGTAAATCTCCAGATCTATACTAGATCTGGTACTCTATCCTAAAATAATACAAGGAAAGGAAAGAGGAGAGGTTTCAAGGGTTGTCATTTTACTAACAACTACAGAAATCAATTGCAAATGATCTAGTACTAATTGAAACTCAGATTTAAGGAAATGAAGAAAATGATTAAAATCAAAATGTGGAGAGCAGCTAGGGATATTGGTCTTTACTGAAAATCAATTGGTTCAAAGGCAATCCATATAACAGATTTGCAACAATCCTTCATCTGGCTACAAGCTCAGATGCAAGGTATAAAAATCTAATCTAGACCACAGAATTGGAGTAATCCTAAGGCTATGATCTATCCACTTGAATGGTCACAGATCATTCCAGAGTTTCTTCTAATACAAGGATCTCAATTAGAATAAGGAATCTATTGTAGATGTTGTGGATGCAAGGCCACAAGCTCAGGCATCCACAGGGATATTAAATCTAAGAAATCAAATGACAAACACAAGATTAATAGATCAAAACTAACTTTGCTTTCAACAATTACTAAATCAACACAACTTACAATCCAATTGTTCTCAGATCTATAATCTGTGCAACATCCAATCCATATACAAAGCCTTGAACCTCTCAATTTACAGCTTTCAACCTCACCCTAGCTACTAAAGGGGTTTAGCCAACCATAATTGGCTAAGGAGAGAATGGGGGAAGAAGAAAGAGGGAAACGATTTTTGAGGAAAAAATGAAATTTGAATTTGGCTTTGGTTCTCTCAATTGTGGATTGTTCATCTGTTCAACTTCTCAGCCATTTATACTCTTCCATTCTGTCCTCTGATCTATTTCAGCCAATCAGAGCTCAAGGGAATATTTCAGTTATTCTCAGCTACTAGTGTGGCTGATTTCTCTTCTAAAAGCTCTTCACCCATTGGTCCATATTGGACAAGTACATGTGAAGTAGCTAAAGAGTTCCCATCCGTGCCCATATGCATTCCAAAAATACCCCCAAGGGTTGCTAAAGTACTTTGGAGTGTGTGCACAGAGTACTAAAGCAAGCAGCAGCTGAGAATGGAACTAAGAAGTTTCAAATTCAAGTGTCAAGAGGTTCAGGGAACCTCTCGACAGATTCTGAGTCCTCTTTGTGTTCACAACGATAGGTTGGTGGAGGATTTCGATAGGATCTGTGACTTCTCGACATGTTTTGGAAACTGTTCGACAGGATTGGAGCCAAATCTTAACTTCTATCCGGGCTCAACTCATCCTCTCGACAGGTTATAATTCAACCTGTCGACTCCTTATAAGGCTCTAGTTGAGCTTTCGAGAGGATCTATTCTACTTCTCGACAGGTTGTCTCAACCTCGCGCCAATGAACACAGCGTCCGGTTAGTCTTCGACAAGATGGTGTTGACTGCTTGTTAGGTTCTGGGGAACCTATCGATATGTAGGTGGATCCTCTCGAGCTCCCCTACATCTTCAGGTGCCTCTTCGACAGGTAGCAATCTGCTGTTAGACAGGTTCATCCATTGTAGCTTTATCCTCTTGATAGGTTCTACCAACCTCTCGAGATCTTCACTTTTCCACCTCAGTACCTATCGACAGCTTGATATTTGCACACCCCAACCTCTCGACAGGGTGTTTTCTCACACCAGAACCTCTCAACAGCTTGATATAACCTCTTGATAGGTTCTATCCTTTGCTCCACAGCTGGCACCCAATTCTGGGTTGTTATTCTTCATCTGTCAAACACTCAGCACCTCTTGAGGGGTTCAGCCTTCATTGAATGCAGCTGGTCTTACTCCCTTGTGTGCCCATGTGGACACATGTCATTGCCATGGAGCTTTGAGGCTCTGTGAACTGCTTGATGGCTGAACTTATTGGGCTGCATGAGGACATGATGAGGCAGCAAATCTCTTCTTTGGCATTTTTAGATGGATGTCTGCACTAAGACTGGAATTCATTGCTTATCTACAAAATACACTCAAAGCATATTATTAGTCAACTCAAAGGTCCATCAAAGGTTAGGTTAGGAGGAGAAAAATAATATTTTTCACTGCTCAGCACACCCCCAAACCTAATCTTTGCTAGTCCTTGAGCAAAGGAGAAATTCAAAACAATTATTGAAAATGAAAAATATCACTTTTGTAGGGAGCACAGATGCATTTAGCATATGCATCAAGCCTTTTAAACCCCTAGGTGATCCCTAGTGGAGGAGTGGAGTCTCCTGAGGGTTTTTAGTGAAGGTACCCACAAAACTTCTCCAATGAATCAGTTAATATCAATGCAACATGTCAAAATAGAATTTAAACAAAAAAAAAAAATTATTCCACAACTTATTCAATTTTTTAGAGGATTCTCAGCAGTAAATCAGCAGTTTAATACTGAAATTCTGCTATAATTCCATCACAATCAATCAGATCATGTCAAGGTATTGTGCATGAAATTAATGCAGAGCTTACCATCAAATTGAGAATTCTATTTTGATAATGCCCCCAACAAAAATAATTTCAGACCCAAGTCCCACCAGGGCTGTCACTCAAAATAAAATTGAAAGGTGCATCATTTCTCACAGCTCAAGAGCAGTTACAGCCCTCAAATAGGACTACAAGCATGAGCATAGGCATTGCTCTAACTTTTGAAATCTTCTAGCTCTTTTCACCATAGATTACACAAATCCTTATCTCCACATGACAGCTCAATCCATTTCAGATCAGTAGGGTCTTTTTATTGGGTTGTAATGTGGCCTATGGGTGAGGTTTATAAAGAATAAAAGGGAATAAAGGGATTCAAAATTGAGAAATCAGTAAGGTAAGGAGGTGGTCATGACAACACCTTCTTCATTTCAGTACAATCTTCATCTTCTGTAAATTTTCAAATTTGAAGTGATCAATTTCTAATCTTTATTTCAATGTATCCAATTAAGTGACTTCTCTTTCATTTTTGTATTTTCTGTTCTTCTCCTTCTTTCTGTATGCTTTTATTTTGTATTTTTCTCATCAAATTTTTTTTTATGGGTTGGAATGCCACAACTACCAACAAATCTGTTTCCTTTTCCTTTTACCAAATTTCAAACTAACTCTACCTTCTTCAACTCCTTCTCCTTTACCTTCTGAAATCTCAGAGTGAGGGTCAGGCTGCATTAGGTTACTGAGTTTTGGGTTCAAATTTTTTGGCTTTTATTAAAGAAAAACTTGGATTCTTAAGGCTCAAATGATGTGTATCAAGGGCAGTTCAAAGGTGGAAAATTTTAAGCTCAAACTGTCCAAAGGGTGGCCTTACTTCATTTATTCAACGTCATGAATGCTGTCAAGCTGTTTTGACTTGGATTTGCCAAACTTCTAGTGAGAAAGACTAGATTCAATCAGTCCTTAGAGCAGAAAAATTGTCAAAACACTTCTTCAAAGAAAAAAATTTCAGGCCCAAATCTCACTGGGTATGGTCTTCCATCAAATTTCTGGGGTGTATCCTCACAATTTTCTCTCTTTTCAAGTTCACTAAGCATCAATTTTTGAAAAATTCTTGACATTTTGCTTCATTAAAGTGTTAGAGTTACAACAAATTTCAGTTAAAAAGTTTTTAATTTCCTTTATTTTTTTTCAAATAATCAGGTGGGAAATCACTTTATTTTCACAATTTCTATTCAACCCTGCTGCACTAACATTAATTATTCCATTGGCACACCATGCCATACCCTCAAACCTATGAGGAACAGTGTCCTCACTATTTCAGAGATAGAACAAAAGGAATTAGCAGGGTAGGTATAAGGGCAGTAACTAATTCCAGCAAAAAGAATATTCTAGAACATGTTTAAGCACAAAGGAAAGTAACACCACAATCTGACAAAAAAAAAAAATTAATGGACATCAAGTAGCTACAAAGCATAAGAGAAAGAGAAAATTTTTATATTGAACAAAAAGTATATACATCAACATGCAAAAATAGACTAATTACAAACAAATCCTAACTCCAAGCTACTCCTCATCAGACTCTGAGTCAGTACTGGATATGGTCATTGGCTCCCATCCTTTTTGTGCAGCAAGTTTGTCATACTCCTTGAACCTCTCCTTCTTCTTCAGTTTCTCAGTACTGGCAGCACCTTCCTTAGTTCTTTTTACAGATGGTTTCTGAGGTTTGGAGCTGCCCTGGGTCATGGAGGGCTCCCTGATGGAAAGGGCTTTTGATTCTGAGGGACCCAGGGCAAAGTATAGGGAGAGGGTCTCTACCAGTCTGGCAAGCATGTCAGATTTGGTCCTATAGATCTTGTATAGGTCGAGGGAGTTGAGGACCATCTTCCATAACTTCCATTCCTCTTTCCTATGGGCCTCTAAAATAGGGTCAATTTCCTCCTGATGTACTTGCTGCAGTAAAACCATGACTGCATCCACTTGAAATTTTACATCCTCCTTGGTATAAGGGTTAGTCTCAATAGCTTTGGTGAGGGATAGCAGAGGTGACAAGGTGTTGGTGCCATATGAGACAATGGACCAATGGTGAGGGTCATCCATGGAGGAGAGGGTGATGGGCAGCTCAGAAAGTTGTGGTGATGGTATAATGAGGGTCAATGGTAGCTCCTCCTCCACAGCAATAGACTCGGGCGGGGAGGAAGAATAGGTAAAAGGTAGAGAAGGCAAAGTTGCTTCCTCAAAGTTAGTTTGAGTGGAGCAGTCTCTGGTAGAAGGGGCAGGGCTAGGTTGTTCCACCACAGCATGGATAACTAGTACTATAGGGGACAGCTGTGGGGATGGAGGTGGAGTAGGTGTAGGAGTGGGAATTGGATGGGTTGAGAGGTTGAGGTAGATGGGATGAGGGTGGACTGAATGGCTTGAAGACAGGTGGCCATAGCAGCTTAGTTTACTGTGTTGGTTTGAAGCTGGGCTAGGATGGTGGTGAGAAGGGAAAGAATTTGGGAAGAGGCCTCTGGTATGATTTAGGCTTCGGTAATAGGTGGAATGGGTATAATGGGCTGAAAAGGAGATGTGGAAGCATGTTGGAAATGAGAAAGTTGTGGAGAATCGGGTAAAGGGGACTACTCATGCCCAATGTCCTCCACAATGGAGTCAATCAGGGAGGACTACCCCTCAGTGGTCAGGTGGTCTAGCTCTTGGATATGGGTAGGTGATAAGGAGAAGGTGGGGTCAATATCAAAGGGTATGGATGGTGGAGAAGAAATGGTTGGGTCAGCTGACGTAGATGGTGTAGGGCTCAAAGGTTCCACAGCTGAGATGGATGTAATGGGGAGTGAATGTAAGGTAGGGGTGGGGTCTATTGTAGGAGAAGCTGACAAAGGTGAGGATGTGGTGATGGTGGAAAGGATGGTTGAGATGCTGGGAGGTATGGAGACTACAAAGGATGGTATGGGAGGTGAGAAGGACGGTAGAGAGGGTGATGGAATGGAGAAGCTGGCAATAACAGGGTTGACTGCAGGCAAAAGTACATCTGTGGAAGGGATGGGTATGGGTGGAAAGGTTACAGGTGGAGGCTTTGAGCTAAGATCAACAAAAGTGAGCAGAAGCTCTGAGCTAGATGGGATAGATGTCCCAGTTGCAACTACTGAGCTGGCTGAAGGGGTTGTGGGTATAGCAGGTTCCGCTACTAATGTGGCTACCTAAGATACTTCCATTTCAGGACCCTCAACTGATTTCTTCTTACTCTTCCCAATCAATGTCCTACTAGCAGACCGGGCCCTCTTCCCAAACACTTTAGGGCTCAATTTCTCCACAGGCTCATCCTTTTGAAACACAAATTTCCCTTTTTTCAGCAAAGCAGTGATGAGTCTGTTGTAGGGTAGCCCTGCCAAGGCCTGTACTCTTTTGATCTTTTCATTTACATCTACCATTGCCTCAAATACCAGCTGAGAGGCATTCAGGAACTGGCCTTTGGAGAAAAATTATAGGGCATCCACTATGGGGGTCCTCCTCTCCTGCTTATGTCCAATGACATAAATGTTTTTCCTCAAAATGGAGTCTATGAACAGCAAGCTTGGGTCCAAGTTTCTCCTCATCAATGACTCCCCACAGCCCATAATGCCTTGACTTAGCTGTCTAGACATTGCTCTAAAGGACACACTCTCAGGCACTCCTAAACCATAAACTGAGTCATAAACTTATGGGACCCCTAATGCCAACCCTATATCTCTATAGTCCACAACAAGTTCTCAATTATCAATCAAGACCACAAGGGTAGGGTGTCAGTTGACCTTGGCTTCATCTTCTTCCTGATATTCTGATACCACAATTTAACCAATCTAGGATAGGATTTTTCTTATAATGGGGTCAACAAGGGTGCCAGACCTGCCTTCACCAAATAGTCCAAGGTGTCCTTACACTCTACTTTAGAAAAATAAGGTATGTCAAATATTGTCTCTGGGATCAGGCCTAAGGCATCTACAAACTCATTAGGAATAGTCAGGTTCTTTAGTATTTTAGGTACAGTCTCAGGATTAGGTTCAGCCTCAGGGATAGGTTCTGGCACTGGCACATCCTCAGCAACTTCTTCACTAATTTCCTCAGTGATTTTGGCCTTCTTGGATTTCTTAACTTTCTTAGGTTTGTCAGATTTATCCATGATGAGCATCCTCTTAGCAGGTGGGTTCTCTTTGGGTTGTGTGGCTAGCCTATTGGATTTTCTAGTGGATTTCTGGGCAGATTTGGAAGGGGCTTTGAACATAGCTGCTAAAGTATCCTCACGGTTAGCCATTGGTCACAAAAATTCAAACAATCACCCGCAAGAACCACAACAAACCTCTTTGCTCAATCAAAGTAACCATACAAATTAGAAATGGAAGTACAGAGTTTAGAAATCACAAAGTGGAGCTAAAAAAGAACTTACCCACAGAAACCCTAGGGTTTTTTAGATCTTGATGTACACGACACCAAACTGGCACAGACCAGGTGTAAAATTTTGCCCTTGAAGAATTGAAGCAATTGGAACAATGGCCGAGTGATTGGAGTAGAAACCAGTGAGGTGGAGGAAGAAGAGGGAATTGGAAAATCGTCAAACAAGGAATGGAGCTCAGAGCAGAAGCTGTCGAGTGGATGGATTAAGCTGTCGAGTGGTAGGGTTGACAGGTTGAAGGTCTCGAGGGGTTCACTCAACCCTGTCAATAGGTTCAAGACTTTAGACAAAATCAATTCGAGGGGTTCATAGAACCTCTCGACAGGTACTCTGAACCTGTCAAAAATGTACCCAAAAGTACACTGATCCTATCGAATTGCTCATGTATAGCTTCAGTACCTATCGAGATGCACATTGGGAGGCCTTAGAACTTGTCGAACATCAATTCAATCCTCTCGACAGGTCTGTTTTGCATTCTAAACTTATTTATTAGCAATTTCCTTGTCTCCATGCACACGGATTTTTCAATTCTGCTATGTTTCCATTGGATTTCTCATAGGTGGAGGGCATTTCAAACTTAAATAAGGTTGACTCAGTAACCTACATGAAACACTTAAACAAAATGGCAACCTATGTATAATGCCAAACAGAGTTGAAAATAGAAACAGCAACAAAACTGACAAAAATAGCAGTTATGATACATAATATGCATTGTTGAAAATCAATCACACTTGGGAGGTTCTTAAAGGTGAATGGTCTCCACAAGCTCTACTACATTTTCCACAAAGAGTTTGAGCCTTTGACCATTAACTTTCATGATCCTACCATCTTTTGGATCCATGATTTTAACAGCTTCAGATGGGGATACATGTACTACATTGTAAGGTCCCTCCCATCTAGATCTCAATTTTTTGGGAAAATTTTCAATTTAGAATTGAAAAGTCATACCTTGCTGCCAGCAGTGAACTCCTTTCTCAGCAATTGCTTGTCATAAAAAAACTTGGCTTTCTCCTTATAGATTATGGCATTAGAGTATGCATCCAATCTTAGTTCTTCCAGCTCTGACAGCTGGAGCCTCCTGTGCATGTCAGCAAAAGTTAGATCAATATTCAATGATATAATAGCCCAATAGGCTTTGTGCTCTAACTCTACTGGTAAATGGCATGCCTTGCCATACACCATCCTAAAGGGAGACAGCCCTATTGGGGTCTTATAAGCAGTTCTAGAAGCCCAAAGAACATCAGTCAACCTTAGGGACCAATCCTTCCTATCTCCTCTCATAGTTTTCTCCAAAATGTGTTTGATTTATCTATTAGAAATTTCCACCTGCCCATTGGTCTATGGGTGGTATGGGGTGGCAACTCTGTGTCACAGAGTTCTTTCTAAGTAAGTTCTCAAACTGTCTATTACAGAAATGGCTTCCCCCATCACTAATGATAGCTCGGGGGGTGCCAAACCTAGAGAAAATGTTGTCCTTCAAGAAGTTGAGGATAACTTTGTGAGCATTGGTTCTTATGGCTATGGCCTCAACCCATTTCGACACATAGTCCACAGCCACAAGAATAAAATTGTATCCATAGGAAGGAAGGAAAGGACCCATGAAGTCAATCCCCCAAATGTCAAAGAGTTCAACAACAAGTATAGGCTGTAAAGGCATGGATTTTATTTTGGAGATACTTCCTATTTTTTAGCATCTTTCACAAGCTTTGCAATGTTGCCATGCATCCTTAAAGAGAGTGGGCTAATAAAATCCACTTTGGAGCACCTTGACAATAGTCTTGTTACCACTGAAATGGCCTCCACAAGCCTATTCATGACGCATGGTTAGTATGTTGTGGAATTCATCATCAAGGGCACACCTCCTCACAACTTGGTCAGCACAATGCTTGAACAGGTATGGATACTCCCACTTGTAATGTCTGATCTGAGAAAAGAATAGCTCCTTATCCATTTTGTTCCAATGTGGGGGAATCCTACCCACAGCTAAATAGTTCACTATGTTTGCAAACCAAGGTGTAGAAGTGCTAACAGTAAACAGTTGTTCATCAGGGAAAAAGTCATTGATAGGAAGCCTATCAAACTCAGCAGCTAGGATCCTGGATAGGTGGTCTGCAACCACATTTTCAACCCCTTTTTTTTCTTTAATCTCAAGATCAAACTCCTGTAATAGGTGGATCCATCTGATTAATCTTGGCTTGGCATCCTTTTTAGACAAAAGGTACTTCAAGGCTGAGCGGTCAGTGAACACTACAATCCTAGATTCCAACACATAGAACCTGAATTTTTCCAAAGCATAGACAATTGCCAACAATTCCTTCTTAGTTGTGGTGTAATTTAACTGAGCATCAATCATTGTCTTGCTTGCATAAGCAATCACACAAGGTGTTTTGTCCTATCTTTGCCCCAAAACTGCACCAATAGTAAAATCTGATGCATCACACATCAGCTCAAATGGTAAAGAAAAATCAAGTGCTTGAATGACAGGTGTAGAGGTTAAGCAGCCTTTCAAAAGCTCAAAAGCAAGGAGACATTCATCATTAAATTCAAAAGGAACCTCTTGGCACAACAGGTGACAAAGAGGTTTTGAGATTTGACTGAAATCTTTGATAAATCTCCTATAAAAATCAGCATTCCTAAAAAAGATCTGTCTTGTTTCACAGTTTTAGGTAGGGGCAAATGTACAATCAAATCAATTTTAGCCTTGTCTACCTCAGTGCCTCTATGGGAAACAACATGGCCAACGATAATGCCTTGATTGACCATAAAATGACTCTTTTCACAACTCAAAACTTAGTTGGTTTCCTCACATCTCTGCAACACAAGGCTGCGATGGTGTAGACATTGGCTAAAACTGTCCCCAAAGACAGGGAAATCATTCATGAATATCTCTAAAAACTTATCAATCAAGTTAAAAAAGATAGCATACATACACCTTTAGAAAGTTGCAGGGGTATTACACAATCCAAATGGCATCCTTCGATAGGCAAAGGTGCTAAATGGACATGTAAAAGTAATTTTCTCTTGATCTTGTGGATAAATAGGGATTAGGTTATGCCTAGAATATCCATCAAGAAAGCAATAGAAAGCTTTGTTTGTCAACTTGTCCAAAATCTGGTCTATGAAGGGCAAAGGAAAATGGTCTTTTCTAGTTTTTAAATTAAGCTTTCGATAATCAATGCAAACCCTCCAACCTGTAGTTTCCCTAGTTAGAATTAGCTCACCAGAATCAGATTTAATCACAATGATTCCAGATTTCTTAGGTACCACCTAAGTAGGTGCCACCCATTCTGAATCTGAAATGGGATAGATGACTCCAGCATCTAACAATTTAACCACTTCCTTCATCACCACCACTGGTATGTGAGGGTTTAACTTTCTCTGCATCTCTCTAGAGGGTTTGAAAACTTCTTCCAAGTGGATCTTATGCATACAAACAGGAGGGCTGATGCCCCCAAGATCAGCAATAGTCCAGCCTATTGCTCTCTTGTGCTTTTTCAACACACTCAATAACTCCTCTTCTTGCTCATCAGTGAGAGAAAAGGAGATTATCACTGGCAACTTCTAATTTTCCCCTAAAAAAATATATTTCAAGGTCTTGGGTAGATGTTTCAACTCCACATCAGGTGGACTTATGAGTGAAGGCAACAATGGTACCTTTGATGGTGGTGGAAGAGGCAACACAACTGGTTTCCAAGGAGGATACCTTGTTGCTGGCCCCACTTCAGAATTTAAGGCTTTCACCTCTTGAATAAAAGGTGTGGGGGCCTTCTCTTCCATAATTTCACTCCACACATTTTCAAAAATATCACACAAATTATCACAATGCTGCAACTTGAACAAAGTCTCTTCCACAAGCTCATCCAACACATCAATCAAAAAGCAATCCTCACTATCCAAGTGAGGCTAACTTGCTGCATCGTAAACATTCAATTTTACTTTTATGTTACCAAAAGATACCTCCATTACACCTGATCTACATTGTATACAAGTATTGGCAGTGGCCAAGAAAGGCCTACCCAAAATCATAGGAATAGAGGTAGTACACTTGCTTGGCTCCATGTCAAGAACCAGAAAAGCTACTGGATAGAAAAACTTGTCAACCCTAAGTAGCACATCTTATATTATTCCCACAGGCCTCCTTTCATATCTGTCAGCTAGTTGTAGCACCACATGTGTGGGCTTCAATTCTCTCAAACCTAACTTCTCATAAACTGAGTATGGAAGTAGGTTTACACTAGCTCCCAGATCTAACAAGGCTTTCTTAATGGTGTGATCCTCAATGATGCAAGGGATTGTGGGAACTCCAGGGTCTTGGAGCTTTGTTGGGGTTACAATAGATAGCACTTGATTTACTTTCTCAGCACAAAAGACCTTCTTGGATAGGGGTATCCTAGATTTTATTTTGTGTGTGCACAAATCTTTCAAAAACTTTGCATAGGCTGGAACTTGCTTGATTGCATCAAGTAAAGGCAAGTTAATCTTCACTTGTTTAAATGTCTCCATCATTTCCTCAACTTTAGCATTTCCCTTGCCAAAAGGAGAAGGTGCTTAAAGTGTATTAGGAAATAGTAAATGGGAAATTTATCTCCCATTTGCTGCCTTAGCAATCTCACCATATTTTTCTTTATTTTTGTATTCATTTTTCTATTGGGGCACATCAACACCCCCCTTATTTCTCATATGTTGCTCCTACTATATATCAACATGGGTTGTTCTTTCATTTTCTGTACTTTTCTCATCAGACTCAACACCAACTTTGTTGTCAACCAGCCTTCCACTCCTCAAAGTGGTGACAGATTTAGCTTCTTAATGTGAAGAAGTCTCACCCACCATATACTGCCCTTTTGGGTTGTTCAAGAGCTAACTAGGTAGTCTTCTCTCATCTCTCCTAGTCAAAGTATTGGATAGTTGACCAAGGTGATCGTCTATCTTTTTAACACTTTGGCTATGGGAGTTAATAGTTTGTGACAAAGAGCCTAAATTCTGCAATGAAACCAGAACTTGCTCTTCAAATGTGAGGGATCTAGAGGGTGTTGGGGCTGGTGTACTTTGATTCACATGTTGTGCCATTGGCTGGGCCATAGGCTGCTGGTATTGGGGCCTTGGGAAGTAGTTTTGCTAGTAGGGCTGAGCATTTCTATAAGGCATGGGCTGCTGTTGTGGTTGCTGTTGCTGTTGCTGCTGTTTTAGAAGGTATCTTGTGTCCACCTCAAGTTGGGGTGGTTTCTCTAATGATAACTAGCAATAGGCTATTGTCCAAAGGACTAAGCAGTATTCACATATTCCATAACAAGGTTTAGAAATTAGGAAGCAGAAGGACATTCCTCAAGGGAGTGAGTAGGGGACTGGCATATCAAACATGCCTCCTCTACTTTGGCAGCCATTGAGTCCCATAAGCTTATCAAAATTTGAGTCAAGCTATCCACTTTCCTTTCCAAATCATTGTATCTACTAACCTCATATATTTTCCCTCTTATAGTATTCTCTCTCACCAATCTAACAGGGGTCTCAATGTCCCTTGATAAAGTCTCCCTTTGCACGGAGCTTTCACTAATGATATCAAACAACTCTCAAGCCTCATTAGCTGTCTTGTGGAGGTAAGTACCACGACATGAGGCATCAACTATGTCCCTACTCTTGGGATCAATTCCTTGATCAAAACTTTGAACAAGTTACCATTCAGAAATTTGGTGATGGGAACATTACTTCAAGAGCTCCTTAAATCTCTCCCATGCTTGGTGAAAGTCTTCAGTTGGGGCTTGAGCAAATAAAATGATGCTCTTCCTCAGCTGACTTGTTTTGGACATGGGGAAAAACTTGGCCAAAAATTGACATTGAAGGTCATTCCAAGACTGAATATTATTGGTTGGGAGCATTGACAGCCAAGTTCTGGCTCTATCCTTTAGTGAAAAAGGAAAGAGTCTCAACCTGATTGCTTCCTCCCCCAAACCTGCAATGTTGAAAGTAGTGCACAATCCCATAAATTCATCAATGTGCTTGTATGGGTCTTCCTTACTCAGGCCATGATATAAGGGCAACATCTGTATGATAGAAGATTTAATCTCATAGTTCCCTTGGACAGCGGGGAATTGACTGCAGAAGGGGGAATTGTAGACCCCTGGTGCATTGAATCCTTTTAATGTCCTAGGTTGCTCATCCATCGCAAAAATCTCATAATTAACCACAGGTGTGTGTAGGGACTGCTTAGATCTGAAAAGCCTCTCAACTTCGAGATCTAAAGGGAGAATCTCAGGATTGAGAGATCTCCTACCAAGCATACACACAACAGGAATCGAGTACAACACAAAAATTATAGCACAGATTTCAGCAAAACAATTTCAAAAACACACAACTAATGATGCAGATCTAAAAATAACAGATCTAGAAATATAAAGAGAGTTAGGAAATGCAAACTTTAGCACAGCTTGCTCCTCCAAAAAGTACAATGCACCTCTTAGAACCACAGATCCAGATCTGAAACACAAAATTAAACTACAAAAGACTACAACAGCAATTAGTCAAACATAAAACAGACCATTATAAATCCAAATCTAAAATAATAAAAACTTAAATCTACCAATTCTAAAAATACAGATCCCTGACAGCGACACCAAAAACATGTTGGCTTGCTTACCTTATAATTATTAAAGGGTTAAAACAGCAAATTAAAAGGTCAAAGTACAACAAAATGGGATCAAGGTAAGCAATCAGTCTTGCAAATACCAGGGTTGTTGCAGCAACCTTTAAGGGGTAAGTCAGGGTATGTCCACAGGGAAATGTGCTTTAAACTATGGTAAATCTCCATATCTATACCAGATCTGACACTCTATCCTAAACTAATGCAAGGAAAGGAAAGAGGAGAGGTTTCAAAGGTTGTCACTTTACTAAAAACTACAGAAATCAATTACAAATGATCCAAAACTGATTGAAACTCATATTTAAGGAAATGAAGAAAAGGATTAAAATCAAAAGGTGGAGAGAAGCTAGGGATTTTAGTATTTACTGAAAATCAATTGATTCACAACAATCCTTCATCTGCCTACAAGCTCAGATGCAAGGTATAAGAATCTAATCTAGACCAAAGAATTGGAGTAATCCTAAGGCTATAATCTGTCCACTTGAATGGTCACAGATCATCCCAGAGATTCTTCTAATTCAAGGATCTCAATTAAAATAAGGAATCTATTACAGATATTATGGATGCAAGGCTACAAGCTCAGGCATCCACAGGGATATTTAATCTAAGAAATCAAATGGAAAACACAAGATTTATAGATTAACTTTGCATTCAATAATTATTGAATCAATATAACTTACAGTCCAATTGTTCTCAGATCTATAATCTGTGCAATATCCAATCCATATACAAAGCCTTGAATCTCTCAATTTATAGCTTTCAACCTCACCCTAGCTACTAAAGGGGTTTAGCCAACCATGATTGGCTAAGGAGAGAATGGGGGAAGAAGAAAGAAGGAAAGGATTTTAGAGGAAAAAATGATATTCGAATTTGGCTCTGGTTCTCTCAATTTTGGATTGTTCATCTGTGCAACTTCTCAGCCATCTATACTCTTCCCTTCTATCCTCAAATTTATTTCAGCCAATCAGAGCTCAAGGGAATATTTCAGTTATTCTCAGCTGCTGATGTGGCTGATTTCTCTTCTAGAAGCTCTTCACCCATTGGTCCAGATTGGACAAGTACATGTGAAGTAGCTAAAGAGTTCTCATTCGTGCACATATGCATTCCAAAAATACCCCCAAGGGTTGTTGAAGTGCCTTAGAGTGTGTGCACATAGTACTGAAGCGAGCAACAACTGAGAATGGAACTGAGAAGTTCTAAATTCGAGTGTTGAGAGGTTCAGGGAACGTCTCGACAGGTTCTGAGTCCTTTTTGTGTTCACATCGACAGGTTGGTGCAGGCTTTCGACAGGATCTGTGACTTCTCAACGGGTTCTGAAAACTGTTCGACAAGATTGGAGCCAAATATTAACTTTTGTCCGGGCTCCACTCATCCTCTCAATAGGTTATAACTCAACCTGTTGACTCCTTGTAAGGCTCCAGTTGAGCTTTCGACAGGATCTGTTCTGCTTCTCAATAGGTTGCCTCAACCTCACGCTAATGAACACAACTTCAGGTAAGTCTTCGGCAGGATGGTGTTGACTACTCGTTAGGTTATGGGGAACCTATCGATATGTAGGTGGATCCACTCAAGTTCCCATACATTTTCAGGTACCTCTTCGACAGGTAGTAGTCTGTTGTTCAACAGGTTCATCCACTGCAGCTTTATCCTCTCGACAGGGTCTACCAACCTCTCGAGATCTTCACTTTTTCACCTCAGTACCTATCGATAGCTTGATATTTGTGCACCCCAACCTCTCGACAGGTTGTTTTCTCACACCAGAACCTCTCGACAGGTTGTTTTCTCACACCAGGACCTCTCGACAGCTTGATATAAGCTCTCGATAGGTTTTATCCTTTGCTCCATAGCTAGCACCCAATTCTGGGTTGTTGTTCTTCATCTGTCCAACACTCAGCACCTCTTGAGAAGTTCAACCATCATTGAATGCAGCTGGTCTTGCTCCCATGTGTGCCCATGTGGACACTTATCATTTCCATAGAGCTCTGAGGCTCTGTGAACTACTTGATGGCTAAACTTATTGTGCTGCATGAGCACATGATGAGGCAGCAAATCTCATCTTTGGCATTTTTAGATGGATGTCTGCACTAAGACTACAATTCATTACTTATCTACAAAATACACTCAAAACACATTATTAGTTAGCTCAAAGGTCCATCAATGGTCAGGTTAGGAGGTGAAAAATGGTATTTTTCACTGCTCAACAGGAGCGATGACTCAGAGTCTCAACTTCCCCTGATTAGCGAAGCTCGAGGCTTAGATTTGCTCTCTCTCCCTACTTTCTAGAATAAAAATAGATAAAATTAAAAAAACTAAAAATAGGGTTTTCTTTTCTTCATCACACCCGATCTCGAAGTCTAGATTTCTTCAAGTGTGATCCAGAAATTGAAAGGACTCTCCGACGTAATTTGGTAGCAGGCCAAATTTCTATAAGAGAATCCTCAATAATGGCTAACGATTTATCCATCTAGGAACATTTCAGTCCCATAGCATTTGTTGGGCCCTCTTGTATAGGTCCACCAGAGGTGCCTATGGGCCAAAATTATGAAATCAAGCTCCATACACTTCAATCTGTACCGACCTTTCATGGGCTTGATCGAAAAGATCCCTACAAGCATCTAAGGGACTTCATAGAACTTTACATAGTATTGTAAACATCGAATGCCAATAAAGAGGTCATAAAATTATGTTTGTTTCCTTTCTCTCTCAAGGACAGGGCGAAGGCATGGTTAATTTCATTACCTGTTAGAAGTATTACCACCTGGGCGAAATTGAAGTCCAAGTTCTTAGGTGAGTACTTCCCAATTGGTAAAACTAACCAAATTCACCAAGCAATTCAAGACTTCAGAAAAAAGTCAGGAGAATTATTTTATGAGAGTTGGGCACTATTGAAGGATCTGTTATGAAGGTGTCCTCATCACGAGGTACCAAATTGGTTGATAGCGTAAAGTTTCTATCAAGGGTTGACTGAGACCAATCAATCTACAGTTGATGTCGTAAGTGCAGGAGCCTTTATGGCTTAGAATGGCCAGCAGTCCTAGAATTTATTCAAAAAATTGGCCAACAATTCAAAATAGAAACAGGCTCTGCTTAACCTGATCCTGATGTTACTCACCACACCCCACTCGCGAGGAGTGAACTTTACGATATCCCCAAAGATAAAGTAAAGAAGGTGGAGGGCATGAGTATGAAAATTTTAGCTCTGGAATAGTAAATCATGACATTAATGACACCTAAATCTAGCACTCCGAACAGCTCTATAGCAGGCTACTCTAATAGCCAGACTCTGAATTTTACTGAAAACCGAGTTGCGCCACTATACCATGAGGTAATGGAAAATGAACAAGTAATGGCTTTTCAGAGGGGAGATTATGGGAACACCTATAACCCGTCATGGAGGAACCATCCTTGATTTAATTATGGTTCCACAGGAGGAGCGCAGCTAGCACCAACAGCTGTGCAGCCCAGATTTTCCCAGGCCTAAATTTTCAAATAAAAATCTCAATTATCGGTTGTGCAGCCCTAATATGGACCACAGAGCAATGTACCTGATGCCACGGTTGTTCAAATCCTTCGAGATTTATAGGAACAGTCTCATCAGTATTCAAAGGACTTAAACCAACTTGCTCAGTTCTCCCAAGTACTTAATTCACACACGCAGTCCATAACGAAGTTGGAAAGTCAGATAGGCCAGCTAGCTTCTCAAGTGGCAAGGAGAGAAAGTGGTCAATTGCCTATGCAGCCAATAAATAATCCTAGAGGATAAGTAATCCTGGGGGAGACATCGCCTCCCCAAAATTTAAAAAAAAAAAAATACCTCTTGGATTGTCGAGCTACCGACTCATCCATAGCATCAATTGTAAATTATGTAAACTATTTCTCTTGTCTTTTTTTTTAGTTTATTATAATATATCCTAAATCATTGGAAATGATAGATTGTAATGCATACCTACTGTATATTATAATGGGCAATCGTGTGGATTTACGATTGATCGTAGTTCTGATTATCAAAAGCGCAGTGATTGCGATTCTTAAAAGGCTAGAATCCACTTATGATTCTAGGTTAAAACTCATGTGATGACCGGCTCAGTAAGTCATCACTGAAAGCAGGACCTACATATTTTTAAATAGGATATGTCGATCCCATTTTCAAAAACCTTCCAGTTTTCTCCTCCTACCTTCCCTCTCTTTTCAAATCATCTGTAATCTTAACCATTCTTTCACCCAACCTAACCGTTTATTTTCTTAAAAATTCCCTTATTTCCTCCATTTTATTCTGGAGAACGCTACGTGCATTTTATTCTACAATTACAAATTAGGATTTCAATCTTCAAGTAGGTAAGGTGATAATTTTAATTATAGAGCGGAAGGGTTTATGTAAGAAATTTTTATTCAACACATGGAATTTAAGTTTAATCAATGGTATTGGTATTAATTTTTACATATAAGAGAATTGGAGAATGACGAGCGAGACGGACAAACGATAAATGGAAGAAGTGGAAGAAGATGAAGGTAATCGTTCTGATAACATTCCAATCATTCACCGTATCGCACGATCTGCTGCCCTTAAGGCCAAATCAATAGCAGCAGACCCACCCAAGAAGAAGATCAAATCTGTAGGGGTAGTTATCAAAGAAATTTTTGAAGACACAAATGAGACCGAATCTGTGTTTGTCCCTAAAAAGGGGCCCAAACTAGATAAGGATAAAAGGTCAACATCCTCTACTAAGCTAGCAGATAAACCCCCTACTTCCATGAAATATCATACTGTGGGAGCTGAAATTGCAGTAAACATTGAGTCTTTAGAAAAATTGGAAATGGGTGGAGAAGCCATTAAATATTTTAAGGTTGCCGGGCTGACCTATTTATTAGAGCTAGGAGTCACACCAGTCTATCCTAGATTGGTGAGGTTGTTCTATAAAAATATAACCAAAGGCAGCCAAGGACCATCCCCTACCCTCTCCACCAACATTGATGGACTTCCGATTGAAATTTCAAAGGAAATGGTCATCAGGGTTATGAATGCACCTCTAGAGATACCACAATTATCCTCAGATAACCCAGAGACCAACCTTTTAAGGATGCCATTAGATACCCTCCCCAACTTTATCCAAATGGCAACAGAATTATTAGGAAAAGCTTCACGAGACAGGTCCTATTTCCTTAGAAAGGATCTGGAAGCTAGGAGTTTATCACTTCACTTTTTCGATGTACTTATCCATAAGACTATTCACCCCACGGGATATGAAATACAGAGAAGGGCACTATTTGCCAAGGCATTATACTTAATGGCAATTCGCTATTAGTTCAATGTTTCCTCTTATCTTTTTGAAGTAATCACTACCGTGAGGGAGAAACTAAGTCAAGAAAAATACCAAATGAAGAAGTTGACCCTGCCATTTGGAGGCCTTATCACGATTCTACTAATGAACATGGGGTATAGTATAGACCCCAAGGAAAAAGCCTTACCAAGAACAGAGGAAGGCTTGACAATCACAGCCTATAGGAGAACTTTGGGTATTGACAATAAAAAGAAAATTCCACTCATACCTCACACTAAAAGTACCTCCTCTGTACCACAAGTCCAACAAATTCATGTGGACCAAGAAGAAACTGCCACAGAGCAACCAGCAGAAATCGTAGCCTCATAAGAGATAGTTATGGAAGAAGGCGTGAGTACTTCTACTCAACTTCAGGAGAGAGCATAGATCAGCTCTCCAGCACAAGAAAGAATGACCGAGTCAGAAATCCCAGCTGCAGACCAAGTCAATCAGTATGATCCTATGTTAGACTCACTAGTAGGGCCTGTTATTCCCCCTTCAACAGAGGCAGACATACTACTTGTTTCTATTGAAGCAGACCCGGTGAGCCCAAATATTGAAAGACGAGAAGAAATTTCTTCCACAATTGACCAACAAGTTGTGGCTACTTCTAGCCATACCCCAATAGAGCTTGTTACTCAGCCTATAAATACAGCTAATATAGTCCAAGCTGTTGAAGCAGAACCAAGCTCAGAGTTACAAAGAGAGAGTTTTACAGAATTACTAAATAGAGAAGAAGCACCCCCGAAAGATCCTCCAGTCACCACCACATCATTTCAGGTGATAGAAAGACGATTAACGACAGTGGAGCAATGGCAACGCACACATGAACCAAATCTATTGCCATTACCAAAAGTAGAAAAAAGGGTGAGACATCTAGAACAATGGATATCTACAAATGCCCCACCTTTAATACAACTACCAGGTATAGTAAGAAAGTGGGTGGAGGAATATCGAGGATTAAAGAAGAGAGTCCATGATACCACCTTGACAGCTCAAGAATGGGTAGAAATAATGGAGAGCTTGCAACAAAAAGCTGTACAGGAGCAAGGTGCGAGATGGGCAGCAGAAATAGAACAGAGAGTTCAAGATGCTACTTCAACCCTTCAAGCCCAACTAGTACAGCAGACAACAGGATTTAATGAAAAACAGTAAGCTTAAGAAGAAGAGAAGAGAGTATATGAAGAGAAAATTGCCAGTATCCTTGAACAGTTTGGAGGTATGATGGTAGTTCTTGAGGAGGTAGAAACTATTAGAGAAAAAGCCCTTAAGGACTACCAGAAAATGCTCCGTCAATAGCTAAGCGAAAAGACTCACTTACTAACTGTAGTAGAAGAGAAAGTAAGACAACTGTAAGAGGATAGAGATTCTTTATGATCAGTTAATGATAGACAAGTAAAAATGATTGAATCCCAAACTAAGAACTACTTTTTCGCATTAGCAAAGGAACAAGCCATGGTAGAGAAACTGAGGATAGAAATTCAACTAAAATCTGTCGTAATTAAGAAGCTAACTGCGGATCTCAAGGGTAAAGAAAAGGCTGATAAAGAAAAATTAGTGCCCAAAAGGAACTTTGTGACACCCTATAAAACCACACGTGTAAAGTTCAGATCGACGGTGTGTCACGGACCATGAAACCAGGAACGGGAAGAATCCATGTGGGCACTGGCCACTTGAGACCCATAAGGACCAATTTGGATTGAAGGCCTATCTGGACGTAAGCCATGGGCCTTTTAAACCAAACCACTTGGGGGCCTATTTTGGAACTAAATCTCTTTTTGGCCACTTTCGATGCTTAAGTTAAGGGAGACAAGCGGTTAGGACCCAATTAAGACCGTATTTATGAAGGCCCACTAGAAATGTGGAACAGGACACTTGGGCTCATGAGTTGGGAGCCAAGGGATGGACTGTATACATCTAAGTAAAGATGTGCAAGCTATACACCCAATTAGTACCCCCCTATTTTAGCCACATGCACTTAACCATGCAAATCATTATTTACACTGGTTCTAGTCAGCTATGTATGGAAAGGAGAACCCAAAGTGCAGAAGAGAAGCCATCCCTTTTGTCTCCTTCATTCGATTCAAGCTCCTTGCAACACTAAACCTCGAATCCATTCCGAAAAACTCCTCCGTTTCAAGTAGAAATCAAACCCTATAACCTCTGAGCACTGCAACTCTATAAATCGTTCAATCAACGGAAAGGAGTCATGGAATCGACGTGTTGAATGCATTGATCCAATGCCATTGAGTCGTAGAGCTTCGCATGTGAGGAAAGCTCGTAGAGGTAATCCTCGTCTTGCGTGCATCATGTTTTAGCGTCTGAATATCCTGCTAGGTAGTAATACTCGAGGCTACATGCAAGGATTTCAAGGATCAAACGTGTCTGAAGCACGAAAAAGATGCTTTGGGGTTTAATCATTGAAACCCTTGCATGAGCTCTGAATTGGGGATAATTTGTATGTTAAACTTCGCAATGCGGGGTTTGTATGGTGCATTTCATTTTGTTTTGAAAGAGAAATATCGTAAGCAAGTGATAGCTCATCTAGAGCATGTTGGGTGTAATGTAGAACCATCTCGAGAAGCCATAAAGGTCAGCTCAAGTTCGAGGTATGAACTGTTAAAGACAATAGTTATGTGTGTTACTCTCGAGCGTGAATCGCACGGCTCGAGCGAAAAACCACCTGAAGCCCTACGCTCGAGTGGGAATTATAGGCTTAAATCGCTCGGGAAGAAATAGCTCAAGCGTGATCTGAGGATTTACATTGGGAATACGCTTGAGTGTGATTTGGGTTGCTCGAGTGGGAAAAGACTTGAAGGGTATGCTCGAGCGGGATCTCTAGGCTATTTTCGCTCAGGTTAAAACTGCTCGAGCGGGACTTGGAGATTGGTATTGGAAACACGCTCGAGTGTGAATAGTGCCGCTCGAGCGGGATATCATCTGAAGCCTACACTGGAGCATGTTTTGTAGGCTGATTTGGCTTGGGTTAAAACCGCTCGAGCGTGAAGCATAGGTGCCACTGGGAATCGCTCAAGCGAGATTGAGCCACGCTAGAGCGTGATCGCTTATTTTTGGCTAGTTTTAAAATACGTCTTTGGGACTTGACTTGCATGCTTGTGAGATTATATGTGTGTGAATGCCTTGAGTATTTTGAACTAAGACATGTAGTGGACGTCATGATTCAGGGTAAACTCACAGAGGAACACAGTTTTGAAACTCTTTGGACTTGTGAATCTTTTGCACGTGTGTTCTACACGAATTCAAGTAGGTAAATCACCTTGCCAACTTATATGTTCTCTGGAAGTCATGTTTTATGGTGCTATTTCCAATTGAATTATGTTCTCACCATGAATTTCACTTATGTACTCTCGCCATGATTTATCGTTATGTCTGTTGAAACTTTGAACATGAATATTTGATGCTACATTTGCATTCATGTCTTACATGATCTCTTACATACGTCTCTTGATCTTCTTGTGTGCTTGTCCCGTAGTGTTCTCACTCGTAAAATTGTTCTTGTTCATGTGTACTTGATCTATGCTTGTGTGTTATGAATTTGTGAGCATGCGCAATGAGGAGTGGAGCCTCCATGAGAGGGGTGGAGTCCCTAGGGTCACAACCCTATGTCCATTATGAACTGCTCAGTTCCCTAATACGGGATGCCTTGCCATGTGACTTATTTCCATAAGCATTATTTGTAAGGAGAGTGGAGCCTCCATGAGAGGGGTGGAGTCCCCGGGGTTACAACCCTGTGTCCGCTACGGACTACTCAGTTCCCTAATACGAGATACTTACTATAATGCTATATGATATGCCTTGTCTCAAAACGTGCTATGTGATCCGTTATGTTATGAATCCATGTCATGTATCATGAATTGTCTTGAACCTCGAATATACGTGTGCTTTTTTTCCTTGCTCATTCCGTTAATATGCTTCAATTGTGTCTTGACTCTCAGTGTCTCAATATGCATAGTGTAAGTATGTTTTATCCGCCTTCATGATTTGACACGATGAGATTTAATGAATGTTTTGCTTGAACTTGATATAGTTTAAATATAAACGCAAGTTTTGACTACTTTTAATTCTGCACCAAGGATATGAATTAGAATGATAAGATGTGATTTAGCATGGTAATTTTCTCTACTGAGCTTGGATGAAGCTCATTCCTCGACTATACGTCACAGTTGCAGGTGTGGACTTGGAGCTTGTTCCGGAAAAAAGGGAAGATCCGGATTATAATCCTACTAAGGAGGAGGACTTGCCTGAGGAGCATTATCCTTAGCTTGGATTGATCTTTTGGAGAGTCTTGTTTCTTTTTGGGAAATTTTTTATAACAAGGTAAAGGGAGATGTGTAATTAAATTATACGATATGTTTTGACCCACTGCTTAGATGAAGGATTGTCTTCATCAGTGGATGTTTATTTTGGACATGTATATATATCATAGCTAGTCATGTGAGTTCTTATGCTGCCATTATATCCATGCTTTAGCTCTATTATGCTAGTGCATATACACTCTGTGCATAAGGAAAAATTTATACATGCACAATAAGCGCAGAGTGTATATATATCGTAGCTAGTCATGTGAGTTCTTATGTTGCCATTGTGTATGCACTCTGTGCTTATTGTGGATTGAAATTGTTTGAGTTCTAATTAAAGATGACTGTTGTAATGAAAAATAAGGATAAAAGATTGGTAATTTTATAAAATCGTAATAGACTATGTATTGACCAATTAAGTAGATTAGTTAGATTTTTACTTCTAATTTTTAGAAAAAATAAATAATATATTTAAATATATATACATATATTTGAAGTTTATAGGTAACTTCACTGAAAACCTTTGGAGACTACAGCTCCTCTACTAGGGATCACCTAGGGGTTTAAAGGCTTGTTGCATTTGCTAAATGCAATCGTGCTCCCTATGAAAGTGGTATTTAATTGCTTAATTTATATTTCCTTATTTGCTAGGGACTTGCAAAGCTTTAAGTTTGGGAGTGTGATCAGTCACAGAGTATACTATTTTATCACCCTTAACTTAGTGATGCTAGGATATAGTTTGCTACTAATAAGATACTGATGTGTAGATATTAAAGAAAAATAATAAAAGAGAGCCAAAGTGTTAATATTCATCAAAATGAACTCAAAAAGCAGTAAAAAGACGATTGAGAGTAAGAAGATGATTCACCGCCTATTGAAAGTTGAGAAATTATATTTTATGATTAAGCGCTAATACTGAAGCCAAAGAAGAGAAGAATGAGAAATCGTAATTTACGATTCTTCAAAAGACGATTCTTCAAAAAGCAACAAAAGTGTAAAAGACAATACAGAAGAAAGCAATAGATAGAAAATCATGATTTACGATTTTCTAAGAAAAGAAGAAAAAGAATAATCGTGAATTATGATTACGATTATAAAAGCTTTCTTGTTACCTCTACTGCTGCTGATCACGTGAGTGAAGATTATCACCGCCAAGAACAGAATTAGAAGAACTCTTTAATTAGAAGTTTGGCTAATGACGGATCTGAGAAGATTGATGAAGATAGACTCCTAAGATTTCTACTGCTGTTATCAAGGAAAGAAATCTGAAACACATCAATTGTTGAAAGCAAGGAAGAATAAAATTAGAGTTATATTAGGAATCTTATATTTTAGTAGTTTCTTTTATTAGAATTAGAACTCTGTAAAATGACTCCTTATGATCTATAAATAAGAGAGCCCGGTATATGAATAATTATCGAAGAATTTTACAACATCAATTGACAACTGAGGTCTATGTTTTCTCTCGATCAAAGTAGTTTAGGATTTACAAAGTAACATCGTCCACAGTTCTTTGAGGTCTTGGTTGACAACCAAGGCTATGGAACCTGAAAGATCAACCCTTTGGATGGTTCTACTTTTACTTTCTAATTTAGATTTTATTTTTTTTTTAGTTTATATTTTATATGCTTTGTAAACATCTTCGAATTTTGATTTTAATTAACTACTCAGGTTAAAGTTTGCAAATTAGTGTAATGATTTTACTTTCCATCTTCAATTTTCTTGAATTTTATTGATGCCCAGATTTAGGAGATTGTTGATTAGATTAAATCTGTGTTGAAAAATTTAAGTTTTTGATTGACGACCAAATTCTGGAAGGCTACAATACGGTGTAACGGTATTTTAAATTTGTAAACATCCGATAGTGGAAGGTTAAGATTGACGACCTCATTCTAAAGAAGGACGATTATGATTTATTTTTATGCAATTAGATTAAGAAACCTATTCTTTTATTCATATTTCTCCAGTAGTTAGGACTTAAAGATAAAAATAGTTTTTAGGAAAGGAATATAAAGATCTATAAAAAGATAATCACTTCTTTGTGGGATCAATCCTATCACTAGTGCTATAATTTCCATTGTGCGCTTGCAATAGGTTAAGGCTTGATTTTAATTTAAATATATACATACTATAAGCCGGTCAACAACTAAAATGTAGAAGGCTGAGGATTAGTTATATTTTTTTGCAATTTATTTTCCGCACTTTTACTTTCAGCACTTAGGGTTTCGAGAGTATTTCAGGTTTTAATTGATGCCTAAGATCTTGAAAACTTGAGAGCTAGTGCAACGGTTTTTAAATTCATAGATAGATTTATTTTCTACATCTTAGTCTAAACAAAAATAATAATTTTATTCTTTAAAGACAAATTGAAGTTCGTTAGTTACAGACTTCCTCATGGGAACGACCCTATATGCTACAGTCACTGTTGTGCACTTGCAATCGGTTAAGACAAGGTATAATTTAAGAATCACAAAGTTTTTAACATTGCTGTCGGGGAAGCAATATATAAAAGCCAATATTTGTCTTTATATTTTATTTTCTTTTATTACTTCTTAATCTTTTGTAGGTTTGAGCCAAAGTAGCAGATCAAAGTTTCCAACCTTTTCTGACAAATGAAGCTAGAGGCTCAGATTTTTCTTCTCTTTGCATGTTATTCTAAAATCAAAACCATAAAACAAAGATAAAAAATAAAATAAATAAATAATATTTCTGGTGTATGCATCGAACTCGATCTCAAAATTCAAATCTTTTTTAGTGTGATACAGAAATCGAGAGGACTCTCTTGTGGGAATTTAGCTTCTAACCAATCTTCCAAAAGAGAGTCTGTCACGATGGTGGAAGATCTCCCCATTAGCGAGCACTACACCCCAGTTACGTTGATCGTGCCCTCGTGCATCTCTTTGCCTGAGGTCGCGAATGGTCAACACTTTGAGATCAAGCACTCCATGCTACCAACCCTACCAAATTTTCACTGGCTTGATCGCGAAGATCCCTATCAACACCTAAGGGATTTTATAGAATTCTGTACCATGTTAAACATGACAGCACTTAATGATGAAACTATTAAATTACGTTTGTTCCCCTTCTCTCTCAAAGATAGAGTGAAAGCGTGGCTAATCCCACTACCCACTAGGAATATTACCACTTGGGAAGGACTCTAGACTAGGTTTCTGACTAAGTACTTCCCGATTGGTAAAACTAACCAAATTCGCCAAGTGATTCAAACCTTTTGGCAATTGCCGGGAAAACAATTTCATGAGAGTAGATAACGAATGCAGGACCGTTTACGCAAATGTCCTCATCATGAAGTGTCGGACTAGTCAATAGCGCAAAGTTTCTATCAAGTATTAACTGAAGGACATCAGCAGATGGTAGATGCCTTGAGTGGAGGGAACCCAGAATGGACGACAGTCTTGGGACTTTTTTGAAAAACTATTCGACAATTCCTGTAGAAATAGGCCCTGCAAAAGGTAGATATAGATGTGATTCACCACACTCCTCTTGCTAGGGGTGGTCTTTATAGATGTGATTCACCACACTCCTCTTGCTAGGGGTGGTCTTTATGATGTCAGCAATGATAAAGTAAAGAAAGAGAGTGATATCAACGCAAAGGTAGAAGTCTTAGAACAGAAACTCGCATCATTAATGACTTCTAAACCTAGTGCTCTGGATAGACATACCGCAGCCTGTGCAATTTGCCAGAGTTTGACTCATGCTATAACTGAATGCCCAATTGCCCCATTATACTTGGATGTGGTGGAAAAAGAATAGGTACTTGCATTCCAAAGATGTGATTACGGGAATTCATGCAACCCGCGGTGGAGGAATCATCCAGGCTTGAACTATGGCTCCACAAGTGGGGCACAACAAGGACCATCTGTTGTGCAGCCACAATATCCTCCTACCAATAGTTTCCACCAAAGACCACAAGTTCCTACTGTGCAGTCACAATACAGGTCACAAAGTAGCGAAGTTGATGCCATTGTTATTCAGATCCTCAGGGATTTGCAGCAATAGTTCCATCACCATTCCAAAGGTCTATCCCAGCTTGCTCAATTCTCTCAAGTTCTACACTCACATACCCTGCCCATCACGAAGCTGGAAGACCAAATTGGTCAGCTAGCTTCACAAATGAAAAAGAGAGAAAGTGGGCAGTTACCAGCACAACCAGTAAGCAACCCAAGAGGACAAGTATTTATGGGGGAGGCATCCACCCCCTCTGATCAAATTTGAGTTCCTCAAAGGACCTGTCAAGCTACCGACTCATCTGTAGCGAATTTTTGTAAAATATGTGAACTATTTCTTTTTGTTTCTTCTAGGAAATTTTGGTAGAGAAGGCATTACAATTTAAATTGTGATAAAACACGATCGATCGTAAGGTCTTCCCTGATGTATTTTATTAGGATTCGAGTGAACATATGGATTTACGAGTGCTTGTAGTTTTTCTTTTCCTTATATAATACTTATGACGGTCAAATCATAGTGATTACGATTTGAATCGTAGAAGAGTTTGTCGCTTCGAGAGCTGAAAGGCTAGAATCGTAACCTACTATTCTAGGTTTTAGGCGACTGGGGTGACCAATTCAACATGTCACCTTGGAAGTTGAACCCATTTATTCATAGGAAGTTGACGACATCCCGGAGTCAGGAGGGTGAAATTCTTTTTGGTGGGATGATTTTGAAGACCCTAAGACCAATCTAAATATCAAATCTTTTCGTCTCGGTGGTTGCTGCCGGTGGTTGTGTCTGTTGGAGTCTAGATTTTTCCTAGGTTTCCCTCTTTTTATAATTAGTTTGCTTTTCTTTTCTTACACAATCTCTGTATATATTTTATTTTGAATATTAATAGAAAGTTTCCTTTTGTTTTGTTTAATTTTATAGTGTCCTGCTTGGTGCTATTTTTTTATTAGATGCTATCGGACATAACCTTCTCCAAGTTTCCAAGTTTGAGGGAAGGATTTGAACATGTATGCCTATCTTGTGCTCGGTACTTTTGGCACCATGAATTTTTGGGTATCCCCTGCTTTGTTTCTTTAAGGATTAGTTTACTATTTTAAATCTATTTTTAGGATTGTTTCTAGATTTTTAGGTTTGTTTTTAAATTTTCTTTTTTTTTTTGTTTTGTTAACCAATACAAGTGAATAATGATTAGATACAATTTGATTCCAAACACATTACCATCATCTTAAAAGAATTTCAAAAATCTATGATAAGAAGCAGTTAATATTCATGTTTAGTTCATTTGCACACTTGTATCATAACTGAATTTTTGAAACTATGCATTGCTTTGAATTACAAAATTTTGACTATAGTTTTAGAAATTATTTACCCAGTGGGCTTTTAGGATTTTTCCTTTCTTTGAGGGGGACCGCTATGCCTGTATATAAATTCAAAATTTTCCTTGAACTTCTTGACTATTTCTAATCGAAATCTCATTGTTGTTTATTTTGAATCAGATTCTATGATTGTGTTAACTATTTGTCTATAACTGTTTACTATAGGCATTAACTCAATATGGCATCCTTTCTAGAAATCTGGAAATGAGATGAGGTCTTCTTTTGATATGTTTGAGCCAAAAAGCCAAAATCCCTAACAAATTACCTCTTGAACCCATATTAGAAGTCTGAAATCGAATTTCTTTGTACCAAAATTTTATAATCCCTTAAACATATTTACTTCCTAAAGCTTTCGGTCTTTAACCCTCGTACTTCTAAGAATTTAGAACAAAGGGAAAAATAGGAGAGTGGAAGGAGTATGCAAAAACAGAAAAGGGAAATGCTGAAAAGGGTACATCTGATAAAGAAATGAAAATCTGAAAATATTAGAGAAAATGAAAAGAGAAGCAAAGAAGCTTCCAAACTGAAAAAAAAAAATGCAAAAAATTGAGAGTGATTGAAAATTGAAAAAGAAAAATATTTGAGAAAAAGAGATTTAGTGAAAAACAAAATGGGAAGAAGTGATCCAACTTTATGGATCCTTACTGAAGCTGAAAAAGAAAAAGATGAAGAAGAATAGGTGACAGATGGACCGAATTCTCAAAACTTTGAATTCTTTTACCTTTCTTTGGAACCTTTTAATGCAAAGCCCCATTACAAGTCGAGTAAAGACCTCTTTGATATGAGATTTACAAAAGTAAGAGCCTAGTAGAGATGTTTATGACAAGCACTATGGAAATCAGAAGGCATAAAAGTAGTATAAATGATCCTTTCTATGAGATTTATCTTTTCGTCATGTGTCCTTGAATTATTCATCATATATATCAGTGTGAGAAATCTAATAATTTCAATGTTTCTTTGAGTGTATGCCACAATGAGAGTTTGGACGAAAATATTTTCTAAATCTGGAGTTTATAAAATTTTATAATGAATAGATTCTATCATTGATATGCACACACTCCATGCTTTATGTGAATTGAAACTGTTGAGTATCTAATCAAGAATAACTACTAGGATGAGAAGTAATGGTTGGATGGAATCTTAGTGTTGAAAATTTGAACAACCATGTGATGATTACCTAGTGTCCAAATAGTTAGTTTAGTATTTTATTTTTTTTAAGTTGTTTTGAAATATTTTGAAAAAGCAAAAAATATTTGAAGTTTGTAGGTAACCTCACTGAAAACCTTCACGAGATACAACTCCTCCACTAGGGATCATCGAGGGGCTTAAAGGTTTGTTGCATCTGCTAAATGCAATTGGGTTCCCTACGAAAATGGCAATTTAATTTTTAGTTAATCTATATACCTTTTCCTTGTTTGCTAGAGACTAGCAAAGCTTAAGTTTGGGGGTGTGATCAGTCACATAATTTACCATCTTGATGCCCTTAACTAAGCGATGTTAGCCCATAATTTGAGCTAATGATGTGTCGATGTACAGATGTTTAGAACAGTAAGCAGAAAAGAACAAAAGTGTTAATCTTTACCAAAGTGAACTCATAAAGCAGTAAGAAAGCATATCGCAAAGGAATCATAGTTGAAAATACCAATTCTCGAGCTATCCAAAAAAAATCATGAAGCTCAGGAGTCAGTAGAAGCGAAATCGAGAACCAAAATACAAAAAAAGAAAAATCGTAACTTTACAATTCTGCTAAAGAGAAGATTGAAGAGAGCAAGGTAATCCACGAGCGATCGAGCTGAAGTTGAAGTGAAAAAAGAACGCAAAATCGTACACTTGATTTTGTACCATGAAATCTTATGGGTACTACTGAAGGTTACGTGAGAGATGTATAATTATCCACAGAATCGAAAACTCTAAAAATAGAAGTCATGTACTCTACCGATTTGAGAAGATTGGCGAGAATCGCTGCTACTAGAAGTCAGGAGAAGAAGTCCCACATGCATCTAGTAATCAAAGCAACAAGGATTGGTATTAGGAAGTTTAGAATTTTAGGAAACTCAGTATTAGGTAGTTTACTTTATTTAGAATACTAAATCAATGTAACCAATCTCTTATGGTTCTACAAATAAGAGAGCTCGACACCCAGAATAATCATCTAAGGTCTCTCGGTTTCAATTGATAACTGAGATTGGAAATCTGAAGATCAAAAGTAGGATAGTTTTTTTTTTTTTCTAGAGTAGAATATCTGAGAAATCTGGATAACAATTGACGACGGGGATTGGGAGGACGATGATCAAGAATTAGTTTAGATTTTTTTTCAGTCCTTTACTTTTATGCAATTTCAATTTCTGTTTGTATATTACATCCAAGGAATCTTTAATCTTAATTGACGACCAAGAGAGAAGTTCTGAAAAATCATCGCAGAGTTAAATTTACTTTTCACACAGTTTACTTTCCTATACGTAAATATCCGAAGACTGATAGATTTTAATTGACGACTAAAATCTAGAAGGCCGAGGATTAGTTTTATTTTTCTGCAATTTCCTTTTCGCACTTTTACTTTCGCCACTTAGGATTTCGAGAGTATTTCAGGTTTAAATGATGCCTAAGATCTGAAAAACTTGGGAGCTAGTGTAACGATTTTTTAATTCATAAATAGATTTATTTTCTACATCTTAGTTTAAACAAAACAAATATTTTTTTATTTTTTAAAAACAAATAGAAGTTCGTCAGTTACAGACTTCCCTGTGGGAACAATCCTATACTAGTACTACAATCACCATTGTGTGCTTGCAGTAGGTTGAGATAAGGTATAATTTAAGTGTCACCACTGCACCAGAGGCAACTTATGTAAAGGAGGACGTCGGCTACCACTTCGATGAGAGCGTAGATCCGACAGATTTCTACGAGCCTTGAGAGCCCCTTTAGCTCTAGTTTTCTTTTATTTTTTTAAGAGAGATATATTAGTCTTTTGATACTTCCTGTGAGTTTACGTTTGGAACCATTTTTATCCTACGTGAAACTTGTTTTACTTTATGTCTTAGATGTTTGGTTAGGATTTCTCCTTATGAATTGTCGTTTACGCTCTCCACTTTCGTTTATGAGCCATTAAATGTATAAATTTAAATGTCTCAATCCATATGCTAAGTCGATTTTTGAGTTATGTGTATATCCGCTTATCGCCCTAACAAGCGTCACTACGTCAAAATGAGGGAAAAACTACTGTAGCATTATAAAATAAATCACTGCTTAAAATCGTGGTGTAATATTCTACTGCTTGAAACAGTAGTTTTTTAAGTTAAAACAGTGGTTTAGTAAATCACGTGCTATCATCACGTGCAATCCATCGGGCCGACCATCGAGCATTTCTTTTCTCTTTATTACTAACCCAAAACACCTCTCTCCATCTCAAAAAAAAAAAAAACACCTCTCTCAACCCATGCTTCTTTTTCTCTCCAAAACCCTAGCCTCTCTCTCGACAAACCCTAGTTTTGGCTGAAAATCGAGATTTGGGAGGGTTGATTCCTCATATTTTTGGTGCCAAATCCCTAGTAAGCCTTCAGCGCATTCAAGAACGAGGTGATCTGGTTGATTGTGATCTTGTTCTTCTTCGCGCAATGGTTCGGGAAGATGGGGCTCGGTGATCAGATCGCTACCTATTTCATTAAGTGGCTCGGGAAGAGCACATTAGGGTTGTGGTATGGATTGATGATTAACAAAGTGCTTATTGTGTCGGCAATTCGATCTCTATTTTTGGGGATTTGAGTTTCGATTTTTTGGGGTTTGAGATTCAATTTTTGGCTATTCGATATCATATATGAATTTAGGGGTTTGAGGTTTCATTTTTTTCCTCTTAGTTTTCTGATTAGGGTATTTGGTTGGTAAGAATTGATGAACCAGTCCTCTTTTAAATATATAATTGATTGGATCTCAAGCCGTTGAAATGATTGTTTGATCCCCGTGAGATTGAGCCGTGATTTGGAGATTAGGTAGCAGATTGAATCACCGGGAGATTGAGCCGTGATTTGGAGATCGAGTTGCAGATTGAATCGCCGCGAGATTGAGCTTCAATTTGGAGATCAGGTAGCAGATTGAATCGACACGAGATTAAGCCACGATTTGGAGATCGTGTAGCAGACCGAAATTGAGCCCTAATTTTATCAAATCAAGTAATGGCACCCAAATCCAACAACATCGAAGGTCATCCATCTTCTTCTAATTTTATATCTCTTAGCATGATTTATATTAATTTGTTTTCTCAATTTAGCCAGTTTTTAGGCAATTTCCCTACTAATATGGCTTATGTTTTGGTGACTTTATCAACTTAGTTTTCAATTTTACACATTTAGATCTAATATTAGAGAAGGATTTAGATGAGTTTGAGATAAATTAGGCTGGAATTTACATTTTATCATGGAGTCAGGTTTAAATATTTTAGCTATGTTATGCTTCTATTAATCTCAAAATCTTTATCATCCTTCCCTTTTCAAACGCTTGGAGTCTCTCTCTCCTCAAAGATTTTCACAAATCCAATGAGTTGAATCGATATTTAGGAGAACGGTTCAACCTAGGCCAGGTTCGGTTGGTAATCTTTGTTGATTCAGTCGAAGGTGATCATTTAACACTGCTGATCCCCCTGAGCTCCATTTTCTCCTTCATGTTTGTAAATTTAGTTTTATTTTAGGAAATGTTGCATGGAGAATCAAAATTAGAGATTTTTTTTGGACTCTTTATGAAATGATTTGATTTTATTGTTGTGTTTTCTGCTGGACTTTGTTCTATGAAGCGTAAATATGCTACTAATTTGAGAAAATTTGTCTTGAGACTCCAAGTTTGAGATTTTGATAGATTTGTTTATGAAATGACATGGTTTTAGTTGGTTTTGGGTGGATCATGATCTCTTATTCTTTAGTTTTGTATTTATTTTAAAAAAAAAATAGCTGATCTAGATGAATTTTCATTTTACTTGATAAATAATAGTAGAGTTATATTATATAAGTCCGAGTTTCTTAACAATTTTGTTTTCTTTTATTTATCCAGTTCATTGGAGAAAGGCATTTTTGGTATATATCCAGTTCATTTCCGATAGATATGGGCTGATATTTGATATGTTTGACTTGATAATTAAACACATACTAAAACTAGGTAATATCGTATCGGATGAGGCTCATGGTTCAAAATTTTATACTAAAACAGGGGCATTATATGGTTCATCGATCTGGTGTTTTGTTGAATGATATGTTTTCCTATTGACTTTGAGAATATGGAATAGGAGGATGCAATAATTTTATAGTTTCTGCTGCCCAAATGGAATTTGCCATGTTTATGTTGATAAGTTGGCTGATATGGATATGGCAAAGCGTATAGCTTTGGATCCAAAGATAGATTATCCCGTAGCTTGTAACTCTATGGTAATTCCTAGTTACATCTTCCCATGGTTGGTCTTACTCTGTTTAATAGGATTTAGACTAGCACATTTACAATCTATAGTTGTGCATATCATGAATGTACTCTGTTAACTTATATCTTTGATGTTCTAAGGAAACAACTCTTGTACATGAGCATTTGTTGGAGACTGGTGGATTCAACGATCTCATCATGGAGCTCAAAACTGAAGGTATGCTTTTTAGCTTTTAAAATTATCTTTACACTAAGAGGCCTAAAGTTGATGATATAATTATGGCTATATTTCACCTTTAGCAATCACCATCATCATTATTGCCTTGTACCATCTTTTGCTACCTAGCATTGCACTTATATGTTTGCAGCCTTTTGGATTTAACTAATATAGATTTCTTGGCAGCCGTCGGCAAAGGCTTATCCAGCTGTCGGCAAAACCTACGTTGACGGGTGGGTAACCCTATGCTGACGGTTGCTAGCCGTTCTTTGGCCTGGAAGAGCAAACCCAAACACAGCCTAAGAATTTTTTTTACTATTTTGGGATGTTTAAATTTATTGTTTTAGGTAAATTTTATTATATTTAGTAAGTTGGTTTTAGTAAGAATTTGACAATGGTTCAATAGACTCACTACAAAACAAGGAGCCTACGCCGACGGCTAATATTGTAAACCGTCGGCGTATATTATCCTACGCGGGTGGCTAATATAAGAAGCTGTTGGCGCAGGATGAGTGTATATAAATCATTTTTTTAAACTCAGATCGCCCTCCCATCTCACGAACTCCCCTAAATCCCTCTCGCCTCCTCCCTTCTCGCCCAACTCTAAACTCCTCTCACTCAACCCACCCTCTCGCTTAACCCTAATTTTTTCTCGCCGAATCCTAAATTCTTCTCCCTCAAACCCTAAATTCCTCTCCGTCAAAACCCCTAGCTGCTCTAAATGCATCAGATCTAATGCAATTCAATTGGTCTGATAAGAATGGTAGCTGAGAAAATACCAGTAGGATTTCCCAATGCTGTTTTCTCTATGAATTTTCTCCATTTTTTTATTTTTAAATCTATAGTTCTATAATTGATTATTCTAGAGCTAGCGATCTCTTACGTCTATTTCAACATGTCTTTCATTCTAAGCCGTTCGATCAATTCTCTTGAATCTCAATTAATTATAGTCTATAAAAAGGGTAACATTCATGGTAAGCTATTTTCATTTTATATTATTTAATCAATCAATTAATTATCTTTTACATGCTAAACTGAAATTGGGGTTTGAATTTCTAGTCTTCCTATGCAGTTTTTATACTTATTGTCAAATTGATTAGGGTATCGAGTGAGTTTCCTCTTAGTTGATGAACTTTACCGTGAGCTAATTCATCCTTTTTATTGTTTAAATTTTAATTTTTGTTATCGGATTTATTGTCAATATGAGTCAACTCGGAAGTCGATCTAAGCATCGATTGAATTTTCGCAGATATTTGATAAAGTTGTGCTCTAGTTCAATTGCCATTCTTTTTTTCTTGTTTGGGTAAATCTAAAGATTTTATTTATAGTAAACGGCTAATTTCCATACTTACGTATCAGCTGGAAAAGGAGAATCTAACCTTTTTTGTATTGAATTTATTGTTGTTATGAGTCAACCTAGAAGTCAGCCTTATTCTATCCTATTTTATCAGAGGCCAACTTCTAACCAAGATTGATCAAATTATGAGGTCTCATCTCACCAACTGGGATGGCTGAATAATCAATATCCAAGACAAAACCAAAGAGGTTAGTAGATTCCTTATATTAGAATACCCAATCTGTGTGCCACGATTTTTTTAAAATTTTATTTTATTGGGTATGTAAGCTACATTTTTTGGAGTAAATTCTATTGTTTATGTACATTTAGCCTCTACTACTCATCTCTATAATTTTCTGTGATTTTTTTAGATCTTGTAAGGTTTTATTTTCATGTTGTTATAGGATTTGGTCGGAAATTGGTTTCTTGAATTTGGTTGGTGTTTTTTGGTTTGATTATATAATATTTTTTGCATGATTGATAGGTTATGGTTCCTTACGAGTTAGGGTATTTGCTTTCTTTTGATTAATGCTCTGTTTGGAGTTCACTTTGTTGATGTTGAATATTATAGTGCTGAACATTAAGTAGCTTCTCAGTTGAGAAGATTTAGGGATTTATTAAGATTTGTTGCATGCTCAAGAATGCTGATGTTTGAGTTTGGAGGGGCTTGAGTTTAAGTTTAGGTTTTATTTGACTGATGGGACATAGTCAGGGATCTAAAGAACGATATATATATATCGTCCTCCAAGATTCCACGTGGAGCTCCACGTGGCACCCAAAATATTGTTTCAATGCCATGTGGAGCTCGGGTGCATTGGTTAGATCATCTTTGAAAAAAAAAATTGAAAACTCATCTCCACCATGTGATATATCGGATACATATCGGCCAAACTAGTCGATATTTAAGAATTGGAGAAAGGCATTTTCAGTATTTATCTAGTTCATTTCCGATAGATATGGGCCGATATTTGACCTGTTTGACTCGATAATTAAACACATACAAAAAAAGGGGTATATCGTATCGAATGAGGCCCATGGTTCAAAATCTCATCCGATACCGGTACGTACCTGATGATATGTACTAGTATCGAAGGTCAGATGTACGATAAATTCATAGTATCATACCATTTTGGACGAAAATCTAATTAGATTAATGGTATTGCTTCGTAAGTAAAAGTATCAAAAGTAGGCAACCCTATACTATTCATGGTGAACAATTTGCTCCAAATCATTTTTATTTTATTTTATAGGTAAGCATGGGATTTAAACCCCTAACCTCAACACTACACATTTGAGGGCATCACCACCGGCAAAGATATAATCCCAAAACTAAAATATTACCATTGCGCTAGGCGTCAATTAGTTTTCCAAATCATGATCACAGTTTTACGACTGAGATCATGATATGGGGCAAATTAGAGAAAGGTCATTACCCAGTTCTGGTTGGTGCTGGGAGGGCTGGACGGGATGTAGACCTCACCTCTGGTTTCTTACACAAAAAGTGTCTGATCTCCAAACTCGGACCCCACTCTTCCATTTTCACGCTTGACAACCCAAGCCTTGTACCATTGAACCAAGCAATGGGCCCTTGATGTGGGGCAAATTATTCAAGATAATTAACCTATGAATAGCCTTGTCTGCTTTTTAATTTTTTTTTATAGGTAAGCCGAGCTCGAACATGCAATCTTGAGATCGCAATATTGTCTGTTATTATTTTAACTTAGGGGGAGAACTGTTAATCTAATCTAATTATATATATTTTTGTCCAAACTGGCCCTTCAGTTTGTGATTTGCAAGAGTAGTTCAATTAGGTCGGTTATAACCTCCCCGATTGCCACTCGTGATTGCTACTTTGCTTTTTTAATATCTAGTTGTGTTCCTTGGGTATGTTTTGTTTCAATTTTGTTCTTTATTGCTATGGATGTTAATTTTAATATGGCCTAGTTTTTGTTTTATTGATATGGGTGTTTGATAGACGAGTTAGTCTCGTTCTTTCTTTTTCAAAAAAAAATATCACAAAATGAGTTAGTCTCTCATTATTATACATATGTGTTTTTTGTGACATTTTAACTGATGTTGAATTGGATTTTGGTGATTAAGAGGCCAATTTGATATAGGAATTTCTCAAATGGGTCAAATTGGATTTAAGCTGTGTAAAGAATTCCCTATTGTAAATCGTAAAATGTGTAATAATTTTCTGAGGTTTTTTTGTTCACATTTTTCTCTGAATGGTGACATTAGGTACATGGCACATTGAGGATTCTTATTGAGCGAAGGAACTATTCTTAAGGTCAGTGGTCATCTTTAGGAAATCAAGAAATAGTCATCTCTGTTACATATTTTGGTTTACGTTAAATAAAACAAGTGATGCATTTTACTGTTGTAGTGATAGATGTGTTCGTCTTTGTAAGGTCCATTCTTGATGAATATAATAGTCCTTGTATGGTCTATAATGTAGTAATATGTGAAGAACCTAGGAAATGGTGTTGCTCACAATCAGCTCCAACAGTACCCCAGAAATCCCTGATGTCTGGCAGGGAGTATCCTTTGAATTCCCAAGAGTGCCCATTACATCGTTAGTATTAATAATCTCGGAAATGATATAAGACCTGGATCTTTGATGACCCTCAAATAGTCTCGCATTTCGTTCCTTCCACAAACTCCAGAGCATAGATATGTTGGAAATTTAAGCAATCTAAGCAAGGTGCATAGAGGAAATTGGGGTGAAGCCCAGGAAAAAAGGAAAACAAAAACAAAAAAACAAAAACAGAAAATATTCCCCTGTGGCAGAGAAAGACAAAACCCCAGCCTACAATCAGCTCCAATAGTAACCATTCCTGATGTCTGGCAGGGAGTATCCTTTGAATTCTCCAAGAGCGCCCATTGTATCGTTAGTATTAATAATCTCATAAATGATATAAGACCTGGATCTCTGATGACCCTCAAATAGTCTCGCATTCTGTTCCTTCAACAAACTCCAGAGCGTAGATATGTTGGAAATTTTAGTTAAGGCTTTAGACTTCATATCAGGATTGGAAATAAACTGGTCAGCCAATAGGTCTTTGCATCTACCTGGCAATCTGGCATGAAGCCAATACAACCCACCATCTGAAGTAGCTCTAGACAATAAGGCAATAGGGGCAGTGTATGAGAATATGGTCTGTTGATTCTTTGCTTTGGCAACACAGTACTCATCTATTCAGACTAGGTATCCCCCTCTTGATAAGAGTATCCATAGACTCAATCCGCTCCCAAGCCGCAACATGCACAGAAGAGAGCTTTAGGTGGAGCTTTGATTTTCCAAATCCCGGTCCACTTTAGTTGAAAATAGGAGCTACACACTCTGATGATTTGATTTACTCAAAACATATGTCATGTGGCCTAAAAGTGGGGTGGTTACCCGCCCCATTTATCCTTTTCTTAGGTAATTAGATTGGATGTGGGTGTTGGGGGGTGATCTGAATTGGGCTTAGGCCTGAAGGTGCATAACCAGATGGGGTTTGGGCTGACCTAGTTTGATATGTAACAAGTTCAAATTGGCCCAGGTTAGGCATAGTGCCTGTTTGGCAGGGCTCAAATTGCCCGGCTCAATGCCACTCCTACAGTGAGATCACAACAGGTTCTATACTATGAACAACCTTAACCTCTATCCACGAAATTGACATGTTGACATCACAAAAGACTATATCTGAGGGCATAGTGCCGAGTTTGTAGACATGTGAAGATAGAACAGGGGATTGTTGAACAGTTATCTTCACTAGTTGCTAGCCATATCTTCAGTATACAAAGTACTTGAACTTTCAATCTCTAAATGTGACAAGATGGTAACAGCTAATTGCACATTAGGAGAATACTAATGGTGTGGCAGAGTACTTAGCTAGGGAGAATGTTGCAAGGATTTTTAACATATCGGAGACAATTTGCCTTCAAATTTTCCTTTACCCTTTGTTTATACTGCTTTTATTGGTGCATCCTAACTTACATTAGGATCCGATGAATATGCTATGGGTACACTATTTTACACAAAATTGAAGCATCAAACATTATTAAGAGACACATTTTGTAAGTGTTTGAGTAACAGATAAAATCATAATGATGGAAGAGGTTAATGGAATGTAGTCAAACCATTGTTCAAAATCACGGTAAACTGATATGCATTGGTCTGCCCCGAAACAGTTAAATATTGGTGCATCGGCTGATACATATCAAGTATCGATCCTATTAATTTTTTTTTTTAAATATTCCAATTCACTTATTTCATTTTAAAAATAAAATTTGCTATTTTTTAATAAATGTATCGTGCATAAATCGACGATTCTGGGTGATTTTGTCTAAAACCTTTTGATAAACTATGTGAGACTGGAGACATGTGAGAGAGGGTAAAGAAAATAAGAGAGAGAACTAGAAAAGAAATAAGTTAATAATACACGGACGCTTTCTAACAATGGCTTGGGTAAGTTAGCACATTTCATGGTAAGTTAAATCATGACCAAAATGTTGTTTAGTAGAAATAAGTGCATAGTGTCACACTATGCACTTATTTTCAAATTATCAAAATTATCAACCGATAAATTTAATAATTTGAAATTATTGGCTGATAGAACCAATACATTGAATTTGTCGGCTAATAATTTGGGCGACACAGAGGGGGTTGATACATTGGAATGTATACACCTGGTGACCTCTGAAACTGATACATTTCATATGAACCATGAATCAAAGTACCTGTTCACTATTAATCATCGGCCCAATGCAAACATTTTATTGGATGGATTAGGTCATTCAAGTACATCATTGGTTCAGATTTAGGTTTGCGGTTCATGCTTCGCCACTATCCAATGATCCGGTTCTCTAGGGGTACGATGAGTTTTGTTTTATTTATAATAAATATAAAATTTTTCCTTTTAACTTTGCTAAAACCACAAGCGTGGTGAGTTAGCGAGTTGGTTTTAATATTTAGTTATTGGAAAAAGAGAGACAAAGGAGGTCTGTTCGTCCATCTTCTCCGAACTGGAGGGATGATTTAGGAAAACTCCAGCTCACCCTACCAACATTTCTTGTTTAATTTTCTCCTAGTGAAATTTGAGTTCTCTTAGTTAATTATATTAAAGGACATATTGCCTTGTTTATTTTGGATGCAGTTTTGGTTTGGATTAAAAGGTTAAAGATTGAGAAGATACACTTGGGAGATTATTGCTCACCTGTTTTTTCGCAGTTTATATAATGCTCATTTTCTCTCACTTGTGCACGTGGCTTAATAGTGGGTTTGTGAGGAGCCATTATTCCATTGTCAGGTGTTAGTTCACTGTCATACACGGTTGTAATCTGACAGGCAACTTGTGCCTTTGTATTATTCTCTCTCTTTCTTACTCTTATCTTTCTTTTTTCCTCTTTCCAATGCTGTGTAGCAACTGAATATGCTGACAATTATATGGTGTCCATCTATTAATACAACATAGAATTTGACCGTGATGATGAATTTTTTGCTATTGCTGGAGTCTGCAGGCGCATTAAAGTTTTTGAATTTTCCACAGTAATCCCTTGCTTTCAAAAATTTTCTGCTTTAGCATGATATAAAACCTTTCGCTTCAACTGGTTGGTTGATTTGTAGCCTGTATGATCATTTTCCAGGTTGTAAATGAACCTACACATGTGCACTGCCCTGTTGTAGAGATGCCTACTCGTTCTAAACTTAGCTGCTTAAGTTGGAACAAGTTCACTAAGAACCATATAGCAAGTATTTTTATTGAGGGAATTGTTACCGTTTGGGATGTAACTACTCAACAGGTAAGAATGCTTCTGTGCTTGAGTTTGGTCCCTTTCATATTATGAGTTACCATTTCTTTGGTGACAACTATAACCCCATATTGATCCCTTTAAATGTGTTCGAATTTTATTATGTTTTTGGATTACTAGTGTGATGGAACATGAAGAGCATGAAAAATGAGTGTGGAGTGTTGATTTTTCACACTCAGAACCCTCAATACTCGTATCTGGTAGTGATGATTGCAAGGTATATTTCTATCAATTTTAAAGAAGTAATGCAACCCAGAGAGGGTAAAATTTTTCTCTATTGCCTATTTATTTTTAAGCAATGGTTCAAAGTTCTCTGTTTGGTTCGGTGCTCATACTACAAGGGTAAGCGTCAACAGAGTGTCTTTTACAAACTCTGAGGAACTAAAAGTTGTAAGTGGAGGTATAACTAGCATTATAATTTATTCTAGCAAGGTGCATTATTGATTTGTTTGATTTGCTATAAAAAAGATTCAATCTTAATGTGATTTCTCTCATGAGGAATTTTTTGCTATGTTATATTAGATATAATTTAAAAGAAAAAAGAAAAAAATACTACAGGAAACTTTGGCACCACAGAGGCACAAAAAGGATATATCCCTCACATGTAGATTGTTTCTTGATATACCATGATCTGTTAGTACATCGACCAAGCAAATAATGCTCAGAGGCACATGAGAGATTTAAAGGAAGATGATGGGGGTAAGAATATCCACATTTTCCATCAAAATTTTGATTTAGATGTCGAAGGTGGAGAGTGTCATAATCGACCTTTCTAGTTAAATTCCTTTCCCCTGATAGAGATAAATATAGTAGGGTAAAACTCTTGAGGCCTGTAAATTATCTAATTAATAATGATTGGCCTAATTAATTATGCATCAACATAAAAAGTTTTGAAATTTTTATAACATGATTCGATTTCCGAGTAGTTTTCTGACATGATTTGATTACTAAAATAGTTGGATGGCATGAGCAGGTTACTGAAATGGTATAAGGATATGTTATAATTACGAATTCTGATATTTGATATTTAATATCGTATGACCGATAGCGGATGACCAATATATGATATTTGACAACTATGGATAACAAATCGATTGTAAAGTTTATTGATAATTCATGACCGGAATACTGAAAAGTTGATGCACCAAAAATGGTGGATATAAGCATTTAGGTGGTTAGCGTATATTTTACAAGATGCAATGGACCCCTCCCCTCCAATTTCAGCAAGATTTGTGACTATGGTTACTAGGACATGATTTGATCATGCACACCCAATTAAAATAATTGTTTGAGAGTTGTGAACCATAACGATTCATGTAAGAGGAAGGCATCATGATATCAATGTCGTGGAGTACTTAGGAATAAATAGTCACAATGGAATGATATCAATTGTTTGAAAAATGTCATTTAATAGTCTCCTATGTAGATTTGACACAATGGAATGATGCATTAATATACATAGCTGCTGCTATATACATAAATTTAAGGTTTTGAATTTCTGCATTTGCATTTTCTAGCTCCTTTAACATGATTTCAACAGACTTGGCAAGAGTATCCACAGATGGTCTTGTTCTTTTTACTGGTAATTTTTAAACAATTTTGTGTTGTTGCCTATACAAGCAAACTTTGCAATGCATATTCACACCAATTCCTTTAAATGCAGGGATAGACAAGGATACTCTATTACTTTCTTAAAGGATTGGTATGTTTGGGGGAGCATGTGATGAACGAGAGGGTCGAGCACATTTGTACACCATAGGTATGATGATAAAATTTGTATTTTTTTTATATTTATGCCTTCTGTTGGTATTTAAATTTATATAAATTTGTATTTCTTTTTATACATATCATTAGCGTAAAATTAAAATTTTGAATATTTTCTATAAGTCCATGTGTTTTATAAGATGTATTTATCAGGATCATGTACTTTTTCTGCACTCATTCTTGATTCATAGGTTTAATTGCATTTTCAGTTTTGGACCCCGACCTGTTATCCACTTTTGGACCTGACCTGGATCTGTTAAAAAAATGATATACCTATATATTGTGTAGCAAATAGGTACCAGGTTGGGTTTGGGTCGGGTTCGGGTCGAGTTTGGGCTAACTTGAATACAACCTATTTATATAACAGGTCAATATTTTCAACCGGCTTATTAGATAAGGACTCCTTAGATGGAAGTCATCACTATCTTAGTTTAATGATGTTCTCCTTTTAATTTCAGGCGAAACTTTCTGATTTGAGGCTCACCTCAAACGGATCACTAGGAGACGGGGACACTTGATAGGAGAGGCAAAGCAAATTTATTTTATTTTATTTTTATTTTGAAAATGGGTCATGGGGTCCTTAGATTGTTAACTCTCTTTCTTTTCTTCTTCTTTTTATTTGAATAAAAGGATTGGGCATGTAGAGTTTAAAATGTTTGGCTGATTTGAAAGGTTGGATCATAATTTTAGATGCAATATTTTATTTGAATAAAAGAATTGGGTATCCATTTTTTTTATTAATGGCATTGAATGATTTGCATTTGAGTTGAATGGATGTATTTAAATATGAGATTAATAAAATTTTTTCTTTATATAATTTTTTAAAAGCATGAAAAAAATTGCATTAAAAACAAGCATTAAAAAAATTGCATTAAAAAAAACATTTAAAAAAGCATAAAAAAAAAAGCATTAAAAAAAGTATAAAAAAATATTATTTTTATAAAAATTGCATAAAAAATCGTTAATGTAATTTATTTATTTTTAAATAGTATTTAAAAAAAAAATATCACTGTCAAAAGCAGTGATTTTTTTTATGACTGTTAACAACAGTTGTTGTTGAAGTTCATAAATCACTGTCTTGTATAGTGGTAAAAAAAAATCACTGTTTTTTTTACAACTGTTTAGGGCAGTGATTTTTTTAAAGAAATCACTGTCAAAGACAGTGATTTTTTGAAAAAATCACTGTTTAAGACAATAATTTTTTTGGCTTTTTCACATAGTGCGTGCAGTATCATAACACGAAATTTTAGGTCTTTGAGATTGGCTAGGATTCTGGGTCATGATAATTTAAGCTCTACTTTACAATCAGATAATGAATTGAAGTGGATGTAGGATTAATGGAGGTTGGATAAAATGGAAGCAAGCAAGCAAAGTGCGACCCAAGAGTTTCACTTAGATTGAAGGACATTTTTATAAGATAGTGGTTAGACTTGTCATATTATATCGTGTGGAATGTTTAGACTGCAAAAAAACTATATATATGAAGATTGAGTACATGTTACTGAGATGAGTATATTGATATGGATATGTGGAGTAACAAGAAAGAGTAAAACTCGAAACGAGAATATAAGGGAAAATTTGAGAGTGACACTATAGAAGAAGAAATTAGGAAATTTCGGTTGAGATTGTTTGGACATTTTCATTAGAGCTCAAAAGCAAACTTTGTACGAAAGGTTGAGACACTAGAAACACAAGAAAGTAGTAGAGGAATACCAATGAAAACCTAGAGGGAAACGGCGAGAATGGACGAAGGGATTGTGATGTAATAATGAGGCTAGTGTTGAAAAGAAATGAGCAAATAAATAGTAGTAGCAAAAACGATCTCAAATAGATTTGCGTAAGGCTGTGATGACGATGATGATTACTCTAAGTTGTTAAAAATGGAACAATATCATATGACTAATGCGAGACTAAGAAACATGCCCATTACTTAGAAGGAAGCCATTACATGCACATGTTTTTCAAGTGATTGCACCGAATTTAAAGAAAGATTTGGTATTTTAGGGACATGTGATATATAAAAATACAATATGGGCCGTCTAATTTGAAGTTCATGATCAATAGATCTCTGCACATAAAATTGGAGCAAAACACGATACTTGTCATATGATCTATTATAGTCAACTATTGAATTATAAAATAGCCTTTGACTCTACTTAATCAAATGATGCAAATTATATTTTGTTCTATTCTTTTGCAATTGATATTTTTAAATCATGGCCTTCAAATCAAACGGCTTAGATGATATTTTCATATGGTGGAGGTTGCCAACTTGAAGCCTTTCTTTTAGATTTGGAGCAATCCAGTGCAATCACTTGAAAAGCCAGTTGAAGTAATGGCTCCCTACTTAGAATCAAACCATTTGCGTGAAAGAGGATCTCCATTTGCTTTACACTCCCCTCCTAGTCGCAAGGTCCATGCAGCCCATTCACACATGTTGAGTGTCGGTACTGTAGGAAACGGTGCAGTGACACTGCACCTAAGCTAAATGAACATGGTGTCGCATTCAAACACAACTTTCGGATCTCAAACACATGGCTAAGGCTAATAAATTATCAATAAAATAAAAAATTAAAAAATATTGATCATAGTTGATATAATAAAAGTCAATGGTATAAAAATTGAATGGTGAAACATTATATCACTCTACTATTAATTTTAATACTCCTAGACATGATAATACAAATGAAAAAATTTAAAATCGTTATTTACGGAGCATATTGTATCGAATTTATCAAATTTGTAACAGCGAAATTAGCCCATGTTAAGGTAATATTATGGCCAATACATATGGATTTCATGTTGGCCAATATGGACTCGTAATAGATTTGATCATTTGACCCGATACCTGACCTTTGATATATGTAATGTGGAGGGCCTAAAGTGTAACCCCGTGAATATATATGGTCGATTTAAAATCATGATAGCACCTGAAAAGTAGTACCCATATAAGTTGTCTTGAATGGAGTAGATGTGACGTGCTCCAATGCGGGCCGTCAGTGAGTCAAAGCATGCAGTAAGTACAGTAGGCCTTGTGCTTTCACTTCTATATTTCTTTCTATATTTTTATTCTTTTTCCAATTATATAATAAAGAAAAGAAAATCATATTCTTTTTCCAACTATATAATAAAGAAAAGAAAACCAGCGTCAACTCATGTAAAGAATAGCCCAAGTGCCAAGAATATTTTTATTGGGTGATTGAGATTTTGTGTCAAAGCCCAATTTAGTGGGTTGGGAATTTGGGAGTTCAAATGAGTGCTCAGCCAACTATACACAGCAAATCCATCTAAGAGATAGAGAGAGAGAAAAGCAAGTCTCTTTTATCTCTTTCATTTCAGAGAGGCGGAAACAAATACACATAGATTGATTCTTAAGAGCTCGGGGAAACCCTAGTCTTCTTCTTTGCTGCCTGGTATTCCTGAGCTTTTCTCCTGCTTCGGCACTGGGCAGTCCGTTTGTATCGCTTCTCTCTCTGGTGTTTTTTTGGTAACTTTTTCTTGTTTTATTTTTTGATTATGCCATTGCAAGGCTTTTGTTTTGAGTCTTGAAATCTCTGTGGATGCCTTTGGGGACGTTTTCTTTTTCTTCCAAGAAACTTGCTTTGCGCTGAATATTCAAATTTTGCTGTGATTTTTTTTTTATTTTTTTGGGGGTCAGGTGCATTTTACATCTTTTGGGTGTGTCTTTTGAGATTTTCCTCATCTGGAACCTTAAATCCTCAATTCATATCTTTTAGAAAGAGAACAAGCCTTTGGTAGTACTACTTGACAAACCCAATCCAGACCATTTAAAAAAAAATGAACCAAATTTTCTCCTTTCTTTCTGATCTCAAAATGCTATAAACCAGTTTCCTTTAGCATTACTTTCATCCAAGAAACACAACCAATCTTTAAATCGACATATGGCTTCCTTTTTTCCCTTGAAGGTAACCCTATATCAGTCTGCAAAACCCTAAAAATTAAACCCATCTCAAAATTTGGAAAAATAAAAATTCCCCTCGGTTTCAAAAAAAAGCAAAAAGAAAAATTAAACATCTTCTTTCCCACCCCTTTAATCCGATCCTACAAACCACCAAATCAAATTCTCATTTCGTTTCCTCTGTGGGAAAATAAAAAACTGGAATCAATAAAGCCACTCTCTCAACAACCATTCTCATATTCATCAATTCACTTGTTGGAAACAATCTCTCTTTAAATTTCGATTCCTACCAATATAAAATCAACTTCGATTTTATCTTTGTTTGCAATGCAAGACCCATCAATAACTTATCAATCAATGAACCATCCCCAATTCTCGACGACAGAACAACAGCAGGAGCATCTGAAATGCCCCCGATGCGAGTCATCAAACACCAAATTCTGCTACTACAACAACTACAATCTCTCCCAACCCCGCCATTTCTGCAAGAATTGCCGCCGATACTGGACCAAAGGCGGCGCTCTCCGGAATATTCCGGTCGGCGGAAGCACACGCAAGATGACCAAGAAAACCACTAAGCGCTCCTCTTCTTCTTCTTCTTCTACGGCAACCCGAATCCTCACACCCGAATTGGGCGGGGCTGATCAGGACCATCGAATGCTCGACATCACGGGGAGTTTCAGCTCACTACTGGCTTCAAATGGGCAGTTTGGGAATCTGTTGAATAATGGCATGAATTCCAGTGGAGGTGGTGGTGATGGTGGATCCAGTGTTGGGCGGGTACAATTTGGAGACTACATAGAGAATTTAAATTCAAACAGTCAAGCATCGAATGGTGAATATAGTTTCACGGGTCTGCAGGGTGATTCAAGCTGTTGGGGCGGCGGTGCGGGTAGTGGTAATGGTAATGGGTGGCCTGATCTTTCCATTTACACCCCAGGTTCGACTTTTCAATGAAGAAAAAAAAGACTTTAAAAAAAAAAAAAAAAATTATTTTGTTTACATGAAGTTAATTATGCACCGTCTGATGCGACGATGATCATGATATATACATAGAAAATGTGCGTGATGAAAAGCTTTGAACATTAATAATTGTGGTTTTTTCCTTTTTGTGGTAAATCTTAGATGTGCTGTATTTGTTTCCTGGTTGTGTTTGTGTCTAATACGGAGCAATCTACCTGGGCTGCTGCTGGCACACGCCACGCAAGCCATGCGCTGCCCATACCCGCGCAGTGCATGACTGCTATGCCTATTGCACCTATTGCCTAATGCCCAGCTCTAGTCTTGTGGTTTTTATTTTTTATTTTTTATTGATAGGAACTCTAGTGTTGTGTTTGTTTATTAAGAAAGTAGAGAGCTTTGAATGTTTTTATGATAAATGTAAGAGTATTGAATGTTTTTATTTTATGCTAAATGTAGTGCATACTTTATATTTCATTATCATTCATGCTATTGTTATAATTTAGTATAGAAGAATATGGAATTGGAGGAAGGGCACCACACCCAAACTGTCACTTCACACGCTTCGGTACATCTCCTCTAGCTCCCATGCATTGACCGCTCCGAATCAAACAATGATTATCACTTTTCGTCCTAATCTTACACTGATGATCTTGATATTATGGCGTGCCATCAAAACGGTCAATTTTTTTATTCTACATGACACACATTCCAAAAAGTAAATCTAAAATTACATTTGAGTGTGATATATGTCACATGATTTGAGGGTCACCTTTTTGGATGTGTGCTAGGCGGAATAAAAAACGGTCCGTCCAATGGTATGTTCATAATTTCAAGATCCATTATCTCGAAGATTGAGACGAAAATGATCTCCATCATTTGATTCAAAGCAACCAATGCATTCCCATTGGAGGAGATGCAGCGAGGTTACAATTTCACCGGGTGTGAAGAACTGATACCCCTGTTAAATGGGTGCATTTATCTTCTACTCAATATTTTTTCTTCTCAATCCGGGTTTTTTGTGTTTAAAATGTTGACTGCTTTAAATCAGACGATCAAGATCTTTTTCGTCCTAATTAATCTTCGACCCAATAGATCTAGTCCTATCATCAGCTAGTCAAATTTTGATGCCACATACCAAGTTTGAGGTACCCAGCAATGTTCAGTTTTAAGATGTATGGCATGTGTAATCAAAAATTGGCATGTCTGATGGTAGGTCCCATAGTCTCAAGATCTATGTAATCCTCATTCATAGCTGTCAACGATTTAAGCCGGGGAAATCTGCGTTGACAAGGAGCAATCTTGGCTTGTAAATAAAGTTACTCTTGTTAAACTTTTCCGACCTTTCATGAACTTTGGATGGAAGGTCGAAAAAGAGGAGGATATACGGGGGATGAAGCCGGAGAATGCTAATGAGATCAATAACGTGGAGCGCTTTATATATATATATATATATATATATATATATATATATATATATATTGGAAAAAAGAAAAATGTGCTTGGGCATAAAGGTATCTCTACGCCAATTGATAGGGGAGCGACACGTAGCATCATTTTTGTAAAGTGATGGGTGGCATGGGAACCACTTTATTAATTAGAGTTATTCTTTCAAAATATTTTAATACCCTTCAATCGTCATTCTTGACTTTTTAAAAGTCTTTTTCTTTTCTCCATTTTCTAAGAAAGTGTCAGATATAATTTTTTAGATATATTTTAATAAAAAAATGTGGTCTTCCGGTAGCGAAGCGCTAGCACCTCAACAGCGACGCGTTGGCACCCTTGACGTCGAGGTGCTGACACTTTGCTAAAAAAATTTGGAGTCGACACTTTGATAAAAAAATATATTATTTTTTTATTTTTATTGAAGCGTCGACTAAAACGAAGCGCCGACGCTTTAATTAAATATATATATATATATATATATATATATATATATATATATATATATATATATATATATATATATATATATATTTATATTGAAGCGCTAACGCTTTTAAAAGCATTCAGGCATTGAGTGCCAACATTTCGCCACAGTGCCAAATACCGCTATCGGGTGTCGGTGTCAAGATCTGAGTACTAGCGCTTACTGAGGCCACATTTTTTTATTAAAATAAACCTAAAAAAGTATGTCTGACACTTTCTTAGAAAAATAGAGAAAAGTAAGACTTTAAAAAAGTTAAGAATAACAGCTGGAAGGGTATTAAAATATTTTAAAAGTGTAACTTTAGTCAATAAAGTGGTTTCAATGCCACCCATCACTTCACAAAAAGGACACTACGTGTCGTGCCCATATCAATTGGCGTAGAGATATCTCTACGCGTTTTGATAGGGGCGCAACATTTAGCACTTTTTTAGTAAAGTGATGGGTGGAATGGGGCCTCCTTTATTAATTAGAGTTAAAACTTTTAAAATATATTAAAAGTTATATTCCCTTTTAGTCGTCATTCTTGACTTTTTAGAACTCTTATTATTTTTCTCTCCTCTCCTTTTTTTGAAGAAAGTGTCAGACTTGTTTAAATATATTTTACTCAGAAAATGTAGGCACCCGGTAGTGAAGCGCTAGTACCGATGCACCGACACCTCGGTAGAGACATCGGCACTCTGATATCGAGGTGTTGGCATCCAAGCGTCGGGGTGTTGATTCCTCGTTTTAGGGGCGCCATCGCCTCTATATCAAGGTGTCAGCGCTTCGCTAAAAAAAAAAGGTGTCGACCCTTTACTAATTTCTATATTTTATCGAAGCGTCAACACCTCGATATGGAGGCGCCAACGCCCTTAAAATGAGGCTCCATCCCAATTTATTTATTTTTAGCAAAGCACCGATACCTCGATATAAAAGCGTCAATACCACGGGAGAGACCATATCAATAGGTGTAGAGATATCTTTACGCCTGGGTTCATACCACCTAGGTAGTAAAATGACGACATCTCAGTAGAGAAGCATCGACACCAAGGAAGAGAAACGCTAACACCTCGGTAGCGAGGCGTTGACACCTTTTTTTTTTTGTGCCTCGATAGTGAAGCGCTAATGTCATGCCCCTCGTACTCAGACCCGCGGTCCATCGGCGGCTCCGATGCGAGCTGGCGCAACACACACCGTTCATTTATATTCATATCCTTATCCTTCGGGTTCAACTTCTTACTTCACACACACACACACACACACACATATATATATATATGGAAAAGGTGTCCGACGGTTACCGTCCCCCAAGCTTCCACGTGGAGCTCTATGTGGCACCCAAAATATTGTTTCGATACCACGTGGAGCTTGGGTGCATTGCTTAGATCATCTTTGAAAAAAAATATAATTGAAACTCATCTCTACCGTGTGTTTTTTGAACCGTGAAATGTGGACCAATGAAATCTGTCAAACTTTGATTTGTGGGTTTAAAAAGTTTTTTTTTTAAATTTCTTTTCTTAATATTGATCTAAACCGTCCACCTGTGCTCTATATAGCACCCAAACAGTGTTTTGGGTGCCACATAGAGCTCCATGTGTATCTTGGAGGACGGTCATCGTCCTCTATTGGAGGACCTAGCCGGCTCCCTATATATATATATATATTGCTAAAATTTTGTGAAAATTACTTTTATGTACGGAAACGAGTTAAATGCGAAAATGAATTATTTTTGTTTATCAAAGTTTGCGCGGAAACTTGAGTTAAGCACTGTCGGTTTAACCTTTCAATTTTGTTAACCTACCAGATATATTTAGAATTACAATTTGATCTCAAACGATTTTCAATGAGTAAACAATATAATGAAGGCAACTTTTAAAACTTTTTTCATCAAAATAAAACTTTATAAGTTAAACTGTTCATACAAGCTCAATTATAAAATTATAAACAAAAATTCAGAAGTAATGAACTTAAACAGAAGCCAAAATAAGAAATGATCCTTTCAAGATTAAGTGCATGTGTTGGTAGCTCTATTAGTCAAAAGGAGCTTCAAAACTATCAGCACGTTGTTGCTCCTAGATCCTTTCGTATCCAGCTACTTCAATCCTGGCTGGGTGACTGCTGGCTGGCCTCTGAAATTTTTGGGTTATGAAACAATCATAAACGATGGAGCTCAATAAAATCTTAGTTAGCATTGTTTTAGAATTCTAGTATAAGTAGTATACAGATAATTCATAGGTGCATGTGCAAGTGGGGTTTCCAAAAGTTGTTAATATAACTAATTATCAAGCAAGTATTCTAACTATATGCAACACAACTGATAATAATTAATGCACAGGTAAACATTTGCAGGGGTAATAGCAAGTTAATGATGTTATATTTATCACTAAACAAGAAACAATATGATTTAAGAGTTAACTATAAGATTAAAATCTACAAATTATCTATAACAATAACATGAATTTATGTAATATTATTAGGCATGAGTTACAATTTCCTCGAGATTCGTCCAACATGATTAAGTGAAATTTCAATTGTCTCGAAGATTAGTTAATTATTATTGAATTTTATGAAATATGAGTTAATTATTAGTATATTTTAATTAATTCGATATTGATACCAAACACCAACCATGGTCCGGACAGAATTCAGATGTCAATGTTGATCAGACAAGGGCCGACACTCTCCGCCGTTTAACCAATCTTATGCGAGGATCAATGATCCTGTTGGTCTAACTAGACTCGATCATCAGCTGACATTTCAATATTCCTGTATATACAAGGATCCCATTCACATACGAGATGCTCATACGAGCTTGTTCGTGAAAACAATGATCAACTATGTGAGGCCAGAATAGAATATAATGGCATCATCTTTCCACTTTTAATTTTTTTTAGTTTTCGTTGCATTATCTTTCAAATTCTATATTTTTTATCTCAATTTCTGGGGTTCTGTATCATGTATCTTTATCATATTATCCCATTTTTGAGATCCAGAATCTTATTACCCCATTTAAGAGGTCCATAATCATATTCAAATACCCATTTCAGGTCCAGAGTTTAGATATTCAGATACCCATTTCGGGTCTAGAGTTCAGATATTCAGATACCCATTTCGGGTCTAGAGTTTCAGATATTCAATTTCCCATTTCGGGTTCAGAGTTTTAGATATTCAATTTGTCATTCCGGGTTCAGAGTTTCAATTTTTCAAATAATCTATTCAGATTCAGAATTCAAGTATTCAAATATTCCTTTTCAGATTCAGAATTCAAATATTCCTTTTCAGATTCAGAATTTAAGTATTCAAATATTCCTTTTAAGATTCAGAATTCAAGTACAGATTCAGATTCAAGTTCAAGTTCAAGCACGTCAAACAAGGGGTTCAAACATTTCATGTTACTATCAGACATTTCATTTCAAGCATTTAACTTCCTATCATATTGTTATCATATTATTGTCATATCAGATCATATCATATGCTTTCGTATCAGACTATTTACTCATATCATATGCTTTTTTATCAAGTCATTTACTCATATCATATGATTTTTTATCAAGTCATTTACTCATATCAGATTATATCATATAATATCTGATTAGATTATCAGATCATATCATATACTTTTCATGTAATTATCATGTTTTTATCATTTATTTTTGTTGTGCTGCTTACCTTGTAATTATTAAGAGGTTAAAAAATGATAAACTAAAGGATAAATCGGAGCAACATGGAACCAAAGTAAGACAATAAGGTCTGCAAGAACCAGGGCTGTTACAGCAATCTTTAAAGGGGTAAGTAGGAGTATGTCCACAGGAAAATGTGCTTCAAAATATGGTAAATCTCCATATCTATAACAGATCTGACACCCTATCATATCCTAATTTAAAATAAAGCAAGAAAGGAAAGAGGAGAGGTTTTATAGTGTTGTCACTTTACTAAAAACTACAAAAATTAAATGTAAATGCTAATAATCTAGAACTGAGTAGAAACTGGATTTAAAGAAATGGAGAAAAGGACTAGGGAAATTAAAATCAGAGGTGGAGAATAACAGCTGGGGATTGTGGTCTTCACTGAAAATTGATTTGTTCAGAAGCAATGCAAGAGATTGATTTGCAACTATCCTTCATCTGCCTACAAGCACAGATGCAAGGTAGAGAAATCCAATTTAGACCAAAGAATTGGATTTATCTTATGGCTATGATTTGTCCACTTTAATGCCCACAGATCATCCTAGGGATTTCCTCCAATTCAAAGGTGTTAATCAAAACAATTAAATCATTACAGATGTTGTGGATGCAAGGCTACAAGCTCAGGCATCCACAGGGATATTAAATCTATGGAAATCAAATAACAATAAAGAGATTTATAGATTCAAATTAACTTTACAATCAATAATTTACTAATTCAATACAACTTATAGTACAAATGTTCTCAGATCTGCAATCTGTGCAACATCTTATTCTCTTACAGAGCTCTCAACCTCTCAATTTATAACTTGACCTCACCCTAACTGCTACAAGTGATTAGCCAACCATGGTTGGAATAAAGAGAGAATGGGGAAGGAGGAAGAAGGATGAAATTTTAGAGGGAAAAAGGGAATTCGAATTTTGGCTATGAGCTTTCTCAATTTCTGGATGGTTCTTCTGTAAACTTCTCTTCCATTTATAGTCTTCTCCTCTGTCTTCAGACCTGTTTTAGCCAATCATAGCTCAAGAGAATAATTCTGTTATTCTAAGCTGCTGATGTGGCTGATTTTGCTTCTAGAAACTCTCCATCAATTGGTTTAAACTAGACAAATACATGTGAGGTGGTTAGAGGGTTCCCATTTGTGCCTATTTGCATTCCAAAAATACCCTCAAGGGTTGTTAACGTGCCTCGGGACGCATGTACAGAGCACTGAAGTGAGCAGCATTGTCAGCTGGAACTGAGAAGTTCTCAGCTCGAGAGGTTCAGGGAACCTCTCGACAAGTTCTGCTAGTGCTTAATGCTTCATTCGACAGGTTAGATGTACTTCTCGACAGGATCTATTGAACTGTTCGACAGGATGAAATCAATACCTAATTGCTTTCCTAACTCCAGCCATCCTCTCGACAAGATAATTCAACCTCTCGGTATATTATACAGCTCTAGGTGAGTCTTCAACAAGTTCTGTTCTGCTGTTCGACAGGTTGGAGGCACTTCTCGATAGGTTCATATTTAAGCACTCAGACCTGTCGACAGGTTGAAATAGCCTCTCAACAGCTTCAAGTATCCTCTCGATATGTAGGTGGAACCTCGCGAGATCCACTACATCTCCAGGTGACCTCTTGACAGGATGCGCTGTACTAATCGACAGGTTCTGTAAACCTCTCGAAATGTCCATTTCTTCACATCAGAACCTCTCGACAGGGTGTAATTTGGCTTTAGCTCCTCTCGACAGGGTGCCTTCTTTAGTTTTAACTCCTCGACAGGTTCTGGGAACCTCTCGAGGGCTTCAAACACTACATCCATCCTCTCGATAGGTTGACTTCTTCATACCAGAACCTCTCGACAAGTTGCTGCTTTAACCTCTCAATAGGTTCTGTTCTTTGCTTCCACAACTGGCACACAACTTGGGGTGTTATCCTTCCTCTGTCCAGCCCTCAGTAGCCTTTGGGGGGGTTCAATCTTCATCAAATGCACTTGTTAGTTTGCTCCCATGTGTACACAGTTGGGCACATGGCATTCCCATAGACTTCTGAGGCTTTGTGAACTGCTTGATGGCTGGCCTTTTGGGTTGCATGAGCATATGTTGAAGCAGCAGGCCTCTTCTTTAGCATTTTTAGATGGATGTCTACACTATGATTGTAATTTATTGCTTAAATACAAAACACACTTAAGACACATTATTAGTCACCTCAAATGTCCATCAAAGGTGTGGTTAGGAGGTGAAAAATGGTATTTTTTACTGATTAACAAACACACCCCCAAACCTAAGCTTTGCTAGTCCCTGAGCAAAGGAGAAATTAAAAATAAATATTGAAAACAGAAAATGCCACTTTTGTAGGGAGCACAGATGCATTTAACATATACATCAAGCCTTCTAAACCCCTAGGTGATCCCTAGTGGAGGAGTGAAGTCTCCTGAGGGTTTTAGTGAAGTTACCCACAAACTTCCATATGAACATAATTAAATCAAGTGCAAGTAGATACAAGTTAGGTTCCAACAAATTCAGCTTTATTCCATACCTTACCCTTTTGAATTTGGAAGTTTCAACATAGTAATTGTAAACAAATTTAATACCTAAATCCTTTTTCAAACTCATCATAACTAATATGAAATCATCAAGGGAATGCTATGTATATAACAGCATATACTTCACCTTTAATTTAAGAATCAAGTTCAAACAATGCCTAAATAGTCTAATTTCAGACCAAATTATCTCACAGGCACACTCTCTCAAGTGATTTCAAAGGTGTATCATTTCACACAGCTCAAGAGCAATTACAACCCTCAAATAGGACTGCAAGCATGAGCATAGGCAGTGCTCTAGTTCTTGAAATCTTCTAACTTTCTTCACCATAGATTATACAACTCCTTATCTCCACATGACGGCTCAATCAACTTTAGATCAGCAAGGTCTTTTTATTGGATTGTAGTGTGACCTATGGGTGAGGTTTACAAAGAATAAAAGGGTAAAGAGGGATTCAAAATATAGAAATAGTAGGTCAGGAGGTGGTCATGACAATACCTTCTTCATCTCAATACAATCTTCATCTTCTTTGAATTTTTAGATTTGAAGTGATCAATTTCTAATCTTCATTTCAATTTTTCAATGAAGTGACTCCCTTTTTTTTTAAATTATTTTTTCTGTTTTTCTCTTTCTTTTTGTACTCTTTTCTTTGTAATTTTTTTTTTATGTGTGTGCTACAATGCCACAATTCTACAACTGATGCACAACTACCTTCAATTGTATTTTCTTCTTCCACCAAATGTCAAACATTGCTCCTCTAACCTCACTTCTCTCTCCCCTTCTTGAATTCTCAGATTGATGGTGAATTGAAACAGGTCAAGAGGTTCAGGGAAAAAAAATATTTTGATTTTTGTCAAAGAAAACTTAGAATTTTAAGGCTCAAATTGTGTATATCAAGGGTAGTTGAAAGGTGGGGAATTTTAAGCTCAAATTGTCCAAAAGAGAGCCTTACATCATTTCTTTCATGTCATGAGTTCTGTCAATTTGTTTCAACTTGGAGTTGCATAACTTCTAGTGAGAAAGAGTAGATTCAAACAGTCCCTAGAGCACAAAGATTTGCCAACACACTTTTCAAAAGAAATTCTTTTAGAGGCCCAATTCTCACTGGGTATGGTCTTTCTTAGGACTCTCAAGACATGTTCTTACTTTTTCTCTCCTTAATATGATTCACTACACACTGATTATGACAAAAATTTCTTGATGATATCTTTCATGGAAATGATGAATTTTCAAAAAGATCCAAAATTTAAACAGTCTACCATAAATTTTTAAATCTTCCTTTTTCAAAATTGCTCAGTTTGAAATTCTGCTAAATTTGTTTTGATCTCATTTATACTATTGCACTCGGCTTAATTATCTCATACAATTTTTTCAAAATTATCCTGCTATACCCCAAAACTTATGAGGAATAGTATCCTCACTGTTTTAGGAAGTAAAACAAAAGGAAATGTTTGATCACTAAGCAGGCAGAATAGTCAAGAACAAATTGAAGCAAATAGGAACATAACAATCAGAATTGGAAATGAAAAAGAGACATTTCATTGAACAAAAAGTATTTACAAAATACAAGAGAGACAACACATTCTACATTTAATAAAAAATATATACAACACAATCCTACATACACACTAACTACTACAAAATCCTTAACATAGGCTACACCTAGTCAGAGTCAGTATTTGAACTTAAAATAAAAGGAGGGTCCTAGGCAAAATTTTCTTCATAAGGATTTTTGTCCTTCTTCACTAGCTCTGCACTGGAAGCATCAAGTGTGGATTTGATTGCAGCTGGCTTCTTCTTCTTCTTGTGCTTTGTGCCAAGCTCCTTGATGAAAATGCCTTTGGGTTCTGAAGGACCCAAGGCTAAGTATAGGGAGAGGGTCTCTACTAACCTAGCTAGCATTTCAAATTTTTGTTTGTACATCTTGTAAAGATCGAGGGAATTGAGGACCATCTTCCATAATTTTCATTCCTCTTTCCTATGGGCCTCCAAAATAGGGTCAATTTCCTCCTCACGGGCTTGCTATAGCAACATCATGACAACATCCACTAGGAATCTGACATCCTCCTTGATATATGGGTTGGTCTCAATGGATTTGGTGAGGGATGGCAGAGGTGAAAAAGTGTTGGTGCCATATGGGAGGGGGTGATGGGCAGCTGAGGAAGTGGTGGTGATGGTAAAATAAAGGTCAGTGGCAGCTCCTCCTCCACAGCAAGTGACTCAGGTGGGGTGGAGGGGTAGGTAAAAGGTAAAAAGGGTAGGTCAGCCTCCAAGGGGTAAGTTAGGGTTGCAGCAGGGATGGACAAAGCTGCTTCCACAGAGTCAGTTTGAGTAGAGGAGTCTCTGGTAGAAGGGGCAGGGATTGGCACTTCCACCTCAGCACTAGAAACCACTACTATAAGGGACAGCTGAGGGGATGGAGGTGGAGTGGGTACAGGAATAGGTGTAGGAGTAGAAGTTGTAATGGGTTGAATGGTTGAGGTAGATGGGATTAGATTAGAGTGAATGGCATGAAGGCAGGTGGCCATAGCAGATTAGTTTGTTGTGTTGGTTTGAAGCTGAGCTATGATGGAGGTGAGAAGGGAAAGGATCTGGACAGAGGTATTTGGTAAAATTTGGGTTTGGGTAACAGGTAGAATGGTCAGAATGGGATGGAAAGGGGATGTAGATACATGCTGGAAATGGCTAAGTTGTGGGGAATCAGGTAAAGGGAAGTACTCATGCCCAATATCATCCACAATGAATTCTATCAGGGATGGATACCCCTTAGTGGTCAGGTGTTTCAGCTCTTGGGTATGAATAGGTGACATGGAGGTAGTGGGGTTAATATCAGAGGGTATGGATGGTGGGGAGGCAGTAACTGGGTCAGCTGATGTAGATGGAGCTACTGGTTCAGGGCTTAAAGGTTCTAAAGATGGGATGGATGGGCTAGCTGGAGGGATTGTGGCTTGCTTTGATTTTCTTTAGTAGGTGGTTGTGATGGGAAGTGAAGGTAAGGTAGAAATTAGGTCTATGGTAGGAATAGGTGACATGGAGGTGATTGTGGGGATGGTAGAAGGGATAGCTGAAATTGTGGAAGGTATGGGGATTGAAATGGATGGTATGGAAGGTGATGGAATGGGGATGCTAACTGAACTGACAACAGCAGGACTAACCATGGGCAAGGTCACAGCAGTGAAAGGGAGGAGTATGGATGCAAAGGTCACAGGTGGGGGCACTGAGCTGGTACCAGCAGAGGTAGGCAGAGACTTTGAGCTAGCTGATGTAGAGGTCCTAGGTGCAGTTGTTGGGCTGGCTGATGGGGTTGTAGGTATCACAGGTGTAGCTGCTGAGCTGGTCACCTGAGAGGCTTCCTTTTCAGGACTCTCTACTGGCTTCTTCTTGCTTTTCGCAATCAGGGTCATGCTTGTGGACCAAGTTCTTCTCCCAAACTCTTTTGGACTCAATTTTTCCACTTGCTCATCCTTTTGTATCACATATTTTCCTTTCCTTAGCAGAGCAGTGATGAGTCTGCTGTAGGATAACCCTGACAACATATGTCCCCTTTTTATCTTGTCATTTACATCCACCATAGCCTCAAATATCAGCTGAGAGGCATTGAAGAACTGACCCTTGGAGAAAAGTAAAAGACATCCACTATAGGGGTTCTTCTCTCCTATTGATGTCCACTAGCATAGATATTCTTTCTCAAGATTGAATCTATGAAAAATAGGCTAGGATCTAGATCTCTCCTCATCAATGATTCCCTAGATCCCACAATGCCCTGAGTCAGATGCCTGACCATTGCTCGGAAGGAAACATTATCAGGTGCCCTAAGCCATAGGTTGAGTCATATACTGATGGGACCCATAACACCAATCCAATATCATTGTAGTCCACAACTACCTCCCAATTGTCAATCAAAACCATAAGCACAGGCTCAGTTGACCCTGGCTTCATCTTTTTCCTGATGTTCTAATACCACAACTTTACCAGTCTTGGGTAGACCTTTTCTTGTAATAGGGTCAACAGAGGTGTCAGAGATGCCTTTATCAAGTAATGCAAGGTCTCTTTGCACTCCTCTACCATAGAAAAATAAGGTAGGTCAAAGCTTGTCTCAGGAATCAGACCAAAGGCATCTACAAACTCATTGGGGGTTGTCAGGTTCACAGGTGTCTCAGTTTCAGCCTCAGGGTTAGACTCAGGCTCAGGGACATTCTTAATAACATCTTCAACTAGTTTGGCTTTCTTGGCTTCAGAGTTTTCTTGTGTTTTTCCATAATGAGCTTTCTCTTAGTAGGTGGGTCATCCTTGGGCTGGGTGGCTAACCTACTAGATTTCCTGAATGATTTTGTGGCGGATTTGGAAGGAGGTTTGAACAAATCTGTCAGGGTATCCTCTCGTTCAGCCATTAAACACAAAATCCACACAATCAACTCTCAAACACGACGGCAACCTTCTTTTGCTTAATCAAATTAACCACAAATACTGAAATATGAAACTACAATGCTGGAAAATCACAGAAACGAGGGTGAAGAAGCGCTTACTCAAAAACCCTAGGGTTTCTCTGAACTTGCAACACACAACACCAAATCGGGACAAACCAGGTGCGAAATGTCGACCTTGCAAAACTGAGGTAACTGGAACAATGGCAAGGTATTTGGAACTGGGACCAGGAAGATGGAGAAGGAAGAAAGAAATGGGAAATCGGGCAGAGGAGGAACCAGGCTTGTAACAGAAGCTGTCGAATGGATGAAAAGTCCTGTCAATAGGTTTAAAACAAGTGAAATATTATTTCGACATGATTGGAAAGAAGATTTCGACAGATTGAAGCAACCTGTCGAACAATTAAAAGTACATGAATTGACAGGTCTGTCAGGTTGAAGGTTTCGAGAGGTTTATCAAACCTCTCGACAGGTTCAAAGCTTCAAAAAAATCAATGCGATAGATTCATACATCCTATCGATAGGTACACAGGCTTCAAATTTTACAAGTTGAGAGGTTCATCCAACCTCTCGACGGGTTTAAAATTTCACAGTAATCAACCTCTCGACAGGTATCAGAATCTGTCGAAAATGTAGCCAATACCTTTAGTACCTGTCAACAATCACTTCACACCTCTCGACAGGTCTCAATACCTGTCAAAATTCTCAATGGGAACCTTCATAACCTATCGAAAATCATTTTACACCTCTCGACAGGTCTGTTTAGCAATCCACATTATTTCTCATCAGTTCACTTGTCTCCACTCACCCCAAACTCGTCAATCCTCTTCTGATCTCATTTATTTGTCATGTATTAGGGACCTTCTAACCTTTATCACAGCTGACTCATTATTCTAAATAAAAAACTAAGTAAAATTACTACATATATACAATGATAGACATATTTGAAAACAACAACAGAGATAGAACTGACAGTTGTGATACATAGTGTACAATGTTGAAAATCAGTCACACTTTAGAGGTTCTTGAAGGTGAATGGTCACCACAGGCTTTACTAAATTTTCAACAAATATTTTGGGCCTTTGACCATTGACTTTCATGATCCTACCATTCTTTGGATTCATGATTTCAACAGCTCTAGATGAGGATACATGCATTACAATGTAAGGTCCCTCCCATCTAGATCTCAACTTGCCTGGAAAATTTTTTAATTTGGAATTGAACAGCCATACCTTGTTGCCTGCAACAAACTCCTTTCTCAGAAAGTGCTTCTCATAAAAAGCTTTGGCTTTTTCTTTGTAGATCATTGCTTTGGAGTAGGCTTCTAATCTCAGCTCTTCCAGCTCTGACAGCTGCAACCTCCTGTGCATACCAGCAGCAGTTAGATCAACATTCAATGACTTAATAGCCTAATAGGCTTTATGTTCTAACTCCACTAGTAAATGGCATGCTTTGCCATACACCAACTTAAAGGGAGACATCCCTATTAGGGTCTTATAGGCAGTTCTATAAGCCCAAAGAGCATCAGTTAACTTTAGGGACCAATCATTCCTATCTCCTCTCATAGTTTTTTCTAAAATGTGTTTAATCTCTCTATTAGAAATTTTTACCTGCCCACTTGTCTGTGGTGGTATGGGGTGACAACTCTGTGTGCCACAGAGTATTTTCTAAGTAGATTTTTAAACTATCTATTGCAAAAATGACTTCTCCTATCACTAATGATAGCTCTCAGGGTACCAAACCTAAAGAAAATATTGTCTTTCAAAAAATTGATGACAACTCTGTGATCATTGGTTCTTGTGGTCGTGGCTTCAACCCACTTGGACACATAGTCCATAGCCACAAGAATAAAATTATATCCATAAGAAGTAGGGAAGGTACCCATGAAGTCAATCCCCCAAATGTCAAATAATTCAACAAGTATGGGTTGTAATGGCATGAAATTTCTTTTGGAAATACTTCCTATTTTCTGGTATCTTTCATAAGCTTTGCAATGTTGTCTTGCATCTTTGAAGATAGTGGGCCAATAAAATCGACTTTGAAGTATCTTTGCAGCAGTCTTGTTTCTACTGAAATGGCCTCCACAAGCCTGCTCATGACACATGATTAGTATGTTGTGAAATTCATTATCAGGGACACATCTTCTCACAACTTGGTTTGCACAGTGCTTGAAAAAGTATGGATCCTCCCACATATAGTATCTGATATGAGAGAAGAACAGTTCCTTATCCATTTTGTTCCAATGTGGAGGAATCCTACCCACTGTCAAATAATTTATTATATTTGCAAACCAAAGTGTACTCATGCACCAATAGCAAAATCTAATATATCACACATCAGCTCAAATGGCAAAGAATAATCAGGAGCTTGTAGGACAGGTGCAAAGGTCTAACATCCCTTCAAAAATTCAAAAGAAGTGAGACATTCATCATTGAATACAAAAGGAACCTCTTGACACAACAGGTGACAAAGAGGTTTTGAGATTGTACTGAAATCTTTGATGAATCTCATATAAGAATTAGTATGCCCCAAAAAAGATCTGACTTGTTTGACAGTTTTAGGTGGGGGCAAATGTACAATCAAATCAATTTTAGTCTGGTCTACCTCTATGCCTCAGTGGGAAATAACATGACCAAGGATAATGCCTTGATTGACCATAAAATGACTCTTTTTCCAACTCAAAATCAAGTTGGTTTCTTCACATCTCTGTAGCACTAGGCTGAGATGATGTAAACACTGGCTAAAACTGTCCCCAAAGACAGAAAAATCATCCATGAATATCTCTAAAAATTGATCAATCATATCTGAGAAGATGGCATACATACACCTTTAGAAAGTTGCAGGGGCAATGCACAAGCCAAATGGCATCCTTCTATAGGCAAAGGTGCCAAATGGACATGTGAAAGTTATTTTCTCTTGGTCTTGTGGATACGCAGGAATCTGGTTATACCCAGAGTATCCATAAAAAAAATAATAAAAAGCTTTACCTGTCAACTTGTCCAAAATCTAGTCTATGAAGGGCAAAGGAAAGTGGTCTTTTCTGGTAAACTGAATTGAGCTTTCGATAATCAATGCATACCCTCCAACTAGTGGTTTCCCTGATTAGAATTAGCTCACCAGAATCTGATTTAACCACAGTGATTCCAAATTTCTTAGGTACCACCTTAGTAGGTGCCACCCATTCGGAATTTAAAATGGGATAGATGACTTCTGCATCTAATAATTTAACCACCTCCTTCATCACTACTTCTTGCATGTGGGGGTTTAACTTTCTCTGCATCTCTCTAGAGGGTTTGGAACCCTCTTCCAAGTGGATTTTATGCATACAAATAGCAGGGCTGATTCCTCCAAGATCAGCAATAGTCTAATCTATTGCTCTCTTATGCTTTTTCAGCACACACAACAACTCTTCTTCTTGCTCATCAGTGAGGGAAGAAGAAATTATCATAAGCAACTTCTGATTTGCTCCTAAAAATACATATTTCAAAGACTTGGGGAGCTGCTTCAGTTCCACATTAGGTGGACTTATAAGTGAAGGCAACAAAGGTGTCTTTGAAGGTAGTGGAAGAGGTAATACATCTGGTTTCCAAGGAGGATACCTTGTTGCTAGCCCCACTTCAGAATTTATGGCTTTCACCTCTTTTATCACAGGTGTGGGGGCCTTTTCTTTCACAATTTCAGTCCAAACATTTTCAAAAATATCACACATGTCATCACAATGTAGCAGCTTGGGCAAAGTCTCTTTCACAAGCTCATCTAACACATCAATCATAAAGTAGTCCTCACTATCCAAGTGAAGCTGACTTGCTGCATTGTAGACATTTAATTTCACTTTCATATTGCTAAAATATATCTCTCATTATACTTGATCTACATTGTATACAAGCATTGGCAGTGGCCAAGAAATGCCTGCCCAAAATTATAGAAATGGAGGTAGTGCACTTGTTTAGTTCTATGTCAAGAACTAGAAAATCTGCTAGATAAAAGAATTTGTCAATCCCAACTAACACATCTTCTATCATTCCCACTGGTTTCCTTTTAGATCTGTCAGTCAGCTGTAATACCACATGTGTGGGCTTCAATTCTCCCAAACCCAACTTTTCATAAACTGAATATGGAAGTAGGTTCACACTGGCGCCCATATCTAACAAGACTTTTTCAATGGTGTGGTCCCCAGTGATGCAAGGGATTGTGGGAACTCTAGGGTCCTGGAGCTTTGTTGGGGTTGCAATGGACAACACTTGGTTCACTTTCTCAGCACAAAAGACCTTTGATAGGTGTATCCTGGATTATCTTTTGTGTGTGCACAAATCTTTCAAAAACTTTGCATAGGCTGACACTTGCTTAATTGTAGCAAGTAAAGGCAAATTGATCTTTACTTGTTTAAATGTTTCAATCATTTCCTCAACTTTAGCATTCCCCTTATCAAAAGGAGAAGGTGCTTGAAGTGCATTGGGAAATGGCAAATGAGGGACTGATCTCCCATTTGCTACCTTAGCAATCTCATCAGTTTTTTCCTTATTTTTATTTTCATTTTTCTGATGGGGTTCATCAACACCCCCCTTATTTCTCATATGCTGCTCCTGCTGCATATCATGATGGGTTCGTCTTTCTTTTCCTGCATTCTTCTCAGACTCAACGCTAACCTTGTTGTCAACTAGCCTCCCACTTCTCAAAGTAGTGACAGATTTAGCTTCCTCATATGATGAAGAAGCTTCACCCACCATATACTGCCCTTTGGGATTGTTCAAAGGCTGACTAGGAGAGAAGAGGGGAGACTGCCTAAATTCTGCAATGAAGCCTAAATTCTAACTAAGAGTGTCCTCTATCTTCTTAATACTTTAGCTATGGGAGCTCACTGTTTTAGATAAAGAGCTAAATTCTGCAATGAAGCCAGAACCTGCTTTTCAAATGTGAGGGATCTAGAGGGTGTTGGGGTTGGTGTAGTTTGATGCATAGGTTATGCCATTGGCTGGTCATAGGCTGGTGGTATTGGGGCTTTTGGAAGAAATTCTGTTGATAAGGCTGAGCATTTCTATAGGGCATTGGCTGCTGCTGTTGCTGGTTTTGGAAGTTATCTTGTCTCCACCTCAAGTTGGGGTGGTTTATCCAAGAGTAACCAGCAGCTGGCTGTTGTCCATAGGACTGAGCAACATTTGCATGCTCCATAACCAGATCTGGAAATTGTACAGCAGAGGGACATTCTTCAAGGGAGTGAGTGGGAGACTGACATATCATACATGCCTCTTCCACATTGGCAGCCATTGGAGACTGCATTGTTCCCATGAGCTTATCAAACTTCTGAGTCAAGCTATCTACCTTTCTCTCCAAATCATTGTAACCAGTGACCTCATACATTCTCCCTCTTATTGTATTCTCTTTTATCAATTTAGCTGGAGACTCAATGTCCCTAGACAAGGTCTCCTGCTGCATTAAGTTCTTTCCAATAAACTCAAACAATTCTTATGCTTCCTTAGCTGTTTTATGAAGGTATGTACTTCCACAAGAGGCATCCACCATATTTCTATTTTTTGAATCAATTCCTTGATAGAAATTTTATATAAGTTGCCATTGAGGAATTTGATGATGGGGGCATTGTCTTAACAACTCTTTGAATCTTTCCCATGCCTCATAGAAACTTTCAGTTAAGAATTGAGAAAATGCTATGATGTTTTTTCTCAGCTGACTTGTTCTATTCATGGGAAAGAACTTAGCTAGGAATTGATATTGCAGGTCATTCCAAGAGGTAATACTGTTAGTTGAGAGCATAGGCAATAGGCCCTATCTTTGTCCTTTAATGAAAAAGGAAATACCCTAAGCATGGTGGCTTCAGGCCCCAAGCCAGCAATATTAAAAGTAGTACACAAAGTAAGAAATTCATCAACATGTTTGTATGCGTCTTCTTTACTCAACCCATGGAAAGAAGGTAACATTTAAATTGTTGAAGACTTGATCTCATAATTTCCCTCCACAGCTGAAAATCATATACAGAAAGGAGAATTATATGCACCAGGTGCAAAGTATTCTCTCAACAATCTAGGCTACTAACCCATTTTAACAGTCTCAGATTCAGCAGGTGTAAGTGTAGTGTGTCTAGACTTAAGAATCTTATCAACTTCAAGATTTAATGGTAAAATCTCAGGGTTGAGAGTTCTTTCAAACATACACCACTCACAACACAAAATTACAGCACACAAATTTCAACACAGATTTCAGCAAAACAATTACAAAAACAAACAACTATTGCTGCAGATTTAAAAGTTTACAGATCTAAAAATGTAAAAGAGTTAGGAAATGTAAACTCAAGCACAGCTTGCTCCTCCAATTAGCACAATGCTCCTCTCAGAACTACAAATCCAAATTTGCAACACAAAATTAAACTACAAAAAACTACAACAGCAACTAGTTAAACACAAAACAGGCAATTACAACTCTAAATCTAAAATAAGAAAAACTTAGATCTACCAATTCTAAAAATACAGATATCCGGCAGCGGTGCCAAAAACTTATTGTGTTGCCTATCTTGTAATTATTAAGAGGTTAAAAAAATAGTAAACTAAAGGACAAATCACAGTAAAATGGAACCAAGGTAAGGCAATCAGGCCTGCAAGAATCAAGGTTGTTGCAGCAAGCTTTAAAGGGGTAAGTAGGGGTATGTCCATAGGGAAATGTGCTTCAAAATATGGTAAATCTCCATATCTGACACTCTATCCTATCCTAATTTAAAATAAAGCAAGAAAGGAAAGATGCGAGGTTTTAAGGTGTCGTCACTTTACTAAAAACTATAAAAATTAAATGTAAATGTTATGATCTAGAACTGAGTAGAAACCAGATTTAAAGAAATGGAGAAAAGGACTTGGGGAATTAAAATCAGAGGTGGAGAATAGCAGTTGGGGATTTTGGTCTTCACTGAAAATTGATTTGTTTAGAAGCAATACAAGAGATTGATTTGCAACTATCCTTCATCTGGCTACAAGCACAGATGTAAGGTAGAGAAATCCAAGAAACAATATGATTTAAGAGTTAACTATAAGATTAAAATCTACAAATTATCTATAACAATAACATGAATTTATGTAATATTATTAGGCATGAGTTACAATTTCCTCGAGATTCGTTCAACATGATTAAGTGAAATTTCAATTGTCTCGAAGATTAGTTAATTATTATTGAATTTTATGAAATATGAGTTAATTATTAGTATATTTTAATTAATTCGATATTGATACCAAACACCAACCATGGTCCGGACAGAATTCAGATGTCAATGTTGATCAGACAAGGGCCGACACTCTCCGCCGTTTAACCAATCTTATGCGAGGATCAATGATCCTGTTGGTCTAACTAGACTCGATCATCAGCTGACATTTCAATATTCCTGTATATACAAGGATCCCATTCACATACGAGATGCTCATACGAGCTTGTTCGTGAGAACAATGATCAACTATGTGAGGCCAGAATAGAATATAATGGCATCATCTTTCCACTTTTAATTTTTTTTAGTTTTCGTTGCATTATCTTTCAAATTCTATATTTTTTATCTCAATTTCTGGGGTTCTGTATCATGTATCTTTATCATATTATCCCATTTTTGAGATCCAGAATCTTATTACCCCATTTAAGAGGTCCATAATCATATTCAAATACCCATTTCAGGTCCAGAGTTTAGATATTCAGATACCCATTTCGGGTCTAGAGTTCAGATATTCAGATACCCATTTCGGGTCTAGAGTTTCAGATATTCAATTTCCCATTTCGGGTTCAGAGTTTTAGATATTCAATTTGTCATTCCGGGTTCAGAGTTTCAATTTTTCAAATAATCTATTCAGATTCAGAATTCAAGTATTCAAATATTCCTTTTCAGATTCAGAATTCAAATATTCCTTTTCAGATTCAGAATTTAAGTATTCAAATATTCCTTTTAAGATTCAGAATTCAAGTACAGATTCAGATTCAAGTTCAAGTTCAAGCACGTCAAACAAGGGGTTCAAACATTTCATGTTACTATCAGACATTTCATTTCAAGCATTTAACTTCCTATCATATTGTTATCATATTATTGTCATATCAGATCATATCATATGCTTTCAGACGGACTATTTACTCATATCATATGCTTTTTTATCAAGTCATTTACTCATATCATATGATTTTTTATCAAGTCATTTACTCATATCAGATTATATCATATAATATCTGATTAGATTATCAGATCATATCATATACTTTTCATGTAATTATCATGTTTTTATCATTTATTTTTGTTGTGCTGCTTACCTTGTAATTATTAAGAGGTTAAAAAATGATAAACTAAAGGATAAATCGGAGCAACATGGAACCAAAGTAAGACAATAAGGTCTGCAAGAACTGTTACAGCAATCTTTAAAGGGGTAAGTAGGAGTATGTCCACAGGAAAATGTGCTTCAAAATATGGTAAATCTCCATATCTATAACAGATCTGACACCCTATCATATCCTAATTTAAAATAAAGCAAGAAAGGAAAGAGGAGAGGTTTTATAGTGTTGTCACTTTACTAAAAACTACAAAAATTAAATGTAAATGCTAATAATCTAGAACTGAGTAGAAACTGGATTTAAAGAAATGGAGAAAAGGACTAGGGAAATTAAAATCAGAGGTGGAGAATAACAGCTGGGGATTGTGGTCTTCACTGAAAATTGATTTGTTCAGAAGCAATGCAAGAGATTGATTTGCAACTATCCTTCATCTGCCTACAAGCACAGATGCAAGGTAGAGAAATCCAATTTAGACCAAAGAATTGGATTTATCTTATGGCTATGATTTGTCCACTTTAATGGTCACAAATCATCCTAAGGATTTCCTCTAATTCAAAGGTGTTAATCAGAACAATTAAATCATTGCAGATGTTGTGGATACAAGGCTACAAGCTCAGGCATCCACAGGGATATTAAATCTATGGAAATCAAATGGCAATCAAGATATTTATAGATTCAAATTAACTTTATAATCAACAATTCACTGATTCAATACAACTTACAGTACAATTATTCTCAGATCTACAATCTGTGCAACATCTTATCCTCTTATAGATCTCTCAACCTCTCAATTTACAGCTGGACCTCACCCTAACTGCTACAAGTGTTTAGCTAACCATGGTTGGACTATAGAGAGAATGGGAAAGGGGGAAGAAGGATAAAATTTTGGAGGGAAAAAGGGAATTCGAATTTTGGCTTTGAGCTCTCTCAATTTTTGGATGGTTCTTCTGTAAACTTCACTTCCATTTATAGTCTTTCCCTCTGTCGTCAGATTTGTTTCAGCCAATCAAAGTTCAAGGGAATAATTATGTTATTCTGAGCTACTGATGTTACTAATTTTACTTCTAAAAACTCTCCACCAATTGGTTCAAACTAGGCAAGTACATGTGAGGTGGTTAAAGGGTTTCCATTCGTGCCCATTTGCATTCTAAAAATACCCCCAAGGTTTGTTAAAGTGCCTCGGGATGCATGCACAGAGCACTGACGTGAGCAGCATTCTCAGCTGGAACTGAGAAGTTCCCAAATCGTGCCTCGAGAGGTTTAGGGAACCTCTCGACAGGTTCTGCTGGTGCTTAATGCTTCATTCGACAGGTTAGATGTACTTCTCGACAGGATCTGTTGAACTGTTCGACAGGATGACATCAATACCTAACTGCTGTCCTAGCTCCAGCCATCCTCTAGATAGGATAATTCAACCTCTCGGTATCTTATATAGCTTCAGGTGAGTCTTCGACAGGTTCTGTTCTGCTGTTCGATAGGTTGGAGGTACTTCTCGACAGGTTCATATTTAAGCACACAGACCTGTCGACAGGTTGAAATAACCTCTCAACAGCTTCAGGTATCCTCTCAACATGTAGGTGAAACCTCGAGAGATCCACTGCATCTCCAGGTGACCTCTCGACAGGATGCATTGTACTAATCGATAGGTTCTGTAAACCTCTCGAAATGTCCATTTCTTCACATCAGAACCTCTCGACAGGGTGTAATTTGGCTTCAAATCCTCTCGACAGGGTGCCTTCTTTAGTTTTAACTCCTCGACAGGTTTTGGGAACCTCTCGAGGACTTCAAACACTACATCCATCCTCTCGATAGGTTGACTTCTTCATACCAGAACCTCTCGACAAGTTGCTTTAACCTCTTAATAGGTTCTATTCTTTGCTTCCACAACTGGCACACAACTTGGGGTGTTATCCTTCCTATGTCCAACCCTCAGTAGCCTTTGGGGGGGTTCAATCTTCATCAAATGCACTTGTTGGTTTGCTCCCATGTGTACACAGTTGGGCACATGGCATTCCCATAGACTTTTGAGGCTTTGTGAACTGCTTGATGGCTGGCCTTTTGGGCTGCATGAGCACATGTTGAAGCAGCAGGTCTCTTCTTTGGCATTTTTAGATGGATGTCTACACTATGACTGTAATTTATTGCTTAACTACAAAACACATTCAAGAAACATTGTTAGTCACCTCAAAGGTCTATCAAAGGTCAGGTTAGGAGGTAAAAAATGATATTTTTCACTGATTAACACTTATCATGTATTTATCATGTTCTTATCATATACTTATCATGTAGTTAGCATGTACTTATCATATTTTATCATGTTCTTATCATGTATCAAATGTTACTATCTATCATTTCATATCCAATCATGTAGAAACAGAAATCAGGTCCGAGTTTCAGATGACTTGATCCTAAGGGAGGATCTCGTCGGTTTATACTTATATAAAGTGTTATCCCAGTTAAAGTCCAAAAGGGACTTATGTTTATCATTGTCGATAAAAATTCGGTTGTCTCTAAAGTGGTTCGAGGCACTTGTGTGCTTGATCCTAAAAGTCTTGTCTATTCAAGTTAAACTAATTTCAACTATCTGGCTGCTCAACGAAGGTCAATCACTTTACTTATCCTATATTTTCGGGTATGGGCCGTGGGTCCAACGAGTTATAGGTCCAATGGTTGACAGGTCCAAAGGGTCCAACACAATATGGGTCCAATGGGTCAAATACAATATGGGTCTAATGGATTATAGGTCCAAAGGGTCCAACAGGTCCAACGGGCTCAATGAATTATTTGGGCTTTCACTATATTTAAATCTAGAGGTACGAGCCTTTCCGAGGTTCGGGTTATATGTGTTTCAATACTCATGGGCCTTAATCAACATGCCTTGAGACGGGCTCATAATCCATTTAACGAGTCATGGGTTTGGTCTCAAACTAGGCTCTTATCAACCCCATCAATCTTATTTACTCAAAAGTTCAGGAGTTTTGGCCTCATCGGGTCGTCAAAGAATTTAATCGGGTCCTTTGACTTAGTTGACCAATCCCACATGGGTTTTATCATATATTAGCATAATGGGACTATGTGTTTGGGTCTGCCCAATTGGTCGCGGGTCTTTGGCTAATGTCTGAATACTAAGCTTCTATCCCAGATGTTCAGATTTTTCGAAGAAGTGGCGGACAACCTATGGTAAATCGACCGCTATTTTCTGCTCCGATCGAATTTGAAAATGATTCCAAAACTATGAGCAAGATGACTGATGAGAGAATCTCTCCCAAGTGGCTTTATCCAAAAATAAGATCAGGTCTGATTATGGTACATAGATCACCGAGATCTGTTATGTTTTACTAGGGTTTTGGGCCAGAATTATTGAGCCTCGTTGTTGGGTCCACAACTTTCAACTCCGATAAGGGAATCGAGCGCTCAATGGCTCTCTAGAAAGATCCGCGAGTTGTCCAACTTTTTCATTTACATTACTCGAGTCAAAAGTCAACGGATCAGGACGTAATATGGTCCATCTGATCGAAGGACGAGTCTAGTTTTCAGGCTGTGTGCCATTTGCCAACATTCTGGGTTTAAATTTGCAAAATTTCTTGCCGTCAATTCTGATGGAATCGAGGCATCAAATGTTTACCAGACCTTAAGGATATACTAAGGTATATGTTCAATTTATTCCAGAATTTTCTATTAATGTTTCGGGCACGAAAATTGGAGCTTATTATAGCTCTATTTTTGGGTGCAACGGGACAGATTTGTCGCTTCGTGTTCCGGGTGTCGTAACTTTCAAACCGTATGGGGTTCAGGTTAGAAATTTTAACCCGACACCAAGAACTCCTCCAAGTGCACTCCAAAATTGTTTGGAAATTTTCTGGAAATTTTTTCTATTTATTCTCTCATCTGTTCCAAGACTGATTTTCTGTGGACTGCAAGGCTCATAGATTTGGGCCTCGGATGGGGTCCACTTGGTGGTCCATCCAATGCCACGTATTATTGGGTCTCGGTCTGGGACATTTTCAAGCTCATCTCAGGTCATTAAGGATCAAATTTGGGGGTTATCACATCATTTATCTAGCGTTAATCGGTTACCGGTACTTTCCTAGTCACCGGTGTCGATTTTTCTTAAAATTGTCGGGTCAGGCATTTGGAGCCATCTGATTGGACTTAGCGTATCGAGCATATTTATATTCTTAAAAACCCATTTTTCTTTTTGAAATTTTTTACAAAAATCCTATTTCAAACTCTTTTTATTTGATATTTTTGAAGATCCCATGTAAATTCTAATCATTCATCTAATCCCATCCATTCATCTAACACCGTTGAAATGTCTATGATCAAATCAAGGGTCAAAACATAAGATTTTTTCAAATTTTAAAATTTATTAAGTTCATCATTTACTGATGCAACATTTCAAGATCAATAAATCGGGACCATCCGCTTGACTAACCATCAAGATCAATAAATAAACTATATTTTTCCGAGATGTGGCCATGGAAATATGTCGATGTCCGGCCACTTCATTAGGCCAATCATTTAATTTAATACCATAGAAAATAAAGTACTTCTTGCTCTAGAAGACATATATCTCATTCTCAAGCCTAAACGATCTAGGACCACATATTTCAAATATGATCAAGTCAATATAAGATTGATTTAAAACAGAGATCACATGTAATATTTCATCAAGCATCACATCAAAACTTTTCATGAAAATCTATGTAAAATCATACCATAAAATCAATACTATTCTACTTCTAAAGTAAAAATGCATCTTTTTGCGTGACATTGACCTAGAAATCCATAAATTAGGTGATGAATCACAGTGATGGAAAATTTATATAAACTTAATCTACTGTGATTATAGCATGCATCTCTATTGATCAATTACTCTAAAATTTATGGCATGATCAAAGATTTCAAGGATTTCCTAATTTTTCTAAGTTTTGACCTTCTAGGTCGATTTAAGCCATTAGATGACCTTACATGTATACTATGATCACATGCGTGGTACCATTTCGCTCAGGTCCATGTCACAAAATGGAATCACAGAAAATACACAAAATCTCATTTTATTTACAAAAAAATATAGCATTTTCTAACTATTCTTTCAAAATCTACCTAGTTTGACCTTCTTGGTCATTTAGGACCATTGGATGGCCTTGCATGTGTGTGATGATCACATACATGGTCTTCCAATCTCACTCCTCTAGATAAATAAAAATCGTTTTAAGTTTTAAAACAAATCAATTCTATCTAAGAGATCTATACGAAAAAAGCATAGAAACTCCAACATCTAGTGATCTAGGCCTATTGGCCATCATAGACCATTGGATGACTCTTAAGTGATCCTATAGATCACATCAAAGAGTGCTAAGGTGCTGGTCTTATGTGAGAACATGATCATTCCAGACTTAGTCATCCAAAAATAAGAGAAGATAACACACATCTTTGAGAAAATTTTAATACTACAAGTTAGAAGTCTAGACAACCATTTAAACTAAGATTTTACCCTAGCAAGCTCTCACCTCCAAGCTGATTTTTTCCAAACCGTGGGGTGAAAAGGACTGAGATGGGGCTGGGATTTATGTATGTTGGTGTGGAGAGTGTGGGGAGTGGAGTGGTAGTTTTAGACTTAGAATTCAAGGGTTAGATTGGAAGAGATGATTTTTCTACAACTAGAGCTTCAAGGAGGTCTAATGGAGCTAGGAAGAGAGGAGGAAGAAGAAAATTGAATGAAAAATGAGAACCCCCTTGCAAAATTTAAATTTGGCTATGGGGAGGGGGGACATGGCTGAAATTTTGACATGTGTCACATTTTTGTTTTCCAAGTCTTATTCCTCCAAGTCTCCATACATCAAGTCAACCTCTTGTCTTTTGTGGTCTTCAAAACCCTTGAACTTTGTGAAATTTTAAAATCTTACAAATTTTGTGGTGCATACAATTGGATGCATCTTACACCCTATATTTTCCTAATGAAAATAGATTGTGTAAGATGGATCAAATCTTGGTCAATTGAACCAAGGGCTAGGATTTGCTAAAGATTTGTAAATTCTAATTTCTAATTTACAAAAATTAGAGATTTTAATTATAATTGTCTTTGGGCTTATTTAAATATTACAAGAATTGTCATGGTTCTAAGCAAAATACAAACACTTAGTCTCATGTGTTAGTGCATCTAGGTGCTTCTATTTTGTGGGTCTAAGTTTGACTCAATATATCAAGCAATCTCGTGATAATTTTTAAAATCCAATCTATTGGCGATGATCAGCCCATCTTCACCAAGGCTTAGGTCAAATTTAGGTCAAACCTCAGGTCAAACTTTTGTCAATGCAATATTCCAAGTAGATTTGGGGTATGAGATGTGGTGTGTGTCATCAATTTTCCTAACACACTCATCCAATTATCTGGGGTGCCCTATGGGTGCCACTACCAATAGTCAAATATCTATTGAATTAAGGTGGGTGTCTCAAGATTTTTGGTAGACCTGACCTCAAGCAGTCACCTGGCACTGTCAGGTCATACCAGTGTCCAGTCAATATTTTGACCAACACAGAGATCTAGGGGCAGGTGTTACAGCTAATACCTCGATATGTTGACATGTTGATATCGAGGCGTCGGCGCCCCTATATTTGCGGGCATCGGGCCTCGCTATCAAGGTGCCAGCGCTTCGCTACCGAGTTTTAAAAAAGAAAAAAAAAATGGGGTGCCAATTCCTCAATATAGGGGAATCGGCACCTCGATATCGAGGTTCCAAAAAAAAAAAAAAAAAAGAGGGTGCCAACGCCTTGATATAGTGGCGTCCAGGTGCCTACTCTTTGTCCCTGGGGTGTCGACGCTTTGCTACCGGACTGTAAAGACCCGTATTTTGAACCCGAGTTAGACTAACCCCGCGTGTGTATTCGGCTCGGCGATCGACGTCGCCATTTGTTTTAAATTTTTATCTAGATGTGATTGTACGGACAGATTCTGATTTAGAGCCCATTTAGACCCTCGTGCGAAAGTTGTGCACCGACCTCGGTATGGCCGCTCAACACCGGGCTTGAGTTTTAAAATTAGAAGTGTATAACACATAAGAGGTGTGTGTGTACTTAACTTTGTGAGCAATCCTATTATAAGAAGGAATTGTATTCCCGTATTATACTAGATTTTGTTAAGAAAGGAAGAGACATGAGTGTCGTGAAGAACCGTAGCCGTTTGATAGTTACCCAACCGTGCGAAACTCCGTCTTCTCTCTTCTTCAATTATCGTAGGAGATCGGTTTAGAAAACCTTCTCCTCTAGAGCCTTAGAAAGAACTTGAATCAACCTTAGATTCGTAGTTGGCTATTGGGAGAGGTTGAGATCATTGGAGACATGTTGGAGTTGCCTCTGTAAACTCATGGGATCGATCGCGGCGCGAATCGTCGAGGAAACCAGCTGGTTTCGTTCCGAAGCTCCGTTCGCGTGACTTGTTTCTAATCAAGGAATCCTTAGACTAAAGGTACGTTTCGATTAAATTTATTGATTGAAATCATTGGATTAGCCATAAGTTTTGTTTTAGGATGTATGGGTTTCGATTCGGGTGAAAATTGGGACGAGAATCGCGATCCGAATCGAGTTCTAAAACTCAGAACTCTCGCTGTCGTTGTTGCTTGCTCGAGCGAGCTATTTTAATCGCTCGAGCGAGGATGCACCAAGAGTTTGACTTTAGAAGTTATATACTCGAAAAAATATTCTCTGTCCTCGTTCAAGCGAGCTTAAGTCATCGCTCGAGTGAGAAAATTTCTGAAGGATCTCACTCGAACGAGCTATTTTAATCGCTCGAGCGAGGTATCGCTGAACTCCGATACTGTCTTAGTATTTTAGTCATAACTTTTTATCCCGAACTCCGATTTAGATGATTCTTTTTACATTGTAAAGATACCAGAAAAATCTACAACTTTCATGTTTTGACCAACTCGTGCATCAATCATCGTGAGGGTCCAAAATGTATAAGAAGGTTACATCAAATTCTAGGATTGGTGCAACTTACCTGTTTTGACTTGCTTTTTAGGAAACACCTAAATAGGTCTATACTATTAGTGATTAGAATTAATCTTAATACATGAACGTATATTTGTGATGTAAATTGAGAGCGAGAGGCCATCAATAGGACTTTGCTTGACTTCGCATAACTTCGAGTTTTGGTAGGAGAATCTCATCTTTACAGTATTTTATTTTAATTCGTATGGATATTTTGAATTAAAATCTTTGAACTTGCATATGCCATTGAAATCACAGCTGTAAACTGAAATTGATATCAATGACTGAAAATCTAAATCTACCTGAATCCTGAAACCTGAATCTGCTTAAGCTCTAAAAATTTGAAATCAAGAACCTGAACTATATATAAGAGACTTGCATCTGATTTATATTAGTATCTGCATTTATTTTATGATTGACCTGAACGACCCTCAAAAATTCCTGAACAACTTCCTGGCACAAGTTTCCCTCATTACGCAGGGGCTTGTTACATCCTGAAAAAGGATTCATGAATGACGATGGTAGGTAGGGGTTCTCATCGGCTATATTCTTGCTCTCGAGATATAGTTTACTCGGGAGGTATTTTAAGTTGAGGATTAAGTCATGAATTACTAAACTTTGCATATAGAAGTTAGAGAAACTAGGACACTGAAACATTGCATCTGTTCTTGAAACTGTTTTCACATATTTAGAAATTAATCTTACATATGATTTCCGCACCTAAATTCAGCTTATTATCTGCATACATGTTTGACAAGCTATATTTCGGTATTTGTTTTGAAACCATGTTAGTTAAAGTAAAATGTCGTAGATGTCTTTCTTCTACTGAGCTTTGTTGGTTAGCTCACTCCGACTATACGTCACAGGTCTAGGTACTGACGTGGCTATTCAGGGCTGTGAGACTGATCCTGACTATGTACCTGAGGAAGAGCTTGAGGTTCCTCCTGAGGAGTTTTTCTCAGTATAGAACTTACTGATTTTCTTACTTGTGGTGAGAGTTAGACTTGAATTTGTGGGCCCATTTTAGTTGGATATCATAGTTTTATACTTGACTTTGATTTCTGTTATGAGCCATGTTTCGATGATGGTCGGCCATCATCGGTGGTTCTTTACTTTTAATTACTTCCGCATTTATTTTAGCTATGGATAATTATTACGCTTTACTCTGATATGTGCCCTGTTTGTCCGACTTATCATTTATTCGATAGGTTGGCGAACTGGCCTTTCCTATACCTGAGGGTTTGGAAAAGTCGGGTCGTCACAGTTGGTATCAGAGCCATGGTTTTAGATTCTCTAAGGACCCATGAGAACCCAACCGTGACCCGATACAGTTCGCATCAGAGTTATGTCGTTAGGTCCAGAACCACTAGTACTGTGTGTGTGATTGTTTTTACAATCAATGTTGACTGATGTTGTGGTGTTCACAATGACAAATCAGTATGGCCCTAAGATTTAGAGGCAAAGGCAGAGATAGGACTGTGCCTTTAGAGGACATTCCTGAAGGTGTCGGTACATCGAGGGGAGTTGCCTTCGCAACCGATTCTAATGCAGTCCCTATAGGAGCCGGAGTTGATAGAGGTCAGGGTGAAAGGATGGAACAAGTGTTGGAAAATCTGGCCACCAATATTGCTCAGCAGACCGCATCTATTGCTCGAGACCTGCAATCACCCAAAGAAGCGAGCTGATTACCGGACAATAACAACAATCATCAGGATTTGCCGAATTCAGGAGGATGAGACCTCTAAATTTTTCTGGACAGACCGACCCGATGGAAGCCGAAGGTTGGTTGGGTAAGATGGAAAAGATCTTCGAGGTGCTTCAGTGCACCGATGTCGAGAAGGTTAGATGAGCAACCTTCAAACTGGACGGATAGGCTGGACCATGGTGGAAGTTCGTGGCTAGACACAGGGAGCAGGAGTTTCCCAATACTCCTTGGACATGGGCTGAGTTTATCGAGGCGTTCAACGATCAGTACTTTCCCAAGATTGTTAGACATCAGATGAAAGTTCAGTTCATCGAGCTAAAGCAGGGGACAATGTCAGTGCGTGAGTATGGAGATGAGTTCACGCGACTTTCGAGGTTTGTACCTCAGCATGTGGCCACCGATATGATGAAGGCCAGAAAATTTCAGCTAGGTCTTAGGCCGAGTATATAAGAGAGCGTGGCTATGTGGGAAATGGAAACATATGGAGGAGTACTGTCAAAGGCCGTCATAGCTGAGGAAGAAATTCAAAAGCGATTCTTGAGAAGCAGTCAGCCGAACAAGGACAGGGTTGTACAAGGGCAGTCATGTACTTACGAGAATAAAAGGGCCAAGTTTACGAAGTCGCTAGTGAACCTTATTCAACCTGTATTTTCTAGGCCAACATTTTCTTCTGGACCGACCCCTTATCAGAGATCGACAGCATTATCACCTGTACAATCGGTACGACAAGCGGGTTCTACGGCTAGTGGAGCTTTAGTGGCACAAAGATCCTCTCATGCACCATCTTTTATTTCGGTCACTACGTGCCTAAGGTGTGGGAAACCACACAAGACTGAAAATTGCAGGAGGAACACTGGAGCGTGTTTTCGGTGTGGCACAATTGGACACATGGTTAAGGATTGTCCTCAGGAGGACAAGGGAAGAACTAGTTCGGCTTCTAGCCTCAAGTATCTCTTCTCATAGAAGGAGTTGAATATAAGACAGCGTCGATGGATGGAGTTCTTGAAAGATTATGATTGTATCATCCAGTATCACCCCGGGAAAACAAACGTAGTGGCAGATGCGTTAAGTCTAAAGTTCTCTGCTCGATTAACACATCTCACCGCAAGGGTACGACGATGGCATCTATTGGAAGATATGGCTCTAAGTAGCATGAGATTTGACGTAAAAGGTTCAAGTGCGTTAATGGCTACGCTGGTGATACATTCCACCCTCTATGAGAACATTCGCAGACTTCAGATGTCGGATGATGAACTTATGGCGATCAGATGGGATGTGATTGGGGGAAGCAAAATAGATTTTTCTATAAAAGATGACGGCACTTTATTGTTTAGAGACCGGGTATGCGTACCAACTAGTATTGAGCTTTGGGACACCATTTTGGAAGAGGCTCATAAGTCTATGTACGCTATTCACCCTGGCAGTACCAAGATGTACTAGGACTTAAAGAAAATCTTCTGGTGGAGAGGTTTAAAGAAAGATGTCGTTGTGTATGTCTCGAGATGTCTTGTGTGTCAGCAAGTAAAGGTTGATCACCGAAATCCGGCAGGACTGTTGCAACCACTACCGATACCTGAGTGGAAATGGGAGGCCATTTCTATGGACTTTATTTTGGGATTGCTAAGAACATTGAGAAAGTATAATGCCACCTGGGTCATTGTGGATCGATTGACTAAGTCCGCACACTTCCTACCTTATAATGCGTCATATACCGCCAACAAGCTCGCATAATTATACATGAAAGAGATAGTTAGGTTGCATGGTATACCGGTCAGTATTGTATCCGATAAAGACCCGATGTACACATCTCAGTTTTGGCAACGATTTCAAGAAGGAATGGGCTCCAGGCTCGATTACAGTACGACATTCCATCCTCAGACCAATGGGCAGACTGAGAGGGTGAATCAGATTATAGAAGATATGTTACGTGCTTGCATGCTGAATTTTCAGGGGTCATGGGACCAACATTTACTGCTGATCAAGTTCGCCTACAATAACAGTTACCAGGCTAGCATCGGCATGGCACCCTACGAAGCTTTGTATGGACGGCGGTGCAGGTCTCCGCTTAATTGGGAAGAAGTGGGCGAGAAACTCATTTTATGTCTCGAGATCGTGGAGAATACAACCGAGACAGTTCGGTTAATTCGTAAGAGACTACGCATTACTTAAAGTTGTCAGAAGAGCTACACTGATCTTAAAAGGAACCGTGTTGAGTTTAAGGTGGGAGACAACGTATTTGTCAAAATCTCTCCTACAAAAGGCGTGATGAGTTTTGGGAAGTGTGAGAAGCTGAGTCCGCGCTATATTAGACCTTTTGAGGTATTGGGCCGAGTCGGCGAGGTTGCCTACCGAGTAGCCTTGCCACCGCAGCTATCGGGCATGCACAACGTGCTTCATTTATCCATGTTACGAAGATATGTTAAGGACCCGACTCACGTATTGGACTACCAGCCCATTGAGCTCCAAGAAGACCTATCCTTGGTTGAGGAACCGATACAAATCTTGGATCGTACAGAACAAATCTTATGGACAAAAATCATTCCCTTAGTACTCGTGAAGTGGCGAAACTATTCTTCAGAGGAAGCCACATGAGAGCGTGAAGCGGAGATTCGCGAGCAATTTCCACAACTTTTCGAGTGAAGGTATATTGTAAACTATAGTTATGTAAGAAAGCCCTACGTACCTTTAAATTCTTGAATTTGCTTCTTTAAAAAAAAAAAAAAAAAAAAAAAAAGAATTCAACGTTAAATTAGTTAATAACATCGATGCTTTATATATATATATATATATATAACGATCACATAATAAAATCTTAAATGTCATATTTATTCATTCTCGGTTAGAACCGTGTGTCTATTGGAACCCGTGTCATCAGTTAGAATATGTTATCAGGCATGTATTTATGCTTCTGAATAAGTATTCGATTCTGACATCTGAAATTTCTGCTTAAGTAATTACCGACATAGTGTATGTAGTCTAGCGAGAAAAGGGTGAGGTAGGTGTGTGTGCTAGGTTTGAGTAATGGTGAAGTATGTTTCCAGGCACGTGACACTTAGGAAGGTATACTTTCTTAAAAAAATGAAAAGAGAAAACTAAAAGGCTTATAAAAAAGTCAAGAATGACGGCCGAAAGTGAATATAAATTTTAAAATATTTTAAAAGTTTAACCCTAATTAGTAAAGTGGCCTCCATGAACCTATCATTTCACAAAAAAACGTTACGTGTCACGCCCTTATTAATAGGCGCAAAGATATCTCTATGCGGGCATAATCTCCCCGTAGCCATATATATATATATATATATATATATATATATATATATATATATATATATATATATATATATATATATATATGGATTTCTCATTGAGGCTAAATTTCTCCCGCCGACACTAGTGCATTATCCTTGACCACCATTAGTAGCTTCGAAGAACTATTTTTAACGGCGACAATTATAAAATTGGGAGCCGGTTAGGACCTCCAATGGAGGACGGTGACCGTCCTCCAAGATCCACGTGGAGCTCCGCGTGGCATCCAAAACACTTTTTGGGTGTCACGTGGAGCACAAGTGGACAGTTTAGATCAATATTTAAAAAAAAATAATTGAAATTTGTTTTTTTAACCCACAAGTCAAAGTTTGACGATTTTCATTGGTCCACATTTCACGGCTCAAAACATACACGGTGGAGATGAGTTTTTAATTTATTTTGTTTCAAAGATGATCTATACAATGCACCCAAGGTCTACATGACACCCAAAAAGTGTTTTAGGTGCCACGTGAAGTTCCATGTGAAAGATTGGAGGACGGTAACCGTCCTTCCATGAAGGACGGAGACCTTTTCCTATAATATATATATATATATATATATATATATATATATATATATATATATATATATATATATATATATTGTTCATATGCTTTCTTTTGTTGGTAGACTAGAACAACATCACTTGATTGAAGAACCCTTAAGCGTGTTTTCTTTTTTATGAAAAAGAAAACTTGATCTCTGAGAAGCAACGTCATTCTTATCTTTCAAACGTCCACATTTAGAGGTTCAACCTTGCTATGGTTGACATTTGTATGCATTAATTCTGTAATCATAGATCCAAAAGAATGCATCACTACCATATCTGCAAAACTTGGGCTCTCATGTAAGATGATTACAATATCTAGCAGCAAGGAAGAAAGAATTGCAAGGAATGTGCAAGCTGAGACCAATTGTTCTTTGAGTGGCAGCAAATGAAATATATATATATGAGGCCTGAAATATGCGTCCGAGTGCAGTTCTAAGCATTGCACTTGATCCAGATGGCACCATTGGGCACTCATCATGAGGATTGGGTGATAGGAAAATTTGGATAAGATTAATCAGGTGCGACACAAAAAATTGAGCGCTAATCCGATGTATATCCACCATTAAAATTAAAATGTAGTCAAAGTTGCTTAAATTTAATGTGTATTAAAAATAAGACTATTAACGGCACAAAAAATGGCCGCTACTAACAAAAAAATTGCGGCTATTAGTCCTGTCGTTATTGAAACTATTGTCTGAATGTTACCTTACCTTTGACCCATATATTGAGGGTCAAAAAAGTTAAAAATAAATTATTTTTTTTAAATCACGTGTCACATAATTCAACAATCTAAAATGGGTGTTGTATGGGTATCATGTGCCACATGATCTGGCACCCAAATGCAATGATTTTAGGCCCAGGTGATTGGGTGCTAGCACCTGTTCCCCCCCTCTCTCTCTCTCTCTTTCCACACTTATATATATATATATATATATATATATATATATATATATATATATAGTTGGTAACCACCATAGTTAAAGGTGGTTAAATGATGTCACTATAAAAAAAAGATTATTAGTGGTATCCAAAAATTGCCGTCATTAACAAAAAATTGCCGCTAATACCCTTTCCGCTAATAGTTTTTAATAGTTTTTTGTTAATAGCTAATAATCTATTTTTTTGTAGTGTGTAACGTCGCTTCGCATTCTTTTATGAAAAGGGTGCTACTTGCCTCGCTTGTATTAATGGGCGTACTAATTTCTCTACGCTCAGGCGCATAGCCCCCCGAGCCTCTCTCGCTCTCCATATATATATATATATATATGAATAGTGGAACAATACATTAGCGATAGAGCATTCAACGCAACCATAGTGTCATTTGGGTGACACATGACACCTAATTCGAAGTTCCGATGTTAGGGCAACATGCACAAAATCGATCCACTGCCCAAGATGTGATCAAAGTTAGAAACAAAATTCAATGCACTAAGCGAACAGAGTAGAGGTCAAACTTTGACTACATATTTCAAGGGCAAAAAAATCATAAAAATTTGTTAATTTTTTTTAGATTCAGGTGCAACGAGGGTAATGATTTTAAAGCGAGATTTTTTTATGACCATGGCATATGGCACTGTCGTAGTGTTTATACTCAAACACTCCATAGTGTCAGGTTAATAAATCAAAAGGGTTATTTTTCATGGTTGAAGTTTGGTTGAAAAGGTGAAAGTTTTGAATGCCCTATGTTGTTGGTGGCGAACCAAGATAGAAACCAATATCTTTTAACTATGAGATGAAGAGGCCTAGGACTCCATTAAGCATAGCGCTGTTATCGAGCTAATAGGGTGTCATATGATACATGATTGCGAGTTGGATGCATCCTTTAAGGGTTAATTCCTTCTCCTAAGATTTAAAAAAAAAAAACGAAATAAACTTTTTTTCCCTTCATTCCATTAGGTCAAAGATAAATATTTCATAAAAAAAATTTGATCATTGAAAATTTTCACCTCTAATCACTAAACCAATTGTATAAAAATGATCAATTTTTCATAAAAAAAATTTGATCATTGAAAATTTTCACATCTAATCACTAAACCAATTGTATAAAAATAATTTTTTTTGGCCGGTTACTAACCAACCTGACGTATATGAGAATGGCACCCGATCTTTAATTGAGTGCAGCCGCGCAGGCTGAAAAGATTCTAAACCAAACAAGAACTAGAGCTTTGATTGGGTGAAGATAGATGCATCATATAGGTGGGGGATAGTAGGATTGCTACAATAATTAAAGTTGCAGCTCTGAAAGGTTTACGAAATGGGGCACACGCATGATGCACTTGATGGGCGGGCCATTAGGGTGTATTTTTTTCGTGTGCGGACGAAGACCAACCCATGTGGTTGGTTGGTTAGTGGCTACCCCTTATAGCAATAATAATGTGGCTTCATTATTTCACTCCATTTCCTTTCATTATTTCACTTCAAAAGGAAAAGTGAACTAAAAAAAAAAGAAAACCACTATAGCACTAAACCTTATGCTTTTTATTATATCAATGGGGTTTGGTCATGTAATAGTCCTTCATTAAATAGAAAAAAGTCTTAATCCTCGATTATATGTGATTGCTAACACTACATGTCATGATGGTTTTAGGGTGGGGAGTTAAGCCTATGTCAAAAACAAAATCAGGATTAGGACCTAAGCCCATAATTGGACAATATTATGGCATGTGGGTCTGGATCGTCACAAGTCAGGTCCAACTGATTCAATCCTAACTACGGTTCAACTAATTTTGAGATCATTGAATGCAATGAAATCTTGACTTTTATCTTTATTGCTTTGCATTCACTTTTGAAACCTATGCATTCAAGGGTCTCAAAAATTGTTTGAACACCATTTAGAGTTCAACCAATTTGATCTAATCAGGACCCTTATAGCAATAATATTGTCTGTAGGGTTGGAGGATTCCTCTTCACCATGTGCTCTTGGGCTATCTTTGAAGGGTTGGAGGATTCCTCCATTAGAAGATTCGAGGCTAATAAACTTTTTTCCATTCTTTCTGATTTCTAATTGGGTTTGGGCTTTGGACCGGACTTTGTCATTTTTTCAAGGCTGTAATGTTAGGAGGTTTTCTTTCGATTTTCTCTCTTTGTAGGTTTTTTTCCTATTTTTTAAGAGTTTCCTGTGTTGCCTTGGCACCTACACTGGCTTTCTCCGAGAAGACTGATTTTCTAGATAGTAATGTCTGAGTTGCCAACTAGAGCTTTTATCGACCCTTCAGAGGCTCTAGTTCACTTTTTTATATAATACAAAGGGAAATTTACACTTTTGGCCCTGTAAGTTTGCGTATTTGCATAAACAGCCCTATAGTTTCAATCCATGCATAACAGGCCAGCTCCAAGCCTAGCTGGTTCCACGTCAGCAACGGCCTTTTAAATTAAAATAACTTTTTAAGTATAAAAGTAACAGTTACTTTATAACTTTTCATTGTTTACTTTTTACTTTAACTTTTACTTTTGAAACGAGAGGGCACTTTTTCGCGAAACTCAAAAAGCTCACAAAGAAATTTTCGTGTAATTTTTTTTCCACATTTAAACACATTCAGTCATCAGTTATATTTCTCAACAATTCGCTAACTTACCGATAACTTACCGCTAACTTACATTATCGGTCGCTAATGTAAGTTATCGTCTGCTAATGTAAGTTATCGGACGTTAATTTAAATTATCGGCCGCTAATATAAGTTAGCGGCCGATAATGTAAGTTAGCGGCCGTTATTGTAAGTTGTCGGACGATAATGTAAGTTGTCTGTAGTTTTTCAACCTCACTTATTTTGTTAATTAATTATTTTTATATGTATTGCAGTGCCCACTAAGTGATTGTAAAATGACTATGTCTTTAAAGCCCTTCGGAAAATATTCTGGAGTTGGTGTCAAGAAATTTTACTTGCACTGTAACGAAGAGAGGAAGAAAATTTTAGATAATTCAATTTTCGGTCATCTATTTAGGATAAATGAGAAATTAGGATTCATTGGAGACTTGGTTGATGCTATTTTAAGCTTTTGGGTTAAAGATAATATTTTCAAGGTTAGAAATACCAATGTACTACTGCAAGAGTCCGATATAACATTCATTTTATGCCTGAATATGTTGTCGGAACCTGAGTCTGAGAAGGTGGTCATGCCAGAGGAAGAAACTATTTGATACAAATTCTTTCGGGGGAAGCCGGCTAAAAGACCTCGTATTGAAAAATTAGTTGATAGTGTTGATTTATCCAATGATGAATTTTTGAAACTATCATTACTATTTCTCCTATGTTCTTTTTTACTTCCGGACACATACCAGGAAGTGGACCCACGGTACTTGGCACTAGCAGATAACATTGAAGAGTTCAACAAGTTTCTGTGGGGCCTAATAGTTTACAATAATTTAGTAGATAGCATATCAAAAGCATACATCAGAAGGAAAATGGCGAAAATGTTAGAAAATGGGCATTATAACATCTGCAGATGCACTATCGCCCTACATATTTGGGCGTTTGAGCACTTTCCTGAAATCGCCACCGCTCTTACTGAGCTCAAATATCTATTTCCCAGGCTAATGAAATAGGAAGGCTCGAAATTCAGCCGTAATTCTAATTAATATCGAGAAAATTTTCTTAAGTCTAAAATTATCTTAGAGCTTGAAGCTGTAAAGTATAAATTACAGTATAGATCGGTTCGACTCTTTTTGAGGTAAAGAGAGATGGAAAGGGAGCAGAAAAAGACCGAGGAGCCTCGTGATGAAGAAGATATATATGAATACGACGATGTCCCAAGTCATGAGACACGTCCTCCAGAAAGAGACGAAGAGCCGAAAAGCCGAGATGACGATGACGACGATGAGGATGACGATAATGACAATGACAATGATGACGAGTATGAAGTCGTTGTACGTCAGCATACTGAATCAAAGGGCAAAAGCAAACCGAAGATTAGGCCCCAGCCAACAAGAGAACAGCCGGTTAGGCAACCCAACCTAACCAAAGAAGTAACGGAGCTTAAAAAAGAATGCAAGACGCTCCGCATGGCTGTAAAAGAGATGAAAAGTGACTCCGACGTGCATTTACAGTGCTTAAAGGGCAAGCACTCAAAATTGAACAGCCAGGGAGAGAAAAGAAGACCCTCCAAGTGCAAGTTGGGTCATTACAAGATGAAGTAGGGTCACTAAAACATCGGGTCCTAAATTTAACAGAACGAAATGCCTCAATACAGAAAGACCTTGATGCAGTCACATCTCATTTGACGAAGGTACTAAACCATTTCTTTTTAAATTTGAAAAAAATATATGTTTTTAAAGATTAATGCCAAATACGTTTGTCATCTGATAATGTAAATTATCGTTCGACAACTTACATTATCGACCGATAATATAAGTTTGCGGTCGATAATTTACATTATCGATCGATAATGTAACTTATCGGCCGCTAATCTAAGTTAGTGATCGATAATTTACATTATCGGACGATAATGTAAATTATCGACCGATAATATAAGTTAGAGACTAATAATTTACATTATCGATCGATAATGTAAATTATCGACCGATAATATATGTTAGCGGCCGATAATTTACATTATCGGTCGATAATGCGATTGCTAACTTGATCCCAAATATAAATTTTTTTTGTAAAATAATGACCGTTTTTAATGTATTTTGTAATTATGCAAGATAATATACTTTCATCTGTTCTATTTGAAACCTTCGTTCCCTCTGCCACTCATCCTACAGCTTCTAAACTCACTGCTCTTCCACCAAGCCATCAGTCCACTGCCCTCCGAACTTCTGCCCCTAAACCCTCAGGCCCAAAACCCACTGCTCCTCAACCTTCCCATCAATCAAGTGCCTCCAAAACTTTTTCCCCTAAACCTACTGACCCTAAACCCACTGCTCCTCAACCAAGCCATCAATCCACTGCCTCCCGAACTTCTGCCCCTAAACCCACTGGCCCAAAACCCACTGTTCCTCAACCTACCCATCAAATCACGGCCCCAAAACTTCTGAAGCTCTTCCACCTCCTACTAAACAACCCTTAGTGGAAGTGGGTGATGAGGGTGCTCCTCTTACCCAGCCTTCTCGTGAGTCATAGCCGGCATCCCTCAAATCAATTTTAATTAAACTATCAACTGGAAAAAGTAAAGCTGAGGGATATGACTTGCGTGCTCAGAAGAAGAGAAAGACTCCGATAAGTAAAGCCGTTATAAAAAGACCAAGATTGGTTGTGGAGGAGGAGGAGGAGGATGAGCCAAAATCCATGGAGCACAAATATATGCTCAGTTTTTGGAACCGGCCGGAGGGAGAGGACGATGTGATCATCAATACTGTCATGGGTGTTGAGATCATAGTTGGTCTTTTAAAGATTCTCAAAGGACGCTTGTGACTTGACAATGAAGTCATCGACGCATACTCAAGAGTCCTTGAAGTTATCAACGATTCAACATTTACGGCAAATGCCGAAAAAAGCTAGTTCGCTTTTGTGTCTGCCCTGGTAAGGTTTCAACTATTTATTTTTTCGTTTGTTTTATTTATTTATCTTTTCATTCACACTTTTAATTTATTTACTTACTACATAATTCTGTTTCAGACCTTATTTATAGCAGATGAGAAAAAATATGAAAAATTTATCGATAATGAAGGTCTAGCAACACTTACGATTTCGATAAGTGGCAGGCTTACTGTGACGAGTGGAAGGTTCGTAACAATTTAAAGCCGCTTGAACCACTACTTACAAATGATATACGCGAAATTCACGCAGTCAACTGTGGAACGGTACGTTTTTTAGTACTACACTTCGCTTTATTTAACGTTAACAAATTTTCTAAAATTAATTATTTAAAATTTCGGTTCCATTTTTGTACAGATTTATCTTTCGATACATAGCTAAAAACATAGCCACTGGGCATTGGCTATAATTCCATTAGTTGATCTGAAATTAAATTATAGATCCAGCAGACTGAGAGTGCTCAAGGAGGTTCGAAGAGCATAAAGGGTGTCTATTACATCACCTTCCGTGTCTTCTTTACACTGTCAGTTTAAAGTCAGCTTTCGATCAACAGTGGAAGGTATCGACGTTCAACAGTATCGTTCTCCCGATCCAAAGCAACAGTTGGGACTGCGGTGTATATGTTTTGAAGTACATGGAATACTTCTCCCAACGGCAGGCTATTGATTTCGAAGAAAAACAAATGCAACAATTTAGAGCCGAAATCAGACATTTAATATGCACGTTTGGGAAGAAGAGTTAAACTTTATATTTCATATCTTTGTAAAATTTTATAGATTTTTATAAATATTTTTGATAAAATTTTAAATATTTTATATCATTGTATAATTTTCGTTGTATCAATTTATCCTAATTGTCTAACAATTCTTTATAAATATCATAAAAAGACTTGTATTTGATCTTCAGATTTCACATAAATTAGCAGCGCATTCTTAAATATGTGGCCGCTAACTTAAATTAGCGTCCGCTAACTTAATATAACGCCTGCTAACTTAAGTTATCGGCCGATGACTTCAGTTAGCGGCCGATGACTTAAGTCATCATTTATCGGCCGATGATTTTTCGCTAAAAAATAGCTGTTGATACTAAGGCCATGATCTCAAAATCTATTTGGATGATGAATGATGATAAATGGTCTCCTTCATCTAATCCAAAGCAATTTATTTTGAATCGTGAAATGTGGCCCATGTGGGTTTAATATTAGAGATTAATCTGGCAAGTAATATAAGTTAATTTCAGGTGGGTTTAATATTAGAGATTAATCTATACAGTCCACTTGTGCTCCATGTGGCACTCAAATACTCTTTTTGGTGGCACGTGGAGCTCCACATGTATCTTGGAGGACGGTCACTGTCTTCCAATTGAGGACCTAACCGGCTCCCTTGATAAAATATGAAATGTTATCGATATCGATAAGGATAGAAATAAAAGCTTACGGTACTCTTACAAGTAATATAAGTTAATTTCAAATTCTAACAAATTTACACGAGCGACGGTTATGACCGTATTTGTTACAATTTTTACATCGCAGTGGTCGAACTTTGCCTTTAGATCTTATTCTCCTTTTCTTTGGACGGCCGGCTTGACGTATTTTGTGCGGAGGTAAAACTTGAATATTATCTCTTTGCGAATTCCATTAGCGCTTATCAACGGTTGGGATAAAGTGTTATTTATAAGTTTCTCTAAATAAGTTACTGGTAAACCAGTGCTCACAAAATTGGGGGATCTCTCTTTCTCTGTTTCGGTGCGATAATGTGGGGATCGCATGTGAACATGGTAATCCAAGAATAGCCCAAATTCTACATATAGATGTTCGCTTATCTAAATCAACACTGTGAGTGTAATCACCACATTTAACTTGAAATATATTGCGACCATATGGTATAACATTTTTTCGACGGGCCCATCCTGAATTTTGTGTTATGTGTTCTTGGGCCATCGGTGTTAACACGTGTGTCATTTTATTTCCTTCCTCTTGACGGCGAAGATAAAATTTGACTACCTTTATGCGAATAGTTTCTAACATGCTCACAATCGGTTCTTCCCTGTCTATTTTTAACATACTATTTATGCTTTCAACTATATTAGTTGTCAACAAATCATAATGCCTCCCTTGAAAATAAGCACACGCCCAGAAATGATCACCAATTTCTTTAATCCATATTGTACATTTCGGGAGGGCGTCGTCTTCTATTTTCTACATAATTCTTTTAAATTTTGCTTTCGAAAATGTACGGGCAGCAACCCAGAAAAGCGGTCTAGATATTGTATCCTTATATGTATCAAACAGATTTAGAGCTAAGTGCCGTATACAGTAGCTGTGAAAGGCATTAGGAAATTTTTTTTCCACAGCTTCAATCAAACCTTTCTGTCTGTCTGATATCAATACAAACTGCTCTTCAAAGTCACCGATTACACGTTTCCCTAATAGATCAAGAAATCATGTCCAATGATCTTCATTTTCTTTCGGTACAACGCCGAACGCTATAGGGAATAAATGTCTATTCCCGTCTATCCCCGTAGCTATTAACAACACTCCATTGAATCATCCACGCAAATGCGTTCCATCTACCGCAATTATTCTTCGTAAAGTATTATGAAAGCTTCGAATACAAGGTCCGAATGCCACGAAGAATCTCTTAAATATATTATCAGGCTCGAGACACAATTCGATCTGTACGTCTGGATCGACCCGTTGTAATTCGGCGACATATGACGGTAATATCTTAAATTGCTCCTTCCAGCTATCTCGAATGTCATTCAACGCTATTTCTTTTCCTCTCCATGCTTTCCAGTAACCTACTGTTATACCATATTTTTTTTCAATATAAAAAATTATTGAAGCAGGAGTCTTGTCAAAGCCCTTTAATAGCTTATCTCTCACGAATGAAGCTATCCACGATGTCATACATTGGTGATGTCCACTTTCGAAAGCTGGCATTCTGCACGTATGTTCCGGGTGGAAAGTTTTCACAGCAAATGTGTCCACACCTACTAATTTTGATGCAGGTATTCGCCAAGCACATCCTACTTCAACGCACCTCGTCGTAACTCGAAGAGGACTAATTTTTATTGGTTTAATATGAAAATTATTTGCCATTGCAAATTCTTTAAGAGCTTTCTGAAAGGATTTCTTATTTATAAATGCCTGACCAATGGTAATTCGTCCCCCTTCATACAGTTCCTCATCATCCAAATCCATATACTCTTCTTTCGAGTCATTAAGCTGATAGTCTTCGTCCACCAGAGGTTGATCAATTCCTCTATTAGTATGAACACGCGAAGTGGGAGATGACGGTGCTTCATTATTTTCAGGATCACTATCACAGTCATTGACTGGATGGTTATTACGTGTTTGGGATTGAGCCCGTTGATGCACGCTTAGTTAATGTGCAGTTGTTTGGATTGATGTTGGCTGATGCGGGAATGTTTTATGTACGAGAGGCTGTTGTGTTGAAGGCTCGATTATCGTTGGCTCTGAAGCTATTGGTTCGGAAGGCCATTGATATGGACTAAGGCCGACTAAAAACGTTTCCCACTGATTTACCGAATTGAAATTGAACTAAGATGTATCATGCATCGGATTCATTTGATGATAATACCCTTGATCTTCTTCGCCTTCACTCATTGGAATGTCTGAAGAGGGTTGCTCCAGAGGCCTACGGTAGGGGCAAAATCCTATATTCATATTTCTATCATCGTCGACTATTATTGGTGCAGGGATGTTCTCCTCTTCAAACCGTAATGAAATCGTTAGTGTAATAGAATGCTCTTCCGGTCGTGTCCTACTGATCTTGTATATTTTCTCCATAAACTCATCAAATGATATGTTCTCCGTGACAATGACAATCCTCCGATGTCCTCCGTTGTATGTATTATCTCCCACACGGACGAAATCAAAATGACAAAAAAGGGGAACATCCGTTTCAACCTACAATATTTACAAAATAAAAATTAGTTGTTTAAAAGGGTAATACTTGACTTAGCGCTATAATATTAAAAAATAAAAATTGGTTGATTAAAAGGCTATCTTAGGATATCGGCCGCTATCAAGATATCGGTGGATAGCTTAGGATATCGGTCGATATCCTAAGATATCGGCCGATAGCTTAGGATATTGGCCGATATCCTAAGATATCAACCGATATCTTAAGATAGCGGCCGATATCTTACCTTGCTTGGTCTACCTAGTTTATGTTAAAAACGAAGGGAAAATAATATCTTACAAAGATAATGTATTCGATATCTTACCTAGCCTGTTGTAGTTCTCTGAGTTTATACCAACTGTAGTCGAATCTCGAAATCACAATCCAAGAAAAAGTTTTAAAAAGGGCAAATAAGCATAGAGAAGCATATATATATATATACACACTAAGGGAAACGTGGAACCGGCTAGGCTTGGAGCTGGCCTTTTATGTATGGATTGAAACTATAAGGCCGTTTCTGCAAATACGCAAACTTATAGGGCCAAAAGTGCAAGTTTTCCTAATACAAAATTACTTTAAAATGCGTGTGCCCATTTATTTATTTTTTTACACAGCGCTAAAACCGTCGTCTCATGATTGATCCTATGCTCCACTAGTAATAGAAAATCCATTGTGATACGGGGATGATGTGGACTTCGTAGTTGACACCTAGGTTGTGTACGTTGGATCGTACAGAAGCTAATTTCATCCCCTTGGATGGTCAAACCTTGGGATAGGTTTTAGACAAATGCAATCCGTGTAAATACAATGTTATCAAAAAAAAAAAAATGTTGATCATGGGAGCATATCAAGGGTAATAAGTGAGGCAGGATCATTACTCTGATATGCTGGAAAGAAGTAGAGCTAGATAGACGTGTTACGTGATTGAATTGGCATCAAGATGTTTGGGCCTTGGAGCTAAGTTGTGTTATGCGCTAGCATGGAGGCCAAGAAGGTAAGTGAGTAGGCCAAGAAGCTAAGTGATCAGCTACTATTGGTGGCTAGACGCACGTGGACGTTGGGAGTTTGATATCGTGGTCTTGGCTTGAATGCTTGGACATCACTACAAATATATAGACCATTACGGGCAACAAAAAATCCCTTGTGAAAGCTTCCAAAGTGCCAGTAAAACGTTCCCGCGGTCGCGCCATAATTAAGACATCGCTAAATGTGGTCTTTACCGGTGATTATTTGGAAACCGCCGGTAAAAGTCATTAATTTTTTATATTAATGAGTATTACGTTTTCTGAAGGTTTGGGATGCGGGGATCAATAGTTGGTATAGTACCAATTCAAAATCCACAAAATGACATGGATTAGTATTATTGATCATGATCCTTGTGCATGCCAATTGGTGAAAAACCTAACTAGATAGAAGATACATAACAAAAAAATGAAACATAATTACTATTGATTGTAGAAATCAGATTTTGGACATCACCGTGATCTCTCAAGAAAGCATCCACTCTATGCACATCGCCAAAATAAAATGAGTTTTACTCAAAGTCGACATGGAAAAAGTTTATGACCGGGTTAGTTGGGACTATTTTTTTTGGATGATGAAGAAGATGGAGTTCGGAGAGAAATGAAGATCATGGGTGTCTTACTAGCGTCTACTTTTTCATCATTATCAATGATAAAACATGTTTGATTTTTCAAAGCTTCGAGAGGGCTAAGACAAGGATGCCTTCTATCACCTTACCTCTTTGACATAGTCAATGAAGATCTTGTCCTCATATTTCAAAAGGTGTAATGAGAAGAGTTAGTTACTGGTTTCTCCAATCTTAGGAACTCTTTTAACATTAATCTTTTTCAATGTGCAGATGACTCTCTCATCATGTGTGAAGGAAATTTCTTCCAAATCAACCACATTTGTAAGCTTCTCAAAGTATACGAAGAGGTTTTTGGGTAGAAAGTTAATTACGAGAAATCTAACATTTACGCCATTCACATTAAAGAGCATATCCTAAATAGTTGAGTCAACACTGCCAACCTGTGTGTGGCTAAGCTTCCTTTCAAATACCTTGGTATTTCTATAGGGATGAGAAAATTCAATATATCCGATTGAGATCCGGTCATATCTAAAGTTAGCAACAGACTTAGCGGGTAGAAAAGTAAATTGCAATCGAAAGGGGGGAGGCTTACTTTAATCCAATATGTGCTCAATGCTATTCTCAATTACTATTTGTCTCTTTACAAATGTCCGATTAAGGTTTGCCAAAAAATTGAAAAATTAGAAAGAAACTTTCTATGGAATTATTTGAGTGATAAAAGAAAAGGTCATCTTATTAGTTGGGATAAAATCACCAAGCCTAAATCCACCGGAGGATTAGGCATTAGACCCATTGAAACTATGAACAAAGCTGTGACAACCCGGATTCCTAACCCTGAAAACTTGGACCGTCGGATCGCTACTAAGGCTGATTCCCGAACGGAACACTTGGTACATCCACACAAGGCAGAAATCATAGCATTGGGATGTGGGACTTCTTGATGCAGCTACCCGCTTCACTACTTCTCGATGCGGCCATTTCTTTACAATCAGGTCATTACCACCCTCCATATTGTCCTGTAAACACTTTTTCTCTAATTTATTTTTCACCAATAAATGTGCATTCTAGATTTGTTTATACTGATTTTTTGTTAAGTCTTTGCATTGTTGCCTGAACTCCTTATACTGAGTCTAAAATCTGTTTGTGTATAAATATGTACTTACATTATATTGGCTTAGTTGAACTCTGTAATTGAAGATTGTCCCAGGAGCCGAATTTGAGATTTTGAACATGTTTCATTGTGCCCAGTCTTTTATATCTAAAGCCGAAGTTCGTTCTGATGGAGAATGTGGTTGATATTTTGAAATTCTCCAATGGTTTTCTTGGTAGGAACACACTAAGTCATTTAGTTTCCATGAATTATCAAGCTAGACTAGGTATGATGGCGGTTGGATCCTATGGTCTTCCGCAATACAGAATGCCTGCGTTTCTGTGGGGAGCACAACAAACAGAAGTAAGTTTTCTTCAAAATATCCTTTTAAATCAATAATCGGGCATGTATTTAATAAAATTTGACTTCTTTTTGCAGAAGCTCCCTCAGTATTCTCTCCCAACTCTTCAAGTAGTTGTCCGTGGCGCAGTACCTAACGAATTTGAAGTATAAATGCTATTCATTATGTAATTTAAGTGTATCATGAAGAGTATTTGATTAAAACCTTTGAACAATACAGAGAGATGTTGTTGGTCATACTGATTGTGAGCATCTTAATTTGAAGAAAGCTCTACTCTTGGGGGATGCCATCTCTGACCTCCCACCAGTAATCAACATAACTTTTGTTCAACCGGATATTTTGAATTACTTAGAAAGTATTTTTTAAAACAAATTTTATTCATTTTTTCAGATAGATAACTTCGAGAGCCGTGACGAGATGCCATAGGGAAAACCTGCAAAATCAGAATTTCAGAAGTTAATAAGAACCGGGAAATATGGTGTGTATTTTAAACCAACGAATATTTATTGCAGATACCGGAATATGTCATTACGTTTGTCAGAGGGAAGTCCAGCAAGTAAGAGTTTTGTCAGAGGCTAGGTCAATACCTTTATTCATCGAATCCTTTACTTTTAGGTCTTACTTGATGAGCATATTATTAGCTAGCATCGAAGATTAGCTCGTTTGCCTAATATAGTAGAAGGGTTCTTTGGCACATTAAGGCTGTTACCACCTTGGCGTGGATGAGAAATAGATCCTAGAAGAACTACAAGTAAAGTATTCAAGGTGAGATTGGTAATTTGGCACATTAAGACCATGCCCACAATTGAGCTGCTACTTCAATAATATAGTTTGTAATTTGGGTGATTTGACTGGATTTGTTTGGATACATACTCCAGGTGAGACTGCTAGCTTTGGTGTATGGTGCAGTGATCGAATTCGAGGTACCCTTTCTCTACTCTTGTAGCTTACACTCATTGATCATTCTTAAAAAAGTTATATAGGCTATGTTTGGCATTGCTGTTTGGGAGAGTAGAAAAGAGCAGCAACTGCTCTTTGTTAGATTGGGCGACACACGTAGTTTAGTGTTAACAATATTACCTTTTGGATGACACTAGCTTTAGGACTAGCAACATCAATGGGCATTAATAAAAAAGAAGCATTTGAGGCTGTCTGTCACATTTAAGATCCCTTCTACAATCCTAAGACTTGTAGTGTTTGAAATAACTTTTTTGGTGTGAGAAGTACCTTATATGCTTCAATTTGTGCAATTGTCTCATCAACTTCTACACTACCACCCGCTTTTGCTCCACATACATCAGTAGGCAAGAAAACTGCATACACATGAACAAAATCAATCACATTTTCACCATGAGGCTGTCATGTCGTTGAATAGGGGATTTTGTGTTTTAAGGTTCTGCATAACAAGCAATATGAAATCGAAACGTGTTGGCTGCAAGTCACAAATGACCTTATTAATCATAGATGATGTTTCCTTTGAAATACAATAATGAAAATCTTCTCCACAGGTAGGCACAAACTAGAGGCCCTATGTTTTGAAATCTGATATTTCAAAAATATCAACTCTGCTTTAAACTTGCTGAGATTAATTTCCTACCTCTTAGGACATCAAAACCAATTCGAATACATTGCTTTCTCAGCCCAGAAAATTGTTTAATTAAAAGTTGTCAAAGACTCATGAGACCTCTTCTTGGTCAAAATTTGGGGATCAATGGTCTCAATCATAATGGCCGAATGAAACATATTTAATTTCCCAGTCCAATGGACTGATTTATTGCAGTATTGGGCTCAGTATTGTTCTAATTAAAAAAGTCTTCTAATGCGACAAGAAAAAAATAAAGAAATTAACTTTATAATTTTTTTTCCAAATAATATTAAAAATTAATAAATCGGCTAATAATAAAGAACTAATAACAGACATACCTTTGTTTCGTCACAAAAACTAAAGAAAAGGAGCACAAACAAAAGAGAACAGGGGCAGTCTTGCAACTTATGTTCAGCAATAAAATATTGGCTCTAGACCTCTAGCAACTCTCGATTTTACTAAAAATTAATATTTAACTTCTAGAACCAGCAATCTGAGGGTAGATGCACAACTGAATCATGTAAAGAAGACTTCGAATAAAAAAAATCATTCCAATTGGAATGTTTCACCATCATTCCAAATGGTTTCCTAACCTGTCTGAAGTTTCTATCATTTCTCTCCAACTCAATCGCCTACATCATTGCCACTGGATCCATTTTCCAGCAAATCCTTATGAAGCCCTGGATCTCTGAATGAAACCATGAATAAAAAAGCTTCCAGGCAAACACCAACTCATATAGAGTTAGTGATTATAGAACTACAGGGAGTTTAGCCATAAAACAAAAGTCGGTGAAAAATAAGTCACAAAGCAAGCCCATTATAGCTGTGAAAAAGGCAGCAGCAGCAGCGATGACAATGAACATAACAATGAAAATGAGACTGATGGCACAAAAGGTAAGCCAAGGAACGAAGGGCTTTGCCCCGATGCAATGAAACGGAATATTTGCTCGATGAGAAATCCAGTGCCAGTCAGTATTGGAGCATCGTGAAAGCCTATTCAGGCTCAGGTCTTTGAATTTTTTATATTTTTATTTATGATAACCTGGGTGTTCTCATTAGTGTGTTGAATATAAAAGGAAATAATTACAATTTTGAAATTGGACCGGAGTGTGAGCAGTAAAATGGTCCGGTCTGATTCTGGTTGAATCACGGCCTAGCCATTAGTTGAACCATGTATATGTTATTTTTTTGTATTATTTTTTGTTAAAAAGACACTCTCTTAGTGTCGTCAAAGCTGCAATCAATCAGTCTTGCTCGGCGCCAGAGCCATCATCGGTCTGACTTGTGCTGGTGCTAGAGCCTCCTCGCACTCTAATGGATACGCTGCAGTTTTTTCCCTTGGCTTAAAAAAAACAGTCCACAAATCATTATTTTCTGGCAATTGTTTTCGCTGAAGAAAAAATGTGTCCAACAGAACCAGCTTGTCCAGTAAAATTGTCTGGTCCACAGTCCACACAATTCACTGGTTGGACCATAGGGTGTAGCAGCTCTGTATGCATGAGTTGACTAATCTGTTTGGCACATCTACTCTGATGCCTTTAGAACATTGAGAAAGTTTCTATCATTATTTTTTCTTTGATGTTAAATCTTCATCATTGTGGATTGTACCTTAGTTTCCTGATCACATGATGGATCTTTGGTCCTGTCCTTTTTCCTTTCCTTGGATACAGGTTAGTGGATGGCTTTATGGAGCTCTATTTGGGTCACTTGTGGTGTTAGCCAATTGCAGATTTTCAGGGTACATATACTTCTGAGTTTTCACTTTCAAGCATTAATTTTGGAGCCTTTTTAACAATATTTATCAACCTATCTTCTTTGTTAAAGGTAGGAGAAGAGAACTTATCACAGCAGTTGTCTTGTACCTTCTTGGTGGTTTGATTACAGCTGTGCAGATTACGATCCAATAGCTTAATAGGTTGGATTAGGCATCGCCCATACCCTGCAAAATAAATCGACTTCCGCACTCGTTTAGGTACATGGTACAAAACTCCTCTATCTAGTCCATTATGAGTTTTTAAGTGATTAATGGGTATTTGCAATCTCTGTTTCTCGTTTTTCTTTCATTAAATCTAATCTATTCTGCTTATTGATTTATGGGCATATGCAATCTCTGTTTCTCGTTCTTCTGTCAATAAATCTAATCTATTCTGTTTAATGTTTAATGGGTATTTGCAATCACTCTTTCTTGTTCTTCCTTTCATTAAATCCAATCTATTCTGTTTAATGGTAAATGGGTATTTTCAATATCTCTTTCTTCTGCTTCTTTCAATAAATTTAATCCATTGGTTTATATGCTTAATGGGTATTGTTTCTTCTTCTTTTTTAAAGCTTCAAATGCTCACGAATCTGTCAACCATACCCACATGAACGGAAAGCCCCATTCGGATAATGTGGTGTCACAGAAATCCTCATCCCGGAAAGACTGGAATTGGAAATGTCTTTGTTAAGGTGTCTGATTGCTTCTTTCAATTATTGGTTTCCATTTTATTTATTTATTTTGATATTCGACTTGTTTCTTATTTTACCTTTTTTTTCTTTTTTTTTTTTGAAGAATCTTGATCTATCAATAAATAGCGCGAAACTGCACCAGATTTTTGGCAAGGATGGGAATATCAGTTCATGCAAGGTGGTCGTGCACAATGGAGTGAATAGGGATTTGGATTCGTTCAGTTTGATTCAGGGGATGCGGCACAATTTGCTATCGAGGCCCTTCATGGAAGTATTGTTGAAGGAAAGAAACTGTAAGGGAGCAAGAGAACCCTCTATGTCTTTAGGTTTTTAATTTCTAAATGTCTTTATTTTATTCTTTTGTATGATATAGGGTTTCATGATCTTTATTGTATGCATTTCGAGGGGGAGTTTCTTTTCTTGTTTCTTTTGGATTGTTCGAATTAGGCTTGTGGGTTTTTATTTATTTACTTAATATTAATATTGAAAATGGCTATTTGTCTATATGTTCATTTAAATGGAGTTGATTCCCTCGAAGGGACTGGTCTATTTCATTTTATGATATTTTAATATGATAATTTGGATATTTTTGTAAATTCTTGAATTTTGATTTTGTTTTTGTGGTTAGATATGTATCTCAATTTTGTTTTTGTGGTTATATTGAGCTCAGGTTCAAACCGTTACATTTACCAAAGACCTAGCTGACCTTAGCTTCAAACTACTTGTCATACATTCTCAATGCAACAGTCAACTATTAAAGAAACATAATAGCCTAATATAGCTATATAAAGTTTTCTTCTCAATTTGTATACCATAAAATTTCATCGAGTATCTAACAAATGTTTAGACTTGTTAACTATATCACATTTGCAATCTTCTAGGAAAATATCTGTGCCGTACCAATGGCAATTTCTAGTCGCTAGTAACAAAACGGGCTAGAGAGAACCAAAAAAGCTAAAGAAATGAACCTGATAAATGCCTTCATATTGTTGTAGATAGATCCTTCATATTTTTATTTTTTTTAAATAAAAATATATCAGTGTTAAACTATTGATGTTACCGCCTTGCCAATTATTTATGGCCTGCTGGAGTGTTGATCAGTTATCTTTGTTCCTTGGTTACAGTTGTAGGAAGTAAGCTTACTGCCTTTTAAAAAGCAGGTAGTCATAGGATAGGCATAGACGTGTGTGAGGTACTGAATTGCACAGAACTTGCACTTGTAGTTGCGTGAGGCTTTGAATTGCACAATAACTCTGACGTGAGGAGTGCACAAGTATTCAGAACTTCAGATTGACTTGTGACTTGATTAGCAGGTCAAGGCATTGAGCAAGGCGTACTTGTGCAGTTGTGGGCAAATAGTTTTTCTACCAAACAACATGCCAAGTCAATGTGCGACTAATGAGTGCACAAGGTGAAGCATGAGCAGGTAAATATTGAGTGCCCTTTCTCAATACAAAGTGCCCTTTTTCACAACTTAAGAGAAAGACTTAATATTTTGAGGACTTCTGCCAAGTAGAAACACCATCTAATTAGGGCCACTTGCCACTCAAAATGTATTTCTTTCACTGAGTCAAGCACATAAATTTGACCCATACGCTGCTGCTTTAGGTTCTCACCATGGTGTGAAACTTTCACGATATACTCTGCTACTTAATTTGATATGTAGATGTTTCTTCATCTTTGACCAAGGAGATACTTTCGCCATGTGTAAAACTCCAGTGTGTACTCGAAACAACATTCCATTCAATAAGCACACAATTTAGAAGCATCATACAATGACACTTAAATTTTTCTACTAAGGTTAGTTTATTTAAAATCTCAATTCCAGTTAAAGACAGTTGCTTGATTTCTAACTAATCTTAATATACAACTCTTATTATAATTAAAGTTTTAGTTAAGCAAACTAGTTTTTTATAACTAAAAAGTTGAGCCAATTAACAATATAAAAATATTATTACTGCTAAAATATAATTTAGCGTGTCAAATTGACCAATTTTCACTATAATGACCTTTGTTCTCTCTGATTGATTGGAGTTGACATGCGTTGATCCATTTTCTGAATGTTGAATGTATCGGCGACACAGAGCAGTCCATTGAATATGATATGTGGGACAAATTGATGGGCATATATTGATTAAATTTCTTATTTGATACCTTTATTGAATTCTTTTGCTGTCGTAGTTGTAAGACACACACACATACACACAAACACAAGCATTTGTAGCATACCTGTGCCTCCAAGAAAGCTCTAGAGACAACTGTGGATTGTGAATTCAATTGAGAAAAAATGTTATTATGTTTCATTATCTGAATCGGGAAGTTTTCTCAACATCAATTTGTATGTGATAAGATGTCATTGGGAAATGTGTAATAATCTAATTCATAGGGTTGATAAAATATCTGTTTGCCCTAGTTAAGTGATCTGATATCTCGGCAATACTCATATATGCAATGCTTTATCATATAACTCTTTCTGTTCTTAAGGTCCCATGGAGACTAAATCTGCTGGGGACTTTTAAACAAGGATTTCTTACTTTGCAGGAATTTTCAAATAATTCTTGGGTATAGGAACCTCTAGATTTATGACTACTCGATTGGTTGCAGCCGTTGCATGTCCAAGCTGCTACTTTGAAGGGATTTGACCATCGGCGAGCTACCAATGTGAATATTTCTCAGCAATACCATAGGTTCAGAAACCTCGAGATCTACAATTAAAACGAGTCTCAAAAGACTGAATGCACAGCAGTATACGGAGGATCAACAACCTCGAATTCAGTAGGTCTGGGGATTGAGAAGTCACGGCAGCCAAAGAAGGTAAAAACCCAGTTAATCCCTCAACAGAAATTTCATTTAAAAAAAAACTCACATCCATAATAATAATCTTTATTTTCTGTTCTGAAGGTGTATATTGGCTATGTTTGGGATTGCTTTTTGGAGGCAAAGAGCAGCCCACTTAAAAGAGCAGGTTTAAATTACTCTTTAAAGAGAACCAAATTCAGCTCTTTCACCCTCCGAAAGAGTTAAGAGCACTTACAGCCAAACACAATTCTGCGTCAGAGCAGAGAGCTACTCTTTGCCTCCCAAGAGCAATCCCAAACAGCCATATAGAAAGGAATAAAATCCTAGTTTATTTCTACTTAGATGTCCTTCCTATTTAGGATTCTAGCAAAACCAAATAAAGAAACTATCTTAAAGCTAATCTCTAAAACCTAGGACTCTGAGTTAAATAGGAAACACAGAAAGAAATTAACTGCTCCTAATTTGTTGGACTCTATTTAACACCAAACAAAAAAGGAAACTAAATATTTCGACTTATTCTATTCACCGAGAGCACCTCCTAAATCTGAACATTCTCAGAGCTTTTAATTTCTGTTTGGGCTCCTTAATTTAGGCTCTTTAGTCTCCAAATTTAAGGCCCAAGGGGTTCTCAATTTTAACATAGTTTATATTAATTTCTGGCTCTCTTTTATATTGATTTTTCTAAAGTTGTTCCAGCCCTCCTTTCGCCTTGAAATCAGTGTTGATTTCCCTAATCGATCTAGTCGTGAGAGCGACGTAGATTCGATTTCAAAAGTAAATCATGTTTTCCGTTGCTATTGAAATCAAAGCATGCTATAATTAATGGGTTATCCTGCATCTAGTCAATAATTTGATTAAAGGGCCAAAGAAAAAACTATCTAGAGATTCAAAGTTGCTAATGAAGGTTCACAACTATTGGCTTCCATGTATGGTTGAGAGTGTTCTTTTTCACCTTCAAATTGGAATTTTCTCCCCACTCTCCATAATTTTAGATATTACCAAGAGTCTTGTAAGAGATAAAAAGGTCTAGATCACCAGTCAGAACAAAATTAATATTCCTAACTCATTATTTTTTTATTTATGTACATCATGTTGTTTTGATTTATGTAGGGCATTTGCAGATAAGTCTTATGGTATGTTGAGTTGTCTTGACTGAGAGCATTTGTTTTGATCTATGTAGATCATGTTATTTTGATTTATGTAGGGCATTGGCTTCCATGTAGGCTATTGCTTATGAAGAACAACTTTCAGAAGCAGAATTTGAAACAAAAGCTCTTCGGTCAATGATACATAGAATGGTCGACTCAAGAAGAGATGGTTTGTACAATGTCTATTGCATCATAATTTGTTTTGGACATTTTATAACATTACGATATGTTGTATTTAAGTGTTTCCCTGGATCAATATAGGAAATGATGCATATTTGCATATGGGCCACATGTTGAGCCTGTTGAGTTTACGTGGTCGTCGTCTCTCACGAAGGTCCACTTGTCTCTCACAAGTCTTATACTCTCAAACAAGAATTAGAAGGAATGCACTCATCATTGAGATTTAGGATTGACATCCACAAATGGTAAGTAATCTCAAGGATAAAGTTTGGACCAGAAATTTTGACAAAAGAGGATTTTCGGATCAGTTATGAAACTGTCCGAACTTCCTAAAATTTATAAGATTTCGGGTCACGGACGTCCGTGAATCACGCACAGTCGTCCGTGATAGCGGACGTCTGTGAGTGTTCTACGGACGACCGTGGGTCCAAAAGTGACAAAATATTTTGTCAAACATGTTTACTTGGCAATACCATTTTCCTAAGGAGCAACACTGATTTTTTAAGTCATGATGATGACAAAAATTCTCAAAATCTCTCCCTTTTTCACAATCATGACAAAAATCAGTCTACAAAAACTCAAAAATTAAAAATTACAGTGTATTCATTTTCATCTAAGTCCTATACATCAATCTAAAATGAAAATGCTGAAATTACAACTCTATTTGCTCTCCCTAACTATTTGCCAAGTAATATAATAAAAAACAGGTTAAAACACACTATTTTGGGATTTGATCTTTCACTTGTTGATTTTCACCTGTTGAAGGAAACATAAAAACTTTTAATAGCACAGGTATATAATTGTAACAATTTGATCTCCCCCTTTTTGTCATAATGTGACAAAGGATCAGTTGAAGAATAAAACCACAAATAAGATAATTTTGCACAGTCATATAAAAATTGAAAAGATTAGTACATATCATTCAAGAAGTTTAAACAAGCTTCTTCAAATTCAGCATCAAGAAAATGTAACCACAAAAACAGAAGAATATCATCGTCAGAGTTAAACATGTTACAGATTACATCACAACAAAAAAAATACACACAATCACTCAGGCGGCGGAAAATGTGCTCCAGGAGGCGGGAAGACACTGTTAAGGCGATTCATCATCGCTTCAAAACCATCAAGCATAGTCATTTGAATAGAAGAAATTTGCTCCCCATAGATATTAAAACTAGTTTCTATCCGATTAAATAGGTTTTGAATATCAGAATTCATGTGTTGCATATCAGCATGCATTATATCAAAACGATGGTCATAGTAATGACCCTCTAAAGCTTGATAAGGAGAAATTGGAGCTTGTTGACCAATGTCTTCTTGAGGAGGAATGTCTTCTGCCTCATCCTCGTTAGAACTTTTAGCAATAAATTCAACATCATCCAAATTTATTCTAATTCTTTTCCCAATCTTTTTAAGCCTACCTAATGGTGCCATGGCCCGAGAAGTAGCCAAATTAGGCGGAAGAGTCATTTGAGACTCTACAATCTTACTAATGATGATAGGAAAAGGAAGAGACATTTTAGAGGAATCATCCTTCATTCTACGAATAATAATTACAAAAATAATAGATGACACACACAATGGACGATTTTTTTCTAAGAGAAACATGAGATAAATAATGTCTCAACGTACTTGATCCTTATTACCCGCTCTTGGAGTAAGAGTGGCAAAAAGGACATGACGAAGCCATTGAAATTTAGTTTTCAGAGAAGTGTAATGCTTTGCTGTTTCAGTTAGTTGACCTGAATCATTATAGACAAAGTCGTACACAGTAGAAGGATGAAACAATGAATGAATCTGACTTTCATCCACAGGATAGCTGTACCCGTCAAGATTTAAAGGTATACCCAAAATTTCATAAATAAGTAAAGGAGAAATTTTGATTTGCTTACCAAATACATATGACACAGCGGAACACTCCAATCGGTTCTCAACAATGTTGGAGTTTAGGAGATTTGCATAAAAGCACCGAACCACATCTGTGTAGGCAGAGCCAGATAGAGAAAGTAGAGAAATCTAATCCCGAGAAGCAAACATATGAAACAAATCATGGTCTCTAAGAAACTTTTCTAGTACCACTCGTTCAACAATAAGGTTTTGAGTTGAAAAAAGATGAAGAAAACACTTTTCATGGCTTTGAGATGGAAATCTTTGAAGTGCGGGCGAAGAAGGAGAAGAGGAACCTTTAGATTTCTTTGAGTTTTTTCGATTTAGAGACATTTTTACGTAAAATCTAAGAAGAAAGCAGATTTGTGGAAGTAAAAACGAAGTGGAAAATGAATAAAAATATGAAAATTTCGTTTTTAAAAAATTGGTCGACGGACGTCCGTAGGACATGTCACGGACGTCCGTAGGTGATTTGAGATCCGTGTAACCAATCTGCAACCGTTGAAGGAAAACAAAGAATCGCTGGTTTTCGAAATGACAGACGTTCGTAGTGACATGCACGGACATCCGTGAGAAAACTGAAAGCATGCAGTTACAGTTACTGCGAATAGTTTGGATCGTTTTTCGAAGAAAAAGTATTTGACTTTTGACGAACGTCCGATGTGACAGGAACGGACGTCCGGTGAAAATGTGGGAGAAAGGTGGTCTAGACACGGACGACCGTTAGAAAAATTCCAGTGAGGCTTATAAATTACGGACGTCCGTGATAGAGCTACGGACGTTCGTGGTACTTTGAAAAAATTTTGTAAAAAATTTTCAAAATTTTAAATTTTTTGTAAAATGTGAAGAGGTTAATATATTTTCTAAAAATTTCGAAACTTACAATATGCCACACAATAAAGTTGCATGTGAATAAATAAATTAAATATCCTGAAAATGTAATTTAGGAAGAAGTAGAGTTAATCGAAATTAAAAATCTTCAGATAAGTTCATATTATTAAAGATAGTTAATAAAGGATAATTTGAAAGAATATAAGGTCAATTGCAACAAAAAGAATTTGCAGTCATAAAGAAGAAAACGAGTGACAAATTTTGTTTCAAAAAAATTCATCGAATAAAAAGTTTATCACTCACACCTATTTAAGCTTTTTAAAAGACCCTTTTGACGAGCTTTAGAACATTGACTCCCAACTAGTTAGTTTAGGGCAATGGATCGTAAAAAATCCCAACGGTTTTACTTACTCGAGTCAATTAGGCAACAAGGTAGAGCAAGAGCTTATGAAAGAGGAAACCTAAACTTACTTGCTTTCTATTCAACTCATTTAACGAGGGTTAGGCCAATGACTCCCAATTCAGTTGACTCAGGGCATTGAGTATAAAATACTCCACCGGGCTTATTAACTCGAGTTGAAAAGGCAAAATAGTAAGAGGTAACCAATCAGAAGAAGTTTTCTTTAGGATATTTTAATCATATATCAATGGATACGCTTGACTCAAGTTTGTTGCAATGCCCAAAAAAAAATCGTTTATATACTAACAATTAATAAAAGATTTATAATGATAAGACTGAATTAAAGCCAATTAAGAGTAACTCATGATTAGATAGATGCAATCTCAGAAAATTGGATCAAGTGTTCACATTTGAAAGTTTAGAATGTATCATATAGAGTCCTGAAAAAAATAATGATTAAAAAATGTGCAAATTCTAAAATAAAACATATATACAAGGTTTGAAAAAAAAAATTTAATCAATGAAGCATAAACCAATGGATTTGCGAAGAAATTCAAATCGAACAAAATCCAACGGTTTTGTAAAGATATCAGCCAATTGTAAATGAGTGTCTATGTGCCCTAGGAGAATAATTTTATCTTCTACCAAATCACGTATGAAGTGGTGACGAGTATCGATGTGTTTAGTCCTAGAGTGTTGTACAGGATTTTCTGAAATACAAATTGCACTGGTGTTATCACAAAATAAAGTCATTACACTTTGACAAATCCCATAGTCAGACAACATTTACTTCATCCATAAGAGTTGAGTACACCCATTTCCAGCATAAATATATTCTGCTTCAGCAGTAGATAATGAAATAGAAGCTTGTTTCTTGCTAAGCCAAGACACAAGACAATTACCTATATAAAAACAACCACCACTAGTACTTTTATGATCATGAGAATTATCGGCCCAATCAGAGTCTGAAAACCCGATGATATGAGATGTGGTATCGAAGGGATACCAGAGACCTAACTCTAAAGTTCCATTAACATAATGGATGACACGTTTAAGTACAGTTAAATGGGATTCCTTAGGGGCTGCCTGAAATCTAGCACACATACCAACACTATAAGCAATATCAGGTCGACTAGCAATTAGATAGAGAAGACTACCTATCATGCATCTATACAGAGTTTCTCTAATAGATTTACCATTTACATCTTTTGTCAATTTCACAGATGTACTCATTGGAGTACGGACTGGTTTACTTGATTATAAACCAAATTTTTTTACAAGTTTTTTTGCATATTTGGATTGGGTAATGAAAATGCCAGAATAACACTGTTTAATTTGAAGACCTAAAAAATAGTTTAACTCACAAAATAAACTCATTTCAAATTCATTGCTCATTAGAGTTTGAAACTTATGTGCATTTAAATCAAGTGTTGATCCAAAAATGATATCATCAACGTAAATTTGAGCAACTGTTAAATGAGATGATTCTTCTTTGAGAAATAAAGTTTTATCCATACTACCACGTTTAAAATCGTTATTGATTAAATATTTCGTGAGTTTATCATACCAGGCACGAGGTGTTTGTTTCAGACCATATAATGCCTTTTTAAGTCAAAAAATATCAAGAGGATTATGTGGATCTTCAAACCCTTTAGGTTGTTCCACATACACTTCCTTAGTTAGAAAACCATTTAAAAAAGTACTCTTTACATCCATTTGATATAATTTAAACTTTAAATGACATGCCATTGCCAAAATTATACGAATGGATTCAAGTCTAGCCACAAGTGCAAATGTTTCATGAAAGTCAATGCCTTCAACCTGTGTGTAGCCTTGAGCCACCAATCTTGCTTTATTTCTAATGATTTTACCTTCTTCATTAGTTTTATTTTTGAAAATTTATTTTGTACCAATGATTCTGATGTTTAAAGGTCTAGAAACAAGTTTCCACACATCATTTCTTTTAAATTGAGTGAGTTCTTCTTGCATGGCAATAACCCAATGTTCATCAAGAAAGACTTCTTTAACATTTTTTGGTTCAAGATTTGATGTGTAACATACATGACATAGAAGATTTGAAAGTTTTTTAAATTTTCTTTTAGTCATCAGTTTGGTAGAAACATCACCAATGATTGCACTAGGAGGGTGACTTCTCATGTCACGAGCATAGGAGGGTCTATGCCGAGACTCAATTTCAGAGATATTGTTATATGTATTTTCTACATTCATATTTTCAGTGATATTTGAAATAGGGTGTGTAGAATTTTCATTATTAGATGAAAGATTAGTGTTATTAAGTCTATGTTTTTCACGATTAACAGGAACAATAAGAATTTCATCATCAATATCTTTATTTAAAACAGTTGAAGATTCTGATTTTTGATTTTCTACAACAACATTTACAGATTCAATAACAGTAAGAGTTCTTAAGTTAAAAACCATATAAGCTCTACTGTTCAAAGAGTAACCAAGAAAGATTTCACTGTTAGTTTTTGCATCAAATTTACTAAGAGATTCACGATCTCTTAAAATGTGACACGTACCACCAAAGATATGAAAATAATTAACTTGTGGTTTTCTATCATTCCATATTTCATATGGAGTCTTAGTAGTGTGGTCTAAGGTACACACGATTGGATATGTAACAAGCAGTACTAATGGCCTCAGCCCACAGATTTCTAGCCACATTGTTAGCATTTAACATAACCCTAGCCATTTCTTGTAGTACCCTATTTTTCCTCTCAACCATACCATTTTGTTGAGGTGTGTGCGGAGCAGAAAATTCATGTTTTATTTCATTTGATGCACAATATTTAGCAAAAGATGAATTTTTAAATTCTTTACCATGATCACTACGAATTCGAACAATAGAAAGATTTTTTTTAATTTGAGTTCTTTTAGAAATTATAATAAATTCATTAAAAGCTTGAGATTTATTTCTAAGAAAAGCAACCCAAGTATATATAAAAAAATCATCAACCAATACAAGCACATATTTTTTACCTCCTAAACCACTTGTTCTTATGGGACCTACAAGATCAAAATGTATTAATTCAAGTATCCTAGAAGAAGTAGGAACATTTACTTTCTTGTGGGGAATATGGGTTTGTTTACTCATTTGACATGCACTACAAATAGATCCATCTGGTTTACTTAATTTTGGTAAACCTTTAACAAGTTGATCGGAGGCTAATTTGTAAAGATCATTTTTATTCATGTGGCCAAGCCTCTGATGCCAGATATTGATCTCATTTGTTTTAGTGATAAAACAATTATTTTTGAGAGGATCACTAAAGGTGTAACAGTTATCAAAAGATCTAATCACTTCAAGAACAATTTGACCATTTGAATCAACTACTGTGCATAAATTTTTTGTAAAATTAATATTCATCCCATCATCACATAAATGATTAATACTAATTAGATTAGCCTTAAGTCCTTCTACATAAAGGACTTCATTTAATTTAGGACATCCAGGTGCTTCAATAATTCCTTTTCCAGTAATTTTATATGAACTTCCATTTCCGAAGGTCACATTTCCCTCCGAGCATGGACTTAGGTGAGAGAAAAATGATTTCTCACCAGTCATATGCCTAGAACAACTACTATCAAGGAACCACTTAGAAGATTCACTAGCTTTTAGTGAAATATGAGCAACCTGAGCAGTCAAATCAGATTTTCTAATCCAAACACGTTTGTATTTAAGATTTGATTTATTTTGAATCACATGTTTGTTGATCTTATCATTTGAACTACTCAACGAAATGATTTTATTTTTCTTCAAAGTTTGGTAGTTAGGCATGTAGTATGAAGAGTATTCAAGGGCAATTGGGCAATACACATAAGTATGTCCTTCCCATCCACAAGTATAGCAAATTGGAACTCTTCTGCTAAAAGATCTAGAATTGAAAGACCTGAATTTACTCGAATTTTGTTTAGAATTCGTAGGATTCGTAGGATGTGATTTGGTTTCTTTAACAAATTTTGGAGCATGAGTTATCTCAGGTTTAGGATTTTTATTTACTGAATGATGATATCCAATACTTGATTTGTCTGTAGTTCTTTGACCAGAATTGAGTAATTTTTTCATTTGATCATTTGTCTTGTAAATGTTCAAAAATTTTTCAGTAATAGAACCAAGTTCCCTTTTTAAATTTTCATTTATTAAAATGAGGGAATTTACTTTATTTTCCTGTTCTATAAATTTTGAAGTGAAACAATTCACATTATCTTGAAGTTTACTGATAATGTTTTTTAACTCAGCCGCTTATTTGGTCAATTTAATTTTTTCTTTAGTTAGATGTATTGATTCTTGATAGAGTTCACTGTAAGCATTTGTCATATCCAATACGTCACCATCAATTTTAGTATCAGAAGACAGTGATGTAATGAGTCGGTTTCAATAAGGGATGGTGTTCGAGAATTATTAGATTCAATAATTGAGGCCACAAAAGCTCTAAACTTGTGAAAGCCCGGATTTCGGCACCCCGAAACTCGTGCCATCAGCACGATCCTCCAGACCGCGCCCCAAAGCTATGCACGGAACATAGGTATAACAAGCAAGATAAACAATTAAAGCGAATAGTTCCATAAAGCGAAAATAGTTAATATGCCCAACTGGCACATTCAAAAGACAGTTCTACTTTCATGCCACTGTATGAACAGAGAATCGACCCGAACCATCGGTGATAAGCAGATCACCCCAGATGGTTCGCCAAAAGAATAATTCAATTTAATTACATGTTTATCAAAATAAAGGCTTGACATACCAAGCCGTACAAATCTGCTCTCAAACTACTCTCTGTCAAAGTACACAGCAGAGTCTCCTAGAAGAAGTCCTCAGGTGGAGGCTTCAACTCGTCTTCAGGTACGTAATCCGAATCACCCGGATCTACATCTCCCGAAGCCTCAATAGCTGCTATCAATGGACCTGCGACGTATAGTCTAAAGGGTGAGCTACATCCTAGCTCAATAGGGAACAAACACTATGAATATATAAATTAAGACTCACATATATTTTATGATATTCAAAGCATGATGTGTCTATGCATTTGCTAGAAAACAGTTTAAAAGTTGATAAATTGCATTCAAGTTTACTGGTAATTAGCATGTCTTACTTTACTGTTGATTTATCATGAATGACACTGAACAAGCCTAAAGCAAAACTTAAATCTTCAACTTAAGTAATCTTCAAGCAATAAAGCATCGAGCCCCGATGAGATACCCTTCATCGTCGTCTAAATAGACAGTTGTTATAAAGTATTTCCTGGGAATACGACCCAAGCCCCTTTCTCAATAGGCGACGGGGTTAAAACTCATCTCAACATCCTTGGGATGTGCTTACTGTTACGGATAAACCTTCGCACTCGTGTACGGATTAGCCATCGTACCGGTCATGGGTTTCCTGCCGCGTCAGTCGTGGGTATCCCGCCACGTCGGCGGAGAATCCTATCAAACCTCAAATAACAAAAATAACATGTGCTTTACATATAGTTATTTATCGTGTAAGTGTGCTATCTTATATCAGTTAAACCTCAACAGTAATTATTCAATCATATATATATATATCCCTGGGATATATACATACTCGCATCCATTGATGCCTTTATTACTTTCTCATCACCTGGGGATGTCTCATTCTCATTAGATTACTTGATCTTAGTTACTTGCATCACACGGATGCCTTTATCACATTCTTGGTGTCACACACACACACCAATTTTCACAAAGCTTTTCTATAGTTAAAACACTTTCAATTTTGATAAATATGTCACTACATACATGCTCTTGAAGTTAAAGTACATGTTCAGGGTGTTCCCTACCTCAAGTATCTGATGGTCCAAGCATCAAGGTCCCACGCGGCTCCTTGTGCTCGCTTTCACACGTACCACCTATGGTACATCACAACACATACAATACATCACTAAAGATGTAATGAAGAAGGTCCTAGACCCTCCATGAATCTCAAAGTAAACTTAGAAAGTTAAGCAAAACTGTCCAAGTCGATTAATCGATTCCCAAAATCGATTAATCGAAACCCAAATCGATTAATCGATTCTCAAAATCGATTAATCAAGATTCAAATTCGATTAATCGATCCCAAATCGATTAATCGAAGTCTCTAACATAATGAAGTCGATTCTCAAATCGAGTGGTCAAAAGTCTGAGATCAATTAGTCGATCCCAAATCGATTAATCGAAATCCAAAATCGATTAATCGATTTCCCAACTCGATTAGTCGATTTTCCAAGGTCTTATTTTCCAGCTACTGGAAGTACCCAGTCGATTAGTCGATTTCCAAATCGATTAATCGAACATCCAAATCGATTAATCAAAATCCAATTCAATTAATCGAAATCGGGCACTCATGACTTTTCAACTTCTGAGCCAAAATCGATTAATTGAATCCTAATTTCGATTAATCGATTTGGCTAGATTCAGCCCCCTTTCGAACTGTTCTTCCAAAACTCATTTCTTTCTTTCTAAGCCTTTCATCTACTCTTTTTAACCCTACTTGACTAAATTAAATTTGTCTACAATACATGCATTCACTTTAATTAAAACTCACCTCAATCAATTCTCAAATTGATCAAGATCTAGGTTGAAATGGCTAGGGTTCCAGCTTTTGCTTCAACGACTCTAAACGGGTTGAATCCGGCAATCAATGCTCCATCTTCCCTCAATCCAACCACAATAACTCCTTGACAATTAATCTCTTCCTCTTCCTCTCTCTCCTCTTAACTCTCTCTTCAATAACCAAAACAAAAGGATTCTAGGATTATTAAACCCTTATATCCTCTCTTTTGGTTTCGGTGTTAAGCGCATACACCAGAAATAGGTGTATGTAGCTCAAAACTAATACTATTCAATACTCCTAGTCACAATTGTATCACATCAGTTCATCACTTCATGAACTCAATGTTTGACCATCACTTGGTCAAACCTACGATCAATCGGGCACGGATCTCGTGGTCAAAGTCAAACGGTCAATTTTTCAGGATATTACAAAACCCATATGAACCCGATTCAGATTCATTAGAAGATGACTTATTTGATATATCAATCTCATGAGTGGCAGCCATAACTTTAGATTTTCTCTTATCATTTTTCTTATTAGGACATTTATTAGCATAATGCCCATAACCATGACATTTAAAATATTGATTTGTGTCAGTAGATTCCTTTCTAGGTTTCTTTTCAAAAGATTTAAGTTTTTCAGAATTTTCAAATGTTTAAAAAGGTTGTTTCTTATTTTTATAAAATTTTAAAATTTTTTAACAAACAAAGCAAGTTCATCTGATTGATCATAATCACTGCTTGAATCAGTCTCATTCTTAGATGATTTGAAAGCAACACTTTTAGTAACATGATTGTCTTGAATTTCATATTCATAAGTTTGTAACGACCCGACAAGTTCATCTAAGTTTAGATTGTCAACATCTTTAGATTCAACAATGGCATTGACTTTAGATCTGAACCTTTTAGGTAGTGACCTTAGAATTTTTCGCACAATTTTAGCATTAGAAACATGTTCTCCTAAATTAAACGAGCCATTCACAATATCATTTAAGCGAATATAGAAATCAGAAAACTTTTCATCCTCATCCATGCGAAGATTTTCAAACTGAGATGTGAGCATTTGAAGTTTGGAAATCTTCACTTGAGGAGTTCCTTCATAAGTGATTTCAAGAATTTTTCATGCATCTTTGGCTATGGTGCAAGTACTTATTCGACGAAACTCAGAACCAGTAACTGCTCTAAATAAAGCATTAAGGGCCTTGAAATTAAAACCAAGATTATCATATTCCTGATCCGTCCATAAAGATCTAGGTTTGATAGTGGTATGTGGTATATTATCGACAATGAGGTCGAGTGGTGCACCATCCGTCCTCAATAGAATACCAAATGTGAGGATCCATTGAACTTAAGAATGCTCTCATCCTTGCCTTTTAGTAAGGATAATTAGAGCCATCAAACAGAGGGGGTCTAGCAGTAGACGCACCTTCTCTAGGAATATCGTGATATCCCAAATTTGACATAAACACTTAATTTGTTAAAATTTACCAAGTGACCAGTCTTTGATACCAATTGAAATTTGGGAGTTTATACTAATCTATTAAATAAGTAATTTAATACTATTCACAATCACCATATAACAAAAATAAGAAAGCAAGTCATTTTTTAACGTGGAAAACCCATCACAGGTAAAAATCATGGGATCTATCTCAGATCCAAGAAATAATTCACTATGAAATAATAACCTTACAGTGCCTCTTTGGAATGATATGCCCTACCACTCCTATCACCAACAATGACAGCCTCTCACCATCATTCTATCCACAGTGAGCATTTCCAACAACCATCGTCTCTCACGAAGGTTCACTTGTCTCTCATAAGTCTTACACTCTCAAACAAGAATTAGAAGAAATGCACTCATTATTGAGATTTAGGATTGACATCCACAAATGGTAAGTAATCTCAAGGATAAAGTTTGGACCATAAATTTTGACAAAAGAGGATTTTCGGATCAGTTATGAAATTGTCCGAACTTCCTAAAATTTATAAGATTTTGGGTCACGGACGTCCGTGAATCACTCACGGTCATCCGTGATAACGGACGTCTGTGAGTGTTCTACGAACGACCGTGGGTCCAAAAGTGACAAAACATTTTGTCAAACATGTTTACTTGGCAAGACCATTTTCCTAAGGAGCAATACTGATTTTTTAAGTCATGATGATGACAAAAATTCTCACAGTTAGTTAATCAGGTTTAGTATTTTGTTTGTAATGTCAAAGTTCTATAGGGCAATGGGGCGTAAGACAACAGAGATATTTACTTTGGCTCCGACGGTTACTATCTGTCTTTGGCATTTAGTTGTCCATTCCTATGCATATGTTTTATGGCTAAAATAGTGCTTTTTATATTGTTAAGAATCTTGAAAATTTTCAAGTAAACTAAATATATAAAGATCAATTGTCATTATACCCATTATTTTCATTGTGATGTTGGGGATAAAATATTTTATTTATATTAAAGTTTCAGTGTTTGAGCATCATTAATTCCAGCTAAAATTCCATATAAAAACATCAAATTTGCAGTGTAAATGTATAAATATAACCCAAATTCCTCCAACTTCCTCAGATCCAAACATCTAGTTAGTATCGGAACTTAATTAGTAGCTGGACATTTTATCAATTTCTCAGGAAGATGAGTTCATCATGTTTTTGTCAATTAATTTGATGGTTTTGTCTGATTTACTAAAAAAGTTTTTATTTTCATTTTTTTTGAGATTTTAACTTTATACACTGGAATGAAGCTGAGCATGGCACTTCCAGTGTTTGTTACTGTCAGTGTGTTTAGGTGTGTAGATGTAATTTTACCATCTTAATATAAATGTTAGTGAGGACCACTTTCTCACTAAGGCCTTGTTTGATTGCATGTATTGCTCAGACGTGGTTCCAAGCCAAAACGCTTTTAGGGTGTATTTGCACTACACGTTTCGGCCGTATTTGTCGAATCGTTTATGCCATCATATTTGGTTCAAGTGTTGTATCACTGTTGTTGCTTCTTAGTGTGCTTGATTTATGTGTGTTTTGAAAACAGATTTATAGCTACTAAATTACAGTGGCTCTAGACTATATAAAAAAAATAAAGAAATATCAGCACAGTTAGAAGAGAATTAGCCTGCAAGATCAGGGCCAATTGTAGCAAGTTTTAAAAGTAAGTGAGTGAAAGATCGTCCACAGAGAATTTGTCTAAAATGTAAGATAAACCTCCAGATCTGAGCTACCAGATCTGGCTTCTTATCTTATCTAGAAAACTGATAAGATGAGAGGTTTGAATTTGTCACGTTTAACTAACTAAAAACAAAGAAAAATTTAAACTAAATGATCCAGATCCGAGTTGGGGGAATGATTGAAACAAAGATGGAGAAGTAATATCTAAATCTGATTTGGTCTTTGAAATATAATGAGAAAAACTGCAGCTCAACAGAGGTGATCTAATCTTCATCTGGCTACAAGCACAGATGTAAGAGAGATAAATCTAATTCAAGGATTAGGCTTACACTTATGGCTATGGTCTGTCCACTTTAATGGCCACAAACCATCCAATAGTTTTTAATCCAAACCCTCAATTCAGAACAAGAAACATCACTACAAATGCTGTAAGAGACTAGGTTACAAACACTAATTCCCACAGGATTAATGAATCAAGGGAAATTGCATGCAAAACAATGAATCTAAAGGAGTCTAATGTACTGAGGAGATCAGAGGGAACCCTTGACATGAGTCCAATGGAGAATGCATAGTTTACAACAACCTTTTAAAATTCATCCTTACAATTTACAGAGCACGGCTTAACAGCTCTCGGATTTGCAGTCTTGGATGCAAACTCTCCTTTGAGTTACAGCAGTATCTCACAGCTCTCAAATGCAAGTACAAAGTAGGCTATTACAAGGATTGCAGACAAGCTGTCTGGCTGGGAAATGGGGGATTAGAAATGAAACTCAAAATCTGGATGCCCCAATTGGGCAAATGCTTCGTCTATTTATAGCTTTCCCCAGGTCCAGCTCAGATGTGTATCAACCAATCAGAGGTTCTCAGATATGTATTGACCAATGGTAGTAGAGCACGGGGATCCAGATCTGTTCTGGCCAATCAGAATTCCTTGATCTGGTTCAGCCAATCAGGTGAAAAAGGCATCAATTCTGTTATACATTTTGAAAGTTTGTTAGAGTTTCTAGAAGTTCCCGCCAAGTTATTCCCTCTCTAGGTGCTCACGTGGGGTGGAATATTCCTTCGCTTCATGCTTAGAACCCTCTGGAATGTCCCTAGGTTTTAAAATGCATTGGGACGCGTGCAACAGATTACTGAATTGCCCTTGTTAAAGCTGCGAATCTCCAGAATGCCTCTTCGCACAGCTTAGGGGCCTTTTCGCAAAGTGTTGTGACTCCTAAAGCTCTTTTCGCAATGTTCTGGTTCTATTCGAATTGTGTTTTCTTCTTTTCGCAAAGTTCAATCCTCTCTTCGAACAGTTCAGATGCTCTTCGAATGCTACGCCTGGAGTTTTATTCCTTTTCGCAGAGTTTCGGTGTTCTTTGAGCAGTCGATGAGTTCTTTGTAAAAGGACTCTGTAGTGCATTTTTCTGTTCGAACTGTTCCATACTTCTCTTCCAGGTCTTTGCTTCTTCTGTTCAACCCTTTCAACAGCTGATGAGGTTGTTTCTTCACTTTCTTCCTTTGGATTGACATGGATTGTCATCTTATTGGCACTTTTAAGCTGCTTTTATGGTTAAGCCTGTCTTTATTGTTAGCTGCAACATAAGCACTTAAAACACTTATTTAGTTCTCTCAAAGGTCTATCAAGACTCAAGTTCAGGGGTGAAAAATGGTATTTTTCACTTGTCAACACACCCCCAGACCTAAGCTTTGCTAGTCCTTGAGCAAAGACAAAAATAAAAAAAAAACAAAGTAAAGAGCCACTTTTGTAGGGAGCACAGTTGCATTTAGCATATGCAACAAGCCTTTTAAACCCCTAGGTGATCCCTAGTGGAGGAGTGAAGTCTCCTGAGGGTTTTCAATGAAGGTACCCACAAACTTCTTCAATAAGTTAGTTAAGATCACTGCAGCTCACATGTACCACCACTTTCCTCAATTGATTATTCACACCGCATCGCTTATTTTGTAAGAAGGTTTTTCAAGAAAGATATCAATTTAAAACTAAAATTCTGCAGTAATTCTTGTTACTACTCAGTCGATTTATGTCAGAGGCCATTTACAAGGAAAATTAACGAACAGCTAGCCTTTGATTTAGGAATCCAGCTTCAATGTTGCCCTAATCAGTTGATTTTAAACCCAATTCTCACCAGGATTTTCACTCAATAAGCAAATGAGAGGGTTGTCTTGTTCACACACTCAAGAGCGATTCTATCCTCAAATAGGACTGTAGAAGGTGAGCATAGGCATTGCTTTTAGTTATAAATTCACTGCTCCTTTCACCATAGATTACACAAATTCTTATCTCCATATGATAGCTCAATCCATCATTGATCAGTAAGGACTTTTACTTGGGTTTTATTGTGGCTTATTGGTGAAATTTCTCAAAAGGGTTGGAATGGTGTTCATATTTGAGAAGTCAGTCAAGGTCAGGAGGTTATATACAAACCCACTCTTCTTCAGCATAGTTTCATCTTCTTCTTTTGAATTTCCAGAGCCAAAGTGGCCATCTTTTTCTCTTTCTTTTTCAAACTTCTAATGAAAATGCCTTCTTGCTTTTGTTTTGCTCAAATATTTTTCTTTTCTTTTTCGAATTAGCACTGACTGCATGCCACATTCCCTATACTGTTTCATCATTGCCTTCAACTTTTACCCTTCTTTTGCTATTAAATTGTTACTCAATTCTCCTTCCTCAGCTTCCTTCTCTTTATCTTCTGCCTTCTCGGGGTAGGGTTAGGCTAAATGAGGTTGATGAGGTTTATTGGGAGAGATTTCAAAGGAATCATAGATTTATTTAGCTCAAATGGTGTGTATCAAGGGCAGTTTCAAAAGGTGGGGCTTTGTAAGGTTCAAACTGTCCAAAAGGAGGCCTTACATCATGTCTTTAATATCATGAGTGCTATCAAATTATTTCGATTTGGATATGTGTAACTTCTAGTGTAAGTAAGCAGATTCACATAGTCCCAAAAGCAGAAAAGATTGCCAAAGCATACCTCCAAAGAATACATTTCAGGCCCAAACCTCACTGGGTGTGGTTTTATATCAACTTCTTGAGGTATATCTTCACTGTTTTCCTTCATTTTAGGTTTACTAAAAAAAACATCAATTTTCTTTTGGAAATTTCCTGACATTTACTTCATGAAAGTCTTTTAGAATTACACAGGAAAGTAATTTTAAGGAGTTTTTTTTTTTTTTTTTTTTTTTTTTTTAACTTCTTAATATATTTCAAAACAACAGGTTTGAAAAATATATATATAAAAAAAAAAAAAAAAATTGCTGATCCAAAACTGTACTGATGTTAACTCCTTTATTGATTATTGCTATTTCTGTCACACCCCCAAACCAAAGGGTAGCAGGGTCCACACTGGTCCAAAACAGAGGAAAAATATATGCAAGAAAGAAAAACAACAAAAGTAATGATGGCAAGAAGACAGACAGAAATGCACAGTAGTATACACAAAACAAAATTTTCTATTACAACTTTATAACACAAAAAGTACAATGAGGGCTAATAACTGGGGTCAAAATCTGTATCATAGGTTGGTTCAAGTGGCTCCAAACTGGAGTCACTGTCAGAATCAGAGCTAGAGTCAGTGTTGGAGTCCGAACTTGATTGAGCTTTCGCCGGAATGGTGTTTTGTAGCTCAGTATACTCCTCAGATTTGATCTTTTTGGTGAGGCCAAGGTATTTGCTAAGGCTAGTGGTCTTCAATTTTTCTTGGTCAAGTTGGGCTTGCAACATGGACACCTTGTGTTTCGATCCTCACCGGTGAAATGTTTGACCCAGAGTCCTTCATTTTCTCTTTCAAATTTCATAAAGATCTCCAACTTTCGAATCTGGTTTTCATAAGAATGCGGATGTAAGCTTGTAAATCAGCTAGCCCTTTTGAACATCTCTGTGGATATAGGGATTATCTTCCATGGCTTTGATGAGGGTGGCGATCGGGGAGGGAATGGAATGGTAGGGGACCAAGTGGGAGGGGGGGAAGTGTTTAGAAGGTTGACAGCAGGGTCTGTCTGAGTGGCTTGCTCAGAGAAAATGGGGAGTGGTGGAGGGGATGCAACCAAGGGGACGTCAGGTTCAGTTTGTGTTGCATGGGCAGTAGTGGTGGGGGTGGTCAGATCAACCAATAATATCTCTGGGGCACATTGGGTGGCCTGGGATTCAACAAGAGGTACAGGGGTAATGGTTGTAGTTTGGGATGTGGAAGCTAAGGTTTGGAGCAGTTCATTGGTTACAGACTGGTTGTCTGTGTTGATTTGGAGTTGGGCTTGGATGGATTGGAGGTAGGTAAGAATTTGGGAAATGGATGCAGGTGTGGGAGAGGTGGGCATGGCATGAACTGGGACAACTGATGTGGAGGGTGGAGGTGCAATGGCTGTAAAGGGAGAGGTAGGGAAGTGAATGAAGTGATGAGGAGCAGGTATAGGGGTAGGTACAAGTTCCATGGATTCAAAAATAGAACCCATTAAGGAAGAGTAGGCCTCAGAGTGAAGGCGCGAGTTCGGTGTATGGGAGACCTCGTGTGTAATTTGAATGAGCAGGGAAGGTGAGGGGCTTTGGAGCAGAGGAGTGCAGGAGATGGGGCAATAAAATCTGCAGCTAACCTCTAAAACCGGGCATTGAGGCGAAATTGGTGGTGTGAGAATGGTTGGAGTGGTTGGTGTAGAGGGGGAATCCACAATTGGAATGATGGAGGGTGTGGGAGATGGGACAGCTGGGATAGGTGAAATGTCAGGGGCTGGAGTAGGGGAGTAGGGTGCAAGGCCAACGTCCTCTAGAGTAGGTGCAGCTGAAGAGCTGGTCACCAAAGGAAGGGGATTTTTATCAACAATGGGTGCAGCTAAGGAGCTGGTCACCACAGGGACAGGCAGAGTTGGTTCAAGAAGTGGTGCAGCTAAAGAGCTGGTCACCACAGGAGTTGGCAAAACTGGATCTGGCAAAGTTGATTCTGACAAAATTGGATCTGGCAAAATTGAAGGGGCAGGCTCAGGTGCAGGCTCTCTTTCAGTTGCAGGGATGGGTTCTGGCTCACTCACAGCTGCAGGTTCAGGTGCAGCAGCAGGGGCATGTGCAGGTTCACCTGCCTCTCTCATCCTTCTTAGCATAGCCTGGCTTGTAGTCCAAGCCTTTTTCCCAAAATTGTGAGGGGGAATGACTTCAAATGGCTCCTCACTAATTATGTCAAATTTGGCTCTGAGGAGGGCTGTGATCAATCTGCCAAATGGTAGGCCAGCTAGCTTCTGCTCCTTTTTCAACTTGGCACTAATGTCAGCCATGGCTTCGAAAATTAGCATAGGGGCATTGAAAAACTGCCCCTTGGAGAAATGAAAGAGGGCCTCTAAAATTGGTGTTCTCCTCTCTTGGCTGTGCCCAGTGACATAGAAGCTTCCCCTTAAAATGGAATCCATTAATAGAAATTGGGGGGCAAGGTCTCTTCTCATGATGGACCCTTGCCCACAATACCTCACAGGTTAAATGTAAATATCTCTCTAAAGGAGGGCTTCGAGCGACCAAAGGACCGAGGGATCAAATTGGAATGGTATCCCTAAAGCATTCCCTATGTCTTCAAATGTCACAGTAAGATCGCAATTATCAATGAAAATGACTAGGGTAGGGACATCAGCATCTCTTTCAGTGACCTTGATTAGGTTTTGGTACCATAGCTTCACCATTCTTGGGTAAATTTTCTCTGGCAAGGGGGTAAGGATATTGCTTAGTGAAGCCTCTCTAATGTATCTTAAGGATGGTAAGCAATCTGGTTTGGTGACGAAAAAAGTTTCGTCCACCATCAGCTCAGGTATTAGTTTCTGAGCTTCAATGAAGGGGTTAGGTAAGACCAAATGAATGGGCAGAGGAGGAAGCTCAGGCTCAGGGCTAGTAGCAGCAGGGATGGGTTCCTCATGTCTAAATTTCTTTCCTTTCTCCACCCTATCTGCTTTATCCATAGATAGTTTTCGTTTAGCTAATGTTTTGGCTTTTCCTTTTGCTTTTGGGGTCGATTTGCTCACTTTCTTAGCAGAGGATTTGGGGAACATAGCAGCCAATGATTTCTCTGCTTTTCCCATTCTAGATTGATGTATAAAAATGCCCAAAATAGATGCTGACACAGAATCAAATTACTAAATGCTAACCAGAGAATGAGAGAAATACCGAGATCTAGGGTTTATGTTTGAACGAGTTGTTTGCTTGCAGAAATCCCCCAGATTAAAAGCTGAAATCCTTCTCTGCAAACGCAAATGATCGAACAACAGAGACAAAAGTGTAGTAAGCTACTTAAATCGTGCAAGGAAAGAACGAAGTAGGGTTTCAGTGGAAAGAGTTGCTCTGCAGAGAGAGTTTGAAATGAAACCCCACCGTCGAAAGGGTTTAAATATACTCAAAGTTAATATCGAAAGTGCCTTTAAGTTTCGAAAAGTTCCAAAAGAGACCTTTTTACAATTGTGAATGGCATCAGTACCATTCGACAAGTTAACAGCTTCAGAAACATTATTTCGCAAAGGAATTAGCTTCAGAACTATCTTTTCGAAAAGAAAACGGCTTCAACACCAACTATTTGAAAAGCAAATCCTTGCTTTGAAAGCGCCTCACAGATCCAGAGACTATTAGAAAAGTAAATTGGACTTTGCGAAAAGAGAATTATTACTTTGCGACTTAACTTTGAGCATGTTTAAACTATGCGAAAAGAGATAAAAGCATAAACAGAGAAAATAAGTAAAAACTATGATATACAAACATAATGTACAGTTTTCTACCATCAGATTTTTGGAGATTCGTGATGATAGATGGGCAAAGACAGCTCACAGGTATTTTCAATGCATGGTTTGAGCCTCGACCATTTACCTTTATGATTCTTCCATTACTTGGATCAAGGATGTCAGCTGCACGAATAACGATGTATGGCCCTTCCCATACGGATCTCGTTTCTCCGAAAAACTTGAGCTTTGAGTTAAATAACCATACCTTAGAACCAGCTGTGAACTCTTTTCTCAATAAATTTTTATCATGAAAAGTTTTGACTTTCTCTTTATACAATCTTGAATTTGTGTATGCATCCATTCGCAGTTCTTCTAACTCAGCAAGTTGCAGTTTCCTGTGATTACCAGCAGTAGTTAGATCCATGTTCAATGTTTTAATGGCCCAAAAAGCTTTATATTCTAACTCTACTGGTAAATGGCATGCTTTGCCATAGACCAACCTAAATGGGGACATACCAATTGGGGTTTTATAGGCTGTCCTATATGCCCACAATGCATCATTCAGCTTAAAGGACCAATCCTTTCTGTCCTTCTTCACAGTCTTTTCCAAAATATGTTTGATTTCTCTATTGGAAATCTCCACTTGTCCACTGGTTTGTGGATGATATGGAGTGGCTACTCTATGAGTCACAGAGTATTTCTTCAACAAAGTTTCAAAATGTCTATTACAAAAATGGCTTCCCCCATCACTGATAATGGCTCTGGGAAAACCAAACCTGGAAAAAATGTGATCCTTAAGAAATTTCAGAACCACTTTGTGATCATTTGTTTTAGTAGATGTGGCTTCAATCCATTTGGATACATAATCCACAGCTACTAAAATGAAATTATTCCCATTGAAAGGAGGAAAAGGACCCATGAAGTCTATCCCCCAAACATCAAACAACTCAACTACCAAAATAGGCTGTAAAGGCATTGAGTTTCTCTTGGAAATGCTTCCTAATTTCTGCAGTTTTGGCAGGACTTACAATGCTGCAGGCATCCTTGAAAAGTGTAGGCCAATAAAATCTACAATCGCAAAATTTTTGCAGCAGTTTGTTCTACTAAAATGACCTCCACAGCTGTTTCATGACACATAGAAAGTATTCTATGAAATTCTTGGTCGACACATTTCCTTATTATTTGATCGGACAACTCTTAAGCAGAGATAAGGATCCTCCGGATGAAGTGGTTAACCTTTGAGAAGAAAAGATCTTTATCCATTCTATTCCAATGTTGAGGAATTCTTCCGAGCCAAAAAGTTGACTATGTTTGCAAACCAAGGAGTGTGTACACTAATGGCAAAAGTTGCTCATCGTGAAAGATTCATTGATAGGCAACCTATCAATTTCAGCAGTTAAAATTCTGGAGAGGTGATCAGCCACCACATTTTCCACCCCCTTTTTATCTTTAATCTGTAGATCAAATTCCTGTAATAGGAGAATCCACCTGATTAATCTTGGTTTGGTGTCCTTCTTAGATGTATAGGTATTTCAAGGCGAGTGGTCATGAACACCACTATTTGTGAACCCAAGACATTTCTCTAAAGCAAAAACAATTGCAGGCTCCTTCTCGCTTGTTGTATAATTGAGCTGTGCATCAATCATTGATCTCGGCATAAGCTATGACATGAGGCAGCTTATCTTTTCTCGCCCAAGGATAGCTTCCAAAGCATAATCGATGCATCACACATCGGTTCAAAAGGTAATGAATAACTGGAGATTGCAATATTGACTGAAATCAAGCAGTTCTTTAGGAATTCAAAGCCTTCATGCATTCATTATTGAAAACAAAAGGGACATCTTGGTACGACAAATGACAAAGAGGTTTGGTTATTTTATCGAAGTCCTTGATGAACCTTCTAGAAAATCCAAAGATGTCCTAGGAAACTTGATTTGTTTAACAGCTTTTGGGAGGTGGTAAATGTGCAATTAACTCAATTTTTGCTTTGTCCACCTCAATGCCCTTGGGAAACAACATGGACAAGGACAATGCCCTGGTGACCATGAAATGGCTTTTTCCCACTCAAAACCGATTGGTTTCTTCACATCTTTGTAGTACCAATTTGAGATGGTGTAAACACCGGAAAAATCACGCCATAGATTGAAAAATCATCCATAAAAATCTCCATAAATTGGTCAATCATATCAGAAAAAATGGCATACATGCATCTTTGGAAGGTAGCAGGAGCATTACAAAGACCAAAAGGCATTCTCCTATAGGCAAAAGTGCCAAAAGGGCAAGTGAATGTGGTCTTTTCCTGATCTTGTGGGTACACAAGAATCTGGTTGTAACCAGAGTAACCATCAAGAAAACAGTAATAAGCTTTTCCTGCTAGCTTATCTAAGATCTGATCAATGCATGGGAGGGAAAAAATGGTCTTTTCTGGTCATTGCATTTAATTTTCTGTAATCAATATAGACTCTCCATCCAGTTGTTTGTCTGGTTGACATAAGCTCACCAGAATCTGAGGTTACAACAGTGATTCCAGATTTCTTAGGTACCACCTGTGTAGGTGCCACCCAAGCTGAATCTGAAATGGGGTAAATGACCCCTGCATCCAACAACTTAACAACCTCTTTCATGACCACTTCTTGCATATGAGGGTTCAACCTCCTTTGCATTTCCCTAGAAGGCTTTGCATCTTCTTCCAAGTGGATTTTGTGCATGCAAACAACTGGACTGATTCCTCCTAAATCAGAATAGTCCGTAAATTGCCCTTTTATGTTCTTTCAAGACTATCAACAGCCTCTTCCTCTTGCTCCTTTGTGAGAGAGGAAGAAATAATGGCAGTAACGATTTATGATTACCTAAGAACACATACTTCAAATTTTCCGCAAATGCTTAGTTCTAAATCGTAGAGAAAAGAAGGTAACAAAGGTACCTTAGCCGTTTGTGGAAGGGGAGAGTAGTGTTTCCAAGAAGAGAAACTTGGCGATTGATTAAGAGTTCCTTGCACAATATTTATTTCCTAATTTGAGATACAACTTGCTTCTTTTCAGCATATCCCCAAGCATCTTTAACATCCGTGGTGAAGTCTTCACCTCGCAGAAATTGTTGTAAAGTCCTTCCACAAGTTCATCCAATAGATCAACATGAAAACATTCTTCAAAGTGAATTGTGGTCAGGTGGACTGCATTATAAACATTTAATTTTACCTTCATGTTTCCAAATGAGATTTCCATAATACCGCACTGCATTGAATGCAAGCATTTGTCAGAGCTGTGAAATGGTCTTCCCAAAATGACAGGGATGGAGGTTTTGCTTTTGGTTGGTTCCATATCCAAAACTAGAAAATCAGCAGGATAGAAGAATTTATCTACTCCCACCAATACATCTTCAATCATCCCTACTGGCTTTCTTTCAGATCTGTCTGCTAGTTGTAACACCACATGAGTGGGTTTTAATTCTCCCAAACCTAGTTTCTCATATACAGAATATGGAAGTAGGTTGACACTAGCACCCAGATCTAATAAAGCCTTTTCAATGGTGTGTTCCCCAATAATGCAAGGGATTGTGGGGATTCCAGGATCTTGAAGTTTAGGAGGTGTACCAATGTATAACACCTGGTTAATTCTTTCCACAACAAAGACCTTCTTGGACAACTGTATCCTAGACTGTCTTTTGTGAGTGCAAACATCTTTCAAAAATTTTACATATGCTGGAATTTGTTTGATTGCCTCAAGCAAAGATAAATTTATCTTGATTTGCTTGAAAGTCTCCATCATGTCATCTATTTTTGTGTTCCCTTTATCAAAAGGGGATATAGATTTCATTGCATGAGGAAATGGTAAATGAGGAACTAATCTTTCATCTACAGCTTTAGAAGTATTTTCAGAAATTTTTTAAATTTTCTGTTTTTCATTTTTTTGGTTTTTCTGAGGTACATCAGCAACCTCACTGCTATCACTATGCTGCTCTCTCTGCATATCTTTATCATTTTTGTAATAGCCCGAAAAATCACGCTAAACTATGACCTCGGGATCCGTGCCCGATTGGTCACAAGTTTGACCAATCAGGAGATCATAAGTTAGCATAGAATGTGATGAACGGACGAGATGTGATAGTTTGAGTGATTATGTGGTGTGTGATGTAAATGAGAAGTCACTTACACCTACTGCGGTGTATGTGCTCAACACACAATGAGGGAGATAGATAAAAGGGTTTAATAACCCTAGATGTGTATTTTTGGTTGTTGAAGGAGAGTAAAGAAGAGAGAGAAAGAGAGAGAAGTAGGAGAGGAGTTATTGCAACTGATTGGAGGGGGGATTCAAGAGATAAAAGCCGGATTCAACGCGGATCTGTTAGAACAAAAGCTGGAAACCCTAGCCTTCCAACCATTTGATTTGAAATCAACTTGAGATCTATTCAAGGTAAAATTTTTCGTAAATAAGATGCATAGATTATAGGGGTTAAGTTGTGTTTGAATGTGGGCTAAATCATAGGATAATGGCTTAGAAAAATAGAGGAAAAAGTATGGAAAAAGATTGGGAAGAACAGCTTGAAAGGGGCTGACTCTGACAATTTCGATTAATCGGAATTGGGTTGAAATGGGATTTGATTAATCGATTTAGTTTCGATGTCGATTTGGGAATCGATTAATCAACTTAATGAAACTTCATTTATTGAAGAAGTCGACTTTGCGAAAAGAAGAATTTGATTAATCGAAATTGGATTCGATTAATCGAATGAAAACTTCATTTGTTGAGAATTGTCTACTTTGCGAAAAGAAAATTTGATTAATCGATTGGATTGATTAATCGAATGAAGCTTCGACTGTTGATTGAGGAATCGACTTTGCGAAAAGAATTTGATTAATTGATTAATCGATATTGATTAATCGATTTTGAAATCGATTAATCGAATCAGTTTGGGTTTGACTTTAAGATTCTTGGAGGTCTTATACCTTCTTTATTGCATCTTTTGTGATGTGTTTCACATTATGTGGTACCATAGGTAGTGCGTGTGGACTAGTGCACAAGGAGCCGTGGGACCTTGATGCATTGATTAAATGAAGACTTGAGGTAGGGAACACCTTGAACATGTACTTTATTTTACAAGAGCATGTATGTAGTGATATAGATTTTCATTCAAATGTTTAATTGCTTAAGAATTGTGAAAAGTGTGTGTGCGTATGACATCTATAAGAGAAATTCTAATAAGCCAGCCCCAGGGGATGAAGAAGTAAAGAGATGAGAGCATCAAGTGTGATGCAAGTAAATGGATACATCCCAGGGATGTATCCAAGATTGAATCATGTTTGATAGGGCCTAACTGATATAAGATAGCACATTTATACGGTGAATAACTATATGTAAGGCACCAATATTTTTGTTATTTGAGGTTTGATAGGGTACCCCACCGGCGTGGCGGGATATCCACGACTGACACGGCAGGATATCCGTGACCGATACGGCGGCGAAACCGTAGGCCAGTGCGGAGGCTTATCCGTACATAGTAAGCACACCCCAGGGGTGTTGATTGAGACAAGTGAAACCCCGCCACCAATCCCCAGGGGAAAGGGGCTTGGGTACTATTGGTATTCCCAGGGAATACGGTTAAAACTGTCTATATAGATGACGATGATGGGTATCTCGTCGGGGCTCGATGCTATATTGCTCGGGGATTACTTAAGTTGAAAGTTTAAGTTTTGCTTTAGGCCTTCTCAGCATCATTCATGAGTAAATGAAAAACATAAGTAATCAACAGTAAAACGAAATGCTTTTTAACTGTTTCATCAATAACTGCATAGACACATCATGCATGGCATATCATGGAATATATGTGAGTCATAATTTATATGTTCAACTGTGTTTGTTCCCTATTGAGCTAGGATGTAGCTCACCCTATAGACTACATGTCGCAGGTCCTCTACTAGCAGCTGCCGAGGCTTCAGGAGACGCTGATCCCATGAGTCGCACTGCCGGTGACGAGTTGGAGCCACCTCGGAGGACTTCTTCTAGAGGACTCAGTTGTGCCACTTTGAGGATTTTGAGAGAGTTTTTGTACCGGCTTGGTATGTCAAGCCTTGATTATTTAAACCATGTATATATATATAGATGGGATTATTCTTTGGGCGAACCATCCGTGATGATTGCTATCATCGATGGTTGGATCGTTCTCCATTCATGTAGAGGCATGAGGGTAGAACTGTCTTTTGAGAGTTAATTAATATAGATTCAAATTCCACTTAATTTTATTATTTTATTGCAATGCTTGATATACCGGTGTTCCGTGCTTAGCTAAGGGGCACGGTCAAGATAATCGTCTTTGATGGCACGGGTTTGAGAATGCCAAATCCGGTACATCCGATTGGTATCAAAGCTATTTTCTTTTAGCAATTCTGACAAGGGTTCTTTCGTCAGAACATAGGGGCTTCTGCTAACGAAACTTTAGTTTCAAATGTGCAAATGTCATCTAGAGGAAGAGGCCGACCAAGGGGAGGCCAGCAGAGGAGTCTACGTAGTGGTGATGGTTACATCTCTCCTACAAATAGAGTGCCTTTAGGAGGTACTGAGGCCCCAGGGGGCAGTAGTAGTAGACAACGGGATGAAGAAGATCGAGATCATCAAGATCAAGATTTAAGAGAACAAGAAAGATTGAGAGAAAGACAAGAAGATAGAGGAGCGACAAAGGATGATGCACACTATGGAGACTATGGCAGCTGCCATGGCACAACAAGCCGCATCCTTTGCAGCTCATGCGTCAAGAGAACAGCAGCCACCTACACCACCTGTAGGACCTGCGTTGCCTGTGCCCTCATCATTTACAGGGTTTAGGAGGATGAGACCTCCTTCATTTTTAGGCGAGACACAATGGCTGAAGCTGGTTAATGGAGATGGAGAAAGTCTTTAGCGTGCTAACTTGCACGGAAGATGAGAGTGTAAGATGGGCAGCTTACATGTTGGATGGGGAGGCTGGGCCTTGGTGGAAGTCCGTGATACGGACTCGGGCTCAGGAGACCCCAGAGTTGCCTTGGACTTGGGAGGAGTTTGTTGAGGAGTTCAACAAACAATATTTTCCGGAAGTGGTGAGGAACCAGCTTGAGATACAATTTTTGCAGTTAGTACAAGGGAGAATGACAGTGAGAGAATACGGGGTAGAGTTTCTACGACTTGCCCGTTTTGCTCCGGATTACGTCGCTACTGAAGTGATGAAGTCCAAGAGGTTTCAGCAAGGTTTGAAGCCTGAGGTTAGGGGAGGCGTAGCTCCATTTCAACTGAGGACCTATGAAGAGGTCATGAGTAAAGCACTGGTAGTTGAAGAGGAGAATACAAATAGATATAGACAGAGAGAGCAGCAGAGAGGAGGAAATGAACAAGGAAGATCGGGGCACTACGAACCGGTGAACAAAAAGCCGAGGTTCATGGCCCAGAATCAGAGACCACAGTTCCAAGGGGGTTTCGGAAGACCGGCGCAACAACAACAACAACACCAACAGAGGTTTCCATTACTTGCGTCGGGGAGACCTATTCGCTATGAGAGCCCTGCCATGTCATCTTGGCGCCACTAACACAGGGTTCTCGTCTTTGTTTCTTGCACCTCGGGAGACTTGCGTAAAGTGTGGCAAGCCTCATAGGACGGTGGACTGTAGATCGGGCACTAGGGGTTGTTTCCGATGTGGCAAGGTGGAGCCACTTGATCAAGGATTGCCCGAGCGGATAAAGAAAAGGCGGTTTGATTCTGACACCCGACCAATTCAAGCAAGAAGCCGTCGTTCGAGGGAGAGCCTGTCGATCCTTTGCTCGAGGCGAGGAGCGTGCATGGCGTCATCAGGTGAGATTTTTTAAAAATTAAAGAAAATTTCCATTTCATTAAAATCTTAGATAGAGAAGGAGCATGCATTAGAAATTATATAGATTCTTTTCCCAATACAAAAAGCTGTATGTGGATTAAGAGTGTAAATTGATGTGTAAATTATTGTATGTATGTATGTACTATAGGTACTCTAAATATATATGAAAAAGGATGCTTCGGTGGATATGACGCTCGAGTGTTGATAGACCCCGGGTCTACCCACTCATTCGTTACTCCAAGTTTTGCCAAGAAGATGAAGATTGTTCCAGAGACGTTGGATTTCATCCTATCTGTGTCTATTCCTACTGGAGAGTTAGTAGACACGGAGTTAGCTTGCAAATCCATCATAGTAGCAGTTCGAGACTTAGAGGTGCATGAACTAGAAGCAAAGTTGATACTGTTAGACATGCAAGGGTTTGATGTGATCCTTGGCATGGACTGGTTGGCGCAGCATTGTGCGACCGTCGATTGCAAGAACAAGGTAGTCATTTTCAGACCCAACACAAGAAGATCATTTCGGTTTCAAGGAGTGAGGTCGTCATCTGTGCCACTGATCTCAGCAGTAAGGGCCGAGAAAATGATCAGAAAGGGTTGCAGTGGATACTTAGCTTTCTTAAAGGAGGACAAGGAAGAAAATAATGTCATTTCTGAGATAGCAGTTGTGCGAGACTTCGCTGACGTGTTTCCAGAGGAATTGCCTGGATTACCTCCAGAAAGAGAAGTCGAATTCACCATTGACTTAGCACCAGGAACGGAGCCTATTTCAAAAGCACCTTATAGAATGGCTCCCGCTGAGTTAAAGGAGTTGAAGGAACAACTACAAGAGCTTATGGACAAGGGGTTTGTTAGACCGAGCGTGTCTCCATGGGGAGCACCGGTCTTGTTTGTCAAGAAGAAGGATGGGTCAATGCGGCTATGCATTGACTATCGACAATTGAACAAACTCACTGTGAAGAACTGCTACCCTTTGCCTAGAATAGACGATCTATTCGACCAAGACGCAAGGAGCAAGGTATTTTCTAAGATCGACACGAGATCCGGGTATCATCGATTCTTGAGTCAAGGCGAGGACATTCGAAGAGCGACTTTCCGGACACGGTATGGACACTATGAATTCCTTGTGATCTTTGTTTGGATTAACGAATGCTCCGGCGTCGTTTATGGATCTGATGAACCCAGTGTTTAAACACACTTGGACTCTGTCGTAGTGTTTGTTGATGATATATGATATACTCCAAATCCAAGGACGAAACACGAAGAACATTTGAGGATTGCTCTCTGCGCTCGTGAACACCAATTGTCGCCAAACTTCAGCAAGTGTGAGTTTTGGTTGGAAGAAGTTAGCTTTTTGGGACATGTCATCTCAAAGCACGGTGTCACGGTGGATCCAGCTAAGATAGAAGCAGTAGTTAAATGGGAGCAACCAAAGACAGTGACCGATGTCCGAAGTTTTCAGGGCTTAGCAGGCTATTATCGACGTTTCGTTGAGGGGTTTTCAAAGATATCGGGACCTCTCACAAAGCTGACACGAAAAGATTCAAGGTTTGAGTGGAGTGAGGCATGCGAGAAGAGTTTTCAAGAACTCAAAACGAGACTCACTTCGCTCCGAGTTAGCGATTCCTTCAGTGGAGGATCGCCGTGTCTGTACAAATGACGCATCATACAATGGCCTTGGTTGTGTACTCAACCAACACAAGAAGGTGATAGCTTACGGATCAAGACAGCTGAAAGAACACGAGAAAAATTACCCGACTCATGACTTGGAACTGGCAGCAGTCATTTTTGCGCTAAAGATTTGGAGACATTACTTGTATGGTGAGACTTTTGAAATTTTCACCGATCATAAGAGCCTCAGATATCTCTTTACACAGAAAGAGCTCAACATGAGACAGCGCAGGTGGATGGAATTCCTCAAGGATTATGATTGCTCCATACAATACCATCCTGGTAAAGCGAATGTTGTAGCTGATGCATTGAGTCGGAAAGGTTCAGCTCAGTTAGCTTCTTTGATTTTGGGTATGCACCGATGGAAATTATTGGAAGACCTGGCACTCTATGATGCGAATATTGAGTCGAGGGACACCGGATCCTTTTTGGCTAACATATCGGTAAAGCCAGTGATATTTGAACATATCCACGATCTACAGATGAAAGATCCGACATTGACAAAGATTCATCAAGACGTGAGTGAAGGCATCAGGTCGAACTTCTCGGTTAAAGAAGATGGTTCTTTATTGTTTAAGGGCCGTCTATGCATTCCGGATAATGCCGATCTAAGACGAACGATTCTTGATGAGGCCCATAAGTCAAATTATGCTATCCACCCTGGTAGCACCAAAATGTACCAAGATTTGAAAAAGAACTACTGGTGGAGAGGACTGAAACAAGACGTGGCCGAGTATGTGTCACGATGTTTGACTTGTCAGCAGGTGAAGGTTGATCATAGACATCCTGCTGGACTATTGCAACCTTTACCAATACCAGAATGGAAGTGGGAATCGATCTCAATGGATTTCATTGTTGGATTACCCCGTACTGCCAAGAGACACAATGCCATTTGGGTCGTCGTAGACCGATTGACCAAATCAGCGCACTTTTTGCCGTACAATACTACGTATACGGTAGGAAGACTGACAGACTTATACATGAAGGAGATTGTAAGATTACATGGTATTCCAAGCAGTATAGTTTCAGATCGTGATCCACTATATACGTCCAAGTTTTGGAAGAAATTTCAAGAAGGAATGGGAACACGACTAGACTTTAGTTCAGCTTTTCATCCTCAAACTGATGGGCAGACAGAGCGAGTGAACCAAGTAATAGAAGACATGCTCAGGGCATGCATGCTTGATATGCAAGGATACTGGGATGAGTATCTACCGATGCTCGAGTTCGCATACAACAACAGTTTCCAAACGAGCATTGGCATGGCACCGTATGAAGCTCTGTATGGACGACGATGCAAGTCACCCCTAAATTGGGAGGAAACAGGTGAGAAATTTGTATTAGGACCGAAACTGCTTGAAGACAACGCCACCGTTGTTCGAATTATCAGAGAAAGGTTGAAGACAGCATAGAGTAGACAGAAAAGTTACGCCGATATGAAGCGGACTAGTGTTGACTATAAAGTGGGCGAGCATGTGTTTGTGAAAGTGTCACCTATGAAAGGTGTAATGAGATTTAGCAAGAGAGGGAAGTTAAGTCCACGTTATGTTGGACCATTTGAAATTTTGGGACGAGTAGGTGAAGTTGCATATCGCATTGGTTTACCACCGCTATTTGATCGAGTACATAATGTTTTCCACATATCGATGCTCAGAAAGTATGTGAACAATCCGTCTCATGTATTAGGAAAGCAACCTATAGAGATGTGTGAGGACATGAGCATGATAGAAGAACCAGTGGAAATCTTGGATCGAAAGGAACAAGTACTGCGCACTAAAGTGATTCCCTTAGTGCTAGTTCGGTGGAACAATCATCCAAAAGAAGAGGCTACTTGGGAACGAGAGGCCGATGTGAAAGAACAATATCCAGCCTTGTTTCCAACGACGTGAGAATTCAATGTAAACCACAAACATATTTGTGAAATCTCCCCCATACTTATAATCCAATGGAAATTTGATCCAATCTATCATAAATTGTCAAAAGTAGTAAAAGAACCAAAGAAATTGACAATCTACACAATTTGGGCAAAACCGATTAATCGAATTTCAAATCGATTAATCGATTTGGAATTTCGATTAATCGATTTTGTTCGATTAGTCGACTGGCATGTGCCAGTGACTGGAAATGAGAATGAGAGTTAGAATATACATAGAAGACAAATTTCGATTGATCGAATTGGAATCTCGATTAATCGATTGGGGATCGACTAATCGATTTTGAAATTTCGATTAATCGATTTACTAAAGGGACTTACGAGAATTTGAAATCAATGGGCGATTTATTTCGATTAATCGAAGTGAATTTCGATTAATCGATTTCGAAATTTCGATTAATCGAAATGGATTCGATTAATCGAATAATTTAAGAAATTCTCGAAAATTTGAAGTTACAGCACGATTTCGATTAATCGAAATTAAATTCGATTAATCGATTTTGGAATTTCGATTAATCGAAATGGATTTCGATTAATTGACTGGCTCGCACCAGTGAGCTCAAAAATGGAAAATTTTAAACAGATACGATTTCGATTAATCAAAATGGTTTCGATTAATCGAATTTGACTTTCGATTAATCGATTTGGAAAATCGATTAATCGATTTTACGCGGCTTAACTTAGTTTGAAATCTCGATTAATCGATTCTGAATTTCGATTAATCGAGCCGCGGGCTATATATATAAGATTGGGGATTTTATTCCCCATTTGAAATTTTTTTTCTTGCTTCGGGTTTTTGGCGCTTCACCTTCTTCCTCTTCTCCGACAAGCCGGTGCCCTAGGGTTTGGACTTTCCGGCGATTCACACCCATTTTCACATCGACACCTAAGGTAAACCTTAGATTTATGTTTTTCCCTTCAAGTTGAACTAGAAAACCCTAGATTTTCTCAAAATGCCGCCCAAAACCCGATTGTCTTCGAAGAAGGCAACCTCCAAGCTACCGGTTAGGCGTAAGAACGCTGCGCCACCACCACCTACCCCATCGCCGGTGAGGACTCCATCACCGTCGGAATCGGAGACCACCTCGGTTAGCGCTCTGTGTGAGTCTTCCAAATCCACCCCCATGCCACCACCACCCACCAATGTCGAGCAACCAAACGAATGGTGGGCGGCCAAGACCTTTGAGGTCGAATATATCATAGACCCTACCCTTTTCACCGATCCCGATGTGCCGGGCGAGACCCAATGGGCTCGAAACTACCTAAATAATGCCGGCCTCGGCAACCTTCTCAAACCAATCCGGGGTTCCTACTACCCTAGATTGGTGAGATTATTCTACCAAGGGCTAACCGATGGCCCTACTGACGATTGTATTATAACCAAGATTGAGGGTCGTCTCTATACGATCACTCGTCGCCACATCCACGAGGTACTCGAGTGTTACCTCGATTTCACCCCGGAGACCACTCTTTTCCCACCCTTTGAGGAGGAACCCTGTTTTGAGGAGGTCATGACCCGCATGACCAACGGGAAGAAGGGGTCGGGCTCCTCCATTAAGAGGGTTGACCTTCCACCCTACATGTGGATGCTTGATTCCATAATCAAGTGCAACCTCTACCCGATGCGCCACGACACCGAGCGCGTGGACAAAGTGCAACATGCACTTTATGCGGCCTTCTGTGGCCGGTGGTTCGACGCCACAATGGTCATCCTAGAGGGGATGAAATACATCAAGGGCAAGTTGATGAAGGGCAACATGAGGCCCAAAGAAAAGATGCCCTATGCTCGTCTTATATCGAGCATGTTGGAGTGCTACTCCGACGAGCCCTCCTACACCATCTCACCTCACGAGGTGAGGGCTATGGATCGCGTGAAGACATTTACAAAGTCTTCATGAACCCGTAACTACAACCTTCTAAAGCGGACCCTACCGGCTCCGGGTCCCGCTCCCGCCCCAGCAGCAGCAGCAGTAGCACCGCCACCACCCCCGCCACCTCAGCATGACCCACCCGTGGGTGGGGCACACCCTATTCCCGTAGAGCCATCAGTGGAGAGGGTTCCCTCCCACACCGCAGCCTCACCGACGCCACCTGCCCACTCCGCGCCCGCGATACCCACCTCATCCTACAGGCCCGAGGACGTGTTGGCTCGCATGGAGGCCAACAACGAGAGGATGAACCGGAGGATAGACTTCCTCCTATTTCACACCCTCCGCCACATCTACCCTACCGACTACCGCCGCTACCTCGCCCAGGAGGAGGAGTGGACGGCCGGACGCACCGCCTTCCATAGAGGACCCGTCTTCCATCCCACCACTACAGACGCGGCTCCTTCCACATCCACATCCGCCCACGCCCGAGAGGGCAGCCCATGACCCCCAGACCACCACCCACCCGTCGCCCCCACATGACGGCCAAGCAGCTCCTTCTTTATTTTTATATCAGTCATGTATTGTGTACATGTATATCTTGTATGCCACTTTATTGGCACTGTGTAAAAAATTATTGATATTAATGGAAAAGCTTAATTTTTGTGTTAATTGTTTGCCTTCGTCAAAAAAAAAAAAAAAAAAAAAAATTTGAGTTCCATGCATGTGATTGTGTCTACTTAAATACGTCTGAGTCAACTGGACCACCTCCCCTGAGAGTTTGGGGGGGGGGGAAAGCGAGAGAGACCCAGTCAGACAAACCTTGGGTTATTTTCGAGGACGAAAATTCCCAAGGTGGGGAGGATGTAATAGCTCGAAAAATCACGCTAAACTATGACCTCGAGATCCGTGCCTGATTGGTCACAAGTTTGACCAATCAGGAGATCATAAGTTAGCAGAGAATGTGATGAACGGACGAGATGTGATAGTTTGAGTGATTATGTGGTGTGTGATGTAAATGAGAAGTCACTTACACCTACTGCGGTGTATGTGCTCAACACACAATGAGGGAGATAGATAAAAGGGTTTAATAACCCTAGATGTGTATTTTTGGTTGTTGAAGGAGAGTAAAGAAGAGAGAGAAAGAGAGAGAAGTAGGAGAGGAGTTATTGCAACTGATTGGAGGGGGGATTCAAGAGATAAAAGCCGGATTCAACGCGGATCTGTTAGAACAAAAGCTAGAAACCCTAGCCTTCCAACCATTTGATTTGAAATCAACTTGAGATCTATTCAAGGTAAAATTTTTCGTAAATAAGATGCATAGATTATAGGGGTTAAGTTGTGTTTGAATGTGGGTTAAATCATAGGATAATGGCTTAGAAAAATAGAGGAAAAAGTATGGAAAAAGATTGGGAAGAACAGCTCGAAAGGGGCTGACTCTGACAATTTCGATTAATCGGAATTGGGTTTCGATTAATCGAAATTGGCCAGGAAGTTGAAAGGTCAGAGGACCCCGATTTCGATTAATCGAATTTAATTTCGATTAATCGACTTTGGATTTCGATTAATCGATTTGGGGATCGATTAATCGAGAACTCTCAAGGACCCTGTGGGTTGAGGAAATGACTTATGAAAATCCATCAATCGAAATGGGATTTCGATTAATCGATTTTAGTTTTCGATTAATCGATTTGGAATCGATTAATCAACTTGTGAAACTCGACTGTTCGAACTGAGAGGCGACTTTGCAAAAAGAAGAATTTCGATTAATCGAAATTGGATTCGATTAATCGAATGAAAACTCGACTGTTCGAACTGTGAGTCTACTTTGCGAAAAGAAGAATTTCGATTAATCGAAATTGGATTCGATTAATCGAATGAAAGCTCGACTGTTCGAACTGAGAATCGACTTTGCGAAAAGGAGAATTTCGATTAATCGAAATTGCTTCGATTAATCGATATTGACCTTCGATTAATCGATTTTGGAAATCGATTAATCGAATCAGGTTCGATTAATCGATTTTGGAATTCGATTAATCGACTGAGATAGATTATGTTGACTTTTGGGTTTGACTTTAAGATTCTTGGAGGGTCTTATACCTTCTTTATTGCATCCTTTGTGATGTGTTTCACCTGTTATGTGGTACCATAGGTGGTACGTGTGGACTCGTGCACAAGGAGCCACGTGGGACCTTGATGCATTGATCAAATGAAGACTTGAGGTAGGGAACACCTTGAACATGTACTTTATTTTACAAGAGCATGTATGTAGTGATATAGATTTTCATTCAAATGTTTAATTGCTTAAGAATTGTGAAAAGTGTGTGTGCGTATGACATCTATAAGAGAAATTCTAATAAGCCATCCCCAGGGGATGAAGAAGTAAAGAGATGAGAGCATCAGGTGTGATGCAAGTAAATGGATACATCCCAGGGATGTATCCAAGGATTGAATCATGTTTGATAGGGCCTAACTGATATAAGATAGCACATTTACACGGTGAATAACTATATGTAAGGCACCGATATTTTTGTTATTTGAGGTTTGATAGGGTACCCCACCGACGTGGCGGGATATCCACGACTGACACGGCAGGATATCCGTGACCGATACGGCGGTGAAACCGTAGGCCAGTGCGGAGGCTTATCCGTACATAGTAAGCACACCCCAGGGGTGTTGATTGAGACAAGTGAAACCCCGCCACCAATCCCCAGGGGAAAGGGGCTTGGGTACTATTTGTATTCCCAGGGAATACGGTTAAAACTGTCTATATAGATGACGATGATGGGTATCTCATCGGGGCTCGATGCTATATTGCTCGGGGATTACTTAAGTTGAAAGTTTAAGTTTTGCTTTAGGCCTTCTCAGCATCATTCATGAGTAAATGAAAACATAAGTAATCAACAGTAAAACGAAATGCTTTTTAACTGTTTCATCAATAACTGCATAGACACATCATGCATGGCATATCATGGAATATATGTGAGTCATAATTTATATGTTCAACTGTGTTTGTTCCCTATTGAGCTAGGATGTAGCTCACCCTATAGACTACACGTCGCAGGTCCTCTACTAGCAGCTGCCGAGGCTTCAGGAGACGCTGATCTCGGCGAGTCAGACCTCGCGACCGGTGACGAGTTGGAGCCACCTCCAGAGGACTTCTTCTAGAGGACTCCGTTGTGCCACTTTGAGGGATTTTGGAGAGAGTTTTTGTACGGCTTGGTATGTCAAGCCTTGATTCTGTTTAAACCATGTATATATATATAGATGGGATTATTCTTTCGGGGCGAACCATCCGTGATGATTGCTATCATCGATGGTTCGGATCGGTTCTCCATTCATGTAGAGGCATGAGGGTAGAACTGTCTTTTGGAGAGTTAATTAATATAGATTCAAATTCCGTAATTTCGTTTATTATTTTATTGCAATGCTTGATATACCAGTGTTCCGTGCTTAGCTAAGGGGCACGGTCAAGATGATCGTGCTGATGGCACGGGTTTTGGGGTGCCGAAATCTGGGCTGTCACAATTTTCCTCATTTCTTTCTTCTTCAGTACCCACTTTGTTATCTATCATTTTTCCACTTCTCAAAGTGGTGACAGTTTTTACTTCTTCATGTGAATTAGAAGCTTCTCCAACCATGAACTGTCCTTTGGGATTGTTCAAAGGTTGGCTGGGTAACTTTCCTTCCTCTCTTTTTGCCAAGGTATTTGAAAGCTGTCCCAATGTTTCTTCAATCTTTTTTATGCTCTGGCTGTGAAAGTTTACAGTCTGAGTTAAAGATCCTAAATTCTGAAGTGAATTTAGGACTTGATCTTCAAAAGAAAGGGACCTGGAGGGGGTTTGAATCGAGCATCGCTGCATGTGTTGTTGTGGAATGGGATGCTGAAAGTTTGGTTTGACATAAAAATTCTGCTGATAAGGCTGTGCAGTTTTGAAAGGCATTTGATTCTTTGGTTGTTGCTGTTGTTAGGATTGGTAATTCCCTTAGTTCCACTTCAAATTGGGGTGTGCTCTCCATGGATATTCATTTGACTGCATCTGTCCAAATGATTGAGCAGCATGAGCTTGTTCCACCATTAAATCTGGGAACTGTGATGCAGTAGGACATTGGTCAATTGAATGAGTAGGGGACTGGCATATCAGACATGCCTCCTCTACTCTTGAAACATTTGGATTTTTAAGTGAGTCCATCAATCTATCAAACTTTGTGGTTAGATTGTCCATCTTTCTTTCTAACTCATTCACCTCATAGATCTTCCCTTTGGTGGGTTGGTGATTGTTCAACCTAGCAGAATTTTCAATTTCTCTTGACAGAGATTCCTGCTGAGTTGGGTTTTCACCAATTACTTCAAACAAGTCCCAAACTTCCTCAACTGTTTTTTGCAAGTAAGTGCCTCCACAGGAGGCATCCACCATATTTTTGCCTTTTTGATCAATTCCTTGATAGAAGCTTTGAACCAGCTGCCATCTGGGAATTTGATGATAAGGACATTGCCTTAAAAGTTCCTTAAATCATTCTCATGCTTCATGGAAAGTTTCAGTTGAGTTTTGGGAGAATGAAATGATACTTTGTCTCAATTGGCTTGTTTTAGACATTGGAAAATATTTGGCTAAAAATTGATATTGCAAATCATTCCAAGAAGTGATACTGTTTGGTGCTAACATGGATAACCATGCTCTAGCTTTATCCTTTAATGAAAAAGGAAAGAGCCTAACCTTGGTTGCTTCTGGACCAAGTCCAGCTATGTTGAATGTGGTGCAAAGAGCCAAGAATTCATCCACATGTTTGTATGGGTCTTCCTTACTCAACCCATGGAAGGAAGGAAGCATTTGGATAGTTGATGATTTGATCTCATAATTTCCTTCAACAGTAGGAAATTGAATGCAAAAGGGAGAGTTATAAGCACCAGGTGCAAAGTAATCCCTCAAAAGTCGAGGTTCTTCACCCATAGTAGCAGAATTCTGTGTTGTTTGTTTGGTTCGTAGTAGCCTTTCAACTTCTAAATTCAGTGGGACAATCTCGTAATGAGAGTCCTCCTACCAAACATACAACTCAGAACAAAAAATCTGATTATTCACAGCAAACCTTCAGAATTTCTTGTTAAGTAGTTTCCCTTCTTCAAAAATTGGACATGAATAACTGCACAGGTATAAACAATAGAATAGTTTAGTAATGATATAAAAAATAAAGGTAAAAACTTAGGTCTACCTATTTTAGAACAAATTCCCCGGCAACGGCGCCAAAAACTTGTTGTTGCTTCTTAGTGTGCTTGATTTATGTGTGTTTTGAAAACAGATTTATAGCTGCTAAATTACAGTGGCTCTAGACTATATAAAAAAAATAAAGAAATATCAGCACAGTTAGAAGAGAAATAGCCTGCAAGATCAGGGCCAATTGTAGCAAGTTTTAAAAGTAAGTGAGTGAAAGATCGTCCACAAAGAATTTGTCTAAAATGTAAGATAAACCTCCATATCTGAGCTACCAGATCTGACTTCTTATCCTATCTAGAAAACTGATAAGATGAGAGGTTTGATTTTGTCACGTTTAACTAACTAAAAACAAAGAAAAATTTAAACTAAATGATCCAGATCCGAGTTGGGGGAATGATTGAAACAAAGATGGAGAAGTAATATCTAAATCTGATTTGGTCTTTGAAATATAATGAGAAAAACTGCAGCTCAACAGAGGTGATCCAATCTTCATCTGGCTACAAGCACAGATGTAAGAGAGATAAATCTAATTCAAGGATTAAGCTTACACTTATGGCTACGGCCTGTCCACTTTAATGGCCACAAACCATCCAATAGTTTTTAATCCAAACCCTCAATTTAGAACAAGAAACATCACTACAAATGCTGTAAGAGACTAGGTTACAAACACTAATTCTCACAGGATTAATGAATCAAGGGAAATTGCATGCAAAACAATGAATCTAAAGGAGTCTAATGTACTGAGGAGATCAGAGGGAACCCTTGACATGAGTCCAATGGAGAATGCATAGTTCTGACAACCTTTTAAAATTCATCCTTACAATTTTGAGCACGGCTTAATGACTCGGTTTGCGGTCTTGGATGCAAACTCTCCTTTGAGTTACTGAGATCTCACGCCTCTCAAATGCAAGTACAAAGTAGGCTATTACAAGGATTGCGCATAAGCCGTCAGCCGGGAAATGGGGATTAGAAATGAAACTCAAAATCTGGATGCCCCAATTGGGCAAATGCTTCGCCTATTTATAGCTTTTCCTGTGTCCAAATTTCGGATGTGTATCAACCAATCGAGGTTCTCGATCTGTATTGACCAATGGTAGTCGAGCACGGGATCCAGACTGCTCGCCAATCGAATTCCTCGATCCGTTCAAATAATCAGTGAAAAGGCATCAATTTATGCATTTTGAAAGTTTGTTAGAGTTTCTAGAAGTTCCTGCCAAGTTATTCCCTCTCTAGGTGCTCACGTGGGGTGGAATATTCCTTCGCTTCATGCTTAGAACCCTCTGGAATGTCCCTAGGTTTTAAAATGCATTGGGATGCGTGCAACAGATTACTGAATTACCCTTGTTAAAGCTGTGAATCTCCAGAATGCCTCTTCGCACAGCTTAGGGGCCTTTTCGCAAAGTGTTGTGACTCCTGAAGCTCTTTTCGCAATGTTCGTTCCTCAATTGTGTTTTCTTCTTTTCGCAAAGTTCAATCCTCTCTTCAGTCGGATGCTCTTTCAATGCTACCGAGTTTTATTCCTTTTCGCAGAGTTTCAGGTTCTTTACGAACAATACAGGTTCTTTGCGAAAAGGACTCTGTAGTGCATTTTTATGTTCGAATTATTCCATACTTCTCTTCCAGGTCTTTGCTTCTTCTATTCAGCCCTTTCAACAGCTGATGAGGTTGTTTCTTCACTTTCTTCCTTTGGATTGACATAGATTGTCATCTTATTGGCACTTTTAAGCTGCTTTTATGGTTAAGCATGTCTTTATTGTTAGCTGCAACATAAGCATTTAAAACACTTATTTAGTTCTCTCAAAGGTCTATCAAGACTCAAGTTCAGGGGTGAAAAATGGTATTTTTCACTTGTCAACAATCACGCATGCGATTCACATAATCGCATATGCGATTGCCCATTTTTTTTCTTCAAAAAATCCAAAAAAATCGTAAAACATCACAAAAAATTATGAAAAAATATAAAAATATAGGAAAAATATAAGGTCTTAGAATTAAAAAATACACATGGTAGTCTCCATAATTTAAAAAAGCATCCCATAAAAGTAATAAAGTTTCATTTTATAAAGAGTAATAGCAAAAAAACTTTATGGAAAAAAATACGAGACATCATCCAAAGGAGCATGGGCATGTATTAATATATGCATCCAAATTCCTAAATTATTAAAAGATTTCTCAAAGGGCACAATATTCAACATGAAACCCCTGCCAAACTTCCTGTTTCCTGGATATAAATTACTACAGGATTATGAGTTAAGACCTATTAACTTGTAATAAAAAAATATAAATTAAAACAATTTATATTGATGATACTGAAATGTTTCATTCTACACGTTACCAGTATTAGCCATCCCTATATATTAATCACAAACAATTAATATATAGGGATAGAATCTGACTTATAGAGAGCTTAATGTTGAATATTCCAGTTATATTTACCATTGCTATAATACTATGGTTATAGACCAGAGTATAGGATTGGTAGGTATGCAAAGAAATTCTGTGCTGATTTAATTTTTCACATAGATATATAAATATTTTGGATATATCAGTCTCTATTGGGAGGCAATTTTCTATTTCTATATATATATATATATACACACACACACACACACACACACAAACATTGCATAACATGCAATGGGCAACTCCGGCTTTCCTAGGTTGTATATTTTCCATTGCAATGGATTTGATATTGACTTAGATCCACTATACTTATTTAGTCTATATCAATTTTCATGTCATAACTTACCAAAAGTAGATCTAATAGTTTCTCTTTCAGCATGTAGGATTTTCCATCATTGATATTTTAAGCTTTTGCATTTTTCCAGTGGTGTTGGAAGGTAAAAGTATGATTGGTACTGATTGATTCAATTAAGAAGATAATATACTATAAAATTTAGTAGTGAATACATCTCTTGGAATGTTCATGATATTGCCTATCCTAAATGCTTGCCCTTATTTCTTTTGCAGGATTTGCAAATTTCCACATTCAGTTGACAATTCCCCTTTACCTAGTAAATTTTTGGTTATTTGATTTGCTCCTTCGGAAGCACACCTTCACATGCCAGATCAAGCGGCAAGTCATTTTCCAATTCTAGGAGCTATTCAGAGTAGGTTGTTTTTCTTCTTCACTTCCATAGACCATAAAATATATTTTTTGTCCCTCAAATAGTTATTCAGAGGCTGCATTCTCAGATGTCGTGGTACCATCCTGGCTCCATAGAAGGTCTTTGTGGTGGATATTGTTTCAAAATATATAGGTTTGTAAGAAATGGATGGCAGATTTAAGTTTATACAGTTGTAGTATTTCATTTATAGGCAGGCTATTTGGTGTTCCTAAACCTATTATTTTATTTATACCTGTTGTATTATTTCATTTTTTAATGTGCTCTATATATTTTAATTATAGTTTTCATTGATACCAAATTTTCCAAATAAATGGCTCCATCAACTAAAGCAAGCTCGACACCATCTAAGAAAAAGAAGATTGGCTGAGGTATTACAAAGGGCCATTTCTTGAATTGGCTTCAGAAGGGAGAAAAGTTTAGTATATTAATCAGAATGGGCCAACTAGCTAAAAAACACACCAATAAATAAGCAAACATGTGTGAAATTTTAGCAAGAGATGGAATGAAGTTGGGCATTGATTGCCCAATGTGGCGTGACGCTGATAAAGTTGTAAAGGCACACGTATGAGAATGCGTTAATGTAAATTCATTATTTAATTATATTAGTTCTTACTTTTTCTTCAGATGGTAGACTAAAATTTATACAAATGTCTTTCTTATTTTGTGGTGTAGGAGATGTTTGATGTCAATGAGGGATTACGGTACTTCATAATGCAAGCTGTCGGGAAGAAATGGAGGGATTTTAAGTGTGAATTGAAGTAAAAAAATTATGACCCTTCCATAACTGATATAAAGCATTATACCATTCCTCCTAATGGAGTAGCATCCGCTCAATGGCATGCTCTCGTTCAAATGAGTTTTTGATTTACTTTTTGAATTACTTTTAGAAAAACTTCATACATGAGTTTTTGAATTACTTTTTATGAAATATATATTACTTAAAAATTTCTAATTTTTGTTAAATTGGTCTAATACAGATGGTAAGTGAAAGGAACAAAAGGAATCGCTCCCGCCAGACCTTGCCCCATATGGTTGGGTTAAAAAGTTTTGTAAGGATACGAGAGGAGGAGGCATGTATATTTGTTTCTCTTTCTTATGTGTACGTATTTATCTTGCTTGTCTTAAGTATGATTTACCATATCTTTCAACTCTTCAATGCTATAGCGAGTAAAGAGAGATACACTGTTATGACCCGGTTATCTGTGGCTCAAATGAATGGCGATAGATTTAGGATGCACCAAGAGGGGGTACGTGTACGCACACTCTATCCTGACCCACACAAATGCTAATTTTAGGAATTTCTATTTTATTACGTTTACACTGTATAGGGCAACTAAATTATTTTGTTTACCAAATAAGAAGAGTCCCAAAAAGGACTCCTACTCTCTTGGAACTCTTGCCCCTTTTAGGTTTGGGAACTTACCCATTTAGGTCACCCACGTCCGTCTCTTCCTCTCTCTATAAATAAGAGCCACCAAAGGCTTTTAACCTAAAACCTTACCCTCCCTCTCTATATATAGATAGACTTGTTTATAAATATACATATATCTTAACCCACTAAACCAAGCAGCCATCTTCCTCTGCCTCCCTCTCTCACTTTTGAACCAAACCCAACAGCCACGCTCCCTTCCAAAACGCCTAGCAGGCCCTCTGTCGATCGGCCCACGGGGTGGCGCACAAATACCACACCCGAGCCAAAGTGTTGCCTTGAATCTGAGTTGCATAAGTGTGAAACCGATCCAGTCGAAAGCACATCGAATCGACGCCAGAGGAGTCGTGCCGATCTAGCGCTTGAAATCAACTCCTACGTGCACGCTCCAACAGGTGGGTGCCCCTCGATCGATCTTAAAATATTCAACTTTTTATTTTAATAATAATAAGAATAAATATATATATATATATATTAAATGAATATCTATTTATCTTATTTAGGTATTCAAAAGTTATATATATACATGTATTTCGGTGTGTATAATAACATAAATCCTATACATGGACATATAATAGTTGCCCTTGATATATATAGATATAAAATGAATATATATAGTGTCTTGTATTGCTTATATAGGTGTTTACAGTGGAGAGAGAGAGAGAGAGAGAGAGCTCTTCTTCTCCACAATTTCGTCAGTGAAGATAAGATATATTTCGGGGATCGGCCCAACTAAACGCCGACAATGCCGGTGATAACTTGCCCGTGCCAACTATTGTAGTTGGGCACTTTGAAGAATTTTACCTGATATGAATACTTTGGTGCAACCATCCTTTTAGCACCATTGATTTCAAATGAAATAGATTCAAGGTTGGACCTGGTGGGCCCAACCCAAGAAATAGAACAGAGATGGACCATCTCCACAAATTGAAATCCTCGAGACATCTAATGGTTCAGAACTCGAGAATTTGGCCCACAAATCAAGAAAATTAAAAGGCTATTTAGAGATCAGTGAACATGAAGGATTTGACCCTTAGATTTGAGACCTTAGAGGTCAAAATAAATTGGGCCCAACGACCTAATACCTTAGAATCATTTTTCTTAAATATCTGATGGTTCAGATCTATTCAATCTGATCGACACATGGTAGGTACACTAAGTGTGCACTTGACTGCTAGATCTTGTAAAACGTTGACTGGAAGATCTAGTGTGCTAGAGATCGAATTGGGATCGGGACAAAAGAATCAATCCTAGGTAAAATTTTATTGTCTAACCATCCAATGGTTCAGATTAGAGGATAAATGACTCAAAGTTCGTGCCTTCTTATTTTAGCCTTAGGTGCCACATGGAATAATACATGGGTTACCTTTGACCCTTAATTTTTGAGAATTAAGGCGCAAGTGGCCCATAGGACCAACTTCAAAACGATCTCAATAGTAACTCAATGTAATCTAATGGATCAGAAAGTGTCACTAAAATTTCTAGGACGCGCTTTGAGGCTCAGAAATTGGAAAATTTAGTGAGGGATATTAACCCTTGTATAACTAGGCTAAGTGGATCATTTGACTGCCACATTGACCCACTCTTAGGTCAAATTAGTAAAAGGTGTCGATACTAAGGCTGCACAAATGTTATGAAACTTTAAAAGCGAAGGCCGATCGATGTCGGCTCCCATAGAAGGTTTCTTCACAATTTTTTTTTGTATGAAATATCTGTTCTGTTCAAATGTTAATTATTATTTTATATTCACAAGTATGTAAGGTGTATGAAATAGTTTCTTTAGGCCAAGTTAGTCCTTTCATCATATAGCATGCACCACATAGAAAAATCACGATAGGGCATACGCACAATTAAAAAGAAATAAGCTATGTCACACGACTTTTAAGCCTTTGTCATGGTGGGGTTCCCGTCACGGTCACGTGGAACTTGGAATGTAGGCATCCATGTACGGATGCAACACCTCTATGGGAGTATGAACATCACAAGTACATCTAGGTTACTACGGAACCCGTTCCTTGGAAAGCGTGATTTTGTGAATCTTATCGCACCGTGGCTCACTTCAAATTAAGTTTTCAGCAAACAATAAGAAATGATATGTAAGATAAGGTAAGCTACGAATACGGATAATTAAGTTACGTTGTGAAGGCCAGCAAAATACAAATTAAGTTTCTACACGTGCCATGTCTTGCGTGCCACCGCAAGATCTAACGTCTGCAGCCAAGACGGGTCTTAAGGACAATATGATACGACAGTGTCCCGAATGTAAGGGACACCGATTTAAATGCATGCAACCACATCGTGGTATACGATATGATATGGAGGTTAGGTGGTTATCTACACGTGGACCTCGCGTGATAGGCTCGAGCAGCGTCCCTGGCACAGGTCGTATACGAAAATTAGGTAGGATGTGAAGTACGTTGTGTAGGCGTATGGAGCAATATTAAGTCTTAAGATATGCCACATAGGAAAAGTTAAACATACACAAAGGAGATCGAACTTGATGCATCATATTTATTTCATGTTATGTCAGGTCTTTTCATTTTATGTTACTTCTTTTTCTTTTTATGCTATATTTTTCAGTTTTGTTATGATAGATATGAGATCTTAGATGTTTATGTAATCATTTATAGCTGTTTGATTTATTTCAAAATGTATACAACTCAACGATTGCACACGATCACGAGTATTTTATGGTGGATCGATTGTGCAACTTCTGATTTACGTGATCGAGTAAACTCACCCTCCCAAAACTAAATTCTGGTGAGAACTCCGATTTTTCCATCGAGGATGGGGATCTTTCATTGTCGATGCTCAAGAGCGTGAAGACGTCGGCTACCATTTGGACGAGGGAATAGATCCGACGGATTACTTTGAGCATTGAGAGATTCTTAGTCATAGTTTTATTATTTTTCAGGGGAGATTTGTTATTAGATGCTTTTATTTTTCAGCACCAATCTTGGGTTTGCGTTGGGACTGTTTTATTCTACGTAAAACCTCTGCTTGCTTTCGATTATAGATGCATGGTTAGGATTTATCACTTAATTAACGTCATCTACGTTTTCCGCTGTTGTTTTCTTGAATAATTTATATTTAAATGATGCTATTAAATGCCTTGATCCATATGCTAAATCGGTATAAGAATTATGTGTATGTCCGCTTATCGCCTTAACAAGCGTGCGGTGTCATAACACGGAATTCTAGGCCCTTGAGGTCGGGTAAGGATTCTGGGTCGTGACATACACAGGCCTCTCCTATCAGTCTTCAGATGTTTTATCAGACACACACCCGAAAAGATGGCTCACCAGTGAATGAAGTGGTTGCAGATAAAATTATAAAATTACTTAAATTTATAATAACATTTTTTATTTAATAGCATATTCATTGTTCTTTGCTGCGCCATTTAGGCTTTGTACTAGCCGTTATATCCTCCTGATAGTAAACGTGTACCCAAATTGAACTTAGACCATTTCCCATGCCATGAGGTACTTGCTAGTATTTTTATCGGGCATTCCGAGACACTTGCCAAGTTTTTGTATCAATAAAATAAATAATTTTCAAAAAGAAAAAAAAAAAAAAAACTATTTATTTATGGGCCAGTAATAATAACATAGGCTTAAGTCAGTCACCATGCTCTTAAAGGAGAAGAACATCATCAACTAACTGAACGATAGTCCGACATCGCCTGGGTCAATGGCCTTGGGCTATATATAAATCAGGGCAAACCTCACCTTACAAGCCAGTTTTGTGAGGTTGAGCTAGGCCTATAGAATTCTACACTAACAAGGTGGTATATATAAATTATTACAAAGTCAGAATTGAAAAAAATCTGAAGCAGTTTCCAGAATTTCTCTTCAAAGAAATTAAAAGGAATTGCCCATCATTTATTTTTTAGTAGATCTCCACTCCAAGCGAAAGAGTCTGCATAATGACAAGCGAAAGAGTCTGATTGTGATGATTTTTGCAGCTCCGGCATACTGCACAGGCTGCTCTTGCCAGTCCACACCTTTGTTTATTATTCTAATTATGAACTCCGTCATTACCTTAATTATTATTGGCCTTAATTATGAAATAGCAGCCTCTACGTATTGGAATGGGCACTCGCCCAAGACAAGGCAGCAGCCTCTACGTATTGCAAGACAAGACAGCAGCCTCTACGTATTGGAATGGGCACTCGCCCAAGACAAGGCAGCAAGTGAATCAGTTCATGTATTTCTGTGGATTGATCATGATCGATTTACAGCCTTATAAGCGAAATCAAGGCAATAACATTCAAAACAAAAAATCCTCTAGACTTGCACGAAATCTAAGAGAAAAGCAGGGATTTTTATAAGAAACTTAAGAAATATGAGAATCCCTCTTTTGTTTACATTGCTCTAAGCTCTTTTAAGTATCTAATTTCTACCTGAATGGACCCATGTAAGCTGTTCTGGTGAAGTGCTTTTAGAACAAAATAACAAAGTGATATAAATCTAAGCAGAAAGAAGATTCAGAAGAAAGAAAATCAGCAATCTTCAGAGTTTTCCATGTAGTACCTCCAAGTTGGTAGATTTCTGAAACAGAGCTAAAACAGAGAACAGAGCACAAGGCTCCTTTCTTTCTTGCTTGTGAGAGAATACAACCAGTGATCTTCATACATTATTATTTGATTTCAGAACACCTCACCAGCCATTATTATTTGATTTCACAACACCTCACCAGCCATTTCATCATGAATCATCCAATCTGTATACGTTTCTCTCCCACATAACTCTCATCAGCTTACTCAAATCACTTTGAAAACTTAGAAGGTTCCTTTCACATGTGAGAATATTACCTTGACTTATAAGCAAAAGAGCAATCATCATAGGACCTTGACTGATAAGCAAAAGAGCAATCATCATAGGACCATGACTGATAACTAAAATCCCAAAATAAAAATATCTAACTCAGATGAGTTACATCTAAACACCACATACCTGATAAAAATAAATATGCATATTTATCAGCACCATTTTCCACCAACGCTTCTTATCCACTTATCAGCTTTATGCCAATTCAAGGAGCCCATGAGCAATAATTGACCATCTCTTGCTAGATACCTACACCAACTAGATAATTTTCTGGCAGGGCCCCTATTGATCGTCATCCTTTTTTTTACCTCAATCTTATGTTGGTCCCTTTTGGCAAATCCTTGCACATTGTACGACCTCGCCCCATCTTTGTAAGGTTCATTTGATAAAGAAATTGAGAGAATGACAAATAAATTTTGTATATACTGATCTTCACATATCAATACAATGTGAAATCATGCTAAGATACTAAGATAATTGATCAAGAACTAGCAAACCATGTAAAAGCAACAGTTAGCATTAAACTTATTTACTGCTACAAGTAAAAGATATATAATTGTACCTGGTACCTGAAGGTTGCAATATTTTCAACCTTCCATTGATTTATAAGCCCAACCCCACGATTCAAATCCTTTAGCATATGAAAAAAATACCTCAAGGAAAAGTTTTGCCTCTAAGGTGTTGGTGCAATGGCAAGTACTACCATTTTACTTCCTAGGAATGCTGCAACCATATTCTCTACCACGATTTTTCTAATAGAATACATTGCTGACAGCCAAAAGCAACTTATTGACAAGGACTTTAAAATGCCAAATCTTCTAGTACTATATTTTAGGCTATAAAGGAAGTCTTCATAATCCAGACTATTTCTTGATAGGGGGCGCTAATAACAAATGGAGGGTATAAGCGTGAGCAGCAACTACATATAAAAAAAAAAAAAAAAAAAAAAAAAAAAAAAAAACAGTAGAATAACTTAATGAATCAGTAATGTGTACATTTTTATAGGAAAATTGATAGAATTCCACGGGCAAACTCAACCTCACAAAACAAGCTTGTAGGGTACGTGAGGTGTTTTGCCCAAGATATAAAGAGCCCAACAAGGGCCAACCCACAGCCGATGTGGGACAAATCCAACACGCCCCCTTATTGGCAAGATTGAGCCAAATCACGTGGACAAGAAATGGGTGACGTGGGGAGAAAGAACGACTCTGATACTATGATAGAGTTCAGTGGGCCTAACTCAACCTCACAAAACCAGCTTGTATGGTGAGGTTTGCCTAAGATATAAAGAGCCCATGAAGGGCCAGCCCACAGCCGATGTGAGACAAAACATTAGATAAGAAATCCGATGGGCCTAACTCAACCTCACAAAATACCGGCTTGTAAGGTGAGGTTTGCCCAAAATATAAAGAACCCCAGAAGGGCAAACCCACAGCCTATGTGGGACAAATCCAACACCCCCCCACGTGTTGGCGAGATTGAGCCAAATCACGTGTGGCTAAGAAATGAGTGACATGGGGAGAAAGAACGACTTTGATACCATGATAAGAAATCCAATGAGCCTAACTCAACCTCACAAAGATGTGGTTCAGTGATAATTCTACACTCGGAAGTATCTAATCAGCCTTCAAAACTGTATATTTTTTACCCGAATCTCAGTGTTGCTAGACCTCATTTAACTACTAATATTTCCTTTTAGTGCATGATAAAGTATAACAGGTTTGAAAGTCATAAGTGTAGAAAAGTGGTTAAAAGAGCAAAATAAAGGAAGTCCTGAAGCCATGGCAAAAAACGGAGCTGAAAACAGAGTAAAGAAGCCCAAAAGAGTCAATTTTGAAGAGCCAGGATCCCATTTGGACCGGTTGAGATGCAATAGTAGGGGAAAAGAAGAAGAAGAAGCAGAAGAAACAACAGTTCGATTGGTCAAGATGTCCAAGTCACCCGGTCGAGTGGACATAAGCTTCAGAACTCCATAATGGATAGGTCGGAGTTGAACTCGACTGGTCAAAACCAAATAGAGAAAGGGGCCTTCATTTAGAAATAAAATCGACCAGTCGAAACCAATTTTGACCTGTCAAATCTAGAGAAGCAGTTTCAATACTTTGACAAATGGACCGGTCGAATTGCACTTTCGACCGGTCGAATCTGGAGAAGCAGTTTCAATACTTTAACAGCTGGATCGATCAAATTTCAACAGAAAGAGAATATCCGCGAAGCCTGAGACTTGACTGATCGAGTTCCAATTTCGACTGGTCGAAATGGTTTGTTTTTGCGATTTCTTAGGCATGACAACCTGGTTCTGCTGGCTTCCGAGAGTTCATGTTTATCCCTCTTCCTCAGCTGATTCTTAGGGCGATTTTAGGAGTTACTTTCCATGATTAAACACTATACTAGGGCTTTATGATTCTATAAATAAGGACCCTATGGTTAGAATTAGGAGAGCTCTTTCTTAGGATAGTTTTCATTCATGTTTTTGCTTTCTAGTTTATAGTTTCCAGATTTTGGAGAGTTTGTGAGATTTGTAATCATCGTCCAATGATCGATTCAGCAATGATGAAGATCAATCCGACGATGTGTGGCTAAATTCTTCAAGTCTGGGAACCCTTGTAAAATCACAAATAAGTATTTAATTTAAATCTCATTTCCTTTTCTATTTTGAATTCTTTGTGGTAACGATTGCATGTTTGTGGTTTATTTTTGTTATTGTAGAGGAGCTTTCCGTCGATTTATTTCTATTTACGATAATTCTACTGGCCTTGTAGGGATTAGGATTAGAACTAATAGGATAGGCACCTTCGGATTAGTGCTTGTAGCCTAATTTCGTCGGTTACGTGCAATGATGCTTATTGATTTGGTTGCTAGTGATTAGACGGATCATACCGTCCTGAATGGTCCGTGACTATAAATATGACCTGATTCATTTACCTCACTTTAGCATTTAGTGAAGAGCATGTCTGTTACCCGAAATTCAGAATAGGTTAGGAACAGGATTTAAGTTAATTACGAGTCTGCGATTCAAGAGGGATCTCGAGCTATTTTCTCACTGATTTGCATCTCTGCTTTTAATTGCTTTTTAGTTAATTTGATTAGAAAACTTCCTTTAAAAATTTCTCTAATTAAGTCTTTAGTTAGGAGTAAACGACAAGTCCCTGTGGTTTGACACCCTTGTACTCGCCATAGTACCTCAAACTTGTGCACTTGCAAGGTTTCACATTTTAAACGATCAAGTTTTTGGTGTCGTTGATGGGGACTTCGACTTTACTTAAATTATTGTCTTAATCTGTAAATTTTATAGTTATAGTTTTCTTGTGGTTCTGTTTTGTAGGTTTGGAGATGAAGGCTCGAGTCTACCGAAGCTTTTTAAGGGACATTGTGAGCGGCTAAGGTACGTGCCTTTAATTTCTAGAATTTTTAGGTTGTTTTTACATTATTTTCTGTTTTAGTATATGCCAAGGTTGAGGCCGCAAATTTCCTCCTTAGAGCGACTCGACCTTGAGATTGAGAGGACTTGCCGGTGCATTCGCTCTAGTTCATGCTCCTCTCAACAAGTTGTCAGTTTTGACCGATTTACTCGTCCAGTTTTTCCCCCTATTCGTTTAAATATGGTGAAAGAGGAATTGCCCTTGGCTAAAGCTTTGAGGGAGTATTATACTCCCTCGACTCTTCCATCTCCCTCATGCATTCGCTTTCCTACAGCTATTGGTAATGGGACCTTCGAGATTAAACCCAACTTCATACAAATGCTTCTGAATTTTCATGGGCTTAATAACAAAGATCCCTATATGCACTTGGTTGACTTTCTGGACGTCTGCGCCATTTTCAAAATAACCACCGCTACGGAAGAGGTAACTCGATTAAGGTTGTTTTCGTTTTCTCTCAAGGATCATGCAAAGCAATGGCTAAACTCTTTCCCAGGGATTTGATTGCGAGTTGGGAAGCATTACAAAGAAAGTTTCTTACCAAATACTTCCCAATTGGCCAGATGAATCAAATCCGAAAAGCAATTACGATGTTTCATCAATATCCGGATGAACCACTCCATGAGAGCTGAGAACGGCTTAACGAGCTCTTGCGCAAGTGTCCTCATCACAAAATACCTAAATGGAAAATAGTGTAGAGTTTCTACGAAGGATTGATCGAGCATAACTGACACATGATAGATGCCTCTTGTGGGGGCACTTTTCTCACAAAGACAGTAGAGGACACTTGGGAACTTTTCAAGAAATTAAGTGAGAACTCAATGAAACAAGATGCATTGAGTAAGACTGATCATGAGGTTTCACTAAGTACACTCCTAGGCGAGGAGGTTTGATTGAATTGAAACTGACGACATATATTTCTACCAAAGTTGAGGCTTTGGAAAAGAAATTTGAGCTTATGTTGGTTACGAAATCGCCCCCAGTATCTCAAATAAGTGAAGCTTATGGCATTTTCCAAAGCCCGCTCACATAGTTCTTGATTGTCCGACTACCCCCTTATACCTCAATTTGGTACAAGAGCACATAAATGCGGTGAATTCTTACCACGATCAGACAACAATTTTAGAATTACTTATAATCTAGATTGGAGGAATCACCTTAATTTGTCTTGGCGAAGCAACACAAGGCAAGGTACGACCCAGCCTTTTAGAATGACATTTACACCGCAACAGGGTAACTCACAACCTCCTATGCAGCCTCATGGTGTTGGTACACACTTTTTCTGGGTTCCTTTCGGTCCCCGAAATAAGTATCCCAATTCAATCTAAGTGGACTCTAGCGAAAGGCGATAGAATAATAAACTAAGAAATATTAAATGCTAGAAGGAAAGAGGCGAATTCTAAATAGAGAGTACTTGGGTTGATGCAATCTCCAACTGCAGATGTTTATCGACACTGTAACACGTCACTGATCACGTGCAGAGATGCGGGTTGACTCCTTTACTGAACGTCGGCCGACCAACTTCAGTAGCTACGGGTTGCCTAAAAGTATGTCTAGTTTGGTTTTCCTACTCCTGCTAACCTATCTAAAATGGGGAGCGGTGGCCAGCTATGCTAAGGAGGATTGGCCCCATTCTCGGGTACCCTCCGTAAGCTCCCTTGGGCAAATAAGGTGGCTAAGGCTAAAACTAGAAAATGTTAGAGACCTAATTGGCTCTAAGCTAAGAATTTGGGCAGGGATTTCTTAAAGTCAAATGCTAAGGGCTTAGTTCCCTAATACTCCTTCGAGAATCAAGGCTAGCTGGCCAATACTGCTAGCCTGACTACCTGAGCTTCTTAGAGAAGTGCCTGCACCTCTAGAAGTCTAGAAAAGTAGCTCAACCCCTTTCGTTGAGAACCCTAGAGAGAACCTCGAATTTTCTAAAATGACTAAGCTTGAGAGAGGAGAGATTGCTTTGAAAATTGGTGAGTTTGGGCGTGGAAGGGAGGTCTTTTTATAGGTATCAGGTTAATTACGAGCGTGGAGGCAAGTGTGCAATTTGTCAATTGCACTCATGAAATTAAACATGTAATTGAATCGCGTGCGAGTCCACTGGTGCGTAATTCAATTTTGAGTCAGTCATTGACTCGCGGGTGACCGGCTGACTGGCTTAGCCGAGTATCCTAGTTCTAGTATGCTTGGAACTAATTTTGTGCATGAATCCATGCACATAATCAAATTACGCACTACTTGTCATGCGCGTGATCGGGGAATTCAGGCGGTCTTGGGATTAAAGACTTGGTCCAATTTGGGACCAATTACACACCAGAAGTATGGTGCATAATCAGATTGCGAATCTAGATTCAGGCGCAGAATTCAGGTCTTAGGGCGGTTTACAGAAGCAGAGTCCTGGTCCCTATAGACCAATTGCTTCTTTCTTTAGTTGATGCACTTCTGGATTATTCTTTATTGAGCAGCAACAGAGTCCTTCGAATTAGATCTTTATTAATCTTCTCAGATCCGTGGTTCACCTGACTTCTAATTGCAGGAGTCTTCTAATTCTGGAGATGGGGGTGTTAAACTCTCATGTGATCCACAACAACAGTGTATAGTAGAAAGTTTCTATTTTTAGGAAATCGTAAATAACGATTTCTTTCTTATTCTTTCTGAAAAATCGTAATTCATGAATTTCTATTTTCAGTCGGCTTTTAGCTAACAATTTCTTATTTTGGATCGATCGCTTTCTTCTTTTGTCGCTTTCTCAAGAATCGTCTTTTGAAGAATTACGATTTTTCAGCCTTCTTGTTATTAGCGAATCATCTTTAACGCTTAATTGTCTTTTTATTGCTTTTTGAGTTCATTTTGATAAGGATTAACACTTAAGCTTTAATTTACTACTTATCTTTAATATCTGTACATCAGTAACTCGTTAGGAGCAAACTAAGTCCTAACATCACTAAGTTAAGGGTGATAAAATTATAAATTATGTGACTGATCACACCCCCAAACTTTCGTTTTGCTAGTCCCTAGCAAACAATGAAACATAAAATATTTAAAACTTTTAAATTTAAATGCCACTTTCGTAAGGAACATGATCGTATTTAGCAGATGCAACAAGCCTTTAAACCCTTAGGTGATTCCCAGTGGAGGATTTGTAGTCTCCTAAAAGTTTTTAGTGAAGTTACCTACAAACTTTAAATATTTTTAGATTTTTTAAAATATTTTTCAAAACTAAAAATTTAAAATATAAACTAATTTTTATATACTATTAATTATTCAATTAGTTATTATATGTTCATTATTTCAAAATATTTCAAATCTTTTATCCTTAACTTCCCATCATCGCAATTATCCTTGATCAGAACTCAATAATTTCAATTTTTGTATAGCGTGGATTGTGTATATATCAATGAAAAGTTTATTTATTATAGATTTTTCTAAACTGCAGTTTTTAAAAAATATTTTCATCCAAACTCTCACTTATTGGCAAACTCTAAAAAATAATTAAAATTTTGGGTTCTCATAATATGTATGTTCGTGATAAATTCAAAGGACAATCAGCTAAAAAAATAAATCTCATGGAAAGGATAATCAATTCTTTTCATATAATTTCTTTATTTATTCATAGTATCTATTTCATATATCTCTACTAGACTCATATTTTTGCAAATCGTAAATCACAAAGGTCTTTCCTTCGGCTTGTAATGGGGTATTGAATTTTCAGAAGGTTTAAAAAAGAAAGGTAAAGAGGATTCAAAATTATTTTCAAGAGTTTAGCTCTTCCTTCTCTTCTTCTTCTATTTTTTAGCTTCAGTAAGTATCCTTATTTTAGATAACTTCTTCCCATTTATTTTTCTTTTTGTAAACCCATTTTTCTCTTCTTTTTTAGTTTGGAAGCTTTTTGCTTCTCTTTTCACAAAATCGTCTTTTATGATTTTTCATTCTTTTTCTTTCTCTTTCCCATAATTATATACATTTGTATTTCTTTTTTAGTTGTACCCTTTTTAGCAGATCCCTTATCTATTAAGTCATACTCCTTTCACTTCTTTTTCTTCCCTTCTTTTACATTCTAAACTCTTAGAAATTGTAAGGGTTAAGGATAGAAAGTTTTGGGTAGTACATATGGTTAAGAGTTTATAAAATTCTAGTACAAAAAAATTTAGTCTTTAGGCTTCTAATATGGGTTCAATTGGTAAAATATTCTAGGATTTTTACTTTTTGGCTTTGGTAAAAAAAAAATGGCCTTTAATCATTTTCACGATTTACTAATGATGTCTTATTGTTTTGATGTATTTAATAGACAGTTCTAAACAAATAAATTATCAAATCATAGAATATATTGATTCTAAGTTCAGCATTATGAGATTTTATTTTAACAACAATAGTTGAGTTGTTCCAAGAAAATTAAGCATGAATAAAAACAGTCTCTCTTTCTCTCAGAATAAAGAGGAATAAGCTCTATAGCTCACTAGTTATATGATTTTAAAATTATAATCTAAAATATTTTACAGTTCAGATCAACCGTATAGTTTCAAACATTCTTCTGATACAGTATTCTAGAGATTCTTTACTTTGAATTGTAACTATTTTTATTTTGATTTTTGAACTACTACTATGATGGTTTGCTAAGAAATTCGAATTTTTATATTTTTTCATAATTTGCATATAATGATTAATTTATCTAAAAAAGAAATTAAAATTTCTATGAAAAAGAAAACTACAAAGAAAACTAAACTAATCTATACAAAGGTGGTGTATCCCCCCAAAACTTAAATAGGACAATGTCCTCATTGTGCAAAACAGGGGACATACAGAAAAAGTTACCTATTACCTTATTGCTCTGTTAGTAATCGGGTGTATAATCTGCAAAAAAAATAAAAAATTCTTCCCTCCAAATTTGGGACAAAATACTTTTGATTTTATAAAGCTAAATATTAGATGTTAGTAGTAAAAATAAAAGAAAGACGGTAATAAAAAAAAACTTTTCATTTATGAACTAATTACAACAACATGGAAAGAAACTAATTACATGAACAAAAATTCCTAGGAAAAATCTAGACACACTCTATTTTAGACATTGACAGTAATGTTCGAGAGAAATCTTCGATAAAGATCGGTCCTCCGGCTTCTAAAATATTATCGCCCATAACAAAAGATAGGAACAAACCCTAGAAGTAGGTGTGTCCAATAGAAAAGGGAAAAGGACTGCTAAGAGGATTTAGGAGGTTGAAGGGGGGATATGAAGATGAAGTGGGGGGTGGAGGAGGTGGTAGGGAGGAGAAGAGGCTGATGATTTCATTAATTATTCGCCTCCTTTCCTCGAGGATCTTCGAGAATTCCTCCTCGTGGCGTAGGAGGAGGCAAGTGAATGCTTCGGTGAATTCAGACCAGTTTGATGGGTTCGCCATTGTGAATATGTTGAAGATGTAAATGGAATGGAATGGAATGATGGTACTGGAGATGTAGGTCTTTATAGTGAATTTGGAATGTGAACAGTCGCTATTAATAAAAGTTATGGTTGGCGTTGAGGAGTGTAACCAGTTGGTATATTTATTAATGGTGAAAGACGTGTCTGTGCAGTGTGATTTGAGGCGACGCTTTGTTATCTGAAGTTATGCCCATGCGATAGCTAGGTACTCGGTTAAATTCACACTTGCATTAATTAATCGTAATCTCTATGTTTGTATAATAGGTACGAGAAATCGTAATCACTATGATTTTTCGTATCTTTGTACTAAAAATTCTTATGGTACATCTACAAGTTTACAAAATTGCTATGGATGAGTCGGTAGCATGACAATCGCCTAAGAGTATATTAGCCATACTCTGGGTCTTTTAGTGACATTGTGACCACTGTGTCGTTTTCTTGTAAGGTTACCATTAGTTTAAGTCTTTGCCCATTAACCTAAAATGTACGATTGTCCTTGAGATCCTGAATAGTGACAGCCTCGTGAGGGAATGTTTCTATGATATTATAGGGTCCGTCCCAACGACTTCGTAATTTTTCAGGGAATAATTTTAACCTTAAATTGTATAATCAGACTTGTTGTCCTGACTCAAAACTCTTTCGTAAAATGTTTTTATCGTGAAATGCTTTAGTTTTTGCCTTATAAATTCGAGCATTTGATAAGCATCATTTCGAATTTCCTGTAACTCATTAAGTTCAAGCTACCGTTATTCTCTGGAGGCAAGTAGTTCGAAATTAAGTGTCTTAATTGCCTAGAAAGCTCTATGCTCTAATTCGACAGGTAAATGGCAAGCCTTACCGTATACTAGTCTAAAAGGTGACATACCGATGGAGGTTTTATAGGCTGTTTTGTATGCCCATAGAGCATCTTGCAGTCTTAGGGACTAGTTCTTTCTATCAGGTCTAATGGTTCTTTCTAAAATTTTCTTTATTTCACGATTAGAAACTTCCACCTGACCATTGGTTTGAGGGTGATGGGGGGTTGCAATTTTATGTGTAACCCCATATTTCTTTAGTAGACTGTCAAAATACCTGTTGCAAAAATGACTGCCCCTGTCACTTATAATAGCCCGTGGGGTACCAAACTGTGCAAATATATTTTCTTTGATAAAAGAGACTACCACCTTATGATCATTAGTCCTTGTAGCTAATACTTCGACCCATTTGGATATGTAGTCAACGGCTACAAGTATATAAATAAAACCATATGAGGGTGGGAATGGGCCCATAAAGTCTATGCCCCATACATCAAAGGGTTATGCGACCAAAATCGGATGTAAGGGCATCATATTCCTTCGGGACATGGCACCTGATTTCTGGCATTGATTGCGGGCCTGACAGAATTGCTGAGCATCCTTGAATAATGATGGCCAATAAAATCCTGATTGTAGTACCTTGGCAACCGTTTTCTTACCACCGAAGTGACCCCCACAAGCATATGTGTGACAAAATTGTAAGATATTGTGGGTGTCACTGTCGGGCACACATGTTTGGATTATTTGGTCTGAGCATATTTTAAATAGGTCTGGGTCCTCCCAAATATAATATTTAGCATTAGCAAAGAAAATATATTTATTTTGGTTAGACCAGTTTGGGGGGATCTTACATGTTGCCAAATAATTTATAATATTGGCATACCATGGAATTGTTACGTGTATGGCAAAAAGTTGTTCGTTAGGAAAGGTCTCATGGAGAGGTTCTTCGCTAATGGTCTGAGGCATTTCGAGTCTGGACAGATGACTCGCTACTACATTTTCAACTCCCTTCTTGTCCTTTATTTCGAAGTCAAATTCTTGCAAAAGTAGGATCCACCGGATTAGTCTCGATTTGGCATCATTTTTTGCCAATAAATATTTGAGTGTAGAGTGATCTGAAAAGATGATAGTTTTAGATCCAAATAGATATGGTCGAAATTTGTCTAATGCAAATACGACAGCGAGAAGTTCCTTCTCAATAGTAGTGTAGTTAACTTATGCTTCAATTAAGGTACGACTTGCATAATAAACTACATGGGGAATCTTATCTTTCCGCTGTCCTAAGACGGCGCCTATTGCATAGTCGGATGCATCGCACATTATTTCGAAAGGTAAGGAATAATCAGGGGATTGTATGATTGGTGTGGACGAGAGAAGGGCTTTGAGCTTATTAAACACGTCAAGACATGCATCATCAAAATTGAAGAGTATATCATTAGCTAATAGGTGGCATAAGGGTCTCGAGATTTTTGAAAAATCTTTAATAAAGCGGCGGTAGAAGCCGGCATGGCCAAGGAAAGATCGAATCTGTCGCATCGAGATAGGTGGAGGTAGATTAGCTATTACATCAATTTAAACCCTGTCAACTTCTATTCCTCTTTTGGAGACGATATGTCCTAAAATAATGCCTTCTTGAACCATAAAGTGGCTCTTCTCCCAGCTCAACAGTAGGTTGGTTTCTTCACATCTTTCTAGAACAAGGGCCAGGTGATCAAGGCAGGAATTGAAGGTTCGACCAAATACCAAAAAATCATCCATATATACTTCCAGAAACCTATCTATCATGTTAGAAAAGATAGTCATCATGCATCTTTGGAAGGTTGTTGGTGCATTGCACAACCCGAAGGGCATGCGTCGGTAAGCAAACGTTCCAAAAGGACACGTGAAGGTGGTCTTTTCCTGGTCCTCCGGATACACCGGTACTTGATTGTACCTTAAATATCCGTCTAGAAAGCAAAAATATTTTTAACCTGCAAGTTTTTCCAATATTTGGTCAATGAAGGGTAATAGAAAATAATTCTTGTGTGGCATGGAGTTAAGCTTTCGGTAGTCAATATATACAGGCCACCCCGTGGTTTCACATAACGACACTAGTTCATTGGATGTATTTTCTTTCACAGTATTCTCAGATTTCTTTGGAACTACCTTAATGGGGCTTACCCATTGGCTATCGGAAATTGGGTAGATAATGCCTGCATCTAACAACTTTACAATCTCGTTTTGTACTACTGCCCTCATGTTTGGATTCAGCCGTCGCTAACTTTCTTGTGAGATTTTGGGATTATCTTCCAAATGAATTCGGTGCATACAAATTGACGGATCAAGCCCTTTGAGATCGGCTACGGTCCACCCGATTACACGTTTAAATTTCTTTAGTATGACCAGCAACTTGTTATCCTATTCTCTGCTAAGAGCAGATGAAATGATTACTGGTAGAGTTTCATTAGGTCTAAGGAAATCATACTTAAGGGTGTTGGGAAGTAATTTCAGGTCTAAGGATGGTGCTTTTTCGATGGGCAGTTGTAAGGGTTCATTGGAAGTAGTAGGCTAAGGTTTTATCCATGGTTTCCATATTTTGGACTGGAGTTCACAGGCAGATGTGTCCAAAATAGAGGTTACTTCTTTTATTTAAAAGTCTGATTCTTCTGAATCCGTATACAATGATGAGGCTTGTAACATTTCTTTAGAGAAGGCGAGAGGCAATGCTTCTTCTATCAGTTGTTCTATTTCATCAATGCGGAAGCATTCCTCGTCGTTGATTGAGGCCATCTGGTTGGCTGCCGAGAAAACATTCAACTGGATTCACATATCTCCAAAAGAAACTTCCATTACCCTGGTCTTGTAATTAATACATGCGTTGGCTATAGCCAGGAATGGCCTACCGAGTACAATCGGAATTTGTGTTGGGGATTTCGAACTTGGTTCCATGTCCAACACCAGGAAGTCGACAGGAAAAATAAATTTATCGACTCCAACCATGACATCTTCAATTACTCCTACTAGCCTTCTTTCTGATCTGTCGGCTAACTGAAGAGTTACCGAAGTAGGCCTTATTTCTCCTAGTCCTAATTTTTCATAGACAGAGTATGATAGTAAATTTACGCTTGCTCCCAAATCCAGGAGTGCTTTGTTTATAGCATGGTTTCCTATGATACAAGGGATCATAGGGATTCCTGGATCTTTGAGCTTGGGAGGGGACCTGGCTTGTAAGACTTAGCTTACTTGCTCGGTTAAGAAAACTTTTTGCGAGACGTTTTGCCGTTTTCGTTTTTGTGTGCACATTTCTTTTAAGAATCCTGCATAGGCAGAGACTTGTTTAATTGCCTCTAATAGAGGTAGATTAATCTTCACTTCCTTGAAGATTTCTGTGAGCTCCTCTAGTTTTTGTGGATTTTTGTTAAAAGGTAATGGTATACCAAAGGCGTTAGGGAATGGTAACTTTGGTACGTAGGGAACTTCAATCGCAGATATTGGTATACCATTATCCTTAATTTTTTTATTTTCTAATTTTTTTGTGTTTTTTGGCGGTGAGGTTTTCTGTATAACTTTGTTTTCTTTTTCCTGAGGTTCAAGGTTATCTATTGGTTTAGGCATATCTACTTTGTTATCCATAACCTTACCACTTCGTAAAGTTTGAACAACTTGGGCATGGGGTGTAGGGTTGTTTACCATCTCATTACTCAATTTTCCCCATAAGTTGATCGCTGGTAGTGACGATCCTTCATTATTCCCTGTTTCATCCCATTGTGTAACAATCTGTTCAATTTTGGTTCCTAGGTTTGCAATAGTCTGAAGCCAGGAGTATAAATCTTGAGAAATTTGGGAAAGTTGAGATAATTCCCTAGAACGCTGATGCGCATGTTGCTGCAGATCTCAGAGAATCTGAACAATAGTGGCACCTTCGTCCATAATGGGTGACTGTTCAAAAAAATGATTTGCGACATATATTAGTTGAGAATTATAGGGGTATTCCTAATGTGTATAAGAGTAGTCTTGCTAGGTCATCTGTGAAAAATTGTAATGGTCTCCCCACGGATGGTTATAGAAGTTCGCGAGACTTCCCCATTGAGCAGCGAGGAGTTGCTCAAGGGTAGGTGAGTAGTCTTGGGGGTCATAAGTCGACTGATAGCTTGGCCACGCTGGGTAATTATGGCCTTGCATGTTTACAAAAAATATTGGTTATATATATATATATGTATATATATATATATATATATATATATATTTGAAAGCAGGGAGAGAAACGAATCTGAGCCTCTAGTCTTTGTGGCCAGCAAAAGTGTTGAAGTTCTGATCTGTTACTTCGAATAAACTGCAAAAGCTTAAGAAGTGATCAAAGAAAATAAAAATATAAAGAAATATAAAAAGAGAAAGATAAATATTGGTTTTTAAAAGAAAATAAATATTAGATAAAAACTTGAAAGAATTAGATAAATTCCGCTTCCTCGGTAGCGGTGCCAAAAACTTGATCGGTTGCTTATTATGTATTATAATTATTAAATTCAAGTCTTAACATATTGCAAGCGGACAATGAAAATTGTAGAGCTAGTATAGGATCGATCCCACGAGAAAGTTTATTATCTAATTAATTCCTAGTTTATATCTTTTATTTAAATCCCTATCTTTTATTTAAATCCCTATCTTAAACACTTTTATTTATCTTTAAGATCTAATCTACTAGAGAAATATAAATAAAAGAATGGGTTATTAAACTAAAGTGCATAAAAATAAATCCTAATCCTCCTTCTTCAGATTAAGGTCGTCAATCTTAATCTTCAGCTTTCGGATATTTATAAAAATAAACAGTACCGTTATACCATATTTCTAGTCTCCTAGCATTGGTCATCAATCAAGTCTAAGATCCTATCAATACAGATTTAATCTAATCAACAATCAACTAAAAATTTGGGCCTCAATCAAACTCTAGAAAACTGAAGATGGAAAAATAAAAACCGTTACACTAATCTGCAAATTCTAACCTGAGTCATCAATTCAAATTAAAACTTGGAGAAATTTACAAAGCAAATAATATCTAAACTAAAAAGCAAAGTAAAATATATCCTTCACCCCTCAGCTACAGTCGTCAATTGCTCCTAAGAAATTACAAATATCTACACTAATCTTCAGCACCCAATTGCAGTCGTCAATTGCTCTTGAGAAACCTCTGATATCTAATCTACTCTAACTATATCACACTACTTTGATCGGACGAAAATCCAACCTCAGGCGTCAATTGATGCTGAAATTCTCCGATGTTTATTCCTATGTCGAGCCCTCTTATTTATAGATCATAAGGGGTCGGTTTACAAAGATCTAGTTCTAATAAAAGAAACTACTAAAAATAAAAGATTCTTAATATAACTCTAATTCCTAATTTTATTTTTCCTTGCTTTCTTTAGTTGATGCGCTTCTAGATTATTCTTTATTGAGCAGTAGTAGAGTCCTTCAGATTAGATCTTTATCAATCTTCTCAGATCCGTGGTTCACCAAACTTCTAATTCTAATTCTGAATATGGCAGTGTTAAACTCTCACGTGATCCGTAGTAGTAGTGTGTAGTAGAAAGCTTTTATTTTTAAGACATCGTAAATAATGATTTCTTTCTTATTCTTTCTAGAAAATCGTAATTCACGATTTCTATTTTCAGTCGACTTTCAGCTAACAATTTCTTATTTTAGATCGATCACTTTCTTCTTTTGTCATTTTCTGAAGAATCACCTTTTGATGAATTACAATTTTTGAGCCTTTCTGTTGTTGGTGAATTGTCTTTAATACTTAATCGTTTTTTTACTACTTTTTGAGTTCATTTTGATAAGGATTAACACTTAGGCTCTAATTTACTACTTATCTTTAATATCTGCACATTAGTAACTCGTTAGTAGTAAACTAAGTCCTAGCATCACTAAGTTAAGGGTGATAAAATGGGAAATTATGTGACTGATCACGCGCATAGAGTAGGCGCGCAATCGGATTACACGCATTGGTTCATGCATGTAATCCAGGGACTTTTGGGCTAGTTCGGGTTCAAATCTATGGGTTGAGATTTCAACTCAGGACTCCCTTATACACCTTTGTATTGTACGAGTCCTGCGTGTGGGGTTTTAGGATCCTCGGAGAGAGTCGATCTCTTTTCGACGATTGCGGGTAATGCCAAGGGTTGACCGAACAGGCTTGTATACCCTGAGAGGGCAGAAATGGGGTGTCTACAGATGCCCCTCTTCGGTGCATTCTTGTGAAATAAGGATGCGTTGAAGAAGTAGACACCCCCCTTTCAGGGTGCCTTCTCGTTTCTTTGAGAGATCACAAGTGTGAATCGAGGAGCTGACATGAAATGTTTAGCTTTCTTATCTGTCGGCACATGCAAAAAGGGAGCATTTGTAGGCCAGATTGTAGCTATCTAGAGGTGTATCCTCAACCGTGGGTGTATATCGCATCCTATAGCATATTATGACCTGCTGCATATTGCAGTCAAACGGAGGGAAATTAACACAAACGAGGTATGGGTGGCATCATATGAATGTCCAGAGACAAGGTCAAGTGACCAGATGATCTGATATAATATAATGGCGAAGGCTTTCACAAATCATGTCAGGCCGGGAACATCATCGCTCACACCAACGACGCGTCAGGGGTCCCTTTTCAGTGGGCATTTCTGATTTCTCAAAGTTGAGTATACTCAGTGGTCATTTACCCGAGGGAAATAACAGATTGGGGTGATGAGAGGTGAAGTTTGATAGATAGGAGTTTTTGAAATTTTGAGTTTTTAACTTAAGATCAATTCGGTAAAAACTATGGAAAACGTGACTTCTCGAGACGTCGCTGAGCAGATCCATTGGAATGGGATTTGTGGACCCAACCATTGTTTGGTTGCCAAGATGACGCTCGATACGCCGAATACATCTTTTAACCTTCTCACGGATACTGATGATTGTCTCTTGTGGGAGGACTACAATAGTTCATGAATCAGGAGAGTCGAGTTTTGAAAATATTTAGCTTAATATTAGTTAACTATATTTACAGGGAATATCGAGTAGAGGGGGTAACACTTACCTGGTTTGTGCTTTAGGTTGTCATGCGATAGGACATCATTGAGTTTCCTCTCCTCTTCTGTTTCTGCCGTGATAGGGCCTGATGATTATTGGTGAGATGGGACATTTGGGAGGTCCGAGCTTGCTCTTCGTGATGGGATATTGGTTGGGTCTCCCTCCTGGTAGCGATATGGGATCTGATGTTTGTGTGATGGGGTATTTGTTAAGTGGTGAAAAATGCCACTTTTCACCCTTTAACCTGACCATTGATAGACCTCTGAGCACACTAATAAGCCTTTGTTGAGTGCATTTTGTAAACAACAATAAAAGAGGACGCTAATGCAAAAAACCACTCAAGAATGCCCAGAAAGGGGCCATCTCTCAGCTCAGGACAAACCCAGCAACAGCACACCAAAGGGTAGCACATCACTGGACCCTTTGAGCGCGTGGCTACAGCAGGGCAAGGCGAAGGAAGTGAAAACAGGCTAAAAACATCCTATTGAAAGGTCACCTGAAGACTTCGATAGGAGCTAAAAGTAAAGAAAGGAGGAATTCGTGCAGTTGAGAAAGTTTCGATAGGATCTGAAGGCAGAAGAAGGATGGATTCGTGTGGATTGAGGAGTTCGATAGGATCTAAGAACCTATCGAGCAGCTAAAAGGAAGGACGAAATCATCCTATCGAAAACCTGCCTGAGGTGTAAAGGGAACCTATCAAATGGTTTCCTGAACCTATCGAGATGAAGACGCTGGAATAAAATCTATCGAAGGGTGCTTGAGCCTTTCGATAGGAGTGAAAGCAACCCTATCAAAAACAATTGCATGCAGAGTGGAACCTATCGAAATGGTGCTCCAACCTGTCGAATACTCCAGGCTAAGGGCTGAGAATGTTGAAACTCTAAGAGAAGGCTCATTCTATCAAAACCTGTCGAAGAGATCTGAGAACCTAGCGAAAGGACCAAAAAGCTCTATTTGAACCTGTCGAAAGCTTCTTGAACCTATCGAAAAGCTCCCCCAACCTGTCGAATACTCCAGGCCAAGGGCTGAGAATGTTGAAACTCTAAGAGAAGGCTCATCCTATCGGAACCTATCGAAGAGATCTGAGAACCTAGCAAAGGACTAAAAAGCTCTATTTGAACCTGTCGAAAGCTTCCTGAACCTGTCAAAATCGTGTGCAAAACTTCTCAGAAATTTAGCTGTGCACACACTGTGACTTGGTGACCTGCTACACGTAACCCAAGGCACTTAGTGTTCGGCACGACGATTCCAGAAGATGCCTTAGGAAACCCTAACCGATCCATGTGCTCTAGCAGAACCCTAACAAACTCTGAGGACCTTCTAGAAGGGATTTTTGGCGAGAAAAATAGAGGAGAAAGCTATATATAGAGACCCCCAATTGCCATTGGGGGAGGAGATCGAGATCTGAGCTAAATTCTTGAGATTAGAGCATGCAGAGAAATTCTATTTTCCCTCCTTTAACCCAACAATGGTTGGCTAATTTCCTTGGAGTAGCGAGGAGAGAGGTTAGATCTGTAATTGGGTAAGGTTAAGATTGCTATTGTGGGTTCCCAGCTGCAGAGATTATAGATCTGAGAGTATTTCCATTATAGAGTGATTCTTGATTGCAATGCAAATGTAGTTTCTAATGCTTTAATTAGATTTAAAGTTCCTTTGGTTTCATTTGGTGATCGATCGGATTTGTGTAGAGGAGCCTGTAGATCAGGTCACCCACTTAACTGGTAGGCCTCTTGGATACCACCCGATCTCCCTGAATCTGATACTCCTGTGATTCCTTGAGTCTGTGACTTGAGAATTACAGCATCTGTAGTGGTTTTAATTATTCTAATTGATGCTTTAGCTTTGGAGGAGATCCCTAGGATGGTCTATGACCATTAAAGTGGACAGATCATAACCTTAAGATTAGTCCAAGCTCAGGCCCCAATTGGATTCTTCTGCTGCAAATCCATGGATCCGATAAAGTCTATAGGATGGTCTGTGACCATTAAAGTGGATAGATCATAGCCTTAAGACCAGGTGGACCCTGCGATTTGGAGTGGAGCTTTATACCCTGGAGCTGTGCTTATAGCCAGTTGAGGGAATTGTGTGCTCTGAACCTCTGTAGCATGATTAATTGAATCTGATTTCAGTGAAAACCAATCTCCAAGCTACTCTTCTCCATTTTCTGCTTTTTACTCCTTTCCCTTGCAAGATCTAAGTTTCCAAACTTGATCCAAGTTAATCTATGTTTAAGTTTAGCTTAGCTTAAGTGACAATCCATTTTAAACCTCTCTCCTGTCTTTTAGCTAACATAGCATTAGTTAGGGTGTCAGATCTACTACAGATCTGGAGATTTATCACATTTTTAAACCAACCTCCTTGTGGACAATCTCTTACTCACCATCTTTTTAAAACTTTCTAAAACAGACCCTGATTACTTGCAAGTCTGTGTGAGTGTGTTCTACCTAGTTTTGTTGGTGATTTTAGACCCTCATTTGAGGGAAGGCAAACACCCCTGCTGGGGAGGTGTGTTTAGAAATTGATAGATCTAAGTTTTAATCATAGATCTGTAGTTTTGTTTGATTTTACTAACTGCATTTGTAAGTTTTATTATTTTTCAGTATTTTTTGTGCATTTCATCAGATCTAAGGCTACCAGTGAGAGGAGAATTGTGCTAGAGACTGCTCTATAGTTTGCATCCCTCTACTCCTCTGTTATTTTTTAGATCTATTGATATTTTTGTTAGAGTAGGTAGAAAATTTGGTTGATTCTACTTGTTATGTTGAGAATCTGTTCTGCATTTAGAATTTGAGTGTTGTATGTTTGGTAGGAGAACTCTCCAATCTCAGATTATTCCACTAAATCTAGAGGTTGAAAGACTCCTCAGATCCAGACCAACTACACCCACATCTGTTACAATTGACCTTGTAGAAATGGGTGAGCAACAACAGCCTAGAACTCTTAAGGAATTTAATGCACCAGGGTTTACAATTCCCCCTTCTGCATTCAATTCCCAGCTGCTCAGGGAAATTATGAGATAAAATCATCCATAATTCAAATGCTGCCCTCATTTCATGGCCTGACTAAAGAAGACCCCTACAAGCACATTGATGAGTTCTTGGGACTATGCACTCCATTTAATATCACAGGTTTGGGGGAGGAGGCCACCAGGATGAGACTCTTTCCTTTTTCATTAAAGGACAAAGCCAGGACCTGGTTGTCCATGCTTCCACCCAACAGAATTCAGTCCTGGAGTGACCTCCAATGTCAATTTCTGGCCAAGTTCTTTCCTATATTAAAAACAAGTCAGTTGAGGAAAGGCATCATCTCATTTGCCCAAGATCTAACTAAGGATTTTCACCAAGCTTAGGAGAGATTCAAGGAACTCCTAAAGAAATGCCCCCACCATCAAATCCCTGAATGGCAATTGGTTCAGAGCTTTTATCAGGGAACTGATTCTAAGAGCAGGGACATGGTAGATGCTTCCTGTGGTGGCATCTACCTCCATAAAACTGCTGAGGAGGCATGAGAACTCTTTGATATTATTAGCGAGAACTCTATGCAAAGGGAAACCTTAGCTAGAGATCTAGAGCCTCTCAGACTGTTGAAGGAGAATACTTCAAGAGGGAAGATATATGAAGTGAGTGTGCCAAGTGATTTGGAAAAGAAAGTGGACAGTTTAGCCCTAAAATTTGATAGGATGATGGGAGCAATGCAGTCACCTGTGGCTGCTAGGATGGAGGAGGCATGTGCCATATGCCAATCCCCCTCCCACTCAAGAATGCCCATCCACTGACGGCTTCGATTTTATAACGAGCATGTGGCTACAATGCCTTATAGGAGGAACCACCCCAATTTGAGGTGGAGACAAGATGCATACCCCAGTCAGCAGCAGCAACCCCAACAGCCCATGCCCTACAGTAATGCTCAACCTTATCGAGAAAGTTATGTCCCAAGGCCTCAGTATCAGCAACCCATAGCCCAACCCGTAGCTCCTCCTGTGCAGCAAGCTACAGCTCCTCCAACTGTGAGAGCATCTTCCTTTGAGGAACAAGTTCAGTCTTCACTGCAGAATTTGAACTCCCTAACCCAAACTATGCACTCTCACAACCAGAGCATCAAAAAGATAGAGGACCAACTTGGTCAGCTGTCTGATGCTCTGACTAGGAGAGAGGGAGGAAGGTTGCCTAGCCAACCACAGGACAACCCACGAAGACAGTTTGTAGTGGGTGAAGTGTCCTCCACCTATGAGGAAGCCAAATATGTTACAACTTTGAGAAGTGGTAAGCTAGTGGACAACCAAGTGGGCTGTGAGCCTCTGAGAAACTTGGAGGAAGAAAATGAAATGATTTCTAGTAGAACACAACAAAGGCCACCAGTGGTAGACTTGAAGGGGCAACCAGCTGTGAATAAAGAGGATAATGAGAATCCTCAAGAAAAGAAAAAAATTAAAAAGAAAGAGGCCCCATTGGCTAAGGCTGCAAGTGAGGGAGCAATCCCACATTTGCCATTTCCTAAAGCACTACAAGCGCCCTCCCCTTTTGATAAAGGGCAATTAAAAATTGAGGAAATGATGAAGACTTTCAAGCAAGTAAAGATCAATTTGCCCTTACTTGATGCCATTAAACAAGTCCTAGCCTATGCCAAGTTTTTAAAAGAACTATACACCCATAAAAGACAATCCAGGATACACCTATCCAAGAAAGTCTTTTCAGCGGAGAAAGTGAAACAAATTTTGTCGATTGCAACCCCAACCAAATTTCAAGACCCTGGAACCCCCACTATCCCCTACATCATTGGGGATCACATCAGTGACAAAGCCTTATTAGATCTAGGAGCCAGTGTAAATTTGCTTCCATATTCACTATATGAGAAGCTGGGCTTGGGAAAATTAAAGCCCACACATGTGGTCCTCCAGCTGGCTGACAGATCTGAAAGGAAGCCTGTGGGGATAATTGAGGATGTTTTGGTTGGAGTTGACAAATTCTTATATCCTGCTGACTTTTTGGTATTGGACATGGAACCAAGCAAATGTGCTTCTTCCATACCGGTGATTCTAGGCAGGACTTTTTTGGCCACTGCCAATGCTCACATACAATGCAGGTATGGAATCATGGAAGTGTCATTTAGAAACATGAAGGTTAAGCTGAATGTGTATAACACTGGCTATCAACCCTCTCCTGAAGAGTCTTGCTTTTCCATTAATGCCCAAGAGAAAGTGATTCATGAAAATACACATTGGCTGTTGCAGGATAATGCTTGGTTCACAGATGGAAAACTACACCCAGGGAATGGACACTAGCTGAGGAAAAGATCCATGAAAGGTGCCAAGTTTGATGAGCCTGAGGAGACTATGGACCTTCTAGACACCCTCCAGTTTAGCCCCTGAAGTCAGTATGTATCATATGTACCATACTTTTTTTTTTTTTTAGGTGTTTACTTAATTGTAATTGATTTTTTTTTTAATTTCCTACAATAATAATAAAAAAATAAATAAATAAAGAGAAATAAAACTGCCATGCTTAGTACTAGGCCGTCATTTCAATATTACCAGTTGTCCTGAGTCCACAAGAGAATCAAATCATGGGGCACCACAGCAATAGAGCCTACTGAGAACTGAGAGTGTGAGTACCCAAAATGCAGCCTTATTTGGTTTTTAGGAGTTTTCGACAGGTCAAGTTCACCTTTCGTTAGGTCGCATGGTGATTTCGGCAGGATGTTCGATGATTTCGATAGGCACTGAACTTCTCGACAGGTGAAACTAACTTCTCGATCGATTAAAAAGGACAAAATGGAGAGTTCAATAGGTTTTGGATACCAATCGGGAACCTATCAAAATGATGACTCATCTACCGTTTAAACTTATCGGAAGGATAGTTCCACCTATCGGGATCCTATCGAGTCATCCACTTTTAAAGTTTTGTTTGCCATGTTTTCGATAGGACGCCTGAACCTATCGAAACCATCCAGTTCATCCTATCGAAATCGTATTTCACCCCTTATATATCTGTCGATAGGTCATTTGTGTCTCATTCCATACCTTCTGCAAAACCCTAGCACTTTCCCTCTCTCTTTCGCCTCCCTCTTTCTCCACTAAATCCTCACAGAACCTTTAGCTGTTCAGTTTGCCATTTTATCAGTACATTCAGCTTGCACAGAGGAGCGTTTTGCCCCTAACTTTGGAAAATTTGAAGTTGTGCATTGCGATTTCTATTAAACCCTAGGTATTTCAAGGTCAGTTGCCTTTCCACCATCAATCTATCGTTTCTTTAATTTTTAACCTTCAAGCTCCACTCCAAGTTGGTGAGTGATTAATTTCTGAGAGTAAAATGGATGAGCCGGAGGAAACTCTAGCAAACATAAGCCGGAGAACAACTGCTTCCACCCCCAAATCTTCCAAGAAGTTGAAGCTAGCTGACAAACCACCTGTCAAGAGAAAGCTCACTGAGATGACACCCAAAAAGGCTCCTAAAGCTAAGAAAGCCAAAGCTGTTGAGATTCAGGAGCCTGTGGTGGAAGAACCCTTAGCAAGAGCAACTCCTCCAGTAGAGCTGCCAGCTGGGTTAACTACCCCCAATGATTTTGTAGAAAAATTGAGTCTTGTCCCTGAGACAGATTTTGATTTGACTTATTTTTCCAACATTGGGGAGTGCCAAGAGACATTGGAATATTTGAAGAAAGAAGGTCTGTTGCCCCTGCTTTCACCCTTGAAGGAAAATGTCTACCCCAGGTCGGTGAAATTGTGGTACCAGAACCTGACAAAGAAGTTGGTGCCTGGCGCCGAGGATATACTGGAAATCTTGATTGATGACTAACAGCTGACTGTCGATTGCAGAGACATTGGGATGGTTTTGGGAGTCCCATATCAATTTGACTCCACCAGAGTTGAGGGAGCATCCACAGGGGCTACATTTAGGGAAATGGCTAAATAGCTTACTAATGAACTAGTGGGCTCTGGTGAATCCATGATGAGAAGAGACCTCCATCCTACCCTAAGACTCATTGATACCATTTTGAGGAAAAATGTTTATGTCTTTGGCTATTTGCAAGAGAGAAGGGCCCCATTAGTGGATGCCCTATACTTCTGTTCAAAGGGGCAATTTGTGAATGCACCTAAGCTGATTTTTGAAACAATGGTGGACATCAATGACAAGGTGCTGAAGAGACAAGCTTTTGCTAAGGGGGGAGGTTTGCCTTTCTGCAAACTCATCATATGTCTGCTCAAGACTGGAAAGTATGTGATCAAGCGAAATGAGCCAATGAAGAAGCTGACCATTAAATTGTATGGAAAGTGGGAATGGTCAACCAGCCTCACCTTGATTAAGAAGAGTCAGCCAGTTGGAAGGGAGGAGGCTGAGAAGGCACCCACTATCGTGGCAGCAGAGAGTCCTGCAGAGATACCCTTATCCACCCCTCCACCTACCATACCTGTCCCATTACCCACACCTCCACCCACTTTACTTTTTCTGTTTGTATCAGTCCCTCTTCCAACTGCCCTCTCTCCACCCACCTCTGAACCTGTTTTACCTTCACCCACCTCCCAGGTTTTCCAACCTGACATCCCACATTCTCCAAGCTTACCCCTACCATTTCTTCTCCACCCATTACCCACCCCATTTCTAATTTCCCCCCTTCACAAACCCCTCTGCATCCACAGGGTGTGGACCTATTCACCACTACTGGGTTCACGACCCTCATGATCTCAATTGTGGAGGATGTGGCTCATGAGTATACTCCACTTCTTGACTCCCCACGCCCCACTCCTCCTCATTTTAACCATGCACCCTCTTCTCCCTTCCATCATGTCCAAACACCTGCCCCTTCTTGTTGTTGCTTCTTAGTGTGCTTGATTTATTTGTGTTTTGAAAACAAGTTTGCAACTGCTAAGTTATAATGAATCTAGAATATTAAAAAGAGTAAAGAAATATCAGTACAGAGAGAAGTGAATTAGCCTGCAAGATCAGGGCCAATTGTAGCAAGTTTTAAATGTTAGTGAGTAAAAGATCGTCCACAGAGAATTTGTCTAAAATGCAAGATAAACCTCCAGATTTGAGCTACCAGATCTGGCCTCTTATCTTATCTAGAAAGCACATAAGATGGGAGGTTGAATTTGTCACATTAACTAAATGATAAAAGTAAAAGTTAAACTAAATGATCCAGATCCGAGTTGGGGGAATTTTGAGGTAAACTTATAAAAATGGAGAAGTAATATCTAACTTTGATTTGGTCCTTGAAATCTAATGAGAATGACTGCAGCTCAACTGAGAGATGATCCAATCTTTATCTGGCTACAAGCGCAGATGTAAGAGAAATAAATCTAACTCAAGGATTAGATTTAAGCTTATGGCTATGGTCTGTCCACTTTAATGGCCACAAACCATCCAATAGTCTTTAATCCAAATCCTTAATTTAGAACAAGAAACATCACTACAAATGCCGTGAGAGATTAGGTTACAAACACTAATTCTCACAGGATTAATGAATCAAGGGAAATTGCATGAAAAACAGTAAATCTAAAGGAGTCTAATGCAATAAGGAGATCAGAGGGAACCCTTAACATGAGTCCAATGGAGAATGTACGGTTTACAGCAACCTTTTCAAATTCACCATTACAATTACAGAGCACAGCTTAAACAGCTCTCAGATTTGTAGTCTTGCATACAACTCTCTTTCGAATTACAGAAGTATCTCACAGCTCTCAATTGCAAGTAAAAGTGAGGCTATTACAGGGATTTCAGACAAACTATCTAATTTGGAAATGGGGGAATAGGAATGAAACTCAAAATCTGGATGCCCAAATTGGGCAAATGATTCGTCTATTTATAGTTTTCCCTAAGTCTAGCTCAGATGTGTATCAACCAATCAGAAGTGCTTAGATCTGTATCGACCAATGGTAGTCGAGCACAAGGATCCAGATATGTTCTGGCCAATCAAAATTGCTCGATCTGGTTCAGCCAATCAGGTGACAAAAGCATCAATTCTGTTATGCATTTTGAAAGTCTGTTAGAGTTTCTAGAAGTTCCCGCCAAGTTATTTCATCTTTGGGTGCTCACATGGGGTGGAATATGCCTTCGCATCATGCTTAGAATCCTCTGGAATGTCCCTAGGTTTTTAAATGCATTGGGATGCGTAAAAAAGATTACTGAATTGCCCTTGCAAAAGCTTGGAAGCTCCAGAATACCTTTTCACATAGCTTAGGGGACTTTTCGCAAGGTGTTGTAACTCCTGAAGCTCTTTTCGCAATGTTCTGGTTCTGTTCGAATTGAGTTTTCTTCTTTTCGAAAAGGTCAATTATCTCTTCGAAGAGTTCAGGTGCTCTTTGAAAGCTAAGCCTGGAGTTTTTAGTTCTTTTTGCAGAGTTCAGGTTCTTTGCGAAAAGTACTCTGTAGTGCATTTTTCTGTTCGAATTGCTCCATACTTCTTTTCTGGGTTGAGACCAGGTCTTTGCCTCTTCAGTTCAGACCTTTTAACAGCTAGTGAGGTTATCCCTTCTCTTTCTTCCTTTGGATCGACATGGATTATCATCTTTTTGGCACTTTTAAGCTGCTTTTATGGTTAAGCCTGTCTTTATTGTTAGCTGAAACACAAGCACTTAGAACACTTATTTAGTTCTCTCAAAGGTCTATCAAGACTCAGGTTGAGGGGTGAAAAATGGTATTTTCCAGTTCTCAACACACCCCCAAACCTAAGCTTTGCTAGTCCCTGAGCAAAGGCAAAATTAAAAAACAAAGTAAACAGCCACTTTTGTAGGGAGCACAGTTGCATTTAGCATATGCAACAAGCCTTTTAAACCCCTAGGTGATCCCTAGTGGAGGAGTGAAGTCTCCTGAGGGTTTTCAGTGAAGGTACCCACAAACTTCTTCAATAAATTAGTTAAGATCACTGCAGTTCTGTTACAGCAAACTTTCATCCAATCAGATTATTCACACCTGCATCAGTCATGTTGTAAGAAGATTTTCAAGAAAAACATCAGTTCAAAACTAACATTCTGCTGTAATTCTTGTTACCATTCAGTCAATTTATGTCAAAAGTTATTTACAAGAAAAATGAATGAACAGCTTGCCCTCTATTTAAGAATCCAGCTTTGATGTTACCCCAATGAGTTGATTTCAAACCCAACTCTCACCAGGATTTTCACTCAACATGCAAGTAAGAGGGTTGTACTATTTCACACGGCTCAAGAGCAGTTACAGCCCTCAAATAGGACTGTAAGCATGAGCATAGGCATTGCTTTTAGTTCGGAATTCACTGCTCTTTTCACCATAGATTACACAAATTCTTATCTCCATGTGACAGCTCAATCCATCATTGATCAGTAAGGACTTTACTGGGGTTGTAATGTGGCTTATGGGTGAAATTTCTCAAGAATAGAGGGGTGGAATGGTGTTCAAAATTGAGAAGTCAGTCAAGGTAAGGAGGTGATACACAAACCTTCTTTAATTCAGCATATTTTCATCTTCTTCTTTGAATTTCCAGAGCCAAAGTGGCCATCTTTTTCTCTTTCTTTTTCAAACTTCCAATGAAATGTCTTCTCTCTTTTTGTTTTTCTCAAAATATATATATATATATATATATATATATATATTTCTTTCAAATTAGCATTGACTGGAATGCCACATTTCTTCTGCTGATACATCATTGCCTTCAATTTTTTATTCTTCTCTTATTGTTACTCAATTCTCCTTTCTTCAGCTTCCTTCCCTTTATCTTCTGACTTCTCAGAGTGAGGGTTAGGCTAAATGAAGTTGATGAGGTTATTAGATGAGGTTTCAAAGAAATCTTAGATTTGTAAAGCTCAAATGGTGTGTATCAAGGGCCGTTTCAAAAGGTGGGGCTTTGTAAGGTTCAAACTGTCCAAAAGGAGGCCTTACATCATGTCTTTAATATCACGAGTGCTGTCAAATAATTTCAATTTGGATATGTGTAACTTCTAATGCAAGTAAGCAGGTTCAATTAGTCCCAAAAGCAGAAGAAATTGCCAATTCATACCTCCAAAGAATACATTTCAGGCCCAAACCTCACTGGGTGTAGTTTTTTATCAAATTCCTGAGGTGTATCATCACTGTTTTCCCTCTTTTTAGGTTTACTAAAACATCAATTTTCTTTTGGAAATTTCCTGACATTCACTTCATGAAAGTATTAGAATTACACTTGAAATTAATTTCAAAAAGTTTTTAACTTCTTCATTTTTTTCAAAACAGCAGGTGTGAGTGTGAAATTACTTCATTTTCAAAAATTCCACTGATCATAAGTCAGACCGATGTTAACTCAATTATTGATTATTGACATTTCATCACACCCCCAAACCAAAGGGAGCAGGTCCACCGTCCAAAGCAAAGAAGAGACATAAGCAAGAAAAAAAATGATGATGACAAGAGGATAGACAGAAATGCACAGTAATTTCATAAGAAAAACCAGAATTTATATTACAAGCTCATAACACAGATAAGTACAAAGTGCTTTAATAACTGGGGTCAAAATCTGTATCATAAGTTGGTTCAATGGGCTCAGAACTGGAGTCACTGTCAGAGTCAGAACTAGAATCAGTATTGGAGTCTGAACTTGATTTAGCTTTCTCCTGGATTGTATTTTGCAGCTCAGTGTATTCCTCTGATTTGATCTTTTTGGTGAGGCCAATGTACTTGCCAAGTCTAGTGGTCTTCAGTTTTTCCTGGTCAAGCTGTGCTTGCAACATGGTCACCTTATGCTGCTCACTCCGAACCATCTGGAAAGTTTGCCCCAGCAAGTCCTTCATTTTCTCTCTCTCAAATTTCATAAATAACTCCAATTTCTGAATCTGGTTTTCATAGGGGGTTCTAATGTAGGCTTGTAAATCAGCTAATCCCTTTAGAACATCTCTGCAAATATATGGATTTTCTTCCATGGCTCTTCGAAGGGTGGCAAATCTGGGGAGGGGAATGGAATGGTAGGGGACCAAAGGTATCCCAGCTGTGGGAGTGGGAGAAGAAGTGTCCAGAAGGAGGACTTCAGGGTCGGTCTGAGTGGCTTGCTCAGAGAAAGTGAGGAGTGGTGAAGGGGACGCAACCATTTGTACTTCAGGTTCAGTTTGGGTAGCATGGGAATCAACAGTAGGTACAGGGGTAATGGTGGTTGTGTGGGATGTGGAGGCTAAAGTTTGGAGAAGGTCATTGGTCATGATCGTGGTTTTACATGTTGAGTTGTAGTTGGGCTTGGATGGATTGGAGATAGGCAAGTATTTGGTTAATAGATGCAGGTGGGGGAGAGGTGTGCATAGCAGGGACTGGTACAACTGAAGTGGATGGTGGAGGTGCAATGGGTGAAATGGTTGTAAAGGGAGTAGGTAGGTGAGTGAAATGATGAGGGTCAGGTATAGGTATAGGTTCAAGCCCCACGGTTTCAAAAGTAGATCCCATTAATGAGGAATAAGCCTCTGTAGTGAAAGGCTCAGGTTCAGGTGTATGGGATACTTCAGGTGTGTGGGTTGAATGAGCAGGTGAATTTGAAGGGATTTGGAGCAGAGGAGTGCAGGGAGATTGGGCAATAAAGTCTGCAGCCAAAACTTGGGCATTGGTGGGAGAACTTGGTGGTGTGAGTATGGTTGGAGTGGTTGGTGTAGAGGGGGAATCTATAATTGGGATAATGGTGGGTATGGGAGATGGGACAATGGGGTAGGTGAAGTGGCAGTGGACTAGGTGAGGAGGGTAAAAGGCCAATTTCAAGAATTGGAGCAAAAGAGCGGTCACCATGGGGAGGATAGTTTCTTCAAGAATGGGTGCAACTAAAGAGCTTTGGTCACCACATGTGGTCCTGCAGAGCTGCTTCAAGAATTGGTGCAAAGAGAGTCACCTCAGACTGCAAACTGGTTCTAAGGGAGCTGCAGGGGCAGGTTCATTAACAGCTGCAGGTGCAGGTTCACCTTCTTCTCTCAGTCTTTTCAGCATGGCTTGGCTTGTAGTCCAAGCCTTTTTCCCAAAATTGTAAGGGGCTATGACTTCAAATGGCTCCTGGTCATCAATGTCAAACTTGGCTCTGAGGAGGGCTGTGATCAATCTACCCATTGATCAATCTACCAAATGGGAGTCCAGCTAATTTCTACTCCTTTTTCAACTTGGCACTAATATCAGCCATGGCTTCAAAAATTAACATAGGGGCATTGAAAAACTGCCCCTTAGAAAAATGAAAGAGAGCCTCTAGAATTGGTGTTCTCCTCTCTTGGCTATGCCCGGTGACATAAAAACTTCTCCTCAAAATGGAATCCATCAATAAAAATTGGGGGGCTAGGTCTCTCCTCATGATGGACTGTCCAGTGCCAACAATTCCTTGGGTTAAATGTGCAGCCATTTCTCTAAAGGAGGCTGCTTCTGGTGCAGCCGATGGACCAGAAGGATCAAATTGGGAGGGTATCCCCAAAGCATTCCCTATGTCTTCAAATGTGACAGTTAGATCGCAATCATCAATAAAGATAACCAGGGTGGGGACTTCAACATCTCTTTCAGTGACTTTTACCAAGTTTTGATACCATAATTTCACCATACGCGAGTAAATTTTCTCTGGCAGAGGGGTAAGGATATTGCTTAGTGAGGCATCTCTCATGTATCTTAGAGATAGCAGACAATCTAGTTTATTGGCGAAAATAGTTTCGTCCACAATCAGCTCAGGAATTAACTTCTGAGCTTCAATGAATGGATTTGGCAGTACCAAATGTATAGGCAGAGGAGGAAGCTCAGGCTCAGGACTAGCAGCTGCGGGGATGGGTTCCTCATGTCTCACTTTCTTCCCTTTCTCCACCCTATCCGCTTTATCCATTGATAATTTTCTTTTGGCGGAAGTTTTGGTTTTTCCTTTAGGGGTAGGTTTGCTAACTTTCTTAGCAGAGGATTTTGGGAACATGGCAGCCAATGATTTCTTCGCTTTTCCCATTCTAAATTTATGTATGACAACAGATCTTTCGACACAATCAAATTTTGCAAATGATAAACAGAGGGAATGCGCAGAAGAATACCGAGATCTAGGGTTTTTGATTGAGCGTGTTGCTTGCTTGCTGAAATCCCCCAGACCAGAAGCTAAAATCCTTCTCTGAAAACTCAAATGATCGAACAAAAGTGAAGAAAAGTGTGGCTAGATTCCAAAATCACGCAAGGAAAGAGAGAAATAGGGTTTCTGTGGAACAGGTCATTCTCAGAAAGCTTTCGAATATGAAACCCTTACTTCGAAAGGGTTTAAATATGCTCAGAGTTAATTTCACAAAGTCCTTTTTAAGTTTTCGAAAAGTTCCAAAATAGACCTTTTTACAACTGCGAATGGCATCAGTACCATTCGAAAAGTTAATAGCTTCAGAAACATCTTTTCGAAAAGAAAATGGCTTCAGAAACATCATTTCGAAAAGAAAATAGCTTCAGAACCAACTATTCGAAAAGCAAATCCTTGATTTCGAGCAGTTCGTTATAAATTCAGAGTCTTTTCGAAAAGTAAATTGAACTTTGGGAAAAGATAATTTTTTACTTTGCGACTTAACTTTTCACATATTTAAACCATGCGAAAAGAGAAATCATGAATAAAAATAGAGAAAAAGAAACTAAGCAAAAACTATGAACTAAAAGCATATTGTACAGTTGTATACCATTAGATTTGGGGAGGTTCTTGATGATAGATGGGCAGCACAGGCTCCTGGGTATTTTCAATGCATGGTTTGAGCCTCTGACCATTTACTTTCAAGATTCTTCCATTACTTGGATCTAGGATGTCAACAGCTCCGTATGAGGTACCGAATGATGATATATGGCCCTTCCCATCTGGATCTCAGCTTTCCAGGAAAAACTTGAGTTTTGAGTTAAATAACCATACCTTAGAGCCAGCTGTGAACTCTTTTCTCAACAAATTTTCATCATGGAAAGCTTTGACTTTCTCTTTGTAAACTCTTGAATTTGTGTATGCATCCATCCTCAGTTCCTTCAACTCAGCAAGTTGCAGTTTCCTGTGATTACCAGCAGTAGTTAGATCCATGCTCAATGTTTTAATGGCCCAAAAGGCTTTATATTCTAACTCCACTGGTAAATGACATGCTTTGCCATAGACCAACCTGAATGGGGACATGCCAATTGGGGTTTTATAGGTTGTCCGATATCCCCACAATGCATCATTCAGTTTAAAGGACCAATCATTTCTGTCCTTCTTCACAGTCTTTTCCAGTATATGTTTGATTTCTCTATTGGAAATCTCCACTTGTCCACTGGTTTGTGGATGATATGGAGTGGCTACTCTATGAGTCACAGAGTATTTTTTCAATAAAGTTTCAAAATGTTTATTACAAAAATGGCTTCCCCCATCACTGATAATGGCTCTGGGAAAACCAAACCTGGAAAAAATGCGCTCCTTTAGAAATTTAAGAACCACTTTGTGATCATTTGTTTTAGTGGTTGTGGCTTCAATCCATTTGGATACATAATCCACAGCTACTAAAATGAAATTATACCCATTGGAAGGAGGAAAGGGACCCATGAAGTCTATCCCCCAAACATCAAACAACTCAACTACCAAAATAGGCTGTAAAGGCATTGAGTTTCTCTTGGAAATGCTGCCCAATTTCTGACAGTTCTGGCAAGACTTACAGTGCTGCAGAGCATCTTTGAAAAGTGTAGGCCAATAAAATCCACACTGCAGAACCTTTACAGCAGTTTTGTTTCCACTAAAATGACTTCCACAGGCCTATTCATGACACATAGAAAGTATTCTATGAAACTCTTGGTCAGGGACACATCTTCTTATTATTTGGTCTGCACAACTCTTAAACAGATAAGGATCTTCCCAGATGAAATGTTTAACCTTTGATATCTTTATCCATTTTATTCCAATGTTGAGGAATTCTCGATGGCCAAAAAGTTGACTATGTTTGCAAACCAAGGAGTGTGTACACTAATAGCAAAAAGTTGCTCATCAGGGAAAGATTCATTGATAGGTAGCCTATCAATCTCAGCAGTTAAAATTCTGGACAGGTGATCAGCCACCACATTCTCCACCCCCTTTTTATCTTTGATCTGTAAATCAAATTCCTGTAATAGGAGAATCCACCTGATTAATCTTGGTTTGGTGTCCTTTTTAGACAGAAGGTATTTCAAGGCAGAGTGGTCAGTGAACACCACTATTTGTGAACCCAAGACATATGACCTAAATTTCTCTAAAGCAAAAACAATTGCTAGCAGCTCCTTCTCAGTTGTTGTGTAATTGAGCTGTGCATCAATCATTGATCTACTGGCATAAGCTATGACATGAGGCAGCTTTTCCTTTCTCTGTCCAAGGACAGCCCCCAAAGCATAATCTGATGCATCACACATCAGTTCAAAAGGTAGTGAATAATCTGGAGACTGCAATATTGGAGCTGAAATCAAACAGTTTTTTAAGAATTCAAATGCCTTCATGCATTCATTATTGAAAACAAAAGGGACATCTTGGCACAACAAATGACAAAGAGGCTTGGTTATTTTACTGAAGTCCTTAATGAACCTTCAGAAATCCAAAGATGTCCCGTAAAACTTTCGATTTGTTTAACAGTTTTGGGAGGTGGTAAATGTGCAATTAAATCAATTTTTGCTCTGTCCACCTCAATGCCCTTGTGGGAAACAACATGGCCAAGGACAATGCCTTGGGTGACCATGAAATGGCTCTTTTCCCAGCTCAAAACTAGATTGGTTTCTTCACATCTCTGTAACACCAATTTGAGATGATGTAAATACTGGGAAAAACTGTCTCTGTAGATTGAAAAATCATCCATAAAAATCTCCATAAATTGGTCAATCATATCAGAGAAAATGGAATACATGCATCTTTGAAAGGTAGCAGGGGCATTACAAAGACCAAATGGCATTCTCCTATAGGCAAAAGTGCCAAAAGGGCAAGTGAATGTGGTCTTTTCCTGATCTTGTGGGTACACAGGAATCTGGTTGTAACCAGAGTAACCATCAAGAAAACAATAATAAGCTTTTCCTGCTAGCTTATCTAAAATCTGATCAATGAATGGGAGAGGGAAATGGTCTTTTCTGGTCATTGAATTTAATTTTCTGTAATCAATACAGACCCTCCACCCAGTTGTTTGTCTGGTTGACATAAGCTCACCAGAATCTGAGGTTACAACAGTGATCCCAGATTTCTTAGGTACCACAATGTAGGTGCCACCCAAAATTTGAATGAAATGGGGTAAATGACATCCAACAATTTAACAACCTCTTTCATGACCACTTCTTGCATATGCGGGTTCAGCCTCCTTTGCATTTCCCTAGAAGGCTTTGCATCTTCTTCCAAATGGATTTTGTGCATGCAAACAGCTGGACTGATTCCTCCCAAATCAGCAATAGTCCAGCCAATTGCCCTTCTATGTTCTTTCAAAACAATCAACAACTCTTCCTCTTGCTCCTTTGTGAGGGAGGAAGAAATAATTGCAGGCAATGATTTATGATCTCCTAAAAACACATATTTCAAATTTTCTGGCAGCTGCTTCAGTTCTAAATCAGGTGGGCTGAGAAAAGAAGGTAACAAAGGTACCTTAGCTATTTGTGGAAGGGGAAGAGTAGCAGGTTTCCAAGAAGAGAAACTTGCTGATTGATTATGAGTTCCTTGCACAACATTTACTTCCTCATACTTTGAGATACAAACTGTTTCTTCCTCGGAATTTCCCCAAGCATCTTTAGCATCTGTGGTGAAATCTTCATACTGCAGAAACTGTTGTAAAGTCCCTTCTACCAGTTCATCCAATAGATCAACATGAAAACATTCCTCAGAGCTGAATTGAGGCTGTGTGACTGCATTATAAACATTTAATTTTACCTTCATGTTTTCAAAAGAGACTCCCATAATACCAGACCTGCATTGAATGCAAGCATTTGCTGTAGCCAGGAATGGTCTTCCCAAAATGACAGGGATGGAAGTTTTGCTTTTGGTAGGTTCCATGTCCAAAACTAGAAAATCAGCAGGGTAGAAAAATTTATCTACTCCCACCAATACATCTTCAGTCATCCCAACTGGCTTCCTCTCAGATCTGTCTGCTAGTTGTAACACCACATGAGTGGGTTTTAATTCTCTCAAACCTAGTTTCTCATATACAGAATATGGAAGTAGGTTGACACTAGCACCCAGATCTAATAAAGCCTTTTCAATGGTATGTTCCCCAATAATGCAAGGGATTGTGGGGATTCCAGGATCTTGAAGTTTAGGAGGTGTGGCAATGGATAACACCTGATTAACTCTTTCCACAGCAAAGACCTTCTTGGATAACTGTATCCTAGATTGTCTTTTGTGAGTGCAAATATCTTTCAAAAATTTTGCATATGCTGGAATTTGTTTAATTGCCTCAAGCAAAGGTAGATTTATCTTGACTTGCTTGAAAGTCTCCATCATTTCATCTATTTTTGTGTTCCCTTTATCAAAAGGGGATACTGATTTCATTGCATGAGGAAATGGCAAATGAGGAACTAGTCCTTCATTTACAGCTTTGGAAGCATTTTCAGGATTTTTTTGAATTTTTTATTTTTCATTTGTTTGATTTTTCTGAGGTATATCAGCACCTCCACTGCTATCATTATGTTGCATATCTTTATCATTTTCCTCATTTTTTTCTTCTTCAGTACCCACTTTGTTATTTATAATTCTTCCACTTCTCAAAGTTGTGACAGTTTTTACTTCTTCATGTGAAATAGAAGCTTCTCCAACCATGAACTGTCCTTTGGGATTGTTCAAAGGTTGGCTGGGTAACTTTCCTTCCTCTCTTTTGGCCAAAGTATTTGAAAGCTGTCCCAATGTTTCTTCAATCTTCTTTATGCTCTGGCTGTGAAAATTCACAGTCTGAGTTAAAGATCCTAAATTCTGGAGTGAATTTAGGACTTGATCTTCAAAAGAAGGGGACCTGGAAGGGGTTTGAACTGGGGCAGATTGCTGTACAGGTTGTTGTGGAATGGGCTGCTGAAAATTTGGCTTGGCATAAAAATTCTGCTGATAAGGCTGTGCAGTTTTGAAAGGCATTTGGTTCTTTGGTTGCTGCTGCTGTTGTGATTGATAATTCCCTTGGCTCCACCTCAAATTGGGGTGCCCTCTCCATGGATATTCATTTGACTGCATCTGTCCAAATGATTGCGCAGCATGAGCTTGTTCCACCACTAAATCTGGGAACTGTGGTGCAGCAGGACATTGGTCAATTGAATGAGTAGGGGACTGGCATATCAGACATGCCTCCTCTACTCTTGCAACCATTGGATTTTTAAGTGAGTCCATCAATCTATCAAACTTTGTGGTTAAATTGTCCATCTTTCTTTCCAACTCATTCACTTCATAAATCTTTCCTTTGGTGGTTTGCTGATTGTTCAACCTAGCAGGATATTCAATATCTCTTGACAGAGATTCCTGTTGAGTTGAGTTTTCACCAATTACTTCAAATAAGTCCCAAACCTCCTCAACTATTTTTTGTAGGTAAGTGCCTCCACAGGAGGCATCCACCATATTTTTGCCTTTTTGATCAATTCCTTGATAGAAGCTTTGAACCAGCTGCCATCTGGGGATTTGATGATGAGGACATTGCCTTAAAAGTTTCTTAAATCTTTCCCATGCTTCATGGAAAATTTCAGTTGAGTTTTGTGAGAAAGAAATGATACTTTGTCTCAATTGGCTTGTTTTAGACATTGGGAAGTATTTGGCTAAAAATTGACACTGCAAATCATTCCAAGAAGTGATACTATTTGGTGCTAACATAGATAAGGGAAATTTACCTGACCGGCCCTGTCAGGTATGCCTTTTACGTCAGAAGCCCTATAGTTTCACTTTTACCCAGACAAACCAGCTCCAAGCCTAGCCGACCCTAAGGAGAGTAAAAGGTCCAAATTACCCCCTTCTATGACCTTCTTTAACCAACAAAGCATCGTCTTCTTCCTTATTTTATCCTTCAAAAAAGTTAGAGGTGTAAAACCCTAGACGGAGTGTCCTTACTTAGTTTGATCTGCTCCGATCTACTATTTCGAAGAAGAAAACAGAGGCTTGGAAGAAGAAGGCCCTGCATTTCTTCATTGTGGCAAAAAGACCCTGAACTTTGTCCTTGCGACGAGAGGTATCCTACTTAACCCCATTTTCAGTTTATTAGTGTTATTTAGTGATGCAGTATCTCTTAGAAGAAGAAGGCCCTGCATTTCGTCATCGGCTCCATACACAATCCATATCGATTGCAAATACAATCGGCATCGACTCCATATAGAGTCGAATTGTGATATCGATTGTGTATGGAGCCGATATCGACTCTATATGGAGTCGATGCCGATTGTATACACAATCGATATCGACTGTATATAGAGTCGATATCGATTGTATTTGCAATCGGCATCGAGTTATAGTCGTCTTTTCTCTTTTGTTTCATCAGTCTTATGACCCTTCTTTCTCATTCTTAAACAGACGATGACGGACGTGAGGATTCCTCTTCTTTGTCACTATGATGGCCTTCTTGTAAACGATGTTGGCTTGTATGAAGGTGGCCAGCGGAGGCTTATTAACATTTCAATTGAAATTTCTTATGAACAATTCATAAGGCGAATGTCTGCTGTCAGTTTTGAGAAGCCGGATGAAACAGTTTCCACAAAGTTTCATATGAAGATAGTGAATACGCCTGTGGTTGCCGACATTTTGGACTCTGATGATTTGGCTACATTATTTACGTTTTATAAATCCGGAGTGGACGTTATAAAAGTATTCATCATTAAGGAACCGTCATCCTTCCCAGTTGAAGCTGAACAAGTAAATCTCGGCGGGACTGATTTTGTGTCTCATTCATTTCAGCCATGTAAGTTTGAGGATGAAATTGTATACGATACCGTCCCGTTAGGCGATGGCGGTTATATTACGATGGAGGGAAAGCAACATTTGATTTAAACGATGCTCCGATTGAATCATATGATGACCCAGTAAAATACATGCATGGGTCACAACAATGTAGTCAATGGTTAGACTATACTTCAGAAAGGGTGGTGGATACCAACGATTTCAGTCATATCTTCCCCGGTGGATGGACAACTTGGTTTACTCAAGACTTATGTTCTACCATGCCATCGATGGGAATTACCGGAGTAACTCAACCCCATGTCCATACATATGAGCACCCCTTCGGTGAAGGGCCTAGCCAACCACGCCATTATCCATTCTGTGAAGGATCCGGTCAATCACATCAGAACCCCTTCGGTGAAGGATCTAGTCAACCACCCGAGAACACCGCTAGTGAATGGCGTAGTCATCCTCAAGCCATGAATGAAGATACCTTAGAAGAAGAATATGAAGGCGAACTGGATGGGTTTATCAAAGAGGATCCGAAAATTTTTGTGAGAGACATTGACAATCCCCTAGTAGACGGAGATTACGAAATGTCAGAGACATCGGGCGATTCCTCAGATGAAGAGGTGGAAACTGAATATCGGAATTTGACGTTTAAAATTGGAGAGATCTTCCGAGACAAACAAACATTTCAAAGAGCATTGAAAGAACACGCGGTGGAGAAAAACTTTCAAATTCGGCCTTTGAGGACCGCTAGTTATCGAGTGACAGCCGGATGCTATGAACCCGATTGTTCGTGGCGAATACATGCTTCTAAATTGACTGGGCTCGATTCTTTCCAAATCAAGACATTCAATAGTACTCACACATGCGGAGCCGCTAAGATCGGACCGCACGATCACCGTAATGCAACAATCTCCTTCGTAGCGAATTATGTACGGGATAAACTTATGGAAGGATTCGACTACACACCGGCGTCGATAATGTTTGATATTGCAAAAGCTTATAATGTGCAAATCTCATATGCAAAAGCTTGGAGGGGAAAAGAGCTTGCCCTTAATGATATTAGAGGAAGTTGGGAAGGACAATTTGTTGATCTACCGGCCTACGTGAAGGAGATGGAGAGGGTAGATCCTAATGTACAAACATCCTTTCAACTTACTCTTGACGGTAAGTTTCAAAGATTTTTTTGGAGTTTTGGCCCATGCATCGGAAGCTACCGCAATACACTTCGTCGCATATTGCTTGTAGACGGCACACACCTACGAGGACGTTTCGAAGGGATCCTACTTATCACCTCTGCGCAAGACGGTAATGGTCATATATTTCCATTAGCATTTGCCGTGGTCGAGTTAGAAGAAGAGGATACGTGGATGTGGTTTCTTGAACGGGTAGGTGCGTTCGTGATCGGTGGGTTTAACGAAGATCTCGTAATTATCACGGACAGGTCGAAGGGTTTAATAAATGTGGTGAAACGTATCTTCCCTAATGCATATCACAACTCGCATGCATGACATATGACACAAAATTTGAGTATCCCAAGAATAATGTGAAGGGTCTATGGTGGATTGCTGCATATTCGAAAGAGAAATTTGATTATTTTATTAACGAAATGAAGAAAGATCCTGCTGATTCTCAGGCCGTAGAATATATTTTGAAAATAGATCCAAAGCATTGGGCACGCGCACATATGGAAGGAAGGCAGTACGATTCCTTGGCTACGAATATTGCTGAAAGTTTAAACAGCGTGCTAAAGATAGCTCGAGAGAGACCAATTATTGACTTAATCAGAACTACTAGAGAGAAAGTCGCCGATCATTTTCAAAAATGCAGAGAGATATCTGATAAATGGACCACCCTTCTCTGCCCGAAAGCAGACGCTCACATGAAGAAGGTGTTGCAATGGGCCGGTAGAAAGAGAGCTCAACCATACGGGCACGATCAATTCCAAGTCAATTCCGGAAATTACATTCATCACGTCGACTTGGAACACAAGACCTGTAGTTGCCGCCGTTGGCACATTCATGGCTTGCCTTGCTCCCATGCCGTGGCGGCCATCAATCGAAGAAGTTACGACTATCATAAATTTTGTGAGAACTGGTTTTTCACCGCTTGCTTTAGACAAACATATGACGAGCAATGGGTTCACACCCTCGATAAAAGTCAATGGGAGTTCCAACCAGAGCAACTCCCTGAAAATATGAAAGTGAGACCACCCTATTATTGCCGAAAGCAAGCCGGCCGTCCGAGGAAGAGAAGGATAAGTTCAAAGGGTGAGGTTAGGGCACTACAGTGTAGCAGGTGCAGTGAATATGGTCACAACCGCAGGAGCTGCAAGGTAGTGGGACCAATGGGCTAACAGTGTATATTTTTAATAATGATAGATTGAATGTAAATGAGAAATTCAGAATCCATATTTTTTTACACTGTAATATAGTCTTTACCGATATATCATAGAGTCGTCATCGACTATTTATAAAGTCGATATCAATTCATTTAAGAATCGGTATCGATTATGGATACCGTCGATGACGACTCTATATAGAGTCGATATCGATTATTTATACAATCGTGAACGATTAGTTATATAGTCGGTAGCGATTACATACAGAGTCGTCACCGATTATTTATATAGTCGATGACGACTATATATGTAGTCGCTAATGGATGCTATTTCTACTTTTTAACTATAACTACATAAAAATAGTGCAATTATATTCAAAATAATTCATTAAGAAAAAATATTTCATTTACAATTACAAAAATATTCAAATACAACCACACTACTGCTGCTCCCCCTCCTTTTTGTCGTCCTTCGCCAGTACTCTGCCATCGCCTGTGTATGTAGCCAGTATATAGCCAATTCTGCCCTGATCCTATCTATATCTGATTGCGCGAAGTCAAATTTCTTTCCCATCATAAAGTATTCGACATACTTCACAACAAACACTCCACAGTCACAGGAGTTGGTCTGTCGGGGGACGACTTTGATCCGTCAAGAGATGACCAAGGATAGCTCTTCTTAGTCTGATCACGACGAATATAAAATCACGGGATGGTATTGGGTCTGTTTCGAAATAATAGAGAGGAGTGTCAGATATGTTAAGCTAACAATGATAAAAGATATGCTAAGCAAAATATCTTACCAGCGCCTGCAATTGGGACACATATCTTTCCTTAGAGGGCCTATTAAATATAGGGTCGACGATCATTATCGATCGTTCGACTACCTTTACGATCGCAAGCGCCCAGTGTAGTGGTTGTTCTGAATGTATTGGCATAAATATCTACAAAAAAGTAATATAATCTCAAAGGGTATGATAGAAAAATTAAAAAGAATAATTATAAAGAGGATAAAAGCATACTATGTTGCATTCGTGAGCCCACAGATTCCGAAGCTCATTGAAGAAGAAAGTTTCCATCAGCTTCTTCCCTCCGGTCTCTCTTTGTCTATAGGCAGCCCACCTTTGAACTTGAACCTCGATCGACTGGTCGTATAATTTTTCAGCAAGCAGGAACTTGTTGAAATCTCTCAGTTCATAGCCCATGTACGTCAGCGCGGCAGGGTCCATAAGGAAGTTTTTGACCTCTTTCTCAGGATGAATTTTATCATCAATAACTTCCAAATGTCTCAGGTAGGCGCCCATAACCTGAAACCAATGCAGTTAGATTAAAATATGCAGTTAGAGTTAAATACATAATCGTTATCGACTCTATAAGTCATCGATATCGATCCATTTGAGAGTCGGTAATGATTATTTAAGATATCGAAATCGTTATCGACTTTCTAATGAATCGATGTCGATGATGTACAGAGTCGCTAACGATTACATAAGCCATCGTTCGCGAGTCTAAAAGCCATCGATAATGATTACATAAGGAATCGATAACGATTACCTAAGCCATCGATAACGATTTTGCCTACAGTATGTTAAACTTACAAAGTTATCCAGGTACTGAGTTCCTGCCAGACATCTGAAGGATTGCACCACCAGCTTATACTTGCCGACAGTGCTAACATATTCTCTGCATAAAAAATGGCCAACTTAACTAATCTTCACGATAAATATATAATAATAAAGTTAAGTATTCAGGGTAGAATAACTTACTCGTCCTCCTTCAGAGGCTTGTTCCATATGTCTAGCATATATTTTTGCTCCGCTGTTAGCTCAGCAGGAGCATCTTCATCCAGAGAGAGACCCGTGTGGTAATGCGCCACGTCGATCTCGTGATTGGTCCTTTTTGGCCTTCTCGATAGGCTTCTTTTCAGCCGCTATCCTTCGCTGGGCCTTAGGTTTGACGGTAATTACTTTGCTGACTTTCGCTTGCCTAGGTCTTAAGCTCACTTGTTGGTGAGGCAATTGGGAAGAGGTTTCCTCTTCACGGAGGACCCTTTATCATTTGGGTCTCAGTGCTTGTCGTGCCCTCTCACCTCATCAACGGAGGAGGAGGAGGAACTGATGCAGAGGCGATGGTTCCTCATCGAAGGCTGTGTCGCACACCTTCGATATCAGCTCCTCCATATGCACATCCTGTACATCGTAATAATGATGCAAAATAAGAATTAATTTTTGGTCCACATTTTAAAAAGTCCAAATCGATTTTAAATATAATCGTTATCGACTGTACTTATAGTCGCTATCGATTTTATATATGATCGTTATCGGTTATATATGTAGTTGCTATCGATTTTATATATGATCGTTATCGATTATATATATAGTCGCGATCGATTATAAATAGAATCGATACCGACTGCATATATAATCGATAACGATTGAATATATTATCGGTATCGACTCTATATATAATCGATATCGATTTATGTTAACAAAATTGAACATCTAAAACCAGATTTCAACACATACCTTAGGTCTCGCCTCCAATAAATTTTCAAGGAGTTCTTTAATATCAGTCTGGCCCTTTCTGACTAAATAGTTGTAGTGATTTAACTTCTGCCACTCCGCATCCCTTGAATTCAGCCTCTCATTGAAGGAGTTGCATAGTTTCTCTAAAGAAGCGCAACGTTTAGCCAGGGCCTTATTCTCTCCCTCCAAATCGCTCACTCTTTGGGTGAGCTTCAAGTTATCCAGCGTCAAATGATCGACCCTCCTCAACAAAGAATCATTGGAGGTGGACGGTTCAGCTGGGCTATCTTTCGCTGCCAGGCTCTCCTTGGCGGCCCCCTAGTTCTTGGCCGACCCTCTCCCACATGCATGGGGCCCTTTTTCGAGAGGGGTTCTTCTTCAGACGTCGATGCGTCATCCCATTCTTCCTCTCCCTCTCCAACATTCTCGACCAAAATGTAATTTCTTTTCTTCTTCGGCAGAATCTCTTCCACAGCTTTCTTGACCGGTTCTTTCCTCTTCCCCCCCAACCTCCTTTTGAACCCGTAGATATTCTCTTAACACGGGTATCTCTAATTCAAAGCCCTGAGGCATGAGGGGAGCGCGAACCTTTTGAAAGAAAATGAAATATGTAAACAACAGAATAAAATGATCGTTATATATAATAAATCACTCTCGATTATGTAAAGAATCGGTACCGATTATTTAATAAATCGTTATCGATTCGTTAAAAAATCGCTATCGATTAGTTATCGTTATCGACTACTTAGTAAGTCGTTATCGACTCTGTACACAATCGCTATCGATTCGTAAATGAATCGGTATCGATTCTGTAATGAATCGTTATCGATTCAAGAATGAATCGGTAAGTTGTTTTGTTTTTAATAGGCAATAGACCTCATACCTTGTTGTCTAACATCTGCCCGCGAGTGTAACCTTTGATCTCGGATCGCTACCGTCCGACCATTTCAAAGAATTGTGGGAAAGGGTCCTTGAGGCCTAGCTGGGATGGCGATATATCGGGCAGGATCTCATAAGCCCACCATTGAAGTACACATATGCATCCATATGTGTTGTACGTCTTCAAGGATTTATCCATCTCGGCGGTTTTTCTATTCGCCGCGCCCTTTATTATATACTCGATCAAGTCCTAGTAGATGTGCAGACCCCACGGAGTTCGGTTAAAGGTCTCCACATCATCGATGAGGTCGATGTGGTCTTCCGAAATCTGATGGTGGGACCCGGGGAAGAGAAATATGCCCAACACAAACAGAAGGGACAACTTTAAGAAGTCCTCATCACTTTTTGCTCTCCAAATTGCAACATCTATATGAGACCGGAGAATTTTTCCGGGAGGCGTTCCACGAAAGTATTTGTATCTAATGGTTTGTTCTACGGATGGTTTAACGGATGGGGTATACTTTTCTGGGCCAACTACGGCAAGGCCCAGTATCAATGCAATGTCTATCTTCCGAAGATAGACATCAGTCTTCCCAATTCGAAAGTGGTTTTTATCAACCCAAAATGTCAGCATCGCATCCACCACATCGGAAAGAAATCCCACACCCTTGGGCATTTGAAATATTCCACCAAAAACTGAATCTCTCAGTAACTTCTTCCGAGCTGGGGTAGCATTTTCGTAGAGATTCGAAACGGCACTAGGCGAACACTTGGCAACAGCTCGGTGTACAACCATCTTGACAGCCTTTTGAAATGAACTGTAATAAAAAAGAAAGGACTGAGCACCATACTAACAAGGATAGTTAAAAATGTTGATGAAATGTATATATAAAACCTGTATCGATTATATATAACCGATATCGAGTCTACATATAATCGATACCGATTACATATGTAAGCGATAACGACTCTATATGTAATCGATATCGATTACCTATGAAATCGCCAACGACTCAATATAAATTCGCAATGACCTCAAAATGTTTATTTATATAGAAATTACTTAATTTACTGACTCTTAAGTTTCTTTTTCTTTCTTTTGTTCTATTTCTTTTCTTCCTTCTTCTTTACCTACATCGATTACATATATAATCGATATCGACCCTATATGTAATCGATACCGACTCTAAATGTAATCGATATCGATTACTTATGAAATCACCATCAATTCAATATAAGTCTACAATGATCTCAAAATGTTTCATTTACCTGTCAGGTAAATTTCTCTTATTTATATAGAAAATATTTAATTTACTGACTCAAAAGATTTCATGAAGTCGCCATTGCATCAAAAAGTTTCATTTACTTGCAAAATTTTTTAATTACATTCAAAAATTTTCACTTATAATTAAAAATGAAAAGAAAATTTAAGACATTGCTCCTCTTATTGATGTTTATTTTCCCCAAAGACACCATCGCCTTAAGACATTGCTCCTCTTATTGATGTTTTGCCCATATATTGCATACCCCGATTTTATTGATATATTGCCCAACATGTATGACCATACACTGCCCTATAACATGTCTACATATTTTTATTATCATTTCTTTAGTCTCATATAGTGATTGTAGAGCCCAATAAAATATATTGTCCAACTAGTTATTACTTGCCTATGCCTATCTAATTATTATTGGATTTATGTATTTTTTGGTCAGTTCAATGGTTGAAAACACTTATCTGATTAGGATAATAAATATTGACCTGTGTGTAAATTTTTGAGTGTACAATTGAATTTTTCCCAAGCCACTCAATATTGATTTGGCTGACCTTGATAAATTAGAAATGTTATTTTTAACCTTGAATCAAGTTCCTGATTGGGACTTGGATATATTATATATATTTAGTTAGAAAAACTTTCGAACCATAGATCATTTAATGAACCCTCTCTAGAGACTCATAGTAAATTGTAAACAAGTGAAAGAAAATACGATTTGTGATTTTTGTAGAACTATTTGAGATGAATTGTGCACCGCCAAATAGCGGCCCAGTTGGGATTGCCTAGGATGGACCTTTGCAATACAGTGATAGTCCTAAGAGACATAATGGGTCTAACAATCATTCGGGTGAGAAGTGCCTAGGATGGACCTTTGCAATACAGTGATAGTCCTAAGAGACATAATGGGTCTAACAATCATTCGGGTGAGAAGTGCCCACGCCTCTACTTTTGCACTAGTAGAGGTACCTACTTGGGATGCTAAGGTGAGAGTATTCGTTTGAGACCATGATCAATGCTTGGTATCAGCATTAAAGATAAAATATGTAAAAAAACTTAAGTAATCGTGACATAATTGGGCAAATGAAAACTCTTCAAATCATTAAAACAGTACGTAATCTTTGTATAGTAGTTGGATTTATTTCATTACCTCTGTCGATTATATGTAGACTCGATTATACTCGCTTACATATAATCGAGTCTACATATAATCGATACCGATTACATATGTAAGCGATAACGACTCTATATGTAGTCGCTATCGATTACCTATGAAATCGCCAACGGCTCAATATAAATTCGCAATGACCTCAAAATATTTATTTATATAGAAATTACTTAATTTACTGACTCTTAAGTTTCCTTTTCTTTCTTTTGTTCTATTTTTTTTCTTCCTTCTTCTTTACCTACATCGATTACATATATAATCGATATCGACACTATATGTAATCGATACCGACTCTAGATGTAATCGATATCGATTACTTATGAAATCGCCATCAATTCAATATAAGTCTACAATGATCTCAAAATGTTTTATTTACCTGTCAGGTAAATTTCCCTTATTTATATAGAAAATATTTAATTTACTGACTCAAAAGATTTCATGAAGTCGCCATTGCATCAAAAAGTTTCATTTACTTGCAAAAATTTTCAATTACATTCAAAAATTTTCACTTATAATTAAAAATGAAAAGAAAATTTAAGAAGAAGGATGAAGAGCAGGTGGTGGATGGGGTGGAGAGGCGGGTGGTTCCGTCTTAAGTTTCTTTTTCTTTCTTTTATTCTTTTTCTTTTCTTCCTTCTTCTTTTTCTTTTCTTCCTTCGCCAAAATCTCCATTACTTCATCGTACTCGTCCCACAGGAACTGCAGAGGATCTGGTTCTGGTGGTGGTGGTGGGTCCTCCCATACAGGCTCGAACTTGATTGGGTTATAGAAGGTTTTTTCTTCGTCGTCAGACATTGGGAAAAATATGGGCTGGTAGGGATGATAGGTGGTTTGCTAAGGACGAACTAAACCTGTATTTAAAGCTCCTAGATTATGGAATACGAATCGTTGTATTAAATTCTCTCATTCTTCCAACCTAACTTGCCATAATGGTTTTACAAAAGGGTAGTTGGCAATAAATTGAACGTCGGCTGAGATAAATATAAAACCTCGTATGATTTATTATGGCATCGAGGGTAATAACTATAGGGAAATTAATTCAAATGATGGGTATTAATTATATTCATAGAGAGTCGATATCGATTTGTTATAGATTCATCATCCACAGTTTATATAGTCGATTACGACTACATATGTAATCGATATCGATCTTCTATGTAATCGATCTTCGATGTAATCGATAGAGACTAACTATGTAATCGGTAACGATTACATATAAGATCGATATCGATTACATATGGGAAAACCTAAAAAAATTATGTCAAAATATGCACCAAAGAGAGGAGAAAAAAAAAATCTATAGGGATGGAAGCTAATTTTAATTCTAACTTACATATTTGGTAGCTTGAAGGTTGTAGATTTGGACACGATCGTCCACAAAGCGCCAACGACTCTCCACCGACTTCGAACGAAAAAGTAAATTGAAAACAGTAAATGATTTGAAAAGAGGGCGGCTATTTATTACTGTGGGGGTACTTTGGGTATTTCCTACAGGCGTGCCTCAGCTCGGCGCGCAGCGGGTTTGTCTGGGTAAAAGTGAAACTATAGGGCTTCTGACGTAAAAGGCGTATCTGACAGGGCCTGTCAGGTAAATTTCCCCATAGATAACCATGCTTTGGCTTTGTCCTTTAATGAAAAAGGAAAGAGCCTAAGCTTGGTTGCTTCTGGACCAAGTCCAGCTATGTTGAATGTGGTGCAAAGAGCCAAGAATTCATCCACATGTGTGTATGGATCTTCCTTACTCAACCCATGGAAAGAAGGAAGCATTTGGATGGTTGATGATTTGATCTCATAATTTCCTTCACCAGTAGGAAATTGAATGCAAAAGGGAGAATTATAAGCACCAGGTGCGAAGTAATCCCTCAAAAGTCGAGGTTCTTCACCCATAGTAGCAGAATTCTGTGTTGTTTGTTTGGTTCGTAATAGCCTTTCAACTTCTAAATTCAGTGGGACAATCTCAGGGCTGAGAGTCCTTCTACCAAACATACAACTCAGAACAAAAAATCTGATTATTCACAGCAAACCTTCAGAATTCCTTTTTAAGTAGTTTCCCTTCTTCAACAATTGGATATGAATAACTGCACAGGTATAAATAATAGAACAGTTTAGTACTGATATAAAAATAAAAGTGAAAACTTAGGTCTACCTATTTTAGAATAAATTTCCCGGCAGCGGCGCCAAAAACTTGTTGTTGCTTCTTAGTGTGCTTGATTTATTTGTGTTTTGAAAACAGGTTTGCAACTGCTAAGTTATAATGAATCTAGAATATTAAAAAGAGTAAAGAAATATCAGCACAGAGAGAAGTGAATTAGCCTGCAAGATCAGGGCCAATTGTAGCAAGTTTTAAATGTTAATGAGTAAAAAATCGTTCACAGAGAATTTGTCTAAAATGCAAGATAAACCTCCAGATCTGAGCTACCAGATCTGGCCTCTTATCTTATCTAGAAAGCACATAAGATGGGAGGTTGAATTTGTCACATTAACTAAATGATAAAAGTAAAAGTTAAACTAAATGATCCAGATCCGAGTTGGGGGAATTTTGAGGTAAACTTATAAAAATGGAGAAGTAATATCTAACTTTGATTTGGTCCTTGAAATCTAATGAGAATGACTGCAGCTCAACTGAGAGATGATCCAATCTTTATCTAGCTACAAGCGCAGATGTAAGAGAAATAAATCTAACTCAAGGATTAGATTTAAGCTTATGGCTATGGTCTGTCCACTTTAATGGCCACAAACCATCCAATAGTTTTTAATCCAAATCCTTAATTTAGAACAAGAAACATCACTACAAATGCCGTGAGAGATTAGGTTATAAACACTAATTCTCACAGGATTAATGAATCAAGGGAAATTGCATGAAAAACAGTAAATCTAAAGGAGTCTAATGCAATAAGGAGATCAGAGGGAACCCTTAACATGAGTCCCATGGAGAATGTACGGTTTATAGCAACCTTTTCAAATTCACCATTACAATTACAGAGCATAGCTTAAACAGCTCTCAGATTTGTAGTCTTGCATACAACTCTCTTTCGAATTACAGAAGTATCTCACAGCTCTCAATTGCAAGTAAAAGTGAGGATATTACAGGGATTTCAGACAAACTATCTGATTTGGAAATGGGGGAATAGGAATGAAACTCAAAATCTGGATGCCCAAATTGGGCAAATGGTTCGTCTATTTATAGTTTTCCCTAAGTCCAGCTCAGATGTGTATCAACCAATCGGCAAGATGCTCAGACGACCAATGGTAGTCGAGCACAAGGATCCAAATCTGTTCTGGCCAATCAGAATTGCTCGATCTGGTTCAGCCAATCAGGTGACAAAAGAATCAATTCTGTTATGCATTTTAAAAGTCTGTTAGGGTTTCTAGAAGTTCCCGCCAAGTTATTTCATCTCTGGGTGCTCACATGGGGTGGAATATGCCTTCGCATCATGCTTAGAATCCTCCGCAATGTCCCTAGGTTTTTAAATGCATTGGGACGCATGAAAAAGATTACTGAATTGCCCTTGTAAAAGTTGGGAATCTCCATAATACCTTTTCGCATAGCTTAGGGGACTTTTCGCAAGGTGTTGTAACTCCTGAAGCTCTTTTTGCAATGTTCTGGTTCTGTTCGAATTGAGTTTTCTTCTTTTCGAAAAGGTCAATTATCTCTTCGAAGAGTTCAGGAGCTCTGTGAAAGCTAAGCCTGGAGTTTTTAGTTCTTTTCGCAGAGTTCAGGTTCTTTGCGAACAGTTTAGGTTCTTTGCAAAAAGTACTCTGTAGTGCATTTTTCTGTTCGAATTGCTCCATACTTCTTTTCTGGGTTGAGACCAGGTCTTTGCCTCTTCAGTTCAGACCTTTTAACAGCTAGTGAGGTTGTCTATTCTCTTTCTTCCTTTGGATCGACATGGATTATCATCTTTTTGGCACTTTTAAGCTGCTTTTATGGTTAAGCCTGTCTTTATTGTTAGCTGAAACACAAGCACTTAGAACACTTATTTAGTTCTCTCAAAGGTCTATCAAGACTCAGGTTGAGGGGTGAAAAATGGTATTTTCCAGTTCTCAACACTTCTACCCCCACCATGCTTGACACCCTCACTCAAATTCTATCCCTCCTCCAATCCATTCAATCCCATTTAACCATCAACACCAACAACCAGACCCTCATGAGCTCATGCCTCCAATCAATTCAATCCACCTTACCCCACCCTCTTCTGCCCCTCAACCCCCTCACATACCCCCTCCTCTTCATCCACTACACCCCTGTCCTTGCCCATTGTCCTTAGACAAACCATGTACATCCCCCCTTACCTCACCCTGCTGTATGCCATGAGGGACAACCCTTACATCCACAGGGATGTCTTGAGAGGTATGGCTGCACTCTGCACTTCCATGGCGGCCCCTTATGAGGAGAGGATTGCCAACATAGAATTGGAGCATAGAATTAAGCTCCGAGATATCTCTCAAGGGTGGTCTGAAATCCTGACTCATTATGAGTCAGCAAAACAGTTGGCAGCTGCTGAGAGTCTCATTGCTAAATATGAGAAGAAGAATTCTAAGCTTCTCAAGAAAAAATTAGCCAATGCTCAGGAGATACTCAAGGCCACCAAGGAACTCTCTGATGCCAACCTGCTCTATGCCGCAAAACAAATTGACATATTGGAGAAAAAGGTTGCTTCCCTTACCTCTCAGCCATTTCAACCTACCCCTCTCTCCACCGCACCTCCTCCTGCACCTCCTTCCACTCACTCCTGTCCCCCTTCTACAACTCAACCTCCTTCTCCCCCTGTGGATGTGCACCCTCCTCCAGCCCAGGAACCCCCCTACTCAACCTGCCCCTCCTAAACCTAAAAGGGCTCCCCCCCTAGAAGAAAGTTACTGTAAAAAGATCTGGTCCCTCTACTGCTTCTGTCAAGAAAGGAAAGAAGCCCGCGGCCCAGTCTAAAGACGCCCCTCCCACCCAGCCCCCAACCCAACCTGATGCCTCCTTCACCTTACTGTCAAGGGAGGAGAGAAGGAAAGCTGCTGCGGCTCTCGGATTGGACTCCCTTTTTCCTTCGATTGATTGATTCAGATTTTATTCATTTGTTGATCCCAAAGCCGAGGAGGCAGCAAAGAAGCCGCAATCGAAAGCTAAATCTAAAGGAAAAGCTCCTTTATCTAAGGATGAGCTGGAAAACCTGGCTGGCCTCTATGATTGGCCAGATGATGCCTGTAAATAGCTATGATAGTTTGTTGTTTTAGTTTCTTCCCCACTTGTCTCATGTATATATTTGGCATTTTAATACAATTTTGCCTTCATGTAGTTTTGTTTTTTTTCCTGTTTCGCTCTTTTCCCCCATGCCTCTCTCCTAATTTCATAGTGTAAAACAATGAGGATACTGTTTACTTTAGGTTTGGGGGTATGGCATGTATGCCAATAAATTAGTTAATTTCAGTGCAACTAGGCTAAAAAGGAGTATTTGGAATTAATTAGAGTAAATTCTCACATGAATTATTGTAAAAAGAGAAAATTAAAAAACTATTTGAAACTGAAATAAGCTGTAGTCCAACAAACTTCATGAGGCAAATGTCAACAAGTTGTGAAAAATAATTTTGATGTATAGTAAACCTGAAATGAGAGGATATTATGAAGATACACCCCTGAAAATTTTGATGGAAGGCCATACCTAGTGAGATTTGAGCCTAAAAAATTTCCTTTGAAGAGTGTCTTGGCAATTTTTTCTGCTCTAAGGACTGATGGGATCTAATTTTAATCACTAGAAGTTAGGCAATTCCAAGTTGAAACAGCTTGACAGCACTCATGACATTGAAGACATGAAGTAAGGCCATCCCTTGGACAATTTGAGCCTAAAATTTTCCCACCTTTGAACTGCCCTTGATACACACCATTTGAGCCTTTAAAATCCCAGCTTTTCTTTGATAAAAATCAGAAAATTTGAACCCAAAACCCCTGACCTATTTTAGTTCACTCTTGATCTGAGAAATCAGAAAAAGGAGGAGAAGTGTGGTTAGAGGAGCAAGGTTCGATGATTGGTTGAAAAAGAAGGAAGCACATTTGGTGGTATTGTGGCATTCCAGGCCATATATATAAAAAAAAAATGGAGAAAAAGTGCAAAAAGCATACAAAAAGAAAAGAAAAACAGAAAAGCAAAACAAAAGAATGAGAAGGAGAAGTCACTTCATTGGATATTTTGAAAGAGGAGAAAAAGCTGGCCACTTTGGCTCTAAAAATTCAAAAAGAAGATGGATCTGTGCTGAAATGAGGAAGGTTGAGCTGCAAATCACCTCCTTACCCTTATTGATTTCCCAATTTGAATCCCTTTTACCCTTTTCTTTGTTTTACAAACCTCAACCCTAAGCCACATTACAACCCAATAAAAAGACCTTACTGATCTGAAATGGATTGAGCTGTTATGTGGAGATAAGGATCTATTTAATCTATGGTGAAAAGAGTTAGAATATTTTAGAAACTAGAGCAATGCCTATGCTCATGCTTGTAGTCCTATTTGAGGGCTACAAGTGCTCTTGAGCTGTGTCAAATGATGCACCCTTCCAATTTTATTGAGCGTGACAGCCCCGGTGAGACTTGGGTCTGAAATCCAAATTTGGTGGGGGTAGTATCAAAATAGAATTCTCAAGTGAAAGGTGAGCCATGCCTTAATTCTTTTGAGTAATGCCTTGACATGAGCTGAGTGATGGTGAAAGATTGCAGCAGACTTTCAAGTTTGGAACTGACTTTTTCTATAGAAATTCCTCTAATGAATTGAAAAGACAGTGTGAATTTATTCTATTCTACTAAAACTCTGTTTAGCAGGTTACACTACGATTAACTAACCTTATTGGAGAAGTTTGTGGGTACCTTCACTGAAAACCCTTAGGAGACTTCACTCCTCCACTAAGGATCACCTAGGGGTTTAAAAGGCTTAGTGCATATGCTAAATGCATCCGTGCTCCCTACGAAAGTGGCATTTTTAATTAAATTTTTTTTTTTATTCTCCTTTGCTCAGGGACTAGCAAAGCTTAGGTTTGGGGGTGTGTTAAGTGGTAAAAAATGCCACTTTTCACCCTTTAACCTGGCCATTGATAGACCTGTGAGCATACTAATAAGCCTCTGTCGAGTGCATTTTGTAGACAGCAATAAAAGAGGACACTAATGCAGAAAACCACTCAAGAATGCCCAGAAAGGGGCCATCTCTCAGCATAGGATAAACCCAGCAACAGCACACCAGAGGGTAGCACATCACTGGACCCTTGGAGCGCTTGGCTACAACAGGGTAAGGCGAAGGAAGTGAAAACATGCTAAAAACATCCTATCGAATGGTCACCTGAAGACTTCGATAGGAGCTGAAAGCAAAGAAAGGAGGAATTCGTGCAATTGAGAAGGTTTCAATAGGATCTGACGGCAGAAGAAGGATCGATTCGTGTAGATTGAGGAGTTCGATAGGATCCAAGAACCTATCGACCATCTGAAAGGAAGGAAGAAATCATCCTATCGAAAACTTGCCTGAGGTGTAAAGGGAACCTATCGAATGGTTTCTTGAACCTATCGAGATGAAGACGCTGGAACAGAACCTATCGAAGGGTGCTTGAACCTTTCGATAGGAGTGAAAGCAACCCTATCGAAAACAATTGCATGCAGAGTGGAACCTATCGAAATGGTGCTCCAACTTGTCGAAAAGCTCCCCCAACCTGTCGAATACTCCAGGCCAAGGGCTGAGAATGCTGAAACTCTAAGAGAAGGCTCATCCTATCGGAACCTATCGAAGAGATCTGAGAACCTAGCAAAAGGACCAAAAAGCTCTATTTGAACCTGTAGAAAGCTTCCTGAACCTGTCGAAATCGTGTGCAAAACTTCTCAGAAATTTAGCTGTGCACACACTGTGACTTGGTGACCTGCTGCATGCAATCTGAGGCACTTAGTGACCGGCACGACGGTTTCAGAAGATGCCCTAAGAAACCCTAACCGACCCACGTACTCTAACAGAATCCTAATAAACTCTGAGGACCTTCTAGAAGGGATTTTTGGCGGGAAAAACAGAGGAGAAAGCTATATATAGAGACCCCCAATTGCCATTGGGGGAGGAGATCGAGATCTGAGCCAAATTCTTAAGATTAGAGCTTGCAGAGAAATTCTATTTTCCCTCCTTTAGCCCAACAATGGTTGGCTAATTCCCTTGGAGTAGCGAGGAGAGAGGTTAGATTTGTAATTGGGTAAGGTTAAGATTACTATTGTGGGTTCCCAGCTACACAGACTATAGATCTGAGAGTATTTCCATTGTAGAGTGATTCTCGGTTGCAATGTAAATGTTGTTTCTAATACTTTAATTAGATCTCAAGTTCCTTTGGTTTTATTTGGTGATCGATCGGATTCGTGTAGAGGAGCCTGTATATCAGCTCACCCACTTAACTGGTGCCCTCTTGGATACCACCCGATCTCCCTGGATCTGATACTCCCGTGATTCCTTGAGTCTGTGACCTGGGAATTGCAGCATCTGTAGTGGTTTTAATTATTCTAATTGATGCTTTAGCTTTGGAGGAGATCCCTAGGATGGTCTGTGACCATTATAGTGGACGGATCATAACCTTAAGATTAGCCCAAGCTCAGGCCCCAATTAGATTCGTCAGCTGTAAATCTATGGATCTGATAAAGTCTATAGGATGGTCTGTGATTGTTAAAGTGGACAGATCATAGCCTTAAGACCAGGTGGACCTTGCGATTTGGAGTGGAGCTTTCTACCCTGGAGCTGTGCTTATAGCCAGTTGAGGGAATTGTGTGCTCTGAACCTCTATAGTATGATTAATTAAATCTGATTTCAGTGAAAACCAATCTCCAAGCTACTCTTCTCTATTTTCTGCTTTTTACTCCTTTCCCCTACAAGATCTAAGTTCCCAAACTCGATCCAAGTTAATCTATGTTTATTTTTAGCTTAGCTTAAGTGACAATCCATTTTAAACCACTCCCCTGTCTTTTAGCTAACATAGCATTAGTTAGGGTGCCAGATCTACTACAGATCTAGAGATTTATCACATTTTAAAACCAGCCTCCCTGTGGACAATCCCTTACTCACCATCTTTTTAAAGCTTGCTACAACAGACCCTGATTACTTGCAGGTCTGTGTGAGTGTGTTCTGCCTAGTTTTATTGGTGATTTTAGACCCTCATTTGAGGGAAGGCAAACACCCCAACAGTATGTCATGGTGGTGATTTCTTGGTTGGTGAGATAGCAATGGTTCATTTATTTCTTTGGCAGATCTTGGGTTATGTGATGGGATGTTTTTAGGTTTGCTTGGTGGCGGGGTCACATAGTAGAGGGGTTTATTTTTAGGGGTGACGTTGTGATAGGACGGCGAGCTTGATTGGTTTAGTTTGGGAGTTGGGATGGTGGTTATTATATACGCACCTTGTCGCAATGGGAGATGTTATTGTGAAGTTTGCATGATGGGACGTTGGCAGTCCTCTCTGCAGTTGGTATGCGGGGTTACGAAATGGGATAAGGGAGTCTGGGTGGAGTAGAGGTTTTTTTATTTGGTTCTAGGATAATGCAAAATCACACAACTACCCACATCATCCATATCGGTTGACTTTGTTAGTTCTTGGGCTACTGTGTTTTTGCTAAATTTTTCACGTGAACTCAAAGCCTTCTTGTTGGTGATTAGTCATGTTCATCCGGTATCGGGAACAACTCCCTTTAATAGTAGGGGGGATAATCTCTCCTTTATCTTAATTGGTTGTCACGGGGTATTAGGGTGTGATTTGAATCGCGATGGGGTTGTGGGGAACAAGCGTCCCTAATTTCTGATTGCGGTGGGGCATTGTTTTTGTTGTGGGGCGACGTGTATGATCGGTCTTTGTTATTTTACTATTTTTTGGTACTTTTACTAGTTATTATTTTCTTTTATTTTATTGTTGCTTTCTAGGGTTTCGATATACCTGTGATTATTTCTCTAACCCCTAAGGATTGTGGCAGGGTATCAGGGTGTGATTTGAATTTTTGGGTTATGTTGTCGCAATGGGAAAGTTTATTTGTTCAACCGCAGTGGGAAGTTACGATGTCATTCAGGTGTCGTTTTGATTTATCTCGCTATTTTATATTACAGTGCTGACAGTCTGTGATTATTTTTCTTTGAATTCATCTACTAGTTCATTTGTTACAATGGGGCCATGGGGTACGTATCTTCCTTTTTTAGTTGTGACAGGACATCAGGGGGCGATCTGAATCCCGAGCTGCGCTTGTCACGATGGGGCTATGGGGGCACCTTCCCCTTGCCGATTTTTTTTTAAAATTTTTATTATTATTTCTGCTTTATTTTATTTTATTTTTACTATTTTCATTTTCGTTTTCAGGTTGGGAAGAATGTCGTGGTGTCAAGGCAACCGGTTGTTATTATGGTCTGGGGTTTTGTTATTGGGTTTTGCGATTATTTTGTATTTTTTAAATTAGTGAATCTTTTATGGTAAAATGGGAATTTTATGCATTTGTTTTTGTTTAAGGTATGCTTTTATTTTGGTCTTTTTTTTGGTTGGGATGACACTTGTTAAGAATGTGAGTTTTGATTGAAGTTAGATGGGTGTGATAAGTGCTTTCATGCTATTGGTTTATCTATTTTGTCATGGATTGTGTTTCTTAGGGGGATAAATGTCTTTTGATTATTGGTTTATCTCCCCTTGTTATAGATTATGCTTCTTAGGGGGCTAGGTGTCTTGTTTTGATTTATATATATGAAGAGTGTTTGTAGGCTTGACACTTGTCACATTGTGGCTAAGGGGTCTTTGCTTATAAATAAGTACGTCTTTGCTTATTTAGTTTAATTTTTTGTGAACTTGCAATTTATTTTAGCATTTATAAATTTGATGTATTTTATTTTCTTAATGTCTTTTCTTCTATTTTATTTTGTATCCTGGGTACTATGCACCAAAAGAGGTTGTGACGGATAATTATCCCTTGGGTATTGGAGATGTTGGCAATGGAAAGTAGTACCCGACTTGCTACTATGTTGGAGGAGCTGATGGTGAAGAAGACAAAGGAGGGAAGAAAGCTAAAGAAAAGAGATGAGTCATTTTCTCTGGTCTCTCTCCCAGTTGCTTCTTGGTAGGTTCTGTAGATTGATCTTTTGTGAACCCCCCTTTGGGGGCTTAGCCTTCCATAGGTGTATGCCTCAGCCTCGGGTGTCTTTGAATGTCTGTCCTAAGGAATCATACACGAGACATCAGCATGCCACCAAGTAATCACTTTTCCTGTGTATCATCATTTGGGAGTGCACTGCCTGAACGTTTTGGATTTGAAGTTTCTTGTTTAAGTTGTATATTCAGGGGGTATGCCCCCGGTGTGATTTGTAATAACTTTGTTTATTTATGAAAGCGACTTTCTCATTGTTGTTTATTCATTATGTTCGTGGACTTTTTTTACTTTGTTACGAGTTAAAAGAATTTGGTTAGGTTTGGTTCCATTTAGTGTAGTTATTTTGGTTTAGTTTGGTTCATTTTAGAGTTACTTTGATTTTGTTTGGTTCATCTTTATTTGATCAATGGCTAATTTTGGGTGTGTTTCAGTCTGTGGCTCAGTTTCTGTGGGCATATATCTAGGGGTAGTTGTATGTGTATAAGTGGTCGTCTCCTAAATGGATGTGTGCGCATGCGTAAAGGCTTTAGAGCGTATATATTTGAGTTTAGCATGTGCTTAGAGTAGTATAGGCGTACATATGAATTTTTTGTTGTATTGTACTGTTCTCTATGTATATAACTCTATAATTTTGTTCCTGGCTGTTGTTGTTTCGTGTATATATTTTTTGGTATAGCTGGGGAATTATGCGCATGAGACTGTGCGTATAATTCAATTACGTGCTTAATCAATTGCGCATGATTAAAGGGGCAATAGGTCAATTACGCGCGTCATGTTGGACATGTAATCCAATTAAGCACCACTATATATGCGCGTGATTGGGAAGCTGGTAGTTCTCCTGACATAGGTATTCAGGTGTCGATTCGAATTTTGTGCAAAGGAATTTGCGTTTATTTGCAATTATGTGTTGGACATTGAGCGCAAGACTAATTCGTCGCTTCTCCGGTTTGGTGGATTCATAATCACGCGCATAAATTATGGCGTATAATTCAAAAAGTGTGTGCCCTATTAAGCATGTAATCCAATTACGCGCCGCGTTCTTGGCGCGCAATCGGCCGCTTACTTATATATTATTGAGGTCTTCCGATTTTCTCTATTCTTTTTCTTTTATTTTTGGATCCGAGTTTGTAGTGTTTCATTTTTGGTAATCGACGATCTGCTTTGGATGTCATTTCTCCCGATCTTCATGGTTTCAGGTGTTCTTTGTGCTGAGATGATTCTGGATGGTGATGTGATTTGGAAGTGCCACTATGGTTGAAGGAGGGTATTATTAGAAGTGTCGCCGTGGTCAAGATGGTCGGCCAGTGGGGCGGTATACATCCATCCCCATTGTTAGGAGGAGGTTAAGATGGCGGGAGGGAAGTCCTACAAATGGATGGAAAAGTGTCTTCTGGCTATCCCTCCTTGTCCGTGAGTCGCGTTTTGGGTTTGTGTCCATTTTGGATTCCATGTTTTCGTTTTGGGTTGTAGTTCAGGGGGTATGCCTTTGATGATACCTGTACAAAAATTTTAAATTACGAATAAAATTTCCTTATTTATATTGTGCTTTTTCCTTTGTTTGTTCCTCTTTTTTGTCTTGGCTAGTATGTGTGTGGATGGTTTGGTTGTCTCCATTTTAGATACATATATGTGTTTGGAGGCCTTCTCGGTCGGTGTATAATTTTTTTGGTTCGGGTTGGGCAATTACTTGCATAGGCTTGGGTGTGTAATTCAATTACGCGCCAGGAACAGGTGCGCGGGATTGGAGATTCAATGGGTCAATTGCGCGCCGGTTATATGGCGTGTAATCCAATCACGCGCTATGTGTTCTACGCGCGATTGAAAGGTCAAGGGGGTCACTAAAGCGGGTGTCTGGGTGGCATTTCGGATTATGCTCCTAGATTAGGACGTGTGACTCCCAATGTGCCAAGGCTTCTAGGCGCGTTGTTGGTTTATCGTTTGACGGAGTTCCAATTACAAGCCACTGATTATGCGTGAGAATCAGAATGCGCGCATGTTTTCGAGCTTGCAATTCCATTACGTGCCAAGGTTTCAGTGCGCGATTAATGGGGGTCTATATAAACTGGAAACCTCTCTCATTTCTCTTGCGTTCTGACTTTTCTTGATTTTCTTGCTTCCCTTGCCTCCGAGTGCTCTGGTTTCCATGTTTTCTCAATATCTTGCAATCTGCCCGTCGGATTTTAGTGCCATTTTTTACATCTTCTCAGTTTTTTGTGGTGTTTCTTGTGAGATGGAGACTGAGTTTAGTACGACCACCTCTGAGTTGGGTTTGGCTGCCAAGTTGGAGGGTGAGTTGCTTGAGCTTCTGAGTATGGAAGGGGGAGAGGAGATTCATGCGGTTGTCAAGGAGGTCGTCCCTGAGGTGGTTGCCAGGGTTGACGGGGGTGAGGTCCCTGCCGAGGGCGTTGAGGGTGCTACGGGTGCAGAGGGTGATGCTGCCTCAGGCTCCGTGTTCGATTCGTATTCCGCTGGAGGACTTCTTCGTGAGGGACCAAGTAGGTGTCCGGGAAAGAGAGCCTCTTTTAATTTTTTTTCTAGGCAGTAAGGTTATGGCATAGACTTCTAGGTTATGAAACCCTCTTTATTTTACGTAGAACCTGCATTTAGTTCTAGTATGTGTGTGCGCATTCATGCATCATGCTCATATATAGTTCGCATGCCTATCATAGATTCTGCCATGATTATTATTGCCCGTTTATTTTTTTATTTCCATACTTATGTATTGTAGTTTTATTCTCTGTGTCACTTGTTATTATCTATCATTTTCCAATGCTAGTTTCTTTTCATATTTCGTCATGATCGTTTTGATATTATGATTGTTATAATTTCATTTTTGATTATTTAATGTTATCCATTTGGTTTTCAGTTTATCATCGGTTTGTCAATGTCATCATTGTGATTAGTCGTCATTGGTTATGTTGTTAGTTATTATTAGTTACTATTTGCTAGTTATTATCATTATTGTTGTTTAACATTATAATTATTATCATTAGTATTTTATCACTAATATTATTATTTTTACAATCCCTTTTTTGTTATTTTTCGTTGTTAGTGTTAATTATTATTCTCATTAGTATCTATGTTATTATTATTATTTTTACTATTCCTCGCCATTATCCTTGATCAACTTTGGGTGTTGTCATTTGTTAGTAACTTATATTATTATCTATAGTTATAGATTTTGTCTTATGTTCTTCTTCTTGGCTATTCTTAGTAACTTATATTATTATCTATTGTCATAGATTTTGTCTTATGTTCTTCTTCTTGGCTATGTTGCTTCCTAGGAGCCTCCCCCATTGGCTATCAGCATGGCATGGGCGGAGTCTCATGCATGGTACCACGCTCTACCTGAGTTTCAGCGGGCGTGGTTGGTAGCTTTCGGCTTTGGGTCGATCTTAGAGTTCGAGCCCTTCCAGGTCGATCGGGGCTTAGTCGGGGCTATTTTAGAGAGGTGGAGGGAGGAGCAGTAGGTATTGCTTTTCCTAGTAGTGATGATGTTGTCGACCCTGGAGGACTGGGTTCGCATTATTGGGGTTAGGTTCGAGGGGGAGCTTGTGACTGAGTAGATGTTGAGCACTGAAAAATACCATTTTTCACCCCTCAACCTAGCCTTTGATGGACTTTTGAGTATATTAATAATGTATTTTAAGTATGTTTTATAGATAACAGGAAATAAGAGCTTAATGATACAATCCATGCTTTTTCAGGCCAAGAAGAGTGAATTTGATGCCAAGATATGGGGCTGAGGAAAAACCAGAGAATGCACCATGGTGGCACACACCATGGTGACCATATTACATGCCAAGGTGGGTCCTAGAAGTCCAATGGATGAGAGGAAGGTGGACCCAAAGAGAGGAGGCTGCCGCAATAGGCTATGCATAGCAGCAGAGAGCCATAGAGAGCCCTCGCGAGGCCTCACTTGAACTTGTCGCGAGGTTCATTTTACTCAGAAGTTACCTCGCGTAGCTGTTGCGAGGTTTGCAGGCCAGCAACATTTAAATCGCTTGCGTAGTGACATCGCGAGGTTCAAAGTCAAATCCAGCCTCGCGAGCAGCAGAAAGTAGCACACAACATTGAACCTAGCGAGCCTCTTCAGCATGCAGTTCAGCCTCGCGACTACCTAGCGAACTAAATCACCTGGAGCTCATCTGCACAAGCTATACTGTTAACGACTAGTGCATCCTCGTGAGCTGTGTTATTCACGCCAATTGAACTTCACGATACAACAACAAAGTGAGCCACGCGAGAAGCTTAAAAGCAGCAATTCAGTTGTGCGAAGCTCGAGATTCCAACTTCTCAGCTTGCTGTTCTCCACTTTCAGGGACTGTTTGGGTATTTCCCCACTTCTAGGGCACACACCTCGAGGTTCCAATCTGTGCCACACACTTCAAATGAGGCACTCCAAAGCATCTCTCTTCTGATTGGCTAATGCACATTAGGGTTTCAAGGGTTGCATATATAAGGGATTGTTATCTACATTTATAAATTATCCAGGAATAGCCTGAGATTTGAGCTAGGGTTTCCTATGTTTTTTTAGGGTTTAGTTTCCTTTTCCATTTTCTTCTTCCTTAGCCCAACATTTGCTGGCTAAGTTCTATGTAATAGCTAGGTTTAATTTCATGTAAATGGGTTTTGTATGAAATAGAGGGAGCTGATTTGGGGTTTGCACAGGCTGCTGCCTTGAGGGAAAAATATTATAAGTTTCATTTCAATCAATGCAATGCCTATTTTAATATTCATTCAATCCATTATTTTCCTATTTGCTCGTATTTTTATTCAGGCTATAGCATGCATTTAGGATTTGAGCTAATGAAAAGGCCCATGGAAGCTTGAGCTTGTAGCCCTGGGACCATGGTGGTAGCAGCAATTTACATATTCTATCTCATCATTTGTGGGTAAGGCAGCCTCTGTAGATAGCTTGTGACCATTTGAGTGGACAGACTATAGCCCTAGGGCAGGTCTTGGTCACATATCTGAGATGGATTCTTTTTCTCTGCACTTGAGCTTGTAGCCTAGTGAGAGATTGTGCAGAGCCAAACCTACTCTATTTTGCATCACCATTATCAGTGTGTAGATCTGAGTTGTTGTAGAGGTTGCAGACTTGTGAGCTGGATCATTGCAGGCTTGTTGTAGCAATGACCAGCTGAATCTAAGTCCTCATTCAGCCTGAAATTTCTTGTGGCTTCCACCCGATTTTCCAGATCTCTTTGCCCCTATGAATGCATGAGCTTGTAGCCTTGTAAACATAGTGTCTGCAATGGTATTCCTGCCCTGACTTAATTCATTGGTTGGAAGAAATCTATTGGATAGTCTGTGAAGTGGATAGATTATAGCCTTAAGATCAATCCATTCCTTTGGATGAGGTTAGTTTTCTGACTTGATCAATGGGATTTGATAAACTCTATTGGATAGTCTGTGACCATTTAAGTGGACAGGTTATAGCCTTAAGAGCAGTCTAAATGGCATGGGTTAAGTTGGATTCTTCTACCTTGTAGGTGTGCTTATAGCCATCTAAAGGATTGCTACAGATTCATGACTAACATTGAGTTGCATAACTGATTTATCCTTAACTGTGTACTTCTCCATATTTTATCTTTATTTCATCACACACATCATCATCCTTCTTTATCCCTTTCTTTTAGCTATAGTTTATTCCTATTTTTCTTAGTTTTTAGTATAGCTTAGTGACACTAAAACACCCTTCCTTTAGGACTGCCAGATCTGTAGCTAGATCTGGAGACCACTATACAACCCTTGTGGTTCAGATCAATACTCTGTGTGGGACAAACTCTTACTTCGTAAAACCTGTTACAACAGACCTTGAATTCTTGCAGGACTCTTACTTCCCCCTGTCTGGATAAAATCTTACTTTCCCATTTTGTTTTGTTTTATTTTGCTTCCTTTATTTTAGCTTTATCATTTTTATAATAAAAAGAAGCAGCAAAAACCTTTCAACAGCAGAGGCAGGCGGATTATCTAGCAGTGTGTTAGGAGGTGCTCGAGCTCGATTATTAGCTCAGTGGGTGTGGACCTGGGGTGATTCAGGTCAGTTGGTTTTTCGATACTTTTGTTAGCTGGTTCGTTCCCCAGAGGCATCATTCCAAGAGGAGGGGGCGTATCGGGAGTGTTGTGCCACGATGGGGTTTTGTGAGCCAATGATGGAGCCGAGAGTGGCGGCAAACTGAGTCCTTAGGGCATTTTTGATGTGCTTTTTCAGTGCAATGCTATTTTCATCCTCAACCTGGGGGTGTGTGACCAGGTTATTTCTGAAGCTTCATGGGGACATCGATTGGGTCCCTTTGTATGTGTGGGGTGCGGCGGTATTGGTGCGCCTGTACGAGCAGCTGTATCACCAAGTGAGGGGTGTTTTCACTATCGGAGGCTTCCTCCCTTTTCTTCAGGTGTGGTTTAGTTTATCATTAGTTTTTATAACCTTTTGGTTATCTCATCTTTCTTTTAGTGATTGCTTCGATGTTTCGTGTGTCTCTTAGTTTTAGGCGTATGATCACTTTTCCTTCTTGCACCCGCGGGTCCTAGCGGATATTGTGTATACTTTCTCGCGCATGCATGTGTGGCAGCAGACAATGGAGCATCGTCACCAACCTTTTGATCTCTAGACTACACGAGGTCTTTTCGAGGATATGCAGCGGGGCAGGTACGTGTCCTTTGTGTTGTTAGTTCTTTTCTCTTTGAGTTTTAGGTTTTATTGATGATTTGTTTTATTTGTTTCTGACTATAGGTTATCTGGAGGCCCTATGCGGCCGAGGAGGATGTTGGCCAGGCTATCATACAGCCTGGTTAGCCATTATTCAGGGTGGACATATGGGTCCACTGTTTTGAGAAGGTGGAGTGTATCCACCTATCTCGAGTGGCACGACAGTTGAGGCTCCCTCAGGGAGTCCCCTCGGAGATTCGCCCATGAGTGGCAAAGAGGATGATTGCCCCCTCTGGCCAGAACCTCGAGATAAAGATGAAGGATCAGATTGAGGACTTCCGTACCAAGGGGACTAGAGTGATAGGGGCACGCGATGAGGCAGGCGTCCGGGAGTTCTCGAGGTGGTTCCAGGATCTTGGTGGGGGTCATCTCTTCACACGACCCTTCCATGGGAGCAGTTCCTTTGGTGTTGGCGGACCTAATTCTGCCTCAGCACTGAGAGAGAGATTAGCTGCGCTAGAGCAGGGCCATCTTGGTCCCAGAGTCTGCGGAGCGATGGACACCCTTCACAAGGCGATAGAGCAGATGGTGAGTGCTCCATGCCCAGATGAGCAAATGTTGAGGTCTCTGACGACCTCTATCTCTGAGGCTAGGGTGGCAGAGGACCGGGCGGTGACCCAGTTGGCAGAGACCTTCACGCTCTGGTGAGTTATGAGTTCATTCTGTTATGTTTTAGTTTTGTCAATTCGGTTCTAATTGAGTTGATGTGTTTGTTTCAATGCTTAATTATTCAGATCGCAACTAAGGCGGAGGTAGCCTAGCGAGGGCAGTATATTGAGCTTCTCTGGGGTGAGCAGTTGGTCATGCGCTCGGAGATTGATCGACTAGTACGTGTTTATTTTTGTTTGACTGTTAGTTAATAGTTAATGGCTTGTGTCCTTGATGTGTTACTTGATATGCTTGTAGCGATCAAAGTTCAACGCCGCTAGGGTATCTATTCCGGTGTTCGATCCGATGTTGGCTGCATCCTCCAACTGGGAGGATCCGAAGGTGACTCGTCTCCAAGGCGAGTTAGCTCACTGGGTGAGAGTTTTGTTTGAGTTATTTTATTTGGTTTGTTTATTTCGTATGATGTTCTTTCTTAATATCGTGTTGGAACATGTTCAACGCAAGATGGCCAAGGACCTTCAGGCGAGGGAGGCCGTGGTTGCCTCATAGCATCCGGAGAGTCTGGTATGATGTGTGTTTTGGTTTGCGTGTTTAGTTTATTTGTTATGTGTGTTATACTTTTCTGATGTCTTTGCATATGTTGCTTATTTTGTCCTACGCAGGTTGTTCTTAACTCTGCTCTTGAGGCTCCTCCTCAGGGGTCTACTCCTCCTACTCAAGTATGTTGAGTTAGTGTAGTCTTTAGTTTTGGTTTTATGTGTGCGATATCATCTGATAGTTCTTTGTTCTTTCTTGTGGCAGCCTACGACGGTACCGCCTCCTCAGCCTATGCCGGCCAGGGATCCAATGACTTTCGCGATAGTGGAGCACCTTCTATGGGAGCGGGCCGATCTAGTCCGTCATTGTCTCTTTTCTTGCATTTCCTTCATTTTCTGTAGGTGTGTGTAGTTTTGAGTTGTGTGTTCTTATGCAGGCTTGTCAGCTCGAGGAGTCGTGTCTGGAGGTTGAGCGCGCATGCGCCATCCCAGAGGAGAGGCGACAGGCTCTTACAGGTGATCCGGAGCTTGTTGGTGTAGGGGAACTTATCGACATGATAATCTGCCAGGCAGCTCATACAATTGAGCTGGAGATTGTTTGCCCGACGGTGCAGGCTGAGATGCAGGCACCGATAGACCAGCTGCAATACCAACTGGAGAGGAGGGATCGGGGGATTCGAGGCATGGTTAGTCGCCTAGCCGAGCTAGAGTCGGTGGCTATTGGCGCCTTGGCTGGTTAGCCTCACCGCATGATTCATGAGCGTGTTAGGGACTATGCTCACGAGGATTTTGTCTTTCGTGATGTGATGTCAGAGGGTCCTTCGCACTCGCGGTCCAAGCGGTCAGCCAGTCAGCTGAGTGAGGGGGGCTCCGTTGCCTGGCCCTCTCCTCAGAGGGCATGTCCGTCGACTCTGGGGGCTTCGATTGAGATTTTGCTGGATTAGACTCCCACTCCATGAGTCGATGATATCGGAGATAGTAGTGATCGTCCCTCACAGAGGTAGTAGAGGGAGTAGGGCATATAAATTTTTCTCCTTTATTGTATATATAGGGGGTATGCCCCGGTGATTCATGTAAAAAAGATTTTTGATATATATATATGGGTTTTGTCGTTCAAATGTACCTCGCTTCACTTTTTTTTTTACCTTGCCCTATCTTTATGCTTGAGTCGTTTGCTCAAATGCCATCATCTGTTATTGGGTCTTGGATTCTTTCGAGCTGGCCCTGTAGCAGTTGAAGGTTTGCTTATACTTACGCAAGGAAACAAAATTTATTAGTAATTTTATTTTCCCTCTTAATAATTTTCAAGGGGGATGTGTCTCAAACTGAAGTTTGGTAACAAGAGAAGTATGTGTTATTTTTATTTATTTTTTATGTATTTATTTTTTTTCATTACAAGGAAAGAAAAAATAAAGCAATAGGGAAAGAAAAATACTATAATAAGACTTTAAAAAAATAAAAAAATTAAAATGCCCCAGTGTAGGAGTGTAATAGGATAGGCAGTGTAGTGTTCCTGGTAATCTTCCTCGAGTAATGAACTTGTTGTTCTGCATCCAACTTCAGGCAAGCAGGGGCCTCAATGTGAGCTCATCTCAAAATAAAAAAATGCCCTGACGTCAATTTGCAATGGAGCTTTCTTGGGATTTGTGAGCACTTTGGTCTTATGGGGAACTATATGTGTGGCTGGTGAGTTAATTTTGAAGAAAATTCTCCGATGGTGCCTTGCCGCACTGGAAGGAGACGTTTGGTTATATCAGGGGTGTACCGGGTTTTACCTTTGACAGTGACCATCAGATTCTGTAGTCTTAGGAGGAGTGGGTGAGTGGTAGATAGTAGGTGATTGCATCATTCGTCACTCACAAGTTTTCGGTTTTATTTTTGGAAATATCTTAGGAAAGTTCAATGATGCGGGGATAATGTTCTACTTGACAACTTTAAAAGGGATAGGCAACAATCTCGCTCTCAGGTAGTGTGTAGTGCCATAGTTGAGCTCTCCATCATGTTTCGGTACCATCAAAGTCTCACATTCTATGGTTAGCAAGAGTTTGTCCTCTTCCCACCACCTTACAACGATATCTAGTAGTGTAGAGACACCAGGGATGCCCTAACAATTTACTTATGCTTTCCTAATAATATTAGTAGGAACTTCCTCATAGTTTGCTTATGCTTCCCTCAACTTGTTGACTTGTTCACTCATCGTATTGCTCTCACTCGATTATGCTCCGTCTTTTTCTCTCCTAAAGTCTTTCGTTTTTGTTTCTCTCTTGAAGCCTGCGTATATATTTTTTCGAAACTATCTACTAACACAAGAGTCGTGAGTTTTGATTGAGCCTAACATCTTCATTTTTTATGCTCTAACATCTCCTCCAATGGCAGGGAAAGGGGAGAGAATTGAGTGTTGCCTATGCTTTTAAAAGAAGTTGGGTGTTCCACTAAGCTTTTCGATCAAATTTCTCGAATAAGGAGGTGGGCGATGAGTTAGAAGGTTTCAAAAGATATCCTTGGAAATAATGGCATACGACTAGCAAATGACTTGTTATGACTACGAGGGTACGTAGTAAATATAAGTATCTATGTCTGATTACAAGATACGACGGTCACGGTACTAAGGGTAGTATTTCCTCAAGTACATGGCATTCCACGAGTTAGGAAGTTCCTCCCCATCTTGGTTCACCGGCTTGTATGTATTTTCGGGGTATGCAGCTGCTATAACATACGATCCTTCCCAGTTTGGCTTCAGTTTTCCCTTTGGGTGAGCATGCTTAGAGGGCATGATTTTCTTCAAGACTAACTCTCCAATTTGGAAAGTTCGCTCGAGGACTTTCTTATCATAAGCTCTGACCACTCTCCTTTGGTATACTTGCGCGTGATCGGCTGCCCTTAGACGTGTCTCATCGAGTTGTTCTAGCTTAGTGAGCAGAGCGACTCTCCTTTCGTCTATAGATAGTTGATCATCATGCTGGACACATAGAGAGGTGCTTATATTTCATAAGGTAAAATCACCTCCATCCCCTTTGTGAGGAGATAAGGAGTTTAGCTAGTGGCTGTGCGACTAGAAGTCCTATAGGCCCAGAGTGTTTCATGTAATCGATCAGGCTAGTCGACTCCATTACAGGTCTCCATTGTTCATTTCAAAATTTGAATAGGTGTCTTGTTCATGGCCTCTGCTTATCCATTCCCTTGAGGATAGAAAGGCAACGAGTGATGCAGGTTGATGTCGTATCTCTTACATAGTCTCTTTGTCTTCTCAATGATGAATTACGGTCCATTGTCGGTGACAATCATTCTGAGAACTCTGAACCTTGTGATGATGTTCTAAATAATAAACTTCGAAGCTGTGATTTTGACTTATGACTTTGCTTCTGCCCATTTGGTGTAATGTTCGATTGTGGTAAGGATAAAGGCGTGCTTGTGTGTGTTCCCGACTGTATCCGTGAAGGGTCCAATAATATTGAAGGCCCACATCTAGAATGACGATGGTGAGACCATGGGATTCAATGCGACTGATGGGGCTTTGATGAGTGTGGCTTGCTCTAGGCATTGCTTGTGGCATTGGACGTAGACATGGCAATCCCTCGTCATCGTAGGCTAGTATTAGCCTTGTCGTATAATCTTCTCAGAGAGCCTTTGGCTTCCAGCGTGAGTGCCACAGGCACTGGCGCGAGCTTCGTGGATGATGTATTGTCCTTCGGCCTTTGTGACATAGCATAGAAAGACTCCTTTAGTGAAGACTTCCTTGTACAATACCTCTCCTAAGATGGAGTACTTGGCACATTTGTTCCTTATCATCTTTCGTTCGATCCTCATTGCATAGGGGAGGGATATGTCAATATTTCATAAAGTTTCAGATATCGTAGTACCATGGCTACCCGTCATCAGTTGGTGATTGTTGAAATATGAGGGTTGCGACGGTAGCCTCTTTCTTTGTGGTACTTTCTGTAGCAGATGCTTCCTCTTGCTTTGCGATCTTTTGGAGGGCTGGAAGTTCTGGCTTAACTTTCCATGCCACCTCATGTGTTGGCACGTTGAGTTTTTTTATGATAAATGACTTGGTGCTTTGTCCAATTGGTATCTGTGTGATTGAAGCTAGTGTAGCTAGGGAGTCTGCTAGCTCGTTCTCTAGTTTTGGGATATGCATTAAGGAAATCCTCTTGAACTTCTTTATCTGGAACTGAGCAGTCTCTAAGTATGCCATCAATCTTCTTTCTTTTGTCTTCCATTCTCCGATCACTTGCAAAATCACAAGTTTGGAGTGATCAATAGTCTTCAACTGCTTGATACCCAGTTGTAGTGTTGCCCGTAATCTGGCAATAAAGGCTTCGTATTTCGTAATGTTGTTAGTGACTGAGAAATCGAGTTGGAAGGCTTTAGGTATGACGACTCCTTCTGGGCTTAATAAGACTATCCCGATACCTTTTCCTTTCTGATTGAGAGCCCCATCGAAGTATAAGGTCCATGAAGTTTTATCAAGTTCTTCTTCTTGAACTGGGAGCAGGCCTTCATTAGAGAAGTCAGTGCATACTGGCTCGTTACCTGGGAGTGGAAGATTAGCGAAGTAAGCGGACCTCTCCTGTCCTTTGATCGACATTTGTGTGACATAGGTGATGTCAAACTCTTGTAGTAGCATGTGCCATCAAGCGATCTTTCCAAATATAGCTGGCTTTTCGAATATGTACTTTAGGGGGTCCATACGTGCTAACACCATTATCTTATGAGCCAAGAAGTAGTGTCGTAGTTTTGTTGAAGCCCATACTAGTGTTAGGCAAGTCTTCTCCATTGCGGTGTATTTTTTCTCGTACTCGACCATCATCCTACTGAGGTAGTAGATGACGTTCTCCTTCTTCCCGTCTTCATCATGTTGTCTCCTAATGAACTGCAGTCTTCCTATCAAGCCTCATAGTTCTTTGATGTTGCTGGGAGGTGGCATTTAGAGAATAGCTTTGACCTTCACCGAATCGACTTCGATTCCTCGCTTGCTGACTATGAATCTAAGTAATTTTTTGGAGGTGACCCGAACACACTTCTTCAAATTCATCTTTAGTTGATACTTCTCGGATTGTTCTAGCACCAGTCGGAGTGCTTCAGCATGTCCTGCCCGTGTTTGAGACTTTATTAGTATATCATCGATGTAGACTTCTACACACTTATCCATCATGTCATGAAATATTTCCATCATGGTGCATTGATACGTGGCTCCTACATTCTTGAGGTCGAAGGGCATGACGACGTAACAGTAAGTTCCCCATGGCATAGTGAACGAAGTCTTCTCTTGGTCAGATTTTGCTAATCTGATCTAGTTGTATCTAGAGAAGCCATCCATAAAGATAACATCTTGTGTATGACAATGTTATCGACCAGAGTGTTAATGTGAGGCAGAGGGAAGTCATCCTTTGGGCATGCTTGGTTAAGGTTCCAGAAGTTGATGCATAAACATCCTCTGCCATCTTTCTTAGTGACAGGTACTTTATTCGCAACCCACTTAGGATAGAGGACGACTCGGATGAATTTTTCTTTATGTAACTTGTTGACTTCTTCTTTGACTTATAGCGCTGTTTGGGGTGCATTATTCTTAGTTTCTGCTTGATAGGTTTTGCATCGAGTTTCAGGACCAGCCGATGTTCAACTAAGCTTAGGTCCAGGCCAGGCATGTCTTCGTAGGACCATACGAAGGAGCTGAGGTGGTCTTGAAGGACTTTCATAATCTATTGATGTTCCTTGGGGCTAAGCATTGCACTGATTAGTAGCTTCTTGGGGTTCTCTTCGACGTTGAAGTTGATTTCTTCTGTAGGTTCTGTGGCGGCTTGAGTTTGCTCATCGAAGCGCTTGATAACCCGTTGGAAGTCCTGTGTTTCCTCAGTAATTGGTCCTTCTCCTTCATCATCAGTAAGTTCGTAGACTGCGAGATTACTACAATGGGGAGTTAGTTTTGTGAGAGGTAACTCTTCATCGACGCAATTGATGACTGCAACATTCTTAGTGAGGTGCAAATCGAGGCTATTCATTCTCCTCTTGAAGTCGTAGAGTATCTTGTTGGGTTTGAATACTGGCTTACTTTTTTATTGAGACGTTCTGCGTTCTCACAAGGGGGAAGTAGTAAGTTTGCATTGAGCAAAATCAAGGTGCGGCTTTGTGGTGTCGAAAGTAGTGGCATGATTTGGTGCGGGTATATCAGTTATTACTTCCTTGACTTTATTGGCGTAACCATTATTTGTAGCCTTAAGAAAGAAGTCTCTTTGTTGGTCGATAAATGGGTCCGAGTTGAAGGGTTACCTCCCTTTTTAAAAAATTTCTAATTTTTTTGGGTTTTTAATTTTTAAATTTTTAGAGTTTTGGGGGGTTTATATTTTTAAATTTTTTGATAATAGATAGGATATATGATCGATTTCCTAGAGAGGAATCGACGGGGGAGCATCTCTTAGTGGAGCCAGCGTGACGGCTACTGGAGCAGTTCGTGCGAGCCTTTGGATGACGTGAATTCATTTTGAATTTGGCATTTTTTTATAGTCTCCATCTGGTGTGATTTTTCGGATGAGCGATGAAGGCGGCGGTCCAGTTGATGATTCAACCTCTTCTATTACAAGGATCACTTGATCTTCAAGGAGCAGCTGAAGACTCTTAGGCTCTTTCTGAGCTTGTGGGTTCTCCTCCTTGGGATTCATAGTATGTGAGAATGAAGGCACATACTCTACAGCGAGGTTGGTAAGGCTGGGAGATGTAGGGATATCCCCATGGGCACTATCACCTTGATAGTATTCATTTGGAATCTGTGTCACTGTTGAAGTCAGAATCTTTGCGTTGGGGTTCACCCTCGTCTCTGAATCATCTTTGAAGGTCCTCATCGAGTTGTTCTTCCATCTCAAGAGTGGGAAGATCTAACTAGTAATCCTCGTTGTCACTTGGTGGTGGATGCCATTCTTCCTCTAAGGATCTCCAGAAAATTTGAAGCGATGGTGACTCAAACGGTTGGAGGTCGTCGAGTGTCAGTTCTTCTTCGACTTCTATAGCTGCAATATGGAAGTCATCTTCATTTGTTCATTCCCAATCATCGATGAGCGGTTCTGGAGACTTCTATTTTTCTACAACATAAGGTTCTTCAGTCCTGAACAGTGGTCTGACTCCCTCGAGTGGTCTATCTATCTCGTCATCTTGGTTTAAGTCTATTAGAGTGGCAAATGCTTCGGCCATCTATTCAATTTCCGTCATCAGTGGTTTGGAGAGGGATTCCTCTTTCTTCGGCCCATTGGCTCTTTCAGTAGTTCCATTAACAAAATGATCATAGAGTGACCATTTGGGTGAAGTCGCGAAGGCATCTGCCTCCTTCCCATCTAGTTGATATCCTCCACCAATGTGCTTGCGTACTTTCTTCGGGATCACGGGGTCAATTCGCCCTTGGTTATTCTTGTTGAGTCTTATGTGTGGGACATATCCTAGTTGGTACATGAGGTTCCATTCCTTCATTGCAGTTAGGTTTATGTCGTACAGCCGCGTGAGATCACGACCAGCCGCTCTCTTTGTTAGTCTTTGTTCGCACGTTGGGGGAGACCACAGATAGCTGACTTCTGCTACTGATGTGTCGTCAGGAGTCTCCGTCTTCCTGATGTGACCGATAGATAGTATAGAATCGTGAGCTATCAGAATGCTTATCGCATAATCAGTATCCATGTTTTCGAAGGGAGCATTGGTATATACTCTGATGATAGAGTCTTCGTGGGGGAACTTGATGCATTGGTGATATGTAGACACCATGAACTTCATCGACTCCAACCAGTTTCTCCCTAAGATCAGGTTGTAGGTACTGGAGGAATCAGAAACGTGGAATGTGACGTCTTTAGTTACCAGCCCGAGACGAACTTGAAGCTTGATAGTTCCTTTGACGAAGCATTGACAGCCATCATATGCAATGAGGGATAACGATGAAGGTCTTATGTCTTGTTCCATATACTCGAGGGTCTTGAGCGTCATCATTGGAAAAATGTTGAGTCTCGCTCATGTATCGACTAATGCGTGAGGAACTGAGAATCATCTGATTATGACTATTATGTATATAGGAGCCAAACTTCCTCACAATGATTCCTTCGACATGTCCACATCTATAAAGGTGAGCGCTGGAGGTTGCACCATGACTGAAGTGATCTTGTGCAGCTCGTATAAAGTGGTGTCTTAGTCCACACGTCTCGGCTAGTGCCTTCATCAGTAGTTAGTAATGCTCAGGCGACTTCTTGATAAGTTCAAGTATTGATATCTGGGCGGGAACTTTCTCAAGGTGTCGTAGGAGATCGTACTCCTGGCATGTGTGCTTTATTCGCAGCTGGTTGAGGTGGCTGAGGCACGGGAACAGGGGGTGGAGGAATTACATGAAGCAGGGAGAAAAACTTACTTCTTTATCTCTTGTGTTATTTTCTAGTGGTTGAGTGCTCACATTCTGTCTCTCCCAGGGGAATGATGGTGGTGGATAGCTGGTTCCTGACTTGAGGATTAGGTGGGTTGGCTATTGATCCTTAAACCACGTCGTGACTTGTCCTGATGAATTTGCTAAAGCATGTGTTACAAACGGAGTGAAGTTGGAGGAAGGGATGCGTACCGAGGCTATTCCATTCCACAGGGGGAGGTATTGTGTGTAATCTTCTTGTTCCAAAAAGGTAGAGATTAGTGCCACTTTCTTGCTTGGTTCCTCATCTCACTGAATCACTTTAGTGCTGGACTCGCCTCCAGCTGTTGCTCCACATTCGTTCCTTGGCATATCACTGACCTGTGGTGAGTCTTAAGAGATGGTTCCATCGGCTTCAAATTCATAGTCAGAGAGGGGAAGTGGTAATGGAGTTGGTTCTGGATTTGGGGAAGTCAAAGGTTTCAGGGGCCGTCTATGGAGGCTAGGTCTTCAAGCCCTAAATGACTAGACTCATATGCGAGTGAAGTTTGGGTTTGGTGGGGGATTTAGAGGTTCAATTCGAGTTATGAAGGTCGAGGGATGGGGTCGAATGATTGGAAGTCTCGGAGTCTCGATTGGGTTTACTAGGGAATTTGGGGGATCTATGCGGGTGATCAAGGTCGAAGGATGAACGGGGAGTTGGCTAGGGAGATCCATCATGGTACTCTGGGAGACAGGTCCCTGATTGTGGTTGGGCATCGAATTATTGATTATTCCTAGGCTTTGTGGAGGTTGACTGTTATTCTGGTTGGAATTTCGAAGGGCTTCCCAATCAGTCTAATTTTGATCATTCATATCATAGATCACATCTTGTAGGATCCAACAGTTTTTTAGATTATGCCCTGTGAATCGATGGAAGACCCAGAACTTGTTGTAGTCGAGTTGTGTTGACCAAGGGCGTGGCCGCTCTGACGGGAATTTGATTAGGTTCTTGTTGCTAAGGAGATGAAAGATGTTGGGGATGGTATCAGGTAATGGAGGGTAGTGCTCGCACTTTGGTTGGTAAGCCGACCTAGCTTGATGGTTGAAGTTTGTGGCGGTGGTATGTTGTTGTAATTCAGAGGGTTAGTTATTCGATTCTGGGTTGTATTCTGGTTTTGGTTCTGATAGGTGCTTTGGTTGGGATATTGGTTATGGTTCTGGTATTGATTGTGGCTTTGGTTAGGGTATTATTGCTGATTCAAGTTTTGGTACTGATTTTGACCGAGATTCCTCGACTGGAAGTTCCCACTTTCAGAGTTTTGCCCTTGATTGGAAGTTCCCACTCGGAGCTTTAGTTCTTCTTATTGTTCTTTGTCTTGGAGTCACTGGAAGAAGCATTTGATGCTATTATCAAGAGGGAGAGGTCTCTGCTCTTGATGTATCGTTGTATGCGAGAGGTGCATAGGTGAAGAGTGGCGAAGTCTGAGCAATCGCTTAAAATAGGAGCGCTTCGAAGAGGCTCTTTGACGTTGTCGATGATGATATCGATCGCGTCCTTTTCCTTCATCTGACTTCTAGTCCGGGCAGTGAGTTTTCTCCATCGGTTTACGAAGTGTTCGAACTCCTCATCGGGGTCTTACTTTATTGTCATCAAGTTGCTAAGACATTAACCATCTATTCAATTTCAGGAACAACAAGAAGAATCCTTCAAGTGACGAAGACCCCGATGATCACTCAGTCGATGTGAATGCACATGCATATATTTTTGAATCACCTAAAAATCACCGTGGCACATGCATATATTTTTGTACACCTCAATTTCCCGGTGCTGGCACATGTCCCCACAATATGACTTGAGGTGTGCAATGGGGTTCAAAGTACACCTTAATTTCTCGGTGCATCATGTCGTGGAATAGTGCAGTCATCGCTCTCTGATATGTTGCCCCAACATTTTTAAATCTAAAAGGCATGACTCGATAGCAGAAAGTTCCCCATGGAGTGATGAACGTTGTCTTCTCACGGTCTGCTTTTGCCATCTTGATTTGATTATATCCGAAAAATCCAACCATAAATGAGAGCATCACATGCCCGACTGTGTTATCGACCAAGATAATGATGTGTGGCAACAGGAAGTCATCCTTTGGGCTCGCCTTGTTGAGATTTCTGAAATCAATGCACATGCAGACCTTTCCATATTTCTTTGGTATATGGATGATATTAGCTAGCCATTGTGGGTATTTAGAAACCATGAGAAATCCTGCATCGTATTGCTTGATGACCTCATCCTTCACCTTCAACATCCACTCGGGTCTGAGGCGTCTAAACTTTTGCTTAACCAGTTTAACATCTAGATATAGCGGCAGCTCATGCTCGATCAAATCGATATCTAAATAAGGCATATCCTCGTATGACCATGCAAAGATGTCTTGGTATGACCGAAGGAAATCAACCATGCTTTTTCTTTCCTCGAGAGACAGTGACGTTTTGATCTTAGTGACTCTAGGAATCTCCTTAGTCCTCAGATTAACATCATCTGTTTCTTCAACGATCAGGGTAGGGCCATGCTCAAAGTCGGTAAACCGTTCAAGGAGTTCATTGGGAAGCTCCTCAGTAGGGATTTCCTCGTCCAGACTCGTGACTCCTACCTCTTCTTGTATTTCTACAGGAAAGGGGTTGATTTCACGTGGGATGGGATTTTTTATTAAGGCATCATTTGCTTTGATTTTATTGGAAATTTTGAAAGACAATTTTTTTGGATTATTTTGCGCTTTTTCCATGTTTTGACTTTCTCTTTTTTTAGTTTTTTCTTTTTCTTCAGGGATCGGCCCTTGGCAAGGCGGGCCTCTATATACACATGGTATTGCCTGCCAAGGGCTAACCTCCATCATGTCAAATTTCAGGCCACTCGATGCTTCCAGAGTTAAGGGCACTGATGCCCAATTCCTTACCTGCGGTGTTGCACCTTTACCTGCTTTGATGGAGGAGGCTGATTGAGATGACTTTTGGGAGTCAGCCTCTATCATGCTTATCATGGGCTCGCCCGAGACCTAGTCCTCAAACGTCAGCAAGGTCTTGTGGTGGTTTACCACAGGGGGAGATTGTGTAGGTACGATAGACTCTTCCTTAAAAAGGGACAGAGCGGATAGGTCTATTTCCAGGTTGGGGGAAATAATTTGGGGATTGGTGGGGTGGATAGGGGCTACCAGTTTGTGTGGGGTTAATTTTATCACCCAATTATGATCAATTTTCACAATCCTTGCGCTCATGAAGGTATTACGGATGTGAGGTCTAGGACGGGATTTTTCTTTTAGGTTTATTCCCTTGGCTCTAGCAGCGTCTACCGTTCGCATACAACCTTGAACGGTTTGAACTGACAGCTATTCAATTAGTCATCCTTGAACTACTGATTATATTTGAACTGGCAGCTATAAATCCGTCTTATATTTGACAACATGGCCATATCAAATATAAAGCAAGACCCCGATGAGGGCCGAAGTTTGAACTAGTAGCTATAAATCCAGAACTAATGATTTGAGTATAAATCCAGGACCGCTACTTCTAGTGATTCAAAGCATCAGAACAATAAGAAAGCCTCCGACTTGGAGCAAGTTAATACTGTCACCAATTAGGGTCAAAACTCTGGTAATGGAAACTACCTGCCAAGGAATTTCGATCAAAATCAATATCAGAACCAAGGCCAGCAACGATAACTGAATCAAAATCAAGTCAGAATCAGCAAAGGTATCCGAACTAGAATCAGATTCATGGCCAGTATCAAAATAGGAATCAGTATCCTAATGACCACCAGCACCCGAATCAAAACACGACGCAGAATAGGTCAATCAACACCCAAAATTACAATAGTGTTCCTCCGCCGCAAAATTTTAATCAACAAACTAGAAGGCCTTACTAGCCAAGAAGAGAGCACTACCTTCCGCTATCTGACACCATCCAAAATATCTTTCGCCTCTTGAGTAACCAATACTTTCTTAGATTCCCACTGGAACGGTCGTGACCCTGGCTGAAAATTTTGGACCATAGTAAGTTCTACGCATTTCATCAATAAGCGGGACACAATTTGAAAGATTGTTGGGTCCTCCGAGACATAATTTACGATATGAATGATAGAAACTAGATCGACTGGGTAGCTCTCAGGAATTCTCACAACAAAGGTTTCTCTTGATGCTCACCTCATGGAAGTATTAATTTTTCAATGGGTTTCAATGTTAAATAGTCTGCATCAATTTTAAAAAAATTTCATTTTCAACATTGCTTAGGTGGATTCCACTCTATTTATTACAAAATTAATTTTTTACTGCTGCACTTAGGTTAACTATTTTAGTGTCCTACTTAATGATTTACCCTGCCATACCCCAAACCTAAATTAAACAATGTCTGCACTATTTCAGAAATAACACATGTAGGAGTAGCAGGGTGAAGAAGTACTTGGCAAGTAAAAATTAAAATAAAACAATGAAACAAAATACAAAGTGGCTCACAACAAAAAATTTCATTAATAAGAACTATATACAACAGTGACAAAACAAAAACAGAGAACAAAGTATATAGAAATGACAAGAGCATAGGACTGAGACTATACGAGGACATCAAAAATAGAACCTAAGTACAAATTGAACTAAAACAAATTCTAAAGCTAATCTGAATTCTAAGTTTGAGCTCAATAAAAAGTTGGGGGTCCAGGCATACTTGTCTTCATATTTGTTCTTCTCTTTCTTCACTGTGTCAGCATTGGCAGCACCAACCTTAGTTCTTTTTGTAGCTGGCTTCTTGGGCTTAGTGCTGCTCTTCTGTTGGGAGGGCTCCTTGATGGACACTCCTGCTGATGAGAGTGTCTGCATTACTGAGATGGTTAATTGGAGGGTGTCTGTAAGTTTTGCCAAATGCTCTACCTTTTGCTGGTACACTTGGCATAAATTTAAGGATTTTATCAACATCAGCTTCAGTCTCTTCTTTTTCCTGGTATGATATGTCTGCAGCTTGGCAATATCAGCTAGCAATGGCTGCTTTACCCTGGTACTGAGCTCAGCTACCCCTCTCTTTATATCTCTCATGATATAAGGGTTTGCAGCCATAGCTCAGGTGAGGGTAGAAAATGGTGGCATGAGATTGGAGGAAGTAAGAACAATGACCCTTTCAGTAGGGTCATCAAATTTAGGGTAGGGAGTGGATGAGGATGATGGGATAGATGATGGAGGTGGAAGGGTGGATGTCAGCTCTGCTGCCACAAGATAAGTTTGGGTGAAAGAATAGGTAGTGGAAGGTAGGATAGGGAGCAGGACTTCTGGTTCAGGGTCTGTTTGAGTGGAGGTAGAGGTGAAAGAAAAGGGTAGCAACTCCTCTACCTCAGGATCCGTCTGTGTGGAGGTAAAGGTGAAAGCAAAGGGTAGCAGCTCCTCTACCTCAGGATCAGTTTGTGTGGAGGTAGAGGCCAGGGTGGGTGGAATAAGGGTCAACTCCATAAGATCACAGTCTGTATGTGTGGTAGCAGCTACTGTTGCCACTGGTTGGAAAGGTATAGGTAGGGGCAGAGGGGTAGGTGGTTTTGTTGGTGGGGTGGAGGTTTGAAGACTGGTTTGGATTGATTGGAGGTAGGTTTACATGGTGGTCTGGTTTTGGGTATTGGCTAGGATTTGGGTTTGTAATGATATAAGAAGAGAAAGTATCTGGCCTAAGGGATCTGGAATGGTTGTGATTATAGGTGTGGTTGTTCAGATTGGTTGGAAAGGGGAAGTGGGGGCATAGTTAAAGTGTGTGGGCTGTGGGGAATCAGGGAGAGGTGTGAACTCATACCTGATGTCTCCCATAATGGAGTCCATCATGCCTGAGTATCCCTCAGATGTGAATTGGTCATGGTCATGGGTGGAGGAAAAAGGAATGGAATGGGTAGGAGAGGTAGTGGGATCAAATGGGTCATTTGTTTCCTAGGTAGTGGGTGGTTCTGTGGTGGTGGTTTGTTCAATGTCAGTGGCCATAGGCCACTGTCATCCATTGTGAAAGGGGAAGGTGGGTCTGGAATTAGGCTAGGTATGTGAGTTGGCTCGAGGTTTGGTATGGGCTGAGTCAATGGAATAGGTTCAGGACTTGGTATAGGTGCTGGTAAGGTAATGGGTATGGTAGGTTCAATGGGTGCTTTGGTTGGTTTAGAGGCTATCTTTTTGTACTTTCTTTGGATGGGTGGGGTGGGTAGGTTAAAAGGAAAGGTGGGTTAATCTGAGCAGGTAGGGATGAGGATTGTGGGAGGTGTTGTGAATGGCATGGTAGGCATGGGGCTATGGATGGTGTGTGGGGCTGAACTGGTAGCAGGGATAGTAATGGAAGGTGGAGTGGTGGTGAATGGTGGGTGAGGCTGAGGTGGCAGCTACTGATGTAATTGCTACTACTGTAGCTGCTTCTTGAATGGTAGGTGCTGCCTCAGACTCCTTATCCTTCTTCTTATTCATCATGGACATGCTGATTGTCCATAATCTTCTGCCAAACTCAACTGCGGCCAAGGTCTCAATTTCTTCTCCCACTTTGCATTGGTAGCCACCCTTTTTTAGCAGGGCTGTAATTAGCTTGTTGTATGGCAGTGCATAGGGCTTCTGCTTCTTCTATACTTTAAGATGGATGTCCATCATCCCCTTAAAAATCAGTTGGGCTGCATTGAAGCAATGCCCTTGAGATAAGGAGTAGATGGCATCAGCAATGGCTGCCCTTCTCTCCTGTTGGTGCCCAGTCATATAGATATTCTTTCTTAGAACATGGTCCATAAACAAGAGGCTTAGATCTAAATCTCTCCTCCTGATAGAGTCTCCTGATGCCTTCTTTCCTCTTATAATTTTCTCAGCAATCACAGTAATGGGGGCAGTCAGAGGTGCCCCAAAATTACACTCTAGGTTGTAGGCAGCTGGTATGCCTAGGGCTAGGGCTATCTCAGATGTGCCCACTAGCATCTCAAAGTCATCAAGGAGTATCAACAGCAAATGGTGTCCACCATCATTCTTCTTGACCCTGATGTTCTGGTAGAAAAATTGAAATAACCTAGGGTACACTAATTCATTGAGATGTTTTAATAGGGGCAACAAGGAAACCTTTGTCAGGAATTCAATGGATGGAGTAGTCAAGGGTTCCTTCTCAAAATATGCCTTGTCAAAAGTAGTTTCAGGATCTAATTTAATCGCAGCCATGAACTCACTGAGAGTTGTTAGGGGTCAGTTTCTGGAACAACCTCCTCCCCCTTCTTATGCTTCTTAGACTTTGTAGGGCTCTTGGTGACAGTTCTAGCTCTCTTATTTGGTGCAACCCTCTTTTTCGTTTTCTCCACTAGGGGCTTCGGGACATTAGTGGCCTCCATAATAGAGGATTCACCAATCCTTACTGATTTTCTTGTGGGAGCTAGAGGATCTATTTGAGGAGGGTTCAGTAGGGTTTGTACACTATCCAAGAATGGGGTTTTATCAGCCATTTGTCAAAATTTAGATTTTTACCCCTTCAGTTCACAAACCCTAGGTTGCTTATAGGTCTACTAAGATCTTTTAGCAAAATCTCCTCTAGAAACCAAACTATTATCCTAACATAATAAACCAATACACTCAGCTGGAGAAAATTGAGAAACTTACCCCAAACTGCTAGGGCTTCGAAATCACAGATGCTCAGTTGACCAATTCCACCCTTGATAGGTGTAAAATAATCGGGCAGTGAAGATTGAAAATGTAACCAAAGTAAGGTGCACGGGTTGGAGCAAAATGGTCAGTGGAGAAGGGAGTTGGAATGCTTGACTGTGAGTTAGGGTTGAGAGTTTGTGTAGAGGATGGGTTGAAAGAGCCAAGCGAGGGCTTTATAGCAAGGGCATCCTGAGCTTCGCGAGGATCTCGCGAAGTTAAATCAAATGCAAATGATCCTCGTGAGCTTACAAAGGCTTGGAAGTAAACTCATGTGGTTCGATTTGAACTGCGTGACAGGCCTTTTTGGCAAAAATGAGGGCCTCGCTAAGGCTCTGCTTTAGGTCATTCTGCTCGCGAAGTTCTCGCACAACTCATTTTTAAATAGCAGAGCTTAGCGATCCCCCCATTTCTTCAGGAACCGCCAATTACTGCACTGATTTTACACTTCAGTTGTTGGGCCACTGTCATGTGCATCAGTGCACAAAATTTTTTTACAGTTCTTCTACAGCACAATAAACTAGCCATAGCACACCTTATGATACATGCACACAAACAACTCAAGCTTATCACATCAGTAGATCATGAAATATAAAATCAATTATCTCATATCAGAAGATCATAAAAAAATAATTAGCATAGCTCACCCACACATGCAGCTTACCCAACCATTTAGATGTAGACTCAAATCCTAAAGCCAGATTCTCGAGACACTCAAAATCTAATCAGCACACTAACACATACAAAACTGTAAATGATAGAATTTGAAAAGCACACAAAACACACAAAAACAAAATAGCTATGTTACCCAATTTACAAGGTTGTGGATCACTTATCATTAGGAGGATCTTGAAGGTAGATGGTGGCAGAGGTCTCCATAGAGTTTTCCACACACTTAAGCCTTTGCCCATTTACTTTCATAATCATTCCACTTGTGGGGTCCATAATTTCCACAGCTCCAGATGGGAATGCCTGAAGCATAGTAAAGGGACCATCCCATATGGTTCTTAACTTTCCTGGGAAAAATTTCAGCTTGGAGTTAAATAGCCATACCTTGGCACCATCCTCAAAGTCTTTCCTTAATAGGCTCTTGTCAAAGAATGCCTTAGCTCTCTCCTTGTAGATCCTTGAGTTGGCCTAAACATCTAACCTCAGCTCCTCCAATTCAGACAGCTGCAGTTTCCTGTTTCCACTAGTCGATGTTAGATCCATGTTCAATATTTTAATGGCCCAAAAGGCCTTGTATTCCAATTCTACTGGCAGATGACAATCTTTTCCATAGACTATTCTGAAAGGGGACATTCCAATTGGGGTCTTATAGGCAGTCCTATAGGGCCCACAATGCATCATTAAGCTTCACAGCCCAATCCTTCCTATCTGTCCTAACTGTCTTCTCCAGGATGTTCTTAATTTCCCTGTTGGAAATCTCCACTTGCCCACTGGTCTGTGGGTGATATGGGGTTGCAATCTTATGGGTAACAACATACTTCTTGAAAAAGCTCTCAAAGTGTCTGTTACAGAAGTAGTTGCCCCATTACTAATGATGGCTCTAGGGATGCTAAATCTGGAGAAAATATTTTCTTTGACAAACTTGAGGACTACTTTGTGATCATTTGTCCTTGTGGCAGCTGCTTTCACTCATTTGGAAACATAGTCCATAATCACAAGGATAAATTATAACTATTTGAAGGAGGAAAGGGCCCCATAAAGTCTATTCCCCAAATGTCAAATAGCTCTACAACAAGGATGGGCTGCAATGGCATTGAATTTCTCTTGAAAATGCCACCCATCCTTTGACATCTGACACAAGCCTTGCAGTGTGCATAGGCATATTTAAACAAGGAAGGCCAATAAAACCCACACTACAGCACCTTTGCTGCTATCTTTTTCCCACTAAAGTGACCCCCACATGCATTTTCATGACACATGCTAAGAATACTGAGAAAATCACAATCAGGAACACTTCCTAATGATTTGGTCTGCATAATATTTGTATAGGCAAGGATCCTCCCAGAAAAAGTATTTGACTTGTGAGAAGAACAAGTCTTTATCCATCTTGGACCAATGGGTGGGGATCATGCATGCAACAAGATAATTGACTATGTTGGAAAACTATGGGATAACAGCCTGGATGGCAAACAGTTGCTCATCAGGGAAAACATCTCTAACAGGTGTAGCAACACACTCATCTAATAAAATCCTAGACAAGGTGATCAGCCACCACATTTTTTAGTCCCTTCTTGTCTTTGATTTCAAGATCAAACTCCTGCAATAGGAGGATCCATCTAATCAACCTAGGTTTGACATCTTTCTTGGCTAAAAGGTACTTGAAGGCATAGTGGTCTATAAATATAATAATTTTAGACTCAAGTATGTAAGGTCTAAATTTATCCACAGTAAAGACCACTGCCAGTAGCTTTTTCTCAGTTGTGGTGTAACTAAGTTGAGCCTCTGCTAATGTCTTGCTGACATAATATACCACACATGGTAGCTTATCCTTTCTCTATCCTAGGACAGCACCTACATCCAGGTCTGATGCATCACACATCAGCTCGAAAGGGATGGAGTAGTCGGGGGCTTGGATCACAGGAGCAGAGGTTAGACATTTCTTTAAGACCTCAAATGCCTCAAGGCACTCAGCAGCAAAATTAAATGGCACATCTTGGCACAACAAGTGGCACAATGGTTTATCAATTTTACTAAAGTCCTTGATGAACCTCCTATAGAATCCAACATGCCCTAAGAAAGACCTGATATGTTTGACAGTTTTTGGTGAGGGCAAGTGTGAGATTAAGTCAACCTTTGCTCTATCTACCTCAATGCCTCTGTAGGAAACCACATGGCCAAGCACAATGTCTTGGTTGACCATGAAGTGGCTCTTTTCCCAGCTCAAGACCAAGTTGGTCTCCTCACATCTTTGAAGAACCAGGTTGAGGTGATGTAAACACTAACTAAAACTGTCCGCAAATACAAAGAAATCATCCATGAAGATTTCCAAAAACTCTTTAATCATGTCCGAGAAAATAGCATACATGCACCTTTGGAATGTGACTGGGACATTGCACAGTCCAAATGGTATTCTTCTATAAGCAAAAGTTCCAAATAGACAGGTACATGTAGTCTTTTCTTGGTCCTGATGATACACAGGTATCTGATTATAGCCTGAGTATCCGTCAAGAAGCAGTAGTATGCTTTCCCAGACAATTTATCCAAAATCTGATCTATGAAGGGGAAGGGGAAGTGGTCTTTTCTGGTTTTAGAGTTGAGCTTTCTATAGTCAATGCAAACTCTCCAACCAGTGGTCTCCCTAGTTGGCATTAACTCCCCAGAATCAAAGGTGACAATTGTTATACCAGACTTTTTGGGGACCACCTGGATAGGTGATACCCATTCTGAATCTGAAATATGGTATATGACCCCAACATCTAACAGTTTCACCACCTCCTTTAAGACCACCTCTTGCATATGAGGATTCAGTTTCCTCTGTATTTCCCTTGAGAGTTTGGAACCCTCTTCTAGATGTATCTTGTGCATGCAAACTGATGGATAAATCCCTCCTAAATCTGCTATTGTCCATCCTATTGCTTTCTTGTGTCTCCTAAGCACCCACAATAATTCCTCTTCCTGCTCACTAGTACGAGCGGAAGAGATGATCACACGAAGTTTGTGGTCCTATCCCAAAAAGGCATATTTTAATGTGTCTAGCAACTGTTTAAGCTCCAGATCAAGGGGACTCTCTATAAAAGGCAACAAAGGTGCCTTGGAGGTTTGAGGTAGGGGTAGCAATATGGGTTTCTAGATGGAATATTGCACTAGTCCCATTGAAGACTCTATTGTGTTGCTGTCTTCATTACTGCAATTTTGGGCCTCCTCCCGAGCCTCAGTCCACACACTTTCAAAATCATCAAAAACTTTATTCCCATCCAGCAGATTGGATAAATTTTCCTCAACTAGGTCCTCTAGTACATCCACTACAAAGCAGTCCTCATTATCCAGCTAAGGTTGCTTTACAGCATTATACACATTTAATTTAACCTTCATGTTCCCAAAGGTAACCACCATCACCCCAGACCTGCATTGAATGCAGGCATTGGCAATGGCCAAAAATGGCCTGCCCAAAATAACAGGGATAGGGGTGTTGCTTTTTGAAGGTTCCATATCCAAGACCAAAAAATCAGCTGGATAGAAGAACTTGTCCACCCCCACCATCACATCCTCAACCACACCCATAGGCCTCCTCTCAAACCTGTCAGCCAGCTGGAGCACAATTGAAGTTGGTTTCAGCTCTCCCAAACCTAGCTGCTCATATACTAAATATGACAGCAGGTTTACATTGGCCCCCAAGTCTAAGAGAGCCCTGCCAATGGTGTTGTCTCCAATAATACAGGGGATTGTAGATACCCTTGGGTCTTACAATTTTGTTGGGGTGGCAATAGACAACACCGATTTTAGAGAGGTTAAGGAACCTAATTAATTAAAAATCAGAGAGGTTAAGGAACCAAATTAGTTTTAGGCCAAGTGTTTCTCCTTTAATACTACTTTGAGACTAACGGGCTGGTGTCGCTAGCTTGACTACCTAGGGCTCCCGGGGAAGAGTCTACAATTGTAGAAGTCTAGAAAGCAGCTCGACCCCTTTGGGAAGCCCCAGAGAGAACCTCAAATTCTTTTAAAGCGAGGAGTCTCAGAGAGAGAAAAATAGTAAATTAGTTTTTTGTGACTAAGAGTAATTTTTAAAAGACTGAGTTTGACTTGATAATTAAAAACTTAGAAAATTGAAGATCTGAAATTTTAAAGATTAGGGATTAGGAACTAAGGACTAAAATCTCGAACTTAAGAATTAAGAACTTGAATTAGAAACTAGAATGAAAATTAAGAACTGGGACCAAAATTAAGAATTAGAACCTAGAAGTTAAGAACTAGAAACTAGAACCTAAGAGATTACTTAAAGTCGGGCGCCGAAGAGAGAATCTTGAAATCCCTAAGCTTGGAAGAGGGGAACTCGAAAATTCAATTGTCTGATGTGTCAATTGCTGTAGTAGGGAGGTCTATTTATAGGTGTACGAGTAATTACTCTCCCTATGGAAGTCTGTAATTAGCTAGTCAGATCCAATTACGCGCCCTGTCTGGTGCGCTTAATTGGATTATGCGCCCTGTCCCTGGCACTTAATTACGCTGAGTCGGTGACCGACTCAGTGAGTAATCGGCTGACTGGCTCAGCTGGGTATCCTAGTTCCAGTCTATTTGGAACTAATTGTGTGCCCTGTACAGCGCATGTAATCCAATTAAGCGCTAGTTCACAGGTGCTTAATAGGAGAATTTGGGTGGTCATGGGAATTAGAGGCCAGGTCCAACTGGAGACCAATTATAGGCGGGTGTCAAAGCGCATAATCGATTACGCACGCTGGTGAGAGCTCGTAATCAAGTCTCAAGGCGGTCTACGGAAGGTGGAGTTTCGATCCCAGCTAGACTAATTGCGTGCCAGTGATGTGGCGTAATTCCTTTAACTGAGAAGTCCAGAGCCCGAGCTAGTGATGGGACTTCAGAAGTAACTTTCGTGTCAGTGCATATAATAATTCTTTAACAAACACCATAAGTTGTTTACACTTACGAAGGCGAAGGAATTACGATCTCATAATAAGATGAGTGGGACAGGTAAATCGTTGATAGGAGCATTTGATGAAATCATTCCTCCTTCGATGATTTTTACTGTTTTCTCAAGTTTGGATGGAGGGGCTATGATCAGCCACATAATTTACCATTTTATCACCCTTAACTTAGTGATGCTAGGACTTAGTTTGCTACTAACAAGTTAACGATGTACAGATATTAAGAAAAAATAGTAAAATAGAGCTAAAGTGTTAATCTTTGTCAAAATGAATTTAAAAAGCAGTAAAAAGATGATTGAGTGTAAAAGACAAATTTTCACCTAAAAAAAATGAAGAATCGTGTTTTACGATTGTGCGGAACAATATCCTGAGAAGAGAGAAAATCGTAATTTACGATTTTCTAAAGGAAAGCCTTATTAAGTAAAGACGATACAAGAGAAAGCAAAGAATCGTAATGAAGAATCCTTAGTTGGAAGCCTACTGAAAATAGAAAATTATAATTTACGATTTTCTAGAAAGAATAGAAAGAATAAATCGTAATTTATGATTTCTCAAAAATAGAAGCTTTCCACTGCTGCTGAATGAGAGAAGATACACCGCCATGCATATTTTTAGAAGTCTTCTACAATTAGAAGTATGACCAACCATATTTTGAATAGAATTCATATTTTGAATAAAATTCCACATAAGAAAACTTTATATTTTATAAAAATAAATTAACTAAATAAAGTTTATCAAATATAAAGCTCTGCTAATGTCTGAAATATGAGCTTTATATTTGATATGATGGTGGGAGTTTCTCTCACCTTACCATTGCCGGTACGTCTTTTTGGCTCATCGAATGACCACCGAACCGGTACTGAACAATTCCTGGCATCGGGGACCGTTAGGATTTCAGCTCACCATCATCTGGTGCTTATCCAATGCAACCAAGGAACACAACGGCTGCTGGGTCGCTTCATGAAAGTATATATATGCATATATATTATATTATTATAATATTACGCAGCAAGAGCAATAGTTGTTGAAATTCCTCTAATATTATCAATATAATATTATATTGATGCGTTACCCAACCAACTTGCAGTTCTCTGTAAAAATCTATAATATATTTAAATTATATATTATATAATATAAGTTTTGCATGATGGGGGCTAGAGGAAGGAACTGACTTGCATGATGGGGTCCAGAGGAACCGACGTACACTATTTTGTAATGGGAGCCAATCTCATGTGTTGTTAAAGCACTAAGGCTGGTGCTCTCCGAATTATTGTTGGCCACCGGAGTCGATGGGATTCCGTCGATGTTGGCCTCTTGCAGTGGTGATCAGACGGTTAGGATTTGGCGATAGAGTCATCCTGGACGATGTAATTCTTGGGAATGCAAGGTTGAAGATACAGCTGAAGGATGGATTTGTGTACAAAAAGGTGTGTTTTGTAGTCAGATAGCGTTGGTGCAATTTAAGTTGTACACATGGCAGATTATCATATGGATCTGAGAATCTAAAATCGATAATCCTACTTTCCAATTGAGAGCATGAAAAATGTCAACATACATATCCACAATTTATGGAAAAAATGCATTGATCGGATGTTCAGAGCATGGTTCAAAATCTCAATCAATGTATTGATCGATACGCGTCAACATATCGGCTGATACATTGATCAAAATATTGGCCAATAATGTAGGCACCCCCATTTTACCCTCTCGAAATATAAAAATTTGTTCGGTTAACCTTTGACCTCATAACCCTGATACGGGACCATATACTGAAATAATAGTATATGGCTGAATACAGGCTGAAACAATAGTTCTATGGCTCAGGCCTCATACCCCCGACGTGGGAACCATATACTAAAAAAATAGTATATGACTGAACACAGGCTAAAATAATAGCTCTGTGGCTCAGATCCCGACGTAGGGAGACTATATACTGAAACAATAGTATATAGTCGAAACGCAGGCTGAAACAATAGTCTCGCATTTCAGGCCCTATACCCCCCGACGTGGGAACCATATACTGAAATAATAGTACATGGCTGAACACAGGCTGAAACAATAGCTCTGTGGCTCAGATTCTAATGTAGGGAGACTATATACTGAAATAATAGTATATAGTCAAAATGTCGACTAAAATAATAGTCTTGCACTTCATACCCGACTCTGACCCGGGCAGCCTCGAATTATGCGCCTAAAACCACGCGCGCAATTCGATTGCAAGCAAAACCACATGCGTGCAATTAGTCCCCTTCTAGACCAGACTTCCATTCCTCATACTATCTCGAGACTCGATCATGCGCTTCACATGAGATGCACGATGATCGGATTGAGCGCCCCACCACCGGTGTGCAATTGGCCTATCCCCAAGCTTCCTCGATTATACGCTTCGAAAGAGACACTTAATTGGAGTGTGCACTCCACACTAGGTGCGCAATTAGTCCTAACATGGTTAGAACTAGAAATCGCTGAGCAAATCAGCCGGTCGCTCATTGAGTCGGTAACCGACTCAAAGCGATTAAGCATCGGAAAATCGGCGCGCAATTCGATTTAATGCCTGAAATAGGGCGTGTAATTGAAAATAAAGCGCACCCCACAGGGCGCGCAATTAGTAAAATATCTATAAAAAGATTTCTCCATTACGACCCAAACCCTGGCCCCCACAACTTTGAGATTTGAGTTTTGAGTTCTTCGTCTCCAAGCTTCGAATTTCGAGATTCCTCTATGCAGCCCCGGTCTTAGGTAAAATTTTCATTTTAGCTTTTAGTTCTCGATCCTAGTTTTTAATTCTTAGATTTAGATTTTTCTGTTTTAACTATTAACATTAAGTTTTCAATCTTAGACCATAGCAACCTTTTTTTTTAGACCGTAATTTTTAATATCTGGTTCTAGTTATCAAAATCTGGGATCAGTCCTTAATCAAACTGCCTAATCCCCAACTCTAAACTTTAATTTTATTCTAAAATCCTAATCTCTAGTCCTATTATTAATCTCTGGTTCTAATTCTTAGTTTCTAGAACCAGTCCTTAATCATACGGTCTGATTTTCTGATTTCGGTCCTGAATTCAGTCCTTAGATTTTTTAGCCTTTAGTTTTAATTTCTAATTTCTTATAGTTCTCAGCTTTAAATTCTAATTCTTAATTCTTAAGTTTTAAACTTCAGCCCTTAGGAAATCCCTGCCCAAATCCTTAGTTTAGAGCCAACTATGTCTTCCCAACCTTTTCTCAATTGTCAATCCCATCACTTTTACATTTGTCTTATTTTGAGGTATCAAACAAAGTCAGATTAAGGTGAAATTGATTATTTTGGAAAGCTTATCGAAATAGCTTTCCAACGACTTAAAAAATGCATAATTCTGATAAGTATCGAAGAAGTTATGGTCAGTTTTCGACCGCTACACAAAAAAGTAATGTTTTTCAAAACTCCTAGTTGAATTAGGATTAGTATATTTATTATATTATTTTAGAAAATAGGATTTATGGTAAAAGCCTATAAATAAGACCTTTATCCCCCTAGCCATCCATATATACAATTTTTCTCTATATAATTTTCCTCTGCATAATTGTCCTCTACATAATCCCTCATATACAATTTTCCTCTACAATTTTCCCTTATACAATTTTCCTCTACACGATTTAGACAATTCTTCAGGTAATTACTTAGTCCTTAATTTTCTGGCTCTAGTTCTTAGGTTCTAGAACTAGTTCCCTTTTTTTTATATTCTAGTTCTAGTTTTAGGTTCTAGCCCTCTAGTTCTTAAATTCTAGATCCTAGGTTCTAATCTAAATTTCTAATTTTCTAATTCTAGTCCTTAGGTTCTAGAATCAGTCTTTTAATTTTTAGGCCCTAGTTCTTAAGTTCTGGAATCGGTCCTTAATCCCACGGTCCAAATTTTCCTAATTTCGATCCTGATTTTGGCCCTTAGATTTTAGCTTTAGTCTTAATTTCTCATAATTCTAAATCCTAAAATTTGCTTTTAATTTCAGTTCTTAATTCTTTTTTAGCCCTAAAATTTTAACCCTTAAATACGAATCATCAATCTTTCACAAAAAAAATATTACTTTATAATTCAAATTCAGTCTTTTCCATTTTAGCCACCTGATTTGCCCAAGGGAGCTTACAGAGGGTACCTGGGAACGGGACCAATCCTCCTTAGTATAGCGAGCCCACTTAATTAATTAGATTTCTAATAGGATTAAGATATCGAAATCAATTAGACTCCTAGTACGATTAGGAGACCAAGTTAAATCAGAATCCTAATAGGAATAGGAAAACCAAACCAGTTACACTAAAGGCAACCCACAGCTGCTGGCGTTCGCCGGCGGACGATTCAGTAAAGGAGTTCAACCTGCAAGCCCCCGCTTCCCTTTAAAGCATGATCAATGACGTGTTGCAGCGTCGATAAATATCTACAGCTGGCAATCGCATCTTCTTAGGTATTCTTCATTTAGAATTCGCCTCTTTAATTTCAGCATTTAATATTTCCTAATTTATTACTCCATTATCGCCTTCGCCAGAGTCTACGCGGAACAAATTGGTCCACTGATTCCAGGGACCGAAAGGAACCCAGAAAAAGTGTGCACCAACAGATTGGCGATCGCGATGGGACACTTTTGCAAACTGTTTTTCTAGATAGTTAGTTTTCATCTTATCTCCCTATTTTTCATTTCATCGTGTTATTTAGATTCCCTTTTATATATGTATGAGTCTTCGTCAAAGACTCGAAATGTCTGGTATACGAAGAGTGAGTTTAGGAGACCCACCATTGTGGGGATATCATAATAACCCCACGTACGAAGAAGAACCATTTCACAATTCCAGCCCACGACAACCTGAGATTAACATGGCCGACGAGCAAGAAAATTCCTTCTCCACCCCACACACCGGTAATAATCATAATGGGAGAGATGGTAACACCGGACAAAACCTCACTGCTCAACAGATCATAGAACTCGGTACTCAAAGAATACAAAGAGGAGATGACGACTTCGAGGAATTGCTTCGTGGGTTGGCTGCCGCATATGAAACCATTAGGTCACGAAAATTTTTAGAAGAACAAGAGCGACAAGAGAGTCCACCTCCTACCCCGAGCACGGTGTTAGCTCGCGCCACACCTTTGAGACAACCTGCCCACACATTCTTTAACGATGACTCTTTAGACAAGGTTTGCTCACGGGCCGCTCCAAAAGACAGCACCATTAAAATCGAAGATCTCCCTAAAATGCTCGATGACTACATGGCCAAGAGAGAGCGCCCCGGTCACTCATTCGGATTCGATAAATTTTGTCGAGACGTCTAGTTTAATTTACCAATAGGATTTAAGCCATCAAAATTTATCAAATATAATGGCACGGGAAATCCAAATCATCACTTGGCCCTCTTTTGTAATGATTGCCGACCCATACGTGATAATCAAGGACTTTTCATTCACAATTTCCAACGCTCATTAGAAGGAGAAGCTTTAGATTGGCATGCGGGACTCCCGCTTTATAAGATAGAAACCTTCGATGAATTAGTCAATCAATTCCTAGACCAATATAAATAATTGATCCAAGAGACAGTCAGTCTCGGCGATCTAATGGTAGCCAAGCAAGGACCTGATGAAGAATTTACCGACTTCATCGCCAGATGGAGAAAACTCGCTGCTAGGACCGACACTTCAATGAAAGAGAAGAATTTGGTGGACATTATCATTGATAACACCGGAGAACCATTAAAGAGCACACTTGTCATAAGTGATTGCCCCGACTTCATTGCACTCCACTCCCTGGCATCCCAACTAGCGCGACACATTAAAGGTGGAGACCTTGCTCTATCCATAGTCACATCGAAAGTGGGCCCTTCCAATTAATCAAAATCGAAAAACAATAAGAAAGCCTTAGGAACCGAATAGGTCAATACCATTGTTAATCAAGGATAAAACTCTGGGAACAAAAATTTCTACCCACAAAACTTCGGGTAAAATCAAAATCAGCAATGATACACGAACCAAAACCAAGGCACTAATCAGCAAAGATATGCAAACCAAAACCAAAGCCAGAACCAGAATTAGGGCCAGCATCAGAATAGAAATCAATATCCCAACACCTACCAGGATTAGAACACGACGTAGAATCGACAGGCCCATGTGCCGAATTATAATAATGTGCCCCCACCACAGAACTTTAACTTAGCCAGAGGCCCCTACTAGCCGAGACGGGAATACTATCCCCCATTACCAGATATAATTCTCAACATCATCTATCTCCTTAACACTCAGAATCTCCTTCAATTCCCACAGGAAAGACCCCGCTCATGGCCGACAAATCTAGACTATAGTAAATATTATGCCTTCCATCGATACGCGGGACACAACCTAGAAGACTGTTGGGTCCTCAAGGCGTAATCTATGACATGAATGACCAAAGCCGGATCGGGGAAGCGCTTAGAAATTCTAACCCTAATAATAACTAACCCCAACAAAATTTAGGGATCGTTAATAACCCCATGCCCAACCACAGCCAAGCAACACCGACTCAGGTCACCACCATAGATCTCTTCGGTCGATTCCCCTTCCAACCTTCTACCTTAATCACTCGCATTCAACCCTCTGCTACTTCTGCCACACCAGCGAGAGCTCCTTCACCCCCGCATCCCTCAGCCCTGATCACTCATATCGCCCCACCGAATCCACCTCCTTATCCAAAATTCACTCAGATACGAGTCCATTCCTTCAGAGCTAGGAGACCACTCCTCCGTAGTCACCCACCAGAACCTCCAACCCCTCCAAATCTCGAACCAACGCCATTATCGATCCCTTTGTCCGATTCTGAACCCGAGTATGGAGATCATGTTCTCCAAACTACAGCTCAAATTGCTGCATGGGTAGAAAGTGTCACCCGAAAGGCTCCAAGCCAAGACAACGAAATAACCACCAAGCATTCATTGAATCTAAAAGAAAGCAAGCCAGAAGAACATCCTGACCTGTATGAGATGCTGGTCTCTGCTTTCCTTGAAGAGGAAGATTACACACAGTACCTCCCACCTTGGAGCGGCACCATTCAGGTACGCATTCCAACCCCAAATTTCACCCAGTTTACAAATACATTCGCGTCAAGCTGTGCCCGGTTCAGTCAACAACCCACTTGCCCGATTCTCAAATCAGGAACCAATTATCTACCTCCACCTTTCCCTCGAATAAGGATTTCACGAACGCACAACCACCAAAGGGGAATGTGAGAGAAAGAGAAGTTAACTTGCCTCCCTCACCTCACATCATCCCTCCACCAATGCTTGCACCTCAACTATTCCAACCACTCACACCTAAGGCCCATTGGCCAGGCAAAGAAACTGCGCTCGAGTCAGGGCAAGAATACGACCTTCTGCGGCATCTCCAGAAGATCTCGGCCTAGATATCCATACTAGAACTCATCAAGAAATTGCCTAACCATCACCGATTGTTGATAAGGACACTTGAAGACACGCAAGTGGATGAGGATACGACCCTAGATGAGCTTCATCAGTGACGCAGACATGCCTAAAGAGTCACTCAGCAGGAGTGTGGCCTCCATATATCTTACAGTCATAATTAGAGGAGACTCTGTACCACACACACTAGTTGACACGAGAGCATGACTTAACATCTGCCCTCTCACCATGTTAAAAATGCTCGAATACACGGAGCAAGATGTCAGGCCCCCCGCACTATCACTCATAGCTTATGATGGGTCGTGTCACTTTGTCAAAGGAACTATCAAGCTACAGGTTCTCCTCAGACCTGTAACGAAAGATATTACCTTCCATATTTCTGATTCTGCTGGTACGTATAATCTCATTTTAGAAAGAAAATGGTTGGAGTCAATGAAGGTCGTCGCATCCACATACCATCAATGCGTCAAATTCTCATATGAGGACTCCATCGTTCGTATATATGCTAATACATCCCTCTAGGAGATGGATACTGATTATGCGGCAAGCATACCAACCGCTCACGATTATGTGTTGAACACGGGTCATATTCAAAAGACTCGAATCCCTGATGAGACAACCGTTGTGGAAGTCCGTCCCTCTACCCCTCTTAGTTTTCCCCCAACACCTCGACAAAAATTAATGAGAAGAGAGGTGGGCCCAGACCTCGCCAAACTCTATGCCATTAACCCTATTGCGATAAAAGGGTGGGACCTTATGTACCAACTTGGATACGTTCCCCACACCGGACTCAATAAAAATAAGCAGGGTCATGTAGGACCCGTGGTCCCAACGCAAATACGTAAGCACATTGGGTTAGGTTACCAATCGAACGGCTCGTAAGCCGACTTGTCCCCTACCTCACTAAAATGGTCTCTATATGACCACTTCGCCTATAGGACCACTGAGAAAGCAGATGTACCAAAGCATAAGGAAATTCACTAGATCCTAAGAAGTAGAAATTGAGTGAATGACTAAAGCGTTAAATGATTTAACCAATTTAAATGACGGTATTGATAAACTGCTCGAAGGAGTCAAGCCCATGTTTGATACTAAGGAATTTACAGAAGTGAGGAGAGAAGAACCTCCAGAACTCGACCCACGAGTAGAAGATTGGGATTCCACTAATGACGAAGATTTTCACATAGCAGCCTTGCAAGATAGTGAAGAGCACTTACGCTTAACATGGGAAAAAGGTGACACTCCATAAGAAAATATTAACTCGTATGGCATCCATCTCGGCCTTAGCCTTGAGGGATGGGAATGCCCTTGGGACTCCCCTTGTATCACTTACCCATACCAACGTCGCTGTAGGGCATGCGCCAGCATATTAGAGTGCTTCGCTAGTTGGACCCGACACTCTACGATAGAAGAATCGAATCACTCCAACCTCGTGGCCACTGACACAAGTAATGACCTACCAGTCCAGCTACCGGCATAAGAAGCAGAAAATCTCAATGGTTATCCGGTTGACCTAGGGGGAAACACTCGCATTGCCCTCATAGAATTTGAAGAGGAACTTGAACTAGACACGTATACATCCCCAGATTCGCCACAACTCCAAATATTTTAAAAATCTCTAGAGGAAGAGTGGCAACCTCCCCCGAGTGATAACAAGGACTACTGGATAGACCTCCCGGCATTCGAGTTAGCTGAGTGAGCCAATCTAGGACTTCAAGCACTATCAGATCAAGAAGATGAATTCAATATTGTCTTTGACTCTAACCTAGAAGGATGAGAATGTCCTTGGGGATCCCCTTGTATTCTTCACCATTATCAACCTCGCTGCCGAGCATGAACGCTCATCCTAACATATTATGAAGATCAAGGAAAAGAACTCGCTACCCCTGAGGATCCTTTGGAAGATCCCCCTCGGTGGGAAGAACAACATTATTACAACTCAAAGGATGATAGTTCAATTGACTATGATCTTCAGAGCTTCTTCGAAGAAGAGGCGATCAATGTGGCAGGAGAAATCCACGCGTTAGTGCCACTGTCACCAGCATCACTCATTCAAAAGATCTCATCAGATGAGGACTCCCAAAAAAAAATGCCAAATTCACAACAAGTCTACATTTTTCGAAGAACCGCCCGAACGGCTCCAGCAGCCATCTCACTCCCTCAATTAGAAGAAGCAATTCTCTCGGCGCCCCTTGAGGCGACCGAACCTGTACCATATTTATTATTAAAAATAAAAAAAATAGAAAAAACTGAAAACCCTAAAAATTAAGAAATACACAATCCAAAAAAATGAGAAAACCCCATAAAAGAAAGGGAACTCTTCGTCCCGAGCTAAATTTGGGGTCAACAAGGAGACTTTTCTCTTAAAGTTTCTATCCCATTTCCTGCATGAGGACGTAAAGGATCTCGGCTAAATAACAAGCCAGTGATCATACTGGACGAGATACTTCGTGGCTTTGAGAGAAGAATCAATAGTCTTGACCTTCACCTTATCATAGATCTATCAGTCATAGATTATGCCGATGAAGGGTTACCTTTCACAAACTCAGATCCCCAGTGTAGCAATTTCGTAGTATACAAACTTGCCGAGGACGAAGAAAGAACACTAGTTGTTGAGGAGGCACTGGACTCCCAACAGGTTATCAAGCATTTCGATGAGCAAACCCAAGCTGGCGCAGAACCCACAGAAGAACTTAACTTTGGCACTGAAGAGAAACTCAATAAGCTACTGATTAGTGCAATGCTCAACTCTAAGGAGTGCCAACAAATTGCACAAGTCCTATAAGAACACCTCGATTCCTTCACATGGTCCTACGAGGACATGCCCGATTTAGACTCAAGTTTAGTAGAACATCGCCTAATCTTAGAACCCGATGCAAAGCCTATTAAGCAGAAAATCCCCAGCATGCACCCGCGAACTGCCCTCCAAGTTGAAGAGGAAGTCGACAAGTTACACAAATCCAAATTTATCCGAGTCGTTCTTTACCTTAAGTGGGTCGCCAACATAATACCTTTCGCCAAGAAAGACTGCAGAGTACGGGTTTGCATTGACTTCCAAAACCTCAACCAGGCATGCCCAAAATATGACTTCCCACTTCCACACATTGACACTCTAGTCGACAACACCGCTGGACATGAGATGCTATCCTTTATGGACAATTTCTTTGGATATAATCAAATCAAATTAGCAGAGTCCGACTAAGAAAAGACTTCCTTCACCACACTATGGGGAACATACTATTAAGTCGTTATGCCTTTTGGGCTCAAGAATGCAGGAGCCACGTATTAACATGCCATCATAGCTATCTTTCATGACATGATGCATAAATGTGTAGAAGTCTACGTTGATGATATATTAGTGAAGTCCCAAATGCGAACAGGACATGTTGAAGCGCTCTGACTGGTGCTACAAAGAATTAAGAAATACCAGCTAAAAATAAACCCAAAGAAATGTGTCTTCGGGGTCACTTCTAAAAAATTACTTAGTTTCATAGTTATCAAGCGAGGGATCGAAGTTGACCCTGCAAAAGTCAAAGCCGTCCTTGAGATGCCGCCTCTCAGTAATATCAAAGAGTTACGAGGTCTGATAGGAAGATTGCAATTCATTAGAAGATTTATCTCTCAGCATTTGGACAGATGCGATCCTTTCTACATACTACTTAAAGAGGAACTGAGTACAAATGGGATGATCAATGTCAGGAAGCCTTCGGCAACATCAAGAAGTACCTCCTTAACCTGCCAATACTATCGCCACAGTCCCCGAAAGACCCCTAATTCTATACCTATCAGTGAACAAAAAAGCAATGAGAGTAATTCTGAGAAAATATGAAGAAGACGGCAAGAGAGAGAAAGCTATCTACTACCTCAATAGGACGATGGTCTAATACGAACAAAAATATACTTTAATGGAGAAGACTTGCCTCACATTGGCGTGGGCCACTACCAAATTATGACACTACTTTGGAGCACATAAAATACTAGTACTAGCCCGAATGGACCCTCTGAAGTACGTATTCGAAAAGCCTACAACATCAGGAAAGATCGCTCGCTGGCATATGCTCTTGCAAGAATTCGATATTACTTACTGTTAAGACCTGAAAAGTACCACTTTTCACCCCTTAACTTAACCTTTGATTAGACCCATAGCCACCTAATAAGTCCTTGTTAAGTGTTTTATGTAGGTAATAACCAGCAGTGAAATAAGGCCAAGAATCCTGCTAAAGAGCCTGTTTTGGCACCAAAAGTCCCTCAGAAGGATGGACTCTGAATCCAGACCTGAAATGAGCCTCGCACAGTTGATTGACTAAAGAGCTTCAAAAATATAAACTCGCGTAGCTCTCGCGAAGCTCAAGAGTAGAACACATTGCGCAGTCTCGCGCAGTTCAAAGCAGACCTCTCTCAACCTCGTGCAGTTCGCTCACAACGGCTGAGAAGAGAGAGCTTCATGAGACTCCTTGCGCAGCTGTCACGCAGTGGCCGCGGGATGCAATTATCAAAAGAGAACTCCTCGCACAGTTCTCACGCCATTCAAGAAGAAAGCATCCTTACGAAGGCAATGCCATCCTTGCGAAGATCAGTTAAGACCTGGAATCTCATGCAGTTCATAACCCATTATAGCCTCGCGAGGTACCTCGCGAAGGCCAGTAAAGAAGTTCTCGCGCTATTCAAATCTATCCTCGCGAAGATCAACCCAGCGATCGCGTAGCTACCTCGCGACTGCTCGAGCTCCAACCCCGCGACATCTGAGGCTCTGATGTTTACTCAACCTCGGGACTTCCTAAAGAGCAAACCAAGCCAACCTCGCGACAACTAAAGCTTCAATGTCAAACCATCCTCACGAAGAGCAAGAGCTACCACGCGACAAGTCTGGGAAATAATGGCTACCTAGCGAAGCTCTGAACCTCAAACTTCCATCTCTTCAGCAGAGGACTTTCTGAGAATTTCCAGTGATTAGGGCACGCACTCCCATGCTCAAATCTCCATGCATGTGCCCCAAGGCATCAAAGGATCACTATTTGGCCACGTGGCATCGTTAAAATTAGGGATTCCTAACCCTAATGCGGCGCCACACCACTGCTATAAATACCCACACTTAGCTTAGGTTTAGGGAGCTTAGACTTTCTTTTCTTTCTACATCCTGGAATAGCTGGGAACACGTCTCATTTTCTTGGAGACTTGATCTGAGATCATTTTGTTTTTCTTTTTGTAGTTGTAAGCAGTTTTCCTTTTCTTTTTCCTTCCCTCCATAGTCCAGCACTTGCTGGCTATGTCTTTGTATGCATTTTGAACTAGATTAATGGAAGTTCTGTAATAGGATCTGTACTTTGTGGGATTTGTGTTTGAATGTGAGATGCTCTGTGCAAGGCTGCTGCCTTGTGATCCACCATTGCTTTGGCTGTGTTTCAAAGCAATGGAGGACTGATTCTAAGGGCCATTCAGATCCAAGTGACCTGTGTGTCTGGGCTATCATGGTCCTATACAGCCTTAGCCCCACCACAGGACCCACTAGATCTGAAATCCCCATGGGAGCTTGAGCTGGTAGCCTGGTAACCATGGTGGTGGCAGCAATATTCTTGTTTTGTCTTGGGCTCCGTGAGGAGGATAGCCTCTGGGATAGTCTGTGACCATTCAAGTGGATAGGTTATAGCCTTAGGGTGATTCTAATCCGCCGATCCAAGATGGATCCTTCTTCTTTACACCTGAGCTTGTAGAAGCCTGGTGGGAGATTGTACAGAGGCAGACTCCCCTGTACTGATATAGATCCGCCATCAGATGTTGGATCTGATCTGGTTATAGAGATTGTAGGCTTGTGACTGGACCATTGTAGCCTCACTCAAGCAATGGATAGCTAGATCGAAGGTTGTACTCAATCGCTTGCTGGTTCTATGTGTCTGGGCTATCATAGTCCTATACAGCCTTAGCCCCACACATAGAGCTTTAGAGGTTGAGGTTCCCTATGGATCCTTGAGCTGGTAGCCTGGATGAAATAGTGCCTGCAATGATTTACTTGTTATGTTTTGACCCATCCCTGGATTGTGGTTCCCCTATGGGATAGTCTGTGACCATTTGAGGGGACAGGTAATAACCTTAAGGATTGAGTCATGGCAGAGTGATGGGTTGAATCCTTTCTCCTTAGTGGTGATAATGTAGCCATTGGACAGGATGTCTATAACATCATATCTGAATCTGAGTTACAAAACTCCTCTGATCTGGGCTCAATAACATACTTCTCACCCTTTTATATTTATTTTCCACACTCCATCCATCCTCTCAACCCCTTCTATAGTTTAGACATTAGAGTACCTTAGAATACTTAGAATAAGTGACCTTAAACTCCCCTCTGTTACGCCGGATCTCGAGATCTGGAGGGACTACTAGAGATGGCTCCTTTGGAGCTGTAGATCACCTTTCCCTGTGGGACAAACTCTTACTTATCAAAACTTGCTACAATGGACCCTGTATCTTGCAGGTCAAGGATTTCTTAGTTGTGCTGATTCCATCCCCTACTTTACTCTTTCTTTGATTTTTAAATGACTTTTACCACCAACCAATAAAGCATAGCAACTAAGAGACCCGCAACAAGTTTTTGGCACCGCTGTCGGGGATAGATGATCTATTAGTAGACCCTTAGTTTTTGCATTCCTAGTATTCTTTGCAAATGTGAATAATTGATACTGCTGACATAATTTTGAACCTTTCTTACAGATCTAGACAGCAGCAGTGAAGGACAATTGAACTGTAATTAGAGCTTAGCTACCTCTGTTTGCAAACTCTCTGACTTTTAAAACTCTATCTATCTTTCTTAAAAAAATTTCCTAGCAGTATCTAGGATAGTTTTGAATGTATTCTTTGAATAGCTGTAAATTAGTTAGATAAATGTATTAATTGTACAGATATTCTTTTGCAATGTGCCTGCAAGAAGTTTTCCTTGTTGCTGGTGTGCTTGTATGCTAGGGAGGAGATCTCTCAGCCCTACTTTAGAGCCTCTTAACCCTGAGTTAGAAAGGGGAAGGAGACTTAGAAGAGACAGGCACACCACAGGAGAGCCCCCAAGTGAATCTGTGACAGCAATTATGGATGAGGAACAACCCAGAACCCTCAAGGAGTTGAATGCTCTGGATGACTATAACTCACCTTTTAGCATTCAATTCCCTGATGTTCAGGGGAACTATGAAATCAAAACTTCAATCATCCAGATGCTGCCCTCTTTCCATGGGCTTAGTAAGGAGGACCCTTACAAGCATATTGACCAGTTCTTGGCCTTGTGCACCACTTTTAATATCACTAGTTTGGGACCTGAGGCTACTAGGCTCAGACTCTTTCCCTTCTCTCTGAAGGATAGGGCCAGTACCTGGTTGACCACTCTTCCCAACAATAGCATTGCTTCATGGAAAGACCTGCAAACCAAGTTCCTGACCAAGTTCTTCCCTGAGACCAAAACTAGCCAGTTGAGAAAAGAGATTCTTGCTTTTGCTCAATCCCCAACTGAGGATTTTAACCAGTCCTGGGATAGGTTTAAAGAAATGCTCAAGCAATTCCCCCACCACAAGATCCCAGAGTGGCAGCTTGTACAAAGCTTCTACAATGGGATTGATGAGAAAAATAGAGATATGGTCGATGCCTCTTGTGGTGGATCCTACATGCACAAGACTGCTGAGGAGGCATGGGAATTGTTTGAGGTGATTAGTGAGAATGCTTTTCAAAAGCCTTCCCTAACAAGAACTGGTCAGGAAACTGAGTCAAAGGTGGGGCCTGCTGCTAGATCAAGAGGAAAAGTTTATGAGGTGTCTGGGAACAATGACCTGCAGCTGCAGATGGCAAACCTCTCTATGAAGTTTGACAAATTACTGACTGTGATGCAACTCAGAAGGGCTGCTCATGTGGCGGAGGCATGTCTGATATGCCAGTCCCCACAGCACACAGTGGAGGAATGTCCATCTGCAGGGCAATTTCCTAAATTGGTTTTGGAACATGTTGCTGCTGCTCAATCTTATGGCCAGTAACAATCTGGGGGCTACAATAGACAACCATATGGATACCAACACCAAAATGCTGGTTACCAATGGAGAGACCACCCAAATCTGAGGTGGAGGCAAGACAACTACATGCAGCCCCAGCAAATGTTGGCCCTACCACAAAGGCCATAGCAGCAGTTCAATCAAGGGAATGCCCCTAGGTCTAACTTCCAGCACCATCAGCAGCCCCATCATTAAAAAATCAATTGGTCTTACCCCCTTCTCAACCTAGAAATACTTCTTTCGAGGACCAGGTCTTGACCTCACTGCAAAACCTGAGTTCCTTGGCTCAGACTGTGAATTCTCATGGTCAGAGCATCAAGAAGATGGAAGAGCAGATTGGCCAACTAGCGAATACCTTAGCCAAAAGGGAAGAGGGAAGGTTGCCCAGTCAACCAGTGGTGAATCCCAAGGGCCAATTTTTGATTGGTGAAGGATCCTCAAACCCTGAAGGGGATCTTTCATTGAATTGATGATAAGAACTGTGCACCTTTGTATGATATGTACTTTACAGTTTAGAGGAAGTTGTAGTGATCTTGTTGGAATCTGAGTCTAGTGCTTTATGCCTACTTTTATTCCTGTTCCCCTTGTTTGCTAATTTCAAGTGATTGAATGATGATAGTATTATTTGAATGCTTTTCATGATGTGTGAATTTAATGCTTTGAGAGTATGAGAATTTTTTTGAATGTTTTATAATGCTTATGGGTGTCCCTGGAAGTGAGCCTGTGAGAGAATCCACCCACAAAATAAAGTTCAAGAGGCTGACTAGTGGGTGAGTGAATGCTAACTCTGTTAAGCCATTGCAGGGTTCTGAATATTTGGTTTGGTCTCCTCTCGCGCAGTTCATAAAGAATTACTTTGCTTTGCTATCGCGAGTTTCAGATATAGCTGGGTGGGCTGCCTCGCGCAGTTTAAATGGACATCTAATCTCGCGACCCATTCATGCCTATCCAGCGAGCAGATATTTTCAAAGCCTGTCGAGCCTCGCGATATTTAAATCCCACCCCGCGCTGCTTTTCTTTACTGCTTTCTCTTTCCTCTCCTCCCAGCGAAACCCTAGCTCCCACTCCTCTCAATCTCTCTCCTCCAGCATCCTATCTACAGTTCATTGCTCACTTTAAAATTCTAGATTTTTGTTCTTAAAGCTTCCATCAACAGTTGCCCCCTGCTAGGAGTTCTTGCGATCTACCGTGCATTAAATTGAACAGAACCCTAACTTTTAGGGTAAGACTCAGCTCTTAATCTTTCCTTTCAAACTTTCAACTGCACACTCACCAAGGAGAATCTTGATGGCTCCTAAAAGTGCACCTGTGAAGAGAGCTAGGGACCAGGCCACCATGGAGCCTGCCCCTAAGAAAGCCAAGTCCTCTACGGCACTACAAAAAGGGAAGGAGGTGGTTCCTGAGGTGGCTGCAAAAACACCTAATTACTCTACTCCCTCTGATCTCCTCATTTCCATTCCCTTAGAGCCTGAAGCCATTTTTTATATATCTTTCTTTGAATCTGAGCCGTTGTCAGCACCTGCCATTGAGTTCTTGCGCAAGGCTGGTTTGTTCACCTTGATGCAAATGATTCCTGCCCTAGCCTATCCTAGGTTAGTGCAACTCTTTTACCAGCACCTTAGGGTCAGACCAGACACACATTGGCAGCCAGGCCTCCTTGTGTTAGTTGACAATTTTGAGATGCTGCTTAACCCAGCATTGATTGCTGAAGTCATGGGCATCCCTACCATTTTTTATCCCAACTGCGGTTATGGTGCCCCTGTGAGTGCCCCCCTTGATACCATTGCCCAGGCCATTACCAGAGGCTTGAAGGCCACAGGGGACTCCATCAGAAGAAGAGATTTGGATCCCAAGCTGCTGTTCATCGATCAAGTGCTAAGGAAGAATATCTCGCCCGCCATCGAGAGAGAGGAGGACACCAATTGCTGATGCTCTCTATTCCTTCTCTCTGGGCCACGGATTTAATGCTGCATGGCTGATTTTTGAGGCCATGAAAGATATGATGGTGAAACTTGGGCTGAAAAAGAAGATCCACACTCTCCCCTATGGAAGACTTATCACCAAATTACTTCTGAAGGGAGGGTACAAGATACCAGTGGGGGAGTTATCTGCTGACCTCACTCCCACCACTTTTGCCAAAAGACAATGGGGATCAAGAAGTCTAATGGATCCCCGGAAGAAGAAGAAGAAGGTCAAGCTCAGGGTTGTTTCTAAGCAAGGAGGGAGGCTGCTTTGTGGCAAAGCCTGCCCTTTAAAAGAAGGCTAAAGCCCCTGCTCCAAAGAAGGTGGTGCGAGCTTCTATCGCCTCTGCTTCTGCAGCAATACCTCCTTCCACCACACTTGCCTCTCCATTAGTTTCTTCACCTATTCCATCTCTCCCTTTCCCTCTCTTATCTCCCTTTTCCATTCCACCTCCCACTGTGATTCGTTCCTGGGTGGAAAGTGTTGAACCCCATGACAACACTCCCCCTTCACCCACCTTACCTCAATGCACAGCCCCAGTATCTCCAACATCATTTGACCTCAACCCTGACAGTCCTCCCTTGATAACATACCTTAAAAAGAAAACCTCTCACACAACCCCTGCCTTATCTTTACCTACTCCCACCTCCCCTGTCATTCCAACAGACACACCCCATATCGACCAACCCTTAGTCCAACCCCTCCCAACTACATCTTCACTCCACGATCTTGACTTTAACCTAGCCACCACTTTTGGGTGATAATGTAGCCATTGGACAAGATTTCTATAACATCATATATGAATCTGAGTTACAAAACTCCTCTGATCTGGGCTCAATAACATACTTCTCACCATTTTATATTTATTTTCCACACTCCATCCATCCTCTCAACCCCTTCTGTAGTTTAGACATTAGAGTACCTTAGAATACTTAGAATAAGTGACCTTAAACTCCCCTCCTCTTAGGACTGCCAGATCTGTAGTCAGATCTGGAGGGACTACTAGAGATGGCTCCTTTGAAGCTATAGATCACCTTTCCCTGTGGGGCAAACTCTTACTTATCAAAACTTGCTACAATGGACCCTGTATCTTGCAGGTCTAGGATTTCTTAGTTGTGCTGATTCCATCCCCTATTTTACTCTTTCTTTGATTTTTAAATGACTTTTACCACCAACCAATAAAGCACATCAACTGAGAGACCCTCAACACTTACATCACACAGAAATTGATCAAAGGACAAGCAGTCGCTGATTACCTCACAGATCTCTCACTGTCGAGTAATGAGCCCGTGCATGCAGATTTCCCCGATGAGGACCTATTCACGATTCATAACAAAGAGCCCGATAAGACCTCATGGATCCTTTATTTTGACGACACTCTAAATCACAAAGAAAAAGGCATCAAGATAGTCCTCCTAAGCCCATAAGGAGTTGTCATACCTAAGGCTTTTCAACTAGATTTCCCTGTCACTAACAATGTCGCAGAATATAAAGCCTTTATAGCTAGACTACGAGCAGCACTACAAATAGGTGTTAAACAGTTAAAAATTATCGGGGATTCCAAACTAGTAATTTCACAAGTCATAAGAGAATGGAAAACTAAGGAAAGGAGACTAATGACATACCTAGAAACCGCTTAATATCTAGTAAAGAAATTTGAAAGAATCTCTTTCACGCACACCCCTAGATTAGAAAATAAGCTCGCAGATTCCTTAGCCACGCTAGCCTCGATCATCCAAATACCCATCGGGCAAAATACCAAGACCTTCTTCATCGAAAAGCTGACAGTACCCGCCCACAAGGTAGCATGGACCGTCAAGAGAGAATTACCCGTCCTCCCCACAAGTACAGGATCGAAAAAAGCAATCACCTAGGAAAAGCACGTCAACACAGAAACTGAAGTCGCTATGTTCAAATTTGAAAAATCACCGATTGATGATGGACAACCGTGGTATTTTTACATCTGGAACTTCTTGAAACATCAACACGTCCCTCCATACACCACGAAGATTGAACAGAAGACTATAAGGAACCGATGTGCCCGATTCTACATACTCGGTGAAACATTATATGAGAGGCCTTCACTAAAGGAGTACTAATACGATGTGTCACGACTGTCGAAGGATAATACATTATTTGAGAAGCACACGCCAGTGCCTGTGGCGCCCACTCCGGTAGACAAAGACTCACCAATCAAGTTACACAATAAGGCTACTTTTGGCAGACAATGATCAGAGATTGCCACCTCTACGTCCAATCCTACAAGCAATGCCAAGAACATGTTGCACTTATCAAAGCTCCATTAGTTGCATTGAATACTATGACCTCGCCATGGCCATTTTCGATATGAGCCTTCGATGTCATTGGACCTTTCACAGACACCGTTAGGAACACTCACAAGCACGCGTTCATACTTACAGCGACCGAATACTACACCAAATGGGTAGAATCCTATGCCAGAATCACCACTTCAACACTCGTAAAGTTTATCATTCGGAATATCATCACTACGTTTGGAGTACCCAAGATGTTGGTTACTAACAACGGACCACAGTTCATCGCGAAGAAGACGAAGAAGTTATGCAAGAAGTACGGTGTCGATCTATGCCACTCATCACCATTCTACCTCAAGGCAATGGACAGACAAAAGCTATGAATAAAACACTGACATGAATCCTAAAGCACAGTAGAAATGAGCAATGGAGCCGACTGGCCTGAACGACTACAGGAAGCACTTTGGGCTTATAGGACCTCTATTCGTACAACCACTGGCCAAAATCCCTACCTTCTTACCTACGGGATGGAGGCAGTCCTACCATATGAGATACAAGTTCCATCCTTATGGATTCAACTTGATGATGAGCTATCCTTAGACCAGATGAGAATTACCCTACTCACGCAACTAGAGCAGTTCAATGAAACACATCTAGGGGTAGCTAATCACGCTCAAGTATATAAGAGGAGAGTGGCCAGGGCTTACGATAAGAAAGTCCTTGAATGAACCTTTAATATTAGGGAATTAGTCTTGAAGAAAATCATGCCTTCCAAGCACGCCCATTCGAAAGGAAAACTGAAACCGAACTGGGAAGGCCCTTATGTCATAACAGTCGCATACCCTGGAAATGCCTACAAACTGGTGAACCGAGACGGATAAGAACTCCCTAGCCCTTGGAACGCCATGTACCTTAGAAAATATTACCCATAGCCCTGCGATCGTCACTTCCTATGGTTAAATACTTATACTTATCACCCTCGTAGTCGTCATGACCCATTCATTGGTCGTACGCCTTCAATTCTCAGAATATCCTTAAGTCCTCTGATTTAATGCCCACCTTTTCTCACTCGGGTAATCTGATTAAAGGATTAGTGACCTATCTAACCTCTTTCAAAAACATAAGTAACACCCGATCCTCATTTCCCTTTTCTCACCATTGGAGGAGACTTTAGAGCAAAAAAAATGAAGATGTTAGGATCAATCAAAACTCATTATTCTTACGCTAGCAGGATGCTTTCAAGAATACATACATCGAAAATTTCTAGTGAGAGCATTACAACAAATGAATAAGTCAATGAGCTCAGGGAAGCATAACCAGACTGTGAGGACATCCCTGGTAACATTACTAGAAGTATATAAGCAAGCTGCGAGGGCGTCCCTAATGTCCCCATACTACTAGATGTCATCGAAAGGTGGCGGGAGGAGGACAGACTCCTACTAATCATAGAATGTGGGATTTTGATGGTACCGAAACATGACGAAGAGCCTGATCATGGCATCCCGTATCCCCTCTGAGAAAAAATATTGTTACTTATCCCTTTTGGTAAGCATTAGATACAAACTATTCCCCGCATCACTAAGCCTTTCTCGCCTCTTCTATTTTTACTTCGGACGATAAATCAGAAGTCTTATAGGATGTTCCTAGAAATGAAACTAAAAACTGATGAATGATGACTGATGCAATCACCTATTATACCTACCATACTTCTCCCCTGTTCGATGATAGTACCGATCAACTTTTCTTCAAAACTAACTCACCAAATACCCATGACTGCTTATAAACCAAAACTACTCATCTCGAAACCCAGAAAAGCTCCATTGCATCTTGACGCTGGGGCATTTTTTTTTTAGATTAGAAGAAGAATCATATCAGAAGCGCTAGCTTGTCCACAAAAAAGATGAGGAACGACGAAGTTACCATCCGAAAAGTGCTACCGAAGATACCATACTGCCAATCTTACCACGCTCCTACGCTGGGGAATTTTTATTTTTATTATTTCTATCTTAGCTATTTTCTTTCCCTGTTGCATTGTTCTCATTTCAAAAAAGAAGAAAAAAAAAAAAAGGGCACATATCCATCTTTTGCTACAAGACTCCGGTCTGAGACACTTACCCCCCTTAATAACTAGCAAGGGGGAGAACAAAAACTACTGACAGCATTACTCTCACATGTGCAAATACGAAGCAACCTTCAACCATCACCAGGTCAGCTCAGGAAGTATTCAAGTCCCAATGACAGTTGATGGCGCTAAAGTAACTAAAAAGCAAAAGTAGACGCAAGAGATAACTAAAAGAAAAGGAGGCAATCACGTACATCTAAACCAAAAATCTCTCTATATATGTCAAAATCTTTTCATTCCTTTTTACACTTATCACCGGAGGCATCCCCCTATATATACAACACACATGCCATGGATAGAAAAATACACGCATGCACCCCTACTCTCTACGCTGCCGCTAGGATGGTCGATCACCGCTGTCCCCGATATTATCAGCTCGAAGGTTGGTAGACTGGTCCTCTGAAAATACAATCCCAGCACTTGAAGTCTTTGGAACCTCTAAACGATGAGGCCCAGCCACAGAACCCCCCTCACTCGCCTGACTAACAGATCCCTCGTTCACGAATGAGGAGGATACCTCGTAAGAACCTCATGAATAACAGAATCCTCACGAGCATCACCCCTGACATGATCATGGGACGTGTGACGAGACTGCCCGACCGAGGAATCCGTAGCCCTCGACTCCGATCCACCAAGCAGACAAGCCAGCCTATGTATCCCCTGCTCACTCCTCAGTCGCACCCTCAACTCTCTCACCCTCAGGTATCTCACCCTCAACTCTCTCACCCTCATCCTCAGTGACCCCTGCTCAATCTCGAGCACCTCCTCCCTGACCCCCGATTGGTCAACCTCTAGTACCTCCTCTATAACCACTTCCCCAACATCCACCTCCCCGACAACGTCCGTCCTAGCCTTAGAAGTCTCACCCATCTCCGCCCCTAACATCCTCTCCAACTCAAAAACAATAAGATTGCACCCACCAAGGCCCTCACCCTCCATCCTAGAACAAAGAGCTCAAAAAACTAAAGAGAATGAAGGAAACGGCACCCGAAACGGATGGCCGGATAATAAAATATTATAAAAACATAAAAATTAGAGCACAAAGATATAAGGGAACAGAGAATCGAAGACTAAAACGGATCGCGCGACAAAAATGAAAAGTTTTGAACTATTTATAGGACACGCCAAAATCGCGTGTATAAATTCATGCACTCAAATCAATCACGCACCACTCTCACTGCACTTAATTCGGATCACACGACCAGTCTTGAGCGTGTAACCTAATTGTCGCCCACTCAAACCAACCCAACCATCTAGTTGCGCGCAGCCTACTAGGCATGTAATCACTTCAAGCGTCCACATAGTGGTGCGCGAATGCCAATGGTCACTCGTACAGTGACCAGCCACCGCCCTAATCACGCGTCCGGTACCATGTGTTTAACTCGATCAAATGATCAGAAACTGGCGCTTAATGATGTTCTGACGTTCTGAAGCTCTGAACACACGTCCACCCTCTGGCGTGCAATTAATTTATGTGCTCGGAGTGAAGCACACAATTCCCCAGAAACACAAAGAAGAAAAAATGCCCAAGACAGCACGCTCACAGGCCTAAATTGGGTGATCTCCGACACTAATTATTAGCCTAAACCACGCCCTTGCTAAGCCCGATCCAAAACATTCCAGACTTAAAGAAGCATGTACCCTGAGAACTAAAAGAAAATGCTCCAGACTGAGACCAAACTAAAAACAAATGCCCCGACACCGTTTACACACTCCAACCAAAACTAAACAAAAAAAAACTTGCCCCAACTAAGGCGAAACTAAACAAGAAAAATTATACCCATCATTCATACACTCCAACTAAGCCCAAACTAAGTCAAAAAAAAAATGCTCCGAACATACCCCGATCCAAAATAAATAAATTAAACAAGTAGACCTCACACTCAAAACAAATCAAATAAGCTACAAAATAAACTAAACCTGAATTCACAAAAGAAATTAAAATCATAATCTCTTCATAAATAAAATAATTACAAAATATGCCGAGGGCATACCCTCTGAATATACAACTTGAAACAAGAAACTAAAAAAATAGCCTGTTCAGGCAATGCCCGAATCTGGATTTATTCGAGAAACTAGAAATCTCGGAGAAACCCGGAGGGGGGAAGCATCCTGAATGAATTCTAGCCGTAATAACCTCTTCCCCTTGCCCCGAGCCGACAGAAAAGAAAGAATGGCTCACGAAAAGCCACTCAGGACTTGCGAGATCCACCCTTAGAAGCTCACCTTGGAAACCATAACAAGGGAGAGCAACTAACATGGAATCCGCAGAGCCTACCGAGGAAAAATAGGCATCGATCACGAGAATTTTGACCCTGTCTTATCCTTGGGTTTCCTTTCTACCATCTTTTTCTCCTCCGCCTCTTCCCTTAGCATGGCAGCAATTCAACTGCTACCTTGCATTCCCAATCCCGTCCATTCTCACTAATCAACTTAATAAACACAACTCTTTGGGTTCAACACCCAGGATTCAAAAAGAAAGGAAGAAAAGACATTAATGAGCAAGAAAATACCCAAAACAAAAAAAATGCCCCAAAACTTTTAATCCCAAACTTGGAATAAAATTCAAAACTACAAGATCCCAAAACTTTTAGCTCACACATTTATAAACTATTCCTCCTGAATTACCAAATAACAAGTGTCACACCTTTAAACCCTTCCAATCTCATTAAATCTAAACCAAACACATACCCTCTTTAGACCACAATCCATGACAGACTTCGATGAACCAATAATCACACAACACTTACCCCTTCAAGGAAACACAAGTCCCAAAGCAAAGTAAATTAGCCGATAAGATTTGAACACTTAACACCCATCCAAAACTTTTGAAAACTCACACCTTTTAACAAGTGTCACCTCAAGTTAAACAAAAGACTAGAACAAAATACCATAAACTTCACTCTAAAAAATGAAACCTTAAATTGTTTGGGACCCCGCCAAGAAAAATGCCTCAACCAAACCTATCAGAACCAAGTAAACCTCTAACCAAATCCCATAAAAACAAACTAAACTCCAAGCAAAATTAAATCCTGAAATAAGTCAAACAAATCAGATAAATCCAACTAATCTGCTAACAAGTTTAAACGAATAAACAAGCACGATAAAAAAAAATGCCTCTTTATTCATAACTCAAAAGTTTTACAAGTATCACCGGAGGCATACCTCCTGAATTTATAACCCAAAACAAAAACTTAAAACTTTAACCTACAACCCAAAATGAAGACTAAGTTCAAAACTTAGACGAAGCGAGGAGTAAATTTCGCTTTGAGCGTCCAATCGGAGGCTTCAGGGAGAATTGGTTGGAAAACACATCCCTCCACTTGTTACTCCTTCTCTTCCGCCATCGTCACCTCCTTCACTTCCACTTCCTCAACGCTGCCTACACTACTCCCTAAAACGGACCGATGTGAAAACTAGCGCCCTTATTCCCAATACCGCCCACTCTCAGAATAACACCGTCCACGAGCATCACCTCGAGATGGAGATCATACAAAATAATGAATATAGGAAGAAACGACATCCCAATCGGACGATTAGATCGCCTAATATCACTAAAACACAAATTTCAAAACACAAGATATCTAGAAAAAGGTCAAAACTCGAGACTAAACCAGAGAATGGAAAACAAATGAAAGGTCCCTCGCTTATATAGAATATGGACTTAATCACGTGCCAGAGCACAGGCGCTTAACCAATTCATGCGTCACACACGATGTGCACAATCCTAAACGCGTGCCCTAACCAAAGTGTGCAAATAAGCCATCGCTCGAGCTAACCGTACGACGCTTCGATCGCGTGCACTCTATGAACCGCACAAATTTATCAAACGACAAATTGCCGCTGCGTGACCTGAAAATTCACCGGTACACTGACCTGGTGACGCCTCGATCACGCGCTACGATTATAGCGCATAACACAATCACACGCACACGTACATGCCCATAAACTGCCCCTCAAGCCTGAGATCGCATGCCCGAAAATAGGAGTGCAATCGTATTAAGTGACCTAAAACAGGCGCTCTAGGCTTGACTTTGCTTCAAACTTTGATCAAAATTCACCCGTCCTATCGCATACCCTTGCATGAGAAGGAAGCATTGATAGCACCCATCCCCATCGCGATAACATGTACACATGCAATATCACCTTAATATCCAGTCCCATCATAATAAATTAACCATACCCTCATGACCTATCGTGAGAAGCCGAAAGTAAATCTCACGATAACGCGAGCACGCCACCGCTAACTACTCTCAATAGACATCCCATTGTGAGCATCACTACTTGAAAAAAAAAAAAAAAAAGCTCAGACAACACATGCCACGTCGTATGACGAAAAGAAGGAAAGATTGATCATGTCCCATCACTAAGGCAAAGGACACTCTCTCTCTCTCCCGAATTGATCCTCACGTCCCCAGATCCCATCGCAACATCATTTCTCCCAAGGCATCACATCACAACCGCCAAGCCTTGCCACAGCAGACCTGAAGAGAAGGAATCTCCAAAGTCCTATCACGACACTACGGTGCCACCAGACAGTACAAGCTACGCATAATCCAGGTAAGTACTACCCACTTTTTTATTTTACTCGATATTCCTTGTAAATATATAGTTAGCAATGATTAAGTCAAATGTCTTCAAAATTTGTCTCTCTTGACTTGCAAATGACTGTAGTTCTCCCATAAGAGACAATCATCAGTACTCGCAAAGAAGGTTAGACGGAGTATCCGGCATGCCAAGGGTTGTCTTGACAACCATAATAATGGTTGGGTCCATAAATCCCATATCGGTGGATCTACTCAGCGATGTCTCAGAAGCCACGTTTTTCAAAACCCCTGAATTTTCAAAATCCCCTTACTAAAAAAAATAAAATAAATAAATAAAAAGAGAGAAGAAAAGAAGAACAAAGCAATAAGATAAATAGACCCAACTCACCTTTCTTTAAATACTAAAAAAAAAATTAATTAAGCGCCCCATCACTCCCGCATAATAAATTATACTTAAACCTGACCTTTAACTCCCAAGACCCCTGAACTCGCAATCAGGCGCATATCCCACTGCGTAGAATTGGATCAAGCGCACACTCCACTGCGCAGAATCGTTTGTTCAGACACATTAGCACTAGAATTCCCAACTTAGAGGCAGACTCCAGATGAATCAAGCGCACGCGCCACTACACAAAATTCAATTGAGCACACCTCATAAGACCCCACCTCAATTACCAGCCCAAACCGGCCATTCCCTTGGGAAACTGAACATTGAGTATATTTAATCTAAGAACTTACAAATACCTATTGGAAAAGGAACACCTGACACGCATTGGTGTGAGCAATGACGTGCCCGGTCTAACATGACTTACAAAAGCCTTCAATATTATATGATACTTAATTTTATTATTATCGGTCCCTAGACCTTGTTTTGGATATTTGATTGATGCCCTGATACCTCAATTGCATAAAATCCCTCTGTTAACCTACGCCATGTGGCGGGATGTGTCATGCACCCACAAACTCGAAATGCGGCGGAATGTGTCATGCACACACAGACCCAAAATGCACCCACAGCTATCATTTGCCCTTCAAATGCTCCATTTTAGCTTGCGCTGATAGATAAGAAAGCTAAGCATGTCATGCCAGCATCCCCAATTTACATTTGTGATTTTCTAAGAGAAATGAGAAGACACCTCGAATGAGGGGTGTCTACTTCTTCGACGTGTTCTTACTTCGCAAGAGCGCACCGAAGAGGGGCATCTGTAGACACTCCCATTTTGCCCTCTCAAAATTTATAAATATGTTCGATTAACCTTTGACCTCATAACCCTGATATGGGACCATATGCTGAAATAATAGTATATGGCTAAACACAGGCTGAAACAATAGTTTTGTGGCTCAGGGCCCATACCCCCGACGTGGGAACCATATACTGAAACAATAGTACATGGCTGAACACAGGCTGAAATAATAGCTCTGTGGCTTAGATCCTAACGTAGGGAGACTATATATTGAAACAATAGTATATAGTCAGAATGCAGGCTGAAATAATAGTCTGGCATTTCAGGCCCCATACCCTCTGACGTGAGAACCATATACTGAAACAATAGTACATGGTTGAACACATGCTGAAATAATAACTCTGTGGCTCAAATCCCAATGTAGGGAGACTATATACTGAAATAATAATATATAGTCAAAATGCAGACTGAAATAATAGTCTTACATTTCAGACCCGACCCGGACCCAGACAGCCCCGAATTATGCACCTAAAACCGCGCACGCAATTTAATTGTACGCAAAATCACACGCGTGCAATCAGTCCCCTTCTAGACCAGACTTCCTTTCCCCAGACCATCTCGAGACTCGATCACATGCTTCACATGAGATGCGCAATCGGATTGAGCGCCCCACCACCGGCGCGCAATTGGCCTATGCCCGACCTAGTCTTATAGTCCTTAACCCCTAAGTATCCTTGATTATGTGCTTCGGAAGAGATGCTTAATTGGATTACGCACTCCACACTAGGTGCACAATTAGTCCTAACGTACTTAGAACTAGGAAACTCGCTGAGCAAGTCAGCCGGTCACTCACTGAGTCGATGATCGACTCCAAGCGATTAAGCATCAGGAAATCGGCACGCAATTCGATTAAATGCCTGAAACAGGACGTGTAATTGAAAATTAAGCACACCCCACAGGGCACGCAATTAGTAAAATACCAATAAAAAGACTTCTCTATTATGACCCAAACCCTGGCCCCCATAACTTTGAGATTCGAGTTTTGAGTTCTTTATCTCCAAGCTTCGAATTTTGAGATTCCTCTCTGCAGCCCCAGTCTTAGGTAAAATTTTCCTTTTAACTTTTAGTTCTCGATCGTAGTTTTTAATTCTTAGATTTAGATTTTTCTGTTTTAACTATTAGCATTAAATTTTTAGTCTTAGACCGTAGCACCTTTTTTTTTAGACCGTAATTTTTAATATTTGGTTTCAGTTCTCAGAATCTGGGACCAGTCCCTAATCAGACTGCCTAATCCCCGACTCTAAACTTTAACTTATTCTAAAATTCTAATCTCCAGTCCTATTATTAATCTCTTGTTCTAGTTCTTAGTTTCTAGAACCAGTCCTTAATCATTCGATCTGATTTTCTGATTTCGATCCCGAAATCAGTCCTTAGATTTTTTAGCCTTTAGTTTTAATTTTTAATTTCTTATAGTTCTAATCTTTAGATTCTAATTCTTAATTCTTGAGTTTTAAAATTCAGCCCTTAGGAAATCCCTGCCCAAATCCTTAGTCTAGAGCCAACTAGGTCCTCCCAACCTTTTCTCAATTGTCAATCCTGTCACTTTTATGTTTGGCTTATTTTAAGATATCAAATGAATTTAGATTGAGGTGAAATTAGTCACGTTGGAAGCTTATCAAATTACCTTTTCAACGAGCTAAAAAATGCATAATTCTGATAAGTATCGAAGAAGTTATGGTCAATTTTCGGTCGTTGCGCAAAAAAGTGATGATTTTCAAGACTCCTAGTTGAATTAGGATTAGTATCTTTATTATATTATTTTAGAAAATAAGATTTATGGTAAAAGCCTATAAATAAGACCTTTACCCCCCTAGCCATCCATATATATAATTTCCCTCTATACAATTTTCTTCTACATAATTTTCCTCTACACAATTCCCCATATACAATTTTTCTCTACACAATTTTCCTCTACAATTTTCCCCTATACAATTTCCCTCCGCACGATTTAGATGATTCTTCAGGTAATTCCTTAGTCCTTAATTTTCTAGTTCTAGTTCTTAGGTTCTAGAACCAGTTCCCTTTTTTTTTATTCTAGTTCTAGGTTTCGGTTCCAGCCCTCTAGTTCTTAAATTCTCGATCTTAGGTTTTAATCTAAATTTTTAATTTTCTGATTCTAGTCCTTAGGTTCTAGAATCAGTCTTTTAATTTTTAAGCCCTAGTTCTTAGGTTCTAGAATCGGTCCTTAATCCCACGGTCTAGATTTTCCTAATTTCGATCCTAATTTTGGCCCTTAGATTTTAGCTTTGGTCTTAATTTCTCATAATTCTAAATCCTAAAATTTCTTTTATAGTTTCAGTTCTTAATTCTTTTTTAGCCCTAAAATTTTAACCCTTAAATACCAATCATCAATCTTTCACAAAAAAATACTACTTTATAATTCAAATTCAGTCTTCTTTAATTTTAGCCACCTGATTTGCCCAAGGGAGCTTGCGAAGGGTACCCGGGAACGGGGTCAATCCTCCTTAGCATAGCAAGCCTAAAATCCTTTTTTTAAATTAATTCGATTTCTAATTAAAATTAGGATGTTAGACTTCTAGTAGGATTAGGAGACTTAATTAATTAGATTTCTAATAGGATTAAGATATTGAAATCAATTAGACTCCCAGTATGATTAGGAGACCAAGTTAAATCAGAATCACAGCAGGAATAGGAAAACCAAACCAGTTACAATGAAGGCAACCCACAGTTGCTAACGTTCGCCGGCGGACGATTCCGTAAAGGAGTTCAACCTACAAGCCCCCGCTTTCCTTTAAAGTGCGATCAATGGCGTGTTATAGCGTCGATAAATATCTATAGTTGGCGATCGCATCTTCTCATGTATTCTTCATTTAGAATTTGCCTCTTTAATTTTAGCATTTAATATTTCCTAATTTATTATTCCATCATCACCTTTGCCAGAGTCCACGAGGACCGAATTGGGCCACTGATTCTGGGGACCGAAAGGAACCCAGAAAAAGTGCGCACTAACAAATAGGTTCAATGTATTGGTTGTATCGACTGATAGTTCAACTAATTGAAATTATCGACCGATAATTTTGATAATTTGAAATTACGTGTCTCTACCACACTATGCACTATTTTTAAATTATCAAAATTATTTGTCGATAATTTAAAAGTATCATACTTTTTTATTGAGTATTAGTGGCCCATTTTAAAAGTAATGGCTATTAAATCATATTCGGAAAAAGTCTCTGTCAAATATGTTTAGTCCCATCTCGATTGGTTGCTCGTAAATTTTGACAGAAATTCGAGTACGACACATAAAACGATGATTAGATAACGTTTCTACTATTATAGCATAACCATTGATTGATTCGATTCTGAGGATTTTCTGAGAGGACCTTAAAATAAAGGAATCTGAGTCTGTTAAAAATTTGTCACGAATCTGAGTAACTTAAGCAGGCATATGGGTAAAGCCATGAATCTCAGTGTGCTAAGAATCTTCCAGGAATCTAAGTGTCCAAGAATCTATGCTTTTCTAGGAAAAATCAAGAAACACCTGAGTAAATGGCTCTCTCTCTCTCATCATTTTTTGCAAATCCTAAAAATTTTTTAACTCCATTTTACTTATAGTTGTAAACAAGTCGGGTTGACTAGACACAATCGAACACGATATTTTATCTAGTTGGGTACCTAAAATTGGCTTGTCGAGTCAGGTCAAACATTAGACTTCCTACTCGACCTTCAAGTCTGGTCAGGTCAACCTATATGTAAACACCCAAATTTGGCTTAAGGCCCGATCGACACATACTTCAAGAAAGGCGTACCCCTGAGCTTTCAAAAACATTTTTAAACCCTTAGGAATCATTTTAAAACCCTTCAAAATCATCCTGAACCCTTAGGAATCAACCATAGCCTTCCCAGACCAATTAGAACCCTTCCCGGGCACGATTCGACCCCCTGAATAGCGGTTAGAAAGAGAAGTGTCAAAGTTTTTATAAATATTTTCCTAATCTAAGGCATATACCATTGGAAAGTATAGCTCCCCATCTTTCCAACGAACTAAGAATTGCCTAATTTGGATTTGTACATCAAAAGTTATGGCGAAGTGAAGATTGCGGATTTATGTAGAAAATTATAAAATCGAACCCATAGAACTAGTTTCGAACCCTCCTGAGTAGTGGTTAAAGAGAGAAATGCCAAAATTTACATAAACCTCTTATGAAGCTGAGTTTTATACCATTAGAAAAAGGACTTCCCTAGCTTTCCAACAAGCTAAAAATAGCCTCAATCAGAGTTATACATCAAACGTTATGGTGAAATGATGATCATGGATTAATGCAGGGAATTACAAAACCGGGCTGGGCCCCCTGCGAGTCTTCAACTTCCAACAGTTTGGGCCTGGTTTTCCTTCAAAAAATGGCCAAAATTGACATTGGCCATCCCAAAGTCTGGGGTGTGTTTCTTTAAGACCCTAGTGACCCTATTAGCTTAGGTTATCTCCCTTTTGTCATTCAAGTTACCACCCTATCATCTACCATTAAACCCAAATCCCTCTTCTCCAAGCTCTAGAAAATCCTAAAAACCTTAGATTGCCCATTACCTAATTGCTAACCCTAATTATCTTTTAAGTATCTCCTAACCCTCTCTTTTTCTATAAATAGAGAGGCACCCCCCCTTGCAAACGGCTTGAAAAAATTTTAAAAGAGAGAAAAGGCTTTAGCTATTCCTCTCTTCCTCTTTTAGCATTTGTCCATTAAAATTCTGGCACCCTAGTTCATCCTTTATACCTCATTTTCCACCATCAATCCTTGAGATCTAGCAAGAACTAGCTCCTAGCCTTCTTCTCTTACCTCTTAGCTACCAAGCCTTAGAGATTCAAACCCATCCTTCAACCCATTTGCTATCGGAAGCTCATCCAAGACACATCAACACGAAGGTCCACTTCGATGCTACAAGGGCTTGAGAGTTCCGGCTCTCCCCTCTATTCCTCTACCTTCTTTGCTTTTCCTCTATCCTAGAATTGAGCCGTTACGCTGCCCAAATTTCGACAGGCGAGAAGGGCTTAATAGGATCAGTGTGCCTTCGGGCAAGGGGAAGTGCCGCCCATTTTACTTCTTTTTATATATATATATAATTATATATATATATACATATATATTATATAAACCAGCCCCACATAGACCCAACCATAGTAGAGACCGCTTACGAGCGGGTTGATTGGGTGTCTAACACCTTCCCGATTGATAACCGAAGCCCCTACTAAAGAGCCTTTGGCATAGACCGGATTTGGAGTCATATTTGTGACACTTTGGTGCTTATAAAAATGATCTAGGTTTCCCGGGGCACCAAAAGCTCTGGGTGGCGACTCTAAATATTTATTCAGCGAGCGCATCGTCGCGATGGGATCGTCAAAAAATCCCACGGTTGCACAGATGGCGACTCTAATGAGGACTTACTAGTAGAGCTTCCCCTTAAACTTGGCCTCTTTATTTTTTATTTTACTAATATTTATTACTATTTTTTATTTTATTTTTACTCACCCCTCTGATTATGTCATTTGACTTACCCTTACTTTTATGTCATTTACGAGCCTTAACCGATCAGCAGACCTACTTGCGCATAGTCTTTAATTTTCTTTACTTTTCTATCATTTTAAGTGCCTTAGCTGATTGGCGGGCCTACTTGTGCTTTGCATTTAAATTCCCTTACTTTTACGTCACTTAAAGTATCTTAGTCGATTGGCGGGCCAACTTGTGTAATCATATCCTAACAGTGAACGCTAGCCCATAGTGGCGACACGGGATCATCACCCCCATTTTTTGAACTTAAGAAAACTTCCATAAAATAAAATAAAATTAAAATTAAAATTGAACCAAAAAAGGGGACTTAATCAATTTTTTTTTTACGGGATAGATTTTTAAAGGGTTGGGTTATTAGGCACACATACAACCACCCGGGTCTTAGTATGGCGGCAGCCCCTAGTGGTGATAATCTAGAAAAGTCTCAGCCCACCTAGTATCTGAGAAGGCGCTTGCGCTGGAGGTATATTGGGTGGGTCACCTATTCCTACAAGCTTAAAACCCTTTGGCGAGCGCGCTAGCGAGTTTTATCGGACTCACATCCCTTAGGTTCGGTGAGGAGAGAATCAGTCCACTAAAAACAGTCAGTCCTCGGAAGCCTAGCTTCCAAAAAAAAACCAGTTTAGAGACTCATTTCGGGTTGAAGTGGTTGCTGTCAAGAATTCTGGAAACCCAGTTTTACCTGGGCGCAAGTATTAGTTGCGCCAATTCAAAAATCCCCAAAAGCACATTGCTTAACTAATAGTTGCGCCAGCCTTATTCAGGGAATTTTTGCTCTAACGCATGTATTAGTTATACCAGGTTGGTTACAAGCAACAACAACCCAAATCTGAAGGTTTTCTCACATCCCGAGTCCCCCGATTAGTGCCTTTAGTGCTTCTGTTTAGGCCCCGCTATCTCCAACACCCAATACGCCCTCGTTAGTCAAAAGAAGGTGGCTTCTTTTTTATTCGTTTCGAGGGATCGAGTTGTTTGCATCGATTTTTGTGCCTTTAATAGATCAAAGGTCTTTCTTTGATTCTTCTGAAGTGCTTCAGAATCGTTGCCACGAGTCCTTTTTAGGGCACGAAAGCCACCTGAGAAGGGAACATTAAAGGCTTCGGAGCCTTTGTTTTCACTCATAAGAAAAAAAATCTAAAAAAAAAGAGTTAAAATCAAAAATTAAAAATAGAGTCTGGATTGGTGTCGGCACAACGGCATCATCGTACCCTCCGTCATCCCATAGGGAAAGAAGGAGGAAGCTTTACGGGCCCCATCCGAGGCATCCGTACCCTACCCAATACCAAGAAATGTCGTGGACCGTGGACTCGGCTTATGCCGATCTCGACTCATTCCCGCCACATTCTCCAACCCATTCCCATACCGAAGAGGCCTTTAATTCCACCCCCCTCACCCATTCAAACCTCACAATAACCGGCCCGTTCAGTGCCCCTATTTTCCCTTCCACCATTTCCCAAAATATCTAAAATCCGACTCCCTATTCTCCATCATTTTCCCAAGTCATACCCCTATCCATGGCCCTCTCCAACCCATCTCACCTCCCTTCTACACCCATTCAAAACCCATCCAACATACCCTATTTCTCATCCACCCAACTTCCGGCATCCACATCCATGCCCCATTTTCCATCTTCCCCATATAGGCCCGATCCACCCTCATTCACATATGTCACCTCCACCCTATCCAACCCCCCACAAATCCCTCCATCTACCCGGGTCATGCCCATTCTTATCGGGGCCATACCCGGTTTTTCCCAAACACCCACACCTTACCCTTCATCATCCTCATACATTCCCAACCCATCCCCATTTTCTAATGCCCCACCACATTCCTCCAATCCACCCTATATCCTATCCCCTACCCGGGTCATGCCCAATTTTATCAGGATCATGCCCAATTTACCCCCCACATCCATCCCATCCATGCCCCTCCAAACCTCAAATAATCCGTCTCCATCCAACCCCCCTTCCATGCCCATGATGGAAGAAATGGTCCAAGCCTACAATAGGTGACCTCCCAACACATCCGCTCTCATCCATACCACACACCCATGAATCCATCCGAGACTCTATCAAGTCTCCATGCCTCACTCCCCCATGACTCCCATCAACCCCTCATCATCCACACCATTCAATCTCCCATTACCCACATGTCCCAAGGCCCCATGGCCCAAAACCCCATAGCCCACACCCATCAAGGGCCCATGGCCCAGACCCATCAAAACCTCATAACCCACACCCAGCAAGGGCCCATGGCTCAGACCCCCAAGGGCCTATGGCTCAGACCCATCGAGGCCCAATGGGTCAGACCCACTAAGGGCCCATGGCCCATACCCATCAAGGGCCTATGGCCCAAACCCACCAAGGTCCCATGGCTCAAACCCATCAAGGACCCATGGCCCAAACCTATAATGACCAAGGCTTCATGGCCCAACCCTCTCAAGGCTTCATGGCCCAAACCTAGGCCCAAAACCTTGGAACCTCGCACTAATACCCCTCACAATTCCTCCAAAATTTTACCCATTCACAACTATCATACCCAGCTCAAACCCATGCCTTACATCAATCCCAATTCACCCATATCTCTGCATCCCAAAGTCAGCTTCAAACCTTCCCCCATGCTCAATGGCCTCATCAAGACCCACTCCAAAATCTAACTTTCACTCATCCCATCCTCCAACAAACTTTCCCTCATCCCCAATAGACTCACTCAACCCCCACTCAAGTCATTCCCATCCAGTTCGTGCAACACCAGCATGAGAATTCCACCTCCACTACACAATATGTTGACCAACAGTATGAAGAGGATGAGATTAGGAATAATTGAGCCTATGTTGGGGCATTAACCAGCCTTAGCCCTCCTCCTATCATTTCCCTCCCCCTGGTAGCACAAAGTGAAATCCAACCAACTGTCGAGAAAGTGGCCCCCATATCTAAGGAGTCAAAGCAGCTGAAAGAACAGTTGGACAAGATACAAAAGTAGTTGATGAAAATGGGTGGTGTTGAAATTCACGCCACGGACTTCACAGTTTTATGCTTATTCGCTGAGGTCCCCTTGCCTCTCAAATTTAAAATGTTAGCTTTTGACAAGTACAACGGCACCAACATTCCTATTGCATACCTCAAGTCCTACTATAGGGACATGTGTCAATATGGAGGGGATGAAAGACTATTGATAAAGGTCTTTCAAAAGATTTTGACTGGTCCGGCCCTAAGGTGATTCACATCTTTGAAACCATCTATGATGAAATCGTGGAAGGACTTAACGCACCTGTTCTAAGAACAATATGTCTATAATATAGACATCGAGCCACGTAAGTCAGACTTGGCCCATTTGAGACAAAACCCGACTGAGACCTTCAGCGATTATCTAGGGCGGTGGAGAGCACTAGCAGCCTAGGTCAGAAACAGGATACCTGATGATGAGCAAATCAAAATAATTTCCAAGAATACTCTACCAGTGATCTCAAACTTTTTGGTGTACCAGCAGCAATCCAACTTTGCTGATCTGGTGAGGAACGCCAATTGCTGTGAAGATGCCATCAGGGAGGGGCACCTAAACAAAAATATATCAAGTGGAGCCAGCGGGGTTAGAAGGTTTTTGGAACAAAGGAATGATAAGAAAATCGTGGCCGATGTCCAAAACATTGCCAATACCAGGCCCAACAATAATATAACCCCGTTCCAATTTCAGGTAGCCCTGTTGATCAGTGCTGAAATATGACTATATTTCACATTTTAAATCCTACATTTAGCTGTTCAATGAAAGCATCTGATGGTTGTTGTGAGGTTTTGATGTTTACAGGTGTTTCTGACAGTTAGATCGTTCAAGTGCATAAAAGAAGGAAATTAAAGGCTATAAAAGAGCGATGGACAAAAAGGTCCAAAGAAGCATTGAAAGCCATGAAGAGAATCAACTTCCATCAAGAAAGGGAAGACTTTGCATTGAAGAGTCAATCGATTGAGGCATTATTGTCAATCGATTGACAGATGGAGTAAAACTCAACCCTAGCAAGTCAATCGATTGAGACATGAAATTCAATCGATTGAGACATGAAGGCAGAAGTGCCCTAAGGGAATTCGAACTAAAAGTCAATCGATTGAGACTTCTGTCTCAATCGATTGAGGCAATTAGGGTTAGGTGTATTCGGCCATTATAAAAGAGAGGCTAGAGCTTTTGAATGGGGAGAGAGTTTTTATTCGGAGAGAGTTTTATTTTTGAGAGAAATTTGTGTAATAATTAGAGACTCTTGTAAAGGGTTTTCTTAGAGTAATAAAATTGTGTTGAGATTTTTCGAGAATATATTTTATTTTACACCTTCTTTGCTCTTTACTTTGGGAATGGTTTTGAATGTAATTGAAGATCTTGCACCAAGGATGAGAGGCTAAAGGCTGTAGATCAAGGAGGATGCGATCCCCAGATAAGTACCCATATTTTATGTTTAATGCCATAGTTCGATAATTTCATCATCAAATCGTTTTTCTCAAAGTGTAGTGATCATGTTTTTATTGTTTTGATCTAAAATACCATGAGATACGCTATGCTTTTCACATGATTCATACCGCGATTAAATTTAGTCATTGTTTTTAGATAGGGTATGCCGGGTTAATGATCATGCTTAATTACTAGTCATGTTTCTCTTAGAATGATGGTGTGTTTGATGTTAATAAAATTGTGGGTTTAAAAATAGAAAAGGGTATAAATCTGGGGTAGCAAATTCCTTGATCTTGTTTTTAAAATTTGTTCTTAGATTTCTCATTACATAATTTTTAGATTAATTTATTTTCTTTCTTGCAATTAGAAAAGTGTTAGTTTTTGGTAAAAATTAAATCTGCCCCTTGGTACTTCCTCGGGGATATTTTCTAAATCTCTAGGAATAATTGATTAAAATTTCAGATTTCCCTGTGGGTTCGACACCCTTGTTCTTGCCTTACTAGAACAGATCTTGTACACTTGCAAGGGTTAATTTAAAATCGATCACCTGCCAGCACCAGTCAGAACTGAGCAGATGTAGAGAGCAGGAAACGATCAAGGAATGCAAATGACTTCGGAGTAGATGAGAGCCCGCTATGACCAAGTGTTTACACCCTTGGGACAAGCACTAAGTGTACTTTTGCTTTTATTAGTAGAAAAGGGATTAGTTACTATTCGTCAACCGCAACCTCCTCCCCACCCGATCCCAAAGAACTATGACCCGAATGATCATTGCTTCCCATTCAAGCACGTGATCCAAGATTGATCGATGCTAGAAAAATCATTCCACCAGCACCTTCTCAAGTAAACCAGCACGCAAACATACATCAAGTGCCATTTCCCCCACATCCTACCGGAGGAACAGGTCCCAGACCCACCATCGGGATGGTAGAGGAATATGAGAAGGAATTTGAGTTTGACCCGTCTGATTACATCAGTGATCGGGAGAGCTATGTGGCACCATTTCCAAGGAGCTGTGAAGAAAGGAATATTGGGGTGATTGAACCCCTGAATTTATCAGACTATTTTTCCAGCCCAACACTACAAGCCGAACCCTTAAATCTTAGGGTTTATTTTTTATCACCCACTCCTGTCAATTATGTACATATAAATACACACCAACCATACACCACCACCCCCGTCAATTACCCGATAGCCCATCATACCCCCAATCTCCCACCAGCACCTATCAGCTACCAATGGCCTTACTTTTACCCCTTTCTCCTAGTGCCACCGCCCACAAGCTTCACCACCCTCATTTGGCCCAATTTTTCCACTCAACCAGCTATTACCGAGGTAAATCGAGTGTTGCCCACACCTCCTGAGCCCACAGTGCAAGTGCCTCCGATACCAACGGCTATACCATTTCAGATCTTAGGACTAACCTATGATCCTCATCAGGTCCCGCTGAGTTATGAACAAACAGATATCAATGCTGGTAGCCACAGAGAAGGGGCAGTGGACTTCGTGATCCAATTCGGGAGGATTTCAAAGTAACCGAAAGCACCGACAGCATCACAAGCCCAACACGAGTGAAAGAAAGACAACGCCATGAATCCGTTTGAGAAAATGAGTCGAGAACATATACTGGAGACTCAGCTGAGAAGAATGCCTTCCCATATTACTGTATGGGATTTGTTGATGACGTCCCCACTCCATTTCCAAGCATTAATGGGGGCGTTAAAGAACGCGCATGTGTCACTTCAGGTTAGCCCAGATGAAGTCGGGCAAATAATTGGTCAAGTGATGGCCCCGAATGCCATTTCTTTTTCGAATACCGATCTACCAGAGAAATGAGGTAGTCACTCAAAATCTTTGAATATAACCATTGAGTCCGGAAATATGATTATCCCCTTGGTTCTAATGAGTAACAGGTCTGCATTGAATATATGCCCACTGAGAATCGCCACCAAGATTAGGGTAGGTCCTTGCATGCTAAGACCCACGAGAACTAGCGTCAGTGGTTTTTATAACACATGAAGAGAGATAATGGGAGAAGTTGACTTTGAGATATTGATTGGGTCAATAACCTTCTCCATATTGTTTCAAGTGATGGACCTCAAATTCTTGTTTAATCTGTTGTTAGGGCGCCTATGGCTACATGAAGTCGAAGCCCTATCCTCCACATTGCACCAGAAACTCAAATTTACATATGGGCATAAAATCATCACAATAATCTGTGAGGGGCACAATGAGAAAGAGAAGGCTACCAACAGCGTCAAAAGACCCAACATGCTGGATGTACCGCACACCACTGAAGACGTCGACCTCCACAGTTTCGAATACGAGGTGTCAACGATACTTTCAAAGCCCATCGAGCGTATCATTCTAATGACCGAAGGTGGTATGGTAGAAGCAGTGACTATGCTCCAAAAGTGGGGCTATCAAAAAGGAAGGGGTCTTGGGCCTAGATTACAAGGCCGAAAAAAGCCCATCACAGCCAAAGGGGGTCAGAAAGTCAGATTTGGGCTAGGTTACAAGCCCACAGAAGAAGAAGTGAGAGAGGCTAATGAGAAAGCTAGTGCAATAGCAGCTGCAAAATCTAGGAGGATTCATATAGAGGAGAAACCCCATCCCAGGCCTCACATCAGGAATTCATTCATAAGTGTCGGGGTTGTGAAGATTGATCAGAATGGGGAAACCCAATTAACCCCACACAAGCCTATAGCACCAGTTTGCCCCACCAATCCCTGCATCACCCTTCCCATCCTGGAGATAGACTTGGTCGCGTTATTCCTTTTTGAAGAATGACGGCCCGTACCTGAACAAATTTCCCTTGTGGTAAATGACCACAAAACTATATTATCATTTGAGGACATCATCTCAGACGAAATGGGGATCAATATGATAGAGGCTAACTCCAAAGAGTTGTATTAGTCAGCGTCCTCCATCCAAACAGGTAAAAGAGTGACCCCTTAGGTACGCAACTAGGCATCTTTACCCCAAACCCTGGAAGCGGGGAGTGGCCTAATATTTGGCACCCATTTCCAAAAAAAATAACCTATAAAAAGTGAGATAAGCCCCTGACAGGCAATACCTTATATATACACAGACTCGTGCTGCTAAGGGTCTGTCTCCAAAGAAAACATAAATCTCAAAAACATTGAAAAAATATAAAATCTCAAAAACATTGAAAAAATATAAAATCTCAAAAACATTGAAAAAGTACAAAGTTTAAAAACATTATCATTTAAAATTCCAGATAAAGTCCCACAAAAAGATGCCTTAATCGAAATATTCGTCCCACGTAAAATCGACCCCTTCCCTATAAAAATACAAGGAGAGGTAGGTGTTACAAGTCTGGACGAGGATATCCCTTTGGAGGAGCTCCCCAATGAGCTCCTTGACCGGTTTACTAAGTTTGAGCATGGCCCTACCCCTCTTGTCGAGGAAACTAAGGACGTTAATCTCGAGACTGAGGAGATTCCCTGAATTACCAAAATTGAAATGTCGTTGTCTCCCGAAGAAAAAAAAAGTATGATCGATTTCCTTCGGTCATACCAAGACATTTTTGCCTAATCGTACGAGAACATGCCTGGTTTGGACACCGATTTGGTCGAGCATGAGCTGTCGCTCTACCCTAATATGAAGCCGGTTAAGCAGAAGCTGAGACGTCTCTGACCCAAGTGGATGCTGAAAGTCAAGGACAAGGTCATCAAACAGTATGACGTGAGGTTTCTCATGGTATCCATATACCCGCAGTGGCTAGCCAATATTATGTCTATGCCAAAGAAAGATGGAAAGGTCCGCATGTGCATCAATTTCTAAAATTTGAACAAAGTGAGCCTGAAGGATGATTTCCATTGCTGCACATTGACATCTTGGTCGATAATACCGCTAAGCATGGGATTCTTTCTTTTATGGACAGATTCTCAGGATATAATCAGATAAAGATGGCAGAGGTAGATCGAGAGAAGACTGCGTTCATCACCCCCTAGGGAACCTTTTGCTATCGAGTCATGCCGTTTAGGCTAAAGAATGCCGGTGCAATGTACCAGAGAGCTATGACTGTATTGTTTCACGACATGATGCACCGAGAGATTGAAGTGTATGTCGATGATATGATAGTCAGGTCACCGAAGCGAGGAGATCACTTGGTAAACCTTTAGAAACTGTTTGAGAGGAAGAGAAAGTACAGGTTATGTCTGAATCCACAGAAGTGAGCTTTTGGCTTCATGTTCGAAAAATTGTTAGGATTCATCGTCAGCAGGAGAGGGATCGAGGTCGACCCAGTCAAAGTTAAAGCTATCACAGAAATGTCACTACCGTCTACTGAGAAAGAGGTTAGAGGGTTCTTAGGAAAAATACAATATATCAGTCGGTTCATTACACAGCTAACTCCAATCTGCACGCCGATCTTCAAGCTACTTCGGAAAAACTTGCCCGTTGAATAGAATGACGATTGTCAGGCAGCGTTCGACAAAATCAAAAGCTACCTCCTTAACCCACCTGTTTTGGTACCACCTGAGCCGGGGAGACCACTCTTGATGTATCTCTCCATGATGAAAGTTTCAATGGGATGTGTCTTAGGGCAGCATGACAAGACGGGTAGAAGAGAGCAGGCCATCTACTATCTGAGCAAGAAGTTTACTGATTATGAAACGTGCTATTTTCATCTAGAGAAAGCATGCATGGCTCTTGTACGGGCTACTCAGAGGCTCTGCCATTACTTGCTATCTCAAGCTGTTATTCTTTTGGTCTGAATGGACCTGTTAAAATACTTATTCGAAAAGCCGGTTCTCACTGGGCGGACTGCACGATGGCAACTCTTGTTATCTGAGTTTGACACCACGTATGTCACTCAGAAGTCGATTAAAGGGCAGGCACTCGCCGATCATCTTGTTGACAATCTTTTGCCAGATTATGAACCTTTGAGAACAGAGTTCCCTGATGAGAAAATCATGTTCATGACGGAAGACGATAGTGAAGAAGCAGAAGAATCTTAGCTAATGCACTTTGATGGGGCAGCTAATGCCAAGAGTCAGGGAGTTGGCGCCATTCTGATTTCGCCGAAAGGATCCCATGTACCCGTCTCTATCAAGCTCAACTTTCCTTGCACTAACAACATGGCTGAGTACGAAGCTTGTGCAGCAGGCCTGCAAGCTGCTCTCAATCTAAATGTAACTCACCTTCGAGTGTTTGGAGATTCGCAGTTGATCATATGCCAGACAAATGGAGATTGAAAGATGAAAGATGAGAAATTGATCCCCTACCATGAGCACCTCGAGGATCTGATAACTTACTTCAAGGGTGTGACATTCTCATGTGTCCCACGTATAAGGAATCTCTTTACCGATGCAGTAGCAACTTTGACATCAATGGTAGAAATCTCGTATGGTGCTAAAATAAAACCAATCATGATCGAGCAAAGAAATGAGCCAGCTTTCTGCCTCCAGAATGAGGAACCTATAAAGCCTGATGATGAGCCACCTTGGTTCTCAGATATCAAGAATTTCCTCGAGATACTAACTTTCCCCGAGGGTACGTCCAAGATAGACCAACGAACCATTCAATAGTTAGCGGCGGGCTACGTCATTTGCGGGGAATGCCTTTACAAGTGATCCTATAACAACATTTTGCTCATGTGCCTTACAAAAGGTGAAGCAATCAATATTATGAAGGAGATCCACGAGGGAGTATGCGGTGTCCACGTCAGCGGTCACATGCTCGCTAAGAAAATTCTACGGCAAGGATACTTTTGGACCGCTATAGAATCTGATTGCTGCAAACATGTTCAGAAATATTACAAGTGTCAGGAATACTCCAGTCTGATACACGCTCCTGCCATCAATCTTCACTGCATGACCACACATTAGCCATTTGCTACCTGGGGCCTTGACATCGTCGAAATGATTATTCCAAAAGCATAAAATGGACATCAGTTCATTCTTGTTGCCATTGAACACTTTACCAAGTGGTTAGAAGCAGCATCATATGCCAACATCACGACCAGTCACGTCGAGAAGTTTCTCAAGAGTAATATTGTGTGCCGATTTGGAGTACCCAAGGATATCATCACGAACAACGGCACAAACTTTGCGAATAAACGCATCCGAGCTTTCTGCGAGAAATATAAGATCAAGCACCATCGCTCGTCACCTTATCGGCCTCAAACAAATGGAGTCGTGGAAGTTGTGAATGAGACGGTCATCCACATCCTAGAGAAGATGGTCATCACTTATCAAGATTGGAGCGAAATGCTACCATTTACTTTAAGGGCATACAGAGCGTCGATCCGTACCACTATAGGGGCAACACCATTCTCCCTGGTATATGGAATCGAGGTTGTCCTACTGGTAGAGGTTGAAGTACCCTCACTACGAATCCTCATGAAATCAGGCTTACCCGAAGCAGAGAGAGAGAGATCCCGCTTTGACCAATTGAACTTATTAGACTAGAAAAGACTCCTAGCCTTGTCCCATACTCATGCTTACCAGGGGCGAATCGCATGCACTTACAATAAGTGTCTCCACGGTCGAGATCTGAAGATAGGAGACATTGTGTTGAAGAAGATCTTCCCATCCCTCCACGCCGATCCGAGAGGGAAGTTCAAGCTGAACTGGGAAGGGCCTTACGTCGTCTGAGAAGTGCTGTCGAGATACGTCATCCGCCTTGCCACCATGGACGGAGATCATCTTCCTGTGCCCATCAATACTGGATACGTCTGGCGGTTCTACTCTTAGTTTATCACGATAAGGTAAGTCTTGGTAAAACAGATACGTGACTGCTTAAGAACCACCCAAAAGAGGTCATCATTCCAAGCACAGTAGCCAAAAAGCATCCCTAAAAATTATAATATTCTTTGCTACCCCATTCGAGCCTAGGCCTTTCTTTCAATGAACCCCTTCCCAAAAAAAAAATGTGTACATATACAAAAAAAGGGAAGTAAAGTTACCATCGAAATCTAAAAAAATTAGAAAAGCAAAACCTCAAAAAGAAATTTCCTAAAATAAAATAAAGGAAAAAGAAAAAAGAATCATGGGGGCTTGTACAGTAAAAATCCCCCAAGGAAGAAGTGTGTTGTGAAAAACTGAAGCCGCATCAAGGAAACCCTTTTAGCCCAGCACGCCTTCAAATCCTAACTTAACCCATGGCCAAGCTACACCCTGAAGAAAGCCCTCTTTTTAGGTTCACAAGCAGTCATAGTATTTATTAAGGCAAGGGGGGCCGAGTTATGAGACGACACTAGAACCCCATCTAGCCGGCTATGACGGAATCGACGTCTATGTTGTGGCTTTTGAAAATAAAATAAAAAAGAAATAAAAAGAAAAAAGAAAATAAAAATACAAGCTCAAAGCAAGATGAACATGGTGAAAATCCGAAATGGCACTACAGGTAAAAACAACAAGTTTGTGCAGACCAGGTGAAAACCCAAAAAGGCGCTTTGGGTAAGAGAGCTAAACCCATGGACGTGGTTAAAATCTGAAAGGGCGCCATGGGTAAAAAGATGGCAAAAAGGGCACGACGAATCCACCTTGGGCGTTGTGAGTCAAAAAGGATTAAAGAATTAAAAAGAAAAGAAAGGTTTGAATTGATTAAGAAGAATTGATGTTTGAGGAGCCCTCTTGGTTACCCTCCCCGATCCCCTTTTTTCAGGATGCTCATGCTAGTTCAAATCAGGTCTCGACCAGAATTGTCTTTATGAAACGGCTCCGTCAAATGTATGACTCAAGGTAAGGAGAAAGGTTTGACTCAACCCAAAGGGATTGACGTTCCAGCCTTGGTGAGGTTGTTCAAACTCCCTCGGGGGGGTCGACCATGCTCAAAAGAGGGCTCGAGACTCACCCAGTGATTAAGGCACCACACCTAAAAAAAAACACACAAAATAAAAAGAACAAAAAGTCTGTGTAAATATAATAGATTTTCCTTTTTCACTGCTTACACCACATCCCAAAATTAGCCGGTGTGATGTCTAACTTTCTTTCTTTTTTTTATAAAAGCAAGGAAAAAATAAAAACATAAAGAAAATATGTATACCAAAAAGATGTGTGTATCTGTAAAGAGGTTTCTTACGCCCCTTTTTCTGTGTAGCTGATCTATGCAAAAAGTTATATGTGCAGGAAGAGATCAACGTCCCAGCTCGCTCTTCAAAGCACTAATCTCAGCGCGAAAATCATCCTCCTGAACATTTCGCTCGGTCAACCAACGACCATGCAAGCTCTTATTCCTCTTCCGAGACGCATCAGTAGCTCCATGGGCAACACTCAAAGATCCTTTTAGACGAAGGACCTCACTCTCCGCTATCCCTGCTCTAACTTTCTCTTGTGTTAAAAGCTCAGGTAGGACCCTCTTCTCATCAGTCAACAACTCAATACGGGCTCGGAGCGCTGTCTCCTTCTTCGGCCAGGGGCCTCCCACACCAATACTCTCCGACCGATCCAGATGATCAGTGGCAAGCTGCTAAACCAATAGCCAAGCCTCATACTCAGGAGAAGACCGAACTAAATCTCCCTACTCCATATCACACATCAGCATCGATTGACGCATCTCCTAAAAGGCAGCAATCCGATCCACGTCCTCGGAGGATCCCTTAGAAAAGATCAAAGCACATAGAGGGGGTTTTGTCTCACAAGGCACCTGCTGAGAGTAGCCGAACTGACGCAACACTCGAAATGGAAAATAGAAGGTGCTGCCAGTCAATCCTAGAAGGGTGATGCCCTCATGGTCTCTGAAACGAACTATTGGGAAGGTCCAATCCAACCAGGGAAGCCTCCATATCAGCTCGGCGTCGGTCAACCAAAGCTTCAAAGCTGACGAATCGCCCTACAGAAGGAAGTGACACCTACCAAAAAAGCATCGAGCCACCTCACCTCAAGCAATATAAAAGTGTGGCACGGGTCCCAAGATAGCGAGATGCTCACCTAACCAGACTTGAAGCAGCAAAGGACATCCCCTGAGGTTCTCCACCTTGCCCAGAGCAAATGCATCAAGACATTGATACAGTTCAGTAAGGACCAAATGCATCATTGGTCGGCCCTCTGACAATTCGATCAAAACCTCACAAAGAGCCAGAGAGAAGCTCTCTCCCCCAGTAAAGAAAAGGACTTTCGAGATGAGACCAAGAGCAAAGGCTTTCACATTGAAGATGTTCCTAACCAAAAAATTTCAAAGACTTTCGTCACCAAAAAGTTCTCTGAGGAATTTGATCGAACACCGTGTGGGGCCCCCAACGAGACTTTTCTCGTACTCAAATTTCTTTAAACCGAGGGTAAGGTGAACAGATTTGGAGTAGCCCGACTTCGGTGTGACTCTTGCGAGGCCTCTGTGAAGATTCAAGCCAGATAAATTGGATAGCTCCTTAAGGGTTGGAGTTAGCTCCCGCTTCCCAAAACGGTACACATGCTCATTTGTATCCCAAAAAGAGGTTGCCACATGAAGTAGGTCCTACCGTAGCGGAACATCAAGAAAGAAGGGAAGACGTGATGGCTCAAGCCACTCCAATTCAACAAGCTCGCTCTCGTTCAAGCTCCAAAGCCAACTTCTAAGAAACTTGGGCCCCAAGCCCAACGAAATGAGTAAACTGGTTTCGGGCCCTCCATGTAAGGGAGGGTTGAAAAATGGGTCCATAGACGTACAAAGGTGTAATAGCCCGAAAAATCACGCTAAACTATGACCTCGGGATCCATGCCCGATCGGTCATAGGTTTGACCAAATGGAAGTCCAATAGTTAGCATGAGGTGTGATGAACGGATGAGATGTGACAAATTGAATGTCTATGTGGTGTGTGCTGTAAATGTGAAGTCGCATACACCTATCGCGGTGTATGTGCTCAACACACACACGTGAGGAAAGGGATAAAAGGGTTTAATAACCCTAAATGTGTGTTTTTGGTGGTTGAGAGAGAAGTAAAGAAGAGAGAGAGAAGAGTAAAGAGAGTGATCAATATAAGGAGTAAATGCTAGTTGAAGAAGGGAGATTCGAGCAATAAACGTCGGATTCACCACGGGTTGGATCTGTTAGAGCCAAAGCTGGAACCCTAGCCTTCCAACCATTTGATTTGAAATCAATTTGAGATTGATTCAAGGTAAATTTTTTTGTGAATAAAATGCATAGATCGTAGAGGCTAGGTTGTGGTTGAAAGTGGGTTAAATCATAGGATAATGGTTTAGAAAAATAGAGGAAAAAGTATGGAAGAAGATTGGGAAGAACAGCTCGAAAGGGGCTAAATCTGACAATTTCGATTAATCGAAATTGGGTTTCGATTAATCGAAATTGGCCAGGAAGTTGAAAGGTCAGAGGACCCCGATTTCGATTAATCGAATTGGAGTTCGATTAATCGACTTTGGATTTCGATTAATCGATTTAGGTATCGATTAATTGACTGGGAACCTCCAGTGGACCCCAGGGGTTGGAGGAAATGGCTTGAGGAAAATCGACTAATCGAAATGGGATTTCGATTAATCTATTTCAATTTTCGATTAATCGATTTGGGATCGATTAATCGATTTTAGGAACTCGACTACTCGAATTGAGAATCGACTTTGCGAAACAGAGAATTTCGATTAATCGAATGAAAATCTCGATTAATCGATTTGAAAATCGATTAATCGAATCAGATTCGATTAATCGATTTTGGAATTCGATTAATCGACTGAGATAAAATATGTTGACTTTTGGGTTTGACTTTAAGATTCTTGGAGAGTCTTAGATCTTCTTTATTGCACCCTTTGTGATGTGTTTCACCTATTATGTGGTACCATAGGTGGTACGTGTGGACTAGTGCACAAGGAGCCACGTGGGACCTTGATGCGTTGAGCAAACAAAGACTTGAGGTAGGGAACACCTTGAACATGTACTTTATTTTACAAGAGCATGTATGTAATGATATAGAGTTCAATTCAAATGTTTATTTGCTTAAAGATTGTGAAAAGTGTGTGTGCGTGTGACACCCATAAGAGTAATGAGAATGAGCCATCCCCAGGGGATGAAGAAGTAAAGAGATAAGAGCATCAGGTGTGATGCAAGTAAATGGATACATCCCAGGGATGTATCCAAGATTGAATCATGTTGATAGGGCCTAACTGATATAAGATAGCGCACTTACACGGTGAATAACTATATGTAAGGCACCGATATTTTTGTTATTTGAGGTTTGATAGGTTACCCCACCGACGTGGCGGGATATCCATGACTGACACGGCAGGATATCCGTGACCGTCTGGTTGAAACCGTAGGCGGTCTGAAGGCTTATCCGTACATAGTAAGCACACCCTGTGGTGTTGATTTGAGACAAGTGAAACCCGCCACCAATCCCAGGGAAAGGGCTTGGGTACTATATTTGTATTCCTGTGGAATACGTTAAAGCTCTATATAGATGACGATGAAGGGTATCTCATCGGGGCTCGATGCTATATTGCTCGGGGATTACTTAAGTTGAAAGTTTAAGTTTTGCTTTAGGCCTTTTCAGCATCATTCATGAATAAATGAAAACATAAGTAATGAACAGTAAAATGAAATGCTTTTAACTGTTTTCATCAATAACTGCATAGACACATCATGCATGGCATATCATGGAATATATGTGAGTTATAATTTATATGTTCAACCGTGTTTGTTCCCTATTGAGCTAGGATGTAGCTCACCCTATAGACTATACGTCGCAGGTCCACTACTAGCAGCTGCCGAGGCTTCAGGAGACGCTGATCCCGGTGAGTCGGACCTTGCGGCCGGCGAAGAATTGGAGCCACCTCCTGAGGACTTCTTCTAGAGGACTCCGTTGTGCCGCTTTGAGGGCTTTTAGAGAGATTTTGTACGGCTTGGTATGTCAAGCCTTGATTTTGTTTAAAACCATGTATATAAGGAGTTGGGATTATTCTTTTGGGACGAACCATCCGTGATGATTTCTATCATCGATGGTTCGGATCGGTTCTCCATTTATGCAGAGGCATGAGGGTAGAAGTGTCTTTTGGGGAGTAAATTAATATAGATCTAAATTCCGCAATTTCGTTTATTATACTTTTGATGCTTGATATACCAGTGTTCCGTGCTTAGCTAAAGGGCACGGTCAAGATGATCGTGTTGATGGCACGGGTTTCGGGGTGCCGAAATCCGAGCTGTCATAGTTGGTATCAAATCCATTTTCTTTTAGCAATTCTGACAATCGTCCTTTTTGGTCAGAACATAGGGGCTTCTGCTAACGAAACTTTAGTTTCAAATGCAGCCGCAAATGTCATCTAGAGGAAGAGGCCGACCAAGGGGAGGCCAGTAGAGGAGTCTACGTAGTGGAGATGGTTACATCTCTCCTACTAATAGAGTGCCTTTAGGAGGTACTGAGGCCCCAGGGGGCAGTAGTAGTAGACAACATGATGAAGAGGATCGAGATCATCAAGATCAAGATCTAAGAGAACAAGAAAGATTGAGAGAAAGACAAGAGGACAGAGAAGAGCGACAAAGGATGATGCACACTATGGAGACTATGGCACGACAAGCCGCATCCTTTGTAGCTCATGCATCAAGAAAACGTGACCACCTACACCACACATGGGACTGCGTTGCACTGCCCTCATCTTTTCTGAGTTTAGGAGGATGAGACCTGCCGGAGAACTGGCTGATGGAGATGGAGAAAGTCTTTAGCGTGCTAACATGCACGGAAGATGAGAGTGTGAGATGGGCAGCTTATATGTTGGATGGGGAGGCTGGGCCTTGGTGGAAGTCCGTGATAAGGACTCGGGCTCAGGAGACCCTAGAGTTGCCTTGGACTTGGGAGGAGTTTGTTGAGGAGTTCAACAAACAATATTTTCCAGAAGTGGTGAGGAACCAATTAGAGATACAATTTTTACAATTGGTGCAAGGGAGGATGACAGTGAGAGAGTATGGGGTGGAGTTTCTACGACTTGCCGTTTGCTCGGATTACGTGCCATCAAGTGATGAAGTCCAAAAGGTTTCAGCAAGGTTTGAAGCCTGAGGTTAGGGGAGGCGTAGCTCCATTTCAGCTGAGGATCTATGAAGAGGTCATGAGTAAAGCACTAGTGGTTGAAGAGGAGAACACAAATAGATATCGACAGAGAGAGCAACAGAGAGGAGTAAATGAACAAGGAAGATCGAGGCACTACGAATCGGTGAACAAAAAGCCAAGGTTCATGGCCCAGAATCAGAGACCACAGTTCCAAGGGAGTTTCAGAAGACCGACGCAACAACAACACCAACAGAGGTTTCCATTACTTACGTCGGGGAGACCTTTTCGCTATGAGAGCCCTGCCATGTCTACTAGCGTCACTAACACACAGGGTTCTCGTACTGTTTCTTCTGCACCTCGGGAGACTTGCGCAAAGTGTGGCAAGCCTCATAGAAACGATGGGTATGTAGATTGGGAACTAGGGGTTGTTTCCGATGTGGCAAGGTGGGCCACTTGATCAAGGATTGCCCGGCGATAAGAGAAAAGCGGTTTCGATTCGGTATACGACCAATTCAAGCAAGGAAGCCAATCGTTCAGGGGAGAGCCTATGCAGTCACTGCTCAAGAAGCAGGGAACGTGCATGACGTCATACAAGGTGAGACCCTTTTTAAAATTAAAGAAAGTTTTCATTTCATCAAAATTTTAAATAGAGAAGGAGCATGCATTAGGAATTGTATAGATTCTTTCTCAATACAAAAAGTTGTATGTGAATTAAGAGTGTAAATTGATGTGCAAATTATTGTATGTATGTATGTATGCTATAGGTACTTTAAATATATATGAAAAAGGATGTTTCGGTGGTTATGACGCTCGAGTGTTGATAGACCCAGGGTCTACCCACTCATTCGTCACTCCACGTTTTGCCAAGAAGATGTAGATTGTTCAGAGACGTTGGATTTCGTCCTATCTGTGTCTATTCCGACGGGAGAGTTAGTAGACACGGAGTTAGCTTGCAAATCCATCATTGTAGCAGTTCGAGACTTAGAGGTGCATGAATTGGAAGCAAAGTTGATCTTTATTAGACATGCAGGGTTTGATGTGATCCTTGGCATGGTGGTTCTTGACATTGTGCAACCGTCGATTGCAAGAACAAGGTAGTCATTTTCAGACCCAACACAAGAAGATCATTTCGGTTTCAAGGAGTGAGGTCGTCATCTGTGCCACTGATCTCGGTAGTAAGGGCCGAGAAAATGATCAGAAAGGGTTGCAGTGGATACTTGGCTTTCTTAAAGGAGGACAAGGAAGAAAAGAATGTCATTGCTGAGATAGCAGTTGTGCAAGATTTTGCTGACATGTTTCCAGAAGAATTGCCTGGATTACCTCCAGAAAGAGAAGTAGAATTCGCCATTGACTTAGCACCAGGAACGGAGCCTATTTCGAAAGCACCTTATAGAATGGCTCTCGCTGAGTTAAAGGAGTTGAAGGAACAACTACAAGAGCTTATGGACAAGGGGTTTGTTAGACCGAGCGTGTCTCCATGGGGAGCACCGGTCTTGTTTGTCAAGAAAAAGGATGGGTCAATGCGGCTATGCATTGACTATCGACAATTGAACAAACTCACTGTGAAGAACCGCTACCCTTTGCCTAGAATTGACGATCTATTCGACCAACTGCAAGGAGCAAGGTATTTTTCCAAGATCGACCTGAGATCTGGGTATCATCGATTCTTGAGTCAAAGGCGAGGACATTAGGAAGGCGACTTTAGGACACGATGTGGACAGTTTGAATCCCTTGTGATGCCGTTTGGATTGACGAATGCCCCGGCGTCGTTTTTGGATCTAATGAACCGAGTGTTTAAACCACACTTGGACTCTGCGTCGTAGTGTTTGTTGATGATATCTTGATATACTCCAAATCCAAGGCGGAACACGAAGAACATTTGAGGATTGCTCTCTGAGGGCGCTACGTGAACACCACTTGTACGCCAAACTCAGCAAGTGTGAGTTTTGGTTGGAAGAGGTTAGCTCCTTGGGACACGTCATCTCAAAGCCAGGTGTCACGGTAGATCGAGCAAAGATAGAAGCGATGAGTTAAATGGGAGCAACCAAAACAAATGACCGATGTCAAGTTTTACGGGCTTAGGCGCTATTATCGACGTTTAAATCGAGGGTTTTCAAAGATATTGGGACCTCTCACAAAGGCGACGAAAAGATTCAAGGTTTGAGTGGAGTGAGGCATGCGAGAAGAGTTTTCAAGAACTCAAAATGAGACTCACTTGGCTCGTGTTAGCGATTCCTTGGGCGATGGAGGATCGCTGACAATGACGTCATACAATGGCCTTGGTTGTGTGCTCAACCAACACAAGAAGGTGATAGCTACGGATCAAGGCAATTTGAAAGAACACGAGAAAAATTACCCGACTCATGACTTGGAACTGGCAGCAGTCATTTTTGCGCTGAAGATTTGGAGACATTACTTGTATGGTGAGACTTTTGAAATTTTCACCAATCATAAGAGCCTCCGATATCTGTTTACAGAAGAGCTCAACATGAGAGCGGTAGCAGTGGATGGAATTCCTCAAGGATTACGATTGCTCCATACAATACTATCCAGGCAAGGCGAATGTAGTAGCCGATGCATTGAGTCGGAAAGGTTCAGCTCGGTTAGCTTCTTTGATTTTGGGTATGCACCGATGGAAATTATTGGAAGACCTGGCATTCTATGATGCGAACATTGAGTCAAAGGACACCGGATCCTTTTTGGCTAACATATCAGTAAAGCCAGTGATATTTGAGCATATCCACGATCTACAGATGAAAGATCCGGCATTAACAAAGATTCATCAAGACGTGAGTGAAGGCATTAGGTCGGACTTCTCAGTAAAAGAAGATGGTTCGTTGTTGTTTAAAGGCCGTCTATGCATTCCGGACAATGCCGATCTAAGACGAACGATTCTTGATGAAGCCCATAAGTCAAATTATGCTATCCACCCTGGTAGCACCAGAATGTACCAAGATTTGAAAAAGAACTACTGGTGGAGAGGACTAAAACAAGACGTGGCCGAGTACGTGTCACGGTGTTTGACTTGTCAGCAAGTGAAGGTTGATCATAGACATCCTGCTGGGCTATTACAACCTTTACCAATACCAGAATGGAAGTGGGAATCGATCTCAATGGACTTCATTGTTGGATTGCCTCGTACTGCCAAGAGACACAATGCCATTTGGGTCATCGTAGACCGATTGACCAAATCAGTGCACTTTTTGCCGTACAATACTACGTATACGGCAGGAAGACTGGCAGACTTATACATGAAGGAGATCGTAAGATTACATGGGATTCCAAGCAGCATAGTTTCAGATCGTGATCCACTATATACGTCCAAGTTTTGGAAGAAATTTCAAGAAGGAATAGGAACACGACTAGACTTTAGTTCAGCTTTCCATCCTCAAACTGATGGGCAGACAGAGCGAGTGAACCAAGTAATAGAAGACATGCTCAGAGCGTGCATGCTTGATATGCAAGGATACTGGGATGAGTATTTACCGATGCTAGAGTTCACATATAATAACAGTTTTCAAACGAGCATTGGCATGGCACCGTATGAAGCTCTGTATGGACGACGATGCAAGTCACCCCTCAATTGGGAGGAAACAGGTGAGAAATTTGTGTTAGGGCTAAAACTACTTGAAGACAACGCCACCGTTGTCCGAATTATCAGAGAAAGGTTGAAGACAGCACAGAGTAGACAGAAAAGTTACGCCGACATGAAGCGGACTAGTGTCGACTATAAGGTGGGCGAGCACGTGTTTGTGAAAGTATCACCTATGAAAGGTGTAATGAGATTTGGCAAGAGAGGGAAGTTAAGTCCACGTTATGTTGGACCATTCGAAATTTTGGGACGAGTAGGTGAGGTTGCATATCGCATTGGTTTACCACCGCTGTTTGATCGAGTACATAACGTGTTCCACATATCGATGCTCAGAAAGTACGTGAATGATCCGTCTCATGTGTTAGGAAAGCAACCTATAGAGATGTGTGAGGACATGAGCATGATAGAGGAACCAGTGGAAATCTTGGATCGAAAGGAACAAGTACTGCGCACTAAAGTGATTCCCTTAGTGCTTGTTCGGTGGAATAATCATCCAAAAGAAGAGGCTACTTGGGAACGAGAGGCCGATGTGAAGGAACAATATCCAGCCTTGTTTCCAACGACGTGAGAATTCAATGTAAACCACAAACATGTTTGTGAAATCTCCATTATACTTGTAATTCAATGGAAATTTTGATTAATCTGATTTGAGGAACAGAATTATATGTACATGATCAAGTATATACAACTCTATGGAAGAACCACTTGCTGTCATAAACTGCCAAAAATAATCAAAGAACCAAGAAATTGAAAATCTGCAGAAATTGGGCAAAACCGATTAATCGAATTTCAAATCGATTAATCGATTTGGAATTTCGATTAATCGATTTTGTTCGATTAGTCGACTGGCATATACCAGTGACTAGGAAATTGAAAGGAGAGTCAGAATATACATAGAAGACAAATTTCGATTGATCGAGTTAGAATCTCGATTAATCGATTTGGATCGACTAATCGATTTTGAGAATTTCGATTAATCAAATTAGAATTCGATTAATCGAACGGCAAATTCGATAAATCCAACAAACTGAGAATGTTAGAAGAATTGGGAGTCAATTCATGAAATTTCGATTAATCGAAGCAGTGTCGATTAATCGATTTTGGATTTCGATTAATCGAATTAGATTTCGATTAATCTATTTACAAAAAGGACTTAAAAGAAATTGAATACAGATATACGATTTCGATTAATCGAAGTGAACTTCGATTAATCGATTTTGAAATTTCGATTAATCGAAATGGATTTCGATTAATCGAATAACCAAGGAATTACGAGAAATTTAGAAGTTCTTGCGATTTGATTAATCAAGTAAAATTGATTAATCGATTTTGAAATCGATTAATCGAAATGGATTTGATTAATCGGCTTCGCATGATGAGCTCTAAAACTTAAATTTTAAAAAGGATACGATTTCGATTAATCGAAATGTTTTCGATTAATCGATTTTGACTTTCGATTGATCGATTTGGGAAATCGATTAATCGATTTTGCGCGGCTTAACCTAATTTTAAAACTCGATTAATCGAATCTGTATTTCGATTAATCGAAACCAGTCTATATATATTGGAGTTAGGGTTTTGGTACCCATTCGGAATTTTCAAACTTGGGCGCCATTCCTCTTTCTCCTTCCTCTTCTCCAACCGGTCAAGACAAGCTAGGGTTTTGGGGTTTCTTTCGTCGGTTCCGGACCAAGATCGCCTATTTTGGATAGAAACTCTAAGGTAAACCCTAGATTTCCATTTTTCCCTTCAATTTGCATTAGAAAAACCCTAGATTTCGTTATTTCACCAACCATGCCGCCCAAAACCCGATTATCTTCAAAGAAGGCGACTTCTAAGTTGCCGGTTAGGCGTAAGAACGCCGCACCACCACCACCTACCCCATCGCCGGTGAGGACTCCATCACCGTCGGCATCGGAGACCACCTCCTGTTCGACGAGCGTGTCTACGCACGAGTCTTCCCGCGAGTCCACACCAATGCCCCCACCACCCACTAATGTAATACAACCAAACGAATGGTGGGCGGCCAAGACATTTGAGGTCGAGTACATTATCGACCCTACCCTATTCACCGATCCCGATGTGCCGGGCGAGACCCAATGGGCTCGAAACTACCTTAACAACGCCGGCCTCGGCAACCTTCTCAAACCAATCCGGGGTTCTTACTACCCTAGATTGGTGAGATTATTTTACCAAGGGCTAACGGATGGCCCTACCGAAGATTGCATTTTGACCAAGATCGAGGGTCGTCTATACACGATCACTCGTCGTCACATACACGAGGTGCTTGAATGCTACCTCGATTTTACCCCAGAGACTACCCTATTCCCACCCTTCGAGGAGGACCCCCGCTTCGAGGAGGTCATGACCCGCATGACCAATGGTAAAAAGGGGTCGGGCTCCTCCATTAAGAGGGTTGACCTTCCACACTATATGTGGATGCTCGACTCGGTGATAAAGTGCAACCTTTACCCAATGCGCCACGACACCGAGCGCGTGGACAAAGTGCAACATGCACTTTATGCGGCCTTCTGTGGCCGATGGTTTGATGCTACTATGGTCATCCTAGAAGGGATGAAGTACATCAAAGGAAAACTGATGAAGGGCAACATGCGGCCCAAGGAGAAGATGCCATATGCTCGGCTCATCTCGAGCATGTTGGAGTGCTACTCAGAGCCCTCCTCGACATCTCGCCTCACGAGGTGAGGGCTACGGATCGGCGTGAAAGGCGTTCTGAAGTCTTCATGGACCCGTAGCTACAATCTTCTAAAGCGGACCCTACCAGCTCCAGGTCCCGCTCCAGCCCCAGCAGCAGCACCAGCAGTAGCACCTCCACCACCCCCACCACCTCAGCAGGACCCACCCGTGGGTGGGGCACACCCTATTCCCACCGAGCCATCCGTGGAGAGGGTTCCCTCCCACACCACAGCCTCACCGACACCACCTGCCCACTCCGCGCCCGCGACACCCACCTCATCATACCGCCGGCGCGCCGCTCCACCCGGTCCTACCATCGAGGACGTGTTGGCTCGCATGGAGGCCAACAACGAAAGGATGAATCGGAGGATAGAATTCCTACTATTTCACACCCTCCGCCACATCTATCCTACCCTACCGCTAGCTACCTGCATACGGGAGGAGGTGGACGTGAGGCACCGCCTTCCACATAGGACCCGTCTTCCCTCCCACCACTGCAGACGCGGTTCCTTCCACATCTACCTCCGCTCCGCCGACCCGGACGCTGCAGCCACAGCCGACCACTCCGCCAGCACAGTCGCCACCACTGACCTTGACCAGCTCCAGACCCACGGCCCACAGGCACCCGACCAACCTGGCGAGGGGACTGCATAAGTCTTATATTTATTTTGTATCAGTCATGATTTTAGTACATGTATATTTTGTATGCCAATTTATTGGCGCTTTGTAAAACTTTTGATATTAATAGAAATCCCAATTTTTGTGTTAATTGTTTTCTTCACAAAATTTAAATTCCATGCTTGTGTTGTGAATACTTATCGTCGAGTCATTGGACCACCTCACTGCGAGTGTGGGGGAATGACCCAGACAGACACACCTTGGGTTATTTTCGAGGACGAAAATTCCCAAGGTGGGGAGGATGTAATAGCCCGAAAAATCACTCTAAACTATGACCTCGGGATCCGTGCCCGATCGGTCATAGGTTTGACCAAATGGAAGTCCAATAGTTAGCATGAGGTGTGATGAACGGATGAGATGTGACAAATTGAATGTCTATGTGGTGTGTGTTGTAAATGTGAAGTCGCATACACTTATCGCGGTGTATGTGCTCAACACACACACGTGAGGAAAGGGATAAAAGGGTTTAATAACCCTAAATGTGTGTTTTTTGTGGTTGAGAGAGAAGTAAAGAAGAGAGAGAGAAGAGTAAAGAGAGTGATCAATATAAGGAGTAAATGCTAGTTGAAGAAGGGAGATTCGAGCAATAAACGTCGAATTCAACACGGGTTAGATCTGTTAGAGCAAAAGCTGGAACCCTAGCCTTCCAACCATTTGATTTGAAATCAATTTGAGATTGATTCAAGGTAAAAAATTTTGTGAATAAAATGCATATATCGTAGAGGCTAGGTTGTGGTTGAAAGTGGGTTAAATCATAGGATAATGGTTTAGAAAAATAGAGGAAAAAGTATGGAAGAAGATTGGGAAGAAACGATTTCGAAGGGCTTCATCGACAATTTCGATTAATCGAAATTGGGTTTCGATTAATCGAAATTGGCCAGGAAGTTGAAAGGTCAGAGGATTAATCGACTTTGGATTTCGATTAATCGATTTGGGTATCGATTAATCGACTGGGAACCTCCAGTGGACCCCAGGGGTTGGAGGAAATGGCTTGAGGAAAATCGACTAATCGAAATGGGATTTCGATTAATCGATTTCAGTTTTCGATTAATCGATTTGGGATCGATTAATCGATTTTAGGAACTCGACTACTCGAATTGAGAATCGACTTTGCGAAACAGAGAATTTCGATTAATCGAATGAAAATCTCGATTAATCGATTTGAAAATCGATTAATCGATATTGACTTTCGATTAATCGATTTGGAAATCGATTAATCGAATCAGATTCGATTAATCGATTTTGGAATTCGATTAATCGACTGAGATAAAATATGTTGACTTTTGGGTTTGACTTTAAGATTCTTGGAGAGTCTTAGATCTTCTTTATTGCACCCTTTGTGATGTGTTTCACCTATTATGTGGTACCATAGGTGGTACGTGTGGACTAGTGCACAAGGAGCCATGTGGGACCTTGATGCGTTGAGCAAACAAAGACTTGAGGTAGGGAACACCTTGAACATGTACTTTATTTTACAAGAGCATGTATGTAATGATATAGAGTTCAATTCAAATGTTTATTTGCTTAAAGATTGTGAAAAGTGTGTGTGCGTGTGACACCCATAAGAGTAATGAGAATGAGCCATCCCCAGGGGATGAAGAAGTAAAGAGATAAGAGCATCAGGTGTGATGCAAGTAAATGGATACATCCCAGGGATGTATCCAAGATTGAATCATGTTGATAGGGCCTAACTGATATAAGATAGCACACTTACACGGTGAATAACTATATGTAAGTCACCGATATTTTTGCTATTTGAGGTTTGATAGGTTACCCCACCGACGTGGCGGGATATCCACGACTGACACGGCAGGATATCCGTGACCGATACGGCGGCAAAACCGTAAGCCAGTGCGGCGGCTTATCCGTACATAGTAAGCACACCCCAGGGGTGTTGATTTGAGACAAGTAAAACCCCGCCACCAATCCCCAGGGGAAAGGGGCTTGGGTACTATATTTGTATTCCCAGGGAATACGTTAAAACTGTCTATATAGATGACGATGAAGGGTATCTCATCGGGGCTCGATGCTATATTGCTCGGGGATTACTTAAGTTGAAAGTTTAAGTTTTGCTTTAGGCCTTTTCAACATCATTCATGAATAAATGAAAACATAAGTAATGAACAGTAAAATGAAATGCTTTTAACTGTTTTCATCAATAACTGCATAGACACATCATGCATGGCATATCATGGAATATATGTGAGTTATAATTTATATGTTCAACCGTGTTTGTTCCCTATTGAGCTAGGATGTAGCTCACCCTATAGACTATACGTCGCAGGTCCACTACTAGCAGCTGTCGAGGCTTCAGGAGACGCTGATCCCGGCGAGTCAGACCTTGCGGCCGGCGAAGAATTGGAGCCACCTCCTGAGGACTTCTTCTAGAGGACTCCGTTGTGCCGCTTTGAGGGCTTTTAGAGAGATTTTGTACGGCTTGGTATGTCAAGCCTTGATTTTATTTAAAACCATGTATATAAGGAGTTGGGATTATTCTTTTGGGACGAACCATCTGTGATGATTTCTATCATCGATGGTTCGGATCGGTTCTCCATTTATGCAAAGGCATGAGGGTAGAAGTGTCTTTTGGGGAGTAAATTAATATAGATCTAAATTTCGCAATTTCGTTTATTATACTTTTGATGCTTGATATACCAGTGTTCCGTGCTTAGCTAAAGGGCACGGTCAAGATGATCGTGATGATGGCACGGGTTTCGGGGTGCCGAAATCCGGGCTGTCACAAAAGGTCTCTCAAGAATATAAAATTCAATATATGTTTATGGACCCGCCCTTGGAAAAGCAAGGAGAAAAAGAATTAGTCAAGAAGGCCAAGTCAAAAAGAAAAGAGAGGGAATCTGGACTATCTCGGGCATATAAGGCTTTGAAAAATGACAAAAAATCACACTAAATAATAGCTTTGAAAAACCCAAAAAAAAATCACACTAAATAATAGCTTTGAAAAAACCCAAAAAAAATCACATAAAATGATAGCATTGAAAAACCTAAAAAAAAAAAAAAAAAAAATCACACTAAATAATAGCTTTGAAAAACAAAAAAAAAATCACATAAAATGATAGTTTTGAAAAACCAAAATTCACATAAAATAATAACTTTGAATATATATATATATATATATATATATATATAATAAAGAAAATCCCAAAAATAATAAAATCACATGGAATGATAACTTAAAATCCATAAAAAAATCACATAAAATAATAACTCAAAATCTAAAAAAAAAAATCACATAGAATGATAAACACTAAAAAGGATAAAAAAATGTTTCACATAAAATAACAAAAAAAATATACTTTGAAAAGACAGCACACACTCCCAAAAAGCGTTGCGACTTCTATTCGCTCTGCTCGAGTAGTTGTGCTAAATAAGCTTCGGGATCAATGGGTTCACCCAAAGACCTCGAACCCTGCTTCAAACAGGGACACTCGTGACTAGTTAAATGAGGCGGTCTACACCTCAAATGACTGGATGCACATGCGTGTTCCGATGTAGTAAAATGTCGATATTTTATCAGCAACACCACTGTGTTATAGTAACGTCCTAAGTCAAGGTACACCTTGGATTCTGGATCCTACTTCAAAGTAGGAGCAACGGTGTCAATCCCGATCAAACAATCAATGTTTCGATCGAGTCGACTCCACTGCTAAATCTTTACGATGAATGCTCTGTCTTTGGGTTCATAGGAACATGAGTGTCTAACTTGAGATTTATCACGAGCTATTTCAGAGGTGTGGACTCTTGGTCTGCACTGTCCGGGCGTGCGCCCTACAGGGTTTGAGGACCAGATAACTCTGTTATGAAAAAGATCAATCGTTGGTTGAAACAAACCTATTGAAAATGAAACTACATATCAATGAAACTATGTGTAAGCATACATGTAGAACGGTTCATTTCCCTTATTTTCGCGGGCTTAAAACCTGTATTGGCACGATATCCCTGTAAAGTATACGCCTTGCGTCTGGGTATTCGTAGGATGGTCATTTGTTCTCGTAAATTGTACCTGGATGGGTTCTGGGTCGAGACTTCCATTGCCTTTATTGTTTATCGCCCTTAATGGGTGCATATTTATGCATAGTTAAATGATTTATAAGATCATTGTCGGTAGAGACCAGGATTGGATATCTCCTTCGGGGGGCACCCAATTTTGGCCGGATCTCTTCAATGTTATTTGGAAGTTTGATGCTCTAGGTCATGTTGATCCAGGGGCACGTTATCAAAAATGACACGTACTCTCAAAAAGCGTTGCGACATCTATTCGCTCCACTCGGTAGTCGTGCTAAATAAATTTCGGGATCAATGGGTTCACCCAAAGACTTTGAACCTTGCTTCACACAAGGATACCCGTGATCAGTCAGATGAGGCAATCAATGCCTCATATGATTGGACATAAACTGTGGATCTTCACGTTTTTGTCTCGCACCTATCTTTAAGTGTGGGTCGATCACCCTCTCACTCACAGAGCTTTTATATTTAGAATGAAGCTTGAACATAAAAAATCTTTAATCATCTCGAGAAGCAGATTATTTTCTCAGCATATTGGGCTTTCACAATTCGTTTCACCTCAGTTATGCCCAGTAATATCGCTAAGCGCTTGGAGACCGATTACCTTAAGAAGCGACCATTTTTTCCGACATACAAGGTTTTCATTTTCTCACCATGTTACTCATCTAATGTTTGAAGTTCATTCTGAATGTAGCGGACCCGTCAGTAATGTCTTGGGCCTCTTAGGATGTCTCTTTTCTTGAGTATTCGATCATTAGTGATAGAATACCAAAGAGGGGCATCTGTAGGCCCTCAATTTTTGCCCAAAGCCCGATCGATACATAATTCGAGAAAGGCGTACCCCCGAGCTTCCGAAAGCATTTTCCAAACCCTTAGGAATCATCTCAAAATCCTTAGGAATCATCTCGAACCCTTAGGAATCAATCATAGCCTTTTCAGATCTATTAGAACCCTTCTCAGGCACGATTCGAATCCCCCTGAATAGCGATTAGAAAGAGGAGTGCTAATATTTTTATAGATAGTTTCCCAATCTAAGATGTATACCATTGGAAAGTAGAGCTCCTCATCTTTTCAACTAACTAAGAATTGCTTAATTTGAAGTTGTACATCAAAAGTTATGGCAAAATAAAGTTCGCATATTAATACAGGAAATTATAAAATCGGACCCATAGAGCTAGTTTCGAACCCTCCTGAGCAGTGGTTAAAGAGAGCAATGCCAAAATTTTTACAAACCTCTTTTAAAGCTTAGCTATATACCATTGGAAAGAGGACTTCCCCAGCTTTCCAACAAGTCAAAAACCGCCTCAATCAGAGTTATATATAAAACGTTATGGCGAAATGAAAATCACAGATTTATGCAGGAAATTGCAAAATCGGGCTGGGCCCCATGCGGGTCTTCAACTTCCAACAGTTTGGGCCTAGTTTTCCTTCAAAAAATGGCCAAAATTGGCATTAGAGGTTTGACTTGTGGACCATCCCAAAGTCTGGGGTGTGTTTCTTTAGGACCCTAATAACCCTATTAGCTTAGGTTATCTCCATTTTGTCATTCAAGTCACCATCCTATTATCTACCATTAAACCAAAATCTCTCTTCTCCAAGCTCTAGAAAATCCTCAAACCTTAGATTGCCCATTACCTAATTAACTTTTAAATATCTCCTAATCCTCTCTTTTTCTATAAATAGAGAGGCACCCCCCTTGCAAAGGGATTGAAAAAATTTTAAAAGAGAGAAAAGGCTTTAGCTATTCCTCTCTTCCTCTTTTAGCATTTATCCATTAAAATTCTAACACCCTAGTTCATCTTTTAGACCTCATTTTCCACCATCAATTTTTGAGAACTAGTTAGAACTAGCCCCTAGCCTTCTTCTCTTACCTCTTAGCTACCAAGCCTTAGAGATTCAAACCCATCCTTCACCCATTTGCTATCGAAAGTTCATCCAAGACACATCAACGCGAAGGTCCACATCAGTGCTATAAGGGCCCGAGAGCTCCGGCTCTCCCCTCTATTCCTCTATCTTATTTGCTTTTCTTCTATCCTAGAATTAAGCCGTTACGCTGCCCAAATTTCGACAAGCAAGAAGGGCTTAATAGGATCGGTGTGCCTTCGGGTAAGGGGAAGTGCCACCCAAGGGTCAAAATCTCGGGTATCCGATACGTATCGTCTGAGCTCCAAACCGATACGTATCGGACGATACGTATTGGAATAGTAACTTACCGGACGATACATTGAATGTATCGTCCGGGCATTTGTATGTAAAATGGACGATACGGCATTTGAATGTACCATATCGTCCTGGTCTAATACTGATACGTATCGTTCGATACGTATCGGTATCAGAAAAAAATTTGACCCATGGTGCGGCCCCACATAAACCCGGTCATAGTAGAGACCGCTTACGAGCTGGTTGATCGGGTGCCTAGCACCTTCCCGATCGATAATCGAAGCCCCTACCCAAGAGCCTTTGGCTTAGATCGGATTCAGAGTCATATTTGTGGCACTTTAGTGCTTATAAAAATGATTTAGGTTTTCCGGGACACCAAAAACTCCAGGTGGCGACTCTAAATATTTTATTTAGCGAGCGCATCGTCGCGACGGGATCGTCAAAAAATCTCACGGTTGCACATTATAGATTTGTCGGGCCGGATTGGGTATTTACCAAGTCGGGTCAACCCGACCCAATATTTTGTACTTAAAAAATTATGAAATAGGGTTTTTTTTATCAAGTCGGGTCGGTTTTTCGGGTTGGGCTTCCAGTCGGGTCAAGTTATCAGGCCGGGTTGGTTCTCTTGTGTGCCACTATCGTGTCTGGTCAGGTCGGTTCAAGTGCACTATCCAAACACTGAATTTTTAATATTCCTTTATTTCTCACACAAATAAATTGCTATCCAACAGTGATAAGTACAGTAAAATGTAGGTTTCTGCATATTACTTCGTATTCTTGCAAGTTTGAAATATGTGATAAATTGGAGTAAAAGTTGAACTACCATGTAAATCACTCATATTCTTTTTCACTCTAAATTTTTAGATCATGGTTTTCAAATCACACAATATACATGACCAAATCACATGTAGGAAACCGCTATTGGCGCCTACATGATTTTTGAGGATGCCTACATTATAAACCCATTGAAAATCGTGGACTGCTTGGATCGAGATGATGGAGCATGTTTTTGAGACTACAAGCATACCATCAAACGGTTAGGTTTTTATTTCACGTGGCTCAAAATCAGATTTTAGGGATTTTTTTGGGATGTGTGCCATATGAAACAAAAGCAGACCGTCTGATGGAAAGCCCGTGGTCTCAAGATCGATCGTGTGAAAGATCGAGGTGAAAAACAATCTACATCCTCAGATTGCATGCAGTTTTAGTGGGTTTTGAACATGGGCATCCTCAGAAACCACATAGGCGCGAACAGAAGTACCCAACATGTACATTTTTCAAAAAGTGAGCTACCAGTCTAACTCACTTAGCACTCGGCTCTGGTACCAAGCACCAAGCTGAGATATTTAGTTAGTTACGTGAAAGTCAAATATTCATTGGTATCCACGGGTAACAAAGAAGAATTCTTTCGTTTTTTTTAATACATATAACTTACGAGGTCAACATACGGTATCGGTCATATATATGTATTAGTTGTACGATACATTTAATGTATCGTCTGCTACCGTCCAATATCGATACGTATTGTCCGATATATATCGATTTTGGGTTCAAACGATACATATTAATTTTTCGATATTTTGATTCATGCCCACGAGGCTGATATCCTTTTATCAAATAATAAATAATATTGATCCGGTCGCCAAGATTGATACTCAAATTGTCGTGCCTAATACTAACCTCTTGTTTACAAGAGATTTTCCCCCATAGTCCTAACTCACACCTATTTATATGGTTGCCTAATCGGCTATATCTGATGGTGGCCGATGTATATTGGGTTAGGCCCCATCTGATATAATATGCACTCCTGGGTCAAACATGTCAAATATATGTCCTTATCTGGCAATATGTATCCGACAAAATTCAAAGAATGCCCTTCTCGCAATTTTTTGTTATTTTTAATAGAAAGAGGTGCCTTAATATTAGCCTCTTTGCCGCTACGTTCCGAGATATCTAATTGACTTGCCCGATATGCCGACATATATCGGTTTAAATACGTGGTTGCCCCACCTCCATTTACATTAAAGTTAGACATGGTGGATGCATTCAACTCCCCATTAAGTACAGGAATTAAAATGGTGTCAGATGCTCATATTTAGATATTTAAGAGGTAAAAAGGGTGATGTGGATGTAAATTTAGAGCAAAAGGGTACATTTATTTATAACTCGCGATTCGTTCCGTCTCAACCCGCGAATCGTTCCGTCACAACCGACGATTCACATTCTTAAGCCTTGTTTGACAAACTCATGAAAGTGGGTTTTTTTAATTTTTTTTGTTAACTTTAGGCGTGCATGTAAATAAAATAACTTATGAGAAATTTTATTTTTAAAATTTTATAATTGTTTGATTTTATTTTTTTTAGCTACTTGGCTACATTATGTAAAATTATTTTCTTAAGGCATCATTCTTCACACCATATAAACCTCTAATCTCACCCTATCTTATTGGGCTAAAATGCATTAATCGCTTTAAATTAGAACATAAATTTTTTTTGTCCCAACTTTTTAGAAGATGGGTCTTGAGATCATGGGCATACACTCAGATAATTAGTATTTAATTATGCGTGGCACACTTTTCAAACAATAACTCTAAACTCGTGAGACATATATCAAGCTCAAATACAAATCACGGGTCATTTTTTGGAATGAGTGCGACATAAAATAAAAAATCATCTAATGATATACCCATGATCTCAAGATGCATCATGTGGAAGATTGAGATAAAAAACAATCTCCTTTGTCAGATTCAAAGCAATCAATACATGTTGTTCGAAGGAGATGAGGCGAGGTTACGATTTTACAGTGCAAACAAATAGTATGATTATGAGGTGAAGTTGCATCTAAACCGTTTGATAAAAAGGCTATGATCTATAGATCTACGACGCAAAAGAGTGGTGCAAAACTCAATCTCTATCATATGATTCGATAGAATCAACTGTTGAATCGGATAATGGCTTTGCAGTGCATTGAGTCATATGATAAAGATTATGCTTGGTGCCTCCACGTTTCAGATCTCTTGAAAATTGTTGAATGCTTTGGATCAGATGAGGTTAATTGTTTTTCACTCAATCGTCCATAGAATAGATCTTAAGATCATGTAGCACCTATTAAACGATCAGTTTGTGATTCCATGTATCCCCAGTCCCCAATAAATGGCCCTAAAGTCACATTTGAGCATAATGTGTGCTATATGATTGAAGAGTCATTTTTTGGGTATCGGTGATACAGGAAATCAAAAATTGACCATCAGATTGATGCGCCATGCACCCAAGATCTATTTTGTAGAAGATTTTTGTTAAACAAATCTCCATCATCTGATCCATAGAAATCAACGTTTTTTTAGGGGTCTGGGACGTAGGCGCTCTTAGAGAACATGTGGGCGTGAATAAAGAGGTATTGATACATGTGCTACATCAAAGAAAAAATTAAGCATTTGATGATAAGCTCATGGTCTCGAGATCTATCATATAAAAAATTATGGTGAAAAAAAAGCTTGTTCGATTGATTCAGAGCAGTCAAACAATTTTAGCATGAAATGTCCGAGTTGCGAAAGACGAATTTCGAGTTGCAAGAGTAATAAATAAAATTCCTCTTTAATGGGAATAACCCATGCCGTGAGCGGAAACGATTTTCAACCAAATTTTAGTTGAATCTTTTATCCGAGTCTTTTTTAAGAAAAGCTCTTATTTGTGGGTTTCACATGATTGTCAAACAGCTAAAAGTTTGAGTTTCTAAAAAATCTTAAAATTTTACGGGATTTTTTACCGAAATCGTTCCACCAATCAAGCCTTAATCCGTACTCATTCACATTTTTAAAAGGGAAATTTACCTAACCGACTCTGTCAGATGTACCTTTTACTGCAGAGACCCTATAGTTTCACCTTTATCCAAATCGACCAGCTCCAAGCCTAGACACAGTAAAAAGTCAAAATTACCCCTTTCTTTAATGCACAAAAGCATCGTCTTCTTCCTCATTGTAATCTGCTCCTTATTGTAATCTGTCAAAGGATCTTTCTCAGCATAGAGATTCAACATGCTCTATTTCTAAAGTACACCTAGATCTAAACCGTCAAAAAAAAAAAGAGGATACACCTAAATCTATGTCATCTGATATTTGCATTTTTTCTCCTTCTTCCTAAGGTATTTATTTTGAAATTATTTTTTTTCGATGCTAAAATCACAATCGACATCGACTGTAAAAATAATCGACATCGATTGTTTACACAATCGATGGCGACTGCCACTGTATAAAAAAAGATTTTTTTTTTTTTTTTTAATTTTTTTTTTACAGTCGGCATCGACTGTTTACACAATCGATGCCGACTATATATCGATTGTGTAAATAGTCGATGTCGACTGTTAAAACAGCCGGCACCGACTGTGTTAAGAGTCGACATCGACTGTTTAAATTTATTTATTTATTTATTTCTTTTTATTTTTTTTAAGAGACAATATCACCTTACAAAGGTGTATTTGGGTCGATCCAAATAGATTGGATTGAGGAGAAGACGTAGTCACCTTCGTCACCTCTAATTTTTAGAAACTGTAGCATATTAAAATAAGGAAGAAGATGATGTTTTTGTACGTTAAAGAAAGGGGATAATTTAAACTTTTTGCTATCCTTAGGGTCGGCTAGGCTTCCAGCTAGTCGATTTGGATAAAGGTGAAATTATAGAGTCTCTGCAATAAAAAGTACATCTGACAGGGTCGGTCAGGTAAATTTCCCTTCTTAAAATTGTTCCACCAATCAAGCCTTAAATCGTACTATTCACATTCTTAAATTATACTCAAGCCTTAGCTTTTGTCAGATAGCTTTTATGCGTTAGTATTAGGTACGTGGCTTTTTTTCTTTTTCTTCTTATTTGTGAGAAAAATAAGTGGCCGAGTGTTAATTGACTATTTCAAGTCAAATTTTGGAATGTATGTGTGCAACTCTGAGTTGTCATATGTTCAATATAATGGAGGTATTATGATCTAAAGAACTTTGGAATAAATTTTTTTAATAAAAAATAGTGTCATCTAAAATTTATAAATTTTGTCCCAATCTACCACTCCAAAGATCTTGAGATTATATATATATATATATATATATATATATATATATATATATATATATATATATATATAATTTTGAAAAAGAGGAGATCAAATTTTATCCCAGTAAAATTTTGAAAAAGAGGAGATCAAATTTTATCCCAGTCTCCCACTCCAAAGATCTTGAGATTATTTATTTTTATATATATATATATATATATATATATATATATATCTTGAGAATAGTCAAGTCCTATCAAGTAGAATTATATTTTCAATCCGTTGACTTTGAAAATCGGAGAATTTTGACTTTTTTGATTTTCACTATTTATAGTATGACGTGCAATCAAAATTCTCATATTTTCGAAGGCAACAGATATTTTCAAAGGCAACAGATGGAATAAGACTTTCACTTCTACCTAATAGGACCAAACAATTGCCATATAGGTGCCTGCCGGGTGTTTGAACATTGGACAAGTGTTCAAATACCCGTATTTCATAATCTAATAACGATTGATAAGGTTGCGTTTTTTTTACCTTGGAAAATCATACGGTTACCTCATGGGCAGTTAGTTGGACTTATGAATGATATAAATACTACTATTGTTTGGTGCAAAAGATTGGCACACAACATAATCTCTATCATTCGATTCAACACAATCAATTGTTGAATTAGATAGTGGCCTTTGACTGTATTGAATCATAGGATAAAGTTTGTGTTTAGTGTCAATCTTTAACACCTAAGATTTTTAGATCATGAACTTGAAATCAGATGGTTTAGATGGTGTTGTCACATGACGCAGATTGTGTTGTCACATGACGCTGGCTTCCTTTTAAACTATGTACAAGGGTCAATTTCTTGCGTGCAAGTAATGGCTCCCAAAAAATAATTAAAGAAGGCCTTGTTTGACAATCTTTTTTCGAAAAAATACTTTTCAAGTGCTGTAAAGAGATATATCACATGTTGCTTCTCAAATTTTGCTTCTTAACAAGGTCTAAATGGTCTTGTATGAGACGCATCTTGGAGCAACGCCTCAACATAATACAATTTTCAACTAGAGATGGCCAGATCTTTGAGTGAAATGTGCTTTTCACTCAAAACTTCCCCATGGAAAGTGCTTTGTGGAAAATGGTTGCCAAAACAAGGCTTCTCAATTTGTTTATTAGGGCTACATATTGTGTGATAGTGCATGCATAACTTACTATACTTCTTATAGCTTTTCACATTTTGGAGATGCCTTTTAATCACATGCATGCAATTTGATTGCCAAATGGACTCCGCTTACACCCTTCATATTTTAGATCATGGGCACATAAAGTCAAACTGAATATAGTGGATTCTTCTAATGGACATGATCTTTTGAAAGAGACACGTGGATGATGGCCGGGCTGCTAGTTGACAACTTTGATTGATCAATCACTTAATTTCCAATGCCACTTGATTTTCGGGTCGCTTTTTGGGATGTGTCATATCCAATAAAAAATTGATTGTCTAATGTTATAACCATAATCTTAAGATCTATTGTATGAAAGATTGGAATGGAAAAGGATTTTCATTGTAAAATTCAAAGCAGTCAATGCATTTATGTTACCCTATATACTATTGGGCTCTGTAGAGTTTATATAGAGATGCAAGTTCAGTGTACGGGATCGGATCGATTCTGATTTTTTCGGTATTCAGTTTGATACATCCCAGATCGGAACCGAATCGAAATGAATTGGTTTTGATTCAGTTTGATTTAAAAAAAAAAAAAACTGAAATCAGAATATTTTGGTTTTTCGGTTCGGTTTCGATATTTTTATTATTTTTTAATATATTTTCTCAATTTTTTTTTGTTTTTCTTCAATTTTTTTTTGATTTTCTCATCATACCCCTCGGTTTTCAGTTTTTGGTCCGGTTCAAGATTATTGGTTTTCCTTTCGGTTTCAGGATTCGGTTCAAATTGCATCCCTAGGTTATAGCATAAAAATATCAAAAACATCATTTGCCATCTATCATCTGCCATCAGTATTTTAGGGTACCCCAAATGAATATGTAAAAGGTATGCCCATTTGGACTATTAAAAGAAATTAGTGGCAGCCATTATTGACATTGAATATCTCTATTTGCCCCTACTGAAACTTAGAGAATTCATCTTCCACCTTTAAGGGCGTACATGTTAGTAGTGTAAGGTTGGTGCTCCCAGAGTTTTGGTGGATGCAGATTGAAATAATCCTTGACATTTTCATTTCCATTGGCTGAGCCAAGACGGGGCTTGGGGACAGTTGCCCTGTATTTTTAGGAACATATATACTGCCCATGGATCAAAATATCGTCCGATACCAATATGCATCGGACGATATGTATCGGTTTTTGACTTGAACGATACGATATATTAGATTTTTATTGCTCCCCTTAAAAAACAGTCAAATTCTCGTTCAATGTATCGTTCGTATCGGACAATAATTTGAAATTATCGTCCGATAATTTCAAATTATCGATTTTGATATTTTTTTGTTTTGCATTTTTTTTTTTTTTTGAAAAAAATCGAAAAATATCGTCCGGAACCGATACGTATCAGTTTTGGGGCTGGACGATACATATCGAAAAATCGAGATTTTGATCCATGATACTGCCCCTCTTTTACCCTGATTGTACCCTTTTAAGTCTTAAGCTACTCAAGTCACTATTTGAGATTTGTGTCATATGAAACCGTCATATAATTTAATTAACCCCATAATTTTAAGATTTACTTTGTATTGAAACAAAAGAAATCTACATCAACATATTCAATGTCGGGCCAAATTTTGGCTGCTCAATGAGAAAATGCATGTCCAATCTGATCCGACACTTGACCAGAAAACGCGACTCAACTTGATACTATTTTCCTCATTTTTTTATATATACAAAATATCGATCCAACCTGACCCCACCCAAAGGTCGGGCCGGATGTCTCATGTCTGACCCAACCCGATTATTCAAGTTTGTGAGCTTCACCTGGTAAAAATTTCGGATTGGGCAGGTCAGGTGTATTGAGAGCCTTACATGGAGTATTCAACCCGTCTTAAGGGATTATTATTAAGATACTTTGCAATCACTACGCCAAAATAGGAGAAAAACTACTGTAGCAATTTAAAATAAACTACTGCTTAAAATAGTGGTGTAATATTCCATTCCCTAAAACTGTAGTTTTTAAGCTAATATAGTGGTTTAAGAAATAATCTTCTTATCACGTGATATCATCAGGTGCAATCCATCGGGCCGACCCCGAAGCATCCCTTTTCTTTCTTTATCACTAACCCAAAACGCCTCTCTCTCATCTCAAAAAAAAAAAAAAAAAAAAACGCCTCTCGTTGTCAACCCTTTCTTTGTTTTCTCTCTCAAACCCTTGCCTCTCTCTCGACAAACCCTAATTTCGGCTGGAAATCGAGATTTGGGAGGTTCGATTCCTCATTTTTTTGGTGCCAAATTCATAGTAAGCTCTCTTCTTACAAAATCTCTCTCTCTCTCTCTCTCTCTCTCTCTCTGTCTCTCTCTCTCTCTCTTTGCCTGATTGATTAAGGATTTTTTGATGATCCAATTATTCTTATGATCAATTCACATGCAAATGCTGAATCGACTATTTTTTTCCTCAAAAATTAGATGATTGGATGAAGACATTGAACTCGATGTGAATCGAACACCCAGTCTTCGATTCGATTTTGGCCTCGAAATCTGACCGTCTGTATTTGGATCTTCAATCAAAGTGAATCGGTGGCCCTAATTTTTCCATCAAAAGGTCAATTTTCTTTGGCGATCTCTTTTTATTTGTTTTTTTTTCTCTTTCTTATTTATTTATAGATTTTGCATCTGATTCAACGGAATTCGTGTTTCTCATGCTTGATTTCACAGAATTTGACAACAATCCCTAGCTGATTGTTTTCGAAGTAATCAGCTAGGGATTTTGAACATGCTAATCCAATTTTTTTCATTGAATTTTTTATGATTTCTGTTTTGGTTTATAAATTTGATGAGGTTTTATCATTTTATGGGTTGATTTTCTAGGAATCTCTGATCTGATCGGTTTTGATCGTCCTTATCTATTTTATTGATGCTCTTTTAGCAGATCGAAGTTTTGATTGTTTTTTTTTTTGTATTTTTGTAAGCATCGATTGGTCTGTTATTATTTTCCTTTTGATTTTCGTTCGTAATTAGGTTAGATTGGTATTTGATGATTATTTTTGTCTATTTATTTTGATTTTTTCCGGTGGAGATTTGGAATTTCAATTGCTTATTTGTTGTTTGTGTAAGGGACCGATTTTGTTTTGAGGATGAGTTCATGTGCAGATGTTGGTTCAATCATGTGCGCATGTGTGCATTTGTTACCTTCACTTCAAATCATCTCTGAAATTTTGAATATGAGGAATATAGCCATTATTAAACTAGGCAAAATCAACGATTGCCTCTAGAAGAGTCAACTTCTTCCAATCCTTGATAGAAATAACATGCTATCTATGGTTGACGGCACAACCTTTGTATCTAAAGAAACAATCACAATAGACTCCAAGCATTCTAACCTACCTGGAATGGAAATAGAAGAATCAAACCCCTTTCAGTTGCTTGTATGGTACATACTCATCAAGAGTCTTTGCCGTGTATGGCTATAAAACTACTATACAAACTTAGGAAACTTGTAATCGGGATTATATATCAATTTCACAAAAAAATGTCTGTTATTACCAAATCAAACATAAACTCTACTATTTCCATAATAACTTCATCTTTTACTTCTGATTCAACCTTCTCCTTAATTGAGTTTCTATATATGTCTAATGTAGCCATTTAAACTCTCTAAAAGAGTCAACTTCTTCCATTCCTATATAAAACTAGATGTTATTTATGATTGATGGCACCACCTTATTTTCTAATTAAGAGACAATCACACCGGACTCCAAGATCGCCTCTAATCAAAACTACATAATGGAAAAGAAAGATCAAATCCTTTTTCAGTTGCTTGTAGGCTACATTGACTCCTTGGATCTTTGCTCAAGTTTTTTGATGGGTAAGCTTACTTGGATTAAGTTATATACAACTTGAGAAACTTAGGAAGCACTGAATTAATCTGATATGTCATAGAAAAATGCATGTTACCACCAAATCAAACACAAACTCCAATTTTGCAAGGTTCAATACCAATCACTAAATACATGATTAAGATCAAGCTATTTTTAGATAGTTGTATTCTTGATGGCCTTAATCTTTTGTCATGTTCAAAGCATGAAAGAATCTCCCTCTTTCAAATACTCATTTAGCATGTTACTAAATCGTGAAAACATTTGGAGCTATATTGATTTGACATCTCTCTTCACTTACCACAAACATGGCAGTACTTGTATAGATATAGAGGATGTCGTCCTAGTAGTAGCATCACAAAGTGTAGTGCTAATAATTGGAGCAACCGTGGCTCCTATAAATACGGATCAAGAGACAATAATGACAAGCACACATATTTGTGCCCCCACCTAGCTATCAAATCTGTAACGAGGTTGGTGGTCACGACGCACCCAAATTTTGCCAACGTGACAACTTATTCTATCAACTAGATGATTTAATTGTAATTTTAATATTTACTCCCTTGAACCTATATTGAAGCTATATAAAGTAAAATTTACTGAAAATTCAAACATTAACTCTAAATAACATGTAAATAACTATAAATAACCTTGATGCAAATACCTTGAGAAATATCCTTGTGGAAGGGGAAGAGCTACACTTGCATTTCCTATTAGGCCACAAAATTCGTAAGTCGTCTAACAACTTCATTAGTGACATATATAATTTCATTGCGATCCCAATACTACGCACGTTCCAATGAAGTGTGCAAGCAAAGGCAAGCACTCTCCACTGTCTATCAAGACAAGGATTAACTCAACCCCAATAGGTAATTCTTAGACCAGTTTACCCAGTACTATTTTAATAACCATTTTGAAGTTTGGGCTGCTCATCTCAAGCATTTCTATAAAGACAGTGTGTGGTGCATCAAATTTAGATTTTAAAGGTATCATATTTCACTTTTAACTTTATTTTAATAACCATTAGATTTTCTGTTAATAAGAGGACTGGAACGTTCCAGGGTTTTGGTCACATAGATTTTGCAGATGATGAATCCTTAGAGGAAGTGGTGAAAATGAACCAAGTAGAACTACTTGATAGACCCATGAAAATTGCATATGCGGTCTGCAATAGAAACTAAAGGAGCAATTTTTTTTGTTTTTAAGATAAAATTCTTGTTATTATTTTGGTTTTCGGATTGTTGTATTATCGATGCAGTTCTTGGATTGGTTGTCTTCTTCATCGATTTTTCAGGTATTAGTGTTGATTGTTATTCCTGGACTTCGCATTTCAGGATTTTGAAATAGCTACTGATCAGATGGTTGGGGTCATCTAACCACTTTTGGATGGTCAATAAAGTCATACACTGCGACTCGAAATGTCATTGGCCAAGTAGACAACCCACTCAGATAGGGCTTTGTCAGATCGTTGGTCCATGTCATGATCAGATGACCCAAACCGTAACTTGGCTAACTATGCATTGAGTTGCAAGTAGAGTTGGCTTGCATCCTTATGTAATGGTGGTGATAAATGATCTGGTCCAGGCAAAGTGTGCAAATCTGCATTTGATTATGGCATGGTGCATCAGCCATTGAGTCTCCGCAGCTAAAAAATTTCACTTAACGGTGATTCCAACGGTCCAATGGCATGCCCTGCATTGCCATTGTGTCCATTGGCAATTGTGGAAGCTGAGCAAGGGATACCTGACATTCTCAAGCGGGTTCGAGCCGTATTTGAGAAGTTGAATTTCAGATCTAAATCATATTCTCTCAGTTATTTAATTAATTTATTGGAAAGTATTTAACACGTACAAATATTGGGCTTTATAGTAAATGGAGGGCTTTTTTTTTAGGTCGGCCTCACCCAAAATGAATCAGTGGTTATAAGGGTGACTGGATGCCCAAATGGTTGTGCTTGGCCTTACATGGCTGAGCTTGGACTGGTCGCTGATGGACCCAATGCCTACCGGTACAATTGAGAATACAAATTACAAAACAATTTTCCTAGTCTGCTTCTTATTTCCACATATAATGCAAGGGGTTGTTGAAAAGCCTATTTCTCATATCCAGCAAATATCAAAATAAAAAAAAATAAAAACTGCATTGGGTTGCTTGTATTATGCAGATCTGGCTAGGGGGAACTCCTAATCAAACCACACTAACAAAAACCTTCATGAACAAGGTCAAGATTCACAATCTAGAGAAGGTGTTGGAGCCTTTGTTTTACAATTGTAAGAGTAGACGCCAATAGGGAGTCATTCAGTGACTTCACAAACGATCTGGTAAGGAGCATAAACCCATTTGCTCAAAGTCTTAGTTATGGGTTATGCATTTTGCTTAATAAACTTTTTTACCTATGTGTTTCCGGTGTTCCAACTTTATGGATCTATGATATTAGTTCAACCAAATGATAGGATTTTATATATATATATATATATATATATATATATATATATATATATATTTTCAGTTTATCAACACACTTTTTCTGCTGGGTTGACTGAAACTAGCAATGCTCATGACTGGATTCTTCTATTTGACCGTTTTGCTCTGGTTTCACACACTTTAACCTCTTAAAATAAAAATAAGGCCAAAGGAAAAAAAAATATCTTTAATATTTTTTTTTGATCGGTAACAAATATGGGAATGTTTGTTAGCTCAGTACATTGAAATTTCAAAAATTTTCAGAACATAAATGGAACAGAATTTTCCATCTACTTATTATAAAAAGATAGATTAAAAAATTGTACCCATATTTTATGTATTATAGATGGTTGTGTGCATCATTCTACTTGTTCTCATTAATTTAAACCATCCAATCAATGGGCTTCATCTTTGGATGGGCTAGCCCAAAAATCGCTCAGATCAGATGATCATACCATATGATATATCATGGTACTTTTCGTCAACTTATAAAGATGATTTTTCCTCGTAGCTCAATTGGAAAGGTGCTTTGCAACACAATCTTGAAAGCCTTCAGTTTCAATTCGGCTTATACATTAAAAAAAGTAATGGGAAACTGTCTACAAAAAGGTTTCATGGATTGGATGGTTAAGATCATCCAGTGGGTAGGATTTTGGATCAATGGCTCATCATAGAATTTTCACATGAAGTAGATGGACCTGACAACCACAACGTGCTAAGAACATTGCTGTGCTTCCTCTTTTTTACTTTTACGTTTTAATTATTCACTTGCCACTGACTTTACAGGGCTTTGAGGAACTGCAATCGATCGTAGACAAATATGAAGGTCCTTTGGACGTCGGAGGTACCGTAGCAGTTTAATCTGAAGCTTTTGCCAGCAAGGAGATAATACAATCCCATCTCACAACAAGAATGGTCATCAGTTGGTCTTAGTCTAACTGAGTGGGTAGGTCTCATGTATGGAAAGCTCAATTAGTTCATAAAACTCGTCTTTCAGGATATATTTTTATATTGATCTTACGCTTCTTTTACTAATATACAGATTTGCAAATCAAAGCTCAAACCATTGTATTTGGTTATCCTTATACAAGATTTACAATGGGAGAAATGTATTATTTTTACATCATCTATCGAGTCGATTCACAGTCTCAGCACCTTATTGAATTGCTTTGGTGGATTACCTTTTAAAATCGGTGAATATTCAGGCCTTCAGCACCAATTTATCTGAAGGAAAATCATGAAATGTACTTTATTTGTGGAATTGTAGATAGTACTTCTAGATGCTGTGTGTTTTCATCTAGCGATTTTTTAATATTAGTTTTAACTTTTTGGTTATTAGTTTTTTATTTTACTTGTTATCAGTAATCAGAATTGTTTCTATTAGAAAGAAAATAAATAAAATACAACAGCCTCTAGGCATTAACAACCTACAATGCCAAGGGAAGACACATATTTACAAGAACCCGCCTATCCCCAACAGCAACAGCTATTAGGATGATTACCTATTATAGCGATACCAGTTCACTGAGAGGTAACCTTCCCTTGCTAATGTGCAAGCCAGTACACAGGTCAGATTTTAGGGACCACACAACCACTGCTATCCGACAAAACAGTCGTTGATCAAGTCAATCAATTTATCAACTGAGGTCTGTTTCCTATTGAATATACTATTTATTCCTTCCTTCCATGTACACCAAAGTATAGCAATCAGAACTCAC